>JBBMOL010000004.1:5547769-8321654 GCA_037954665.1 Laguncularia racemosa
TTTTTCGATTTTTCTCTAATTTGGCGAAAATAGGAAAAATATTCAGAAAAATAAAAATAAATAGGAAAATACATCAATTTTGAGAAATAATTTCAGAAATAGAAATAATAAGGATTAAATAATTTTTACAAATTTTTGAAATTCTAAAACATGGAAAAATTGCATCGCATATATACAATTTGCGATGTAAATAAAATCGGGAAATTGGGCCAGCTCAGCTGGCTCGTGTGTGCGCCTGGGAACGTATGGAAGCCAGAGGTCGCGAGTTCGAATCCCCCGCGTGCGTTCGGAAAAATTTTTCTCTTCTTTTCCCTGGAGCTGCCACGTGGCAACATGCGATTGGCCAGGAGGAAACACGTGCCTCGCACGTGGTCGTCTTCTTCCTCGAGCTCAACCGGAGAAAAATCCGGCAGAATTCCGACGAGGCCAAAATTGCTGGATTTCTTCGAATCTTTTTGGATTTCAATCAATCTAAAACCGAATTATCCAGATAAATCACAAAATCACAACGAATCGACATCAAATAGGCTAAATAAACTCAAATCCGAAAAATGGAAAAATTCGGATTTATCCAAATCGAGGATTTAAGCTTATCTAAGGGAGTCTTCCAACTTCTATAAATAGAGGGCAAAGGCAGGAAGCAAGGACACAAATCAAAAGCGAGAGAAAGTGAGAGAAAAGAGTGAATCGGAGACTACCGGAGGAAATCGAAGCCGCGACCACCGATCAGGAGCTAAGCAACCACCAGGAGGCATTTCTGGAGCAAACCACTGCCACCATTGGATTCCTCACCCTCGATAACCTAGGATTCGACACCTCACCCGCTGCAAAAGGCTGCCAGAACGCCGTCAACGAGCACTCTCCGCCGCCGTGTTCGACCCGATCCGACCCAACCTGCGCACCAACCCAGATCCAGGTAAGTCGGATTTTCCGATTTATTTTTATTTTTACTTAGTTTATTTATTTTATATTCTGAATTGATTATGTAATTTGTCATTTATTTATTAATTTGTTATTTATTTATTTATTTATTTATGTTTCACTTACATTTCAACAAATAGAAATGTTAGAAATTAGATTCTTTTAAGATCTAAAAATGTAATAAAATAAAATAAAAAAATAAAAAAGAAAAAAATAATATAAAATAAAAAAATAGAAAAACAATAAAAATATTAGAAAAATAATAATAAAACTTTAATTTTAAAATAGGATAGATAAGAACCTAGGAGGAAAATTTTTAAAATCATGAAAAAAAATTAAAAAAAATAATAAAAAATAAATTTTTTTATAAAAATCATAAAAAATAAAAAATTAATAAAAATTCAAAAATTATAAAAATAGAAAAAAAAAATGAGTTTTATCACTTAGAAAAATCATTTTCTCAAATAAATCCAAAATTGATGTTTTCCTTTAGAATTATTTGCAAAAGTCAAATTAAAGCTTAGGCTTAGATTTTTTAGAAAAATCCAAAAAATATTAAAAACATAAATCAAAAGAGATTTTCAAATTAAAATCCATAAACCCACTAAATATTTTTAGGAAAAGCGAACTACGGCTTGTTTGATCCTGAATAGCAGGTACGTAGGCACCCGTTTGGGTCAACCCATAAAATGAAATAAAAAATCATTTTTTTCAAATAACTCATTCAAAAACACAAAGCAACAGAAACAAAATAAAAGACATTTCTAGATAGAGATAATTTTAGGAGATTAGGTGGTAACCGTAAGGTTTTAATAGGTTAGCCTCCGAACTTAGAAACTCTGGTTTTCCTTTTCCTCTTTTCACCAAAAACTAGAAGAGGAAATCATGACGACTAGTGGTCCAAATTAAGACTAATCCACTCCTTTAGTCTTAATTCAATCTTTCCTAACAACAGTTGGGTGGCGACTCCAAAATTAAACGAAGTTCCTAACTCAAGTCGAAGATCTATATTAGATGAGCATAGGGTCTAGTCTAGATCGGATTAGGAATGGGAAAAATTCAAAATTAGACTCGACAGGATGGTGACTCCGCTGGGGAACTCATGCCAGTAGGCTAGCCACCTGAATCTCTTCGAATTATTCTCTTAAAGAAATGTCTTTCAATTATTATCCTGTTGCTAACTTTTCAAGGATTAGCTAGGTTTAGCTTTCTTTACTATGAGGTCTGCATGCATATGTTTGTGTGAATAGATGTGGTTGAACCCGGACCGTCCTAGAACCCTAAGATTGGGAGCCATTGTGTAGGTTTCGAGCGAAGTGAGTTGATCACCGTTCGGGACCGAGTAGGTTACCCCACCCAATGCTTCGATATGGCTTGAGATCCATTTCTCCGAGAATGCGGGAGGCCATAGAGCTTGAGGACCAGTTAGAACCAACCTATTTTGCATACATAAGTCATGAGTTGACAATTGATGATGATGTAATAAAGTGTTGTTTTGTTCATGGAGTTCGGATCTATTTCCCTGTAATATTTTCATAGTTCTTGTTGTAATTAGGGAATTTCTTGTTGTAATAGATGGCTAGTACCGCAGTCGACCGCCTCCTCCGCAAAGAAATTCATGTGTACAAACCTTTAGACCCAAAGTTGGTATTGGACCATTGGTTTACCTTGTACAATCCAGAGGAGCAAGCCTTCATCCCGCAAAAGATAGGGCCCATCCTCTTACTAACAAAGATAGAGGTAAATTTGCCTTTGGTACGGGCCATGCTCCAGTTATGGGAAGTAGAGCCTGCAGCTTTCTTTATCGGGCTGCATGAAATCACCTATACCCTGGAAGAGTACACCCAGCTGCTACAGGCTTCAGCACTGACTGATCAAATCTATGTGCTAGATCTCGAGGCCGGGTCAGCCGGTACCTTCAACAAACTATTAGGTATCCGCAAAACAGCAGTCAACAAAGCCTTAGCAGACTGTAATGGATACTGCATACGGATGGACGATTTGGAAGCCTGGTTCATTGCTCGAGAAGACAATGGGGATAGAAAAGACATACTGTGTGGGGACCCCAAGACTTACAGACAGAGAAGAGTGAATGCTTTCATCTTGACAGCTTTCGCCACTATACTCTTCCCCATCGGAACTTTCTACGTTCACTATCGGGTTGCAGAGCTGGTGACCCAATTCCTGGAAGGAAGATCTTACATCTCGGCTCTATTGGCTAAACAGATTCGGAACTTGAACTTCCTTAAGAAGAAAGGCCATGGGATCCTCCACTCAAGCATCAACCTTATGCTGATATGGTTCATAAGCCACCTTAAGTGTTTCGGGCTGAACATGGTCCAGAAAACCTTGGCCCAGCAGGTGGACCTTGTGGATTCACGTGTAGAAAAGATAAAGCTACCTAACGACCTTACCAGCCACAGATGGGTAGAAGTGCTTAGAAGTTTCAGTGCCGAGGATATTCTGTGGACAGCCAGGTGGAGTTGCTGCGACAAAATTATTTTGACCTGTAGTAATTTTCAAGCTGTGCCTTTGATCGGAATCAATGGATGTATTGGATATCACCTCAATTCAGTAGTCCGCCAGTTTGGTACTATCCAAGACATAGTTTATCGGCCCTCGCTGGAAGCAGTCACCTTCGAGTACCAAGATTCGAACCTGCTGGTGGCTGAAAAGTTTGCTAAGCTGGCAGAGGTCAAAGCACTTTGGGAAGCAAGAATTGAAAGTCCGAATGTAAACCTTAGGGAGCTAGATGGCGAAGTGGGAAAACACCGAGCCACCAGAGAGTTTGTAATCTGCCAGCTGTACCAGACAGGGGAGAGAGCATACCGGGTTCCAAATGTCACTCGACCAAGGCCAGACAAAGTAAATCCAGAGCTAGAAATCTACCTAGAGCAGGTCAAGGCCCGAATGGAGGTATACTTTGAAGCTGCAGATTATAAGAAAGACATCTGAAAAGGACGATTCAAGGAATCCGACCAAAGGAATAAAGCCTTGGAAGCTCAGTTAGAAAAGACCAAGGCCAAAGTCGAAGAACTGGAAGCCGTCATCAATGGGAAGCCTGAGCCTCCACAACAGAAGACTAAAAGAGCTAGGAAATAGATTATCATTTGTAATCTTTTATTTTTTGAATATCGAACTCCAAAATTTCCAATATTAATAAAAGTGAAAGTTTCAATATTACATCATCAATCAATTGTCAACCCTTTTTATTTTTAGCATCTGTGTGACACATGTATAGCATTTTGCATACATTACACTAAAGAAAAAACAAAATGTGCGCTAGGTATCAAGATAGCTCCTAAGAAACCGAACCCTTCCAGAAGCCCAATTCGCACACGTTCAAGAACAAAAATGGCCAACAGTAGCGACAGCCACAACAACACAAATGTTGAAGCTACCTCAAACTCCAGGATCGTGTCCCTAGAACAAACGGTCCAACAATTAGCTGCCCAAGTCCACCTCTTAACTGAAAGCATCGGCCTTCGCACCACTCAGCCAACCTAGGAAGATGAGACCGGATGCCCCAAAATGCATACCGGGCTATATGCTCGAAAGATGAGCAAGTATGCTCAATACGACCAACTCATGATCCAGACCTTCCAAGACAGCCTCACAGACCCTGCATTAGTCTGGTACGCCCACCTGGACTTCAATAGTGTCAACACTTGGGAAAAGCTAGCCCGGGCATTCTATGACCAGTACAAGTTCAATATTGAAGTCATCCCATCTGTGATTGATCTGAGAAGTCTACGGAAAAGACATACTGAGCCGTTTAAGGAATATGCTCAGCGCTAGAGAGCCTAGGTCGCCAGAGTGGTAATCCCAATCTCTAAGAAGGAGTTGACATCCATATTTGTCAACACCCTGGACAAGACCTACTTTTCACATCTGGTAGGCCAGACCTCATCCAGCTTTGCAGAGGTGGTAGCTGCAGGGTGTCGGATTGAAAATGCCATCACCACCGGCAGACTCCAAACAATGGATCCTCCTAGGGTTACACCAACACAAAGGCCCTTAGGAGGAAATAGAGCTAAGGAGTCTACCGTCAGCACAGTCCATTCCGGTAAGGCAGAAAAAGCTGGGACTCGGGTGACATTTCAGACCATGAGTACCTCAGCCCAGCAATCCACGACAGGTCATACCTGGGCCACCAAGGTCCCAAGGCAATTCACTCTAATCCCAATACCGCTCAGTCAAGTCTTTGCTCGGTTGAGGGCGTACAACTTGATTAGCTTCGAGATCCCCAACGACCGGTACAAGCCCAAGAATTTTGACTCAAGCCTCAAATGTGACTACCATATGGGTCAGGAGGGGCATTCTACAGATAGGTGCTGGAGGCTCCGGCACAAAATCCAGGGCCTAATCGACGCAGGAATCATACAGCTGGATTTTGTGAACACCCCAGCACCCAATGTTAACACCAATCCACTGCCCAATCACAAGCCCACCATTAACATGATCACATCTGAGGAGTCGGCTCCTGAAGAAGCCCCTAAACAGAATACGACGGAGCAACAGAAGAAGCAATCCCGTCAAGTTCCAGAGGAAGCCCCAAAGTCACATGTCAAAAGAAGATGGTTAGTCGGAGACCCAACAGTCGACACTTTGGGAGAATCACATGGGAGGTTTGAATACTTGGTGAACTATTCTTACACCCCAACGGAGTATGGGCCGCCTAGCAGATGGGGGCTAGAGTTTGAGAAAGAGGACAACCCGCCGAAGGAAGAGGAGAAGACTATAAACATGATCAATTCCCATCAGAAGCCCAGGGTGATAAAGTGCTACGAGGGACAATCAACTGAGATACAGATCCCAAGGAAAAGATATGTATTTAATGTCCCGATACTGGCAGAAAGTTATAAGGCCGCACCTTTCGACTATCGGGCCATCGAACAAGAGCGACCTCCTATAGTGGGAGGAATCACCCGCTCTGGGAGAATATATAACCCAAAGTATAGAACCCCGACCGAAGAGCCCAACGTGGAGAAAGGAGAGGAAGAGGAAGAGGGATTCGCTGCATTTACAAAGATGGTCAAGGCGAGTGAATACAAGATAATGGAACAACTAAACAAAGTTCTAGCACAAATATCACTTATGGGCCTTCTTACAGCATCTGAGCCTCATAGGGAAGCACTCTTCAAAGTGCTCAAACAGATTCAGGTCCCAGAAGGCATCGCTATAGACAAAATAAGTCACGTGACGGATTCTATTTTCACCATGGACCAGATATCTTTCTCTCCAGAAGAGCTAGAGGAGGGAGACCAACATACAAAACCACTATTCATAGTGGTCAGGTGCAACGACATAATTGTCTCTCGGGTACTCATTAACAATGGATCGTCCCTCAACGTTTGCCCACTGGCTACCCTCGACCTATTGGGGGTCAATCCAAGCAATATAACACCTAGCTCAACGGTGGTTAGAGCTTTTGATGGGTCAAAAAGAGATATAGTAGGGGAGATAAACCTACCGGTGGAGATTGGTCCACAAGTATTCCACATATCTTTCCAAGTCCTCGATATCCTAAGATCTTTTAACCTAATCTTGGGAAGACCTTGGATACATGCTGCTGGAGCCATCCCCTCTAGTCTCCACCAAAGGGTCAAATTCATTGCGAACGGGCAGATAGTCACCGTACTTGGCGAATAGGATTACGCCATATACAAGGAGACTGCCATACTATATATTGGGGAGGAAGGTTCAGAAGACCTTGGACTACAAATTTTCAATGAAGTGAACGTAGTGACCAGTAAGGAGGGCCTTCAGTTCAAAGAGGGGCAGCAAGGGACATTTGGACTAGGGTACGTTCCCACAGCCGAAGAAGAAGCGCAAGCAAAAGGTGTCAAAGGCAGAATGAAAGAGAAGCCAATCGATGCCCAGATGTGCATTCCACCTCTCCAACAATCTTTCCGAAAAGCAAATATCATTCAAGAGCCTCGGATAAGCGAAGGTGACGTCAGCAATGGGAGCCCAACCCCCCGCACGTCCAATCAGCATCCGGCTCTGAACAATTGGTTTTGTTATCCTATCAATAGTTCTAGGTCAGCTCAAAAATAGAGAATGATTATTGAACGAATTTTTTACTCTTTATCAATTCAATTACAGTCTGTTTTTTTTTTTCTTATATACATGCTTTCATCTTTACTTTACTCAAATCTCCTACCAGCAAACATCAGGGATATTTTACGCAGGTAGAAAATAAAAACGATGATATCGTTTCCAACGCTGCTGGGTCAGTTGTTGAAGGCAATATCCTTGACCACGAAATAATATAAGAAAATTGGCAAAAACATGAACAAAGCGGAATTTCGATCGACAAGCCGATAGAAATAGTAAATCTAGGAAGCATGGAAAAACCTAAAAACCTCAAAATCGGGACCAGTTTGAGTGCCGAGCAAAAATGTGAGATAACCAAGTTATTAACAGAATATGCAGATGTGTTTGCCTGGTCATATGGCGACATGCCAGGACTAGACCAGTCAATAGTGGTTCATAGGCTTCCCACAAGGGTAGATGTCAAACCTAAAAAACAAAAACTGAGAAGATTTAGGCCTGACATCTTACTAAAGATTAAAGAAGAAGTCAAGAAACTGCTAGAAGTCGGGTTCATCGAAGTATCCGATTACCTAGAATGGGTAGCAAATATAGTCCCTATTATGAAAAAGAATGGAAAAGTACGTGTATGCATAGACTTCCGGGACTTAAACCAAGCCACACCAAAGGATAACTTCCCCCTACCTCACATTGATGTTCTAGTGGACAACATTGCGGGAAACCATCTTTTCTCATTCATGGATGGTTTCTCAGGATATAATCAAATAAAAATGGCTGAAGAAGACAAAACCAAAACGAATTTCATCATAACATGGGGAACTTTCTGTTACAAAGTCATGCCCTTCGGTTTGAAAAACACCGGGGCAATGTATCAGAGAGCCATGGTCGCGATACTTCATAACATGATGCATCGAGAGGTTGAGGTATATGTCGACGACATGATAGCCAAGTCTAAAGAAGGAGAAAGCCATATAGATATCCTGAAGAAATTGTTTAAACGATTGAGAAAATTCTAGCTCAAGTTAAACCCAGAGAAATGCACTTTCGGGGTCACAACAGGGAAATTGTTAGGGTTTGTCATAAGCCAGGAAGGCATTAAAATTGATCCTGACAAGGTAAAGTCTATATTAGAGTTACCTTCCCCATGCTCCGTTAAAGAAGTAAGAAGCTTGCTGGGAATATTAAATTATATAGCTCGTTTTATCTCACAACTTACTGACAAATGCCGGTCACTATTCCATCTGTTGAAGAAGAACGCCACAATAAAATGGGACGACGAATGCGAAGAAGCATTCAGGACGATCAAAGACTACCTTATAAAACCTTCGGTCTTGATAGTCCCGAAGTAAGGAAAGCCCTTATTCTTATACCTCACAATACTCCCTGAATCCATGGGTTGCGTATTGGGGCAGAAAGATGAAGAGGGAAGAGAGCGTTCCATATATTACTTGAGCAAGAAATTCACAGAAGGGGAACAGAGGTACTCAGAGGTAGAGAAGACTTGTTGTGCTCTAATTTGGGTCATGCATCGACTAAGGCAATACACCCTTTACTATCATATTGAGCTACTGACAAAACATGATCCCTTGAAATACTTGGTAGAGAAACCAGCTTTGATAGGGAGAATCTCTAAATGGCAAATGCTCCTATCCGAGTTTGACATCACATACATAAATCAGAACTCGATGAAAGGGCAAGCCTTAGTCGACCAATTAGCAGAACACCCTGTCGAGACAGATTCCCAAGAACTACAAGCCCAATTCCCGGATGAAAATATATTAACAGTGGAAGATATACCGGTAGAAGACTTTGGGATATAGCAGAACCTGAAATGGAAACTGTTTTTCAATGGAGCCGCCAACGTATTTGGTTGCGAAGTTGGGGCAGTATTGATATCCCCAAATGGCACTCAATTCCCTGTAGCGACACGACTTACATTTCCCTATACTAATAATATCGCGGAATATGAGGCATGCATTCTTGGCCTCAAAATGGCCTGCCAAATGGAAATCCGCAAATTAGAAGTATACGGAGATTCGTCGCTCATCATACTATAGACAAGAGGGGAATACAAGACTAAAGACCCCAAACTGGTACCGTATCATCAACACTTGACAGAGCTAATCGAAGAATTCAAGGCAATCTCTTTCACATACATCCCGAGAACTCAGAATCAGTTTGCAGATGCACTAGCCACACTAGCATCTATGATCCAGATAACAGAGGGAGCCGAAATCTAACCGATGAAGATAGACATTGAAAATCGGCTCACCTACTGTTTAACCATTGAAAAAGTACAAGATGACAAGCCCTGGTATCACGACATCAGGACCTTTCTCCAAGAAAGTAAATACCTTGAAATGGCTAGCAAGAATGACCAAAGAACACTCAGAAGGTTAGCAAGTCATTTCTTACTAAATGGGTCTATACTCTACAAAAGATCATCTGATACCATCTTGTTGAGATGTGTGGACAAAAATGAAGCATATGAGCTGATGAAAGAGGTGCATGAAGGAGTATGTGGACCTCATATGAATGGCTACATGTTAGCCCGAAAAATCATGAGGTTAGGATACTATTGGTTAACCATGGAATCAGATTGCATAAAATATGTCAAGCACTGTCATCTGTGTCAAGTATATGCGAACCGGATAAATGCTCCGCCTAATGAGTTGCACTTATTGTCAGTACCATGGCCTTTTTCCATGTGGAGAATTGACATAATTGGCCCAATCACTCCGACAGCATCCAATGGCCACAGGTTTATACTGGTAGCGATTGATTACTTCATTAAATGGGTAGAAGCTTCGTCATATGCTAATGTCACCAAAGGGGTAATAGTTCGCTTCTTGAAAAGGGACATAATAGCCCGATATGGAGTTCCTGAGTCTATCATCACTGTCAATGGCACCAATCTTAACAATAAGTCGATGACAGGTTTATGTCAACAATTCC
Source organism: Laguncularia racemosa (assembly GCA_037954665.1). NCBI lineage: Eukaryota > Viridiplantae > Streptophyta > Magnoliopsida > Myrtales > Combretaceae > Laguncularia > Laguncularia racemosa. The sequence continues at coordinate 5,557,703 of JBBMOL010000004.1, forward strand.
GCATAAACCATAGAAATTCAACTCCCTACCGACCTCAAATGAATGGGGCAGTAGAAGCAGCTAACAAGAATATCAAAAAGATCATCGAGAAAATGACAACCACTTACAAAGATTGGCACGAAATGTTACCGTTTGCTCTCGTGGCTTATAGGACTTCAATAAGAACATCTACTGGAGCTACCCCTTATTCATTGGTATATGGTACAGAAGCAGTGCTACCAGTTGAAGTCGAAATACCATCATTTAGAATCTTATCAGAAACTCAGCTAACCGAATCAGATTGGGTAAAGAAGAGACTTAATCAGCTGAATCTGATTGATGAAAAAAGACTTACCGCACTATGTCATGGCCAGTGTTACCAACATAAGATGGCCCAAGCGTTTAACAAGAAAATGAGGCCCCGATACTTCAAAGAAGGGGATCTGGTGCTAAGGAAGGTTCTCCCGAATGCCCAAGATTCTAGAGGAAAATTCACCCCAAACCATGAAGGCCCCTATGTGGTGAAAAAGGTTCTGTCAGGAGGTGCTTTGATACTGACTCAAATGGATGGTCCGGAATTGAGAGACCCCATTAACACAGATGCTGTAAAGATGTACTATCCTTAGGCAAGGGAATTGAAATTTTTCCAATGTTTATGAAAGCCAATGTTCGATACAAATTTCGTTGAGTCGAGTTTTTACTTTTTACAAGCAAAGTTAATATCTCTGAATGGTCAATAATCCAAATCAATTCGCACCACAACAAATACTCCTAAACACATTACCCACCACTTCGCCAATGAAAGATAAAAACTAAAAAGATAATGAATCTCAATATATTTGATAATATAATTCTATCTACTTTTGAGCATTAGAACTTAGTGCATTAGTAGGATAACATTACCGTCAAAAGAGCCATGCACACAAGAAAGGAAGCACATCAAGATTTTCAACCCCGTGTCAAGATAAGAAAAAGTGAAGCAGAAGCAAACCAGCACGAAGGTTCGGTTGTTTGGTTGCTATCCACGATAAACTAGCAAGCATATTAAAATAAATAACTATCATCATATCATGAAAGGCATCACATCATTTAGCTCAGTTAGTAGAAAGCATAAGATGAGTCAGCTCATAGTGGGGCACTTGTCTAAACATTCCCTTTAATAAGGTAGTCAACCCAAAAAGGGGCACTTCTCTAGATCTCTTCTAAGGTCAGCCTATAAAGGCACCTTTCTAGATATCATTTCTATCATAGGTTAATCAGCCCAAGAGGGGGACTTTCCTAAATATCTGATCTCAAAGTCAGCCCATAGGGGGCACTTTTTGAGACATTCTATCATAGGTTAGTCAGCCCAAGAGGGGCACTTTCCTAAATATCTGATCTCAATGTCAGCCCATAGGGGGCACTTTTTGAGACATTCTATCATAGGTTAGTCAGCCCAAGAGGAGCACTTTCCTAAATATCTGACCTCAAGGTCAGCCCATAGGGGGCACTTTTTGAGACATTCTATCATAGGTTAGTCAGCCCAAGAAGAGCACTTTCCTAAATATCTGATCTCAAGGTCAGCCCATAGGGGACACTTTTTGAGACATTCTACCATAGGTTAGTCAGCCCAAGAGGGGCACTTTCCTAAAAATCTTATCTCAAGGTCAGCCCATAGGGGGCACTTTTTGAGACATTCTATCATAGGTTAGTCAACCCAAGAGGGGCACTTTCCTAAAAATCTGATCTCAAGGTCAGCCCATAGGGGGCACTTTTTGAGACATTCTATCATAGGTTAGTTAGCCCAAGAGGGGCACTTTCCTAAATATCTGATCTCAAGGTCAGCCCATAGGGGGCACTTTTTGAGACATTCTATCATAGGTTAGTCAGCCCAAGAGGGGCACTTTCCTAAATATCTTATCTCAAGGTCAACCCATAGGGGGCACTTTTTGAGACATTCTATCATAGGTTAGTCAGCCCAAGAGGGGCACTTTCCTAAATATCTTATCTCAAGGTCAGCCCATAGGAGGCACTTTTTGAGACATTCTATCATAGGTTAGTCAGCCCAAGAGGAGCACTTTCCTAAATATCTAATCTCAAGGTCAGCCCATAGGGGGCACTTTTTGAGACATTCTATCATAGGTTAGTCAGCTCAAGAGGTGCACTTTCCTAGATATCTAATCTCAAGGTCAGCCCATAGGGGGCACTTTTTGAGACATTCTATTATAGGTTAGTTAGCCCAAAAGGGGCACTTTCCTAGACTCCCTCGATTAGTTAGCTCAAAGGAGCACTTTTCGAACCCATCGATTAGTTAGCTCAAAGGAGCACTTTTCGAATCTATCAAGTAATCAGCTCATAGGAGCACTTTTCGGAAATATTTTTCCAAACAGTCGTTAGTATAACCAGACGCTTCTGTTGACAGGTAACCAGCTCATAAGGGCGCTTCTTAAGATAATCTTCTTTTCAAGGTTGCTAATCTGATAAGACGCTTCCTATCATCATTTCTTCTACACTCCTAAACAATGCTTGAGATGTCTCCTATCGCCAATTAGTCAGCCCATAAAGCACTTTTCGGGGAGGGAACATTACTCTAAATTGTTAAGACCATTCAGAATAGTGGGATTATTAGCTTTTGGAGCATTTTCCTACCAAAAACCAAATTCCAGATAACCAGCCAAACCAAGGCGTTATCTATTCAATCAAGAGGCCACAAATGGCATCTTTCTTGTCTTTGTAGTTAAGTTTTTCAAACTTTACTACAAATGGGGGCAGCTGTAAACACCCCATTTTTTCCCTAAGAATTAATAATAATCATTTTCCAATTTTTCCTAATTTTTTCCAATTTTTCTCTAATTTGGTGAAAATAGGAAAAATATTCAGAAAAATAAAAATAAATAGGAAAATACATCAATTTTGAGAAATAATTTCAGAAATAGCAATAATAAGGATTAAATAATTTTTACAAATTTTTGAAATTCCAAAAAATGGAAAAATTGCATCGCATATATACAATTTGCGACGTAAATAAAATCGGGAAATTGGGCTAGCTCAGCTGGCTTGTGTGTGCGCCTGGGAACGTGTGGAAGCCAGAGGTCATGAGTTCAAATCCCCCACGTGCGTTCGGAAAAATTTTTCTCTTCTTTTCCTTGGAGCTGCCACGTGGCAGCATGCGATTGGCCGGGAGGAAACACGTGCCTCACACGTGGTCGTCTTCTTCCTCGAGCCCAACCGGAGAAAAATCCGGCAGAAGTCCGACGAGGCCAAAATTGTTGGATTTCTTCGAATCTTTTTGGATTTCAATCAATCTAAAACCGAATTATCCAGATAAATCACAAAATCACAACGAATCGGCATCAAATAGACTGGATAAACTCAAATCCGAAAAACGGAAAAATTCGGATTTATCCAAATCGAGGATTTAAGCTTATCCAAGGGAGTCTTCCGACTTCTATAAATAGAGGGCAAAGGCAGGAAGCAAGGACACGGATCAAAAGCAAGAGAAAGTGAGAGAAAAGAGTGAATCAGAGACCATTGGAGGAAATCGAAGCTGCGACCACCGATCAGGAGCTAAGCAACCACCAGGAGGCGTTTCTGGAGAAAACCACCACCACCATTGGATTCCTCACCCTTGATAACCTAGGATTCAACACCTCACCCGCTGCAAAAGGTCGCTGGAATGCCGTCAACGAGCACTCCCCGGCGCCGTGTTCGACCCGGTCCGACCCGACCAGCGCACCGACCTGGATCCAGGTAAGTTGGATTTTCCAGATTTTCCGATTTATTTTTATTTTTACTTAGTTTATTTATTTTATATTCCGAATTGATTATTTAATTTGTCATTTATTTATTAATTTGTTATTTAGTTATTTATTTATTTATGTTTCATTTACATTTCAACAAATAGAAATGTTAGAAATTAGATTCTTTTAAGATCTAAAAATGTAATAAAATAAAATAAAAAAATAAAAAAGAAAAAAATAATATAAAATAATAAAAATATAAAAATATAGAAAAACAATAAAAATATTAGAAAAATAATAATAAAAATTTAAAATTTAAAATAGGATAGATAAGAACCTAGGAGGAAAATTTTTAAAATCATGAAAAAAAATTAATAAAAATAATAAAAAAATTATAAAAATCATAAAAATTACAAAAATAATAAAAAATTAATAAAAATTCGAAAATTATAAAAATAGAAAAAAAATGAGTTTTATCACTTAGAAAAATCATTTTCTCAAATAAATCCAAAATTGATGTTTTCCTTTAGAATTATTTGCAAAAGTCAAATTAAAGCTTAGGCTTAGATTTTTTAGAAAAATCCCAAAAATATTAAAAACATAAATCAAAAGAGATTTTCAAATTAAAATCCACAAACCCACTAAATATTTTCAGGAAAAGCGAATTACGGCTTGTTTGATCCTGAATAGCAGGTACGTAGGCACCCGTTTGGGTCAACCCATAAGATGAAATAAAAAATCATTTTTTTCAAATAACTCATTCAAAAACACAAAGCAACAGAAACAAAATAAAAAACATTTCTAGATAGAGATAATTTTAGGGGATTAGGTGGTAACCGTAAGGTTTTAATAGGTTAGCCTCCGAACTTAGAAACTCTGGTTTTCCTTTTCCTCTTTTCACCAAAAATGAGAAGAAGAAATCACGACGACTAGTGGTCCAAATTAAGACTAATCCGCTCCTTTAGTCTTAATTCAATCTTTCCCAACAACAATTGGGTGGCGACTCCAAAATTAAACGAAGTTCCTAACTCAAGTCGAGGATCTATATTAGATGAGCATAGGGCCTAGTCTAGATCGGATTAGGAATGGGAAAATTCAAAATTAGACTCGACACTAAACAAAGGAAATCTAAGTTACAACCCAAAGGAGATGGGTCATTCCAAGTGATAGAAATGATAAATGATAATGCATGTAAGATTGATTTTCCCAGCAACTATAGAAATGTAAGTGCTACTTTTAATGTTGCTAATTTATCTTTGTATGATATAGGTGATTAGAGGATGAATCCTTTCGAAGAGGGAGGGAATGATGGGAATCAGCTTGCACCAACTCTTTCCTATAATCCGTTGGAAGGAATTGGAGGACCAATGATAAGGGTAAGAGCAAAATGCATGGAGCAAGCTCGAAATGGACTTATTTAAGATCACCTAGACCAAGCATTATGGATGATTAATCCAAAAGATGAAGAGATCATTTTCCACTTGACAAGCATCTCCAATAATGATAATGAAGACCAAAGCGTGGAGTAATCTTAGCAAATAGACAATTTTAAACTTCAAGGATGACATTACGTATAAAATATTGAAGATCACTTGGAAGTGGAAGAAAGTCATTGGTGTTGGGACTTAGGCCGTCAGCTTTTCTAGCCGACTTAGGATGGAGGCTGTTGGTTTTGGCTATAAAGGCCATTGGCTTAGTTGGCCGACCTAAATGTAAGTCGCTGGCCTTGGCCATGTAAGCCGCTAGCTTACTTAGCCAGCCTAAATTTAGGCCGACGGCCTATATGTTGCCAACTTGTAATTTCTTTATAATTTTTCCTTTTTAGTTGTAGACTATAAATAGTCTTTTAGGGCATGAAAGAGGGACCGTCATTTTAATAAAATTTTATGAAAACCCTCTTTGTTGTTTTTCATCAAGAACTTCATCCGATCCTATCAAGGTATCTTATAGAGATCACAATTCTTATAGCTTTGGTTTTAATTCGGTATTCAAATTAGGGTCAAGTTCATTGCTTGATTTTCAAAGATGATTCTAAGGCTTCTTTTCCATCCGATCAAGTTTTAGGACATCTCAACTTGGGGTTCACATCACGAAGTGTCTTCTGAATCATTTAACAAATAACACTTGTAAAAACACCACGTTGATGTGTGACAATATGATGTAATGCCCCTTAGATCGAATTGAAGCCTCGTGATACAAATCTAGACACCAATATAAGGAGTCAATGCATAATAATCCTAAGGCAAAACGTGTGTCGTGTGCCATATGAATAGCTAAATGAAAGAACCAACGACTCACACTATCGGCTGGACCACCAAGAAATACACATAGGGATAACCAGTACACTAGGAAAGTGTTAAGCTCGTACCTAAAAACAACAAAAAGCGATACACAAGTTAATTAAACTAAAACTCACATAACAAAAGAGGCCATGACATAAAAGATTAGAAAAGTTCACTTATATCGATCATCTAAATTCTTTTGCTCAAAGAAGTACTTGATCCATGCAGAGAATGTACATTTCTTGCAACTATCAATAGCCACCTCCATCGCTGCTTCTAAGGCCAATATGGCTATCTCGTCCTCTTCGGTGACATCAGTAATGACAATATCTATTAACCTAAAATAAAAAAATGTAAGAGTGTGCATACATCTTCTAATGTAGGAGTGATTTTACCTTAAGAGGTCACAAAAGTATGTGTTTGTGTGCTCCAATGAGTTATGATACTTTACCAAAAATCCGTTTTGTTTGGATGAGGAAACCTAAAGTGGGAGGAAATCATTATATGGTAATAGATTTCTACAAACTCTAGAGTATTAAAATATCTTGAATCACCAATAATGTGATTCACCTAAGGATATTAGCTCGGCACAGTTTGCTTATGAACAAAAAATTGAGTATCTAGCAGAAGAAGCTCCCCCCTTTCATTCCTAAGGCATAATATAGAACCCCCTTCTATATTCTCTCTGTCTTCAACCTTAAGTTCCCATTTTAGGAAATGTCAAGTGCGATCAGCATGCTGATGCTCCTATGTATCTCCTTTGTTTATGCAAATTCAAAAGAAATCCTCTTTAATCATTGAGTCAGGCCATTCATTACGATAAGAAGGCACTATTGATACGCGACTATCTGAATATGCCACTATCTCTTTACCCCTATTACTACTCCTGCTGCGTGTCTTAGTCTTTCCAATATCTTTACCACAATTAAATCTAATCACTATCACTTGGGGGAGGAGAGAACGGTGTTGAGAGTCCTAATGGCCTCATTACCTACAAAGATAGATTAGTCCTATAATGGGAAAGAAGGGATGCTAAAAAGAAAATGCTAGAATCAATAAAATCTCAAAAAATATATATATATGCATTTCAAAGTCAGGTAAAATATATGGAATTAAGCAATACACATGAGAGATAGTTTAGGTGTAAGAGTATGAATATAATTTAAATTCACATAGTAGAAAATTTCATTACGCTTCGAGCTAGTTATGGACTTTGCTAAAATATTTTATACACTAAAGCAAATTGCACATCGTCAAAAGTTGTATTTTAAAAAAAAAAAAAAAAAGGCGTTCTCCAAAGCTACCAAAGCCACATCCTATATCCAGAATGGATCTGACACCAACTTGAATGAGGTCTTGTTCATTTTTCAATTGACCAAAGTAAATGATTCAGAAGCAAGCAGGACCCAACAATTCCAATCAATGTCGGCATAATGAGAACTTGTTCACGCCGCAACATCCCTAGTAGGGGGTAATGGTTCCTGATATTCCACTAAAAATCCCATTGTTTCCTGTCATTCCTAAGTGTCCAATAAGACCATCTTTGGATTTTTGTGCTACTTAATGCCTTTTTCATTTAAATTGAAAAATGTGATATTGTATTTGATGATCTCCAGATGGCATTTTAGGTGAATACGCTAAGTTCCTTGTTATTATGATCTGTTACAGCACTGTGTGCAGAAGATTAATCATATCAGAGATGGGAAAACATCATCGTTCATTAGAGAGACTGCAAGGGATTTAGTTAGCGGTGCTGAACTGAGTTCAGTGTCCTTTTTATCCGACTGAGACGCTGGTTGTGAATCGCCAAATTTTTTGGTTCCAAGGACATCATCATCATTGCAGGGGACAGCTTTGTTGCCAGATTTATGTAAACATTGCAGCATATTTCCTCCCCTGCTATTTCGTGAAATGTTCTCAAGACATGGTTTCTTGTCTAGTGGGTAAATGAGAGCGTGAGATAGGGTGAATGGCCGAAGAATTCCAAAACTACAATCTCCATTTCCATTGGATAGTGACACCAGAGCTAAGTAACCTTCCCTGTACATAAAACACAAGAAAATTTGTCATAATGGCAGGGATCTTCTCACAAACTCACCTGTTTCCTCAGCTAGTAATTGAAGCACCCCATCTGCAGAATATTCACAGCCTCTCCCATGTTTTCTATCTTTTCTATATTCTTCCAGATATTCATGAACAATCATCGGTTCCATTATTAATCCTTCTACTTTAACAAGCTCCTCTTGTTTAAGCATTACCTCAATGCACAACTCCAGTGAGTTACCAATCAAATGATCTATGAATAACATCCTTCCTCTAGATTCTCCACCTTGCACACTCATAAACCCCAATGGAAGCAAAACATCCTTGCATCTCTGCAGCACTTTCAGATCAATCAATTCTAACTCGGAGCATCTACAATCCAAAGGCTTTCATTTGATTTTTGTTGTCCCTTATCTCTTGAGCTGATAACTGATCCAGTCACTGTGGCATCCAAAGGAAGCCTCATTGAGACAATGGTATCAAGTAGGACTGCTGAAGCAGATGGCTCATTCAACGGCTCAATGCCAAGCAGTGAAGGATTATCACCATACCTTTTAGCTAAAAATTCTATGACATCCAATGACTCTGAAATATCCCGTGGAGAAGTAGCCCAACTGATAGTCCTGCATGATTGGCAGCGAGAGAACTTGATCCTGCCAAGGTATAGGGTCCAGCAGCAGAGCTCAATTAAGAGGCAGAATGATCTGCCAACAAACCAGCAATCTTTAAGTCAAGGTTGCTGGTGGGCATGTAGAGCCAAGGAGGAGCCGGCACTGCTCATAGAGACTACTGAATGACCTATTGTAACATCACTTAGTGGAAGCTTTTGCCTACTAAACTGATTTTTCCTTGGCTGATTCTTTGCCTTCTTCTTCTTTCCATCATAGCTTCATATAAACTGCACGTATTTTTATGCGTTTCTTTTCATTGTTGCTTTTGACAATTCGAACTGCAATAGATCATAGCGTTGCACCGACTACAACATATAGATTGTTCACCATGGACGTCTCGCTCACACATTGCACATTGTCTTGAGCTCCCATTCGAGTCCACTCTTACATCATAGATGTCCTCCTTAGGTGGTTCAGCATACTTGGTAGGTGTTGAACTAGCAGTTGAGCTGGCCTTTTCATCATACCCCTGACTCGGTGGATGTGAAACAGTCACTGCCACAAGGTCATTTGCCTTTGCCATCTCTGGAGGCCATTGCACATCAACAGTCTCAATAAATGGCTCAAAACATGTTAAACTCGGCCACGAAGAACCAAATTAAAAAAAAAAATTGTGTCAGGCTTCAACTTGTTAAAAGCCTTGTCTCCACCTCCATTGGCATTCTTATAGCTATCACAAAGCTGAATCAAGAAATTAGAAGCAAGGCAAGTTCCAATGTCACTCTTCATCAAATGCATAACAATTAACACTACCACATTCCAGGGCACGACATGCCTACGTTCAAGCATTGATCCAAGAATTATACTGGCTGGTATCGGCATTTGATTTCTTGCCATCGACAAGGACAGCTTAGCCAAAACATTGATAGGAATAAGGTTTACTTTTTCCCTCAAATCTTTCAAAACTAAATCACACCCTTTTTTCTTCAGCAAATTCACATCAGAAGAGCATGGGAGCTCTGTGATCAATCCACGTACAACAGAAATCTCAAGGTACTCGAATGTTTTCTTAAAGTGACTGAAGGTCCTCAAAGCTTGCTCAAGTTTGTGTTCTTTCAACGTAACTCCTGGTTTATTCAACAAAACATCATGAGATGAATTTACCCCACAAGGCCTTCTTGAATTTGAAGCTAAAACCAGAAGGAAAAAACCCTTAAAGCTTACATATTTAGGATAATGTGGTATAAGTAAATTCAAAAAGTGGATACAAAATGCTGTTATTACTGCTGAAATTAAATCCATTTTTGCAGTGCCTGATTGAGCAACATCACACACATGTTTAACTCTGTAATTTAATAACAACATCACACACATCTTTCAGAGCAAATGACAATAAATTAATAACAAACGTAGTGCGCTTGCCAAATCTTAAAAAAACCAGAGGTTATTTGTATTCCTCAGAAACCCTTGCCCACATCACCATTCAATATTTCTTGGTCCACTATTGGCCAAACCACCTGGGCACTAGGCCCAATGTGAGTAGGCTCACTTAGCCATGCTTCATAATTGGAAAACGAGCACCGTGGAAATACATACCACTCATCCAAAGAAAGATAATGAAAAGTTGGCCGAAATGTGCAATAAATACTTTTCAAGATATCTCCTCCAAATCACTCATATGACTATCGAAATCATGAGCATCAACATGTAGGTTCTAGATCCAAGTGGTAGTATCAGGGCCCTTAGCTATTGTTCTTGAGAAATGACTCGATTTGGCCCATTCCTCAAAAGAAGTTTTTACGGGATCCCTATCTACCAAAATTTTGACTTCTAGTTTTGGTGAACAAATAATCATTGAGTACTCCTCTTTCCGGATGATACATATAAAGAAACCTGCCAACAGTCAAATAATTAGTGAATTTACGAGAGATGTTTCTAATTAATTTCTTTTTCTTCTGTCTCCCATCTATTTTATTTAGTTATTCACTAGAGCAATTATAATTTGGAAGTCAATCCGAGGCAAGTGTTCGGATCTATTATGACATAACCATGAGGCGCTCAACAGACCTCTTATAAAACCTTTTCAGTGCTTTCAAAAACCATTTTTTTGTGCATGTATTTCTAGTTTGTTTATTAATATCTCAATTAGAAGTTCCTAGATGTGGTGTCTTCCATTCCAAGGAACATGTTAATTATTGTGGTATTCAAAATTTCATGAACAGTCATTGGTCATTACTAATAAAATATTCCGGTATCTCTATTTATTCAATCGAAAGTAAGTTTTAATAGCAAAAAATAGATATTCGATACTCTATCTACGTATCCTTTCTACTCACAAAATACCAAAACAAATTGAAAATGATCTTAGAAAGGGGATATAATGAAATTCTTTGATTAGTTTTTCCTAGATAAATGATTCATTTTATTTGACCGATGAGGCCAAAATGAAATAAAAAATTTTAAATATATAAAGAAAAGTTAAAAAAAAAAAAGAGTGTTCTTAATCGAAACGCCTCGTGATCTTCAACCAATTCTGAGCCTCAATAAAATTATCAAGAGTAAGCGTTATAGCTTGTTTCCAATACTCAGCAACTTGGCCGAACTAAGCCTCCGCAATTTCATAATCTCGATATCGAATAGCCTATTCTCCCCAATTAGAATAGGTGAGTTATTCCTTCCCTTAGAACCGTACTTGAGACTTTCCATGTACAATAGAAATCTCATGATACTTGAATGCTTTCTTAAAGTGACTAAAGGTCCTTATTGAGTTTGAAGCTAAAACCAGAAGGGAAAAACCGTTAAAGCTTACATATTTAGGATAATGTGGTATAAGTAAATTCAAAGAATGGATACAAAATGCTATTTTTGCTGCTGAAATTAAATCCATTTTTGCAGTGCCTAATTGAACAACATCACACACATGTTTAACTCTGCAATTTAATAACAACATCACACACATCTTTAGAGTAAATGATAATAAATTAATAACAAATGTAGTGCAGTGGAGGAATTGAGCCCCGATCTCCTATGTGCAATGTCTATGTCTTTCCAATAGGCCATTGGCTTATGCCTTGTAAAGGAAGCTATCATTTTATCTTATTATTATACACACAAAAAAAAATGAGAGAAGAAAAAGGTGCATATTGTGCATCCTATGGGGCTCAAACTCATGAGGTCATGGGTAGCTTGCCTATATCTTTCCATCAGGTCATTAGCTTGTGCCTTGCAATTAGAGGCATCCCTTTTATTTTATTGTCTATACTTTGATAAGAAAATCCAGTCCCTAATTAATATGTATTTGAACTGATGCAAATGGGACACCTTGTTTACTTTTTTCTTTTATGTTAACGTTGAGGGGCCTTGTTGGATTAGCACTCATTTGCAAGTTGATGGGAAAACCTCAAAAAAGGAGACCATGGTTATGTATATATATTAAAAAAAAATCACGTGCAAAGAACTTTTCACGATCATTAGTAGAGTGGAGAGGACAAGCTTTTGTGGACCTCACTATCAAACTTGCTTTGAGAGCTTGAATATAGCAGTACTCTGTTTTACTATTCGAGATCTATGAGGAATGATTCAAGTGAAAGAAGTGTCTACACAAATCTAAAATAGAAAATGAATCACTTCGAGCTAAGTTCATTGATTGTCAAAAAAGCTATCACTTATAAGTCCACTTTATGCTCTGTGGTATCTAAAGATGGTGTAATCTCAATTGGCCAAAGTAACACATGCGATTGAATGGTGTTGCATATTTGCACATTAAGAAAAACTTAAATTATTTTGCAAGCACTGGCACTAGGCTTCTATACTATGTAAGTGTGTATGGCAGCTGTGTAGCTATTCCGTAAGCACACATACGCTAAGCAATTTCTTAACCATTAGAAAGGCTTATTTGATGCTAAAACCATTTCAACTTCATTCAAAGGACATTGGTTAGAAGATGATGCGGAGACCTAAATCTAATTCATGGGCTTTTGGCCTGTAACTTTAATGGATTTAACTCTTTGAGCTGAGGTGACAAGGCCCAAAGAGTGAAGTCTATGTTTTGGGATGATTATGGGAGATTTGGCATGGTGGGCTTGAGGTATGGTTCGTTGGATTGGCCAGTCCGATGCAACTTTTCTCAATAAGGCTCACACACACACTAAAAGCTTCTAATGAGTCTAGACCCATACAAAACCCATATAAAAACTCATTTGCTCAAAACCGTTGATCGTCATCACCATCGAACGAACAAGATTTATAGTTAGATACTATAAATACACCATACCTTCTCATTCAAAGGGGACTTGTCTTTAGAAAAAATGTCGTTACTCTATCGGATTTTCCTTAGAAGATTAGAACCATTATAATACCCTTAGAACATTCACCTATCGGCATTATGTTGAACCTCATTTGAGACTACATGTTCCTCCTCCCTATCTCATTTACCCACTGATCATCCTTATACGTGTTACTTCTCTCGTTAGGCCACGTATAGCGCATCCCACGCAACACGCACGTGACTCCGCATTCGGACCAACACTCCCACAGAAGGCATAACACCTCACTTAAGGAATAGTTCTATTATTAAATATTAAGTTACTCTATCCTAAAGCAATTACACACCTTGTCTATTTATAAGCATAAGAATACCTAATATTCTAAAAAAATAGGAAATATAAAAAGATTTATTATATTAAAAAATTAGAATACTAATCTAACTAAATCCTGGAAATAAGAAACTAAATCTAATTAAATAAAAGATATTAATAAAATCATATCTAATATAAATAATATAAAATAAAATAAAATCCACATAAAAATTATCTTATCATATCTGCTTATTCTTGATCTACATAAAAAAGGCTAAGGAACTTACTAATCATGAGATTCTAGAGCTGTACAATTATGATCAAGAGAATATACAACAAAATTGGCATGCCTTATAAGATGTCGGGCTAGAACTTCTTGTTTCTTTGACATTACTATGCTATTATTTGTAATGTAAATATTAATTAGATCAGTTGTGTTTACCTAGTTAAGTCATGGGCCATTTTTACCGGATTTCAGTCATTTTTACTACAATGCTAATAAACTTTAGATCAAAATAATAGGTAGTAGTTGAATATGTACATTGTGTTTGGATGGGTAGAAAAGGGCAAAAAAGGAAGGAAATTATTAGAAATCATATGTTTGGCAATTCAAGAATAGAGTGGAAATGGGTAGAAAAGGAAGGAAATGAGTGGACACATTTTCACTTTAAAATCCACTTTTTGTTTTCTCCAAAATTAGGGAGAAATTGGTGAAATGAGATGTAATTACAAAATTTCCCTTTATAATAATGTTTATCAAAATAACAATATGGATGATTTTGTCTATTATTAACTCCATTTTGCTTCATTTCTTCACATTGCCTTTACATATTACTAGACATAAAATAAAAATTATACTTCATTTCATTTCCATAATTTTCTTTCCCTTTTTTTTTTCTTTTCTATTTGTTTCCACCCATTTCTTCTCTATCAAAAATTTTCAAATATAGTTGTGGGAAAAGTGAACAAGATGGAGTTAAATAATAGCTGATATATGGTAATAGTTGAACGAAGTATCATCAACTACAAACCTTTTTTATATTTCTTGGGAGTCATGCCTTTGGACTTTTTTCAATTTTATATAGAGAAATGATAAATAGTGAGGAAAAAAATGAGAAAGTTCTTCAAGAATTTAAAATAAATTAATAATATTTTTTATATTTTATCATCCAAATAATATAAAGATAGATGGTCCAATCTTTGCTAAACACATAATTCTTAATGAACTTATTGAACTTTCTTCTCTCACTATTTATCATTTTTATTTTGCATGTCAAATTTGAAGTTGTTAAATGTAATATCTAACTAAACCTTTACTTGTTAAATTTAAAGCTAAAATTTAAAGTTACTAAATATCATACTAATTGAACTTTTATTTTGTCAAATTTTCAACTCCATCATCTTTAACATAATGTTGAGGCTAGACCCATTGACTAAAGAGCATAAGTGTAAATAAAAATGAAATAGTAAATTTAGTAAATAAAAAATTTAATATAGTATAATATTTACCAATCCTAAACTTTCAAATATAAAATTGAAAGGAAAAAAGAAGTTTATTCATGTGAAAAAAGTTGATTACTATTTTGAAGCAAAAGGTGTTGTATATTAGGTGAATTCAAGGACGAATATATGAATCAGCTACTAAGGGCAAGTGTCCTCACTAAGATTTTAAGATAAAAATTAATTATCTAAGTTTCATTAAGTAAAAAGTATATTTTTTGTCATCAACGTCATCAATTTTTTAAAGTCTTCATCTTTTTTTCTTCTATTTAAGTTCTCAACATTTTCAAGCTCTTATAAGAAAAAACAGTTAAAAAATCTATTAAAATTTCCATCTATCCATGGCTCATATTGCCTTTAAATTGATTAACAATAATTAATTCAATAAAATGATAATATTAAATATATTTAATTCATAATATAATAAAGGAATAGTATTAAATAAATTTAGTTATATGATACAACAAAATAATAAAAAATACAAAAGAAATATTAAAAGTAAGAAAAATGAGTTAGGAAAAATTGTGTAAACCTCAATTACCTTGGCCAACCACCTGAAGGCCAATAAAAAGCTAACACATACCTAAGAAGGATGTAAATTTTAATAAATTTAATAGAAGTCTTGTTTTTGTAAAAGTTTAAAAATGGTTAAGACTCAAATTGGGAAAAAAAAAAAAGAGTTGAGAACTTAGATAAAAAAAATCAATAAATGTTGAGGACTATTTTTTTTTTCCTTTTATTAAAGGGTGAGAAAGAGATATACTTTAATATGGATTAATGGAGTGGTTAAGTTTTGTGCATAGATTACTTAGTGGTGCACATTCGAAATCACACTTATTTCACATTGATGTTTTCTCTCTATCCTACTATTCAACATCTATGATAACATACATACATGCATATTGATAAGTTCATTTCTTTTTTTGGTTTTTTTTTATTAAATACAATAATGATACAAAAACATACAAAAGAAAAAAGGTTAGAGAAAAGATAAGAAGTCGCCTTGAATAGTGACATAAAAAAGAAAGCACAACCAAAGGAGAAAGACTCTTAGGAAAATACCATGCAAATATAAAGGGAGAACAAAAAGGCCTACACGCTAGATCATAGGTCAATGTCTACTCTTTTTTCTCTTCTTGACCCGTGATCTTCCAGAATT
The DNA here is from genome assembly GCA_037954665.1 of Laguncularia racemosa. Classification (NCBI taxonomy): domain Eukaryota; kingdom Viridiplantae; phylum Streptophyta; class Magnoliopsida; order Myrtales; family Combretaceae; genus Laguncularia; species Laguncularia racemosa. The sequence goes on from JBBMOL010000004.1 coordinate 5,573,573, forward strand.
CAATCTTCAAGAGCTATAACTGAAAATTTTGGTACCATCAAGGAACTCTGCTAATGTCATGTCAAAGGTAGTATCTAACTCCAAAGTCTCCTTGACACTAGATACCTTACCATGGCTCTATATGCTATCAAAGGTAACCACAAAGCCATTTGCTTCTACTTGGTCCATAGATGCAAGCAAAGTGATATTCACTTCAACTAGAACTTAAAGAGTAGCAAAAGATGTAGCATTAGCCTGAAGCACAAGGGTTTTAATAACCTCTTCACTTAAAGCTTTTGTTACAATCTCAAGAGAAGGAGCAACATGCATATGCACTTCAACGAAATCAAGCGAAAGCCCTTGAACCTTCAACAAACAATTAGATGTAGTGTGTCCAAAGACCCAACACTTGGAACGGTTAGGGGCTTCCTCTAGTATATAACCCTTACAAGAATCTTCTTACAATCATTACATCTAACACAAATCTTGTTTATGAGATCACTATTAGCACTCATTATATTGAAATAATCAAAACTTCAAGGCTACAAATAGTCAAGCTCCTTAACCTAATCACTCACTACTTGGTCTCACTTAACTTCTTGATAAGTGTCAAAAAACCCTTTATCTAGAATATTAAATTTGTTCTTTATGGATATATTTTGTTAGTAATTCATTAAAGAGAAGAATATTTATTTGAAAAAACATTGATTCCAGGCCCTTTATAGCTTGTTGGAGCTAAAGGAAGGAGTTTTAAAGAAATAAAGCGAGATTGGAAGGAATCGGATAAGTTACAAGCAAGTTGAAGATTCACGGAAAGTACACAAGAAAGTACATAATCGTGTACTTTACTTGTGTATCTAAGGTAGAGGTTCTGTTTTACGATACTTATATACACAACTGGGTACAAAATCGTATACTCTCTTGTGTACATCTTTACTGTGAACCCTAAGAGCAAACTGGAGATACACAACTGAGATACACAATTGTGTACCTAGTTGTGTACTTTGCTGACAAAGAAGAAATCACCCCTGCACATATACGATTGTGATACACAAGTTGTGTACTTAATTGTGTATATGTCTAATCTTGCAAATATATATATATCCTAAAGCTCATGAAAAAAGAGAAGGTTATCATTTATACACTTCCTTAGTTGTAGGAAAGAGGGGGTTTTGTCGATTTTCAAGGAAATTGAAGATCCATGATGTTAAAGATTCGATGTTTAAGGGTTGCAATCATGGAATTTGTTTTCTTTTCTAGTATTTACTTTTTTATTGATAATATCATGGAAACTCTAAACTTAGATTTTGTTCAAAACTCTTCTATCATGTGATGAAGATTTGTTCTTAATAAAAGTTTATTGAAGTTGTTATGTTCAATTGCATATTCTTTTATTATTTATTAGACTCATAGATTCAAAATATGAATTTATGTTTGATATCATATTAGTTAATTGAGAAATTGCTTTTATGATTAGATCTATGCAATTGATAAGGTTTGCTTGTAATTCTAGAGATAGAATAATAAAAGCCTTCTATTTTTTAATTGATTTGTTAAAAAGTTCATGTTACTCATGCAATTCTAGGTTGCTATTGATTGAGGAGAGATCCTAATTGATAAATCTTAGGTTAGATAAGTTAATAGATTTGAGAAAGTTGTTAGCTTGATTGAGAAACTTTAGAGCTTAAGAACTCAATAACGATAAAAGCTTAAATTTTGATGATTTACATGTTAGAAAAGGAGTAGAATGAAATCTAGGTTACCTTAATAATTGAATTAGTCTTTCTTTTTTGCTGTTAATAATCCATTCCTAGTTTTTAGAAGCATAGTAATTATTAATTTACGATTTAAGATATAAATCAATCTTAATTGACGATTAAATAATAGGAACAAAGTTATTACTGGTAATTGGTTTATCTTTGTGGGATAACCCTGTGCTTAACCATTATATTATGTTCACGATAGGTGCACTTGCCTATTGAATCGTAGTTAAGATTATAAACAAGTACTTTAAATTATTAAAACTACGATTTGGCATGATCACTTCTCCTAAAATTAATCACATAGAGCTACAATGAACTATAACCTATTAAAAAAAAACCACTTCAAAAAGAAGTTTGTAGTAGTGAGGAAAAACAAAATATACGTTCTTTTACAAGATTAGTGCTTCAACAGAATACAATAAAAAAATTCATAGTTTTCCTTAAGTCTCTTTGAAAATGCATATATATGTTTTTTTTTTCTTCCCTTGCTTTGTGTTGTATTTATAGATGAATTACAACGGCAATTCATAATCTTCTATTCCTTGATCATAGCACTCATCAATATTCTACTTTAATTTCTTCAATCTTATAAAAAATATCTCCTATTCAATTCTCTTCTGTCAATTTGAATTTGTAGTACTTGATCATAGCAATCGAGTGTAGTTAATGTTGACAATCTCTTCTTAATGCTTCTTTCCTTATTAATCATTGAGTAGATAATTGTCTTTCCATTAATATGCTTCCAACTTGATTAGATAAAAATTATCATCTCCACAATATAATAACCAACTTAGTAGAACAAGTCAAATATATTACTTAAATATATTCAACTTATGGAGGTGGGTCTTGGATTTATTTCTTCATAATTCTTGAGTTCTTTCCTATCTTGCTTCTTCTTCAGAAATGGCTTGTGCTATTATCTCTTCATTCAAAATGTATGTTTCTGAACTTTACTATAGTTTGGAAAATTCTTCAAAATACAATTCCAATCTTTCAAGTATTACTTCAACTTCTTCTTTATTAAGAACTTGTTTTACTAACCTATCTTTGAATAGTTCAATTCTGCACACTTAAGTAAAGATATCGGTTTCATAATATAATATACATTTTCTCTTGACCTTTGGTTTTATCGTTTCATCTTTCGAAAAACATTCCAAAATTTTGATTACTTCTTTACTTCTTTAAAAATAATTCTTATTTAAAAAAACATTTTTCTTATTTTATTATAACTTTGTTAATATCAATTATGCATTATTTTTAATAGGAAGCCTTTACTTAGGAAAGATATCCTCATTTTCCGCTATTAAAGAATAATAAAATGATTGGTAAAATTCTCTAGATTTTGAAGAACTCTCATGACTTGACTATTGTTTCTAAATTTGAAGAGTAATGTGTTGTTCTTGTTGCTCAATACTTTAATCAAACCATGATAGCCCCACAATATATGACCAATCTATTTAACAACAAGAAATGGAATGTAGTTACTAAGAAACTAACATACCAATGTATTCTGTCATAAGCTAGCACCAAACTCACCCACTTTTGGTGGTCGAGCCACCACCGATTCATCTTCATCTAAAACCAAAGGGTAAAATGAAAAAAATAAAATAAAGGAGTAGTCAACCTCAAGAAAAACACAAAGGTTAGAATAGGCTTATGTAGTTAAGGGTTTTTGTTTTGGGGAGGGTTAGGGGAAGGGGGGACACTAAGAGGGGGCAAAGGGAGAAACAAAAGGCATACTAAGAAGAAGAAAAGGGAAAAGGTAGACAAAATGGGTGGAGAGAGTGCTTAAGAGAGAGAGCAAGCTAGCACGAGGACTGGAGGAGAGGGTAGGAAGAAGAAAAGTGACTATTAAGGTTGAAGAAGAAAAAATGACTTTATAAGACAAGCCGTTTGATGAAGAAGTACCTAAAGGAGACCTAAAAGAAACCTCAAGCATTGGCCAGTGCTTAACCACTTTGATGCTAAAGATGGGAGTAACAACTCCACCCTTAGGCAATACTAAGGGCAACATGTTTACTAAGGAAATCTTCACTTTAGAAGAGGAGGATTGGTAGCTAAAGTAAACTTGATTGAGGGGCATGGGGTAAGAGAAGGAGGCATTACTAAAGAAACCCTAAGGGATAGAGGAGAAAATAGCAAAAAACAAAGGTTGAAGAAAATAGATGATTAATGGAAAAAGGGAAAATGGTCGACAATGAATGGAAAACAATTAGAAAAATGGTGGCTAAAGAAGAAAGAACAATTAGTGAGATAACAATAGTTGATAGACAAGGAACTATTGGAGCAGAAGGTGGTAGAGTGGAAAGAAGAGAAACCTTAGGTGAAGACATTAATATTGTGTTGGGATTGGTAGAATTGGAAGGAAAAGGAAAGAAACTAATAGAAATGTTATGTTTGACAACTTAAGTAAAGAGTAGAAATGGACAAAAAAATGAAGGAAAGGAGTGGAAATCTTTCCATTATAAGGGTTACTTTTTTTCTCTCTCCAAAATCGGAAAGATATGAGTCAAAATGGATGGAAATACAATACAATTACAAAAACACCCTTTTTGTGATAACGGTTATTAAAATAATAACAAGAATAATTTTATCCAATACTAACTCAATTTCTCTTCATTTTCTTTATATATCACTAAACACAAAATAATAATTACACTTTATTTTATTTCCACTCTTTTTTTTTATTATTTTACTCTTTTCTTTTCTATCCATTTTTCCTCTATTATAAACTGTCAAACACAGTGTAAGAGCGAAAAACTTAAAACCAAAAGGAAAACCTAGTAAGAGAAGAAAACATTCTCTCTCATCCTTTCTAGTCTTTGTGTTCTTGTCCTTAGTATGATAATTATTCTCATATCAATTATCACCTCTTCCTAAGCTCTAACTTGACTTTAAAGATCTTGTATGACTAATAACAAGTTCACTTCGCTTATACAATATGCCATGTCTTATATAAGATACAAATAATTTTTAAGAATTAAAATAAAATGCTCTTTCACACTTTAATTTTACGAAACTTTGTTTCTTGGTAATTATTACAATAGACCTAATAACTATGTAAGGATTTATTTTAGGTTTTTAATCTTAGTCTTTCTTTCTTTCTTTTTTCCCTTTTCATTCTTCTTATTATTTTTAACGATTCTATTCTTTCTTTTTTTAAAAAAAATTATTGATTGAAAAAGTTTAAAATTAATGAGAAAATATACCGGCAGTAGTTAATAACAAAAAAAAATATAATGCTTATTTTCCACGTCATAACTTTGAAAAGCATTCTTATTTTAAACCTTCCTCTTTCCTTAATACAGAATTGATCCTATTGGTCTATTTGTGATTTTCAATTTACATACTACCGTACACGATTTGTTCATGTCAGATAGCAAGACTCTTGCATCTGATTTACGTCCGGATTCCATGGCATCTGGCTGTAAAGATAGTTTTTCCACATCAGGGATTTCTAAACCAGCTCCAGAATAAGAGGGCCCTATGAATCCACCAACTACAGGCACCATACCAAAAAGAAACCAGACAACTCTCTGTATCTTCTCCAATTTTCATCCACTCTAATGCATATCACACAACTACATCAACATACTCGCGGAATGTTTTTTTTTTCTTTTTCTACAGTGAGATGACACTCCTTCACGAGGCGTGTGCTCTCAGATACCATCAATAAATGGGATACCTAGCTAAGATGGTTTATATATGTATGTATGTATGTAGATATATATTACATGTACATACACCGGAACATCAAAGAACTATCTAAGACTACGAAAAATGAAGGATTTTAGAACAAATGAATAACGGCCTGCAAAAGAATATATAATAGAATGAATCGTAATCACGCTACTTTCACCCCACTATGACGTTTTCCTTCCATTGCATCTTTCTTATTGCGGCAATCACGGCAGAGAAAAGGCCCTTGCCAGGGTTTTGAGCTGGTGGAGAAGATGGAACCAGCATGAACGGAAATGCCTTCACTAAGAGCAAGATCAACTTGACACACTGCACAGACAAAGAGACCCGATGTCGAATTTACCACGGAGGCATCTTCTCCTAGCCTGCACAAGCACAAAAGAAGCTTGTTACTCCTAACAAAAACTTATGATACTGATCATTATCTATAAGAAGACATTCATGCATGAAGTTCAATCATGAGCAACAAAACTTGGAAAAGTTAGGTCCCGAAGAAAGGAAAAGCTAGATGGTTAAAAGATAAAAGGGCCTAAAAAAAAAAAAAAAGGCTCTAAATGTCATCATTCAATTAATAAACTTGGGAATAATTACAATGCAAATGTTTGAACTTGCATGTTTTTGCAATTCAGTGTCTTCATCTGAAAACATTCTTTTTGAATATCTCCGCTATAACAGATATTATGTACTTATATGGACCGGAAGTGCAAATATGGTGCAGAGGCATTTTCTATTTTTGCTATTGTCACCAAATGTTCAAAATACACAATCTTAACTATATAAACGTGTAAGCTTATATACTTGCACTATAAACTCAGTACAGTATTTAAGTGCAAGGACTCATGAGGAATTCTTCTGTGAGAAGATATGTCTCTTGTACTATTGTACTTAAAGCACCCCATCTTCCTTAATATAATAAGCAACCACTCCACCAAATAGCTTGTACGTTATATACTATGTTTTCAGTCTTAACACCTATTACAGAGCGTTAATGTTTGACTGCATAAAATAAAATACAAACCTTTCAGCAAGCATCGCTGAGCCTTCTTCAAAGAGTTCTTCAACTATGTCAACTGCAGACAACCTTTTCGAGTGTTTACCAGCAAAATGACGAGACCTCATCCGAGATAAAAACGCTCTTAATTTGTTCTCCTTTTTGGAAGAAGTAGAGGGCTCGAGAGAATGATCTGGTGGAATTATATCAACAACAATGCATGTTGTGTCATCCTTCAACCCTCTTGTCCTTAATGCCTCCTGCACAAGACAAAAAATGCAAGAATTAGAGCAATGTGCAAATTAGGTTCTAGCTAATAGGCTGTTGTAAAACACCAATAAAGCAGATCGGTTAAAATTTCACTATAGGATTGATGATGGTCAATAGACGATTCAAGTGCCTACCTTCACCACTTGTCTAGCAGCAAGTTCAGCTGGCAAACCACGGCAGGATTTTGCTGCCATTTCAGAGGAAAGGGCATCCCAGATGCCATCTGAAGCAATGATGAGCCTGCCACCTACACTTGATAGCTGTTCACAATAGTTCCTCTGAGTTGTGGTTTATGTTAAAGGTTAACAATCAAGCATCTGAATACAACTAATCAACAATGCAGTCAGGGACATGAAAACCCCACATAAAATACAGGATGGATCTGAGATAAATTACCTTTACTTGTTTGACATGGGGCACTGGTACTATAAACTCTCCCACATCCATATCTCCTATCGACCTGGAAAGGCATAATCCGCCAGGCCAACAACGAAGGGGGCCAATCTACAAAGGTATAACGTATTTCTTATAAAACCAAGTCGAGGGTGACTATAACAAAGATGGGCAATAAGGTAACAATATTTATTATAATAAATAATCTTTCATGGCATCATGCCGTAATTGGAATATGAATCATGACTTGATGATAAATGAACAAAATTAGACTCTCAATGTAGGAATCCTACTGCTGTCTATTCACATATCAAATTGAACTTGGTACAGCTGGTTAAGCGGAAGTCATGAAAAGCTGAGATGCACATATTTCAAAACTCCTCCATATACTCCAAAGTCCAAACATCCATCGCCCCTGTCAGACAAGCCCAACTCGAAACAAAGTCAACCAGGCATTTTCTATAAAATACTTTTTACAACACAAAGCCTGCTTGAGCATCATTTATCCCCATTACCACACCAATCCTAGCACTATCTATGTTGAAACAAAAAATAAATGTATGTGGGTTTATATGTAGTTATTTATCTACATTTGTATAAAGTGGTATATATCCGTTATTAACACATATTCTCAGAGAAAATCGGTGCTCTTAGTGAAATCCTTTTTACCTCAGTACCACCACAAATGCTGAGCCTTCCAACCTCACCTCCACTAGCAGTGACCCGCTCCCTCCTGTTATATAACAGTGGGGCAGCATGTAAACAATAGAGGAATGCTCAGTAAACATAGAGATTCTGATAACTAAACTTACTCCTCCACATTATCTTCAAGTCTATGATCAACTGTTAAGTTAGATACAGCGCCACCCTGGGTATCTAAAATACAACGAGAGTCTCCAACAGATGCAACAGTTACTGTCCATCCATCAATTATCACAAATGTGGCTGTAGTTCCAGATGTTTCCCCTGGAGAAAACAGCGCAGGTAAAGTCATTTATCATCAACCATATTTGCAGATATTTGGGAGTGTAGATAATCAGATATTTGGAATTGGTTAAAGGTTATGAAATTTAGTAAGCCAAATCCATACCTCTCCTCTGAAACTCTTTATCTGTCTTGACAAATCCAGATACCAATGCCCTAGGGAGAGCTTGAATCCAATCCTCACGACCAAGACCACGAGGCATAGCACCGATAACATGACTCAATAAATTCTCCCTTGTATAAATTGCTGCAGCATTTCCATTATGCCCATCAAAAACCTGTGAAATGACAATATTTCAGTTATGCTTTTGTGGCTCACACTGGAACACAGACACTGCTGCAAGATGTGCAACATTATTGAGAGATGATATAACAGCTTGGAGTTGGCACATCATATATCTTCAAGTTAGTAATTCATTTAAGGGTGACATGGATATATTACACATCGATTCATCAATCAAATCTAGTTCTCTTATCTTTAAGTGATTCAGTGTCTATCGAATCTGTTCACTATATTTTTTCAAAACAACAGTTGGAAAAACCTATATTACATGAGGCAGATTGCCTTGCTATGTATTTGGTGAGGGCAGATAGAAAGAATTTTTTAACTAATCAAACATAAAACAAACTCAATAGGCATGGTGGAAGTGTCTGAACTGGAGGTGGACAATGAATTTCACAGCATGGCAACACATGAGATAATCTATGTAGGGAATTGCACTAGTATCCTTATAATCTGAAGCAAGTCAAAAATCCACATGCACTGACGGTGAAGTTCATATGTCAGATCTAATTTCATGCAGTACATGGAAAATATCATATAAGGATTCTTAGACAAAGTGCCCACCTTTACAAATTTTTTTTTTTTTTAGAAAAAAAAACAAGGAAACCACGATAGGCTAATATAAACAATTCCAAGCAACAGGTTGATTCTCCCTTTTAGCATTTTAACTCCCACATTCCACGCAAAGAGATCTGAGAAAATGTTTTAGAGTGCTTTACCGCAAATACAGTAAATGCCGTAGAGTGATTTCCAGGTACACGAAGGCAATCTGACTTTATAAGAAAATAATCCTCTCCTTTCTTAGACTGGGCAGCGGACCCAAATTTAATAGTTGGTTTCTCCATCTTGTCATTCTTCATCTCTCTGCCGATCAAAGCAGCCAGAGGCACCAAATTATGCCGCTGCTTCCCATCCACAGATCCCATATTCACTGACAATCCACTTCAATCCCGAATTTTCCTCCTCCTCCTCCTCCTCGGGGAAAAGCTCCCAAAATAGTCCTAGTTCTTGCTTCCTCTCAAACACATACTAAGAACCTCCTCGTGATCATATCCGAAAACCTGGCTAAGACCTACAAGTCATCAATCTTAATTATGCTACATAAAATTGCTGCCTAAATTAATATTTCCAGCCTAAAGATAATTTTCCATATCCAGAGCTCAATTCAAGTATTCTCCACGCGAATCGAGAAAGTGTCAGCTCGATCTGCATTCAACATCCATGTGTAATGAGGAAATAAAAGAAAAAAATTTCAAGCTCAGATCTGATAGCATCTAGTAATAAGCCATATCATTAACTGAAAGCACTTGAATTACAAGCTAAAACAGCAATCTTCTCAGTACATGAAAAACTATACAAGTAAAGTCCCAATTTTCAAATACCCATGAAATGACACCAGTGAATGAAGGAAATGAAAAATCCTAAATCTGGGAAGTTTTAAAGTATCATGAAAGCAAACTTTAAGATAACACAGTAAATTAGGATATGAAGAACTGTAAGCAAATAAAGGACAATTTTTGAAAAAAAAGAAGCTGTTTCCCTATCTTCTTAAGCAACAAACAAGGAGAAGATAGGTATACCGGCAAGAATGTTTGCATGTACAAACAAATGGAGATCTGATGGTGACACTAAGTGACAGAACCACGCTAGAGGATACGTATATGAGTATGATTCTGGGGTTGTTGATAAAAATAATAAAAGAGAGAAGAGAAGTGAGATAGTAATATTAACAATCAAAACACGCAAAAGAAACGCGTATTCATGTGAATATATGAACTGGAAGACACATTCATCTCCTTTTTTTTTCAAAAAAAAAAACTGAATATTCTCAGTTTGATTGGATGAAACAAAACAAAAGGCGTTCAGACTGTTTAGTTTAGTTTAGTTTAGTGTGATTTGAGGAAGAACAAAACACAGAGACAGGTCAGCTTCCCATAAAATGGCTTTTCATTTTCTTTTTCCTCCACCGGACACTGGACTGGACAGCAATCTCAAACAAACATTATTAAATTAAATGCTCAATTTGTCGGAAAATCTGAAAATATAGTCTGTTTTGCAATCAAAAAACACATGCCCTCTCTCATTATTCAATTAAAAATTTTAACAAAGCATGAGAAAGTAAGTGAGTTGATTGCAAAATTACCAAAATCTAAAATTATTTGCCACTATATTATTTAAAGAAGAAGGTTGTTTTAATCTAATATTTGAAACTTTCTAAATTAAATCTTTTCCTTAAAAATTAAGTTAATTATAGATAGTATTAATTAAATCAATTTTATAATTCAGATTTAAAATATATATATAATCTTCTTGATAATAATAATAATAAAAAAAAACTAAACTCTTAACCTTTTATTACATAATTATTTTGTATATTTTAGTCACTTATACTATTTATTTAATAAAGATGTAAGCTTAATTTTCATATTTTTTTATTTCATACAAGTAAAACATAAATTAGTCAGTTTTAATATTTGCCTCATGAAAAATTGTGTAAATTAAAAAAAAAAAAACTTTAGCAACATTTTTAAACTTAAGATAATATGGTACAAAGCAAAATAAGGTTCTAGTCATGCACAAAAAATTTATTCGCTATGCTGCATTGTGGGAGGGGGGGTTTTAGCAGGACAATTGGTCAATTAGGTTATAGATATATTATATTTATTTAAAATTCAATCACATCATATATATATATATATATATATATTTCAAATGGGGTGTCATTAATTGTCATTTTACATAATTTATAATCATTAACATATAAGACTTATATTGAGTAATAACATAAACACACAGAGCACTAAAATAATTAAATTAAAACATAAAGCACTTAGTTGAATTTAAGTAAAAGTATAAAATATATATAGGATTTGTTTTGACTCCTAATGTATTTGTTCCGACTTAAGCATTAGATTTACGGAACATGTAAGGCAAAAGATTTATTTTGACTTAGATTTATCATAAGTCAATTTTTAAATTTGAGAGCAACCTCATGGCGAATAGAAATCCGACACTTGTCTAGTTGTCTGAATTTTGTCGGTACCGCCTCACATTACACTCTTTTCCAAAAAGAAAAAGTAAAATAATTCAAAAGCTACAACAATTAAAAATTAATTATTCAAAAACCGATGTTAAATTATATTAACATTGAAAATCGACCATCTAAGTTTATTATATTTAATTACATTTAATAAAATCAAGTGTTCAATATTTAATTTTAATATAGGTAATTATATTAAATTTCCAAAATTCGACGTTTTATACATTTTAATATTTGATATATTTTTAAAGTTATTTTTAGTAGTATATTTTAGAAATTAAAAAAAAAACATTTTTTTCCTTTTCCTGGATTACATACAAAAAGAGTTATTAGTCAAACCATTACCATTATTATCTTTTCATTTTATGAATTGGGATTTAAAAGGGAAATCAAAGTGAAAAAGAAAAAGAAAAGAAAAGAAAAGAAAATTGACATGTATTGCGAGACAGCTTAGGGGGAGAGAGAGAGAGAGAGAGTCGTACCTTTGCTGATACCGAGGGTGGGTACTGAGTAGTCTACTGTGTAGTACAATGGAAAGATAACTTAAACCCGTTCTAACTTCGTCTCTTTCCACGAAGCTTTTTTTTTCTCTTTCATTTCTTTATTTTTTTCCCCCCTTTATTTAATCCCATTACACTATTAAATAGTATTTTTTTTTTTAATTTCAACACTGCACAACTATTGAAAAAAGAAAATAAAATCTGATTATTTCTATTAAAAAATTAGTATTTAATTATTAAATTATAATAATCTTGATTAATTAAATAGTAAATTGAATATGAAGAAGAGGATTATAGGCGGATTCTATTTTGTTTTAGAAAAAGGGAAAGTAGATTATTACAAAATTAAGGTAAATTGAATCTTAAAATAGTAAAACTATCCATTTACATTTTAGTCTTTCTAAATAATTTAATTTTATAATAACGTGGGACTGGGAGTTGAATAAATAGCAAAAGTAAAGAGAATAAGGACAGACCGGGAAACTTCAAACGATTTGAAAATATGTAGAGTAAATATTCCTTTCAAGTGCCTTTATTTCGGAACATTTACATTAGGAAGATTCTTATGAAAATTTCCCTTTGACTTTCCATTCCATCCATAAGATTCTTACCAAACAAACACGGGAGAGCTTCTTTCCTTCCACAATTCTTACATTTATTTTTCTTTCCATCTTTCTAGACAAAAGCATTAAAGCATTTTTGATGGAGTCCCCAAATAGGAAAAGATCCATGGCATAGGCGATAGGACCGGTGTGTATTTTTTCTTTTTTTCTTTTTTAGAAAAGTGTACTTTTTAGTCCTTAATTTTTATGTTTTTAATATTTATTTATTTTTTCAATTTAAGTACTCAATATTTTCAAAGATTTATTAAAAAAAAAAAAAGAGAAGAGATTTTCATTCAATCTATTAAGTTTTTTTTATCCATTTGAGACATATATCAACTTTAAATTCGTTTATAATAATTCAAATAACAAAATAATAATATTAAATATATATAATATAATATAACATAAAAAAAAAATTAATTCAAAGTAAGAAAATGGATTAGAAAAATTTATGTGTACTTTATTCATATTAATCATCCAATACAAAGTTAATTGAAAGCTAATATATACCAAGATGGAAAGAATATTTAATGCAAATTCTACTTTTATATGATTTTTAAAATGGTTAAGTATCCAAATATAAGAATAAAAAGGTCAAAGACTCATAAATAAATAAATAAATATTAAAAACTAAAAATCTTTTTTTCCCTCTTTTAACTTGTTTTGTACAAGCCCTACTAACTAGTTATTATTCCCAATTAGTTGTTTCCGCATGTTTTGCATCCAAGTCCCTATTGTTGGCATCCTTTTCTTTTAGCTTTTTTAAATTTTTATTTAATAATAACTTATATCATAAATACCTCAATAGTGACTTCTTTAAAAGAAACTTTGAAAAAACCCTTTAAGCCACTAACCATGCAACTATTGGAGGTACCGTTACACTGGTTCTTTTATGATAAATTTGGTTAGTAAAATAAAATAAGGTAAAAATATAATTGTAATTTCTTATAAATAGAATATAAAAGTAATGGTCATTATTTTAATTAATTGAATTTAGATTAATATTAATAATAAATTAGAAATATATGTAAATTGCCAAATATATCATAACTTAGACTATGGTTTGACTCTAGGAACTATGGATTAAATATGGAAATATATAAAAATAGATAAATAAAAAGAAATAGATATTGTCATGAGAGGGAATTGTAATTTTTTATTTAATAACAATAGAAATTTCTTAGAGTAGTTATTTTGCTTAAAATATAGTAATAGCTCGGAATAGTTATAATTTCATTTTTATAAAGTCAATAAAACATACTATTAATGGAATCGAATTGTAGTAAAATTAACATTTCATCGGATCATATAGGTGAGTAATTATCTATTATTTTGTTTAGTAGGTCAAATAATGCAATATAGGGTAAAATATAAATAGATTTTTTTTCCTTTTTAACCTCTAATGTTTTTGAAAGTCCAAGAGAAGGTTAAGATCATCCTTTTGAATTTTATTAAAATGATGAGCTTAATTACAACCAAAAAGAAAAAAAAAAATCTAATATATCAACCTATACTAAATCTCTGCAAATTCTACCAAAGACTTAAAAAAAAAAGAAATTTTAAACAAAATTTTCATAATTTTAACAATCATAAATATAAATAGGCATCAATTTAACTTTTTCAATAGACACGTGTCCCAAGAATTTGCCGAAAGTAAAAAATCAAGGTTCCCCCTCTGCTTCTCAAAGTACCTCCAGTTCCTGACAAAACTTCTATCAGAGCTGGCATCTGTATTTTATTTCCATCTCCCGGCTGGGGATAATGCCATCGCACAGCAACAGGAGGGTCCTTGTTTTTCATCGGCTCCATAGAAAATCTTCAACTAGGAAACACTTGTTATCTTCATCTTCATATTTGGACATGTTTCTAGGTAACGAAATCCGTCGTATAATTAAACATCAACTAACTTAGATTTTCCTTTCTTATAAAACTACTAAACCTGATAGGATGGAAAGGAAATTGATTTGAGAGCAATGCAACAGCAAGGAAAGGAAACTTGCAAGAGGCTTTCATAGTTGGTCTATACTCTACAATGGGTACCTAAGAAATAGGGTGACTCACTGTCTCACGATACGATCGACATAAATAACGAACCGATGCCAAATATAATGCATTTCGATTAGATATGGTCATCTGTTAAAATGAAATTGTGTAAACTTCTCCATTAAAAAAAGAAAGAAAGAAAGAAACCCCTCGACGAAATTGAGGAAGACCAAATATGCTTAAATATAGAAGATCTATCAGTAACTTCTCTTACACTATCGAAACCCGAGCTCAAAAGAGAAGTAGCCATCGTTTGATGGTTTCCAGATCAATTGATCCTCAATGCTTGGATGCGATCTCACCTTTGATAGAAATTTGATAGCATCTTCAAGAAAATAATGATGCACCATGCTCTGGTTTCACTCACCATCCTCTCGTTTTGGTCAATTTGTAATGCTACAAAACTAAAGGCATCATAACTTATCACGTGTTATTATTAAATAATAATATATTAGGTTACTTTAGGGATCTATCACCACCAAATAGGGTATACATATACCTAAAGGAACCAATTTGATTTATCAATAGCTATTAACACTATTAAGACTTGTTATATAACAAAAGTAGACTAGTTTTAGTACTATTCTAAAATATTACTTAAGACTATTTGGCTATTTCCTCACCCATGTTGCATTATTCTAAATCAAAGTGGTTTTACGATTGAAGAAAAGATAAGAAAAAGGAGAGGAGATGTGTAATATGAAAGTTCTAAGGAAACACATCCATATATATGCTATGTATTTAGTTATGTAACTCATACAAAAAAGCCTCTCGGCATGTCCAAGTATATAGTCATGTACATAGATGCGTACCTCAACATAGGTAGGTACACGATTGTGTACTTAAACATGTACCTCAATATAGGTAGATACACAAGCATGTACCTGGTTGTGTATCCCCATTTCAAATGACATTCTTCTATCTTCTTCCATGCCCACACTTTCCACCCTCTTGATCTTCTAAAACTCAAATCTAAAGGTAATTCAAGTATAGATACCACTAATTTATGATATTTATCTACAACTTAATTAGATTGTCCCAACAATTAAAGTTCTACTAAAATCCCTTTAGAATGTTATGTTCCTTCTGCAACAAAAACCCTCATACAAGACTCAACTTCACTACAACTAGGAAAATACTATTTATTTCACTTAATTAGAATGTTTACCTAGTAGATTTGTGTTGGATTGAGCGGATTTGTGTCAAATAGGCACGGTTTGGTGATGGTAACCTATTAAGAATAGTGTTTCTCCTCATGAGAGATTGTGTAAGCATAAAATGGGAAAAGTAGATATTAGAGCCATGCATATGAGGCACACTAGGCAGGCTAGCCCATTTAACAGGCAAAACAATGTTGGTTAGGTTGGAGAATTTTAGTCTGCTCTACTTTACTTGCAGGCTAACACAGGTTGGCCTACAATTTTGACCTACTTTAGCATTAACTTGTAGGCTAATAAGGGTTGGGATAGGCCAACCTGTTTAACTTGCTTTCCCAATTCTAGCAAATACTAGGATTTTATTATGCTTATATAGTCTCCACATTAATTGACCAATTTGCCCCTTGTCTTAAGCTTTATTACCAAATTGCCATTGATTTCCTTGTCTTAAAGCTTTATTACCAAACTACCATCGATTTTGAATATATTCATTCTTTTAATTCTTCATGGTATTAGAAAAGTTATTTTAGATTATTGTCAAATAAAGCACTCTCTACTCTTGCATGAAAACTGAGTACCAACTATCCCTAAAACACCTGCACTTTACCACATGTCCCTTGCATACCAATATGACGATTAGTAAGATCTTTGGCTATGATTAATCTTTTTCAAAATTTGTGGACAATACATTTTTGCTTTCCCATTAAGTATGATGCATTCCTTTGCCAACACGAACTCGATAAATGAAGAATTCTAAGCTTTAAAATTCTAACACAACTTTATGGCAATTACTTTACAAATGTCTTTCATGCATACATTTAAATCTTAATTCTCCTTCTAATGGAAAACATAAATATTTCCAATAGCACCAATGAACTGAGTTTTGATGTACAGATTGATTCCACAAGAACTTGTTGAATAATACATCAATTTTACAAATGATCTCTTTAGAGAGTATAGAACATGAAAAATATATATGATAACATTGTGAATATAAAGTAGTTTTAATCAATACTAATTTACCTACAAGACATAGTGTTTTTATGGGGGTTTCTCCTAAGTAGAAACACCTAAAAGAGAGACAATGTAAGCTTAAAGGGACGCTAGGGGTAGTTTTAGTATGACCACTTTGATGCTTTAGTCGGCATAACAAATTTGGTGAAATTGATAATCTTAAAGAGTATAGGAAGCTTAGATTTTGAACTTGGAATGAAGTGGCCTTAACTTTTATTTATAGGAGTTAAGAGTGAGGCAATTTGATAGGTAGAGTTACGATATGGTGGGTGCATCTATTTTGTGCTTTGTTTCTTCACTATTTCCTTATGCAAGCTACGCTTTCTAAGGACCTCATGAATACCAAGTAGGTATAGCCAATCTAAACTCTAGCTTAATTTGGTTTTCAATTATGAGATTAGGACTTGAGCATCCAGTTGTTAGTCTTTGGAGCTTAGCTATGGGCTTGGTTAGGCAGGATTGGGCCTAAGGGGCCTAAGTCCAAAGTGCACTATCAACACCTGCTTTTCCCTATTCTTACAAGTGACTGGTTAGCAAGGTGAGTTTGACATAAATTAGGCTTTTGAAATCTTCAAGGCAAGCTAATGGTTGAGACAAAGCTCTTGGCTAAGGTTGCTAACTTGGCCTTTAACTAGGCATATTATTACTTAAGTGTGCATGGATTGACTGAGCAAGTGGGTGGTTGGGTTTGGTTACACCGGTGTTAATGGAACTGGTGAGGAGAAGTGAATCTTTAGTTGGCATATTTGGGTGAAGGTGATTAAGTTGTTCACTAACTTAAAATGTCTAAGCAAGTCTATGATTGGTCTGAGCTCGTCCTGTGTAGGTAATGTGTTTTTGTAAACCCCTTTGGTAGTCAAGTCGAACTATGTAAGGCTCTTCCTTGGACTGAGTGCTTTAAGGATCTTCTAACAACACCTCATCTAAGGTCACAATGGCTTCTTGAGGAAGACTTAATTGAATTTGCCGTGCATGTGTAAATTTTAGTGCATTTAATGGCAAGGACAGTTGTCATGCTTGTGTTACTTGAGGTATGCACGCGTCAAGCATGTACGCAAGATCCTGACTATTTATCTAAAGCATGTGACACATGTCAAGATCAAGTTAGACGGTATTACATCACGACACTTCAATTAACTATCTCTTCATTTCTTGTGCTATTGCCTATAAATAATAGTCAGTAGTCTCATTTCGTCACTTTTGAGTTTTTGCAATTGCTTCTCTCTATCTTGATTCCAAATTGTTTTTTATTTTCACACTCTTTGGGTTCTTTTTCACCAATTCACACAGGTATAGTAGTTGTATCACCTTCTTCTTCTTTCAAAACCCTCCCCCTCCCCCCCGGTGGCAAAGGAAGCCTCATGGCATTCATTTAGTATAATTAAGGAATCAAGTTGATACAGAACCTCTGTGAATATGCTTGAGAACCCTTTTGGATATATGAACCCTTACAGCAAAATCAAGGCTTGCTAGTGTTGAATCAAAGCTCCCAGCCTATATTAAATGTAGGACCAACTTTCTCTTTAATTTGTGTTTTTGTAACTTGTGTTTTCATTAGGTTTTTGGTTGGAAGGTCATATAAATACTCCTTAGATGCATTTTGGAAAAGGAGTTTTGTTTTGTTTTAAAATCACAAAGCTATTGCTTATTCCTTGTGTTCTTGTGTAGAATACATACTTTAGGAACATTCAAGAGAGATTGATCACCTTTCTTGTAGATTGTTCTGCATTAAAGAAAACCTTTGTTCTAATTTCTCGATTAATAACTAAGGGAAACCTAATTCTAGTCCATCTTAGGGATTGAATCAAATTGATTACGAGGGTTTTTGCGTTACTGCTGTGACGATTCATAATATCTAAAGGGGTTCTCAAGCGGATTCATGGAGGTTCTGTATCATAAGTGGTGGTGGTGTTAGGAGGGAGTTTGGCATGGTGGTTGAAACTGCTCAAATTCTTTACAATATCTACCTTGAAAACAATGAGGATAGGAGGCCATTATGACCTATCTACACCACAGTAGAGGATGCAAACACTTGAATGGTGTTTAGAGCACTCTTATTTATGAGGAGCTCTCGGACATTATGTAGTATTTTTGCATCCGTCCTTAGGGATGGAAGTTGGAATGTCCTTAGGTACATGATAAGGTCACTCTTATTATGAGTTAGCGCTTTTTCTTATATATAAAGCACTCAGAGTTCAAATCATGGCCCCTATTTTTTGAGTTCTACAAGGGTTTCTTCACATACCATTGCATTTCACCAACATAGCATGCACTTAACACGTATAAGTTATTGATTGTGTTCAAGGCATTGTGTGTGCACTTCGTGCTACATGCCATCCCTCAACTACTTAGGTATTTCTCTGGGGTTGAAGAGGTCAATGGATGGGTGTTACTATCTAACAAGTTGTTTAGGTCGAAAGTTGTTCGTCAGGTTAGATTTTTTGGTGCATGGTTGGAAAAGTAAATTCTTAGTGGTGTCTGTTGAGGAGAAGTTAAGCCTCTACATGGAGTGGCTAGACTCAATTAGGATTATGACAATCCAATCCTTAGGTCATAGAGGCAAGTTTGCAACAGATCGAATCTTCGCTGAGTTAAAGTGGAGGTTAAGCGAGTTTTGGAATGCCTTAAGAGTCATGGATGAGTATCTCCATAACAAAAAGTTGAGTGAAAGTGTGGCTATTAAAGGAAAAGAAGGTACAGTCGCTACAACTATTGTACCGAGATAGGTTTCGATGGAGAATTCACTTATCTAATCTACTAAGGAATGGAGTCTCCTTGACGGCTCATGCTTAGAACGATAACCTTTATCTTTCCTTTTTGTCCTATCTCTTATAAGTTGTTCTTTACTCTATGTAGATATGCAGCTTAAGGAGAGTACTGCTGTTGGTGCAAAGCTATTGCCACCATGAAGAAAGGTAAGAAAGGAGCTCTTCTGGTTATATTGAAGAAGGTACCCCCTTTGAAGTCCTAGAATGCTCCTTTATCCATAAAGGTTGAGGAAGTGCATGCTCCCACCGAGTAACTAACTCCACGTCCTCAAGTGGAAGCCCCAACTAAATCGGGGCTAAAGAACGAGGCTAAGGAAGGGGCTAGCAAGAATAGGTCTCGAGAGGAGGTTGTTGATTTGGATAAGGCGAGTTCTAATGAGCACCAAGCCTAGAGGAGGGAGGTCGGTGTAGCTATGTTAAGAGGAGGGGGAGGGGAGGGTTGATTACACTGACTTTTAGAGTAGTTGAAAATGTTAAGGTTGTAGACAATACTTTTAACCTTATGTAGGAGGTCTCCAATTTGGATTCTATGTTGGGCTATGGTAAAAAGAGTTAGGAAATCTTGAGGGGATCCATGTAGCCCTAAAATGTGATCACCATAAAGGAGGGCTTCTATTAGATGACCAAAGAGTGGGTGGAGAAGTTGATTTATGCTAAACTTCTTAATGTAAGTGTTCTTGCATTATATCTATATCTTCACTATTCATAGACTTGGTTCCCATTTTGACTATGTTTCTATCTATTTATAGTTGTTGTCCTACTTGATGAAGTCTTTCAATGTTTGGGGGTCTGACATCAAGTAGGTAGGAGAGCTCTATAAGGAGTACAAACTTCTTGTGCAGAAGCATCACAGACTTTATAGAGGTTATGTGAAATATGTTAACTAATCATTTGACCTTGCATAGAGAACAAAGGCAGTGGAGATGGAGGTTTGGAGTGTCCAAGCCAAGTCTCAACGAAGAGTTATTATGGTTGATGATCTCCGTATAAAGGTTGAAGTTGAAGTGGGTTAGAGTTGCTAAGTGTGCTTTTGGAGTACACTCTCAGTTGTCTTGACTTTTGTGATGATGAGGAAGTTATGGCTCCTAACGTAGCTGATTGGGAAGAAGTTGTAGGGGACACTGGACTCGAAGAGGAGGTATTGCCTGTTGATAAAGGTAAAGGCATAGTTGAGGACGTTTTTATTGAAGAGCATGGTTAGGCCATCAAGGAGCATGGCTAAGCTATTGAAGAGCAAAGCTAAGGCTTAGGTGTTGAAGATCTTCCTCTCTCTTCATCAAGTTTTGATCCTTTTGCTAATTTTCACTTCCTTCTAAGCTAAATCCTATTGAACAGGCCATTGCTTAGAATGTAGATGATGTTTTTTCAATGCCTAATAGAGGCAAGCTTACATGACTAGGGAGCTTTTGTACTTTTCCTTCCTCTTGCTGTGGTTGGGATGATAACCTAATAAGGTGTACTTATAATTACCCTTTTATCAATGGAATAATTTCTCTAAGTATTTGTTGCTCTTGCTTTCCTTCCTTTGCTTGTGTGTTGTCAACTTCTTTGCTTTTTGTTCTTTTACATTGTGTTCTGAGCGAGTGCTTGGACATTTAGACTTGGATCCTATTGACGAGCTTCAAATATGGTCAGAGGGTGTCCCTCCTATAATATGACCTAAAGAGGTCAAGTGCTTGACTTTATGGTGGTCAAGGAGCATAGGGATGGGGGTACTCAAACATTTGGGCCTAAATCATATTAATGAGTCATCGATATGGTCAAAGGATGTTACTTCTCTGATGTGAACGGATAGCTTAATGCCTCATAGTTTGATGCTTTGATGAAAGTTTCCATCCTGTATTTCTAGTAAGCAAAGCTAGGTCCATCAAAATAGGATGCCTTACTCGCTTGAATTGTCAAATTCTTTGCCATTAATCTTTAAATTCAAACAATATCAAGCTTAACTTTGATATTGTTTACGCATATAAAAACTTTTTTCCAAACAAGAATTCTCTTTGATTACTTATCAACATATATTGAATCAAATCAAATTTTATAAAATTTGTAATTCTATTATAAATAAATAAATTGCAAAAATAAAAAGAGTAGGGTTTAGAAGATTAGGCAGTGATATATAGTGGTTCCACCTTATGCATCAATTCACTCTTCTTGCCTCTAATGAGGGGGTCTTGGTTGTCTTTACTAATCAAAGAAAAATCTTGATGAGTGTTACAATAGTTAGCCACTTTACAATCATTTTGATAAAACTTGTAGTTACCTCCTTTGCTCTATATCACTTAACTCTGCACATAGGCTAAATCATAAGGAAACAAAAACAATTAACTTCTCAACTTCAAAAAGAAGTTTTCAGCCTTTAAGGATTTGACAAGTACCGATCCACTATAATATTAGTTCAAACATTAAAATAACGTTAAAGTTTTATGTATTCTACTCTTATATATTCTCACTTCATTTATATATATATATATATATATATATATATATATATATATATCTTTCATCTTCTTTTGTATTTGTATATGATATTTCAATGTTCAAATCTTGATGTCCTCTTTGATCTCAACCATCTTCATTATTTCGTCTTTATGTTCTTCATTCAAATTCTCATCAGATCTTGAATAATAATTTGAATTGAATGTTGATGATCTCCTATAAATGTTTTAAGTTAATAATTAACTTTTCATGTATAACTGTCTTTTTTTATTGATAAAACATTATCCCATGATGTGTAATCCGAGTTTAGTAAAATGGGTTAAATATATTATCTAAATATATTCAACCTATGAAGATGAGTCTTCACTTGTAATAAATTATTTCCTTCATCATGACATATATCTTCTTATTTTTTTTCTTTGAAATCTTCTTGTTTTGTCGATACTTGTTGGAGTGAACATTTTGACTGTGTAATTGTGATTTCTTCTTCTTTTTTTTTTTTGTGTTTTTTGGAAACAAATATCCATTTAATCAAATATACTTGTTTTGAACAACTAATTTCTGCACAATTAAAAATATATTAATAATTCATAATAAATTCATACCTTTCTCAAACCTTTTTAAGATACAATCCTATTTTCCGAACTCTTATTTATATCTTTTATTAGTATTAAAACATTCTTTATTAACTTATTTTTTAACTATAGAAAGAGTTATAATTTTCAAATTATAGAAGCCAAGCATTATGAATGCAAACAATTATGTTGTTTTGCATTTATGCAAAGATTGCAATTATTCTAAAAGTAATGTCACTTGCCTTAAAAGTTTATATATCTTAAACAAAAGATTTCAAAATAATATATATATATTATTTTGAGTTACAATTTGTTTTATATTAAGTCATATAAGTGTTGCAATTCTTATTTTTCTTTACATGAAGGATTTATCTTTTGAATACATAGTTGTAAAATAAGAAAAAATAAATAAATGTTAGTGACCAAAAGATAGTAAAACTAAAAAGGTGTAAATGATAAAAATAAAAAAATTATAAACAGTTAAAATGTATTATAATATGAATAACAAAATTTTCTTGAAATTATATATATATTATAATAAATTTAGTAACATAAGTGAAGAAGGCTTATTATTTGGAGCTTATTAATGGTTTACCAATGCTTTTATCTTTTCATAAAGTTATGATCTAAATTATAAACCCCGGCCAGGTCAGACAGAATTCATGTAATTGTAAATCAATTGATTTTCTCCTTAAATATGGGTGGGCCCAAAAACCACAGAACCATGAGCCAAACGAAATTGATTGGAAATCAACATTCTTGCATTTGGTTCGACGAAGAAGGTGAGTTCAACCAGAACCTTTTGATAGGGACAGTATTTTGAGGGTTGCATGGAAATACAATAGCGGACATGGTTCTGCAAGGAAAGCACCCCTTAGACCTTTCCGTCGCTCCCAACCGATTGAGGGTTCCGAAGGTGAGTTCAACCAAGAAGCGTATGACAATGAGGATGAATCAGTTGAAGACTCCGATCAAGAAGAGGACAGTCGTGACAGTACGCCAATTCAGCAACAGGAACATCACAGCAGCGACAATGCCCCGTACATCCCACCATCTGGTTCCTCCATGCCCTCCTTCCAACGGTTTCACTCCGAGTTCACCTCCTTTCGCGATCATGTGTCCTCTCTTCTAAACGCCATTGATGCGAGGTAGGCTGCTATGCAGGAACAGCGTACCTTTTTTTTTTTTTTTTATTGCTTTCGGAGCCTCTATCCGTCTCCTTCACCACCTCCAACGGATGCTTAATTTTAGATGAACTTGGATGAGTGTTCAATGCTTTCTATCTGCTTTTTCTTTTTCTTTTTCTTTCTTTTTTTTTAGGGAACTGGCCGATGGCTTTGTGATAATTTTTGTGTACCTGCACTTGGTAGTTGGATTTTTATGCCAAGTTTGATATGTTTTTCACTCAACTGTTGATGTATTAACGATAAATGCTTTAACCTTATCTGCTCTTACTACTAGTTTCATTTTATTGTCTTTATGATAATGTTTGGTGGTGATGCAATAAAACTTTTCTTCAACAAATTGGTTCCATGATATCAAGAGGGACTGCTGTATAGAATGAGCCAAGAGATGTTCTTCTGTGAGAGAGTTGCAATGAGAAAGGTGTTGGCCCTCCATCCTCAGTAAGTAAAATTGGTTCTTAATGTCGCTCTACCCTACACCAAAAAGTAGGATAGCAGATTAACCCTCCATTACAGATGGAGTAAAACATATATCAGCTTTGAAGCTACAAAAGAAATAGCATATATAAATAGAAGCAATGCCTATGGCATGAATATGAAATTGCATGTCCTAGTATATATAGGTATTTAGTATTGTTTGTTTTCTTTCTGGGCCAAATCTTTAGCAATGTTTGTTTGATGGTTGATTATGTGAGACCAAAAGTTCGTGTTCGAGATTTTGAGTAGTTTTAACTGTATAGTTGAAAAAAAATCTGGTTCATTTTTACAGCAATGCATATCATCTCTATTCCAGGCATATTGGGAAAGCAACAACATGAGGTTCGACTTGAGCTAGAGGCCGGAGCTAGTAAAGTGAACCTTTTCAACAGGGATGCACTTGCATTGCTAAGCATAATATTATAACACCCACAACTTCTATTAGAATCCTTCAACAAGCAAAAACTAACTAACCCAATAAATTACAGCTAAATAGCCCCATGCCCTGGGGTTCTTTAAAAAGGAATGCTTTTTCAGGTTTTTGCGAGTCTCTAAAGCATCTGGGAAAGAGGCGAAGCTGTTAGTCTGAATCGAACATCAATAGGTTTTTTGGTAATAGAAAAAGTAGGAATACAAACTTTCTATTTGCCACAGACATAATAACATAAGCAGCACTCCATTTTTTTTTAACCTTCAAGCAACAGAAGATGTACTTTATATTTTCATTACTAATCCTAGTTCAAGTCTTCACCCTCTCACTCCCACTCTCTATATATTTGTCCTCCATTGTCTGTCTTCCAATAGAGGACAAGGAACTAGGACTTTCAACATAGACGGGGAAACAAGTGAGATCATTGACGCATTGGACGGCATTTTAGCTTAGAAGGGCTATAGATTGGATATGCCAAATCAAGTGATTAAGGGAACCCCTAAACAGGAGTATATAATTCGTAAATTTCTCTTTTAGATTAGAATACCTTAGATATATACTTGATGAATCCAATATGTTCCTCTTTTCATCCACTTGAGCAAGAACAGCTCTTATGCACAACAAAATTTCACCAAACATATCTATCAGCCATGACTTTCTTCAGTTGTAGGGACCTAAGCACACGTCATGTACCCTTAAAGTTGTAGTTTGTCCGTAGATTGATATTGATCCATCTCTCTATTTTAGGATTTACAGTAAGTGTACGTATTGATATTATAGTATAATATATTTTAATATCAAGTGTCAAACCAATAATAAATACATGCATTAAGATATTGAATCCCCTTCAGTATTACTAATGCAATCAATTGTCACTCAATTCTATTATTGTATTTTTATATTGTGAGAATTCCTAAGTTGAACTAAAATCATTCTTAAGACTATTAATTTATAATCTTAAGTTGATTAATTGGAATCTTTTTCTAATTAAAAAACCTAGAATCAAATTACTTTGATATGTGAATTCTACTATCAGGTTTTATCCTAATTCAAAATATTTAAATCGTCTTATCTTTAGGTTTGCATGTAACTTCTTCTAATTATGCTTGATCTATTAAAATATAAGACTTCTTGATCTCTATGAATGAAATCAATTATTGAATTAACACATTGGTAATATTAATTTGAATAAACAATTAAAAACAGATAATTCAATCACAAGAATAATAATAACTCATTGAATTATAATCATCAATTACAAATTCATCCTATGGTTTATCATATTCGAGTATAAAAAGAAACTTAAGCTACAATCATCATGAAAACAAAATCAAAACTATAAGAAAAATAATCCATAATGACAGATCAATGAAAACATAATAAAAACCCAATGGAAAATCTTCTATACTTTAATCATACACCTTTATCAATACTCTCAACCTCTATATCATCAACTAGACTTTACATCTTCTTCTTTTTTTTTATAGTGAAAAATCATGTCCTAAAATGTAAAATTGTATCTTCATAGAATGGGTAATTGCATCTTCAATAATATAGGAAATTGTATCTTCAAGGTTAGTGTGACACGATCCTAACACAACCATGTACAAGGCCATTCAACTCTCGTACAAAATTCTCCAATAAATGCTTAGATGGCACTCCAACACATTCTCTAACGTAGGTGTGTTAAATGCTAATGTTGTCTACATGGCTTCATTACGTGGTCGTGTATCCAAGTCCTTAAAACAATGTTGCTCTAAGTGATACATGACACTAACACAAGCGTGTTGGTGACAACGTTGACTCTTCAAAATCATGTCATTTGTTCATTTGATCTCCAAATAGTGTAAAACTTATGCAAAATTGTTTCTTTTGGTCCAAAGTTGCTTTAAAGGACCTAAAATGAAAAAAAATATATATGAGCAAATTAAGTGTAATATTCATTAAATTATGCTCATAAAATAAATTGTGAATATACAAAAATCAAATAATAGTAAGTGTTATTTAAAACTTATCAAACTTGTCCACACTTAACCCTTTGCTTGTTCTTAAGTAAAGATATATCGAAGAAAAATTGTAACCAAAGACAAGATCGCCTACATTGATTAATTTACTATACAGAGAATCAACATGTACATTGCATGCAACCTTCATGATTTCAACTTGCATTCACCAAATCCTGAAATTAGAGCATTTACAACTTTGTACGTGTTTAATAGCTAAACCATGTAAATTAAAGTTTTATCATGCAATTTAAACAAAGATTTATAAACACAAGATCAAATTTAACAGTAGTCAATCAAGAAAGAGTCATTTACACTATATCCACCTAGGTAAGATGTATACACTCCTTTTTTTTTTTTTTTTTTATCTCTCTTAGCATTATAATGTTAAACAAATGCATTTTATATCTATCAATCCCCTGAATTTCTTCCTCATTTATTTATTTTCGATTGGGAGTGTTGATTTGATTTTTTTTTTTTTTGAATAAACAAGAAGTAGTTTCATTAGTCAATAAGTCTCGAACTAGATGATCTTACGCTACTAAAATTTAAGATACCTCTTCAAATCTCCACTAATGCCATTGATAATTATTATTAAGTTCAATTTTCTCAAACTTTTCTCTTGACCCTTATAGTAAACTTTTAGCTGATGATCTCAAGCTCATCACTCAAGTCAATAGATGTTATCCCCCATAGGCTTAGTCACTTGAGTCAATGACCACTAATAAACTTTATTTTTTATTTATTCCTTTTTAACTCTCAACTTATCATTATTTTTGTAGAAATCTTCAAGAGACAGATTTCATCTATTTATTTATTTAAGATTATTCTACTCTAACAATTTCTAAGGGATAAGCATACATCAAAGTAAGCTTAAAAATATAGACACCTAATTCCTAGTCAGTGATGTTTCTCTAACTTTAAGTCTTAAATCAAAGCTTAAATAATATGTAACTCTACTTCATATAGATTTCACAATTTAACTTTAATCAAGTGCTATAAGTCCATTAAAGATCAACCAAAGAAAATGAACAAAAAAAAAATCGAAAAAAATTAATTAAAAAGTTGCTTATTTAGATGAATGCAAATTAATTTAACATGTTAGTGCAATAAAGTAATTGTCATATATACAAAATAACACAATGTAGAGTTAATCACTATATCCCCTTCCCCACAATTAGAAATGTACATTGTCTTTAATGTATAACATGAAGCACAAAATAAAAACAAGACAAAAGAAAAATCAAGGGAAATGAAATAGATCAAATAATACTTCATCAATTTAATCAGTTTAACTATGTCTTGAAGCGATTTTCTAGCCAATAGGTACAATAGTCCTTAAAAAACATGAAAATGAAAGGTGAAAGCATCAAAAGAAAATAAAACTACTCCTTCAGTTAGGCATGTGGAGGAACACGATCTTGTTGGTAGTTATGTAACTCTAACTTTGTGTTCCTCATGCTCATGTTCTCAGGTGTGTCTCTAATATGAGAGACAACATGGTCATGTTGTCGACTATCTATCTCTCAGAAAATTGTATCCTTTACTAATTTTTTCGCCAATGTCAACCCTTACAAAACACAACTGCTACCAAACGATTATTGAGTGCAAAATCTAGAATTAAACCATAGATAACCAAGTGTAAACTAAACTAAAAACTAAAAACTAAAAACTAAAACTAAATATGATGAAACAAAACAAAACTAAATGAAACATGGGTTACCTCCTAAAAAGCGCTATTATTTAATGTTGTTAGCTCAATGGATTGAATTTCTCACTAATCAAGGGGATGAAGATTAAATTCCTTGCATCCATCTTACTCGAGGCCATATGGACCATCCAACTCACCTTGAATGAGATATGGCTCTATCGACTGTGCATAAATAATTTCCTACACACAACTAAAAATAGCTAGATTTGTTATGTCAAGGAAATAATAAGTGTCATTACACTCAAGTGAGTGTCTCATCACATACGAAACCTTAAAAACTAATTCTTTATCCTCAACCTTTAGGGTTAACTTCCTATTACCTATGTCAATAATGGCTCTCACGATAGCTAAGAAAGGTCAACTTAGAATCAAAGGTACCTTAATATCTTTATCCATGTCCAAAATCACAAAATAACCAAAAAAATAAATGTGTCTACCTTCATCGACACATCTTTAATGACACACCTAAGGTACTTAATTGACTTATCAGCTAATTGCAAGCTCATGCGTGTTGGTTTAGGATCTCTTAATCCCAGCTTATTGAATAGTTTATATGGAACTAGGTATATGCTTGCATGTAAATCTACTAAAGCCTTTTTAATTGACAAATTGCTATTGAGACAACGAAGAGTAAAACTCCCCGATTCTTTTAGCTTTCTTGGTAACTTATTTTGCACAATTGTTGAGCACTCCTCACTAAGTATCATGATTGATAGCTCTTTTAGCTTCCTCTTGTTTGAGAGAAAATCCTTCAAGTACTTAGCACACTTGAGCATCTATGACAAAGCCTCAATAAAGAATAAGTTAATGTGAAGCCACTTAAAGAGTTCAAGAAACTTACCAAATGCTTAGTAGAGCGATCTTTCTTTAGTTGAGTTAGGTAAAGAGTGCATAGGATGAACTCTTTCACTTTTGGAGGCTACTCACTCTTCTCTTGCATTTTGCTTTCTTTCATAACCTCCTCCCCACTAGGTTTCTTTTCAGATTATAATCCCTTTCCATTCTTTACTAAAATTGCCTTAACATGTTCCCTTAGATTGGATTTTGTATTTCCAAGCAAAGTTCCCTACGGCTTCTCTAAAATCATTCTTGTAATCTAACCAATTTTATTTCTCTAAACTTTGAATTAAAGCATCTTAGTTCCTTAGTGATGCTTCTATGGCTTGGAAATGAGCTTCAATAGTATGAATCAATCTTGTCAACAAGTCTTACAAATTTAGCTTCCTCTTTTGGAGTTGTTGAAATATTGGTGGTAGGTT
Source organism: Laguncularia racemosa (assembly GCA_037954665.1). Taxonomy (NCBI): domain Eukaryota; kingdom Viridiplantae; phylum Streptophyta; class Magnoliopsida; order Myrtales; family Combretaceae; genus Laguncularia; species Laguncularia racemosa. The sequence continues at coordinate 5,603,137 of JBBMOL010000004.1, forward strand.
GCTCCAGTATTGATTTCTCCAAGAGAAGTTGGGGTGATTTCCCCAACCATGATTATAAGTGTTGCTATAAGGGTTGTTCTGTTGCCTATTTGCATTCTCTACATAATCTACTTGTTCATTAAAATTTGTTAGAGAATTTAACTAACTTATGGATTGTGTAACTAATAGCTTGTCAATCTTCTTGCTTAATGCCTTTAGTTGCATTTAGCTTGTCAATCTTCTTACTCAATGCCTTCACTTGTGTTGCTAGTGCAATCATGGCATCAACATCGTAAAATCTTGTTGGTTTGGTTTGGTCCATCTTGTCTTTGTGGAGTTCCACTAATAGCTACTCATGGTTATGTTTTTAATCAAACCTTGAGCTTCTTCAAGTGTTTTATTGTTCAACACTCCTCCAATTGCCATGTTTATCATCAACTTGGTATTTTGATTAAGTTTGCCATAAAAATCTAGATTCGCATCTATAATGAAAGTCTATAATGTGGACACATTCTTAACAAATCTTTAAATCTCTCCCATATGTCATATAATGTTTTTGACTCAGTTTAAGTGTAAGAAGAGATGTCATTTCGCAACTTTGTAGTCTTGGCTGGTGGGAAATATTTTGTAAAAAACTTTTTAGCCATCTTGTTCCAGGTTGTGATCAATCTTCGGGGAAGAGACATCAACTACCACTTCACTTTACCTCTCAAAGAGAATGAAAATAGCCTTAACTTGATAGCATTGTCATTGGCCCCATTGATCTTGAATGTATTATAGGTCTTTGAGAAACATGTGATGTGCACATTTGGGTCCTCATCCTCTAAATTATCGGATTGTACAAATTGTTGAACCATTTGTATAATGTTTGGCTTAATTTCAAAGTTATTAGCTACGACAACTAGTTTAACAATGCTTAAATCAACCCTAGTAAGTGATGGTCTCGCATATTTTGATGTTGTCTACTCTTCGTTGGCTATGGTAATTGTTGTCAAATTCTTGTTCTAAAACTTAAAATCTTTAACTAGCTTTTTAGTGCCCCCTTAGCATAAAAACAACCAAAAAGAAAAATTCAAGTTACAAAAATTAAAAGCAAATTACAAGAAAAATAAGCAATAAAGAAAATAATGATTAGATTAATTAGATCCAAGTGTTCCTAATATTCTAGTCTCTCGACAACAACATCAAAAACTTGATATCGATCTATTTCTTTATTCTAAGACCTATAGATAAGTGCACTTATCGATACTATAATATAGTGAATTTTAATATCATGTGTTGATCTCATAGGGACTATGAGTACTACTAATACCTTTTTTCTATTATCTAGTTGATAAAATCAAATGATTAAACTAATTAACAAACAAATAAGAAACTAAATATTATTGGAATGTAGAATAAAATACAACAATTGATAAACACATGCACTCGAATATTGAATTCTCCTAAAATTACTAATGCAATTAATTAATTATCACTCAATTCCATTATTGAGTTCTTGAACATGGAAATTCCTAAGTTAAATTGATATCTTTCTCAAGTCTATCAATTTCTAATCTTAGGTTGATTAATTAGAATCTTTCCTAATTAAAACCTTTAGAATCGCATTACTTCAATACGCGATTTCCACTATTAGGTTTGACTCTAATTTAGAAAATTTATGTTATCCTATCTCTAGAATTGTGTGCAACTTCTTTCAATTATGCTTGATTTATTCAAATAGAGGTCCTCTCAATCTCTATGAATGAAAGTAATAATTGAATTAACACATCTACAATATTAATTCAAATAAACAATTAAAAATACATAATTAGATGATAAGAATAACAATAACTTTATTGAATAATAATCATCAATTACAAATTCATCATAAGGTTCATTATGCTCGAGTAACAAAAGAAACTTAAGCTACAATCATCATGAAAACAAAATAAAAACTATGAGAAAAACAATTCATAATGATAGAGCAACGAAAACACAACAAAAACTCAATGGAAAATCTCCCATACTATAATCTTACACCTTTGTCAATACTCAACCTCTATACCATCAACTGGACTCTACATCTCTTTTTACAGTGAAAAATTGCATCTTGGAATGTAAAGTTATATGTTCATAGAATGGAAAATTGTATCTACTATAAAATAGGAAGTTGTATCTTCAATGTTGGTGTAACATTATCTTAACATGGCTGTATTTATGGCCATGTAACTCTTGCATAAAATTCTTCAATAAATGCTTGGATCACGCTTTAACACATTCTTCGACTTAGGCATGTTAAACGCTTATGTTGTTTACGTAGCTTCCTTACGTGGTTGTGTATCTAATTCCTTTAAAACAACATTGCCCTAAGCGATACATGACACTAGCATAGGTGTGTTGGTGATCATGGTGACTCTTTAAAATCATATAATTTATTCATTTGAACTCTAAATTGCATAAAACTTATGCAAAATTGTTTCTTTTACTTTGAAGATGCTTTAAAAGACCTAAAATCAAAATTTAAGCAAATTAAGTAAAATATTCAATAAAATATGTTCATAAAGTAGATTGTGAATATGCAAAAATCAAATAATAATAAGTGTTAATTAACAATTATCATGGATAATGTTGTTTGCACATATAAATGAGTTACTTCAATTAAATTTACAAGACTTTAGCACAATGGTATCCTTGTCAAGAGTTCTTGCTATAAATACTTAAAACTTGACTAATTAGCCTCGTGGCTTATCTATTAGAGTATACACATGCTCCCATACACTTGCAATTTCAAATGGACATGGTTTCACATATCAAATTCTATTACACCCACACTTTAAACAGTTTAACACATAATACCAACAACTTTTGATTTTAAAACACATAAAGATTAAGTTGCGTTTAAGAATCTCCTACATTAGCCATAAAGAAAATTGCCCTTCAACCTTTAATCTTAAACTCCCTGGTTACCTACTAATGTATAACCACTTAAATAAGAGAAGGCAGAATAAGCATGAGAAAAAAAAGGGGGAAAAGAAATAGAATGCTAGCAACCTTAGTTGAAATACAAGTTAAAGGTAGTCTTAGTTCATTTCTTTCCCTTTCTCCATTGTTGAAGGACAACTTAGCCTACATCATCTTTCTAACTCCACTAGTGTTTCTTCACACTTTTAAGAAGTTTATTCCTTAGCTGATTTTTTGACTGCACTGCCAGTCTAACAAGATTTTGAAACCTATGATGGAAGTGTGTCCTCTAAAGAATAATGGCCTTACATTTTAAGGTAAATTACCAACTACATTATAGAAGGAAAGTTAGAGGGGCTAAACGAGTGAGATACCATTCAAGGCATGTCTTGCAATAAGTCTTCACATTGTATAAACTTGATAATGGAAACACTACATTCTTTTGGCCTTTAATCCACATAACAACATGTGATGCATTAAGAAAGGGTGTTTATGCAAACACAAGTATTTGTATAAAGTCTCAACCATTCTTAACTACATCATGGTTTAGAAGATTAATAGGGAAATGAGATGGTCATGTAGATAAACTTAGGTCATATCTTTTGCCTACTTGCTCATGAAAGTTTGGCTATGAAAGTATGGTGTCTAAACTTTGTAGTTAACGCGTGGTTTTTGCTCCCTAGGCACCTAATCAATCTCCCTTATGGTGATTGGCCTCTAAGGGATTAGGCCAATAAGATGAATACACGTAAGCTGATAAAGGGCGCTAAAGGCGACTTTAATGCTACCACTCTAATGCTTAATTCATCAGGTGTAGGAGCGTGGAGAAATCACAACAACAACATTCAAAGGGAAGGAGAGTTATGTGTTCAACCTTTTTACTTACTATCCTAACAGGGTCCTTTTAGCTTATATAGGCTTTTAGAGATGGGCAACCGATTGACCTTTGCCTATGTCCTTGAGCTTGTAGACATCAAGTACCCATGGCTTGTATTTGATGTATTAGCAAACTCCTCGAGTGTTGGAATCATGACTTCATCAGCGATCTTATCAAATGTGACTCTTTTGGTAGTCTACTATCTTCTTACTAAAGGGAGGGGGATGGGCTAAACCAAAAGCCTTAATCTAGGGTGAAGTAGGCATTTCAATAGGTTAAAGGCCCAATTAGAAATGGATATCAACAATTACCCCCTACTATTGTTGACATTTGGTCAGCAAGGAGAGGATTGTGTAGCTTGAGCCTTAATTGTTGTGGAGGGCCTTTCTAAAAAAGGCACCCAAAGGGTTAGTAACATGATTGTTAAGCACCAGTAATGTGGTGAGTGACGTTATATGAGGCCATTTTACAGCATTTGTTGGTAAGTGAAGCAAATGACACCTTTGTTGAGTTGTCACATTATTTGGTGAATGAGTCCAAATGAGGTTATTGTTACTTTATAAAGTTGTTTAGCAATAGAGGGCCTAATGATGTCTTCATCGAGCTACTATGCTATCTATTAGGTGAGGTTGAGTAGGGCTTCTACCAGATTAGGGAGGTATTTTAGTAGGCAAGGCTAAGTGAGATCCTTATCAAGTTATGAGGCTTTACACCAAGTTATAATAGGTAAGGCTTCTACCAAGCTGTGATGTCGGCAAGCTTTATGCTTGGTTGTAAGATTGCATACTGAGCTTAGCCAAGCAGGGCCTTTCCTAAGTTGATGTGTCATGTCTATTTCTAAGCTATAGTGGTAGTAGACTCAATTACTGTGCTTATTTTGATTTTAAATTTTGCCTCATGAAAGAGGAAAGTCTTTTTACATCCTATATACACTATTACTATTTAATGCCGAGATTGTGTGCTATTCGCAAGTAAGTAGGGCATGTGTGGATGTGAATTTGACATTTTTTAGCTAGTTAGATTTTCCCTTCGTAATGCAACTCGAGACATGTGGTTGAATTTAGTTGAGAGCATGGATTTGAAGTTTTAAGGTGTATCCTAATCATGCTTTTATTGTGAAACTTCCCATATATAAAGTCTATTAGGGGGCTTCAGGAAGGTTTTTTTTTGCACTTTTTCGTTCTTTCAAGTTAAGAGTAATTGAGAGGATTTCCATTATCAAAACACTTTCTTTGTCATCATCTTTTTTTTTTTTTTTTAAGTTTTTTATAGCAACCACATGAAGTCTAGCCTAGTCTCTTAGCTTGTTTAGGAGCTTAGAGTTTGCTCGAAAGCTAATCTCATCATGATTATGATGTAAATCCAACATGGCCTTGCCCATAACAAGGTCATCTTGTAATATCTCATACTACATGGATACTAGCACTTGTAAGTGAATGAAAAGGTATGCACTTATAGCAACTTTATGCATGCATATGAACTAAAGTCTAATAAAAAGATTACACTATTTTAGATTATAGATATTTACTAAGAGTTTAGTTAGCAAGTACCATCTCCACCATTGACAGTCAAGCTTTTTAGCCTCAACACTAAGTTGATAAGCTACCGTATTTATTATGTAAAAAAAAAAAAAAAAGTAGACATTGTTGGCAAATACATATGTATCATTGTTTTGTGAAATCAATGACAACATTTGTACCAAAAGGAAGAAGTATACAAGAGCACTAAACTTAGTAGAAGCAAAAAATAATGAAATATAATAATGGCATAACTTGTATGTGTAGCACAAACAAGGCATCCTACATAATCATTCACATAAATGAAGATAATTGAAACATAGGCATGAAGATAGAGAAACAACTTGCCAAATCACCTAATACATGCATTTAAGTGACTTAACATCTCTTTGCGATAAGGTTTAGTGGGTAATACAAATAATCTCTTCACTGCATGTATAAATACATAAACAACCAACAATTACTCGTGGTTCATATGCAACTAAAATCAATAAAGGGAAAAACTAATATATATATATATATATATATATATATATATAAGTGTATTTGCTCTAGCCCAACAGGCATTTTTTATTGTGTATGATTTGATAGCATGAAAAAAGTTTGACTCACTTCCCATTTAATTGATCATTGAATGCATAATTGCAAATGGTTAGCTAATCTTCAATTAGACGACATAGTTGGTGAGGCTTAGCCGTATAAGGAATTGATGGATGAATATACTAATAATACATATTTATGCTAAATCAAGTAGAACTAAAATCAATGATAAGAAAAGAAGTTTTTTTTTTTTTTTTGGTGGATATGGTGGTTTATCTAGTGAACCCTATATGTAACCTTTTCTTTATGTGACAATAATATTAGTGGTTCACAGGTCAGCATCACTTGTGGTTGCATAGTTTAGTCACTACCCTATTTAATCCTACAAGCAAATCAATAACTTCATCCCTCAATGCTTGCAACTTGTTGTCATGATCCTATAGTGTAGTAACAACAAATGGTCAACTTACAAATCCAGTGTTTAACTAAGATTTCAAAGAGTTGTTGTGAATTCAAGTTAATTACTTTTTGCTTGCTCAATTGGAGAATATTGAAGCCAACTTTACAAATTTCATTACTTACACTAGTATAATAACAATCTCTTCCCTTAATTTTGCTAGTTGCCTTTCATAGTCTTATTATACATAAACAATCTCAATTATCATGTAAATTTTAGGTATTTCTACATGTCAGTGGACATTAACATATCTGCCCATGTGAAGCAATGACCACTTCCCTCACTACTTTTAATTCTATTTCTTAATCCTATAATTAATATGATGCATTAGACCAATTATGTTGCTTCATTATCTTCATATTTGCTAAGGTTATAAAAGAAATAGTACCATTTTTCATGGTGAGCCAACTCTCAAAGTTAAAGGAGCATTAGATACTATATGGATTTGAATATTTGATAACTATGTAACTAAACAATGCATTACATATCTTACAAAGGATGCCAATTTGTAGAAAATAGATGTGTTAGCATGCACAGTGTTGATGGTACCAATCAACATTTCAATAACCAAAGTAATTGATATGTGGATACGACTTACAATAGGTTAGCTATAGTCACCACACTTCTTTAACCTCTTTTTAAGGTCTTTTATGGTCTCTTATGCCATGTAGCACATTGGAAAGTTGGTCAACTATGGATAGAAGCAACTACATTGCCTATCTTAACTTTGTTAAAGTAAAAAAAAAAATATAGTAAATTGGAATTAAATGCATGATTATAAATATGAGAGGCACATTCAGGTGTTTGGCATTCAATTTGAAAAGAAAAATAAGTTGTAGTTACATAAACAAGGTTTAAATGGATGAAGTAAAATTTTCCATCTCAATTTTCCTATTATGTTTAGCATTTATTAGGATGTTAGAGTTTGTTGGTCCCAATGAGTAATTACGAGGGGGTGAATTGATTACTCTAAAATTTAAAAACTTTCTTAGATTAAACCTTGAGATATCCCTTAGATTACTACTAAGCAGATTTTGTATGTTCATGCAATGAAATTTGCAAAATTTTAAATGATGACTAACTTGCAAACAATGATGAATGAATAAATAAATAAAGAGAGAGATAAGAAGATCATGCAATCAATATATAGTGGTTTCGCCTTGTGTGTCAATCCACTCTTCTAGCCTCCATACGCTAAGATACCAATTATCTTTATTGGTACGTTCCACTATATCAAAAATTTAATCAACAACAATCATCTACTCTAAATTCTATATCCAATCAATATACAAGTGCCTCTTTGCTTTGTATCACTTAGCCTCTACAATCAAGCTATTTCATAGAACTATAAAGAGTAATAGCTAATCTATTTGAAAATACAATTAAGAGAAATAAAATTTGATTCTCAAAACTTTAGCTCATATAAAAATATGCTTCACTCGATTTCTAGTCTTATATATGTTGTATTTTTCTATATATTCTTGCTTCCATGTTTTTCTTATTTATAGCCTCCATCTCAATGTTCTTCTTGCTAAAAAAATAAAGTCTTCATTTTGATATTCTAGCTTTTTGTAATTGTCTTGATATACTTAAATTTGTTCCCATATCTATTCAATTTATTTGTTACTCATTTAATTATATATTTGTTAATCTTCTTGTTTGAGAAATAATCCTAAATATAAAATCTTTCTTATGTATAATGGGTCAAATATATTACTAAAATATATTTAATTGGTGGAGGTAGGTCTTGACCAGTACTTAAGCATCATCAAAATTCCTTCCTTAAAAAATATCCATTTCCTTCTTGTATCAAAGCTATTTCTTTAGAAATTAATTGCTTTGAAACTGGCATTCTGGTCTTTTGATCACCAAAGATCTTCCTAATGGCTTTCAATTGTCTTTCTAACAAATACATATGTACTTTTAATATGTTTTCTATACTTTTTCTTTGATGTTACTCATCCTTCTCCAAATGTTTATTCATACTTTCTCTAAAGGCTTATACAGGTTGATAATCCCAAAAAACACTTTTTGCACATAGAATTGGTTAGATGTCCTGCTATGTTTTGTTATCATTAAAACTTCACTAATAGTATATTAACATATTTTAATGAAAATCTATAAGCTTTAGATTCATGAGGATGAAAATTAGTTTTCCATTGCACTTTATGTCATTCAAATGTAAATTATGATAGTTACGGTGATTAAAAGAAACTACCCACAAACTAATTTTATAATCAAACATAGCAAAAGATCATAGATTTAAACATTGCTCTATTTAAGGAAATATAAATTGAACACATCGATCAACCATTAAATCATTAGCCCTATACCAAAAACCATTAAGTTAAATGATTAATGCTAACAAACCTTAACTAATAAAAAGGAGAAGATAATTTCATTCCATTATTGATTGCTCCATTATTGTAAGGGATGTCACATTTGCAACAAAGGAAGGTAGGAAGAACTCAATAGAGTGTGATTGAAGTAGGAAGATATGATTGTCCTTACAGTAAAAACAAGGAAAAAGAAAGAAAAAAAAATCTTAACATAAAGAAGGCAACACACCCATTTATGTACTTGTGGTCACCAGTCTTCCAATGGGAGATTCCATCACATAGTTTATCTAATAAATGTTTCCCTTAATTTAGCTTAGCAAAATTGTCTATGCATTGTACTAAGGCAACATGGGGGCACAATTAAGCTAAATGTTGGGTTGATGAAAACTCTAATTACATATAGGGTAGCACAAGCTTTGAGATCTTTAACAAATTTAACATCATAGCCAAACAAATTTTTCTCTAGCAATTTGACTTTTGTTCCACTAAAAACCAAAGAACTCTTGAAATGTTCCTCTAGCTACCCTACACTATCACTGCACTCAACCTTTGGCCCTTTGAAATTCAATTTGAGTATACTCGCCACATCACCTTCATGTATTATTACATGGAAATTACACAAAGAAAATGAGTAAATATCTTCGTTGAAATTCTCTAAACAAGAATTTGCATATGCGAATATTCATATAATTAATTTTGACATTGAGCAACCTGTAACCTAATATCTTCCATTATTTTCCATTCATCACTCCCTTCATTGAACTTATTGTCATCTAAACTAGCCTACTTGATGCACATCAACTCTTAAAGGCATCTTATTGGAAAATGATGGGAAAAAACATATAAAAAAAATAAGTAGCCCAAAAATTCCAACATCATTAAGAATAATCTTTTCACCTTCTCACTTTCTTCTCTTGACACTTCAGCTTCTTCTGATCTTGTGCTATCCTTACCTTCATTCTTTCTCCTCATGCATTGAAGATTCCTTCACATTTCACTCCATTTGAAAATCCTACTACAAGTGGTTTAAATTTTCCATGTTATACCATATAAATTAACAATTTTTAGAAGTCAATTACTATCGCTACCCACTAATACATTTGACAAGACAGTCATTCATAAGAAGTAGTGCAACAAAATTTCTAATTTAACTAACAATTTCTTATTTTCCAAAATAATTCAACTAGAAATTTCAAAAGGAAAAACATGACAAATGTTAGTCATTGAAACAAGATAAAAGAAGACAATGCAAGACATCTACTTCAATGAATCAAATTTGGCTTAAATTTACCATTTGAAAACAATAAAGAAATGCACCATCAAATATAGCAATACTCATTATAGAAACTCCTTAATTATATGGTTTTAACATTAATGAGATTTATATGAAATATGGTGTTAAAGCTATAATGCGTGAAGAGTGATTAAAGCTACTGTAGCAACAATGACTAATAATTACCAAATGAACTTCTTCATCAAGTGTAATGCATGAAGAGTTATCAAAGCAATTATGGAAACAATGGCTAATAATTACCAAATAAACTTCTTCATCAATTGTAATCAAAATAGTACCATCTTATCTCCCTTTTCATTACCAAAAAATAAGGTCACGCGCCATGGTGTAATGACATATAGCATATGCTGGTCCAACAATTGTTTACAATATCTAATAATAAGTGTCTAACACATGATAGGCCACATCTACATATATGGCTTCATAGAATCATTATCTAGTCTAGCTATTCATTTTTACCTTTTGAAAAATAGACTATATCATTTGCACTACGGGTATCAAAATAGTCACATACGATTTTATTACTTTATACTATAGAAATATAACATATCTAGAATATAAATACCTTACAAATACAAAAGAGTCATACAAAAAATACTGTATAGCATCCCCTTCTCATTAAATAAAGTAGTTGATTATAACCAACAAGCTCCTTTTATATATCAAGGGGATTTGGATTACTAGGTTGAGAAATGGATTTCTTTAACCATAGAAGAGGTTTCATTCAACCTTGGAGGGAGAGAATTTTGCTTATGAGTGATTGATGGAAATTAGCTTGCATAAACTCTTTCCTATGACCCACTGGAAGGAATTAGAGGACCGATGACAAGGTTAAGGGCAAAACGCATGGAGCAAGCCTTGAATGGACTTATTCAAGAACACCTGGACCATACTTTGCGGATACTTGTGCCAATAGAGGAGAAAATCATTTTCAATTTATCAAGCATCTCCACTATTAATATTGAAGATTGCTTGGAAGCAGAAGAAGGTTGCCAACTTATTAAAGCTGGCTTATATATAGGCCACTGACTTACTTAGTCGGCATAGGACTTAGGCCGCTGGCTTTGAGAGGCGGCTTTTAATTGTCCGTCTTGTGATTTATTGTCATTTTTCTCCTTTAATTGTAAAGACTATAAATAGTCTTCTAGGTTTTCGAACGGGACACTTTGGATGTATTATTTTCTTTAGGGGAAAACCTCTCTATTGTTCTTCATCAAGAACACATTCTAATCCAATTAAGGTATCTTGTTTCAATTGTAATTTCTTTATAACTTTGGTTTTAATTCGTTATTCGAGTTAAGGTCAAGTTGTTGCTTAGTTCTAAGGACGATTCTAGGGCTACTTTTCCATCCGATTGGGTTCTAAGACGATCTCAACCTAGGGTTGGCGTCATTTGGGTAGCGTTTGGTTGGCATTGAAATTCGGCACTGGACTGGACAAAAATTTTTGTCCCTCGTTTGGTTGCCACACATGAAGGAAGTACTGGACTAAACATCAATTATGTATTGGACAAAATCAGAAATTTTAGTACCGCATGTAATTCGGTACTAAAAATTACGTACTGGACTAAATGTAATTATTTTGAAATTTCAAATTTGCCCTTCATACTTACCTTGAAAGAAAATAAAAATAGTAAGTATAATAATAAATGATAAAAATGTGAAAATTCATAAAGAAAATAATAAAAATATTAGAAAAATAAAAATAAAGATTTAGATTTTGAAATAGGATAGATAAAAATCTATGAGAAAATTTTTCAATAAAAATTTAATAAAAATTATGAAAATTAATAAAAGTTAATAAAAATTATAAAAATCATAATAAATTAAGTAAAAAATCAATAAAAATTTATAATAGTAGAAATGAGTTGAAAAATAAAAAAATGAATTTTTATCACTTAGAAAAATCATTTTCTTAAATAAATCCAAAATTGGTGTTTTTCCTTAAAATTATCATTTTCAAAAAAATCAAATTATGAAGCCTAGGTTTAGATTTTTTAGAAAAATCCTAAAATGGTAAAAACATAAATTAAAAGAAATTTCATAATTAAAATTCACAAACACACTAAAGTTTTTCAAGAAAAGTGAACTACAGCTTGTTTGATCATGAATAGCAGGTACGTAGACACCCATTTGGGGCAACCTTAAAAAAGGAATAAAAATCATTTTCCTAGCATAATTCACTTAAAAACACAATAAAAGACGACAAAAATAAAATAAAAGACATTTCGAGATAAAGTAAATTTTAGGAGATTAGGTGGTAATCTTAGAGTTTTAATAGGTTAGCCTCCGAACTTAGAAACTCCGGTTTTCCCCTTTCCTCTTTTCACAAAAAAACGAGAAGAGGAAATCATGACGACTAGTGGTCCAAATTAGGACTAATCCGCTCCATTAGTCTTAATTCAATCTTTCCCAACAACAGTTGGGTGGCGACTCCAAAAATAAAACGAAATTCCTAACTCAAGTCGAGGATCTACATTAGATGAGCATAGGGTCTAGTATAGATCGGATTAGGAATGGGAAAATAAAAAATTAGACTCAACAAGTATCTTGTATGGTTAAACCGGTTTTCATATTTTGTAGAAGTTGTAACCTCATGAATCTCCTGCAATAGAGTTGGCAGGTTTTCTATCAGATATAGTTGGTAGGTCATAATCATAAAAACTACTTTGACTATGGAAGCGTATGATTATTATCTTATCTATGTCATTTATGCCTTGTCCTTATGAAATATAAAAGTGATTGATGTTCTAATCTAATCGATCTAATTTGTGGATGGATTTAGTAATTTTGTCGATCTAAATGACTTGTTCAAAGTGGTTGATGGATATGTGGATGTTTCAGTGTAAAAATGTTTCATGTCTTCAGTGACATATTCAAAATTATAAATAACGTATTATTTCATTAAATATAACATAATTCTTTTCTCTATAATATTTAATATAATATATTAAACCTTCAAATCATTTTTTTATAATAATATCAAATATATATAAATAACTATGATATAAATAAAAGGGCAAAATTGTCAATTTTACTCTATCTAGTCCAGTACTTTGTAATTTTAAACACTGCACAACACAAAAGCCTTCTCCAGTAATTAAAAAGGGCAAAACTGTCAAATTTACTATGTTCAGTCCAGTACTTTGCAATCCAAACACTAGACAGCACAAAAATCCTTGTCCAGTACTAAACAAACCAAACGTAGTACAAAAATATTTTTTGTCTAGTCTTTCTTTTTTAGTACTGTCCAGTACTCTTGTTCTGTCCAGTACCAGTAACTAAACGGTACCTTGGTATCAAAGCTTTGGCTCTTAGAAATCAAGTGTTATCTATCCTTTAGCATTATCACAATTGTTGTGTTTGTGTTAATTTAGTCTTTTGAATTCAGTTGTTTAATATTGTTCTTGTGAAAAAAAAATAGTGTTCTGTTGAATTTGTTCTGCAAGTTTTAGGAATTGTTTGATTGATTTGGTAGATTGTTGGTGTTTATTCTTTGGTAATGTGTTTAAGAGTTAAAAGAAGAAGAAGAAAATAAAATTTGTATAAAAAAAAAAAGAAGGAAGAAGAAGGAGAAGAAAAGAAATTAAAATTGCATAAAAAAAGAGGTTGTTACGAAATTTTCCTCTTTGATAGATTAGATTGAATTAATTCCTTAGTTCTTAGCAATTACGTGTCGTTATTTGCTGTTTGGTAGGGTTGTTGATAGGGTTCTTGTTAAAGAACTTATGGGGAGACGTTTATTGAATACCAACTTATACACATATTTTTGAGTGATACACGAGCGAATTGAATCCATATCTTTGAGTGTAAACATGTGAGAGAAAGTTGAGAGGAAACAAAATTATTCTTTCTTATGTTATTCACAAATTTTATTGCAGGCTATGGAAACATGAGTAGTGGAGGAGAACATGTGGATTTTGATATGAGGTCATTTACGAAGTCAATCTAAGATCAATTTAAACTTCTGAATAGAAGGTTAGATGATCTTGAATCTCCTTCTAAAAATAGGTTTTCTAGAAGGACTATAGATGAGGATGATGAGATCCTTGATGAGAGTCAAGCCGGAAGAAGGAATGTGGATCCTCTTGAAGTGCTGCCTGGACCGATCACAAGAAGTCGAGCGAAACGACTTAAGGAAGCACTTAACGGGTTGATAAAAGATGTCCATGAAGCCGGAAAGGATTGGAGCAATCATGAAGTTGGAATGGATTGGAACAACCATGGGAAGACCCTTGCTCTTATACAAGTCACACTGGACACGACTTGAAGAGGGTGTATACTTTCAAGGCACGGCCGTGTAAGAATCTCAAGATTGCATAAAATCATACACGGCCAGACACACGGCTAAAAGACACGGCCGTGTATGGAGTCAAGCAAATGCACAGAAAGGTACACGGTCAAAGTACACGGTCATGAACACGACCGTGTATGTTGCCAGAAGTTGTACAGAAAGGTATACGGCCAAAGTACACAGTCGTGTACACGGCCGTGTATCCCCTGCCGGCTAGCTTATTCTGTTTTCGTGTTTTTACGCAACTTATCTAAGCTACGTCGTTTTGGACTTGTTTTTCACGAATTGTAACCCTAGTATAAAAGCTCCTAGGGTTTAGAACAACAAAGAATTTACATCTTTGAACATTAAACACTTTTGAGAGGCACCTCTCTTGGTTCTTTAAGAACTAAATCAAACTTATCGGATTAATTTCTGTGGCGTTCATCCCGACTTATCAATCGGTCTTTCATCCCAATTGTGGCGTCTTCATTTTATACCAAGGTTCTTGTCTCGCTTATAGACAACGGGTCGCGGTTTCCACTTTAGGTGTTTGGGCGTCTTAGGCAACGAATTCCGAACGTATTGGTATTGGGTTTCGTCACGGGTTGGCGTGGTTCGTATTAGTTTGGTATCAGAGCTTAGGTTTGTCAAAACATCAAGTTCGGTTGAGGAAGATAATATCAAAAACCCTAACTCCAATCGTTCATATCAATTATCGTATTCAATTTCGTAGTATTGATTGTCTTTTGATAGTGTAATATCGACTAGGCGATTGTTAAAAAAAAAAGAGTAAAAATCACGACAAAAAAAAAAGAAGAGAAAAGAAAAGAAAAGAAAAACGTGATCAAGAGCAACAACCAAGACAAAAAAAAAAATTCGGATAGAAAAATAGAGGAAATTTTACGAACCCTAGAGTTGTTTTAAATTCTACGGAAGGAAATTGGTGTAGTTCGGGTTAGTTCCAAGAGAATTGAGAAGAGGAAATTGGCGAGTTGATATCATCATTATTTGTGAGAATACACGAGTGACTGTGTGATATCATCATTTGAGCGAAACACGTAAGGGAGTGTATCGTGAGGTTTAATTATATATATATTTGTGTTAGTACTAATCTTTTCTGCAAGGACTATGTCGAGACAATATTCTCCTGAAGGTGAGAGAGGAAGGTTTGATGCTAGGTTAGTAATTGAGGCGTTGAGGGGTGAGATGAAGAGGATGTTCCAAGAGGGAATGGAACAAATTCATGAGACAGTAGAGCAAAGATTAGAGCAACCCATAAATGTATTCCAAGGGCGTAAGAGGGAGAGTCGTTCTAGGAGAGTACCGATGGGTGGAGATGAAATGACGGATGATGACTTTGATGAGCCTTCTGTTGGGAGTTATAGAAGATATAGTGGCCGGAATAGAGGAACTAGAGATTGGGAAGATAGAGGAGATAGGAATAGAGAGGATGATCAATTAAGTAGAATAAAGATGAAGATTCCTCCTTTCCAAGGGAAGAATGATCCCGAGGTGTACTTAGAGTGGGAGAAAAAGGTGGAGATGGTGTTTGATTGTCACAACTGTAGTGGGAGAAAGAAAGTAAAACTTGCTGCCATTGAATTTTCGGATTATGCTATAGTGAGGTGGGATCAACTAATGTTAAATAGGAGAAGGAGTGGCGAGCCACCTATTGAGTCTTGGGAAGAGATGAAAAGAGTGATGAAGAAGCGATTTGTGCCTGCATATTACTATCGTGAATTGCACAACAAGTTGCAAACTCTGAGGCAAGGAAGCCGAAGTGTAGATGAGTATTTCAAGGAGATGGAAGTCACTATGATTAGGGCGAATGTAGAGGAGGATAGAGAGGCTACAATGGCTAGGTTTCTTGCTGGGTTGAATAGAGAAATCCAAAATGTGGTTGAATTGCAGCATTATGTAGAATTGGAGGATATGGTTTACATGGCTATAAAGGTTAAGAACCAGCACAAGAGGAAAGGTAGTAGTAATGCACGGTTTCCACAGGGTAATGGTTCATCCACTTGGAAGACCAACCAATGGAAGAAAGAAGAAAAGCCTTTACCCACCAAACCAAAAGGGGAGCTGAGGCAAGCGGGTTCTACTCCTGGTAACTAAGGTAACCCTGATTCTTTTACTTCTAGAAATCATGACATTAGATGTTTTAAATGCCAAGGTAGAGGCCATATTGCTAGTCAATGTCCAAATAGGCGTGTGATGATTTTGCGTGATGATGGTGAGTATGAGACTGAGGGGGATAGTGAAGAAGATGCCATGCCTCCATTAGAGGATGCTAGTGATGATGAGGAGCCTGCAATGGGAAGGCTAGTGGCGGTAGTGAAGCGAGCGTTGAATGTGCAGGTGAAGGAAGAAGAAGAGGTGCAAAGAGAGAATATATTTCATACTAGATGTTATCTAGGAGATCACATTTGTAGTTTGATCATTGATGGAGAGAGTTGCACCAATGTAGTGAGTAACTTTATTGTTGAGAGGCTAGGGCTCAAAACTGTTAGACACCCTAGTCCATATAAATTGCAGTGGTTGAATGATAGTGGAGAGACTAAGGTGAGTAAGCAAGCATTGATTGGGTTTCGCATTGGTAGGTATGAGGATGAGGTGTTATGTGATGTAGTGCCAATGCAAGCATGTCATGTGTTGTTGGGGAGGCCATGGCAATTTGATAGGAAGGTTGTTCATGATGGCTTTTCTAACAAGTATATGCTTGTTCACCAAGGGAAAAGCTTTAATCTTAAACCTTTAACACCTAAGCAAGTGTATGAGGACCAGTTGCAGCTACAACAGTCTTTTACAAAACACAAGGTGAGTGAAAAGCAGAGTGAGAGTGAGAGAGCAAAAGACAATGAGAAGAAAAAGGAATATAAAACTCAAGATCAAAAGGAAAGGGAGAGGAAGGCTGGAAAGAGTGTGAGAGGCCAAGTTGAAGGGGGATCAACTTTGGTGGTGAGTGAAAAGGAGAGGGCAGCCTTGCAAAAGGAGAGTTGTGTGGCAAGAGCGAGTGTAGTAAGGAGAGCGTTAGTGATGGGGCAACCTATGTTGTTGCTGGTTTTTAAGGAAACATGTTTGACTACTAACGAATTATCTAACTCTTTGCCTAGTGTGGTTGTGTCTCTTGTGCAGGACTTTGAAGATGTCTTTCCTGAGGAGATTCCAAAGGGATTACCACCTATTCTTGGTATTGAGCACCAGATTCATCTTGTACCCGGAGCATCGATTCCAAACAAGCCAGCTTACAGGAGCAATCTGGAGGAGACAAAGGAACTCCAAAGGCAGGTCGATGAATTAATGGAGAAGGGGTATGTGAGAGAGAGCATGAGTCCATGTGCAGTGCCTGTGATTTTGGTGCCTAAGAAGGATGGGACATGGAGGATGTGTGTTGACTGCCGCGCCATCAACAACATTACGGTAAAGTATCGTCATCCCATTCCTCGCTTAGATGACATGTTAGATGAGTTACATGGGTCTAGTGTTTTTTCTAAAATTGATCTGAAAAGTGGATATCACCAAATTAGAATGAAAGAGGGTGATGAATGGAAAACTGCATTTAAGACAAAATATGGATTGTATGAGTGGTTAGTAATGCCTTTTGGGTTAACTAATGCACCTAGTACTTTTATGAGACTCATGAACCATGTTTTGAGGACATTTATTGGAAAATTTATGGTTTTCTATTTTGATGACATTCTTATTTACAGCAAAAGTTTGGAAGATCATATGTCACACTTGAGGGATGTTTTAGAAGTACTTCGAAAGGAACAATTATATGCTAACCTCAAGAAGTGCACTTTTTGCACAGACAAACTTGTGTTTCTTGGTTTTGTTGTTAGTGCGCAAGGAATACAGGTTGATGAAGAAAAGGTTCGTGCGATCCAAGAATGGCCTAGTCTAACCAATGTAAGTAATGGGCGGAGTTTCCATAGACTAGCGAGCTTTTACAGGAGATTTGTGAAGGATTTCAGCACCATTGCAGCACCACTTACTGAGGTAATTAAGAAGAACGTGGGGTTCAGCTGGGGAGAGCAACAAGAGAAGGCCTTTCAAACGCTTAAAAATAAGTTGACTCAGGCGCCGTTACTTGCTTTACTTAACTTTGCTAAAACGTTTGAAATTGAGTGTGATGCTTCAGGATTAGGTATTGGAGTAGTGCTTATGCAGGAGAGAAGACCGATTGCATTATTTAGCGAGAAGCTAAGTGGGGCAACCTTGAATTACCCTACTTACGACAAGGAGCTATATGCATTGGTTCGAGCCCTGGAGACTTGGCAGCACTACCTTTGGCCAAAAGAGTTCGTGATCCACACTGATCATGAATCTTTAATGTATTTGAAGGGGCAACACAAGCTGAACAAAAGGCATGCTCGTTGGGTGGAGTTCATCGAAACATTTCCATATGTCATCTACTACAAGCAAGGTAAAGAGAATGTAGTTGCTGATGCACTTTCTAGAAGGTATACTCTTATCTCTACTCTTAGTTCTAGACTTCTTGGTTTTGAGCACATTAAGGAGTTATATGCTGCTGATCGAGATTTTTGTGAGGAGTATGTGCAATGTGAGAAGAGTGGACATGGAAAATTTTATAAACATGAAGGATTCTTGTTTAGGGAGAGTAAACTGTGCATTCCAATTTGTTCTCTAAGAGAATTACTTGTGAGGGAGTCTCATGGAGGAGGTTTAATGGGACACTTTGGAGTAGCTAAAACATTAGGGGTATTGCAAGAACACTTCTATGTTGAGAGGATTTGTGAGCGATGTGTCACATGTAAGCAAGCGAAATCTAGAGTCCAACCTTAAGGGCTTTACACCCCACTTCCCATTCCTCATGAGCCTTGGGTAGATATTTCTATGGATTTTGTGTTAGGATTACCCAGGTCTAGACATGGTCGGGATTCTGTTTTTGTAGTTGTTGATAGGTTTTATAAAATGGCACATTTCATTCCTTGTCACAAAATGGATGATGCTTGTAATATTGCTAATTTATTCTTTAGGGAAGTTGTGCGATTGCATGGTATGCCTAGAACAATTGTATCAGATAGGGATGCTAAGTTCTTAAGTTACTTTTGGAAGACTTTGTGGGCTAAGTTAGGAACTAAGTTATTGTTTTCTACTACTTGTCATCCACAGACTGATGGTCAAACTAGGGTAGTGAATCGAACTTTATCTACTTTGTTGAGGGCTGTAATTAAAAAGAATATTAAAAGTTGGGAGGATTGTTTGCCGCATGTTGAATTTGCCTATAACCATACAAAGCATTCTGCTACTAAATTTTCTCATTTTGAAATTGTGTATGGTTTTCATCCACTAACTCCTTTGGATTTATCACCTTTGCCTATTTCTGAGTATGTTAATTTAGATGGCAAGAAGAAGGCCGAATTTGTTCAACAGATCCATGAGAAGGCAAGGCTGAACATTGAACGACGAACATAGCAGTATGTGAAACAAGCCAACAAGGGTCGTCGACAAGCTATTTTTGAACCTGGAGATTGGGTTTGGGTTCACATGCGCAAAGAGCTGTTTCCCGTGTAACGTCGATCTAAACTACTTCCTAGAAGTGATGGACCATTTCAAGTTCTTGAGCGTATCAACGACAATGCATACAAGATAGATTTGCCTAGTGAGTATCAAGTAAGTGCCACATTTAATGTTACTGATCTTAGTCCTTTTGATGTAGGTGACAATTTGAGGACAAATCTGTTTCAAGAGGAGGGGAATGATGAGATCCTTGATGAGAGTTAAGCCGGAAGAAGGAATGTGGATCCTCTTGAAGTACCGCTTGGACCGATCACAAGAAGTCGAGTGAAACGACTTAAGGAAGCACTTAACGGGTTGATAAAAGATGTCCATGAAGCCGGAAAGGATTGGAGCAATCATGAAGTTGGAACGGATTGGAACAACCATGGGAAGACCCTTGCTCTTATACAAGTCACACCGGACATGGGTTGAAGAGGGCGTGTACTTTCAAGGCACGGTCGTGTAAGAATCTCAAGATTGCACAGAATCATACATGGCCAGACACATGACTAAAAGGCACGGTCGTGTATGGAGTCAAGCAAATGCACAGAAAGGTACACGGTCGTGTACACAGCCGTGTATGTTGCCAGAAGTTGTACAGAAAGGTACACGGCCAAAGTACACGGTCGTGTATACGGTCGTGTATCCCCTGCCGGCCAGCTTATTCTATTTTCGTGTTTTTACACAACTTATCTAAGCTATGTCGTTTTGGACTTGTTTTTCACGAATTGTAACCCTAGTATAAAAGCTCCTAGGGTTTAGAACAACAAAGAATTTACATCTTTGAACATTAAACACTTTTGAGAGGCACCTCTCTTGGTTCTTCAAGAACTAAATCGAACTTATCGGATTAATTTCCGTGGCGTTCATCTCGACTTATCAATCGATCTTTCATCCCGATTGTGGCGTCTTCATTTTATACCAAGGTTCTTGTCTCGCTTATAGACAACGGGTCGCGGTTTCTACTTTAGGTGTTTGGGCGTCTTAGGCAACGAATTTCGAATGTATTGGTATTGGGTTTCGTCACGAGTTAGCGTGGTTCGTATCAGAGGAGGGGGAAGATGAGTATTCTTATATCGATATGAATAGTTTTAGGAGAGGTAAAAGGGCTGTTTAGAGGCAGGATAATAATTTAGAGAGAATTAAGATGACAATTCCTACTTTTCGAGGGAAGAATGACCCTGAGCTGTATTTGGAGTGGGAAAGAAAAGTAGATTATGTATTTGATTGTCATAATTATGTTGAGGAGAAGAAGGTTAAATTAGCAGCAGTTGAGTTAACTAATTATGCCAGTATTTAGTGGGATCAACTTATGGTTAGTAGGCGAAGGACAGGAGAGAGACCATTTAGGTCATGGGAGGAGATGAAGGTAGTAATGAGAAAAAGATTTATACCTAGTCATTACTATAGGGATTTGTATAGAAAGTTGCAGGGGTTGACTCAAGGTCCTATAAGTGTTGAGGACTATTATGAAGAGATGGAGGTCGCTATGATTCGAGCTAACATAGAAGAAGATTGTGAAGCTACAATGGCTAGATTTGTTAATGGCCTGAATAGAGAGATAGCTGACATTGTGGAGCTACATCATTATGTAGAGATAGAGGAACTACTGCATAAAGCTATTAAGGTACAAATGACGAACAATAACATAAAACAAACCTTAAACCCTTACCGGATATGACGCACCAGCAAGAGAGTAGTCCTAGTACGGATTTGTTGATATAACGCACAATAATCCAATACCGTCACTTCTACAGATTGATAAGAGTAAATTGAGAGGAAAAACCCCAAAGAGTTAAATTTTATATCTGAAAAACTAATGTTCATTGAGTTCTAAACACAAATATAAAGTATAAGAAAAAATCAACACTATTCGATCTAAGAAAGCCTCCGACCTTGAATTAGATAAGCTGTCGACATTGAATTCAACACCGCTGGCCTAAATGGTCGGCCTAAGTGGTCAAAGCTGGTGCTACACCGTCAGTCTACATGATCAAAGCTGCTGGCCTTGAAGTCCGGCTTTGAAGGCTAAGCCGCTAGCCTTTATGGCCGACCTATCTCCATGCCACCGGCCTTTATGGCCGACCTATGGGTGTCCACCTTCAGTTCTTATGCTTTGATTCTTGCATTGAGCAACTTTGTAAGAACTATGATTTAATTCCCATAATCTCCTCAGACTTGTCAAAGATTTGTCCTCAAATTTGATGGTTCCTTTGTTTTTATTGCGCACTTCTAAGAATCCCTTAGGCTGAAAATCTTAGTCTGCAAGTGTCTGTTGTCTTGAAGTCATGGTCGTCCTGAAGGCATTTGAATCACCTGTATCTAATTCACTATATTCAGGTCATCCCCCAATCCTTTCCTCTTTATTATCAATGATTTCTTGTTAGGGGTTTTATTAATCTGCTTTTGGGCTTCATGCACCTCAGTTGGTGACATAGGACTCAAAACAACCCGTTTACCATCCTTTTAAAACATATAGATGTTTCTATACCCATCATGCAGCACCTTTCTGTCAGATAACCAAGGTTTACCTAGTAATATGTGTGATGCGCACATAAGGAGAACATCACAGTCAATTACATCTCGATACTTTTTCCTTATGTTGATTGGAACCTTAACCTTTTGAGTGACATGTAGACTATCTCGCTCACTCAACCAATGTAATTCATATGGCCTAGGATGAGGTGTAGTGACTGGTTGCAATTTATTTACTAATGCAGTAGTTATAAGATTGGTGTAACTACTACCATCAATAAAAAGGGTACAAAGATTACCTTGGACCCTACAGGGAATATGGAATAGGTTTTCCCTCTGCATGTCCTTAATATCTAGAGATGTAGTCATTACCCTACGCAGTACATTAATAGCCAGATATTGATCATTGCCCTTATCCTCATGTACCTTAGCATCTGGATTCTCATAGTATTCCTTTAGCATTGCTGATAAATCTATAGGCTCAAGTACGTCATCTTTGTTACCTTCATTTTTCACCTTCATAGCAGTGATCACCCTTTTGTTGGGACACTGAGCAGCCATGTGTCCAAATCCTATGCATTTGAAGCATTGGGTTTGATGAATCTTTCCACTTGATGACCTTGGTACTATTTGTCAAATATCAGCCCCTGTAACTACTTTGCCTTTTCTAGAACTATCCCTCTCCCTCTTAGTAACAATTGCATTTGATTCCACTATCCTATCAATTTCCCCCTTTCTAACCTGCTGATTATCTAATCCATATAACTAAGTAATGGATCCATACTTATTACTCGATGCTCTGTATAGATTGGAGCGCCTCTGCCTCTTAATTTTTAAAGCCAACTGGATGGCCTCATTAAGAGTGTCATACCTTTGTAGCTCGATAATACATGCTATTTCATATTTTAACCTAGATATAAATCACGCCATGGTCTGTTTAGGAGTTTCAACTATCCCACATCAAATCCTTAGTGTCTCAAACTCTTGGACATACTCATCCATTGTTTTGCCTCTCTATCTCAATGTTTGGACATGTATGAATAACTCCTACCTATAGTGCTCTGGTATAAACCTCTTCCTCAGCACCCCTCTCATTTCTTGCCAAGTATGAATCTCAGCATCACCATCTCTCCTCCTGTTGGCCACAAGGTTCTTCCACCACTAGGTAGCATACCTTGTAAATTTAACTGCTGCTAGATGAACTCTCGTATGGTCATTAATCTCATAGCACTCGAAGAGTCCTTTTAGCTTATCCTCCTAGTCAAGGTACTCCTTTATAGGTCTCTTTCCAGTAAATGAAGGCATTTGCAATTTTACATACTCTAGACCCTTAGGCGGTCTGAACTCATGGATAGGATAAAGTTCATCCCTAAAATTGTCATCCCTCTCATCTCTGTAAGCATGGTACTGTCTTCCAACCCGTTTGTCTCTGTTTCCTCCTCCTGCTTCTTCTCTACCTACAGCATTAAGGGCTACCCTAGGTGGGGGTACCTATAGATTTACCACTGGCTGTTGGGGTATGGTCATCTAATTGACCCGTGTTGCTAGATTAGCAATAATGGTAGTTAGGTCTTGCAACTGCTCTTCTACTATTCTTCTTCCACTTACAGCATGACGACCCTATGCTCCTTCTCCAACCTAACTGTTGGCCTCATTCCCGAATCCTCCATTAACACCATCATTTGACATACTCAATAGAATTGCCAATCAACATAAGAATTTCACAGTCACAATCACACACTCCAACAATCCCCAATTAGCACAATCCCAATTACCACCTTCGTTCAATCCTTAACTCAAAATCAGCATATAATTCACAAGTCACAAACACCGCAATAATCCTCCATTGACACTAATTCAATTACAAACTACAGCAATCCCCAATTAGCACAATTCCCAATTTCAACCTCTGATCAATCTCCAATTTAAAATCTCAGCGCAATAACAATCAACTAGGATACAAAACAATAACAACAACAACCAGTCTTGATTCTATTAATCAATCCAATAATGAAATTCACAACCCACGACAATAGAATTGCACAACCTACAACAACAACAATGAAGAACCCTAATTTCAATTGATATGAATTCCACAAACAAAACTCGAATTGAATTACACAGTAATAACACAACCTAATCGATAAACCGCATGTAACCCCAATTCAATAACAATCCACCCAACACAAATTCATAATATCAAAACCCTAATTTGTCATAGGAATTCTAAAGGACATAATCCCTAATCTCAATATGAGCTCTAATATTAAAAGATGATGTGCCTAAAACTATGATCTAATCAGATTATTACAATTCTGAGGCAACAGTCAATAGCAATCGAATTCCAAGATTCAAATAACGAATGATAACATAAAATAAACCTTAAACCCTTACTGGATATGACGCACCAGTAAGAGAGTACTCTTAGTACGGATTTGTTGATATGACATGCAAAAATTTAATACTGTCACTCACCATAATCCCATGAATTGATAAGAGGAAATTAAGAGGAAAAACCCCAAAGAGTCAAATTCTATATCTGAAAAACTAATGTCCATTGAGTTCCAAACACAAATATAAAGTATAAGGAAAAATCAACACTATCCATTCCAAGAAAGTCGCCGGCCTTGAATTAGATAAATTATCGGCTTGAAGAATTAAAGGTCGTCGACCTAAGTGGCAAAAGTTGGTGCTACATCATCAGTCTACATGATCAAAGCTACCGGCCTTTATGGCTAGCCTATCTCTACGCTGCCGGCCTTGAATAGCAAGTCTAGGATGAAAGCCGTCAGCCTTTATAGTTGGCCTACGGGTGTTTACCTTTGGTTTTTACGCTTTGATTCTCGCATTGAGCAACTCTATAAGAATTGTGATTTGATTCCCATTAAACCCTCTACTAGATCACGTGATATAAAATGTTTCATGTGTTAAGGGTTGGGGCACATTATCTCTTAGTGTCCAAACAAGAGGGTTATGGTGGTTTTAGATAATGGTGATGTAGAGAGTATCAGCTTAGATGAGGGAGAGATGCTACCATTGAAAGAATGTAGTGATGTTGATGTAGAGGGTCCTGTGAAAGGAGAAATGTTGTTACTAGGCATTGTTTAAACATACAACCTAAGGAAGATGATGATGAGGAACAATGTAAGCATATCTTCCATACTAGGTGCCATGTGGGTGGTGAAGTATGTAACATAATCATTGATAGTGGTAGTTGCACAAATGTTCAAAGTTCTTTGGTGGTTGAGAAATTGCATCTACCTACAATGACATATCTTAGGCCATATAAGCTACAATGATTGAATGAGTGTGGAGAATTAAAGTAACAAAACAGGTTGTAGTTGCATTTTCCATTGGTAACTATAAGGATGAGGTACTTTGTGATGTTGCACCTATGCATGCCAGACATCTCCTTTTGGGGCATCCATGGCAGTTTGATAGGAAGGTCAGTCAGGATGGGTAAAAAAATGTGTAAAAACTTGTAATGAATAACAAAATCATTATGTTAACACCTCTTTAACCTTTGGAGGCATATGAGGATCAAGTTGGAATAGTGAAAGAGTGCAAAGTGAGAGAAAACAAAGTGAGTACATCAGAAAAAGGAAAGAGTGATAAAAAGAGTGAGAATGTAAGAAAGAGTGGAGAAAGTAGTGAAGAGAGTAGTAAAAGAATGAGTGCTTTTGCTACAAAATGAGAGATTAAGAGAGCTATGTTAGTGAGGCAACCATTACTTGTACTTTGGTACAAGGATATTTATTTTACAACTAACGGTCTTAACTCATCTTTGCCTAGTGTGGTTATGTCTTTGTTGTAGGAGTTTGAAGAGTTATTTCCCAAGGACATTCTAGATGGATTACCTCCTCTAAGAGGTATTGAGCATCGGATCGATTTTATTCCAAGGTCATCTATTCCTAACAAACCCGCGTATAGAGCCAATCTGGAAGAGACCAATGAGATATAAAGGCAGGTGGAAGAACTTTTACAAAAGGGATTCGTGCGAGAGAGTCTCAGTCTATGTTCAAATCCTGTGCTGTTGGTTTCCAAGAAAGATGGAACATAATGCATGTGTGTAGATTGCCGAACCATCAACAAGATCACCATTAAGTATAGATATCCTATTCTTAGGTTGGATGACATGCTTGATGAGTTGTATGGTTAATGTTTATTCTCAAAGATTGATTTAAAAAGTGGTTGTCGAGTCTAATTTTTGAATTTTCCCATTCCTAACCCGATCTAGACTAGACCCTATGCTCATCTAATATAGACTCTCGACTTGAGTTAGGAACTTCGTTTAATCTTGGAGTCGCCACCCAACTATTGTTGGGAAATATTGAATTAAGACTAAAGGAGCGGATTAGTCTTAATTTGGACCACTAGTCGTCGTGATTTCCTCTTCTCGTTTTTGGTGAAAAGAGGAAAAGAAAAACCAGAGTTTCTAAGTTCGGAGGCTAACCTATTAAAACCTTACGGTTACCACATAATCTCCTAAAATTATCTCTATCTAGAAATGTATTTTATTTTGTTTCTGTTGCCTTTTATTATGTTTTTGAATGAGTTATTTGAAAAAAATGATTTTTTATTTCATTTTATGGGTTGACCCAAACGGGTGCCTACGTACCTGCTATTCAAGATCAAACAAGTCGTAGTTCGCTTTTCCTGAAAATATTTAGTGGGTTTGTGGATTTTATTTTTTTGAAATCTCTTTTGATTTATGTTTTTACCATTTTTTGGATTTTTCTAAAAAAATCTAAGCTTAAGCTTTATTTGACTTTTGCAAATAATTCTAAAGGAAAACATCAATTTTGGATTTATTTGAGAAAATGATTTTTCTAAGTGATAAAACTCTTTTTTTTTTTTTAATTTTTGAATTTTTATTAATTTTTTATTATTTTTGTAATTTTTATGATTTTTATGATTTTTATGAGTTTTCATGATTTTTATAATTTTTTATTATTTTTATAATTTTTTTCATAATTTTAAAAATTTTCCTCCTAAGTTCTTATCTATCCTATTTTAAAATCTAAAGTTTTATTATTATTATTTTTTTTACTATCTTTATTATTTTTCTACATTTTTATTATTTATTATTTTGATTATATATATATATTTTCTATTTTTATTATTTTTATTATTAAATCCTAAAAAATCTAATTCCTAGCATTTTTCTATTTATTGAAATATAACTAATACATGAGTAAATAAATAACTAACAAACAAATAAATAAATAAATAACAAAATAAAAATAATCGAAATAAATAAACAAAATAAAAATAAAAAAATGGAAAAATCCGGAAAATCCGACTTACCTGGATCCGGGTTGGTGCGCGGGTCAGGTCGGATCGAGTGGAATTGGGTCGGGTGGGATCGATTGAACACGGCGGCGGGGAGTGCTCATTGACGGCGTTCCGGCGGCCTTTTGCAGCGGGTGAGGTGTCGAATCCTAGGTTATCGAGGGTGAGGAATCCAATGGTGGCAGTGGTTTGCTCCAAAAACGCCTCCTGGTGGTTGCTTAGCTCCTGATCAGCGGTCGCTGCTTCGATTTCCTCTGGTGGTCTCCGATTCACTCTTTTCTCTCACTTTCTCTCACTTTTGATCTGTGTGCTTGCTTCCTGCCTTTGCCCTCTATTTATAGAAGTCAGAAGACTCCCTTGGATAAGCTTAAATCCTCGATTTGGATAAATCCGAATTTTTCCGTTTTTCGAATTTGAGTTTATCCAGCCTATTTGATGCCAATTAGTTGTGATTTTGTGATTTATCTGGATAATTTGGTTTTAGATTGATTGAAATCCAAAAAGATTCAAAGAAATCCAGCAATTTTGGCCTCGTCGGACTTCTGTCAGATTTTTCTCTGGTTGGGCTCGAGGAAGAAGACGACCACGTGCGAGGCACATGTTTCCTCCCGGGCAATCGCATGCTGCCACGTGGCAGCTCTAGGGAAAAGAAGAGAAAAATTTTTCCGAACGCACGCAGGGGATTCGAACTCGCGACCTCTGGCTTCCACACGTTCCCAGGTGCACACACGAGCCAGCTAAGCTGGCCCAATTTCCCAGTTTTATTTACATCGCAAATTGTATATATGCGATGCAATTTTTCCATTTTTTTATATTTTTTGGAACTTAAAAAATTTGGAAAAATTATTTAATCCTTATTATTGCTATTTCTGAAATTATTTCTCAAAATTGATGTATTTTCCTATTTATTTTTATTTTTCTAAATATTTTTCCTATTTTTGCCAAATTAGAGAAAAATTGGAAAAAATTGGGAAAAATTGAAAAATGATTATTATTAACTCTTAAGGCAAAAATGGGGTGTTTACAGTGGTTATTATCAAATTTTCATAAAGGAAGGCAATGAATGGAAAATTGCTTTTAAGACAAAATATGGGTTATATGAGTGGTTAGTTATGCCATTTGGCTTAACGAATTCACTTAGCACCTTTATGAGTCTAATGAATCATGTGTTGCGTTCTTTCATTGGAAAATTTGTTGCAGTTTACTTTGATGATATCTTAGTGTACAACAAAAATTTAGATAATCATGTTAAACATTTGTAGGTTGTTTTGAAAGAAAATAAATTATATGCTAACTTGTAGAAGTGTGGTTTTTGTATGGAATCTATTGTTTTTCTTAGATTTGTTGTAAGCTCATAGGGAATAAAAGTGGATGAAGACAAGGTTAAGGCGATTAGGGAATGGCCTACTCCAAAGAATGCAAGTGAGGTAAGAAGTTTTCATGGTTTAGCAAGTTTCTATAGGAGGTTTGTAAAGGATTTTAGTTCTATTGCAGCACCTTTATATGAGTTTGTTAAAAAGAATGTGGTGTTTAGGTGGGAAGAGGTACATGATAAGGCTTTCAATACTTTGAAAGAAAAATTGACTAATGCACCTTTATTGTGTCTGCTTAATTTTGACAAAGCTTTTGAGGTTGAATGTGATGCAATAGAGATTAGAATAGGGGCTATTTTGATGTAGGATTCCAAACTAATTGCCTACTTCAGTGAAAAGCTTAGTGGGGTAGCATTGAATCACCCTACCTATGACAAAGAGCTGTATGCCTTAATACGAACTCTTTAGACCTGACATCACTACTTGTAGCCTAGGGAGTTTGTCATTCATTATGACTATGAGAGCTTAAAGTTTTTAAAATCCCAAGGTAAGCTTAATAAAAGACATGCTAAGTGATTGGAATTCATAGAAACTTTTCCTTATGTAATTAAATATAAGAATGGGAAAGAAAATGTTGTTGCTAATGCATTATCTAGAAGGTACATATTACTAACATCCTTGCAATCTAAATTACTTAGTTTTGAATTCATTAAAGAATTGCATAGTAATGATGTTCATTTCTACCAAGCATGGAATGCCTGTTTAAATGTGCTTATGGGAAGTATTATAGGCATGAAAGATTCTTGTTTGAAAAGAATAGGTTGTGTGTACCTAAGTGTTCTTTGCGAGAACTGCTAGTTACAAAGTCCCACAGAGGAGGTCTAATGGGACATTTTGGCGTGTGAAAGACTTTAGACATATTGCATGAACATTGTTATTGGCCTAACATAAAACATGATGTGCAATTTGTTTGCAATAAGTGTCTAACTTGTAAACAAGCAAAGTCTAAATTAAAACCACATCGGTTGTATACACTACTACCTGTACCTACCCACCCCTAGATTGATATTTCCATGGACTTTGTAATTGGGTTATTGATGTGTCCAAAACCAAGATTAAGCACATGCAAAACCAATTTGAAAAACAATCAAACTAGTTCAACAATTGCACAATTCCTCAATATTTATGAACTAATTCTTAAACAATGGCGTGATCAATCTTAATTCCAAATATGATGATGCTTTGATACCAAATATGATGTGCCTAAAACCAAGATTAAGCACATACAATTGGAGCAATTTATAAACCCCAGTTCACTTGTTCAATTTCAGTTCAACTCTACTAGGTTCAGCATGAACACTCATGGAAATGCAATGAAATTCAAATGCTTTAAATTGCAAATAACAATTCCACAATGATAAATTCCTCCAAAATAATAATGATCACAAATAAATTCA
This sequence comes from Laguncularia racemosa, assembly GCA_037954665.1. Taxonomy (NCBI): domain Eukaryota; kingdom Viridiplantae; phylum Streptophyta; class Magnoliopsida; order Myrtales; family Combretaceae; genus Laguncularia; species Laguncularia racemosa. The sequence continues at coordinate 5,633,418 of JBBMOL010000004.1, forward strand.
CGTGAATTACACACAAAAATAGCAAGAAGCAATTTCGTGATCCACTTTCCCAATAAAGTGATCCACGGTTCAAAATGAGGCTAAATTGAAGGTTAAAACTTAAAGGCTAAAACCAATCAATTAAAGCAACAAGAATTTGATTACAAATGCAATCAAAATTCGATCAATACACTTTCAAATCAACCCTAGATACTACTCACTAGAGAAGAAAGGAAATTGCAATAAGGTAAATTTGATATTACTCACAAATTGACCTTGGAGCCATTCGCCACAAACTCAAATTGGGATTTGAAATTGATAAGAGCAATTTTGAATTAAGAAAACCCTAACCCTTACACATAAAGTGTTTGTTCTTTTCTAAAAATTTGGCTAACTCCCTCAAAACCTTACTTAAGCAAGTATTTATACTTGCTCCCTTTAGGGTTAAAAAGTTTACAAAATTACAACTATGCCACTTTTAGGGTGGCCGATCCTAAAACTTAATTACAACCAAATAAAAAGTGTCCCAAAAGCTTACACATAAATAATCCAAAGAAATAATTACAAATAAAAATAGTTTTCATCATGCTAGTTCTTCTATAGGATTCGTCGGTCCAACTCATCGTTGGTTTAGGTCGGTTCATGGATAACCCACAAGCTGAGTCTTAGTGAGTTTGTCCATCGCCCTATAAAGCATGATAAGTGTGCCTGTTGGAATATAAAATACATGAATAAGAGAAAAGAGGTTAGTAAATAAATAATTCCAGGGTCGATGTGCTCAAAATTAGCCCTCATCGCCAAGATTTGAAATCCTTTAGCTCTTGCCTTAATGATAGGTCTTGACGGATTTTGATTCCTATTAGTTGCTTAGGACTCAAATTGGTAAGGACAACATATTTGTTGTTGTTGATAGGTTTAGTAAGATGGCACATTTTATTACATGTTCTAAAACCAATGATGCAACACATATTACTAATTTATTCTTCAAGGAAGTAGTATGTTTGCATAGATTGCCTAAAAGAATAGTAAGTGACCGAGATTTTAAGTTTCTAAGTCATTTTTGGCGTACTTTATAGAATAAATTAGGGACTAAACTCTCGTTTTCAACTGTTGCACATCCCTAAACGGATGGGCAAACTGAAATAGTTAATAAGACACTTATCACATTGTTACGTGCTATCATTTAAAAGATCTTAAAACAATGGGAATCTTGCTTGCCTCATATTAAGTTTACATATAATAGAACTGTTCATTCTACTACATCATATTCACCATTTGAGATTGTGTATGGTTTTAATCCTTTAACTCCTTTAGATTTATTACCTTTTCCTTATAATGAAATTGTTAATCTTGATGGAAAACAAAAGGCCAATTTTGTAAAGGATTTACATGCCAAAGCTCATGCCAACATAGACAAGAAGAGTGAACATTATGCTAGACACGCCAATAAAGGGCACATTAAAGTTGTTTTTGAGCCTAGATATTGGGTTTGGGTACATTTTCGCAAGGAAAGGTTTCCCCGAATAAAGGAAATCCAAATTATAACCAAAAGGAGATGGGGCGTTCCAAGTGATAGAAAAGATAAATAACAATGCTTATAAGATTAATTTACCCAGCAACTATGAAAATGTAAGTGCTACTTTTAATGTTGCTGATTTATCCTTATATGATGCAGGTGATTTGAAGACGAATCCTTTCGAAAAAGGAGGGAATGATGGAAATTAGCTTGCATCAACTCCCTCCTATAACCCACTGGAAGGAATTAGAGGACCGATGACAAGGTTAAGGGCAAAATGCATGGAGCAAACCTTGAATGGACTTATTCAAGAACACTTGGATCACGCTTTGTAGATACTTGTGCCAATAGAAGAGAAGATCATTTTCAATTTATCAAGTATCTCTACTATTAATATTGAAGATTGCTTGGAAGTGGAAGAAGGCCGATGACTTTATGATGCCAGCCTAGCACTTTAGGCCATTAACTTACTAGAGGCAGCCTATAACATTGTAAGCCATCTACTTACTTAGTCGGTATAGGACTTAGGCCATCGACTTTGAGAGGCGGCTTTTAATTGTCCGTCTTGTGATTTATTGTCATTTTGCTCCTTTAATTGTTTTCAAATGGGACACTTTTGGATGTATTATTTTCTCTAGGGGAAAACCTCTCTATTGTTCTTCATTAAGAATGCATTCCAATTTAATCAATGTATCTTGTTTCGATTGTAATTTCTTTATAACTTTGGTTTTAATTCGTTATTTGAGTTAGGTTCAAGTTGTTGCTTGGTTCTAAGGACGATTTTAGGGCTACTTTTCCATCTAATCGGGTTTTAGGACGATCCCAACCTAGGGTTAGAATCAGTGATGCTTTTGGGGTAAGGGAAGGGAAAAAGGATGGGTGGTGGTGGAGCTTGCAGCTTCATCTCCTTCCTCTTTGTCTTACGTAAGAGATTTTTTTCCCCTAAGTTTGCTTTCTCCCCCTCTTCAAGTAGTTGAAAGGGATAATAGTTATTAGGTTATAAAATTCAAAATTAATCTTATGGTCTAAATTTTAGGTTACCTTATCCAACAGCTCATAATCAAGACTTATTTGTAAGTTATGATATGGTGACTTAAAGCAATACCATCCTATGCTTCTCACATAATGTTTTTTTTTTTTTTTAATATTCCTTCTACTACCATTTTAATTCAATATTTCATTCCTCAACTTACAAATTATCATCCAAATAGTCCTTGAAAGTCATTTCACCTAAAAGTTCCAAATAAAATTGAAACTTAAACCTTAATTTTTTTCACTCTAATGTCATCATCATGTGCTACATGAAAAGTAATAAACAATAATTTAAACAATAAATGGATATAAATGAGAGGGATTTTGAAATAAATTAATTAAGTACCAAAAAAACCTAACCTTCGTATCAATAGCTTTATACACAACATTGAAAGCACCTTCACCAAGAACTTCACACTTGAGATAACTATTAGTAACTTTCTTTAATAATACCAATTTGAAGAGAGAGAACTTGATGGGGAGCCATCAATTGAAAAACTACCAAAAAAAAAAAATGGAAAGGGAAAAAATGTAATCTATTTGATTACAAAGAGTGAAAATGGGTAGTAGTTATACAATAGGAAAAGTTTTCTACATGGAGGATAGAAAAATAGTTACAATAGAGATAGCTTGGAAAACATACATAAATAAGAATATAGAGTGTAGTGTGATATGGAACTCACTAATAGGACAGGTGGAGATGAATAATTATGTATTCACTCAATATATAAGATCACATGACAATAAGTCTTATTTTATGTACTTGGGTTTATGTATGTATTCCTTACGCTGTATATAATTTTTTTGCTTCCTAGAGTGTTCAACTACACAAAGTAGCACCTAGTAGTAATTTGTAACAAACCTTTTAGAGTATCACTTCATAATGCCAATACCTTAATCAATTACCCTTTTGAGAGTTAGTTAATTGGATCATAGGAATCTTTCCTATCAAATGCATTCCTACATAAAGTCCCTTTTTAATCCTATGTTGTTGAAGCCTTTATTTTTAACCCCAAATTTGCAAGGTTTATAGATATGTAATATTAGCTAAGATAGTGTAGTTTTTTACACTTCTATATATGCAACAATCAAATGGCAAATATGATTTTCAGTCCTCTTTCCCTTTTCTTCTCTTCCTTTAATGCTCTTTCTCTAACTAAAAGTTTTAAGCTTCATTACATTTTCCTATTTGTGTCAACAATGCTTGCAAATGGCCTAAATCTTTTTATAATTGAACTTACCGACTCTCTTTGTACATTTAGCTATAATAATTCAATTGAGTTGAAAAATAACAATTTATTGGTTTTTAAAAACCATAACACTATTTTATGTAACATTAATAACTCCATTTTTTACTGGCTTGCACCTATTGGTTCCATTGATGTATTCTATGTAACCTACATTTTCTAACTAGTGGGTGAATGAAATTACTCAACAAAGAAAACATCAAAATCCCCAAATTAATTTGAAAATAAGGGCTCATCAAATTTTGAACCTAATGAAAGGGATCATCTTTGCAGTAATGAGGAAAAAATAGCATACATGATAATGAGAAAAAATAGCATATACACTGACACTTGAGAGGAGCTTTCTTTAGCAATAGAGAGGTTGATCTTGAGTTGTCTCCTATAAATCTTTTGCATCCATGTAATGCGCACCCTCATGCTTCCAAGACCTAGAAATAATAGTTGTCAAAGTACCTAAGTTGCTTTTTCATAGATAGATTGAAAAGTTAAGGTTTTGTGAAATGTGCAACCTAATAGAATGTGCATAACATGTATTAAACAATAATTGAAAAAGAAAAACAAAACATATTTCTTAATGCTTGGGTTGATTCTATACCAAGAGTAGAATTGTTCAAGCATAGAAGGAAAAAAAAGAGTAGTATTCATTGATCTCTAATGGCTTTCTTTCCAGCATGCATTAAGTAACTTTTGAAGTATAGTAAGAGAACAAAAAAGCGAGTGTTCTTGGTCAATCTCTACTTTGTCTCCTTTGCCTTCTACACTTTAAAAATTTTTTGGATTTCTTTGTTTTAGAAAGGAAAGCAAATAAGAGGGTTTTCTTCACTCAACAAATAGGAGAAATATTTTCTTTTTCCTTAACCGTTCGAAGGGGTTATAGATAACTCTATAAATGAGTTAAGTTGAGTTGAGTTCGGTTAATAAAGCATTAAGATTGAGCTTGAGTTCAACCTCAACCAAGCTTGCAATTTTAAGCTCAAGCTCAACTCAAAATAATACTTGACGAGCTTGAATTTGGCTCAATTAAAAGCTCATTTAGGTTTAATGTATATAATTTTTAAAAATAAGAATAATACTAACATTAAATTAGACTTGAAATTCAACTAGTTTTAAAATTTGACTCGAGTTTAATTAAGATTGCAACTCAAGCTTGAGTTTGAAAGCTCAACTCAACTAATGTTGAATTGAACTTGTTTTTATCGAGTTAAACTCCAATAGTTTGAGAGTTTACTACCCTAATTATAGAGAGTTAAGCCTTATTTTCTCTCCTCTAAATCCAACAATCATTGTTTTATCACACTTATCCATTAGCTTAGAATTGGGACTTCATTTTAAGTCGCATAATGGCGACTTGTTCCAAGTCTTAACACGTAGTTTGGTTCATCAAAATTACACAATACCCTTCCCTAAACTATTAATTAAGTGAGTTTTTTTTTTTTTTTTTAGAATTATGTGTGAGTTTGCCCCCTTAAGTTAAACTTTTTTTTAAAAAAAAAAACGGTTCTTGAATTATTAAAATATCGTTGCGAAATCGTAGGTTAAGGTTGCAATTTCTAAATATAACGAAAATCACATGTTACACATGCGACTTCTTCAAATTTGAAAATTGCAAGTTCAACATGTAATTTTGGAACATATGATTTCACAATGGTATTTCAAAAATTATTTTTTCAGGAACTACTTTTTTTTTTTTTTTAAGTTTGCTTTAAAGGCAAAGGAAACACTCTTAAATATTGTGATTTTTTAAAAAAATTTCTCAAATATTATACCTATAGTAATTTTTTCAAAAATAAGTTTCGAAGACATGGGCGGTTTGTGATTTTTTTTCTAAAATTTGCAAAACTAAAGGTGCACATCGGGTTTACACCCTTTTTTTACATTTCAGCATATGAAAATATAGTAATTTGATCCTTATAAAAATACCAAATGACAATATAGTTTGATTTAGTTATAGTACATTCAAATAAGTCTTTTTTGATATATTATGAGCTCCATAACTTCAAACAAATAAAAAATTATAATCCTTTAAATTTGAAAAAACAAATCGTACCTGTTTATTTTTTTTTCAACTTTAAAAGGTTATAACTTTTTGTACATTTGAAGTAATTGAGTTCATAATATATCAAAAAAGAAGGATTTTAGTTTACTATGGTTAGAACCAAATTGTACCGCTGTTTGATATTTTTATATAGGTCAAATTATTATGATTCTATATGTCGAAGTGTAAAAAAAAGTTACCCTAAAGGCACAAACACCATTCTTTTAAGTAATATAGAGGGCGCGCGTATGGCATTTGTGTTTTCAGACCAATGCGCTATTTCAATTTTGTAAATTTTAGAAAAAAAAAATCTTAAGTCATTTCTTGTTTTTGAAATATATTTTTAAAATAATTATTATGGATATAATATTTATAATTTAAAAAAAAATGTTCCCTAGTAAACAAAGTCACGCGCTTCTCAGTATATTTTTTGAGTTGTTTTACTTTATGTTTACTTACGCAGAATCTGACAACGTCAGCATCTCTCCCAGTCCCAGCTTACTGCCACTGCCGCGACCGCGACCGTGACCGCGAGCCCCTTTCCTAGAAACGAGATTAGATACTTCTTACGAACGTATTACCCTTTTCTTTGTTCTTTCATCTGAATTCAAATTCAATTCAACGTTCAATCGAACAGGTCATTGTTTCAACAATTTCAAACCCTTAAACCAAGGTTACGAATTTCTTGTTTTCAATAACCCCAAATACACGTACTCATCACGCGCACATGTAGATGTTCATACTCTTACGTGCATATGGGGATACAAGTGATGGATAGGTATATATGCATGGGTAGATCCGCTGTTCGATTCCGCTTTCGAGTACTTGGATTGCTTCAATTTTGAAAATCCTTGATTTCATAGATAAAATGAGCAGAGTTGGTCACTCCTCCGACACCCGTGATTTCATCTGCCACGCTGCTTCTGGTGCCGCTGCCGGTATGCTTCCACTTGGAATTTCTCTAATACAAGTGAATTTCCAGATTTTGTTGAGGATTTTCTTGCAATAATGTCATGATCATGGGCCAGGAACATTTATCTGCTTATATAATCATTGTGATTAATTTTGGCTTGAATAATTGGTTTTGGGTAAAATTTCAAAATCCTTGATTTCATAGATATAATCAGTAGGGATTAAATTTTGCATTTGTTGTTAATTTTTTTTTTTCGTTGTTTTCCCATTGGAATATTTGGTTATGGAAAATTAATGCGGATCGCAGGTGCTATCGCGGCGACCTTTGTGTGTCCTTTGGATGTGATCAAGACGAGATTACAGGTCCACGGCATTCCATCGGGTCATAAAGGTTTGTTTTTTTGGAACTTTCTGCTGCCTTGTCGTATTAGTGAGACTTGGGATTCGAGTGACGCTGCTTATGTGCTCTTTGATACTAGTCAAAGCGGAATTGAAATGTATACAGTACATGAATTTAGCCTGCCTAGCTAATACCACAGGCAACTCTATATCTGCAAAAGTATCATGGGAGGTGTGTTGTCAAAGCTGAAAGAGCTCTTGTCTTGCAAATACAATTTTTTCCCTTTGTTCTTGACAAGGCCTGCAATTTGCTATTTTGACTCTCCTTTGCATGAGTGATTAATGTTGAATTACTGAAATCTCAGCTTAAGAGAATATTGGTTTTGTAATTGTCAGTGATTCACATCTTAGCTTGAAGTCTTGGACATTCTGTGATGTATTACAGTTGCCTTGTCCTTTCCAAATCAATTTTGTTGTTCAGTAATGTGAGCAGTGTAATGAGTGTGGTAATTATTTGATGCCAACAAGTTCCAGCTCATGTTCATATGGGGCAAATCTTCCAGCTTTCCTCAGTCTTTGACATGGCTAATGTTAAATTACTGATATCTCAGCTTAAGTGAATATTGGTTTTGTGTCAGTGATCCATATGCTGTCATAAGGCTTGAAGTCTTGGACATTCTGTGATGTATTACTGTTGCCTTGTCCTTTCAATCAATTTTGTTATTTGATAATGCCGACAATGTGATGAGTGTGGTAATTATTAATGCCATCAAGTTCCAGCTCATGCTCAAATATGGCAAATCTTCCAGCTTTCCTCCTGTATATGACATGAGTCGTATGTCTAATGTTGACTTAAATTTCAGCTTAAGTGAATATTGGTTTTGTAATTGTCAGCTATCCATATGTTGTCATAAGGCTTGAAGTCTTGGACATTCTGTAATGTATTGCTGTTGCCTCATCCTCATCAGATCAATTTTATTATTTTTATAGAGAGAAAATCCTCTCTCATCTCTGTAGATCTTCCACCCTAAAAAACCAGCTTTTCTAAGGCCTCTTCTTCCTTCTTTCCTCCTCTCTCGTGTCTCTCCTTCCCCTTCTTTCCCTCCTCACTCCTCCTTTTCTCCATGTTTCTCTATTCTCAGATGGTTTTTTCCTCAGCTCATCTCCATGCTAGGTGGTGCTTATCCACAGAATCCATTGAAGCCAACGCCAATGCTGATAAATTTGTTGACAAGGCTAAGCATAATACCTCAGAAAGCACTGGTGGAAATTCTAATACAACTGTTTGTCCCCAAAAAATGTTTTTAGCAATGCATTTTCTGGTAATACTACCTTTGAGGCTATTGATGGATTTCTAGATGGCTTTGAGAACCAAAACCTGGTTGAAAATCAACTTCAACCTGGCTGCTCCTCCTCTCCAAACCCTTCTAGGAAGAGATATTTTGAAGTTTGCATTTCTCTTGAGCATATGCCATGTTTCTTGGGTAATAGATCTAGTTTTGGGATAAGATCCAAAGTTTTCTGAAATTTCACTGACAAAAACTGCATTACAAAGAGAAGAGTCTCTAGTATGGAAGTTACTTGAAGAAACCACTTCACTACAAAACAGCAGCCAGTGAACACAAAAAATTAACTCATAATTTTCTGACAACACATGACATATTATCCCTAAAACAGAATACATATAGTACATAATAAAAAACGAAAAAAAATCAGAAATGTCACATAACTGTAGATTAGTGCCTAAAATATTTATTTATTTAATTAAAATTTTTTTGTCCAAAGATTGGGTCCATCCTCTTTACACTTTTTGAGCCCATGATATTGCTCTCCTCCTCCAAAGCATGCTTGCCTTCAAGCATGAAATCTAGAAAACATTGTTGAAGCCCTTCAGTTTCTTCCTAAGCTGCCTCTGCTGGTGAGGGATCATGGCAATGAATTAAGTCCAGCACAGCTAATGGTTGTTGATGGAGTTCTCCAGTTTCTAATATAAGAGGCAATTGCATTTCAATCTTATAATGTTTCCAAAGAATGTCTTGAGTTTGCAAACATGAAAAATGGGATAGGTGAGAGGCTGGAGGACGATCTAATTTGTCGGCAGGAGAGCCCACTTCAACAAGAACTTTCAAGGGACCATAATATCTGGGAGTTTCCAGTTATGGCGACCTGCAAAATATAAATGATGATAAGATTGGAGCTTTGATAAGAGTAAGTCATCAACATAAAACTGTAGATTGCATCTGGATTTATCATAGTGAGACTTTTTAGGCATGATGAATATGTTCTCTAAGATCAGCTAAGACTTAATCTGCTTCTTTTACAGATAAATCAACTGCTTTCAACTCCAGAAATGCCAGCATAGTAGGATAAGAGTGCAAGAGGTTTCCTTCTATAAACCACTTTGAAAGGGGTGGCTTTAGGGGAACCCAAAGACCTTTGTTTCAAAACCCAAAATCTTTTCAAATTTCACTAATAGAAAATGCATTATATGGAAGCTACATGAAGAAACCACTTCCCTGAAGAATAGCATTCCATGAAGCATGAAATAGCTGACTGTTAGTTAGAGGTTTTAATTAAGAGATTTTATTGTCTTGTTTCAAGATTTTTGTACAACAAAATGGTAGGGACAAAATTCTTAGATTTGTCCTATATGATAGGGGAATTTTGTCTAGTGTAGAACTTATTTTGTAAACCAAACATGATATATTAGATTTTGTTTTGTCTAGTACCTCAAAAATCTGGGAACCCACCAAAGACCTTTATAGTCCAACGGTATAAAAACTAGTCTTCTAATAGGATGAAGCATGTTTGATTTCCCCTTTCCCAATAGATGTGGTTGTTGGTAAAAAGCAAAAAAAAAAAAAAAAAGTAGGGAGCTAAACACTTGTCGTGTTCATTCTCCTCCCCCTTCATAGCTAAGTAAACACTTACTTGGGCAAATAAACAACATGGAAATCCTAATGGGGAAACTTGATCATGTTATGGTCAACAATTTGTTTTTTTTGGGTCGTATTGATTTCTATGGTCCTCCAGGAGTTGTGTCTTCAGAGTTTGGGGACAAAAAGAGGAAAGTTGCCTTCGAATCTTGACTTTTGAATTGACGCTACTGATTTTCTCTTTTTGATAGCGGAGTGGTGCACTCAAACTGCTGGTTTCCATTTGTTTGAGTTGGTCTCTAGTCTAAAGATTTTGAAGCAAGAGCTTAAGAAGCTAATTGGGTGTAATTTTCCGAGTGGGTCTTTGTGGCTAAAGCTAATTTGATGGGTGTGTAGACCCATATATTATCATATGGTGAGATTGGTAATTTTAAAGAAGAAGATAAAGCTGTTAAGGGCTATCACTTAGAGGTATAATGGAAAGTTTCGTTTGCTAGAGGTCGCATGTCTAATGGCTCAAATTAGGTGACAAAAGCACCTCTTTCTTCTATAGATCCAAGAAGCAGTGCTTCAACAGAATTGCAATTTGTTCTTTAGTGAAAAAGGACTTTGTCTATGGCTAAGGGTGATCAGGAGGAGGCAGTGGATTATTACCATAAGCTGTTCAATTTGCACCGACTCCCATGTGATTAGGGAAGTTGATAGCTTTGTTACTAGAAATTTTCTTGAGAGCAGTTGAGTCTCTTAGTGGAAGGCTTCTCTTGCTGTAACACTATAAATGCATTTCAAAACTTCTTACATCTAAGATGAAGAGGGTGATCTCAACATTAGTGGGAAATTGGCAATGTACCTTTGTCCCGTGGAAATGCATCTTTGACAACATTTTCATTGCCCAAAAATTGGTGCATGTTTATCATATTGATGGGGGCTCTGGTTGATGTCCTATTATAGTTGATATTATGAAAGCATAGGATATAATAAACTGGTAGTGTCTTGGTGAGGTGTTGAGATTTATGAATTTCTCATTTCCAGTCTTCACTATTCTAGTGCAGATCCACTCCTAAGTTTTCAATTAATATCAATGGAGAAATGACTGGGTTTTTCTCAAGTTCAAGGGAACTAAGCAAACGTGACCTAGTCTCTCCCTATCTTTTTGTTTTGGGAATGGAAATTTTCTTAGATATCACGATGCCTTGTACAAACGACTAAGAGTGTACTTATCAATGGAGGTGGAAAGAAAAGAGATTGTCCTTCTTTATTTAGCTGATGATTTTCTTACTTCTCGTGGGGGAATCTTAGCTTTTATTAAGCTGGTCAAGGAATTACTAGACAAATTCAATTTCTGGCAGGTTCACATGTAGATGTAGTTAAAAGCCGGATTTTCCTTTGTAGCATTCCTCTACCTGTCAAATAAGAAATAGTAGTTTTCCTGTTGCCAATTTGTTAGCTTGGTGTCCCTCTGGTTTCTTCTAAGCTACATAAGGAAGACTGAATGACTAATCCAAAAACATTAGTTGGACAATTAATTCTTGGTTCTTAAAGCTATTATCCTATTCAGTATCATAGGACTCCATGTTTATTCTAAAAAATGTAACCAAACATATTGAAATCTTTTTGTGGAGTGGTAGACCTGATGTATACTCAAATGCTATAGTGAGTTGGGATGTTGTTTGTGCTCCTAAATCTAAGGGAGGCCTTGGTTCTCCAAGATTTGAGTAGTGGAACAAGGCAGCATAGCTCAAACACAAATGGCACATTTGTCAAAATAGACCTACTTAAATGTAGGTGGAGTGGGTCAACACCTACTTGTTAAAGGAGACAGCTTAGCTTTTGGGCTGTAAGGACACCCGTGAGAAGCTATGGGAAGAGATGTTTACGTCACTAAGATGAGAAGTATGTAATGGAAATAGTATTTCCCTTGGGTATGATCCCTGACTTCTCTGCTCATTAATAGATTTAGCTTGAGAGCTATGGTTTCTTCTGAAGTACCTTGCATTAGCCAGACTCATTTGTCTCCTTAAGCTTTGGGCTATTCTCAATTACAAGTGCAGGGAATAAAATCAGAATATGTAAACCGAAAGTCTCTTGGGAAAAGTAGTTTGGTGCTCTAACACATTGTCTTAGCATGCTTTTATTCTTTGGTTCACTTGGCAGGGCAAACTCTACACTTGTGACACTTTAATGGCTCGGGATATAACTCAAGATTTGCAATGCTACTTATGCGCATCTATCAATTAAGATCACTCTCATTTGTTCTTTGACTGTCCATTTTGAAGTCAGGTCTGTAGCGGGGTTTGCTATAGATTGGGTTGTCCTCCATCTTAACTTTCTTGGTCAGGAGATATGTCTGCTCTAGAGGCGAAATCAAAATTTTGATCTTCTGTCCTTTCTACCTTGTGTACAGCTCTGGCAGCTAGTGTATTCTGCATTTGGCGGATCCAGATTTCCATTTGTATAGGCAACATAGGTTAACAGACCTCTGTATTGGCTAGAATGATGATTCCTCTGTTTCTATTAGTCGGATCTAGTCTAATTTCTATAGCTACCCAGCATATCATACATAGCTTTTTTGCAAAATTGTGCTTGTCATGCCATCTTTTAGAGTTGCTATGTTAGTATGCACTTTGAGCTTAAATGTACTTTGCAGTTGGCAGCACTTGTAAATATTTCCTTACATAATACAATTATTCGATTACCCAAAAGAAAAATGTGATGAGTGTGCTTCATAAATCCTGATTCTGTGTCAATTTTTTGTGCTTCACTTTGATGATGTCTCATCTTTTGACTAATTTCATGTTCTTGTTAACTTATATATAGGTAGTATTATTGTCACAAGTCTGCAGAATATAATAAAGAAGGAAGGTTTGAGGGGAATGTATCGTGGCCTTTCACCAACTATTCTAGCATTACTACCAAACTGGGCAGTAAGTTCTGGTGTTTTGGATTGTTCTTTTGCCATAAGTTTAGTAAGAGAGCTAAGATGAAAAACAGGGTTTTTCTTATTGTCTGATGAGCAACTCTTCTTTGTTTTTATTACTTGTGAAAGAAATATTTTGAAGTTGTTATTCTTTTATCCTCTTTAATTAATTTGTTTGAGTTATGAAACTTGATGTGCCAAGAGGCTCCAAGGATCTGTAAATCTGTAGCCCAAGAGTGTGTATCATGAGAGCTGCTTTGATCTTTCATCTTCAGATAGTTCGGTGGATGCCCAAATCATTTTTGTTAGATTTTAGTTTCCTCTTGATTATTATATGTTGATTTCTCCACTTTAGATCTTTTATGTAGTTTTATAAAGGATAGCCTATAGAGTATATAGATATTCCAGAAGTCATTTTGTCTTGATGAAAGATACAAAGTTTTTCTCCACAACAGTTTGTTTCTTCAGGCTGTCTGATGGCTTGCAAATTGCAACAATGGATATATTGGATAGTTTTGCAAGTGACTCATGTCTTAATAACTGTCTTAAAACCTTCAGGAAGAAGTTCAAAAGTTGTTTGTTTCACATTTAGAATGAGGGATCAGGCAACTAGGGTATTGGAGCAGAATAACCATATAATACTGGCTCTGGATTTTTCATATTTGGAAATGATGGAGAAAGTCCAAGATGGTTCTTGCATATGAAGCATTGGGACTATTTCTCATTAGGATTCATTTCTTTGATATTGGGATATTGTTGGGATTTCATTTTAACTTGTCTATATTTTATCTTTTCTTATATGTATTTTATATATACTTTTCGAAATGTTTATTTAGGGACTATTTCACCCATATCTTCTATTATATGTATATAAGAATACATTAATATGTACTTAATTACAGTTGCTGAAAATATATTTATGTTTAGTTAAATTTATTACATACATACATATGTACATATATATTTATGTATGTTAATACATATGTTACAGGATCGATTGTTAAATAAATTTTCGGCCTTGTTAGGGAGAGAACCTGACGATCTCATTTTTGAGGCTCGTTATAGAGAGAATCCTATGATCTCAATCCTATTATCAGCACTGGAATTTGTTTTGGAAAGAATTGAACATAATTTCATTGCTGGAGTAAAACTCCTTTTGTACAACATTTTTTTTTTTTGCAGTTACCCTTTCCACTACTCCTAATGTAACTGCCCATGCAGTCACGTTCCTTCCCTATTCTGACTCCACACTTCCACTAACCTAGACTCACTATGGACAGCCTACTGAGGTATAATAACAGACTCATAGACCCACTAATCCACTACCAACACAACAATAACAGAACATACAGACCCACTATTCTACACTAGGATGTACAGCAACACAACAACAACAGAAATAATAACTAGGACCTAACAGTGAACAGCAACATAGCAGCTCATCCACACTTTGATTTGGACTTCCTCCTTGAATATACCTGTTGAACGGCACTATTGTGTCATGTGAACGTGGGAAAAACCTCGCGTGTAACAACATAATGATAACCAACGTTGGCATTTGAATGGTTATATGGTTAAATAAGCAATGTATATAGTAATAATCAACTAAAGAAGATATATATTATTAGTTAAATTAAATATACAATTAACATATGATTCAATGATTAAAATCAGATCAACAGAGATGTTTACTTATATTCACATTAAAGGAGTACCTAATAATATATTAATATGCAATCAAGTAAAAGTATTAATAATGTGCTAATATTAATTAAATATGAATACTAGTTGTACAGAAGAATATGAATTTTTAATTAGTAATAAAAAAATTCTTATTTATTTAAATGAGAATTTCATTATTGAATTATTTAAAGTAGACGTAAATACTTGATAACTTTTGTTGAAATGATTAATTATATTCATTAATTTTTTAAATTACTATTATTATTTCACATTGCATTCACTTCATATATTTATATTCAAGTAATTATATTTTAATGCTTAAGCTTGAATAATTATAATGTTGAGTGGTAAATAAAGTAGTAGGTTATGCTTAGTAGACAAAATGTTTTCATGACTAGATGAGTGTGCGAACACAAGCATATTATCATATTTGTTTTGTATTTTAGCCAATGACATTTGTTTAATAAGATAAAAATAAAAAATAACATATTTTTATTGTTGGGAAAGCCTATCCTTGGGAAATATGTCTAGGACTAGTTTCTTCTGTTTTTGTTTGCTAAATAAGGGATTCCAATGTGCCTCTGCTTACTTCAGAATTCAAACACTGTTTTTTTTCTCTGGAGCAATTGTTTGTGTATGGATTTTGTTGTGTGATGCCTTTCTTGACTTTGCTTATAAATTTGGAAAATATTTGTGCATAAATGTCATGTTATATACTGATAAAGTTGGTGTTATAGGTACTTGCTTTTCTAATGCTATTATTTCTTGCTATGCTCATTCTTGTTCTACCCTATATTCTGATGTATTTTATCGAACTGCTAATCCCTTTACTTCATTGATAACTGAAGTTACTTTTACTTTCCTCTTCTCGTGTACATTAGTAGATGAAGTGTGATTTTATATTTTAATTGATGATGGATAGTAATTATGCAGGTGTACTTCACAATGTACGAGAGACTTAAAAGCGTACTCCATTCAAATGGTTGGTTTTTAAATAGTTTTGTATAACCTACTCATGTTTGTCATATGTTTCCCATTCCTGCATTTCTATCAGCCATGATGCATGTCTGATTTGATGAAATATAGCGGTGCATACTAAATGAAAATTTACTGTAGATGATGTTGACCATCAACTGTCAACTGGAGCAAATATGGTGGCTGCTGCAGGTGCTGGTGTTGCTACGGCTATAACAACCAATCCATTGTGGGTTGTGAAAACCAGATTACAAGTAAGTTGGCAGTTGATAATGAATTCCTTGGACGTTTGATAATTGTTACTGTTCAATGTTTTCGGTTCTTTTGTATATTAACCGTGTCTTTTAACATATTTTGTGTTCGCAATTTTGCCATATTTTGAGACATGAAATACTGGCATTATGACAAACATCAAGGGGGAAGGTTCATCTGATTTTGTTGTTTCTTTACAGGATGTAAAACATTTATACTAACACCTTGTACTGGAGGAGGATATGGAATAATGTCTTTCCTTCATAGTATTGAGCATAGATGTAAAGACTCTGTGGCTGGAAATTTTACTGTTTGAGTAGATGATGTTATAGGCATTGTAAATGCACTTGAATATTGACTGATGCTAATATGTGTAGGCATGTATTAAATTATAGCTTTATTTGGATGCAAGTGCTTATCACTAAAGAAATTAATTTGATAGAACAAAAACACAACATTGTTTGAAGGCATTTAATACAGAGTTATCTTCAAATGCCATAGTAGGAAGCTTAGGCATTTGAAATAACATTATGATAATTTCCCGTTTCCTCCAAGTTTTATTGCATTTTGATCTTCTTACCCCATCAATCCCTTAGTAGAGCATTTCAATAGTTCGTTTGACATATGTATCCATACATCAAGCTAAGCTTTTCTCATCTATAGTAGCCATCTCTGTAAGATGTTGTCCAGTTGAGATTCCATTACAAGATTGCTCTTGTGATTTTGTTATTGGTTTGATTACAGGAAGATCTAAGGGTAATTTGTTCTTTTTACACTTCTACCCAGTTTACTTATCTTGATAAAAGTTCAGGGCTCTATAATATAGAAGAACCATGATCTCTAAAGATGAGAAATTCTTTGGAGATGCTATCTGTGTATCTTTCATTTAAAATTTTAATGTACAAGTACAATATATAACCACCACATACAAAAAAAAAGAAGAGAAACTCAAGGAGAAAAAGCCAATGGTGCAAATTACACAACTGCCACCTATGACTTCCCTAGTATACACATTGTGTTATGTTATAAATCTAGGTTCAAGATCTAGTCACGAGTGATACTTAAAGCTGGTTTGCTGTCACTATATTTAAGTGCATTATCAAACTTTATTCCTAGTTCTTTTAGCCCCCATGGGCCAAATTACTTCACAAATATCTTGAGCAATTGCCTGATCCTTGGGTTCAGCACTGCTTCTTGCAACCTCCAACTATTTCTTACTCTTCCATGTCACTCAATTACCCCATAATATTGTACAATATCCTGTAATTTATTTACAATCAGCTGCATCTCCACCCCAATCAGCATTCACAAATATTTTAATGTTTTTGTGATTTGTTTTCTTTATCAATAGATCGGCCCTCACTCAGAGTTCCTTTGTGGTATCTAAAGATATGATTCATTCCATTCATGTCATGTTTAGTTGGAGTATATAGCTTAATTAGCCATACTGATAGAATGAGCTAAGTTAGGCTGAGCAAGAGACAAATAGATCAACCTTTGTATTAGGCACTGATATTTGTTCCTTGTCTAGTGGAAATAAATCCTGTAATGCATGACTTTTCTAGTTCTAGGGAAGTGGAGTATTCATTGGTTTGCAATCTAATTTACTGGTCTCCCTTAATATGTCATGTATTTCCTTGGACTAATAAAAAATTCCCTTCCTACTCCTTGCCACTTCATTCCCAAGCCTCCCAAAGTTCTCTTTTCTTAAACTTTTCCTTGTTTTTTGTCTCTAGTTTATCAAATTTGATCATCATTGCTAGTAATTATAAATATCATCCACACATACAATAAAAATTGATTTCAAAATATATTCCGTAACCTTAACAAATAGAGTATGCTTAGCTTGACCTTGCTTGTATCCTTGTTGACCCAAAGTGTTACTAAACTTTTACAATGATTTGTTTAACTTGAAAACACTTTACCACTATTTCCTTCAAAGTGAAAACCTAGTGGAATTTTCATGTAAATTTCCTCATCCAAGTCCCCATTTAGGAAAGCATTTTTTATATCTAGTTGATGTATGGGCCAATCTAGATTTGTATCAAGAGATAATATGACTGGTAGAATTTATTTTTGCAACTAAAGCAAATGTCTCCTTATAATTAATGCCATATAGTGTATCCCTAGACAACCAAGTGTTCTTTATATCCTTTTGACACTTCCATTAGAGTTATTTTTTTATCAAACACCCATTTAATCTCTACAACTTTCTGATTGGTAGGTCAACTATCTTCCATGTATTATTTTGATACATAGCTCTCAACTCATCAAGAACGGCTTCTTTTCACTTTTGACTAGGCATTGCTTCTTGATTATTCCTAGGAATTACCTCTACATGAGCTATGAATGCTTTGTACTGTAGTAAAAGATTTGTAAAAGTCAAGTGGTTTGAAATAGGGTGATTCACACAAGTTCTCTTTTTTCTTAAGGCTATAGGCAATTTTTAGCTCATTTTCCATTTCTTGTATTGAATCTAACTTATTCCTAGCCTCTGATTGGACCATATACTTTGGGTTAGATGATCAGCTTTACTGAGGAATTTTTGGCCTCTTAGCCTGTTTTATGGAGCTTTTTGAGTGCCTTATAAGTCCAGTTTTGACACCTGAATTGTGTTGAAGTTTGTGATGAGCTAGACTTTAGATTGGACACTGAACCTTCAATTAAAGGTCTGGTCTGCAAGTTAGTAGGAGAATTCGGAGAAGACAACTCTATTTTGGGTGAACTGATTCCTAAGGATGAACTGGTTGTGGGAGTATTGGATGGACAAGGGTTAGAACTGGAATGAATAGGAGATTGAGAAGGAGAAGAGAAGACATCTGAAGCCAAAGGCATAGACCATTGCTCTTCTGAAAAATAATTCTCCCCCTGAAGAGAAGTTTCTCCATGATGCTGATTCTCTAAGAATACATCAGAAGTGATGTGAACTTGGAGAATAATTCTCCCCTGAAGAGAAATTCCTTCATAAGGCTGATGCTATAAAAATACATTAGAAGTGATGTTAACTCATTTAAGGGGAGGATGATAGCACTCATATCCCTTTTATAGTGGATAATAGCCAATGAATATATACTTAAGAGCTCTTGCTTCGTGCTTGTGTTCTCTTGGAGTATTATTAAGGATGAAAACAGCACATCCAAAGACTTTAGGAGACAATTTAGAAGACAAACGTGGGGATAGGACTCAAGCTAAATACTGATGGGAGTTCAAAACTCGAGAATTTTAGAGAGAACTCTGTTTATGAGATAAGTTGCTGATAAGATAGCTTCATCTCATAAATGCTTAGGAGCAAAATTAGCTAGCATCATAGACCTAGTTGTTTCATGTAAATGCCTATTGTTTGGAGACCCTATTTGTTGAAGGGTGTAGGCACATCACACTAATGAGCAACCCCATTTTCAGATAGGTGATGTTTAAAGTCGTTTGAAAAATAACCCTGCTCATATGTTTGTTTGGAAGACATTAGGAACAATTTTGTGGAATTGTTGGAACACAGGGAAAATATCTGATTTTTCCTTGAGAAGATATGCCTAGTGAGCCCCTGAGTGCATTGCAAAAATAGCAAACCATTTGTGCCCAGAAAATGTTGATATTCAAGAGGGCCCTCATATATTGCTATGAACCAATGACTTTAAAGGTTTATAGGATTGGATATAATAGGAAATCTTGAAAATTGAAATCATAGGGATCTTTGAGGACTGACTGTGATCTTAGAGGATTAATAAGATACTCAAAGATTCCAAATCTTCAAGATTGTAGCAAATCTTCACAGAAAAATCCAAACCTTCCCAGACAACTTTCGGTTTAATGGCCTATAAAGTGATCCAAGGAATAATTATGCTGTTTAGGTCGCACAATTGTTATTCTTCAACATCTAATGTTATTTGTTTATTGTTTCATGTGATAGAAGATAATTTGCTTTGGAATTAGACATGTACATGATTTTGTTCTGAAATCAAGGTTTCTAAGCCAATGATTTTTTGGTTACACTTCATATTAATATTTCTTTGATTGTAGACTCAAGGAATGAGGTCAAATGTGGTTCCGTACAAGAGTGTCCTTTCTGCTTTAAGCAGGATCACATGTGAGGAGGGCTTACGTGGTTTGTACAGGTTGGTAATTATTGTCTGATCTATGTGAAGTCTGCAATGGTATTCGAGCATATGATTGTGTACTTAGAGAACCACAAACAGTCAATCTAGAATCCTAGCATCTTATTGAAAATTTTGGTCTTTTGGAACAGTGGCATTTTGCCTTCACTAGTTGGAATTAGCCACGTTGCAATTCAGTTTCCAGCATATGAGAAGATCAAGGGTTACATGGCCGTGAGAGGTAATATTATTGCCTTGACTTATTTCTTGGACCTATGCTAGAAGGCTCTACCTTTTGCTATATAATTTATGCTCATGAATTCATTCTAGTTTTCAGATGGAACAGTGGTGGATGAGCTTAGTCCAGGTAGTGTTGCGATTGCCTCATCCATATCAAAAGTGATTGCTTCTGTCATGACTTACCCACATGAGGTATGCTTTGGTTTCATTCCAACCATCAAATTTCCAGAAAATCCTTGCTCCATGTAGAAGTTCCATATGCTTGTTTAACATTTGCATCCACATACTTCCAGGTCGTACGCTCTCGCCTGCAGGAGCAGGGCCAGGCAAGAAATGCTGCGGTTCGATATGAGGGGGCTATTGATTGCATTAAGAAGGTGTTCCTACAGGACGGTATATCCGGCTTCTACCGGGGTTGTGCGACAAATTTGCTGCGGACCACTCCATCTGCTGTGATCACATTTACCAGTTACGAGATGATACATAGGTTTTTACAACGGGTTTTTCCTCCAAATGAAAAGCATTCGCAATCCCACCCGAGATCGGAGAAGGAAGGGTGTGGAGAGGGAGAAAATAATACAGCTTGTGAGCCATCTCAAAGCGAGTCAAGAACTCACATAGTTCCCTTGGGAAACAGAAGCATCTAACAGCGATACGTCAATAAATTTTCAATTTATCTCTTTTTCGACCTGCGAAATTCTTGGTGGAATAAATATTTTAATTTAAATTGGGGCATTCTTTCTTGTTTTGTATGTTAGTTTAATGGCAAAAGTATGTTATAAGTCCTCTATTTTTGGTTGCAAAATTCAATAAAGTTCATTATATCTTGATTAAATCATTTAAGTGCTTTATATTTATATTATTGGACCTACTGATTCCTTTTAGTATTTGCTATGATGTGTAGGGGGTTATGGTAACATAAACATCAAATACTTGAATGACTCACGTAAAACATAAAGGACTTAATGATTTAATGATTCACCTAAACACACGGGATTCAATTGAATATTTGATTGATTTAATTGAATTTTAATATAGATAAAACATACTTCTATTGTATTTATCCCTTGCTTAATTGCTTTTCATATATATATATTTTTGGGTGCTAGGTGCCACGGTTCTAGATTCTCACTAGTAAAGTAAGATCATGCAGTGTTTATTGTCTTACTTCTTCTGTTGTAAGCAAGGTTAATTGTTACTTTGTTAGTCTAGATTGGTCTATATATCTATATGCAACATGCAAGGATAACAAGAAAGGCAATAATAAGTAAAGGGATATGGACAAAAATTCTAATTGAGTAATCATATATTTTTATTAATATCACAATGTACAAGGAACTACAATATGTGCATAGGAAAATAGTGTATAAGTAAGTTCCTTAGTTGTGAGCAACTAAGTAGTAAGAGTTTATATCCATAAGGGCATTTATATTCTCTTAAAGAGCTTCATGGGTGTTTTTAATTCCTATTGTTGGAGGTGCAATTAAAGTAACATGTGCAAAAATAGAAATTACTATTCTAATGAAAATGCAACTAAACCCAACCTCTATAATATAATATATACAAAGTGTTACAATGGATGTTATGATCCTAACACTAGGGGTGTTCATGATTCAGCTTATTTTAAACTATTAATAAATTGAACTATTTTTAACAGTTTAGAATTTTGAGTCAAACTATTTTAAATAGAATCTGATTTAGTTCGTTTTCAGTTTGAACTGCCTTTAAAGGTATCTTATTTTAGTTAATAATACTAATATGTATTGTATATTGATGTTTAAATAGAGAAAAAATACGCAACAATTTAAGTTATATAATATTATATTACAGTGATATTGTATCTTAAGTGATAGTAAAGGCTTTTGAGTTTATTTGAGAGATGAGAAACGAAGATGAAGTAAATAGAATTATACTGAAATATTAATAAGGTTTAAAATGAAAAAATATCGTTTATATTTTATTTTTAGTAAGAGGAGTTTCGATTTGTATTCCAATGATTTGATCCCACTTCCTAGTTGAATTGTAAATTGTTTGGACTATATTTGAATCGAATTGCAAGCTAAACTATAATAGAAAAAAAGCTATATTTTATGATTTGATTTTCGGTTTGATTCAGTTTAAAAACTCTTGGTCAAATTAGATGGAAACATTGTCTTATTAAGTATATTTATTAGCTGAAAATTAGTGGCACATTGCACCATGAAGTCTCCGTGTTTGGGTCATTTTATTGGGATCTTGTTCGTAAGTGTTTTGAAACACTTGCCAAATGTCAAATAAACTAACATTGCGACTTCTTCAACGATATGTGCGCATTAAGAGAAATCAAGTAAATAGAAAAGGTGAAGGATTTCTTCTTGTAGCAATCCATGGCCAAATAAAACGTGGTTAATCCGTAGGTTCAGATAGCATATTCAAAGATATAATGCCTGCTGTGAAATTAAACTTATACCGACTACAATTCTTCGAAATAATAGTGGTATTCCACCAAAATCGAACATTAGGGGTTTGATTATTGCACTCTGTTTATGCATTTATAAGTTGCATGAAGTTCTATTCTAATTGATGCTTGAACATGAAAATCAATGGAGTGAAACCTTTTTGGTTAAGAGCATAGTGTGTTGGGCTAACCTACTTACTTGAATACACCAACCTTTGATTTGGTACAATTCGGAAATTACATAAGGATAGGTTCACAAGAGTCTCTGTTCGGAAGGATCGTGCACGGGCGATTTACATGGGTTGCCATAGGTGACCCATGTAATGCGTGACACACGTACAAGTACAACACGGTTAGACGAGTCCATTTTGGTAGTGTCGTTAGGGATGCTGAATGGGTCAAGCCCATGCCTTCATATGCCCAAACAATCGTGTGCCTCATCAGCCAGTAATTTTTTTGTGCATGAGCTGCGTGCGCTTCTTGTCTGCAGGCCCATTTATTTTGCATATTGTGCCCCTGCACCCATTTGTTTGTGTCTCGTGTTTAGGAGACCCATGTGCCTCAAATGGATTTGGCTTCCACAATAAGTTACTGTTTTGGAAGTTTGATGTGACCCTTTCGAACTTATCTATTAAATTGTTATGTATAAGAAATGTGAAAAAAACATTATCAGATCCCAATTTTACATTTTACTAAAAAAGAAAATTATGATTTACAAGTTGAAAAAAAAGCACACAAAAAAGAACTAAAAAACTATGCAGAATTTTCTGAAGATTTATGAGGATAAATTTTGTTTCGTAACATCTATCCCTAAATCTAGTACACTGTTGTTATGCACATGTTATGCTCTTCATTTGCTGCGGCAATGCCTTAAGGTAGCTAGGATAGAGTTTGCAGAGGCTTCTTCCTCCTCTTGTATGGGCTCCTTCTATTATGGATTCCACTTTGTTGGTTTTAGTGAACAATGGATTGAATTGATTACTTTAAAATTAAATCTTTTTTGTAAATACAAAAATTTCTTAATAATTCAATGATGGCACTTATTTGTTTAATTTAAGCATTATTAGAGTCATGGGTGAAAGCACATAAACAGAACAAATATATATTATAATGTAAATATATAGAAAAATTGTTCAACCTAGTTAGAAATTGGGGGATTGAATTGATTGAAATAAAAATTTTAATTTCTTAAAAAAAAAAAACAATTAGAAAGTTCCCCTTATTACTAATAGCGGATTTTGATTAAGTGTTGAGACTCACAATATTAATTACATATTGGAAAAATTAAATAAATTTCGATGAATGTAAAAGAGTAAGAGTTAAGAAGATCATACAACAATTTATAGTGATTTCGCTACTAAAGTAAAATTAGGCTTTGGAGATAGAAATTTCATGAAAGAAAATATCTATCTTTGAAAATATTGATAAACAATTGATTTGTGATGAATTTGGGATTGGAATTTGAAAAAATTACTAACGAATTTGCGAGGCAATTAATTCCATCACAAGTTCATCTCTAATTCTATTGCAAGAAATGAGAAAATTTTTGTGCAATATTTTTCTTTAAATTCTATTGCAAATCAGTCTCTAAATGCCAAAAATATACATTCTATTTCTGTCTTTAAAAATATTTATGATGGATTTGCAATAACATATAAAGAAAGTCTTATTATAATTTTATTTGTTTTTACGATGAAATATAGGATAGATTACCAATAAATTTTTAAGGTACTTAATTTTGTTGCAAATCCATCATTATTACTACAATAAAAAATGTTAAATTTTGACTCTCAACTTAAAATTTAAAATATTAGTACACTTTTTCCTTTAAATTTATTCACAGTGTCATTTTGACTTTTGAAAATAGATCAATTCTATCTCTAAAAGTAAATAATAGATGTATGTAAATAAATAATGTAATCTATTGCAATATATCATTTAGTTTAATTTTCTATCTTATATATAATATCATATATTATTTGATATACTTATATTGTATAAATACTTATTAAGTAGTAAATAATTAAGCATATATATTACGTTTCTATCATATATATATTTATATAGTAATATATATATATAATTTAATAAATACCTTTTTTAAACAGTATGATAACCTGTTATGCCTTTTTTATACATAATTTATTATATATTAGACATGTTATATGAAATTAGATAAATATAAGAAAATATAACTTTAATTGAGGAAACATAGGTTGGTGTTGTGGCTACTAGTTGTACAAAACTCTAGAGTTAAGTTTGCTCAAGGTGGAGTTCTCTCAAGATGGGTGATCCCCTTGGAAGTCACTATTACAAAAAAAAAATAATTGTGTTGATAAAGGATAATCAATAAGCCATTTAATGTGAAAGTGAAATTACCATGGTGTAGGGAGCTTCAGTTGGGTAGTTAAATTTTTAATTAAAAAATAAATTGTAATTTAATAGGATTCTGAGATAGAAATTTCTTTGATTTACAACAAAATTTTATGTCTCTAAATAAAATTCATTGCAAATTTTGTTAACATTGTGTGATGGAATTAATTTGTTTTTGAAATAGTTTTATTGTAGCAAATTTCTGACTAATGTATAATCCATCATTGAATAGAATTAGTAAGAGTGATTTTTCCAATGGAAATTTACAACAAAAAATTCTGTTTCTAAAGGTTTTTTGTGACAAAATTATTACTTTTAGATTTTTGTCTCTAAAGCCAAAATTTCTTATAGTGTACCTTATGTGTCAGTTTACCCTTTCAATCTCTATATGCTAAGGACTTGTTCGTCTTCATGAGTATCATTCCACTATATAGGAGTTTTCATGGTTTGGTTTCAAGATTAAACTAAACTAAATCGCATCTAAAATGGTTTAGTTCAATCCCTTAATGAACTGAACCGCTTTTAACAATTTAGGATTCCGAATTGAATCGCTTTAAATGTAGTTTGGTTTGTTTCTATTCGGTTCAAACTACTTTCCCCTTTTTAGTTAATAATATTAATAATCATTAGAGTTTTCGACTAAACATTGAGAAATTTAAAATAAGGAACATTATGTAAGAATTAAAACTATAGAACATTATATTACAATGTCATTGCATCTTAGGACAGTGAAGGGATGCAAGTTTAGTTAAAAGATAAGAAATGACAAAAAAAAGGTAAATAAAGTTAGATTGAAATATCTATAGGGTTTAAAGCTAAAAGATGTCACTTATTTTTTATATATTACTAAAGAGCGGTTTGATTTGAGTTAAGTGATTCTATTTAGTTTTTTAGACCCTTTTTGAATTGAACTAAAATACAAAAGAACAACATTTTGCGATTTAGTCCATTTTAGTCCAATTCTTGGTTTGGTTTGATGAACAACCCTACTATTATATCGGAGATTCAAATCTTTGAGGGTTGCAATAGTCAAACCTCCTTGGCTAGTTACTCACTACTTTAACTCACTTAGCTTTCACTTAAAGCTAATTACTCAGAGCTATAGTGAACAAAGTAACCTATCAACAAAAATTAATTTTAAAAGAAGTTTGTTGTCATGAGGAAAACAAAGTATATGATCCTCTACATGATTAGTGCTTTAATAGAATAAAAATTATCACAAATTGCTTCAAATATTTTCTTGTATGTTGTCTTATATTTCTTCAACCCTTGCTTCTATCCTCTATTTATAGATGAATTGGTAATCGTCATGCTAAATCTTCTCTTCCTTCCTCATGGCACATGTTAATATTCAACTTTAACATCTTCAATTTTATCAAAAATATCTCTTCTTCAAATTTCTTCAATCAATTTAAATTTTTATCATTTCATCATATTCATTAGGTGCAGTTAATATTGATAATTTCCTTTTAATATTTTAGAATCTTTCCTTGTTAATCATTTGGCAAATAATTTTCTTTCCTTAATTATGCTTTTGACTTGATAAGAATTGTCATCCTAATGATATGTTATTCAACTTAGTGGAATGGGTTAAATATATTACCCAAATATATTTAACTAGTGGAGATAGGTCTTGACTTCATATTTTTCATATTCCTTGAGATTTTTCCTAAATTGTCTTCTCCTTTAAAAACTCCTTCAAACATATTTTGTTCTGCTTACTTCATAAATTTTTGTTGGTGCCTCAGAAAGTTCCTTTAGAATATTATACTTCAAAAAACTTCTTCAAAATATAATTTCAATTATTCAAGCAATATTTTTTAACTTGTTTATGATAAATTAATTATGCATATTTAACAAAAATATTAGTTCCATAATATAATATACCTTTTTCTCTTGACCTTTAGGTATGTCATGCTATGATTAAAAAATATTCTAAACTTCTAATAATAATATGATATGATATTGTTATCAAAACTTATCTATGCAATATTTATAACAAAAATAAAAAGTAAGGGATAAGAAAATCAAGCAAATATTTATAGAGGTTTCTCCTTATGAGTTAGTTCTTTTTTCTAGCACTACCATTGGTGATCTAGTCTCCCATTGGCTCGTTCTAGTATTTGAGAAAAGTCAAATGGGTGTAGTCACTAATTTACTTTGTCTCTCAATCCCATAAACACACAATGTCTACTCCTGCTAGCAAATTTATCCTTCTCTTGGTTCAAGTTTTGTGCATAAAATAAACACCCAAAAGTGCGTATATGATCATAATTAGGAGACTTTCCAAACAAAACTTCATAGGGTGTTTTGCTTTTTAGAGGCTGAGACGAAGTCTGCTTTATCAAATATCCTACAATCAGTGTGTAATCTCCCCAAAACTCAATAGGAAGATTAGCTTGAAATCTCAAAGCTCTAGCCACGTTCAGAATGTGATGGTGTTTCCTTTCAACCCGGCCATTCTGTTATGGTGTTCCTACACATGAAGTCTGATAGATAATCCCATTTGTAGCAAAATAATTATCCAAGCAAGTGATTTTGATCCCATTATCGCTTCTAACAATTTTCACATCCTTATTAAATTGTTGTTTGATCATGGCAAAGAAATCACATAATATACACTCTACTTCAGTTTTATCAATCAATAAATAAATCCATAGACCCCTTAAACAATCATCAACAATTGTTAAAAAATACGATGCACCACAAGAAGCAGCAATTCTATAAGGTCATCGTAAATTACAATGGATCAATCCAAAAATTTCGTCTGCTTTATTTTCACTAGGAAGAAACACTTGTCTTGTTTGTTTAGCTCTAAAACAAATATCACATGCTTTATTCTTGACAGAATTATCACTAATAAAATCAACTTTTGGAAGCATCCTTACTATTTTTAACGATAGATGTCCCATTCTTCTATACCACAATTTGAATGAATCTACATGACTTGTTGTGCATACTTTGACTGGTGCAATCAAATTGAGGTAGTAGAGCCCCTTGCACTATTCACTTGCTCCAACTACCATCCTCGAAGTGTGGTCCTGTATAACACAAAATTTATCAGTGAATTGGACATTACATTTTGATTCCTTAAGCAGTTGTGAAACTGAAATCAAATTGCAATTTAATCTAGGAACATATAAAACATTTTTTAATTTCATGTGTTCACCTAAACAAATCGTCCATTCCTTCAAGGCCATCGCTTGCTTGCCATCAGGCAATCCTATTGGACAAGTTGCTATTTCTCTCAAGTCAATTAAACATTCTAAATTTCCAGTCATATGATGGGAGGCTCCAGTATCAATTATCCAGTTTAGTTTTTTCTTACTTGTCTTCTTCTCATCTGTACCCAAATTGCTAGTATTTAGCAAGTTTAAGAAGGCTGTCTACTGTTCACTTGTGAGGGACCTAAGAGCTGCACTATCTCCTTTTGTTACCATTACAAATGATGAAGACTATCCAATAACCTGAGCAGCATTGGCCCTTAGTGTACCACCACGTCTACGTCCTGCAGTTCATCCTCCACGTCCACAAATTGAACCACGTTTAATTCCCATAGGCCAATTACCCCACCAATCGGGGTATCCAATGAGTTGAAAACAATATGCAGCATCATGTCCACTCCGCTTGCAATTTGAACAAACCACAACTTTATCCTTTGCATCAGTTTTATATCTTCGATCTCCCGCAATTGCTTGCACTGCAAAACTCATAAGTTCTCCACGTTCCTCCTTCCTTCGCTATACAGTCCTGATGCGTTCCTCTTAACATGCCAATGAGTACGCCTTGTTCAAATTAGGTAATGGATTGGTGCTGAGAATATTGGAACGAATTTTTCCATACATTACATCATCTAAACCCATCAGAAACTGATGGAGTTTTTCTTCCTCTCGTTTCTTATCAAGTTCAGCCGAGATATTGCACATGCATCCTCTACATTGACACGTTGGGATTCGATCATAATTTGCAAGTTCTTCCCACAATTGTTTCAATTTTCCATAATATGTCACGATTGGAAGTCCCCGTTGTTTGCAATCGGCCAATTTGGCCTTGATTTGCTGAACATGAGGACCATTAGCAACTGGAAAACCTTTCCCGAATATCTTCCCACAAATCTACTGCAATCTCCATATGGGTTATAGTAGAACGCAACGTTAGCTCAATTGTGTTAAGCATCCATGAGACCAACATTGAATTCACAGTCCACCAATCCTCCAGTTTAGGTGAATCATCAGTAGGTTGCTTCACTGTTCCATTTATGAATCTAAATTTCTTCTTGGCTCTTAATGAGGTTCGCATTGCCTGAGCCCATTCATCATCGTTGTTTTCTTTCAAATGTACCTGGGTGATTATATTTCTAGGATTGTCATTCGAGGTCAAGACATATGGCAATACAAATTTCTTTCCTTCACCGTCCATGGTTGACTTCTCCTATTGTCGTAGCTGACCTTGCTTTGATACCATAAGAAAATCACTATGGAATCAATTGAGGGCAAAAAATTCTCTTTTCCCTTTACAGAACCATGACAAAAAATATACATCCCTAGCTTGGTGAATCCCCCTTCCTATCCTATCAAAAAATATCCTCCTAAATAGAGAAAACTCCTAAATAAGACAGAGTACACAATATCTTCTTTACATATATACATATCTACCAAAGATACATATTGTCGAGTCTAATTTTTGAATTCACATTCCTAATCCGATCTAAACTAGACCCTATGCTCATCTAATCTAGATCCTCGACTTGAGTTAGGAATTTCGTTTAATTTTTGGAGTCGCCACCCAACTGTTGTTGGGAAAATTGAATTAAGACTAAAGGAGCGGATTAGTCTTAATTTGGACCACTAGTCGTCGTTCTTTCCTCTTCTCGTTTTTGTGAAAAGAGGAAAAGGGAAAACCAGAGCTTCTAAGTCCGAGGGCTAAACTATTAAAACCTTTACGGTTACCACATAATCTCCCAAAATTGTTTATCTTTAGAAATGTGTTTCATTTGTGTTTCTGTTACTTTTTATTATGTTTGAGAATTATTTTGAGAAAATGATTTTTTCTTTATTTTAGGGGTTGACCCGAATGGGTGCCTACGTATCTGCTATTCAGGATCAAACAAGCCGTAGTTCGCTTTTCTGAAAAAACTTTAGATTTGTTGGTGAATTTTAATTTTGAAATTTCTTATGATTTATGTTCTTAACATTTTTTGGAATTTTTCTAAAAATTTCTAAGCCTAAGCTTTGATTTTATTTTGAAAATGATTTTTTTTGGGAAAACATCAATTTTGGATTTATTTGAAGAAAAAGATTTTTCTAGGTGCTAAAACTTAATTTTTCTTCTATTTTCACAATTTTTGAATTAATTTTCATGATTTTTATGATTTTTGTGATTTTTTATAAGTTTTTGTGATTTTTATAAATTTTTGTAATTTTTATGTTAGAACATTTTATCCTAAGTTATTATCTATCCTATTTTGAAATCTAAAGTTTTATTATTATTTTTCCTAATCTTTTTATTATTTTATTCTATTTTTTTATTTTTTTTATTCTTTTATTATTTTTTACATTTTATTTATTTTATTATTTTTTTTACATTGTTCTTAATTCTAGAAAAATCTAATTTCTACATTTTTCCTATTTATTGAAAATAAAACAAAAACAAATAAATAAATGACTAAACAAATAATAAATAATAAATAACAAATTCGGAATAAATAAATAAACCAAATAAATTAATTAAATAAAATAAAAAAAATCCGACTTACCTGGATCCGGGTCGGTGCGCGGGTCGAATTGGGTCGGGTCGGGTCGGATCGGATCGGATCGGTCACGGCGGCGGGGTTGGCTCGTTCACGGCGTTCCGGCGGTCGTTTGCGGCGGGTGAAGTGTCGAATCCTAGCTTCTTGAGGGTGCTGAATCCGATGGTGGTGGCCGCTTACTCCCAGAACGTCTCCTTGCGGCGGCTCAACTCCGATCGATGGTCGCGGCTCCAAGCTTCTTCGGCGTACTCCGATTTGCTCCTTCCTCTCTCTTTCTCTCTCTTTTTTTTCGTGCCCTGGCTTCCTCCTGCTCTCCTCTATTTATAGGCACCTCGAACTCCTCTTGGATAAGCTCGAATCGGCCGATTTAGATAAACCCATATTTTTCCGTTTCTTAGATTCGATTTTATCCCGACGATTTGATGTTAATCTCTTGTGTTCCTTTGGTTTATCTGATGGATTTGGCCTTATCTTGACTTTAATCTAGAAGATTAAAAAGAAAACGGCCGATTTCGCCTTCGTCGGACTTCTGTCGGATTTTTTTCCTCCGGCTGGGCTCGCGAAGAAGACGATCACGCGCGACGCGCGTGACTTCCCTCGGCCAATCACATGCTGCCACGTGGCAGCTCCAGGGAAAAGAACGAAAAATTTTTGCCGAGCGCCTGCGGGGGGATTCGAACTCGCGACCTTCAGCCTTCACACGGTTCCCATGCGCACACACGAGCCAGCTGAGCTGGCCCAATTTCCCGATTTTATTTACATCGCAAATTGTACATATGCGATGCAATTTTTATTTTTTTGTATTTTTTGAAATTTCAAAAATTTGTAAAAATTATTTATTATTCATTATTGCTATTTCTAAAATCATTTTTCAAAATTGAAGTGTTTTCCTATTTATTTTCATTTTTTGAATATTTTTATTATTTATGCTAAATTAAGGAAAAATTGGGAAAAATTGAAAATTGATTATTATTGAAAATGATTGATTCCTAGGGCAAAAATGGGGTGTTTACACATATCTACTAAAGATATATTCCAATAACCCTCTTTCA
Source organism: Laguncularia racemosa (assembly GCA_037954665.1). Classification (NCBI taxonomy): domain Eukaryota; kingdom Viridiplantae; phylum Streptophyta; class Magnoliopsida; order Myrtales; family Combretaceae; genus Laguncularia; species Laguncularia racemosa. The sequence continues at coordinate 5,665,123 of JBBMOL010000004.1, forward strand.
AACAGACTTTTTTCGATTCTCCGATCTCCTGTTTTCCTTCTTTATGTTCTCTGCCCTTTGAGTGAATTGGAGGATTGGTCCCGAGCGGTATGGCGTTGATGCTCTCTTCTTCTTCTATTGGTAATGAGGGACATGCAACTGCATTTGAATAGAGTGTAGAAGTTAGGAAAGAGCCATGAGGGAATGGGCATAGTATTCAAATCCGCAAATCTTCGAATCAACCGACGAAAGTCTCAAACTAATAGGCATCATTACCTCCCTTATACCAATACCAAGTGTAAGCAAAGTGCCTCCCCAGCATGGATAATCACTCTCATAATGCCAATAAACACTAGTAAACATCTTATAAGGTCCAATAGGTATAGTAGAACTATAGTACCCACTAATACCATGAAATCCCAATTAAGGTTGTCAAAGTCGTGATTATACCTGCATCAAAATATGTAGAGAATTAGTGGAATTGTACAGAACCATTAAAGTTGTAAGCTTGTAGAATTATATACATAAACTCATAGTTTTATTAATAGTCTATACCTGAATGATTTTGTATTGATTATAATTAGAAAATTTTTGATAAAATTATAAACTCAAAATATATGAATCAACTTGTGATCTTAACAACCATGAACTCAATAATGGATCATGAAATAAAATACTACAGTCCTAATCTTGGTCTAGGTCACTTTCATATAGATCTTCAAGTCTTCAAAGAAGTGCTATAATAATTCTAATTTCGACATGCCATCCATGCAAATTTCACCATGCGAAATCGACATTAATTCATACAATCCAAATAAATCATGTAAAGTTGTTGCCAAATATGTTTCCTCGAGTTGTTAAATCAAAAGAAATCGTTTGGAGCCACATTTAAGAAATCATGCTATTTTCTCCTTTCGAAGCTTTCAACTTTTTTAAACTCTTGTAGTACTTCTTTTCATGACTTGAGTTTATAATGATATTTTTATACTTTTAGTTTCCATAGATAATTATATTAGTAAACACTTGGCTTGGTGTTTTGTTATTATCAAAATATCATTGAGATACTTAACATGCTACAATGCTTCTAGGTCTTAGTGCTCCACTAATTCCTCCTCTTCGACATTGCCAAACTCTTTTATAGCTTGTTGCGGGTATATTGGATGGGTCCATGTACTAGTGTTCACACTTCTCATATAATGTAACATAAACTTGATCATTTGGAGGATTAATGCACTTTACTCACTCTTACTCTTGAATTCAAAATTAAGATTGAGTTCATACATAGTGAAAATTATTTTGCTGAGCTTACCATAGCTAAGGTGAGATTTTTTTCAAGCCAATGTCCTTAACATGTAGTTAATCACCATTATTTGAGGTTAACTAATGTTCTCATCATTATTGCATTGAGTAAGAACAAGTTTTACATCATATGTGAAGTTTTCTTAAAGTTTAGGGAATTTTAGAAGTGATATCTAAATTCAAGTTAGAGTCTAGCACTAAATTCAATTTTTTATACTCTAACACTAAATTCAAATTTTTATACTATTTGAATAGTCAAGAAGTGTCTTTTGAAAAAGTTTTTAACAATCTATTCAATGCCTCATTCTTGGTTGTTTGACTAGGACCAATAAGGATAAAATCTATCTTTGAGTCAATACAATAGGACCTTTTGAAAATTAATGAAGTTGGTATTTTCAATGGTTTTTGGATTTTTTAATTTTTATGGTTTTTAAAGTTTTGAATTTAGAATAAGTCAACTGAAAGATATGAATAAATTAAATTAATGGATATTATGCACCGATAACTAAATCGAACTAAGGTTTTCATGATCTTTAATTGATTTGATAGCACAATCAAAGATTTCTAAGGGTTTAAAATTAATCAATTGATATGATAGCACAATTAAATAGTTCTAAAAAGGTTTTCGCCATATGAGCAAAATTGATAAGAACTATAAGGTTTTGGGGAAATTCCCTATGATTTGTGTTTAACTGAATTCATAGACTAATTCGATAATTTGTATTAACAAGAAATATAAAGGAAACCCTAAGAGTAATAATGTATAATAACTACTAAAATAAGGAAAAAGCTATAAAAGCCTTAAATATAAAATTATCCTAGTAACTAATAATGAATTAATAAGAACTTAAATGAAATATTGCAAATTCTTAATCTTTGACTAGGTTATGTCCACATTGATCTTCATGTCTTGAATGTGGCACCATAATAATTCCACATGCCATCTATGCAAAGCTCGCCTTGCAATGTTGACATAAGTTCATGCAAGTCACATAAATCATTTAAAGTTGATGCCAAATATGTCCTTTTGAATTATTGAGAATCAATTTGAACCATATTTAGGAAATTGATCTCTATCATCACTCTTGGGCTCAAGAAGATTTTCCTTTAAATCTTGATTAATGTATCCTCTAAGATTGAAAATAAACTTGCAAAACTCAAAAGTATTAAATAAAAATACCTAGCCATGCTAGGTCCATGAACTGCTCTCCACCACAAGCTCCTCGAACGCTCTACAAATCTCCTTGAAATAAACAATTTCTTTAACATCTCATCATAAACTCCAACAGCGCTCAACCTTCCAAAACCACTATTCATGCTTATAGTCAAAGACTTTAACTCTAGATGGTTCATATTATTCACCATGAGCCCTATCAACCAAACTTACATGAATTCCCTAGACGCACATCTCTTGTAGCGGCAAAACAAGCAATTACAAATCATTATTACACTAAAATAAGATAATCCCCTCATAAGCCAAGATAATACATGGTTTTAATAACGTATAAAAATCCAATCTCTCAAAGTGTCCATAAAGTCTCAAACTAACAGGTATCATTAGCTCCCTTATACCAATGCCAAGTGCAAGCAAAGTGCCTCCCTAGCATGGATAATCACTCTCATAATTCCAACAAACATCGGTAAACATCTTATAAGGTCCAATAGGTATAGCAAAACTAATACCATGAAATCTTAGTTAAGGTTATCAAATTCGTGATTTTATTGGCATCAGAATATGTAGAGAATTAGTAGAATTGTACATAACCATTAAAGTTGTAAGCTTATAGAATTATATACATTAACTCATAGTTTTATTAATAGTCTATATCTAAATGATTTTGTATTTATTATAATAAAAAAATTAATAAAATCATAAACTCAAAATCTTAACAACGATGAACTCAATAATGGATCATGAAATAAAATACTGCAGTCCTAATCTTGGTCTAGGTCACTTTCATATAGATCTTCAAGTCTTCAAAGAAGCGCCATAATAATTCTAATTGCGACATGCCATCCATGCAAAGTTCACCATGCGAAATCGACATTAATTCATACAATCCACATAAATCATGTAAAGTTGTTGCCAAATATGTTTCCTCGAGTCGTTAAATCAAAAGAAATCGTATGGAGCCACATTTAAGAAATCAGTCCCTATCATTGTATATGGTCAAAATGGCATTAGCTCTCTTAATTACCTCAAATCAGGCCTCTTTAACTATATAGATCACGTATTATTCTAAATAATTAGCTTTTTATGCACAATGTAAAGACTTATTGGATCTGATGTGTTGGCTAAAATATCATTTTGGATCCATCTATCGAAATCGAGTGGGGGAAAAAGTTGTTATTATACGTGTGCAAGCTAACTTAAAAGCTAGGCTCTTTTATTTTATTTTATTTTTTAATATAAGAATTAATGAACATCTTTGAAAGTAATGAAAGTCGAGGCCGCGTTCTCAATAGAACTGAGTATTTTTCTTCTCAATATATATAGTTCGCAAAGCATAGTAGAGAGACAAGTGCATCCAGATTTGTCAAATACGAGAAGAGTATTTAAATCGATTACACTTCAAGGTCTTGGGCAAAATCTTTAGATTATCTAAAGTACAGAACAGGTGCCTCTAATTTTCCAAGAGTTTGGAAAAGAACTTCATCAAAATCAAATACACCCCTATTGACCTTGGTCAGGAAACCCTATCAGTCCATAAGCTCTGCCATTTTTGCGCAATATGGTAAAAACAGTATTGTAACGTCTGAAATTAAAGGCATATATGTTTTTTATTGATTTGATTTTATTTTATTCTTTTGCATCAACTAACGTCTTTTTAAATACATATATCTATATTATTAAAGCATGATACAGGTTTTGCGTCCTCTTTGTATGCCCAAACCCACCTTTTATGATATTAATATTTCATGTCATTTACCTTTTATAATTTTATAATATATGCCTTATGTTAATTCATCGGGACTATAAATATGTCAATTACTTTAATTAATCTTTTACACTCAAAATTGCTACTTCTATATAATGCATCTTTTGCATTTGCGAATAATTATATTCATTTGCATTTAATTTATTACCTTAAATTATTATGTTTATTTCTCTCTCTTTGTTAATTTCTTTCTTTATGATACTTATAGTGAGACTTCTACTATCTTGGTTATGCCAAGGATGAGACTGGACCACAAGCCTCCATTTTTGAAATCTTCGGTGCGGCTTTGATCCCACTAAAGTTCTTCAATTGAATTTAGCTGCTACATAATTGATGCAAACCCCACCAAGGTCGATTACAGAGCAAATTAATAACTTTTTTTTTTTGTTTTCTTTTTTAAATTATGTTAATTTTTAGGTTTCTCTTTCTCTTTTTTTTTTTTTTTCTTTTTTCTTTTTCTTTAAACATCTTGAATTGTGTTTAGTTTAAGGTTGCCGATGATGAGATTGGATGCAAGCCTCTACTTTCGAAAATCACCATTTTGGCTTCAACCCCATTGAGTTCTTCAATTGAATGTAGCCTATCATGCCTCACACATGAAACGCAACCTCTTTGCCATGTATGATACCGTTGCATAAATGCACAAATGCTAATTACTAAATACCACAAGTATTTAATAATCATCAAGGCTCTCAATTACTAAAAATATACTTAAAGATTACATAGTTTAATCATTACATGGGACTAAAACTTCTCTAAAAACAACTAGCTCAACATAAATCTCTCTAAAGAAAAAAAAGAAAAAACTAAGTTTGCTTAATATCATCTAAAACATCATGTCACATTATTCTAGTCCTCCATGCTATACACAATAATTCCATAGTACTATCTTCAATATCATCATAAAATACCTCATACTCATCATCAACATAATCATAACCTCAAGCTTAAAGTCCTAACAAGGTGAGCCATGAAACTCAATATGAATTATTGCATGGAGACACATCCATGCTATACACAATAATTCCATAGTACTATCTTCAATATCATCATAAAATACCTCATACTCATCATCAACATAATCATAACCTCAAGCTTAAAGTCCTAACAAGGTGAGCCATGAAACTCAATATGAATTATTGCATGGAGACACATACATGCAATACTTGTAGACTAGGCTATTATTACTGATATTTGTGCATTATTAATCCACCAAGCATACACAATTCTAATAATAAAAAATTGGAATATTTTCCACTTTTAAACATGTTTATCGGATCACAACCTAAAATATCACCTAATAGGAATTAATTTAACCACAACCCAAGATGCGATAATAGGAATCAATTAGACCATAACCAAAATATCTCAAGCACAAATAGTACATCGATTAATTAATTTGAGTATTCATCACCTGGGTTTTCTCTATCCTAACATGCACAATCAACAAACAATAGTAGCTACATACCTATCCAATATAAAATAAAGTAATACCTAGTTCTATGTCCAATTACAAACTTGAATTTAACTTTGGCTCTTTCTTTTTATGTTTTGATCATAACCTAACAAATATTTCTAATCCCATTAAATAATCAAATTGAGGTAAATCGAACCAATAGAATTTCTTAATGTTGGTCCCAAATGTGCAACTAAGAGAAGTGGGGTGCAGTAGGGGGTGAATTGGTTATTTAGGATTTAAAAATTAACACTTTATGTTTGGACTATGCATATAATTATGCAAACCCCCTTTAAAATAATTTTAACAAAACACTTTAATATAGATTTAAGGTTAGTGAGCTAAAGCTTTTGTAATGCTTGAATATGTGAGTGTAGTATAAATAATCAACAAATAATATAAAATATTAGATAAGCAAAAGAGATAACGGTGAGAGAATCAAAGCTAGGATATATAGAGGTTTAGCCTTCTACCTACATCCTTTATATTGGTACTATTAGCTCAATTACTGATAATCCACTATAATGTCTTTGAAATCAAGTACAATGAGTTTGTGAATGAGATAACTCTCAAAACACCAAGCAGAAGCTTTTATCTCTACGTAGTTCGTGGTTCTCCTAGGTTCTCTTAGCTCTCCCTAATTTAACCCCTATAACCCTTCTTGTAGAACTCCTTCACTTCTCAAACTTTTGCTAGAATCTAAATCTTCATTTACTTGTCACACCTCACTACAACAAATTTCTCTCCCTAAAGACACTTGACTCTAAAAAATACAACATAGTTGAAAATTCCTTGGAGCTCTTTGGCTAGCATACAATCTTGAAAGCCTTTTCTCTCAATTTACAATTACTCAAGATCAATCCGTAAGCCTTTCTCATCATTTATCTTCTTTGTGTATCCTCTATATCTCAATGTCACTATGTTTTCAATAGAACTTCAATATACAGAGTGAAACATTGAGCTCGTCCAAGAATGTCTTCAACCGTAGTTGGTAGGAATCAATTCTCCATAGTTTTTTTTTTATCAAAAATATTTTAATACCAATGGTTAGAAAATCACTTTGAAAGATGAGCTTTCAATCATTTTGAAAAATGAGATTTCTTGAGATAAAATATGCTAAAATATTCTTCTTAGAAAACAATATTTGAATTTTGAAAAGATTTTGTGAATAGGTGGTATTGGAAAAATACTCAAGTACCTTTCATGTTTATTTCTAAGATAAATGAGGCATGGCTAGTTTTAACATTAAAAACCTATTGTCATGCCCTCAAATAGGGCTTAATAGTTCTTATAAGTTGTTGTTCAACGTGTGCATCAACTACACAACAACCATCTCATGGTCAAAGTGCACGAGATTCTAACTATTGACACTTGGTAACTTGTTTATGTTCAAGTATAACACATGTACATAACTTGTTGACTTGTTATAAATATATGTAGATACTCATATCTAAAATATCTTAGCCTTCTAATATTGTAGAGAGTTGGTATCCCTCACCAAAAAATGAGGCTGAGAAACCTCTACGGAGACTTTGTAATATTGAGTAATAAAGGTGGATTTCACTTTTCAATCTTAAGATTACACAAATGACTTATAGTTTACAACTCATTTTTTTCACTACATTGATATCACTAAACTTATACTATAAGATCCTTTTTGAAAGGAAATGAGGGAAGCTCTCAACTCCTAGAATCCTAACCTATTAAGCATTAAAGTAACTTGCAAAAAGAACTATAGGGGAGTGAGAAAACAATAGCTCAGTGAGTGTAGCTTTCATACCATGCCTTTAAGAAAGGATCAAGCAAGTTATCAAAACATTAATATGCAACACAACACAACCATATGCCAATGCAACATCACATGTGACCAATCAACAATCTCATGGGGATCAAAATTACATCCTCTAAGATCTAAGGGTTGGGAGACAAATTCCATTGATAGCCTTGAGTTGTGGACTTTAAAACTGAAAATTCAAATTTGTGGGTAAATTTGTGGACTTATCCCCTCTATATCATGCCCTTAGCTCTTAAGTCCATTGGCGAATGGTATCGTTTAACCTTTCCATATATAGCAGAGCCTACACAGACTCCCCATCCTTGAATTGATAGCTTAATGAACCATCTAGCCCTATCCTTATTCGATAGCAACCTTTTGTTGGATTGTTGAGCCCCAATCAAAGGACAATGTCTCTTGATGCACTATACTTTCTAAGGTTAACGCAAGGTAACTTTATGTAGAGAATCACCTCTAGATGGCCATTTGGGTGACCGCATAATGCTATCAGCCTTTTTGCATGCAATACACCTACATATACTATGCATAATAGGTTGGTAATTTAACTAAATCATTAATTAGCTAGTTTGTAGGTGACTAATCAATTACGACAAGTAATTAGTAATTGAACTATACTACTAGCACTTAAATTAAATAACAAAAAATAATTTCATTATCCCTGTTTAACAATTCCACAACTGAAGCAACCATCCAAGCACATGCATTCAAATGTTATCATCCCAACACAATCCAATTTCAATGTCTTTTAAATTAGTTAGCCAAACTATCCTATTAAGCATAAGCAACCTGATAACCCTAGAGTATCCACTCACTTGGGCTTTGTTATAGCAAAGGTATTGGAGTGATCTTTGAAGTGAAAATTGAAACAGGTGGTAGTCTTCTGAACATGAATCAACAAGTGTATTAAGGATCATCTAGGATGTGATAAATATAGTCAATAGCGGAAAGGTTAAAGGTGATTTACTTATGCTACACAATGCTTATCCTACTCTATATGAAATTTGGTTTACCTTAGATTCCTTAATTTATCTCCAATAAGTGTTAATTTATACTTAATGGATCATTCACAATTTAGTTTGTGTAATTAGTTCATAGAAGTCTACTAATTCTTTTCCATGTCACTTCATTTCATAAATTCTAAGTAATTTTAGTGAGGCATGATCGTCCAATAGTCATTTGAATTAGTTAAATCATCCCTATTAGTTTCAAGCCTTAAGTTTCTTGAGTTTATTTCTTACCTTTATTCTAATGAGCTACTCAATCAATATAAGGTATAAGTTATGTGAATTTATTCTATATTATGCTATAGGGTCGATGGTAGCTAAGGTAGTCATGGCTCTTATATGTACTAAAATTTGCCTTCTACTTAAGATTTCATTTGTACGTTACCTTATACTTAAGGTTCTATTTATATAGGGTATATACAAATATATATATATACAAGGAAAGGAATTTGGCTAAAAAAAGTATAGGTACAAGCATTGTTGTCAAAATCGTGATTTAACTCATATGATGCAACGATTTTACGAGTTTGTATATATATTTCTAGTTAACTTGCACATAAAATCGGAGAGAAGCAAAATCGTAATAAAATCGCGATTTTGAATAGTAAAATCGTTCAAAATCGTGATTCTATCCGTTTTAACCGATTCCACAAATATTTCCACTTCAGCCATTCAGATCGGATCCAAGTCCACAATCCACTAATTAGCTGCCCTGCCCAATTAATAAAAGGCCCAGCCCAGCCTAGCCCAACCGGCGACTCTTGCTTTTGCAGGCTTCTGTAGCAGCACGTCCTTTGCATTTGCTGGCTTGCTACTGTACATTGAAGTTCTTCAGAGTTTAGTGGAAAGAGGAGAAGAGAGACAGTGAAAACAGGCGAGGCGAGCCGAGATCCATAGTTCCACACTGAGCTGAGCTAATAGAAATTCGAAACAGAGAGCGCCGAGCAGCGAGCTAGCGATCCTTCTCCTTCGTGTTACAATTGTGTATTGAATGAAATTGGAAACAGTGAGCGCCGCCAAGTAGCAATCCTTCTTGCAGCAAGCCACCGAGTTGAGATCCATCTTCATAGACGCGAGTTTTGTGTTAGGTATGACTTGTATGACTAGCAATACTTGTATAGTTGTACTGTAGTGTATCATGTGAATATTTATGCTTGTGATTGTGTATAGGTATTTGAATATCGTATTTATGCTTGTGAATGGGAAATACTTCTAGTGAAGATGAGTTGATGGCTTTCAAGGCCTTCAAGATGAGTTGATGGCTGAATCTCCTGAAACGGCTGACTTTTTTCAAGCACACGGTCTCGTCACACGGCTTATACACGGCCGTGCCTTCAACCATGTAGTCAACTGTGTGTGCTTCTGTAGATTTTCCAAGCTCAACATACGGCCGTGCCTTTAACCGTGTGTTCAACCGTATGTGCTTTTGTGGGTGTGTTTCCTTGATACACGATCGCGCAATTTAATTAACCAATCGTGCTCTTCCCTTGTTCCTTCTAAAAAGCATTTTTCTTCGTGTTTTCTTATCCGATCTCAATCCAAGTTGATATCTTCTCTCAAAATAGTGGTCCTCAGTCCTGAAACTGAAATATTTTTTTTCTTTTAAGCATCAAAACTCTTCAAAATAACATCAATTAATTACATATACCACTAAAATTTATCAAAAATACAAGTGTTAATTTGTACTTATCAAGTACTTATATAAAGACTCAGCTGTTAAAATTTTTTAAGTAAGCTAGCTATTTAATCTTTGAGTTTGAAAGTGGAATATGTTCCGCTCCTAAGGCTAAGTAATGGAATTCCGCTAGTTGATCCCCATCTAGTAGACTCCTTGTTCTGCTCATCCCCTTCGTAAGCTTTTTGATCAGGATACTATTACCTAAACTACTCTATCATGTGAAGTTCTGGAAATTAATAATATGTTCTTACTTCTTTCTATAACCTTGAATGATGCACAATGGACAATTAGCTTAGAGATGCAGGCCTTCTATGATGGAAGTTTGCTCTTCTGAATTTGCTATCTTAATTATATCGATGTTGCTATTTTTGTGTGGATGAAAATACTGTTGTTGGATAATCGAATAGGCACTTGACTATGCACTGCACTTGTTTAAAATTCTGAATATGAATCTTTTCCTCTATAGGAGAGTCTCCAGATAAGAGGAGGAAGTTAGGAAATTGCCTCATTGAGGCCCTTAAACCTGTTATATTTATTATCGATAAGTTTTTTGACATTATGTTCTCTTTCCTTTTATTTTTTACATATGTATTTTAATAGATGTCTATCTATAGAACTTGTGAAATACTGTTATTTGTTAATGAAATATTTGAATAGTTTCAATATTATTGATTATGGAACAATCTAGGTAGATAATTCCTTGATGAAAAACCTTGAGCCAGTTAATCGGTAGTCATTTCCAAATGTATTATGTGCTTAAATATCAATGAAGCCAATTCTAGAGAAACTTAATCCTTCATACAAATTGCATTTGGAGGGTTTAGGTTGAGCATGTGGTGTGCTAAGTTATATTGTTATAATTTGGAAATGGGATTATATTACTTAGTTATAAATTTATAATATACTCATTTTTCTAGCTTTATGGAATGTAAAGCTTGTTACCCCTTATGTTTTGCTTTCCTTTTCTTGATGATGATTTAAAGAGAAGCTTTATAGTTATTTTTCTTGCTATCTCTTCTAGTTCTAATTAGTAATTACTTGTTACATGAGCATGAGCATGAGCAATTTACTTTATATATGTAATTTGTAAATATGTAATAGTACTTTATAGTTTCTACTTTCTATCATAGCTCTCTTTAATCCTTTTTTCTTTTTTTTTTTCTTACAAGATTTTAAGTATTGATTGAGTTAAAATGTCATCTTCCAAATCATCTAGAGAGAGTTCGAAAAGAAAGAATTCACTTGGAAGTAGATCTGATGTAGGTTGGGAGCATGGAATTGATGTAGACAACAATGGGAAAAAAGTTAAATGTAAGTATTATAATAAAGTTGTTAGTGGAGGCATTTACAGATTTAAGAATCACTTGGGGTGTACGCGTAAAGATGTAGAGCCATGCACCAATGTCCCAGATGATGTAAAAAATGAAATGTTAACAATGTTGCTAAAAGCGGCAAAATTATCAGAAATGAAGAGAAAGCAAATTCATGGCATTGAAGATTCTGATGATGCTGATGATGAGATGGAGCAAACAGGGATAAACAAAAAACAAAGGAATTGCATGGACTTCTTTCTGAAACAAAAAAAAAAAAAATTGGTCAAAGTGGAACACGGGCAACGCAAGGTACAATTAACCAATTCATGAAGAAAGATTTGAGAGAAGAATATAGCCAACAAATTGCTCATTTTTTATATACTAGTGCAATTCCATTTAACTGTGTCAAAAATCCAGAGTTTGTGAAGATGCTTAAAGTGGTTGGTCGATATGGATGTGGGCTTAAACCTCCTTCTTATCATAAGCTAAGGGTGACTTGTTTGAAGAAAGAAGTAGCTCGAACAATGGAATTACTTAATGACTACAAAGCTGAATGGAAAAAAATAGGTTGCTCTATTATGTCTGATGCATGGACTGATAGAAAGAGGCGTTCTATGCAATTTCTTGGTTAATAGCCCTAAAGGAACGGTCTTCTTATCATCTATAGATGCTTCTGATGTATCCAAGACAATCGACAAAGTTTTGGCAATGTTAGATGATATTGTGGAGAAGGTTGGAGAGGAAAATGTTGTACAAGTTATTATAGATAATGTTGCAAATTGTAAAGCAGCAAGAGAAAAATTGATGGAGAAGAGAAAATGCTTATATTGGACACCTTACGCTGCACATTGCATCGATTTGATCTTGGAAGACTTTGAGAAGAATTTGAAGATCCATCAAGGGACAATTGCAAAAGGAAGGCGAATTACTACATATATTTATTCCAGGACTATACTTATCTCAAATTTGAGAAGATACACTAAAGGGAGGGACTTGATTAGACCTGATGCAACTCGTTTTGCCACTTCGTATTTAACATTAGGTTGCCTTAGTGAGTTGAATAGTGCATTGATAATGATGTTCACTTGTAGTCATTGGAAATCATGTAAGTATTCGACCACAAGTGATGGAAAGCAGATTCAACAAGTGGTTTTGGATAGTAGGTTTTGGAAGAATGTTATTGTTTGCCTTAAAGCTGCATTTCTCTTGATTAAAGTGCTTAGATTAGTGGATTCTGATGATCAACCGGCTATGGGTTTCATTTATCCAGAAATGGATTGTGCTAAGTAGAAAATTAAAGCAAACTTCAACAATGTGAAGAAAAGGTAATATCGTAACTTGTTAGCTATATCTATATATTCTTTAGTGCTAATTTTAAAGTTTCATTTCTAAATTGAAATCATATTTATTTAATGTAGTTATGAACCTATCTTCAAGATTATTGACAAGAGATGGGAGCTTCATAGACTATTACATGCTGCAGCTTATTATTTGAATCCCCATTATCATTATAGTGATGATTTTAAAGTTAATGCCGATGTTAAGATTAGATTATATGGTTGCATAGAGCGTGTGGTTTCTAATCCAACAGAAAGGTGTAAGATTGATATACAGCTTAAAAGATTTAAGGATGCTAAGGGACTATTTGGCATTGAAGTTGCAAGGTTGGCAAGAAACAAAAAAGCTCCAGCTAAATGGTGGGATTCATATGGAGATGAATGCCCAGAACTACAAAAGTTTGCTATTAGTGTTTTAAGTTTGACTTATAGTTCTTCAGGTTGTGAGCGGAATTGGAGTGCATTTGAAATGGTACGATACAAATAGTTCTTTTATTCAATTTAATATATTATTACTTATTAAGATTATGAATCTTATAAAGTTATGTATAACCTTTTTCATTTTTAGGTCCATACCAAAAAGAGGAATAGGCTGCATCAACAAAAGATGAATGATTTAGTCTTTGTAATTCATAACTTGAAATTAAGAAATAGGAAAGAAAGATGCCTTGCTGACACACTTTCATTGTTGAAGATCTCTCATCTGATGATGAATGGATAGTTGAAGAAGAAAATGTGTTTGACTCATCAAATGAGAATGAAGGTTAAGGTGTGTTGCATATCTTTCCAAGTCCAAGGGATGAAGATAAAGACGATGCGGAGGAGGATGAAATTGGTGCTTATGTCAATTTGGAGAGTCCTGTTAGTAAGTCCCTAATCCCAAATGATTTGGACCTTCATGATATTGATAATGTTGAAGTTAAAATGCAAATAGGAACTTCAAAAAAATTGGAATTAGAGGATATGGAAATCATTGGTAGCAGTACACCTCATGATGATGTTGACATTGATGAAGAAGAAGATGACGAAGATGCAAATGATGATGATGATATAGATGAGAGAGATGGTGGGAATTGTGATGATTTATTTTAGTCCTTGTTTTGTAATATGATTTATGATTTCATAACTTTTATTGAGACTTTTGGTTGATTATTTTTATGGTTGATTATTTATATTATACAACTTATGCTTGATTATCTATATTATGACTTTTATTGTGATTTATGACCCAATTCTATACTGAAATTTTTAATTTATATTATCCATTATATTTTTTAATGACTACTATAAGTAAATTTTTAATATTTAAAGGTTATTTTATAAAAGTTTTAAAAACTTACATTTTTACGTTCCATTTCTACGTTCCGATTCTACGGACCCCCTGGTGATTCTACGTAAAATCGCGATTTTGACAACCATGTGTACAAGAAAAGGAAAGATCTTAGCTTGAAGGAAGCTTAAGTAATCCTATAAGTCTCGTTTTTTGGTTTTGACTTGAATCACTCATAACTTATTCATTTTAAGTTGGAATTGCACTTTCTAATTTAATCATTCACCTACTGATTTGAAGTCCTTAAAGTGCCACATTTGTTTAAAACAGTTTTGATAGATGTTTGGTTTGATCTTAAGTTGTTTCCATTTCAACCTTCCTCACGAGTAAACAAAGTATTAGCTTATGATCTAACATGAGTAAACAAGGTAACAATTTGGTTAGAAAAACTATAGGGTGTCCTATTTGCTTAGAATTATCTAAGATGACTCAAATGCCATGTTTTGCAAAAAGATTGAAGTTTTGCACTCTAAACTATCCAAAACAAAATGGATTTTCTTCCTAATTATTTGGATACATAAGTTAAAGACCTTAGGGAACTTTGAGATATGGTTTCACTAAATGTCAAGATCATATGAGAAAATTGCAACTAAAACAAAATTAATGGCATGAAAAATGATTAGAAGATAGAATAGTAGATGTCACTTTGAGGGGTTTGTTTAAGACCTTAACGGCTTAGTTTTAAGATGAAATTTTATTGGGTTATAATTTAGAATGTTTGTGAAATTTTAGAGGTAAGATCTCATTATTTTGATGTCTATGCTGGTTACATTAATTTTTAAGATTTCTGTTGATGGCAAAAAACAATAAGAGGTCATAGTGGAGATGTCATAGTTTAGGGGGTAGTTTTAGGCCTTAATGTAGGTCCTGATATGCTGAACAAGAGAGAGAGAGAGAGAGGGGGGGGGGGGGGGGGGGGGGGGGGGGTTGTGGTGGTGTGTGAATTTTCTATCAAATTGATCTAATTGAATTCTATTTATCTTTCTAGTGTGATGAACAATAATAAGATAAACAGATATGTTGTGCAGTAAAATAAAGAAGACAACAATTTATAGAGGTTCCTCCTATTAAGTACGTCCTCTCTTCTAGCTTCATTGTTGGGGATTTCATCTTCTACACTGGTTGTTTCACTATTTCAATTGCTAAGAATTTTGTTACAATCACCAATAGCTCTTACTCTATCTTTTTAGCCCTTTCTTTGGCTAAGCATAGACTATAAGACTATATAACTTCACTTTCTTAGACTTAACCTTATATAGGAAATAATAGGTAAATTTAAAAAAATGAGAAAAAAATATAATTTCTCTAAGTTAAGCTCAAGTAAACAAAAAAAAAAAAATGATTTGCTTTGTTCTAATTATTCTTTATGCTCATATATTTGTATCTCTCCTCTATTCTATGTAGTATCTCTATATCTTGTCTTTGTTGTCTATCTCTATTTTGTGTCGTATATCTTGTATATTGTATATCTTCAACTTGAATTGTTTTATATATATATTTCCTCATTTTGTTCATAGATTGAATACAATGTTCATCAAGCCTTCCAACGTTCATATTCTGGCATTTATGGAAATTTGAAAAATTCAAATTGTAATTCAAATTTAAATTGGTTGATGTGGAGTAGATTTAGATTGGATTGATTAATGTTTATCTTCATCTATCTTTTCAATAACTCTAGATGGATAAGTCTCAGCTATAAACAGAAAATCCCCCTTTATTTAGATGTTCTTCAACTGATAACCATATTGGTTATTCTTATCCTCGTATTGTTTTTTTACGGTTGGAACAACTTTAACTTGATTGTCATATGTATACAAAAACTTTGTAAATTGATGTTATAAATAATTCAGACTTATAAATTTAAACTTGTATAAGAACATATAAAATGAAAATTTTACAAAACAAACTATCATACTGTTTATAAAATTGTCTAGTGAAACGTCAAACAATCTGTCTAGATAATTGACTAGATAATTGTTTGGATAAATGTCTGTATAAGTGTTTGTATAAGCATTTGTATACTATTGACTCAATAAGTGCCTAAATGAGTATGAACTCTTTTATTCTTCACACTTGATCCACAATCTATATACTAATAACCTTTTTGTTATCATTAAAACTTATTTCAGGATTCAAATAATTCAACACTTATCAATTGAGTTTCAAGATGAAATGTGGTTGGAATAGACTTTGAGATGTGAGTGAGATTTGAAAAGTGAAAGCTTATTATGTTGACACCTGTGCTAGTTGTGGTGGTTTTTGAAATTTTGGTCAACAAGGTCTAATTATTATAGCTAAGTTCTCTATAACTCGGTTGGTTCTAATTTGCTTTAAACCTCTTTTGCTATTGCCAAGCGTTGCCTAGTCCACTTACTAAGGGTCCATTTACCCCTTTATACTTCTTTTCATTTCTTAATTCTAAGCCTAAATCATTTCTAAGTACTTAATAAATCAGGTTCAAGCACTTTAAGTGGTAGCTTAAGCCCTATCTAATATGCATAGCTCGTTTTAGCCATAAGTTGGTGTTGTGAAGCTCTTTACCTATAGTTTCATTTAGAATAATTTAATTTCTATTTTAAGTTCATTTAATTAGGTGTTAGGGGTAGAATTGGTCAGGTGTGTGAATTCCATAGTTATGTGCCCTAGAGATGTTGGTTTCTTCTCCATTTGAAGTGTATGGCTAATGGCTTTTGTAATTTTATTACTTGAGGGTCCTTAATCTTTTATTTCTGATCTTGGTTTACTCTTAGGTTTAGAAATGATTTGACTTATGTTCCTTTATGCCAAGCACAAGTTTTAGTCTTTTAGTGTGTTTATAAAGGGTGTTTGTGTTCTAACCATTCATAGCTATCTTATTGCTATGATTATTAACTAAAATTGATTATATTATCTCAAAAGAGCTTAAGTTACATATTTTAAATCTGTTTATGTTCAAATATTTGGTCAGTCAAGATTTTTTATTGGTTTTCAAGTTTTTTTTAATATAGCATTTGAATTGGTAAGTTTGGGTGCTTAGAATTACTTTTAACTCATCTAGGCTCAATTTCTCATTATAAAGTCTTATTCTTATTAGTTTGCTTACAAATTTAAGGAGTTGAAATTAAGTTGTTTTTCACTTCTAAGGGGTGGCACACATTAGTGACCAATCTAGAATATTTTCCATTGGGTTTAAGCCTTAATTCCCATCAACTATGTATACAATGCTCTTAAGTTGTGAGATTTTATCCTAAACATCATATTAACCTATTTGGAACTAGGTTGTGTTGGAATTAAATCAAATTGCAAGTCTAGTTAGTTTGCCATAGGTATGGAATTTCGGTCAATTCTTCATTGAACTTAAAATTTGAGCATTTCCATTACACTATCCTACTACTATACTCTATTATTCTCATTTTTATTCATTTTATGATCTTGCATGTACATTTTCTATAAAATCAATAGTAGGGCAATAGCATATAAGTGAATGTTGGTCACATTTTTGAGAGTTATAGCAAGCATGTGGAGCAGCTTCCTCAATCTCCTACAATCTACATGGTTAAGCAATTAGATTCCTAAGTTTCTTACTAATTTCTCTACTTCCATGCATCGACACACATAGAGGATTTCATGAACATGAAAGGGTTGAATTTCTTACCTTGTGGAGTTCGTGATTGATGATCAAAAGCTTCTATGAAGAGATTACACATTAATAAGTACCTAGGATTAGAGGTGTTGTGAAATTGGAACCTGTAGTTAGAGATTACCTTAGACACTTGGAAATATTGTTAAAATCCTTCTTCCTAGTGACCAAAATCTCTTCCTAGCAAGCTAAGCCTTTGGCTTTTCTTTTTGCACACATGCAAGAAATGGAAGGAAAATGTGAAAGTTTGAATGTGAGAGAGGGGATGATGAGAGGGAATGAGAAAGGAAGAGAGATATGACAAGAGGGAAAGAGAGGAAGAGGATGACTAAGCTTTGCTTCCTTTTGTCTTTTATTATTAGGTAAATTAAGAAGTAATTGGCAAAAGTTTTTAGCTATTGGGGAGTGTCACTTTGACAAGACTATTGAGTATGAAAGTAGGAAAGTTTTTGAATGCATAGGAAATTAGAATATGTCATGCAAGCATGAAATGTTAGTAGATAAATTTTAACTAATATGAGAGATGATGTGATTATATTGAGATGTGTTTAAATTTAAATCGGAATAGGTAATTTAGGATACTTAGTGAAATGTATCTTATAAGACTAGTATCGCAAATATTTAAATTTATCAAATGCTAACTTAATTACCTAAGTTTGCTATATTTAATATAATTTTTTTTTAACACTGTCAATTGGTTTTTATTTATTTTATTTTATTTTAGTTTTAATTCTTTCTCTCTCTCTCTCTCTCTTTTTCTATGCTTACAAATATGGGCTTAAAGGATATTCCTAGGTTCTTGAGTGGTATAGGTTGACCTATAATTCAATATGCTATCCTAGACTTTTATATTACGGAATATCAAAATCATGGGGTTCTACTTCCATTTTCATTCTCCAAACTTCATTTTTATCCTTGCACTTCAACCTCAAAATTTAGATTGAACCTATACAATCTTTGTTGGTTTGGGGGTTCTACTTCCATTTTCATTCTCCAAACTTCATTTTTATCCTTGCACTTTAACCTTAAAATTTAGATTTAACCTATACAATCTTTGTTGGTTCAAGCTTACATTATTCTCAATCTTGGTTAAAACTAAGACTAGCTACTCTCTAATTACATAGATATCACTTCCCTTCTTTGATAAACATGTCCAACTTTCAAGGACTCACACCTATTATATTGTAAAGGTCTTTTCAATATTCTTGGAACACCAAACAACACTGTTTAATGCCTTAAGATATTTTAGGATAAATTCAAATAACATATTTTTAATATTTGAAAACACTAGTCATAAGTTGTATTTAAAAAATTATTTAGATAAATTATAAAAAAAATGGAGAATTTATTTGACACTAATATCATATATGATCTTTTTCTCAAGTACATTACCTAAACATACTCATTTGGTAAGTATTGAGTCTTCTAATCTAGTTCCCTATATTATCCTCACATACTTTTGCCATATTAGGCTCTATCTGGTTCTTTCTACTTCTCTTAAATACAACTTGCTTGTCCTTTATCTAATTCAACATGATGCCTCTATCAAATCAAACTTTGATTCTTTTTTAGCCTTAGTTGGATTTCACAAGATTCTTCTATTATATTTCTTCCTATATGCATTTTAACTTTCCTTCTATAGGGTTCTTCTAGTCTGCTTCTTCCTATTTACACTTAGTACATAATTGCAAGACTATAACTCCACAAATTATATTTATCTAATAAAGCATAAGAATAAGTCATAGACATAGTTATATAAAGATTTCATATGGAAATACTATTATGAGATTTGGGTTTTGTTATCATCAAAACTTCTTGAGAGATTAACACCTAAAATAAGGACACATCAATTGGGGAAGAGGTCAGTTGACCACTATAGTCTAGGTTGTTTAACTATTGACATGATACCATTCACTTGTGGCTTGGTCAAAGTCATTGACTCCTCTTCTAAAACTTGGGAAAATTCATCCTTTTTGTGTTTTCTCTTGCTAGAGTTTGGTACATGACACTTCTTTAGGTTTTCAAGTTTCTCAAACACTTAATCTTTCATCAAAATCCATTCTTATTTTTTAAAATCCATTTTTTACCAAAATTTGTTATTTAAGACTCAAATCAAATCTTATTTTAAGCAAAACCAAGATTAAATAAATTCTTAAGATTTCTAAGGTTATTGTTTCATAAAGAAAATATTAGAAATTGAATAACTTAGCTTGAATTTCCATACAAATGAAAATCCTTAAGAGAGGTCTGTAAAGTTCTAACTTGTTACCTCAAAGTTTTCTTAGGATTGGAAATCAATTAGTTTTCATGGAAGGAAAGAGATCTTGATAAGAATTTGATAACAACTTAACTGTTAATCATTCTTCTCACAATTCTTCATCTAGATCTTCAAAAAAGTTACATTATTGAAATTATGATTTTGTTGAACATAAGGATAGAATTGTTGATTAAAAAGATAGGATTGAGAAAATTATTTGGTTGTCTACGGACGTTTTTTTCACCACCAACTAAAGAATCCTAGTATAGAAAGTGTCTCTAAGGTTTTCTTAGTGTCACTTGCTAATGAATGAGAGTGAGGGACTCCATAGTTTATATAGTGTTCATTGAAAATCCCTAAAGATAGAAGACAAACTACCTTTTGCCCTTCACTTTAGAGTATTTTTAGGGGCATTTCATAGTTGTTATGCAATTGCTAGGTTAATTAAAGATCAAATGCTTTCTTTTAGTTAAATTCTGTACAACACATTAATACTTTTTTTGTGGGTTATGGTAATGTTTTGGTATTTTTCTATCTTTAAACAATTGGATTCAGCTTAAAGTTTAAGTTGTCACTTTTTTTGCTATGTTTTGCTTGATCTTTCTTCAACTATATTGTCACCAAGAAGGCATATAAGATAGATAAGTGTGAACATACTATGCACATTTGCTAGTATTAAGTGTTTCTAAAATTTTTAAAATCTCATTTCTTCATCTTCAATAATTTCTTCGATCTTTAATGATTAAATTTGTCAATCTTACGTCATCACATAGTATAAAGTGGTAAGTGAAACAATGTGGATAATAAGATTTTGATTATCCATAAGCTTTGATAAATTAATCTATAATGTTAGGGTTTTTAAAGTAATTTTTGACAAGTGTACAATTTATTTATTTTGTAGAAGGAGTCATCTTTTAAGAATATTTCACTACCTGAAGGTTAGGTTTTTTTAGTACTGTCGAGTCTAATTTTTTGAATTCCCATTCCTAATCCGATCTAGACTAGACTCTATGCTCATCTAACGTAGATCCTTGACTTGAATTAGGAATTTCGTTTGATTTTCGGAGTTGCCACCCAACTGTTGTTAGGAAATATTGAATTAAGACTAAAGGAGCGGATTAGTCTTAATTTGGACCACTAGTCGTCGTGATTTCCTCTTCTCGTTTTTGTGAAAAGAGGAAAAGGGAAAACCAGAGTTTCTAAGTCCGGAGGCTAACCTATTAAAACCTTATGGTTACCACCTAGTCTCCTAAAATTGTTCCTATCTAGAAATGTCTTTTATTTTGTTTCTGTTACTTTTTATTTCGTTTTTTATTATTATAAGAAAATGATTTTTTTATTTCATTTTATAGGTTGACCTAAATGGGTGCCTACGTACTTGCTAGTCAGGATCAAACAAGCCGTAGTTCGCTTTTCCTGAAAAGATTTAGTGGGTTTGTGAATTTTAATTTGAAAATCTCTTTCGATTTATGTTTTTAACATTTTTGGGATTTTTCTAAAAGATCTAAACCTAAGCTTAGTAATTTGATCTTTGAAAATAACTTTTGGGGAAAACATCAATTTTGGATTTATTTGAGAAAACGATTTTTCTAAGTGATAAAACTCATTTTTTTCTATTTTATAATTTTTGAATTTTTAATAATTATTTTTTTATGATTTTTATGATTTTTTATTTCTTTTCGATTTTTCCTTATTCTTCTACATTTTTTATAATTTTTATGAGTTTTCATGATTTTTATAGTTTTTTTTTTATGATTTTTATTGATTTTTATAATTTTTGTGAATTTTTGTTAAAAATTTTATCCGAAACTATTATCTATCCTATTTTAAAACCTAAAGTTTTATTATTATTTTTCTAATATTTATATTGTTTTTTCTACATTATTATTATTTATTATTATTATTATTTTTTATTTTACATTATTAAATCCTAAAGAAATCTAATTTCTAACATTTTCCTATTTGTAGAAAATAAAACATAAACAAATAAATAAATAAATAACAAAAAAATTAATAAATAAATAACAAATAATAAATAAAATCGAAATAAAAATAAATAAACGAAATAAATAAATAAATTGGAAAAATCCAGAAAATCCGACTTACCTGGATCCGGGTCGGTGCGTGGGTCAGGTCGGGTCGGATCGGTCGGTCACGGCAGCGGGGAGTGCTTGTTTACGGCGTTCCGGCGGCCTTTTGCAATGGGTGAGGTGTCGAATCCTAGCTTCTCGAGGGTGCTGAATCTAACGGTAGCGGTGGTTCGCTCTCAGAACGTCTACTGGTGGTGGCTCAGCTCCGATCGGTGATCGCGATTTTGGGTTTCCTCCGATGCTCTCCGATTTGCTCTCTTTTCTCACTTTCTCTCAATTGTGATCTTTGATTTGGCTTCCTCCCCTCCTCCTCTACTTATAGGCGCTTGAAATCGAGCTGGATAAGCTCGGATTTCCTCCAATCGAAGCAAATCGGATCGGCGGTTAAATAAACCAACTCCGATTCATGTAAATGTTTTGATTTGTTGAGATTTGATTCCAATTGGATGATGTTTATCTCAATTCTGTTGAAGATCTGTCGGATTTGTGCAAAAAATCGAATCGAAACGGTCGAAATTCGAGTTTTTCCTTCGCCGGCGATCTCGGACCCGAGGTAGGAGATGATCACGCGCCCGGCGCGTGTGTTCCCTCCAGCCAATCAGAGGCTGCCACGTGTCCTGGGTGAGTAAGAAAAACACAAAACGCGGAAACTGCTTCCCCTGCATTTCGAACCTGCGATCTAGCCCTCCTGCGCGCACCTTAGACCATGGTCCGGACCAGTTGGGCTAGCCCATTTTCCTGATTTTATTAATTTCGCAAATTGCATATATGCAATGCGATTTTTTATTTTTTTGTATTTTTTGAAATTTCAAAAATTTGTAAAAAATTATTTATTATTCATTATTGCTATTTCTAAAATCATTTTTCAAAATTGATGTGTTTTCCTATTTATTTTTATTTTTTGAATATTTTTATTATTTATGCTAAATTAGGGAAAAATTGGAAAAAATTAGAAATTGATTATTATTCATTTCTAGGGCAAAAATGGGGTGTTTACAGCTGCCCTTCTTTGTGGTAAAGTTTGAAAAACTTAACTACAAAGACAAGAAAGACGCCATTTTTGGCCTCTTAAATAGGTAACACGGTCCTAACAATTTAGGGTCATGTTCCCTCCCTAAAAAGTGCTTTATGGGCTGACTAATTGGCTATAGGAAACATCTCAAACATCATTTAGGAGTGTAGAATAAATGATGATAGGAAGTGTCTCATTAGACTAGCAACCTTGAAAAGAAGATTTATTTAGGAAGCGCCCTTATGAGCTAGCTACCTGTCAATAGAAGTGTCTTGTTAGACTAACAACTATTTGGAGGAATATTTCCGAAAAGTGCCCCAAGAGCTGACTAATCGGGAGAGTCTAGGAAAGTGCCCCTCATGAGCTGACTAACCTTTGATAAAATGCCTCAAAAAGTGCCCCCTATGGGCTAACCTTGAGATAAGATTTTTAGGATAGTGCCCCTCTTGGGCTGACTAACCTATGATAGAGTTGTCTCAAAAAGTGCCCTTATGAGCTGACCTTGAGAACGGATTTTTAGGAAAGTGTCCATCTTGGGCTGACTAACCTATGATAGAGTTGTCTCAAAAAGTGCCCTTATGAGCTGATCTTGAGAACGGATTTTTAGGAAAGTGCCCATCTTGGGCTGACTAACCTATGACAGAGTTATCTCAAAAAGTGCCCTTATGAGCTGACCTTGAAAACAGATTTTTAGGAAAGTGCCCATCTTGGGCTGACTAACTTATGACAGAAATGTCTCAAAAAGTGCCCTTATGAGCTGACCTTGAGAACGGATTTTTAGGAAAGTGCCCATCTTGGGCTGACTAACCTATGACAGAACTGCCTCAAAAAGTACCCTTATGAGCTGACCTTGAGAACGGATTTTTAGGAAAGTGCCCATCTTGGGCTGACTAACCTATGACAGAACTGTCTTAAAAAGTGCCCTTATGAGCTGACCCTGAGAACATATTTTTAGGAAAGTGCCCATCTTGGGCTGACTAACCTATGACAGAACTGTCTCAAAAAGTGCCCTTATGAGCTGACCTTGAGAACAGATTTTTAGGAAAGTGCCCATCTTGGGCTGACTAACCTATGATAGAACTGTCTCAAAAAGTTCCCTTATGAGTTGACCTTGAGAACAGATTTTTAGGAAAGTGCCTATCTTAGGCTGACTAACCTATTAAAAGGAATGTTTAGACAAATGCCCAACTATAGGCTGACTCATCTTATGCTTCTGAATATGCTTTCTACTGACTGAGCTAAATGATGTGATGCCTTTCATGATATGATGATAGTTATTTATTTTAATATGCTTGTCAGTTTATCGTGGACAGCCACCAAACAACCGAACCTTCGGGCTAGTTTGTTTCTGCTTCTCTTCTTCTTTTCTTGACACGGGGTTGAAAATCTTGATGTGCTTCCTTTCTTTATGCACATGGCTCTTTTGACGGTAATGTTACCCTACTAATGCACTATGTTCTAATGCTCAAAAGTAGATGGAACTATATTACCAAATATATTGAGATTCATTATCATTTTAGTGTTTATCTTTTATTGGCGAAGTGGTGGGTAATGTGTTTAGGAATATTTGTGGTGATGGGAATTGATTTGGATTATCGACCATTAAGGGATATTAACTTTGCTTGTAAAATGTAAAAACTCGACTCAACGAAATTTGTATCGAATATTGGCTTTCATAAACATTGGCAAAATTTCGATTCTCTTGCTTAAGGATAGTACATCTTTACAGCATCTGTGTTAATGGGGTCTCTCAATTCTAGACCATCCATTTGAGTTAGTATCAAAGCACCTCATGATAGAACCTTTTTCACCACATAAGGGCCTTCATAGTTTGGGATAAATTTCCCTCTGAAGTCTTGGGCATTCGGGAGAACCTTCTTTAGTACCGGATCCCCCTCTTTGAAGTATCGAGGTCTCATCTTCTTGTTAAATGCTCGGGCCATTCTTTGTTGGTAACACTGGCCATGACATAGTGTGGTAAGTCTTTTTTCATCAATTAGATTCAGCTGATCAAGCCTCTTATTTACCCAGTCTGATTCGGTTAGCTGAGTTTCTGACAAGATTCTGAATGATGGTATTTCGACTTCAATCGGTAGCACTGCTTCTGTACTATATACCAATGAATAAGGGGTGGCTCCCGTAGATGTTCTTATTGAAGTCCTATAAGCCATGAGAGAAAACGGTAACATTTCGTGCCAATCTTTGTGAGTTGTTGTCATTTTCTCGATGATCTTTTTAATATTCTTGTTGGCTGCTTCTACTGCCCCGTTCATTTGAGGTCGGTAGGGAGTTGAATTTTTGTGGTTTATGTGGAATTGTTGACATAAAGCTGTCATCGATTTGTTGTTAAGATTGGTACCGTTATCGGTGATGATGGACTCAGGAACTCCATATCGGGCTATTATGTCCCTTTTCAAGAAGCGGACTATTACCCCTTTTGTGACATTAGCATATGATGAAGCTTCGACCCATTTGGTGAAGTAATCAATCGCTACCAGTATGAACCTGTGGCCTTTAGATGTTGTTGGAGTGATCGAGCCTATTATGTCGATTCCCCACATGGAAAAAGGCCAGGGTGCTGATAACAAGTGTAGCTCGTTGGGCGGAGCATTTATCCGGTTTGTGTAGACTTGACACAGATGACAGTGCTTAACATATTTTATGCAATCCGATTCCATGGTTAACCAATAATATCCTAACCTCATGATTTTTCGGGCCAACATGTAGCCATTCATATGAGGTCCACATACTCCCTCATGTACTTCCTTCATCAGTTCGCATGCTTTATTTTTGTCCACACATCTCAACATGGTGGTATCAGATGATCTTTTGTAGAGTACAGACCCACTTAGTAAGAAATGGCTTGCTAACCTTCTGATTGTTCTTTGGTCATTCCTGTTAGCCATTTCAGGGTATTTACTTTCTTGGAGGAAAATCTTGATGTTGTGATACCAAGGCTTGTCATCTTGTATTTTTTCAATGGTTAAAAGTAGGCGGGTCGACTTTCGATGTCTATTTTCATCGGTTGAACTTCGACCCCCCCTGTTATCTGGATCATAGATGCTAGTGTGGCTAGTGCATCTGCAAACTGATTCTGAGTTCTCGGGATGTATGTGAAAGTGATTTCCTTGAATTCTTCGATTAGCTCTGTCAAGTGTTGATGATATGGTACCAGTTTGGGGTCTTTAGTCCTGTATTCCCCTCTTGTCTATAGTATGATAAGTGACGAGTCCCCGTATACTTCTAATTCGCGGATTTCCATTTGATAGGCCATTTTGAGGCCAAGAATACACACTTCATATTCCACGATATTATTGGTATAGGGAAATGTAAGTCTTGTCGCTGCAGGGAATTGAGTGCCGTCTGGGGATATCAACACTGCCCCGATCCCACAACCGAATACATTGGCAGCTCCATCGAAAAACAGTTTCCATTTTGGGTTCTGCTCCATCCCAAAGTCTTCTACCGGCATATCTTCCACTGTTAATATATTTTCGTCCGGGAATTGGGCCTGTAGTTCTTGGGAATCTGTCTCGACAGGGTGTTTTGTTAATTGGTCGGCTAAGGCTTGCCTTTTCATCGAGTTCTGATTTATGTATGTGATGTCAAACTCGGATAGGAGCATTTGCCATTTAGAGATTCTCCTTATCAAAGCTGGTTTCTCTGCCAAGTATTTCAAAGGATTATGCTTTGTCAGTAGCTCAATATGATAGTAAAGGGTGTATTGCCTTAGTCGATGCATGACCCAAATTAGAGCACAACAAGTCTTCTCCACCTCCGAGTACCTCTGTTCCCCATCTGTGAACTTCTTGCTCAGATAATATATGGAATGCTCTCTTCCCTCGTCATCTTTCTGCCCCAGCACACATCTCATGGATTCAGGGAGTATAGTGAGGTATAAGAATAAGGGTTTTCCTTGTTTTGGGACTATCAAGACCGAAGGTTTTATAAGATAGTCTTTGATTGTCCTGAATGCCTCTTTGCATTTGTCGTCCCATTCTATTGTGGCGTTCTTCTTCAATAGACGGAATAATGGCCGGCATTTGTCGGTGAGCTGTGAGATAAAATGAGCTATATAATTTAATCTTCCCAGCAAGCTTCTCACTTCTTTAACGGAGTGTGGGGAAGGTAACTCTAATATAGACTTTACCTTATCAGGGTCAATTTTAATCCCTTCCTAGCTTATGACAAACCCTAACAATTTCCCCGTTGTGACCCCGAAAGTGCATTTCTCTAGGTTTAACTTGAGTTGAAATTTTCTCAGTCGTTTAAACAATTTCCTCAGGATATCTATATGGCTTTCTCCTTCTTTGGATTTGGCTATCATGTCGTCGACATATACTTCAACCTCTCGATGCATCATGTCGTGAAGTATTGCAACCATGGCTCTCTGATACGTTGCCCGGGCATTTTTCAAACCGAAGGGCATGACTTTGTAACAGAAAGTTCCCCATGTTGTGATGAAAGTTGTTTTGGTTTTATCTTCTTCAGCCATTTTTATTTGATTATATCCTGAGAAACCGTCCATGAATGAGAAGAGATGGTTTCCCGCAGTGTTGTCTACTAGAACATCAATGTGAGGTAGGGGGAAGTTATCCTTTGGCATAGCTTGGTTTAAGTCTCGGAAGTCTACGCATACGCGTAATTTTCCGTTCTTTTTCATAACGGGGACTATATTTGCTATCCATTCTGGGTAGTCGGATACTTCGATGAACCCTACTTCTAGCAGTTTCTTGACTTTTTCTTTGATTTTTAGCAAGATGTCAGGCCTAAATCTTCTCAGTTTTTGTTTTTTAGGTTTGACATCTTCCCTTGTGGGAAGCCTATGAACCACTATTGATTGGTCTAGCCCTGGCATGTCACCATATGACCAGGCAAACACATCTGCATATTCCGTTAATAG
Organism: Laguncularia racemosa; assembly: GCA_037954665.1. Lineage (NCBI taxonomy): Eukaryota > Viridiplantae > Streptophyta > Magnoliopsida > Myrtales > Combretaceae > Laguncularia > Laguncularia racemosa. Next base: position 5,693,134 of record JBBMOL010000004.1, read on the forward strand.
CTCGGTTATCTCATTTTTTTATTAACACTCAAACTGATCCCGATTTTGAGGTTCTTAAGGTTTTCCATGCTTCCTAGATTTATTGTCTCCACAGGCTCGTCGATCGAAATTCCGCTTTGTTCATGTTTTTTCCAATTTTCTTATATTATTTCGTGGTCTAGGATATCGCCTTCAACAACTGACCCAGCAGCGTTGGAAACGATATCAGCTTTTTTACTTTCTACCTGCGCGAAAAATCCCTGATGTTCGATGGCAGGAGATCTGAGTAATATAAAAATGAAAGCATATATATAAGAAGAACAAACTGTAATTGAATTTGATAAAGAGTCTCAATAAAATTTGTTTAATAATTTCTCTCTACTTTTGAGCTAACCTAGCGCTATTGATAGGATAACAAAACTAATTGTTCAGAGCCGGGTGCTGGTTGGACGTGCGGGGGGTTGATTTCCCTTTGCTGTCGCCCCCTTCGTTTATCTGAAGCTCTTGAATGATGTTTTCCTTTCAGAAAGATTGTTGGAGAGGTGGGAATTGATTTCTTCATACTCCGGAGGCTATCCCTCCACTGCTTTCCCTTTCCTAGCCCCTGAATGTTCTTCCTGGGTTGGCTGAGTAGTGTGAAGGAGACCGATGCTTTCAGTTAGGAGGTGGACCTGGGCAGCCAATTGTTGGACCGTTTGTTCTAGAGATACGATCCTGGAGTCTGAGGCAGCTTCAGCATTGGTGTTGTTGTGGTTGTCGCTACTGTTGGCCATTTTTGTTCTTGAACGTGTGAGAATTGGACTTCTGGGAGGGTTCGGTTGCTTGGGAGTTATCTTGATACCTGGATGCGCATTTTGTTTTTTTTTTTTTTTTTTTGTTTTAGTGTAATGTATGCAAAATGATATGCATGTGTCACATGAATGATAAAAATAAAAGGGTTGACAATTGATCGACAATGTAATATTGAAACTTTTATTAATATTGAAAATTTTGGAGTTCAATGATCAAAATAAAATATTACAAATAATGATCTATCTCCTAGTTCTTTTGGTCTTCTGTTGTGGAGGCTCAGACTTCCCGTTGATGACGGCTTCCAGTTCTTCGACTCTGGCTTTGGCCTTTTCCAACTAGGCTTCCAAGGCTTTGTTCCTTTGGTCGGATTCCTTGAATTGTCCTTTCCAGACATCTTTCTTATAGTCTGCAGCTTCAAAGTATACCTCCATTCGGGCCTTGACCTGCTCTAGGTAGACTTCCAGCTCTGGATTGATCTTGTCTGGCCTTGGTTGGGTGACGTCTGGAACCCGGTATGCTCTCTCCCCTGTCTGGTAGAGCTGGCGGATTACAAACTCTCTGGTGGCTCGGTGCTTTCCCACTTCGCCATCTAGCTCCCCGAGGTCCACATTCGGGCTTTCAATTCTGGCTTCCCAAAGTGCTTTGACCTCTGCCAGCTTAGCAAACTTCTCGACTACCAACAGGTTCGGATCTTGATACTCAAAGGTGACTGCTTCCAGCGAAGGCCGATAAACTATGTCTTGGATAGTACCAAATTGGCGGACCACTGGGTTGGGGTGATATCCAATACATCCGCTGATTCCGATTAAAGGTACGGCTTGGAAATTACTGCAAGTCAAAATAATTTTGTCACAGCAACTCCACCTGGCTGTCCACAGAATATCTTTGGCACTGAAGCTTCTAAGCACTTCTACCCAACTGTGGCTGGTAAGGTTGTCGGGTAGCTTTACCTTTTCTATACATGAATCCATAAGATCTACCTGCTGGGCTAAGGCTTTTTGGAACATGTTCAACCCGAAGCACTTAAGGTGGCTTACGAACCATATCAGTAGAAGGTTGAGGCTTAAGTGGAGGATCCCGTGGCCTTTCTTCTTGAGGAAATTTAAGTTCTGGATCTGTTCAGCCAATAGCGCCGGGATGTAAGATCTTCCCTACAGGAATTGGGTTACCAGCTCTGTAGCCCGGTAGTGAATATAGAAGGTCTCGGTGGGGAACAGTATAGTGGCGAAAGCTGTCAAGATGAAAGCATTCACCCTTCTCCGTTTGTAAGTCCTGGGGTCCCCACACAGTATGTCCTTTCTATCCCCATTGTCTTTCGGGCGATGAACCAGGCTTCTAAATCATCCATCCGTATGCAATACCCATTACAGTCTGCTAGAGCTTTGTTGACTGCTGTTTTACGGATGCTTAGTAGTCGGCTAAAGGTACCGGTTGGCCCGACCTCAAGGTCTGGTGCATAGATTTGGTCAGTCAATGCTGGAGCTTGTAGTAGCTGGGTGTACTCTTCCAAAGTAGGGGTGATTTCATGCGGCCCGATAAAGAAAGCTGCGGGCTTGACTTCCCATAACTGGAGCATGGCCCATACCAAAGGCAAATTCGCCTCCATCTTTGTTAGTGAGAGGATGGGGCCTATCTTTTGCTGGATGAAGGCCTGCTCCTCCGGGTTGTATAAGGTAAACCAATGGTCCAATACCAACTTTGGGTCCAAAGGTTTGTACACCCGAATTTCTTTGCGAAGGAGGCGGTTGACTGCGGTGCTAGCCATCTATTATAATAAGAAATTACCTAATTACAAACAGAACTATGAAACATTAGAGGGAAATAGATTTGAACAACAAACCATTACATCGTCATCAATTGTCAACCCTATGATGTTATGTATGCAAGTAGGTTGGTTCTAATTGGTCCCCAAGCTTTATGGCCTCCCGCATTCTCGGAGAAATGGATCTCAGGCCATATCGAAACATTGGGTGGGGTAGCCTAATCGGTTCCGAACGGTGATCAACTCACTTCGCTCGAAACCTACACAATGGCTCCCCGACTTAGGATTCTAGGACGGTCCGGGTTCGACCGCATCTATTCACACAAACTTATGCATGCAAACACCACAGTAAAGAAAACTAAAATCTAACTAATGCCTGAAAAGTTAGTAACAGAATAATAATTGAAACTTAAAAAGGAACAACCTAAGGAGATTCAGGTGGCTAGCCTACTGGAATGGGTCCCCAGTGGAGTCGCCATCCTGTTGAGTCTAATTTTTTGAATTCCCATTCCTAATCCGATCTAGACTAGAGCCTATGCTCATCTAACGTAGATCCTCGACTTGAATTAGGAATTTCGTTTGATTTTCGGAGTTGCCACCCAACTGTTGTTGGGAAATATTGAATTAAGACTAAAGAAGCGGATTAGTCTTAATTTGGACCACTAGTAGTCGTGATTTCGTCTTCTTGTTTTTGTGAAAAGAGGAAAAGGGAAAACCAGAGTTTCTAAGTCCGGAGGCTAACCTATTAAAACCTTACGGTTACCATTTAGTCTCCTAAAATTGTTCCTATCTAGAAATGTCTTTTATTTTGTTTCTGTTACTTTTTATTACGTTTTTTATTATTATAAGAAAATGATTTTTTTTTTATTTCATTTTATAGGTTGACCCAAATGAGTGCCTACGTATCTGCTAGTCAGGATCAAACAAGCCGTAGTTCGCTTTTCCTGAAAAGATTTAGTGGGTTTTTGAATTTTAATTTGAAAATCTCTTTCGATTTATGTTTTTAACATTTTTAGGATTTTTCTAAAAGATCTAAACCTAAGCTTAGTAATTTGATCTTTGAAAATAACTTTTGGGGAAAACATCAATTTTGGATTTATTTGAGAAAATGATTTTTCTAAGTGATAAAACTCATTTTTTTCTATTTTATATTTTTTGAATTTTTATTAATTTTTATTAATTAATTTTTTATTTTTGTAATTTTTTATGATTTTTATATTTTTTATTTCTTTTCGATTTTTCCTTATTCTTCTACAATTTTTATAATTTTTATGAGTTTTCATGATTTTTATAGTTTTTTTTATGATTTTTATGATTTTTATTGATTTTTGTAATTTTTGTGAATTTTTGTTAAAAATTTTATCCTAAACTATTATCTATCCTATTTTAAAACCTAAAGTTTTATTATTATTTTTCTAATATTTATATTGTTTTTTCTACATTTTTATTTTTTTTATTTTACATTATTAAATCCTAAAGAAATCTAATTTCTAACATTTTCCTATTTGTAGAAAATAAACATAAACAAATAAATAAATAAATAACCAACAAATTAATAAATAAATAACAAATAATAAATAAAATCGGAATAAAAATAAATAAACGAAATAAATAAATAAATTGGAAAAATCCGGAAAATTCGACTTACTTAGATTCGGGTCGGTGCGCGGGTCGGGTCGAATCGGGTCGGGTCGGATCGGTCGGTCACGGCGACGGGGAGTGCTCGTTCACGACGTTCTGGTGGCCTTTTGCAACGGGTGAGGTGTCGAATCCTAGCTTCTCGAGGGTGCTGAATCCAATGTTAGCGGTGGTTCGCTCTCAGAACGTCTCCTAGTGGTGGCTCAGCTCCGATCGGTGATCGCGATTTTGGGTTTCCTCCGATGCTCTCCGATTTGCTCTCTTTTCTCAGTTTCTCTCAATTGTGATATCTAATTTGGCTTCCTCCCCTCCTCCTCTATTTATAGGCGCTTGAAATCGAGCTGGATAAGCTCGGATTTCCTCCGATCGAAGCAAATCGAATCGACCGTTAAATAAACCAACTCCGATTTGTGTAAATCCTTTGATTTGTTGAGATTTGATTCCAATTGGATGATGTTTATCTCAATTCTGTGGAAGATCTGTCGGATTTGTGCAAAAAATCGAATCGAAACGGCCGAAATTCAAGTTTTTCCTTCGCCGGCGATCTCGGACCCGAGGTAGGAGATGATCACGTGCCCGGCGCGTGCGTTCCCTCCAGCCAATCAGAGGCTGCCACATGTCCTGGGTGAGTAAGAAAAACACAAAACGCGGAAACTGCTTCTCCCGCGTTTCGAACCTGCGATCGAGCCCTCCTACGTGCGCCTTAGACCATGGTCCGGACCAGCTGGGCTAACTCATTTTCCTGATTTTATTAATTTCGCAAATTGCATATATGCAATGCGATTTTTTATTTTTTTTTTGTATTTTTTGAAATTTCAAAAATTTGTAAAAAATTAATTATTATTCATTATTGCTATTTCTGAAATCATTTTTCAAAATTGATGTGTTTTCCTATTTATTTTTATTTTTTTGAATATTTTTATTATTTATGCTAAATTAGGGAAAAATTGGAAAAAATTGAAAATTAATTATTATTCATTTCTAGGGCAAAAATGGGGTGTTTATAAGTACTGATTTGCATTTTATTGTATTGTGATGCATTAATTTGTTTTTCTTCAATGCATTTTGGCTTAGCGATTTAGGGATTGTTGTTTAATTTTAGAGTTGAGATTTTGCTAGAAACTAGTTTATTTACATTAGAATACTCAATAACTCTCTCTCTCTCTCCCCCTTCTTAGCACATTATATGAACTTCTAATGGCATTTTGATTTTTTTTTTAATTTTTTTGTACTATTACGAGATTCCATTAGTTAGATATGAAGAACTCGAATGATGGTTCGCTTTTAATTAAACTAAGAAGGAAGAATTGTTGTTAATTTGAGTAACTAGTCTTTTTGTAAGTTTAACTAAAAATATAACACCAATTGACATGCTTTAAGAGTAGTATGCATAATATATATATATATATATTTATTTAAGTTTTATCAAATTATCCATCTTCTTCACCCACATAAAAGCGAATTGTCACACCCTAATGTTCATCAATATTCATAATTTATCATGACAAGCAATGACATGTAATTTTACCGATGCAAGCACATTTCAAGATTCATTAAAAAATAATTTAAGCAATTCAAGTTTCTAAATGACTCAAAATATCTCAAGAATTTACTAGTATTTATCTTGGTTCATTAATGGAAGAAATGATTGTACTTTAAAAAAATGAAATGGAAAGGGTTTATGAAAATGATAAATTGTGTTTAGAAATTATTTAAATAATTCAAGATTTCATAAATGAAGGCTCATTATTGTTGGTTTTTAAAAGATAAAAACACTTTAATATACTTAAAATAAAACATTAGCATTAGTGACGATAAATTTATTTTCGATTTAAAATTTAAATTATCAATGGAAACTAAGATGTATCAATGATGGCAAATTGCCTTGTAATTTAAAATTCATTAAGAAATTATTTTAACAATTTAATTTCACAAAAAATAAGGACCCATAATGCCTCATTGATTGGTTATTATTTATGATGGTTTCTAAATAATAAAATGATTCTACAATTAGGGAAACTTAAAATTGAAAAGGTTTCATGAAATTTAGAAGGGATAAAATACATTAAGAAATTACTAAAGCAATTTAAAGTCTCTAAAATAAATAAATTATTGTCATGGTTAATGATAAAATTACTCTAATATATTTAAAATATAAACAATTAGCACGATTCCATTTACTTTTGATTTAAAATTTAAATTATTTATAAGAATCAAAACATGTCATTAATGACAAATGTAACACCAACATAAACCAATGCAATAGACCAAAATATAGAATATGGAAAGGTAAAAACTTTCAAAACTATATTTTATAACAAATGTTTAAATATAATGTATGTTAAAAATAGAAAGTTTTTATAAGAGTTAGAAAACTGTGCTACTTTTTCGCCTTGATTTGTTAGAATTCAGCCTGCTTACAGAAGTAGCAAACATAATATAAAGAAAAGTAAAAACTATCAAAGTAGAGAAAATTTACCAATTTCATAGAATTAGCCTTTGATTGTTTGTGAGATATGCCACATACAATTTGAAGGGGTAATTGAAGGAGTTTATTGATAATAAAATTAATTTCTAGAGGTGTAACACCAAAACTAGTTTATTGCATTTTGATAAAGTAGATATCTAATAAACTATGTTACAATAGTACATCAATATTTTGGCTTCATGCTCAACTTATATATTAGATAGTCTCATCTTTTTATAAGCTTTAGGTTAAAAACTTTCATACAATGTACATTCACTTTATTAATATTTGTAGCTAACTATAATTTTTATCATATTTTATTTATAATAAGTTACATTTTCATTTCCAATTTTTTAGTTTTAAGTTATGTGTGTATAAAAAGTGCAAGAAGTAGAACAAAATGAAATATGTTAATGAATTTATTACATCATTTTTTTTTTTATAATTGTTACATTTGGAATATAAACTTTACTTATTGTTATAATTAACTATTAGAAGTTTAAAAGTATTAACTTATTACTTATAAACTTTTCGAGATTATTTATTGCTAATGTGCACTATTTCTTTAAAGCAACATTTTTCAATAAAAATTCTTTGGCAAGTGGACCGAGTTGTGCATTATAGTAATAAAAGTGGTGAGAACCAGGTCGTCCTTAGGGATTGGAAACTAATTATTAGATTACGTCAATTCTTCTTTAGCTAGGCGATTGAATCGAAATGTCAATTAAATTAAAATAAAAGAAACTAACTAATTAGAAACACGAACATCACATGGAAAAAATTCACTAATTTAAAGGCATGGAATTTTAACTATGCCATTATCTAATAAGTTAAAAAATGCTTTCAAGATATATTCAAATTAATTAATTAGCTTTTAATTAGATTCATATGGACTTGCTGCTCTATTGAGTTGATATTGTCTTACTTATAGCAAAAACATCTTTTTTGAGTTACTAATCTAGTAGTGAATTTCTCTCACAAATGTTACTACCCTAATTAATATTAAAGTTCACACATGTCATAAAAATTAATGTTAACCGCATTAAGAACCTAAATCCTAAAACTAAATAAAATAGCATGTGTTTATGTCAATATTTAAATTACATTTAGGCCGATTTCATGCAAAATGTTCATCCCCTTTTGAGTCTTTCAAGTTTCCTTCATGAAAACATTGTTTCCTTAGACAATAAAAACAAGTATTAAGAAATCAGGTAATTAAAAATCACAACTAATTAAATAATAACATATAATAAAACCATACATCAATAAAATCATCAAATTACGTTAAAATCCCACAATAGCAAATTTAGTTGATGGCAAAAATAAAATCGACACAAGAAAATTCGAGAAAAAGGAATAGAAGAACTTGATTTTGTTTTTGAGAGCAATTCCGTCTTCTTCAAGAAATCCTTGCGAATCTTGAATTCCTTATGCCCTTGTGACAGAAAAATAAAAACCTGAAGTGCTGATCTCTCTTCCGCCGCTTTGCTCTATGTCCTTTTTTTTTACCTCGTCTCTGCATCCTTTTATGTTAGCCTCAATGAATCTTCTGGGAGATATTCTTTATTATTATTATTAACTTTCCTTAATGAGATATGGGGCACTGGTGAAGAATGTTAGCATGCTTACACTCAAGAGTACATCATTTGATTACTTAGTTAGCATAACTCTTAAAAAGGTATAGCTCATTCCAAAAGTAGTATCGAACATCAGAAAAAAAATTTCTTCATTTGGTGATGAGAAATCCATAAAGCAATATGTCACTAACCAAGTAAACACTTCATTAATGGGTAGTTCATCTTTCTCATTTACAGTCGTTGAAAGATGGTTAGCTACTAAATTCGTAGTACCCTTCTTATCTCAAACCTCAAGATCAAACTCTTGTAATAGTAAAATCCACCTTATTAGCCTTTGCTTTACATTTACCTTTGCCAATAAATACTTCAAGGCTGAGTGGTTAATATACACAATTACCTTAGATCCAACAAGATAGGATTTAAATTTATCATAGGCAAGTACTACAGCAAGAAGCTCTTTCTTTGTGGTGGCATAATTTTGTTATGCATCATTAAGCATCTTGCTTGTGTAGTATATTGCTAGGAACACTCCATCCTTTCTTTAACCTAATACAACACCCACTACCACATCATTGGCATCATACATGAGCTCAAAAGACAACTCCCAATCGAGTGCCAAAATCATTAGTGTAGTAGTCATTTTTCCTTCAATAACTCGAATACTTGAAGGCACTCCTTATAAAACATAAATGAAGTCTCCTTTTCCAAAAAATTACATAGAGGTTTTGTAATCTTTGAGAAAAAGCATGAATGAACCTCTAGTAGAACCTTACATGTCCCAAGAAACTCTATACCCCCTTCACATTCATTGGTGGAGGTAACTTTGCAATTACCTCAACCTTTGCCTGGTTAACCTCAATTCCTCTTTGTGAGATCATGTGGCCTATCACAATCCCAATTAAGGGTCAAGTGAGTGTCTCTTCATCTTTGAAGCATGGATGGCAAATTCTCCAAATAGTTTTCAAATGAAGAGCTAAACATGGAGAAATCATCCATGAAGACCTTAGTGTGTTTCTTGATCATGTATGAGAAAATTGCCATCATACACCTCTAAAAGGTGGTTAGTGCATTATAAAGACCAAAAGGCATATGACTAAATGTGAAGCTTCCATAAGGATAGGTAAAAGTAGTCTTCTATTGATCCTTGGGGGCAATGGTATCTGGTTATATCCAAAATAATCATAAAAAAATGATAATATGCACGCTTGCTAACCTCTCAAGCATTTAGTTGATGAAGGATAAGGGGAAATGATCCTTTTGGGTTGTAATAATCTATGCAAACCCTCCATTCTGTCTTAGTCTAGGTAAGTATCAACTCATTAATACGTCCCTTCTTTGGTACCACTTGTATCAGACTTACTCACTTGCTATTCGAGATCAGGTTGGTAATATTAGTATTAAGGAGTTTTACAACCTCCTTCTTCACCACTTCCTTCAAAGTGGGGTTGAGTTGGCGTTGTGGGTGAACTAATGGCTTGCATTTGGCTTCTAGAAGAATTTAGTGTAAGCAAATGGACAGATGGATCCCCTGTATGTCAGCGATCGTCCATCTAATAGCCTCTTCATGTTCGTTGAGGACTTCCATTAGTTTGTTCTTCTTCTCTTGTGATAAGTTGGTTGAAATGATGATAGGGATTGTCTCATTCTTACCCAAGAACACATACTTCAAGTAAGAAGTTCATTTAATGTGAGTTTTGGGGTTTCTTTTATAGATGGAACTATCTTTATTGTGCTAGTTCCTAACTCCTCAAACCTTGGTGAACCTAAAAAAACCTTTGCCACTTGCTCCACCAGTGCATAACTCTTATTCTCCTCTTCTCCATTCTCCTCATCACTAACTCAATCCTCAGATAGAATTGGGCACTCATAATCATTTGGTCTAGTTGCCTCCTTACTCATCTACTGAACTAATTGGCTGATCCCATCAATGGTGTAGAAGGAACCACTATCATTCAAGTGCTTCTGTGCTTTGAACACATTAAAGGTTACTTGATCATCCATGGTTTGAAGTATCATCTTAACTTCTTCTACATCAATCAAGGACTTCTTAGTGGCTAAGAATGGCTTGCTTAAGATTAGTGGAAGCTCCCTGTCTTCCTCTATCTCTAAGATGATAAAGTCTATAGGGAAAATGGATTTATACGCCTTAATTAGCACCTTCTACTATTCCCTTAGGGTATTTAATACTCCTATTAGCCAGCTATAGTGGTATCATAGTTTGTTTACACTCTCTTAACCCCAGTTTCTTAAAAATGGATAGGGGCATGAGATTTATGCTAGTGCCAAGGTCACAAAGGGCCTTATTGAAATAGGAGTTCCTTATTATGTAGGGAATTGTGAAGCTACTAGGATCTTTAAGCTTAGGGAGCAACTTATTCTATAGGATTGCTGTGCATTGTATAGTAAGCATTACGGTCTAATGGTAAGCTAGTTTCCCTTTTTTTTTATTGTTTTATTTTTTTTTGAGAGGATCTCCTTCATGAACTTTGCATAGGTGGGCATTTGCTTGATTGCATCCATAAATAAGATGTTGATGTGCTACTTTTTGAATACATCAAAGAATTTGGAAAAATAGTGTTCAAGCTTTTGTTACTTCAACCTTGCTTAGAAGGGAATAGGAGGAGCATAAGGCATCACATCTGCCTTCTTCTACTTTAGTTAGTTCTGCCACTCCCTCTTTTCCTTTCCTTCTACTGTTAGATGACTTGTCTTTCTTCTTATCAAGCTCTAGGTCCTTCTATGTAACCTTTGTCAAAACTCTTTCATTCTTGTGAGTTATTGCATTCACTTCTTAAAGTTTCTTCTCGATACTGCTAGGTAGGGAACCTAGAGGATAATTACTTAGCATCTGTGAGATCTAACTCATTTGCACCTTCGGATTATGAATCACGGTATCCTGGTTATTAAACCTCATATTAGCTCTCTAGATAAAACTAGTCATGAGCTCCTTCATATTGAGAGGGTTATGAAGAGCCAAGTGGTGGTTTGTAAGCATTGTTATTCTCTCACCAAGAGAAGTTTGGATGATTCCTCCAATTGGGGTTATAAGTGCTTGAGTTTGGGTTATGGTTCCCCTTATTGAAATTGCTAACAAAATTAATCTGTTCAAAGCTCATGCTCGCGGGAGCAAAGGAGTTTCCCACTTGATAGTTTGTACTATATTTTTTTTCAATTATTATTATTTTTTAATATAACCAATCTAACCTAGTGCAACTAAAATTAAAATAACGAAAGATGATGAAGAATCTAGCTACACAATGTGAAATGTAAATACAATTTAAAAAAAAAAATCGATAAAGAAATCCTACTAAATTTAATCGTGTCATGTGAAACTGCGTTATATATAACCATATCGCAATAATGCGCTTGGACAGTTGGACGTGTAAAAAACTCGATGAGATGAGATGATCGATCACGTGAATATATATTATTAATCTCCAGCAATCCAAACGCCAGAGTCTTGGAAAGCAGTAATTGCAAGTGAAACTTAAAAAACGTCAAACATGATGATGACTAGAAAGAAGCTTGAAAATCAAGATCAAACGTTGGACGTGCCAAAACTAATCCTGAGACCATGAAATTAACTTAAATTGAAAATTCCAATAAAATAACGACATCAATGCCTGATTTTGTTTTTTCTTTCAACTATATAATTTTAGGAATTTAAATAACTATCTAATAATAATAAGAATAAAAAAAAAAAATTGATGTGCACAAACACGAATATCACAAGGTAAAAGTTCACTAATTTAAAGGTATGAAATTTTAATTACGTCATCATCTGATAAATTAACAAAGGCTTTTAAGATTTATTCAAATTAATTAATTGGCTTTTAATACTCACTACTCTTTCAAGTTGATATTGCCTTAATTATAATAGAAACATCTCTTTTAAATTGTTAATCTATAATTATCACTTATGCAGTATTTTTTTTCATAAATTTTACTACCCTAATTAACATTAAAATTCACACATGTATCTATGCCATAAAAATTAATGTTAAACGCATTAAACTCAAGAAACATGACAATAAATTCAAAGAAAAAGGAATAGAAGAACTTGATTATATTTTAAAGCACAATTTTGTCTTCTAATCCCATCTTCTTTAAGAAATCCTTGCGAATCTTGAATTCCTTATGCCCTTGTGACAAAAAAATAAAAACCTAAAGTGCCTTTATTCGACAGCTCTGCTTATAAAAATATATATAATAAGTTGGATAAAATATATAAAGTTACAATTTATCAATAGTACTAGGATTAATTCTATTTGATAGTTAATTGCAAAAATAGATAAAATTTATGTATTTAATTATAACAATAGACTAATTTTAAGTAATTAATTATAAAAATTGATAAGGTTTAGATATTAAATCGATACTTTAAAGTTTTAGATAATTAATTATAAAAATAAATAAAATATATTTATTAAATATGATATTTATTTATTTTATATTGTTAATGCTAACACATAATATCCTTTTAAGTTTTGTCCGTTTCTATTAATATATCTATGTATGTATAAGTATATGGGTACAAATTTAAGATGATTACTATACCTAGAGTTGTATTACATGAATGGAACATATTCAATAGAAAAACATTGATGATGCATTATCTTATTTGTTAAAACATCAAATAAAATAATAATTTCTTCCCTGATCCTCTAGTAAGTGCTGTCCGAGCCGGCAGTAGGATCCTATTACACATAAAAACGCGTCTAAAATTATATATGTATAAACTATTAATTCTTTTTCACTGAAAAACACACAAAGCTTTTGGTTTTCCCAAAAACACGCAACCCGATGCAGGTCTTGCTTCAAAAGATATGGTCAATGTACTTTTAAGTTTTTTAAATATGTTGGGAAAATGAAAAAAAAAGAAGAAAAAACCCTTATTTGCGGTCTTCAAAATGGTTAATATATATAACTTTTCATAAAGAAGAGTCCACTCAGTCAACATCCTTCACGCGGAACTAAAAAGAAAGGAACAATGGCGGCAGTCTATCTATAAATATATTCAAAAAATAGGATCTTCCAAATTATGATGAATTTCAATTCCCTTACTTTACTAGATTAGACCTCATTCATTTAAAATTCCAAGACTTAATATTCGTTTCAAAATCATTTTAGGGAAATTGGGACTAATCTCAATCGATGACACAATTTTTTGTTTTTATAATATTCAGCTTGAGTTCAAGTGCACAGAATATACTCCTTTTTTCAATTTTTTTTTTTTTTTTATAAATGATGGTCTCACGCTATACATATATATAATATGTATACTCTATTTTATAATAATAATAATAATAATCCATATACTATAATGTATGCTCATATATAAAGATATGGAACATCATATATATGAATCCAATATATATTTATATTAATAATATACTGTGAAAAAAATTATATATTGAAAAACTTAATCACTTTATACAAATATCTTGTGCACGAAGATATGCAATAATTTGTTAAAAATATCAAGAAGAGACCAAGAAACTCTGGCTTTCCTTGCTACTATCACAAAATGGTATGGAGAAACATTAGAGTACTTCATGTGATATGTAATTTTTCTTTTAAGAAAGGAATATTATATTACACTTAAATTGATGTTTATCTTTTTTTTTTTTTTTTGAACTTTAGCTGAATTTCGGCACTTAGATTTGTAGTAATAAACAAGACATCCACCTAGACAGAGAAACTGAGATAGGAATTAAGTGGATCCAAATCCATGAATATACACGATAAATTGCAAATCACAACTCTCTTAACTAGAAGCATGGACGATTTATTTAGGAAATTAGTTTTATATTCATAATATTATAGCCTTTTCGAATAGCCAAAGATCGGACACATGTGAATCTCATCATGAGTGAAACGAAAACATAGATCAGCAACCAAAATCTTAGGAAATTCCGAATATTCATACAACATATTTCATAGATTTTATGAAATCTCAGCTAAAATCTCCTCTGGGATGGAACTTAGCACGGGACGCCAACCCTTTCTCAACAAGTACCTATACCTTATTCTTAGGAGCACCGGCCTAGGAGACCCCGACCCAACACGCCACCCACCACCTAGAACCATCGAACCACTATCGCCACCACCAAAAATCGCCCCGTCTCTCCCTCCTAACTGGCCCTCATCTTTCTCTTCTGGTGAAGACACGAACAAATCCTTCAAAGTGTTCCTTTTCTCAATGGGTTGTGGTGGTGCCGCTACATGTAAACGAGCGTCATCAGCTGAGTGGCGTCGGCGAGGTGATCTACGGCCGCTGCTGCCCCGGGTGAGGAGCATCCTGAGGGTGGTCTTCCGCCGTGGGAGTTGGACTAGAGGGCTCGTTCTTGGGCTGCGCGTGGGGCTTTCTGCCACCCCACATTGCGTGGCTAGGAGCTTGAACTTTTGCAAGGCAGCCATTGAATTATGATCGTGATTGAGTACACAGAAGCATACAAGACTCTCTCTCTCTCTCTCTCTCTCTTATGTTTGTGTTTATGCTTGTCTGTCTTTGTTTTATTTTATTTCTGTGATTTGGTTGAGGTTTTATATTACTGGGGTTTTGGAGGGGATTGAAATTTGAATAATATTAATGATAGTGAAGGAATGTGGAGTTAATGTGTCATGATTTGTGTTGGGAAATTAATGGTACCTGGGCTTTGTGTGTATGATTGATTGCTTCCAAGAAAGAAAAAGGGATCTTGTGTTGCGTTGGGAATAGCCATTGATTGTATGTTACCTCTTTTTCTGGTCTTCTGACGTTGATTCATGATATGCTTTTTTTTTTTTTATTGTCTCTCTCATGCTTTTAAAGTCCTCGAAGCGAGAGATTTCCAATGACTTTGAACGGTGATGTGAGATGTTTGGACCAAAAGCGACTTCACTTCACACTTGGATTATGAAGCGGGAATAAGGACCGGGCTCGCACTTGAGGTTGGGGAGGTGCATTTTCGAAGTAACTTAGGGTTTGATGACTGTTACTGTAAATTGCGCTATTAGATGAGTTCGGCCCACAATTACCCGCCTGCCCGAGCTTTTCCCGCATGGGATACATTATTAACCTTATGTTATCGTCCGCCACCTGACGCCTTTTTTAAGTTTGGTAATTTAGCACTCGGATTCATTAATCCAAACATTACACAATAAAATACCATGCAATTATAAATAGATTTATGTAAGCAATATTTGATATAGATTATAAATGGATAAGATGCATTTGTATCAATTTATAAATGTGTTTAGATTGAAATTTAATATGGAAAACTTGTTAGCAAACCTATTTAATAAATAATCCTATACACATGTCCAAGTTTCAACCGTGAAACCTGATTTCTAATATTTATAGACTAATTATATGATTCATTATCTTATTAATCTAGTCTCTTTCCTACTTTTTGCATGTATCTCTCTTTCTGTCTTCATCCACTTCAATTGCTTACCATGGGTCTTATTGGCTGTCATCGTTCTCTTTTTAATTATCATCTTGTCCACTTTAAATCCAATTTTATAAGAGTAACACTTTTAATTTATTTCCTTCTATATTCTAATTTCCAATATTTACTTTTAAAAGTATAGAAAGATTCATGTTGTATACACATCCATTTACTCTATCTAATTAAGTCCCAACCAAATTATTGAAACTATTTGGCACTTTTAGTAAAAATCGAACATCTTTTGTTTTAATTAGTTATGTAATAATGCAAATTAACATATAGAACAATTATGTCATAAATTTTTATTTAAGTTAAACATATAATACATAAAATCTAAATCAATAGTTAGATTATTAAGTTATTATTTTTTTATTAGACTTATTCATACATTTACTCTATGCATTTGTATAGTTTTCAATGTAATTTCTATTATGAGCATTAAGCAAATAAAGAAGATATAAGAAACATGTTTTTCAAATAGAGACTCGATAGCTATTTGTTGTTGTTGAGATTTTTTCTAGGTGGAAACACTTGCAAGAGTAAATGTAGGCTCAAAGGGATGTTGGGGGCGGTTTCCATGTGGCCATTCCAATGCTTAAGTTAGCATAACAAATACAGTGAAATTGATAAGCTTAATGAGAGAGTAAGGAGCATAGATTTTGAACCTTGATCCAAGTAATGCCAACTACTATTTATAGATGCTGGGGATGAGATAACTTGGTAGGTGGCATTAAGGTATAGTAGGTAGATCCATCTTGTATTTTGTGTCTTTACTGGTTTCCCATGTAAGCAACGCCTTACCAAGAATTCTTATCTATTTGGTAGATGAGGCCAATTTGAGCTGTATCTTGGTTTAAGTTTTATAGACCAGCTTGGACCATTCTTCAATTATGAGATTGGGACCTAGCCATCTAGTCTTTAATCTTTAAAGCTTAGCTATGGGTCTGGTTAGGTCAGATTGGGCTTAGGGAGCCCAAGTGCAAAATGCACCATCAACACCATTATATATTTATTTAAAAATTTTCTTAATCAATAAGCGAATTCAATCTGGATATAAGACACACTTATTAAATAGGTGGAGTTATGGATTTATATTTTCAAACACAACTAACTATTGGGTTATATTATAAGTTGAGGTTTTTAGATATGAACTCGTCTATATATAGATATAAAACACAATCAATTGATACGAATTGCCAACCTTAACCTCCCTTATGATTTTTCTTTCAAAAAGGTCTTTTCCCTCTCTTTTCCTCTTCCTTTCCTTTCCTCCCTTTATTTTGTTTTCAACATTTTCTTAAGAAAAATTGGGCTTGTTATCTCTCTTTAGACTAATCTCACAATCGAGTTTTACAAGTTTGAGTCAAAGTTTAATATGGGGGAATAAGCTAGATTTTGAAATCTTGAAACTCTTCAGAATAAATGCTTCTTTTAATATTCCTTGTGAAATTCTAGAATTTTTGGCAAATTCAATGACAAGATTCTTTGATATTAAAATTAATTAAGACAACAATTTAAAACCATAATAAAGTGGAATATAGCATCCCAATTTTTTTTCTCAAACCACCATAGTTAGGATTTTAAGAAATGATTACCATTTTTGTCCAATCTTTATGATGTGGTTATCAAGGTTAAAAGAAGTGACTATGTAAAGTTAGGTATCAAACCTTACCGTTTTTCTCCAATCTTTATGATGTGGTTATCAAGGTTAAAAGAAGTGACTATGTAAATTTAGGTATCAAACCTTACACAACTAGAACTTTATTTAATGATAAATTTGATTTAGTCAATTTACGGTTCATCCTTATAGTTGAAAACTTAGGATTTTTAGAGATAGGGCCTAATCACTTATGTGAGAGTTGAGAGATACTTCCTTAACTTGATAAAGCATTGAAACCTTAAATTTAAGAATTTAAACTCTAATGTCATTATCACTTGAATACTTTTCGAGAGATAAGCTTAAGATTGATAAATGTTGTAACCCCAAGATTTGACTCACTTTTGGATAAGACTAGAATTACCTACTAAAATCTTAATTATGAACAAAACGCTAAAATGTTACAACTTTAGAAATAATTAGAAAAAAATAAAACATAAATAAATTATTCTATGTTGCTTAGCTACAGTGAGGTACTCTTAAATTGAATAAGAGAGTTGATTGGACTTGCTTAAAGCTTGATTAGAAAACTAATGTAGTCAATGCCTTAATCTTACATCTATTTCCCCATTTCCTTAAGAGCCCATATACCTTAAAATGCCAACACCTAAATAATACTTTAAAGGCAAGGTCAACTCCTAAACTAAGCTAACTAAAGGAAGTGGAAAGCACATCATCAACTTTGTAACACACATTCCCACATAAGAGAGAGAGAGAGAGAGAGAGAGAGAGAGAGAGAGAGATAGGGGAGATCTCTAATAGTACTTCAAAATCTTCTAGATCTTATTTACATCTCCCAAAACTAAACAAATCCTTATAAAATCCTCTCATCTCTCTCAAATCTTCTAACAATCTTGCTAATATTTTCCACGGTACTTTAAATCTCCTCAAATATTTGCAATATGTTGTAATCTTGACTTACATCATCCATGATGTAAGTAACCAAAGGAACCAACTAAGATTAAAAAAGCTACTAGATAGATACTTATAAAGTTATAAATACGTCTTGTATCTTGAAAATTTTCTCATATAAATAATTTATAGGTTTATACCAATGAGCTATGTTTTTGAAGATTATATGTTAACACACTATAAATTTTATTAGACCTTATATATACCTAAAATATTTTCACACAATCTATAATTATGTTATGTATCTAAATTAACAAATGCCTTCACAAGTTCTCATCAATATCTACATATAGTATTTCTTCTTTTAAGATATGTGAATAGGTAGCTTAATTCATAAGTTCCCAACTAACTTCTTAATTAGTTAGCTTGTTTAAGAAAATTCCCTAGCTAACTTCCTAGGTAGGTCACCTTAAGAACTTAATTTATAAGTTTTACTAGTTAACTTCTCAAGTAAGATATCTTGGTAACTTAATCAAGAAGTTCCTTAGCTATCTTTTCAAGTAGGTAACTTTAGAAGTTTTATGAGAAAGTATCTTAAATTAACTTTCCAAGTAAGACATTATAGAAATTTGACTTAGAGGTTTCCTAAACTAACCCCTCAAGGAAGCCACTTTGAGAATCTTGATGCTAAAGTTCCTCAATTAACTTCTCAATAAGGCTATTAGCTAACCACTCGAAGAAGACTACTAATCAATTTAATGAAACTACATAATCACTAAACTTACCTTGAAAATATTTTAACTTACATGATGATTTAACTATCAAGTATACACAAAAATTAATTTTTTTTTCATTTCTATTAAAAAGTAAAAAAAAAAAATTTAATGTTAACAAGGAAATTAATTAATTAATACAAAACTATAATATTAAAGGATTCATTAAAGAGGTAATTTAATCGCTAAGAGAGATTTGATAGATAGAATTAGGGTTAACGTTACCCTCAATTTAAAAGACTACATATAACAATCCTAATTTAAGCTTTTAAAATCCTAAAAGTTAATTTCCATACCCTAAAGTTTATTTTTAAAACCTTGGATACTTGTAACCATAAATATATTTGAAAAATACCTAGATTGACATCATTTCCTTAAACAATGCCATAATAAGTCTCAAATTCTAAAGACATGATTAATAAAACCTTATGAAGTTAGCAAAAAGCCCATGCCATTTTGATGGAAATCAAAAGTTCAAACTTGAGTTCAAAAAGCCATGGAGGAAGTTAGATTCAAATGAAGTAGGTTGAGTTCTAATTGTAGGAGGCAAGCCAACAAAATTCAAGGTTTGAACTTATATAGAGTTTAACACATAAGTAAAGATTGTAGGGAACTTAGTTACAGAAGGAAATCTAATGAAGGGCAACATTGGAATCACATAGGAACTTAAGTCAGAAGTACAAGTGGCTTAACTAGATGGAAGACTTATGGTGTTGGTTCTAAATGTAAGCTAGCTTTTGGAATGAAGAGAGGTTCCAATTCTAAAGATAGAGTTAGTGTTGCTTTCGATTACAAGCCTAAAACCTTTATGAGAAATACTTCTCATATACACATTGAGAGAGGCTTTTGAAGGCAAACCTTCTAAAGAAATTATTAGCATGGGAAAACCTTAATTTGAATTGGTTAATATTTTGAATCTTTTAAATTAGAAAAGAGAATATTACAAAACCCATAGAATTAGGATGCAGTTATTTAGATAGTCATTTTATTTTCTTATAGACAGTTATTTTCCTTTCTAATATTTTTCCTTTTTCATAGCAGTTACCTTTTATTCATTTATAAATACTTATGTGACCCTACGTGTGAGAGAAGTTTTACTATTGAATGAATATTGCTTTTGTTACACTGTTGAGTATTTATATGGAACCTTCTAGTAGTTATTGAAAATGTATCCTTATTGATCTTATCAATCAGAATGTCCTTTTAATCATGGCAATCCTCTTTTAATTGATTTAGTTGTGAGTTATATTGGCTACATCAATTAACTAGTTTGATTTCCATAAATTGTAGGTTGTATTTGTTGTAGAAGTTTAAACACCCATTTCTAGTTCAACTGTTCAATACCAATTCGACCAGTTGTCTATATCCCTATATTTTATTATTCTTATCGACACCAAAACTTATAAAAATGTTTACTTTCTATATCATACATAGAAAAATATCATAAGGATTTAAGCTTTGTTCATTATCTACTCATCTAATTGTGACCATATTCCCATCTTGGGGATTTAGGCACATCATCTTAGTATTAGAGTGAAGGTTTCGACAAAGGAAAGTAAGTGTTGGTTAATTGGCATGTCTCTCAAAGCTTATGGTACACTTGCTTTATTGTTGTAAGTGTAAAGTCTCATAGTTTTTTTCATAGGTGGGAGTTAGAGTTTTTTGTTTAATTGTAACAATATTTAATTGAATTTGGTATTGAAATTACAATATGTAAATTATAGTGTTAATGCAAGTCATAAAAGCAATGATGATATTGATAGGAGGAGAGAAAGGATTATCGAAGGGGATGAAGTAAGTCAATAATTAGTAGAACTTGTAAAAATGATGTGCACAATGATTATTGCACAACAAACTTTGATTAAGAGTATAGGATAACATGTAAAGGTAGGAATAAAAATGAAGGAATACATAGAAATGGTGCAAGATATGCTAGAATAGATGATGAATTGTTAGAAGGAGAAGGAAACAATTTTAGAGCATAACGAGTGATTAAAGTGAATCAACTAGTATAAGGGTTAGAGACCGTTAAACTAAAAATGATGAACGCTACGGAAATCAATCCAATAAGTTCAAATTAGTTCTTGAAGAACCAAGAGAGGTGCCTCTCAAAAGTGTTTAATGTTCAAAGATGTAAATTCTAAGTTGTTCAAAACCCTAGGAGCATTTATACTAGGGTTACAATTCGTGAAAAACAAGTCCAAAACGACGTAGCTTAGATAAGTTGCGTAAAAACATGAAAACAGAACAAGCTGGCCGGTAGGGGATACACGGCCGTGTACACGACCGTGTACTTTGGCCGTGTACTTTTCTGTGCACATTCCGGTCACATACACGACCGTGTACTTCTGGTCGTGTATCTTTCTGTGGATTTGCTTGTCTCCATACACGGCCATGCCTTTTAGCCGTGTGTCTAGCCGTGTATGATTCTGTGCAATCTTGGAATTCCTACACGGCCGTGCCTTGAAAGTACACGCCCTCTTCAACCCGTGTCCGGTGTGACTTGTATAAGAGCAAGGGTCTTCCCATGGTTGTTCCAATCCGTTCCAACTTCATGATTGCTCCAATCCTTTCCGGCTTCATGGACATCCTTTATCAACCCGTTAAGTGCTTCCTTGAGTCGTTTCGCTCGACTTTTTGTGATCGGTCCAAGCGACACTTCAAGAGGATCCACATTCCTTGATTGTCTTTTGATAGTGTAATATCGACTAGGCGATTGTTACAAAAAAAAAAAAAAGAAGAGAAAAGAAAAGAAAAGAAAAACGTGATCAAGAGCAACAACCAAGACCAAAAAAAAAAAAAAAAAAATTCGGATAGAAAAATAGAGGAAAATTTACGAACCCTAGAGTTGTTTTGAATTCTACGGAAGGAAATTGGTGTAGTTCGGGTTAGTTCTAAGAGAATTGAGATGAGGAAATTGGCGAGTTGATATCATCGTTGTTTGTGAGAATACACGAGTGACTGTGTGATATCATCATTTGAGCGAAACACGTAAGGGAGTGTATCGTGAGGTTTAATCATATATATATTTGTGTTAGTACTAATCTTTTCTGTAGGAACTATGTCGAGACAAGAAGGTTTGATGCTAGGTTAGTAATTGAGGCGTTGAGGGGAGAAATGAAGAGGATGTTCCAAGAAGGAATGGAACAAATTCATGAGACGGTAGAGCAAAGACTAGAGCAATCCACAAACGAATTCCAAGGGCATAAGAGGGAGAGTCGTTCTAGGAGAGTACCGAGGGGTGGAGATGAAATGTCGGATGATGATTTTTATGAGCCTTCTGTTGGGAGTTATAGAGGTTATAGTGGTCGGAATAGAGGAACTAGAGATTGGGAAGATAGAGGAGATAGGAATAGAGAGGATGATCAATTGAGTAGCATAAAGATGAAGATTCCTCCTTTCCAAGGGAAGAATGATCCCGAGGCGTACTTAGAGTGGGAGAAGAAGGTAGAGATGGTATTTGATTGTCACAACTATAGTGGGAGAAAGAAGGTAAAACTTGCTGCCATTGAATTTTCGGATTATGCTATAGTGTAGTGGGATCAACTAATGTTGAATAGGAGAAAGAGTGGCGAGCCACCTATTGAGTCTTGGGAAGAGATGAAAAGAGTGATGAAGAAGCGGTTTGTGTCTGCGTATTACTATCGTGAATTACACAACAAGTTGCAAACTCTGAGGCAGGGAAGCCAAAGTGTAGATGAGTATTTCAAGGAGATGGAAGTCACTATGATTAGGGCGAATGTAGAGGAGGATAGAGAGGCTACAATGGCCAGGTTTCTTGCAGGGTTGAATAGAGAAATCCAAAATGTGGTTGAATTGCAGCATTATGTAGAATTGGAGGATATGGTTCATATGGCTATAAAGGTTGAGAACCAGCACAAGAGGAGAGGTAGTAGTAATGCACGGTTTCAACAGGGTAATGGTTCATCCACTTGGAAGACTAATCAATGGAAGAAGGAAGAAAAGCCTTTACCCACCAAACTAAAAGGGGAGCTGAGGCAAGCGGGTTCTACTCCTAGTAACCAAAGTAACCCTGATTCTTCTACTTCTAGAAATTGTGACATTAGATGTTTTAAATGCCAAGGTAGAGGCCATATTGCTAGTCAATGTCCAAATAGGCGTGTGACGATTTTGCGTGATGATGGAGAGTATGAGACTGAGGGGGATAGTGAAGAAGATGATATGCCTTCATTAGAGGATGCTAGTGATGATGAGGAGCCTGCAATGGGAAGGCTAGTGGCAGTAGTGATGCGAGCGTTGAAGGTGCAGGTGAAGGAAGAAGAGGAGGTGCAAAGAGAGAATATATTTCATACTAGATGTTATCTAGGAGATCACATTTGTAGTTTGATCATTGATGGAGGGAGTTGCACCAATGTAGTGAGTAACTTTATTGTTGAGAGGCTGGGGCTCAAAACTGTTAGACACCCTAGTCCGTATAAATTGCAGTGGTTGAATGATAGTGGTGAGACTAAGGTGAGTAAGCAAGCATTGATTGGTTTCCGCATTGGTAGGTATGAGGATGAGGTGTTATGTGATGTAGTGCCAATGCAAGCATATCATGTGTTGTTGGGGAGGCCATGGCAATTTTATAGGAAAGTTGTTCATGATGGCTTTTCTAACAAGTATACGCTTGTTCACAAAGGGAAAAGCTTTAATCTTAAACCGTTAACACCCAAACAAGTGTATGAGGACCAGTTGCAGCTACAACAGTCTTTTGCAAAACATAAGGTGAGTGAAAAGCAGAGTGAGAGTGAGAGAGCAAAAGACAATGAGAAAGAAAAGGAATATAAAAGTCAAGATCAAAAGGAAAAAGAGAGGAAGGCTGGAAAGAGTGTGAGAGGCCAAGTTGAAGGGGGATTAACTTTGGTGGTGAGTGAAAAGGAGAGGGCAGCTTTGCAAAAGGAGAGTTGTGTGGCAAAAGCGAGTGTAGTAAGGAGAGCGTTAGTGATGAGGCAACCTATGTTGTTTCTGGTTTTTAAAGAAACATGTTTGACTACTAACGAATTATCTAATGCTTTGCCTAGTGTGGTTGTGTCTTTTGTGCAGGACTTTGAAAATGTCTTTCCGAAGGAACTCCAAAGGCAGGTAGATGAGTTAATGGAGAAGGGATACGTGAGAGAAGGCATGAGTCCATGTGCAGTGCCTGTGATTTTGGTGCCTAAGAAGGATGGGACATGGAGAATGTGTGTTGACTGCCGCGCCATCAACAACCTTACGGTAAAGTATCGTCATCCCATTCATTGTTTAGATGACTTCTTAGATTGGTTATATGAGTATAGTGTCATTCCTCGTGAGCCATGGATAAACATTTCCATAGATTTTGTGTTAGGATTATCTAGGCCTAGGTATGGTCGAGATTCTAATTTTGTGGTTGTGGATAGGATTTCCAAAACGGTTCATTTCATTCCTTGTTATAAAACTGATGATGCTATACACATTGTTGATTTATTCTTTAGAAAGGTAGTGCGCCCGCATGGTATACCTAGAAGCATTGTTAGTGATCGAGATGAGAAATTTTTGAGTCATTTTTGGAGAGTATTGTGGGAAAAGTTGGGAACTAAATGGATGTTTTCAATTATCTGTCACCCACAAATTGATGGGCAAATTGATGTGGTTAACAGGACTTTAATTCAATTGTTAAGAGCAATCATAGAGAAGAACATTAGGACTTGGAAGGATTGTCTACCATTTGTGGAGTTTGCATATAACAGGGCTTTATATAGCACTACTCATTGTTCACCTTTTGAAATTGTGTATGGTTTTAATCCACTAACTCCTTTGGATTTATCACCTTTGCCTATTTCTGAGTATGTTAATTTAGATGGCACGAAGAAGGCCGAATTTGTTAAATAGATCCACGAGAAGGTAAGGCTGAACATTGAGCGACGAATAGAGCAGTATGTGAAACAAGCCAACAAGGGTCGTCGACAAGCTGTTTTTGAACCTGGAGATTGGGTTTGGGTTCACATGCACAAAGAGCGGTTTCCCGTGCAGCATCGATCTAAACTACTTCCTAGAGGCGATGGACCATTTCAAGTTCTTGAGCACGTCAATGACAATGCATACAAGATAGATTTGCCTGGTGAGTATCAAGTAAGTGCCACATTTAATGTTACTGATCTGAGTCCTTTTGATGTAGGTAACGATTTGAGGACAAATCCTTTTCAAGAGGAGGGGAATGATGAGATCCATGATGAGAGTTAAGCCGGAAGAAGGAATGTGGATCCTCTTGAAGTGCCGCCTGGACCGATCATAAGAAGTCGAGCGAAACGACTCAAGGAAGCACTTAACGGGTTGATAAAGGATGTCCATGAAGCCGAAAAGGATTGGAGCAATCATGAAGTTGGAACGGATTGGAACAACCATGGGAAGACCCTTGCTCTTATACAAGTCACACCGGACACGAGTTGAAGAGGGCGTGTACTTTCAAGGCACGGCCGTGTAGGAATTCCAAGATTGCACAGAATCATACACGGTGTTGTTCTAAACCCTATGAGCCTTTATACTAGGGTTACAATTCGTGAAAAACAAGTCCAAAACGACGTAGCTCAGATAAGTTACGTAAAAACATGAAAACAGAACAAGTTGGCCGGCAGGGGATACATGGCCGTGTACACGACTGTGTACTTTAGCCGTGTACTTTTCTGTGCACATTCCGGTCACATACACGACCGTGTACTTTTGGTCGTGTATCTTTATGTGGATTTGCTTGTCTCCATACACGGCCGTGCCTTTTAGCCGTGTGTCTAGCCGTGTATGATTCTGTGCAATCTTGGAATTCCTACACGGCCGTGCCTTGAAAGTACATGCCCTCTTCAACTCGTGTCCGGTGTGACTTGTATAAGAGCAAGGGTCTTCCCATGGTTGTTCCAATCCGTTCCAACTTCATGATTGCTCCAATCCTTTCCGGCTTCATGGACATCCTTTATCAACCCGTTAAGTGCTTCCTTGAGTCGTTTCGCTCGACTTCTTGTGATCGGTCCAGGCGGCACTTCAAGAGGATCCGCATTCCTTCTTCCGGCTTGACTCTCATCATGTTTTTCACGAATTGTAACCCTAGTATAAAGGCTCCTAGGGTTTAGAACAACTTAGAATTTACATCTTTGAACATTAAACACTTTTGAGAGGCACCTCTTTTGGTTCTTCAAGAACTAATTTGAACTTATCGGATTGATTTCCATGGTGTTTATCCCGACTTATCAATCGGTCTTTCATCCCGATTGTGGCGTCTTCACATTATACCAAGGTTCTTGTCTCGCTTATAGACAACGGGTCGCGGTTTTCCACTTTAGGTGTTTGGGAGTCTTAAGTAACGAATTTCCGAACGTATTGGTATTGGGTTTCGTCACGGGTTGGCGTAGTTCGTATCAACATCAATACTTTAGAGGAGAACAAATAAAGAGAGAATTTATTTTATGTTAATGGAATTGTGAAGGGTAAAATGTGTACTTTCATTTTTATAGAGGTAGTTGCACTAATCTTTTTTCTAGTGCATATGTCTATAATGTTAGATTGAAGGTGACATTGCATTAGAAGCCCTATGATTTACACTAGTTTGGTGGAAAAGGATCCATAAAAGTTAGTAAGATGGTCAAGGTTTTGATCAAGATTAGCAACTATGAAGATGAAATGGAATGTGGTGTTGATCCAATGGGTACTGTGAATGTTTTGTTAGGACAACCTTGGTTATTTGACAAGACAATGTTGTATGATGGATTCTAAAATACTTGCACTCTTAGGAAGGATGGTCATGAGATAATGCTATTTACTATAAGTTTAGACGAGGTAAAGAGGGAAAAAATTGCTCAAGGGAAGTTGAAGGAAGGAATGGATAGCTTGTTTGCAAGAAGGTTTTATTCCAAGGCCACAAAGAGCCAAGATTTGAGGCAAATCCTTTTCAAAGGTAGAGGTGATGATGGCGATTAGAAGTTTAAACTCAATTTCGAAAGGTTGTGCAAGAAGTTATATTTGAATGGAATTGGTTAAGGTTCTAATTGCAGGAAGTAAGCCTACAAAAGTTAAGATCTAAACTTAGAGAGTTCAACACACAAGTAAAGATTGTAGGAAACTTAGTTGTAGGAGGAAATCTAATGAAGGGCAAGATTAGAATCACAAAGGAACTCAAGTCCGAAGTACAAGCAGTTCATCTAGAAGAAAGATTTATGGTGTTGGTTTTAAATGCAAGCTAGCTTTCGAAATAAAGATAGAGTTAGTGTTGCTTTTGATAACAAGTTAAAGACCTTTTGATGAAATACTTCTAATATATGCATCAAAAGAGGCTTTTGAAGGCAAATCTTTTAAAGACATTATTGGCACGAGAAAACCTTTGTTTGAAATGGATAATATTTTGAATCTTTTATATTAGAAAATAGAATATTAAAGTGCCCATAGAATTAGGATGCAGTTGTCTATATAGTTATTTTATTTCCTTTTAGACAGTTATTTACCAATCTAGCATTTTTCCTTTTTCATAGTAGCTACTTTTGTATTTTTCTATAAATATTTATGTAACCCCATGTGTGAGAGAAGTTGTTAATATTGAATGAATATTTCTTTTGTTACTTTCTTAAGTATTTGTGTGGAATTTTTATGCAGTTATTGAGAGTGCGTTCTTGTTAATCTTATTAGTTAGAATATCCATCTAATTGTAGCAATCTTCTTTTAGTTGATCTAGTTGTGAGTCACATTGATTACTTCAATTAACCCATTTGATTTTCATAAATTGTTAGTTGTATCTATTGTAGAAGTTCAAACACCCTTACCTAGTTGAACTATTGAATACCAATTTGACTAGTTGCCTATATCCTAATATTTTATTGTTCCTATCAACATCGAAACTCAAAAAAATATTTGCTTTCTACATCACAAACACAAAAATATCAAAAAAATTCTAGCTTTGTTCATTGTATGCAAATTTGGCCGTGACTAGATTCCCATCTTAGGAATTTAGGCACATCATATTTTCTATAGTTAAAAACTAACTATATAATCTTGAATAAACTAACTACCATAGCTTGTTTTTTTTTTTTTCTTATTGTCCACTTCCTAGAATTACTGTACCACAAATCTTGCTTAGATTTGCAAGAAATCTCTAAGGTATAAGAATCTCATGAACAAAAGAATCCCTTTAGATGAGATTATAGGTGCATGCATTAAATGCTCTTAATTGAGGCTTTAAGGAGAAGGGATAAGCTAACTTAAGACACTTAACTTCATTTTCCAAGTGCATGCTATCCACTTCACTTCTATACCCATTTCATTTCTAAAAGGATTACAACACAATTCACTTTCTGTACTCCATATTCTTAAACTTTCATTTATGTATCATTTGGTTGTCAAGATTTTATGGTACTGGGTTAGACAAAATTTTGTCTTTCCTTTGGTTTGCATATTTGGTTTAATTACTAGACAAAAGAAGTCCTGAAGTACTGGACAAAATACTTAAATTTTGTATCATATAAAATAAGGTACAAAAATTAATTTCATAGGACAAAAATAAATATATTTTGAAATCTCAAAAATGTCCTTAGTCATTATAATACCGATTAAATTTACATTATAGCTATTAAATATTAAGGCAAATTATTTTAATTTAATATGTATCAATTTATCATAATATCAATTTAATTAACACTATGGTTATTAAATATAAGACAAATTATTGTCATTTATAATATGAATGATTAATTTTTTTAATTACATAGCAAATCAATGGATTTACATTTATTATTTTATGTAATTCATTCAATTACATGAATTAAATAATCTCTTTAGATTGTATTTTTTTTAATAATATTTAAAATATAATTAAATAACCATGATATTATATAAAGGACATAATTGTCAAAATACCATGTTCAATGTAATACTTTGTAATACTTAACCATGACATCACAAAAATCTTTGTCTAGTACTAAACATAACAAACATGGTACAAAAAAATTATTTTGTCATGTTTTCCTTATTTTGTACTATTCAGTACTCTTTATACTGTTTAGTACTACAAATCAAATGTTACCTTAGTGCAAAGTCTATTATGATTCTAAAAAGGTAAGGAAATCTTCATGTCAACTTCTTACCTTAATATAAGTATCTTTTATAAGGATACTTAATTCCTTCTTAAATTTAACAACTTGGTTTAGATTAGTAATCTTAAGAACAAGCATTAAAGAGGCAAATATCAATGTAAACTATGCTTTCCCATTCATTAAACTTGATGTCCTTTGAGAAATATATGAGTAAACCACTAATCATTCCTTTTTTTTTTTTTATGATAAACATGCTGAGGTTTGATGATCAAAGTAATCTTTTGGAAGGATTTCCATAAAAGTCAAGAGAGATAGATTATCCTTGAAATTTATTACTTTCCCATTAAAATATCTCCAAAACCTCTTTTAATTAACTCTTCTTTTATGGCTAGGTTAAGACTGTCTACGAAGTGAAGAAGAAACTAAAGTTGAGTGGCATAAGAGAATTAAGCAAAACTTTAAAGACCACCTTAAAGTAAGTGGAACCAATAATAGGATTTCTACATAACTTCACTGGATACTATCATATGTTTATATGGAAGTACTAGCTTAGAATTTCTTAGTATTTTGAGAACATTGTTTTTCTTAATATTGATAATAGTTTATTTAAGATGATAATAAAGCTAGTTGATGAAGAATCATGGATTTTAAGATGCATGAGCATGATATGAATTCATGGTAAAAAGCTTCATGATTAAGAATGCAAATAATCTCTGCTAACCTTTATGTAATCTTAGCTAAAGTAAGGATATAAAATATATTCAAGTGGATGAATTGAAGATGATAGAAGTTGTGTTAAAATCTTTGAACAATAGTTTTGATGATAACAAAAGGGGATTATGTTATTTCTAACATCTTTATTTAATGTGCAAGTTGTATTTAGGAAATAGTTTTTCTTTGATAGAGTTTTATTTGAAGTTTCATTATTAAAAGATAAGTAAATGGATAATATGGTTTAGAAACAAACAAGTGCAAGGTTGAATATAAGTTTGTGAAAAAAATTAGAAGCAATAATTTTAGATTGAAGAAATCTAAATTGGAATGAATTTATTATAAACTATTTGAACCTAACCAAATAAGGAACTAAGCAGATCATAAGAAATGTATCTAGAAGATGAAAGTGGATCCAAAACTTGACTATTGGAACTAGTATAGAATTTGGCAAGTTAGAATTAGTTATGGGAACTTAGTTTTTGAAAGTTGGAAACAACTTAATATGGCATTTTTGAAATCAAGCAAGGAATGGATATTCAATATATAAGTGGGACAAGTTGAATATAAGACGCACCTCCACTACTTGAATATATTTGGATAATATATTTAACTTATTACATGGAAGTTGGACTTTAAATATCATGGGGATTTTTATTTGATACACATTAGTGGGGAGATAAAAAAGGAAAGTAAATCATTTCTTTAAGGATATGGAGGGTAAGATTATGAGAGATTTATAGAATGATTATCAATAAATAATACACTTGATAATATCATAGTCAAATATTTCTTGTTATTTATTGAAGGAATAAAGCAAGCAATACATTTTGTCAAGTTATGTTGGAATAATATTGAAGAATTAAAGATAGATTTTAATGAGACTACAATAAAAAAGGATTGAATCAAGGATCTTACATCAATAATCCAAAATTGACAATTTGGATTAGGAAAATTATACAAGTTTATGAAAACATGTTGATATTTAACTATAAATAAGCTCATATTTTTTGATAGAGCAGAAGAAGAGAATATTGCAATACATAACTTATACAAGAAAATGCAAAGTAATCAAGTTTTTATATTATATTTTTGTATTAGAACCAATCTTGTAGAGGAGTTAAATTTTGTTTTACTCATGACTGTATTCATTTTTCAGAAGTTATTATGTGGTTGAGGTTACATTTGTTCACTATAATTCTATAAGTTAGCTTTAGGAGAAGTTAAGTGAAATAGAGCAACACGTGATTGTGTTGTGTTGTGGCAAACTATTATGACTTTTGAGTTTTAAAATTTTTGATATAGTGGAATGATTGGATATCCAACATGCAGAGGTTGGAAGAGTAAATAGATGCATAAGGTGAAACTATTATAAATCATTTGCTTGATCTTCTCATCTCTACACTTTTTACTTTATTGAAATTTATTTATTTTTGCTATTATATGTAATTAATTTCCACCACTTAGTAATAAAAAAGGGATTATTTTTTAATTAATTTGAAAATATTTAAAATTTTATAGCAATCAATTCAACTCCCTTTTCCCCTCCCAATTTCTAATATGTGACCACGAAATTGAAATGTTTAAGATGGAAACATGCCATGACCTTAATGAAGGGATTTCACACAAATTACAAGTTAATTCAAGTGATTAGATGAAAAGTGGAATGATCTCACAAATATCATGAGATTTAAAGTTGAATAAAAGGGTTAAAGTTGGTTAAAAGCATGAGCCATGGACATAAATTGGATAAATGTACTTTATTCCATGATAAACCAAGTATTTTAATGTTTAGTAGAAGCATAAAGTAAATATAGGTTGATTTAGGGTTAATTTGTGATAAAGAATAAGTGATTCCTTAAAAAGGGATGAAATTATGTGTAATCTTATAATTTAGCCACACATGCCATGGTAAACTCAAGCAAATGTATTGAAAATACGATTAACTTAAAAAATTATTAAATAGTAAATATACTATCATTAGGAGTGAATCGAAATGAGAAACCAAGGAAATTTCCAAGATTAGCTAACTACCATAACTTTAGGAGACATGCTAACTTGTGGGCCTTCCTTGCCTAAATAGCCAATTCCATATGAAAGTACACTTTGATATCTTTGCAATGATATAAATGACCTAAAATGAAGAAATAATGATCAAAACACAAAAAGAGTAAAACCGAGCAAGTTAGGACCTTAGTTAGAACCTCCTTATGTTTAGAATCTTAAAAACCTACTCATTTCTTAATTTCTTATCATTAGTGACTTAAAGCATCCTATTGAAATTTTTAACTAATTATTAAAATGGACTTATCCAAGTGAGTGACTCTTTATGATTATATAATTCAATGGATTTGTTTGTAATATCGGTGTACTCTTTATCCTAGACGTATAGGTAAGTGTACTTATCGATTCTATAGTATAGTGAATATTAATATCAAGTATCAATCCCACAAAGACTATGAGTATTGGCATTAACCTTTTCTCTTATTATCTAATTGTAAAAGTCAAATGAGGAAATAAGAAAGTAAATTAAGAAAATAACAATATATGAAAACATATCTAGATATTGAATCTCTCTAGAATTACTAATGCAAATAACTAATTATTATTCAACTCTAGTATTAAATTCTTAGACTATGAGAATTTCTAAATTGAACTAATAGCTTTCTCGAGTATACTAATTCTTAATTTTAGATTGATTAGTTGGAATCTCTTCTTAATTAAAATCCCTAGAATCACATTACTTTCAATTTGTGAATTCTACTAGTAGGTTTGGTCTTAATCTAGAAGATCTATGTCGTCCTATCTCTAACATTGCATAGAACTCTTTCCCATTATGATAGGTCTATTCAAACATAGGATCTCTCAATTTCTAAGAATGAAATTAAACTTCAAACTAATACATCAACAATATTAATTTGAAAACAATAAAGGGGACATAATTAGATTACAAGAATATTAATGACTTCATTAAATGATTAAGCTAACATCATATTAAAATTGGAAGCAAAACTATAAAAATAATGTATAAAGAAAGGCATAAAAAATTCAATAACAATAAAATTCTATGACTACTCTAATTCTAATTCTAAAATTTTATATCTATTTCTATCTATCTCTAACTAGACTTTGCACTTCTTTATATAGTAATCTAGTGTGTCTTGAAAGGGAAAGTTGTATCTTCATGAAATGAAAATTTGAATTTTCATAAAATAGGAAAGTTGTCTTCAATAGGTAGGAAATCGTATCTTTAATATTATTTGTAAACAAAGACAGTAATTTTCAGCAACTATGATAGAATAGGAAAGTGGAAATTGTGCATGACACAATCTAAACACAGTTTCTTGCACGTTGTATATCCTGATTAATTAGTAGAATCCTTTTCTATCGATACATGGGCACTAAAATGGTCATGTTGATAGCCATGTTGAAGCTTTTCTTATAAACTACATCAACATGGTCATGTACGTGATCACGTACTTGACTATGTAATTTTTAAAATTGTGTTACTTGTTTATATGAGCTCCAAATTGTGTGAAACTTGTTTAATTTATTTCTTTAATCCAAATTACTTTAAAGGACTTAAAATCAAAATATGAGAAAAAATAGTGTAATATTTAATCAAATGTGCTCATAAAATAGACTAAAATCAAATAAAAATTAATTAATTATAAGTCTTTTTTAACTCTTATCAAACTTTCCCACACTTAAGCCTTAGCTTGTTCTTAAGCAAAAATATATCAAGGGAAAAAAAATAACTGAAGGTAAGATCGGTACATTGATTAATTTTACTTTACATAGAACTAACATTTATATCGCACCTAACCTGTTGATAGCTTATAACTTTAATTTGCATTTAACAGTTTATTGAATTAAAGTACATAGCAACTTTTGTACATATTTCATTCAATCACATAGCAATGTAGCTAATCCATGTAAATTAAAGCTTTACCATGTCATTTAAACAAAGATTTATAAACTTAAAATCAAATTTAACATCAACTAATTAAGAAAGAGTCATCCACACTTTATCCACTTATCTAAAATGTGTACATCCCCTTGAGCACCATAATGTTAAACAAATGCATTTTACATTCATCCATCTCCTGAATTTCTTCCTTATTTATTTTATTTATTTATTTATTTTTCAATTGGGAGTAATATTTTTATTTATTATTATTTTTTTAGTAGCATGAAATAGTTTTATTGGTTAGTAAGTCTTAGACTATTAGGTTTTAAGATATCCCTTCAAACCTCCACTCACTCCATTGCTTTTTATTGTTGTTAAATTCAGTTTTCTTAAGCTTTTCTCTTTACACATGTGACGAGCTTTTAGCCAATGATCTTGAGTTCATCACCTATGTCAACAAGTGTTATCCCTAGAAGGGCACCTTGCAGGCTTAATTGCTTAAGTCAACAAGGCTTACTACCGTACTTTATTTATTTATTTTTTCTAACTCCTAATCCCCTTATTTATTTATTTTTCGAGGAAAATCACTAAGAGACAATTTTCATATATTCATTTATTCAAAATTATAATACCCTAAAAATTTCTAAAGGATGAGCAAACATTAAAGTAAGCTTAAAAACTTAGACTCCTAATTCCTAATCAATGATATTGCTTCAATTCTAAGTCTTAAATAAAAGCTTAAATAACATATAACTCTACTTCACATAGATTCCACAATTTAACTTCAATCAAATGTTAAAATCTATTTATGGTTAAGTAAAGATAATGAATTTTTTTCCCAAAAAGTTGCTTATTTGAATGAAGCAAATTTGTTAATGCAATAAAGTGATTGTTATATATATAGCAAATAATCACGATATTTTCTTCCCCACACTTAAAATTGTATATTGTCCCCAATGTACAAAATAAGCATAAAATATAAAAATAAACAAATTAAAAACTCACGGGAAAGGAAATAATGCAAACTACTACTTCCCTAGTTTAATTAATTCAACCATGTCTTGATGAAACATTCCAGCCAATGAGTATAGTGGACCTTGTAAAACAAGAAAAGAAAAAAAGTAAAAGAGAGAATAAAATTACAAATAACTAAGTATAAATCAAAACTAAAAAAAAAATAAAATAAACTAAATAAAATGAAATAAAATTAAACTAAATTAATTAAAGCTTGGGTTGCCTCATAAGAAGTGCTTTTGTTTAACGTTGTTGGCTCAATGTATTGCACACTCATTAATTAAGGGGGGTTGAAGGTTAAATTTCCTACATTCATCTTGTTTGAACCCATTTAGACAATCTTTCATACTTTGCATGAGACGTAACTCCATGAGATCTTCATGAATGATTTCTTGTACACAATTGAAAACGGCCAAATCAATTGTTTCAAGGAAATAACAAGTATCATTATGCTCAAGAGAGTGTTATGTTTCAATAGAAACTTTAAAAACTATTTTTTTCCCACTAACTCTCAGAATTAATTTACCATCTCCTACATTAACAATCACTCTCCCCGTTACAAAATCAACTAGAAAAATTAAAGTGCCAATCTTCACTAGCATACCTTCAATTATGCCTTTAGGAAACTTAGTCGACCATCAGCAGGTTACAAACTCATTCTATTTGGTTTAGGTTCTCCTAGTTTTAGTCTTTTAAATAATTTATATGGCATTAGGTTTATTCTAGCACCCAAATAAGCCAAAACTTTTTCAATTAACAAGTCACTAATTAAATAGGGTAAAGTAAAACTTCTTAGATCGTTTAATTTTCTTGGTAAATTGTTTTGCAAGATTGTGACCATTCTTTACTAAGTGGGATTGTTGAGATCTTTTCCAATTTCCCTTTGTTTGAGAGTAAATCCATTAGATATTTTGTATACTTCGACATTTGGGATAAGGCCTCAACAAAAAGTAAATTAATGTGAAGTTGTTTAAAAAATTTTAAAACCTTATGGTATTGCTCATTGAAGTGTTCTTTTGTTAAATGCGTGAGGTAAGGAATTTTTGGAACATATTCTTTCACTTTTAGAGTTTTCTTAATATCTTTCTCTTGCTTTTTACTTTCTTGTATCACCTTTACTCCACTGGATTTTTGTTTATATTGTAATTCTTTTCCACTTCTTAAGATAATTGCCTTGACCTATTCTTTAAGACTTAGTTTTGAGCTTCTAGGTAACATACCATGTGGTCTTTTCGAAATCATCTTTGCAATTTTCCCCACCTGGTTTTTCAAGTTACGAATAAAAGCTTCTTGATTTCTCAATGATGCTTCCATAGCTTCAAAATGAGTCTCGGTTGTGTGGATAAATTTTGTCAACATATCCTCCAAATTTGATGTCTTTTCTTATGGTGGTGGTGGTTGAAATTCGAGTAGAATGTTTCTTTGTTGATTTCCCTAAGAAAAATTGGGGTGATTTCTCCATCCTAAATTATAGGTATTATTGCAGGGGTTGTTCTACTACTTACTTGGAGTCTTACAAAATCAACATGCTTATTAAAATTAGAAATTGAATTTGACTTATTTGATTATTGTGCCATGAATATCCCATCAATTTTCTTACTTAGTACTTTGACCTATGTTGCTAAGGTAGTAACAGCATTGACATCATAAACTCCTGCTTCTCTTTGTTGTCTTGCCCTTGTAACATTCTATTGATAGTTGTTTCTGGCTATATTTTCAATCAAATTTTGAGCCTCTTTAGGTGTTTGTTATTTAGTATTCCTTTAGTGGTTAAATCAATCATCTACTTGGTGGTCTAGTTTAATCTTCCATAGAAGGTCTGGATTTGCATTAACAATGTAAGACCATGGTGTGGATATCTCCTAAGTAGATCTTTGTATCTCCCATGTATCATATAGTGTCTCTAAATATATTTGAGCATAAGAGGAGATATCGTTTCGTAGTTTCCCTGTCTTAGCTGGTGGAAAATACTTTGCCAAAAATTTCTCTGTCATCTAGTCTCATGTAGTGATTGAACCTCTATGAAGAGAGTTCAACTAGTGCTTTGCTCTATTTCTTAAAGAAAAAGGAAAAAGTCTTAACTTGATGGCATTGTCAATGGCCCCATTAATCTTGAAGGTATCATAGATTTCTAAGAAGCTTGCAATATGTGCATTTAGATCTTCATCTTGCAGACTATCAAATTGAACAAATTGTTGGACCATCTATATAATGTTAGGTTTAATTTCAAAATGATTGGCTAAAATTGCAAGCTTAATAGCACTTCAATTAGCTCTTATAAGTGATGGTCTCACATAATCAAACATTGTTCTATCATCTTATTTGTTAGCCATATTGGTAGATTCATTATTGTTAGATTCTTGAGCCAAAACTTGATATCCTTGATATGCTCTACAACATCCCCTTGCCATAAACAAAAGAAGAAAAATAAGAAAATAGAAATTAATAGAATAAGCAGTAAAAGAAATAATGATTAGATTAATATGATATAAGTGTTCCTAATATCCTAATCCCCTGCAATGGCACCAAAAACTTAATATCAATCTATCCTTTATCTTAAACCTATAGGGAAGTGCACTTATTAATTATATAGTATAAAGGATATTAAAACCGAGTGTCAATCCCATAGGGACTATGATTACTAATATTAATCCTTTCTCTTCTTATCAAATTGTAAAAAATAAATGTGGAAATAAGCAAGTAAATTAAGACAATGACAATCTATGAAAATGTACCCAGATATTGAATCCCTCTAGAATTACTAATGCAATTAACCAATTATTATTCAACTTTAGTGTTGTATTCTTAGACCATAGGACATCCTAAATTGAAGTAATAGCTCTCTCTACTAACTCTTAATTTCAAGTTGATTAATTGAAATCTCTTTTTAATTAAAACCCATAGAATCGCATTATTTCTTATCTGTAAATTCCACTATTAGGTCTGACTATGATTTGGAAGATTTACATCACCTTATCTCTATGATTGCATGCTACTCTTTCCAATTATACCGGATCTATTTAAAGATAGGATCTCTCAATCTCTATGAATGAAATTAGATTTCAAACTAATACGATAGCAATATTAATTGGAAAACAATAAAGTACACATAAGTGGATCATAAGAATATCAATAACTTCATTGAATAATAAATTAGAAATTACATGTTCATTCTAGAGTTCATCATACTTGAGTATTAAGATAACATGATATTAAAATTGAAAGCAAAACTATAAAAATAATGCATAAAGAAAAGCATAAAAAAAATCGATAACAATAAAATTCTAGATTATTTATAAGAAATCCACTCTCTGTCTCTCTTTAGTTCCCCTCATTTGAGAGCAAATTGAAGTGAACTGAAGCCATAAAATGGTTCCCCATCATCAGTAGAGTAAAGCCCAATCATTAATTATATTCAAGAATTTGTGAATTGCTTCAATTTGATCAAGAATTGAAGTTTAGTTTTATAAAGCTTGAAGAATGGGTTCAAGCGAAATCGATCAAGATACATGCTTCCAATCCTAAAATTGATTGAGGGGTTTGCTTGTCCACAACATTAGGAGTTAGATCGACCCAAGAACTATTGTGAATCGCACAAAATATATTATTAGCGATGTTTATATCTAAAGTTTAAAGTATAAACTCTAATTCACTAATAAATTATTTATTGTAAGACTTGTTTTTTTTTTTTGTAACTTTTTATTCATTAAATAAAAACATTAAAACACATTTTCGAATTGTCTTTTTAATAATAATTTTTTTTAGATTTTAGGACTTTTTAAATGAAAAAAAATAAAAAACACTGTGCACAAGGGTTTATGGTGGAAAAACAACATGCTTAGCCACTATTCCCAACCCTGCCATTTACACCCTAAACACATTTTCTCTTGTGTAACCTTTGTCTTCTCCGACCAGATCAACAACAGGAGCCACTTGAGGAACGATGAAATTTTCTTCAAAACCGTTCATCATCACCCGTGAGGAATCGTCATCTTCCAACCGTAGGCTTCTATCTGTATCAAGCTGAGAATTTTGTTCCACAGCATTATCTAAAATTAGGGTTTTAAGAATTTTTTTTGGGTAGATCATCTTATTTACTGGGTAAATCAGTTTAAACAAAATTGAATCATCAATTTAGTTGTAATGCTGCTCTATTTTGTTCCGATTAGGGCGTTACAATCATCAAAATAGTTGTGATTGGTTTCATAATTTTTTTTCTATTGAATTTTTTGGGCGTACCTATGCAAGTTATTTTTCTTTTATGTCAATGTTGAATTTTTGTGGTCTTTGAAAGCTAGAATTTAGGAAACCTTTTGATCTCTATCCTTGATTTCATTGAGTTACCCCCTTCACTAACTAAGATTTAAGTGGTTGATACACATAGGAAAGTTGAGTAGAGAATGGTTGAATGAGTTGAAATAGTGGAAATAGCAGCAACTGTATTTGAAATGTTTTCATGCAGAAGTTTGGAGTTTAGTCTCATAGCTGGCATGCTTAATTCTTTTTGTACTTGAAGTTTAGCGTTTTAGTGTCCTCTTTGGGTTCTAGGACACTAGAAGATTGGAGAATGCTTGATAAAACTTTTCTTGCCTTAATCCTAAGATTGTTGCTACTGTGAATAATGGAAATGAGAGGATTTTATCCATTAGTTTAGCATAATCCACAAACTTATTGCAAAAGTCATGTAAAACACATTGAAGGTAGTGGTTTCTAAAATTGATTTTCATCTGAAATCATTTTTATTAATAGAAAGCAAATACAAGATGCAGCTTTAATTGTGAAGAATGATTCCTATTTCAGGATATCGTGGGTGTCATTTGCAAGTTAGACATTGAGTGGCATTTATTCTTCTATATTTAAATTCTTTCATATTTTTGGCTTGGCTTGACTTGACTGTGTATGTTATGAACATCACCTTTGCTCACTTTGACTCCAATTTCCTGGATGATCCAACCAACCGTGTAGCTTTTGACACACACACACACACATACATATTTTTCATAAAACTATCATAAATCATGACTATGGATCATTAGCAATAGTCCATATTCTTTTAAAAGCAAATCCCTATTTTTGTTATTGTAAACAAACCTTCTTGTTTTGTCCACATTGATGAAATTACAAGGCAAAGAATGAAATTTGTTGGTTCAACAAAAATAGTGTGTTAAGGTTGATTTAATCAACTTTTTTTTGTGTTCTTTGCTGTTGAAAGATTTAAGGATTGTAAAATGATTCCTAATACTCTAGCTGTAGAATACATGGGATGTGAAGTATACAAATATAGCTACGTTGCCTTGTTATGCCCTATTTGATCGTGTTAGGAAGGCTTCCATAGTTCTTAAGAAACCTGCCTTCTTTGGAGACATGGGCCGTGAAGTATACAAATATAGCTACATTGCCCAATTCACCTCCTAAAAGTTCATCAATTGCCTTATCAACCATCCACAATCATGAGTGTACCATATGATGCTACATTACTTAATTACTACTAATTACTAATAAGTGTGTTGTAGCTTCTAAATTCTTGAAAATCGTCTTTTTTTGTTCTGTTATGTAGCTAAATTTTTAGCAAAATTTGCTGACTTTGCTATGTTGGCTTGTGGTGTATTTCCTTATAGTAATGCATATTCATATCTTATATATAGAGGCATAGCTATGACCATTAGCATTTGATTTTGACATTGTGCCTAAGCATAATAACAATAATGCTTAGATAGTAAGTTGGATTGGTGAGGGGTTTAGCAATGCTTCATCTTTGTTGTCGAGAGAAGTGGTATTGTCTCCACATGGTTAAATCTTAGTCAAGGTTAACTTAAAGTGTAATTTATGATTTTTTTTTATGTCTTTGCTTGATCTTATTTAATAAAGACTGTGTTGTAGGCTTGATAGTTCTTTATATTGAAGAAGAATAATAAGTGAAAGATGAGATGTTTTTAGTCCAATTTATTAGATATCATACTCAATGTCATGTTTATAGCATTCGACATATATCTACAGTGTTGACTTGATATTTGACTTAATGTGGATTTTTTTTTTTCTTTTATGGTATGTATGGGAGTTTTATTAGCATTTTCACTAATTCTTTAGGGCCCTTATATTTCCAGACTAAGTAAACTTACAAGTTCACAATTTAAATGCTTATATGTTTATCATTTCAAGTCTACTTTACTTTAAAATAAAGTTCATTATATGTTTACCATTTAAGAACTAATGTTTTCATTATATGTGTGTAAAACATTATTGATTTGCTATGGGATTCTTCTACAGTTATGGATAA
This sequence comes from Laguncularia racemosa, assembly GCA_037954665.1. Taxonomy (NCBI): domain Eukaryota; kingdom Viridiplantae; phylum Streptophyta; class Magnoliopsida; order Myrtales; family Combretaceae; genus Laguncularia; species Laguncularia racemosa. Next base: position 5,734,004 of record JBBMOL010000004.1, read on the forward strand.
GAGTTGGATAAATTGTAATATTGAAAGTGAAGAGTACCTATAAGGTATAGAGTTTTTCATTGTATACTTGTGCATGAAGTATGGAATGGACAAGAGGTTAAGTTGTCCATGTAGGAAATGTTTAAATGTGTCCATGCGCACTATGAATGTAATAAGAGCACACTTGCTTGTTGATGGGATAGATGTAACTTACCATTATTGGATATACCATGGTGAGGAGCCGACCATTGAATTGCTAAGGAGAACTTGAGGTAGGATTCATCATGAAGAATATGATTTTAGAACATATAGAAGCAAGGGGTTCAATGAGGAAAATGACGACGACATAGATGGACTTGATGAGATGCTAGAAGATTTAGAGGCATTTATTGACAATCAAGCTGAAGGTTTAACTCCTATGGATGGATTTGATTTCCCACCCAATTTTGTTGATGGGTTAAGAGTTGACTCACAATAAGAGCTTTATTCAGAGTGTAAGTTATCAAATTTCTCATTTATTGTGAAGCTACTTCACTTAAAAGTATACAACAAGTGGAGTAATAAGTCTTTTGATATGCGTCTCCAACTTCTTCATGATGTGATCCCTAATGGAGAGTCGCTTCTTAAGTCATACTATCATGCAAACAAGTACTTACGGGGATTGGGCATGGGTTGCCATTACATTCATGCATGCAAATATGACTATTGCTTGTTTTGGGGTAGTAACAAGCACCTCACACAATGCCCAACATGTGGTACCTCAAGGTATAAGGTATGTAGTGGATCTAGGAAGAGTATTCCTCAAAAGGTTTTGTGTTACTTTCCTATGAAACCAAGGTTGCAACGCTTTTTCATGAATGCTAAAGTCGCTCAAAAAATGTGTTAGCATAAAGAGGAACATAAAAAACAAGAGAACTGTATGGATGGGCTATCTTGGGTCAATTTTGACATTGAATTCCCTGATTTTTCCAAGGACTCTCGCAATGTTAGGTTAGGGCTAGATAGTGATCGGTTCAATCCTTTGGATCTATGAGCCAATCATACAGCATGTAGCCTGTGGTTCTACTTACATATAACTTGCTACCTTGGATGTGTATGAAGAAAGAGTTCTTGATGATGTCATTGTTAATCCCAAGACCTAAAGCACCAGGGAAGGAGATTAATGTCTACTTGCAGCCTCTAATTGATGAACTTAATGATCTTTGGGTTAATGGATTATGGACATATGATGCATATTCGAAGTCTTCTTTCAAAATGCATGTCGCTTTGTTGTGGACCATCAATGACTTTCTTGCTTATGGGAACTTGTCTGGGTGGAGTACAAAAGGCTATAGTGCTATGTAAGCTAGAGTTGATCTTTCGCCCTGCTTTTTTTGACATTATGGTGCATCTAGCTATCTACTTGCCTCGAGAAGTATTGCTGGCTAGACCAGTTGCTTATCAATGGATGTATCCCATTGAGAGGGATGATATTGGTTTTCATATTCATTAGTTATGTGTTAGTATTATTCTACCTTCTGACACTCCATGTAAATTCATGAGTGTAGGTACCTAGGTTCGTTAAAGCAATTTGCTAGAAATAGAACTTATCCAGAATGCTCCATTGTAGAAGCATATGTTGTTAACGAGTGCTTGACTTGGTGCTCGCTTCACTTACAAGACATTGAAACAACATTTAATCGTCCAGATAAGAATTTTGATTCATTGGAAGAAGGTGGTAGTGATGTTTTCACCAACAGAGTTGGTCTCATATCCCTTCCTACATATGTTATGTTATCGAACAAGGAGGTTGAAGTCATGACATGGTATATCATCAATAATTGTCACGAAATTTAGCCTTATATAGAGTAAGTGTGAATAGGAGCTTCTCAAATTTTACAAGATTGCTGTAAATTAATGACTAAACTAAGTTGAAAACTGTGATGTAGGGAACATAAGGTCATTTTAAGAGCACAATATGGTGATAACATAGATGAGCACCATAAAAGGGAATTTTTTCAATGGTTTATAGATAAGGTAAACACAATAATATAATGTTGTGTCTAATTGAGAAGTTAACTTTTTAAGATAAGCATTCACTTTTTAATTTGTGGATGGTGTAGAAGAGACCATGGTATGATAGTTCTGACCCGGTGCTTAGTGCATTATATGCATTGTCCATAGGGCCCAAATCTTGCTACAAGAGATACAGCAAGTTGATATATAATGGTGTTCAATTTCAAACATCAGAGTTTGATAGTAGGAAGAAGACTCAGAATAGTGGATATTGCTATGTTGTAAATGCATGCATATTGCTTTTATGTATATAGTAGGAATGTTGTGGGTTTTGATGATGTAGGGACTAATGTTGTCATTATACGTGCAATATGTGTTGTCATATAGGTGTTAAGGGACACTATTTTAGAATATTGAAGAATTTGCATGGTTTTAATTCCTTTGGGCCAATATTGTAGAATAATGATGTTTTGCTTACATGTTAAGGATGAATATGTGAGTACTTTGTAAATGTCTTACAGCTATCTGAGCTTTCTCAAGCAGTAGCACGGCTTGCTGGGAATTTTCCAAGTACTTCAAGTAAATAATCATAAAAATGTGATAGTATATTGTCCCTCCCCAAACCCCCCCCCCCCCCCCCCCCCGTGTTAATTTAAAAAAAAAAGATATAATTGTATGCATGTGTTGTTTAAAGGTTGTATATTTTGTGACAGGAACAAAAAACGCAGAAGACCTTGTTTACTCACTAAGTACATCTAATAGTGATGATACATCAAGTAGTGAAGAAAAATGTGATGTGAAGATGATGAAAGTAGTGAAGATGAGGATGAGGACTGATGCGAGAAATAGGATGTTAGAAGAGTTCATGTAATGTTTAACGTTAAACCTATTGAAGTTTGACATTTTTTCATCTTATGTGGATTTGTTTGGTTAAGATTATTGTCACAAGTTTTCTTGATGTGAAAGCATCATGTTTATGGAGTTTGTTTGAATATGTGGAAAAGAAATTTGTAGGGTATATATAATTGTGTATAACTAAATAGGTGCATTTTGGCTGATATGAAGATTGTCAATATAGGTTGAAATCAATGCCTATTACAATTACTACATTTAAACATTGCTAATATGGAAAAATTGTGGCTTAACTACATTTAAATGTCGCTTATCATAATTGTCAGTTACGTCTAAATGTTGCTAATGATAGTCTTTTACTACGTTTAAACGTCTCCAATATTACTCATTTGCCGCGCTCTTTGTGTCCAATAATTATTTAATTGTGCTACTACTACGTTTAAATGTTGCAGATTCTATTACTATTAGCAACGTCTAAACGTTGCTAATGGTAATCTTTTATTACGTTTAAAAGTCACCTGTAGTACTGATTTACTACACTTTTTTTTTTTGGCCTTTAAATTTTTAATTATCATTTTACAACGTTTGAATGTCACGTATAACCTTTTTTTTTTTGCAATGTTTAAACGTTGCCCAATATAACACATTTAGCTATGTTTCCACCTTTAGCGATGGACCTTTGGCAACGTTTATTAAATGTAGCTAAATCTTTTTTGCGATGTTTATTTTATGTTTAGCAATGTTTATTAAACGTCGTCTAACGTTGAAATTCCTGTAGTGGCCCTTGAACTAGCCGTAGACTAGTCTCTCTCCATTTTATTATTTTGTAATATATGTATTCATCTATTACAAACTTTTTAAAATAAAAGAAGATAAAAATCTTCTCTTTTCCTTTTAACCAAAATTTTTCCAAATAAAAAAAAAGAAGAATGTTCTTTTCAATACTTAATTTTCTTTTATAAACATGTTTTCTCCAAAAATAAGTTTTTGGACACCTAAATAAATGTTTTCACAGATAAAATCTCTTAGTGGGTCTTTTTCTCAAATTTTAGGATATTTTCTTAAAGTTTTTCAAGAAAAAAAAGATAAAAATTAGGGTTTAGGATTTTTCATAAATAATAAATTGGCTAAAAACTTAAAGTTGGTGCTTTTTCAAAAATAAAAATAAATAACAAATTATTTTTTTTTTTTCAAAAGAGGAACTATGGCAGCTTGATTCCGGCTAGCAGATATGTAGACACCTTTAGGGTGACCATAAAAAAATAAAAATATTATTTTTCCCAAAAACCAATAAAAACTAAAAAGATGTAAAAATTAAAAATATTTTTTTATTACCTTGTTTTGGTCCTATTACTAATTTCTTTTCTTTTGCGAGAAATTATATATGAAAAAAGGTTATTTTATATTTTTATTATATTTTAGTCAATATAGTTATAGTGTTTTCTTTACTTTCTTTTTCAATTTATTTAAATTGTTTTTCTTTAAGTGCTAATTTTTCTTTTCTTTTTTGTAGGAAATCATGAAAAGTTCTTCTAGTTAATTTTGTTCTTTTTTAGCTTATTTATTTATTTATTTTTGTGAAAACTAACAAATTCTTTTAGCTTTGTAGGAAATATGTAAAAGGCATGTCACTTCGTTTATCTTAATTATTTGCTTGTATCTTTTTACATACTTATTAACCTTTTTTAGGGAAAATAGAAACGGAAAGAAATTTCTAATAAAGGCCTCTTTTTTCTTTTTTGAAAATTCTTATATGGAAACCAATATGTTTTTAATAAGATAGTTCTTAAAATCAAACTTTTAATGGTTTAAAAAATCTTTTTATATAAAAAAGGTTTTCATGCAGGCTAGTGGTTGAAATTAGGATTAATCTATCCATTTGATCATAATTTCCCATTTTCCCCAAATTTGGTTGGGTGGCGACTTTAGTCTTTTAAAAAGTTGTTTTTATTTTTTTTTAATTTTCCTTAATTTTTTTGAGTGGCTTATATCAAATGGGTTGATCTTAATATGAGTCAAATTAAGGAAAAAAGGAAAAATTTGGGTTCGACAGATTGACGATTCCACTAGGGAAACAAGTGGGCTAGACATATGAAGATTTTTGAAATTAATAAAAAAGGAAGAGTGGCTTTTATTCTGAAATTCTTTCCCTTTTTCAAATTTCCTTTCTTGTTAATATATCGTTCTTATTTATAAATAGTCATAGTAATCGAGTTTTCATGATGTAGGAAAAGAAAAAAAAATAGTGAAAGGCCTAATGGACCTATTTATTTATTTATTTATTTTGGTGGACTTTTAATTTTTGAAAATGATGTGTGCTATATATGGTCAAGAATAGACCATCTTAAGAACCTAAGACGAGGGGCCATTGTGTAACAACTCTCGAGTTATGGTGTAACTACCTTTTGTTGGTGATTAGGTTTCCCCACTCTTGTTTCAATATGGCTTGAGAACCATTTCTTTGAAAATGTGTGAGGTTATAAAGCTTGTGGACCTATAGAGCCCACCATATTGCATTTACAATCAAATGCTGGCAAATGAAAAATAGTGTAACATATTGAAAAAAAGAATGTAGTAATAATTAAGAGTTGTAATTTTATTAATATCCCAATGTATTACAATATGTTATAAATTATTATTATTTAAGAAAAAGGAGTTAGGGTCATATAATATTGAGATGATAATAATAAAGTTACAACTTAATAAAATTGCCATACTATTATTCAATTATCGACCTTTGCATTCATGTGTTTTCATCTTGTTATAATTTTCTTGTTTGTTAATTTGTTTCCTACTTATGTATGTTTATATCATTGTTTTTTAGCAAAATAAAAAGAAAAGAAAAAAGAAAAATAAAAATTGTAAATAATTAGGTTATAAATAATTATCAACCTTAAACTTGTTACCCAGTAAAATAATCATTTGTTTTAAACCACTTCTTTGTAAATATTTTAACCTTTAGATATCATCCCTATAAGAATCAAAACTTTTAAATCGTCAATAATAATTTTTAGATTCTAATCTTACAAATAAAAAATGCTCTGACTTGTAAGCAATTATTGATATTAAATTAACCTAGCATCCCTTTTGCAAATATTTGTGATCAATCGTGCAAATATTTGTAACCTTTTGTTATCAACCTTGTATACAATTATAACCTAACAAATTGTCACCCTTGTAACAAAATCTTGTAACTTCATAGTAAAATCTCTCCTCTAATAGGGTTCCACTTTGCATAAATTTGTAAACAATTTCCTTCCAAATGGTGTCATAAAATTGTTAAAAACGGAAAGAAAAAAATTCATGAAAAGAAAAGGAGATAAGTTATTGTCGAGCCTAATTTTGGATTTTTCTTTAATTCAACCTATATTAAGACCAACCAACTTAATATAAGTTACTTGACAGCAAAATTAAGGAAAAACTATATTTTTGTTATTTAAAAAAAAAAGTGAAGTCGCCATCAACCTAAGTTGGAAAATAAAATAAGTTAATGTTAATTAGGTAGATTAACCTTAATTGGCTACTAGTTTGCAAAGTTAAAAAAAAAAAAATTCAGAAAAATATTAACAAGAAAATCTAAACTCAAGGGCTATCCTATTAAAACCTAAACGGTTATCACTTATTATTTTTTAAGAAAATGAATTAAAAGCTCCATACAATTCTCTTCATAATCACATATGCAAGATATGGTATTTTTAACATAGATAAAGCATGAAATAAATCAAAATAGCATCGAAGATTTTTAATTATTTTTTATTGTGAATTTTCTATTCTTATTTAAAAATGAAATAAAAGAGAATAAATTTTTTTCATTTTTTCTTTTCTTAAAATCAAATTGAAAAAAAGAATAGAATAAAATATTTTTATGTTTTTATGTTATATATTGAAATTTTAAAAGGAAAAAATATTTTTATTATTTTTTATATAATAAATTGAAAATGGAAAAGAATAAAATCTTTTTGTATTTTTTTATATGTATGTGGTTATTCCATAGGTGCCTATGTACTCGCTAATTGGGATCAAACTAATGTAGTTATGTTTTCAAAAAACTCTAGTAAGCTGATTAATTTTAATTATAAAAATAGACTAGGTTTACATTTATTATCATTTTAATTTATTTAAGAAAATTCTAAACCTAAACTTTATCTCCCAATTTAAAGAAAAAAAAAACTAAAGACCTAATTTTGAAAATCTCAATTAAAAGTTTTTATTTCATGAAAATCATATTTGTAGGTGATCAAACCTTTTTATGTTTTTCAAAATAAAACTATATCTTAGGCAATAAATTTCTCTTTTTCAAATTTTATATTTTTACATTTACAAAGTACTTATTACTTATTATCAAAAAACTAGTTGAGAACTTAATCGTCCTTAGGCGATGGTTACACTGCAATACCTAAAGCCTGCGCAATGGTTCCCTCTTAATTATTTACTTTACTAACTCATTAATCTTTTGAATAAATTTTTAATATATTCTAAGTCTACACCATGTTGTTAACTAAATTAAAGAAACCAAGCTAAGGTTATTAACCTAATTATATTTATATTATCAATCTTAAAATCTACTTTAATTTCTATTAATCACTAAAGAGACAAGTTAATTAAATAAACTAAGTAAACTAAATAATAATAATAATAATAACAATGACACACTTACTTGGACATGGGTTGGATTTGGGTTGTGGGTTTGTTTAAGTTGGATTTAGGTTAAGCTTAGGTTGGATTTACGGGTTTGGACAATGGTGGACAATGATAGTGATGGTGTGTCTTTGATGACCGTTACGAGCAATGAAGGTGTCTAATCCTAGGTTTTCAAGGGTGAGGAGTTGATTGGTGGTGTCGGTTTTTGCTAAAAGTTAGCTTAGGTGGTGGTCCAAGAGTCGGCCAACAGTGGAGTCCTTCGGGGTTTGTTTATTCAAGCTTCTGTAATGCTATCAATTCACAAGATCGGCCTTTTCTTACTCCTTGCGACTTAAGGAAACTAATGGCACCTGAATCGAGGCTTGAGGTTGAGTATGGGTAGAGGAATCCTAAAGAGAAGTTCTGGTGTAGGTTTGAGGTTCCTAGAGGGAGAAGGTGATTGTGCAAGCTTATGAGTGTGTATCTCATGATTCTGAAGTATTTATTTATTATTTATTTATTTTATTATGGGATCATGTTCTATTTATAGACATGCAAAATTCAACTTGATAAGCTTGAATCAAGCCCACGGTTGAGACCCATTTTTTATCCTTTTGAGATTTGACTTAATCTAAAAAATTTGATATAAACTTTAGATTAAATCCATTTTTTAGTTTTTAATTGATAATTTTTTATCAAATTTCTTTAGAAATGACTTAGATTTGGAAAGATTTGCTAACATCCCATGTGAATATCTCTCTCTCATCATTTTCGGCTTTTATCTCTCTCTCATCGTCCTTTGGCTAATGAATTGCTGCTATGTGGCAACCCTTTCTCCTTGGCAAAGAAAAACATTTCTGTATTGCTTTCCTAAGGGAATCGAACCTATGAGGTCTGAAGCTTTTTTTTGTGTAAGGCTTAGGCCCCGGCTAACTAGGTTAGGCTTTTTCTTGATTTTTTGTCATTCGCAATTTTTAGTTAACTTTGAAATATCACTTAGGCTAATTATTGAATTGGAACTGAGAAAGTTTATTCCCTAAATTCCAAAAATTAATATATATTATTATTTTTTAAAATTTTATTTGGCTACTTTTCTTATATTTCTCCTTTGTCATCATTTTTATTTCGTTTCCATTTTTGTTTTATTTTATTAGTTATTTATTATTTTCTAATTTTATTTTTATCCTTGCCTCATTCTTAATTATCTTAATAGGGCAAAAATGGGATGTTTATAGCTGCCCCTCTTTGTAGTGAAGTTTAGGAAAAAACTTTGCTACAAAGAAAAAAGTGAATAATTTTTTCCTAAAAATTCTAAAAAGAGACACCTTTTTTTTTTTTTTTTTTAAGTCACCATCTTGAAATCATGGATTTTAGGTTACCATATTGAAAGGATGAGTTTGAGGTCACTATCTTGAAAGGATGGATTTTAGGTCACCATTTTGAAAAGATGGATTTTAGGTTACCATCTTGAAAGCATGGATTTTGGGTTATCATCTTGAAAGCATGGATTTTGGGTCACCATCTTGAATGGATGGATTTTGGGTCACCATCTTGAAGGGATAGATTTTAGGTCACCATTTTGAAAGGATGGATTTTAGGTTGCTTTGAAGGGATGGATTTTGGGTCACCATCTTGAAGGGAGACTTTAAAAGGGCATTTCTTTGAATTTCAGCCCTTAAGTAATCGATTTTTCTATTGTCATGGATTTTTTCTAAACTTGTTAATGATAAGAGTTTTTATCATTTGTGCAGATATTCCTGAGTAGCAAACTCACGTTGTGGCTCGATATTCACTCAATTATTCTTCTAGCCATCAATAATGTTCGATCAGTTTGTCATCTCCAGTGACTATACCATCCTTATAGATCAATTCTTGCAACTGGGTTAGTTCTTATCAATGCAAGACTCCTTTTAAGAAAAAATAAATCATGAAGGAGAAATTAGCTACTTATGTATCTAATGTGTTTAGGATGCTTATGTTAGGTGTATTATTAGATCATACTTGTTGGTAAGTTATGACTAGGTGGATTATTTGGTCAATGACTAATCTAATATCATCGATGACCATAGAGGATATCAGCTTTGCTTGCAAACGATGAAAATTACCAAAAGAGAAATGCAGAATTGTAGACAGTATTATTGAACTTAGCAAAATTTCATTGATTCTTCAAGGGTAATATAATTTGACCACATCTAAGTTCACAAGGTCCCTTAAATCTAGGCCATCCATTTTTGCTAGTACTAGTGCTCCTCTTGGCAAAGCTCTTTTCAAAATATATAAACCCTCATAATTGGGAGTAAATTTTCCTTTAGGATCTTGCACGTTCAACAATACCTTCTTTAGTACCAAGTCTCCTTCCTTGAAGTTTCTCGAGTGTACCTTTTTATTGAATGCCTTGACTATCGTTTGCTGGTAGCATCGACCATAGCATAATGCTATGAGTCTTTTCTCATCAATTAGGGTTGTAAACACTCCATTTTTGCCCTAAGGATCAATAATAATCAATAATAAGTAATTTTCAATTTTTCCATATTTTTCTCTAATTTAACAAAAATAGGAAAAATGTTCAAAAAATAAAAATAAATAGGAAAATACATCAATTTTGGAAAATAATTTCAGAAATGGCAATAATAAGGGTTAAATGATTTTTACAAATTTTTGAAATTTCAAAAAATATAAAAAAAATAAAAAAATCGAATTGCATAAATGCAATTTGCGAAATAAATAAAATCGCGAAAGTGGGCTAGCTCAACTGGTCCGAACCATGGTCAGGTGCGCGCAGACGGGTGCGAGGTCAGTGGTTCGAAACGCGGGGGAAGCAGTATCCGCGTTTTGCGAATTTTTCTTTACCTGGGACACGTGGCAGCACCTGATTGGCTGGAGCGAACGCACGCGCTGGGCACGTGATCGTCTTCAACCTCTGTCCGAGATCGCCGGCGAGGAGAAAAATCCGAATTTTGACTGTTTTGATTCGAGTTTTTGCACAAATCCAACAGATCTTCAACAGAATTAAGATAAACATCATCAAATTGGAATAAAATCTCAACAAATCGATGGATTTACACGAATCGAAGTTGGTTTGTTTAACCGCAAATCTGATTTGCTTCGATCAGTGGAAATCCGAGCTTATCCAGCTCTATTTTGAATGCCTATAAATAGAGGATGAAGTGGAGAAGCAGAATCACGGATCTAAAGTGAGAGAAAGAGAGAAAAAGGAGAGAATCGAAGCTCGACGAAGTTGTTCAAAACCGCGACCACCGATCAAGTGTTGGGCAACCACTAGGAGGCGTTTCTGAAGCAAACCACCACCATAGTTGGGTTCTTCACCCCCGAGAACCTAGGAATCGACACCTTAACTGCTGCAAAAGGCCGCCGGAATGCCGTCAACGAGCATCCCCAGCCGCCGTGTCCGATCGACCCGACCCGATCCGCTTTGACCCGATCCGACCCGACCGACTTGACTCGCACACCGACCCGGATCTAGGTAAGTCGGATTTTTTGATTTTTTTTGTGTTTATTTTATTTATTTAGTTATTTTATTTATTTCGAATTTATTTATTTACTTATTTGTTATTTATAATTCGAAAAAATAAAAAAAATGTTAGAAATTAGATTATTTTATTTATTTATTTATTTTTAAGATGAATGATAAAAAATAATAATAATAATAATAATAAATAATAAAAATGTAGAAAATTTATAAAGAAAATAATAAAAATATTAAAATAATAATAATAAAAATAATTAAATTTTAGAATAGGATAGATGAAAAATCCAGGAGAAAATTTTCAATAAAAATTTAATAAAAATTATAAAAGTTAATAAAAATTGTGAAAATTATAAAAATTATAAAAAATTAATAAAAAATCAATAAAATTTATAATAATAGAAATGAGTGGAAAAATAGAAAAATGGAATTTTATCACTTAGAAAAATCATTTTCTCAAATAAATAAAAAATTGATGTTTTTCCTTAAAATTATTATTTTCAAAAAGTCAAATTATTAAGCTTAGGCTTAGATTTTTTAGAAAAAAATCCTAAAATGGTAAAAACATAAATCAAAAGAGATTTCATAATTAAAATTCACAAACCCACTTAAAGTTTTTCAGGAAAAGCAAACTACGGCTTGTTTGATCCTGAATAGCAGGTACGTAGACACCCATTTGGGGTAACCCTTAAAAAGAATAAAAAATTCATTTTCTTAGAATAATTAAAAAACACAATAAAAAAACAACAAAAATAAAATAAAAGACATTTCTAGGTAGAGTAAATTTTAGGAGATTAGGTGGTAACCGTAAGGTTTTAATAGGTTAGCCTCCGAACTTAGAATCTCTGGTTTTCCCTTTTCCTCTCTTCATAAAAAACGGGAAGGGGAAATCACGACGACTAGTGGTCCAAATTAGGACTAATCCACTCCATTAGTCTTAATTCGATCTTTCCCAACAACAGTTGGGTGGCGACTTCAAAACTAAACGAAATTCCTAATTCAAGTCGAGGATCTACATTAGGTGAGCATAGGGTCTAGTATAGATCGAATTAGGAATGGAAAATAAAAAATTAGACTCGACAAGGGTCAATTGATCAATCCTTTTCTTTACCCATTTTGCTACATCCAGCTGTGTGTTTGCTAATACTCTGAATGATGGCATTTCCAATTCTATGAGTAGCATTGCTTCAGTTCCATATACCAAACGAATAAGGAGTGGCTCTAGTTGAGGTTCTTATTGAAGTTCTATATGCCATGAGTGCAAATGGTAACATTTCGTGCTAGTTAGTATAATTGATCGCCATCTTTTCTATAATCCTTTTGATGTTTTTGCTTGCTGCTTCAATTGCTCCATTCATTTGAGGTCAATATAGGGTTGAGTTTCTATGATTTATCCCAAATTGCTAGCATATTTTTGTCATCAACTTGTTATTCAAGTTGGTACCATTATTTGTGATGATTGACTCAGGTGCCTTATACCTAGAAATTATATCCTTTTCTAGGAACTTGACTACTACTCCTTTGATCACATTGGTGTAAGAAAAGGCTTCGACCCACTTGGTGAAATAAATAATTGCCACGAGGATGAATCAATTTCCATTTGATGCTTTTGGGGATATCGGGCTAATCATATCAATGCCCTACATTGAAAATGGTTAAGGGGTTGATATTACATGTAACTCTTGAGGTGGCATGTTAATCGTATTTGCATATATTTGGCATAAGTGATAATGCCTTACATGCTTAATACAGTTTATCCCTATAGTCATCTAGAAATAGTCCATTCTCATTATTTTTCGGGCTAACATATACCTATTCATATGTTGTCCACAACCCCCTTCATGTATTTCTCTCATCAAGGTATCTGCTTCCTCTTTATCAATACATCTGAGTAAAGTGGTGTTAAATGACCTCTTGTATAGTGTAGATCTACTAAATAGAAAGTAGGTAGCCAATCTCCTTGAAGCCTTTTGGTCTTTCCTATTAGCGCCTTTAGGGTATTTACCTTCTTGGAGTAATACTTTAATGTCGTGGTACCATAGATTTTCACTTGGCTCTACTTTAGTCACCAAGCAAAAGGCTGGTTTCCTTTCAACTTCAATCTTCAGTGATTATATTTCTATCTCGTCTATGATTTGTATCATGGATGCTAGTATTGCCAAGGCATCCTTGAACTGATTTTGAGTCATAGGCACATAAGTAAAGGTAATTTTCTTGAATTTTTCCATCAGCTCACCTATATGTTGATGGTATGGTATTAACTTATTATCCTAGTCTTGTATTCTCCTAGGGCCTAAAGAATAATGAGGGATGAATCTCCGCACACCTCTAAACTTTAGATGCTTATGTCTAGCACCATCTTGAATCTTATAATGCAAGCTTTGTATTCTGCTATATTATTTGTGTATAGAAATGTTAACCTAGTTGCTACTGGAAAGTGGTTACCTTTAGAGGATACCAAAACTGCCCCTATTCCACATTTAAATCCATTTTTTGCTCTATTAAAATGCAATTTCCATGCTAGTGCCTTGATTTCTTCTTGAGATTCTTCTTTAGTAGCCATTATCACTTCATCAAGAAATTGAGCTTCTAAGTCTTTGGTGACATTCTCTATTAGATGCTTAACTAATTGATAAGCTAAACTTGCCCTTTTAGTGACTTTTGGCTTACATAAGTAATATCAAATTTATATAGTAACATTTTCCATTTGGAGATCCTACCTACCAGTGTTAGCTTCTTGTCAAGTACTTCAATGAGTCTTCCTTAGCTAGCAGTTTAATAGGGTAATATAGAGTGTATAGTCTGAGTTGATGCATTACCCAGACTAAGGCATAACATGTCCTTCTAATTTCTAAGTACTTTTGTTCCCCTTTAGTGAATTTCTTACTCAAGTAATAGATATCATGCTCTTTTCCATCTTCATCCCTTTGCCTTAGCATGTAACCCATAGATTCTTGGAGTATTGTCAAGTACAAGAATAATGGTCTTCTAGGAATAGGAGATATTGGTACTAGTGGATTCATCAAATATCCTTTAATTTGAGAAATGCCTCTTCGCATTCACTACACCATTCTATTGCTGCATTCCTTCTTAAGAGTTTAAATAAAGGGCGACATTTATTAGCAAGCTCAGAAATGAACCTAGCTATATAATTTAACCTTCCCAACAATCCCTAGACTTCCTTTAATGATCGTGGAGCTAGAATTTCTAGTATGGCCTTCACCTTGTCAGGGTCTACTTCAATACCCTTTTTTACTAACTACAAACCTTAATAACTTCCCTGATGTTATCTCGAATGTGCACTTTTCTGGCTTCAACTTTAATTGAAACTTCTTTAGCCGTTGAAAAAAATTTCTTAAGAACTTCTATGTGATCCTTTCTTAAGATTTGGTGATCATGTCATCAATATGCACTTCCACCTCTTTGTGCATCAAGTCATGAAATAAAGATACCATAGCATATTGATAAGTTGCCCCAGCATTTTTCAAATCAAAAGGCATTACCTTGTAATAGAATATCCCCCATTCTGTTACAAATGTTGTTTTAGTTTTATCTTCTTCTTCCATCTTAATATGATTATACCTTGAGAAGCCATCTATGAAGAAGAAGAGATGATTTCCGGTGGTATTATCCACTAAGACATCTATGTGTGGTAGGGGAAAATTATCTTTAGGTGTAGCTTGGTTCAACTCTCTAAAATCTACACATACTCGGACTTTCCCATTCTTTTTAAGCATGGGCACCACACTAGCTACCCATTTTGGATAGTTGATACTTCTATAAACCTAACCTCCAATAGCTTTTTCACTTCCTCTTTGATTTTTAGAAGGATGTTGGGTTAAAAATGCATAAGCTTTTGTGTCTTTGGTTTAACATCTAACTTAATTGGAAACCTATGAAGCACTATCGAAGGATCCAATTCGAGCATATCCTCATATGCTTAAACAAACACGTCTAGGTATTCAATTAATAATTAGGTTAATTTTTTACTTTGCTCCTAGTTTAAGTTACTCCCAATTTTCAAATTTTGGGGTTTTCTTTCATTCCTAAGTTTATTATTACCATAGGCTCCTCAATGATAACTCTGCTTTGTCCAAATTGGTGCCTACTTTCCTAGATCTCATTTGGAATTTCAACATCATCCTCAATGTCTGACCTAGTAGGGCTAGAGGTGCTATTGGTATTTTTATCATTTACGAGTGTAAGATATCCTCCATTTTCATGAATAACATTAGATCTGAGAGAATAAAAAGGCAACTTTAAAGTGTAATTAAATACATAGAAAGCGGCAAAAACAAAATTTTATTGAAAGTCAAGCATGGGTTTGCAAATGTTCTTGTCTTGAAATAATCTAAACTAATAAGTAAGGAAAAGTAAACTAAATTCTCCATATGATCCAATTATTCTAAAAGAGACCTAATGCTATTGTATGGAACTAAAAACCAATTGCTCAATTTTTTTATAGTGATGTCAGTAGTGTTAATTTAATTTCTGGTTGAAAGATTTGATCAACTTGCACGGTTTTGGTTTCTAAATAGCTGTTGGTGTTGGACAAGTTTCACTGATGTTTGGGAACTTCAATAGAGCATGGTATAATATATCTCTCCTCCTTCTCCCTATTCTTTGCTTCATCTCCTCAATCTCCCACTAGGTTGGTATGGAGCCTAATCTAAACGTATCGATTTGTGTCTACTTTAGTGACTATGTTGCAAAGGCTTTTTCAACCTCATGGTTGACTATGTATACTTTGTAGAAAATGTGCAACCCCAATTCCCCCAATGCCTCGCTTCTAATGTAAGGGATAGTAATTTCCTTGTATATGGCTTAATCTTACTCACTAAGCACAGTGACGAGTTGCCCATTGGCTATGAATTAACCTTTTGGTGCAAATTGGATGGTATTACTCTAATCACATGTATCTAAGGCCTTCCCAAAAACAAATTAAAAGTTCTAGGGATGTTTAATACTTGGAAAGGGATAGTAAACATTTATGGGCCAACTTTTACTTGTAGGTTAATCTCCCCTAATATCTCCCTCTTGAATCCATCAAAAGCCTACATTGTAACCAAACTAAGTTTCATCTTAGACGCATCTATGTTGAGGAGATTTAAAGTGGCTAGTGGACATATGTTTAAGGATGATCCATTATCGATAAGTAACTAGGCCACTACCATGTTTTCGCATTTGACCATGATGAATAATAGCTTGGTAGGTTGGTTGTGTTCTTTGCCCAACTCTTTTGGTGAAAAAAGCAATTTGGTCTATAGCAAACACATAATTCACCACAAGGCCTAGCTTTTCAGAGGAAATGCTCCCTCGGACCTTAACCTCACGAAGTATCTTGATCATTTCTTCTCAATGTGGCTCAAAAGATAGTAGAAGGCCCATTAGACATATTTGGGTTAGCACTTTAGCTAGTTAATCCATGACTTTGTATTCATTGGCTTTCATGATCTTGATGATTGAGTTCTGGCTCTCATCCTTATCTTCTACCTCCATTACCTTCTTAGACACTTCTTCAATAGTGGTATTCCTTTTTGCTTCCTCAGTCGGATCATAAAAGTTTCCAGAATGAGTTAACCTTTAATCATAAGCGGTGGATTCTTATGAGCCTTATTCATAGCCTAGTAATTTAAGAGTGCCATCTTGTAGATCTTTAGTGCAATGGGTACATTAAACACAAACTTTCGAGGGTTGGTCAACATCTTCTCTTGTTCTTTCTCTCTCTGATACTCAAACATGAAAGACTTAGGATTTAACCCAATCATTCCTACCATTTCTCTAGTTTCAACCTCTTTGCCTTAAGGGTTATCTTCTTCCTTAAACTTTAGACCCTAGCCAATAGGTGGTGCAATAGTATATTCCTTTAGCATAATGGAATAGTCCACTAAGTATTTGAATGTACCAAATGGCTCTCCCAATGTATCTATAGTAGGATCACCTACTAAATGCCTTTTCTGTAAGTCCTTTTGCGTGCAATTCCTTTGGGTTTAGGTTTTAACATTTCCTATATCTCTTCCCTTTTAACCTGTCCTTCCTTGGGTAATTGGTAGATTACGGGCTTGGTCTTAGTTTGGTCCCTAAGATTCTTTATATCGTACAAATGCCCTATTTACTATAAGTTCCATGTAACTTGCTCAATAGTAATAGGGAGTTCATCTAAGTCTATCTATAGTTTGGGCTCATCTATGACAATCATGTTGATAGCCTACCTGTGATTCAGTAAGGGGTTATTACTAACATTTGACCTTAGGGTTTCTATGATGTTTAGTTGAACCATCTTGGTGTTAATAAGAACTTCAATCTTGTGGTCGAGTCTCCAATAATTATCGGTAGAATACCTTATCTACCCCATGTGATACTCACATCTTTGGTTGAGATCCATGTTTTTAGGTTTATACCTTTCACTCGGCATCTTAAAGCTTAGCAAGTTTTCATTCTTAAGATGATTGAAAACTTGACTTAGCAGCATCGAGATTTTAGTAAATTACCTCTTGCATGGCTAAGCATCAGAATTTTGATCCTAGGGCAAGCCAGCATCTAGATTTCTTGAAATGGTGATTTAAAAGGTTGGCTAAGGGTAGTTTGCAGCATTTGTAACGCTGACCATGGCCTTTTTACTCTTGTTGCGAAGTTTGAAGGAAGATGGCCTTTTGTCTGTCTCTTCAATACTAGGAAGCCTTCCTGATATAATTGTGTCCTCAATAGGACATCTTACTGAAACTATCTCTGCAAGGTTGGAAGCGATGAACATCATGGTCATATCTTTCTAGCAGTGGGGTGGTTGTTCTAGCAGTTGTACTCCTCCAGCATTATGCATACTCTCTGAATGATTCATTGTTCCTCTTGCGCATATTGCTCATGTCCCAAATGGATGGAGCTACTTTAGTGTTGAATTTGTACTTGTAGAATGCATGTACTAAACTATCCCATGTACTGATCTTATCTAGGTTGAGCTAAGAATATTAGGCTAAGGTGGGACTAGTGAGGCTATCTTAGAGCGTTTGTACCATAAGCTTGTCATACTTGGTATATTTGGCCATCTTGTTGATATATAACCTTATATGTAGTTTTGGATAGCTCGTCCCATCATATTTTTCAAAGTTGGGTACCTTAAACTTCAATGGGAACTCATCCCCCTCATACATTGGTAAATTAACTAACCTTACTCGATTAAAATTGTCTATCCTTCTAAGGCCTTCATCTTTTCATTAACTTTCTACAATAGTTTCTTTTCTATATCTTGTAGCTTCTCTTCTAACTCTTTTCTCTAATTCCCCACACCGTTTCTTGACTCCACTTCTTATAGCTCAGGGATTAAGCTACTGGTTTGGTGCGGATTAGTTTGATCTTCTTGAAGGGACTTGTTTGGATGGAAGCGACTGACTCCGTAAGTCATAGTCTTCATTTGCTCTACCATTTGCTATATTGCCTATTCAAGAGTGGCAATCCTTTGTTCTAAAATTTTATTGTAGGTGTTATCTATCATTTTGGCATGGGAACGAGTGAATACTGGGTTTCTGATAGGGTTTTGCTACTTAGGAGATATCTTTAGGATCTAGGAAATCCACCAACTGTTAGCATTTATTTATTTTACCTTTTTTATTTTTTTCATTTATTAATTTAAAATAATAACGTAATAATAAGGAGTAAATATGTAGACAAGATGATCACATGGATGCAATAATATTGATAATTGAATAATAGTATGGCAATTTTATTAAATGAGCATGCCAAATTTAACTATAGATATATCAAAATTCCAAGGCTACAAACCACTAGGTTAATGTCTAAAATAATTGAAATTCCTAAATCTAGTTCAAAATTTATTCTAAACTCTATCAAGAATAGTCTTTAGATCTTGTTGGGGTAGGTATAGGCTTGCTTTGTTAGCAAATCTTAGACTCTCTTCTTTGACATCCTCATCCAATTCTCTAAAATGTTCACATAATCTTGTGAAGCTCCAAATTTCTTCTTCTAAATTGCCACCCTCTTTTCCATATCCTGTTGTTGGATCTTTACTCAAGCTCTAACCATGTCTATGTAAGCCTTTAGCTCTAAGGTTGGGTTTTCTGGTGTAGGTTCTAGTACACTTGGAGCCTGATACTAAATTTGCCTTGTCTTGTGCATGAAGTCTATGATGAATTCTTTGGTGGCTTTAAAACCCCCCACTCACCCATTTAGCTCTCCTACATCTACAATAGGGCTCAGGACTATTGTATCCAAATGGCTTTGATGGCTCGTAGCTTGTTCACTTTAAAGGTTAAGGGAATGTTCAAGTTCTAATAATCAAGTGTGCCTATGGGCAATATCTTAGATTGGTCCCAATTGCTTAACCACTCATACTGGGAAATAGCCGATACATCCAGTAATACCTATTAATGGGATAACAGCAAATTTGGCACATCCTAGAACAGCTTGCGTGTAGTGATTCTACCTAGCAATCCACAAATGTCCTCAAGGTAAACATTCTGTAGAATCTCCATCCATTGGTAAATTTGAACTCCTTCGGCAACTATACCTTGTTTGTAAAGTAGTCCACCAGGTTAACTTGTGAAGCTAAAGATCTCCTGATGAGATCCAACCCATAACTTTTAGTATGACTAGCAAACCATACTATTAACAATGCTGGACATCCTTTGAAGTTTCCATGCCTTGTCTCCTTTAGGAATCTTAAAGATCAGATCTGTTTAACAAGTAAGGCTGGGATGTAGGACTGGCATGATAGGAACTAAGTTACTAATTTACCTACCTTGAAATGGACATGTAAAGCCCTTTTTAGAAATAGGATACTGGAAAAAACTATTAAGATGTAGGCATTGACCAGATTCTGCTCCTAAGTATCTTGGTCTCCTACAAAAATCTCTTAATCAGTTTAGTAGTTTATAGGTCTTCCAAACAAGTTTCTAAGGGCTGAGATTCTTATGGACTCTCTATTGCATTGAGTAAGGGCTTAGGTTAATTCTAACTTTCTAACCCCCAGAAGCTTATGGAAGGTACTTGCTAGGTTGGCTTATAGATTTGAAACTATGAATCCTTTAGAATAGGGAGCAACTTGTAGTAGTTGGGAATACTCTTCGATGGTTAGAGAGAGGGTGTGTGGGCCAAAGTTGAATGCTACTAATTTCGGATCCCAAAAGTAAGCTAGGGCTCTTATAAGGGTATAATCCTATTGGACTTTGAGGAGTGAGAGGATTGGCTTCACTTTGGCCTTGATGGTTTCTTATTGCTCTAGGTTAAAATGTTATAACCAGTTTAAAAGTGAGGGCTCAGACGGTAAGGGTTGGTTGACATAAATCTGGTTGATGCAAAAGTGGTTGTCACTTGATCTTGATTTTTCCATTCCTTTGTAATACATAAATTAAGACTTTTACAACATAAAAAGAAAAAAAAATACATATAAAATGACAAAGCTTTGCATCATTTGAAAAATCAATAAGTTTGCATTTTATTAAAGCTACACTATTTTTTCAATCATGTGCAAATAACATGAATACAATTTAGGTGGGTTCTAAAGGTCCTTAAGCTTTGTGGCTTCCCTCATTTCTAGGGTAATGGATCCTAGGCCACATCGACGAAAGAGTGGGGAAGCCTAATTGACCTTAAGAGGTGGTTATACCACAACACTTGAGGCCTACACAATGGTCCCTGCTTAGTTCCTAAGGTTGCTTGGTTCTGACCACTTCTAACACACATATATGTATAATAATAACAGTCCCCCCAAATATCATTAATAGGCTTGATGGGCCTAGTGCTATTTCATTTGCATCATGAAGCCTAATTAGTCTACATAAAAGAGAACTATTCATACTAGAAATATACATAAGTGATTTAAAAGAAAAAATTACATGTTGAAGGAATTTATATGAAGCTGTTAAATTTTTTTGTTGAAAAATAAAAAGTAGCTAGCCCACTAAAGAATTACATCCCTAGTGGAGTCACTAATTCTATTCAGTCTAATTTTGGATTTTTCCTTAATTTAACTTATACTAAGTCTAGCCCACTAAATATAAGTTACTTGACAGTAACATTAATGAAAAACTATATTTTTATTATTTTAAGAAAAATTAGAGTTGCCACTAACCTAAGTTAGAAAATAAAATAAGTTAAGGTTAATTGAGTGGATTAACCTTAACTGGCTACTAGTTTGCAGATTTTTCTTAAAAAAAAAAAAAACATTTTAGAAACATATTAACATGAAAATCTGAACTTAGGAGCAATCTTATTAAAACCTAAAAGGTTATTACTTATTATTTTTCAAGAAAATGAATTAAAAGATTCATATAAATTCTCTTCATAATCACATATGCAAGGCATGATATTTTTAACATAGATAAAGTATGAAATAAATAAAAAATGCATAATTTTTTTTTAATTATTTTTTATTAAGAATTTTCTATTTTTATTTAAAAATGAATTAAAAGAAAATAAAAATTTTTCATTTTTTCTTTTTTAAAATCAAATTTAAAAAAAGAATAGAATAAAATATTTTTATGTTTTTATATTATAAATTGAAATTTTAAAAGGATAAAATATTTTTATTATTTTTTATATAATAAATTAAATTTGGAAAAGAATAAAATCTTTTGTAACTTTTTACATATATATGATTGTCCTATAAGTGCCTACATACCCGCTAGTCAAGATCAAACCAATGTAGTTTTGTTTTCATAAAACTTTAGTAGGTTGATTAATATTAATTATGAAACTAGGCTAGGTTTACATTTATTACTATTTTAATTTATTTAAGAAAATTCTAAACCTAAACTTTATCTCCATTTTTTTTTAAAAAAAACTAAAGACCTAATTTTAAAATCTCAATTAAAAGTTTTTATTTCATGAAAGCCATTCTTCTAGGTGACAAAACATTTTTATGTTTTTCAAAATAAAACTATATCCTAGATAATAAACCATTTTTAATTTTTAATTCTTCAATATTTACATTTTTTATCTTTATAAACTAATTATTACTTATTATAAAAAAAAAACTAGTCATCCTTAGGCGACAATTACACCGCAACACCTAAGGCTTATACAATGGTTCCCTCCTAATTATTTACTTTACTAACTCATTAATCTTCATAATAAAATTTTAAAATATTTTAAGTCTATACCATGTTATTAACTAAATTAAATAACTCAAGCTTAGGTTATTAACCTAATTATATTTATATTATTAATCTTAAAATCTACTCTAATTTCTATTAATCACTAAAGAGATAAGTTAATTAAATAAACTAAGCAAACTAAAAAGTAATAATAATAACGATGATACGTTTACCTAGATGCAGGTTAGATTTGGGTTATAAGTTTGGTGCGCGGGTCGGTTCAGGTTGGATCTGAGTTGAACTTAAGTGTGACTTATGTGTTTGGATAGTGGTGAACAGCGATGGTGATTGTGCATCTCTAGTAGCCGTTGTGAGCAACAAAGGTGTCTAATATTATGTTTTCAAGGGTAAGGAGTTGATTGGTGGTGTCGGTTTTTACTAAAAGTTAGCCTAGGTGGTGGTTTGAGAGGTAGACGACGATGGAGTCCTTCAGAGTTTGTCGATTTAAGCTTCCGGAATGCTATCGATTCGTAAGACTAGCCTTTTCTTACTCCTCGCAACCTAAGGAAGCTGATGGCACATAAACCATGGCTTGAGGTTGAGTATGGGTGGAGGAATCCTAGAGAGAAGTTCTAGTGAGGGTTTGGGGTTCTTAGAGAGAGTTGGTGATTGTGCAAGCTTATGAGTGCATATCTTGTGATTTCAAAGGTTTTTTTTCATGAGATTGAGTTTTATTTATAGACATGTAAAACTCAACTCGATAAGCTCGAATTGAGCCTACGGTTGAGACCCATTTTTATCCTTTTGATATTCAACCTAATCTATAAAATTTGATATAAATCTTTTGATTAAATCCATTTTTTTAGTTTTCAATTGATAAATTTGTATCAAATTTCTTTGAAAACGGCTTAGATTTGATAACTTCTCAACTGTATATCTCTCTCTTATTGTTCTCGACCATTGTCTAGAGGTTAAAGATGATCACATGTTGAGCACGTGATCTCCTTTGCTAATGCATTGCTACCACGTGGCAGCCCTTTCTCCTTAGCAAAAAGGAACATTTCCATAGTGCGTTCCTAGGGGACTCAAACTTGCAATGTCTAAAGCTTTTTCCGTGCAAGGCCTAGGCCCAACTAATTAGGTTAGGCTTTTTCTTGATTTTTTGTTATTTGCAATCTTTATTTAACTTTGAAATATCACTTGGGTCAATTATTGAATTGGACCAGGGCTTAATTTACTAGACCAAATTTATTCCCTAAATTCCGAAAATTAATATATATTATTGTTATTATTATTTTATTTGGTTACTTTTCTTATATTTTTCCTTTGTCACCATTTTTATTTTGTTTTATTTTATTAGTTATTTATTATTTTCCACTTTTATTTTTATCCTAGCCTCGTTCTTAATTATCTTAATAGGGAAAAAATGGGACGTCTACAATTATCTAATTGTTTTCATAGGTTGTAAATATTAAATAATCTTTTGCTTTTAGATTATTGATGGTTGTCACCTTTTGTAAGTTGCCACCCTTTTATTGAATCAATTACAGTTGTAATTAAACCTCTTTATAAGTTTCCATCAAATGTGTCAACCTATAAATAATTTCCTATCAAAGAGTGTCATAATTACTAGCTTTATCTATGAAATAGGAATTGTTGTAAATCATGAAACTTTAGTGTCTAAAAAAAAAGTACAAAAATAAAAACTTCACCTATTCCTATAGGTTGTAAATAATCCTCTTCCGTTAGATTGCCAAGCCATTGCCTCTTAATAATTTATCATTCTTTGTAGTGAGTTGTTATCTTATCACCTTTACTATAAATAGTCTATCACCTTTTTACCATTCATAAATAGTCACATGTAGGTTATTAACCATGTTGTCACTTTCTAGAATTTTGTCACAATTTATCCTTCGTAATAGAATTTGTCATCACATAAACTATCTCCCTTATATTAGATTTAGTCACCTTTATTAGTGTTCACCATGTAAGCTAACACCTTTACTAATTATAGACTCTTGTTAACTATGGCTTTTAAAGAAAAAAGAGTTTAAAAAAAAATAAAAAAATTTCAAAAAAAAAAAAAAGAATAAAGCTTTTCAAAAAAATTGAAAAAAAAATGAAATAAAAGATTTTGCTAACAAGCAGGAGTTTTCAAAGAGCTTTCAAAAGTTGCTTTTAAGTAGAGTGACTTAACCTAAAGTCGTAGTCACTCACTCTAAATCTAAGAAACTTAAAGTAAATTGCATTTCAAGATCGAGATGCCCCAATCCATGAAGTTGAACATGCCAAGAGACTATTGAAATCTAATATGAGGGGCAAAAGGGAACACCATAGGAGAGGGGCATATACTTAAAGGACTTGATAAGAGTAACTCTTGAGAATAGTGGAGACCAACTGTGCACCCATTTCTATGCCAAATTTAAATCCTAATCCACTAAGAAAGCCCAAATCTAAACACAACTCTTGACCTAGTAGGAAGACCCAATAAGCTTAAGACTTAACCTCTTTCAAAGACCTAAGACACACTGAGTCTGCCTACACACTCTAAACCCTAATGAACACATGCACAAAACCTATCCATTTTAGAAAGCCAAAAAAATAATCCAAGCTTGTCTCTACTACGGTTTCTAGAGTCACCTATCAAAAGCCTAATGTGGTCAATTCCAATTTAGTAAATTTAGCCTAAGGGGGGAAATTGGTTCAATGAAGGTAAAGGGAACAAACTCCTCAACTTAACATTGGCACCATCACTAGTGGGGAATGTGGAGAAACAACTCAACCATGTTTAGGGCAACTACTACAAGTAAGTTGATCAAGCTTAGCTCACTAGATTGGGCTTAGGACAATTATTTGACTAAGTTAGTGGGCCTATCTCAATATGGGGCACATTTCCAAGATTGAAAAACTAGCTCAATATGAGTGGGTAATTAGTGAGCTAGCTTTAACTAGTTAGGTTCTGAGTAAGTCAAAATGGATGGAGTAAAAGTTAAGCCTAATTGAATATAAGAGATTAAAGACAAACAATCATAATTTTCTCCTTAAGAAAAGGTATCCCATTGTTTGAAGAGTTTAGGATGAAAAGAGGCAAACTAATTCCTAAACACTAGAGAGTTGAGTAAAATTAATGTAAGGAATAGGGACTCATTCCTTAAAGAAGGTTTGTCTTAAACTTGATACATAGGTTAAAATGATGGTAGGCATTCATTTCTCTACCCTAAACACATTCACCCTTCACAAGCCCCTTTTAACCTTCCTAGGAAGTATTTTAAAAACTAACCCTATCTAGTATTACCCTATACTAGGGCAATTAAGAGGTTAGGATTACCAATAAGAAGAAAAGAATAAACTAGTGTGCTCTTGCCTTAATTTCATCAATTCATAAATAATTATTTTCATTAATAGTATATTTCCTTTAATATGAAGAAGAGCCCCTATGGCATAAGCTATACATGCTTCAAGTTGTAAACCATTTAGAAGGAGAGAATGAAGAAATGGTCACCACCTCCATCAAAAGCTTGCAAGGAGAAAAAGAGAGAAGATGAAAGAAAAATTACAAAAAAAAAAAGAGGAAGGAAAATAAAAAAAAAATAAAGCCAAAGTAAAAAAGAAAAAGAGTGAAGATGAAGAAAGAAATAGAGCCAATAAGTAAGCAAATAGGTTGATCAATCCCAATGATTAAGAAAAAGAAGTTGAAGCCTAAAATCAAGATTTATAACTCAAAGGCTAAAGTCTATGCCTAAATTGTGGGACCACCCACAAAACCACCCTCAAGAAGCTCTTTTGATTAATGGAATTAAATCATCGTAGGCAAAAGTTACTCACGGAACTAGGGCAAGCCCATTTTAGTTTTTCTTACAATTTTTTACTTTTAGACTTGGGTTGTAATGAAGATTAATGATGGGAATCAAAACAAGAATCTTACAGCATTGTTCAACACAGGAATCAAAGCGCAAGAATTAGAGGTAGATGCCTTTAGGCTGGCCATAAAGATTGACGACTTTCATTCTAAACTGGCCATTCAAAGCCGAAGGCGTTGTGATAGGCCAATAGTCGGCGGCTTAGCCTCCAAGGCCGACCATCAAGCTCAGTGGTGTTGAAGACTAAAGCCAAGCCGACCATCTAGGCCAGTGGCTTATAATGCAAGGCCGACGACCTTCATTTCAAAGCCGGCGGCTTATGTAGGCGAGCCGATTGAAATCTTGCGACTTTTCACATTTTGTTTTCCTTTGCTATAGATATGTTGTATTGCAAGGATTAAGGGACTTTTGACATTTTGAGAAAATACATTATGAAGTTTATTCTTCATTTTTACTCTTATCAATCTGTAGGATTATGGTAAGTGACGGTATTGGATTATTGTGTGTCATATCAACAAATCCATGCTAGGACTACTCTTTTGTTGATGTGTCATATTCGATAAGGGTTTAAGATTTATTTTGTGTTCTTGTTCATTATCATTCGTTAATTGGATTGTTGGATTCTATTATCATTGATTGTTGCCTAGGAATTGGAATCATTTGATTGTATCGTTTTTGAAGCACATCATCTTTTGGTTTCGAAGCTTAGATTGAGATTAGGGATTGTGACTATTGGAATTCCTGTGACAAATTAGGGTTTTGATATTGTGAATTTGTGTTGTGATAGATTGTTATTGAATTGGGATTAAATGTTGGTTATCGATTAGGTTGTGTTGTTGTTCCTATGCGTTTCAAATTGGGTTTGTTTGTGGAATTCATATCCAATTGAAAATTAGGTTTTTTTTTTTTTTTTATACTGTGGTTGTTGTTGTAGGTTGTGTGATTGAATTTGGGCTAGTTGTTGTTGTTATGTGTATTGAAGTTAGGGTTTGTATAGTTCGCTGTGTTTAGTTTGATTGGAATTGAATTGGAGATTAATCAGAGGGTGAAATTAAGATTGTGCTAATTAGGGATTATTGCAGTGTGATTGTGATTTGTGGCATTCCTGTATTGAGTTGCTATTCTATTGAATATGTCGAACGATAGTGTTAATGGTGGAATTGAGAATGAGGCTAATAGCCAAGTTGGAGGAGTATAGGGTCGTTGTGCTGCAGGTGGAAGAAGAACTATAGAAGAGTAGTTGCAGGACTTGACTACTATTGCTAAACTAGTAACACAGGTTGATTACATGACCTTACCCTAACAGCCAATGGCGAATCCATAGGCACCCCCACTTACGGTAGCCTTTAATGCTGTGGGTAGAGAAGGAGCAGTAGGAGAAAATAGGGGTAAACGGGTTGGAAGAGAGTATCATGCTTATAGAGAGGAGAGGGATGAACTTTATCCTAACCATGAGTTTAGACCGCCTAGGGGTTTAGAGTATGTAAAATTGTAGATGCCTTCATTTGCTAGAAAGGGGCCTACGGAAGATTACCTTGATTAGTAGGATAAGGTAGAAGGACTCTTTGAGTTCTATGAGATTAATGATCATACATGAGTTCGTCTAGCATTGGTTGAATTTACAGGTTATGCTACCTTGTGGAAGAAGAACCTTATGGCCAATAGGAGGAGAGATGGTGATGCTGAGATTCATACTTAGCAGGAAATGAAAAGGGTGTTGAGGAAGAGGTTTATACTAGAACACTACAGGTAGGAGTTATTCATGCATTTCCAAACATTGAGATAGGGAGGCAAAACTGTGGATGAGTATGTCCAAGAGCTTGAGACACTAAGGATCCGATGTGAGGCAGTTGAACCTCTTGAATAGACCATCGCGTGATTTGTGTCTGGGTTGAAACATGAGATTGCATGTATTGTCGAGTCGTAGAAGCATGACACTCTTGATGAGGCCATCCAATTGGCTTTAAAAATTGAGAGGTAAAGGTGCTTTAATCCATATAGAGCATCGAGTAACAGGTATGGATCCACTACCTAGTTATATGGGTCAAATAGTCAGCAGGTTGAAAAAGGGGAAATTAATATGGTTGTGGAATCAAATGCAACTGTTATTGATAGGGAAAGGGAAAGTTCTGGAAAAGGCAAAGTAGTTGCTAAGGCTGATATCAGACAAATAGTGCCAAGCTCATCAAGTGAAAAAATTCGTCAAACCCAATGCTTTAAATGTATGGGCTTTGGACACATGGCTTCTCAGTGTCCCAATAAAAGGGTGATGATTGCTATGGGGGTAGAGAATGAGGATGACAAGGAAGAAGTACTTGAGCCTACAGATTTATCAGCAGTGCTAAAGAAATATTATGTGGATCCAGACGCTGAGGTATATGAGGATAAGGGCAATGGTCATTATTTGGCTATTAATGTGCTGCGTAGGGTAATGACTACATCTCTAAATATTGAGGATGTGTAGAGGGAAAACCTGTAATCTTTGTACGTTATTGATGGTGGTAGTTGCACCAATGTTATATGATGTGCCTAAAACCAAGGTCTAAGCACATGCAAATGAACCAAAGGAACAACTTCAACTTTCAAAATCAAAACTAGTTCAAAAGGGTAAAAATCCACGTGAATAATACACAAGATCAACAAATTTTCAACTTCAAGAACCCCTTTCCACAACTAATGCTTTTACGGCTCAATAAGCATACACCATGGATGAACCGAATTCAAGTGTAAAAGTAATTCAATTAAGAACAAAAATTCGAAATGATTATGAAGCAAGTCTGACCAAGAACTATCTCAATTCAACCCTAGATATTACAAACTAGAGAAGAAAAGAAATCACGACAAAATGAAATTGGTATTACTCACAATTTCAGGTGTTGCACTCGCCACAATTTCAACTCTTAGGATTGAAATTGATAAGAGTCTAATGATAATTAGGAGAGTCCTAATCCTCACGAAAAAGTGTTTGTCTAATTCTGAAAAATGGCCTCCTCAAAACTACTTTAAGTAAGTATTTATACTTGCTCCCTTTAGGGTTAGAAAATGCAAAAAATTACGACTATGCCACTTTTAGGGTAGCTGGTCCTAAATGAAAGTTACAATCAAAATGAAAATGTCCTAAAAGAAAATACAACATAAAATAGTCCATGCAAATAAGAAATATATAAAAGAAATTGGTCTTCAAGATGTCGATCTTCAAAGTACTTTCGAATTAAATCTTGATGAGAGTCTCGACTTGCTCAAGAGTATAGGCGATTTGGTACTCTATAGAAATGATAAGTGAGCCTGCTGGAATGCACTACAGTTATAATGTAGGAATGAAGAAAATAAATTAGCTTCCTCAAGATTAGGTTTCTCATGCAAGATTCTCAAAACTAAGTTATGGAGACCCTTCGCTTGGGCTCTAGTGATAGGTCCTGTAGGAGTCTGATTCCTATCATTATAGCTGCTGCATTAGTTAATAAGCTGCAACTAGTCACTACACCTCATCATAGGCCTTATGAATTACATTGGTTGAGTGAATGAGACAGTCTGCATGTCACTCAGAAGGCTAAGGTTCCAATCAACATAGGGAATAGAGTGACTCAACTACAGGTAATTCAGAAGTCTTCAGGGCAACCATGACTTCAGGACAACAGACAACTGCAGGCCAAAATTTTTAGTTTTGGGGATTCTCAGAAAAGCGCAACTAAAACAGAGGAACCATCAGATTTGAGGACAAATCTTCCTTAAGTCCGGGGAGATGATGGGAATCAAATCAAGACTCCTATAAAATTGTTCAACGCTAGAATCAAAGCACAAAAACCGGAGGTGGATTCCTTTATGTCGACTATAAAGGCCGGCGGCTTTCATTATAGATTGGCCATTTAAGGTTGATGGCGCGGAGATAGGCCGACCATAAAGGCCGATGGCTTATCCTCTAAAGCTGGCCATCAAGGCCAGTAGCTTTGGAACTTAAGCTGGCTATCTAGGCCAGTGGCTTACAATGTAAGGCCAATGGCCTTCATGCCAAAGCCAATGGCTTATGTAGGTGAGCCGGTTGAAATCTTATGACTTTTCGCATTTTGTTTTCCTTTGCCATATATATGTTGTATTGTAAGGATTGAGGGACTTTTGACATTTTGAGAAAATACATTATGAAGTTTATTCTTCATTTTTACTCTTATCAATCCGTAGGATTGTGGCGAGCAATGGTATTAGATTGTAGTGCGTCATATCAGCAAATCTGCACAAGACTACTCTCTTACTGGTGCATCATATCTGGTAAGGGTTTAGGATTTATTTTGTGTTCTTGTTCGTTATCGTTCGTTAATTAGATTGTTAGATTCGATTATTGTTGATTGTTGCCTAGGAATTGGAATCATCTGATTGTATCATCGTTTGAGGCACATCAATTAATTCTCTTAAAATTAACCTATACGCATTATATCTCATATTACAAGCCAATGACCAAAAGCTTATGTTATAACTCATGAAGGACCTAGTTGATTGACTAAGATGTATCACTTACAAGATGGATCATAATTTTTGGATTCAAAGTCAAGAATAAATCTAAACCTTCTGAGAGTGAGGAAACCCTGTTAGACTAAACAATTTAAAGAATAGGATAAATATTCCTTGATGGAAAAACTTTGGAAGTCTTGAAGCTAGACATCGACTAAGATTGTTTCCCTAAAGGTATGAAAGGCATTTTGCTCCAAGTTTAAAGAGTAGAAGCCCCTAGAAAATTCACTGATACAATAAGAGAATTTCTCACATACGTGAAGGATATAAGCCTAAATGTCAGTCAAGCCTAATTATCATTACTTTTAAACACAAGCCTAAGACTTCAAATAATAGTGGCAAAGAGCAAGTGACTATCGAGTAGTGGGGCAAGCTCACCATTTATCTAAAATTTTCAAAGCCTTTAAGGCTCATTTACTTGTTAGCAAAAAAAAAAAAATGTCTTAGAATTTCATTAGGATCACTTGGTTAAAATCAATAATTAAGCAATTAGTTGTCTTAACATTGAAAGGTTCATCTATATCCTAACACTTCAATTCTATTTCCTCAAATAGCTTGCTCATTAAAGTGCTATCCTATCTCCTTAAATGCCCTATTCATCAAAGTGCTATCCAGAGTGCTATCTATCTTTTGATGAAATCCTAGATTGCTAGCCCATCAAGGTGTTGTCTATATTTTTGATAGATTCTAAATAGCTTGCTCATTAGAGCACTACCTTTTCTCCTTAAGATACCCTCTCTCTTTAGATGGCTTTCTCAATAGAGAATTATTCCTTTTTATAAAGATCACTTGCTTACTAGAGCATTATCTAATTTCATGCTCATCGGAGCGCGATTCCCTACCCTTAGATTGGTTAGATTCAATCCAAATTATTTCATTTCCCTAAAAGTCTAGTCACATTGGCAATTGACACTCTTAGATGTCTTGTCCTGCTAAGGTTGTCTAGCCAGCTCCCCTCTTAAGTTTAGTCTCGTCAATAGCTTGCCCCCTTAGATGTCCAGATCCGCTAAGGTTGTCTAACCCTTTTTAAGTGCAGTCTCATTAGTAATTAGGATCCTTTGATGTCCAAGACCGTTTAGGTTATCTGCCCCCCTCTTAAGTCTAGTTTTGTTAGTAGTTAGTACCCTTAGACATCCAGACTCGCTAAGGTTGTTTGGCCTCCTCTTATGTACAGTCTCATTAGTAGCTAGCACTTTTGGATGTCTATACTCACTAAGGTTGTTTGCCCCCCCTCTTAAGCTCAATCTCATCAATAACTAGTCCCCTTAGATGTCTAGAACCACTAAGGTTGTCTAGCCCTTTCCAAGCCTAGTCTCATTGGTAGCTAGCACCCTTCAATGTCCAGGACCGTTTAGGTTATCTAGCCCCCTCTTAAGTCTAGTCTCATTAGAAGCTAACCCCCTTAAATGTCTAGACTTGCTAAGGTTGTTTGACCCTTTTCAAGCCCAATCTTGTTAGTAGTTAGCACCTTTGGATGTCCAGGACCATTTAGTTTATTTAGTCCCCTCCTAAGTCTAGTTTTGTTAGTAACTACCACCCTTAGATGTCTCAGCTCACTAAGGTTGTCTAGTCCCCTCTTAAGTCTAGTCTCATTAGTAGCTGGCACTCTTTGATGTCCAGACTCACTAAGGTTATTTAGCCCTTTTCAAGCCTAGTCTCATTAATAGTAGGCATCCTTTGACGTCTAAGACCGTTTAGGTTATCTAGCTCCCTCTTAAGTCTAATCTTGTTAGTAGCTAGCACCTTTAGATGTCTAGACCTGCTAAAGCTATCTAGTCCCCTCTCAAGCCTAGTCCCATTAGTAGCCAGCACTCTTAGATTTCAAGACCCACTGAGGTTATTTAGTCCCCCTCTTAAGTCTAGTCTCGTCAGTAACTAGCCCCCTTACATGTCTAGACTGCTAAGGTTTCCTTATCGTTTTCAAGTCCATTCTCTTTAGTAGTTGGCACCCTTCAATGTCTAAGATTGTTTAGGTTATCTAACCTCTTTTTAAGTCCAGTCTTGTTAGTAGTTAGCACCTTTCAATGTCTAGGTACGTTTAGTTTATTTGGCCCCTTAAGCCTAGTCTTATTAGTAGTTGGCACCCTTAAATGTCTAAATCCGTTTAGGTCACTTGGCCCCTTAGCCTAAACTTGTCAATATCTGGTACCTTTGATGTCCAAGTCCATTTATGTCACTTGGCTCCTTAAGATTAAACTTGTCAATATCTGGTACCTTCAATGTCTAGGTCCATTTTAAGTCACCTAGCCCCTTTTTTAAGCCTTACCTTGATAGTAGCTGATAATTTAGATAATCAATAATACTTCCCTAAGTTTAGTCTCATTAGTAGTTAGCACATTCTTAAACTCAAATTCCCATGATTCAATCTCATGTCGAGCAAAAATGGGCAATCTCTTTTATCATTATGGTAAAGTTTTCATAAGACATTACTATAAAGAGGGGCAGTTGCAAACACCCCATTTTTTATCCCTTGAATTCTTTTTTTAGGAAAAAAAACTAATCGATCTCTTATATTTATGACTTGATTTTTCTCATTTTTTTGGCCAAATTAAATCAAACAAAAAGTGGATGTGGAAATTAAATATACGCTTATAATACTACCTATTGCACTCCAAATTCGAATTTTATAATAAAAGAAAGTATCGTAAAAATAAACTCAAAAATCGAAAAAAATTAAAATACGCATATATTATATCCGATTTGAAATTAGCAACTAGAGACTAAATTAACTTGCAAATCACGAAATAAACATATAGGATAGTCAAGTAAAGCTTCTGGAACACATTTGCATCTTCAATTTCAAAACATTTCCACATATTTGATATCAAATTTGGTCGAAAATAAGAGGAAATAAAAAAAACCCATTAATAACAAAGATTCGATATTTCTTCAAATGTAGGGTTTCTTGGGTACTACTCATCACTTGTTCATGTAAATAGGGGTCCCTAGAACTTATTATATGGGGGAACAAAAATTAACAATTTCATATTTACAAGAAATCCACTCTTTGTCTCTCTAGGTTATTGAGCCACGACCACATCTTCTCTCTCTTCAATTTGTCACATTTGAGAGCAAATTGAAGTGAACCAAAGCCATAAAATTGTTCCTCATCATTAGTTGAGTAAAGTCCAACCACCAATTATATTCAAGAATTTGGGAATTTCTTCAATTTGATCAAGAATTGAAGTTTAGGTTTATAAGCTTGAAGAATGGGTTCAAGTGAAATCGATCAAGATATAAGCTTTCAATCCTAAAATTGATTGGGGGCTTGCTTAACCACGATGTTAGAAGTTGGACTGACCTAAGATTCGTTGTGAATTGTCACTACAAGCCCATGAACCAGTCATGGATCGCCCAACATAAGGTAAGTCTCTCTCTATTTTATTATTTTCTAATATTTGTATGCATGTATTGCAAATTTTTTAAAAATAAAATAAGTTAAAAATCTCTTCTTTTCCTTTCAACCATTTTTTTTTAAATAATGTTTTCTTGAATAGTTAATTTTCTTTTATAAACATGTTTTCTCCAAAAATGAGTTTTTTAACACCTAGATAAATGTTTTGACAAATAAAATCTCTTAAGGGGTCTTTTAATAAAAATTTAGGTTATTTGCTTAAAGTTTTTTCAAGAAAGAGGCAAAAATTAGGGTTTTAGATTTTTCTTAAAAAAATAAATTGGCTAAAAACTTAAAGTCGATGCTTTTTTCAAAAATAAAAATAAATAACAAGTTAAAGTTTTATAAAAGAAAAAAAAGGAGAAACTATGGCGATCTGATTCTAACTAGCGGATATGTAGGTGCCTTCAGGGCAACAATAAAAAAAATAAAAATATTATTTTTCCCAAAAACCAATAAAAACTAAAAAGAACTAAAAATTAGAATTTAAAAAAAAAAATTTTTTTTTGGGGTCATATTTCTAAGTTCTTTTCTTTTGTAAGAAATTATCTACAGAAAAAGGTTTATATATATATATATATTAGTTAATCAAGTTATAGTTTTTTTTTTTCTTTCTTTTTCAATTTATTTAAACTTTTTTCTTTTGGTGCTAACTTTTCTTATCTTTCTTGCAGGAAATTATGAAAAGTTCTTCTAGTTAATTTTGCTCTTTTTAAGTTTATTTAGATTTTTGTTTTTTGTAAAAACCTAACAAATTCCTTTAGCTTTGTAGGGAAATATGTAAAAGGTCTGTCTCTTTGTTTATCTTAATTATTTTCTTCACATATATCTTTTTACATACATATTAACCATTTTTAGAGAAAGTAAAAAAGGAAAGATTTTTTTAATGAAGGCCCCTTTTCATTTTTTGAAAATTCTTATATGGAAATTGAAAAGTTTTAAATAAGACAGTCCTTAAACTCAATTTTCTATGGTTTAAAAAAATCTCTTTATATAAAAAAAGTTTTTGTGTAAACTAGTGGTTGAAATTAGGATCAATCTATTTATTTAATCCTAGTTTCCCATTTTCCTGACTTCGGTTGTGTAGCGGCTTTAGTCTTTCAAAAAGTTGTTTTAATTTTTTTTTTAAATTTCCCTTTATTTTTTTGAGTGGCTTATATCAAGTGGGTTAGGCTTAATATTAGTCAAATTAAGAAAAAAAAAAGGAAAAATTCAGGTTCGACACATAGGCACTAACATGGTTATGTTGGTGACCATGTTGAAGCTTTTCTTATAAAATATATCAACATGGTCATGTAAGTGATCATGTACTTTTCAAAATTGCATAACTTGTTTATATGAGCTCCAAATTGTGTGAAACTTGTGTAATTTATTTTCTTTAATCTAGAATTTCTTTAAAGAACCTAAAATCAAAATATGAGTGAAATCAATATAATATTTAATCAAATGTGCTCATCAAATAGACTGAAATTAGATAAAAATTAATTAATTAAAAGTCTTTTTCAACACTTATCAGTGTGCAAGGTTATTAGATGTGCATGTGGTTAACTTAGTAGGAATTGTTTGTTAAGCTATCCTAAGATATTTAAATAAGAATTCAATGTTGCATATGATTAGTATGATAACTGCTAAGTGTTTGCTGCATATGTTGATCACTTTATAAAGCATCTTAAGAATATTGAGCATAAATTAAAATGAGACATGCACAACAAGATTTTAATATCAAATAGCCATCATTGTGAGATGGTAGATAGAATGGATAATGTGTTATGGCAATCATACTCCACCACCCATGAACTAACCGACTAGATGATTGTTGTGATTCTGATGAAGGTCAAGTCCACTCTACCATTTAGTGTGTATGTGCATTTGGAGGTATAGTAACTAGGGAGAGTACTTCATTTCATTTTATTATAATAAGAGTAACCAAGAGATCCTTCTCTTATGGTGTTATTTTGTAGCCAAGAGTGTTACTCATGTGGTGTATTTCTTCATAAGTAGTCAAGGATACATTAAATAAACTTTATGGAATATTAGAAAGCAAAACATTAATGGTGCTACAATGTCCTCAATCTTAGTATTGAATGGTGCAGATTTATACTATATGTGGTTTTTAGATTACCATATATACTATTACATTTGTATGGTTGTTTCCTATGTAACATATTGATGATTGATAACTTATTAGCTATTATTTGTTGCATGGTAATGGGGTTGGATAAATGGGGTTGGATAAAAGCAATGGGTGTCCTAGGCCTAGTTATTGGAGAATAGGTGTAGGATAGAGTATTTTAGGTTTTAACTTAGATTAGGTGATGGGGAATTTTAAAAATTTTGATTACCTAATTTTATGATTTGGTGAGGATATTGATTCTCTGAGATTATGCTAGATGATGGAGCATCGATTTCCATAGTTATTTTCTCTATAATCAATTATATATCTATCTATATATATAACATTAAATGTTAGAAGAGAATATATAAATAGAGTCTTGCAAATTTTGATTGTCAAATAGTTTTCATATTATGGATGCACACATGACATATTAAGGCCCTCTTTTGGGTTATTAGATTCGTTTCTATGTGAGCATGGTACAAATTTCCTATTTTTGTTGATGAGTGGTTAGTTTATTTACATGATGTTAGATGTAGCTTATAAGATAAGCTTGATGTAGCCCAAATGATTAGCTACTCTTGTAATTAATAATAATATATTGCATATTCTTTTTTGTATAGTAAATAAAGAATATAAATATAAACAATCAATTATGGTTTTTAATTAGTTATTGCTATATATATATATATATATATATATTAGTTTAGCCTATATATAAATACTATGATATTCCATTAGGCTTAGACTAGAAACACCTTATCTACATTAAGGAAAAAAAAACACTCACAAATTATGTAAGCCTCTCATTTATATATTATTTCTATCAAGGGAAATAAATATCTAGTTATTAATGTTTACTTATCTTTCTATTTCAATCTTAATTTAGTTTATCCATTTGAGTTCTTAAAATTTTAAAGCCTTCCTCTCTATTAACTTCATAAAAAAATTTCTCAAGAGTTGTTATATGCGAAGTTCTAATAGGTCCATAATAATTATAAAATAACATTACCAAATATATTAAAATTAAATAAAGCAATAAAACTAAAAAAATAAAAAAAATGTTAGATATCCTTACTTGTACTCTTTTAAGTAGCTTTCTATAAAATTGCATAAAGGCATTTGCTATTGCATGCTTATCTTCTATATAAACTTCTTGACTTTTTACTTTCTAAAACTTCCCCTCCTTTATCCTTTACTCAAGGTTTTGTGATGAAAAAACATGAAATACTTCAATCGCCAAAATTAAGCCAGTTAACCCTAGATCTTCATGTCAATAAACCTTTTTCCTTCCTTAAAGCTTACTAATTTGAACAATCTAACTTTTCTCACTTTCCTCTTCTTGACATACTTTTACATCCTGTAGTTCATTTAGTTTCTTTAAGAGTTTATCAATTTCGACCTAATTGTTTCGCATAGTTGAACAACTCCATTAAGTGAGGCTTTCTTTGTATTGATGAATGGTAGGCTTGACTCCTTAGGCTAAGTGCTAGAGGCAAGGAAGTTTGGTTTATATTTGGGATTGCTGGTCCTAGTTAGTAATCAAGAGCGGCTCTTAAGCTTGATTTAAGCTTTGTGTTGAAGTCAATGAGGCCTACACAAAAGAGTAAGTGTTGATTTAAGTGTTGATTTAAGCTTTGTGTAAGTTGTTAGGTGCTAGAGTTGCCTTTGGCATTCGGACTCTGATACTTAAGTTAAACAAGTGCAATAATGTTGACAGTGAAAGAGAGAGTGAGAGTAAGCAATCAGAATTTAATCCTTTACCTTGTAAATTGGCTAGGTATTAATAGTAGAGGATGTAGTGAGATACTTGAGGCAAGTGTATCTTTCCTAAAGTTATTTACACTTATAAAGATACAGTGAAGTGTATCTTAGGGAGTTAATGTACTTCCCTTATTTATGTCA
Organism: Laguncularia racemosa; assembly: GCA_037954665.1. Taxonomy (NCBI): domain Eukaryota; kingdom Viridiplantae; phylum Streptophyta; class Magnoliopsida; order Myrtales; family Combretaceae; genus Laguncularia; species Laguncularia racemosa. Next base: position 5,771,760 of record JBBMOL010000004.1, read on the forward strand.
ACTACCTTTAGGCATATGAATTTGACTCATAATGGGCTTGCCAAGCTAGGCTTTAGGGCCCATAGTCGAAAGGCTTATCAATACTTGCCCCTCACTCTCACTGGTGACTAGGTGGAAAGGATAGTTAAAACTAAGGTAAGCATCCAAGCATGTTAAATGAGTCGTAGTGCATGTGGTGGTCAATGCTTTGACCAGTAAGTGCTTATTTGAGTTGCTAAGTTGATGATCTGACCCTAGCATTCAAAGCATTGTAGCCTATACATTTGGTGAGCTACCTTTGAACTAGGATGACCTTTGTGGGGTCTACTGAAGAGAGGAGAAAATCCTCCCATCTACACAGTTAACTTAGTGAGTTAAGCAAGGGGATTCGACCTGAACTTCACCTTAGGAAGAGCCATAGACATTGGGGTGAGTAGGTGAAGTTGGGACTAACCAATAGACTGCCATCTAAGTTACTAGATCAAGGAAGTATGTGGAGCACACTTTTGACAGTTGCACTTCTTATCAACTATTGATATTAAATCTTTTTCACACATGTGCAAATTAGCACATTAAATGCCAATAAACACGGTTGGGTAGGAGTGCATCTAGAAAGGAAAAACTTATTGTGACCCTTCATTCCAATAGTGAATATGTGGCAAGATCATGTGCATTTTGGGGTTTTGTGCATCCTTTCACATAATTGCCACCAATTGCCTATTAAAGGTGGTGAGGTGTTCAAAACATACACTTTTGCTTCCTTCTAAGCTTTTGAAATACTCTAAATTCTTCAAATCACTTTCATTTTGCTACTTAAAATACATTTCCAACTTCTTAATTCTTCACCTCAATTAGTGGTAATTATGCATTGTTAGGAATAGAAATTGAGCTTAGATCTTCTTCCTCCTCTTACACACCTATAGACCACCACATTTAACTCCGTCACGGGGCTGCTGTTAGGGAAGACGACAAGCTTATCAAGTTGTACTACAAAGAGCCAGCGACCTTTGAGTCATCTCTGGAGGGTACGCGAAGCATGCTATCTAAGGTGGAGGTAGACTCGCTATGGTTGTGTTGTAGGCTATTCCTCAGTAGTTAGATGATTTTTCCTATTGAGGAGAATAAGCGAGTTGCCATGATGGGGAGCATCTGCTTCTGTATTTACCATTGGTACTTTAAGTTTGGGTTGCACTTGGCTTTCTTTAAGTTCCATAAGAGCTTCTTCAACTATGACTACGTCAACTCTTGTCAGCTTGTTCCGAACTCTTACACCTTGATGGCCGCCTTTGAGTGCATTTGCGAGTCCTTTGGAGTTTGTCTTATGGTGTAACTATTGAAATTCTTCTATGTTGTGAAATGATTCGGGCCTTCTATAGGACAGTTTTATTTGGTGAGTCGGGTCGACATGAAGCTCTTTGAAGGGTTGATGTCCTTGGTCTACAACTAGAAAGAGAAGTTTGTCGTAGTTGAGTCTAACGACGAGTTGGACATCTGGACCAGTTAGGAAAAGCTAATAAGGACAGTATATATATATATATAACTCATGCCCAACAATCGTCTTCGAGTTGAGGTGTTGACCAACACAATGTAGGACAACGGAAGACCTTTTCGTGCTTTAAGTGTTATCAACAGCTTCCTTGGGATAGCAGAGGGTACTCTAAAAGCTACTGAAACTGTCGAGAAATAGGGCAAAGGTAAAAAGTCTGGGACTATTAGTATGATGAAGGGGCTTGACTAAAGGGGAGCTCCTTTCCTTTTGCAACTTAGAGAAGCGATCCCCTTAGGGGTTTATGCTTAGTAAGACTTCTTAGAGTTTTAAACTAACTACGTGTGTTTTTCTTTTTCTTTTTCTTTTTTTTTTTCCTTTTTGTAGATATCCAGCTAAGTAGGGTACACATATCAAACTAGAGTGCACGTCAAGTGGCTCTTGCTATGAAGGAGGCCCAAGGGGCTAAAGACGATTAAGGAGCTCACCTTTTGTATGAAGGCCCTCGCTGGGGGATCGTAATTAGGGGCCCTAAGCCACATTGAGTCATGCCCCTAACCTAAGCTGTCTATGGGAAAAGGAAAGATAAAGCAGTAGAGGCCAAGAAGAAGTGTGAGTGTGAGCTTAAAGCAGAGGTGGCAGTAAAGTGGCCTCGACGAGTAGAGGTGATCAAGTGTCAAGTGAGATCGAGGCAAGTCCTATTTCCTCAGTTGGAGGGGTTGGTTTTCCTAATGCCAAGAGGCATCATAGAAGGAGGTTTGACCCTAATGAGGAGAGAAAGGGAGGAATGTAAAGTCCTAAAATTTTTTAAAAGCTACATGAAAATTTAAAGAAAATAAATAGAATAATACATACTTCTAGGTCAGGGTAGTGAGAGGAATAATTTCGCAACATTAAAAACTTTGAGAAATTTATGACGAAAATTCAAATATTGCGACGCATAAATATTATTTTAATATTTTACGATAATAATAGGTTTTAAAAATAAAAAAATTAGAAAGAACAACTTTTGCGAGGAAAATAAGATAATGAATGTAACAAATTGAATTTTACGGAATACATTACAGAATAAATTAGGAAGTAAAGTAATTGAAAAATATCCGAATATAGATATGTATATATAAACGGATAAATAAAAATAATTGTAAATCCTAACTTTAGTTTAAGTAAATTAAATTAAAAGAATAAATTCTTTGAAACACGCATTTCAAACAATATTAAGTTAAATAATGAAATTAATTTAAATTATAGATCTAAGAATTTTAAATAAAAATTTAGAGTAAGTATTTATATTCGGGATAATTAGATTAGCTTAGACGTAAGCTTTCGTAATAAATTGATAAAAATATAAAATTTAAAGATATTCTCGTACGAGAGCAGAATAATAAAATAGAAACATTATAATATATAATATAATATAAATATATATATATATATATACATAGCTGAAAAAAAAAAGGAAGCAGATTTGAACCAGACGTGATGTTAGGCACGGCAGCACAGCAACATCAATCTTCAGCTATCTCCATCCCGTCTCTCTCCCTCTTACTTTTCTTTTCTTTTCTTTTCTTTCTTCTTCTTCCTTGCTTCCTCCGTTCTTCTTCTTCTTCGGTTTTTTTCTTTTCTCTTGAGCGTCTTCCTTCCCGGCCTTCCCACTCCCACTCCGACTCAACGGTGACAGCAACGACGGTAATGGCAGTGGTAGTGGTAACAGCAACGGTGACGGCAATGACGGGGGTAACAACTTGGCGTTGTGTTTGTCTCATCTCCTCCCCCAACGACGTAGGCAACAACGAACAACTTGGAGAAGACAACGACGACCACGACGGTAGCCACAACGACAACCATAGCTACAACAAACAACAGCAACTACAATGGCTGTAACGACAACAGCAACTATACGGCAACAGTGGCAGCAGTAGTGACCATGATCCCAATAGTAGCAACATCTACAAGAGCAACAGCAACAGCGGCAACATCCACAAGAGCAGCAACATCTCCAGCTGCCCTTGTCCCTCCTTATGCCCGCACTTGCTTCCCATTCGTTTCTTACTCATTCTTCCCTGTTTCCAGCCAGCCGTGTTTGCAAGAAGAGAAGAGTCCAGCAGCAACACGTCTTGGTTCTAGGTGGCAATGTTCCGACTCTGCAAAGATGAGTAGGAAGACCGGTGTCTGATATTAGGAGAGAGCAAAAACAACATCCCAAGTGATTTGGTTCCAAGTGTGCGTGTACTAACGGACCAGCAAGGAAGAAAGGATGAAGTGGAGGAGAATGTGAGAAAGAAATGTTGTCCAGTGAGGAGGCGTCTAATTGAGGAGAAGAAGTCAAGGAGATTATGTGTGTGAGAGAAGAGAAGGTGTGTGTGAGGAAGAGGAGAGAAGGTTATGTGGTGTGTGTAAGGATGTGTGTATGTGTATGTGATGGTGGGTGGTGTGTGCAAGGATGTGTGAATGTGTATGTGATGGTGTGTGGTGTGTGAGGAAGTGTGCGTAGTGTAGGTAAGGAGGAACCGAGTGTGTAGTGCGTGTGAGTATGCACGTATGTGCATGAGGTGATGTAGGGTGTGCGGTATGTGTGTATATTGATGGTGTGTGGTGTATGTGGTATGTGTGTATGTGTAAGGATGATGTGTGGTGTGTGTGAAATGGGTGTATGCATATGGAAGGTGTGTGATATGTGCGGTTTGTGTGTGTGTGTGTAGATGCCATGTGGCGTCTGAGGGTATGTATGTGTATGGAAGGTGTAGGATGTGTGCAGTATGTGTATAGGTGTATGGAAGGTGTGGGGTATACGGAGTATATGTGTATGTGTACGTAATTGTGATATGAGACGTGTGTGGAGTATATGTGTATGTATACACTAGTGGTGTGTGTGTGTGTGTGTATGTGGACTTGAGGAGAAAGGAGGATAACAAAGTGCAGTTGTATGTGCATGTAATTAGGTGTATGGAATGGTTATGTGTATTTATGTATAGGTGTGTGCGGAGTGTGTATGTGTATGGATGGGAGTGTGTTTGTGTGTGTACGTGGTATGTGGGAATGTGCTGGTGTATGTGCATGGTGTGGGTGTAAGGTGTGTTAGAAGTAGAAAAAGGGAAAAGAATCGGGTTGGGAAATGAAGGAGAAGAAAAGGAAAATGGAAGATGTCTAGGAAGGAGGAAAAACATGGAGGATTAGAAGGGAAGAATTGAAATATACACATGCATAACTATAGGCTAGAGAAGAGTGAAGAGGAATGAGAAGAGGTGGAAAATTGGAGAAGTCCGAGTGATTAAAGGGAGCTTGGTAAGGAAACAAGGGGAAGGTTATGGTAAGGGAGTCAAAAGGGAAGAAGAGAATAAGGAAAAAGGGAAAAGGAAGGTTGAAAGAAGGAGAGAGTGAGAATTGAAGATGGAAAAAGAGTGAGGAAAGGAGAAGAAGAGTCTGGAAAATAAAGGCATGGAGATATTGATCTTGTGTATGTACATAGGTGAAGCTTGCATGTACGTATGAATATGACGTTATTATGATGGAGGTGGGTATGTATGTGTATAAAGAGTGGTTGATGTATGTGTATAAAGGATGAAAACCAGTGAAAGAACGAGAAACCTTGTAGGTGGAGACTTCACGCCTTACCATCAAATGTAAGATGAGCAGAGTACACATATTAGGTACTAAGAAACTACCAAAGTTAAGTGGAGAGGCTGCTTTCTATGATTGGGTTGAGGAAGCATTGCAAAAGGACACTGATTTCAAGAGGAAGGTAAAGGGCTTACCAGCTGGAATCGCTCGACTTCGGTTAGGACTATGACAACCCTAAACAAGTGAGCGGAAAACTTAATGATATGCTACAATGTTATGATGTTTGTTGATATGCTATGTTGTAGTTGCGTTTGAATGTGATTCTTGTTAAGTTGAGTTATATAATGGGGATTAATGAGATTAGTAAAGAAGTCATAAAGAGTATAGAGGATAGAATGGTTTGAAGGTTTAGACGTCATTACCTTAACGATAGCACTTAGCACCTTATTGTTAGTGCTATTACCATAGGCCTAATCCATGATTCAAAATTGTTTTCTTCAAACTAAACCAAGATATATAAACCTAGCTTTTTCCTTCTATAGTTATTGAGTAGGTGTGCATAGCTGGAATAAGATATATAAATATCATTATGTATACATCTCAGAGTTTACTTCTGAATGTGTACATATGCTTAGGCAAACCTATTTTCCTATTATACCTATAGAATACACTCATGAACATAATCATACAAATCATGAGTGTAACTTTGATTTTTACAATTTAACAATCCTATTTTCTTACCCCTTAAGCAAGTGAAGGAAGGTGTCTAGTAAATGGTCTTCTAGTTAAAGCTATGTTATGGACCTATATACATGTGTAGATATATATATATATATATATTATACATAAATGTATTGAGGAATTAGAACGAATATACAAGACAACCTTGTTGGCTCTCTGATATGTGAATAATAGAGCACTTGAGAAGTGTGATGACATAGAGGTGTCAAGATGATGATTGTAAATCAATCTTAGGTGGTTGATTTAACGTTTGAGATAAATGGCATAGAGGTGTCAAATTACTTAAAACCTTATATATAGCTGGATGGTTCCCATCCATTGGGTCTAGTCCCTTATTTATTCTGTGATGTGAAATGCATGATCTTGTTTATTGTGGTATGTGTGAAATGAGTTGTCGTGGATTGTCATGGGACTTCACTAGGTTCCTATGAATTGTTCTTGTAGTTACTTCATTACCTTGAATGATAATTGGTTGCAATTATATATGTTAATTGGTCACTTCGAATCAATTAATTAAAGAAATCTACCCGATTAAAACTTGACATGCATTTTCACGAGACATTGCATGAGATTGAAGGCCATCACTACTACAGGACGCACCAGAAGTGATTAGAGGATTGCTATTTCGCCAAGTACAAACTGAGTGATTAGGGGATTGTTACGCCTTGACGGTTCTGAGTTCGACCTGTCTCTTGATGGTGTAATGCTTAGTGTATTAAGGCACCTGAGCTTAAAACATTAAAGCTAAGGCACAACTTAAATAAGTGATAAGAGTAATGAAGATATGAGTAAGACCCAGGTATTGATGGTGGCTTTGGAATCCCCAACCTAAGGTTAAGGGGAGCGTAAACCCTAGACTTCACATCGGTTACTAGAAGACCACCTAAGATGCTACATTCATATGGTTGTGCATGCATAACACATTTTTGATAACTTGATTTGAATTTGCTTGTGTGTACGTAAAATTGAAAGTGTTACCATCTCATTCACTAAGCTATAGTTTGCTCACCCCTCCACAAACCCTTTTTATAGGCAGTGATTTCGAAAGCTCGGGATGGGATAAGATATGAAGTGTCGAGAGTTTTAGAAGACTAGAACAACAAAGTAAGAATTGTGCAAGATAGATTGCTTAAATGAAATGTTAGGACCCCTATGTAAATAGTATTTTGAATTTGAGCAACCTAAGATTTATCCTATTTTACTAGTTGGTATGGGTTACCGATTCTCTATGATCATGGTTGATCGTGGGATACGAGATCCATAGTTATAGTTTATTATCTATTTATATATACTATGATTAGTCATAAATGTAATTAAATACTTAGAGTCTTACAATTCCTGATTCGTAAGATGGTTATCATGTAATGGATGAACACATGCCATGATGATTTTAGTAGAAACTTCTAGACCCCCTTTCAGGGCGTGACAAGGAAGGAGGGTGAGGACTCTAGAGGAAGAACACATGAATTAACATCATCAAGGGGCCTTCTCCTTCCTCTAGCTTAGTAACTGAGGCCAAAGGTAAGATCCAAGTATATACTAGACTGTGTCTTGCCCTAGGACTAACAATCTATAGAGGACTTTGTATGTAGGGTGTCAGAGGCTTAGGTTAAAGACTTCTCTCATGATAAGTTTTATGGGGTAAATCATTGTTTTTCCTTCATCCCTTAGTGTTTATTTGTCAGCCCGTTGGACATTTCATTTTATTTTCAACTGGCTAAGGATGCTTACAAACTCCTCTTTGCTTGAAAGGAGGAAGCACAGAAGGTAGATCGAGCTCATATTCATGCTGAAAAGCTTTTCAAACAATACCAATATATATATATATATGACAACAACGAGTTTAATGTGCACAAAACTAGGAGGGTAGAAGAGAAGCTGAAGGTAGTCTAAGAAGATTGCAACAAAAGAGTGGCTGAGGTAGAAGACCGAGCCAAGAAGGTTGTGGCTGAGTTGCAGAAGGCAAAGAAGAAGTTGTCTTCTATTAACAACAGAATTTATGGGCACATGAACGAGGCTACCTCACTCCAACAAAGGGAGGAGGCTCTCAAGGCTGACAACCATCACCTTGAAGCCCTACAGATTGACACCAAAGGCAATATGACAGTCATGTAGGCGGGTTTGGACAAATTTATGGTTAAAGAGAAGGCCCTAAATGAGCGCATCTCGTGGTCGGAGGAGCATGCTGCTGACCATGTGTTTTACATCTACGAGCTTGAGTAGCTCGAGAGGATAGTTAAGAAAAGGCTTTAGCCCGAGGTTGTCCAAGAAATTCAGGCTAGTGATGTATGGGCGAAGTTGCTGATCCTAGTGATGGATGAGGGATAGTGGGAGATGAGGCATTGGAACTACCAATGTGACCTCGGCTATGACCTCAATTGGCTCCATGAGAGAATGAGGGTTCTCGACACTCTTTTGGAAGAAAGAAAGGAGAGGAGTTAGTTGATAGAGCAATTAAAGATGAGTCCCAAGTTAAGGGTGAGGTACCTAGCCCCTCCCCTACCTCCACCACCACCCCTTCGAAAGAAAGAGAGGAGAGAAGCTAGCTGAGGGAGCAATTGAAGATAAGCCCCAAGTCAATGGTGTAGCGCCTACCCCACCCCCCCTTTCTTTCTAGCTGCTAAGGAAAAATTACCATTTCCTCCTACGCATGACAAAGAAGAGATGCCTCCACCTTCTCTCGAAGGTAACTCTTCAAAAGATCTGCTGCCACTATAGGGTCCCAAGCTAGCTCTTCCTTTGGCTCCTCATGAGACTAAGCCCATGCCTGGGTCAGCTCTTGTCATCAAGAGTCCTCACTAAGAATATACTTAAGGATGACCGGAACCTGCGTGGTCCTTTTTGTTTTTACTTTTGTATTTTGTATTTCTTTGGTCAATATGCTGACATTTAAATATGTACAAACATTATGCATGAATGAAAGTGAATTTTATTATTTCTCTTGTTCTCTATTTTTGCTTTTACTTTCATTTTACTGATTGTAGTATGTTCGAAACTTTTGTGTTCTTGTTCCCGTAGATCAAGTCATCCTCTGATCGGGGACTAGTTGTAACCAGGGAATTTATTTCCTATCGGGAGTACCTTCGGCGTTCAGAGACGTGTCTGGTTAGTGAAGGTATCCCATTTCGCCGGTGCAAAATACAAGTCCGCCTAATTATGCCTTTGAGAGCTTTGGCATCTCATTCACTTAGTCATTATGTAGAGGCTATTAGTGTCCCGGTTCCTTAGTTAAGGGAGGATTTAGCTCGTTAATTACATTTATGCATTGGGTTTAATTTTTTATCCATGTTCACATGAAATAATTACAAAGCATAAAGATAAAACGACCAAAACAGTAATTGAGGCTACCGTATCTTTCATTAATAGTTGAAATGTTTACAACGAGGTAACTCAAATTTAGCTACTTATAATACATCTTAAGAGTATCCACATTCCAAGTTCTTGGAATCAGATGTCTATTAAGCTTAACTTATATGCCCCATGACCAACCACTTCACGAACTCTAACTAGATCTTCCCAATTCAAGGCTAACTTGCTTGGACCATCTCTTGACCCTTTGGCTTCAAACTTTCCAAAAACTAGGTCCTTGGGTTAAAAAACTTTATGCTTGGCCTTCTTGTCATGGTACTTGCTTGCTCATTATTGATATGTTGCCACTTAAAAGCTAGCTTGATCCTACAGTTCTTAAAGGAGATTGAGGTTGGCTTGGAGACTGTTAAATTGAAGGTCTAAATTACAAGCAACGTTATCAAAATCGCGAGTTAACTTGCACGTTTCTACGATTTTGCGAGTTGGAGAGCACATTCCTAGTTAACTCGCATGTAAAAACGTTCTTGAGGTAAAATCGTAGTAGAATCGCGATTCCACACGTGGAATCGGTAAAATCGCGAGTCTACTAGCGTTTTTACGTTTCTACTATAAGGTCTTATTTTCCATCAATAGAAGGAGTGAAGAGGAAGTAGCTCAGCCTAGTTGAAATTGTGCAACCTAGAGAAGCCTAACCTAACCCAAAATTCAAGTAAATTTGTAGGCTATAGCTTTCATTCAAAAATAAAGGCACAAGATTTTATCTTGGTTTACCCGTTAACTAAGGCTACATCTAGTAAAGGATTCCACTATAATTAGCACCTCACTCTCTCGTTTTTATCACATAATTACAAATGAAAAAGAAAATATATAGTAACAGTTATTCATGGGCTTAAGCCTAAACTTTTAATGAACAAATATGGGTTTAATTGCTAAAAGCCCTCTAGTGTCCAGGGGGTGCTACCCCCTTGAGACCCTTCCCAAGGTGACTTCCCCGAACCCCCGTGCTTTCTTGTTATAGGGGAGTATGAGCCACATCCTAACATGTTCGTCGATCATCACTCGTTGCTTGTCGGTGTGTTGCGTTGCGTTGAAGTCTTCGTGTTTGTGTTCCTCGATTGTCAGTCTTCTTGTTCCTATTTGTGATCATGTTTGTGTTAAGCACTCATGTTTGATTTTGGTAACTTTCTATATTTTAATTAATATTTTTGTAATAGTAAATAAAATAAAGGGTAGATAACTTTAATTTTATAAGAGTTTTTTAGATTTTTAATTTTATAGGAAATATATAAATGTATTTATATTTCTGTCTTTTCACTATCTCATAGTTATAATACTTTTAAATATATATTTTTAAGTAAATATATTTTGAATTAATAATCACGAATAGTGCAAAATTTTACCTAGTAATATATAATTTTAAAGGCTTTTTTTGTTATAGTACATTTTTTATTATTTACTTTTGGTTAGTAGTTATTTGTCATTTTTTTTATACTACTCTTTTTTAATGGTATATCTTCGTTATCAACTTTTATTTATTAGTAATTTCTTAAAGTCACAATTGATTTTTAAATTTTATCTATTATCTTTTTGCTTTTGTATATATAACTAGGTGAAACTCGCTTTATACATGATTTATCATTTTAGAAATAAAATATCTATATTATACAACTTATGCTTGATTATCTATATTATGACTTTTATTGCAAATTTGCAATTTATGACATAAATAAATGATGAATTTCCTTATTTCTATTATCCATTATATATTTTAATGACTATTGTAAGTAAATTTATAATGTTTGGAAGTTATTTTACATAGATTGTAGAAACTTACGTTCTATATTTCGTTTCTATGTTCCAATTCTATAGACCCCTTAGCGATTCTATGTAAAATCACGATTTTGACAACCTTGATTATAGGTACGGATGTTGGAAAGCTCAAGCTCGACAAGTAACACTACCTTGATGGCTATTCTTGGAGTCATCTTATATCCCCATAAGATGTAGGGAAGCTTGTCTACCTACTTCCCCTTTGCTTGGTCAACTTTCTTCTTAAGGCTCTACATGATAATCTTGTTGGTGGCCTTTACTTGCCCATTGGACTTTGAATGGGCCATTGAGGTGTAGTTGGTCTTGATGCCTTGGTCGAAGCAAAATTCCCTGAGCCTCGTATTGTCAAATTAAGTGTTGTTGTCTATGATGAGGGCATAAGTCCCTCACACTATTCTTGGTAATCTTAGCTGCCACTTTTATTTCTACCCATTTAGTGAAGTAGTCTATGGCCACAATGATGTACTAAAGTTAACCTATTGCCTTTGGGAAAGAACCAAGTATATCGTGCCTACATTAGGTGAAATGTTAGGGGCTTGTGATGGGTAAAAGGTTGGTGCTCAGTTGCCTATCAATTGGAGTGTGCTTCTAGCATATGTCATATCACTACATAACCACTATAGTGTCTTTCTTCATAGTGGGCCAATAGTACCCAAGGTCGTTTGGCCTAAAACTTACTAACCAATGAAACTATTTTAAGAAGAAAAAGAAAAAAAAAAAGAAGCAAAGAAAATCTTCCAACATGAATCAATACTAGATAAATAATCAGAGGATAAGTGGATGTAATATGCATTTTCTCTAAATTATGGTGCTTAGCGAGATGGAAAAGAGGAGTGTATACACTTTAGCTAAGTGTACAAGATATAGGTGATTCTCTCTTAGTTAGTTGATGTAAAACCTGATCTCAAGTTTGTAAATCTTTGTTTAAATGATGTGGTAGAACTTTAATTTACATAGATTAACCGTTGAACTCTAGTATTTTAAGGACATTGAGTTGTGATTGAGTAAGGTTATGTAAGGGGAGTTGCTAAGCTAGACCTTGAATTTGATGAGTATACGCTTTTAAGTTCTGAATAGACTGTACAATGTATGGTCATATTTTTATGTAATGGTGTGATTTGGAAGTAACGATTGTCTTTAAGGGATTTTCATGATATATGTTTTACATGAAGACAAGCAAAATCTTAAAAGTGGGGAAGTTTGATAAGTGTTTTAAGTACACTTATTCAATAGTGATTTTTATGGTGCTCTTATGGATTTCATGGGTGTTCTTGAATGATTTTGGTGCTTATTTGAATTATATTTTGAGTTTAAGCATTGATAAGCTAGTTAGACTAAAAGGAATGAATTTTGACAAGTTTTAGGTGATTTAGAGTTGAAATAAAGAAGATACGAAGCTTGAAGAAGGAATGCAGTCCCAACATGCTCATGTTTGTGTCTTTTACCTCTCGTAGAACAATTCCTCAGAAACATGCCCATATTTGGTGCCTATATAGAAGCACATGATCGTGTTAAGGCTGTGATGGACTCATGTTCCTCTCAAGAATTCATTATTTAAATATTCGAATAAGAAAGATACATAGGGGAAGTGTATACCCAAGTTGAAGGTGTGTTGAGCATATTTAATAGTAAAAATTAAAGATTTAAAAGGATTTGAAGACTAAACTTAGGGTTACACTTTTTCACTCATACTAAAGTGGCTTTTAGGGCTCTCAAAAGTAAGAAAAGAAAAATTCTTTTGATCAAGTGTGTAAGGATTAAAAAGTGTTTTATTATCATGTTTTGTTTTCAATTTTCTTATGATCTTTTAAACATGATGACAACTTAATTTGTGTTGTATCTAGGCTTGAGGAACCATAGGAGAACCATATAACCCTACTTTTCTTTCAATTCAATGAAATCCTTTTTTTGCTTAAGATCCAATTATATGTTCTTTTATTTTTTTTATTAATTGAATTAATATTTTTTAGAGTGAGAAATCTTGTATATGAATAGATTTGCATGATTAGGAGCTATACGTAATCCTAAAATAAGATGACATAAATCCCGTAGATTAGGTTTAAAACTAATAATGGAATCATAAAACAAATAATGCAATTCTAAAAGTTTTAATTGGAAAGTAATTCCAATTAATCAACCTTGGGTTAGATATTAATATCCTTGAAAATGTTATTAATATAATATAGGAATTCCTTCAGTTTAAGAATATTAAGATGGAATTAAACTATAATTAATTAGTTACATAGGTAATTCTATGGTGAATCAATGTTTAGGTGCAGTATTTTGCATTATTTAGTGTCATCAATTTTCATTTATTTAATTTTTTTTATTTAGGTTTAGTTTATGATTTTATTAACTTCCTATTTCAACACTTTAATCGATTAGTTAGATAAAAAGGAAAAGGGGACATACTAGCAATTGTAGTTCGTATGGGAATGCCACTCAATATTAGCATTCATTATACTATAGTATTGATAGGTGTACTTGCTTAGATAATCATAGTGTAGTTACTTAGACAACAGATAAATATTAGCTATTGTCCTTGAGCCCATAACAAGTTTATCAGGATAACCATGAAATAAATAAACTTCATCACATTTGTTGATCATCAAGATGATATGATGAATATCATTAAGTGCAAGAGTCTAAATACTTAATCATGCCTACTCATTTGACACTTTCCCAAAGATAAGAGGATCAGTATAAGGTTATTGATCTCTATTCTCAAAGATTAAACAAGTAATTCGGATAAAGAATGATTTCAATTGCTAAAAAACTATAGAGTTGAAATTCTAGGTTTCCTTATTTGTCAATTGTACATTCGAGATTTTGAGATCACCTACTACTCCTCCCTATTATTCTTTCTAAGTCATCCCTCCATGTATGATGTTCATATTACTTCTCTCAAGCCACATGAAGCATAAAGCACATGCCACTCACATATAACTACGATTGTTAGATCCCTACATCTACAAAGTTTATAGAGCACATATTCAAACACATTAGGGCTTTCCTCCTTTCAATTATTTTTTTATAACATATTGACAATCCTCTAAAGCTCTCTAGATGCTTTCAAAACCTAAATCTATTCACTCCCTTTACCTCATTTTTATTTGTATGCAAGATAAGTACCATAAGATCTAAGCCTATTATAGGGTGATTCTTAACTTGGATTTTGGGAAAAATCATAGCGAAATTATTTGAAGCCAGAACTTTATATATTTTATCATTTTCTTCATTGGACTACCCTCAAAGCACTAAGAGTTGGGTAAACCTAGATCATGACATTGCATCAAACATAATTTTTCTAAGATCCTTAATTTGTATTCTATTCTTCATCCTTCCTCTACTTTTTCTTCCGTTTTCACAATCCTCTAATATTTCATTAAAATCTCTTAAACAAGTATGGGATCCATATAACGTTTTGAGAGATTAGCACCTTCCTTTGCAATTAAATCAATAGGTGCATGTGACTACCTAAGAAATGGTTCCAATCGAGTAGCCATCACCAAGTCAAACTTCAATCACAAGCATGTTATTACTTGCTTTTATAGTAGTTATAAATCACTTCTCTACTCCAACAAAGTGTTAATCCACCTAATAACCTCATTCATAGGATCCAAAGTAATGTGGGTGAATACCTTATTCTTTCCACACTATTCGTAGCATTTTTTTTTCCATAAGAAAAAAAAAAAAAAAACATGCATTAATAAGCTTTGGAGAAATTTTACTGTTATATAAGGCTCCCAGTCATGACAGTTTTACCATAAATTTTGATTTTTGGGGTTAGAGATTAGAGAAGAAGGTTAGGATAAGATTCTTAATTTCCCTTAATTTATAGATTAATGGTTAAGATTGCCTAGATTCCTAGAATATGTTCTAATGTTATTATGATGCTATATTCTTTCTTATAATCATAATTATTGATTATATATGGTAGTATTTTAAAGGAATAAATTGAGAGGAATTAAAAGAAAGAAAATTGAGGGGACCATTTCCATTTTAAGAGGTTGATTGAGGTCCTTTTTTGAAGACATCCTCCATGAGTCACTACCTTCTTCACCAAATTTAGAACCAAATCAAAACCAGGACAATAAATGCTCTTAACGTGCCTAAACCATCACCAAAACTAGTTTTTAAAGAACATTACCAAGTTTACCACTTGTAAAGAGGAATTCAAATGGTCTTATTTGATATTGTTTTATGACATTCACCAAGACATTTATTAATCTACATATCTCTTGTGAGTAGTGAAGAGCAATTTATTTTAACTTCAATCACCTTGATATCAATAAGGGTGCTTTGTGTGAGAGAGTATAACAAATCATTTTTCACTTAAGATTGTGCATGAATCTCTTAGTTGTAGTAATTAAAATAACTGAAATTTTAGCTAAATAAAAATTAAGATTTTGAAATTATAATTACTATGTTAACCTTACTTTAGTATTTAAAAATTGAGGGTAAGGAAGTAATTTAAAAATCTAGATATTTAATAATTTGGAATTGCCCAATTGCCCTTAGATTGTAGTAGTTATGGAGGAGTAAATTATTAAATGACCTTATCATTTGAATTAAGGAGTATTTAAGTCTAGAATTTTTTTAGAACTCTCAATCAATCATCTCCCTCAACCACAACTCTCTATCCCTCGGCCTCCCTCATTTTTTCTCGTTAAAATGAAAAATCTAAGCTTACTTAAGCTCATCCATGGAGTCTTATGGCTAACTAGTGGGTTTTCAATATCAACATAGCTAAATCCAAGTTTAAAGAGATCAATTGGGTAAGTGATAGAACCTTTCAAGTTGAAATAAAGATTTTGAGATGCAATTGAAGCTAATTCCAAGTTAAATTTAATGTTTAGTCAAGGAAATTGTGCAAGGAAGTGAAGATTAAGAGGAGTCAAGGAAGATCAAGTGTGACCATGATTACCCCTAGGTAAATTTGTAATTTCAAAATCTAGAAATTAGATATGATGTGTAGAATCTTTTGATCTATAGGTTAGTGTATTGATTTAAGCATTTAATTGTCCTTTACAAGGTGGAGGCACAATTTGAAGATTGGAGTTCTTAAGAGTAAGGTAATGGTATTTAGGATTAAGATATGTTGTAGAGTATTAAGTAATCTATAAGTTTTGCTAAGGTATTAGTTGGTAATTTTAGGTTTATGAAGGTAAATTAGAAATTGCAAGGTTGATCTCCTTGTTCAGTGGATGTTAGAAGTTTCCAAGAGTAAAGAAGTAAGTTAAGTACTCAATTACTAGTTTAATTTGAAGTTTGGTTTGTGATTGATGCTTAATTGAAGTGAATTTGGGTATGAATGTATTAATGGTGGTGTAGATGAATGGGCACTTGCTTAGTTAATGAATTATTATGTTTTGGTGTTAATTGGATTATTGATTGAGATTGTATTGGAAGTAGATTGATATTTTTATTTTTAAGTTGATGAATATGGGTATATATGTGTTGCCATGGAGTTGAATTTGCAATTGGGTGTGTTTTTTTTTTATTATTAATTTTGGTTAACTGATTATAAGAAATGTGTAATTGTTGTCTTGATAAGAAGTTTAGTTAATTAGAATGGATATTTAAAATGTCAAAAATAATTTTTGATGATTTGGAATTAGTGTAAATTGGTGGAATTTGATTTAGAAATGATAATAGGAAGTAAGGATTTGGAATGATGATGATTGGTGAAGTAATGAGCAAGAAATGGTTGAGTTTAAGTTAAAAAAAATTTTTGGAATGTAATTGGAAAGATGAGTTGTTAATCTAATGTAAAATGAATGTTGATTTTGAAAAAGGAAGAGATTTAGAAAATTTTGGTTCTAGTTTGTAGTGATTCAAAGTTAAAATGAGTAAAATATAGAGTTTTGAAGTTATAAATTCATAATTGAAATTATATGATAGATAATGGAGGTTTAATTTGCATAAAATATGGAAATTCTTGGAGAAATTGATAGATGGATGAATTTGGAATCACATGGCTTTTGTTAAAATGAGTGAGTTATGCTTGATTTAGTAAAGTTTGTTCATAAAAACAGAAATCTAGAAAATTTGTTAATTAATACTAAGTTGAAGTTGATTTAATAAGGTTTGAAAAATGTGTAATTTAAACGATAAATTTGGATATTTTTCAGTTTAATGTTCATCTTTTGCTATATTTGACACATTATGGTGATTAATTAAATAATGAAAATGTTAAAACGAGTTGACTAACTATTTGACTCACTGAGTTATATTTAAATGCCCTGAATGTGTTCTTATGTTCTTCATGATATTTAAACTATTCTTCTTGGAATTCAAACTTAATCCATTTTCTCCAACCAAATTCATCAAAAACGCATTTTCATATGAGTTTTGGGATAATTACTTTTCCATGTAAAGATTTACTCTTGGATTAGATATTTACAAAGAGTTTTATCAAATTCAAAAACCATTTTCATCTAACAAATAATTAAAGTTTTAGATCAGGATGGTTTTAGGAATGTGTTTGATCTTCATGAAAATGTTGGTAAATGTTAAAATGTGTTTATGGGCTTAATTATGGAAATGGACTTCAATTACAATATTGGATTTAAAACCCAAAATGCACATAATAACACGTGGGATTTTAATAAATAGTCTATTTAGAAAATAATGAAGAAAATTAAACCATCTCTTTTGAGAGGATTGAACCAGTCCAACCTTAGTCCATATGAATTGAATTGGTTCCCTCTTGATCAGTTAACCAAACTAGTCCAAAATTAAATTAAGAAAAAATTAAATTTAAATTAAAAATAATATTAATAAATAAATTTAAAATAAAATAGATTAGGACCAAACCCCTAAAAGATGAATCCAATTATCCCCAATTGGTTCAATCTTATCCTAGTTGGTTCACAACCTTTAAACCAGTTTGGTTAACAAGCCAATTCACTAATTAATTAAAGGAAATATAAGATTAATCATTAGATTAAAATAGTAGACTTATTTAGAATCTCTATATAAATTTACTAGCCTAAATGGTATTACACTTAGTTGCGTACTAAGTCAATATCTATGGGCCTAATTGGTTGTTAAATAAATTAAAATCAATAATTATGTTAATTAAGTTAATTGAACACTAATATTAATTAATTATGTTTTAATTAAATATTATCTTCTTATGGAGTTAGAGGACCAACTTATCAAGGGTTATCTTATGGCTTTACCTTTTTAGGTATGGGATAGCTATGTATTGCATATTAATTCTAGGAAACTTAAAATGAATTAATACTTAAATTTGGCTTAAATATATGTAATGCTACTTGAGCATGGTTACTCAATTTGGAAGTTAACAAAAGTAAGATAAGCATTTGGGCTACAAAGGTAGTGTAATGGGTAATCGATAAGGTTAGTACTCGTATGAAGTGGTAATGGAAGTAGAGAGAAGTCAATCAGATGCCATATGGGTATAGGTTCGTACAGGATGGTAAGAATGCACTGCGACCATGGCAGCATGCCTAGCATTTTAAGTGAATGCCCAAATGAGATTACTTAATATTAATTGATGGTTTTGGTTATCAATTATGGTTTTGATCACGGTAGTTGGATATATCGTGATAATCGCCTAATGCCTATTGAGTAGGGTCAAACCTCCTTCATTCCCAAGGGTGTTTGAAGTCATGAGTACTCTTGTTTTGCTTGTTTCACTTAAATTTAATTAACTTAATGAATCTATGCTGATGCATTAGAATTAGGTATACATGATATGCAAGACGATGTTTGGCTATTCCATGTTGAGTACTTGCTATTCATTTCCCTTTTACTATTTTTCAAGTGATGATGATGATTATTATGCTAATGACCTTTGTTATGATTACTTTCAGTATGGGTTTGATGTCGAGTTATGGGACGATAAGAGTGACGATTAGTCACATCGTATTTTTGGCTATCTATGATTTTTTTTTTCCTACTCACAAATGATGTGAGGAGTTTACGGACAATTTTGGTTTAGTTGTTGGATTTATGAGATTTTTGTTTTAGACTTTTGATCTTGGTTTTGTACATGAACTGTATATCAAACTTGAAATACGTTTTTAGGCCTTATAGCCTTAGAGGACTTTGATGATGGTTTTAGTACCTTTCAATATTAAGTTCCATTATCATAACCTTGTTTTCATTAAATGGTTTTCAAAGTTAACGATCATGATTTCACAAGTTAAAAATTTGATTAGAAACCTACTTAATAAGTAGTTAAAGCCTTAGCATATTTCTAATTATATAGGACTTGTGGCAAACTATTACGTTTAGACGTTTTGGAAGTGTGACAGTAATTTTAAATTTATAGCTCCTTCACTTCACCAGATGGAATTAAGGAGGAATTAAATTGTAATTCAATGAGAATGTAATAGAGTTGTAATAGCTATTACATTCCTATTACATTGTTTACTTGACTTTAATAAAAAGTAAGAAATTAATTAATGGTGAAAGTAAAAAATATATTATATCCCTAGTAAAAATAAATATTTATTGTATTACATAATAGATGTAGTGATGGTGATATTTCTAATGTAAAGGTATTTATGAGAAGATGACAAAAAGAAAAAAAAAAAAACATTGAATAGCAATTCATGAGGGTAGAATGGCTATTATGGTGTTTAAAATACAAATGAACATTGTAATAACAAATCATATTGAATGAGGGGGGCATAGAACGAAGTAAACATGTAATTAATGTTACAACCCAAGTTCAAGGGAAGAGCCCAATCCAAAAGACTAGTGTTATAGGTGGGATAATTTCTTTGACTTAAGTACAACACTAGTCTATACTACTACTCCATATGGAATTATAACATTACCACCTACTTTGAAAGCCAACACCTACATTGGCTTACTCTGGACTATCTACTTTGACCTATTCATACTATGGATTGCTCACTTTGTTTCACTAAGTAGCCCTTTCTAGGTAATCCACTCTTAGGTTGCCCCTTCCATAAGGTTAGCTCTCAAGAAGAGCACCTAATGTTATAATTCCAGCTCATGGGAAGAGCCCAACATAAAATATTAGTTTAATAGGTGAAAGAACCCCTTAAGCTTAAGTATAACACTTAGTTCGTGTTATCATCCCATGTGAGATTGTAACACCTAACCAATCTTATTTTGGTACTCGAAAACTTGAAATCTCTATTCCAACTTCTTGTTACCACTTGTCTCCAATTTGGGCTTTAGCTTATTATCTCTCTAGAATTAAGGGAAACAAGGACTATAAAATTAACAAACTTGAGCCATGAGATGGCAGAGTTGTTTCCAATGTTTGGACACCAATGCTTGGAAAAACACTTGTGGGAATTGTAGTAACAATAAGTGGGAGAGAAGGAAAAGTAAGGAAAGAGGATTCAAGTCACTTGCCTCATAAACTGGCTATGTATTTATAGTAGCGGATGTTGTAAGATATTTATGGCAAATATATCTTTTTTAAAAGTATCCATACCTATCCTGTAAAGATATGATGTAGTATATCTCAAAAATTTGATGTACTTTCCATGTTTATTTAAGCTAATCCTTTGAAATCTTATTTGATTCTATGATGAGCCTATTGAGCTAGGCTTTAAAGCTCATGACTAAAAGGCCTATCAACACAATCAATATTATCATATTCATAATCATAAAAGTTTTGAACTTGGTCTGTTATTTGAATTCAATCGTTTTTTTATCATTTGTTTGGTACCAATATTATAATTACTTACATTTGGTTTGCATTATAGAATATGCGCAAAGAAAAGTTAAATATGGGATAAATGTTTATCTTGTATGTATGTAGTAGAGGAATTGCTGCTGACACTGCCCCATCTGCGTGTCACAGAAATTGGAGAATGTTGTGTCTTTAATAGCTCCATATCATCACGATCAGAAGGAGATGGTAAAGCCCCACATTTGGCCTCATTGCTTGAACCCTCTCCATCCTTAAAAATCGCAAACTCATGCACCCCATAAGCGATTGCCATGAGCTCCTCCAAGACCTCATCCATTGAAGGCCTCGTCTCTTTTTCCTGTTGCAGACAACGGAAAGCTAACTCGGCTACTGAAGTTATCATCCTGCAAATTCCACTGTCTGTCTCATATCCTAGAGCTGGGTCTATCAACTCTCTGAAGGCTTGTTTTTGGATCCTATTAAGAGCAAAGTTGGACAAGTTTATCTCATGTCTATCTCTGTTTATGTCCACAGCACATTTGGATGATACAAGCTCAACAAGGACAACGCCAAAGCTGTAAACGTCACTCTTCTCAGTGAGCTGATAGTATAGGTGATACTCGGGGTCCACATAACCGGGAGTACCTTGAGGAGCAGTTGACACATGGGTGGCACCTGTGGGGAAAAGACGTGAAAGCCCAAAATCTGCAACTTTAACACAGTAATTGTTTTCAAGGAGGATATTATTCGTTTTAACATCGCGATGTATGATACCAGAGGCATGGAGGTACGCCAAAGCTGAAGCTGTCTCAATGGCAATGCTCATACGAGCTTGCCATGGTAACGTGTAGGACCCTGCATGCTGGCCATGAATGTGATCAGCCACCGTCCCATTTGCAATATACTCGTATACTAGGAGCAATTCATGGCTTCGACGTGATGTACAGCCATAGAGAGAGACAAGGTTTTTGTGGCATAAGCTGGTAAGGATCTCCACTTCATTCATGAACTGCTCTACCCGCTGTACATGGTGGCTATATAGACGTTTAACTGCTACTTCCCGTCCATCATGAAGCTTGCCTAGCTCAAGAGGGCATAAAAAGAAAAGTGTGCCATTATCAACTATAAGAAGTAAAGCCCTTCCTTGTAGATTTAATCGTTTTCAATTCTTTTGCAAAAATGTTTAGACAAATTCTTACCATAATAAACAGTTCCAAAACCTCCATCCCCAATCATATTGGAAGAAGAAAAATTATTTGTGGCTTCTTCAAGTTCTTTATTGCTGAAAATCAGGACGTCAAAGCGAAATTTGCTTCCTACCAAGTCTTGCCGAAAGGAAGAATCTGAATGGTTTTCATTTAATGATGTAGTTGTTCGTCTACGGCAAGTAAAGTAGATCAACGTGCAAACCCCAACTGCCATGACCGCTCCAACAGCTGAAGCATACAGGTATTGATTAGACACTACTCCTCACAAAGCTGGAAATAAGAGGCATCAACATGTTTCCTTGCCTTGGGTGGGGGTGGGGGTGTGAGGTTTTGAGTGCATAGCAACTTAACTATAGCTTTTATATGCTTGATTGAAAAAGTTCTTTAAAATTGTTGATGCACAGGCTAGACTGCATTCTTGAATAGTAAAACATAGTGGTATTATAAGTAATTAATGCTTTTCTGCTCAAGAAAACATAACGAGTAGTGCAAATACTTCATTTCTTTTGTGCAACATGATTTTTTTGTCAATTCTTGTATTCATGCTTGTCAATAACTATGCTGAGAAATTAACAGAAGCTGTAGGAGATGCTACACGTTACTCGCAGTCCGACCATACCGGGATGATATTGTTGTTAACTGTTCACGAAGTTTAATATATTTAATTGTCGAGGATGATTCTTTTACCCCATTCCAATCATAGTCAGGGGTGATAGTGAAGATGAGTTTTAAGAAAGCCGATAATAAAACTATGAAGTAGACATGAAGATCAGATAAAATATTGGAAAGCAAAGATAAATTTCAGTATCTAAGATCAACTCTAGAGGAGGGCAATTCTGATCTACATAGTTTGGATGAATCGGAGAAGTACTTCTGTACTCTTATGTGGCTGCAAGTGTCTAAAAATAAGGTTTGCGACACCCCTTGCTTTCAATGCATGATGATATGAGCCATTAAGGATGATTATGATAGAAGGTGAAGACTGAATTCTTGTGTGAAGTGTCTTAAACATGTGAGCATCTGTCTGATGATAAATCAATGGCGAGAGTGTATTTGACATAATGAGTAACATTCAAAGAGAGTGAGCAGCCAAATAATAGAACAGGGGGACTTTAGTAAAGAAGCAGTTTCTTCAATCTACCCAAAAAAAAAAAAAAAAAAACTGGATCATATCATTTGCTATGATAATTTGCTGCAATTTATAAAGATAGTAACAAGCATGGTAATACCTGTACTTATCATCGTCAGCCTGAGCTTTCGATGTCCTGCAGGAAAATCATGAAGTGGATGTTAAAAAGGAAACTTTCGTTCCATACATTATCTACCTCCTTTTTATGTCTCTTTTGTTTCTTTCTAAAGGAATAGAATTCCAGCAGATTCAATTTCTTATTGCTTTTAATCAAAACTTGACGAGGACTCAAGAGTATGATACAAAAAATGCAATCTTACCAGAGTTGCAGGCTCTGTCACGGACTTCTTCATCGCGGCAATAACATGCAAATTGTTGATTACTTATATAATGCCCACACCGGCCTTCACTTTTCCGGCACTCTTCACAACTCGTCTCGGTCAAGAATGACCACCTTAGAGTGAAACCTTTTTTAACCAACATCTTATAATCCGTATCTCCTATTGTTTGAGTCGTTTTTGCTTCTATTTCAACCGGAACTCTTGCAAATGAATGACATCTTCCTTCGTATAAAATTGGGTCTCCTTCTAGCAAACCAGAATCCGCCTTGAAACTTTTGCTGTCAGTGTTTAGAGCTACATAGGAGATATTTTTTTTCTCTTTAGTGCAGTTTATCTGTACTGCTTTAAGTGTACGGAATGATGCGTTGACACAGTCGTAGAAGAACAAGAGATCGGCATAACTAGAAAGTTTGCTAAGGAAAGGATTGGCTGGAGGGATTGTATAAGGACAAGGAGCTAAGCAATTTTTGTAAAGAAACTTGTCATTTACCAGCTCAAGTGAGTGGTTTTCATAATGGATGTGCTTAACAAGGTAGCTGCCTCTGCCAAACATGGTTCTGTTTTCGTCGCACGTTATCTCGAATCCAGGATAGCCACAATGCTCTCCTTGTTTTCGTGGGATGTAAAAGGGGTATGTTATATTTGGACCATAATTGCTACAACTTAAAGGACTGCACGCTTCATATCTTTCAAGTTCAGGGGAATCTTTTGGAAAAACCAAGTTAAAGAGAGAGTGCAACCAAATATAAACTAACACCATCTTTTTTGGCTTCCGGGTACCCATCTAACTTGGAGTGAAGATGTTTAGGAGAAAAGTTGGGTAAATTCTTGATTTAATACGCTAACTTCAACTTCACCCAAGGCACATTATTTATAGATATACCTAGCTCGTACTTGAAATGTGTGCTCACTACCTCAGCTTGTGATGCAATAGTGGATTCGAGTGAAGTCGGCTCGTATGAACGGGCGCAGCAATGTCCAGGTCATACCCCGCTTGACCAGTAATTCGAAGACTACGACTTGGACGTCTTGAATTATTCCTGATTTCTCACTACCACTTGAAAGTTCAACTTCCTGATCGGTTCACTCTTGATTACTTCTTATGAAAGCTCAAAACCTTTCACACGAAGCAAGATTTCTGATATTGATACCAGCCAGATTATGGAAAAATAAATCTGAAAACAGGGAATCAATTTCTCGGACCCAGCAAAACTACATTGGCCAATCGGCAGTATGCTTCATTTAGTGGTTTTTTGCAGGAATATACTTCCCGGTATAATGTTCCAGCCTGAGAATCAAACATTTCATGTTTTCCAATTTTGATGATACGCTAGATGAAAAATTAAAAAAAAAAAAAAGTTAGAAAAATAAAAAAAATTTCTCTACTTCACATATTAATACGCTTTGCATATTTTTTAAATGGAGTGTACTTAAAATCAAGAGACTAATGCACCATACATATTATTTATTGCAAATAGTTAGAAAAAGCAAAAAATGGATGTTTCTTTTTTTCCCAAATATTATTGCAAATGCCTTGTATATATATATATATATATATTTCCTATAGAAAGTATTTAGAACAAGAAGTTTTGGAGATTGTTAAGAATGATTGTACATTATATATTTATGATGGGTTAGCTAAAAATTCAACCTGTAGTTAATCCATTATAAGTTGATTATGTATTATCCTTCTTAGCTAGGCTTCAAAGATTCCTGTTTTAACTAATTTGGATAGGGGAATATTATTTATCCTACCTCATCTCGTCTTTTCTTCTTCATAAGGTCGATAATACAAATAAGAATCATCATGTCGTTGGCATTGCTATGAATTTTCCGGGAAGTGGTAGTAAAATATATACCTCCAATCAAAGAGCGTCCCATATATGTCTCCGGTCTTTCATCGTTGAAGCACGCTAGTAGGACCAATCAAAAGCGGCGGGCAAGGGTAAACAGTGGCATGAATGGTGTTCCACACTTGTCCCACAACGCTTTGTCTTGTCTTTAGACTTCAAGAATTGACGGAGACGAGGAGCCATCATTTGAGTTCAATAATTGTCATTCTTATGTTGTTGCCTAGTGCTAGTGGCTACCATGCTTCCGTGTAATTATAAACGAAACATTACAAAATTTTCTCAATAATTGTAATGGACTCTTTGTGTTCACAACACACGTATACTAGTTACGAAAAATTGAACGTGTGTGTGAACAGAGAATTGTATAAAATTTGTAAATTTTGGAAAAGAAATAGAGCAAAACCGTTCACAACAATTTTTCACACTCAATAATAATCTGTCTCTTTGCCCTAGGACATACAAATAATAGTAAATCCAAACTACCAAAAATAAATATAAAAAATTTACCAAAAAAAAAAAAACGTTTAAAAATAGCCGAAAATAGAAATTCCTAAAACTTAAGGACCTAACATACCTTAGACGACAAAGACAACGCCACAAACGGCATCTAAAACAAAAATGTTTATAAAAAGTTATAAAAAATCTAAAGATTACCAAAATTAGTAAAATTGTCTAGTCGAAAGACTAAACGATAGAATTTGCTTAAAAAATGGCATAGCTCAGTACCAAAGGTACTGACTCCTTCAAGTTAGCTCATTTCCTTCGAAATAAGGTTCAAAAATAAAAAAATTATGATTGACCCGTTTTTGCCAAATTTAGCCATGTATTTATTTGCTATTATTTCCACCTCATCATCTTCTTCAAGGTGGATAGAATTCACCATCATCATCTGAACTATCATCAGTGTAGGGAATAAGATGCTTCACGTTAAATACATTGGTAGTTTAAATGTGGTACGCAGCTTTAACTTATATGCATTTGGGTTTATTTTCTCTATGATCTCTACTGGCCCAATTTTCCTAGGTGATAATTTGTTGTACTCCCCAGCAGAAAATCTATCCTTAGTAAGGATAACCCAAACATAATCTCCCACATCAAACTCTACATGCCGTCTTTTTCAATCAACAACTTCCTTATATTTACCCATAGCTTTTTGTAAATTATTTTGAACAGTCTTGTGGATTTCCTATAGGCTATGGACAAAGTCTTTTGCATTTCCATAAATCCTAGTCTTATCAAGTAGTGGTAGCAAATCAAGTGGACTCCTAGGAACAACAGAGTAAACAACTTGGAATGGACTAAACCCTATACTGCAATTGATTGCATGATTATGTGCAAACTCTGCCTAACTCTGCTTTTGATCCCAACTCTTCACATGTTCCCCTACTAAGCTCCTTAGTAGATTTCCTAGGGATCTATTGACTATCTTAGTTTGCCCATTTGTTTATAGGTAATAGGCACTACTAAAATTTAGCTGGGTATTGACCATCTTTCACAAACTTCGCTAAAAATGGCTAAGAAACCTTGTATCTTTGTCAAACACAATTGTTCCAAGCAAGCCATATAACCTATATACTTCCCTAAAGTACAATTGTGCAACACAGACAATGTCTATGGTCTTCTTACAAGGAATAAAATGCACCATTTTAGAAAATCTATCAACTACCACAAAGATAGAGTCATTGCCTCGCTGAGTTCGTGGTAACCCTAGAATGAAATTCATGCTCACATCACTCTAAGGTTGAGAAGGAGTTGGACGTGGCATATACAATCCTACATTCATAGCTGTCCCTTTGGATTCTTGGCAGACTTTACATTTCTGTACATATTTCTCCACTTCCTTATGAATAGTTAGCCAAAAATAGGATGCATACACCAGTTGCAAAGTCCTGTCTTGTCCCACATGACCTTCACCATGCAGCTCCTGAATAATCTGATCCCTTAAACTACAATCTAGAATGCATAGTTGATTACCTCTGAACAAAAACTGATCTTACAATAAGTACTCTATTCTGTCACCAGCTCTAACTTTTGCTAAAATAACAAAAAAATAGGGATCACATTCAAGTAACTCAGCAAATGAATTAAAACCAGGTACCTCTACTTGCATTCGGCTCAAAAGACTCTTACGCCTACTTGGTGCATTAACAACCCGATTTGTGATACCACTCTTGTGTTTCATAACAAAAGTGAAATGCTCTAGATAAGCTACCCATGAAACATGTCGAGATGACACTTTATCTTGACTGTCTAAATGCTTCAGAGCTTCATGGTCAGTATATAATATGAATTCTCTATGAAATAGATAATGACGCCAATGCTTCACAACTTACACCACATAATAGAATTCCACATCATAGGTACTATATCGCAGCTTTGCTTTTGTTAGCTTCTTAATAAAATAAGTTATCGATCTACTATTCTAACTAAAAACAACTCTAATCCCTACTTTAGAAGCATCTACATGTAGTTCAAAAGGTTAATGAAAATCCGGTAACACTAGAATCAAGGCTGTTGTAAGACACACTTTAATCTACTCAAAACCCATCTCTACTTCATCAGTCCACAAAAACTTACCACCCTTCATACATTCAATGATAGGAGCCATAATATTACTGAAATGGGGTATGAATTTTCTGTAAAATGATGCCAAGCCATGGAAGCTTCGAATTTCAATCAATGTAGTAGGTCTAAACCACTGTCTAACGGCTTCCACTTTAGACTTATCAACCTACAAACCATCAGCAGAAATTATGTAGCTAAGAAAAAGTACCTCTGTGGTCATGAATACACACTTTTTCAAGGCAGCATAGAAAATTTCCCTATGCAACACATTAAGAACGTCCCGTAAGTGCTGAAGATGTTGCTCTAGATCAATACTGTAAATTAGTATGTCATCAAAATATACGACAACACACTTACCAATGAATGGCCTCAAAACCTAATTCATTACTCTTATAAAAGTGGTAGGTGCATTAGGCAATCCAAATGGTATAACTAACCACTCATACAACTTCTCTCTTGTCTTGAAGGTTGTCTTCCACTCATCACCCACTTGAATGCAAATTTGGTGATACCCACTCTTCAAGTCTAACTTTGAGAATACCTTAGCTCCACTCAACTGGTCAAATAAAGCATCTAAGCAAGGAATAGGAAAACTATACTTGATAGTAATCTTATTAATGGCTTGGCTATCCACACACATCGCCAGGTGCTATCTTTCTTGGGAGTCAAAAGAGTGGGAACTGCGCATGGACTCAAACTCTCCCGAATAAAACCCTTCACAAGAAATTCTTCAACCTGCCTCCTCAACTCCTCATGTTGAGTTGATCAATTTGGTGCTGAATATCACATAGTGGTGGTAACCCATCCGGTAACTCATTAGGAAATATATCTTGGAACTCAACCACTACTAGAACTGCCACCTCAGGTACTTTGACTTCCCTTTCAACCTCTTTACCCACCAAAGCAAAGACAACTTCAAAGTCCTATAATTCTTCCTCAAACATAGCTAAAGACAGCATGTTGGAACTATTACCCTACTTAACAATTTTAGACTCAGTAGTGCTTCTATTAGCAACCAACATGATCTTCATACCCTTACATACAAAACTGTAAGTGTTAGCTCTACCATCATGAGTCACAGCCTTATCAAATTGCTAAGGCCTCCCTAACAACAAATGATAAGCATTCATTATCATAACATCACACCAAACAGAGTCTCTATATTTAGAAACAATAGAGAATGTAACTAGTGCTCGTTTGGAGACACTTACCTTACCACTCTTCTTTAGCCAAGCTAACTTGTAAGGTTTAGGATGTTGTTCTGGCTTAATGCTCAACTTTTGCACAGCTTCTATGGACACAATGTTCTCATAGCTCCCTAAGTCGATCATAAACCAACAAAGTTTTCTCAGAATAGTACAAGTGAATTGGAAAATATTGTTTCTAAGCCACTCTTCCTCTACTACTCTAGGGGTCATACAGGATCTCCTAGCCACTAAATTTCCCTTGCCATCACCCGTCACAAGCTCCTCCTCAATATATTTAGTATCAAAGACAGGATCACCGTCACCCATCGCTTCGAACACAAATTCGTCCTCTTCTTCCTCTTCGTTTTCGACAAAAAGTGCTTTCTTTTCCATTCTCCTACATTCAGACTATCAGTGACCAGCCTCACCACATTTAAAGCACTTCACCTTGCTAGTGCTAGGGCCACTCGTATTAGGCCTACTAAAATGCCTAGTAGTGTTACTACTTGAGGTTCTACCTCCAGTACGATTCACACCACTACTGCTAATGCCACCTCCACTACCCATTACACCACTACTCCTAGATCGATTATGTTGTTTTTCAACAATCAACGCTCTCTAATGTGCTGTTGATACACTAACAGGGTCAAATAAATTGATTGTATCCTGAATCTACATCCTTAAACCCCCAATGTATCTAGTAATTAGCTGATCATTCGTCTCTTGAAGTTCATTCCCAACTATCAATTGGTAAACTTCAGAAGTGTAATCATCTACTAACTTGCTACCCCATTTAAGATTTTGTAGTCTCTAGTACATAATGTATTGGAAGTTATAAGGTAAAAACATTGTTCGCAGATGCTTCTTCATCTTTTCCCACGATGCAATTTTTTTACTTTCCCAACCTATTCCGAGTCAATTTTAATTGCTGTCACCATGCTGTGGCCCTACTGCGCAATTTGGTTGCTACCAATTGCACCCGTTTATCCTCAAGCACTCCTTTAAAATCCAAAATCTCTTCAACCGTGGTCAACTAATCCAAGAATTCTTCTAGTTAGAAGCTTCCATGAAACTCTAGTATCTCCATTCTCATACCTAGTTCCCAACACCTCTAGTCTTCCTCTACATGAGGCTTAACACCCATATGCGGTACTATATCATACTGCTCATCTTCCTCAAGAGAAGAGGAGTCATCTTTTGCCTCTTCTACAACTGGCATTAGGTTAGGGTTTCTCACACACTTAGGGTTGATATTTTGATTTTGATTACCCATCCCATTCTCTTTGCTAATCGATCTACAACCACATCCAAACGACATTCCAACACCATATCTAGCCTTTCGTCAATCATCCACTCAATTCTTTGCTCTAGATCATCACGATCGTAGGTTTCATCTACTACAGCACGACATTAGTTAGTTTGTCTATGGGGTGCCATTGTTACCAAGAACAAACTCGGCTCTAATACCAACTAGCGTAATGTAACACATGTGAATTGTGTTGAGATTATCACAAACCATTGGGAAAAGAAATAGAGTAAAACCGCTCACAACAATTGTATAAAATTCACAAATTTGGGAAAAGAAATAGAGCAAAACCGCTCACAACAATTTTTCACATTCAATAATAATCTGTATCTTTGCCCTAGGGCATACAAATAGTAGTAAGTGCAAATTGCCAAAAATAGATATAAAAAATTTGTTAAAAACAGAAATATCTAAAAATAGTCGAAAATAGAAATTCCTAAAACTTAAAGCATGATATACCTTAGATAATAAAGATAACACCACAAACGGCATCTAAAATAGAAATATCTAAAACAGAAATGTATATTCTTTATTTCTCACTACCACTTGAAAGTTCAACTTCCTGGTTGGTTCACTTATGAAAGCTTAAAACCTTTCGCATAAAGCAAGATTTTTGATATTGATAACAGCTAGATTATGGAAAAATAAATCTGAAAACAGGGTATGAATTTCTCGGACCCAGCAAAACTACATTGGCCAATCGGCAGTATGCTTCATTTAGTAGTTTTTGCAGGAATCTACTTCCAGGTATAATGTGCCAGCCTGAGAATCAAACATTTCATGTTTTCCAATTTTGATGATACGCTTGATGGAGAGGGAGAGAATCGTCTATGCTAGAGCATGTAATTCTACAGGGCTCATTCCTATTCGCGTGGTGCTTAATTGAATTGGTTACTGCAACATGGTGGAAAAAGTGGCGTTTAAAGAAGAGGGAGAAAATTAGACCGTTTAGGGAGAAGAGCCATGGACATGTACGAAAGCTATATAATTAAACACACGCATACGCATACAGAATTAGGAAATAATCAGTCAAAAACTACTTCCCTTTTCACAAACGGAAACTATTGTTCCGTTTCTGTCAATTCAACCAGTAATGACCGATTAAGGGAGAGAGAAAAACATAAAGGACTTGTGCATTGGCTTCTACTAACTTTAAAGGTCTGGTGCATTAAATATATATAATGACATTTCTTCTATACATTGTAATTATAACAGTTCATTAAAAGTTTTTTATAACCGAGTGATACTTCCAGTCATCTTTAGATTCCAACAATAAGTCCTTTAAATAAAATTTTTAGGAAAAAAAATTTTAATTTTAATCTTAATACGAAACACTTGAATAGACGAAAGCATTGGGAGGACCCAACTTGGAACCAAGATCGCTCCTGCCAGTTCCCAATGCCGAGAAAATGCGGAACCATCATTAGCTCAACTGACTCTGATTTTAAGGAGTTCCAGAAGACTTAATGATTCACAGTTCGGGTCTTGGATCTGTAAACCATGATGATGCACTATTTTCTTTATATTCCCTTCTATTTCCACAAATATTAATTCTTTATTTTATTGAAAATTTTACCACTCAAATTTAAATGATATAATTGAAAATATATTAATCTACTCAATTAAATGTAGGTACGTGAGATAATCGGAGTAATGCTTCTGCTAGAAAATGTTACAATATAGAAAATACAATAAGATAATACTATTACTCTTACGGTTACATCATCTTACTTAAGGGAAATAATTTACATGTTGTAGCATTGATATTGTCAATACTTTTCACAAACTGAAAAATTTTGCAAGTATTGGTGTAACTTGTTTTGTAATCGTCATTATTGTGCTATTGTTCTAAAAATCTTGAATTGTTAAAGTAGGTGATTGGTATCAAACAAAATATAAACACTAATATTTAATGAAATGTGGTGAGAATGATTACTTTAATGTGTCACTAATATCTATACTAGCATTATTAGATAGAATACATGAAATAATGATGACATGCATGAAAAATATTAATAGTTATATGTGTATTGCAAATTGTTACCATATGTTTTTGTTGTGCTTCATTGTAATGATTGTGTGTAATTGTTCATCAACCTTGTCTACCGTGTGTTTTCTCCATCCCTTAATCTACTCTTTACTAACTAGGATTTAGAGCTTCGACATCGGTCAAGTCTTGAATAATATAGATGTTTGAAAATTTGTGTAACAAGGAGTACATTATGGAATTGGAAAAATACATCAAGGATAGGGATGACAACTATTTTCATGCAGTTGTTATAAAGTAGTACAACAAAAATAGATGACAATAGTTTGTAATACTTATTTAATTATTAATATTCTCTATGCATTTTATCAATAACTTACACATATCGTGCAATGCTAGAAGTTTAGTTAGTGTTCCATCATGGTAGATAACCCTCCATTTCTCTTTAATTCTTCACATCTATGAGTAACTTGAGGCCAAACACTTATTCTAATAACTCAAGATTTTTAGAAGTATGATACAATTAGCATAATACCGATGTTATAGAGAACTTGAAAAATTTATTCATGCATAAAAAAATTCACATAGAAATGGAGTCCCCATTTCTTCACAATATTCCTTAGAGACATTGGCATCACATTCATTAACAGCATGATACAAATGTTTAACATGATGCCATTCATTTGCATGAAAAATATTAATACATGACACATGTACAATGTAAAGAGTGCCTTACTAGTCACTAGCTTGCTACACACATGCAGATTTACCAAATTTATAAATTAGAAAACTATTACTAAATGCTTGTAGAGTGATGAATATTTTTCATTGTGTGTATGTGTGAAAAATGCTATTGGAAAGGGGGTATATATAGTGAAAAATGCTCTGTGTCAAAAAGCTCATGCTTTGGTCTTCAATAATGCAAACTTTAAAATTCAAAGCATGCAAATGCACATGAACTCACCTTGCCATTTTTTTATTTCACATGCAACTCGTTCTTCCTTTTATAATAATGCAAACTTTCATCAAGAAATTGTCACATCTACCTTTTCCTCCTTTTTTTTTACTATTGTGTTAGTGATTGAGATTGAACCTACTAACTCCGTGGGTTTAGATGACTGAACTATCCATGACCTATAAACTTGATGGGTCCTCAAATGGGTCTTGAACCATTTTGGTGGGTCCAATTCTAGTTCTAAACTTGTCAGTTTAGTTCTAGGTTGGTTCACAATTAGAATTGGCCTAGGCCTAAGTTTATATCCAAACTTACATATCACACTATAATATCCCTAAGCTCTTATAAATGGACAAATTGCCTTAGATATTGTAAATAAGTCCTTAAATGCCTTTAATGTGTGAATATAACTTATATTTTTATTATTATTTGATCTAGAACAATTGACACCAAATAATATAGAGAAATTGCATAAGCCCTCCCCTATAGTGAAAATGGAATTAATGCAATGAAATGAATCTTACATCGAGGAAATCAATATAATGAAACTACACAACTCCTCATATGGTGAAAACCATGTTAGTGTGGTGAAATAAGCCTTACTTTGAGGAAATGAGTATGTTGAAATTGTAGAAGACCTCCTTAGTGGTGAAAATGGTGTTAATGTGATGACATAAGCCTTACATAAAGGAAATGAAACCTAATATATAGAAATTGTATGAGCCATCTCTTATGGTGAAAACGATGTTAGCACAGTGAAATGAACCTTATAATGAGGAGATAAACATTTGATATGGTGATGTTGTAGAAGCATACATTCCCATCCCCAAAATTTGAAGTTGACATTAATGTTGTGAAATGAGCTTTATATCAAGGAAATGAGCCTTAATATGGTCAAACTACATAAGCCCTCTCCTACAATGAAAATTAAGTTACTACGGCAAAATGTGCCATACATGAGAAAATAAGTTTTCTTATGGAAATCATGGAAGCCCTTCCCTATGGTGAAAACTATGTTAATGTGATGCAATGAGCCATACATTGAGGAAATAAGAATTGATATTGTGAAATTGCATAGGCCCTCTCCTATGGTGAAAACATTGTTAGTGTTGTGAAACAAGCCTTATAAGAAGGAAATGAGTGTTGATGTGTTAAAACTACACCACCAAAAAAAAATTCCCAAACTCAAACCACCTAAAAAATGGTGAAAATGATATTAAGGTAGTGAATGAGCTTTAGTATGATAAAATGAGCCTTAAAATGAAGAAATGACTCTTGATATGGAGAAGTTGCACAAATTCTCTCCAATGGTGAAAACTCTATTAGTGTGGTGAAATGAGCCTTAGAATAGGAGAATGGGCCATGATATGATGAAATTTCATAAACCTTCCACTATAGTAAAAACTATGTTAGTGTGGTGAAATAAGTTTTACAAAAAGGAAATGAAACTTTATATAGTGAAATTGTACAAGCTCTCCTTCATGGTAAAAACAACTACAACGTGGTGATATAAGCCTTATATTGAGGAAATCAACATTGATACTATGTGCTAGATTTCTTGGAATAAGCTTCATATTAAGTTTTGATGATAACAAAATATCGCATAGTGTGTAAACATATAGTGTGTGGATAGCAAGGAAAACATGAAATATGAATTCTTTTTATATGATAAAAACAAGTTTAGTTGTTAGCAAGATTATACATGCTAGTTTGCAGGATGTTTCGAAGTAATGATCGAATAATAAATTCCAAGAAGATACAGGTTTTGAAGTACTAACAAAAGAGCAAGTCTTAGAACATCATAATACATCGGGATTGAAATAGAAGCATTTTGGAATTGAGGAAAAGTAGAGCTTTCCAAATAAGGAAGATAAACATAAAGCTTTTCCAATTAAAAAGGAAAGGTTCCAAAAAAGATTTTAAGATGGAGGCCCACCTCCATTAGTTAAATATATTTGACTCGCTCCACCAAAGTTGGATTCCTTATATCATGGGGTTGTTAGTAATTACAAGATTGTTTAGAAGATAAGGATTGTCTAGAAGATAAAGAAAGTAAGTGAAATCTTTTAGAAGTAAAAATGGAAAGACATTCAAATCATTTTAAGGTATGTAATGCTATAGATTACAATCGACAAACTTATCAAAACAAAGGTGAATTTTACTTTGTATACCTATGTTTTGATTCTTTGACACTTTGTATACTTATGTTTTACCTTTATCTATCGACTATCATTGTTAATAAGTATATAGATGCCAATTTCTAATTGCACAATAGCAAATTTAAGAAATGATATTACTATGTCTATTTAATTAAATAATATAAAAAATAATTAAAAAAACACAAAAAAATAAAAGGAAAAAAAGAGTATTTGAGATGGAAGCTTTACCTCAATTTAAGAGTGATGATAGAAAATTTACTTGTAAATTGATTTGCCTTCGAATACAATAATCTCGGCTTTTTCAATCTTGAACAATTTTTAAGATACTACGATTCGCAAAAACAGCAAGTTTTCCAACATTGAATAGTTGCTATGAAGCTCCAACCATGGCTTATTTCATGTTAGTCTTTAAGCTTTATTTTCATGTGAAAATGTTTGGATTTTGATTATTAGGTTTTGTTGGATTTTTTAGATAGATTCTATATTTTTATGTCTATCTCCAATAGAATGATTACATGGTTTGATGAAAGTAAAGGGTAATATACTAAAATAATACTTAAAAAAAATTGTAAAATAACTTACTTAGAAAAATTATTCTAAAAATAAGTTTTAAAGTCACGAATCTAAAATTGGCAAAATTGAAGGCATAAACTTGGTCTGCAACTTTAGTTGTGATTTTTTTTTTTAATTTTAAACCAATGTTGATAATTTTTAAAATTATGAATTTTTTTTATTAGTATGTAAATCTTCAATTTTTTTTTTTTTAAAAAAAATTGGAATTTGAGAAAGTTATCACTAGAAAGAAATGTGAAAGTGTAGATAAAAAGAAAGGAAAAAAATAATTTATTAGATAATGTTAATAAATTTATCAGTTTAAAAAATTAATTTACATTAGTAAAAAATTTTGATGAAAGATTTGCATATGAAATAAATAAGAAAAAATAGAATCATATCTCTTACTATTCCTACTCCTAGTGAACTATCTTACTAGTTAGGCAAATTTGCTTGTCGGCTATCTTAACAGCCTTAGATTTAAAGCAAGAGGAGCCTAGGACTTCTACATTAGATGGTGTTGGGAGGTATCATTGAAATTTCTAGGGGGCACTTGACTTCACTTTGTAGCGCGCTACAAAGATACACCTTAATACATGGGTTGTTTACCAAAGCATTTCTTCTAGAAAGTAGGTGTTGTAGGAATAAGACCATTAATGGCATGATGATGTGGTGTGACGTGTGCTCTAAGCATTAAGGCCAAGCTGTCATACATTACTCTAAAATTCGGTAGGAACTACTGGTCCTATATTGGATATTCACGTGCCTCAGCCCAGTTTTGTGGTTGATGGCATCCCATAGTCCTATGGCACATAAGAATCGGCTAATATTACCAAATGTCAATTGATTGTGCCTCTACCTCAGCCTTCATGCCATGCTGCTGGTGAGCCTATGAGCACAACGTTACTCCCCTTATGGTTATGTATGGATTCAAGAGCATGATCAGCTAGACTAATAGCTGTGTCATGATCCGAGGGTAAGTGGATTTGTTTGAATATATCAACTTGCATTTTAGAACAAATTGTATATTGAATAAGCAAGGAATATGCAATGAATTACCCAACTAGTATTGATGTTATACTCACAAGATATCCAATAATTGCTCCTTTGCATCTTATGTACCAATGACTGATAGATCTATATCACCTCATGTAGTCCTCATGTATGATACGAGGGCCCTTTATGTACACCAATCGATTCAGATGCTATTCCCATAAGGATATGTACGGCACATGCTGCATTGGCCAACCCACATCAATCCTCTCATGTAGGTCGATCTGGTGGAGCTTAGGCTACATGTTCACATTCTATGGAATGTATTGAAACCTCCCAAACTACCTTGTGACATGTCTGGGGTAATGCCACTCGATTATGTGGGAATATATAAGTGGCACCTGAGCAATCTAAATGTGTATGCCACTTCTGCAAAAATGTGGTAAGATGTAAATTACATTCCAAGCATATGACTTTCATTTGACGTAAAGGGTAGCAAGTAAGATTCATTGATAAGTATACGTATGATGGAATGAAAAAATTAAAAAACAAAAAAAGGGTTACGGAAATACCTACTCATCGTTTTGCCTATTGAAAACATCTTGATATATGTCAACTACATAGATCGAGTGATGCTAAGTGTCCTTCTACGTCTTCTAGCATGTGGTTAATGGAGCTCTAACCTCTATGACCAGTTCATGCTGGCTAAGAGGTGCTACATGTGGAAATCTATCTCATGCCCACACTTGTAAAAGAATTGCAAGCCCTGCAATCTTATAAGCCATTGAGCATGATGCGACACATAGCTAGCGATACAACCAAGCAAAATAGGTGGACCCCGAGCTATAAGTCCTTGCAATGTTGAAATGCTCTAATAGAGGCAAAAACATCATGTAGATGAGGGAGCATAAAGATAAATCTCTCCAGCAGCTACAATATATATGCCCACGTATGGCGTTTTACTTACTCTCCATTGGCATGGGTAGGAAGGACCTAGTATATGTCATGAAGCCACATCATGCTAATGCGATCCTCTCCCCCCCTTATTGGTAGACTTTAGCCTTGCCCCCTGCAATTTCTCACATGTTTCACCCCAATCTAGGCAACTATTCCCTGTAACTATGTGAATATGGACTGGGAGGCTTAGTTGGACCTGAAAATTTTGTAAGGTGGTGGTGAACTCCCTAGTCGGCATGTGAAATGTATACGTCTTTGGCCTCTACCACTTGACCGAGGTAGTTATCATGTGTTAATTCAACTACATGAATGACAATCGGCTCGCACCTTAGAATACCGCTAATTGTAGGAATGGCTCCATGTGAGGATCTACGGGGATGATGTTCTCGTCTTGACAAAGGGAACACTCGTGCTATTGAACGCTGAGCTATGATTGATCCTAAAATTTAAAAAGTTAAATGTTGTACTATTGGTAATAGAATATAAGGTAGTCAACAAGTTAAATTTAGTTTACCTTTCCATCCTAGATAGCCTATGATCAATGTCCTTCTTATTGCATCAATACTGAAGGATCAAAGGGTTCAGACTCCAGCTATTATGCAAAAAAAATAAAACATAAAATATTAGCATTAATATCAAATTAACGACTAATTAATCACATATTAGTGACTAATTAACAACTACTTAATGATTAATTAACAATAACTTAATATTAAAACAAATTTTACAATAACAACCCAAGATATGACATTTACAAAAAATGTGAAATTTTAACTACATAATTTTCTAACCATTACTTAATCACATATTATCTAGTAATTAATGAGTAATTAATGATTAATTAACAAGAAATTAATTTCATGACAAATTTCATAACAACAAACCGAGACATTTCATTTACAATCAATACAACATTTTTTGCTAATTAATTTTCTAACCATTACTTAATCACATATTAGCAACTAATTAATGACTAATTAATGATTAATTAACAAGAAATTAATTTCACAAAAAATTTCAAAACAACAAACCGAGACATTTCACTTACAAAAAATATGAATTTTTTTTCTAATTAATTTTATGACAATTACTTAATCACATATTAGTGACTAATTAATGACCAATTAACTATTAATTAATAAAAACTATTGGTATTTTAATAAAAAAATAATTTCATTTACTTTAATGTGAATTAACGAAAAGTAACATAATAGGAAAAAAGTTAATTTTTCTATGGGAAAAACATACCATGATATAACCTAATCAAGCTTTTTCACTGAAGAAATTAGGAAGATTTCCTATTGATATATCTACAATCGTAGATGTACAAGTTAAACATGCATAAAAAAAAAAAAAAAGAAACCAAAAAGTGCAAAACTATAGGAATTTTTGCATTTGGCGATGTTTGTATATTTTACAAACATTGCCAATGCCAATGTATCTTAGTCATGTTTGTTAAACGTCGTACAAAATATATTATTAGCGACGTTCATGACTAAAGTTTAAGGTATAAACTCTAATTCACTAATAAATTATTTGTTGTAAGACTTGTTTTTTTTTGTAACTTTTTATTCATTAAATAAAAATATTAATACACATTTTTGTAATTTCGATTTAATAATTTAATTTTTTAGATTTTCGGACTTTTTTAATGAAAAAAAAAAGAAAAACATTGTGTCAAATTGTGTGTAGCTTGAAAAAAACGAAACGCTTGGCCACTATTCCCAGCCCTGCGACTGATTACAACCAAAACACATTTTCTCTCGTCCTTTTGTCTTCTCCAATTGGATCAACAGTTGGAGCCAGTTGAGGAACGATAAAATTTGGGTCAAAATCGTTCATCAACACCTACAAGGAATCGTTATCTTCCAACCATAGGCTTCAATAACTGTCAAGGTGAGAAATTTGTTCCAAATCATTATGTAAAATTAGGGTTTTAAGAGTAATTTTAAGGTAAATCATCTTATTTACCCTAAAAACAGTTTGAACAAATGTGAGTAATCAATTTAGTTGTAATGCTACTCTGTTTTGTTCCAATTAGGGCATTCTGATTATCAAAATAGTTGCTAGCTTGGTTTTCTAATTTTTTTTCTATAGAATTTTTTGGACATATCTGTGCATGTGGTCAATGTTTCTTTTCGTAATTAGGGCATTCCATAAATCAAAATCATCTTCTTTTATGTCAATGTTGAATTTCCGTGGTCTTCAAAAGCTAGGTTTTAGGGAACCTTTGTTTGGTATCTATCCTTGATTTCTTTGAGTTACCCCCCTTCACTAACTAAGATTTAAGTGGTTGATACACATAGGAAAGTTGAGTAGAAAATGGTTGCATGAGTGCATACTGTGGACTATCACGTTTGTCGTGTAGTTTTCATTGAGTTATCGTTGAATGAGTTCATAATCTTTGAATAGAGAATGGCTGATGATTTTATTGAAAGTTTTAAGGCTAGATTCGTTGCTAAAGGATATACCTAAGTTGAGTACATTGATTATGTTCATAAATTTTCTCTAATGGCCAAGCTTAGTGCTATATGCATCTTATTGTCTATTGCTACTATTAATCAATGGTTTGTTCATCAATCAGATGTCAACAATGCATTCTTACATGGATCATTAGATGAGGAAATGTATATGCAACCACCAGCAGGCTATAATTTGGCTAAATTCAAAGAAGTGTGTAAACTTGTTTTGAACAAGTGTATAAACTTGTTAAGTCTCTTTATAGATTTAAACAAGCATCTTGACAATGTAATAGAGAGCTTACCCAGTTCATTGTTTCTTTGGGATTTATTCAATCCAAGAATGATTACTCTCCTTTTACTTATTGCCATGACAATTAATTTTTGGCAATCCTTGTATATGTTGATGATGTCTTGTGGTCGGGAATTCTTTGTTTGCTATTACTAATGTTAAGACTACTCTTGATTGTGCTTTTACCATTAAAGATCTTGGTGAAGTACATTTTTTCTTAGGGATAGCAATCTGTCATACTACATCTAGTTTTTTTATTTCATCAATGCAAGTTTCTTTTAGATATTCTTCAAGATGCTGGTTTGATAGGAACCAAGCTAGTTAATATTCTTTTTCCTTAGCATTTCAAGCTTGATAATACATTAGGAATTTGTTTGATCCTATCCTTCATGTTATTGAAGAATTGTTGGTTATTTACTTTATGTTACTATTACATGCCTGGATCTTATGTTTGTAGTCTAACAATTAAGCTAATTTGTAGCTCATGTACTTGTATATATATTGAAGCATAACAGAATAACAAATATAACCTCATTTCCTCTAATTCTTTTTTGTTTCTTTCTTTTGTTTCTACTCTTTCTTTATCGTGTAGTTTTCATTGAGTTATCGTTAAATGAGTTCATACTCTTTGAGTAGAGAATGGTTCAATGATTTCATTGAGTTACCCTAAACTACCAAGTTTTCCATGTAGCTTTTAACACACACACACACATATGATGTGCTTAAAACTACCATAAATCATGATTGTGGAAGGGGAGTTTTGCAGCTTGACAGAAACGTGAAGCCATGGTGCCCTATTCAGCGATGTTTGAAAGTGTTAGGAAGGGGAGTTTTTCAGCTTCCACATCGCCCTTTCTTGTTATGTTCTACAACTGATTTTTTTTATCAACGTTTGCTGACTTTGCTATGTTGGCTTGTGGTGTATTTCCTTATAGCAATGCATATTCATTTCTTGTATATAGAATAATAGCTATGGCCATTAGCATTTGATTTTGGCATTGTGCCTAAGCATAATAACAATAATGCTTAAATAGTAAGTTGCATTGGCGAGGGGTTTAGCAATGCTTCATCTTTGTTATCAATAGAAGCGATATTGTCACCCCATAGTTAAGGCTTAGTTAAGGTTAACTTGAAGTGTAATTTATGATTTTTTTTATGTCTTCGCTTGATCTTGTTTGATAAAGACTATGTTATAGGCTTGAGAGTTCATGTATTGAAGAAGAATAATAAGTGAAAGATGAGATGTTTTAAGTCCAACTTATTAGATATCATACTCAATGTCGTATCTATAGCATTCGACATACATCTACAGTGTTGACTTGATATTTGACTTAATGTGGATTTTTTTTTTCTTTTGTAGTATGTATGGGAGTTTTATTAGCAATTTCACTAATTCTTTAAGGCCCTTATATTTCCAAACTAAGTAAACTTACAAGTTCACATTTTAAATGCTTATATGTTTATAATTTCGGGTCTACTTTACTTTAAAATAAAGTTCATTATATGTTTACAATTTAAGAACTAATGTTTTCATTATATGTGTGTAAAACATGATTGATTTGCTATGGGATTCTTTTATAGTTATGGATAAGAGTTGGATGAATTGTAATATTGGAAGTGAAGAGTACCGACAAGGTGTTGAGTTTTTTATTGCATACTTGCGCATGAAGTATAGAATGGACAAGAGGTTAAGTTGTCCATGTAGAAAATGCTTAAATGGGTCCGCGTACACTATGAATGTAATAAGAGCACACTTGCTTGTTGATGGGATAGATATAACTTACCGTTGTTAGATATAACATGGTGACGAGCCGACCATTGAATTGCCAAGGAGAACTTGAGTTAGGATTCATCATGAAGAATATGATTTTAGAACATACAGAATCGAGGGGTTCAATGAGGAAAATGATGACGACATAGATGGACTTAATGAGATGCTAGAAGATTTAGAGGCATTTATTGACAATCAAGTTGAAGGTCCAACTCCTATAGATGGAATTGATTTCACACCCAATTTTGTTGATGGGCTACGAGTTCACTCGCAACAAGAGCTTTATTTGGGGTGTAAGTTATCAAAATTCTCATTTATCGTGAAGCTACTTCACTTAAAAGTGTACAACAAGTGGAGTAATAAATCTTTTGATATGCTTCTCCAACTTCTTCATGATGTGATCCTTAATGGAGAGTCACTTCCTAAGTCATACTATTATGCAAACAAGTACTTACGAGGATTGGGCATGGGTTGCCATTACATTCATGCATGTAAATATGACTATTGCTTGTTTTGGGGTAGTAACAAGCACCTCACACAATGCCCTACATGTGGTACCTCAAGGTATAAGGTGTGTGGTGGATCTACAAAGGGTATTCCTCAAAAGGTTTTACGTTACTTTCCTGTGAAACCAAGGTTGCAATGCCTTTTCATGAAGGCTAAAGTCGCTCAAAATATGCGTTGGCATAAAGAGGAACATAAAAAACAAGAGAACTGTACGGGTCATCCTGTAGATGGGCTATCTTGGGTCAATTTTGAAATTGAATTCCCTGAGTTTTCCAAGGACTCTTACAATGTCAGGTTAGGATTAGCCAGT
Source organism: Laguncularia racemosa (assembly GCA_037954665.1). NCBI lineage: Eukaryota > Viridiplantae > Streptophyta > Magnoliopsida > Myrtales > Combretaceae > Laguncularia > Laguncularia racemosa. Next base: position 5,814,846 of record JBBMOL010000004.1, read on the forward strand.
GACGGGTTCAATCCCTATGGATCTATGAGCCAATCATACAGCACATGGCCTGTGGTTCTGCTTACATATAATTTTCCACCTTAGATATGTATGAAGAAAGAGTTCTTAATGATGTCATTATTAATCCTAGGACCTAAAGCACCGGGGAAGGAGATTGATGTCTACTTGCAACCTCTAATCAATGAACTTAATGATCTTTGGGTTATTGGATTATGAACATATGATGCATATTCGAAGTCTTCTTTCAAAATGCATGTCACTTTGTTATGGACCATCAATGACTTTCCAGCCTATAGGAACTTGTTTGGGTAGAGTATAAAAGGCTACAATACTTATCTAGTATGCAAAGACCAAACACCGTCAATAAGGCTTAACAACAAGATTGGGTATGTTGGTTATAGAATGTGGTTACCAAATGACCATCAGTGGAGGCGCAACTTAAAATTTGATAGAATGCGTGATTATCGAAAAGCCCTTGAAGAATATAGCAGTAATGATATTCTTCACCAATCACAATTTGTAATGGATGTGCCTATGGGAAAGCATCCTGATAAAGTTAAAAGAATCCATTACGCTGATGGGTTTAATTGGACAAAAAGGTCAATATTCTTTCAGTTGCCATATTGGTCAAAGTTGATGCTTAGGCATAATTTAGATGTTATGCATATTGAGAAGAATATTTGTGAGAATGTTCTTAATACAATTCTTGGGGTTGAGGGTAAAACAAAAGACACCTATAAGGCTAGACTTAATCTAGAAGACCTTGGAATTAGGAAGGACTTACATTTGTTAAAGTGGCCCGATGGTAAGTATTTCATGCCATATGCTAGTTATTCATTGAGCACTAATGAGAGGGGATCGTTTTATCAGTTTATAAGGGGAGTTAGATTACCTAATGGTTATGCATCGCATATTAGTTGGTGTGCCAATAATTCAAACTCGAATCTTTCTGGTTTGAAGAGCCACGATTGTCATGTTTTGCTGGAAAGGTTGTTACCTATAGGTATTCGTGGCATATTACCTAAAGAGGTCACCATGGCCATAACTGAGCTTGGAACCTTTTTTTCAAAAGCTATGTAGACGCATTCTAAATGTGGAAGAGGTACAAAAGATGCAAAGTGATATTGTCATCATACTATGTAAGCTAGAGTTGATCTTTCCCCCTGCGTTTTTTGACATTATGGTGCATCTAGCTATCCACTTACCTCGAGAAGCATTGCTGGCTGGACTAGTTGCTTATCAATGGATGTATCCCATTGAGAGGTATGATATTGGTTTTCATATTCACTAGTTATGTGTTAGTATTATTATACCTCTAACAATCTATGTAAATTAATGAGTGTAGGTACTTAGGTTCGTTAAAGCAATTTGTTAGAAATAGAACTTATCTAGAAGGCTCCATTACAAAAGCATATGTTGTTAATGAGTACTTGACTTGGTGCTCGCTTCACTTAGAAGACATTGAAACAACATTTAATCGTCCAGATTGGAATTTTGATTCCTCGGAAGAAGGTAGTGTTGATGTTTTCACCAACAGAGTTGGCCTCATATCCCCTCCTACATATGTTGTGTTATCGAATAAGGAGGTTAAAGTCATGACATGGTATATCATCAACAACTGTCATGAAATTCAGCCTTATATAGAGTAAGTGTGAATAGGAGCTTCTCAAATTTTACAAGATTGCTATGAATTAATGACTAAGTTAAGTTGAAAACTATAATGTAGTGAACATAAGATCATTTTAAAGGCACAATATGGTGACAACATAGATGACATCCATAAAAGAGAATTCCGTCAATGGTTTATAGATAAGGTAAACATAATAATATAATGTTGTGTCTAATTGAGAAGTTAACTTTTTTAAGATAAGCATTCACTTTTTAATTTGTCGATAGTTCTAACCTAGTGCTTAGTGCATTATATGCATTGTCCATAGGGCCTGATTCCTACTAGAAGAGATACAGCAAGCTGATATATAATGGTGCTCGGTTTCACACATTAGAGTTTGATAGTAGGAAGAAGACTCAGAATAATAAAGTTCTTGTAGAGGCGAATCATGGGGATGTGCAGGCATCAATAGAATTTTATGGGGTTGTTACAGATATATATGAGTTCAGTTACATACGAAACAAGGGAGTGTTCTTATTTAAATGTAAGTGGTGGGACACAGATAGCCAACATCATAATGTTAGAGTTGAGAATAGCATTAAGAGTATTAAGGTCACTCATACTTGGTATGTAAATGATTCATATGTGTTAGCATCATAAGCTAAACAGGTATATTACTTGGAGGACATGAAGTTAGGTACTGATTGGCATGTAGTACAATGTTTTGTGCAATGTTTTGAGCATCACCATATTTACAATATGGACTATTTAATTGGTAACGTAAATTTGTTCACCGATGTAAAGGCTCAGTTAGCAGATGAGAGCTTGGGTGATCTAGTCATCAAGGATGGAGGAAGAGGATATGAGCAACATTCAGTTGTCGATTGTGATGTTGATGTGCTATTAAGAACCGATATGTGTCTTGATATGATCCAAGGAGAATTAGTAAAAAGGACAGTTGAAGCATTTAGTGGCTTGCGGCACAATGCTAATATTGAAGCTAATGATGATGAGGATATATACGAGGCACTCAATGATACACTTGTTGAATATGATACGACTGATAATGATTGTACGGATGAATACTACTTATTTTTCTTCTACATAAAATTTGTAATGTTTTGATTTTATTCACATAAGCTTTACCATACATGCTTTCACTTTATTTTACAGAACTCTAATGGCGGGGTGACAGAGGAAGACCTAAAGAAGGGGAGGAAAGGTTAGTTGAGACACTCAACATGCAATTAGAGATGAGTCAAATTCACACTATAGTGATGGGGAGGTTCGTGATAATGCTATGATAAATGCCTCCATAAATCAAGAAAGGGAGCCCACAAATTCAGCTGAGGAACATGCCACACCAAATGCACCGACACAAAATGATGCTTCCACTAATAATGCAGTTGATGTGTCCACAGTGGTCGGTGGCATTCCCTTTAACCCTACTCGACCCTTAGGTAATCAACATAACTTTGTACATTTAACTAAAGATTGCAGTTTCTATTATGTTTGCCTCAATTATGATGGACTTGTTTTTCAAATATTTGCACTAGTGGTGAGCTCAATGTCATATATAGGCAAGAGGAGTGCATATTAGGGACAAGCATTAGAAAGAGAAAATAGAAGACGAATGAGTAAAATGGTCATTCAATTCACGACATGTGGTGGTCATCCGTTAACACCGGATCAATTAGCTAAGACGGCATTGGAAATAGGGAAGGCTTGTCAGGATTTGCTACCAGTCTGTGTTGAGGATTAGGGAAAATTTGATTTATCACAAAAACAATGTGCTTGGGAAAGAGTACAGGTGAAAGCAACAACTAATTTGTCTTGTCTCTATTTCAATAATTTTCTCAATAAAAAGTGAATGTCAAACTGTCATTTTCCTTCTTATCATAACTCGTTGCATGGTGTTTCTAACATGTATATTACATCCTTAGCCCATTTTTCTTTTTGTAGAATCGTCTAAATATTGATGACATCATAAATAATCCTGAAAAGTTTCGTGCTGCTAATTGATGGATGGGAAATATCCATAGAAATCATTGAAGTAAAACTAAAAGTGCATGGATAAATATTGGTGATGCAATCTGACCCAATGGATCAAGTGATGATGATTGGAAACAGAAAACAGATGAATGGAGGAGAGAGATTGCATAAGAGAATGGGATTCTGCAATTAGGAGATCCATCTACAAAGGTAATAATAATTTAGTCATGTTTTCTTAAGGTTTTGACTATATGATGTCATTAACTTCATGATGTCTTGATAAATAAAAGACTAGGGCAATGAGTGGGAAGACTACATGTAGGAAAGTAAAATATTTACACAGGTCAGGATCTAGATCATTTGAGAGCAGTAAATATATATATATATATATATATATATATAAACTTATTTAAGTCTAATATAGCTGGAACCAAGCCACGTTGCCATTTGGTATTTTTATGAGTCAAATGTGTGTGTGTTTTTACAACATACTAGGCTGATAAAATCCTCTTTTTAGAGCTAAGATGTTCTTTCTTTATTTTTTTTTTCATGGAAAACATATACAAGATCATCATGTATACATTTTAGACATTTAACGACATATGAGAAGCACGGAGAAACCTGTTGCAAATATAATTTTAACAATTATATTGCAAGAAATATCATGATTTCTAGCAATACTGCACTTTGTTCCTCCTAAGTGGAAGCAGATGTAAATGGTGCTGCGATTAAATAGCTAAAGGCGACACATGCAATTAAATGGTGCTGCAAGCTTGCACATCGAGAGGAAACAAAAAATCTAAATTATGTACAACATTGACACCAAGCTCTTATAATATGAATCATACATATGCATATATGGCAACGGTGCAACTATTCTACAAGCACACATGCGCTAAGCAATTTCCTAACCACTAGAACAACTTATCAAATGCCCAAACCCCTTCAACTTTGCTCAAAGGACTTTAGTCAAGGGGTAAAATGTAAAGAGTTGAAAATATTACATAAATATATTAGGCTAAGTCCATTAATTTTTAGCTTGACTCATTAGGCTAAGTGATAAGCCCTAGCAAGTCCAATCTAATTATTGGGATGACTAAGGGAAAATTGACTTAGTGAGCTCAAATTAGGGATTGTTGGACCAGTCCATCCGCATCTAACATTTCTCAAGTAAGCTTATGCACTTATGAGAAGGGTTATTATTCTTGGGTCTATAACAAGCTTACTAGGATAACCCTAAAATGAGCAGACTCTATCTTATCTGTTGATCACTAAGGTGATCTAATGGATTTCATCAGACCTAAGATTCTATAAATACTTAGCTATTCCTCCTCATTAAATGATTCTTTTTTTTTTTTTTTGTGGGATGCTAAAGATCAGAGAAACGATATTCTATTAAGAATACTCTACTCTTAAAGATTAACTAAGAGTTCAAGTGAAGAACAATCTCAATTGCCTAAGAATTGTAATGTAGATGCTTGAGATCCCCTTAGTTCTCTTGTTTATCACTTGTGCATTCGAGACTCTCGAGATTGCTTATTCCTCCTCCTTGCCACTTTCTCCCTAGTCATCCCATGATGTGTCATCTCTACATCACTTTCTCTGAAGTTACATGCACTGTGGTATTCACGTGACTACTCATATTGGAACACGAACACCCCCCTACTGAAAATTGAGGTCTTTTTTTTTGGGGGGGGGGGGGGGGGGGGGGGAGGGGGGGAGGAATCTAATTTATAATTATCTTATGAAATACTTAAAGTTTGTAGGTTAAAGATTGAACCTAGAATCTATGAAACCCTGAAATTTGATTGGTCCACTATGGTCGGTTATATTATAGGATATGTAAACCCCAGTTTCAAATTTTTTTAATCTAGCTACTTCCACATGGTATAGGCCTTTTATCTACCCATGAAGTTGTAGGAATTTTACTATTTCAGGGTTGCATATGGTTTAGCATTGCATGAATGCTATAATATTTATTAACCTCAAAATCAATTAATAATAAATATAATTATATTCCAATATATAATAGACAAACAAATATACGAAAGCTTATGAACATTCCAACTCAAGTTGCTATTATAGTTGGCCTTTTTTATAATTTGTGTTATTATTAAGCGTCTTCAAAAAAATTTCATATATCTTTAAGTGGTATCGGATTTAGAATATATATGGATATTAGTTTAAATATTAACATGAAATTTGTAGTCACTCCATTTGAAATAATAGGAAAATCATAGATCCCATAAGATACCATATATATCTTAGAGATTTCATTGTGTATAGGTTTTGTGATTTCATTGTGTACAAGTTTTAACTAAGATGGATTTCACAAGCTATGATATATCTCGCTTTAAAATATATGAGTTGATTACTCACTTTCTATTTCTTTGAATTTGACTTTTTTTTTTTTTTTTTATAATTACAACTAAAGAAAAAGATTCAAATCTAATTTATTCAATATAAAGACTAACATCCATACTATTAGATTATAAAGATCAATTGCATTGATCTAGTTAGTTGAAAACCTACTCCAAAGTGACCATAATGTCTAGCATATGCTCTACTCTATCCGGATTCTTTCTAGACTCATCGAGCTCTTTTTAATGTTATTAACAAATTGAATTCTATGGATTCCCATCGAAAGAAGGAAACAGAATGACGTTTACTAGGCTTGGTAACAAAAGTTTTGTTGTTATTAAGTACAGAAGAAATAACAACAATTACAACAATAAATCAATGATGTTTGCGGTGATTCTGCATGATATTTCCAGTTAATAAGAATTCTTGGACATTTCTTTTGTATTTTAACTTGATAATAGCTGTATTTCATGATATCTATTAGATTTCTTGGAAAAAGAACATCTGTTTGGAACTATTTAGAAGAATTCTTGGACTTCTGTTTCTGTGATAGGGAAGATGAATTTATGGTTCCTAGGGTTGAAGACAACCAAAGAAAATGTTAAGGAAAAAAGTAAAGTGGTAAGTGATATGTTTGTTTTTGTCGGTGAGTAAAGGGAAAGGGGAGAGAGCTGTCCTGGTCGAGTGTGTGTGAGGAAATGGATCTGGGGAATATGGGCTAGCTGAAGGCCCAGTTGCTAAGTGAGTCCAGCCTGTTACAAATAAAGGCTTATCATTAAGCCTATCCATAGATGAAGGAGATTCCAGAATTTATCATATAACTAAATCACATGGTTGTTAGAGATTCTAACAACAATTAGTTAGGAGAATATTATTACAAATACATATTGTTTCCATGTAAGAAATATAGAGAAGAATGAATGAGAATTAACACATTTTCTCTCCCATTTTGATTGCTAAATTCAAGTAGAATTTGCATACGAATTTTGCTTGTCTTGCAGTCCATTTCCCTATTACAAGTGGTATTAGAGCTACAAATTCTGAACCATGGAGACAAGAGAAGCCAAGAGGATTGATGAAGCTGTAAGATCTACGGTCAAGGAACAAATGGAAGAAGCCTTGAATTCTATCAACGATACTCTTAGAAGGATGCGGGAGCTGATGGATTAACAATCATTGTCAATAATTGAATTGAAATCTTACCACATGGAGAAGATAGAGGCTTCTGGAGCGTATTCTTCAGATCTTGGTAAGTCTCCTATCAAGAATAATAAGCATATGTTAGATATTACCATTGTTGCAATATCTGATCATCCCTTGCAATCACGGGTTCCTAAGGTTGGTTTCCCACAGTTTGATGGGTCAGATTTAAAAGATTGGTTATACAAGGCACAACAATATTTTGAAATTGATTTAACCCTTGAAATCTGGAAGGTAAGGATAGCTGCTATGTATCTTGAAGGAAAGGCTTTAAAATGATACCATGCCTATATTCAATGTATTGAAGAAGGTCATATAGTGACCTAGGGTAAACTAGTGAAGGCATTGTAGGTAAGGTTTGGGGAGAAGGCCTATGAAGACCCCATGGCTGAGCTTAAAGAATTACATTAGCAAGGAGCATTGCAAGACTATTTGGAAGAATTTGAACATCTAGTTACTCAGGTCAAGCTACCTGAAAACTACTTGATTAGTTGTTTTATGAGTGGCTTACATCCTTCTATTCAATACCCCATTAGAATGTTTAACCCATAAACTCTACAGGAAACTTATTCACTAGCAAAACTGCAAGAAGCTAACCTGTTGTTCACCAATCAATACCTTAAAACACCATGTATAACCGATGGCTCAAACACATCCAATTCCAACCCTTATCCACCACCTAGTAAAACCCAGACCTACTCTAAAAACACCACCACCATCATCAGCACAAACAAACCTGGCCTCAACCCAAACACCAGTAATCCAATCAAACACTACAACCCATCAAGACCACCAAACACATCTAACCCTCAAACATGCCTAACTAGGAGGCTGACACTTGAGGAACTAGAAGAGAAAAGAAGAAAGAAGCAATGCTTCTGGTGTGACGAACCGTTTGGTCCAGGACATTTCTGTAAGAAGTGATTAAACATGCTAGTAGTGGATGCTGAGGATGAACCGGTAAGGGAAGATGACGAGGAAGAGCAACAAATGGGTGTTGAGACTGACTTTGCTAAACTGACTCTCAATGCTTTAGATACGAGATTTGGACCTTTACTAAGTAGCATGAAGATTTAAGGGAAATACAAACGAAGGAAGGTCGGTATCCTCATTGACACTGCCCCCTTACTGACATTTCCCCAATGAAGGTAACCTTGGCTGATGGGATAGATGTTTATAGCACAGGCAAAATTCCCAATTTAACTTGGAAAGCACAAGGGTATGAGTTTGTGGCAGAAGTTTATTTATTGGCCTTGTCTAGGTGTAACATTATATTGGGACTACCCTGGTTAGAATCGTTGGGTACAATACGCTTGAATTTCCAACATTTAACCATTGATTTTGAGCTAAATAATCAGGAATATAGGTTGATTGGTAATCAGGAATAGTTAAAGGTTATCAAATCAACTGAGTTGAGTAAGATTATTACGGGTGGAAGGGTTATGCAGTGTGAATGCTGGATGGTGCAGGCTAAGGTTGAGGGAGTTAAGGATAGAGTTCAGTAGGGTTTACACCCTCTTATCATGGACCTACTAGAAGAATTCCTTGATTTATTTGAGGAACCACATGGGTTGCCCCCAGCTAGAAAACATGATCACAGGATACCATTGCAGGAGAATTCTAAGATAGTTAATATAAGGCCCTATAGGCACTTAACTGTGCAGAAGACAGTACTGGAAGAGATGGTCAGGGAGATGCTTTTTAGTGGGACTATTCAACACAACTACAGCCCATTCGCTTCACCCATGGTTTTGGTGAAGAAAAAAGACAACACATGGCGTATGTGTGTTGATTATCGTGAGTTGAACAGACAAATAGTTAAGGACAGATTCCCAATACCTTTAGTTGAGGATCTATTTGATGAATTGAATGGGGCCACCTACTTCAGTAAGCTCGACTTAAGATCGGGCTACCATCAAATAAGGATGTACCTTGAGGATGTCTACAAAACAGCCTTTAAGACACATGAAGGGCATTATGAGTTCTTGGTAATGCCCTTTGGCTTAACGAATGCTCTATCCACCTTCCAAGGCCTTATGAATCATATATTCAAGGCTTATCCACGGAAGTTTGTCCTAGTTTTCTTTGATGATATCTTGGTGTATAGTCCAACTCTAGAGGACCATGGACAGCACCTAAAAATTGTATTTGGTATTCTTAAACAAAACAGCTCTACCTTAAGAGGTCCAAGTGTGTATTTGGAGCAACAAAGATTGAGTATTTGGGGCATATTATAAGTAGGAAGGGTGTTGCTATTGATCCAAAGAAGATAGAGTCCATTGTTAAATAGCCTGATCCTAAGAATTTGAGGCAACTAAGAGGATTCTTAGGGCTGACGGGTTATTATAGAAGATTCATCAATGGTTATAGTGTTATTGTAAGGCCCCTTACCTTGCTGTTGAAGAAAGATAACTTTCATTGGGATAGCATATGCCTACAGGCTTTTGAAGCTCTCAAGGCAGCCTTGGTAAGTTCTCAAGTCTTAAGCCTACCAGATTATATTAAAGAATTTGTAGTAGAGACTGGTGCTAGTGGGAATGGAATTGGGGCTGTTCTGATGCAAAAACGCCATCCAATAGCTTTCCTTAGCAAGACCTTATCTAGTAGACAACAAGGGTTGTTAGTGTATGAGAAGGAATTGCTAGCCTTAGTACATGTAGTGGAGAAATGGCGGCTTTACTTAATGGGGTGGCACTTTGTGATCAAAACTGATCATCAAAGCTTGAAACACTTGCTAGAACAACGACTAGTCACTTCTAGTTAGCATAAATGGTTAACCAAGTTGCTGGGAATGGACTATGAGATACAATACAAGAGTGGGCAAGCTAATCTGGCTGCTGTTGCTTTGTTTAGGGTTGGTCAAGTTAAATTGAAGACCATGACTATGGTAGTCACTACACCTGAACTGATTGAAGAACTTATGGGCAGTTGGGAATTACTAGGGGGCTATATGGAAGTCCTGATCCAACTTAAAGGTGGGAAGGCTTGTAAGAATTTCACCTTGGATCAAGGAATATTGAGGAGGAAAGGTAGATGTGTGGTAGGACCTTCGACTGAACTAAGAAGGAAGCTACTAGGAATGTATCATGATGGAGTACTAGGTGGGCACTCAAGGGCTCATACCACCTACAAGAAGTTAAGTGCTGTTTTCTATTGGTCTAAGCTAAAGAAGAATGTGAGACAATATGTGCGAAATTGTGAAGTTTGTCAACGACATAAATTTGAAAATATTGCTACTCCTAGCTTGTTACAACCACTGCCAGTACCTAACACATGCTAGGTTGAAGTTATTATAGATTTATAGGTCTCCTTAAGTCTGAGGGGCGGGAGGTGATTATGGTAGTAGTGGATCACCTAAGTAAATATGCACATTTTATGGCTCTTCCCCACCCATACATGGCTCCTCAGGTAGCCCAGTTGTATTTGGAACAGGTATATAAGCTGCATTGATTACCGGAAAGCTTGACTAATGATAGGGACCCTATATTCATTAGTCACTTCTGGCAAGAGTTCTTCAGGTTACAGGGAGTTGAGCTGAATTTGTCAACAACCTACCATCCACAAACGGATGGCCAGACTGAGAGGGTAAACAGGTGCCTAGAAACCTACCTCAAGTGCATGACTAGTGATAGACCTATGAAATGGGGCCAATACTTAGCAGTGGCAGAATGGTGGTATAATACTAACTACCACTCAAATGCTAAGAAAATCCCCTTTGAGGTCCTATATGGGTACTCACCACCACTACATCTACCATACATTCCTGGGGATTCTCGAAATGCTACTATGGACAGTATGTTGACCGAGAGAGAAGAAGCGATTAAGGTCTTGAAGTTCCATCTCAGAAGAGCTCAGAACAAAATGAAACAACAAGCTGATAAGAAAAGGATTGACCGAGAATTTAATATCGGGGATTGGGTTTTGCTTAAGTTACAACCCTATCAACAAGGAAGCCTAAGGAGGACCTTAAATCTGAAGCTATCAGCTAAGTATTATGGGCCTTACAAGATATTGGACAAGATTGGGAAGGTGGCGTATTGCCTAGAGCTACCGATAGAAGCAAACATACATCATACCTTCCATGTGTCACAGCTGAAGCGCTATCATGGTCCCAAAAGTGACTCTCTTCCGTCGCTACCTGCAATAAAAGAAGAAGAAGAGTTAGATCTGTTGCAGATCTTAGACCGAAAGATGATGAAACGGGGAAATATTGCAGAGACCATGGGACTTACCTTGTGGCGAAACCAGCCTCCAGTAGACGCGACTTAGGAGTTTCTGAATGATTTGCGGCTTAGATATCCTTATTCTCCCTTGTGGACAAGGGAAATTCAAGAGGAAGGGATTGTGATAGGGAAGATGAATTTAGGGTTCCTAGGGTTGAAGACAGCTAAAGAAAACGTTAAGGAAACAAGTAAAGTGGTAAATGATGTGTTTGTTTCTGTCGGTGAGTAAAGGGAAAGGGGAAAGAGCTGTCCTAGTTAGGTGTGCGTGAGGAAATGGATCTGGGGAATATGGGCCAGCTGAAGGCCCAGTTGTTGAGTGAGTCCAGCCTGTTACAAATAAAGGCTTATCATTAAGCCTATCCACAAATGAAGGAGATTCTAGAATTTATCATATAACTGAATCACATGGTTATTAGAGATTCTAACAACAATTAGTTGGGAGAATATTATTACAAATACATACTATTTCCATGTAAGAAATACAGAGAAGAATGAATGAGAATTAACACATTTTCTCTCCCATTTTGATTGCTAAATTCAAGTAGAATTTGCATACGAATTTTGCTTATCTTACTATCCATTTCCCTGTTATAGTTTCATAATTTAATTTGATATTAACTGTATTTCAAAGTAACAATTGCACTACTGGAAAAAAACCTAAAAGGAACATCTATGTGGATTTATGTGAAAAAAAAAACATCCACGACCACGCACAGTACAGCAATACAGTCCACGCCATGGTATCTACCGTTAGCCATTGAACATCTTTGTATATTTTTATATCGAAAAGCGTCGAATATTCTTTTTAAATTTTTCTTGTGCAATTTCTTAAAGTTTTTTGTCATTATATATATATATAGTAACAAAAATGGTAGTTATAAACATTTTTCATACTAATAAGGATAATAAATGAAGTGCAATGGATAGAATAGAGATGCAATTAAGGTGGGTTGTAATAGGATACCCAATCAATTGAGCCGATAAAAACCTTATAGGGTTTAGGATTGGGCTTTAGGATATAAAATAAAACTCGATAAGGTTTATGATCAGTCATGTGATTTAGGAAAATCCAATGAAAAAACTCGACTTGATAAAAATAATAATTTTTTAAATAATAAATCAATATTATAATTTTTAATGAATACATTTTATTTTATTATTTTTATATTTATATATAATATAACTTTTGTAATTTCCCCCCAAACAAAGGCCATTCCAATTAGTATTTAGTATAGTAACTAGTAAGTTACTAAAAATGTCAGTTTGGTCTAGCTAGTCTCATTTGGTCAGTTTTCTTTTAGTTAGTGACTCTATGTCCACTGACTTTGGTTTAGTCTTTTGTCTTTAGCTTTAGTGTTCATGGTTTACTTCACTTCACTCTTCACTTTAGCATAGAAATAGATCAGTACCACACTGAGGCACTAAAGAGTGTGATAGCGCGTGGGAAAGAGAGAGTATGGGTGTATTAGCTGAAGCGGGAGAATGATGGGGGTGTGGGTGGTGGTGAGGGTGGTGTCTAGTTAGAGCAGTGCTAGGAGCATGGAGAGGTGTTGAAGTGGGAGGGTACCGGTGGTGCTCGATAGAAGGGTAATAGTGTAGCACACCATACCACATAGCCACCTCTTGCATAGTTGCACTCTTGAGTCCCCACCCCAACCCAGATTCTCTCCACTCAAGACTCAACTCAATCTCTTCTCTACTCTCTTCTCTCATTGCTATTAAGTCCCCATCCCAACCTAGACACTCCACTTTATCACTACTCTCTTCTCTCATATCTATCAAGTTGAGATCGAGTTAGGTCATGGGTTCTTTAACTCTCAACTGGGGTAAGTTTAGGTTTATGAAAAAAAAAAAAAAAAACCTTTCGAGTCTTGTCGAGTTTTGGAATGTGCAATATCTTGTTAGGTTGGCTTTAGGTTTCAATGAACCCGTCCCATACTTGACCTAATTACAAACCTAGATAGAAAAGAGGTTATGTTAATTATGATTGGGAATATTGCTAAATCCAGGAAAAAGGATATGGATAAATTAGAAATGTATATGATATGTATGGAATTTATTTATGGAAAATTTGATCTAATCCCTTACAAATAAGTTATGAAAATCTTATTAGAGATCGAATGTGGTACTTGGTGACACAATGATGTGCTTGATTCCAAATGTGCATTCACAATTCAATTGAAGAATCAATTATACAATAGCAATCCAAAATGGCGTGAATTCCTAATTCATAGGAACCCTAAATGGCATAACAAAGGAAAGGAACAAACAAACAATTCCAATTACACACTAGATATGACACACTAACAATAATTCGAAGCAACTTAAGAATGATTGATATGACCCACAATATCCTTAAGCCAAACTTACCACAATTTCCAAAGAAATTGATAAAAGTAGATGCATGCAAGAGGATGTCTCTCACAGCAACAAAGTGTATTTTTCAAAAAAATGTCAAAAACCCCCCTAAAAACCCTAGTTAGCAAGTATTTATACTTGCTCTAATTAGAGTAAGAATGTACTAAAAATTGCAAAGATACCACTAAGGTGACAGGTTTTCCAAAGGACAAATTACAAATACAAAAATGGTCTTCGAGTGGCCGGTTCTTCAATTCAAGTGAACACATTGTGGACCGTTGGATGTGAGTCTAAAAATGTCCCTAATCTAATCCTTAGTGTGTTTTATTCACTATCTTGTAAAACTGATAAATGTACCTACTAGAATGCACAACAATTATATAATACAAAAGTAGATACTAAATCAACATCCTTATGGTTTAGTTATCCATAGAGGATCCTCATAGCAAGATTTTGTAAACCCTTGGCTCGTGCTCTAGTACTTGGTCCTGTAGGAATTTGATTCCTATCATCTCCTCGAGCCTTAGGAAGATTTGCCCTCGAATCTGATAGGTCTTCATGAATGTCATCTAGCAAATATGGTGACGGATCGGCAACATTAAAGGTAGTTGAGTCGCCATATTCCCCTAGTAATTTTATTTTGTAGGCGTTGTTGTTGATGCGCCTAACAACTCTGAAAGGTCCATCTGATCTGGGTGATAACTTCTGTGACTTCTTATGAGGAAACCTGTATTTGTTGAGAATAATCCAGACTAGGTCACCTATATTATAAATTCTAGTTTTCCTGTTCCTATTTCCTTAAAGTTTTTACTACTCCTGTGATTTCTAAAAATGTTTAGCTGTCTTCTCATGAAGTTTCTGAATCTCCTTTGCTCGCTTAACTCCACTTAGGCTCTCTTCCTTTGATGTCGGTCTTGCTATAAGATCCAATGGAATAGTAAGATTATAGCCATACACAACTTCAAAGGGAGACTTACTGGTTAAACTATAAGTAGACCTATTATAAGCGAACTCGACAATAGGAAGACATAAGTCCCAATCAGTAAGATTCTTGCCAACCATTGCTCTAAGTAATGTGCCAAGAGTACGATTAATAACTTCAGTCTGCCGTCAATCTGGGGATGACAAGAGGTACTATACATAAGTTTAGTAGCAAGTCTTCTCCATAGTGTCTTCCAGAAGAAGCTAAGAAACTTAGTGTCTCTGTCGGAAACGATACCGTATGGAACATCATGTAATTTAACAATCTCTTGCACAAAAAGGTTAGCTATAAAAAGTGCATCATCTGTTTTGTGACAGGGCATAAAATGGGACATTTTGCTGAATCTATCAACAACCACCATGATAGAATCCTTTCCCCTTGAGTCTTGGGTAGACTTAAAACAAAATCCATACTGATATCAGTCTAGGGTTTAGTAGGTATAGGCAAAGCATATATTTACCCTGAACGCCTTTCTTCCCTTTTTCTCTTTTGCAAACTCCATACCTTTCCAGCACCCAATGAACATCCCTTATCATACCCGTCCAATAAAAATTTTCTTTTAACATGGCTAGGGTTCTCTTCTCACCAAAATGACTAGAAAATCCTCTTAAATGTGCTTCCCTCACCAACAATTCCCTTATAGACCCATAAGGTATACATAATTTTCCAGCTTTATACAAAAATTCATTAATCATGTAATACCCCTCAAACATCTTTCCCTCATAACATTTCTCAATAATTACTTTTAGATAATCATCATGCATATATTGTTTCTTCAGCAATTCAAAACTAAGTAGTTTCAATTGAAGATAAGTAATAAGTACATACTTACATGATAATGAGTCAGCTACCATATTCTAGTCACCTTTCTTACTTAATCACATATGCAAAACTCTCTAGAAACTCCACCCATTTGGCTTGGCATTTAGACAGATTTTGGTTACCCTTTAAATGTTTCAGTGACTCATGATCTGTATAAATAATGAATTCTCTTGGAAGAAGGTAATTTTGCCATGTCATCAAAGCCTTTACTAAGGAATAGAATTTCTTATCATATATAGAGTAGTTCAAAGTTGCACCACTCAACTTTTCACTAAAGTAGGCAATAGGCCTCTTATCCTACATCAACACAACACCAATTCCTATCCTAGAAGCACCACATTCTAACTCAAAAACTTTATCAAAATTAGGTAAAGCCAATACAAGAGCACTAATAAGTTTTTCCTATACCTCTTCAAAACTCTTTTGGGCCTTCTCACCTCAAATGAAAGGAACCTTTTTCTTGGTCAGTTCAGTTAATGGACTGATAATGCTACTAAAATTATAGACAAAATGTCTATAAAATGAAGCTAGTCCATGAAAACTCCTTACCTTAGCAACTAATTTTGGTGTTAGCCATTCTCTAATAGCCCTCACTTCCTCCTTATCAACCCTGACACTAGAACCAGATACAATAAATCCCAAAAATGTTACCTCAGTTTGGTAGAAGGAACACTTCTAGACATTTGCAAACAACTGTTGTGCCCTTAAGACTAAAAATACAGCCTAAAGATGCTCCACATGATTTTCTAGGCTTTTGCTATATATCATAATATCATCAAAATAAACAACAACAAATTTACTTAGAAACTCCTTCATTACATGATTCATTAACCTCATAAATGTGCTAGGAGCAATACTTAACCAAACAACATAACGATCCATTCGTACAGTCCATGGTGTGTTTTAAAAGCGGTCTTCCACTCGTCTCCTTCTCTCATCTGAATTTGATGATATCCGCTTTTAAGATCCACCTTAGAGAACACCTGTGCACCATATAGTCCATCTAATATATCATCAAGTCTATAAATAAGATACTTGTATTTGATTGTAATTTTGTTGATGGCTTGGCTATCAATGCATATTCTTTAAGCACCATCCTTCTTAGGAACAAGAAGGGCTGGAACAACATAAGGATTGAGACTTTCTTAACAAAACCCATTCGACTAGCTCATCTACCTAACGTTTTAATTCTTTAGCCTCTTCGGGATTCATGCAATATACAGGTCAATTTGGTAAAACTAACCTAGGCAAGAAGTCGATGGCATGCTCTATACCTCTCCAAGGTAGAAAACCCTTTGGTAAGTCATCAGTAAAAAGGTCACTATACTCATCCAATACTTGAGATACCATAGGGGGTAGATGTTGACACCCCTCTATCCCTAAGGCATACCTCATCTACAACAAGTATACTGGGCTCTCATCTGTTATTGCATCCTCCAACTCACTATGTCCTATCAATAAGACCCTTTTCCTCCCAGATTTCTTAGCCTATATTGGAACTGCTTTGTCTAATGGTCTACTGATCTATTGCTGAACTTCTTAGACCTTTAAAGGTAACATTGGGTTCAGGATGATACGTTTGCCCTCTTTTTGGAATACGTAGGTATTTCTAAAGCCATCATGTAAAACCCTCCTATCATATAATCAAGGCCTGCTAAGCAATATATGGGATGCACACATAGGAAGAATGTTACATTCAATTTCATCATGATATTTATCCCTTATATTGAAAGGTACCCTAGCTCTCTAGGTCACATGGAGACTCCCTTGCTCACTTAGCTAATGTAATTTGTAAGGTTTTGGGTGCGGGGTAGTTATGAGTTTCAATTTCGATACTAATAAGGTAGCCACAACATTAGTACAACTACCACCATCAATAATAATAACACATAAATCACCTTGCACCCTACAAGAAGTGTGAAACAAATTTTCTCTCTACTCATCATTAATGGTTTGAAAAGAAGTTAAGGCTCGGTGTAGTACATTAGTAGACAAATACAAATCACTTGACATGGTTACTTACTAACTTCAACAAACCAACAACACACTTCAGCCACACTTCAATTTTGGCAACAACAAGTAGAAGTAATAATTAAACACTTCTCCAAATAGTAGGTTAGTGGATTCAACTAAGCAAAGTGTTCAAGCATCAATACATAATAACTCCCACACTTTAATGCTTGGTTTTTAACATTCAAATTTTAACCTCTATAACCCCCTTTCATTCACATCACATATACATACTTCCACTTCATGTGCGGCACCCTTCACCACAACATAAACAACACAATATGTTGCAACACCCTTCACAACACAAACTCACTTCACCACACACGCACACCTCAATCATGGTGCAAGCTTCAAACACAACATACACTTACACTTCACGTGCAGCACCCTTCTACGATCCACAAGACACTCACTTCACCACACAATCATGGCATAACAAGTTCAAATGCTACTCTTAATGAAACTTCTCCACAAATGGTAAGAAGTAATTCAAAATTCAAATAGCATTCAATTAATACTACACAATAACTTTCTTCAAACTTAATGAATGTATTTGAATTTCAAATAATTTCCCCATTCTCCACACAAGGCAAATCTGGAAATGCAAATGATAATCCTTAATTTCCGAAAACACAAACAAGTAATTCACTCCTATTTTGTCTCAAGGAATGTATTTCCACTTCCGAAACAATTGCAAAGGAAACACACCTCCTACTTCCCTTCTCCTCACGGCAAGATCAAGGACAAAAGGCTACTATAAGATCTTCACGTCTACTTCAACAATCAACAAATATAACACAACAAAATTCAAAATTAAGTACTTCAACAATTTAGATCAAGAAAAAAATTCAAGAATCCTAAATGTCAAATGAAATTCACGCAATTCCCTTGCCAAAACCTGTGCTCTAATACCAAAATTATGATTTGCTTGATTCCAAATGCACATTCACAATTCAATTGAAGAATCAATTAAACAATAGCAATCCAAAATGGCGTGAATCCCTAATTCATAGGAACCCTAAATGGCATGACAAACGAAAAGAAAAAACAAATAATTCCAATTACACACTAGCAATAATTGGAAACAACTTAATAATGATTGATATGACTCACAATATCCTTAAGCCAAACTTGCCACAATTTCTAAAGAAATTGATAAGAGTAGATGCATGCAAGAGGATGTCTCTCACCGCAACAAAGTGTATTTTTCAAAAAAAAATGTCAAAAAGCCCCCTACAAACCCTAGTTAGCAAGTATTTATACTTGCTCCAATTAGGGTAAAAATGTACTAAAAATTACAAAGATGCCACTAAGGTGGCCGGTTTTCCAAAGGACAAATTACAAATACAAAAATGGTCTTCAAGTAGCCGGTTCTTCAATTCAAGTGAACACATTGTGGACCATTGGATGTGAGTCCAAGAATGTCCCCAATCTAATCCTTAGTGTGTTTTATTCGTCGTCCTATCAAACTGATAAATGTACTTGTTGGAATGCACAACAATTCTATAATACAAAAGTCGATACTAAATCAACATCCTCAGGGTTTAGTTGTTCATGGAGGATCCTCATAGCTAGATTTTGTAAACCTTTGGCTCATGCTCTAATGATTGGTCATGTTGGAGTTTGATTCCTATCACACAAGACAAGCATTCTCTCTTCCCTAACAAAAAAGTTTTAAGGATAAAATTTTGATAAGATCATATTATACTTATATTTTCTTTTGGACTTATATTAAATTTATTTCAATATTATAAAGAAAATATAAAGAAATGATATTTAATGGTGTTTATTGTGAAAATTCAGGTTTTGAGGACCCAAAAGTAAATTACAAGTTATTTGGAGGAGTTTTTCACAAAATTGAAGAAGCGAGCGGAGGATTGCACGAAAGGTCGCTAGCCTTAGGCTAGCCTACATTCAAGGCCGCCGGCCTTGAGCTGGCCTATATTAAACCGGCCTCAAAAAGCATTAAAGCCGCCGGCCTTAAAGCCGGCCAACATTCAAGGCCGCCGGCCTTCATTACTCCCCGGATATCCATTGCGAAAATCTCTCCAAAATCGTATATTAATTAATTTGCTGACTCAACTCCTCATCAGATCAAGCTTATCCTCCTCCTCTTTGGATCTATAAATAGGCCCCTTGTGTGAACCTTGGAGGCATCCCCTTTTGTTTTAGAATCCTTTTGTTTTGATTCTTTGTTTAGCATCCTTTGTCTTTCTTTGAAATCATTAGAATTTCTTTAGGAACTTTAGGATTTTATATTTTCTTTAATTCCTTTACATTTCATGTTATTCCAAATTTTAGTTTGAAGAAAGAAAGTTATTTTGCTGAAGTTTTCTTTCAATTGAAGAATTCAAGGAATCATTTTGGAAGATTGAAGTTCTTGAAGATTATAGTTATTGTTTCATTTACTTTATTTTCTTTTATGCCATTTATTAGTTTATTCTTGTTGTTCAATATGAATTCCATTGCACCTATTTATTTCAATTGTTTTTATGCAATTCATACTATAATGTTCTAAATCATCCTTGTGGGAATGATGAAGCCATAATTCAAACTAAAATGATCACTGTATTCATGTTATAGGACATATAGATATGTAGAATTTTCATATACGAAGTCCTGCTATGAATTGTATTTTGTAATTGAAATCAATGCATAGAAATGTAAATGACTCGAAAGAGAAATTTAGGTTTTATGAGGAATTCCTAAGTAAGATTTAATAATTCATGTGGAAGTATCGTTATTGAATTTTATTAGAAATTCACCTAAGTGTTTCATGCAATATTTTTATTAAATTTTTCAGTAAGGGATTAGGAGAAATTATTTTAAAGATATTAGGCAATCATATAATTGGGAAATTTATGATTGTGAATTAGAATCCTCGTTTGATTTTAATTAGCGGGAGCTATTAAATTAAATTGGGGTAACATTACTTTAAAACTTGATAAAGGATTAAGGTTTTGTTAATTTCTTGTGAAAATCCATATAGCTATTAGTTATTATAACATGAAGGCAATATGATTAGTAGAATTAGGGTGGATTCTATTTCCCACCATCAATTTATCATTTTTCAAACATAATCCTCTTTTTGAGCATTTAGCATAATTCATTCAATTCTCATCAAACATCATTGCCTAAATAATAGTAGAAATTGATAAAGGTCTATTACTTAATCAATCTTCGTGGTTTGACACTCTTCTCTCACTATATTACTTGATCTGATCCGGTACACTTGCCGGTATTTATTCACGCTCATTTTTTATCTCTTTTTGCGTGGATCAAGTTTTTGGCGCCGTTGCCGGGGATTGATTAATATTAGACCATCTTCAGATTCTATTGTTAATTTAGGCACAATTATTTTGTTATTTAATTTGTTATCATTGTGTGATCATTTTCTATTCTCATTGAATTTCTTTTTATGCACAAGAGTAGAAGTGCTGAACTTCTACCAATTAATCTTGCGATAGAACGCACCTTGTGACAACTTAGAAGAGAGCAGAGAAGAAAGGAAGAAGAGAACATGGCAGATGAGAACAACAATCGGATTCAGGGTGTTGGTAGAGCACTTCGGGAATACGCGATACCTGTTGTTTCAGGTCTTGCAATAGGAAGACCGACAATTCAGGCTAACAATTTTGAGTTAAAACCAGCACTCGTTTAAATGGTTCAATCAAATCAATTTGGAGGATATCCAAATGAGAGTCCTGATAAGCATATTGCAGTATTTCTTCAATATTGTAATACAGTGAAAATGAATAATGTATCTGATGATGTAATTAGGCTACAACTTTTTCCGTTTTCACTTAGAGAAAAAACTAGGGCTTGGTACAATTCATTGCCACAAGACTCTGTAACCACTTGGGTTGATCTTTCATCTAAATTTTTAAGGAGATTTTTTCCACCAGCTAGAACTGCTAGGTTAAGAAATGACATCACAAACTTCACTAAGTTTAGTGGTGAATCACTTTATGAAGCATGGGAAAGATTCAAGGAGGCAATTAGAAAATGCCCCCATCATGGATTACCAGATAATCTCCTTATTGAAATATTCTATCTCAGTTTAGATGACACATTGAGATCTCTGGTAGATGCTGCTTCTGGTGGTGCACTAATGAGTAAGACATATGATGAGGCTAGTGCTTTGATAGATGAAATGGCCTCTAGTGCACATAATTGGCAACATGAAAAAGGTAAGTCTAGAGTGGCATCTGTCAATGACATGGACACCTTAACAGCTCAGATTTCCGCTCTTACCGCCCAGGTAAGTAAACTCACCTCTACACCTTCTTTCAATGTTAATCAAATTTCTTGTTGTGAGTTATGCTCAGGACCACACTCAACTCTTGAGTGCCCATCTGGAAACTTTTCCTCCTCATCCCATGGAGAGCAAGTAAATTTTGTCAACAATTTCCAAAGAGGAAATCAAGGACCTTATTCAAACACCTACAATCCAGGGTGGCGTAATCATCCAAATTTCTCATGGAGAAATGATAACAATGCACTTAAACCCCCTGGATTTCAAAAGCAAGGTCCTAATCATAATACTCCCCATCAACAATATCCTAATCATAATACCTCTTCTCAGCAAGGTCAGTCTAAAATGGAAGAACTCATGATAAGTTATATGCAGAAGACTGACACAACGTTGCAAAATCAACAAGCCACCATTAGGAATCTTGAAAATCAGCTTAGTCAAATGTCTCAACAGTTGAGTAATAGACCATCTGGGTCTTTACCTAGCAATACTGAGCAGAATCCTAAGGGTGTAAATGCTATTATGTTAAGAAGTGGTAAGGAATTAGTTGATAAGAAACTTGAGGAAGAGGAGGTTAACCTGGAGAAAGATAAAGGGAAACAAAAGGAAGAGGAACCAAAGAAAAATTCACCAAAAGTGCAAGCATATGTTCCTCCTATTCCTTTCCCAGGAAGGCTGAAGCAACAACAATTGGATTCACAATTTGCTAAATTTTTAGAAGTCTTTAAAAAATTGCAAATTAACATTCCTTTTGCAGAAGCACTTCAGTAGATGCCATCATATGCTAGGTTCATGAAGGATTTACTCACAAAGAAGAGGAAGATTGAAGGGAATGAACCAGTGATGCTTACAAGGGAATGTTCTATGATCTTACAAAAGAATTTATCCAATTTGCCAAGAAAACAAAGAGATCAGGGAAGTTTTACTGTGCCTTGCACTATTGGTAATTTTCATTTTGATAAAGTACTTATAGATTCTGGTGCAAGTATAAATTTAATGCCTTTGTCCATTTTCAGAAAACTAGGACTTGGAGAATGTAAGGAGACGCACGTCACCTTACAACTTGCGGATAGAAGTGTCAAGTACCCAAAGGGTATAGTGGAGAATGTCCTAGTAAAAGTGGACAAATTCATCTTTCCAGTTGACTTTATAGTCTTGGAAATGGAAGAAGATAAAGAGGTACCCATGATCTTAGGAAGACCATTCTTGGCAACAGGTAAGGCATTGATTGATGTGGAACAAGGTAAGCTTACTTTGAGAGTTATGGATGAACAAGTCACGTTTAATGTGTATGAGGCTACAAAGAAATTTGATGACTGTAAATCCTGTTACACTATTGATAGTGTTGATGAGCTTTCCTCTGAGTTCATGGAAGAGAATGTAGGTGTGGACACGATGGAGTCAGTCCTTAAGGATTTAGATAATTGGAGTGATGATGAGGATGAACCCCAAGAAGAACATACTGAACAAGTTTATGAATTCAAGACTCGACACTATGAGGAGCTGGGCACCACTGAGAAGAAACCGATGCCGTCATTGACACAACCCCCGGTGCTTAAACTTAAACCTTTGCCTGGTCATTTAAAGTATGCTTATCTTGGAACAAATGATACTTTGCCAATAATCATTTCTTCTTCTTTGACAGGTGATCAAGAGCAACAACTTTTGGATGTTCTAAGAGAACATAAGGAAGCTATCGGGTGGACCATTGCTGATATTAAGGGAATTAGCCCTTCAATTTATACTCATAGGATATTTCTTGAAGCTGAGTGTAAACCTATAGTACAACCACAAAGAAGACTTAACCCAACTCTTAAGGAAGTTGTAAAAAAAGAAGTGCTTAAATTGTTAGATGTAGGCATTATTTTTCAAATTTCTGATAGTAAATGGGTTAGTCCTGTCCAAGTTGTACCAAAAAAAGGTGGTATGACTGTAGTACAAAATGAGGCTAATGAATTAATTCCCACTCGCACTGTAACTGGTTGGAGAGTCTGTATAGACTATAGAAAACTGAATGATGCTACCCGCAAAGATCATTTCCCCCTCCCTTTTATAGATCAGATGTTAGAAAAACTTGCAGGGCATGATTATTACTGCTTTTTAAATGGTTATTCTGGTTACAATCAAATCCATATAGCACCCGAGGACCAGGAGAAAACCACCTTTACTTGTCCCTATGGCACATTTGCTTTTAGGAGAATGCCCTTTGGTCTTTGTAATGCACCCGCTACATTTCAAAGATGCATGATGTCCATATTTTCTAACATGATAGAAAATTTCATTGAAATATTCATGGATGATTTTTTTTGTTTTTGGGAAGTCATTCAAAACATGTCTAACAAATTTAGGATGTGTGCTTAAGAGATGCAAGGAAACTAATCTGCTTCTTAATTGGGAAAAATGCCATTTCATGGTAAGAGAGGGAATAGTCTTAGGGCACAAAGTATCTAAGCAGGGAATTGAGGTTGATAGGGCAAAAGTAGAGGTGATAGAGAAGCTACCACCACCTACTACAGTGAAAGGAATCAGAAGCTTCTTGGGACATGCTGGCTTCTATAGGAGATTTATCAGGGACTTCTCTAAAATCTCAAGACCTCTTTGTAATTTACTAAAAAAAGATTCTGCCTTTATTTTTTATGATAATTGTTTGCAGGCATTTAATCTATTAAAGGAGAAGCTCACTACTGCACCAGTGATTGTTGCACCTGATTGGGAGCTTCCCTTCGAGTTGATGTGCGATGCCAACGACTATGTAGTAGGAGCGGTACTTGGGCAAAGGAAAGATAAGTCATTTCATGTAATATACTATGCGAGTAGAACCTTAAATGAGGCCCAAAGGAATTATGCCACAACTGAAAAAGAACTTTTAGCAGTCATATTTGCATGCGATAAATTCCGGCCTTACCTAATAGGTTCTAAAATCATAGTATATATTGACCATGTTGCCCTTAAGTATTTATTTGCTAAAGATGATACTAAACCTAGGTTAATTCGATGGATTCTACTATTGCAAGAATTTAACCTGGAAATCAAAGATAAGAAGGGAACTGAAAATGTGGTGGCTGATCATTTATCCCGTCTGGAATCTAATTGTTTTGATTCACCTATTAATGAAAAGTTCCCTGATGAACAATTGCATGTAGTAGAAGTTCAAGGATTACCTTGGTATGCTGATATCGTTAATTATTTGGTTAGCAAAATCACTCCATATGGTTTATCCTACCAACAGAAAAAGAAATTTTTACATGATGTGAAGTTTTATTTTTGGGATGAACCATATCTCTTTAAAAATTGTGCTGACCAAATAATTAGACGATGCATACCTGAAAGTGAACAGCTTAGCATTATACAACATTGTCATTCTAGAGAGGTAGGAGGTCACTTTGGTATGGAAAAAACGGCAGCAAAAATTTTATCTTGCGGATTTTATTGGCCCAGTTTGTTTCATGATTACAGCAACTTCATTATGACTTGTGCTCAATGCCAAAGGACTGGCAATATTTCAAGAAGACATGAATTACCACAAAATAATATACTTGTAATTGAACTTTTTGACGTTTGGGGAATCGACTTTATGGGTCCTTTTCCCTCATCTTTTTCAAACAAATATATTCTTTTAGCTATTGATTATGTTTTGAAATGGGTAGAGGCAGTTGCTCTACAAACTAATGACAGCAGGGTTGTCATTAAATTTTTGAAAAAGAACATATTTTCAAGATTTTGGGTACCTAGAGCTATAATAAGTGATGGGGGAACACATTTTTGTAACAGGCAATTTGAGAAATTATTATTAAAATATGGAGTTACTCACAAAATTGCCACCCCTTATCATCCACAAACGTGTGGACAGGTTGAGGTATCCAATAGGGAAATTAAGCGAATCTTAGAGAAAACTGTCAATGCATCCCGAAAGGATTGGTCTTTAAAACTTGATGATGCATTGTGGGCTTATAGAACAACTTTTAAAACACCTATTGGAATGTCCCCCTACAAGATTGTTTATGGTAAATCATGTCACCTACCCGTAGAGCTTGAGCACAAGGCATACTGGGCCATAAAATACCTTAACTTTGAGTTGCAAGCTGCAAGTGAAAAGAGGTTGCTCCAATTGAATCAAATGGCCGAGATGAGAGAGGAAGCATATGAAAATGCGAGAATTTACAAGGAGAGAGCAAAGCGATGGCATGATAAGAACATCTTACAGCGAGAGTTCTTGCCTGGTCAAAGAGTCTTATTGTACAACTCTCGATTGAAGCTATTCCCAGGTAAGTTGAAATCACGATGGTCTGGACCATTTGAAATTGTTAATGTGTTTCCTTATGGTGCAGTTGAGTTGAAGGTAGAAGACAACCGTACTTTCAAGGTAAACGGTTATCTTCTCAAACATTACTATGAAGGGGAACATGTTGATAGAAATGCCACAATTGTGGATTTAGGAGATTCGAGAACTTGAACTGGAAAAGTCGGGTTAGCGACTATAAACTAAGTGTTTCATGGGAGGCAGCCCATGCTCAATAAGTATATACACTAGTGTTTTAATTTCGTTACAAAAAAAAAAAAAAAAAATTCAAGGCTAGATAAGAGCCGCCGGTGCATTTAAGGCACTCCAAGGATGACAGACATTTTGGGAGGAATTTTCTTCCTGATGAACAATTTTACACCAGGGAAGTACCAGTATTTCAATTTTTGCATTGATATTCTTTTCCTTAATTTTGTGCTATATTAGGAACAATGAAGACATTGTCCAATTTAAGTGTGGGGAAGGGATTATAAATGTAGAAGTATAATGATTGCACACATCATGAGCTTACAAATCCCATGCTTTATTTATGTCCTTAAGTGTTTATCATCAATGAAATCCTGAAATTGATTGGTGCCTTACTCGCCAACTGTTGTGACTAGTTTACATAATTAAAATTTAATAGTAAAATCTCTAGAGAACGGGGTTTACCCTATGTTTAGCCTTTGAACTTGAGATTGAGTTCTTAAGTTGAAAAAACAAGCAAGTTTACTTCAAGGAAAAATTGGTTGGGATAAATCTCTCTTGAAATTTCTTTGAGAATACCTTAACACCTAGTGAAAGAGGTAAAGGAAATATTTTACTTAGTGATCCCTTAATAATAATAATAATAATAACAAAGAGCCTTTACTCCAATAACTCAGGAAAGTGAGTTAAGAGCATCCAATCTTAAATGTTAGTGTGAGGAAGAGTTCGTAGGGGTCCCTTTAAAACCTGGTCACTTAGCCGATGAGCCCAGGATGTGCCGACTCAATGAACTCACAATAACGAAAAGGGCGGAAAGGCAAAAAAAATTAGTACCTTAATGAAAGCCAGGTTGACATGGGCGAGCTTTGGTCCCTCAGAAGAGTGAAGTCTCACTCCGCTGTCAATTAAGGCAAAACAAAAAAAAAAAAAAGGGAGAAATTCTAGGTAAAAATGGATACCATATGCTTTCACTTCTTGTTATCTTATTTAGAGAAGTAAAATTGAGGGAGATTATACTTGCTAATAACCAATGAAGTCTAAATGAATGTTTTTCCTTAGGGACTAAGTATTGTTTTTTATTGTTAAACACTGGGATTAAAAATCTGTTGTATTTAGATTAACTACTAAATTTCAACTAGATATACTAGTTACAAATTTCAATATGGTCAGAACAATGGGCACCAGAAGTTCAATGATGGATTTCTCTTGTTTAAATCAATTATTTTGCTTGAGGACAAGCAAAAGTTCAAGTGTGGGGATGTTGATAAGATCACATTATACTTATATTTTCTTTTGGACTTATATTAAATTTATTTCAATATTATAAAGAAAATATAAAGAAATGATATTTAATGGTGTTTATTGTGAAAATTCAGGTTTTGAGAACCCAAAAGTAAATTACAAGTTATTTGGAGGAGTTTTTCACAAAATTGAAGAAGCAAGCGGAGGATTGCACGGAAGGCCGCCGGCCTTAGGTCGGCCTATATTAAACCGACCTCAAAAAGCATTAAAGCCGCCGGCCTTAAAGCCGGCCTACATTCAAGGCCGCCGGCCTTCATTACTCCCCGGATATCCATTGCGAAAATCTCTCCAAAATCGTATCTTAATTAATTTGCTGACTCAACTTCTCATCAGATCAAGCTTATCCTCCTCCTCTTTGGATCTATAAATAGGCCCCTTGTGTGAACCTTGGAGGCATCCCCTTTTGTTTTAGAATCCTTTTGTTTTGATTCTTTATTTAGCATCCTTTGTCTTTCTTTGAAATCATTAGAATTCCCTTAGGAACTTTAGGATTTTATATTTTCTTTAATTCCTTTACATTTCATGTTATTCCAAATTTTAGTTTGAAGAAAGAAAGTTATTTTGCTGAAGTTTTCTTTCAATTGAAGAATTCGAGGAATCATTTTGGAAGATTGAAGTTCTTGAAGATTATAGCTATTGTTTCATTTACTTTATTTTCTTTTATACCATTTATTAGTTTATTCTTGTTGTTCAATATGAATTCCATTGCACCTATTTATTTCAATTGTTTTTATGCAATTCATACTATAATGTTCTAAATCATCCTTGTGGGAAACATGATGAAGCCATAATTCAAACTAAAATGATCATTGTATTCATGTTATAGGACATATAGATATGCGGAATTTTCATATAAGAAGTCCTGCTATGAATTGTATTTTGTAATTGAAATCAATGCATAGAAATGTAAATGACTCGAAAGAGAAATTTAGGTTTTATCAGGAATTCCTAAGTAAGATTTAATAATTCATGTGGAAGTATCGTTATTGAATTTTATTAGAAATTCACCTAAGTGTTTCATGCAATATTTTTATTAAATTTTTCAGTAAGGGATTAGGAGAAATTATTTTAAAGATATTAGGCAATCATATAATTGGGAAATTTATGATTGTGAATTAGAATCCTTGTTTGATTTTAATTAGCGGGAGCTATTAAATTAAATTGGGGTAACATTACTTTAAAACTTGATAAAGGATTAAGGTTTTGTTAATTTCTTGTGAAAATCCATATAACTATGAGTTATTATAATATGAAGGCAATATGATTAGTAGAATTAGGATGGATTCTATTTCCCACCATCAATTTATCATTTTTCAAACATAATCCTCTTTTTGAGCATTTAGCATAATTCATTTAATTCTCATCAAACATCATTGCCTAAATAATAGTAGAAATTGATAAAGGTCTATTACTTAATCAATCTTCGTGGTTCGACACTCTTCTCTCACTATATTACTTTATCCGATCCGGTACACTTGCCGGTATTTATTCACGCTCATTTTATATCTCTTTTTGCGTGGATCACATTTATTAAACAATGGAGAATGAATACCACATACCTGCAAATTATTTAAAATAATATAATGACAACAAATAAATAAGTAAGAGATAAAACAGACAACATCTGTATATGGCACATTTTTACCCTCTTTAAAGTTGTTTATTAGTAAAAAACACACCTAAAAAAGAAAAATTCAAAATGACAAAAGGAAGATTTAAAAAATTAAAATAAAAAATTTAAACCTATTTAAAAAAGGAACATATCTTTTGGTGGTAAGAAACAATTTTTTTTTGGTAAAACAATTTTGCATGGTCAAAAGAAAGCTTATAGATAAAATTTGTAATTGTTGTTTAATGGATTTTAAGGTCTTAATTATTATTTTTTTTAAACTTATTTTTTCTATGCATGGTCTTGCCTATAAATCCTTAAAAGCATAAAACATTATCAATTTAAGTAAATTTTGGTTTCAGACGATGCTTCATTTGGATTTAAATTGATTGTCTTATATTAAAATTAATTTTAGTATAAACCGAGCTAAGGACTAAACTAAGGCTCAAAATTCCATTAAATAAATTCATTTTTGAAAATTTATGTTCACATGTGCATATTATACTCATTTATTGCATGTGGTACAAAATTAGATTTTTAGGAAGAATTGATTATAAGTTGATTTCCATAGGAAGAAACTTTCAACTTTACTAACCGCAAGCCTCTCAATTACTATCTCACTAGTTTCTTATCATCCTCATCATAGATTGGATTGTCTACAACCTCTCTTGGCTTAAATACCCATCATGCTCCTTTGTTTTGACTTACATAATGGTTCATATTACCCTAGAATGACCTCCATTATAATTATGACTAACACATTCAACGCAGTCATCATACACTGTGCACCTCTCCTAAGTGCTCTCACTACACCCTCTAATCAATCTCCTAACTGTTGAAAATTTTTCCTTTTGCCTCTCCATAAAAGTGTGCATCATATCATTCATCTACTTAAAGTTCCATGGGAGACTCAAGAAGTGTAATTTTTTTTTTGCATCACTCATAAAGCCTTTCTCCACTTTCTCCACTGTCAACTCACCTAGATCTAGATCATTTGCCATATCATAAAATAATATAAAAAACTCAAATAATAATGAGTCATAGCATAGATGCCATACTAGCCATAACCACACTTAACATTCACACAATTTCATTGCATAAACATGGTGGCTACACATCTGCTCACTAGCTACGTATAGAGACTCCAACCATGGACACCGACAATCGCCTGCAGATTATTTTCTATCACTCAACCACACAAACTATTGCTCAACGCTGCTATACACACCCATCAAACAACCTACATACTCTAATGTGACTGACCAAAACAACACCATGATTACAACATCATAACACTATGACCATTGCACCTATACCTAACTGCCTTTCATATATCTGACCAACAGTGTACCAATCATGGTCAACACTGCTGTCCACTATTCTATAAAGCTCTAGCGGCTGCTGCAACTTGCAGCCAACACAAGCCTGCTAGCAACCATAATTGGTGGCCGTACACACTACAATACCTAGTGACAAATGCCCCTCAGTAGCCTACCGAATGCCTCCAACTTACTATTCGAGCACGTACTTGCCCACAAAATCAAGTGCCCCTCTTCAGATCCCCCATGTGCTCGTTAGTTAAATGGCCCTTATGCCTCTAATCGAGCACCCATAAAACAATCATATGAGCACCTGCAGTTGTTCCTTCCAAGTCTAGCCGAAAGGAAGAATCTGAATGGTTTTCATTTAATGATGCAGTTGTTCGTCTACGGCAAGTAAAGTAGATCAACATGCAAGCCCCAGTCGCCATGACCGCTCCGACACCTGAGGCATACAGGTATTGATCAGACAATACTCCTCACAAAGCTGGAAATAAGAGGCATCAACATGTTTCCTTGCCTTGGGTGGAGGTGGGGGTGGGGCTGTGGGGTTTTGAGTACATAGCAACTTAACTATAGCTTTTATATGCTTGATTGAAAATGTTCTTTAAACTTTTTGATGCACAGGATAGACTGCATTCTTGAATAGAGGTATTATAGGTGATTAATACGTTTCTGCTCAAGAAAACAGAACGAGTAGTGCAAATACTTCATTCCTTTTGTGCAACAAGATTTTTTTGTCAATTCTTGTATTCATGGTTGTCAATAACTATGCTGAGAAATTAACAGAAGCTGTAGGAGAAGCTACAAGTTACTCGCATTCCAACCATACCGGGATGATATTGTTGTTAACTGTTCACGAAGTTTAACATATTTAGTTGTCCCATTCCAATCGTGGTCAGGGGTGATAGTGAAGATAAGTTTTAAGAAAGCCGATAATAAAAATATGAAGTAGACATGAAGATCCGATAAAATATTGGAAAGCAACGATAAATTTCAGTATCTAAGATCAACTCTAGAGGAGGGCAACTCTGATCTAAGTAGCTTGGATGAATTGGAGAAGTACTTCTGTACCCTTATGTAGCTGCAGAATGCTATGAGTGTCTAAAAATAAGGTTTGCATCACCCCTGGCTTTCAGTGCAGCATGATATGAGCCATTAAGGATGATTGTGATAGAAGGTGAAGACTGAATTCTGGTGTTAAGTGTTTTGGACATGTGAGCATCTGTCGGATGATGAATCAATGGAGAGAGTGTATTTGACATAATGTGCAACATTCAAAGAGAGAGTGAGCAGCCTAATAATAGAAGAGGGGGGCTTTAGTAAAGAAGCAGTTTCTTCAATCTACAAAAAAAAAAAAAAAAAAAAAAAAACCAAAGAAAATACGTGGATCATATCATTTGCTATGATAATTTGATGCAATTTATTAAGATAGTAAGAAGCATGGTAATACCTATACTTATCATCATCAGCCTGAGCTTTCGATGTCCTGTAGAAAAATCAGTGGATATTAAAAAGGAAGCTTTCGTTCCATACATTATCTACCTCTTTTTATGTCTCTTTTGTTTCTTTCTAAAGGAATAGAATTCCAGCAGATTCAATTTCTTATTGCTTTTAATCAAAACTTGACCAGGACTCAAGGGTGTGACACAAAAAATGCAATCTTACCGGAGTTTCAGGCTCTGTCACGTACTACTTCATCTCGGCAATAACATGCAAATTGTTGATTGCTTGTTGAACGCCCACACCGGCCTTCACTTTTCCGGCACTATTCACAACTCGTCTCGATTGAGAGTGACCACTTTGGTAGTGTTTGGTTGCCACAAAAATGTGATACTAGACTGGATAAATTTTTTTGTCCTGCGTTTAGTTGTCAAAAATAAAAATAAATGCTGAACAAAAAAGGAATGTAGTACCGGATGAAAGAACAAAATTTTGTACCATGTATAATTCGGTACAAAATTCATAGTATTGGACAAAAATTTATTTTTTTCAAACTCCCCAAACTACCCTTCCATTTATTTGCCCTAGCATCAGACAAACGAGTTTCCATTCCTAAACCCTTTCAAGAGTAGTACAAAAATCCATCCACGTCGCTCCAGCAAAGGGCTTCATCGTGCAATCGATCGTTGTTCGAACATCGTCGTCGTTATGCCACAAGTCACCGTTAGGTTCGTGTCCTTCCGTTGTTTCTCCCTTGCTTGCTTTTCTATCTTCCTCGCATGCTCTTCATTTGGTTGTCGCCGTCAGTTTTGTGTGTGTGTGCTGTGTGTGTTTGCTGGAATGGTGTAGGGGCTAGTGTAGTGTGTGCATTTTGGCTGGTGATCATGTGTGTGTGCTGGAATGTT
Source organism: Laguncularia racemosa (assembly GCA_037954665.1). Classification (NCBI taxonomy): domain Eukaryota; kingdom Viridiplantae; phylum Streptophyta; class Magnoliopsida; order Myrtales; family Combretaceae; genus Laguncularia; species Laguncularia racemosa. The sequence continues at coordinate 5,847,722 of JBBMOL010000004.1, forward strand.
GTGTGGTGTTACTTGCTGTCAATGACTATTGTTGCTTGTGTCTAATGAAAGAGGAAAGTTGCTGTCAATGGCAATTGTATAGAATCAACCTTTAGAATCACAACTTGTGTTGACAATGTAATTAACATTGGAAAGACCCATCAATCAAAACCCTCTTCATGATAACAATTGGGTTTCATCTTTAACATCCTTTTTTTTTTTTTTTTCTAAATGAAAGTTGGCAATGTGTATTGTTGGATTAGACCATATTAACCATATGGCCCTAGAGTTCTGCATAAATCAGAATTGCCACTTGAACATGTATGGAAACCATGTCGGTAAGAGTGCATAAACTTCGAGTCATCTAGTGGCTCAGGTCTAGCTAGAACAAGTAGACTTCATCAAATATATTTAATCAATTAAAGCAAAATTCCATGTCATGATGCTAATTCGATGGAGTAACTTGCCATATTTAGACTTTTGCAAATCGAGCAATCTTAGCAAGCACAATCCTTAAGCTTCTAATTCTAGCTCCAGTTTTTTAGTTAACCATCATCATAGGTTGAACAATGGATTTATTTACCTTGAGTCACCTGCATTGTTCTACATGCTACATCAATAGGGAAGATAAGATCCATTTTAGTAAAAACAATCTGGTATTTGGTTTGTGACCTCTCCATCAAATCAATGAGTTCATGGTCTCTAAGCTTCATCCCCCATTTTGTGTCAATCAATACACATACTTGTTTCAAACCAACTTTAGTTGTGACATACTCTTTAACAAGTTCCTCTTTGAGATTCTTAGCACAAACATTAGCTGCGGAAGAGGCATCACCTCATAGAAGGAAGAAAGCTATTGCTAGCTTTAGCTGATGTCTTCCCAATAAGATGTATGCATTTTTTTTTTTAGTGCAGCTACTTTGTTTTCCTCTTCTTGAAAATTGTGACGGAGAAGGCTAACCAAAACTTGGAGTCTCTGTAATGTTATGTATGGAAGTACAGTCTTTAGGGTCTTTCTTCTCCTTTTTTTTTTTTAGATATTGTAATCTTGCCAACTTCTCCATCCTATAATGTAATTGTGTCGAATTTGTGAACCAAAATCCTACACCTATTGCTTGCATTCCTGACCAACTTGATTCACAGGGTGGAATAGAGTTAGAAGAATTTCTTGACAATCAGAATGAAAGGCCCAGCATATAGTTGTAGAGTCTATGGCCAAATCCTCTGCTAAAGCCACTTGACCAAACTTTTGGAGGAAATGTAGTTGACCATATCTTTTACAAGACTTCCTGTGTGGAGGTCTTTAAACAATTTTAATGCATTATAAATTTTGATAGTTAGAGATCTCAATAGAAACATGAGACACAATAGCTAAAAGACTACTGGGGATAGTATTTTCTTTGATTTTATTGTCATCAATTTTCTTTAATCTACGAAATCTGTCGGGAATACTGAAAGTAGGTAGGCTCTTGGTGTTAGATTTATCTTAGTCTTACTTGATGCCATTTAGGTTAGATTCCGAGTCCTGGTTCAAGGAGTATATGTGCTTGAAATATTGGTTATCCTTCCCTATTATGTTAGTCATGTCCTATGTCTACTAGTATTTTCAGGAGGTGCTCTTTGTTTGGCCCTTTGCTAGTATATTCACTTTGTTTGCAGTTGTATATTTGAGGGGATTCATAGCTTTGTAGTAATGGTGTATTTGTCCTAACTACCTTTTGATTTGTGGGATTGGCTGTTTGTGGAGTAAAGTGAATATGGTTATAGTGGATTCAAAGAATGCTGATTGATATGCAATGGCTATAAATTTATTACTTAATCGTTGGCACTTAAAACAACCTTAGAATGAATTACTTATTCATGGTTGTTGTGTTTGCGTGTGTAGGTAATAGTTTTAGAAAATGAAGAGTTGGATGTTCTTATGCAAATGGCAACAAATCTGCGGTATGAAAACTTTTTTTGAAGGCTCTAAGGGGAACAAAGGCTAGCATTTGTTAGGCGTTTTATTGGTTAATGGTAAAAATGTTTACAGTATTTGTGTAACTGAGACTTCTTTCATTAGTTTCTTCGCACATCAAACTATTTCTTTTTTTTGAATTTTGTGATGGTTATGGTTGACTTTACTAAAAGTACCTTTGATGTGCATGTTCTAATTAAATGCCAATCATGTGACCATATTTTGTATGTGTTAATCATATTAATAGCCTATTTAGAGTGTTGAACTTTATTTTGATGAAAATGTTACTTTATTAAAGAGTAGTTCCTATATTATCGTCATTTACAATGAGGATATTTATTTAATATTGGAATTTACAAAATACATCAAAGTATTGTAATTTAAATACAATTATAGTTATAAAAAAGCAGCAGCAAATTATTGTAATGCAATATATATTAGTTAGTTATAATATTAATATAATTAACATTAAATATATTTTATAAATTTTTATGACAATTTTTAAAAATTATTAATATAATTTTTAGAACATGTTATATTATTAAATATAACATAAATTATTGTAATTTATAATATAGATTATTAAATTTTTTCAATCAATAGATTTACAAGAATTATTTTATATAATTTATAATCTCTTCAAATTATATATTTTTTATAATAATATCAAATATGTATAAATAACCATGATATCATTAAAAAAGTATAATTGTCTAATTTACTATGTTTAGTCCAATACTTTGCAATTCCAAACAATGGATAGCATAAAAATCCTTATCAAGTACTAAACAAATCAAACCTGGTACAAATTTTTTTTTTTTACTCAGTTCTTCTTATTTTGTACTGTCCAGTATCAGTAACCAAACGTTACCTATTAAAACCTTTTTTAACCAACATCTTATAATCTATAGTTCCTATTGTTTGATTCGTTTTTGCTTCTATTTCTACCGGAACTTTTGCAAATGAATTACATCTTCCTTTGGATAAAATTAGGTCCCCTTCTAGCAAACCTGAATCCGCACTAAAGTTTTTGCTGTCATTGTTTAGAGCTACATAGGAGAGATTTTTTGTCTCTGAAGTGCAGTTTATCTGTACTGCATTAAGCCTACGGAATGGTACGTTGACACAGTCATAGAGGAACAAGAGATCGGCACTATAAATATGGCTAAGGACAGGGTTGGCTGGCTGGGGGGATTGTAAAAGGACGAGGAGCTAAGCAATTTTTGTAAAGAAACCCGTCATTGACCAGCTCAAATGATTGGTTTTCATAATGGATGTGCTTAATAAGGTAGCTACCTCTGCCAAACATGGTTCTGTTTTTGTCGCACTTTATCTCGAATCCAGGATAGCCACAATGCTTTCCTTGTTTTATGGGGATGTAAAAGGGGTATGTTATATTTGGACCATATGTGCTACATCTTGAAGGACTGCACGCTTCATATCTTTCGAGTTCACGGGAATCTCTTGGAAAAACCAAGTTAAAGTGGAAGTGCAACCAAATATAAACTAACACCATCTTTCTTGGGTTCCGGGTACCCATCTAACCTGGAATGAAAATGTTTAGGAGAAAAGTTTGGGTAAATTCTTGATTTCATACGCTAACTTCAACTTCACCCAAGGCACATTGTTTACAGATATACCTAGCTCGTACTTGAATTGTGTGCTTACTACCTCAGCTTGTGACCCAATAGTGGATTCGAGTGAAGTCCGCTCGTATGGACGGGCGCAGCAATGTCCAAGTCATACCCCGCTTGACCAGTAACTTGAAGACTACGACTTGGATGCCTTGAATTAGTCTTTATTTCTCACTACCACTTGAAAGTTCAACTTCCTGATCGGTTCACTCTTCATAACTTCTTATGAAAGCTTAAAACCTTTCACATTTTTGATATTGACACCAACTAGATTATGGAAAAATAAATCTGAAAACAGGGTATGAATTTCTCGGACCCAGCAAAACTAAATTGGCCAATCAACACTAAGCTTCATTTAGTGGTGTTTTGCAGGAATCTATTTCCAGGTTTTATATTCTAGTCTAAGAATCAAGCATTTCATGTTTTCCAATTTTGATGATACGTTTAATGAAATTAAAAAAAAAAAATTGTGAAGTCCGAAAATTTTCAAAAAATTATATAAATAATTAAAGAAAAATAAATAAAATAATAAATTATTCGAAACGTAATTTTTAAATAATATTTAGTTAAACAATAAAATTAATTTAAAATTTTAAATCTAAGAATATCAAATTGAAATTTAGAATAAAAATTTATGTTCAGAATAATCAAATTAATGTAGACGTAAAATTTCGTAGTAAATTTCCAAAAGTATAAAATTTATACATATTCTCGTATATGTATGAAATACAAAAATAGAGACAAGTATAATATAAAATATAATTTAATATAATATATAAATATATATATAACTGTTAAAGAAAAAAAAACCGGCAGCCGCAGCAGGGCGGCGTGACCGGTTGCCATGTCCATCACGTTCTGTCCCCCCTACTCCTTCTCTCTTCCATCCGCTTTTCTTCTTCTTTCTTCTTTTTCTTTCTTCTTCCTTTCTTTTCTTTCCTTTCTTCCTTTTTGGCCAGCCACCGCGCTTCTCTTCTCCTCTCGGATCTTCTTCTTCTTCCCCTCTTCTTCTCAAGTTGCATCATCTTTTTCCCTAATTCTTCCCCGGACCCATGTAGATTCCCCTTCGTTCCTTCTTCCCGTAGTCCCTTTCTTTTTCTTTTTCTTCTTCTTCTTCGCCTTCCTTCTTCTTCACCTCCAAGGAGTTGTGCCTTCTTCAGTAGCTTTTAACAGCAACAATGGCGTCCGTGACAACCCCAACGACGGTAGCCACGCGCGTTCGTCACGTCGTCGGTGCCAGGTCTCTAACCGTGTCCGCACGAGGAGAGGAGTTCGACAACAACGACGGCAAGCAATGGTGACTGTGGTGACCATAGCAACGATTGCAACAGCGACAGCAGTGACGAACAGCAGTGGTGATCCCAACCCCGGCGACAGCAACAACTATAACGACAACAACAATGACACAACGGCAAAAAACGACGATGACGATGACGAAGATGATCACGGTGGCAGCGGCGGCCGAAACGACCGATAGAAACAGCAACGGGAAAGCAATGACAACCACGACCGCAACTATGGTGCAGCAGCCATGCCAGCAGCCGCGACGATCACCACGACAACGGCAGCAGTAGCGACGCCAGCAGCCACGACGACCACCACAGTAGCGGCGGCACAATCATGACGGTGACAACGGTGGCAGTAGCTTCCAAGTCGTGTCCATCTCATCTTCTTCTCCAATGACGGAGGTAATAACGGCAACGACGGTTAAAGGAGGAAAAGAAAAATGGGGAAGGGAGAGAAAGAGTCGGGTGTACATGTATGCGCGCGAGGGAAGAGGACTGTGACAACAACGGCGGTAGCAACCACGCCGGTGGCTTCGACAACAACTACAGTAGCAACTACAAAAGCAAATGGGGGAAGAGGAAGAGAAACGAATGTGTATGTGTGGGTGAGAGTGTGTGGGAGCGCATGGATGGAGGCCGTCAGTGTGTAAACGTATGTGGGGGAAAGGGGGAGTCGAGTGTGTAGTGTATATGTACGTATGTGTATTGAAAGGGTGTGCGGTGGAGGATGTTGTGTATGCAATGAAAGATGGTAGGATGTACGAGAGTGTATGTGTATAGAGGAAGGTGCGTATGTATGTGCGGGAATGAAGATGTGTATGTGTATGTGCATGAATGAGGAAGTGTGTAGGTGTGTGCGAGATATAAGGTTGTGTATGTAAGTGTGTGTGGTAGTGTGCGGAATATAGAAAGATGTATGCATGCGTATGTGTGTAGGGATGTGTGTGATGTATGTGGGAAAGTGTGTATGTATGTGAATGATGGAGTATGGTGTGTGTGTAGGAATGTGTGTGTATGCGTGTGGGTAAATGAGGAGGTGATGTAGTGTATGCGGAATGTGTGTGTGTGTGAATGAAGTGTGTATGTGTGTATGTGTGGTTGAGGGTGTATGATGTGTATGTAAGGATGTATGTGTGTGTTGGTGATGATGTATGGTGTGTGAAGGTGCGTGTATGTGTAAAGGAGGAGCCAAGTGTGTAATGCTTGTGAGTATGTGCATAGGTGCATGAAGTGATGTAGGGTGTGTGGTATGTGTGTGTATAAGGGTGTGATGTATGCGAAGTGTATGGGTATGGGACGGTATGTGGTGTATGCGAGAAGGGTGTATATATATGGATGGTGTGTGGTAGATGCGGTGTGTGTGTGTGTATGCGTGGATGTCATGTAGCTTGTAAGAGTGTGTATGTATATGCATGAAAGGTGTGGGATCTGTAGAGTATGTGTATAGGAGTATGGACATGTGTGTGTGTAAATGTGGAAGTTGAGGATAATGTATGTGAGATATGTATGTCTGAGTATGAGATGATGTGTGGAGTGTGAATATGTATGTGTGAGGATAGAAGGTGAATGTGGTGTGTGTAAAGTATGTGGGTGTGTGTATTGATGATGTAAGGTGTATATGGAGTATGTGAGTAAGTGTATGAGATAATGTATGGTGTGGGTATGCAAGTATGAATATGGAAAGTTTGTAATGTGTGTAGAGTATATGGGCAAGTATGTATTGGTGATGTGAAGTATATGTAGGGCATGTGTGTATATGCATGTGATAGTGGTGTGGAAGGTGAAAGAAGTAGGTGTGTATGTATGTATAGGTGAGTGTGTGGTGTGTGAAGTGCGTATGTAAATGGATAAGAATATGTGTATGTTGGTGTGCATGTGGTGTATGGGAAAGGTTGGTGTATATATGGTAATGGAAGCGATGATTCGTAAGAAGATGTTAGAGATAATTGGATAAATGAAAGGTTCAAAGATGCTTCATGGATAAGAAAAGTGTCTATGATGGTGTAGATGGTGAAGGGAGTAATTCAAGCAACATCCAAGATGATGGCCTGGGGAATATTTAGAAAGAAATGGATTTTACAATGGAATGTTCAAGGGATGTTGAGGAAGATCATTCTTGGTCAAATACCCTAATGCAAGATCTTCAGTTGTCCTTGCTAAGGGTATCTTATATATGTGGAAGAAGGAATTCCAAATTTAGCAAGTTGAAGACATTCCATTGCTTGACTTCTATACAAGGAAAGCAGACAGTCGATCACAGCAACTTAAAGTGTTGGAAGCACAAATTCGAAGGAAGTTCAATGTTCGAATCTTGTTCGCCCAAAGTTTCTTAAGGAGGAAACTTTACGCCTTGCCATCAACTGCAAGATGAGCAGAGTACACATATCAGGAGCTAGAAGGCGACCAAAGTCAAGTGGATATATGGCTTTCCATGATTGGATTGAGGAAGCATCACAGAAGAATACTAACTTCAAAAGGAATGCAAAGGAGTTACCTGTTGGAATCGCTTGACTCCGACTAGGAATACGACAACCTTAAATAGGTGAGTGGGAAACTTAATGATATGCTACCATGTGGTGTTATATGTTGAATGCTATGCATGTGAAATTGTTGTTTGTTGTGTTTACTATTTAATATGATTATTGTTGAGTTAAGTTATGTGGTAAGGAATAATGAGTTAGGTAAGAAGTCGTGAAGAATATAGGGGAATGGATGGTCCGAGAGTTTCAATGTCATTACCTTAATTATAGCACCTAGCGCCATATTGCTAGTGTTATAACCATAAGCTTAACCCATGTTTTACAAATTGTTTTCTTCCAAATCAAACCAAAATATAGAAACTTAGCTTTTCCTTCTATAGCTATCGAGAAGGTATGCTTAGTTGGAATAAGGTATATAGGTATCAACATATATGCATGTTAGAGTTGGTTCCTAAATGTGTATACATATACTTAACCAAATTTATTTTTATATTATATTTACAAAATACACTCATGAGCTTAATCATATAAATCATGAGTGCAACCTTAGTTTTTACAACATAACGATCCTATTTTCTTACTCTCTTAAGTTCGTAAGGGAAAGTGTTTAGTAAACTGTCCTTAATTAGATATGTGACACAAATATGTATATACACATATATATATATCATATACAAATGTCTTGAGGACACCGAAAAAGAAAATGAGATGACCTTGTTGGCTCTCGAAAGTGTGAAAATGATAGAGCACTTGAGAAGTGTGATGGCACAGAGGTGTCAAAGATGATTAATGTAAATCAACCCCGAGTAGTTGGTTTGACATGTAAGATAAATGACACAGAGGTGTCAGAAATGATTGTAAGCCAACCCGAGTGGTTTGACATTTGAGAGAAAGGGCATAGAGGTGCTAGATCTGATGATCGTAAGTCAACCCGAGCAATTTGACATTTAAAAGAAATGGCATAGAGAGGTGTCGAGATAATTTAATCCATAATAAAACTAGATAGGTCTATGTCCACGAGATCTGGGTTCAGTGTTTGTCTTGAGTGATAAAAAAGACTTGATTTGTGCTTGTTGTGATGAGTGAAATGGAATGTTTGATGTTTATCTCTATGGTATGATTGAAAATTGATTTGATTTTATATGTTGTTTGATCACTTTAAATAAATCAATTAAAGTATGAATTGGACCCGATTTAAAACTAGACATGCATTTTCATGAGACATTGCACGAGATTGAAGGCCATCACTATCACAGGATGCACTAGAAGTGATTAAGAGGATCGATGTTCTACTAAGTGCGAACTAAGTGATTAGGGTATTATCGCGCCTTGACGATTCCAAGTTCGGCCTGTCCTTGAGGGTTTTGCTCCGTCTGTTGTAGAGAGGCACAAGGGCATTCGTTGTTAAGTTAATAAAATATCCTAATTAACAAGTGATAAGATAAATAAACCTTTAATGACCTAGGCTCTGATGGTGGCTTTGAAATCCTCAACCTAAGGTCAAGAGGGGCGTAAACCCTAGACTTCACGTCGATTATCGGAAGACCACGTGAGATGCTGCATTCATATGGTTGTTCATGTATAGCGTATGTTTAATATTTTAAATTGAATTTTCTTGTATATGTATACAGCATATGTTTTGGAACTTGATTCGTAAATTGTTTGTGTGTGTACGTGGTATTGAAAGTGTTACCATCCCATTCACTGAGTCATGGTGTGCTTACCCCCTTATAGACTTTTTGCAGGTAACGATAGCGAAAGCGTGGAATGGGATAAGATGTGAAGTATCGAGGGTTTCTAGAAGACTAGAACAACAAAGTAAGAATTATGAATGATAGATTGTTTAGATGAAATGTTAGGACCCCAACGTAAATAGAATTTGAAATTGAAAAACCTAGAATTTACCCTATTTTACTGATTAGTAGGAGATACCGATTCTCTGTAATCATAGTTGACCATAGGGTATGGGATCTATAGTTGTCACACTCCGAAAGGGGGCCTAAAAGCCTCCACTAAGATTATCATGGCATGTATGCACCTGTTATATGATAATCGTCTTACGGGTTAGAGATCATAAGACTCTAAGTAAATAATTACATCTACAATAAATCATAGTACATATAATTAGATAATAAAATACAACTATGGATCCGGTACCCCACAGTCAACCATGATCATAGAGAGTCAGTATCTCCTACAAATCAACAAAATAGGATAAACCCTAGGTTTCTCAAATTCAAAATCTATTCACATAGGGGTCTTAACATTTCATCTAAGTAAATCCATCCTTCACAATTCTTACTTTGTTACTCTAGTCTTCTAAAACTCTCAACACTTCACATCTTATCCCATCCCACGCTTTCACTATTGTTACCTGCGAAAAGTCTATGATGGGGTGAGCACACCATAGCTCAATGAATGGGATGGTAACACTTTCAATGCTACGTACACACATAAGCGAATTCACCTCAAGTTATTAAACCTATGCTATGTACACAAGCAAGCAAATTCAATTTAAAATATTAAGCATATGCTATGCATGAACAACCATATGAATACAACATCTCATGTGATCTTCCGGTAACCGACGTAAAGTTTAGGGTTTACACCCCCCTTGACCTTGGGTTGGGGATTTCGAAGCCACCATCAGTGCTCAGGTCATTACCCGGTTTATTGATCTTATCACTTATTAATTAGGATATTTTATTAACTCCATAGTGAATGCCCCCGTGCCTCTCTAGACCAGATCGAGTAAAACCCTCAAGGATAGGCCGGACTTAGAACCGTCAAGGCGTAACAATCCCCTAATCACGTAGTTCACACTTAACAGAACAACGATCCTCTTGATCACTTCCGACTCATCCTGTGACAGTGATGGCCTTCAATCTCATGCAATGTCTCGTGAAAATGCATGTCAGGTTTTTAATTAGGTCCACTCCCTTAATTAATTGATTTAGGGTGATCAGACAACATTTACAGTCACAATCAATCATACTACAAAAGTACACATCAAATATTCCATTTCACTTGTCACAAGCGAGGATTATGCATGGGTTATCACACAAAATCGACACTAAACCCAAACCCCATGGACATAGACTTATTCAGTTTTACAATGGATTAAATTATCTAGGCATCTCTCTATGCCATTTTTTTTAAATGTCAAACCACTTGGGTTGACTTACGATCAACAGATCTGGCACCTCTATGCCCTTTCTCTCAAATGCCAAACCACTTGGGTTGGCTTACAATCATTTCTGACACCTCTGTGTCATTTATCTCACATGTCAAACCAACCACTCATGGTTGATTTACATTAATCATCCTTGACACTTCTGTGCCATCGCACTTCTCAAGTGCTTTATCATTCTCACATTTCCGAGAGCCAGTAAAGTCATCTCGCATTTTCCTTTCAATGTCTTCAAGACACTTATGTATAATATACATATATAATATATGTTTGTGACCTCTCTTTAATTAAGGATAATTTACTAGACATCTCCCCTTATGTACTTAAGAGGGTAAGAAAATATGGCCGTTGAGTTGTAAAAGCCAAGGTTGCACTCATGATCGGTATGATTGGGTTCATGAATGTATTTTGTAAATATAATATGGACATAGGTTTGTTTAAGTATATGTATACACATTCAGGAACTAGCTCTGACATGTATACATAATGATACCTATATACCCTATTCTAACTAGGCTTGCCTACTTGATAGTTATAGAAGGAAAAGCTAAGTTTCTATGTCCTGGTTTGTTTTGGAGGGAAAACAATTTGTAAAACATGGATTAGGCTTATGGTTATAGCACTAGTGATATGGCACTAGGTGCTATCATTAAGGTAATGACCTCTACACTCTCTGACCATTCTATGCTCTACACTCTTCACGACTTCTTTCCTAACTCATTATTCCCTACTGCATAACTTAACTCAACAACAGTCATATCAATTGCAAACACAACAAACAACAATTTCACATGCATAGCAATCAACAAACAACACAACAAGGTAGCATATCATTAAGTTTCCCACTCACTTGTTTAGGGTTGTCATAGTTCTAGCCGAACTCGAGCGATTCCAGCAGGTAACTCCTTTGCGTTCCTCTTGAAGTCAGTATCCTTATGCAGTGCTTCCTCAAACCAATCATAAAGTCACATCTCTACCTGACTTTGGTAGTCTTCTAGCACCTAATATGTGTACTCTGCTCATCTTGTGGTTGATGGCAAGGCGTGAAGTTTCCTCCTTAAGGAACTTTGAGCGAACAAGATTCGAATGTTAACTTCCTTCGAATCTGTGCTTCCAATACCCCAAGTTGCTGTAATCAACTGTCTGCTTTCCTTGTGTAGAAGTCGAGCAATGGAATGTCTTCAACTTGCCAAATTTGGAATTCCTTCTTCCTCATATGCAAGATATTCTTGGAAAGGACAACTGAAGATCTTGCATTAAGGTATTTGGCTAAGAATGATCTTTCTCAATGTCCTTTGAGCATTCCATTGTGAAATCTATTCCATTCCCAATATCTCTCAAGCTATCATCTTGAATATTGCTTGAATCATTCCCTTCACCATCTATACTTTCATAGATACTTTTCTTGTCTATGAAGCATCTTTGAACTTTTTATTTACCCAATTGTCTCTAATATCTTCCAACGAACTACTTGTAGGATAACCCGCGGGATTTAGCACTCCTTAAAGGCTTTGTATCATCTTCTTTCTTCTCTTCTTTGTTGATATTTCCACCTATGGGTTCCTCATACTTTCTACTGGTTTTCATCCTCACTCACGCTTAGATCATACATACACCAACCATTCCCACACACCACATGCATACCAACATACACATTTTCTTATCCATTTACATATACACTTCACACACCACGCACGCACTTATACATACATACACACATACTCCTTTCACCTCCCACACCACTATCACACACACATACACATTACACCACCAATACACACTTGCTCACATACTCTACACATATTACACACCTCTCGTATCCATACTCACATACCGACACCATACACTATCCCATATGCCTACTCACATACTCTATATACACCTTACATCACCAATACACACACCCACATACCTTGTACACACCACATTAGCTTTCCATGCCCATACATACATATCCGCACTCCACACATCGTCTTATACTCATATATATATATTCCATACACACCACTCCTTCCTTATACATATATACATACCCACACACTACACTTTTTCCATACATATGCACACATGTTACATACTTCACATATTATCCATGTACACACTAGTACCACGCACCCTACACCTTTCGTACATATACACATACACCCTTACACATTATATAGCATCCATGCATACACACATAAACCGCACCTACCGCACACTATCCATATGCATATACCTCCCTTTCACACACATCACATATCATCCCATACACATACACTTTACATACATCACATACATACTACACACCCACATACACATACCGCACACCCTACATCACTTCATGCACCTACGCGCATACTCACAAGCATTACACACTCGACTCCTCCTCTACACATACACGTACCTTCACACACCATACATCATCACCAACACACACACACACATCCTTACATACACATCATACACCCTCAACCACACATACACATATACACACTTTATTCACACACACACATTCCGCATACACTACATCACCTCCTCATTTACCGATACGCATACACACACATTCCTACACACACACCATACTCCATCATTCATATACATACACACTTTCCCACATACATCACACATATCCCTACACACATACGCATACATACATCTTTCTACATTCTGAACACTACCACACACTTACATACATAACCTTACATCTCGCACACACTTATACACTTCCCCATTTATGCACATACACATACACATCTTCATTCTCGCACACACACATGTACCTTCCTCCACATACATACACTCTCGTACATCCCACACCATCATCCGCACATACACACGCATCTTCCTCATCCCTGCACACAACCACACACACTCGCACCGCCACACGTACCCAGCCTCGCACATCTACACACTCTCACACACCCCCACTTCCTTCACATGCACACACACATCCTCACGCACATCTCGCCACTCTACACCACACACACACTTTCAATACACATACGTACATACATACACTACACACTCGACTCCTCTTTCCTCTTTCTTTTTCCTCCTTTTCTCTTCCTTTCTATACTGGCCTTCCTTCTTCCTCTTTTCCCTCTTCTTTTCTTCACTTTCTTTCTCTTTTCTCTCCTTTCCTATTACAGCCACCTGCCGTCGTTGTTAAACCGTCGCCATTATTGTGGCTGTTCTCGCCCGCACGCACCACACACCTCGGCTCCTTCTCTTCCTTCCTCATTTTCTTTTCCACCTCTAGTCGCTGCTGCCGCCGTCACCTCCATCATCAAGGAAGGAGACAAGGCGGAATCAACTTAGAAGCTACTACCACAATCATCGCCATCGTCGCTGTGCCGCCACTACCATGGTAGTCATCATGGCTACCGGTGTAGCTACTGTTGTGGCGATCATCGCGACTACCGGCGTGATGACCACTTGTTCGGGTTGTCGTCACCGATGCTGTTGCCGTCGAACATTGCGGCTACTAGTGTCGCCTGGAGTGGGGTCGCCGCTGCTGTTCATCACTACGGTCGCCGTCATCATCGTCGCTTGCCGTCGTCGGGAAAGGAGATGAGGCAACATGACATCAAGTCGCTATCGCGGAAGCCATTGTTGTCGTTGTGGCGACCGTCGTTGCTAGATCACCGTTTGTTGTTGCCGCTATTGTCATTGCAGCTGGGGTCGTCGTCGCGGTTGGGGGCCATTGTTGTTGCTATTGAAGGCCATGGTTGTCACAGTTGTCATCGTTCGCCATTGCCGTAGCTGTTACTGTCAAGGGTTGTTTGTGTAGCTACCGTTGCTGTTATCGAACTTGCTCACGGTCGTTGTTGTTGAACTCCCCTCCTCATGCGGACACGGCTGGAGATTTGGCATAGGCAACGTGACAGACGCTCGTGGCTGGCCGAAAGGGAAAAGAAGGGAACAGGAAGAGAGGAAGGGGCGACAGGAGGAAGGGAAGTGCGGTCGGGGAAGGCAGACGAAGAAGAAGAGAAGAAAAGAATAGCAGAAGAAGAAGAAGAAAAGAAAAAGTAAGGAAAGAAGGAAGAAGTATGGCCGTAAGGAAAAAGGAAAGGAAAGAAAAGAAAAGGAAGAAAGAGGGAGAGAGAGAGAGAGCAGAACGGGAAGAGAGGGAGCAGGGGGGCAAGCCGAACGAGACAGGACGTAACGGCAATGTGACGGCCGGTCATGTCCTTGCTGCGGCCGGCTTTTTTTTTTTTTAATAGTTATGTATATATATTTATATATTATATTATATTGTATTTTATGTTATAATCGTCTCTATTTTTTTTTATTTCATACGCGTACGAAAATACCTTTAAATTTTATATTTTAAAAATTTACTACGAAATTCTATGTCTATGTTAATTTGACTATTCCAAACCTAATTTTTTACTCTAAATTTCTATTTAAAATTCCTAGATTTATAATTTAAATTAATTTCATTACTTAACTAAATATCGTTTGAAAATTACATTTTGAAGACTTTATTATTTTATTTATTCTCTTTAATGGTTTATATAATTTTTCAAAATTTTTTGGACTTCACAATAGTTGTATTTTATTATCTAATTATATATACTATAACTTGTTGTAGATGTAATTGTTTACTTAGAGTCTTACAATTTTTGACTCGTAAGACGATTATCATGTAACAGGTGCACACGTGCTATGATAATTTTAGTAGAGGCTTTTAGACTCCTTTTCGGGGCGTGATAAAAATAGTTAGAGAAAGCAAAGAAATTTCTCTACTTCACATATTAATACGTTTTGCATATTTTTTAAATGGAGTGTCCTTATAGTTAAGAGACTAATGTAACTATTTTTGCAGCATTTAAAGAATGGACTTTTTTTTTTCCAAAATATTATTGCAAATGCCATATATATATATATATATATATATTTCCTATTGAAAGTATTTAGAACAAGAAGTTTTGAAGATTGTTTATAAATTTTGATGGGTTAGGTAAAAAATCAATCTATAGTTATACCATTATAAGTTAATAATGTACTATCCTTCTTAGCTAGGCTTCAAAGATTCCTGTTTTAAGTAACTTGGATAGGGGAATATTATTTATCCTACCTCCAGTCAAAGAGGGTCCCATATATGTGTCGGGTCTTTCATCGTTACAACACGCTAGGAGGACCAATCAAAAGCGGGGAGCGCGGGTAAACGGTGGCATCAAGGGTGTTCCATAGTTGTCCCACAACGCTTTGTCTTGTCTTTAGACTTCAACAATTGACGGAAAAGAGGAGCCATCATTTGAGTTCAATAATCGTCATTCTTATGTTGCCTAGTGCTAGTGGCTCCAATGCTTCCGTGTAATTATAAACGAAACATTAGAAAATTTTCTCATTTAATTGTAATGGACTCTTTGTGTTCACAACACACGTATACTAGTTAAGGAAAATTCAAAATTCTCAACTTATGTAGGTACAAGATCCACATCAATTGCATCAGCTACATATAACGCAGTTTGTTAAACAATACTTAAAATAAGAGTTTCACTCATTAGGGTTTATTTAAAATAAAATAAAAAAGAAATAACCTACTTATCTTCCAATATTGATCATATACTTTATAATAAAGTAAGTATATAGAAATATAAATATTTACTTAATTAACTTTTTAATAAGTATCCAAGAATCACCCTTTAACTTCATTATTTACTATAGTTTAATTACTTAAACTTAATCATAAACAAACGGTATATATATATGACACATTTTGTTATTCAAATTCTATATATTTTTTTCAATAATAATTTTCAAAAATCCAATGCACTCATGACATCTTAGCAAATGGCACTTTGATGGAGAGGGAGAGATAATTAGATAGTTTCCCTTTCACAAACGGAAACTATTGTTCCGTTTCTGTCGATTCAACCGGTAATGACAGATTAATGGAGAGAGAAAAACGTAAAGGACTTGTGCGTTGACTTCTACTAACTTCAAAGGTCTGGTGCATTAAACATATATAATGACATTTCTTCTATACATTGTAATTATAAGAGTTCATTAAAAGTTTGTTAAAAGTGTTTTATAACCGAGTGATTCTTCTAGTCATCTTTCTTTAAACAAAATTTTTAGGAAAATGGAAGAAAATATTTAAATTTTAATCTTAATATGAAACACTTGAATAGATGGAGGCATTGGGAGAACCCAACTTGGAACCAAGATCGCTCCTGCCAGTTCCCAATGGTGAGAAAATGTGGAACCATCATTGGCTCAACTGACTCCGATTTTAAGGAGGTCCAAAGACTTACTGATTCACAGTTCGAGTCTTGGATCTGTAAACCATGATGATGCACTATTTTCTTTACATTCCCTTATATTTCCACAAATATTAATTCATTATTTTATTGAAAATTTTACTACTCAAATTTAAATGATATAATTAAAAATATATTAACCTATTCAATTAAATTTAGGTATATGAGATAATAGGAGTAATGCTTCCACTACAAAATTTTACAACGTAGAAAATACAATAAGATAGTACTATTACTTTTACAATTACATCATCTTACTTAAGGGAAATAATTTACGTGTTAGCATTGATATTGTTAATATTTTTTACAAACTGAAAAATTTTACAAGTATTGGTATAACTTGTATTGTAATCATCATTATTGTGCTATTGTTCTAAAAATCTTGAATTGTTAAAGTAGGTGATTGGTATAAAAAAAATTATAGACACTAAGATTTCATGATATGTTGTGAGAATGATTACTTTAATGTGTCACTAATATCTATACTAGCATTGTTAGATAGAATACATGAAATAATAGTGCAATGCGTGAAAGATATTAATAATTTGATAAGTATTGCAAACTATTACGATATGTTTTTGTGGTGCTCCATGATCGTGTGTAATTGGTCATCAACCCTATCTACCGTGTATTTTCTCCATCCCCTAATCCACTCTTTACGAACTAAGATTTAGAGCTTTGACATCTGTCAAGTCTTTCTCGAATGATATAGATGTTCGAAAAACTATCTAACAAGGTGTACATTATGAAATTGGAAAAATACGTGATGGATAGGGATGACAACTATTTTCACACAATCATTATAAAGGAGTACAAAAACATAAGGCAATAGTTTGTAATACTTATTTAACTATTAATATTCTCTATGCATTTTATCAATAACTTACACATATCGTGCAATGCTAGAAGTTAAGTTAGTGTTCCATCATGGTAGACAACCCTCCTTTTCTCTTTAATTCTTCATGTTTATGATTAACTTGAGGCCAATCACTTATTATAGTAATTCAAGATTTTTAAAAGTATGATACAATAAACACAATACCAATGTTATAGAGAACTTGAAAAATTTATTCATGCATAAAAAATGTTTACATAGAAATGGAGTCCCCATTTCTTCACAATATTCCTTAGAGACATTGGCATCACATTTGTTAACAGCATGATACCAATGTTTTACATGATGCCAATCATCTGCGTGAAAAATATTAATACATGACACATGTCCTATGTAAAGAGTGTCTCACTAGTTACTAACTTGCTACGCACATGCAAATTTACCAAATTTATAATTGAGAAAACTTACTAAATGCTTGTAGAGTAACAAATATTTGTCATTGTGTGTATGTGTGAAAAATGCTTTGGGAAAGGGAGTATATAAAGTGAACAATGCTCTGTGTCAAAAATGCTTTTGTCTTCAATAATGCAAACTTTAAAATTTAGAGTATGCAAATGCATGTAAACTCACCTTGCCATTTTCTTTATGTCACATGCAACATGTTCTTCCTTTTATAGTAATGCAAACTTTCATCGAGAACTTGCCACTTCTAACTTTCTTCTTCCTTTTCCTTTTTTTTTTTTTTTTGCTTTTTTACTATTATGTCAATGATTGAGATTGGACATACTAAGTCCATGGGTTTAGATGATTGAACTATGCATGACCTCTAAACTTTGTGGGTCCTCAAATGGGTCTTGAACCATTTTGGTGGGATTAATTCTAGTTCCAACCTTATTGGTTTAGTCCTAGGCTGGTTCATAATTTATAATTGGTCTAAGCCCACATCCAAACTTATAGAATACATTTTAATGCCCCTAAACTCTTATAAATGGACAAATTGCCTTAGAAATTGTAATTAAGTCCTTAAATGCCTTTAATGTGTGAAAATGGAGTTAATGTAATGAAATGAACCTTACAATGAGGAAATCAACCTTGATATAATTAAACTACACAAACCTTCCTATGGTGAAAATGATGTTAGTAGGGTGAAATGAGCTTTACTTTAAGGAAATCAGCCTTCATATGTTGAAATTGTAGAAGACCTCCTCAATGGTGAAAACGGTGTTAATGTGGTGACATAAGCCTTACATAAAGGAAATAAACCCTAATGTGGTGAAATTGTATGATGAAATTGATGTTAGCATAGTGAAATGAGCTTTACAATGAGGAAATAAACCTTTAATATGGTGAAATTGTAGAAGCTCACACTCCCCTCCCCAAATTTTAAAATCGATATTAATGTTGTGAAATGAGCTTCATATTGAGGAAATGGGCCTTAATATGGTAAAACTGCATAAGTCCTCTTCTATGGTGAAAATTATGTTACTATGGCAAAATAAGCCATACATGAGAAAATAAGTGTTCTCATGGAAAAACCATGGAAGCTCTTCTCTGCGGTGAAAACTATGTTAATGCGATGAAATGAGCTATACAGTAAGGAAATAAGTATTGATATTGTGAAATTGCACAAGCCCTCTCCGATGGTGAAAATAGTGTTAGTGTGGTGAAATGAGTCTTAGAGTAGGAGAATGGACCTTAATATAATGAAATTGCATAAACCTTGCACTATGGTTAAAACTATGTTAGTGTGGTGAAATGAGTTTTACAACAAAAAATTGAAGTTTATATAATGAAATGGTACAGGCTTTCCTTCATGGTAAAAACAATATTAACGTGGTGATATAAGCCTTATATCAAGGAAATTAACATTGATACTATGTGCTAGATTTCTTGGAATAAGGTTCATATTGAGTTTTGATTATTACAAAGCATCGCTTAGTGTGTGGATAGCATGGAAAACATGAAGTATGAATTCTATGTATATGATAAAAACAAGTTTAGTTGTTGGCAAGATTACATATGCTAGTTTGTAGGATGTTCCAAAGTAATGATAGAATAATAAATTCCAAGAAGATATAAGTTTTGAAGTGCTAACAAAAGAGCAAGTCTTAGAACATCATAATACGTCAAGCTCGAAAGAGAAGCATTTTGCAATAAGGGAAAAGTAGAGCCTTCCAAATAAGAAGTTGAATATAGAGCTTTTCCAATTGAAAAGGAAAGGTTTCGAAGATGGATGGTGAATTATCAAGACCCACCTCCATTGTTTAAATATATTTGACCCACTCCGTCAGAGTTAGATTCCTTATATCATGGGGTTATTCCCAATTACTAGCTGATTTGGAAGATAAAGAAAGCAAGTGAAATCGTTTAAAAGCAAAAAAGGAAAGGCGTTCAAATCATTTTAAGGGCATGTAATGTTACAAATTACAACAAACAAACTTATCGAAGCAAAGGTGAATTCTACTTTGTGCACCTGTGTTTTGACATTTTGCATACTAGTGTTTTATCTCTACATATCATTTTTAATCAATATACAAACGCCAATTTCTAACTATATAATAATAAATTTAAGAAATGATATTATTATATATATTTAATTATATAATATAATAAAAAAACACAAAAAAATAAAAGGAAAAAAAGAGTATTTGAGATTGAAACTTTACCTCAGTTTAAGAATGATGAAAGGAAATTTACTTGTAAATCGATTTGCTCCCTTCGAATACAACAATCCAGCGCATATGCTTTTTCAATCTTGAACAAATTTCCAGATACTACGATTCACAGAATCAGCAAGTTTTCCTACATTGAATAGTTGCTGTTAGGCTCCGACCATGGCTTATTTCATGTTAGTCTTTAGGGTTTATTTTCTTGTGAAAATGTTTGGATTTTGATTATCAGGTTTTGTTGGATTTTTGAGATAGATTCTGTATTTTTATGTCTGTCTCCAATAGAATGATTACATGGTTTGATGAAAGTAAAATTCTCTGTTCATCTTTGTGTTTGATTTCAAGCTATGTCCAAGAATGATTACATGGTTTGGTAATTTTTATTATATTATTTAATTAATTATATTTAACGATTAATATCTTGGAGCCAAAAAAAAAAAACAATTAATATGTATTTACTTTTCCATTAAATATATAATTAATATTGAAATCAGAAGTGCAATGCTAAGGTAACTTAAATATATATATATATATAAATGCTTTCTAATTAGGTAAACTTATTGTATGAGTCTACCACACGTTATCCCATTAATATTATATATTATGTTTGTGATAAAGAAAAATAAGAAAAAAAGTAAATGAGGGGAAAAAAGTTAAAAACAAAAGAAAATAAAAATAAAGTTACAAGTTCGGATAAAAATGGATGGAAAAGAATGATTATGAAGGAAAAGTTAAATCAAGTTTTTTTAATAAAAAAATTCTCAAAATATTTGAGGACCTTTATGTTTTTCTTTATCAACAAAAAGTTGTTAAAAATGCCTCTTTATTGAAAGATTATTTCAATTATTTTTTGAAATTTCCTCTTACATCCACTCCATATATGTTTTATCATTTTCGAAAAAAAAAAAAAAAACCGTTTCTCTTATGAATTCACTCCTTTCAATTATTTTATTTTATTTATTTATTTATTCATGCTTTTGGAAAGAGTGAAATTCACCTCTTCAATTCCCATGTCGCTTTCCTAATCTGAACATAGCCTAAGGGTGCATGGAACCTGCCCACAAGAATCTTTGACTTAATGGATCACATAAAAATTTTATACAAGCACATTTGACAAATGTGACGAATTCAATCACCGGAAACAAGTTCAGTGCAAAGTTTCAACTAAATATCCAAAGTTTAGGAAAGTTTATTAAATAAGGAAAATTCATCGTCACCAAAGAAATTACATTTATTATTGAAATAAATTTATCCATTGAGTCACAATCCTACCTATTTAATAAACAATTATAACAATTTTTTAAATCAATTTACTTTCAAATTCTTTTGGCCAAAGAACACAAGTTTCATCCATTAAAACACACTAGAAATCATGCATGTATCATAGAGTAACAATAAAACAGATCATAAGTGTAAACACCTCATTTTTGTCATAAGGATCAATAATAATCAATAATAAGTGATTTTCAAATTTTTCCAATTTTTTCCATTTTTTCTCTAATTTAGCAAAAATAGGAAAAAATGTTCAAAAAATAAAAATAAATAGGAAAATACATCAATTTTGGGAAATAATTTTAGAAATGGCAATAATAAGGATTAAATAATTTTACAAATTTTTGAAATTTCAAAAAGTACAAAAAAAATAAAAAAATCGCATTGCATATATATAATTTGCGAAATAAATAAAATCGCGAAAGTGGGCTAGCTCAGTTGGTCCGAACCAAGGTCAGGCGCGTGCGGACGGGTGCGAGGTTAGGGGTTCGAAACGCGGGGGAAGCAGAATCCGCGTTTTGCGAATTTTTTCTTTACTTGGGACACGTGGTAGCATCTGATTGGCTGGAGCGAACGCATGCGCCGGTCGCGTGATCGTCTTCAACCTCTGTCCGAGATCGCCAGCAAGGAGAAAAATCCGAATTTCTGCCATTTTGATTCGATTTTTTGCACAAATCCAATAGATCTTCAACAAAAATACGATAAAAATCATCCAATTAGAATCAAATCTCAACAAATCGATGGATTTACACAAATCGGAGTTGGCCTTTTTAATCGCAAATCCGATTTGCTTCGATCGGTGGAAATCTGAGCTTATCCAGCTCGATTTCGAATGCCTATAAATAGAGGATGAAGTGGAGAAGCAGAATAACGGATCAAAAGTGAGAAAAGAGAGAAAATAAGTGAGATTAGAGCTTCGCCAGAGTTTTCGAGCACGACCGCCGATCAACACCGCCTTGAAACGCCACCTGAGGAGTTTTTCGACTGCAACCACCACCGATTTTAGGTTCGTCATCCTTGGAAGCTTCAAAAACACTCCTCATTCGACAAAAGGGTCGCCGGAACGCCGCCGACGAGCAGTCCTAGCCACCGCGTCCGACCGACCCGACACACGTACCGACTTGGATCCAAGTAAGTCGGATTTTTCGATTTTTTTATTATTTTATTTATTAAGTTATGTTATTTATTTCGAATTTATTTATTTATTTTTTAATTCAATAAATAGAAAAATGTTAGAAAATAGATTTTTTTTAGGATTTAATGATAAAAAAATAAAAATAATAATTATAATAATAAATAATAAAAATGTGAAAATTCATAAAGAAAATAATATAAATATTAGAAAAACAATAATAATAAAAACTTAGATTTTAAAATAGGATAGATAAAAATTTAGGAGAAAATTTTTCAATAAAAATAAAAATTATAAAGATTATGAAAAATTAATAAAAACTAATAAAAAATTAAAAATTATTTAAAAAATTGTAAAAATTATAAAAATTTATAAAAAATTTATAAAAAATCAATAAAAATTTATAATAGTAGAAATGAGTTGAAAAATAGAAAAAATGAGTTTTATCACTTAGAAAAAAAAATCATTTTCTCAAATAAATCCAAAATTAGTGTTTTTCCTTAAAATTATTTTCAAAAAATCAAATTATTAAACTTAGGCTTAGATTTTTTTTAAAAAAAAATCCCAAAATGGTAAAATCATAAATCAAAAGAAATTTCATAATTAAAATTTAGAAACACACTAAAATTTTTCAAGAAAAGCGAACTACGGCATATTTGATCCTGAATAGCAGGTACGTAGGCACCCATTTGGGGCAACCCCAAAAAGGGAATAAAAATCATTCTCCTAGCATAAATCACTCAAAAACACAATAAAAAACAACAAAAATAAAATAAAAGACATTTCGAGATAGAGTAAATTTTAGGAGATTAGGTGGTAACCTTAGGGTTTTAATAGGTCAGCCTCCGAACTTTGAAACTCTAGTTTTCCCTTTTCCTCTTTTCACAAAAACGAGAAGAGGAAATCACGACGACTAGTGGTCCAAATTAGGACTAATCCGCTCTATTAGTCTTAATTCAATCTTTCCCAACAACAGTTGGGTAGCGACTCCAAAATAAAACGAAGTTCCTAACTCAAGTCGAGAATTTACATTAGATGAGCATAGGGTCTAGTATAGATCGGATTAGGAATGGGAAATCAAAAATTAGACTCGACAATAAGGCATGAGGGTCTCTTATATAAGCATAGGTAATATTAACTTAAAAAAAGTGATGCACAATCTTGAAATGAAATATAATATTTAGTTTGAATTCATGATTGTGCATGATCCTTTTTAAGAAAGCGTAACGAAACATGCTCATCTCTATCTTCAAATTATAGGAACTTTTATGGTATTTTGCCAAAATATAACATTATATCGTAGAATTTTAGTCCACTTCCATTCATTTTAATTCCTTCCTTATTTTTCTTTTATTTACTTTCTCTTCCCTCTAATTAGTTCCTTCCCAAACATAGTGTTATGTAGTAGTCGTGCAACAAAAAATAATGATGTAATGGCCAAAAGTAATGGCTGCTTTTGTGAGAGAGTTTTTTTTTTTTTTTAAATTACACAATATAACCACTATAAGTAATAATAGATGAAATATTAACTACATTAAGAAGGTCCTAAAATTAGTTTATAGATCAATCTAAAAAAGTAAATATAATTGTTTATTTATGTAAAAGAGGTATAACTACAGTACTTTACAAAATTTGAGATCTTTGTAATTAGTCATCAACATGTACCTACTTTATAAATGATTTATCAATGTTATATTTTTATTGTTTAAGTCAAATGTTTTCAATGTTTTAAAAAGAGAATTCCATCAAGTCCATTAAAAAATTTGCCCTCCATTAATATGTGTAAACTTTTTATTGGTTCACAATAGTTAATTTAATAAATCAATAATTTATTTTTAATTAAAAAATATAATAAAAATTACAAAAAAAAAATAGAAGAAAAAAAATTGCTAAAAATTTGCAAATTTTTAGCGAGCAGTTGATCGACCACTCTAACATCCAAAAATAGTTGTAGGTCGCAATTCGCCCATTCACATTAGTAGATGGCACATTCACAACCCTAACCCTCGCTACCCTAAAAGGAAAAGTAAAGACCTATTTTCATTTAATAATTGGATCAAAGCTAGATAGTATTGTTTATAGTGCATTTTTTTTTTTCTTTTGGGTAGTGGGTGATGACTCATTACCCTAGGGAGAAAATACGTAAATAATATATATTTTTTAAATATTATGCGAATAGGGCAGGGGGATAATATTATACAAATAGAATACCAAAAAATGCATGTAGTATATGCATTTTCAATACACATTTTTTGCTACTCTACATGTAATGCCCCACAATTATTGGAAGAAAAAAAAAAGAAGAAGAAAAAGGAACAAAAAAAAAACAATAACTTTGATATTTAGTTTAATAAATTTAAGAACGTACAAAAAAAGAAAGAAAAAGGGTTATGCAAGTATAGAAATAATAACCCGATAGTTAGCCTAATTATAACCATGGTACATGAGCACAATTAATAGGACCATAATTATAAAAATACCATGAGAATCATAATAATAATTGAAAGTGATTATGGAATAAAATAAATAAATGTAAAGTTATAATATGATAATATAATCACCAATATCAACCATCAATTTCAACACATTTTGAATTACTAAAGCTTGGTGAGTAGATTTCATGATGGATAAAAATTTCAAAAAGATTGATAATAGTTATTTATAATATATTAACAGTGCTTTAATGATTTTCGTATAGTGAAAATTTTATAACAAATGACAATAAACTTTAAAATACAAAAGTAATAAAGAAACTAAATCGATTAGGTAATCATAACAAATAGGAAGTTAGAATTAAAATTTCAATTTTAGGATGGCTAAATAAAATTTCTAAGTATATATTTATATTCAAAATAATTTATTTAGTTTACACGTAAGTTTTCGTATCAAAATAAAAATAACGTGGTTTAGATAACTTAATTAGATTGTTAATATGCATATTAACTAGACCCGTAATTAAATTTTTTTCCCACCCTCATATATATTTTTTTGGGGATATTTTGTTACATGAAAACCAAAGGACCTCCTTTTATAATGTCATAGAACTAATGAGAGTAGATGCTGGGTTTTGTTTATTTTCCAAGGTGAAGGTGAAAGTGAAAGTGTTGACCAAGCTAGTGCTAAGTCGAAGGAGACATATCCAATCTATAAAATAGCCTATTCAACCTTTGCGAGTTAAGTCTAAGAGTTAGGGCATCCTCCAAGTTGTAGAATCGGTTGGACGAGCCAAAGGTTATGAGAAGTAGGATATCCAAGCTAGGTCAATAGCATAGAGTTAGACATCATTAGCTGAGCTATAGTGAATAGTTTCATTGCTCCATGTTAATCCTAGCCTAGAGGGAGGTAAGAAGACTTGTTGTGTATGCATCCACCCTTTCATTTTTCATTTTCAAATTTTGTCTGTGTATGCATACCTATGCATTTAATGTTGTAGTCTATGTGGCACACTAGGGTTTGATGCAATTGTAGGTATGAAATCATCTTAGCCTTTCATTTTGCTAAATGACACATGGTACAATCTCATACAACATAGGAAAATGCACTCGTACTTTTTAACTACCTATATAAAGCATGGAAACATCCACTTTCATATGTTTTGCTTTTCTTGCATTATTACAACATTCGAAATTCTTGTTTTTACTTGATCACACTCAATACATTTCTTTTCAAACTTTTTCATCCATCAACACACTAAGTATGTCGAGCTCATCTTCTCACAATCTTTCTGATGTTGTTCACAATCTTTTTGATGTTGTAAGATGCGAAACAAGGCCTTCAAGTCATCCCTATGCAATAGCTGCGATGGAGGAAGAGGTGGAAAGTGTTATCCATAGGTCATTCGAGAAAGAGAGTAGTGAAGAAGTTCAAGATGGAGAGTTGGCGCTTGATATCTATCTTAATGATGGGGAGGACTAAAGGCCCATCTACTTATGTGATGACCAGCCATCATCATTAGGGGTGGGACCTACAAGTATTAGAAGCATTGCTGATGAAACTAATGCACACATGTTCACCCTATATTGTAAGTCATTTCCGAGTGGCTGGGTTGTCCAAGCTCTATGTGAAGAAGAGCATGTTGCTCCAATGTCGGGTAATTGCTTCTATCTTTACTAAAGGTTTCTTGAGTTCAGGTTGCAGTTGCCTTTTGGTGACCTCTAGAAGGAGTTCTTCAACTACCATTGTGTTAACCATTGCTAGCTCGTACCCAATGCTTACACTCTACTAGTGAGATTCAGAAGACTTTACAAGTCATACAACATTTGACTTACTCCGTAGTTATTCCATTTTTTCTATGGAGAGAAGAGGACCAACCCATCCCAAGGGTGGTTTTACCTATCCAACTGACCTAAGGTAAAGCTAATGGATGGGCTAATGTTCTTGGTGCATGATTGGAAGGAGAAATTTGTTGTTGCAAAGAAGCCTGAGACACTAGACTTTTGGGTTAGCTAGGTTAATCAGATATGCATGAAGTCAATCAAGTTGATGTCGCTCGATAAGCAATGATCCAAGGTCCTTTTTTAGGCTCTCGAGCATAATGGAAGGCCTTTTGAAGATCCTAACTTGGTTTAAGCATTCAAGCAAATAGGTATGGGTTTACTCGATGGCTCAAACATTGGAGGCAATGTGACTAGGGATGTGATAGAGGATTAGGTTGTAGGTAAGGGTGGAAGTTTGAGATATGTTGGCTTAAGGGTAAACTTACGGGCTACAACTTAGAGATTTATATGTTAAGTTTCAATTTTGCTAACTTTAGTTTTCCCTATAGAAATGGCACCATTCAAAAGGGCTCATTTGTCTGACCTAACTACTTGCTAGTTTGGGTGTAGCAGACCTCGAGTCATAGGAGGAGAGGAGTTTTAGGGAATCAACCTCTACTGTTAGGAGGCCTTCCCTTAGGGGAGTCATGATCCATAGCTTAGACGCTCCCTAGCAGACTAGCACAATCATGGCTAAACCTCAAGTTAGGACCTCGAAGCATCATGACGAGGTACTTTGAAGCTCATCCAATCAAGAGGGGTGAAATCTATCCTAAACAATGCAGAAGCACAGTCTGTCGCTTTCAGGGGAAGCAATGAGGTAGCCATGAAGCATCATAGAAAACGACACCATGATGTCTAGCATCTACGGGAGGAGCACCCAAGTAGCAGCAATCCTACGAGGCCTTGTGACCCCTCGTCTTCTAGTGTCCCTATGCCTATTGTTGCGTAAGGCCTAAATGGGAGAGTCAGTTGGCAAGACCTATTCAATGGGATCCTCAACCCTTAAGAGCAAGGTGAAGTTGAGGTCCAAGTGACTAGGATATCGACTTTGGATCTTCACTCCGTCTCTTCTCGTCTTACCATGGTATAAGTTTGTTTTTATTGTTAAAATCTTCGTCTTTTATTCTTTTAATGCATGTCCTTATAATTAGATTCTTCATGCAGATGGTGAAGGCCACATATTAGGTTTTGTTCGTTTGTGCTGAGGGAAAACACCAAGTAAGTCAATGAAATGCAGATTGTGAACACTATTATCAATTATTGTCGCAGCAACATAATTGGTACAGCTTGCACTTACAAAAGAAAATGGCATTTGAGGAGAAGCTAAAAGAGGCTTGTAAAGAGCTCAAGGTGGTGAGGGACGACTACCACCACGAAATTGTTGATGCTAAGGGTAGGGCATGAACAAGTGTCTTTGATCTTTCGAATGAGTAACAAGAGCTGAATGATCCAAATAGCTGGATTAACTCTTTAAAGGAGGAAATCTTAGGTTTGTAGGAGCGGGAGTCGTACCTTACGTTTGAGCTATGTTAGGAGAAGGCCATTATTGTGGACTTTATGCAAAACCTAGATTTAGCTTAACAATGCCTCGAGCTGAGTAACACAGTTGAAGTCGAGCAAAAGGGATCTGTCCAAGAACTTGAGAAGCTACTAGCTAATCAATATTCAAGGATCAATAAGCTAGAGGAGAATGAGCAGATAGCTAGGGACAAGTACTATGAAAAAATTCAATCCTCTGATGAGTACATGAATGAGTTAGTCCAGGTAGTAGAGGGTGGTGCGAGGATCATGAAGTGTTAAATCTATAAGAGGGATCCGACATTTGATCTCTCCTAACTTGGGGAAAAAATGCAAGAGCCTAGTACCCCTTTAGAGGAGAGGGAAGAGCTAAACTTAGCTTCAACTGAGGAAGAAGGATAGCCATCGAATGATGATTTTCCTCAATTAATGCTCGCTCTTCCGATTGTATCAAATTATAAATTTATAAATTCAAAGAAATCTAACAATCAAGCTAGGCAAGTGTACCTATCTAATGTAGTATAGATTACAACAAATGTTGTCCTCAAGGATCTTAAAAACAAGTACTAGTATTACCATTTTTATATTATCTAGTCTAAATCTTAATATGAGATTAATAAATTAAACTAATGATTAATTAATCTAACAGCCCTAAGAATAACTATAATTACTTTAATAAATGAATTCAATGACAAAAACATATCCTTCATCTTGATTCACTATAAACCCTAGCTTCTTATAATAAGGTATTGATTAATAAATTATTTATCTTTTGCACTGCAGGAATTCTCAATTAAACTAACCACTTGCTAGAGTTAATTAATTCTTAACCTTACATGGGATAGTGGAGACCTCTCCCTCACTATCAACATATAAGATTTCATTGAAGTTCATAATTCCCAAATAAAGATTTAATCTTTGTACAAAAAATTGAAGTTTTCCTACCTCTAAGCAAAACATGCAAACTTTCTATTCATAAAGATCTATCTTATTAGATGAGACCTCTCTCCATCTAACAAGAATCATACATGCAATTAATTTTCATGCATAAATTAATCACAAAATAATCAAAACACATGAATAGATACAAGGGCATAAACTTTTTTTTAATCAATAAACAATTTAATCACATGGTCTAGAGTTTCACAAAATGCAGGATATAGAAATCTACTTCTCTATGGAATTTATGATAATAACAAAGAATCTAGAAGAATAATAAGTAATCATGACGAAAAGAATAAAACCTTGTAGATGTTTTGTGATCTTCGATGATGCTCCAAGGATTTCTCTCTTTCAATTCGTAACATTACTCTCTTAGGGTTTTTAGAGTGACTCTAATTGATGAAAAGTTAGAATCCCTAAATTGTGAAATAAAGCGAGTATTTATAGTCTAAGAAAAAGGGTAGCATGCATAGCCTATTGCACACCTGTGCTCGGGGTCATGTACTTTGGAACAAAGTGAATTTCTAGCATTCAAGGTTCTACATGGCCTCATGTACAATTGTGCTCGAGGTTGTATACTATAGAATTCCTCCATTTTCTTCTTTAGTCAGATTTCTTTCTTTAGCACTACTCTCTACACAACTTGTGTAAAAGCTAGGGTATAATTTCAAGATGTATTCTAATGACTTTTTGCCTTCTAGTACTAGTTTCTATATAGCCATACCAAAGGTTATGTATATATGAAAATCACCTTTTTGTATATTTTGCCAAATTTCACCTCATTTTTGTTTGAACCTTCTTTAAATCCTACAATTGCCCTCTTTAAACCCTGAATTCAAATATTAAGCACTTAAGTATCATTTTCTTGATAAATTCACATAAAATTCATACAAAATTATATTCAATAAGTACTAGAAATAAGGCTCTTTCAATACTTATCATCAATCATCAACAGCGGCACCTATACAAAATGCTCCTCCTTCTCCTCCCACCAACGAGTTTGAAGAGATTCCTCCCCCACCTCCATAGGAAGAAGTGCCTCTATCTCCTCCTATTGAAGAAGCTCCTCCTCTGCTCAACCTTGCACTGCCTTCAACCCTAATGAATAGCTTTATAGAATAGACAGTTTTTTTCTTTCTTTGCTTTGTTTTCTTCATTTTAGATTCTATATGATGGTCGGAATGTCGGCTAAAAGCCTTATACACCAATCACGATTGCTGAAATGTTTTTTGCATATGCTTGTTTCCTAATTTTAATTCCTTTATTGATTACACTGTAGCAGTTATAATTCCTTCTTTGGCATGTTTTAATGCAAAATTTGTGCACTCAAGCATAATAGGTTAGACTAATCAGTATATTGCAAAATTTATATACTTAAGTATAGTAGGCCAGATTGATCGTTATAATGAAAAATCTATTTACTTAAATATAATAGGTCACACTAATTGTTTTAATACAAAATCCATGCACTCAAGTGTAATAGGTCAAACTAATCGTTATAATATAAAATTCATGCACTCAAGTATAATAGGTCGGACTAATCGTTTTAATGCAAAATCTGTTCACTCAAGAATAATAGGTTAGACTAATCATTATAATGCAAAATCCATGCACTCAAGTATAATAGGTCAGACTAATTGGTACCACTATTTAGACATGTAAGAGAACTCCATTTATTGAAAATACATTAACCAACTAAAGTAGGTTAAACTAATTGGTGCTGCTACACACACGTGTAAGAGAACTTCATTTATTAAGAATACATAAACTAACTAAAGTTGGTCAGACTGAATGATGCAACTGCTCAAATGTGTAGGAGAATTCTTTTTATTGAAAATACGCAAACCAATTAAAGTAGGTCAAACTAAATGGTGTAGCTACTCGAATGTTTAGGAGAACTTCTTTAATGCAAAATACATAAACCAACTAAAATTGATCAAAATAATTGCTGTAGCTACTCGAATGTTTAGCAGAACTCTTTTATGTAAAACATATAAACTAACTACAATAGGTTGGAGTAGTTGGTGTAGCTGGTTGGACATTTTAATTCTAAAAAGAAATGGTAATAAATATTTCAATGGGTAATGCCATGATAGAGTACTTTAATGCCCATTACATCCATAAATAAACAGAGATACTAAATCCTTTCTATTTCAAACTTCTAATCACTTAATTTCATATTTTCCAACTATAGACACCACTTTGCCAAATTTAAAAGTGCG
Organism: Laguncularia racemosa; assembly: GCA_037954665.1. NCBI lineage: Eukaryota > Viridiplantae > Streptophyta > Magnoliopsida > Myrtales > Combretaceae > Laguncularia > Laguncularia racemosa. The sequence continues at coordinate 5,879,348 of JBBMOL010000004.1, forward strand.
GAAACTTATATGGCCATTTTCCCTCCATTTTCCTTACCAAACTCTCCCTCTCTCTTCTCATTTAGTAGAACTCATTTGACCCCTTTCCTTCCTTTTCTTTCTTTCTCTTCTTCTCTTTCTTTATTCTCTAGTGTGCAAACCCACCCACCCCCCAACTCCCTTCCAAAAAAAAAAAAAAAACTTCAAAAATTCATAACTTTCTCATACTATATCCAAATAAAAAACCGTAAGCACCACTACAATCCCTAGAAAGAGTACTTCGTATCAAGACTATACTTGCTAGGTGAGTGGGAACTTGATAGATTACTATATTGTTTGCATTTCCTTACTTGAAAATTATTGTATATGTGTATGTTGCATATTTTCTATTAGGCTTGGTTTTGTAGTTGTGCTATATATCTATAGAGGGCATATTCTATTGTGTTGATGTATGTGTTGTGTCTTACATGAGTACAAGATCATGTGTTCAACTATTGAGGAAAAGAACAAAATAAAAAGGCATTTGATGTGTATTACTTCACAATGTATGTGGAGTAGTAGCAAGATATGTGAAATGTAGTAGTTATGGTGGTTTAGAAATTGTTGGAAATGATGTTTACTTTTAATGCCTAGATAGAAATAGTCAAAATTAGGCACTAAGGAATTGATAAAATTTTGTGTGAGACTAAACACGCATATGTCATGTAATTAGGCTCAAAATGGTCGAGATGGTGAAATTTATTGTGAACATGGGAGGAAACATTGTGTATGGCAATGATAGGCCTAATTATGAGAATGCATTGGTGAAGAAGTTAATGGTGATGAGGAACTCAAACTATACAAAAAACTTTTACAAGATTTGTAAAGGCATTGAAGTCTATTCAACTATAGCTCGTGTTGAGACATTACATTGGCATCTGCATTACTTCCTTAGAGGAGTGAGATACAAGTTGATGTTAATTATAGACAATGATAATGTGGAGAATGTAATCGAAATGGCTACAACTTTCAAGGAGGAGCAAATACAAGAGTTGTATGTTGAAATCCATGAACAATTAGAAAATCAGATTGAAGAAGGAGAGGCCTATGAAGCTAATACCTCATTACCTTAGCATGAGGAAGGGCTAAGCATGATGACTAATTCACTAATGTGTGATGAAATAGCTCCGGTGCTAGCTTATAAACTTTTGTGCAATGAAGAAAACTCTGATGATCTAGAATTAAATGATGCCCTCCACTCTCCAATGAAAATTGACACTGTTGTGGAGCACTTTACAATGTACAAAGGGTATTTCGATGAGGATGAGGGTCTTGCCAAAAATTCCTTAAATGACATGCATGCCACACATCTACCACTACACATGAATGCATTGCAAGCTCATAAGTTTTAAGCAATGAGTCATTCAGGTAACAATGAACACAAAGATACTATTCCATTTTTCAATGCAGGGGTAGATAATGGTTCTATCACCTTCGAGGAAAATATAGCAGCTATGTAGGGAGACTTCGGCAATGGTGATGACTTAAGGAAAGGAATGAGATTCAATAGTAAGAAAGAGCTATTGCAAACTATGAAGATATATCATATAATGAACTACTATAACTTTGCAGTTAAAAAATCAAACCAAACCTTATGGTCAATTTTCTATGCCAACAAAGACAGTGGTTATAAGTGGAGGCCTCAAGTTTGTAAGAAGTTGGAAGGCCTTTTTGTCATCACAATCTTCGAGGGACCTCTTACATGCACAAATGTTATGATACATCAAGATCATCCGAGGATAGACTCAAATATGATGGCTAGAATCTTCATTGAATATGTGAGAAAAAAAAAAAACTCAGCTATAAAGGTTGTTGACCAATTGAAGCTAACTTTAGGTATACAATCTCCTTAAGGAGGGTGTAGGATGCAAAAGGGAAAGCTATTGAAGCTATGTACGGTGATTGGGACAAATCATATAATGAATTGCCAAAACTCCGAAACGCAATCCAGATTAGTAATATTGGAACACAAGTTGAATGGTGTTAGCATGATTTGATAGTTACTAGGGAGTGCATATTAAATGGGTCTTCTAGACATTCGGTCCATGTGTTAAGGCATTCAACTATTGCAGGCTTGCACTTAATATAAATGTTACTTTCTTGTATGGGAGGTACACTCATAAGTTGTTGATTGTATGTGGCATGGATGGAAACAACTAGATTGTCTCCCTTGCATTTGCCTTAGTGGACAACAAATTGGTGGAGACATGGGGATGGTTTCTTCAAAAGCTAAAGGAGCATGTTGTAGGTAATCGTTAAGAAACAATTTATCTTAATTCTAATAGACATGCTAGTATCCACACTGTAGTTATGTGATAAGACAGTGGATAAATGCCTCCCTCTACAATGTGGTGCTTTTGCTTACACCACATTGCAAACAACTTTAACATTGCTCATAAGAATTTACAATGTAGGAAATGGGTGATGGTTTCTAGGATGAAGATACAGCCTCATAAGTTTGAACATTACATGGACCTACTTGGGTGAATAAAGCCTAATGCCCCATGCATGGTTTAATAGAATCTTATTGAAATAGTAGACACTTGCATATGATGGGGTGGGGGGGGGGGGGGGGGGGTATCATTTTAGGTACATGACTTCAAATATTGTAAAAAGTTACAATTCTGTTTTGAAAAAGTCAAGGGGGTTACCTGTGGTAATATATATATATATATTCTACAATTGCATCAAACATTGGAATAAGATGATTAGGGACATGCATAAAGGAATTACAGCAGACCAGGTTTTCACAAAGTACACCAACAATAAAATAGAAAAATGGAGACGCAAGGCTAGTGCCTACATGGTCATTAAGTTCAGTAGACCTAACCAAATATTTGAGATCCTAACTGGACTATAGTGTGTAGCGAATGGGGTTAAAGGAAGAGGAAGGATACAAACTGTAAACCTCAAGAATCAGACGTACATATGCAACAAGTGGCAACTATACAAAATTCCATGTCATGCTTATACTACAACAACATATTTGAGGTTTCACAAGTCGTTAGTCATTGGCCATTAGTATAAGTGGATACTTCAATTACAATGTTATCAAAACCACTTCCATCCCATTGGAGATGGGTATTATTGGATAGAGCTAAACTTTCCATTCATTTGCCTTAACATTGACAAACTTCAACATGGAATGGGAAAACCTAAGTCAAAACAATACCACATGGAGATGGACCTTAAAGATCCCTCATTTAGAACTAGGTGTAGTAGGTGCTGAAGGGAAGGGTATAATAGGAGGAAGTGTTTGGAGAGAAATAACATTGGTATAGGGCTTGTAACAAAAAAACTTCCATCCTTCATTCATTGAAAATTATTTGTAATTAAATTTACATGATAACCTTCCCTTTGCTAACCAAGTTTCACTTTCATGTCACAACATAAATGGATCTAAAACCTTTTGATAAATCATTATTGACATAGTAGGTCAGACGTCGATCGAAATTTGTTTAGAAGGGGTAGGTATTATATTTTATAAGTCATTTTTTTTTTTACTTTCTAGCTAAATATATTGATTCTTACAATTTATACTTTTAGGTTTATAGGAACAATCATGGCTGATAGTTAGGCGTAGCGAGTTATAGCTACACTATAATGAGGATGATATCTTGTTAGATCCTCATAAGTTACCTTATATAGAGCGAGGTGGGTTTATGGGACTAGCATGCCTTCCCTTCATTTAGTTAGATTTGCATCTTCTTACGGCACTAGTGGAGAGGTAGAGACCTGAGATACATACCTTTCATGTGGCTCATGGTGAGGCGACCGTGACTTTATTAGATTTTGAGGTCCAACTCAAGTTACCGGTTGATGGATAGGCTGTTATAGGTAGCACTAACCTTGATTGGGCATCTAAGTGTAAGTGGTTCCTTAGTGAGAGACCGACGGCAAAGCATGTTAATGGCGGATGGATTAACTTATCTTAGTTATGGAATAAATTATAGGTTTTGCATGCTTAGCCATTCAACAAGATGGTAAGGTGTTATACCCATGCCTACATTTTGCAATAGCTATGAAGCTTTGTATTTATAGATAAATGAAGTAGCCTAGTCTATTTTAATGTCCTTCTACTCTTGGAGGACTTTGCCCTTGTAAGGTAGTATAGCTAAGGCTCTGTATGTTTAGCTTTGTTGTATCACCAGTTATGCTATACATCTATCTCCAATGCACATGACATGGGGGAGCAGCGATTCTTCTACAAGTGTAGGCATAGGATAGGTTCTCACATATAGCTTCTTTAAGTAATTGTGGGGTTTAATTAAAGGATGGGAGGCCCTTGGCGTCTCGATGGAGGGTAGTTCGAAATACTACATAACGCTCCACACATGTTGTTCAGGCTTACAAGGACACATTTAATCACTAAAAGCCACAGTAGATATGTTGTTGTTGTTGTTGTTGTTGTTTATGTTTTTATATTTGTTGAACAATTTAAATTTTCATTAACTTATGTGCATTTATTGTTAGGTTATTTGGCAACCTTATCTTGAGGATCTAATCGACATGCTGCCCCTATTTTACCGAGCAGGTAAAAGCATTTAAATAGCTTGGGTACCATTGATATGCTTTCATGTTGTAGAGTGGCATTCTTAGATCGCGTCTGCTACCGGTTTAGTGCAATCCAATGAGTGTTTGTTGATGTCAACATAGAGCCATACTTGAACCATATTGATTTATTAGGTCAGATCGACATTGATTAGATAACGTTGCATGCATCCTATATTGTTCATTAGGAGGATTGTCACTCCTATAAGATCTTATTAGAATATGGCGATTATGTGCATCCAGATTACATCTAGTGGTATAAATGTGTCAGTTGCCGCTAAGTGGGGCATACTAGAGTAATAATTTGACACTTTGTAAGAAAAACACTTACAATATCACATTGACACCCTACACTATATACATATAGCATCCAATCTACCTTCATCAATTTCACTTGCCGATGCTGGAACACAACTAGTTGACCATCATGGTGGAGTTGTACTTTTTCCTACCACTCAACATGAGCAGCCACTAGAGGGGGAGCTTGCTATAAACTTAGAGTTTACACATCTAGTAGATCTTGCAACTATACCATCACTACACCATAGGGTTAATAGAGCAAGAGTTAAAGAGGGATGATGAAGGGATGAGTAGATCCACCATGACCACACTCCTTTAGATGTTATGAATGAGGACATTGTAGGTAGCTTTGCTCCTAGTATTAACTCGTTCATCATCCCTCACAAGCGCTCTATTAGCAGTCCCATTCCTAACCTACCCACTTTGTGAGTGTCACGCTACTATTGATCGAATATTGCTAACAACTCATAACCTATGGTACGATGGAGTCTAGTTCCACCGTATGACTTTGATGAGCCTCCATAATTGCTTACAACACATGAGTCACAGGCTCCTCCCACCTCTGATGTAAGATGAACTAAGCATAGATCTATCATGGCTAGAATCACAAAACCAGTTACTAGGAGTAAGAGTAGGATGGGATAGAGTTATTTGTGATTTACTTTGAATATTTCTATGGATATTAGAAATGATGTATATTTTAACAAAAAGTTCTTTTCTTCTTCTTTTTTTTTTCCCAATAATTGTGGAAGAAAAATTTATACTAAAAATGCATGTAGTTCATGAATTTTCAATAAAAAAATTTCTTTCTACTGAAAACACATGCTGCATTCATTTTTAGTACAAATATTTTCTGTACTAAAAATGCATACATTGTATGCATTTTTGGTACTCTATTCGCATAATATTTTTTTCCCTTACATTATTCGTATAGTATTTAAAAAAATTACATTATTTACATATTTTTCCCCATTACCCTAGGGCAACGATTTTTTATAGCCTTGGCTTGTTACCTTATGATCAAGGGGCTGTCATTCACTACTTGAAGGTGGGGAGTATTGCAATCTTCAATAGTGGTGGTTAGTCATCCCTATTTTTAGGATGGTTGGTTAAGTGCCTAGTTTAGGGTTATGCAATTTAGCGGCATTTTTCACTTTTAAAAAAAATGATAATTTGAAATTTCTATTGTATTATTCAATTAGATATATCTAAAGTAATTATTTTATATTAATTAGAAGTTGACATGTGTTAATGGTGAATTGAATTTTTAACAAACTTGGTAGAAGTCTTCTTTCATAAAACTTGAAAAAATTGAGAACTTAAATAAAAATAAATAAATAAAATTTTATGAGCTCAAATAGAATATTCGATAAACATTAAGAACTAAATGTGTATATATATATATATATATATTCTCTCTCCTTTTCTATGAGAAAACAAATTTAGTCCTCAATTTTTGTCTACTTTCTTATTTAAATCTAATCTCTTTTTTTTTTTCATTCTATTTTAGTCCTCGACGTTATTTAATTTTGACAAATAGAAAATTTGTCAACTTTATTAAATTTTCTGCTCATCTTTATGAATATTACGTCTTGTTGTCCTTGAGATGATGAACCAAAGTGGTTGGGGTTTTTACAATTTTTTACAACCTTTATTTTTTTATTTTTTTTTTAATTCTAGTATACTTTCCAATTAGATTTATTCAATATTATTATTTTATTTGATTAATTGTTTTGGACCAATTAGAAAATGATAGATGGATAGAAAATTTAAAGAAGTCAAATGGAATTCATACTTTTATAAAAGTTTGAAATTGCTCAAGACTTAAATAAAAGAAAAAACATTATTATTCAAATATAAAAGCATGAAAACTTTAAGATATATATATATATATATATTCCTGCCTTCCTTCGCTTAACTTTTTATTTTTAAATTTTTTTAATTTGCTTTAACGAGTTGAATTTCAACGATTAATAAATTATCATTGTCACGCTTTGTCGACCAGTTAAATAATTAACCGTCTCTTTCTTTCTTTCAATCTGGCTCCATAACAGTGGTTCTACGCGACAACCAGTCGGAGAACGTCATGCAGCTTAGAAAAGTTGTAGACTTCTGCTAATAAATTAATTACGCAAGATCCTTATATAACAATCGAGGAATACTCATATACCTTATCTCAACTGGGTAATGATGACTGCAAAGTTCTTGTCTCATCATTGATTCTATTTCTCCGAATGTGTTCGGCAACATTAATAAATACGACCAGAATAAAGGGGTTAAAACAACATCATTTAAGTTATAATATATATATATATTTATGGATAAATATTTATTGGTTTCAATTTTTTAAAACTATACTTTTGAAACATGGATTCTATAAAACTACAAGATTAAGTATATTTTATATAACATGTAAATTTTTTCTTTTTTATATAAATTTTAAGTTTATGTAATATTAAAAAAATAATCTATTATAAGTTCTTTGTATGCATAATTTATGAAACTTGTAGCAAAATCTATGAAATTTAAAAATAAAAAGTAATTTTTTTTACTTTTATTTTAATTTTATGTGATCTTATTACTTAATAAATAGGAAAAATAATGAAAAATATAAAGTTAGAGAGAAAATGGTGAAGAATAAGGGAACAAATGAAAAAGGTAAACTGCAAACGGGAAGAATAAGAGGAATTAACTAAAAATTATTTTTTTCACTAAAACATTTATTTATCAAAAAAAAATAATATCATCATTTATTACTTATTTATTAATAATATTTAATAATTTTTTTATAATACAAATATAGAATACTAGGACTTATACACTACATACTTTAATATACTGGTTCCAAAGAGGGTATGGAATAAAAAAACCTTGTTCTTATAGTCTACTCTACTAAAAGGAATTTGGAAATATTATATTTAAAATTTATTTTATAATTCTTAATATTTACTTAAAATCTATTTAATCGAGTAAAGTATAGATATAAAATTAAATTATCCGCTCACTCTTATTCAGAGCTAACTTTTGATTGCAATAACATTATGTCTTTGCCATTTGATTATGCTTTAAACATATTACATAGTTATGCCGGAATATTAACCGAAGCAGCAAACATAAAGAAATTACGCGACGAAAACATCCAACGACGTAACGGGCATCTATAACAACCAAAAAAGAGATATTGTCATCCTGTAGTCTATGAGTGATGCCACAAGACCAGATTTTTTTTTTTTTTTTTTTTACTTGGATCGAGTCAGTCGTTCGGTAAAAAGAAATAAAGAAACCGAATTTGTCATATTCATACGTTTCGATAACACCCCGACGGTTCAGTCAATTATTCAAAACATGAATACACGTCGACATACAGTCAGCGAGTCGTGTCGATGTTACCATTTTGGTTGTTCAAGATAGTGTCCGATGTGCTGACACATCACGATACTTCCACATAATGGCATCTGTTTAATTATTTTCGATGGCGCAGGGGCTGCTGGATAAGTGGGAACATATCAGCTATGGCACCCACGGGTAAGGCTCCAAACCATTTCGTTTGTTACTGAAAATATTCAAGTGGTGACGGTTTAAGTTATAGAGGACCTTAAGACTTGTTTCGTAAAATCTAAATTTAAGCACCATATATATCCTTTCCGTTTATTATTTTTAAAGGGTATAACAGTAAAAGATTACTCTAAAGGCACAATTTAAAAGTTAAAAGAGACCTAAATGCTCATCTTAGAAGCTTGGAGGATAAAATGGGTAAAGTTAATGCCATCGGAATGAATTCAATTACAAATATATTAGTTCTTACTGTATTGGGATCTCATTTAAGTGAAAGGAAACCATATAACAAAATGAAAGGCAATGCACAAAAAAAAAAAAAAAGAAAGAACGGAAACAAACTAGAACCCAATAAGTGTCACAATTGAAGTCTTTCTTTCTTTTCTTTCTTTTTTTTTTTTTTTTTGTTTTTTGGAAATCTGATTTATAATTATCTTACCGAATACTTAGAGTTTGTAGGATTAAGATTGAACCTAAAATCTATGAAACCCTAAAATTTGATTGGTCCACCATGGTAAATTATATTATAGGATGTGCATTAGATGTTATAATTAGTAAACTCCAGCTTCAAATTTTTTTAGTCTAGCTACTTCCACATGGTACAGGGTATGGCCTTTTATCCACTCATGAAGTTGTGGGAATTGCACAATTTCAAGGTTGCATATGGTTTAGCATTGAATGCACACTATAATATTTATCAATCTCGAAATCAACCAATAATAAATATAAGTGATATAAATATAATTATATGCCAATATTCAATAGACAAACAAATATATGAAAGCTTATGCACATCTCAACTCAAGTCGCTATTATAGTTGGCCTTTTTTATAATTTTTGTTGTTATTGATTAACTTCAACAAATTTTCATATATCTTTATGTGTTATAAGATTTAGAATATATATGGATATTAGTTTGAATATTAACATGAAATTTGTAGTCAGTCCATTTGAAATAATAGGAAAATCATAGATCTTGTAAGATACCATATATATATCCTAGAGATTCTATTGTGTATATGTTTTAACTAGGATGGATCTAACATGCTATGATATATTTCGTTTCAAAATATATGAATTAATTACAAATTTTCTATTTCTTTAAATTTGACTTCTTCTTTTTTTTAACTACAACTAGAGTTCAAATCTGATTTCTTCAACATGAAGACAAGCATCCATACTATTAGATTACAAAGATTAATTGCATGAATTTTGTTGATCGAAAACCTACTCTAAAGTGACCACAACATCTAGCATATCTTCTACTTTACTTGGGTTCTTTTTAGACTCATCAAGCTCTTCTTAATGTTATTGGCAAATTGAATTCTATGGATTCCCATCCAAAGAAGGGAACATGATGACCGTTTACTAGGGTTGGTAACAAAAATTTTCTTGTTATTAAGTCTAAAAGAAATATAATGCCTTAGAACCCAAGACGCTATAGTCCTCCATGTGTCCTTATCAGGTAAAGATATATTAAGGCTCTTAACTCAGCTAATCTCTTGTAATTTGTAGTAATAGCTACTTACAATTGGAATAATTCATTTGACAACATTCATAATGATTCAGGTAAGTCCCATTACAACCATCAAACTCTCAAGAACACATCTTAGTACATTATTCTTAATCAACTTTGAGAATAGTTGGACTTCTAAAAATTTACTAGTCTATTATATTCTAAAGAAAATCACCATGCAAAACATATAAAGAACTTTAACTTCATTCTCCACTTAATCATCATAGTAATAATATAAATCTACATCATCCCCTTCTTCTTGCACATTTAACCTTAGGTCCTCGTCATAGAAAGCATATTCATCTATGCCTGCAGTTAAAAAATATTCCTAAGGGGTGAGCTAATGCTAGTACATATAACCTACAAACATATGCACACGATCAAGCATAAGTTAAGTCACATGCATCATTGAGAATAACAAGATCATATAATAGGTTATTATTTCATTAAGCCCACAAAACAACAAAAGATTACTCATGACTTTGCCAAACCATATATAAACTTAATACATAGTATAGTGTTGGGAACAATCACTACGGGCCCCCATACTCATGAGTCCTTAAATCTACCCAGATCATTTACATGCACGACTCCACTAAGGACAGCGTCACACAAGGATCATTAAGGTGCCTTTAGGGATCTACCACTACGGGCTCCTAAGCTGAGTCAAGCACAACCAATAAATAGTTTAACCTAATCCATTATAAATTATTCCAGTTCCACAACTATCCTAACAATTACAAGTAACAACAAAGATTATACGTACCTAAAAAGGATGGTCTTTAGCACACTTATCCCTAACTAACAACTAAATTGTAATTTTTCAAAATATAAAGAGTTTACTCTTAGTACTAGTCTATGTATTGTCTAAGTTACTTTGCTCACTTAATCATTATAGGATCACTTCTCCTACCCAACTGGAAATTCTAAGGTTATATCAGGTGTTTAAGTTGAATGGAAATACGAATAGGGAGAAAATAAGTCAAGTAAAACAATTTCTAAAGGTACACAACCATGCATTAGGCTATGTACTTTGGCACGGTTAGGTACATGGCCATGTATTGTGGCCGTTTACCTTTCTATGGACTTTTGTTTTTTCAGCACACCTAAGTATACGGTCGTGTATTTGTTTGTGTACATTTCTATGAATTTCCATAATTTGACACGTCCAAGTACATGAGTGTATCCTTTGTCCATATACCTTTCTATGTACATTCACATTTCTACATAAGTAGGTACACAAGCATGTACTTGATCGTATACTACATTATTCCATACAAATCACTTTTACTCTTCTTCAATTTGTTCCTCAACCTAATTTCTATGATTCTAAGTTTAATCGAATCCTAAAAATTTGTTAATCTATTACATTATATGGATTGATGTGCTTACTTTTCTCAATATGTGATTCGAAACCTCAAATCGCTTGATTCCACACTCATTCTGTCTCGCTCTTTATTCTAAATTCTAACAACATGTCGTAAGTTTTGCTTTAATTCATGATTCCATCATCAGAAACAATATCTTGATTATTAGAATCTCTTACGTAATGAAATTAGATTAGTCGTAGTAGGTGTTAGCTAGGTCACCTTGAGGCTTTCTAAAAATACCTCTTTGTTTGCTACTATGTATATGGTAAAAAGGGAAGCATTAAGTTAAATAATGATTTTATATCTTGACCATGAAAAATCCAAATTACCTTCGTGCCTTTATAATAATTACATATTTAACCTTGGTTCAAATTATAATAATATTTAGTAAATATATATATTAAAGTATTTTACATTCTCTTCCCTTACAAACTTTCATCCTTGAAAATTACCTAAGTTTTGAAAAAGTTCAGGATGTTTCCTCCACATATCTTCTTTTAGTTCCTATGTTGCTTTATGGTCGGTCTGATTTGTCCATTGTACCTTGATGTAGGGAATCACTTTCCTCCTTAACACTCATGCCTTGGAGTCCACAAATTTTACTAGTATCTCAATAAAGGATAAATTTGGTTAATCATTTAAAAGCTCCAAAGCCACTATTTGATATAGATTTGGAAAAAACTTTCCTAACATTGATACATGAAATACATCATGTACACCATCTAAGCTTAGTGGTAGAGCCAACCTATAAACTACATTGCCTTTTCAAATTTTCAAATGGACTCACATAGCTTGGGTTTAATTTCTCTCTCAAACTAAACCTAAACACCCCTTTTGTTAGAGAAACTTTTAACAGTACCTTGTCACCTATTTAGAGTTTTAAAGGGTATCATCTCTTATCAACATATCTCTTTTGTCAACTCTAAGTTATCTGTATTCTCCGTTTTATTAGTTTTAACTTATTCATAACCTCTTGGACCAATTTTAGTCCTAACGTCTGTCTTTCCCCCCCACTTCATCTCAATGTAATGGGGATTTACATTTTCTTCCATATAAAGCTTCATAAGGAGCCATTTAGATGGTTACCCCGATAGCTATTGTTGCAAGAAAACTCAACTAAAGGTATGTGCTCTTTTCAGTTACCTCTAAAGTCTATCATACAAGCTTTAAAGAAATTCTCTAGGATTTAGATGGACCTCTTAGATTGTTCATCTATTTGAGGGTGAGACATAGTAGTGAATTGCAATTTTATGCCTAAAGCTTTATGTAAGCTATTTCAAAATCTGCTTACAAACTATGTATCTCTATTAGAGGCAATTGTGACTGTCACTCCATGTAACCTTACTCTTTCTTGTATACACATTTTAGCCAATTTGTTTAGTCTATATTCTACTTTGATAAACAAAAAGTGAGCAAACTTAGTTAGCCGGTCTACTATTACCTATATTACATCTTGCTTCTCTTTAGTTCTCAGGATGGTCGTAACGAAATCCATCGTCACAAGTTACCATTTCCATTCAGGTACTATGAGGGGCTGCAATTTTCCAACTAGCTTCTGATATTCAATTCGGATCTACAGACAAGTGAAACGCCTTGCTACATACTTAGCTATCTCCCTTTTCATGTTTTTCCACTAGTAGTGACTCTTGAAGTCTTTATACATCTTAGTGCTTCTAGGATAGCTTGTATAGGTAGAGTAGTGTGCCTCTTTCATTATTTCTTTCTTTAGTTCTACCTCCCATAGCATGCACAATCATGTTCCATATCTTAAGACCCCATCAGAGTCAACATTAAAATCAAGAGCCTTGCCTTGTTCTAATCAATTCCCAATTTCTTGAATGTCCACATCATCTACTTAAGCAACCTTAATTCTATCCATTAAAGTTGGTTGTATGCATAAAGTGGCCATCTTTGCTCCAACTTCTTAAGTAAAAAATTTAGTTCTAGTCTACACATGTCATCTAACAATTCTCGCTATGAAGTAATTAGTGTAGAGATTATCTTGTTTCTTCCTACTAAGGGCATCTGCCACCACATTGGCTTTTCCTGTGTAATACTAGATTTCCAAGTTATAATCTTTAATCAATTCCAACCATCTCCTCTAGCGTATATTCAACTCCTTCTATGTGAAGATATACTTCAAGCTTCTATAGTCAATAATAATCTTGCATTTCTCCCCATATATGTAGTGTCTCCACAATTTTAGTGCTAATACTATCATGAGTTGCACAATTCTTCTCATATAGTTTCAATTGACAAGATGCATATGCTATAACCTGCTTGCCTTACATCAAAACATAACCTAGCCCTTAGGTCGAGGCATCACTATAAATAATGAATTCTTCCCTACTTTTGGGTAATGCTAGAATTGGTGCTGACCAAGCTTCTCCTTGAGTTTCTAGAAATTAGCTTCACACTTATCATCCTAATCAAACCATACCTTCTTTTGTGTTGATCTAGTGAGAGGAGTTGTTAGCTTAGAGGATCCTTCTACAAACCTTCTATATTAACCCGTTAAACTCAAGAAGCTTCTTGTGTCTATTACTGTCTTTGGTTTAGGCTAGTCTACTATATCTTTTACCTTTTCTAGGTGTACTAAGATTCCATCTTTTTTAACCACATGACCTAAAAAGACTACCTACTCTAGCCAAAATTGACATTTTTTTTTTATTTGGCATACAGTCTCTTTACTTGCAACCTACCTAACTCCAACCTTAAATACTCTTCATGTTCTTCTTTTCTCCTGGAATATGTCAAGATATCATCTATAAAGACAATCACAAACTTATCTAGCAAGTCTCTAAACACCATATTCATTAAATTCATAAAAGTTGTGGGTGAATTGATTAACCTAAAAAGCATAAAAAAAAATTCAAAATGCCCATATTGAGTCCTAATGGTTATCTTCTGAATATCCTCTTCCTTAATCCTTTATTGGTAGCATCCTGATCTCAGGTCAATCTTAAATAATACTTGAGCTCCCTGTAACTAGTCAAATAGGTCATCTATCTTAGGGAGATGATAGTTGTTCTTAATGGTGACATTGTTCAGTTCTTTGTAGTTATTGCATGGTCTCATGCTTCCATCCTTCTTCTTAACAAAAAAGATTGGCACACCTTGAGGAGATGTACTAGGTCTTATGAAACCTTTATCTTGTAGATCTTCTAACTTAACCGGTGCAATCTTATATATTGGTTTCGATATTGGTATAGTACCCTGCACTAAACTAATGCTAAACTCAATCTCCCTAGCTAGAGGTAAACTAAGAAGGACTTCTGGAAAGGCATTTGGAAATTCCCTCATTGTTGACATCATCTCCAATTTCATTACTTTACTAGCATCAATTGTCACAGCAACTAACATACTCTTTATCTACAACTCATAAGTGGGTAATCTTGTAGGTCTCTATGCTTCCAACTTAAACTTAAAGGAATGTCTTCTAAGTGTGTTGAAGTATACCACCATGTTATGGTAATCAATGGTAGCATGGTATTCCGAGAACCAGTTGTCCCCTAAGATTATATCAAATTTCACCATCTCCATAATCAATAGGTTTTTTAGTATTATGCTACCATGTATCATTATTCTTACTCTTCTATAGATTCTATCTAACATCCCTCTAACTCCTAAGGGAGTATTGATAGTCAAATGATCATCTATACATTCAATAGTTAATGCACACACATATATAAATGATTTAGACACATAGGAAATAGTTGCACCAATATCAAATAATACATAGGCATTGTAAGTGTGTACTTAAAGCATACCTACAATTATGTCCATATCTAGAAGGTCCTAGTGTTGTTGCTATTGAAGTGTAAACACTCTAGTGGGAACCTATTTTCGGGGGCCTCCTGTCTATGGCTTACTAGCTTGTACCCTTACTGGAGGTTTTGTTGCCTATTAAGCTAGAGCTATCTGAATTCCTACCTAACCTTGAGTACAATCAACTACCTTATGTCCCCTCTATCTACACATATTGCATAATACCAGTGGGATCGACCTTTCATTACAATTCTAGCTTAGGTGTCCTATCTTTCCACAAGAGAAATGCACCCTCTAGCCATCTATGGTCTCTTAATTCATGGGATCATAATACCTAGTGCATCTGATTGCAAGGGGCTATTGAAAAAAGTGCCAAAGGTATTGGTTAGATTTGTGGAGGAGGGGTTGCAATAACCTAAGATCTGTTTTAGAACATTTGGGGCCTCTTGCACTTATCCTGCACCATCATATTAGTGGCTAGTCTCTTACCTAAGACTATTCCTAACCTACAGTTAAGTTGTTCCTTTGTCTTTCTTTTGCTCTACTCCAAATATTTTGCCTTATTAATAACTTCAACATATGTGGTTAGTTAAAAAGATCCAACTTCATGTTGGATATTTGGCTCTAACCCCCTTACAAATCTTCTTACCCTAAACTAATCATCAACACAAACCACCTTAAGCAGGAACCGAAGGTGATTCAATTCCGCCTCATATTCCCCCACTATTCTCCTCCCTTATGCATAGTTATAGTATTCATTTTCCATTATGTCCTTAGTATTACTAGAGAAATATCTTTGTAGAATAGTTCTCTAAACCCCCTCTAGCCCACATATTCTCCAACCAGCCTAGGAATTGATGCCCACCAACTTGTTGTAGTCCCCTTCAGCATGAACATAGCATAATCTACCTTCTTGTCTTTTAGAATTTAGAAAGCAATAAAGGTCTTCTCAATTTCTTACATCTAATTTTTTTCTTCAATTGGTCCATCCAATTTAAGGTTGAACTCCTTTACCACCCTAATAAACTTATCAAAACTGATTAGTTCCTCTACAACTCTATTGTATGGAGCATTTTGGGCTTGCAACTTTTGTGTTAACAACCCTACTAGCTTGTTCATAGTTTGTAGAAGTTGAGTGGTTTGGTCTACAGCTTGACCCTATCCCCCTTGTGGCTACTAACCGTGGAGATTCCCTTCATCTACGTTGTCACGTCCAGCACCCCTTAATGAGCTTAGACTAGTAATTCTTCTTGAAGGCATTCTATTTGAGAAGAGACAATCAGATAACCTCAAGAGTTAATGTTAGTTCAAAAGTTAGTGTTGTTATACACCTATATACATATGTATATCTACACATACTTGTAAACTTATATATAAATAACTTAGAAATCAAAAGAACTACAAATAAAAATAATAACTTATGTAAAATATATTACTAAACCAAGCAATCAACCCATAATTTCACCTACTCTCCATACCTCACTATCTTATAGATTCAATGCCTAATTCATTTAGAAATCACAACTAACTTTCTATTGATTAAAACCTATACTTATTGATAATCACCTAGTTCCTAAGGATCATCAAACCTAAGCTCTAATACCATTTATACTGTGATGCCTTGGAATCCGAGACCCCATAGCCCACTACATGTCCTTACTAAATAAAGACATCTTAAGGCTCATAACTCAACTAATATGCTATAATCTATAGTAATGGCTACTCATAATTGGAATAACTCATCTAATAACATTCATAATGATTTAGGTAAATCCTATTACAACCATCAAACCCTTGAAAACAAATGTTAGTACATCATCCTTAATCAAGTTTGAGAACAATTGAACTTTTAGAAATTTACTATTCTATTATATTCTAAAGAAAATCGCCATGCAAAACATATAAAGGACTCTAATTCCTTTCTTCACTTAATCGTCATAGTAATAATAGAAATCTACATCATCCCCTTCTTATTACACATTTAGCCCTAAGTCCTCGTCATAGGTAGCATATTCATCTATGCCTATAGCTAAAAAAAAATCCCCGATGGGTAAACTAATGCCTAATATGTATAACCCACAAACACATGCACATGATTAAGCATAAGTTAAGTCACATGCATCTATTCCATAATAACAATCATACAACATGTTATTATTTCATTAAGCCCACAAAACAACAAAGAAGTATTCATGACCCTGCTAAACCATATATATACTTAATATATAGTATAGTGTTGGGAACTATTAATGCAAGCCCCAATACCTATGAGCCCTTAAATTTACCCAGATCATTTCCATGCATGACTCCACTAAGGACAGCATCACATAAGGATCATTAAGGTGCCTCCTTGGGATCTACCACTACGGGACCTTAGGTCAAGCTAAGCATGACCAGCAAATGGCTTAAACCAATCTGTTATAAATTATTCCACTTTCACAACTATCCTAACAATCACAAGTAACAACAAAGATAACAAGTACCTGAAAAGGATGATCTTAAGCATGACTTATCCCTAACTAACAACTAAACTGTAATATGTCAAAATGTAAAGAATTTACTCTTAGTACTTGACACGAATTCGTTTTACTTTGATACCAAATGACACGGGATTGGAAATCGAATCCTTTTTACACAAATCAAATCATCAATAACAATTTTAGGGTTTTTTGGATTTTGGTACTAACAAAGTAAAATCAAAGGATATGGATAAAATTACCAATCTATAGATGCCAAGATTGATAAAATTAAACTAATTCGCAATCAAATCATAGAACGATAGAGACCACGTTCTATAAATCAATCACTAAGGTTAAAGAATTCCAAGAATTTAATAACAATGTTCGCAACAAATTCTATAGGAACTAAGAATTTGATAAGAACAATAAGAATAAAGTGAAAATCAATTCTCAATATTCAAGAATCCCAAAAGAAGATTTACACACATGCTCAAAGTGTTTGCTTACAACCAAAATATCATCTGTCCTTCGAAATACCTAAAGACACTATTTATATCATGCTTAAAAAAAGTTGTGGAAGGCCATTCAAAGCTGGCCAAAGGCCAGCGGCCTACATTTAGGCCGGCACCAAGGCTAGTGGCCTTGGAACTAATTTCGTCGGCCTTTATTCAAGGCCGACTTAAGGCTAGCCAAACTTCGCCTTGGGTCCTCTCGATGCCTATGTCCTCTTTTTTTAGATCCCATATTGCCACCTAAAGCTCGGATTGACTTAGATTTCTTTAGTGCTAGTATCTTAGCTCTTGGAATCGTATCATTCCCTCCATGTTGAAAAAGATTCGACCTCAAATCTGTATTGTCCATCCTGTTAGACCACATAAACAGACTCCTCTTTCCCTTAGGCTTCTTAAGGCAAATCAACCTTGTTTGTTGTACCTCAATTGGACTCATAGGAAGAAGCTTGTATGCCTTACCCTGTTGCTAAATGGTATACTCATTGGTGTATCCATCATACTTGGCTTTGAGGTCATACTGCCAAAGTCTTCCAAGGATCAAATGTGTAGCTTCCATGGGAACTACATCACAAACAATCTCGTCAGTATAATCACCAATAAGTAATGGAACACAAACCTGTTTGTGTACATGAATAGCTCTTTGTGGACTCAACCAATGAAGTGCATATGGTCTTGGATGTTGCTCCACCTGTAAACCCAACTTAGTAACCCAGCTTGTTGAAGCAACATTAGTGCAACTGCCTGTGTCAACCACAGTCAAACAAGTCTTCCCCTACACCATGCCTTGGATATGAAATAAATTGGCTCTCTAATTAGGAACAGCTTCATCCTGCTTAACAATTAGCAAGTCTCCCTGTACTGGATTCGCTATAATGTCTTCATCTTCCTCTTCTGCCTCAGTACTCTTCTGTCCTTCTTCCTCACTCTCAACTTTGTCCCCCTTTATGACCATAACCCTTTTATTAGGACATTGAGAAGCAATATGGCCAAGTCCTAAACACTTAAAACATTTTATATTCTGCTCTTCTTCTATTGTGTTTGGTCAACAGCCTCACTAGCGATTGCCTTTCCTTTTTCCTTCCTTTCCTTCTCCTTCTCACCATCATCTGACTTATGGTGGTGATATGATTTTTGATCTCGCCTGCGCTGATGCCGCTCAACCCGATTAGCTAATTTAATCACATCCTCAAGAGTCTAATAATGCTGGAGTTCCACTACATTGGCAATGTCCATCTTCAACCCATTGATGAAACGAGCTATGGATTCATCTGATGATTCCCTAATATCACACCTTGCCATTAGTGTCTCAAACTCCTTCACATACTCTTATATGCTTCTCTTACCCTGTCTCAAGGATTGCAACTCCATCAGCATCTCTTGTTTATAGTAATCTGGCACAAATCTGCATCTCATCAACCTTTTCATTAAAGCCCATGAACACACTTTCTCCTCATCCGCCCTACATCTCTCAGTTTGTAGTTTATCTCACCACAGACTAGCATATTCAGAAAATGCTAGAGATGCCATTTTCACCTTCATGCACTCATCCCACTCATAGCAGTCAAACACCTTCTCAACCCGTGGCACCCAGTCTAGGAATTCCTCTGGTTTACTACTACCAGTGAAAGGTGGAATTTTCAGCTTTATGTTTTCAATCCCCTTACGCCTATCATCATTGTTTCCTCTCCTACTCCTTTCACTACCAGCATCAGATTCACCACTAGAATGTCTCCTCCTAATTCCTGCACCACCATGGCTTCTTCTATTCCTAACCTCAAATCTCTCCATAATTAATCTAATATTTTCTTGGATTGATTGAACTCAGCCTTAGTCACAACCTCACCCCCATTATTAGCATCATTCCCATTCTTGTTGTTATGAACACTTCCATGTGACGACATCTCTACCAATCAAAATTTTAGTAAAGATATTCACAAAAACCCAATTCTCAACAACAGCCACAAACACCAATTCACAGCAATTCAACACCCAACAATTGAATTCAGCAAAGATATTCACAAAACCCCAATTCTCAACAATAGCCCCAAACACCAATTCAACACCCAACAATCGAATTCACAGCAATACTTATCAAAATAAAATTCCCAACTTTTCCAACCAACGGCGGTATTGAATTAAAACTACAATTGAGTTGAGATTTAACAGCCTTACCGATTTAACCCGCGTTGATTCACAAATCCACCAACCTTCACTCTGATACCAAATGACACAGAATTGAAACAAATCCTTTTCACACAAATCAAATCGTCAATAATAATTTTAAGGTTTTCTGGATTTTGGTACTAACAAAGTAAAATCAAAGGATAAAATTACCAATCTATAGATGCCAAGATTGATAAAATTAAACTAATTCGCAATCAAATCATAGAATGATAGAGACCACGTTCTATAAATCAATCACTAAGGTTAAAGAATTCCAAGAATTCAATAACAATGCTCGCCACAAATTCTATAGGAACCAAGAATTTGATAAGAACAATAAGAATAAAGTGAAAATCAATTCTCAATATTCAAGAATCCTAAAAGAGGATTTACACACAAGCTCAAAGTGTTTGCTTACAACCAAAACATCGTCTGTTCTTCGAAATACCTAAAGACACTATTTATATCATGCCTAGAAAAAGTTGTGCGAGGCCATTTAAGGTCGGCTTGGCCAGCGGCCTAAATACATAGGTTGGCACTAAAGGCTAGCGGCCTACATTTAGGTTGGCACCAAAGGATGGCGGCCTACATTTAGGCTGGCACCAAGGCAGGCGGCCTTGGAACTTCAAGGCCGACTTAAGGCTGGTCGAACTTCACCTTAGGTCCTCTCGATGCCTATGTCCTCTTTTTTTGGACCCCGTACTGCCACCTAAAGCTCAGATTGACTTGGATTTCTTTGGTGCTCGTATCTTAGCTCTTGGAATCATATAAGTACTAGTCTAGGTATCATCTAAGTTACTCAATTCCATTTACTTAATCATTATAGGATCACTTTTCCTACTATGTTGAAAATTCTAAGGTTATATTAGGTGCTTAGGTTAAACGAAAATTCAAATAGGGAGAAAATAAGTTGAGTAAAACAATTTCTTAATGTACATGGCCATGCATTAGGTTGTATACTTTAGCGAGGATGGGTATATGGTCGTATACCTTTCTATGGACTTTTTTTATTTTAGCACGCCCTAGTACACAGTCATATATTTGGCCTTGTACTTTTCTATGAATTTTTGTAATTTAACACACCCAAGTACACAAGTGTGTCCTTTGTCCATATACCTTTCTATATATATTCATATTTCTATACGGGCAAGTACATGGGTGTGTACCGAACCATATGCTACGCTATTCTTCTTCAATTTGTTCCTCAGCCTAATTTCTATGATTCTAAGTTTAATTGGATCAAAAAAATTTGTTAATCAATTACATTATATAGATTGATGTACTTACTTGTCTTAATATGTGATTCGAGCCCTCAAATCACTTGATTCCACACTCATTCTGTCTCACTCCTTGTTCTAAATTGTAACATGACATAAATTTTGCTATAATCCATGATTCTATCATAAAAAAGTAAAAAAAATCTCAATAATTACAATCACTTATCTAATGAAATCAGATTGGTTTTGGTGGGTGTTAGCTAGGTCGCCTTGAGGATTTCTAAGAATGTCTCTTTGTTTACTATTGCGCATATGGTGAAAAGGGCAGCACTAAGTCAAATGGAAATTATATATTTTGACCGTGAAAAGACCAAATTACCTCCATATCTTTAAATCAATTACATATTTAACCTTTGTTCAATTTATAATAATATTTAGTAAATCTATATATTGAACGTATATTTTACAACAAATAACAACAACAATAATTCAATGATGTTTGGGGTGATTCTACATTTGCGATGATATTTCAAGTTAATAAGAATTGTTGGACATTTCTTTTGTTGTTTAACTTGATAATAGCTGTATTTCGTGATATCTATTGGATTTTTTGGAAAAAGAACATCTGTTTGGAACTATTTAGAAGAATTCTTGGACGTTTGTCTCATAATTTAATTTGATATTAGCTGTATTTCGGAGTATCAATTGCACTGCTGAAAAAGAAAAAAAAAAACTAAAAAAGGAACATCTATATAGATTTATGTGAACAAAAACATCCACCACCACGCACATATTTTTTATATCGAAAAGTGTTGAATATTCTTTTTTAATTTTTTTTATGCAATTTCTTAAAGCTTTTTGTTATATATATATATATATATATATATATATATATATATATATATATACATATATATATATATATACATATGTAATGCCTCAAAACTACAAGCCACACTACTGCTCGCTACGTATCCTTATCACACAAGAACATGGTAAGGTTTTGAGATTACTCTAATACTATACAATTCAACAATTCCTATAAATTACTATTCGTTGTCTACAATAATACAATCATGATATAAAAACATTTTAATCCATCCTTCAAACCCTAAAACCAATTTAACATGAATTCTTATTCAACATCCAATGTAGCAGCAGTTTATAAAACTCTAAATTAATATTCTCCAGATACTACCAACTATTACATCCCAATAACAGAATTCCTTCTAAATTCTAATTACCATAGTAATAATGATAACCATCTTCTTCATTTCTTTGTGGCTCACCCAATCCCAGGTTATCTTCTAGGTTATCATCTCCTTCAATACCTAGATCTAAAAAAAATATTCCCTAAAAGGTGAGCTAATACCTAGTACGTATAACATAAGTATACACACATGAATAAACATGAACATGTATCATATGTATTTTGCAGTACTTAAACAACAATAATCTATTCCATTATATTATTTAAGTCCATAGGGAACAACATGGTATTCATGACCTCGTCAACACACTTATTAAATTGAAACATGAATTAGTGATAGGAACTGCCACTATGGGCCCCACACCCATGATTCCTTAAACCACTTAAACTTGGTGATGGGAACTACCATTATGGGCCTCATACCTATAATCTCTTAAACCACTTAAGCTTGGTGATGGGAATTGCCAATACGGGCGCTACACCAATGATCACTTAAACACTTAAACCTTAAACCAACCTAGATCATTTCCAAGGACGACTCTACTAAGGACACCATCACATAAGGATCATTGGGGTACTCACTAAGGATCTACCACTACGGGCCCTTAAGTCAAGCCAAACACATATAACATACACTTAAATACTTAACTAGTCATTTACTTAATCCATTCTAACAATATATTCTAACTTAAGCAAACACAAGAAACACACAAGTTATACTTACCTTAAATCCTGACTTTAAGCACATTTGGTCTTGAACTTAAGTTAAGTTGAAATCTGTACAAAATCAATAAGTACTTCTTAGTAGTAATCTAAGATTAATATAATCTCTTAACTCGCTTAATCTATTAAATTTTGCAAGGTCTTACTAGGTATCTTGATTGTGCAGAAATTAGCTTAATTAGAAGTTAAATAGGTATTAAATTAGGTTATGTTTCACTTAACACGGCTATGTTGGAGGTTGTGTAACTCAATTCAAGTTGGCACACAATCGTGTCAAAAGCCTTGTACCTTTCTATGTAGGATAAAATTTTAAATAAGGAAAGACACGATCTTATTGGGAAGTTGTGTATCTCTCAGTACGTCTAGGCTTAACACGATCTTGATACGATCATGTTGAGAGGCTATGTATCTTTCTGTAAGATTTGGGTTTAACACAAGCATGACATAACTATGTTAGGAGGCCATATATCTCTCTATGTAATATGGGTTTAACACAGTCGAAACACGACTATGGTTAGGAGGCTATGTATCTCTTAGTACCTCTCACGAACCCTAATTCCTCGATACCAATTCATCCTAATTTCAATTCTTTTTGTTCCCAGGTTTAATTTATTCCTAAAACATGTATTTTCTAATTCAATTACATGGATTAGAATACTTACTTTAAAATTTCTACGAGTTGAATCATTGATCCATTGATTCTCATGCCCATTACATCCTATCTTTAATTCGGATTATAATTGAAATGAGTGATGGAAATTGGTTAAGTTCTCTATTCTACAAGCACATTAATCATGAAATTGTTAAGTCCCTTTACTTGGTTTTCCTTGTAATCGTCCTAGTGGATTGTTAGGTTGCCTTACTCTCTTAAGAGTATTTTTCCCTTTTGTTTACTATTTTAATGCACAAAATGGCAAAAGAGGCTCTTTAGATTAACTTGGATATTTATACCCTTTGTATAAAATGACGCATTTACCCCTTATGTTATATACATTTTTTCTCTTTTGTCTTGGATTTACATTATAACGTATATCAATATAAAATAAATTTTTGGGTATTCACAACATATATACGCAAATAGTAACAAAAATGGTAGTAATAAACAATTTTCATACGAATAAGGATAATAAATGAAGTGCAACGAATAGAAAAAGAGGTTAATGTTAATTATGATTGGGAATATTGCTAAATCTAGGAAAAAGGATATGGATAAATTAGAAATGTATAGGATATGCATGAAATATATTTATGGAAAATTTGACCTAATCCCTTACAAATAAGTTATGAAAATATATTTAAGGATGAAATTTATTAAACAATGGAGAGTGAAATACTACAAACCTGCAAATTTTTTTAAATAATATAATAATAAAAAATAAAAAATAAGAGATAAAATAAACAATATCTGTATATAGTGCATTTGTACCCTCTTTAAAGTTTTTTTTCAATCAAAATCACACATAAAAAGAAAATGCAAAATGACAAGATTTAAAAAATTGAAATAAAAATGAAAAATTTAAAACCTAAAAAATAAAGGAAAATATCTTTTGGCAGTAAGAAATAGTGTTTTTAAGTAAAAATAATTTTGCATGGTAAGAAAAAAAAAAAGAAGAAGAGCTTACAAATAAAATTTGTATATGTTATTTAATGATTTTTTAGTTCTCCATTAATTTTTTATTAAAAACTAATTTTTCTATGCATGGTCTAGCTTATAAATTCTTAAAAGCATAAAACAAAATCAATTTACGTAAATGATGGTTTTAGATGGTGCTTCATTTGTAATGTGCTTTAAAATCCAAATCACAAGCACATAATTGCAATTGAAGAATCAACTAAACAAATTCCACAAAGTGGTGTGATGAATTTGAAATCCCAATTAAGCAAATGACCAAATGAAATTTGAACTAATAAGTATGTGATTTTTCAATGAAAAATCACGCAATTACATTAGAAAGCAATTTCAAAATTAAAAATGACCAAATTTGAAAATTACAACCTAAATCACTTGAATGAAAAGTAACCATAAATTGCACCTAGATATGACTCACTAAACACAATTTGTTAACAACAAAAGCAAGATTGATATGACTCACAATCTTCTGTTGTTGAATCTTGCCACAATTTCACAAGAAATTGATAAGAGATCTTTGATTTGCAAGGCTCTCCCTCACGACTCAAAGAGTATGTATTTTCAAATTATCAAAAAGCTCCTTAAAAATGCTAGTTAGCAAATATTTATACTTGCTCCTATTAGGATAAAACAAACCAAAAAATTACAAAGTTACCACTAGGTGGCCAGTTCCAAAGCTCAAAATTACAAGTACAAAATAAACAAAAATGGTCGGTTCTCATGAGCAACAAATACAAATACAAATAGTCTTCAAGTGGCCGATTCTTCACTTTAATTGAACAATTTGTGGGCTGTTGAATGTGACTCCAAAAATGTCCCGCAAGTTGATCCTCAATGCATGTTATTTGGCCATCCTGTTAAACCAATCGATATACTTGCTAAAGTGCAAAATCAAACATTATTAGATAAAATGTGACCATATGTAGATGTTTAGGCTCATGCATCCAAGTCGGTTCCCCCACTACTGGAACTGCAAGATGGATTCCCATCAATTTGGATTTAAATTTATTATCTTATACAACACATGAGTTTTGCCTTACTCCATCTTCTTTGCATGAGCTTAAACCACTTTTTAGTGGAAATTTTCATTTTTTTATGTCATTTTTCAAGAATTTTGATCTTAATCAATTACATCTAACAACTTGCATTAGAATCCATTATATTGTGAATGTGCATGGACCAAAAACCAAGATTAGGGTTTAAAGTTCTTGAAGTTAATCCATGATAGAAGTCAAACCTTATCCTTTAACCTTTTGGCATGGCTATAAATAAGAGCTTCTATATGGCTTAGAAGAAATAATAATCAAGATAAAAAAAGAAAAATGAAAAAAAAAATCAAATCAATTATATTAATAGTTTTCTCTCTCTAGGGTGAAGCTCCAAAATCATGAAAACTTCTATCTAAACTTACTCACAATCAAGGTATATTCAAAGATCAATCTTGGTAGCATTTATTCCTAATGCTAATGAGCTTCTAGAAAAGTACAAGCTTGAAAAAATATCATTCAAAAACAATCTCAACTAAAGAACTTCCAATAGGCTAAATTTGGGTTTTTAAGGCCGCTGCTACCTAGGCGTAACCAAAAAATAAAAAATGCAAATCCACTGTTTAAAAAAAAAAAGACTTACATTGGCCTAATCCTTTAATTGATATGTAGGCATCTGAATACAAAGAGATTATAAATATATATATATATATAGTTCTTTTTAGAAAATAAACAATAAATTTCTTATTCCTTTTTTGTAAATGTTAATTTGTTAGTCAATTTTAGGAAAATAAATTAAACTCATGGGCTAAAAAAACCCTCACTTGGTAGCTATTTTCACTTTAATGTTAACATCCTTGAATCTTAAATTTCTCATATTTGAAAGACTAGCGTCCTAATTAAGACTTGTCTTCCCATTCAATCTTAACCCTTTTATTTTCTTGATCTCAATTAGTGGTGACTTTGGTCATATTTTCAAAAATGATTTCTTAAAAGAATATATTTTGCTTAATATTTTGGTTAGTAGTTTAACTTAAGTAGGTAATATAATTGCAAACTAACCCAAAACCTTCCTATGATAGACTCTTAGATTTTGTCATAAATGCCACGCCCCAAAAGGGGGCCTAAAACCCTCTACTAAAATTATCATAGCACATTTGCACCCGTTACATGATAATCGTCTTACGCGTCAGAAATCGTAAGACTTTAAGTAAATAATTACATTTACAATAAGTTATAGTACATATAATTAGATAATAAAATATCGCTATGGAACCCGAATCTCACGATCAACCATGATCGTAGAAAATCGGTATCCCCTACCAATTAATAAAATAAGATAAACCTTAAGTTTCTCAATTTTATATTCTATTCACATGGGGGTCCTAACATTTCATCTAAGTAAATCTATCCTTCACAAAATTTACTTTGTTGTTTTGGTCTTCCAAAACTCTCAATACTTCACATCTTATCCCATCCCACGCTTTCGTAACTACTACCAGCAAAAAGTCTGTGAGGGGGTGAGCACGTTATGAATCAATGAATGAGATGGTAACACTTTTGATGCTACGTACACACAAGAAAATTCACATCAAGTTATTAAACCTATGTTATGTACACAAGCAAGCAAATTCAATTTAAAACATTAAACGTATGTTATGCATGAACAACCATATGAATGCAACATCTCACGTAGTCTTCTGGTAACCGACGTGAAGTCTAGGGTTTACACCCCCCTTGACCTTGGGTTGGGATTTTGAAGCCACCATCAATGCCCAGGCGAAACTCAATATGTCTTATTCTTATCACTTCATTAAGTTATGCCTTAGCTTTAATGTTTTAGGCTCCAGGTGCCTCAATACACCGAGCATTAAAACCTCAAGGGACGGGCCGGACTCGAAATTGTCAAGGTGCAACAATTCCATTTCACTCATCACATCAAACATTCCATTTCACTCATCACAACAAGCATATATCATGTCTTTCTTATCACTCAAGATAGACACTGAACCCAAACCCTGTGGACATAGACTTTTCTAGTCTTATATATAGTTAATTTATCTCAGCACCTCTCTATGCCATTTCCTTTTAAATGTCAAACCGCTCGAGTTAAATTATAAATATCATATCCAATACCTCCGTGTCATTTATCTTACATGTTAAACTAACCACTTAGGGTTGGTTTTCATTCATCATCTTTGACACATTTGTGTCATTGCACTTCTCAAGTACTTTATCATTCTCACACTTTCGAGAGTCGAAAAGGTCATCTCGTATTTCCCCTTTAATGTCTTCAAGGCACTTGTGTATAATATACATATATACATATCTATACATATATATGTTTGTGACCTCTCTTTAATTAAGGACAATTTACTAAACATGTTCCTTATGTACCTAATGAGGTAAGAAAATATGGTCATTGAGTTGTAAAAGCCAAGGTTGCACTCATGATTGGTATGATTGGGTTCATAAGTGTATTTCGTAAATATAATATGAAAATAAGTTTGTTAAGTATATGTATACACATTTAGGAACTAGCTTTGACATGTATACATAATGATACCTAAGCACAACTAAGCATACCTACTCGGTAGCTATAGAAGGAAAAGCTAAGTTTTTATATTTTGGTTTGATGTGGAAGAAAAACAATTTGTAAAACATGGATTAGGCTTGTGGTTATAGCACTAGCGATATAGCGCTAGGTGCTATCATTAAGGTAATGACATCTAAACCCTTGGACCACTCATTCCCCTATATTCTTTATGACTTTCCCCCTAACTCATCAATCCCCACTACATAACTCAATTCAACAACAATAATATCAAATAGTAACATAATAAATAGCAATTCCACATGCATAACATTCAACATATAATATAACATAGTAGCCTATCATTAAGTTTCCCACTCACTTTTTTAAGGTTGTAGTAGTCCTAGCTGAAGTCGAGCGATTCCTATGAGTAACTCCTTTGCATTCCTCTTGAAGTCAGTATCCTTCTACGATGCTTCCTTAACCCAATCATAAAGCCGCATCTCTACCTGAATTTGGTAGTCTTCTAGCACCCGATATGTGTACTCTGCTCATCTTGTGGTTGATGACAAGGCATAAAATTTCCTCCTTATGGAACTTTGGGCAAACAAGATTCGAATGTTGAACTTCCTTTGAATCTGTGCTTTCAACACCCTAAGTTGCTGTGATCAACTATCTGCTTTCCTTGTGTAGAAGTCGAGTAATGGAATGTCTTCGACTTGCCAAATTTGGAATTCCTTCTTCCATATATGCAAGATATCCTTGGAAAGGACAATTGAAAATCTTGCATTAGGGTATTTAGCCAAGAATGATCTTCCCCAACATCCTTTGAACATTCTATTGTGAAATCCATGTCATTCCAAATATCTCCTAGGCCATCATCTTGGATGT
The DNA here is from genome assembly GCA_037954665.1 of Laguncularia racemosa. Lineage (NCBI taxonomy): Eukaryota > Viridiplantae > Streptophyta > Magnoliopsida > Myrtales > Combretaceae > Laguncularia > Laguncularia racemosa. The sequence goes on from JBBMOL010000004.1 coordinate 5,908,750, forward strand.
TGCTTGAATTACTCCCTTCACCATCTACACCATCATAGACACTTCTCTTATCCATGAAGCATCTTTGAACCTTTCATTTATCCAATTATCTCTAACATCTTCCTACAAATCATCACTTCTATTACCATACATACACCAACCTTCCCCATACACTACATGCACACCAACATACACACTTCGCACACCACGTACACACCTATGCATATATACACACAACTATATCATACACCAAATTGCACACATCAACAACAGCATGTCATTATCCTCTTTTCTCCTCGAGTCCACATGTACACACACTCCACTAGTGCATACATACACACATACTCCACACATGTTCCACACCACCGACATACACATATGCTCATACTCCATTTACACCTCACACCACTAATATACACTTGGCCACTTACTCTACACATATTATACACTTTCCATATCCATACTCACATACCCACACCATACATTATCTCATATACCTACTCACATACTTCATATACACCTTACACCATCAATACATACACTCACATACTTTGCATACACCACATTCGCCTTCTATACCCATACATACATATTCACACTCCGCGCATCATTTCATACCCATACATACATATCCCACATGCATCATCCTTAACTCCCATATTTACACACACACATGTCCATACTCCTATACATATACTCCACACATCCTATACCTTTCATACATATACACACACACTCTTATAAGCTACATGGCATCCACGCACACACACACAAACCACACCTACGACACGCCATCCATATGCATACACCCCTTTCGCTTACACCCCATATCATCCTACACATACACTTTCGGCTCCTCCTTCTCCCTTTCACATACATATGCCCATTCACGTACACATACATACATATCCTCCTCCACACACACACTTATACACACCTTCTTTCACACACACATGCTCACATACACCTCCTTCCTCACACGCACCCACGCACCATCATTCACACACATACACACTTTCACACACATATGTACACACACTTACGGCCTCCATCCACGTGCACCCACACATTCTCACACATACGCTTCACCGTCGCATACACATACACAAACCTTTGCTCCTTCTCCCCCTTCCCATCGCAACAGCTCACTGCCGCTGTTGGATCGCAGCCATTACTGTTGTTGTTCTCCCCCGCACACACCATGCACCTCGGCTCCTTCTCCCCTTTTCTCATTTTTTCTTTTCCTCCTCCACACATTGCTGCTGCTATCACCTCCATCATTAAAGAAGGAGACAAGACGGACTCGACTTAGAAACCACTGTCACCATCGTTGCCGTCGCCACTGTGCCGCCACTGCTATGGTGGTCGCCGCGGCTACCACCAAGGAATTGCTACTACTGTCATGGCGGTCGTCGCCGTTGCTTGTCACTACGGTTGCCATCATCATCATCGTTTGCCGTAGTTAGGAAAGGAGATGAGGCAATAAGACGCCAAGCCATTGTCGCGAACGCTATTGCTACTGTTGTGGCGATTGTAGTTACTGGGTCGCTGTTTGTTGCTGCTGCTGTTATCATTGCAGTTGGGGTTATCGTCGGAGTCATTGCCGTCATTTCGATCGTCGTCGCAGCTGTTGCTGTCATCGAGCTCGTCGTCGTAGCCACCATTGTCACTGTGCTGCGGTTGTTGCCTCCGTCATTGCTTTTACTGCTACGGTCAGAGTAGGAGGGGAAACAGCACCGCTTTAAGGAGCATGAAATTGACGGGGAAAAAGAAGGAAGAAAATAGGGAGTTACATAGGTCGTCTATCTACTCCGGAGATCAAATCACCATGGAGGTTTGGATGTTGCTGTCACCGTTGTTGTTGCCACTATCACAGTTGTTGCGACCGTCCTCCTCCTCATCATCATCATTCCTTATTACTGTGAAGATCACTGTTGCTATCGTTGCTATTGCTGTTAAGGGTCGTCGTCACTGTCGTTAGGTGGTTGGCCTAAAAGGAAAAGAAGGGAATGGGAAAAGAGGAAGGGGCGACGGGAGGAAGGGAAGTGCGGTCAAGGAAGGCAGAAGAAGAAGAGGAGAAGAAAAGAATGATAGAAGAAGAAAAAAAAAAGAAAAAGTAAGGGAAGAAGGAAGAAGTATGGCCGAAAGGAAGAAGAAAAGGAATGAAAAAGGAAAAGGAGTAGAGAAAGAAAGGGAGCAAGGGGGGCTGGTTGGGAAAGGAAGAAGGAAAAGATAAGAAAAGAAAGGAAAAGAAAGAAAAGAAAGGGGATGGGACTTTTTTTTAAACAATTATGTATATATATTTATATATTATATTGTACTTATCTCTATTCTTATATTTCATATGTGTACGGAAATACGTTTAATTTTATGTTTTGGAATTTTACTACGAAATTCTACGTCTGTTAATTTGATTATTCAAAACATAAATATTTACTCTAAATTTTAATTTAATATTCCTAGATTTAAAATTTAAAATTAATTTTATTATTTAACTAAATATTGTTTAAAAATTTTGTTTTGGATTATTTATTCTTCTAATTTAATTTACCCAGACTATAGTTAAAATTTACAATTATTTTTATTTATCCATTTATATATCTATATTCAAATATTTTTCAAGTACTTCACTTCCTAAATTTATTCGATAATATATTTCATAAAATTCAATTTATTACGTTTTTCATCTTATCTTCCTTACAAAAGTCGTTCTTTCTAATTGTTTAAATTTTTAAAACCTATTATTATCACAAATTTAGAATAAAATAATATTTATTATTCTATTTATTTATTATAATTGTTTATATAACTTTTTGAAATTTTTTAGACTTCACAATAAAACCTATTAATAAGACTGTAAGCCCTCTCTCATAACTCGCTTTAGTAATACGAATTTCTTAACCTCAAAACCATGTAAGTTTCCTACCCCTCAACCCTTTTAATTCTTAAATATAATGATCTTAACATCTAGTAATATGATTATAAACATAAAAACATTAAAACTATGAATCTTTAGTTACACAAGTACCTATCAACCTTATAAATTTATAAATATATTAATTTGTGTCTAAAACCAATCTCTTAGGCATTAAATCATAAATTGAAGATAAGAATTTTACATGTTAGTGATTTGATCTTGCATTTATATAAGATTTTCTTGTTGGATCAAATGAAGGATTAAGAGTAATTAGCATAAGTAGAAATTTCACGATAATATGGATAAGTAAAGATTCAATAAGCAAAGTTTCAAGATTTTTGTAAAGAACTTAAGATTTTGGAATTCAAGATGACTAAATTGGAAATTGGATCAAGAAAATTATAGATACAAGAAGATTTTGAGAAGAATTCTACATATATGATTTGTTAAACAACCTTTGTCTAAGGTTTTTTGTATTTTTTATTTAATGAAGTACTAAAATTAAAAGTGTAACAAATTAATTAGTTGATAAATTTATGGATGTGAACTAATTTAAATTAGGCTTTTTTAAAAATCTAATTGATAAGTTTGACTAAAAAGAAAAGAAAAGATTCTCTCATTTGTTTCTATGAAATCACTCATTAATTAATGAATAATATTGTAACGTATTTATGTTACACCTTAACATCCTTAAGGCAAAATAGGTAATACACTACTAATGACAAGGACTAAAGTAGTAATTAGCTAGTTTAATAGTAAATCTTAACTAATTACTAGAAATAGTGTACAATATCAAACAAAATAAAATAAAAGAAATAAAAAAAAGTCTTTAGTTATTCTTCATGTCCATGTAAAGTTGATATATTTCCTAAGCAAAGCTTCCTAAATTTCCCTATCCTATTATAAGTCTCCAAATTGCTTGGCTGATGGATTTGAACTCCATCATCACCCTTGGGTTAAAGAAGATTTGCCTTCAAATCTTTGATAGGACAAACTTTTAGAACCTAAAGATCAAATAACAACAATTACATGCATAAAGGAAACATAAATAAAAGTAATCAACAATGCTCAATCCTTCCTAACTTAAACACTACCTTTGACCTCTAACCTCCAACTCCTTAACATAGAATGTTAGAACCTCTGAAAGGACTTTTGATAATGACAAAACACACATGAAATATTTACTAATGAAGTTATTTAGATATGCAAAAATGTTTTATCTATGACAAAATCCTTGATGAAATTCAAATAAATAAATAAAACTATGAAAAGCATTGTTGTCAAAATCGTGATTTAACTCGTACAATTCAACGATTTTACGAGTTTTTATATATATTTCTAGTTAACTCGCACATAAAATCGGAGAGAAGCAAAATCGTAATAAATTCGCGATTTTGAACAGTAAAATCGTTTAAAATCGCAATTCTATCCGTTTCAACCAATTCCACAAATATTTCCAACTACAGGCTTCAGCCATTTGGATCAGATCTAAATCCACAATCCACTAATTAGCTGCCCTACCCAATTAATAAAAGGCTCAGCCCAGCCTAGCCCAACCGGCGACTCTTGCTTTGGCAGGCTTCTATAGCAGTGCGTCCTTTGCATTTGTTGGCTTGCTATTGTACATTGAAGTTCTTCAGAGTTTAGTGGAAAGATGAGAAGAGAGACAGTGAAAACAAGAGGGGCGAGCCGAGATCCATAGTTCCACACTGAGCTGAGTTGATAGAAATTCAAAACAGAGAGCACCGAGCAGCGAGCCAACGATCCTTCTCCTTCGTGTTACGATTGTGTATTAAACGAAATTGGAAACAGTGAGCGCCGCCAAGTAGCGATCCTTCTTGCAGCAAGCCACCAAGTTGAGATCCATCTTCATAGACGCGAGTTTTGTGTTAGGTATGACTTGTATGACTAGCAATACTTGTATAGTTGTACTATAGTGTATCATGTGAATATTTATGCTTGTGATTGTGAATGGGCAATACTTCTAGTGAAGATGAGTTGATGGCTTTCAAGGCCTTCAAGATGAGTTGATGGCTAAATCTCCTAAAACGATTGACTTTTTTCAAGCACACAGTCTCAACACACGGCTTATACACGACCGTGCCTTCAATCGTGTACTTAACCGTGTGTGCTTCTGTAGATTTTCCAAGCTCAACACACGGTCGTGCCTTCAACCGTGTGTTCAACCATGTGTGCTTTTGTGGGCGTGTTTCCTTGACACACGTCTGTGCAATTTAATTACTCAACCGTGCTCTTCCCCTATTCCTTCTAAAAAGCATTTTTCTTCATGTTTTCTTATCCGATCTCAATCCAAGTTGATATCTTCTCTCAAAACAGTGGTCCTCAATCTTGAAACTGAAATATTTTTTTCTTTTAAGCATAAAAAATCTTCAAAATAACATCAATTTATTACATATACCACTAGAATTTATTAGAAATACAAGTGTTAATTTGTACTTATCAGGTACTTATATAATGACTTTTAGCTATTAAATTTTTTTAAGTAAGCTAGCTATTTAATCTTTGAGTTTGAAAGTGAAATATGTTCCGCTCCTAAGGCTAAGTAATGCAATTCCGCTAGTTGAACCCTGTCCAGTAGACTCCTTGTTCCGCTCATCCCCTTCGTAAGCTCTTTGATTGAGATACTATTACCTAAACTACTCTATCATGTGAAGTTCTGGAAATTAATAATATGTTCTTACTTCTTTCTATAACCTTGAATGATGCACAATGGACAATTAGCTTAGAGATGCAGGCCTTCTATGATGCAAGTTTACTCTTCCGAATTTGTTGTCTTAATCATACCGATGTTGCTATTTTTTTGTAGATAAAAATACCGTTGTTGGATAATCGAATAGGCACTTGACTATGCATTGCACTTGTTTAAAATTCTAAATATGAATCTTTTCCTCTACAGGAGAGTCTCCAGATAAGAGGAGCAAGTTAGGAAATTGCCTCATTAAGGCCCTTAAACTTGTTATATTAATTATTGGTAAGTTTTTTCACATCATGTTCTCTTTCCTTTTATTTTTTACATATGTATTTTAATAGATGTCTATCTATAGAACTTGTGAAATACCGTTATTTGTTAATGAAATATTTGAATAGTTCCAATATTATTGATTATGGAACAATCTAGGTGGATAATTCCTCGATGAAAAACCTTGAGCCAGTTAATCCGTAGTCATTTCCAAATGTATTATGTGCTTAAATATCAATGAAGCCAATTCTAGAGAAACTTAATCCTTCATACAAATTGCATTTAGAGGGTTTAGGTTGAGCATGTGGTATGCTAAGTTATATTGTTATAATTTGGAAATGGGATTATATTACTTAGTTATAAATTTATAATATACTCATTTTTCTAGCTTTATGGAATGTAAAACTTGTTACCCCTTATGTTTTGCTTTCCTTTTCTTGATGATGATTTAAAGAGAAGCTTTATAGTTATTTTTCTTGCTATCTCTTCTAGTTCTAATTAGTAATTACTTGTTACATGAGCATGAGCATGAGCAATTTACTTTATATATGTAATTTGTAAATATGTAATAGTACTTTATAGTTTTTACTTTCTACCATAGCTCTCTTTACTCCTTTTTTCTTTTTTTTTTTTCTTACAGGATTTTAAGTATTGATTGAGTTAAAATGTCATCTTCGAAATCATCTAGAGAGAGTTCGAAAAGAAAGAATTCACTTGGAAGTAGATCTGATGTAGGTTGGGAGCATAGAATTGATGTAGACAACAATGGGAAAAAAGTTAAATGTAAGTATTGTAATAAAGTTGTTAGTGGAGGCATTTACAGATTCAAGAATCACTTGGGGTATATGTGTAAAGATGTAGAGCCATGCACTAGTGTCTTGGAAGATGTAAAAAATGAAATGTTAACAATGTTGCTAAAAGCGGCAAAATTATCAAAAATGAAGAGAAAGCAAATTCATGGCATTGAAGATTCTGATGATGCTGATGATGAGGTGGAGCAAACAGGGATAAACAAAAAAGAAAGGAATTGCATGGACTTCTTTCTGAAACAAAAAAAAAAAAATTGGTCAAAGTGGAACACGGGCAACGCAAGGTACAATTAACCAATTCATGAAGAAAGATTTAAGAGAAGAATGTAGCCAACAAATTGCTCATTTTTTCTATACTAGTGCAATTCCATTTAACTGTGTCAAAAATCCAGAGTTTGTGAAGATGCTTCAAGTGGTTGGTCGATATGGATGTGGGCTTAAACCTCCTTCTTATCATGAGCTAAGGGTGACTTGTTTGAAGAAAGAAGTAGCTCGAATAATGGAATTACTTAATGACTACAAAGCTGAATGGAAAAAAACAGGTTGCTCTATTATGTCTGATGCATGGACTGATAGAAAGAGGCGTTCCATATGCAATTTCTTGGTTAATAGCCCTAAAGGAACGGTCTTCTTATCATCTATAGATGTTTCTGATGTATCCAAGACAACTGACAAAGTTTTGACAACGTTAGATGATATTGTGGAGAAGGTTGGAGAGGAAAATGTTGTACAAGTTATTACAGATAATGCTGCAAATTATAAAGCAACAAGAGAAAAATTGATGGAGAAGAGAAAATGCTTATATTGGACACCTTGTGCTGCACATTGCATCGATTTGATCTTGGAAGACTTTAAGAAGAATTTGAAGATCCATCAGGGGACAATTGCAAAAGGAAGGTGAATTACTACATATATTTATTCCAGGACTATGCTTATCTCAATTTTAAGAAGATACACTAAAGGGAGGGACTTGATTAAACCTGGTGCAACTCGTTTTACCACTTCGTATTTGACATTAGGTTGCCTTAGTGAGTTGAAAAGTGCATTGATGTTGATGTTCACTTCTAGTCATTGGAAATCATGTAAGTATTCCACCACAAGTGATGGAAAGTGGGTTCAACAAGTGGTTTTGAATAGTGGGTTTTGGAAGAATGTTATTGTTTACCTTAAAGCTGCATTTCTCTTTATTAAAGTGCTTAGATTAGTGGATTCTGATGATCAACCAGCTATGGGTTTCATTTATCCAGAAATGGATTGTGCTAAGCAGAAAATTAAAGCAAACTTCAACAATGTAAAGAAAAGGTAATATCATAACTTGTTAGCTATATATATATATATATATATTCTTTAGTGTTAATTTTAAAGTTTCATTTCTAAATTGAAATCATATTTATTTAATGTAGTTATGAACCTATCTTCAAGATTATTAACAAGAGATGGGAGCTTCAACTTCATAGACCATTACAGGCTACAGCTTATTATTTGAATCCCCATTATCATTATAGTGATGATTTTAAAGTTGATGTCGATGTTAAGATTGGATTATATGGTTGCATAGAGCGTATGGTTTCTAATCCAACAGAAAGGTGTAAGATTGATATGCAGCTTGAAAGATTTAAAGATGCTAAGGGACTATTTGGCATTAAAGCTGCAAGGTTAGCAAGAAACAAAAAAGCTCCAGCTAAATGGTGGGATTCATGTGGAGATAAATGCCTAGAACTACAAAAGTTTGCTATTCGTGTTTTAAGTTTGACTTATAGTTCTTCAGGTTGTGAGCGGAATTGGAGTGCATTTGAAACGGTACGATACAAATAGTTCTTTTATTCAATTATATATATTATTATTTATTAAGATTATGAATCTTATAAAGTTATGTATAACCTTTTTCATTTTCAGGTCCATACCAAAAAGAGGAATAGGTTGCATCAACAAAAGATGAATGATTTAGTCTTTGTAATGCATAACTTGAAATTAAGAAATAGGAAAGAAAGATGCATTGCTTACACTGACACTTCTACTTTCACTGTCGAAGATCTCTCATCTAATGATGAATGGATAGTTGAAGAAGAAAATGTGTTTGACTCATCAAATGAGAATGAAGTTCGAGGTGTGTTGCATATCTTTCCAAGTCTAAGGGATGAAGATAAAGATGATGCGGAGGAGGACGAAATCGGTGCTTATGTCAATTTGGAGAGTCCTGTCAGTAAGTCCCTAATCCCAAATGATTTAGACCTTCATGATATTGATAATGTTGAAGTTGAAATGCAAATAGGAACTTCAAAAAAAAAATTGGAATTAGAGGATATGGAAATCATTAGTAGCAATACACCTCATGATGATGTTGACATTGATGAAGAAGAAGATGATGAAGATGCAAATGATGATGATGATATGGATGAGAGAGATGGTGGAAATTATGATGATTTATTTTAGTTCTTGTTTTGTAATATGATTTATGATTTCATAACTTTTATTGAGACTTTTGGTTGATTATTTATATTATACAACTTATGCTTGATTATCTATATTATGACTTTTATTATGATTTGTGACCCAATACTATGCTGAAAATTTTAATTTATATTATCCATTATATTTTTTAATGACTATTGTAAGTAATTTTTTAATATTTAAAGGTTATTTTATAAAGGTTGTAAAAACTTACGTTTTTACGTTTCGTTTCTACATTCCAATTCTACGGACCCCTTGGCAATTCTACGTAAAATTGTGATTTTGACAACCATGATGAAAAGTAATGATCAATGGGAAGTAAGAAGTAGAGTAAGGTGATTAGAAGTTATGCTAATCAATAGCTTGAGAAGCTACACAAGTAAGAAGTTATCAAAAATAGAAGCAATAGAAGATTTGATAAAAGTAGATAAGAAAAGTATTTATGTATGAAGGTTAAAAGAAAAATTATATTATAGTATATAATTTCAAAAGCTATTAACTTTTTTATATTCAATCTTTTTATGGTATATTAATGTATTTCCTTAATTTTCTTTACCAAATCATATTATAATATATAGTTTTGAAAGCTTTTACCTTTTTTTTATATTCCACTTTTTATGTCATAATTAATATATTTCCATAATTTTTTTGTAAATTTAATTCAATTTTAGAAGCTTTTACCTTTTATATTATGCTAAGTTACTTATTCTACTAAAATAAATTCATTCCTAAAAGAAACATCATTAGTTAGTTATTATAAAATGAACACAATACATGATTTTCAAGTTTTACAACTTTTGATTCTTTTAGTTTCCATTTATAAATACTAATTTTATTACATTTTATTTATGAATCACTTGTTTAAGAGAACTTAAATTACGTAAATAATTTCAAAATGGGTGACTATTTAGTAATTCATCTTAAGCTAATAATTATATGAAAATTATTTAAACAGTATATAGTTTAGTAATAACAATTGCATTAAAGCACATTCCGCATTTGTAATATTTAATTTCAACCCATTTATATCAAAGATTTCATCATATTTAATTTTCATCTTAATGATGGTGTTAATAGGATTCTAATTTATGCTTTTACATGTAATTATTCATTCATACTCAAATATTTTATTGAGAGAGATAGTGAGAGAGAAAGAGTTTTTATGTGTTTATGGATAATATGTTACAATATTAATTAGTAAATGGATTTAATATGTAATTAGTAATAAATTAAATACTTTATTAAATATTTTATTAGATAATAGTTTTTGATAATATAAAAATATTAAATTATATTTGTAATTTTTGTTTTAAAAAACTTATAATGACAATATAAACTTCTATCTATGCATTGTGTTGGCTCATTAACTAGTTAGAATATAATTTAGAAGTCATAAGAACAAGAAGCTAAAAGAATGAAAATTTAGAAGAACATAACAAAATGAATCAGAAATCAGTTCAGGAATAAAGAAGATTTTACAACTGAAGGCCTAGCACTAAGGATTAAACACATTTGAGTAATATATTCGATTATATATATTTTAGGGAATGAATGCATTCAAATACAATTGTTAAGATGATATTTTTGTTATATGTCAGGAATTAAGGAAATATACAAAGAATGTTAACAAGTTATATTTAGAAGAATACCAAGCCAAAGATACCTTTTAATGAAGAAAAGAAGATATTTAGCATTTCAAGACTCAATGACCATTATTACAATTACATCAATCAAACTTTGAGGATTGAAGACTATATAGAGGATGAAGAATTGAAAAATGATGAGATAATAGGAAAGAGAACAAAATACAAAAATTATGCGAAAGTGCTTAATTCATTATTTACATAATGTATTGAGCTAAAGTGTGATGCAATCTATTGTAATCCCCAATAGAGTCATTATCTCCTTAAAAATAGTGGTAACAAACACGGAATAGTGGGGGAGACTTTATAGACTTGTATTAATCTTAGGGTATTGATTGTGAGACATGGCATAGCTATAGGAGCTATATAACAAATAAGAAAGGGTTAACTAAATCCTTAACACATGGTGCTAGAAGAGTAGATTGATGAATAAGACAAAACTACTATATATCACTACATGATATTCTCAAGTTCTATCTTCACTTTATTACATTTATATTTATCTATCTTATTGATCGTTTGAGATAGTGCATATTAGAATTCTATTTACATGCTATATCAATAACACAATCATATTAAGGCATACTACTTAATCCTACAAGAACTATACTTAAGCTTGTGGAATTTGTTGAATCTAGAAAGAGCTTAAAAGATCACATTAACTTGTTTGTGTTATCTTTGATATAAAACTATAGATTTGGATATGTTAGAATCTAATATAAGTCTAGTAATCTTTGGAAATCTTCAACTTTTAAGACGTGGGTTATGTTTTACAATGTGTAATCTATAAACAAAGTGAAAATTTTAAAATTTTGTAATGATAAATTCAAGCCCCCTCTTCTAGAATGTTCACTGAGACCAACATATACTCATGAAAGTCTTGTTAAAATAGCAAGTTACCATAGCATCTCAATATCAACTCCAAGAAGCCTCATTAACATCTTCAATCATTAATCTTGTAATACCTACTTATTCAGGCCTTTCATCCTACACATCATGTTGTCTCATCAACACTGCTTTTTCTTTTTTCTTTTTTCTTTTTTTTCCTAACTATGTATCTCTATGTAATCCTAATCTTCGTAGGGTTCATTGAGTACAATTTCACTTTCTTCCCATCCCTTTTAAAGGAGTACATATTACAATACTCACCATACATCACAGGATGGTAATACAACCATGGCTTACCCACTACAATATGAGATGTGGTCATCAAAATAAAACCACAATGAATCTCATCCTCATATTTGTTAGGAATTTAAATGGGCAATTAAGCTTGTTTCTCTACTCTAGCTCCTTTACCACTAAACAACTGTAACTTATATGGTGTAAGATATACAATTTTTTATAACCTCAATTTATCTACCATTGCTAACATAGCCACATTTCTATTGCTCCTATTATTTGTTATAACACTTAATGTGGAATATGTTTTCCCTTTGATTTTGATGGAGTAACATTAGAAATTCTATGATTAACATTAGTTATTGGCAATGTTAGACCCTTTATCTCCTTAGTAGACTCCTCCTCTACATCTTTTGCTTTAGACTCCTCACCATCATCTACTTAATTAACATCCTTCTCATCCTTACTAACAACATAATCATCATTAACCACCATAACGCTATCATTAGGACACTATGAAGTTATGTCCCTAAACCCTAAACATTTGAAACACTTAAGTTGGTTACTCCTCCTCTAAGAATCCTTAGTATTCTTTACCCTCAAATCGCCCCCAGCAACATACTTACTCTTCTTAGTGATCTTCTCCACATGCTTCTTAACAACTCTATTAGCTTGCTATCACTTTCTCATTAACCCTCTTATCAACCTTACTATCATCAACATGATCGAATTAATTTTTTTTAAACTAGTGGATTGAGATGTTACTTGAGGCTTATACAGACTTCTTTTTAGGCCTCTAATCTTTGCAACTCAACTATGTTAGCCTCCTCAAACTTTAGCTTAAGAATAAATCTTGTGATTGTTAAATCCAGAGGTTCAATTAAGTCATAGTTGATACTTAGCATCTCAAACCCTTGTATGTAGTCCTCAACACTCGGAACACCTTACCTTAAAATTTACAACCACATGTATAGTTGCCATCTATAATATCTAGCATGAATCTACAATGCATCAAATTCTTCTTTTCCTTATAGGAACCTATTTCACCCTATCTTGTGCATCATTGGTTCTTCAAGACATTCTTCCACCATATTCTTATGCCTCTTATAAACTTTATAATAGCTAGTTTCACTCTCGTGTCATCCTCACAATCATAGTTATTAATTAACTTTTCATCTTTGTCCATCTAGTTAAAGTATTTAGCTGCATTACCTATTCCATCATAGGAAGAAACTTTCAACTTTATTGACCGCATGCCTCTCAACTATTGTCTCATTGGTTTCTCATCATCCTCGTCATAAACTAGATTGTCTACAACCTCTCTTAGCTCACTAACCCATCGTGCGCCTCTATTTTAACTTACATCATAGTTCATATTACCTTAGAATGTCCTCCATTATAATTATGACTAACACATTTAACATAGTTATCATACATTGTACCCCTCTCCCAAGTCCTCTCACTACACCCTCTAATCGATCTCCTAAGTCTTGAAAATTTTCCTTTTGCCTCTCTTTAAAAGTGCGCATCAAATCATTCACTTGCTTAAAGTTCCATGGGAGATTAAAGATGTGTAATTATTTTTTATGTTTCTTGCATCACTCATAAGCCCTTTTTCCACTATCAACTTACCTAAATCTAGATCATCATTCATATCATAAAATAATATCAAAAACTTAAATAATAATGATTTCTCCCCTTTTTCAACTACTAAAATTCAAAATTTAGAAAGTCAATTTTTTTTTCTAAGTTAAAATAGAATAAAGGAAAATTTCGAAAATTAGGACACTATAATGTCAATGCATAGCCAACACCAAGTCATAGCATATATGCCATATTAACCTTAACTCCCCTTATTCTTCCTCTTGTTGTCTTCTTCTAATTCACCTATAGGCATAACCACACTCCCTTCAACATTCACTTATGTTCGTTACATAAATATGGTGGCTACACATCTACTCACTAGCTATGCATAGAGACTACGATCATGCACATGGACAATTGCTTATAGATTACTCTCTATCACTCAACCACACAAACTACTACTCAACCTTGCTGCCCGCACCCATTGAATAACCTACAAACTCAGTGCAACCAACTAAAACAACACCATGATTACAACATCGTAACATTATGCAAGGATAAATCAACAATAATTATTAGTCTTGTTCTTCCAAGTAATCCTCATCCTCTTCACATGTTTTACAAAGTCCCTATCAAGAAAAAGAGAATATGTATATATATTAAAAAAAAGACATATGAAGTATATGTCATAAAGGATCCACACTTAACATTGCCTCAAAATAGTTCATAGTAGACAAAGGTTGGGCAATTGAATGTTTTAATTAGATAATACATTACTAGTTCCATAATTCAAATATTTTTAACTATTATTTTAGATGTTGTAGTTGTACTTTAAATCATAAAGCATATAACTTAAGCTATGATATAAGAACCCTCAACTATATGACAAATTATTTTCTTCTTGTTCACAAATGTAGAAGTAAATTGGTAAATCAAATAAAGGAAAGAATATAGTTTGGTGTTGGAATCAATCACATTATGGTTAATAACCACGATAGCTTCTTCAAAAGTTGATATATGTTGTATCAAAAGATGATCGCAAGGAAGATATTTTATATTGAAAGTTTCTTGAAGATTTCATTAAAGGTAATTATATAGATTATACTAAAGCTTTCAGTGCCAAATCTTCAAGAATGTCACATGGAAATGGAGGTCTAAGGCATTATGTGGCACTTGAAGAGCCTACTGTAGTGAGAAGGCATCATACCTATTCCCAAAGAGAATGTTTTAGTAATGTAATGTAAATAGTCAACTGCTAACTAATGGAGATCGATCTAGTTTTGTTTAATTACAAAACAAAAGATAATTTTAATGATTAATGTGCTCTTGAGTATATGACTATCATGCATGACTGGTTTCCTAGAAACCTATTGCGAGTGACCTTTACCTTTAGTGTCTCATGAAGCATTTCTTTAAATAGTCAATAATATGTGAATTTTTCATGTCTTTGGTTAAGTTTGCATGCATCAAATACCTACTTTTTGACTCTCTTTTTTTTTTCACGCAATATACGTAAATTTAACAAAATATCTAAAAGTAAATTCGAAAATGATTATAATGGTAGGGTTTAGAATGTGTGATTCATTTCACAAGTTCTCTGTTGATAGAGATGCTAAATGAACCAAGAACTAATTAGCAAGAAAGCTAACTTATAAGAAATACACCTCCATATGAGCATGCTTAGATATAGTGCTTAATAAAAAAACTTAGTATGAAAGGCATTCAACCTAACAATAACTCATAAATATAAAAATGTTGGTCCAATGGACTTCACCCTCAAACACCCCTTAAGAGCATTCTAATGTAAGGAGCCTAATTTTTTAGCACAAGGAATTCTAGTAGATAGAAGTCTATAAGTAAGCTTAGGAAATCAAGTGAATATTTAAAGTAGGTTAAGCATTCAAGAGGGGTTTCAAGAGATTGTGTAAAGTTTGAAGTACCTCAAAATTGAATAATTTATGAGACATATTTTAGAGATATTTGAGATGAATATAGGAGGTATAGAACTTAGAAGCCTAGTCTTTGAAAGCTTGAAAAGATTTGTCTAAACCCTATGGATCTTAAGCATGTACTTAATTGTTCCAAAAGGTAAAGAATTGTTAAAGCTTACACTTCATTTTTGTATCAAGCATGTACTTGCTTGTTCCCAAAGGTAAAGAATCATTAAAGCTTACACTTCATTTTTACTTAATTATATTACACTAATTTAAAATCCTAAATTAAATCAAATTATTCCAATTCAAGGCCTAAGAGCTAATAAGAAGGCACCATCTTAAAGTCCAAAAAAATATAGTCATGCATTGCATACATTTGGTTCAATTAGAATGGGAATAATTTTTCATATGTAATTTGATAGAATTAGAGTCCATTAACTTAAAAAAAAAAAAGAATGAAATTTTAGAACCAAAAAGCCAAAGCTCATTAATATTTTGTGTGCATAATACAACGGGGAAAAATAGTAGCTCAGTCGATTGGTATATCAGTGTGCAAACATGGAAATCATGATTTTAAATCCTAAGGGATGCAAAAATTGAACCCCATTTTTTTTTTAATCAAGCGTGTGTACGTAATGCACTGTGCAACTACGTCACGAGAACAATGCCAAGCACTATTCCTCATCTCCACCTTCTAGATTTGTGAATTAGCCAAATTAGGAAGGAAAACTTCCATGTGATTATAACAATTTTTTAGCCCATTTTTAACTCGTTCTTTCACCATATCAAGCCAAATAAAAAATAGAAATCAATTATAGGAGTGGGATACAAGCTAAATAAGTCCAAATTTGTTTCAAATTAATTAGGAAACTACTTCAAAATCAGACTTAAAGTTAAGAAAAAAAGTGAACGAAGTAAATAAACCTTAGTCTTTAGGAACAAATTTGGGACAATTCTTGCTTAGTAAACATGAACAAAAGATATGTCTAAAGCAAGTAAATCACATGGAACATGCCTATAATATTTCATTGGCTCAATTGATTCAAATTTGTGCTTAATTCTAGACTCAAAGATTCATAAACCTTAAATAGCTATTTTCAAAGGAAATCCAATCTTTAATGAATCTATAGTTTCTTGGAGACAAATTAACACCACAATACTATAAATAGGGGTCCTTAGAACTAGTTGGGGGAGGCTTTTCTAAAAAACAATATTCAATCGGATAAATTTCTTACTCTCTCTCTCTGGCTCGCTACCTATCTCCTATACCTTTCTCTCTCTTCAATTTCTCTTTCATTAGAGAAAATTGAACCAAAATGAAGTAACCAAACATGTCCCCATCACTAAAGGAGTAAAACCCAATAATCGGTTGGGTACAATCAGCTACAATTTGCTTCAATTTGATTAAAGATCAAACTTAGGGTTCATACTCTTTTTGGTCTTGGTTTGATTTAAATTGGAATAGTAAGAGTGCTTTGATCTAGAACTTGGTTGAGGGTTTTTGTTGTCCATGTTACTAGGAGGCATTTTGAAAATCCACCAATCGCCACCATTGACCAGAACACCCTTAACTACCATTGCTCAAAGTGCATGTGAGATAAGTCTCCTAATCATTATTTAGATTTTTTTATTAATATATAATAATACATTAAATAATGATAATTTTTTTTGGGAATAATTAAGAAATTAGATATTGTTTGTTACATGTTTATGTCTATGCTAAACTGTTTATTATGTCTCTACAAGATTTTGATTTATTGATAGTTTTTTTTAATTAATTGATTTTTTTCTTTATCATTAACTTTATAAAAAAATAAATTTTTATCATTTAGAAAAAAAGTTTTACGAAAAAAAACTTTTAATGGTCTTTTAAAAAAAAGAATTTTTTTTAAAGGGAAAAAATGAGGATTTTAGAGTTTTTTTTCAAACAAAAAAAAAGGCTAATAACGTAAAGTGAATTTTTTTAATAAATTAAATCAGCATATTAAAGTTTTCTTTAAAAAAAAAGTGAATCATGACTTGTTTGATTCCGAATAGAAAATACATAAGCACTTTATGGGGCAAATCTAAAATTTAAAAAAAAAATTATTATTATTATCCTTCTTATCTCTTTTCTTGTAAATAATTAACTTTTTTTATACTAGAGATGACATAATAAAATATAATCAAAATTTAGGTGGTAACCATAGGAGTTCAATAAGTTAGTCATTGAATATGAAATATCTGGTTTTCTTCTTCTTCTTTTTTTCTTTTTAAGAATTTAATTGACTAGTCAATTAATCCTAAATTAACTTTTTTTCTCCCAACTTTAGTTGGGTGGCTACTCTAATTTCCAAAATAAATGAGAAAAACCAAGTTTTTTCTAATTTAAGTTAAGGATTCACATTAAGTGGGCATATGATTTAATATGAATTAAATTAGAAAAAATAAAATAAAAAATTAGACTTGATAGCTTGGTGACTCCACTCGGGCTCTTAAGTGGGCTAGCTACGTAAACCTTCTTAAATTATAATTTATTTTAGATATCCTTAATTTTTTTATTTTTTTTTGTAAATATTTAGTTATACTAACGTTTTTATTTGAGAGTAATGTAGGGATTTAGAGACTCAACTTTGAAAAAGGGAGGGGGGGAATGGTCAAACTCGACCTTAAGATAGGGAGCTATTGTATAAGTTCTCAATGCAGTAGGGTAACCACCGCTTAAGACCGATTAAGCTATCCCACCCAACGCTTTGATGTGGCTTGAGATTCGTTTCTTCAAAAATGCAAGAGGCCATAAAGCTTAGAGACCTTTAGAACCTATCCTTTTGCATACATGAGTTTTTGAACCAACAAATAATTAATGATGTGGCACCTTGAAAAGGTTGCATCTTCAAGTTTTGAAATCGTTTCGTTTTGTAAATTTTCCTGTAATGTTTTTTATTATAATAACGATTTAGAATTTTTGTAAAATAGGATATTTGTTTGTAACATAGAAATTTCATTTGTAACTTTACTAGATGGCTAACACTTCAATTGATCAACTTCTTTGCAAAGAGATCCAATCCGCAAGCCCTTAGACTTGAAGCTAATATTAGATCATTGGCTCACTCTGTATAATCCAAGAGATTAGGCTATCATAAAGGACAAGATTGGGCCTATGCTCTCATTAATGAAGATCAACATCAACATACCTTTGATTCTTGCTGCATTATACTTCTAGGAGCTTGAGCCTATGGCTTTCTTTATCTGTCCGCATGAGATTACCCCAACCATTGAAGAATATACACAACTTCTCCAAGCTCCTCCACTTTCTAAATGGGTAGATATGCTAGATTTAGATGTTAGACTAGGCAACATCTTCAGTAGATTTTTAGGGATCCGCAAATCAATGATCAACAAAGCATTGGGGGATGGCAATGGAAATTGCCTTTCATTAGATGACATACATACAAGGTTTAGGGCAGATTTTGATTCTAAAGATAAGAAGGATATCCTATATGGAAACCCTAAAAACTACAAATAGAATAGAATTCATGCCTTCATCTTAATGGCATTTACAATCCTTCTTTTCCTACCAAGGCCTTCCACATTCATTATAGAGTTGTAGAATTAGTGACTTTATTTTTAGAAGGAAAGTCTTACAATCCAACCCTCTCAGCTAAATAGATCCAAAACTTGAATTTTGTGAAGAAAACGGTTCATGGAATCTTTTGATATAGCATCAATCTAGTCTTGATCTAGTTTGTGAGCCATCATAAATGTTATAGCCTAAACATGATTAGACAATCATTAGCCCAATAGATCGACCTTATAGATTCTTGTGTAGATAGGATGAAATTACGAGATGATGTTCCTAGCCATAGTTGGGTTAAGGTACTTAAGAGCTTTAGTGCTAAAGATATCTTATGAACTACCAAATGAAACTACTACAATAAAGTTATTTTGATGTGCAAAAACTTTCAAGAAATTCCATTAATTGGGCTTAATTAGTGTACGTGCTATCATCCATATTTAGTAGTTTGTCAATTTAGTACAATCGAAGACATATTCTATAGACCTTCATTGTTGTTAGTTACAGTTGAACTTCAAGACCCAAACATATTAGTAACTAACAAGGTTGCTAAATTGATAGAGGTAAGGGCCTTATGGGAATCCCAAATTGAAGGCCCTAGTATTGATCTAGGAGAATTGGATGGTGAAGTGGGAAAACATCGAGCTATTAGGGATTTTGTTATTAACCAGCTATATAAGATAAGAGAAAGGATGTATTGGGCTCTCGATGTCATTCATCCTACACCAAGTAACCTAAGCCTAGAAATAAAGACTTATGTGGAGTTGGTGTAAGCTCGGATGGAAGTCTATTTTGAAACTATGGAAGGTAAGAAGGATGTATGGGAAAATAGATTCAAGGAATCTAACCATAGGAATAAAGCACTTAAAGCCCAATTGAGGAAGGCTTAAAAGAAGGTTAGGGAATTAGAAGCTACTGCAAAAGCAAAGGGGAAGAAGAAAGAGTCAATGCCCATCCATCAAAAGAAGAAGAAGTTAAAAGCTATTAGAGAAACTAGCGGCCATGGAAAAGAAAAACTTAGATTATAGAACTTTCTTTTTACTTTAGATATTTTTCTATTTGAATAATGTAATCAAGCTTCAAAATTTGCAATATTAATAAAATTTCAGCATTACCACATCTTTAATTAGTTATTGGTTCCTATTTTTGTATCTGTATGTTATACATGCATCATATTTTATTTCTTGCCCTTTACATATGAAAAAGAGAGAGAGAGAGAGAGAGAGAGAGAATTAATGCTTACTAATAAGATTTGAGTGTGATCTAATCTAGGTACCAAAGGTAGCTTCTAAATAACTAAACCCCCAAAAACTCCAATCAACACCCATTCAAGATCTAAGATGGCTAGTAATGGCAACAATAATAGCAATAGCAATACCAACAATGGTAGTGGCAATAGCTCCAACACCTCCCCTAATCCAAAAATTGTTTCATTAGAACAAACAATCCAATGATTGACCAATCAAGTATGCTTCTTGACTGAGAGCATTAGTCTCCTTCTTGCCACCTAACCCGCTTAAGAGTAACACTTAAAGGCTAGAAAAAGGAAAAGCAGCTAAAATCTAGCTGCTTAAATATGAGGAAATCAACTCCCGAATCAATCCTACATTTGAACATAAGCCCTATATAACAATTAATATGAAGCCAACTCTCAATGACCTTAGAAGAGAATTGGAAGATAGGTAAAAAGAAATGGAAAGGTAACTCTTCTAGCAATTTGCTGACAAAATGAGAACTTTGGAAGGCCTTAACAATTTTGATTTAATTAGCATCACTAATTTGTCAACCTATAACGCTAGTGTTTACCTAGAAAAACTCAAAGTGCCAGAGTTTGAGAAATATGATGGCACTAGTCGTCCTAAGATGCACACAAGGCTATATGTGTGCAAGATGAGTAAGTATATACAATAGGACAAACTCATGGTCTAAGACTTTCAAGATAGCCTTACAGGTCCTACTTTAGCCTAGTATACACAATTAGATCTCAGTTATGTCAATACATGGGATAAGTTAGCTCACATATTTTATGATTAATACAAATTCAACATTAAGGTTGCCCCTTTAGTATGGGATTTAGGGAGTCTTCGAAAAAAGCACAACGAGTCCTTCAAAGAATATGCTCAATGTTGGAGGGCTCAAGCTACAAGGGTTTCCACTTCACTCTTAGCGAAGGAGCTAACCTTTATCTTCATCAATACATTGGAGAAGCCTTATTTCATACATCTCATTAGGCAAACCTCATTTAGCTTTGTAGAAGTAATGGCAGCAGGATGCAAGATAGAGAACGCCATTGCTTCTAAAAAATTCCTAACTAGTGACTCTTCTAGAATCACATCTTCACCGAGACCTATAGGGAACAATAAGGGCAAAGAAGCCATAGTTATTGTGGTTAGCTCAAGCCAAAACAATAAGTCCAGTTCTCACATTTCTTTTTAAACCATAACAACCTTGATAACAACTACCTCAATCCAACAACAACCAATGAATCAGACTTAAACCAACAGGACACCAAAATAATCCACTCCAATCTTAGTTTTGCTTAGCCAAGTTTTCACTCGGCTTCGAGCAGACAATTTAATTAGCTTTGAAATTCCCAATATACTATACAAGCCAAGAGCTTTTGACCACAACCTCAAATGTGATTATCATATGGGGTAAGAAGGACACTCAACTGACACATGCTAGAGGCTTTGAAACAAAATCTAAGACTTCATCGATGCTAGAATAATGCAATTATATCTCATTAATGCACTAACTCCAAATGTTAGCAATAACCCACTACCTAATCACTATCTTGTAATCAACATGATCACCATTGAAGAGTTGGAACATGAGATTAACTTAAGTAAATTACCCATCTCAATTGAACGAGTAGCTAAGAACTTACAACAAGCAGGGTTCTTACCATATTTGAAGAAGCAGACCCAAACAAAATTTGCATTCCAAACATTGGACATTCGAGTAAAGCTAATTCTAAAACCTTACAAGGGGTTAAAACAAGAAAAGTTAAAGCAAAGGTAGCAAGTAGAGGACCCAATAATGGGTTTACTAGGGAAACCCGGAGGAAAGTTTGATTTCTTTGTCAATTACTCCAGCTAGCTACCAATTCATCCTAAACTAACCCCAAGTGGTTAAGGACATAAATTTAAAGAGGAAGACAACCTTCGAGATGGGAATGATAGGTCCATCAATATGATTGGATCTAATGTGAAACTAATAGTTATAAAGTGCTACAAGGAACTAAAAGAAGAGTCAAAGGCTCTAAAGAAGAAGTATGCATTCCATGTCCCGGTTACCTTAGAAAATTATAAAGTGGCAACATTTAACTATCAGGCTGTCAACTAGAAAAAAGCTTCCAATTCCATAGTAAGAGGAATCACTCACTCGAGTAAGGTTTATGACCCTAAAAATAAAGCTTTTGTTGAAGAACCTATAAGTAAAATTGTTGGGTTTGAAAAAGAGGAGGAAAGAGACTTCTTACATTCACAAAGATGATTAAATCAAGCGGGTACAAATTTATGGAGCAACTCACCAAAGTCCCCACCCAAATGTCACTTATGGGTCATCTCATTTCATTTGAGCCACATTGAGAAGCACTTTTCAGGGTATTTAGGCAAGTCAAATTACTAGAAGGCATTTCAACAGAGAAATTAAGCTGTATCACCAACTCAATCCACACAATGGATTAGACACCCTTCTCATCAGAAGAGTTAGGAGAAGATGGTAGTTAGCATACCAAACCACTTTTTAGGTACCCTTGATCTATTGAGAGTTAATGAGCAATGTTAAACTAAGCTCAACAATAGTTAAAGCATTTGACAACCCTAAAAGGGAAATCGTAGGGGAGATTAGTCTACTAATGAAGATTGGCCCACATGTTTTTAATATCTCATTTCAAGTCCTCAATATCTCAAGGTCCTTTAACTTACTTTTAGGAAGGCCTATGATACATATAGTAGGAGCCATACCTTCAAGCCTCCACCGAAAGGTCAAGTCATATCAAATGGCTAAATAATCACTGTTTTAAGTGAGCAGGACTATGCCATCTACAAATAAATGGCCATACCTTATGTTAGGGACGATGGGCCTAAGGACTTTGGACTCTAGATATTCGATGAAGTATGCATGGTTACTAAAGAAGAGGCAATGAAAGTAAGGCCTCAATTTAAGAAAGGACAATAAGGGGCATTCAGATTAGGGTATGTCCCTACTCTAAAGGAAAAATTCCAAGCAATATATGCTAAGGGAAAGAGGGGAGACAGACTATATGGTGCCCCCAATGAGTTTTCCACCCCTTCAAAAGATGTTTTCTTAGCCAGCTAACATTCAAGTTCTGGAATCAATCCTAGCCAACTCCAACAAAGTTATCAATAGTAATAGCCCATTAGTAGGAACCTCAACTTCCTGTGCCTCCAATTCAGCTTTGGCTCTTAATAATTAGCTTTCCTATCCCCTTAATAGCACTAGGCCTACTTTAGAATAAGAAATAATCGTTGTTTAATATTTTTTAGTTTACAATCATCATTGTTTAAAAATAAGTTGAACACTTCAACAAGTTAATTAATAAAATTAGAAGTTATTTCAATCATACCTTCTGCCATTTGTTTTACTTATACACTTTTCTTCTTCGCTTCATTTCCACATAGATTCAACATTCTTGATAAACACAAGAGATATCTTGTGCATGTAGATAATGAAAATGTTGATGTCACTTCTGACTCTATTGGGTTAGTTGTTGGGAATGATATTAATGATTACAAAGAAATATAAGAGAGTTGGCAAAAATATGCAAAAGGTAAAATTTCAATTGATGAACTGACAGAGATAATTAATTTAAGAATTGAAGAAGATCCCAAAAAAACCTTAAATTAGGGACAATTTGAGTAATGAACAAAAACGTGAGTTAGTTAAGCTACAATATGAATATTTGGATGTATTTGCTTGGTCATATGGAGATATGCAAGGACTTGATCGATCAATACTAGTTCATAGCTACCTATAAGAAAAGATGTCAAACCTGAAAAACAACAATTAAGGAGATTTTGACCTAACATCTTACTAAAAATCAAAGAAGAAGTTATTAAAGGTCAAGTTATTAAAGTATTAGACTATCTAGAGTAGGTAGCGAACATAGTCTTGATTTTGAAGAAAAATAAAAAAGTTCAAGTATGTGTGGACGTTTGAGATCTAAACCAAGCTACACCAAAAGACAATTTCCCCTTACCCCATATAGATGTCTTAGTAGACAATACAATCGTAAGTCATCTCTTCTCTTTCACGGATGGCTTCATGGGCTATAATTAGGTAAGAAAGGTAGAAGAGAATAGGACCAAGATAACCTTTATCACAATCTAGGGTACATTCTATTATAAATTCATGCCCTTTGATTTAAAAAATGTTGGGGCAACATACCAAATAGCAATGGTCGCACTACTTGACAACATGCTGCATCGAGAGGATGAAGTATATGTTGACGACATGATCACCAAATCCAAAAAAGGGGAAAATCGTTTGGTTGTTTTATGACAGCTATTCAATTGATTGAGGAAGTTTTAGCTAAAATTGAACCTAGAGAAGTGTGCTTTTACAGTCACATCTAACAAGCTATTAAGGTTTATTGTAAGTTGAAAGGGCATTGAAATTGGTCAAAATAAGGTAAAATCCATATTAGAAATGTCTTCCCCACATACCATCAAAGAGATTAGAGGAATACTAGGGAGACTAAACCATACAACTTAATTCATTTCACAACTCATAAATAAATGCTACCTACTATTTAGGCTTTCAAAGAAAAATGCTACGATGAAATGGGATGATGAATATAAATAAGCATTTGCAAAGATTAAGGAATATCTTATGAATCATCCAATTTTAGTAGCCCTTAAACCTGGAAAGCCTTTATTCTTATACCTCACTTTTCGAGTCGATGGGGTGTGTATTGAGGTACAAAGATGAAAGAGGAAGGGAACGTACCATATACCATCTATAGACACCCCATTTTTGCCCCGTCTAGATTTTTTTAATAAATACATAAATGAAAATCATAAAAAAAATAATAGTAATAAAAGGCCTGGTTTATTAATTAGTAAAAATAAAAAATAAAAATAACAATAATAATAATGATAAAATACATTTAGTTTTCTAAATTAAATTTATAAATCTCAAAATAACAAAAAAAATTAGCAAAATATTAGGTTAATGTATAATTTGTGTGTAATAATAAACTGCTGGTCCGCATGCATGCTTGGAACGTGCAAAGGAGATGTCAGTCGTGGGTTCGAATCCACAAGGAGGCACTTCGTGCCATTTTTTTCTTCTTTTTCCTTGAGCTGACACGTGGCAACATGCAATTGGCCATGCGCACGTGACTATCTTCTCCAGTGATTCAATGGCAACGAAACAAAGGGGTATGGAAATTGGAGTAAACCCGAATGGGATATAACAATTTTTTGCTCAAATCTTTTTGGGATAAACCTAAAACACCTCTAAACAAAGGATTTACATCAATCTTTTTTTAATCGGGAAGAAAGAGAAGAGAAAAAAATGAAACCGTAGTCATGGTTTAGATCCATGTTCATCCGCATCCGGCCTTTGACATCTATAAATAAAGGTCAATTTTGAAGAAGAGGAAGGAGGAAAATCAAAAAAGAGAGAAGAAGAAAAAAGAAAGATGAGCACTCGAAAAAAAAACACACATACACCTATTGGAGCTCTCTCTCTCTTTAGGTTCCCCGCCATTGACACCGCAAACCACCACTTAGGGCAGTTTCTAACGAGAAATAGTTTCACCAAGCAATTCCCTACCCTTAGAAGGTTCGAAACCCTCTACCAACCAATGTAAACGACCGCCAAAACGCCGTCGGCGTGGATCTTCCAGTTGCTGCGATCCGATCCGACCAACCCGAACCGTACCAACCCTCGTCCAAGTTATTGGGTTTCATGTTATTATTATATTATTATTATCACTAGCTTTAATTGATAATAATATTAGTAAATAAAAACAAAAAATAAACAAATAAATAATTATAATAAAAAATTAACAAAAATGATAAAAGACATATGTTTTAGGAAATTTTTTTCTTTTGTTATTGATAAAATTAGGTTTAGAATTTCTCTTTTGTGTTTCTTTTAAAATTTTCTTAATTTAATGTGTGAGTTTTTCTTTAAAAAAAACATATAGATAAGTATATAATGTTTTATCACCTAGAAAAATGATTTTTATGAAATAAAATTTTAATTGATGTTTTCAAAACTAGAGGGTTTTAGTTTTGTTTTTCAAAATTGAGGAATAAATTTTAGGTTTAGAATTTTTCGTTAAAAAATTAAAATGATAATAAATGTAAACTTGACCTATTTTCATAATTAAAATTAATCAATCCATTAAAGTTTTATAAAAAAATAGAACTACGTCGATTTTTTCCTAACTAGCGGATACGTAGGCACCTATTAGATAACCACATATAAAATAAAAAAAAAAAAATTTGTTCTTTCCCGATTTCAATTTACCATATAAATAAAAAAAACATTTTATTCTTTCCCAATTTCAATTTACCATATAAAAAAACAAATTTACAAAAAATATTTTATCCTTTTAAATTTTCAATTTATAATATGAAAACATAAAAATATGTTATCCTATTTTTAATTCAAGTAGAAATGCAAAGGTTTTTATTCTCTTTTATTTCATTTTAAAATAATAATAGAAAATGTATAATAAAAAAAAATTGATTAAAATTTTTTCATGCTATTTCATACTTTATATGGAAACATTATGTCTTGTATACATGATGGTGAAAAGAATTTACAAAAAGCTTTTACTTCATTTTCTTGAAAAAGTTAATAAGTGGTAACCATTTAGGTTTTAATAGGATAGCCCCCGAGTCTAGATTCTCCGGTTAATATTTTTTCTAAATTGTTTTTTTAGAAAAATTCATAGACTAGTAGCTAATTAAAGTTATTCCACCTCATTAACCTTAACTTATCTTGTTTTCCAACTTAAGTTAGTGAAAACTCCAATTTTCTTAAGATAATTAAAAATATAGTTTTTCTTTAATTGAAGATAAACCCACTTTCTATCTAACAATTGAAGAAGCCTGAGATGACAAGTATTGGCACCAAGATATCAAGACATTTCTCCAAGAAGGTAGGTACCCTAAAAAGGCCAACAAAAATTACCAAAGAACACTTAAAAGGCTAGCAAGTCATTTTCTATTAAGTCTACGCTTTATAGAAGATCATTTGACATAATATTGTTAAGATGTATAGATAAAGAAGAAGCAAATACTCTGAGGAAAGAAATACGTGAGGGAGTATGTGGCCCCCACATAAATGGCCATATGCTTGCTCTAAAAATCATGAGAATAGGCTACTATTGGTTAACAATGGAATCAGACTGCATTAAATATGTAAGGCACTATCACTTGTGCTAAATGTATGCCAGCAAGATAAACGCTCCACCTCAAGAGCTCCATTCACTCTCAGTGTTGTAGCTATTCTCTATATGAGGAATCGACATTATTGGACCAATTAATCTAAAGGCATCTAATGGCCATGGATGATTTCACTAAGTGGATTGAAGCCCCATCACATGCTAGTGTTAACAAGGGAGTTATAGTTAGCTTCATGAAGAGAGACATAATAGATCAGTATGGAGTTCTAGAATCAATCATCATTGACAATGGCACCAATCTCAACAACAAGTTAATGATGCAATAATGCCAGCAATTTAGGATAAATTATAGAAACTCGACTCTATACCAACCTTAAATGAACAGAGCAATGGAAGCAACCAACAAGAACATTAAGAGAATTATTGAGAAAATGGCTATCACTTACAAAGATTGGTATAAGATGCTACCTTTTGCATTCATGGCCTATAGAACATCCATTCAAACATCTATTCGAGCCACTCCCTACTCTTTAGTGTATAATATTGAAGCAAATATTGCCAATTAAGTTTAAGATCCCATCCTTCAAGGTCTTGTTAGAAACGTAACTAGAGGAAAGTGATTGGATGAAGAAAATGATTGACCAACTAAACTTGATTGATAAAAAAAAGACTTGCAACATTATGCCATGGTCAATGCTAGAAACAAAGAATGACTCAAGTGTTTAACAAAAAAGTGCAATCATAGAGTTTTATAGAAGGTAATTTGGTACTCAAGAAGTTTCTATCTAACGTACAACCCAAGAGGCAAATTCACTCCAAATTATGAAGGTCCATATGTTGTGAAAAGGGTATTATCAAATGGGGCATTAATATTAGCTCTATTCGATTGGCACTCATGGCCTATAGAACATCCATTCAAACATCTATTCGAGCCACTCCCTACTCTTTGGTGTATAATATTGAAGCAAATATTCCCAATTAAGGTTAAGATCCCATCCTTCAAGGTCTTGTTAGAAACGTAACTAGACGAAAGTGATTGGATGAAGAAAATGATTGACCAACTAAACTTGATTGATAAAAAAAGACTCGCAACATTATGCTATGATCAATGCTAGAAACAAAGAATGACTCAAGTGTTTAACAAAAAAGTGCAATCATAGAGTTTTATAAAAGGTAATTTGGTACTCAAGAAGTTTCTATCTAACGTACAACCAAAGAGGCAAATTCACTCCAAATTATGAAGGTCCATATGTTGTGAAAAGGGTATTATCAAATGGGGCATTAATATTAGCTCAAATAGACAGTTCATATTAGAAGGACCCTATAAATGTAAATGAGATTAAGATGTACTATCCTTAAACAAGATTAATGAAAAATTTGCCAAAGTTTTATAAATGCTAGCAATCGTTACAACTTCATAATTTAGTTTTCATTTCTTACAAGCAAAGTTGATATCCCCGATAGTCATTAAATGTTGGAGCAATCATTAACCAACCACCACACTAGTAAGTTCTTACTTCACTCTCCTATCTTATCCACATTCCACTCCATAATGGTAAAACTCATTAAATGTTTTATTTTGATCTCACTCTTCTTAAATCGTAAACTTGGTGTTGTTTCAGGATAGGGCCAAATCATAAAAACCAAATTTGTAGAAAAATGAGAAGACTCAAAAAAGAATTGGAGAATACAAAAGATAAAGGACAATGTCTTGGGTAAAGAACATAAGCAAAAAAGTGATTAAAAGACCGCCTACATCAAATTGTCTGTTTAAGTTAAGATAGAGACAACAGGTGAAGATTAAACTATCATGAAGGTTGGTTGTTTGGATGCTATCTATTGGAACCAAGCAAGTATCTACACTTTAAAGGTCATCATTAAATGCTCTTAAACTCCTTGCCTCTACCAATAAATTGAGCTTTTAATGAGAATCCTTCATCTTAAAACTATTCCATCGAGCTCACAATGATGAGTCATTCTCCTTTCAAAATTACTAGTTAATTAGCCTATAAGAGCACTTTCTCAATCAATCTTTTCTTTAAGGTTGCTAATCTAATAAGACGTTTCATGTTATCGGTTAGTCAACCCAAAAAGCACTTTCCTAAACATTTCACCTTTCAAGTTTTCTAGTTTAAAGAAACACTTCCCATTGTTGATTAGTCAACTCATAAAGCACTTCCCTAGACATGTCACCTTTAAGTGTTGCTAGTTTAAAGAAATGCTTCCTGCAATCAGTTTGTCAATCCACAAAGCACTTCCCTAAACATTTCACCGTTTAGGATTGCTAGTTTAAATAAACGTTTCTCGTAGTCGGTTAGTCAACCCATAGAGGTACTATCTTAAATATCTTCCTTTTAAGGTTGTAAGTTTAGAGAGACGCTTCTCATTGTTAGTTATTTAGCCTATGTGTACACTTTTCTAATCTAAGACTATTCCTTAGGGAATATTAGTCAACGTAAAGCACTGTCTTCTTTTGTATCATCTTTGTTACTTGCAAAGGATTGCTAACTCATGGAGCATTTTCCTCACTCGACATTTTAGCTGGATAAATCAGCTCACTATAGCATTGTCCATCCTTTCTTTTAGGAAAAAATGTTGCCTCTTTTTATCTGTATGGCAATGTTTTTTTCAAACTCCACTACAAAAAGAGGTAACTATAGACACCCTATTTTTGTCTCATGTATCTATAAATAAATATAATCATGCAGTGTATACGTTTGGCTCAATTAGACTAGGAATAATTTTTCGTAAGTAATTTAATAGATTTAGAGTACATTAACATAAAAAAAGGATAAAATTTTGGAACCAAAAAGCCAAAGCTCATTAATATTTTGTGTGAATAATACAACAAGAAAAAATGGTAGCTTAGTTGGTTGGTATATTAGTGTGCAAGCATGGAAATCACAAGTTTGAATCTTAAGGGTCGTAAAAATTATGCCCTATTTTTTTCAATCAAGCATGTGCGGTGCTCAGGAGAATAATGCTGAGCGCTATTCATCATCTCCTCCTCCTAGATTTGCAAATTAGCTAGATTACGAAGGAAATCTTCAACGTGACTATATCTATTTTTTGCCCATTTTTAACTCGTTCTTTTACCAAATCAAGCCAAATAAAAGGTAGAAATCAGTTATATACATGAGATACAATCTAAATAAGTCTAAATTTGTTTCAAATTAATTAGGAAACTACTTTAAAATCAGACTCAAAGTTAGGAAAAATATAAACGAAGTAAATAAACCTTAGTCTTTAGGAACATGTTTCAAACAATTCTTACTTGGTAAACATAAACAAAAGACATGTCTAAGGTAAGTAAACTAAACAGAACACATCTATAACATTTTGTTCGCTCAATTGATTCAAATTCATGCTTAATTCTAAACTCAAAGATTCATAAACCTTAAATACCTATTTTCGAAGGAAATCTAATCTTCAATGAATCTATAGTTTCTTGGAGCCAAATTAACACCACAATACTACAAAAAAGGGTCCTTAGAATCTATTGAGGGAGGCTTTTGCAAAAAAACAATATTCAAATCGGCTAAATTTCTTACTCTTTATCTCTATAGCTCATAGCCCATCTACTACACCTTTCTCTCTCTTCAATTTCTCTTGCATTAGAGAAAATTGAAGCAAACCGAAGTACCTAAACACTTCCCCATCACTAAAGGAGTAACACTTAGTAACCAATTGGGCATACTCAACCACAATTTGCTTCAATTTGATTAAAGATCAAACTTAGGGTTCATACTCTTTTTAGTCTTTATTCGATTTAAATTGGACCAGTTAAAGTGCTCTGATCTAAAAATTGTTGAGGGTTTTTGTTGTCCACATTATTCGGAGGCATTCAAATCATCCACAAATCATTGCCACTGATCGAAGCATGCTAAACCGCCATCACCCAAACTGCACACGAGGTAAGTCTCCTAATCTTTATTTAGATTTTTTTTTGTATTAATATATAATAATACATTAAATAATAATAATGTTTTTAGGGAATAATTAAGTAATTAGATTTTTTGTTACATGTTTATGTCTATGCTAAAGCGTTTACTATGTTTTTTCAAGATTTTGATTTATTGAAAGTTTTATTTTATTAATTGATTTTTTTTCTCTTTATCAATACCTTTATAAAAACAAATAAATTTTTATCGCTTAGAAAAACATTTTAGGGAAAAAAAACTTTAAATGTTCTTTTTCTTCAAAAAATTAGAAGTTTTTTTAAAAGGCCAAAAATTATGGTTTTAGAGACTTTTTAAAATAAATAAATGGCTAATAACGTAAAGTAAATTTTTTTAATAAAATAAATCAACATATTAAAGTTCTATAAAAAAAAAAAAGTGTACTATAGCTTATTTGATCCCAAATAGCATTAATGTAGATACCTTTATAAGGCAACTCTAAAATGTAAAATATATATATATATAATATATATATATATATTCATTGTTATTTTTATTATTAGTATTATTATTATCTTTCTTGTCTCTTTTCTTCTTGTAAATGAATAATTTTTTTAATGCTAGAAAGGATATAATAAAATATAATCGAAACTCAGAAGATTAAGGTGATAACCATAGGGTTTTAATAAGTTACTCCCTAAATCTAAAATCTCTGGTTTTCTTAATTTTTTTTTTCAAAGAAAATTTTTCATTAACCAATGGCTAAGTTAGGATTAATTCACTCAATTAATCCTAACTTAACATTTTTTTTCAACTTTAGTTGGGTAGCGACTCCAATTTCCAAAATAAATGAGAAAAACTAAGCTTTTCCTATGTTAAGTCAAGAATTCACATTAAATGGGTATAGAATTTAATCTGAATCAAATTAAAAATAAAATAAAATAAAAAATTATATTCGACAAAGCCACCTCACTTCTAAACGTATCTCAAGGCCATTAGATGAGTAACAATCAATGTAGATTTTTGCCATCTCATTCTCTAAGTTTGTGGTACATGTATACACTTTACACTAATCAACATGCTCATGGAGACAACAACATTCCCATCACCGCCTCAACCCCAAACCGCTATGCACCATCACTATACCTTCCTCCCAAATTCCCCTCTCCCCTATAATCCTAGGGTTACACCATTATATAGCCTAACTTTGATATATCATCATATTCTAAGTTTTTGTTATTTTTGGTAAGCACTTCGTAGAAAGGCAAGAGTTTAGATTATAGCTATTCAAATGAGTTGAGTTCAATAAGCTAGCTTGTTTAACTTGCTAGGAAAAGGATTAAAGTTTGGATTTTTATTTTTTTATTCTATTTAAAAAGTAAGCCTCATGAGCTTAATGTATTTAACCCTCGATTTAAGGTAGACCAACTCACTATAGGCCAAATTAGTAAGAAAGGAGGAAAAAAAAAAAAGAAAAGGAAAATTCTTCAATGTGGATAGTTTTTGTATTTTATTTAGAAAGTTAAGTGATAACTTGTTGATATGTTTGTATAACCATTTGTATTGGTTGTTGTATGACATATGATTATAAACATTAGGAAATATGCCAAAATCAGCTTCTTCTCCTTGTTTAACCAAGATTCGAGCTAAATTTTATCGTCGCAAACTTGCTCCTACCTTTTACTAATAACTTCTGTCTCCTTTTGATCAACTGTTTTGATTTAATGATGTTTTATTGTGAGCTTCTATGTTGTTAAATGAATATTGTAGCGGTTGTCAATTGTCTCGAATGCCCTTTGCTGAGACAACTAGAGTTCCTATTTATTAATCCTAGAATTATATGTTCTTTTGTTAAGCCTCAAGTATATTTGCAATTAAAGAAAAATAAGAAAAGGAAAATAGATTTGCTACCTGTTCTTGCGAATGGAAGACTTTTGCATCATTTTACCAACATAATGCTTCCAATTTCAATTTACATTACAGCAGCATCATAACGTTTTCTATTTTTTTTAATCAAATTTTTTATTACAATTCAACAAAACTGTCTATTTTTTCCTCTAGTCTCTAAATATCAATTTTATTTTGCATAAAATTTTAATTAAAAAATAAAATCAATTATTAGAGGATTAATAAGTTTACTATAAAACTCACTAAAATTTATAAATAGGTTACATAGGTAGTATTGATCCATTTAACCGTCTAAAATGTAAAAATAAGTTATATAGATTGGATTAGTGGGGTAACTTATTTAATCCATCAACCTATATGAGCTTGGCCGAGTCTACAAATTTTGGCAATTATTAGACGAACCAAATTGGATTTATAAACCCTTAGATTTTTCGAAAATAGGATATAATTGTTATGCGAGATTTTTTGAAGATGAGTTTGAATTGCTATGTGAAATTTAAGAGATACGCTTAAAACTCGATAAACCCCTAAACCTTAAACTTGATTATTTTTACCCTTCCTAAAAGGAAATAGTCAATCCTAAAGTAGTAATCCACAACCTTAATAATCTATTCAAAACCCTAAAATGCTAAAACTCTAAAAAAATTATTTAAGAGATATAAAAATTAATTATTTTGCTTCAATTTATGAATACTAAGTAACATATCAACTTAAGGTTGCAATGTACTTGGGCTTGCAAGCCTAAAGGCTTGGCGCCAAAACAAGAAGCCCAAAGCTCCATTGTAACAATCACTCTCTTAACATTCAAAGCCCTGCAGCACCTTAACTATTGATATCGTCAATTAAACAAACTGACCTGGATAACTCGTTTCATTTTCTTCCACATTTCCATGTCCACAGACATGTAGAACCTCAAGAGGCCAAGCCTTGAGTCAATCTTTCAAACCACACTTTCAGTACACTAAAATGTAGGCAAATGTACTAGACTATTATGTATTGCCATCTAATCCCATTTAAACCTTCCTATTGTTTACCAAAGCCCAAAACTAATAAACACCCAACCTCCTCTTACAATCCTAACCGTAACTCTCTTCCCCCATTCCCTATTCTTTATTAAGCTAATAATAATAATAATAAACCATCTGAAGGACAAAGATAATCAAGACAGTACAAAGCATATCTTCCTAAAATCTACTTAAGGACAACAAGCAAGCAAATATCAACCTTCATTCCACATCCCTAAGCTATATATAACTCATCTCTAATCAACACTTATCAACTCATAAGCGTAAGTATAGACGGAGACTAACGGTCAAGTACAAGAATTGTAGAAGGAACAGGGAGGCTTCGGCAAAGGGAAGAAGTAAGAGGAAAAAAGAAACCATTAAGGCCACTTATCAAGGTGACAGAAGCGCATCTCTAAGTAAGATCCTAATAATAGTAATTTAAGTCGTTACGCCGACTACCTAGTTTTACCCTAAGAGATTGTTATGTTACAATACTGTGTCTTGATGGTAGTGGCATATTGATGATCTACGTAATGAAAGATGAAGTAGACAAAGGAACTAATATGAGGAAATATGGAGTAAGGTGTTGAGATGATGATAACCAAGTAATTAGTGGAGGTACGGTGTTGATCTCTTGAATTTTAGTGTATTTTTGGTTTACTTTTCTGCAGATGCGTGATAAAATGAGAGAAAAAAAAACTCATGAAAATTAAAATATGATGGGTGTAAAGTTCCATAACTTGCTTTGACACCTATAGTATAAATTGGGAAGTTGTTTAAAATGGTGGGATGAAATCTTGCCAATGAGGCTTAGGCTAATACTAGGCTAAAGGGGTTTCTTGTTTGTATAAAAGTAATATGGAGTTATACTTGACATTAGCTGGCCGAGACTCCTATGATGAGTAGGTCTAGAGAGTAGATTAATTTCGAGTGGAAATTGTAATATTGGACTAATAATGACATTAACTGAAGAAATTTTTAGCATATAAGGTGTTGACATGTGCAATGCCACTAAAAATGTGGGACGTCACCTTCAAAGGAAGGACTTTTACCATGTTCTACACTAATTGGAGTGACTTAACGATAACTGGGTAATCTAGTATGGTTTGAAGGGGATTAAGTAGCACAGTAATGATAAATAGTGAAGTAATTTAACGACAATACCATCCACTGAGAAGACTTTGGAATGGTTAGGATTGGCATAATTTTTGGTAATTGAATCATGGCTCACTAAACAAAAGTATATTAACTCACTTGATTATTAATTTGTAACCCGGAAATAAATAAGTGGAAAAGTATAAATCACATAATAATTAAATCCCAACAGAAACTTCCAGCCAAAACGACACCTATTCAGTGCCCTAACATGGCCAATTTGACCATGTCAAGTGAAAGTACATTCCATTAGCTTAAAAGCTAGTATAAGACTGCAAATTTTCAACTTAAGATAATGTTATGATTAAATTAACAACCTAATTTATATTTTCAGTTAAATTAAATATTTTATTAAATTCTAAATACTTATTTTATTTTACTAGATAATACTAATTATATCAGATGATTACTACAACTAGTGATCATTATAGATAAGTGAATACTTTTGATGATTATCATACTGCCTTTGCTTGTAGTTAGTTGCACTTAGATTATAATATTTGAAATAAATGTGTGTGGTTATTTTGGGAATGTGCATGTGGTTTATGAATCAATTGCTTGTCATATCATAATATGCATATATGTATGTTATGGGTGTTCATGAAATCTATTTGGTCACCATATAAAGGTATTTAATGAATATCAAAACTAAAGAAAAATAAGACATTGCATGAAGTCATCAGCAATACGCAGTTACGTGAAGAGCCTCTACAAAGGTGATGCTTCGTTTGCAACCATGCCCTAACCTATGAAAAAAAAAAAAAAAAAACCATTATTCTAAGGAATGTTGTCCTTTAATTGGGGCTCTTTTCACAAATGCAATCAATCAGGATTGCCCACATTCTAAAGCATATGGTACTATCATATCCTTGTTTTATTACAAAAATAGAAATTTTGCTTGAGTTAGATTTGTAATATTTTGATATATTATAATTAATTAATAATATATTGGGAATTTCACAAGGAGTGGTGGCACTTAAAGCTAACAAGTTGGAACTTACTCCCTAACTTTAGGCATTGGAAGGCGGAAATCCATACTATACATAATTTCTAGATAATAATACATATTGTTGCATTCATGTGAGTGATTATGCATAGCATAACAATGAGTGATAGCTTATGCATACTTGTTTTCATGTGATATGACTAAGCAGTTATAACTTATACCCCATTGTTTTATTCTCTTACTGGGTCCTTACTTTCTACATCCTGACTGAACCTGTCTATAGGTGAGAGTCATTGACAATAGTAAAAGCATAGCTATAGTCAGGGTTCACATAAAGATATATGTTTTATCCTTATTTGAATATGTCTTATTATTATTTTTCTTTTTATTTAGTCTTGCAGGCATGTCAGAGTGAACCCTATGAATATCTTGTAATATGAGCTTCCATATCCGCACTTGGACTATTATATGTATTTATTTGACTTGTAATTACACTTAACTATATCATGTCCTACATAGACTAGTACAGCCGATTGTAGTAACCTTTTAGTAATGACACCTTATGTATTGTATTGAAGCTCTTGAGAAATAGCAGTATTGGTCTTAGGCTCCTATATAGCATACAGTGGGATGTTCTGATGAGAGTATCTCTTAGAGTATAAGAGGATTTGTGTGTTTTATTAAATCTTGAATTATCCTTATGTGAAAATCATCACAAACAAAATACTAGATCTTTTCATGTTTGATCATTAAGAATTAAACAATAAATATGTGGAAGCATACCTGAATCCATTGTGCTCCACGATTCTTAAATTGTGCGGTCGGCCTTCCAAGTCAATACGTTTTCTTTTAGAGAGATCCATTTTGTTTTCTCCCTATAGTCTATTTGATGATGGGATACAAAAAGACAAGAAAGGTGTGTGTATGACCTGGGGACCATAACCACTATTTATATAGATAACTATATGTTACCCTTTTGGTATTTCTATTTTAACCCATCAGAAAAATAGAAACTACCCATAAGGTCTCTACACATAAAAGGGATCATATCCTATTAGATACATTAAGACTCAAATAACTAAATCTTATTGATCGCTTTTAATTGAGCTTAAATTAAAATGACAGCCCGCAACACATAATCGTTTCACATATAAGGCCAACGTTGGATTAAGGATCCAACAATCTCCCACTTGGACTATATGTGTAACTTTACAATCATGTTTTGCAAAACCATATGAGCTCAAATTTGCTGTCATGAACTGAATGTATCTATAATCAATCCGGTCCATCAGTCATATCAACATAGGATCAAAGAGGTATTCATCACATTTATTGTAACTCTACCCATCAATGATCACAATGCTGATATAATTGAATAACATGGATTATGATATGGATGTGTAGCAAGAAAATTCCATGCAATATGATCTTAACATGTCTATTTTCTACTGGTCTACCATAAACCTTAGTGAGATCAAACCATAAACCAAAAAACAAAGTGTAGGCAAACAAAATACTTTATTTCTGCAGAAGATATCCTCAAAACATAATAAACCAAAATAACTTATTACAGTTTGTCTATGACGTAAATGCATACAAGGTAACAAACTCCCACTAAAACTTAATGTCACTTAAGGTCTTGACACCCATATGAGCAGTGTGCTCATGAAACAGTTTGGGTTGCACTCCTTCAGTGAGCGAATCCGTGATCATAAAGTTTGTTCCTATATGCTCTATAGACAACTGTCCACTCTGAACTCTTTCTTTTACAACTAGGAACTTGATGTCTGTATGTTTTGACTTCATCGAGCTCCTATTGTTGTTAGAATATAGAACTGCTGACTTATTGTCACAAAATAATTTAAGTGGCATATTAATAGTATCCACAATGTGCAGCCCTGTGACAAAATTCCGCAACCATATTCCATGATTGGATGCCTCATAACATGCTACAAACTCTGCTTCCATAGTAGAAGAAGCAACAAGGGATTGTTTTATGCTCTTCCAAGAGACAGCTCCCCCAACTAACAGATATATGTAGCCTGATGTAGACTTCATACTATCTTGGCATCCAGCAAAATCGAAATCAGTATACCCAACGATCTCGATTTTATCTGACTTCTAATAGGTAAACATGTAATCTTTTGTTCTCTATAAGTACTGCAAGACCCATTTGGCTGCTTTCCAATGGTCTAATCCTGGATTACTCAAGTATCTGCCCAACATTCCTGTAATGTATGCAATATCTGGACGCGTACAAACCTGAGCATACATTAGACTCCCTACTACTGATGCATAGGGAATCTTTTGCATTTCCGTTTCCTCAAAATCATTCTTAAGACACTGACTAAGACTAAATTTCTCTCCCTTAGCTATAAGCGTATCACTTGGTTTGAAATTTTGCATGCCATACCTTTTGAGTACCTTTTCGATATAGCTCTTTTGTGATAATCCAAGAGTACCACAAGAGCAATCTCGATGTATTTGTATTCCTAACACAAAAGAGGCATCACCAAGATCTTTTATCTCAAAATTCTCAGCTAGAAATCTCTTGGTTTTGTGCAATAAGCCTATATCGTTGCTGGCAAGCAATATATCATCAACATATAAAACCAAGAAAATATGCTTGCTCCCACAGAACTTATGGTATATACAATCATCGACCAAATTCGTCTCGAAACCATGCGAAGTGATCACTTGATGAAATTTGAAATACCATTGCCGAGATGCTTACTTAAGTCCATAGATGGATTTCTTAAGTTTACAAACCATATTCTTTAGATCACCCGATACAAAATTTTCTGGTTGTACCATATAGATCGTCTCATCAATGTCACCATTGAGTAAGGTGGTCTTTACATCCATCTGATGTAACTCAAGATCGAATTGTGCCACTAATGCCATTATAATCCTAAAAGAGTCTTTCTAAGAAACCGGTGAGAAAGTCTCTTTATAGTCGATGCCTTCTTTCTGTGTAAAGCCCTTTGCAACAAGACGAGCCTTATACCTCTCCATATTGCCTTTTGAATCCCTCTTAGTCTTAAATATCCATTTGCAACCAATGGGCTTCATACCTTCTGGCAATGGGACAAGATCCCAAACGTCATTGTCTTTCATAGACTTTATCTCTTCATTCATGGCAACAATCCACTTCTGAGATTTAGAACTTTCAATGGCTTGACGGAAGTTGATTGGATCATCTTCCATCATTCCAATGTCAACCTCATGTTCTTGAAGAAATACGATGTAGTCATCTAGCAGCGCACTTCTTCTTTGTCTAGTGGATCTCCTCAATGGCATAGGTTCTTGAGGTGGTAGAGTTTGTTCTTTTGGAACAGTATCTTGAATGGGATTTCCAATATTGTCTTGTTCTATTGTGTCTTGAAGAAGATCAGGAATAGAATCTTGACCAAATTCAATAACACCTGTGGGAATATCAACGTATTCCTCTTCAAAGACAATATCTCTAACCGTATCTCCCTCGGTAAACTCGACATCCTCAAAGAATCGAGCATTTCTGGACTCAAATACTGATTTAGTTGTGGGATCATAGAACTTGTAACCCCTTGATCTTTCAGAGTACCCAACAAAATAGCAACTTACTGTTCTTGAGTCCAGTTTCTTTTCATTGGGCTTATAAGGCCGTGCCTCAGCTGGACATCCCCACACATGTAAATGTTTTAGACTAGGCTTTTTCTCAGTCAAAAGTTCATAAGGGGTTTTATTAATTGCTTTAGTTGGAACCCTATTAAGGGTATATGCTGCAGTCTTAAGTGCTTCTCCCTAGAGTGATTCTAGTAAGGTAGAGTGACAAATCATACTCCTTACCATGTCCTTAAGAGTTCTATTTCGTCTTTCAACAACAACATTCATGGTGGGTGAACCAGGCATAGTGTACTGTGGGACAATACCGCATTCCTCTAGGAATTTAGCAAAAGGTCCTGAACGTTGTTCACCTGAACCATCATATCTACCGTAGTATTCGCCACCATGATCAAATCTAATGCTTTTAATCCTTTTGTTGAGTTGGTTCTCAACTTCAGGCTTATAATTTTTAAACATATCCAAGGACTGTGACTTTTCATGAATGAGATAAAGATAGCTATATCCTGAGAAATCGTCTATGAACATTATAAAATATTGTTGACCATTCTAAGCAACTGTAGGGAATGGCCCACAAATATCTGTATGTATAAGTTCTAAGACGTCTAAGGTCCTATTGGCTTCAAATCTCCTTTTATTGGTTTGTTTCCCCTTTATACAGTTAATACAATCATCAAAATCTGTAAAATCCAAGGGGTTTAGAATTTCATTTGACACAAGTCTCTCCATTCTCCGTTTAGAGATATGACCTAATCTTTTGTACCATAATGTAGCTGAATTTTCATTAGTTAATTTTCTCTTTATACCTCGTGTACTTAATTGCAGGGATTCATTAAATGAAGCAATAATATAAATCAAGTAAAGATTATCGTAAACAGATAGAGAACCAGATCCAACTAATTTTGAATCATGAAACAAACTAAATTTCTTATTTCCAAATGAACAAGAATAACCAAATTTGTCTAAAGCAGAAACAGAAATCAAATTCCTTCTAAATGATGGTACAATGAATGTTTCATTAAGATCCAAATAAAATCCAGTCTTTAATAATAATCTAAACTTCCCAATTGCTTCAACTTCAACTGTCTTGCCGTTACCCACATAGATGTATCTTTCACCATCACTTGGTTTTCGGCAATGTAGGCAACCCTACATAGACACACTGATGTGAGTTGTTGCACCAGAATCTATCCACCAAGTGTCTATGGGTACCGAAGTTAAATTCACCTCAGAACAAACCAAATTAAGAAGTGTACCTTTCTTAGCACATGCCAAGCATGATAATCGGTGCACTGCTTCTTATAATGCCCTACAGCTCCACAGAAGTGACAACCAATACCATTTGATGCATCCAACTTCTTTGGTTGTGTCTTCTAAGGTGCCATATTTGCATCTTCTTTATCCCTTTTCCTTTTATTATCCTTATTCCTATTCTTAGGGTTAAGGCTAGGTAAGCACTCTCAATCTTATCTTGCTTTAGCCTTTCCTCTTCTTGAACACAGTGTGAGATGAGCTCATTCAGAGACCAAGTCTCTTTCTGACAATTATAGCTCACTTTAAACTGGCTAAACTATACTGGAAGAGAAATCAAAACCAAATGCACTAGCAAGTCCTCTGTGAGGTCTAGCTTGAGTGCTCTTAGCTTGGAAGCAAGATGAGACATCTCCATGATGTACTCCCTAATATTGCCCTTGCCTTTGTACTTCATTAAGATTAGGTTTTCCAGGAGTGTACTTATTTCTGCCTTTTCATTCTTAGCAAACCTTTTCTCAATTTCATCAAGGAACTCCTTAGCCTTAGTTATCTTATCAGATATTGTACCTCCAAATGCTTCTGGAATGGCCTTCTTCATGATCATCATACACATGCGGTTTGATTTCTCCCACTTTTCCATCTCCCTCTTGTCATTAGAGGTACTCTTATCAGTAAGAGGTGAAGGAGAATCAGCTCTTAATGCAAGGTCGAGATCCATAACTCCAAGTACTATCAATAGATTATCTTTCCACGACTTGAAGTTAGTGCCATTTAGCATAGGAATGGAATTGATGTTGGTAGTAATATTAGCAAGATTATTCATAGCTGAATGAGAACAATAAATGAATGAACAAGCTTATATAAGCCTTACAAAAAAATAATAATAAATTCAAATAAAGGTAAACCCCATCTCAAAATACCGGGTAGCCCATTAATATTTCATCTTTGGACAAAATATTAACTACTTAGTGGTATCTTGGCGTAGTAATCAAACACTGACAATAAGAACATATCAAATAATAAAGCTTCCTTTGGGCCGATTTATTGTTCACATGTAAAACCAAATAATCATCACGAGTTTATTACCACAGGTGCACTTCCAATTCTATTAAACATTAACCTTCCTTTGAGCCGATTAAAAATTCACAGAAGTTGTAAGCACACATCCTTTTATATTTTGAAATGAATTAATTTCTGCAAGAGGGACTACTTTGGCAGTATGTTGCTTCAATTAATTCATCTCAAAATACATATAAACATAACAATATTCAAATTTAAAATTATATCAAACATTGAGTCAAAGGTAACTCTAATTTTAGCTAAAAAACTTATTGGGTCTAAGCACCCATATCCAAACATGACTCAATAATTCAAGCATTAAAATTAGAGTTCAAAAGAAAAATTGGCGTACTTAAATATCAATCTATAAGTGATTATGTATTTGAGTACACGGTTGAAGGCACGACCGTGTATGTTAGCCTAAAAAACTAATAGAATCTTACACGGTTTGAATACACGGCTGAAGGCACGGTCGTGTATGTTGGCCAAAAACTAACAGAATGTTATACGGTTTAAATACACGGCTGAAGGCACGGCCGTGTATGTTAGCCAAAAACTAACAGAATGTTACATGGCTAACGGCACGGCTTTGTATGTTGACCTAAAAACTAATAGAATGTTACACGTTTTGAGTACACGACCATGTATAACTATGGGTCGAGACTGTGTATATGGAAGAGTTTAGTCGTGGAGGAAGCAACGTGATGCATCGTTTATTTATGCAGTTCCTAATTCGTTCGAAAACGGACCGTGAAGAAAACCTTAATTCACCATGGTGAATTACGATCACGGAAAGCAAAATCACTGTGTAGAGATCCGATAACATATCGGAATCATGTCGTTCCTAAATACTGTTCATGGAGACAATATTGAACAAGACAATGGCCATTGATTTTGACGAATCGAGGAGTTGAGGATTCTTTTATGGAGATGAACGTTTACATGTTTTAATGTTTGTCCAAAACCTAATCTCTAGAATTAGAGATAATAACACCTTATAAAAAATTACAAAAGTAATTCCTAATGATCAAATAATGTAGGCTCTGATACCAATTGTTGAATCTTGAATTATCTTTATGTGAATAAACAAAATATTAGATCTTTTCATGTTTGATCATTAAGAATTAAACAATAAATATGCGGAAGCATATCTGAATCCATTATGCTCCACGATTCTTAGATTGTGCGGTCGGCCTTCCAGGTCAATACGTTTTCTTTTAGAGAGATCCATTTTGTTTTCTCCCTATAGTCTATTTGATGATGGGATACAAAGAGACAAGAAAGGTGTGTATATGACTTGGGGACCATAACTACTATTTACATAGATAACTATATGTTACCCTTTTGGTATTTCTATTTTAGCCCATCATAAAAATAGAAACTACCCATAAGGTCTCTACACATAAAAGGCATCATATCCTATTAGATACATTCAGAATCAAATAACCAAATCTTATTGATTATTTTTAATTGAGCTTAACTTAATATAACAGCCCGCAACACATAATCGTTTCACATATAAGGCCAACGTTGGATTAAGGATCCAACATGTTTAACCTACGTGTTAAAGTGGGCTCGTTTTGGCTAGCCCATATAAGTCCTCTTTGTACAGAATTGGCTCTTAAAAGTATCGAAGATCAAGTGACTCTATGGAATGATAATTCTGTGCACCGTTAGTACATAGGAAGCGAGGTATCAAGTTTTAAGAAATTAAAAGTTTATGGATTCATAAGTGATTTTGTTATAACCCCCGTATCTTCACGAAATTCTGATTAATATTGATAATAAGTTAAATTTTACTGGTTATCCTTAAAGTGTATCAATTAACATTTGTTTTAAATAACAATTACCATGGAGTGCATAGAGATATACTAGTCCCGGGGCGACACAATTTAGAGAGTTACTGTTAATTCATTTCACTGAATATTTTAGTATTAAATAAAACAGAATACTAAAGTCCAAAATATAATTAAAGTATTAGAAAAAGATAAAGGAACTCACTTCCATGGCGTATCACCAACAATCCTCCAATTTTCTCCGGTGTCCTCATAAATTAATGAGAATTCAGAATCGGCTTGGAACAACCTCAACCCATTTGTATATTTAAAACATAGCTATTTCTCAAGTTGCTATAATTATTGTAATTACGTACCGAACATGTCTTCAAGCTGTAGAGCCAAGCTAGAATAACTAGTGTGA
This sequence comes from Laguncularia racemosa, assembly GCA_037954665.1. Classification (NCBI taxonomy): domain Eukaryota; kingdom Viridiplantae; phylum Streptophyta; class Magnoliopsida; order Myrtales; family Combretaceae; genus Laguncularia; species Laguncularia racemosa. The sequence continues at coordinate 5,953,141 of JBBMOL010000004.1, forward strand.
TCGAGCATGCAAATCTTACGACCAACAAGAATCCCATCCATGTTTACCTTGACGTATATCCATCTCTCGTGGCTTTGGACTCCTTCTGCCTCCTCGCCACTGTCTTCTCCTTTGATTAGTTTTGGACGTTCGATATTGCTGTCGAAATACTGCAAATTTGGGTATGAATCTTGCTTCCTATTCATCTTCTCTCTGAATCTTTTTAGGCATTCCACTGTTAAAAGAACACGCCAAATTAACTGGTCATAGCACTGGTGAAATAGCTAGGTTTAATGACGAAGTCAGGTTGATATTCGGTAGATGGATACATCAGTTCACCTATCATAACATGACAGATACTAGCATAATGTCTAATGCATGACGCAGACATGGGGGTTCGCCTTCCAGTTCCCTGTTCTTTAGTATTACATCGAAACCTAACATGCTGTACAAGTTTGAAATATAAGGGTATTACAAACAGGTGCATCTTTTACACCAAATATGTTACGACAGCACCAACATGAATGCAGTACATTTAGCAATAAGATTATATAGAGAAGATGAAATATAGTGTTTTTTTCATTTTTATTATATTTTTTTATTGATATACAAGTACGATACAAGCATAATCTACTACTATGAATTATCAACTCAATATGCCCTTTCTGTTTTTTCAAATTGTCCGGATGAATCGAATTTGGAAATAATTCAAAAAAAGAAAAAAGAAAAAGACTTTATTCTTTGAAAAATGTACTTACACTGTGCAGCTGATGGTGAGAGCAATGATTCGTCCCCTAAAGACTTTTGGTTTTCCCCTAATAAAGCTAGAAACTGTTACGAATTGATTTAATTTTAGGAACTCTTCAACTTCTCCAACGCACGTTTGTTGGGAATTGATACCACGCAAGGATTAATGCCAACAAACTCCCCCTTAATCCTGACGTGGTCCAAGCTCACGTACGCCCAAAATGTGATGCATTGTCGCTAGCTTTACTCCTGGCAACGCCTTTGTCAACGCATCAGCCTTTTGCTCCTCTGTGCTCACAAACTCAACAATGATCTCCCCACTTTCGACACAGTCTCGAATAAAATGGTACCGTATGTCAATGTGCTTGCTGCGTCCATGGAACACCGGATTCTTCATCAAGGCAATAGCTGACCTGTTATCAACAAATAGATTCACCGGCTTTGGCTTTTCTTTAGTTAGCTCCCCTAACAAACTCCTTAGCCACAACGCTTGACAAGCTGCCGCCGTAGCCGCCATGAACTCAGCCTCACAGGATGATAAAGCCACCGTCTTTTGCTTTTGCGAATTCCACGTCACAAGATTTTTGTTGACGTAAAATGCCATGCCACCCGTGCTCTTCCGATCATCCAGATCTCCAGCCATATTGCCGTCGCTATAGCCCGTGATCACTTCTTCTCCTATGCCTTTGACATACACAAGTCCACAGTAAATTGTACCTTTCAGGTATCTCAGGATCTGTTTCACCGCCTTATGATGCATCACCGTAGGCCTCTCCATAAACCTACTGGCCACTCCAACCGAATAGGAAAGATCAGGTCTTGTATGAAGTAAGTACCTTAGACAACCGATGATACGCCGATAATCCGTAGCATCCACAGGTTCCCCTTCTAGATCCTTATGCAACTGAGCTTTCTGCTCCATAGGATATTTCGTCGGATTGCACTCTGCCATCCCAAACTGTTTCAACACCTTCTTTGCATAAGCTGATTGTTTCAGAGTGATCCGATTTTCTTCTTGCTCCACTTCAATCCCGAGGTAGAAGGAGAGTAACCCAAGGTCACTCATCTCGAACTCCCTCATCATCTGTTTCTTAAGTCGTACAATCTCCTCTCGATTTTCTCCTGTAACTATCAGATCGTCAACGTAAACACCAACAATCAAACCTGTTTGCCCTTCTCCTCGTGTGTACACGGCTTGGTCTTGTGCACACTTAGTAAAGCCAAGTTGTTTCAAACTCTTGTCGAGCCTTGTGTTCCATGCCCGTGGTGCTTGCCGAAGCCCATACAATGCCTTGTGAAGTTTGTAGACACACTGCTCCTTGCCCTTCACAACAAATCCTTCTGGCTGTTTGACATAAACTTCCTCCTGAAGCTCTCCTTGTAGGAACGCCGATTTCACATCTAGGTGATGAACCTCCCACCTTCGGTTTGCGGCGATCGCAAGGATGAGACGTACTGTGTCCAGTCTGGCCACCGGGGCAAACACCTCGTCGAAGTCTACACCCGGACGTTGTACAAATCCCTTTGCGACAAGCCTCGCCTTGTGCTTAATTATTCCGCCGTCCGAGTCTCGCTTGAGTTTGTAGACCCACTTCAAGCCGATTGATTTCTGCCCTGCTGGTAGCTTAGTTAGAGTCCAAGTCCCATTTTTTTTAATGGTCTCGATTTCCTTCCGCATCGCCTCCTCCCATTCCGATTGTCCAGCCGCTTCTTCATAACGAGTTGGTTCATCCAGTTCGAGTAGAAACAACTCGCCGTCGACATCTTCTTCTTGCGGCTCCAGTCTGCTTGTTTCTCGTAAAAGATCGGTGACACTCTTGAACCGAACTGGTCCTTTATCGCTGTTGTCGGAAAGAGACGTCGACTTTGTCGTGGTCGGCGTGATAGGTTCACTTGTCTCAAGTCTCTGTTTGGTCGCCGCTGCTTCTCTTGTGGCGCGAGCTCGAGCCCTCGTCATAGGACCCAAAGGGATTTTTACTTCCGTTCGTGTCGACGTATGAGGACCTGGTTCTTGATTCGATGTAGTCACTGGGAATTGAGACTCAATTTCACTTTCGGCTTCCTCTAATTCTGGCTCCGGGAAGAAAACTCCCTCTACGGTGAAACTTGGTTCTTCTTTGGCATTGGCATCTACATCCCAACACCATCCAGTTTGTTCCTCGAACTTTACATCTCTACTTACGTGGAGTTTTTCTTTCCGTGGGTCATAGAGACGGTGAGCTTTGCTGCCTTCTTCCACACCAAGATATACCATTCCTTGGCTCCGGTCGTCCAGTTTCTTCAAGTATGGTGTTGTCACCTTTACGTGAGCTAGGCAACCGAACACGCGCAAATGAGCCAAGTGTGGCTTCCTCCCCGTCCATGCCTCGAAAGGAGTGCGTTCTCCGAGTGCTTTGGTTGGCAAGCGATTCGACAGATACACCGCATGCCTCACAGCTTCTCCCCAAAATTTGTTGGGAACATTCATGCTCTTGAGAAGGGATCTCGCTATCGCCATCACCGTCCGATTTTTCCGCTCCACCACACCGTTTTGTTGCGGACTATATGGTGCGGTGAGTTGTCGTTCGATCCCAGCTTGATCACACAAGTCCCTGAAGACAGAAGAGAGGAACTCGCCACCCCGGTCGGTCCTTAATACTTTTACACGGCGACCACTGATGTTTTCCGCTCGTTGTATGATTTTTTTGAACGCCTCACACGCCTGATCCTTCGTCTTGATCACATCCACCCACATCCATCTGGAATAGTCGTCAACTACCAACATGAAATAATTATTACCTGCTGGTGTTGGAGGGGTGATAGGTCCGCAGAGATCAACATACATGAGTTCCAGCAGCTCCTCCGCTCGACGATTGCTTGATCTTGGAAACGGCTCTCTTGCTTGCTTTGCGACCATACACTCTTGACACAACTTGTCGGGATGTGAGATGTGGGGTACTCCGATTGTCATCTCCTTCTCCGTCAACAACTTGAGAGATTGAAAGTTGACATGTCCCAGCCGAAGATGCCACAGCCAAGCAGGATCCGTTGTGTCGGCCAACAGACAAACCGGCTCAACGGCTTCTATCGTCGCTTTGTAGAGACGATTTGGGGAACTCTTGATCCGGATGAGCAACCTGTCATTGGAATCATACACGAAGAGATGGTCCCTTCGCATAACAATCTTGCTCCCCCGTTCGGCCAGTTGTCCGCAACTGATGATGTTATTGTTTAGCTCCAGAATATAATAAACCTCCGTAAGAAGTCTTTGTTGTCCACCCTTGAACTGAAGCATAACAGACCCTTTGCCTTGGATCTTTACCTTGGAGCCGTCACCAAACCGGACATGTCCTTGAACCGATTGGTCCAAATCTTTGAACTTCCTCCGTTCACTTGACATGTGATTACTGGCACCGTTGTCGAAGTACCAGATGTTGTTGGGGTCCTCCCTCTCATCTCTAGCTTGTAGGAGCAATTCTGTATGCATCTCCACGCTCGCCGATAATAACAGTTCCGGCTCCTCCTCAGCCCGAGTGAGGTTAGCCTCCTCAGCACGCTTCTTCTTCCTGCATTCTGAGGCATAGTGCCCCATCATATCACAGTTAAAGCACTTGATATGTCTCTTGTCCCGATAGCCGTTAGTGGAGCCACTTGGCCCGTCTTTGCCAGACGAGTCGCCTTGACCACCCCTGCCACGTCCTTTGCCGCGACCACGCCAACCCCGGCCGTGATTTTCACCAGCACCATTCTTCCCTTTGTTGTTTGAAGAAGAATCACCATTTCCATTTTTCTGCCGTGCTTGCCACTCGGCTTGAGTGAGTAGGAGTTAACTGTCTCCGTTTCTTCCTGGATTGCGTAGATGCAACCGCTCCTCGAACGCTTTCAAACGTCCAACGGCCTCCTCAAACACCATGGTCTCGGTGTCGCAAAACTGCTCGATACCAGCAACAACAGGGTAGAACCGATCCAGTACCGAATTCAGGAGCTTCTTCACCAGCGCCGAATCCTCGAGTGTTGCCCCCAGGTTAGCATACTGAACCGACATGCCGCTGAGTTTTCCGGCGTACTCGTCCAAGGCATCGCCGTCCTTCATCTGCAACTTGTCGAATTCCCCTTTCAAGGTTGCCAATCTTGCCGACTTGACGCGATCAGCCCCGACAAATCTTGTCTTAAGGCTATCCCACAACTCTTTCGCAGTCCTCTTTGTTGCCACCTGCAACAAAATATCCTCCGGAAGCGTTTGAAGCAGTTGTGCCCTCGCCATCTTGTCCTTCTTCGTTTCCACCTCCGTGTCCTCCTCCGGAGTCACCGCCTCCCAAAGGCCTTGAGCATCCAATAGAGCTTCCACCTTAATAGCCCAGGTGGTATAGTTGGTCGCCGTCAACTGTGGGTACTAGAACGACACACCGTCGCCCTCTCTTGCCGCCGCAGCTTGAGGTACCAAGGCCATTGATTCGTAGCGGATAAACTTGGGCATACGCAACCGCGCGCTCTGATACCAAATGAGAGCAACGATTCGTCCCCCAAATCGAAGCTAGTTTTACCCAGAAACGATTGTCGGGGAAAGGAAACAAGAAGAAGGAAAATGAAAATGTTCACTCGTAGAAAAAAATAAGAGATTACAGGGCTATTAATAAGAAAATAAAAACAAACCAAAGACTTTTGGTTTTCCCCTAATAAAGCTAGAAACTGTTACGAATTGATTTAATTTTAGGAACTCTTCAACTTCTCCAACGCACGTTTGTTGGGAATTGATACCACGCAAGGATTAATGCCAACAGATGGTAGATCATATGCTTCAGAGTGCAGAGTTCCAAGACTAAGCCCCAGATTAATTATAGATTTATCTTCTTTTGCTTGATTGTACCGGATATTTGGAGTTGGAACGTCGAAAACATTGTCATCTTTGCTCGGTTCCATTGTGACTTTAAGGTATTATAAGGCGTTTTATTACTATTTCTCTGTCTGTTTTTTATTAAGCTAGTCCCAACCTCCAATGAATAAAAATATACGACTCGGCAGCAAAGCAAATTGCAATGGAAATTTAAATTGAGTAGGCTCCACCTTAGCGACAAGAAAGAGGCGGGAAAACTTTTACCCGTAGCAAATCATTGAATGGGTGTTTATCTTCTTCGACTGCAATCTCACTCCAGTGGACAACAAGGTCAATAAAGGACAGGAAATACTAGTAATGGTGGATCTGATATCGAAAATGTCTGTTTGAATTATGCAACCTATCACTACGACAACTCTTCAGTTTCTCAGAAAGAACCTGCAGCCATTTAACAACCCAGATCCACCCAAGAAACGTGGCACTACTTTTAGGTTACACCGAATTGTGATAATTTTAGATCAAACTTCATAGAATAGCGAGATTTACTTTAGTTGTCATATTTTCATGGTTCCAATATCAGATAAATTTATTAGTTAATCGTTAGATTTGCATATTTGTTAAAGTTATTGGATAAAAAGGTATTAAAAGTATTAGATTGAATTTATAAAATTTATATCATATATTTAGTAGTATGAAAATCTATTTCACAGCATAAATATAGATATATATTTGAAATTTCAAAAATAATTCTATAGCAAGTTTAGAAATTATAATATTAAACTTTTTCTAAAATTTATAAATATTTATTTCACAATATAAGGATAAATACATGTTTAAATTTCTAAAAATAACTCTAGTAAGTTTCCAAATCATAATATTGAACTTTTCTCTTAATTTATACTATGAATAGCTATTTTTTATTTTATTAATTTTTTTAATCATAAAAATATATGTCCAGTACTGCACATGCTAAATATATTATAAGAAAATCGTATTGTTCAGTTTTCATTATACTATGATGTTCCACTAACCAAATACTGCTTCAATCTTTGCGAAATTTGTCAGTAAAGTACTAAATTGTTCTAGTTACACTTAAATCGTTCTGTGTTTGAAAAATTCCAAATTTTATTTTATATTAATATTCTCAAAATCATTTTTAGGATAGAATTTACAAAGTCTACAAATGTTTAGACCATGAGTTTATCTTGAAAAAGGTAGAAGACGCAATTGATCAAATCCAAAAAGGTGTGGGAAGTCAATGCATCTTTGAAAAGATTTTTACTACTGAGTTGATAAAACAAAAGAAATTTTTTATTTTGGATAACTTTCTTACTTTAGACAAATGGATAGTATGGATTTTATAATAAGTTCCATTAACGAGTGTTTTATGGGCATTTTAAGGAGGCAAAATCATAAAATATCTTTTCCATTATAGTTATATAATTAAAAAATATTTATATAAAGATAAATTTTTTTTTTCTTTTGATATCTTAATAAGTTCTCAAAGCGAATATTATTAGTTTTCGTTTATATTTTATAGATTATGAAAAATGTAGTACTATATTATGAAGTGTGCGACAAGAGTTAGGGGCACTTGTCAAAGACTAATAAAAGAATTATGCTTCAATGATAGGAGAGTGGATGACCATAGAAAGTCAGCAAGAGACCTTCCATGTGCACTTGCTTACTTTTTTCTCATTTCTTAAAAGAATAAATCTTTTCGATTGTTCTAGCTACACTTTTTTCTTTAAATCACCATTTAAGAAAGCCATTTTAATATCCATTTGCAAACTACCATATGTGTTGTACTTCTATCTAAACACCTGCTTGCACTCTATTACCTTAAATCCTTGACGCAAAACAACAAGATCCCATAGCAAATCCATTTCATAGTTTTTTTTGCTTCTTTCGAATGACTCACATCTCTAGAAACCATTGCTTCATTGTTTCTTGGATTACTATTCACATTCAATAGTATGAGGACTTGCAAATTGTAGGTAGAATCTCTACTGCCTTCCATGTACTAAGAAACCAAGAGCTTAAGGTATATGATTCCAAACATAAGTTTTTCTCTTCTTGCTTTTATGTTTCTTAGAGGTTCTATATTTGCCTTTGCACCTTTTCATAGAATTCCCTACTACTATATCTTTTGGACAATTTTCTATAGAAGCATTTTTCTTCTCCAAATTTGTTTTCAATAAATTCTATATCTATTATAATGCCCTGAAATTTGAAATGCCACAACCAACCATGTGTCCTTATTAGATAAAGACACATTAAGGCTCCTAAATACTCTAATCCATAAAATTTGCAATACTTGTTAACCACAATCAAGGTAAACATCCAACATTATAAATAAGTGGCTAAATGGGTCTCATTCACAATCTACACATTTCTTCAAGGTTATCTTGATATATCAATATAAAATAATCTAAATCCAATTCTATTCTCAATACTATAATCCTCTATAATAAATAAATTCCAACAATGCTCTAAGACTTCAAATAACAATCTTTACCTAATCATCATAATAGTAAAAATATTCTACACCGTTTCCATCCCACATGTGTCCCTAGATCCTTATCATATGAAGTGTAGTCATTTGTACCTACAGCTAAAAAAAGTGATCCCCGAAGGGTGAACTAATGCCCAATACATATAACTCACAAGCACATATGCATGATCAAGCATAATTTAAGCCACATACACTCATGCAACAACAAACTATTCAAAAAACAGGTTATTATCTCATTTAACCCCCAAACAGCAAAAGGGTACTCATAGCCCTACTACACTGTATATATATAGTACAGTGTTAGGAACTGTCATTATGGGCCCCAATACCCATGAGTCCTAAATCTACCGAATCATCTCAATATGCCACTCCATAAGGAACACCGCCACATACCAATCAATGGTTGCCCCCTAAAGTTCTACCATCACAAGTCCTTAGGTCAAGCCAAGCACAATCAACAAGCAACTTAATTATATCTAATAAACTATTAATTTCATTACTTATACTAACTTAACAACTACAAGCAACACGCATGATTACACATACTTGCAAAAGGCAATCTTAAAGAAGACTTGTCCTTGCCTAGTAATTACATTGAAATTTGTCAAAGTATAAACCAATCGATCTTAGTACTAGTCAAAGTATCATCTAAGTTATCCAATTTTATTACTTAGTAGATATTAGATCACTTCCCTTATTTTGGTAGAGTTTCTTAAGTTGTACTAGTTGTTTAGGATAAATGAATTTTAAATAATAAGAAAAAAAATCAAACAACAAAGGTTTTCAGGATATGCGGTCGTGTAGTAAGTTGTGTATATGAACACGGCAAGGAGCACAAGTATGTACTGTGGCTGTGCACCTTTCTGTACACTTTCATCATTCTACTTTGCACCTAGTTGTGAACTTCCCAACTTGTTCTTTTCTTCTTTAAACAACACAAGCAAGTTGACGGGTGTGTACCTAGCCATATACCTTACTATTCCACTTCAAATTCTCATCCTAATTCATCAATTTTGATTTCTTCAAACTCCATATGAATTTCATCACTACTAAGCCTAATTATACATTGTTTATCACTTTGAAACACTAAATTTAGTTAAATTCAACATCTTAGCGATTTAGATTGCTCTAACGATCGAAGTCCTATTCTGAACCTTTTTCTCACACCTATCGTTCTGCATTGAAATCGCTAATAGTGGAGGCTAGAAGAGTGAAATGAGGCATAGGGCAGACCCACTATACATTGGTGCCTAAATTTCTTGATTCCTACTCTTTTTTTTATTTGCAATTTATATATTTATTGTGAAATTGAAAATTCCACTACTAATTTAATTTAAATCTTGATTTAATATTCGCTAAAAGTAATCAAAGAGAATTTTAATCTAGTTGTTTGAAAAAAAATTAAATATAAGCAATCAACTTACCCTCTCTTTTGATTATTAATTGGGATCAATAATTAATATTAGAGCTTAACTCGATATTGATTGAGTTTAAAAATCAATGACAAAGAATATGACAATTTAAACTAGTAAAGCACCTTATTATGATGGATCTAATTTTACTTATTGGAAGTACAAAATGGAGACTTTCATTAAAGCATCAAACTATGAAACGTGGGATATTATTGCCATAGAAGATAGAACAATTAGAGGAAATGTCAACAATCTAGATGAGAAAAAAAGAAAAAAGAAATGGTAGAAGACAATTCAATAGCAACGAATTTGCTACTTACAACCCCTACTCATTCAAAATTCTAAGTGATCTCATTGTGCAATATAGCCAAGGAAATTTAAGATGTATTATGTAAAACTCATGAAGGACCAAACACCTTTAAGAACACCAAAATCAACTCCCTTATGCAATAGTGTAAACTTTTCAAAATGCTTCATAGAGAAGAGATCATAGATACCTTTACAAGGCTCACAATGATCACAATTGAATTGTCATCTTTGATTAAGAAAGCCAATGATCAAGATCTAGTTTGGAAAATTCTAATGATTTTACCAAAAGAATAGAATCCTAAGAAAATAGTAATTGAACAAGCATGTGATTTGACAACACTTACAATTAATCAATTCAGAAGCAAGTTAATGGCCTATGAAATAAATGTACTCAAATCAAAAAAAAAAAAAAAAAAATGAGAGCAAAAGACTATTGCATTTAAAGTGAAAGAAATAGAAGAAGACTCCAATGTTGAATCAACTAGTGAAGATGAAGTTACAATATTGGCTTGAAGATTGAATAATTTGCTTCGAAGGAAGGTAAGAAACCTATTCATTATAAGAAATCTAACAAAAATAATGTCGGTAAAAGTAGTAATGAAGAAAAGAAAAAGGAAAAGACATATTTACTATGTTATGAATACAAGAAGCTCGAACGTATTAAGTACAATTGCCTAGTTCTCATAAGAAGAAAGTAAAAGAAGGAAAAGAAGAAATCACTTATAGCCACTTGGAGTGATCTTGAGGAAATAGAAAATGAAGAGGAAGAATTAGAAAGGCAAGATGAAGAAATTAGTCTCTGTTTAATAGTGAACACTAAGGTAAATTTTAATTTAGATTCCAAATCTATATTTAAAAACATATATATTGAAATGTTAGATGCTCTATTAAAATCTAAAGCTAAAATTGCAAAATTAGAAAATGAAAATAACATTTTGATAGAAGAATATAAAAAATTGCCAAAAGAAATAAGTAATATAAAAATTTAAATTGATATACTACAAGCTGATAAGAAAGTCCTTGCTAATGAAAATCTAGTTCTTAATGAAGAAATGAATAACCTAAAAATCCAACCTAAAGATCTATCAAAATCATTAAAAGCTACATTTAATAAATTTGATAAAAGTGGCAAGAAACTTCAAATGCTAATATCTAGTTAAAAGATTTGGTCATCGAAATATGGTTTAGGATATGAAAAAGGAGAATTTTCAAATGTAGCAATAAAGACAATATTTGTTAAATTTAAAGAAATAGCATAAATAAATCTTAGAGTAAATATAAAATATGATAAAGGGAAATAACACCTTACATACTATGTTAAATACTTTGTGTGTTGTTATGTGGCTAATCATGGATTTCAATATAGTATATTGTGGGTTATTATTACTAAGGTACCCCCTAGAGCATAACAAAGGGGCTTAACACTAGATTGTTAAAGTGTATAAGCTTTAGATGAAGACTAAGGCAAAGGTGGAAGATCTAAAAGCTCAATTTAAAGCTAAGGTGAAATTGAATGTTGATCTCATTGCTAGGGTTAGAGAGCTTAAGAAGTGCAACAAGGACCTTGGTGTTAAGATGAGGAGCCTTTCCAGCCAATTAGATAAAACTCAACAGCAGCTTTAGAATTGGGAAGCTTCCTTTGAGGAGAAGGAGAAAAGCTACAAAGAGGAAATATGCCAACTCCAGTTAGAGCTTAAGCATGATAAAGTGCGGCTCTTAAAGTTAGAGGGTAGCGCTAGTGCTAGTGTTAACATGGCCACATTAGAGAAGGAGATCTTTGATAAGATCATGGCCAGTGATGAATGGTCTAATCTTTAGGAGAAGAAGATGATGCAAGGTATCTAGATAGCTCGGACGAAAATTCTAAAGGTGTATCTTGAGTACAATCTGAGATATCTAGCTTTTTATGATGACCAAAGGTATATGAGACAACTACCAAAGGAGGTACTAAGAATGAGCTTGAGGGAGAGGAAGTACTCGAGGAATGAAGCCTAGATGCATGGACTGAAGACATTCCTCTACTACCAAGCACTGACCCACTAGAAGACCTTGCACCTCCAATCGAACCCATTCCTCAAGGGTAAGCAACCGACACTAGAACTGGCCAAAGCCAAAATGTCCTTCCTAATCCTCCTTCAATTAAGTGATAATATTGGTTAGATTACCCTTGCCTTTAACAATTATATTTTATCTTTTATTAGATCAAGTTGGAATGTCGACCTTTGGAATGTCACACTTGACTTTAAATAAAATGAAAATATTATTAACTATCTTTGCCATTACTTTGCTTCCTTCTCTTTCTTTTACTTTATGATTTGTTGTTATACTTTGCTTCTATAGCAATGAGTGTTCGAAGGATTTGTTTTCTAAATGTCAACTTGGTTAGGTTCCTCTTCAAAAAGACATAAGGGTCATAACCTTGTTATATGAGTTCTTGAACGTCTAGACTTAGGTCCTATCAATGAGTTACCATGTTGGGTTAGATAGGTAACACCTTCTGACACAACCTAAAGAGGTTAAGTGTTCTAACCACCAAAGCGTGGTCAAGAAGCGTCTTAATTCATTTACCTAGAAAGATGTTAAGACTTAATGTAATTAAGAGTCCATTCTCTTTAAGATTGGTTAGGACTTGATGTCATTAAGAGTCTACTCACCTTAGGGGAGGTTGGGACTTGATTTTGGAGTAATCTATTTACCTCAAAAGAGGATGGGACTTATAAGTTTTACTTAAAATTATTTACAAGTGCAAGCAGATGAGGCAAATGAACCTTAAATTTGTAATATAACAATTGAACTTTCATTGATATTAAAATAAATGAGCTCAATACAGATTAATCAAAATATTAGTTGAGATTATCTACATTCCAAGTTTAAGGTATAAGTTAGCCATCAAGCCTCTCTAATCTATATGCCCCTTTTTTTCTAAGTCTTCTTTGACCTTAACCAAGTCTTCCCAATTGGGTGCAAGCTTCCCTTACACTTGCCTAGATTTGGTGACCTCTATCTTCCTACACACTGAGTCTCTAGGTCGGATGACCTTGTGCTTGACCTTCTTATCATAGTACCGAGTAGCCTTGTATTGGTAAGCGGCTACTTAAGCTCTTGCTACATCTCATATCTCTTTGATGGTATTTAGGTAGCTTAGAGTTTAATCTAGTTCGCCATCACGTGTAAACTGTAAGTTTAGATGTTCAATAGCTCTGGTTCGATAGGTAAGAACACTTACAAGCTAAAAGCAAGGTAGAAAGGAGTTTCCCTACAGATGTCTAGTTTATAGTTCAATACCCTCACAAGAGCACATCAACCTATTTACCTTTACTTAGTCTACCCTCTTCTTGAGATTGTTAAGGATGATCTTGTTTACTAACTTGACTTGCCCATTGAATTAGGGATACACAATTGAAGTGTAGTAAAGCTTAATGTGATGCTTTTTGTAGAAGTCTTTGAACTTTTGGTTATCGAATTGGGTGTCATTACTCGTGATTAGAGTGTATAGAGCACAAAATTTTCTCAAGATGGAATTTGGAATGAAGAACTCAATGCTTTTCACAATTACCATGGCTTAGCCCTTAGCCTCAACCTCCACCCATTTGTAAAGTAGTTAATAGCTACAATGATATATTACTACGAACTAATTGCTCATGGGAAAGGACCTAAAATGTCAATTCCCCATTGGGAAAAAGCCTGAGGACTAGCAAATGATTAAATATTATTGCTCGTGAGTGCTCGATAGGCAAATGTTTCTAGCATTGAACGTACCTCTAAACCATCTACTCCGTATCTTCCCTCATGTCGAAGAGCTCAAATGTAGAGTACTTAGCTCTTGATGTGGTTGTTGCATACATATATGTGTAGCTCTTCTAGAATATGCTAACCTTCCTCAGGTTGGAGACACCGAAGGAAAGGTAAACTCTAACCATTTTTGTATAAGATATCACCAATCAGAGTGTAATATGTGGCTTGGTACATGAGTTTCCTTGCCTCCTTTCTATCTTCTAGGATATTTTCATGCTTCAAATAAGTAAGTGTAGGGTCTTTCTAGCATGGCTCAGTAAGTGTAGGTTATATCTTTAGAACTTGCAGATGTGACTTGGCAACGCTTTTGTTCAAAAGATACTCAACGAAAACTCTCTTATCTCACTTATCTATGTTAGGAATAGTAGTAGAAGCCAACTTCAATAGCTTGTTTGCCTCAGAGTTCTTAGCTCGAGGAATTTTAGTAATACTCCAAGAATGGAACTCTAAAGTGAGGGCATGTACTACTAGAAGATACTTAATCATACTTTCATTCTTCATTATTTATTTATCTTTAACAAACTAGATGATGAACTAAGAATCTAAAATCTCTAGCTTCCTTAGACCAATTTCGTTTGCCAACTTAAGCCCAATAATAACGGCTTCATATTTTGCTTAGTTGTTATTAACTGGGAACTCAAAGTTAAGTGCATAGTACACTTCTATCTTGTATAGTCTATGCAAAAAAATGTCTTGCTCCACTTCCCTTACTAGAGGACAAATTGTCAACAAAGATAGTATACATTGGTTTGTTGCCTTAATCTGATGTTTCTTCTTCTACAATGTATTCATTGATAAAATCTATTAAAACCTATACCTTGATTGCCTTGCATGGTCAGTATTGGACTCTATATGCACTCAGCTCTAATGCATATTTTACCACCTATCCCAATGCACCTAGATTTTGTAAGATGTCACACAATAGTTAGTCAATCTAGATTATGACATAGTGAGCTTTGAAGTAAGGCTAGCCGATGTTACCATTGCTAAGGCAAATTTTTCCACCTTAGAGTATTGTGTTTCTAGTCCTTAGAGAATGTAATTGATGTAATAGATAGGTTAATGCTCCTTCTCCTCAGCTCAAACTAAGATGGAGGACATGGTCCAACCATTCATTGATAGATATAAATAAAATTCATCTCTAGAGAAGTGCTCTGAAAGTATAGGAGGGCTAGTTAAAAGTAGCTTTAGTTCATTAAAGGCTTCTTGACACCAGTCAGTCCATTTGTAATTTGAGGGGTTTTTAGGAGTTTTGAAGAGCTTAGAGCATTTGTCGATGCTTTTTGACATGAACCTATTCAGTACAGTAATTTTTCCTATAAGTCGTTAGACATCTTTTATGGTCCTCGAGGGCTATATATCCATAATGGTTCGGATTTTCTTAAGGTTCACCTTGATGCCATGCTAGGTGACCATGTATTCAAGGAACTTACCTAAGGTTGCCTCAAAGACACACTTTTCAGAGTTGAGTTTCATATTGTATTGCCTTAAGGTGTCAAAGATTTCGTGCAAGTCCTAGAGATGGTTATCGGGTCATTTACGTTTTATGTTTATATTGCCTATATATACCTTAACATTTAGCCCAAGTTAGGGTTTGAACATCTATGTCACTAACCTTTAGTAGGTTGCCTTGGCATTCCTAAGGTTAAAGAGCATCACCTTGTAGAAATAGGTCCTAAAGTTGGTAACAATAGAGGTGTAAATCTCGTCTTTTAGCTCCATTATAACCTAATTGTAGCCATAAAAGGTGTCCATAAAGTTGAGTAGTACATAGCCAGAGGTGGAGTTGACAAGATGATTGATCCTTGGGAGGGGAAAGCAATAAGTAGGCTTTGTTCAAGTTAGTATAGTCTATGCAAATCCACCACTTCTCATTAGACATTTTGACTAGCATACAATTGGCTACCAAGGTTAGGTAATGCTCTTCCCTCACCAACCCTACTTTTAGTAGCTTCTGCACGTCTTCTTTGATAGCCACCTATCTTTTCATGAAAAATTTCCTCTTTTTTTACTTAATCACCTTGGTGTCCTTATTAATGTTGAGGTGGTGAACCATATGTTTTAGGAGATGCCCAACATATTAGAGGTTAATTAGGTAAAAATGTCATTACAAGACTCGAGGAAGGTGAGCTGTTTGATCTCAAAGGGTATAAATGTTCCTACTCACATTGTTTACTCAACACTACTTTTGGGGTGGAATTCCTCATTCTCCTTAGTCAGTTCTCCCTTAGAACTTAACTTCTTCCATGGTTCTCTTTCTATAGTGAATACTTCTTCCTTTTTCAAGGCCCTTAAGTATAGGGTCTTTGTTAATTCCTAATCTCCTTAGCAAATGCCAATTCCCTCTAAGGTAGGGAATTTGGCTTTTAGGTGTATAGCGAAGAAGATCATCCTTAAGGTGTTCTAGCTAAGTCAACCCATTATGACATTATAGTGTGACTAGCAATCCACTACCAAGAAGTCAATGAGCTATTCGATAGCGACTCCATCATTACCTATCTCCATAGGAAGAGTGATGATACCCTTTACTCAAACTGGTAGGTTGTTAAACTCATACAAGTTGTGCTCGTAGGGCTTTAGTTTGGTATTTAACTTAAGCTTCATTTAGTCTTAGGCATGTTTAAATATTATATTTACTAAGCTGCCTATAGTGACTAGGATCTTCCACATTCCAAACTTTGCAATCCTTACATTGATTATGAGGGCATCATCGTAAGGAGTCTTTACTCCCCCAAATCTTCATCCAAAAATGAAACTGAATTGTTTATTCTCGATCTTTTCTTATACAGGCTCATGACTTACTGACTCTAATGATAGTTAGCCGAGTTTAAAGAGCTTGGCTAACCTCCAACTTGGGGGGGGCAATAATCATGTTAATGATGCTGTTAGGGGTTCGGTTTTGGCATTTATTATTATTGTTGTTATAGGTGTTGTCATTGCTCAACCTTCCTTAGCTTACTATCTTCAAGTAAGTCAGATGATATAATTGTTGAGGTTAGCATTATACTCTTAATGATAACACTCATTGGTGTTATGGTCCCTATTGCAATGGAAGTCACAGTACTTATTTGAATTTTAGTGGTTTAGATTGCCCCTCATCCAATCTAGCTTAGGTAAGATGCCCCTACTGCGTACTTCCATAAAGACATCCTGTACTGGTTGGTTTAGGGGTTAGAAATTGTTCAAGGTTAGGATAGCACACTTCCATTCTCTAGAGCCATTGTCCCTATCTTTTGAGGATTGATAGGAATCAAAATCCGTCAAGACCTATCATTAAGGCAAAAGCTAAAGAATTTCAAATCTTGGCGATGAGGGCCCATTTTGAGCACATCGACCTAAGGAAATTTTGCCTATGTGTACATCCCATATATTACTTGGTAGGCCTTGGTTATATGACAGGAGGGTCTTATATGATGGCTTCAGGAATACTTATGTATTCCAGAAGGAGGGAAAACGAATTATTCTAAATCCAACGTCACCTTCAAAGGTTCAAAGGGTTCAACAATAAATCAGTAGACCATTAGAAGGCCATGAGCAGTTGAGCCAACCTTTAGAGCACAAAATTCGTCAAACACAGATGTGCCAACCTTTAAAGGATCCTGATGATCATAGTTAGATGAGTAGACTACCAAAGGACCAAACTGTTTAGGGACAGTTATGTTCACCTACAAAGGTACTAAAGGTTCATGAGCAGTTGAGTAAACCATTGGAGGATTCTGAGGGTTAGAGTCAGATGAGCCTATTATCAGAGATCTAGACTATTCAGAGACAGTTGTGTTCACCTTCAGAGGTTTCAAAGGGCAGTAAGCAGTTAGGCCAACCATTAGAGGGCCATGAGGATCAGTGCCATACAGAAGAGTTAGAAAAGGAGAAAACAATTTCAATAGAATGGGTTAAGATAGGAGAGACCTTAGTGGATAATGGGTCATTATTTGTGTTGTAGATGAGATACATCCTAGAAATGGAGGAGAGAAAACAATCACCCCCTGTGGTATTTCAGATATTAGGATTCTGCAGTGATACTTCTTCAAGTGTCTTGCTAGGAGGAAATAAAGTCTCTACTACATTTGATCTGTTAAATTTGAAGACAAATCTTTTTTAAGCCTGAGGAGATGATAAGAATCAAAATCCGTCAAGACCTATCATTAGGGCAAAAGCCAAAGGATTTCAAATCTTGGCGATGAGGGCCCATTTTGAGCACATCGACCCCGAAATTATTTATAAATTAACCTCTTTTCTATTATTCTTGTATTATATTTTCCAACAAGCACACTTATTTAGCTTCATAGGGAGATAGACAAACTCACTAAGACTCAACTTGTGGATTATCTATAGACCGACCTAAAAACCAAAAATAAGCTGAACCGACGACTTCCATTGCTGAGCTAGCTTATTGAAGATTATTTTTGTATTTGTAATTTATTTTTGAACTATTTATTTTGTAAGCATTGTAAGACCTTTTATTTTGGTTGTAATTTTCTTTTAGGACCGACCACTTTAAAAGTGGCATAGTTGTAATTTTGTGAACTTTTTAACCCTAAAGGGAGCAAGTATAAATACTTGCTTAAGTAGGGTTTTAGGGAGCTTTTTGAACATTTGAGAAAACACCTTTTTGTTGTCGTGAGGATCATCATTTTATGCAATCCATCTCTTATCAATTTCATCCTTGAAATTGTGGCGAGAATCGACTTGAAATTGATTGTGAGTAATATCAATTATTTCTTGTTGCTACAAATTGTACTTAGTGAGTCATATCTAGGTGCTATTTGTTGTTTCCTTTGGTTTACATGAATTTAGGGTTCTATTTTCATATTTGAAACTTTTTCAATTTAAATTGGAATCTTAGTTCATTTCTTACTATTCATCATTGAAATCTTGCAATTGATTGTTCCATATATCCTTTTAACTTCCATCTTTGTAAATTAAGACTAATTTGCAAAGGAGTTGATCAAGCCAAGTGTTGTTGATTATTAGTGTATTCATGCCTCTTGTGGAGTTAATTTCATTGGATTATGTTATATGCTTGAATCACTTAAGATATCTCCATTTGGTATCACATCTTGCTCGGTTTTGACATCCGAATTTCATAAGGAATTAGGGGTTTATCCTTCTTGTGTGAAGTGGTTTTTTATTCGAATTCATCATTTGTTATTTGATTGTGCTTAGTCGTTTTTAGGCACATCAAGGACCCCTAATCATTCTTGAGGTTGAGGTAGTGTTTTATTAAGCCTTTGTCATTCTCCTCCTTCTTAGCTAACCTATCCTAGTTGGCTTCCAACTTTATGCGAATGTAATCTTCCTGTATTATGTACTTCTTAGCCTTTTCTCTAAATTCTTCAAATGTTTCTAGCTTCTTCTTGGCTAAAGACTTAAAGAAGTTGCCAAATGGTTTTACTCGCTAAACTATAGCATTCAAGGCGATGCCTTTATCAACATTTGGAATTTCTAACATCGTAGTGTTGAACTAAGTTATGTAATCCCTAATAGACTCATCAAGCCCTTACTTGATCAAGTTGAGGGTAGATAAGTCTTTCACTGGTATCTTGCTTACCTAGAAGTGTTGCTAAAAATGATGGGTGAGCTCATTAAAGGAGAAGGTAGAGTTTTGCACGAGGGTGTTATACCATGTTTGAGCAACTTTACGTAGAGTGTTAGGGAATGCTTTGCCAATAACTACATTACTAAGGTCATGCAAGTTCATCATAGTTTAGAAATGACATAAGCGACCATTCAAATTAGTCATCCCATCATAAGTGTTTAGCTTAAGTAGATGAATATTAGTCGAAAGGATTTAATCCTAAATGGCTTGGATGAATGAAGTTTTGTTGATGGAGAACTACATAGAGGGGTTAACCTTCTTACTTTCCTTCAACTTGAAAAGCCTTTTAATATATTCATCAATCTAGTTAATATCCATATAGTCAACTTGACAGTGAACTTATGTCAGAGCATCAAATGGCTTAAGTCAATTATTGCAAGCTATAGCATTGGTGTAGTTGTGTAAAGTAGCTAGTAAGATTAAGGGAGAATGAACTCTATTGTAAGAAGTGGTTGACAATATTTGTTCAACAAGAGCATGGTTGTAGGCATCTGTAAATCAAGCTTGCTAAATTTGAGGAGGCGTATTTGTAGTTAGCGGTAGTGGTGGCGATTGGTTGTTTCTCCCATGTTATGGGGAGTGTGTGGACACATTTTCCAACTCCAACATCCTGTTTAATTGTTTAAGTTTAGCCACTCAAGCTTAGAGCCTTTGGTTATCAACCTTAATTGTTTCATTTTGTACTACCTGTGTTTTGCACAAATTTTCTAAATATGTGAGGGTTTACGGATTGATAATTTGGTTAGTGGTTTTCTAAGGGTTAGATGTATTTATGTGAACATGCTGATCTATGAAGGCAAGGTCCATGGTTTCCTTGGATTTGTTGTTTCATGACCTTCGAGCCATTATGGTAGTGGGTAAAACAAAACAAACAACACCAAATGTTATGTTGGGGATATGAAAGGGTGATTAAGGTCACCTACAAGACAAAAAGGAGGCCTACTTCAATGCCTAAGTCAACCTAACTATAAGAGAGAGTAAGTATGTGTGAGAATGGAGAGAGTTCTGATCCTTTACTGAATATCCTCATCTCCTATTTATAAGGAGTGAGGTTAAGCCATTTTAGGAAGGAGAATAATAATTCTAAGATTTGCTCCTAATTTAGTGGGATATAAATATTTGACCATGATCCTTCCTTATCTATTAAGGTATTCCTGAGCATTCCTAATTCAAGTGTTTGGTTAAACTTGGCCAACATAGCTTAGGGCTCGTCCTTGTGTGTTTAAAGGTCTTCACCTTATTTTGATGTGACCTTAGAGTAAGTTGGTGAAACTTGTTGATACTTAGCCCAAGCTCCATTGAGAGTGATTTCTACTATAGGAGCTTGGTAAGGGATTAAAGAGGTTGGACCGGGCCTTTTGAGCTTGGCTTAAGGCTTGGGCAAGTCAGATTCGACCTAAGGGCCCAAGTCTAGAATTGCCTATCAACACCAACATAGGTTTATAAATTATATATAAGAAACATATCAATACTTTGTCAATATACATACTCACATACACACCAACACACATACATACATACATATGAGTGTAAAATCTCTTGGAAGCAATGTGCCTACTAATAATAATGTATTTATATAGCTTATATTACATGTTTTGATTTTTTTTTTAATATAATTTTATATAACATCAATGTCAATAGTTTGTGTTAAGCAAGCTAGTCATTTATGGGTTTAATAGTAGTGTTGTGTATATAATCTTAGTTTATGCCCCAATTCATATTTATTTTTTTAGGTACAAGAAGGGATACTATATATACAAAGATAATTATAAAGACTTTCAAACATAGTTATTACAAGACATATCTACTGTTTGAGCTAAAATTTCTTATATAAATGTTAAGCACACAATTATACTTATAAATTATTATATATATTTCTTAAAAACATATATTAGTAAAATTATGATACAAGACCACAATAGATATGATATATCACTTTTGAAAATACTTTGTAAATATCAATATATAATACTTGCTTGTAATTTTTTTCATGAAGTCTATTGTTATTAATTAGGGTATATCAAATTATAATTATGTGTTTACAAGTTCTAACTATGCTCTTCTAAATAGTGGTGTGGAGTATTCAAAATTCCTATTATCAATTATTTCTAAATATTCACAAAATTGTAATTGGGGGAGATAGTTTGCTTGTGATTCAAAAGCATTTATAGGTTAGTTTGCTTTATGAAATTCAAGATATCACATTTTATGTTTCTTGAGAATGAGTTTACAATATCATATTGGAATTTTATTATTATTTTCTTTTTCTAGTGGCCTCTATCTAATTTTGACTAGTCTTCTGAGTATTTTACATGTGTCATGTTTCTATTTGAACTTCAATGTCATTATGTCATGATCTTAATAAAAGGACTCGATTATTCATAGGCATTCCTAACTAAATTTCAATTTTTTATAGCTTCACAGCAAAGTTGTCAAAATCAAGATTCTACCTAAAATCGCTAACAGGTCCATATAATCATATCGTAGAATCGAATGGTAAAATCATAAGATTCTACAGCCTATATAAATTAGTTTTTAGAAATTGTAAATATGGTTATAATAGTAAATGAAAACTTATTCATGATGGAATAATAAAATTCATCATAAATTTTAATCACAATATATGTTGGATACAAATAGTTAAGTATAAATAATTCTCCCAATATATGAATGATGAAACTACAACATAGGTGCCGATACAAAATATTACAACATAAATGATAAATCATTACAATAAAAATATAAAACTAAAACAAATCATCATTTACTTTGTCATTACTAAAGCTATCACTATCTCTCCCATCACCACCACCATTACTACCATCATCATTACTATTGTCCTCATTAGCATCACTATCAATGTCATTATTGAAGTAGCTACTACGAATATTTACATCTTCTAACTCAAAATCTTTTGAAGTATCAATTCATACTTTATCTTTAGCAGCATCAATGTCATAAATTTCCAAATTGTCTTAAATCTCATAACTGTTTAAATTTATATACACGCTAACTTCCTTACCCCCTTTCATTTGAAAGGATATCCAAGCAATCCTTATCTAATGAATTAAATAAATCATCTACCTCAACTATCCATTCATTTTTAGATGAAAGATCTTCAATAGCAAAACTAGTAGTAAGATTAGTTTTTCTATTTTGCTTATCTCACAATTTCAAATTATGCATTACAAATATTAAATCATTCATCTTTTATTGGTGTAACCTATTTCTCCTTTTTGTATGAGCCTAAAAATTGAAAATGTTATAAAATTGATAATATCATTAACATTTATAATTAGAGACAAATAGAAGGATTATTAGCATTTTACCATTTCAAATGCACTTCAATTATGCTTATAACTAGAAGAACTATAAGTTAAACTTAGAATGCAAATAGAAAATTTTTGTAGTTTAAGTCATTCATCTCCATAATGAGTGGAAAAAAGTTGAGCTATTGAGGTTCTTGTATTTGAATGAGAGAAAGTTAGATCAAAATCTAAGTATGTGTTTTCTTAAGTTAAAACATAGCTAAATGATAAAGAAAAGTAATTGTAGTGTGTAATGGGCTCACTTTAAAAGCCCATTAAGAAAAATTATTTTTTTATTAGGTAAAAAATTCTGATGTGCATATAATCATAGAATCTTTCTTAGAAATGGGATTCTAAAGATTTTAAGGATTTAAATCAAGATTCTACTAGATTTTACACAAAAATAACTTTACATGGGATTCAACTAGAAAAGGCCTTGTAAAATCATAAAATTTTATAATCTTAAGAGTTGAATTGGGATTTTAATAATCATAGTTCACATGCATCAATATATGCAGAGCTCAAGCAATAGCTTACTGACTCATGCAATCTTACAATGTCAAAATCTTGCAATGCAATCTCAACATAATATCTTTTAGTTAGGGACCACAGTCGTATAAATACTACTATGTAGTTTTGTAAACAAACAAAACCTGACTATAAAATTTTATTTACAAAATTTTACGACAACAACCTAAATGCACTTTAAATAAAATCCAACGAAGAAATCCATATTACACAATTACATTGATTCTCAACTTCTTTTCTACTAATCCCTCATATGAAACAATAGAGACAAACCTACTATATTTATTTCTATCACCTATAAACAAAAGTTACAACCAATTAAAGCCAATGCCATAACTTTAATCTAATAATTAAATTATCAATGCACAATCTTACAATCTATAGACTCCTAAATCTATGCATTATACAAATGATATTCAATGTAGTCCCCAATTTTTTTCAAATTATAATCAAAAGAGAAGTATACAATTTTTTTTTCCCTACTTAAGTATCAACATTTAAAATTTTTTCTCTTTGAGTCTTTCAATTAATTATGTTAAAAAATATGTAAAAACAAACACGTATAAGCATTTGAAGATATAGCTTCTTTGAAAACCCAACTAGTTTGTTGCAATAAAAACCTTACTTCTTTTTAGTAGACCACCATTATAGATGTTCAAGAGGTAACAAGAAGTTACAATGAACTGTGAATTATAACTTGATAATTTAGAGGATGAGATATTGGAATATCTCTTAATGGATCAATTATGTATTGCCAATTCAAATTAATTTTGAGGATAATGCACCTACTTGAATATCAATTGGTGTTTCTTTTAGCAAGAGTTGATAGGTGCATGTCTTGTAAATATTCAACGAGCCAAGATGAGCGCAAGGCCATGAAAGCACTAATAAGAAATCCACTTGATTTACTAGAATAGTGGAAACATGCATAGTTTCTCTAGTTATGCTGCAAAGCATGTAGGTTTAAGCAATACTCACTTAACACCCTATTACGACTTTGAGAGACTTATACTAAAGAAAGGTTCAAATCTAAGGATACAACCGTTCTTTATGCATTTTCACAATTTGGAAGGGAATTACATAATTGGTGACCTTAGATTACCAATTATTGAGTTAATGATATAAAAGGATGTGATAAATGGTAAGGTGAATAGATAATGTCAATGAGATGTGAATTAGAAGTGAGCTATAGGAGAACAGGACATGGCTTTCGAATGCTAGATTAGCTAGCATCTTGAGTTAAAAGCTAATAAGCAAAATTCGACATCCTAGTGTCTAGATGCTATGTGAGATGGCCTCCAAATGCCATGCCAGTTTCCTAATCTTGATCTTTTTTTATCAAATTTTAAACCTGGCATTTGGATGCTAAAGCTAGCATCCAGATGCCATCTGCATATTGTGTTACTTCATGTGTTTACATCTTTTGATGTTAAGTGAATAAGTGCAATGTCTCAAACTCCAAAGTTGTGTTTCTTCATAATGGACACTATAGATGAGTTTGTAATTGCTATAAACTTGATCTAAGAATTAGAGTTAAGTGTTTTTCAATGATTATGTCCTTTGGAAGAGTAGTAACTCATGAAAAATGACGATTGAATGTCTTAGTATATTTAATATTTGTAGGTATTTTTATACAAATTTTGCACTCATTTTCTTAGTGGATTCTCTCTCACATCTGCATACAATCCAAAATATTTATTTATCATTTTTTATATAAAGAGAATAAAATGGAATCTTGATTTTTTTGTATAATTTTTTGTTGAATATTTTTTTATTTTTAATAATTATGATTGTTTAATGTTGAAATATTGAATAATAACGTTGAAATGATCATTTTATTTTTCCTATCGAACTCTTAGGTGGCTTTTTTTTTTGGTTAAAATAATGTTATTTGACATGTGGCTTGTCGTGACTGGTCAACAAATCTACACATACTATTGGACTTAAACAATGTTAGCATAGGTGTTATAAACAATCTCGAAAATTTCAATTAAGGAGGGAATTGACTTTTTCTTTTTTTAAGTTTAGGTACTTAATTATAAATTTAGATAAAATATAGGTACTATTATAACATGATCTCTAAATATTATTCTAAGACACTAGAATAAATATCTTAAAATTATAAAACAATATACATGATAACACCAATATATTAAACTCCTAAACAAATAAAACGTAAATCGTGAAATTGCACAAATTAACACTTAATCAAGCCATTGTCACGGTTGGTCATACACTAACTAACAGCTATAACGAATATCACAGGTAATTAAGAGACGTGATTGGCGTACAAGCTTACAATCTCAGAATCTTGCAATGCAATCTCAGCATAACATCTTTTGGTTATGGACGAAAATCTTAGGAGGACCAACTCGAGATGTAATCCAACAAAGAAATCCATATTACGCAGTCACGCTGATTTTCAACTATTTTCTCTAATAATTCCTCATATGAAACAGTGGAGGCAAACCTAGTAATTAAATTTCTTGCCGTCACCTGCAAGCCGATTAAAGTCAATGTCATATCTTGTCATCTAATAATTAATACCTATAATGAATAAACCAGTGACAAAATATTTGAATCCATAAATTATTGATACGCAATCGTATAATCTATAAACTCCTAAATCTAAGCATTATATGAACTACATTCAATTTAGTCCTCACTTTTTTTTTTCCAAATTATAATCCAAGCAAATTTCTTTTCTTTTCCTTTTTTATATTTAAATTTCAATATTTCTATTACAATCCTTCAATTAACTCCAAGTGCAAGCATACGAAGAAAACTAGCATCTTTGAAAACTGCAAGTAGCTCATCTTAACAAATGAGCATGGTATTAAACTTAAGAGGCAATGATGTTCTTCTGGGGAAACACAATGGATCAGCAAGCCAAGCAATTGACTTCAAACGAATCATTTTTCTTTTATTATTATTAAAATGAAAACAAGGATTCTTTTTTAATATGCTCAATCAATCATCGTAGGATTGAGAGTGCGAAATTCAATCCAACTGTTAATACTTGAAAATCTACGCCTTCTTAGGTAGAGTTGGGATGCTTTGCTCATTCCTGAAGAAGTTTTGTGGATCAACAGCAGTCTTCACTTTCACCAATCTTGCAAAATTATCATTGAAATACTTGACACCATATACTTTCCCTTCAGCAAAACTGTTATTACCATTAGTCGTAGTGCCAATATCCAGGTCTCTATAGTTCAAATATGCACTCCTAGGGTTCTTAGACACAAACTCAGCCATGATATTGTAAAGCTCTCTAATTTCCGCCAAATACTCTTTCTCTACTTGGGGATCGTCCTCGTCCCAGTTGGCAAAATACTGAATCTTAAACAAATTTCCGGCGCGATGAGGAAACGGTGTCGCCGATGCAGGAATCTCAGCCATTCTTCCACCGTATGGATTGAACGCCATACCACACTTCCCCAGCGAAATAGCCTTTTGCCATAAAGACTCAAGACCGGCGATGGAAATCGGCGTCTGGACATAATCTGATTTCCTTTTGAAGAAGTTTACTGATTTGAGAGTTCTGTTGAGCATGGCTTCTGGAGCAGTTCCATTGTCAAAGCCAGCCCACCAAAGTACTGATTGAATCCAACTCGTTTCCGTGCAATTCTCTTTCTTTAATCCCAATATAGGGAACTCCTTATCCAAAAGAGCGACCAAGGTGTCTGCATTTCCTAGGAATTGCGCGGCAATAGTTGTTCTTATTGTTTTCTGTCCCTTCTTTTTGGGAGAAGAAACAGATTCAATGTACATCCTCATGAAGAGATTGTTGTCAATTTTGGGGGCAACGGATTGCCACTGAGAAACAAGGTCAGTTGCATTCTCATCAATAGTCCTTTCGACTCTGAAAACCGTAACCGTCTCCGGAACCGGGACTAATTTAATCTTGTATGCTAAAACGACACCGAAACTCGCTCCTCCACCACCACTGATTGCCCAAAAGAGATCCTCTCCCATGGATTTTCTATCCAAAACTCTGCCACTCACATCAACAATCTTGGCGTCAAGGATGTTATCAACCGACAACCCGTATTTACGCAACATATTGCCATATCCAGCACCACTGAAATGCCCCCCAACACCGATAGTTGGGCAAACACCAGCAGGAAATCCATGGACTTTACTCTTCTGCCAAATCGCATAATATAATTCTCCAAGAGTAGCGCCGGCTTGAACCCAAGCTGTCTCGTCCGGGATGTTTACATCGATGGACTTCAGGTTAAACATGTCTAGTATGAAAAAATCATCATTAGAGACATAGGATGTGGCCTCGTAGTCATGTCCTCCGCTCCGAATCTTCATGTGCATACCATTGCCCCTGGCACAGACAACAGCGGCTTGCACATGGGATTCTTGAGCCGGAGTGACTATTATTAGAGGTTTCGGCGTCGACGATGTGTTGAAACGGCGGTTGCGGATGTAGTTTTGGAGGACGGTTGTGTAGGATGTGTTTGTTTTTTCATATACAAGGCCGAAGACTTTGTCTGATGGATTTGTTCGGTTTGTGAAGCACTTCAGGAATGTTTGATACACTGAATTTGAATCTGCCGATGAAGAAGATGCATTGATGATGACGAGAACAAGAAGAAGTGTGAGAAAAGAAGGCAAGGAGATCGATGGCTTCATAGGCTTTATTTTGTATTCCTTGTTTTGGTTTGTGCAAGGTTTTATGTATGTGTCGGGATCAGGCATAAGGGATTATATATATTTAGCTACTCAAAGGGCCAAACAAACTAGACACAGGATTTTTCTCTGCTGTTTTCCTCTCCCCGGATAATTGTTAAGGAACTTGTCTTATGTGTTTTGACTCTTATTGATACTATTTTTCTTTTCTTCTTTTATTGTTTACTATTTTAACTCAACCTATCTAAATTTTAATCTCATTATTCAATTACATATATTCTCCAAAATCTATCAATTAAGAAGATAATCCCAAAAAATATACTACTTAAAATAAACACTACCGATTTCAATATTTATAATTGAAATAAGCACTTATAAATTATACAAATAATGAAAACAAGTAAGATTAGTGCCAATTTTACTATTTACAATTGAAATTGATACTTTAAGTATCAGTTTTAAGTAAAATATTTTTTAGATTACTTTTTTAATTAATACACTTTAAGGATTATTTAAAAAAAAAATTATTTCCTTATTAAAGAAAAAAAAAAAAAAAGTAGCAGCCCTTACGTTGTCGTTTTTATGCACATGTGAGCAATTGACCGTGCAATCGGGTCAAAAATTATTTGGATCTACACCTTTAGTTTAATGGTATTTCTACTTCTCTGGATTGATTCCTATGTTAAGGGCAAGAATTGGAAGTGCATAAGAAAATTATTTACTTACTTTTTTCCAACTTTTTATAAGTAGCTTCCATATAATTCATCCTCATTTCATTTTCTAACAATAGTTTCCTCTCACTACCCAATTTATTTCCTAATATTACTCTCGATCTCAATACATGGTGTCGACCGATCTCTTACTTTATATCTTACATGTGTAGCAGTAAAGTTACTATACAATTATTATATTTACCTTTTTATATACATTCATACTGTAGTACGTTTTCCGCTAGTTGTATTTTATGGGGGGACGTATAGGCATCAAAAACCGAATATAATCTATGATATGCATAAACCTTTATTTTGCCAACTATATATTGTTAGATGGAGATGAAATTAAAAGAACC
This sequence comes from Laguncularia racemosa, assembly GCA_037954665.1. Taxonomy (NCBI): domain Eukaryota; kingdom Viridiplantae; phylum Streptophyta; class Magnoliopsida; order Myrtales; family Combretaceae; genus Laguncularia; species Laguncularia racemosa. The sequence goes on from JBBMOL010000004.1 coordinate 5,981,856, forward strand.
AAGTATATTTGTGATTATGAAGAATATTTAAAACTTATGGCTTTGTATAAGTTAAAATTGTTCAAATGCAACATTAATTTGTTGGGGATATTTTCTGTCCGGTGATTTGATTATTTCCTCTCTCGAGCCATTACTAGTAGAGTAACTTATAAATACGTATCCTCAAATTTATGATTGAAATATTTAGATTCTTTTTTACAAAACTACACAAATGGATGCCCTTTCACTGTATTTTTCTTGATAAACCATACTTAAATAATAGTTTTCTTGCTATATTTATAACAATCAATAAATATAAATTATTAAAAAGTTAATTCTAATGATTTTTAAAATAAAATTTTTATTTTAATAGTATTATACATACTTTAAAACAAACTCCATGCATAGCGTGTGACTTTAGCTCTTCCTTATAAATATTATGTCTAAAGTTGAAATAGATAATTATTTTTTTAAGCAATAACAATTAAAAAAGGCATATCTGTCATGACCCAAAGGGGGCCTAAAAGTTTTTGCTAAAGATTATTATGATACGTGTACATCCGTTACATGATAATCATCTTACAAGCCAGAGATCGATCATAAGACTCTAAATAATTAATTACATTTATGACTAATCATATTACATATAATTATATAATAAAATATCACTACGAATTTCGTATCCCATGGTCAACTATGATCGCAAAGAGTCGATATCCCTTACCAACCAGTAAAATGGAATAAAATCCTAAGTTTCACAAATTCAAATTTCACATTAGAGTCCTAAAATATCATTTTATCTAAATAATTTATCTTTCGCAATTCTTACTTTATTGTTCTTGGCTTCCAAAAACTCTCGACCCTTCACATAGTATACTATCCCAAGCTTTTATAATTTTACCTACAAAACAGTCTGTAAAGGGGTGAGCACACTACAACTCAATGAATGAGAGTGCAATACTTTCAATGTTACACACGTACAAGCAATTTTAGATCAAGTTATCAAATCATATGCTATACATGAACAATCATATGAATATAGCATCTCACACGGTTTCCCGATAACTAATGTGAAGTCTAAGGTTTAAGCCCCATTGACCTTGGGTTGGAAATTCTGAAACCACCATCAGTACTCAAGTCTCATTACCCGGTTTATTTATCTTATTACTTTGATAATTATAATATTTTTACTTCAATAGTGAACGCTCTTGTGTCTTTACACCAATCGAAGCAACACCTTTAAAGATCGGCCGGACTTGGAACCGTCAAGGCACAACAATCCCCTAATCACTTAGTTCGCACTTGGCGAAGCAATAATTCTCTTATTACTTTCGGCAAGCCCTATAGCAATAATGGCCTTCAATCTCATGTAGTGTCTCGTGTAAATACATATCAAACTTTAATCGAGTCCACTTCTTTAATGAATTGGTTCGGGGTGATTAAACAATATATAGTCGTAAGCCAATCCACATTCAAAATGATAACGTAACTATCAAACATTTTAAGACATACCACCAATAACCAATGGGAACCAAGTCCATCCCATAAACTAAATAGCTACACCTAACATTCATAGTCTTCCTAACAAGAAATTCAAACCTTACATGTCCTAGATATGACAAAAAGATCAGATCGACCAAGTGGAGTCCGCCAAGTCAAACACAAAATCATAATTAAATAAATTTTAAAATGAGTCGTCCTATGAGACCAAATCAATAATAGTGTAATACAGCTCAATCTCATCGATCATTAAATTAACTACTCGGGTTCAATTTATGGTTCTCATCCTTTGAGACCTCTATGTCATCTCATTTACTGTCAATACAATTCTCATTCTTTGACACCCCTGTATCATCACACCTTTCAAGTGCTCAATTTTACACATATTTAAGAGTCAAACAAGATAGCCACATATATATCCCTTCCAAATCCTTAAATACCTTCGTATACAAAATATATATATACATATATATATATATATATTTATAAACGTATTTTTAACTAAAGGATAAATTTGCTAGGTACCTCCCCTCACATACTTAAGAGGGGCAAGAAAAATATAATTGTTACGTTTGCAGAATAAAAATTTGCAATTATGATTTGTATAGTTATATGCATAAATGTATTTTGTAAATATAATAGGAAAATAATTTCATCCAAGCATATATACATATTCAGAAGTAGATTCTTATATGTGTATATAATGATATGTATATAATTTATTCCAATTATGCATACATATAAAGTAGCTATAGAAGGAAAAGTTAGGTTTATATATATTTTAGTTTAATTTTAAGAAAACAATGTTGAATCACGGTATTAGGTCTATAGTAATGGCACTAGCAAAATGGTACAAAGTGCCATCGTTAAGATAGTAATATCTAAACCCTTAGCCCATACTGTCCTCTACATCATTAAGAAAGTATTCATCTATAACTTATCTAACTATCAATTTCTTCGTAAACTTCCTTTCTAAACTCATTTAACCCCACTATATACCTTAAGAATAATAATAACCACAACTAATTTGCAATCATAGCCAAGCAAGTGAATTCACAAACACAAAGCATAGCAACATTAAACACACATTGTAGTATCTTATAAAGTTTCCCACTCACCTGAACCTTTTAGCTTTAAACTCAAAATAACCCCACGAAGTCACACAAATTTGTGTCCTTCACCTTGTGGTGTGATAATCCCATGTCTAAAAAGCCGAGATGCACACGGTGACCATGCATTTATTGAATCCGCTGCTTCACCTTCTCTATGGGTAAATAAGAAGGTCAATTCCATCTTTCCCCTTTGCTCATTCTTATAATCCCACTTCCAGTTTCTTGAAGTTTGTCAAACTAGGACTTCTTAAAGGAAAATACAGTAGAAGAATACATGCTAACTGAGCCACCAAAGTCAATTGACGAATGATCTCCACATGTATAGAAACCATTCTTGAAATGGTGAAACCTTCTTTCTTTTTTTTTTTTTTTCTCTGGCTATAGTTTCTCACCCAACAACAACAAACACAGACTTTATCCATTACTCTCTTTGCCATCTTTACATCTCCATGAATCTGACATACACTAGCAATGTCCTCTATAAAAGCACATCAGATTCAATGTTTTTGCCTCATTTAGTTATCTAGATTTTCTGAACGACTCAACTATGCATGCATAATGATCTACTTGAAAGACGGTCCCATGGTATGTCTGGCCATTTCTTAATGTACCAATGTAGGGATGGGGAACAATATATGCGAACTATCTCAACTGATTTTAATTGCTCCCATCCTTGAAGCTCCATGAGTTTCTCACAATCAGCCATCAGAATTCCTCATTCTTCATAAAAAAATATCAATTAGCCTTACCCAACATATCTATTTTTATCCAATCCCTATTTAGTTACAATTGCATGGATTTGTTTTCCTGTTTCAAGCATAGCAAGATTTGCACATGCCCGAAGAACACTAGATAATGTAATAGAATTCGAAGTTGTTAAATTACGTAGCATTTTCCTAAATTGCAACATGGAAATCCCTTCCCTATCTTTCTACATGAGACCAGTTATGAGAGATGTCTAAGTCACTAGTTTGGGTTATAAAATTCCCTGAACACCATGCTGTGTGTAACCAACAATCAATGTAGTAAGCGATACAACGTCTTGATCCTTATCCCGAAAACACATCGATTTGGCATCCCTCCTTTTCCCAAACTCGGTATACATATCAACAAGTGCACTACCAGCCAACACATTCGAAATATCCAATCCAAAACAATTGCTTGATAGTGAACACACTTACAAAAATCATCTTATCGCTTTGAGCTTAGTCGAGGTGTGGTTTCCCATTTCCCATGTAGTAGCCCAGCCCTCCCAACAAGGGTAGTTACACCTTTTACTAAAGCCCTTGCTAAACCATTAGGACTTTTCCTAACTACCACGGAAAGCATAGTTAGAAGAGCTGAAACAATAGCCTTGTCATATTCCTCACGGATTGCTTTACCTTAAGAAAGGAAGAACTAAAAGCGGCCTTTATCAAATAAAATAACCCGAAGATGAGCTAACTTGGCTCGATGTAGGAAATGGAATCACAACAAGAAAGAAGGGTAGGAGAGATAGCATACCTTCCTTTTCCTTTTTTTTTTTTTTCTACCCACGAATGATTGAACTGCCTTTCAAACTATATCACCACGACTCTTGCTAATTGCATGGGGTTCTTTAGACGAAAGAAGACTAGCTGAAAGAGCGGATTCAATTCTAAAAGTATAAGACCCAAGTCAGCAAAGGCCTTGAAAATACTGGAAAGCGTGTACTCATCAGCAAACACATACGTAATTTATACGTAAATTGACCATTCCGAAGTTTATAATTTCAATTAATTTCATTATTTAACCTAATATTATTCGTAATTTATGTTTTGAGAAATTTATGCTTTTAATTTAAATTGCACAAACTAAATTTAGGGCTTGCAATTGTTTGTTTTTATTTATTTGTTTATATATCTATATTTAGGTATTTCCCAACTTACTTCATTCCCTAAATTTATTTAGTAATATGTTTCATATAATTTGTAATTCTAAACTTATTATCCTTTTCCTTGCATACGATTATTCTCTCCGATTATTCTCTATGTCTTATTCTCATTATTTATTATATTTATCAAATGGATTTCACCTTTTTCCTCATTTCTCTATTTTAAAGCCTATTATTATTTGTCATAAGTTTTTTGTTATACACAAATTATTAAAATAGTATTAATGTATCACGGTGTTTTAAAAAAAAAAATTCATCGTAAATTTCTCAAAATTTTTAATATTGCAAAATGATTATTCTCGCTATCTTGGCCTAGAAGTATTTATTCCACTTATTTTCTTTAATTTTTATATATTTTTTCAAAATTTTTGGGGTATTACAATATCAAACCATTCTAATAATACATCGATATTGTGGTTGCCAAGTGTAAAAGATGCAACTTCCAAGGAGGTGATTAGATATTGAATTTAATAATATGCATTATTTGGGATTTGGTTTAGAGATGATAAACATAAAAAAAAATGATGGAAATAAATAAAGTATAAACAACATTGGAAGGAATGAAAAATAAATATTAGTTCTCATGTACAAAAGGATATCACTAAAATATGAGATATGTGTTTATCCTAAAGAGGCTAAAAACTAAAATCATGTGAGACGAAACTTAATCAAGGCAATGTTCACATATGTGTAAACATTAATCATATTGTGTTTTAAGTATTAAAAAAAAAAAGAATACATAATAATATTTTTTTTTATTCATGACCCTTATAAAAATATTAAATTAGTCTTTTTATAGTAAATTAGTCTTTTTATAAAAATAGTAACTTTAAATAAGCAAAAAGTTATGACCTTTTAAAGTTGGAATAAAAACTAAAATTGATACAATTTACTTTTTCAACTTTAAAAGATCATAACTTTTTACTCGTTTGGAATTACTAAGCCTATAATATATGAAAAAAGATTTATTTGGGTATACTATAGTTAGGACCAAACCATATTACTATTTACAATTTTTATAAGGGTCAAGTTGTTATATTTCCACCTATCAAAGTGTAAAAAGAAAAAAGAAAAAGAAAAAACAAAATTATACTAAAGGTCTAGACAATGTTTGCACCTTCAAGCAATATGCTTGAGGGCATGGATGAAGTTTGTGCTTTCAATATAAATTGTACTGAAGGCATAGATCTAGTTTGTACTTGAAAAGGAAATTGCTAGAGACAGAGATAAAGATCGTATGAAAAAGGAAGAACGAAAGAAAAGAAAGGATAGGTGACAGAAACATACATTTTAAAATTATAGAGTCAAGATATGGTTAGACGAAAATACCTACCCTTTAATTATAATACCAAAAATGCCCATGTTTTTAAAATAATTAATTTTATTATTATTTTCAAATCATTACAACAAGTCTTCTTCCATAGATCTGGTGAATTTAAAGATATATATATAGATATATTGAAATCAATAGTGGATTTATGATTCTAAAATGGTGAAGGAAGGAAAGAGGATTCAAAAGAAGGGGTAATCATAGGGTTTGCTAAAGAGGTTTTTTGTTTATATGAGAAAGAGGGGTTCTTTAAGATATGTTTTGTGATATACTTTGCCAAACTTAGACTCACATTACATGTCATGTACCATTACAATGACTATGGATTTCATAAAAGCCACTACTATCTTACTTTAGTGGTTAGAGATATTAACTATCTAATCTAAGAGAGAAGTAGATTTTATCTTGATGCATCACTATCCCTTCCATATGCTTTAAGACATGCCTAGTATCTATCTTGATAGTAATCCATGGTTAGAGTCACATTTACAAAATCAAAGTATACCGGTCCATGTGTTTAGTAAATAGTTGTAGATGAGGAGGGTCTGTTAAGAGTAGTCACATGAGTATCATGTGTATACCGTACTATATGTTACTTTAGAGAAAGTGATGTGGAGATGATACATGATGGGATGACTAGGGAGAGAGAGGCAAGGAGGAAGAATAGGTAATCTCGAGTGTTTCGAATGCACAAGTGACAAATAAGAGAACTAAGGGGACATCAAGCATTAACCTTGTAGTTCTTAGGTTATGGAGACCATTCTTTGCCTGAACTCTTATTTGATCTTTAAGAGTATAGAATTCTTAGTGGAACACCGTTCCTCTGATCTCTAGAATCCAGAAAAGAATTTTTTATTGAGGAGGAATAGTTGAGTATTTATAAACTCTTGGGTGTAATGGAATCGTCAAATCATCTTAGCAATCAACAAACAAGATAAAGTCTACTCGTTTTAGTATTATCTTAATGAGCTTATTATAGGCCTATGGCTAGTAGCATTTCTTATAAGTGCATAAGCCTATTTGAGAAAGGTCAAATGTAGATGGACCAGTCCAACGATCCCTATCCCAAGCCCACTCAGCCAATTCTCCCTTAGTCATCCTAATAATTGGATCAAACTCACTAGGCCCTATCACAGCCCTCTACATTTTGCCTCCCGACCAAAGTCCTTTAACCGAAATCAAAGGAGTTTGAGCATTAGATAAGCCTTTTTAATGGCTAAGAAATTGCTTGGTGCATGCGCGCTTGTGAAATAGCTGCACCACTACCATATATTCGCTTGCACAATTCATATTACAAAAGCCTAGAGCCAACACTACATATAATTTAGTTTTTTTTTAGTGTGCAAGCTTGTAACATCATTTAATTGTGTATGTCACCTTTAGCTAATTGAAAATAAATATTGCCTAAGATAGAAATACAGTATCACTTGGGAAGAACAAAGTGTAGAATTGCTCGAGACCATGATATTTCTTGCAATATAATTGTTAAAATTAGATCTTCAATAGGTTTCTCTATGCTCTTCATATGTCATTGAATGTCTGAAAAGCATACGCAATGGTCTTATATGTGCCCTTCTTGGAAAAATCAAAGAAGGAACATCCTAGCTCCACTAAAAAAAAAAAAAAAATCTTATCAACCTAGTATACTATAAAACATGTACATTTGACCCTCACAAAAAAGTCAAACGAGAACACAGTTTGGTTTTATATATATTAGACTCAAATCAGTCTTTATAAATATATTATAAACCTCGTAACTTTACATAAACGAAAAATTATGATTCTTTAAAGTTCTTCAAATAGAGATGCATTAGTATCAAAATAGAATCAATCCCAAATCTTAGCCAAATCTTATTACATATCACTACCATACGAATTCCATTTTATTATCATAATTTAAATCAATTTAATCCCACCAATCTAAATTTTTTGTTTTCCACATCACTTTTATATATATCTTCTTTCACAATCAGGATTTTTGCTTTGACTTCGAATTGGTGACAATGATTTCACTCTTTCTTTTTTCTTTTCTTATTTTCCTTCTATTTCTTCTTTTATTTTATTTTATTTTTGTTTATTCTGATTTTGCTTTTCTTGCAGGTAATAATATCCCTCGCCCAAGTTAAAAGCAAATCACATCAAGCTCAAGATGTACCCATTAACCTATCTTGAACAGGTAACCATTGTGCCGTCCTTGTGAAATTATCATATCTCTCTTTGGCATAATATGGGTCAATCTGAACATGGCCACAACACCCGTAACGACAGCCAAAATGCCATTGACAATCTGGTTGCTGAAGCCATCAAGTTTTTGCAAGCATCTCGCATGGCATAACACTCTTTGGCGAGGGCCAACTTGTTTGCTGCCTTAGGCTAAGTCTCTTCGATAGTTTTGTCAACTATAGGAGCACAACTGTCGAACTCATCATGCTTGGCTAGCAACAAATTGAGATCATAATCGAACGATACAACTCTACTGCTGCTTCTTCGCTAATCTTTGATTGAGAGCAAAAATATAGCGGCATGAGGTGGAGGTGGATAGTTTTCCCTCTCCAGCATGTCCATAGAATAAGTACCTCTAGGATAGACATTATCTCCAGGGAATCTGTCATATAGAAACCTTTCCTCGTCTTTCTCTTGTCTCAATTTTTTTTTATTTCATATAAGCTGCTAGTTCAGCTTTCAATTCAACTGGGAGCGCTGATACAGTGTCAAGCTTCGACATAAGATCTTTAGCGAATTGTGTTAGTTCCTTAAACTGACTTTCCATGATATTGAAAATCTCTAGGTCAGCACTCGCTAGGTAAGTATTTCCCCAAGCTTGTATGACCAGAATGGCCGAACCCCTCAATGCTAAATCCATATTTCTTCATCCCTGTTTCTGAAGATGACGATATTCTAGAATCCAAATCGACCAACCTCAAACTTCTCTCGATGACCATTAGGAAACACATGTACGCCACAGTTGAGTTTAGTAAATAGGAATCAAACATGCTAGGAATCAAACACATGTACGCTTCATCCACGTACGCCACATGTACTGGGAATCAAACACATGTGCTTAAGTTTTGTAAATAATGAATCGACGTAATCGCCCCTACTCCGAGCGTGATGAGTGACAAGTAGATAACTACTACGTTGACACTGTTTAGTAGACACTCGCGCACTATTAAAATTTTGAGCTTGAGTGACATTTGTAAATTTTACAAAGGTTACAAATTTGTATATGATTTAGTAATATTTATTAAACATTACAGAAAAAATATAATTTAGTAACGTTTATAAGTAAATTTAGAAGATATATATATATATATTATTTGATTTGTAATATTTTTCTAATATTAATTACAATTAATCTTATTAAATATTTTTTTACTTACTATATAATAATTAAATAACCATTAAATTAAAAAAAAATCTATAATTTACTTCCTAGGCAATCTCCTTCAAGAAATTATTCACTTCCTGCTCAATGTTTTGTTTTGTTCCCTTTTCATTTTTTTTCATCTGTCTTCCTCAGCAGGTGGCGGTACTCTGTCACTTTTTTTTTTTCTAATTTTCTCATCTCACTCGAAAATACTCTCCTTCTCTCTCATCAATCATCACCCCACCAGAAGCCCATACTCTCTCTCCCTCCCATTACTCTCGAATACCACGACTACCCATACTATCTCTCTCGCATCACCTAGGACACCACCACCGCCTGTACACTCCCTCTCTCCCATCGCCCCCTAAACAGCACCTATTGGCCCTCTCCATCCTTTGAGTAAAACATCCATCACCACCAGAACACCCACCCACCACCCCTCTCCATTAGCTAAATAGAACACCCATCGCCCCCAGAACACCCACCCATCACCCCTCTTCATTGGCTAAATAGAACACCCATTGCCCCTAGAACACCCACCCATTCGGTCTCTCTTGCTCACCATTCCTTCATCACCAGCCAAGCATTGCTTAGAGGTACAATTTAGAGCCCTAACGCACCTTAATTTTACGTTGTCATGTTTTTCCCTTTCAATTTTTGTAGAATAATTCTAGGGTTCTTATTAGCACACAAGAAGCTCGTTGCAGAAAAGCTTGCTAAAGAGGAATCCGAAAGAAAGATTAAGGGGGATGCAAAGAAGGAAAAACGCATTCTATGTCTTTTGTTTATTATACATTTCAATGGAGCTTTTAAACATATTTTTTTTTTAAATTAAGTGGTTTATGCATGTACATATTCATGAATTCAATAGGTGGTAAAGAAGGGGCATGTTGAGCCTCTTAAATATTTGGATACACATGAAAAGTTTCTTATAGGTGTTGCCACAAAGGGAGATGTGTGCTTCATTTTGTTTTAAAAAGCTTATGGCAGCAAAAACAAAGTTTACATTTTAAGATTTCTCATTTTGTTTCTTACTAACTTTGTTTGGATTAAGCTATTTAATGCGATAAGTCTCTCTATATTTATTTGACTCCATGTTTTGTGAATATTGATTGATTAAAGTTGAACATCTTAACCATCTAATTACCGAGTTACAATTGACTAAACAATTACGCACAATTAACAATATATCAATATTAACATTTCACAACACCAACCAGGTAGCATAGCTTCAAATTTAGCATTTTGATGTTAGACACATGCATCACATACATGCATTTCAATCAACTTGCAAACGATCAAGTATAACAAATTATCATCTCCAAAGTACTTAATCATTCTCTTGTACGCCTTAGCACATAAATCAACCCACTTATTTAACAATTTCACAATAGTTAAGTCTAATTATAGTTAACTAATTTAAACTTAGTTCCCATATTTTATTAGTCAATATGTTTTCTTGAGGGTTTGTTATTATCATAAGTTGGTTAATTTATCATTAGATATATATATGATGCTTTGCAATGCTGGCTACTTTAGCTATGGCTCATTCTATTTCCTTATGTCTATATTGTTCTATTAGTTGTTATAGTTTATTATTGTGAACTTGTGGAGTGGAGGATTTTTTTGCTCATCATTGGCTGCCATGAGTAATATCCCATATTGTTCACTCATTGCTTGTTTTTATGCATTTTTGGATTGGGCTTTGACTTGTAGTGATTGGTTTTTTGTTTTGGGGTAGTAGAGTTTGTAATTCTTTATTTATAGTGTGGTTGTGCATTGTGGGTGTCTTTATTTGAGGATGGTTGAGATCTCCTTTAGTTGTGATTAATGTTTCTTTTTGGAATGAATGCGACTTTTTTATAGTTTGTTTGTTTGTTTGCTATAGATTGGTTTGATGATTTGGTTGATCTTATGTGTTTTACATTATTGAAAAATCTAACCCTTTCATTTTATGTACAGGTTTCATTTTTTAAACTATCACTTCGGTTTGTAGTAACCTCAATAATGTTTAAACAGTTATTGCCCTATTTCTTTGTTTTATGTGTCCTATTAAGCTTATACTTTGTTTTATCTCCCTTTTTTTCTATTATACTTTCTCTTCCCACCTTATATTAAACTTATCATTTAGATGAAGTTAAAGGGGGAGAAAAGTAGAGCTTAGCAAAAAAAAAAAAAAAAAGAAAGAAAGAAAGAAAGAAAGAAAAAAATGAGACTGGTTTTTGCACTCTGTTTGAAATCCTTTTCAAAAACAACTTTAACTTGCAAGTTCTTTTTAAAGAAAAGCTTTTTGAAAAATAGAGATAACTCTCTTAACAAGACAAAGTATCATCTTGACAAGTTATTGAGTTCAGCAATGTGTCTGTTATTAAGTTTTTCCTTTGTGCATTGGATGTGGGATTAAAAGTAAATTAATCATTATACTATTATACCATTATCTGGGAATTAGGTTTAGCCCATCTTTGCTCAGTTAAATTTGTTTAAGGATTATTTTGCTCGATTAAATTTTGTTGGATCAGCATGATAATTATCTCAACTTTAAGTTTGTTCATAGTTTTTGCTTTTCCCCCTATTTGGTTATGTGATCTCCCTCTAGAATGTTATTGTTATAAAATGTCAATCATCTTTCTTCCAACTAGGCTTCTAGATGCCATTTCCAATACACTTGAGATCACCAATTCAGGCATTTCACTTCACACTAGACTTTGCTCCATAATTGTTAGACAACATTGGGACTAGCCCCAAGGTACTCTGGGAAAATATCAATATTCCTACAACTATTACTCCCACACCACTCATTAGATGTTTTTTAATGTTTACATTCATCCTCAGGGGAGTATACCATCAAATCAGCCTACAACATTATGGCTCCATCCCTACCTTATGTTCCATGGTATAAGCTAGTTTGGAATAAAACTACAAGCCTTAAACACTCTTTTTACCTTTGATAATGCTTTTGCAATTTGCTTTTATTTTTTCATTCTTTTTCCCTCTGCATTGTTTTGTAATTTAAGTTATAAGCGGTTTTTTTTCCCTTGTTATGTAATTGAGCATCAATTACTTGATTAACAATGTCTATTCTTCTGATATTTGGATTCATCTAGATTAGGAATTATCCAATTTGATGGGAGAACTCCGACTATTTTAGATAGTTATGCGCATTGTGGTTGGTTCCTTCTTGTGACAAAGGAATGTTTAACAGTGTGTTTATCCATTTATCATGCTATATAACTACATGACTGCTGCAAATATATAAAGTAAAATAAAGTATTAAGACCAGCAGTGTATGAAATAAAGTGTATAACTGTATCTGTCATAGTCTTCACTAGCTAGCATTATTCCTTGCTAGAGCTTCCCCGTGGTGGTATTAACAGATTCAATAGCATTTGTTTTTTATTTTCTTGCATGAAAATCTTGTATCCATTATGGTTTCTTGTGCATCCTCTTACATATGACTATCAGATGTAACAATGTGTTTCTTAATTTACTTGTGAATGGCCTTCTAACAAGTACAATGGTCATGTAAGTGTAATATAGTGGTCGTTATAGGGTTAGTATCTATAGGAGCTAGTGCCAAGTAGTAGACACATGATGAAGGTGTCGTTTGGCTGTGATGTGGTGCTCTCTAACAAGTAGGAAGTTAATGGCAAAGAAAGAACGAATTGATAGAAAACAGAGTGTTGTGTTTTGATGTTGCACAAAACTTGTTCCTCTTTTTTTCTTTTTCTTTTTTTTTTCCAATTTTCCTATCTCACCTCTCTCATTTTGTCACCATATGAATATATTGAATTGTGTTCTATTTTATTTTTAGACATTTCATGGCTGCTAATGTTATGTTGATTACAAGACATGTATTGATTGTCAAGCTAATTTTTGTTAGGTGTTTACGTAATGAACATATTTTATCCCCTTCATATGTTGATGTTGGATGGTTTTTTTTTTTTTCAGTTGGGATAGAAATACTAATGTTGCTAATTTTTAGGGGATGAAAATACTATTGTTGGATAATTGAATTAGCACTTGACCATGCAACTAACGTTGCATGTTTTTAGACTCCCTTTATATAAAGAATCAACCAAATGGAGGGTTATGCAACCGTTGTCACTTCCATATTTATTGTACATACTTGTATTGTCATACTATTTTCTGCTTTTGCCTTATAAGCTTATAATTTGCTTGACCACTACTTTGGTTGCTTTCTAGTTGTAAACACCCCATTTTTGCCCTAAGAATCAATAATGATTAATTTCCAATTTTTTCCAATTTTTCTCTAATTTAGCAAAAATAGGAAAAAATATTCAAAAATAAAAATAAATAAGAAAACACATCAATTTTGAAAAACTAATTTTAGAAATGGCAATAATAAAGATTAAATAATTTTTACAAATTTTTGAAATTTCAAAAAATACAAAAAAATAAAAAAATTGCATCGCATATATACAATTTGCGAAATAAATAAAATCAGGAAAATGGTCTAGCTCAGCTGGTCCAAGCCACGGTCAGGCAGGCGTGCGGGGGTACGAGGTCCAGGGTTCGAAACGCGAGGGAAGCAAAATCCGCCTTTTGCGAGTTTTTATTTTACTTGGGACACATGGCAGCACATGATTGGCTGGAGCGAACGCACGCGTCGGGCATGTGATCGTCTTCAACCTCAGTCCGAGATTGCCGGCGAGTGGAAAAATTTGAATTTCGGCCGTTTCGATTCGATTTTTTGCACAAATCCAACAGATCTTCAACAGAATTGAGATAAACATCATCCAATTAGAATCAAATCTCAACAAATCGACGAATTTACACAAATCGGAGTTGGTTTGTTTAACCGCAAATCCGATTTGCCTCGATCGGTGGAAATCTGAGCTTATCCAACTCGATTTCGAAAGCCTATAAATAAAGGATGAAGTGAGGAAGTCAACTCACATATCAAAAGCGAGAGAAAGTGAAAGAAAAGAGAGAATCAAAGTCCGCCGGAGGAGTTCGAAGCCGCGACCGCTGATCAAGAGTTGGGTAACCACCAGGAGGCGTTTCTGGAGCAAACCACCGCCACTATTGGATTCCTCACCCTCAATAACCTAGGATTCGACACCTCAACCGTTGTAAAAGGCTGTTGGAACGCCATCAACGAGCACTCCCCGCCGCCGTGTCCGACCGCTTTGACCCGACCTGCTTCAACCCGATCCGACCTGACCGACCCGACCCGCGCACCGACCCGGATCCAGGTAAGTCGGATTTTTTCGATTTTCTTTAATTTATTTATTTATTTGGTTTATTTATTTTGAATTAATTATTTGTTATTTATTTACTTATTGGTTATTTATTTACTTATGTGTTATTTATATTTCAATAAGTAGAAAAAATGTTAGAAATTAAATCTTTAGAATTTAATGATATAAAAATAAAAATATATTTATAATAATAAAAAATAAAAATATAGAAAATGATAAAAATATTAGAAAAAATGATAATAAAAGTTTAGGTGTTAAAATAGAATAGATAAGAATCTAGGAGGAAAATTGTTAGTAAAACAAAAATTCATAAAAATTATGAAAAATTAATAAAAATTATAAAAATCATGAAAACTCATAAAGATTATAAAAAATTATAAAAAGTTAAAAAATTAATTAAAAAATCATAAAAATTAATAAAAAATAATAAAAATTTATAATAGTAGAAATAAGTCGAAAAATTGAAGAAAATGAGTTTTATCAATTAGAAAAATTATTTTCTAAAATAAATCCAAAATTGATGTTTTCCCTTAAAATTATTTTCAAAAATCAAATTAAAGCTTAGGCTTAGATTTTTTAGAAAAATCCTAAAATGATAAAAACATAAATCAAAAGAGATTTCACAATTAAAATTCACAAACACACTAAAATTTTTTCAGGAAAAGCGAACTACGGCTTGTTTGATCCTAAATAGCAAGTACGTAGGCACCCATTTGGGGCAACCTCAAATAGAATAAAAAATCATTTCCTTGGAATAATTGACTCAAAAACACAATAAAAGTCAACAAAAATAAAATAAAAGACATTTCTAAATGGGGATAATTTTAGGAGATTAGGTGGTAACCTTAGGGTTTTAATAGGTTAGCCTCCAAACTTAGAAACTCTGGTTTTCCCTTTTCCTCTTTTCACAAAAACGAGAAGAGGAAATCACGACAACTAGTGGTTTAAATTAAGACTAATCCGCTCCATTAGTCTTAATTCAATCTTTCCCAACAACAGTTGGGTGGCGACTCCAAAATTAAACGAAATTCCTAACTCAAGTCGTGGATCTACATTAGATGAGCATAAGGTCTAGTATAGATCAGATTAGGAATGGGAAATTCAAAAATTAAACTCGACAGGATGGCGACTCCGCTGGGGACTCATTCCAGTAGGCTAGCCACCTGAATCTCCTCAAATTGTTCCTTTTTCTTTAAGAAATGTCTTTCGATTATTATGTTGCTAACTTTTTAGGAATTAGCTAGATTTATGATTCGGTTTTGAGTCTGCATGCATACATTTGTGTGAATAGATGCGGTCGAACCCGGACCGTCCTAGGACCCTAAGACAGCGAGCCATTGTGTAGGTTTTGGGCGAAGTGAGTTGATCACCGTTCGGGACCGATTAGGCTACCTCACCCAATGCTTCGATATAGCCTGAGATCCATTTCTCTGAGAATGCGGGAGGCCATAGAGATTGGGAACCAGTTAGAACCAACCTACTTGCATACATAAAGTCATGGGTTGACAATTGACGATAATGTAATATTAGTGGTTTTGTTCATGGAGTTCGGATCTATTTCCCTGTAATATTTTCATAGTTCTTGTTGTAATTAGGAAATTTCTTCTTGTAATAGATGGCTAGTACCGTAGTTGACCACCTCCTCCACAAAGAGATCCAGGTGTACAAACCTTTGGACCCAAAGTTGGTGTTGGACCACTGGTTCACCTTATACAATCCAGAAGAGCGGGCCTTCATCCAGCAGAAAATAGGGCTCATCCTTTCACTAATGAAGATGGAGATGAACTTGCCCTTGGTACGGGCCATGCTCCACCTATGAGAAATAGAGTCCGCAGTTTTCTTCATTGGGCCACGCGAGATCACTCCCACTCAAGACCCAAGCTAGAGCCGAAGAATTAGAAGTCGTCATCAACGAGAAGCTTGAGTCTCCACAACAGAAGACCAAGAGAGCTAGGAAATAGATTATCATTGTACTCTTTCATTTTAAAAGTATCGAACTCCAAAGTTTCCAATATTAATAAAAATAAAGTTTCAATACTACATCATCAATTAATTGTCAACCCTTTTATTTTTAGCAACCGTGTGACACATGCATAGCATTTGCATACATCATACTAAAAAAAAGAAAAATGCGTGCCTGGTATCAAGATAGCTCCTAAACAACCAAACCCTCCCAGAAGCCCAATTTACACTCATTCAAGAACCAGAATGGCAAACAACGGCAACAACAGTGACAACCGCAATAAGACCAGCATTGACTACATTCCTACACCCTAAGAAGAGGTACAAGCCAGAGGTGCCAAAGGCAAGATGAAAGAAAAGTCAAGCAACACCCCGATGCGTATTCTACCCCTCCAACAATCTTTCAAAAAAGCAACTGTCATTCAAGAGCCTCGGATAAGCGAAGATGATGTCAACAACGGGAGCCCAACCCCCCGCACATTCAATCAGCATCCAGCTCTGAACAATTGGTTCTGTTATCCTACTAATAGCTCTAGGTCAGCTCAAGGATAGAGAACGATTATTGAACAAATTTTATGGAGACTCTTTATTAATTCAATTACAGTCTGTTTTGCTTATATATGCTTTCATTTTACTTTACCCAAATCTCCCACCATCGAACATCAGGAATATTTCGCGCAAGTAGAAAATACAAATGCTGATATCATTTCCAACATTGTTGGGTCAGTTGTTGAAGGCGATATCCTTAACAATGAAATAATACAAGAAAATTGGCAAAAACATGAACAAAGCGGAATTTCAATTGACGAGCCGGTGGAGACAGTAAATCTAGAAAGCATGGAAAAACCTAAAAACCTCAAAATCGGGACCAGCTTAAGCGCCGAGCAAAAGTTTGAGATAACCGAGCTATTAACAGAATATGCAGATGTGTTTGCCTGGTCATATGGCGACATGCCAGGACTAGACCAATCAATAGTGGTTCATAGGCTTCCCACAAGGGAAGATGTCAAACTTAAAAAAAAAAAACTGAGAAGATTTAGGCCTGACATCTTACTAAAGATTAAGGAAGAAGTCAAGAAACTGCTAGAAGTAGGGTTCATTGAAGTATCTGATTACCCGGAATGGGTGGAAAATATAGTCCCTGTTATGAAAAAGAATGGAAAAGTACGCGTACGTGTAGACTTCCGTGACTTGAACCAAGCTACGCCAAAGGATAACTTCCCCCTACCTCACATTGATGTTTTAGTGGACAACACTGCGGGAAACCATCTTTTCTCATTCATGGACGGTTTCTCAGGATATAATCAAATAAAAATGGCTGAAGAAGATAAAACCAAAACAACTTTCATCACAACGTAGGGAACTTTCTGTTACAAAGTCATGCCCTTCGGTTTGAAAAATGCCGAGGCAACGTATTAGAGAGCCATGGTCGCGATACTTCATGACATGATGCATCGAGAGGTTGAAGTATATGTTGACGACATGATAGCCAAATCTAAGGAAGTAGAAAGCCATATAGATATCCTGAGGAAATTGTTTAAGCGACTGAGAAAATTCCAGCTCAAGTTAAACCCAGAGAAATGCACTTTCAAGGTCACAACGGGGAAATTGTTAAGGTTTGTCATAAGCTAGGAAGGCATTAAAATCGATCTTGACAAGGTAAAGTCTATAGTAGAGTTGCCTTCCCCATGCTCCGTTAAAGAAGTAAGAAGCTTGCTAGGAAGGTTAAATTATATAGCTCGTTTTATCTCACAGCTCACCGATAAGTGCCGGCCACTATTCCGTCTGTTGAAAAAGAATGCCACCATAGAATGGGACGACGAATGCGAAGAAGCATTCAGGACGATCAAAGACTACCTTATAAAACCTCCAGTCTTGATAGTCCCGAAGCAAGGAAAGCCCTTATTCTTATACCTCACTATACTCCCTGAATCCATGGGATGCGTGTTGGGGCAGAAAGATGAAGAGGGAAGAGAGCGTTCCATATATTACTTGAGCAAGAAATTCACAGATGGGGAACAGAGGTACTTAGAGGTGGAGAAGACTTGTTGTGCTCTAATTTGGGTCATGCACCGACTAAGGCAATATACCCTTTACTATCATATTGAACTGCTGACAAGATATGATCCCTTAAAATACTTGGCAGAGAAACCAGCTTTGATAGGGAGAATCTCTAAATGGCAAATGCTCCTATCCAAGTTTGACATCACATACATAAATCAGAACTCGATGAAAGGGCAAGCCTTAGCCGACCAATTGGCAAAACACCCTGTCGAGGCAGATTCCCAAGAAATAAAAGCCCAATTCCAGGACGAAAATATATTGACAGTGGAAGATACACCAGTAGAAGACTTTGGGATAGAGCAAAACCCAAAGTGGAAACTGTTTTTCGACGGAGCTGCCAATGTATTCGGTTGTGGGATCGGGGCAGTATTGATATCCCCAGACGGCACATAATTCCCTGCAGCGACAAGACTCACATTTCCGTATACCAATAATATCGCAAAATATGAGGCATGCATTCTCGGCCTCAAAATGGCCTGCCAAATGGAAATCCGTGAATTAGAAGTATACGGAGATTCATCGCTCATCATACTACAGACAAGAGGGGAATACAAGACTAAAGACCCCAAACTAGTACCGTATCATCGACATTTGATAGAGCTGATCGAAGAATTCAAGGCAATCACTTTCACATATATCCCGAGAACTCAAAATTAGTTTGCAAATGCACTCGCCACACTAACATCTATGATCCAGATAATAGGGGGAGCCGAAGTCCAACCGATGAAAATAGACACTGAAAATCGGCCCGCTTACTGTTTAGCAATTGAAAAAACACAAAACGACAAGCCTTGGTATCATGACATCAAGACCTTTCTCCAAGAAGGTAAATACCCTGAAATGGCTAGCAAGAATGACCAAAGAACACTCAGAAGGTTAGCAAGCCATTTCTTATTAAGTAGGTCTATACTTTACAAAAGATCATCTGATACCACCTTGTTAAGATGTGTGGACAAAAATGAAGCTTGTGAACTAATGAAAGAAGTACATGAAGGAGTATGTGGACCTCATATGAATGGTTACATGTTAGCCCGAAAAATCATGAGGTTAGGATACTATTGGTTAACCATGGAATCGGATTGCATAAGATATGTCAAGCGCTGTCATCTGTGTCAAGTATATGCAAACCGGATAAATGCTCTGCCCAACGAGCTACACTTGTTGTTAGCACCATGGCCTTTCTCCATGTGGAGAATCAACATAATTGGCCCAATCACTCCTACAGCATCCAATAGCCACAGGTTTATACTGGTAGCAATCGATTACTTCACCAAATGGGTAGAAGCTTCGTCATATGCCAATGTCACAAAGGGGGTAATAGTCCGCTTCTTGAAAAGGGACATAATAGCCCGATATGGAGTTCCTGAGTCCATCAGCACCGACAACGATACCAATCTTAATAACAAGTCAATGACAGGTTTATGTCAACAATTCTGCATAAACCATAGAAATTCAACTCCCTACCGACCTCAAATGAATGGGGCAGTAGAAGCAGCTAACAAGAATATCAAAAAGATCATCAAGAAAATGACAACTACTTACAAAGATTGGCACGAAATGTTACCGTTTGCTCTCATGGCCTATAGGACTTCAATAAGAATATCTACTGGAGCTACCCCGTATTCATTGGTATATGGTACGGAAGCAGTGCTACCAGTCGAAGTCGAAATACCATCATTCAGAATCCTGTCAGAAACTCAGCTAACTGAATCCGACTGGGTAAAGAAGAGGCTTAATCAGCTGAATCTGATTGATGAAAAAAGACTTACCGCACTATGTCATGGCCAGTGTTACTAACAAAGGATGGCCCGGGCATTTAACAAGAAGATGAGACCCCGATACTTCAAAGAAGGGGATCTGGTAATAAGGAAGGTTCTCCCAAATGCCCAGGACTCCAGAGGAAAATTCACCCCAAACTATGAAGGTCCTTATGTGGTAAAAAAGGTTCTATCAGGAGGTGCTCTGATACTGACTCAAATGGATGGTCCGGAATTGAGAGACCTCATTAACACAGATGCTGTAAAGATGTACTACCCTTAGGCAAGGGGATTGAAATTTTGCCAATGTTTATGACAACCAATGTTCGATACAAATTTCATTGAGTCGAGTTTTTACTTTTTACAAGCAAAGTTAATATCCCTGAATGGTCAATAATCCCAACCAATTCTCATTACAACCAACATTCCTAAACACATTACCGATCACTTCACCAATGAAAGATAAACACTAAAATGATAATGAATCTCAATAAATTTTGTGATATAATTCTATCTACTTTTTGAGCATTAGAACCTAGTGCATTAGTAGGACAACATTACCGTCAAAAGAGCCATGCGTACAAGAAAGGAAGCACATCAAGATTTCCAACCCCATGTCAAGATAAGAAGAAGTGAAGCTGAAGCAAACCAGCACAAAGGTTCGGTTGTTTGGTTGCTAATCCACGATAAATTGGCAAGCATATTAAAATGAATAACTATCATCATATCATAAAAAGCATCACATCATTTAGCTTAGTCAGTAGAAGCATATTCAGAAGCATAAGATGAGTCAGCCCATAGTGGGGCACTTGTCTAAACATCCCCTTTAATAGGTTAGTCAGCCTACATTAGGGCACTTTCCTGAACATCCTCTCTTAGGATCAGCCCATAGGGCCGCCTTTTTGAGACATTTCTGCCATAGGTTAGTTAGCCCATGGAGGGGCACTTTCCTAGACATCCTCTTTTAAGGTCAGCTCACAAGGGCACCTTTTTGAAAACATTTCTCTATGTTATAGGTTAGTCAGCCCACAATGGGGCACTTTCCTAAATATCTTGTCTCAAGGTCAACCCATAGGAGCACTTTTTGAGACATTTCCCCTAGGGTCGTTAGTCTAAGAAGACACTTCCCGCTATAGGTCAGTCAGCTCAAAGAAGGGGCACTTTCCTAGACACTATCGATTAGTTAGCTCAAAGGAGCACTTTTCGAACCCCTCGATTAGTTAGCTTAAAGGAGCACTTTTTGAATCCCTCGATTAGTTAGCTCAAAGGAGCACTTTTCGAATCCCTCGATTAGTTAGCTCAAAGGAGCACTTTTCGAACCCCTCGATTAGTTAGCTCAAAGGAGCACTTTTCGAACCCCTCGATTAGTTAGCTCAAAGGAGCACTTTTCGAATCTATCGATTAGTTAGCTTAGAGGAGCACTTTTCGAATCCCTCGATTAGTTAGCTCAGATGAGCACTTTTCGAATCCATCGATTAGTTAGCTTAGAGGAGCACTTTTCGAATCTATCGATTAGTTAGCCCAAAGGGGCACTTTTCGAATCTCTGGATTAGTTAGCTCAAAGGAGCACTTTTCGAATCTATCAATTAATCAGCTCATAGGAGCACTTTTTCAAACTTTTGATGACCGACTAATTAGCTCGTGGGAGCACTTTTCGGAGGTATTTTTCCAAACAGTCGCTAGTCTAGTCAAACGCTTCTGTTGATGAGTGGCCAGCTCATAAGGGTACTTCCTAAGATAATCTTCTCTTCAAGGTTGCTAGTCTAATAAGACGCTTCCTATCATCAGTTATTTTACACTCCTAAACAATTCTCGAGATGTTTCCTATTGCCAATTAGTCAGCCCATAAAGCATTTTTTGAGAGGATACATTACTCTAGATTGTTAGGACCATTTCAGACTCGTGGGATTATTAGCTCATGGAGCATTTTCCTACCAAAAACCAAATTCCAGATAACCAACTAAACCAAGGCGTTATCTATTCAATCAAGAGGCCAAAAATGGCGTCTTTCTTGTCTTTGTAGTTAAGTTTTTCAAACTTTACTACAAAGAGGGGTAGCTGTAAACACCCCATTTTTGCCCTAAGAATCAATAATAATCAATAATGATCAATTTCCAATTTTTCCCAATTTTTTCCAATTTTTCTCTAATTTGGCAAAAATAGGAAAAAATATTCAAAAAATAAACATAAATAGGAAAACACATTAATTTTGAAAAACTAATTTCAGAAATGGCAATAATAAAGATTAAATAATTTTTACAAATTTTTGAAATTTCAAAAAATACAAAAAAATAAAAAAATTGCATCACATATATACAATTTGTGAAATAAATAAAATTAGGAAAATGGGCTAGCTCAGTTGGTCCGAGCCACGGTCAGGCAGGCGCGCGCGGGTGCGAGGTCCGGGGTTAGAAACACGGGGGAAGCAGAATCCGCGTTTTGCAAGTTTTTATTTTACCTGGGACACATGGCAGCACATGATTGGCCGGAGCGAACGCACGCGCCGGGCGCGTGATCGTCTTCAACCTCGATCCGAGATCACCGACGAGGGGAAAAATTCGAATTTCGACCGCTTCGATTCGATTTTTTGCACAAATCCAACAGATCTTCAACATAATTGAGATAAGCATCATCCAATTGGAATCAAATCTCAACAAATCGACGGATTTACACGAATCGGAGTTGGTTCGTTTAACTGCAAATCTGATTTGCCTCGATCGGTGGAAATCCAAGCTTATCCAACTCGATTTCGACAGCCTATAAATAGAGGATGAAGTGAGGAAGCTAAATCACATATCAAAAGCGAGAGAAAGTGAGAGAAAAGAGAGAATCAAAGTCCGCCAGACGAGTTCGAATCCGCGACCGCTGATCAAGAGTTGGGTAACCACCAGGAGGCGTTTCGGGAGCAAACCACTACCACCATTGGATTCCTCACCCTCGATAACCTAGGATTCGACACCTCAACCGCTGCAAAAGGCCACTGGAACGCCGTCAATGAGTACTCCCCACCGCCGTGTCCGACCGCTTCAACCCGACCCGCGCATCGACCAGATCCAAGTAAGTCGAATTTTTCCAATTTTCTTTAATTTATTTATTTATTTGGTTTACTTATTTCGAATTAATTATTTGTTATTTATTTACTTATGTGTTATTTATATTTCAATAAGTAGAAAAAATGTTAGAAATTAAATCTTTAGGATTTAATGATATAAAAATAAAAATATAATTATAATAATAAAAAATAAAAATATAGAAAATGATAAAAATATTAGAAAAAATGATAATAAAATTTTAGGTGTTAAAATAGGATAGATAAGAATCTAGGAGGAAAATTGTTAGTAAAACAAAAATTCATAAAAATTAATAAAAATTATAAAAATAATAAAAAATTATAAAAATCATGAAAACTCATAAAGATTATAAAAAATTATAAAAAAATAATAATTATTATAAAAATTATAAAAATCATAAAAATTACAAAAAAAAATTAATAAAAAGTTAAAAAAATTAATATAAAAATCATAAAAACTAATAAAAAATAATAATAATTTATAATAGTAGAAATAAGTCGAAAAATAGAAGAAAATGAGTTTTATCACTTAGAAAAATTATTTTCTAAAATAAATCCAAAATTGATGTTTTCCCTTAAAATTATTTTCAAAAATCAAATTAAAGCTTAGGCTTAGATTTTTTAGAAAAATCCTAAAATGATAAAAACATAAATCAAAAGAGATTTCACAATTAAAATTCACAAACACACTAAAAATTTTTCAGGAAAAGCGAACTACGGCTTGTTTGATCCTAAATAGCAAGTACATAGGCACCCATTTGGGGCAACCTCAAAAAGAATAAAAAATCATTTCCTTAGAATAATTGACTCAAAAACACAATAAAAGGCAACAAAAATAAAATAAAAGACATTTCTAAATGGGGATAATTTTAGGAGATTAGGTGGTAACCTTAGGGTTTTAATAGGTTAGCCTCCAAACTTAGAAACTCTGGTTTTCCCTTTTCCTCTTTTCGCAAAAACGAAAAGAGGAAATCACGACAACTAGTGGTCTAAATTAAGACTAATCTGCCCCATTAGTCTTAATTCAATCTTTCCCAACAACAGTTGAGTGGCGACTCCAAAATTAAACGAAATTCCTAACTCAAGTCGAGGATCTACATTAGATGAGCATAGGGTCCAGTATAGATCGGATTAGGAATGAGAAATTAAAAAATTAGACTTGACACTAGTGATTATAGAATTGTCATTTATCAACTTGCTTGAGCTCTCTTATATTGAATTATTTAGTCAATTTGTTCCAACCTGTTTACCATATAACTTCTTATTCACCATCCATATAAGCCTCTTCTTAAAGCGATAAAAAAGTTCAAGGTTGCACAAAATGTACTTGCTCAAGTTGTATGGAATTTTGTCAATGATGGGTTTGACTTGGATTATGCTTTTTGCCCTATCATTTGATATAATAATTAAGTTGCTCCCATCTCATATCTTTTACAACTTGCGAAGTGGCTTATAGGTTGAGGACATTGCTGTGCTTGCAATTTAAGCCCCATCACATTGCAGTAGGTGCTATTTTCCTTGCTGCCAAGTTCCTTACAGTGAAGCTCTCCTCAAGTGGTGTGAAGGTCTAGAGGCAGGGATTAAAAAATTCTACTCAAGTTTCGGCTTAGGCGTACACAGGTTCTACACACTTTTTCCTCTTTTACTTGACCAACAAATTATATTACTATCAAGTATATATTGTAATCATTATTATTCTTACTTTTTGTGATAATTGATAATAATATAAGCACCTACAGCATAGTCTATTACAAACTTAGCTAATAGAAAATTTTAAATACTTGCATACAGAGTTAAGATGCAAAGTATGAGTGTAAGAACAAATTCAAACACTTCTTTTGCATTCATCCCCTACTAATGTATATCGAATCAGAATTTTAAGCCATATGTGCACAAAAAGCATAATTTTTTTTTCTCTCAAAGAAATCTACATATGTATACTGCATTGAAAGGCTAGACACATGTTTTGACCATTAGGACATAAGAGGAAATCTCAAATGGGAATTGCTGGGTTTTGAGTGAAGAAAGTGCCCAATTATAGATATTTAATCAAATGATTAAATGCTAGAATTTCACCCTATTCTCATTCATTATTTGTACATTTTCAGGTGTCATAGTGTTATACGTTCTTTTGGAGTCATATTCCTATAAGCATAGATAAGAGTTGGATGACTCAAGAAATTAAGTTTGAGGAGTATCAACATGGTGTAGAGTACTTTTTTGCGTACGTGTGCTTCAAGTATGGGGTGAACACGAGAATAAATTATCCGCATAGGAAATGCTTGAATGATAAGTTACATCCTCCACATGTGATTAGAGATCACCTACTTGTAGATGGGGTAGATATAACCTATTGGTGTTGGATTTATCATGGAGGGGAATTGAGTATTCAATTACCTTCAGTAGATCGAGGTAAGAGGCAACATAGAGAATGGGAAGCAGGACTACCCATGGAGGAGGAATGTGTAGCGGTAGGATATGATGATAAAGGTGGACTTGATGAGATGATGTGGAAGCCTTCATCAGCAATTAAGATGAAGAATCATCTCCTAGAGGTGGTATTGATGTTCCACGGGATTTTTTAGATGGGCTAACAGTTGACTCACAAGAAGAGCTCTATTCAAGTTGTAAGTTGTTTAAGTTTGAATTTATAGTGAAGCTTCTCCACTTGAAGGTGTATAATAAGTGGAGCAACAAGTCCTTCGACATGCTTTTGCAACTTCTACAAGATGTAATGCCCAATGACGAGTCTCTTCCTAAGTCTTATTATTTTGCAAATAAGTACTTGTACAGTTTAAGCATGGGTTGTAATTACATTCATGTATGTAAATATGATTTTTTCTTATTTTAGGGTGATAATGAGCATTTAAAGCAATGTCCTACTCGTGGTACTTCGAGGTATAAGGTGTCGATTGGAGTTGGGAAGCCATTCTTCATAAAGTTTTACGTTACTTTCCCATAAAGCCTAGGTTGCAATGCCTTTTCATGAATTCTAAAATTGCCTAGAAAATGCATTGGCATGAGGAGGAACATAAGAGAAGGGAAAATTTAATGAGTCATCTTGCAAATAGGTTAGCTTAGATGAATTTCGACATTGCATTTCCTGAGTTTACAATGGATGCTTGTAATGTTATATTAGGGTTAGCTAGCGATAGTTTCAATCCATTTGGGAATATGAGTCAATCATATAGTATGTGGCCGATTGTGCTTTTGGCATATAACTTGCCTCCTTAGGTGTGTATGAAGAAAGAGTACTTAATGATGTCAATGTTGATTCCAAGGCCTAAGGCACCTAGTAATGAGATTGACATTTACTTGCAAGCATTGATTGATGATTTGAGGGATCTTTAGGATAATGGGTTACACACATATGATGCATTTTCAAAGAAAACATTCAACATGCGTGCAACCTTAATGTGGACTATAAATGACTTTCCAGCATATGGAGACCTATCAAGGTAAAGCACTGATAGAGCCATTTTATACTCAATCTTTATAGTATAAATTGTGTTAAATTATTATTGATTTTATAGAAATCATAAGGAAATGGTACTTTAATTCTATCATCGTGATAAATCAGGTTAAATGGAGTCAAGGATGCTAATTTAAGTATTTTAGAGAAGTCATCTACAACTTGGATCAAGACAAGGAATTACACCACCGGAGGAAGCACGGTTTGAGGCACGGCCAAGGTTCAAACCGTGTTACACACTGGACAAGAAGGCGAAAATGAGGACTTTCAACAGAGAGAGACACGGCTTAAGGCACAGCCGTGGCGGAAGCCGTGGGAGAAACAATGCTTGAAGCCGTGGTGGAAGCTAGACGTGCCAAGGAGAAGAAATTGTGGAACATCAACCAGAGGATGGCACGGCTTGAAATCTTGCCGTGGGTGTAACCGTGGTACACACTGGGCACGGATGAAGACTTGTTGATTATGCATAGAATAAGGCACGGTTGGAAATCTAGCCATGGGTGGAGCCGTGATACACACTGGACACGGAAGATGATACATGAAATATGCACAGAGGATGGCACGGCTTGACCCACGGCCGTGTGTTAGGGCGTGCCAGGCGGACGAACATTTACTTCTCGAAATCTACTTGGAAAAGGAAATATATTTTCGTATCTTGCTAGCAAAAGATCACATGCCATCTCCCTAACAATATAAATAGAACCAACCCTAGAGGGTTAGGACAACTTTTGAATCTTTGAATCTGGAATCACCTTGGTGACACGAAGGAAACGAGGAGGCAGAGCAGGCAACCGGGTTCATTATGTTTCTATTTTTTATTTTCGTTTTGTTGATGAACATGAGTAGCTAAGCTATTTTTCTAGCCAAAGGGTCATAGATGTTTAATTCTCCACGAATTGTGAGGTCTAATTGACTTGTATTTATTCTATTCTTTGCTTTCGGGTAGTCATATATCTTCTGATCATTTTTTCATTATTATCTTTGTTGATTAGTATGAATAGAGCTCTTCTACTCAATTAGCAAGTTAATATATTGTCAACTAGCACGTCAAATCCGTAATTGTTTGATTGTTCTAGTCTTAGTGACGCAATAACATGTTTGGTTATAAAAGAGATGATCGAATTCATGTTATGGAGGTGTGTGATCATGTTTAAATAGGTTATCTTATAATCTACTGGCATGAATTAGTGGTCTCTTTAGATATTAATGCTATTGATAGATTAAATCCTAAGCGCTTGTCTAGGGTTATTTAATCAATAAGAGAAATAATTCAAAGCGCTTGTCTAAGGTTATCGAGGAAGTAAGGAGAGATAGGTTGTTAGAGCTTGTTAATAACCATAACCAGTTTATCTAGAACTAAGAATAGAAAACATTTGCATCGATGATCAATTCCTAGAATTAAACTATCTTGATTCCTTTGGCTAGGCTTTTATTAATATCCGATTTTCTTACCTTATTTTACTTTATTTTAATTCACAAACAAACCCCCCCATTTTTCTTTTCCCTTTTATTCTCCTTGAATAGAAATAAGTTTAACCAATCTCTGTAGATTCGACCCTACTCACCGCTATATGCAAATCATATAATTGTCTAGGAGTAGGTTTTATTTTTGTTGGATTCGACACCCATCAAATTTTGGCGCCGCTGCCGGAGATTGGTGTCAAATTTATTTCTATTCTTGTATAACTCGTTCTTCTCAGACAGGTGAACTAACTTATAATCCGGAGATTGAGAAGACTCTAAAGAGGCTGCGACAACAAGCTAGATCATCCTCCAGACCGAACTTAGTATCAGACTTGTCTGATTCATCCCTTGATTCTGAAAAAGAGGACGATATGGCAAATCCCGAAAGAACATTGCGAGAGTTGGCTGCACCGGATGTGAATCAACAACTACTTTGTATTCACTATCCCGAACTAGCTGTGGAATTCGAATTGAAATCTGGGTTGATACATCTGCTACGTACATTTCATGGTCTTGAGAATGAAGATCCTCACAAGCATTTGAAAGAGTTTCATATAGTGTGTTCTAGTATGAGGCCGCAAGGAATAATCGACGATCAAATCAAGCTACGTGCTTTTCCATTTTCTTTAAGTACTAAAGCTAAAGATTGGTTGTTTTATTTGCCTCCAGGTTCGATAACCACTTGGACAGATATGGTCAGACTCTTCTTGGACAAATTCTTCCCCGCATCTAAAGCCGCTGGTATAAGAAGAGAAATTTATGGTATAAAACAGAGGGACACCGAGACTCTTCATGAGTATTGGGAGAGGTTCAAGCAACTTTGTGCAAGCTACCCACAACATGGGATATCTGAACAACTCCTTATCCAATACTTCTACGAGGGCCTACTCCCGATGGAAAGAAAGATGATGGATGCTGCAAGTGGAGGCGCCATAGTAAACAAAACCCCTGGTCAAGCTAGGGAATTGATCTCCATTATGGTTGCCAATTCGCAACAATTTGGGTATAGGCATGATGCATCTTCAAGGAAGGTAAATGAGGTAAGTGTGTCTAACCTTGAACATCAAATTTCTAATCTTACCTCCCTTGTGTAGCAGCTAGCTCTTGGAAAAACACAGCAGGTGAAGGCTTGTGGAATTTGCGCTGCTCCTAATCATCCGACCGACATGTGCCCCACATTTCAAGATGACAATCATGAACACGCCAATGCTGTAGGCGGATTTCCAGGACAACCGCAGAGGAAGTATGATCCCTATTCAAATACTTACAATCCCGGATGGAGGGATCATCCTAACTTCCGATATGGCAATAACCCTCAACATTTCCAACAATTCCAGCCTAAGCCATCACACCAAGTACCCCAAGCTCCTTCTACCTCAAGTATGTCTCTTGAGGACATTGTTAAGTCTCTTGCTGTTAATACAAAACAATTTCAGGAGGAAACAAAGCAGAGCATTCTAAACTTGGAGAATCAGGTAAGCCAACTTGCTTCTACTGTAAATAGGTTAGAAACTCAAGGTAAGTTACCTTCTCAGAATATCACAAATCCGAAGCAAAGCGTTAATGCAATTACCTTGAGGAGTGGAACAGCATTGCAGGGATCAAATAAGAAAGGACACCCATCTACTCTTGGGGAAGAGACTAAGCAAGAAATTTCAACTCCGAGCCAGCAGGACAACCAAATTAACAAGTCTCTAGTTGAGCCATCAAAGGTCACATTGATACCACCTCCTTTCCCCTCCAGATTGGCGAAATCCAAGAATGAAGCGGAAGAAAAAGAGATTCTGGAAACTTTTCGAAAAGTCGAGGTAAATATTCCTTTGCTTGATGCAATTAAGCAAATACCGCACTATGCTAGATTTCTCAAAGACTTATGCACTAACAAAAGGAAGCTGAAAGGCAATGAAAAGATTAGTGTGAGTGAAAATGTTTCAGTTATTATTCAGAAGAAGCTTCCTCCTAAATGTAAGGACCCAGGTATGTTCACCATTCCTTGTAAAACAGGTAATCTTGGAATCGCTAAAGCCATGTGTGATCTAGGAGCTTCTATCAATGTCATGCCTTTGTCTATTTATCAACGTTTAAATATTGGTCCTTTAAAGGAAACGAGTATTATTGTTCAACTTGCTGATAGGTCCAATGTTTATCCTGAGGGAGTTCTAGATGATGTTTTAGTTCAAGTCAATGGGTTGGTTTTTCCTGCTGATTTTTATGTGCTTGACATGGACGATAGTGATTCTCATACTTCATCACTGATATTATTAAGGCGACCATTCCTTAAGACTTCTAAAACGAAAATCGATGTAAATGATGGCACCCTCACTATGGAATTTGATGGTGAAGTGATTAAATTTAACATTTATGATGCCATGAAACATCCTAACGATATCTCTCCTGTTTTTGTTACGGATGTTATTAACCCATCACCACAGGCACCAAGGCTGGAATCAAAATCCTTATCCGAATATTTAGCCAGGAACGTCTAGCCAAAGACGTTAAAGAAAGGCGCTTCATGGGAGGCAACCCATGTCAAAAAAAAAAAAAAAAATCCTTTAGTTTTGTTTTGCTTTAGTTTTGGTTTGTTTTAGTTTTGTTTTGATTTTAGTATAGTTTTGAACTCTTTGGATCAGCTGCAGCAAGGACACATAATCAAATGACACTT
Organism: Laguncularia racemosa; assembly: GCA_037954665.1. Lineage (NCBI taxonomy): Eukaryota > Viridiplantae > Streptophyta > Magnoliopsida > Myrtales > Combretaceae > Laguncularia > Laguncularia racemosa. Next base: position 6,012,729 of record JBBMOL010000004.1, read on the forward strand.
TCCAAAGCTTAAGGGGAGAACTCTAATACTAGGGAAGTACCAGCATTTCCTTTCTCTTATTCTCTAATGTTCCTTGTGTTGTTAATTCCTCTTTCATTGTACTAAATTAGAAATAGTGAGGACACTGTTCAAGCTAAGTGTAGGGGAGAGGATAATAAATTATAGAGAATTGAGAATTGATCCATACTTTGAATGTTTGTCCTTAAGCAATTTTAAGCCAATTTTTTTCATATTTATCATGAAATCTAGAGATTGTACTAAATGTTATAATAAGCATCTACAAAATGTAAAATTGACTTGTTCAAATGCTTTACTCACCCACTGCTGTGATTAGGATACTTGGTTAAAATTAAGTAGTGAAATCTTTAAGAAACAAATTTACCTTGTATTTAGCTTTAGAATTGGAAGTCTAAGAGTAGGTCGAGTCCTTAAGTGAAAAATAAACAAGTTTACTTCTAGGATATATTAGCTACTATATACTCTTTGAAAAAAAAAAAAAAATCAAGCATAGCCATTACTCTAATGATTCAACTAATTGAGTTAAGAGTATTCAAACTTGAATGTTAGAGTGAGGAAGAGTCTGTAGGGGTATCTCAAAACCCGGTCACTTGAGTGATGAGCTCGGGATGTTGCCGACTCAATGAACTCACTATAACGATAAGGGCGAAAAAGGCAAAAGTTCATGAAAAGAAGCGAGCAAAAACCCGTCAAAATAGATGCTTGAATAAATCAAAAGAACATGAATGTAAACATTCATTGAATAAAATAAAGATGTATAAAAGGGAGAATATCTAGCAAAGAGCTTATACCATATGCTTTTACTTTATGTTGCAAGGATTATATGTTTGCTAATGTCCAATGAAGTTTAATTGGGTGTTTTTCCTTAGTGGATTAAGTATTTACTTTTGGAATAAAAATTCTTTTGCTAAACATGAGGATTAAAGTTTGTTTTGTTTAGATTAGCTATTGAATTTTGTCCACAGTAATTTGATCACAGGAAACCAGTTTGGTTGAAGTAGTAGACATTAAAACTACAAGTCATGAATTACAAATGAATAGATGCTTGGAATGATAAAAAGAAAGTTTGTATAATCTATGACAGATTTCTCAATTGATTTGATGCAATTGCTTGAGGACAAGCAAGAGTTCAAGTGTGGGGGAATTTGATAGAGCCATTTTATACTCAATCTTTATAGTATAAATTGTGTTAAATTATTATTGATTTTATAGAAATCATAAGGAAATGGTACTTTAATTCTATCATCGTGATAAATCAGGTTAAATGGAGTCAAGGATGCTAATTCAAGTATTTTAGAGAAGTCATCTACAACTTGGATCAAGATAAGGAATTACACTACCGGAGGAAGCACGGTTTGAGGCACGGCCAAGGTTCAAACCATGTTACACACTGGACAAGAAGGCGAAAATGAGGACTTTCAACAGAGAGAGACACGGCTTAAGGCACGGCCGTGGTGGAAGCCGTGGGAGAAACCGTGCTTGAAGCCGTGGTGGAAGCTAGACGTGCTAAGGAGAAGAAATTGTGGAACATCAACCAGAGGATGGCACGGCTTGAAATCTTGCCATGGGTGTAACCGTGGTACACACTGGGCACGAATGAAGACTTGTTGATTATGCACAGAATAAGGCACGGTTGGAAATCTAGCCATGGGTGGAGCCGTGGTACACACTGGACACAGAAGATGATACATGAAATATGCACAGAGGATGGCACGGCTTGACCCACGGCCGTGTGTTAGGGCGTGCCAGGCGGACGAACATTTACTTCTCGAAATCTACTTGGAAAAGGAAAGATATTTTTGTATCTTGCTAGCAAAAGATCACATGCCATTCCCTAACAATATAAATAGAACCAACCCTAGAGGGTTAGGACAACTTTTGAATCTTTGAATCTGGAATCACCTTGGAGACAAGAAGGAAACAAGGAGGCAGAGCAGGCAACCGGGTTCATTATGTTTCTATTTTTTATTTTCGTTTTGTTGATGAACATGAGTAGCTAAGCTATTTTTCTAGCCAAAGGGTCATAGATGTTTAATTCTCCACGAATTGTGAGGTCTAATTGTCTTGTATTTATTCTATTCTTTGCTTTCGAGTATTCATATATCTTCTTATCTTTTTGTCATTATTATCTTTGTTGATTGGTATGAATAGAGCTCTTCTATCAATTAGCAAGTTAATATATTGTCAACTAGCACGTCAAATCCGTAATTGTTTGATTGTTCTAGTCTTAGTGACGCAATAACATGTTTGGTTATAAAAGAGATAATCGAATTCATGTTATGGAGGTGTATGATCATGTTTAAATAGGTTATCTTATAATCTACTGGCATGAATTGGTGGTCTCTCTAGATTTTAATGCTATTGATAGATTAAATCCTAAGCGCTTGTCTAGGGTTGTTTAATCAATAAGAGAAATAATTCAAAGCGCTTGTCTGAGGTTATCGAGGAAGTAAGGAGAGATAGGTTGTTAGAGCTTGTTAATTGGAAAAAAAGGTCAATATTCTTTCAACTTCCATATTAGTAAAAGCTAATGTTGCGACATAATTTAGATGTCATGTACATTGAGAATAATATATGTGACAATGTTATTGGTAATTTACTTGAGATTGATGGCAAAACAAAGGACATTTACAAGGCTAGACTTGATATGGAGGATCTTGGTATTAGGAAGGAGTTACATTTGGTGAAATAAGGTAATGATAAGTATTCAATGCCATTTGCTAGTTATACATTGAGTCCTATAGAAAGGAGAAGATTCTATCAATTCTTAAAGGGTGTCAACTTACCTAATGGAGTTGCATCACATATCGGTAGGTGTGTAAATGAGTCGAGCACAAAGTTTTCTAAGATGAGGAGCCATGATTGCCATGTGATGCTTCAAAGGTTGTTACTTGTGGGTGTTGGTGGCATGTTTCTGAATGATGTTGCGATAATTATAGCTGAACTTGGTTCATTTTTTGATAAGTTATGCAAACGAATTCTCAATGTCAATGAGGTAAAGCCAATGTAAAGCGATATTGTTACCATATTGTGCAAATTAGAATTGATCTTTTCTCTTGCCTTCTTTAATGTGATGGTGCATTTAGCTGTGCACTTGCCTAACGAACTATTACTTGCCAAACCTACTACATATTGATGGATGTATCCCATAGAAAGGTATGAATGTATAAGTAGAATGTAATCTTTTATAAGTGTTATTCAACCCTTCACCATTCATTTATTTTTTTAAATTCAAATACTTAAGCTCTCTTAAGGAGTTTGTTAGAAACAAGGCTTTTCTAGAGGGCTCCATAGCAGAATCTTACATTATACATGAATGCTTGACATGGTGCTCCCTCCATTTGCAAGGTGTTGAGACAATTTCAATCATCCTGATAGGAATTTTGATACCATGGAAGAAGGTGGCATAGGTATCTTTAGAAATAGGGTTAGTTTTGTTTCTTCTGCCACATTTGTGGCCTTATCAGATGAAGAGGTAGAAGTAGTGAAGTGGTATATCATTAACAATTGTTTCGAGGTTGAACCTTGTTGAGTCTAATTTTTTATTTTTCTATTCCTAATCCGATCTATACTAGACCCTATGCTCATCTAATATAGACCCTCAACTTAAGTTAGGAATTTCATTTTGTTTTGGAGTCACCACCCAACTATGGTTGGGAAAGATTAAATTAGGACTAATTGAGCAGATCAATCCTAGTTTAGATCACTGATCAGTGTAATTTCCTTTTTTCATTTTTGTGAAAAGAGGAAAGGGAAAACCAAAGTTTCTAGGTTCGGAGGCTAACCTATTAAAACCCTAAGGTTACCACCCTAATCTCCTGAAATCTAAACCTTATCCAAAATGTCTTTTATTTATTTATTTTTTTTTTTGTCTTTTTATTGTGTTTTTGAATAAGTTATTCTAAGAAAATGATTTTTGTTCTTTTTAGGGTTGCCTCAAATGGGTGCCTACGTACTTACTATTCAGGATCAAATAGGTCGTAGTTCGCTTTTCCTGAAAAACTTTAATGTGTTGGTGATTTTTAATTATGAAATTTCTTTTCATTTATGTTCTTACCATTTTAGTATTTTTCTAAAAAATCTAAGCCTAAGTTTGATCATTTGATTTTCTGAAAAATAATAATTATTTTGGAACAAAGCCAATTTTGGATTTATTTAAGAAAAGGATTTTTCTAAGTGATAAAAATTTTATTTCCATATTTTTTAACCCACTTCTACTATTATAAATTTTTATTTATTTTTATTAATTTTTGTTGATTTTTATTAATTTTTTAATAATTTTTATTGAAAAATTTTCTCCTATATTATCTATCTGTCCTAAACTAAAATCTAAATTTTACTATTTTTTCTAATATATATTTTTATCATTTTCTTTATATATTTTTATATTTTATTATTTATTATTATAATTATTATTTTATTTTTATTATTACTTATCCTAGATTAAACCCTAAAAAACTAATCTAAATTCTAACATTTTTTTATTTTTGAATTATAAATAACAAGTAAATAAATTAAGAAATTCAAAAAAAATAAAGAAAATAACTAAATAAATAAATAAGAAATAAATAAATAAAATAAAAATCAAAAAATCAAAAAATCCGACTTACTTGGATCCGGGTTTGTGCGCGGCTCGGGTCGGTTGGGTTGGATCGGGTCGAAGTGGGTCGATCAGTCACGGCGGCTGGGAGTGCTCGTTGACGGTGTTCCGACGTCCTTTCGAAGCAATTGAAGTGTCGTTTCCTAAGTTTTTGGGAGTAGGGAACTCAACCATGGTGGTGGATTTCTCCAAAAACGCCTCCTGGTGGCAGCTCGGTGCTTGATCAGTGGTCGCGACTTGGAAACTCCAGCGAGGCTTCGATTCTCTCTCTTTTCCTCACTTTTGATCTGTGCTCATGCTTGCTGCCTTCATCCTCTATTTATAGCCGCAAGGAATCGAGTTGGATAAGCTTGGATTTCCTCCGATTGAAGCAAATCAGATTTGTGATTAAAACCTTCCTCCGATTTGTTCAAATCCATCAATTTGTTGCGATTTGATTCTAATTGGATTATGTTTATCTTATTTCTGTTGAAGATCTGCTGGATTTGTGCAAACAATCGAATCAAAACGGTTGAAATTCGATTTTTCCTTGCCGGCGACGATCTCGGACGAAGGTTGAAGATGATCACGCGCTCGGCGCGTGCGTTCGCTCCAGCCAATCATCTGCCGACATGTGTCCCAAGCAAAGAAATAATTTGCAAAACGCGGAATCTGCCTCCCCCGCGTTTCGAACCCGTGACCGAGCCCCTTTCCCTAGGCCTTAAGCTATGGTTCAGACCAGTTGGGCTAGCTTACTCACTCGATTTTTTTATTTTCGTAATTTGCATATATGCAATGCGATTTTTTATTATTTTTGTATTTTTTGAAATTTCAAAAATTTGTAAAAATTATTTAATCCCTTTTATTACCATTTCTGCAATTATTTTCCAAAATTGATGCATTTTTCCTATTTATTTTATTTTTTGAATATTTTTCCTATTTTTGCTAAATTAGAAAAAAAAATGTAGAAAAATGAAAAAAATTGAAAATTGATTATTGTTGATTATTAGGGCAAAAATGGGGTGTTAAAAAAAATGTAGAAAAATGAAAAAAATTGAAAATTGATTATTGTTGATTATTAGGGCAAAAATGGGGTGTTTACAAACCTTATTTAAAGTAAGCATGGATTAATGTATTTTAAACTCTAAGGAATAATGTTAAATATGTTTTCATTTAAATTTCGTCGTGTGTTACAAGGAACATATAAGTATCTTACGTGTACAATATGATGATGACATTGATTAACACTACAAATGGGAATTTGGTGAATGGTTCATGAAAAAGGTAAATGTTATTCTTACACAAGAGAATTTCTTGTAACTGGATTATGATGCTAAGTTGCTTGACATTGTTGCAGATGAGCACGTTATATGAAAGTTCTGATCTGGTTGAAAGTGCTTTATATGCATTATTAGTTTGACCAGACTCATGTTTCAAGAGATACAACAAATTAATATGTAATGGCATTCAGTATCACACTTTCCATTTTGATAGTTGAAAGAAGACCCAAAACAATGGTGTACTTGTAGAAGGAAACTAAGGAGACATACATTCATCAATGGAGTTTTACGGTGTTTTAACTGACATATATGAGTTTTCTTATATTTGATATAAATAGATCTTCTTGTTTAGGTGTAAGTGGCGAGACACCAATGAGCACCATCACAATGTAAGAGCTGATAATGGATTCAAAAGTATCAAGGGAACACGTACACGGTATGAGAGTGATCCATATGTGTTGGCATCACAAGCTAAACAAATATATTACCTAAAAGACTTGAAATTAGGAAATGATTGACATGTGGTGCAACACTTTAAGTATCGTCATATTTATGATATAAGTTGTCTTACCGGTAATATGAATTTACTTGGTGATGTGGAAACTCATTTATGTAATGAAAATACGAACGATCTACTTCTGCAAGATGAGGATAGAGAAATTATGGTGTCTCCTATAGTTGATTGTGATATAGATGTGTTGTTGAGAACAATTGTATACCCTGAAACTATTGTTGGAGATGTACAGAGAGTTATCTAAGGTTTAAACGGTGCACAACATGATGATGATTTCGATTATTAAGAAGATGAAGATGATGAAGTTGATGAAACACTTATGAATTACAATAACAGTGATGAGGATTGTGAGTTTTATAATTATATTTCTGTAAATTAGATGCTACTCCAATGATATTTGGGTCATCACCATGCTACCAAATCTTACCCAACAAACATAATTAAGTTAAATACAATGTTACTTTATCCTTTTTAAGTCTTAATTTTATTTTGTCATTTTTTAATCCTAAGGAATCACATGAACTATTCATTTCATCTTTGTGTCATGTTTTTATTTACATAACTACTTAGTTAATTATCTTAATATTCAATTGTAGGATTATCATGGCTGGAAGACAAAAGCTTAGACAAAGAAGGGGAGGAAGGACTGTATGAAAGGCTTAACCCATTGCCAATACACCATCAAATTGTCAAGATGTTGAGGAAGAGCAACATCCATTGCCTCTAGTGGAGCAACATCCATCGCCTCCAATGGAACAACATCTATCTCCTGAAGATACTCAAGATGGAATAAATTCCTTGGCCCGTGATTCGATTGTAGTAGATGCTCCATTGATGCATACTCATGTCATCACCACCAACAATCGTGTAAATACAAATCCATCAGATAGCTCTCCACCTACTTCTATCCCTACCTTAGGTAATTGCACGTAGCTTAATTATTCATATAACTTGTTACATAAAAGTTAGTAAATGTTACTAAATAGTATTTCCTTTTGTTGTAGTTAATGCCGGCACATCATCATATTGCAATAGGAGAGGTATATATAGAGGACAAGCACCAAAGAAGGAGAACAATAGATGGAAGGGTAAGATGGTAAGAGCATTTGATGCTTCCACATGCCGTCTAATTGCGAGAGACCGGCTAGCTAAGTTAGCATCTGAGATTAGGAAAGCTTGTAAGGACTTATTGCCACTATATCTTAAGGGTGATTAGAGAACACTTCCAGTATTAGAGAAGAGGTGGGCTTGGGTAAGAGTACAAGTTGGGACATCTTTATAGCAATCAATTAGGATAGGAAAATTATTCTCTATTTTCAATTTTCATAACTTAAACTTTATTTTGCAGAATCAACTTAACATTGACGATATTATGAGTGATCTAGATAAATTCCATGAGGCTGATAGATGGATGGGATGTCTCCATAGGAAATTCCGATGTGATGTTCACAAAAAATGGAAAAGGAGGGTGATAATGCACGACTAAGGACCTGCAGTCATGAGGATTGGAAAATGGTCACAGATATATGGAATCATGAGTCCTTGGAAGAGATGAATATTCTAGAATCAGATGATCCATGTCGAGTCTAATTTTTGAATTTCCCATTCCTAATCCAATCTATACTAGACCTTATGCTCATCTAATGTAGATCCTCGACTTGAGTTAGGAATTTCGTTTAATTTTGGAGTCGCCACCCAACTGTTGTTGGGAAAGATTGAATTAAGACTAATGGAGCGTATTAGTCTTAATTTAGACCACTAGTCGTCGTAATTTCCTCTTCTCGTTTTTGTGAAAAGAGGAAAAGGGAAAACCAGAGTTTCTAAGTTCGGAGGCTAACCTATTAAAACCCTAAGGTTACCACCTAATCTCCTAAAATTATCCCCATTTAGAAATGTCTTTTAGTTTATTTTTTGAGTCAATTATTCTAAGGAAATGATTTTTTATTCTTTTTAAGGTTGCCCCAAATGGGTGCCTACACACCTGCTATTCAGGATCAAACAAGCCGTAGTTCGCTTTACCTTAGAAATTTTTAGTGTGTTTGTGAATTTTAATTGTGAAATCTCTTTTGATTTATGTTTTTATCATTTTAGGATTTTTCTAAAAAATCTAAGCCTAAGCTTTAATTTGATTTTTGAAAATAATTTTAAGGGAAAACATCAATTTTGGATTTATTTTAGAAAATAATTTTTCTAAGTGATAAAACTCATTTTCTTCTATTTTTCGACTTATTTCTACTATTATAAATTTTTATTATTTTTTATTATTTTTTACTATTTTTTTTTTTTACTTTTTATTAAATTTTTTTATAATTTTTATTACTTTTATAATTTTTTATAGTCTTTATGAGTTTTCATGATTTTTATAAATTTTTATTATTTTTATAATTTTTCATAATTTTTATGAATTTTTGTTTTACTAACAATTTTCCTCCTAGATTCTTATCTATCATATTTTAACACCTAAACTTTTATTATCATTTTTTCTAATATTTTTATCATTTTCTATATTTTTATTTATTATTATTATTATTATATTTTTATTTTTATATCATTAAATCCTAAAGATTTAATTTCTAACATTTTTTCTACTTATTGAAATATAAATAACACATAAGTAAATAAATAACCAATAAGTAAATAAATAACAAATAATTAATTCGAAATAAATAAACTAAATAAATAAATAAATTAAAGAAAATCGAAAAAATCCGACTTACCTGAATCCGGGTCGGTTGGGTCGGATCGGGTTGAAGTGGGTCGGGTCGAAGCGATCGAACACAGCGGTGGGGAGTGCTCGTTGACGGCGTTCCGGTGGCCTTTTGCAGCAGTTGAGGTGTCGAATCCTAGGTTATCGAGGGTGAGGAATCCAATGGTGGCGATGGTTTGCTCTAGAAACGCCTCCTGGTGGTTGCCCAACTCTTGATCGGCGGTCGCGGCTTCGAACTCCTCTGGCGGACTTTGATTCTCTCTTTTCTCTCACTTTCTCTCGCTTTTGATATGTGATTTGGCTTCCTCACTTCATCCTCTATATATAAGCTTTCAAAATCGAGCTGGATAAGCTCGGATTTCCACCGATCAAGGCAAATCGGATTTGCGGTTAAACGAACCAACTTCAATTCGTCTAAACCCATCGATTTGTTGAGATTTGATTCCAATTGGATGATGTTTATCTCAATTCTATTGAAGATCTGTTGGATTTGTGCAAAAAATCGAATCGAAACGGCCGAAATTCGAATTTTTCCCCTCGCCGGTGATCTCGGACCGAGGTTGAAGACGATCACGCGCCCGGCACATGCGTTCGCTCCAGCCAACCATGTGCTGCCACGTGTCCTAGGTAAAATAAAAACTCGCAAAACGCGGATTCTGCTTCCCCCGTGTTTTGAACCCCAGACCTCGCACTCACACACGCCTGCCTGACCGTGGCTCGGACCAGCTGAGCTAGCCCATTTTCCTGATTTTATTTATTTCGCAAATTGTATATATGCGATGCAATTTTTTTATATTTTTGTATTTTTTGAAATTTCAAAAATTTGTAAAAATTATTTAATCTTTATTATTTCCATATCTGAAATTATTTTTTCAAAATTGATGTGTTTTCCTATTTATTTTTATTTTTTTGAATATTTTTCTTATTTTTTCCAAATTAGAGAAAAATTGGAAAAAATTGGGAAAAATTGGAAATTGATCATTATTGATTATTATTAATTCTTATGGAAAAAATGAGGTGTTTACAATCCACATGAAAAGGTAAGTTATCATTAAACAATACTTCTTTGTAATATGAGAAAATGATTTCAATAATTTATTTTTTATTTTGAATAACAGAAAACAAAGTCAATGAATGGAAAGTATGCATGCAACTGTGTAAAATATCCGCATAAGGTTAGGAGTAAGTCCTTGGAAAGTAGGAAGCTTGAGTATGTAAGCATTTTAGATAATGTATATATTTGGTAATGAAATTAGTCAGATATTAAATATTATTTATTTATTCAATTAGATTGAGCAACACAAAGAAGCACTTAATGCTATTGAATTCTTTAAGAAAACTCGATTTTGTGAGATTAGATCGAATGGTACTGGTGGTTAGGTCTCTCAACAAGTTGCAAATGATTATGTTAGTATAAAGAATACATTTTTTACATTACGTAGTTAGAATATACTATAAGGTGGAATGTTTTTGACATTTGTCCTTTTTATTAATAATATAGGCTAAAATTGTTTAATTGTTTAAAGAGTCACAAAGTTCAGACACACTAAAGTTTGCTTCAGAGATTGTTGATCAATATATGAATGCAGATTCTAGGACAGATTACCATTCCAATCATGGTTATAGACCACCAATTATTGGAAAATCAATGCAGAATCGATGTCAAAAAATGACGAAAATAAAAGAATGCAGGAAGAACTTAAAGCAGAGAAACAATAGAGCAAAAAGCGAGATGCTCAATTTGAAGAATTAAAGAATTTACAGCGAGCTCAAGAAGATAAGGTACATCTTGTAATTTGACCCAATTTGAAGTTCGATTTTTTCCATTTTTCTTGAAGGCTTATTTTATTTTTGGAATGGTGTCTTAACTGTTATGTTGTTTAAGTGATTTTTTCTTCGTAAAGATTGACTTAACTTGCAATCCTATTGTTCTGGATGATGTTGACATTTCTATTATTTAAGAAATAATGATATTTGCAGCTGATGGAATCTTCTATTTTGCATGTATAGTACTATATCTCTCTTTTTCCATAAGATTAGTTTTTGACAAGATTATTATCTTTTTGTAGCTGAATAGTGTATTTCAAGTTTTGCAAAGGTTTCTTCTGGACTTCTCATCTAATTTAGGTGAATTATTAAATGTCACAATCGTGTTTATTGCATCATTATATTAATTAAGTTATGTTACGCCTTTTATACATTTATATGACAGGATCTCCAAGTAATGGGGAGTTTATGCCTTCTAGAATTCCCCCTGATCGTGATGATGATAGGGAAAGTGGTAAAGAAGATAGCTTGTGAAAGGGAGTTTATTTTGGTTGTAACCTTTTTGAAGAGGGTGATGAAAGTGGGGAAGAAAGTAATTTGTGAAGGATGGTTTATTTTGTTATTCACGTTTTGGTCGATGATAATCAGACTAAGAAATAGAATAGCTAATTTATGAATTATAGTTTGTTGTATGGTCACTTTTTGGAAGTTGATTATCAATTTGGGCAAGAGTAGGCTATCAATAGAGTTTATTTTACTACTAAGTTATGTAAAGTTTGGATAATATTATTTAAGATATATTAATGTCTACTTTTGTAAAGTGTATAGTTGATGATGGAAGTGGACAATCATAAGCTTATATACAAATGTCCACTTTTTTACCTTTCTTATTTAATTGTATACTATTTTATTACAGGTTTAAATTGTTACATTAATAAATAGATTTATCACATCATCATAACAATCATTTTTTGTGACGTTACATGTTACTAAATATTCTATTTTAGTTATGCTTAAATGTTACTAAATATTACTTATTTGCAATGTTTAAACGTTACAAAAACTGTTTATTAGTAACATATAAACATTTTTTAATGACATTTAAACGTTACAAAACTTTATGTTTTATGTGACATTTAAATGTTACTAAAAATATAAATTTTGGCAAAAAATTTTAGCATCAAATTATTAACATTTAATAGCGTTTTAAATGTTACTAAATGTTACTTATTTGTGACATTTAAACATTATTATTACTGAATTATTGGTGACATTTATAGTATTAGTGGCATTTACATTATAAACGTCACAAAATACTTTTTGTAACAAACTTTTAGTGACATTTATTAGTGACTTTTAATAAACGTTATTAAATATCTTCTGTAACGTTTACTTTATTTTAGGCAACATTTATTAAACATTACAAAATGTCAAAATTCTTGTAGTGGTGCTATGTATGGGTTAAGGATAGCCGTTGTGTTGGCTTAACATGGAATTCCCTTTTTTTTTTAATGGCAGGGTAGTTAAAATTGGGTCTCCATTATGTTATTATTTTAGTTGTATATTTTTTGAAAAAACAAAAAAAGAAATTGTAGACAAAATTGCCTTATGAGCTAAGCTTGACATATTTTTGTAAGGTCCGATGGTATTCAAGTATAACAAAAGCATAGATCTTCTTCTATATAGAGTGGGAACATAGTGGCCTTTGCATTTAATTCCTTTGCAGACATTATGGCTATCGTACATTTAGACTTTTATTTGGATTTTAACTCTTCAACCATTTGGTTTACACTTGTTTGGTGAAATGCATATTTGATCTCATAAGTTATGATATAACCCCTTATATATATATACAGGCTCTATCTCATCATTAGCAACACTATGGATTGATGGGGAAAAGCACATAGGTGATCAAGCAAAGAGACATGCTAGTGCACTCAGATGGGCATCCACTGCCAATTTTGAGTCCTCGGGATACATGGCTGGATGAGACTATCTCTAAAGATACCTTTTAGGATAAAATCAAGCGTCAGTATGCTTCACTTTACCGGATGTGACCTTCATGCCAACTCGAGAGATAGCATCAATGCAAATTCAATATGTCGCTTTCAGAATGAAAGAAGGGAGCTTCCTCTCTCTATCACCTAGTTTGCATTCCTTAGGTAGCCACCCTCTAGGTGGAAATCTTGGGTAGAACATATCATCTCAAAGTCAGATAATGCAACTCTTTTGGAGAAGGCCAGTGTCTTTTGTGCCATCACTACTATCACTTGCCATGGTTCCTACATATGAGCAGGTCAGAAGTATGGCAAGAGATCATTTGTTGATAGAGTATTCAAACTCATACATTCATCACTTCTTGGGGGGAAATCACCCTGACACTTGAGGATATGGTTATTCTCTTAAACTTGACTAGTTTTTGGTAAACCAACATCACCTTTACTAAAGCGTCTTATAAGAAGCATAGTTTTCAAGTGTCTTTATCAGATGCCTTGAAGGTTACTTGCAACAGCAAGAGGAAGTCATGCTTCTCTTCTTGGCTTGTATACTTTTATGAGTAGAGAAAAGATAAGCCTCGGATTTCTAGCATGGGTCGTGGACAAGAGAAAGTGCTCTTATCCAATTATAGTTGTGTACTTACACCCCCTTCTTCTTTTTTTTTTTTTTTTGGTCATTTCTATAAGTATGAACTTGCAGCTTTTGTAGCATATTGTCTATCTATGTTCATGTTCCTCGAAGGACTGGAAAAAGGTGTGAGCCCCCGACTATTTTCCTTAGCTATACAAATTACCCAAGTTAAGTGCTTCGCACTAGGTCCATTTTACCTCGACTCTTTGTATTGGTGCTTGGATTTGTATCACAAGGCTTCCATTCATTCAAAAGGTTGTTATGTGAATACGTCACATATTGACCTAATATTCCTCCAACTTTTTTTTTTTTTTTATGAGCAGTTCTAAATACACTTTACTCTTTCTCTTGATAGTATTAGATCCAACCTTGCTCTTTGTAGAGCATGGGCTTGGGTCAAAGGAACTATTGAGTAAGCACTTTGTAGCTTATTAACGTTGAGAGTGAATTTACATTTTTCCCTCATATGAAATGGCACGTCGATTATGAAGATAGGAGCAAATTATATCCTCCAGGCTTAAAGGATGAGGTAACTTTAGTAGATAGGCGTAAGAGTCTCTACAGTTTTAAAGCAAGACTTATTTTATGTTGTACTCCAGGGAGTTTACCCTCTCTCCTAGATAACAAAGACTTCTTTAAGTGCTATTTAGAGCAAAATGTTATAGCATATTCTCCTCATAGGGTTGCACGCTAGCTTGGCTTTGACCAAGGGGTACCTCGCATGATTAACATTACTAAAAACTTCAAGTCGTGTTGTCAACCACTCTTGCTAAGTGACTTCAAAAACATTCACTCACAACTGCATCAACTATACTTTCCTTCTACAAGTCGCTCCGAGGTTGCTTCTCTTAGCTGGCTAACATATTGGTTGAATTATTTGCAAGACTTCCAAGCATATGCTTTCGATTCAATAGATGATACACTTCATGTGCCTACTATGTACTGTTGGGAGTTTTGCCTTAAATTACCACCTAAGCCCAAGCTTAAGCCTACTAGTGATGCCCATAGAGCTATTGAATAGGTAGATCATTAATTAACATCCTCTACTAATGCAGGATCAATGAAATCCTCTAAGTATAAATGCACATTTCCTCCATTGATCGATGGTAGACAGGCTAAGTGTACCCTTATTTAGGTGGTGGGATGAGTTATATGTTGCCTCTGTTGATATCCTTCCTCCCTTAGTTGTTATGATGTCTCCTCGAGACAAGGAGACAACTCCAAAGATCTATGTTGCATTAGAGGAGACTACATCCTTTCAAGGGTTTACTATGCCTTCACGGTTATTAGAATCATTGGAGAACCTTGATGCTATGGATAGAGACTTTTGGGCTGAGTCCCTTCGTGTTAGGGAATGTGTTAGCTTGTACTATGATGAAGATGTTGGGGGAAGCCACATTATTAATGAATAGGCCTTGGAATTCCTTGCTAGAGGTAGAACTTAAGGAGTTGATTAAGTGCTTTGAGGGAATTGGCCTTCTAAGATTCAAGATTAACTGTTAAGCTATTATACTGCCAAGAGACAATATGATAAGTTGGTGAGTAAAGTGTGAGAGTTACAAGAAGCAGTTAAAGCATTCAATCTTGAGATGAAGACACTTTTAGGAGATACAGACCTTTAAGTCCTCAGTAGGCCTAGATGGTCCTCCTTAGTTCAATATGATTATACCATTTTTTTTCATTCCAAAGCATTGTCATGAGTGATGCTTATCACAATCTCATAGAATTTATTTAAGCTATCATGTTGTGCATCATAGTGAAGCTCTCACTTGCTAGCAACAATATGTTAAATGGTTGAAACGATCAATTGTGCTTAAGCAGCAATAGTGGTGTTTATTGCATATTTCAACACATTAGCATTAATGGTTAAGACGATATTTCCCAATACATAACCATTTATTATTTATTTCTGAATTGCTATATACATTTTTGCAGGCTAAGTATTTCATTATGCATTTAAGAGCACTTGCTCTAACCATGTGATAGTAACATAAGATTCATTTTGTGTTGGCTAATTATTTCATTACGCATTTGGGAGAACTTGCTCTGACCATGTGACAGTAACATAAGAGGTGGTAGTTAATGGTTTTTGTACACTAAGGAGATAACTCTCTAACTTTGTAGCAACAAAATAAGTAAAGGGTAGAAAAAGCGTTAAAAAGGCCTTAATAATGCAAGCCTTGTATATTATGCATGATAATTTGCAAATACATCATTCATTTCATATATGAAAATTTTTAATGTATTGAAAATTGACAAGTGTAGTAACTTTATCAGTTGTTGGGTTCAGAAGCTTGCAATAGCCACTGTCATGGACTTCATGAACTATAAAGGGGCCTTTCCACTTCGGTGTAAACTTTTGTGCTAGAATACCTCACAGCACACATGCTCTATTACGCAAAGTATGATGTTACCTTGCTGAAAGGATCACTTCCTCACCAAAGAATCATAAGCCACACTTAACTGCTATTGATAATTGCTAAAGTGATGCTTAACGATGTCTCATCTCTATTCTAGAGCTTCAAGATTAAGCATATGTAGAGTATTTAGTTCTAACTCAGCATTAATGGCTAGTCTTGTAGATGGAACTAAGACTTCTATAGGCATCATAGCCTTGCATCTATATACTAAAGAGAAGGGGGTAGCCTAAGTAAGGCTTTGCTTAGATGTCCTATATGCCCATAATGCCAATGGCAGCTTGCCATGCCATTCCTTACGATTTTCATGCACTATACAACTAAATACTTTTAAAAGAGTCTTATTTGTTGCTTCCACTTTGTCATTTCCCTTTAGGTAGTAAGGTGTGACTTCATATGATCAATGCTATAGGAGGCCAATAGTTTTCATTCATGCGAGTTGATGAAGGGTGTGCCATTATCTGAAAGAATGTGCTTTGGGATTCTAAGGTGATAGATGATGCATCCTTTCATGAAGCTTGCCACTACTGGTCTTGTAACTTTCTTTAATGGGATTGCCTCCACTCACTTGGTAAAGCATTCTATACCTACCAAGATCCAATTGCATCCCCTAGATGGTGGAGGTATTAAAATAATAAAGTCAAATGCCTATATATAGAATGGCCATGAAGTTGTCAAGCTATGCAGTGCAATAGTAGGGGCATATAGTACATTATCGTGTTGCTGATGCGATACACCTCCTGGAAAAGTTAAATGCATCATTTTCCATTGTAGGCTAGTAGTACCTTAAGCCCAATAGGTGGTAGTATAACTTCCTTCCTCCTTGATGTTCCCTACCGTCTTTGGAGTGGGCTTCAGCTAGCATAGTCTTTGTTTCAAGTGATGCTACATACCTAAGGGATTGTCCCATGAATGATACCTTGTATAGTTGGTCCTCATGCATAATGTACTTCATTGCCTTGCACTTTACTATGCAAGCATTAGTGCTATTTGTAAGCAAGGTACCATTCTTCAAATAGTTTATGTAAGGGTATCTCCAATCATTGGCACTTTCCACAAAGTTACATTCCCCTTTATCAAGAAGCCTATAGCATTTTGAACAACTCATTTGCATTTGAGAAGCATCTTTGGCCATGGTCGCCCAATAATAGCCTACATACTATATGTGGTGATATAGGGATAAGCCTTCCTCTCCACACTAAATTTTGTGGTATTTGTCCAACTTTAAACATGCTTACCTTGCATAAATATAAGGCAATAAGATGCCTTCTAGACCCTTGAAGTATAGGATCCCATTAATGAGGATGAAATTTTTTAAGTTTGCTATAGAAGTTGCATTAGGATGCATTAACTAGGCCTTGATAGAAGTGAGCTAGTCATCTGGTGCTCCCTCTTCCTCATCTAGCAATTTCAAAGCTGTGGATGGAATAGACTTTCTGATGACTTGAATATTTAAACCATTTTCTTCGACTTAAATAGGAACTTTGGATGCCAAAGTTGCTAGTACGTCTACATAACAGTTGGTTGATCATTTAGTGTGTTAATACCTCACTAAATTGAACTTGTTGACTAAAGATTGTACTGCAACCCTATAAGGTGCTAGTGTTGGTTCTTTAAGAGCAAACTCACTATTGACCTGCTTGATAATCAAGTTTAAGTCACCATGGATGCATACGTGAGACACCTTAGCATTTTGCATAAAAGTGAGTCCAAGTAGGAGAGCCTTATACTTAGCTTCGTTATTGGTACAATGGAAATCCAACTAAAATGCTAGTGGTATCTCTAAGTCCTCAGAAGACATCAATACTACTCTAGCTCCTTACTTGATACTAGTAGAGGAGAAATCAAACTGCACCTACCATTCTCCACCCAATTTTGCCCTCATAGAGTCCTTATGAAACTCCATTGGGATCATATCCATGGCGTAAGTCCCATGTGTGACAAGAAAAAAGGCCAAGAGATCTACTAGAGCTTGAGACTTAATAGCCTTAGGCAACATAACTGAAATGTCAAACTTTGATAAGAGGCGTAAACATTTTGCAATCCACCTTGATAGGTTCAACCATGATAGCAAGTATTTTATCAGGTTGGAGTGAGTAACAAGGTTGACTTTATGTGCCAAAAAGTAGTGATGCAACTTCTATGTAGTAAATATTAGCACGAGACAATACTTTTCATAAGCTAAATAATTGACTTTACTTCCTTAGAGGATTAACATAGGTAGTATATAAGCCGCTCCTTACCATCAAGTTCTTGTACAAGTAAAGTCCCGATGGACTTGTTAATGGATGTTAAGTAGAGAATCATTGGTAATCCTTTAACAGGCATTGTCATCATCAGTGGAGAAGTGGTATATCCTATACCTTTTGAATGGCCTCCTCTTATAATTGCCCGCACTCAAATAGTGCTCCTTTCTTTATGCGTTGTTGTAGGGGATAAGAGATATTGGCTAGTGTAAGGATGAATCGCTTGATATAAGAGACTTTTCCCAAGATTTTTTTTTTAATTCCTTTAGGTTAGTAGGTGAAGGCATGGATCGTATAGCTTGCACCTTTGCTGGATCAACATCGATCCCTTTCCTATGAACTAAAAATCCTAGGAATTTTCCAAATGCTACACTAAAGACGCACTTTAGCAGGTTCATGCATAGCTTATACAATTGGCACTAATAAAAAACCATCTATAGATGTATTAAGTAATGCAATGCCCGCCTTGACTTGATAACTATGTCATACACATAGTCTTCCACGAAGTTATACATCATATCCTAGAAGATAGTAGTCATTGCTCTTTGATAAGTAGCTCTTGCATTCTTAAACCCGAAGGGTATAATAGTATAGTAGAATTTTCTAGATGCTATACTAAAGAGGCACTTTAGTAGGTTCATGCATAGCTTATACAATCGATACTGCTCAAAAACCATCTACAAATGCATCAAGTAATGCGATGCCCACCTTGATTTGATAGCTATGTCATCCACATAGGTTTTACACAAAGTTGTGCATCATATCGTGGAAGATAGCAATCATTGCTCTTTGATAAGTAGCTCATGCATTCTTAAACCCAAAGGGTATAACAATATAGTAGAATTTTCCAAATGCTACACTAAAGATGCACTTTAGCAGGTTCATGCATAGCTTAACAATTGGCACCACTCAAAAACCTTCTGTAAATGTATCAAGTAATGCGATGCCTACCTTAACTTGATAGCCATGTCATCTACATAGTCTTCCACGAAGTTATGCATCATATTGTGGAAGATAGTAGTCATTGCTCTTTGATAAGTGTATCTTGCATTCTTAAACCCGAAGGGTATAACAGTATAGTAGAATTTTCTTGATGCTACACTAGAGATGCATAGCTTATACAATCGACACTGCTAAAAAACCATAAGTCCTACATTCTTAAACCCGAATGGTATAACAATATAGTAGAAATTTCTTACCGATGTCCTAAGGGTATAACACTTAGAGTCTTCAGTAGCCATCTTGATTTAATTGTAGCCACTAAAACCATCCATAAATGAGAACAATTCATGTCCAACTATGGTAACCACTAACATGTCAATATTTGGAAGTGGGAAGTTATCCTTTGAGCAAGCCTTGTTGAGATCATGAAAGTCTATGCAAACTTGTATATAACCATTTTGCTTTCTTATTGGCACAATATTAGCCAACTACGTGGATTGCTTAATTGGCCCGATAAAGCTAGCTTGGAGCTACTTCTCAATTTCTTGTTTGATTTAGATCTTAACTTCTAGTTGGAAAACTTGTTATCCCTATTTTACTAACTTAACTTTGGCTACAATGTTCAATCTACTAAATTAGGGTTCAATCTCGACATTTCATCATAGGTTCATGCAAACACATCTCTATACTCCTCAACAATTCCACTAAGTGGATCTTAAGCTCTTGTAAGAGATTTTTGCTAATGAAGATAAGTCTCGGAGACTCTCTTGGTATCTTCAATCTCGTCAACTTATAGCTTGAATCGATCCTGTATCTCTGGAGGGATAGGTTAAGTTTCTTGTATTGGTATGGGATTTAAAGAAAATGAGCAAGCTTCTTCGGATCCATCTTCTTCAAATCCTGTAGATCGTCAAAAGTAGTACACCTTTCGCCCATCTTCCTTGATGAAACTTTTTATTGCCTCATTCCTCTTTTGCTTCTTCTTCCCCTCATGAGAACCTCACATTCTCTTCTTTCTCTTGGGTTTCTCTTGAGTCTCCTCCCAAGTGAGAAGTGGTGTGCTAGAGGGTTTGGAAATAGTAGTCTTTCCCTCTTTGGTGTATTCATCGAAGAATGTGCCCTCGGTGAAGTATGCCTCATTATGCTCGAATGGATTGTTCGTAATGGGAATGAATATGTCTTTTCCCTTCCAATGGCCCTTAATGTACTGATGCCATGTTGAGGGTATAAGATTATGATCGTGCAGCCACTTTCTTCCAATCAATAGATGGTAGTATACAGGCACATTGATCACGTGGAATTGTATAGAGCCTTATATAGGGCCAACTTTAAAACTCACATTGACATACCCTACTGTGTTTGTAGAAGCGTCAATGAAACTATTCATAGCGATATGTTATCTCACTAGGTGTTAGTTGTCTATCCCTATAGCCTTAAATGTAGACATTGGTATTGTGCTTAGATAGGAGCCATTGTCCAAGAATGTTCTCTTAATAGGATGCCAATTTAGCATGCTTTCCACATAAAGAGGACGATTATGGTTGAGATTCTTAACGCATATGTTTGCATCTATAAAGAGTATTGCATTCTCATGCATATTAGCCATTCTTCGTATAGGCTACGCTAGACTGCACTCCTTATACTATCTCTCAATGATTTTGGTAAGGGCAGTTGCTGTTGTAAGCTATGTATCCTCATTAAACTCTAGTAAGTTGAATTTTTTTTTTCAGAAGTTAGCCGTCTTCATTAGGGTGACGACCTCTGGTAGGCATGCACCCTCATCAGTTCCTGTGACAGCCTCTTGCTCATTATGCACCTCGGCATGTGATATATCTCTTTCTTCGGTGCTAAGATCATGGTTGAGAGCATTTGCAATACCCCACTGATTACTGGTGCTAAAATCTAGCTTGTATATTTCTAGAGTCTCAATAAACTTAAGTAAATATTCCTTGGCACTCCCTTTCTTACCATTAAACAAAATGAATTTAGGACTAACATGGTCTTTAGGATAGGGTTTTTCAGCAATATGCTGATGATAAAGGAGTCTTAATTTTGGCACTCCCATGGTCAATTTTGCTTGTATTTCTTTTTAGTATATGCCCAAGTCTACTTTTGTTACAAAAGGAGTCTTTTGAGCAGATACCATAAAAGTAGGTGTAGGAACAGGCTGTCAACTAAATCCACTAAGAGCATTGGGAGGAGGAATGTCTAGTAGAGGGGTTTGTTCTTGAGGAATGTTCTCCTCGTCAATGGGAGGATTAGCTAAAAGATCATCTTAACAATCAATGGATGAAATGGAGTCTGCTCATTTTAGGGTTATTCTAATGAGCTTATTATATGTCCATGACCAATCACCTTCCTTATAAGTACATGATCTTGTTTAAAAAAGGTTGAATACAGATGTATCGGTCCAATAATCCCTATTCTAAATCCACTAAGGCAATTTTCCCATAGTCATCTCAATAATTTGACCGAACTCCCTAAACCTTCTCATCTAACCCAATGAATCAAATCATATAATCAATGAGTTTAGTCCAATAAATGTATTTATATAATATTTTTAGCCCTCTACAATAATCATTATGTAGTACTAATGTAATTTTTTATCAAAGTGGGTTGAATTCGATCACTTACATGGCTAGGGTCATTACGTGCTAATATGGACCGACGTCCCAAGGTCCAGTGAAAATGACCACGAGGATCAAGTTACCATTATAACTTCGAGGGTATTATGAACCTCTTTCGTAAATTAATATCAACGTATTTATAAATAATAATTGTTAAGTCATAGTTTTATTGAATAAACCTTTTCACATATACATGGTGATGTCTGGATACTCACAAGATTCAGTAATGTTGGTTGAACTTGAACTACGTGAATAGGAGCACATGAATAAACTAGGAACGTCGTGATGCCTCTTTTGAATAAAATAGACCGCACATACGTATAAGCACAATAATAGGAATCCAGTACACGATGAGAATAGGAAACCTAAAGGTACTTGAAAATCGAAGATTTGATATTGCATCTCTTTCAACTATGAGAATAAACAGGGATCTCATAGGATCAATGAGTTTTATAAAATTCGAATCTAATTCGTTATCTTGTAGGACTTATCTGTGATCCGTTAAAAAAAATTATAGGGTTTTTATTTAATATTAAAACTTATCCTATTAAGAGTATTATAAGTTTGCGATCCGACTAGTTACAATAATTCATGTAAAACAACTTAATATAAAATAAAGAGATAATATATTATAAAAAATCATATAATTTATTTTTACTATCCATAAAAATTTATATTAACTTTAAAATGATAATATGAATTATTTATATGAGAAAAGTTATATTAAATATCAATATTTATAATTATAATTTTTATAAAATAATCTTATAAAAATATTATTAAATTACACTTAAAAACTTAAAAATCAACGGAATAAATTTTATTAAATTATATTTAAAAACTAGTTCAACTTCTTATATAAATATTTATTTAAATCCTAAATTAAACAAACCCAATGCATTAATTATATATTTATTTCTGTAGGGGGGGGTAAAAACTCTGAAGATTGCAAAATATGGGATCCGATCCAAAATTGTCGGCCTCAATATTATTGCTAAGGGTATCACTTTACCGCACCTAGATGTAGCCACCTACTTCCGATAATACCGATGAAAGTTTTTAAGCTGAAATTCAATCAATTTTTTTTTATATACTTTAATTACCTAATTTAAATATATATTAAAATTCAATCAAGTTTATTATATTTCACATATATTAATTAAATATTTAGTATCTGTTTTATTTTTTCTTTTTTTTTTTAACATTAAGGACTTTCTTAGTATGTTAACATATAAAATAGAGGATTTTAATGAATTCGTTTAAATTTTAATGATAAATATATAGGAATTAAAGAATAAACTTCAAACATCATGAGCTCAAATAAATTTTGCTTATAGAATTTCTTGCGTAATATTATCATCGGAGACATGGGCCAAAGCCGATGTCCCAGCCCACATCCGTGGCCGAGTCAGTTCAGGCTTAACAAGCAAATCCGGCGCAACTACACGTGAGTATTACTCAATGAAGTCCTTTTTGACTGTTAGATTGGAATGGATTATGGATTGCAACCGCATTGGCCGTTCCATTAAATAACGATTCATTTATTTAGCCACCCCGCCCAAAAAAAAAAAAAAAAAAAAAAAACAAGCTGTTCTGGATCTGTCTCTCTAAAAGCGAATTAAGTTCAGAAACGCTCCCTGACACTGAGTCTGAGAGAGTATTAGTGAGGTGAGAAAAAGAAAGAATGCAAAGCCACGGAACCGATTCAGGTCAGTATATTCTTCTCGGAGAAACCGTAGATTCGATCTCGTCCGATGACTCTCGTCGCTTGCAACAGCTCGGATACAAGCAAGAACTTAATCGCAGTTTATCGTACGCCATCTTAAACCCTCTTCTCCTTCTTTTCTTATTCCTCTTTTTTGTTTTCCTCCTCCATACATGATGATCGTTTCAAAACTCGTTGCTTTTAGTAGTAAACTCCGTTTTCATCTTCTCAATTTCCACTAATTTTGTTTTTTGTTTGGGTTAAATATTATTGAGAATAAAAGTTAAAAAAAAAAACGATACGACAATGATTTTACAAAATATAATTCAAGAATTTTAAGTGATTTTGAATTGTTGATTTAAAAATTGAAAGGAGGAAGATCAGAGAATCCGTATCCGAAAAAAAGTAAAAAGGACATGCTGCAAATGTTTCATTTTGTGTGTTGGAATAGGGGAAACGAGAGAATCCGAATCCAATTCTTATGTGTTGTCCTGCATCGCTGGATACAGCATCGATTTCACCATCTATTGTGGTTTCATTTTTTTTTTTTTTTTTCTCGAATTGTTGACAATTATTGAAGGTCCGTTTTTGTCGCTTGCATTTTTATTTCACTTTTCTCATAATTTTTTCTATTAATTTTTAAATTAACAAAAAGTTTCTCAACTTTAATCGATGAAAATTTTAAAACATCCGCTTTTGAAGTGAAAACCTTTTAATATTGATTATATATTTTATTAAAAAAAATATATGAAACATGGCTATTTGTTTAAGTTGAGTGTATAAAGAAAAACAAAATTCATCTTCTAGTATTTTAACAAATGCAACAAATCATCCAATACAATTGATCCTTATGAGATAACAGGAAGTGTATTACTATCTCATTTGGTAGATAAGTTTTACAAATACACAAAATGGAGATTCCATCAACCGGTAAATTCGATGTAGTGTCCCGATTCCCATCTAATTACATAGGGTAACGAATAAATTTAACGCTCATCCTCATTACCTTTTATCTAGTCCTCGGTTAATTTAAAAAGAAAAAATCTATTTAAATCCTTTCATTATGTCCGTTAAAAATTTCTTTAAAGTTTGAGATATGTCACCTCACACACAATAATAAATATAGCAAAATCTTATTATTAAATATATTTAATTAAATTAAATAATAAAATATAAAACATAAATTCAGAATTAAAAAAAAAAAAAAAAGAAAGTAAATCCTAACGTAGTCACACCCCGCCCTCGCTCTGTCGTTCTCAAGTCATGTGACTAGAACTGACATGAAAAAAAAATAAAAAATTCCAGTTTTTTCTTTACTATTGTTTCGTTGTGATGAGTGGTGACCTTTCACCCAGATAATTCACCACTAACCACTGTATTTAATCCTCATGTTATACAATACCTTAACTTAGTCGACTCCTCCTAAATTACTACTATATATTCTCATGAAAAAAAAAATAATAATTGGATAATGTTAAATGAGTTAATTAACTTAATGATATAGGATAACAAATGCTTAACCAAATTTCCAAAATTTAGGAACAATTATAAATCACAAATGAAATTTAATTATGTTGACATATAACCAATCAATCATAATTTCTTTTTTCTTTTTTATTTTATAATTATTGACTATGTATGTAATTTGGTCCAATAATTGTGCTATATTTTAAATCTAACCATTTTATTATATTTGATTTTCACAAACCTAGTGCAGGTGCATGTTTGCTATATGAAAGCATTTTTGTTTTCTTTTTTTGCAAAGTATTTTACTTTATCATATTAAATTTTCACATACGTCGGGCAAGTAAGTTAATTACATCTTATGCTGAAACGTTTTAGTTTACTGTGTCTGAAATTACCTGATTAATATCTTTTTTGCTATTTTTGCAAACAAATGGCGAGTGATTCAATGAAGCAAATTAAATTCGATAAGTGAGTATTTGTGTATACTGTGATAAAATGAAAAGGATGGTAAAAATAGATAAGCGAGTATTTGTGTATTTTGCTATGAAAAAAATTAAAAAAAAAAAAAAGACACACACATATATAGATCTAACTTATTAAATAATATCTTCCTCAATCCGAAAATAAAATTTATAACAATTGTGTACTAAAAAGAGTTAAATATTTATTTTTTTATTATATAGAAAAAAGAAAATTATTTGTCATTTTCAAAATTTAAATTAGGAATTTTGTTATTAAAGAGAAACCGTTGATTTGATTTGATAATTTTATGTATTAGCTATGAATAATCGGGAAACGGTGTGACACAGGGCAATAGCGAACTTCTCGGTCACATTTTCAATCATATCGGTACTGACGGGTATCACAACAATGTATGGGGATGGACTAACATACGGTGGACCTCTGACCATGATATACGGTTGGCTAATCGTGGGTACGATGAGCATGCTGGTGGGAATATCCTTGGCCGAGATTTGCTCCGCATACCCAACCTCTGGGGGTCTCTACTTTTGGAGTGCCCGTCTTTGCGGAACCCAGTGGGGACCTTTAGCTTCCTGGTTCACTGGCTGGTATGTCCATTAACTTACCTTTCCTTCTTGTTTAGTTTAGTTTTACTGGTACTGCTGCTCCATGCTTGCATTGCATTGTGTTTATATCTTTTGCCCATATTCATTTTGGTACTGCGACTTCTCCTTAATTCTAACACCCGAATTATCCGTACTGCCCTTTTTATTTTTTTTTAACTAAAATATTTATTACTAAAAAATTATAATATTATCATTGACTATTTATTTATTAATATTATTTAATAATATATTATAAAGTAAATATATGATATTTTAAAATTTATCCTTACGATTGATTTATTTCATTGAATGAAATAAGGTTGTAATAGAACAACTATTACCAAAGAATAGCTATTAAGACGAATTGATATGATGTTGTTTACTTGGATGTAATGGAATTAAAACTACATTATTTACTTGAAGGGATAAGAGAAGGAATAATAAATTGCTTAATGAATGAATCCTTAAATACTACGATGGAACCAGCAATGACCAGAGCGAGGAATGAGGGACAACTGACAATGCATGAAGCCGAGGGCAAATCCACAACAGTGAGGGATGACCAAGGCTGAACGAGGATGAGGGACAATGCATGATGTTATGTCGATAACCATTGGCGATGACGAAGGTGAGCCACAATCGACTTCAACGACGATGGGGGTAAGGGACGACATTTGAATGCACAACGATTGGGGTAGATTGATATAAAAAAAATCTATAATTTTAAGTAGTTTTTTAATTTTACATAAATATATCAAATTGTTAAAAATAATATTCAATTATATTTTTATCTATTAATATTTACATTCCAAGAAAAATGCTATTAAATGTCAAGGTAAATTGAATTTTTGCTTTTAAATTTATTACCCCCTTTGTCCTTGCAAGGATGCCATGGTTAAAGAGTAGGGAAGACGGCAGATGTTGAGTGACAAGCAGATATACAAAAAAAAAAAAAAAACTGGATATATATTATATTTAATAATTTCAATTTTAAAATAAAATTAAAAAAAAGACCAAAATTCATATTATTCCTATTAAAAATATATTTAACTTTTATTTTTGTTTAAATATAAATGACCCAATTTATCTATAGCGAGTCTAATTTTTTAGACATACATTTTTATTAATAGCATCGAATTGCTATTACAAGGAATAGAAAAGGGAATAATGATTCGGAATTTTGTGGAATTGCAATTCTGCGAAGTAAACAACGTAATAGCTATTTTATCAGTAATAGATTCGTAATAGAATAGCTATTACGTTCAAGTAAACGTATCGTTAATATATTTTGGAGTATAAGTTTTAGAGTAAGTATAGAAAAAAAAAATACTTTACTCTATGAAAGTAAATTCTAAAAAATCTATATCCGGAATTTATCTCATGACTCCATTATACATCTAAAATCTATCCTGTCAAATAATATATAATCAATTACTATGTGCAACAGGATTATGTATGTATCTCTAATTATATCTATTTATAATTTTTATAGACAAGTAACATGTAAGGTATAAGTGGTAGATATGGAGAGAAGCAAGATAAATTTATAAAAAGAAAAATAATTAAACATCGCGGTTAACCATCGACTATTATTTTCGTAACCTTTTCCTAAAAATGTATAATTCAACACTAAAAAATAAAATATTATAGCTATTCGAAGAAAGCTACGTGATAATCAATTTCGTGCACGGGTAAATTGGCTTCATAGGTCAAGTTTTGGGACCCGGTGTATCTCGTCGACAAGTATACTCGAACCACTCTTTCACTAACGTTGAAATGTCACGACAGATAAATTGTCTTGTTAGCGTACGGCCAATTTTTTTTTTTTTTTTGGAAAGATATTCCTGATTCTTTCAAGGGGGGATCAAATCAAGTAGGCTGAGCCCAAAGCCCAACACTATGTTAGTCATGATACGTACAAGCCTTGATGAATGATAAGAAACTCAAGGCCTTGGGCCTCTATTTAAATCCTTAGGCTCATCAATTGGGGCTCTATTTTCATTTATTCATCCTTCATGATTTCGTACAGGCAAATTACAACAGTTCATTAAAAATACACCTAAAATGAGAAGATTATTTATATATATGGCAAGCATGTATTAAGTAAAGTTTCACTATAAACATAAGTCCAACAAGTGAAGTTAGATGTTATCTCAGAGTATAAACACAGGGAGTTTTTCTCTCGCTTACATTGCAGAATAACTATGTGTTACTTGATAGCGTAAGAATAAGAATCATAAAATGTTAAAAAAAAAAACGTAAAAGGTCTATTAAACCTCATAATACTAATCCATAATAGCTTTTTTTTATGGATACATTATGGTTAAGTTACTTTGTTGAAAGTCAGCAATCAATTTTGCTTGATTTATATGTATATATCTAGTTGGACACTATTGTTTTCACTTTTCTATTATATCTTCATTGTCTCAAAAAAAAAAAAAAAAAACCTATGAACTTAGAGAAAATATAAATAATACATGCTACTCTCAAAGCAAGTAGAATAGAATTATTTACAAAATCCTTAATTTTAAAAATTCAAATAGAGAATGGTAAGATTCTAACAATAGAATAACCTATTTGGGTGGATACTTCTTAGTATTATGCTAATATTATATTCATATTACATGACGATGATGACTGGAAAAAAGACGTCCTATTCCACTAATGAAGAAAAAGAAATCATATCACACTTTTGTACCAATATTCGGAATATTCCAATAATACCTTTGAAAATAACTGTGGTAAACATCATCTTTTCAGGGATCAATAATAAAAATTACTTCTATAGAGTGTTTAGGCTCTTTGGTCGTCGGATTATTTACAACACTTGGCTTTTGAGTAAACAATTGGTCTACAGAGCTAACATTTAATGCTCTTAGTGTTTCTTAAAGGGAGTGACAATGACAGAAACAAGAACAGTTGTCTAAGACAGAAAAAATGTTGACTACACGATCTCAACATTATAAAGAAGTGCTTCCTAAGCAATGTCAATGAGAATTTTTTTTTTCTATTATTTTCCAAGAAAATCAGAGATAGATGTAAGAAAATCAACGAATGATGATAGAAAATGATTCAGCAAATGCATTCGTTTTAGCAGCAAGATAAGGGGGGTGAAAGGGGCTCAAAGTCCTTCTCTCTCTCTCTCTCTTTTACTATATATATATATATATATATATCCTTAACCTTATCAAGAATCATCATTGTCCTTCACTTCAAACTTTATTAAGGATAGTTTTACTTGCAAGACTAAGCTTAAGAATTTCATTAGGTTCCTAATTGATAGAGGATAACAATTGCATATTTTCCATTTGAAGGTTCGACACTTAGTTGATGTCAGTGGATGCATCATAATGCTCAATTACAATCCTTGGCTCAAATTTTATCAATTATTGGCGTAAGTGTTAGTGGCCAACCTTCAGTCGCCCCACTGAAGGTTTATACCTGCAAAAATAGGAGACATCCTCCAGCAATCGGTCCAAGCTGTAATGAAGAATAGAGTGTAGGTCTGTTGGCTAGATAGGGAAGTCGTAGGATTAGTGGATTAGAGCAGTTAAGTATCATGCTAGGTAGGGGAGGTTGTTAGGATGTGGCATGATGGAAGGGGTAGTGGGGGAGGAAGAATAGGAAGGCAGTTGCAGATAGCAATTCACCCCTTCCATACCTTGCGTCATATTGTACTTAAAAAAGAAAAAGAAAAAAAATAAGGACAGACTTTTGAATTGCCCAAAAACATAAATTGCAAGAGATTTAGAGTTCTTTCTAACGAGCCCTTTTCCCCAACTAATCATAGGTAAACAAGGAAGGGACTCCCGTGCCAAGGGAATTGAAACGGATTTGAATATCCAACCCGTGGTCACTAGGTCCTCAATAAGATTTGCTAACATATTGGTATTAGAGCCAGACATGGAGGACTTGCAGAAAGTGTAGCAACAACTTGAATCCCTCGTGGCTATGTACCAGGAGGACAGGGCACGCATGGCGCGAATGGAAGCTCGGTAGGAGCAGTTGGCTACCTAAGTGGAGACCCTTTTCGAGCGAAGTGTCAACATCCAAGCAATAGGACTAGACTTCGGAGACAGGTGACGACTCGAAGGGGGAGGAATGGCATGACTGAGGTTTGGCCATTCTCAAATACTCCAAGTGGGATTTTCCAAAGTATGATGGAAGTTCCGATCCGCTAGCATGGCTCAACCGAAGCAAGCAATTCTTCAAACACCAGCTCGTGAAGGAGGAGGAGGATAGGGTGGAACTAGCAGCCTTCCACTTAGAAGGAGATGCATAACTGTGGTTCATGAAGCTGGCGCGAGAGAATGTGATAGGGAGTTAGTGTGAGTTTGAATGTCTGTGTGATTTGAGGTTTGGCCTGCCCATCCGAAGCAACAAGGTGGGGGAATTGGCCAAACTGCGCCAAGTGACGATGGTGGACCAGTATCAACGGAAATTTGAACAGCTTGCCACCCAAATTGAGACCCTTACGGTCGAAAACGAAATTAGCATCTTCATTAGTGGGTTGAAGGAGTTTATTGCGATGGAAGTGGAGCTCTACTAGCCATCTAGTCTCTCGAAGGCCATGAATCTTGCTCGGCTTTATGAAAGGCGAGGCCAAGCAACAAGAGAGGATTCGGGGGGAAGACCACGCTAGACGATCACCCCTCCGAGCGGGGCTAAGCCACCATTCATCCAGAGGCTGAGTAAGCTCGACTTAGAAGAACGTCGAACCAAGGGTCTATTCTTTAATTTTGATGAACCTTTCATGGTGGGACATAAGCGCAAGAGACTTTTCTAGTTAGAGTGCAAAGAGAATACAAGAGAGGAGGCAGAGGGCAAGCTAGAAATCTCCCTACAAGCCATGGCAGGGCTGACAAGGGCATAAATGATGAAAGTAGTAGGACATATTCGGGGAGCACTCATAGCTTCATCAATTCACCCTTAGCAGCACAAGTGGGGTTGCATGTAGAAGCCTACGCCAAGTTGCAGGTGGTGGTAGCAAATGGTGAGAGAATCGGAAGTGAAGGGGTTTGCCGAAAGGTGCCGCTGTTGGTAAATGGAATTCCCTTCCAATTAAACTTATACTCCTTGCCCTTATGCAGTGTAGGAGTTGTCCTCAGGGTTAATTGGTTGAAATACTTAGGACCTATTGCTTGGGATTTCTCTTCCATGAAAATGACATTCCAGAAGGGGAAAGAATGCGTTAGAATATAAGGAATGGTTAGGGCAGGAGAAACACCACAACTCATCGTAGCCATTAAAGAGGCCGATCAAACACATGAACTACAGCAACTTCTCACCACATTTGAGGAGGTCTTCCAGGAACCCCAAGGCCTTCCCCCATAGTGCCCATGTGATCACGTTATCAGCTTGTTACCAGGCATGCCCCCTATCATTGTGAGGCCCCACCGATACCCCTATAATAAAAAAGATGAGATTGAACAATAGTGCAAGGAGATGCTTAGGAGAGGGATCATTCGACCCAATTGATCCCTTTACTCGTCATTGGTGTTACTGGTCTAAAAGGCCAACCAAACATGGTGCTTTTGCATGGATTACCGCGCCTTGAACGAAAGGACCATCAAGGATAAGTTCCCTATTCCCGTAATTGAGGAATTGTTTGAGGAATTACATGGGGCAGCATACTTCTCCAAGCTGGATTTGGCCTCTGACTACCACTAAGTGAGAATGCGACTAGCGGATGTAGAGAAGACGACCTTCCACACCCACCACGGCCACTTCGAATTCTTGGTGATGCCCTTCGGCCTTGCCAATGCCCCCTCCACTTTTCAAGCTCTCATAAATGAGGTCTTTAAAGGATTCCTTCGTAAATTCGTCTTGGTGTTCTTCGATGACATCCTTGTGTATAGCAAGACTTAGGCTGAGCACCTACAACACATCAACATAGTCCTATCTACACTCGAGCAGCATCAACTGTTCCTTAAATGGTTGAAGTGCAGCTTTGGACAACGTTGGGTAGCATATCAAGGACATCGGATATCTGCAATAGGTGTGGAAGCTGACCCTTAGAAGATCGCCGCGGTGCAAACATGACCAAAACCTGCCACCATCACGGCCTTATGGGGATTCTTGGGGCTAACAGGTTACTATCGTAGGTTCATCCGGAACTACGGAATGATTACGGAACCTTTGACCAAGATGCTGCGCCGAAATGGCTTCACATGGACAGCGGAGTCTAATCAAGCTTTCCTCACCTTGCGAGACGCATTAACCCACAATCCAGTGTTATGGCTCCCAGATTTCTCTCAACCACTCATTGTCGAATGCGACGCATTCGAGACAGGTATAGGGACAGTACTATAGCAAGAACGATAGCCAATCTCCTTCTTTAACTGTCCTTTTATGCAGCAACACCTTAAGCTGCTAGCCTATGAGAAGGAATTGATTGGCTTGACTAAGGCAGTACGGCATTGGAGAGCTTATTATGGGGAAGGAGGTTCCTAGTGAAGACGGACCATTACAGCTTGAAATTTTTGCAGGAACA
This sequence comes from Laguncularia racemosa, assembly GCA_037954665.1. Classification (NCBI taxonomy): domain Eukaryota; kingdom Viridiplantae; phylum Streptophyta; class Magnoliopsida; order Myrtales; family Combretaceae; genus Laguncularia; species Laguncularia racemosa. The sequence goes on from JBBMOL010000004.1 coordinate 6,045,186, forward strand.
ACGAATTACAACTTCTCTATAGCAGTATTAGGTCAGTAAGTTGATGGGGTTTGACTTTGAAATTCAGTACCAACCAGGACGTCAAAATCAAGTGGCTAATGCTTTGTTTCGCCGGGACGAAGTAGCAGCAGAACTCTTAAGGCTATTCGCACCACAATTGGAACTCTTCGACCTCATCAGGGACGAGACAGCCTCTTCGCCTACGCTACAAGAGCTTTGCCATCAGATTCACAACAACAAGAAGGGCCCTCAATGGCACCTAGACACTGGCCTCATCTTCTATAAGGACCGCGTATATCTGGAACCTTCATCAGCACTTTGCTCCACCATCGTGCAGACCATCCACGATCAATGCCATGAAGGCCATCAATGCACCCTGTATCAAATAAGCCGTGACTTCATTTGGAATGGCATGAAGAAGCACATATGGGATTTGGTGCGCACCTGCCCCACCCGCCAGCAACACAAGACTGGGCACCTTCAATCGGCAGGTCTCCTACAGCCACTACCAATACCCCACCAGGTCTGGTCCGACATCTCCATGGACTTCATTGATTCGCTGCCCCCATCGCATGGTAAGATGGTCCTCTTAGTCGTTGTGGATCGCTTCTCCAAGTATGCCCATTTCATACCACTCAGTCACCCCCTATACCGCGGTCTTAGTCACAAGGATCTTCTTCGATCGGATCTTTCGACTCTACGGCTTACCCGAGACCATCATGAGTGATTGAGATGTCACTTTTACCAGCTTGTTTTGGCGAGAGCTCTTCAAACTCAATGGAACCAAGTTATCCTTCTCATCCGCATATCATCCCTAAAGTGATGGCCAAACAAAAGTGGTTAACCGTACCATCGAAATGTACTTGCATTACTTCGCTTGTGACAGGCTGCGTACTTGGACAGATTGGGTTCCTTGGGCAGGGTACTGCTATAACACGGGATATCACTCCTCGCTCAAGACAACACTATTCCAGGTTGTCTATGGTCGAGCCCTCCCGCACCTCCTTTCCTATTCAATAGGTCAAACCAAACTAGAGGCCGTCGATCAAGCTTTGTTCAACCGCGACGTGTGATGTGCTCAAAACCATTTTGAAACACAATCAAATGACTCAAATAAAACAAGTCTCAATTCAATCACAAATCGGTCCACTTATGTGACAATTCACGTGAACACCTTTGGAGATTTAGATGGAAAATGTAGATCAAATGATGTAATTATAATCCCTATTTGTAACATTCACCAAGTAACCACAAAAAGGATTGAAAACCATGTGGAAATTAGATCAAAGAAAGCAATAAAACCGTGAAATCCACTTCCCCCCTTTAATCCCAAATTCACGCCAATCACTAAATGATATATATAATTCAAGTACTCAAAGAACAATCAATCTTACAAGATTGTTGTTCACGAAATACAATAAAAAATATGTTTAAGAAAGATTCAAATTTACCCTAGATATGACTCACTAGAGAAGAAATGAACATACAACAAAGATGGAATCGATATGACTCACAATTCCCTTTCGTCGCACTCGTCACAATTCCAATTCTTGGGTTGAAATTGATAAGAGTTTTGAACTAAGGAATGAACCCTAATTCCACACGTGAGAGTGTATCTCAATTCTGCAAAAAAAAAAAAAAAATGGCCTCCTCAAACCCTATTTTAAGCAAGTACTTATACTTGCTACTTCTAGGGTTAGAAAGTGGTCAAAATTACAAGTTTGCTACTTTTAAGATGGCTAGTCCTAAATGAAAATTACAAGGAAATAAAAGTGTTCCAAAATGATTACAACATAAATATTCCATGCAAATGAAAAATATATAAAAGAAATTGGTCTTTAAGATGCCGGTCTCCTATAGGATTCATCGGCCCAGCTCATCGCTGGTTCAGGTCGGTCTATGAATAACCCACAAGTTGAGTCTGAGGGAGTTTGTCCGTTGCCCTATAAAATATGATAAGTATGCCTGTTGGAAAACACAATACAAGAATAATAGAAAAGAGGTTAATTTATAAATAATTCCGAGGTCGATCTGCTCAAAATGGGCTCTCATCGCCAAAAATTCGAATTCCTTTAATTCTTGCCCTAATGATAGGTCTTGTCAGATTTTGATTCCTATCAACATGGCCCTTACTGAGCTCCGTTATCAACTCCTCCATGCACAATAACTCATGAAAGCACAATATGATTCCAAGCATCGGGAGATTTCCTTCCATCCAAGCGACTTGGTCCTCCTCTGCTTACAACCGCATCGCCAATCCTCCCTTGCAACTGCCAAGACTCACAAACTCTCCCCAAAGTTCTATGGTCCTTTCCCAGTTGCCTCACACATTGGCTTTGTCGCCTACAAGCTACAGCTCCCTTCCAATAGCAAACTCCACCTGGTCTTCCACTTCTCCTGCCTCAAACGCTTCATTGGATAACCCCCGCCACAGCCCAAGATACCACTCACTCACCAAAGAAATATCGTCCCAACACCACAAGCGATCCTCCAAGTACGCCACAGAAGCACCAAGCCAGAAATCCTGATCCACTAAGAAAGCTACTCCCCAACAGAAGCATCTTGGGAAGACGCCATCATGATAGAGCAATGCTACCTACATTTCGCACCTGAGGTCAGGTGCTATCTTGAGGGGGGAGCCATGTTAGTGACCAACCTTCAGCCACCCCACTGAAGTTTTATACCCGTAAAAATAAGAAGACATCCTTCAACAATCAGTCCAAGCTGTAATGAAGAATAGAGTGTAGGTTTGTCAACTAAATAGAGAAGTTATAGGGTTAGTGGATTAGAGCAGTTAAGGATCATGCTAAGTAGGGGAGGTTGTTAGGATATGGCATGATGGAAGAGGTAGTGGGGGGAGGAAAAATAGGAAGGCAGTTTCAGATAGCAATTCGCCCCTCCCACACCTTGCGTCGTATTGTACTTAAAAAAGAAAAAGAAAAAAATAAGGATAGACTTTTGAATTACCTAAAAACACAAATTGCAAGAGATTTAGGGTTCTCTTTAATGAGCCCTTTTCCCTAAGTAACCATAGGTAAATAAGGAAGGGACTCCCGTGCCAAGGGAATTGAAACGGATTTGAATATCTAACCCGTGTTCACTAGGTCCTCAACAAGATTCACAATAGTAAGGTTTCAACCTTTAAATTTTGAGAACTTACGAGGAAAATTGTCTAAATTGACTTAGACTACCCTTGTTCAAGATTACTAGCAATAGCTTAAGGCACTCTCGAATATAGTAATTGGAATTTCAAACAAATTTTCTATTAGATTGCCTTATTGACGCTTAAGCTAGAAATTAGAAGAGAAGTTGCTATCTTTCGACCACAGACACTCTCTTAATCCATAAGTTTAACCAAATCATGGGAAGATAAATCCATAAATTGGTCTATAAAGTAGACTCAACCTTTTTTACTGTTATTGTTGGTAATAAGGCCTAGATTCACTTCTTAATTTCAAAACACGCTGAAGTGCTTGGGTTAACCATGGATTTCCAATGCTCTTATTCACTAGTCTATGAAGTCTCACCATTCTGAAACATTCCACATTTGTGGTAAGTTTACAACGATGCTTGCCTATCATTCATGCCATATTAAATTTTTTAAGTAGAAGCGGTTAACTAATAAAAGAAATGCCCCATTAAGTTATCCGTGCTTGATTAAACACCGCTTGTATCCCTTTTCCTTTCTCCTCTACCGTCATCAAGTCTAATAATGCCTCGGCTCACTCTTGTCATCACTATAAGTCCTATTTATAGCATTTCTTCACCAATGTCTCTCCACCGTAGCATAGTCTCCACCCTCATTCGCTTTTTAGTGCATTAATTGTGCTGATTTTATATTTTCTTACTGTTCTTATTCTCAACTAGTATAGTTGTCTACCCCTATTGTGTAGGTTTTCATCCGTACAAAGTATTGAATTTTCTTCTCCTAATATAACTTTTTTAGTTTCAACCGTTAATAACATTTATTTTTGTAGTAAGAGATATGCTCAATCTAGATTGGGTTTATGAGCATCATCTCTTTAGGTGGTGTTTTTTTTTTTTTTTTTTTTTTTTGGTATCTATGTACATTGTTTCTCAATGAATGAACTAATAAATTCTTATTCTTTGGTAAAAGAACAATATATATATATATTAGTCTGATTTTATTGGATCCATTTGGTTCGTCCTTTTTGTATTGTTTTCAGCATGATTTTTAAATTGTGTTTACCAAATTAAGATACCAAAAAGATGATAATTTACAAATTCTTATACAATTAGACTTATTTAACTTTATCTTACTTAGTTTTACAAAATAAAAAAAAAAGAAATTATATGTTTTTCTTTTTTAGATGAATAATATATGTCTCTTAAACCTTTTTTGTTATAAGCATATGAGCATTCACTTTCCAATCCACATATCTCAATCACCATCTCATCATAATTGTGATAATAAGTTAAAAAAAAAGGAGAATTTATCCAAACTAATTTGTCCAAAACCAAGCCATTTTGACTATTGTCCCTTCATTACATTCATAGTAATAAAAAAAACCTTTTCTACTAAATAGGGATCCAATTCACGAACTCCTTCAATTGAGTATTACCCCTAAAAGTGGGTATTTTTAACATTATATTTTATAGCGTCCAATTTACTCTACCGTGATCCACCTCCTACCTCAATTCAAATTGTCATCAGATTTCTCAATACTACATTCCTTACAATCTATTTCTCTGACTAGCACCGTTTTGGCTCATTTCATCCCTTTCTCTACGCACTTCTCACCTATCATGCAAATGTGTTAACACTTCATACATTGATTCCAACAGCTCCTGTAATTGAACCCCTAATGTCAAAATATCACAATGTCTACCTCAAGCATCGACAACAACAACAACAACAACCCAATTCACACACTCCATACGATTCACTACATTGCAATCATAGCCCGTGAATCCAGAATTCCAATTTAACTTCATGAATTCAATGAGTGCAATCGAGGAATTCTAAAATATACCGATCGAAACGTGTCAAACAAAATTATGATGTGATCAAACGTAATATCCGAATTAAGATCACGATCTTGATGCGTAATGATCCAACAAATAATATAAACAAATAATTATCATGAATTCATCATAATCATAGAATTGATCGATAAGAACTCGAGTGAATGAAAGAAAAGAGAACTCTTAGCATTCAATGGAAACTCAAGATAAAAGTCTGTTACAAGGACTAATGTTCAGTAGAAAACTCTCAGTAGTTATTCTAAACAACTGAAAAGAACTTCTAAATAAAACCTTAAAAGAAGACAAGGAAAATTGTTATTGAGATATGCAAAATAATAATTTTTTAAAACCATTGTATCTTACTTTCCGATTAAGATCTCATTGAAGATAACAAAAAATCCCAATTCTTTGGATTTTATATTATAGGAAAATCATTTCCTTGTGTGTATTATTTTAATAAAATTGATCTAATACTTAATTTTATGGTTTGATTATGTATATTAACTAATTACTATTAAATCTCTACTATTAATAATAAAATTAAAAATTAAGCTCATCACACTAAAAACACGAATAAAACCATAAGAAATTCCAATAAATAACATTTGCGATTGCGTGTGCCGTTGGCTTTGAAAAAAAGGACGTGGCCAGCGTTGGCTTAGCTACTCTTCTCCATCTACACGTTGAACGTGATGGCATTCCGTGTTTAAATTTGACTTGCCCGTCGGCACACTAGGCGGGGAAATACACCCTTCATAATCGATGACGCGTTACTCGATCCAATTAACAAGATTCCCTTTCCCAAGTTGAGCTTGTGCTGATAAAAGAATTAGATTACAATTTTGCACCATTATATATAAATCAAATCGCGTGGGAAACAATGGGAATCAGACTAATGATACCAATTTTCCAGTCAAAGATTCCCATCCCCACCCTCTCAATTTTCACTTTACATGTCTTTCATTTATTCTATATCAGATTTGTGTCAAGCTATACAATTTATAGATTGTTTCAGTATGAAATTTGATATTTTCATCTACCGTCTTACTTGCATCAATACATCTTATCTAATTATGGAAAAAGACACTAATTAGAGAATTGAATTTGAAGTGAAAATTCATGAATAATCAATCTAGATATTCTAGAAAAACAATTGACTCATTGAGAAGCCGGAAACTCTTTTTTTTTTTTTTCCCCTAATAATTGATTCGTTAAACGTAATTCTAATCATTTTTGTAGTCTGATTTGAAAAAGAAATTGCAAATCTAGTTGAGTTGAATATTTACAATAAGCTCAATGGAATGAACCAAGCTAAATTGAACAAAACCATTTAAGAAAGAAATAAATACCTTTTTTCTTTTATTTTATCCTGATATTTTATAACTAAATCAACTAAATAATGTCAATCACGTCTTCCAATATTTATACGATGACATTTCATTAAAAAAAAAAAGGTATAAATTTTGTTAAGTGATAAAATGGATCATACTAGAGAGAATAGATAAGTAAGTCTATGCATGTCTATTTCTATAAACACTTTCCATTCAATTTATAATACGAAGAAATGCTTATTGTAAATATAATATTATAATACATTCATAAATTAAATCAAAGGTATTTATAAAAATAAGTATACTCAAATCCTATCTATTTATTTTTTCTGCCACAAAGAATGTTTTCTTTTGGTCATAGAGTCATGGGTACTTGAGGAAACAAAAAGAAAATAAAAGAAGAAGAAGAAGAAAACCAATAAAAAACAATTAAATGGCTTCAATTCTTAATAAAAAAATATAGCCCCTAGCGAGTGAAGGGACCAATTAAACATAAATACAAGAACAATACATAAATCATGCACAAACCTTTCTATAAAAATATTGTAATCAATCCTTCTTTGCAACAGCCTCTATGTGCTTGGATATCCGTTGCCTTATTGGCGTATCCGATTTCATTTCGGTAAGTTTTTGTCCTCCTTCAAGACCAAGCTTTCAACAAAACTCTTTAATGTTCACATAATCCTGACCATAATTTATTCAGGGCGTAGCCGATTTCATTAATTAATAACTCCATATCTTAAGATATATATATATATATATAATTTTAGCAATAAATTACGGTCAAACCTTGGAAAGAATTGAACCGAACTGATTTTTTATAGTTGATTTTTTTTTTTTTAAAAAAAATGGAATAGTGTGGCCTGCCACAGAGCAATAAGAAAAAGAAAATCAGAAATGTACTTTCTAGTAATCAAACCAGGTCGTGAAAGAAACATGTATATATATTTGATAGATTTAATGCCTTCTAAGATCGAGTGCATTGTTTTAGTTTGTATACTTATCTCCCACGGGGATCGTTGACTCATGACTACCTTCGACAACCCATGTAATTTTTATTTAGATGGGTGCAAATAAGCCACGCTGGGGGCTCGGAAACATGGGGACCGCTGTGCGGAGCGGTGTGGTCAACTCCTTTCTCAATCCATTTTAGCTCTCACTTGTTTTTTCCATATTTCCCCCGGAAGTTCTGAATCTAGGGGAAACTAATATTTTGTATAGAAGTATAACACGTCGAGAAATATCTAATTAAGTCAAATTAAACGAAAAGTAAGAGTCTTGACACCTAGAATGTAATCCTAAGAATAACATGCCATGGATTATTTCATTAAGTCAAATTAAATGAAAAGTAAGAGCATTCAAACCTAGTGTAATCTTAACCTCATTTTTAAATACATAAAATACAAGCTTTTGTTAAGCTTACTTTAATACCCAAGCTAAACTTAGCTCCATTATTATTATTAGTGCTCCAAAACATAGGTTGTCATAAACTTAGGAAGTTCTAATTAACATCATCGGATGCCAAGTCATGATCACCATAGGTTTTAGCTTTATTTGGAATTCATATTTAATATTATCATAGCATTATATATATATATATATATATATCACAAAAGAGTTGAAGATTAATTTCAATAAATCAATAAATTTTTCTTCACTTGGTAAGTTTTAGCTTTTTATACACCATCTTCTTCACTTTAAGTTGGTATAATAAATTCTATCAAATTAGAGTGTGTAAATTAGAAAGGTTTCTAACTGTTATAATAGTTTCTTTTTTACAACATGCATTATATATATGCATATCTACCTATTTATATCAGTGAAATTGTTTCATGTATAGTAATACTGTCTATATTATATTATATAATTTATATGAACGTAGTACAGTATATAATATAATATTGTATGAATCTTCAAGAATTTAAAAGTATATTTGACAAATGCAAGTTCATGTTCATCCAATGGATTTCATTTGGAATATACCAAAACTAAATAAATTATTAAAATAGAATTCTCACCCTGATTATTATCGACCAAGGATTGGAATTATCATTGGGTGTTAGATTCCATTCTATCACTTTTTGTGCCATTCCATTAGATGGGGAACGTGATAAGAATTAATCAACAAAATAGAAGAAGTAATAGTAACAGAACGTTGATAGGATGAGGAATATTCAAAAATCAATGTGGCTGTCAATATTATTGTAGTCATCCTCCTGTCCTGCCAAGGGCTGCTTTGTCTGACCGAGGACATTGAGATCTGCAATATCAGTTAACGACTAGGATGAGCTAAAAGTCATCCATCTCCATATCTCACGATACAGATTCTTACGGGTCACATACAAATATTGTTCACATGATATTTCCTCTTTCTTCTTCTTCCCCTGCACTGCAGTAGTTCCACAGAGGGAGAGTTTGTGTTTCTGATCGATTCGACCCACTCAATTCGTTGAAATCATCTTTTGATCCCTCGGGATATAATATAGCCACATCGACTTAACTGAAACTCTCGTTTTGTGTCATCCCGTACCAAGAAAAATGACTTGGGGCAGTGAAAGGGCTGGCCTGCCTATGGCTAATCGTACGGTCGAAAACGGTGGCGCTTCTATTGACTCCGGCCACACCCGTTTGCACGAACTTGGCTACAAGCAAGAGCTGAAGCGTGACCTCTCGTAAAAATTCTTCCCCGCTCTTTTTCTTATTTTCAACCAAATTCAACAATGTTTCAATGGCTTTTTCTCATAGAGCTTGGTGTTTTTTTTTTTTTTTTTTTTTGTGGTCATCCTTAAAATTTGCAGGGTAATTTCCAATTTCGCATTTTCATTTTCGATCATATCGGTATTGACGGGTATAACCACACTTTATAACACTGGACTAAGGTTTGGGGGTTCAGTTTCCATGTTATACGGTTGGTTTGTTGCTGGTGCTTTTACCATGTCGGTGGGGATGTCCATGGCTGAAATATGTTCTTCGTACCCAACTTCTGGGGGTCTATACTATTGGAGTGCTAAGCTTGCTGGGAAGAAATGGGCACCTTTTGCTTCTTGGTTGACTGGCTGGTTTGTCACTCCCCCTAATAATTAATTATTTTAACGTCGCTGCTATTAAAAGAGTTTCATTATACAATATTTATATGGTATCCTCATGGATTTTTAGGGACACCTTTTAATACCGGGAGGCTGTGATAGAAAACGCACAACACATTAATTCTGTATAAATTCATAATGCGTCAAATTTCCATTTTAGAATATCTCCTGCAATAGAGTTTCGGGGGCCCATCTCGACACTCGTAGCATCCAAGATTAATTCAAAACTCCTGTATCTTATTAGTAATGTAGCTTCCGGCCATAGCTTATTATTCTTGAAGAGTGACGTTATAGAACCGTAAGTTTCATTTGATTTGTCCCAGGTTACACCCCTAGGATATTTTCCTGTATTAGATTAGTAAATCATTGATCTAATATTCTTGCTGATCGAGAAGTTCTTCTTTATTTGCAGGTTTAACATTGTTGGCCAGGTACTTGTGCAATTTCTTTATCCTGGAGCACTTTGTTTCAGAATACATTTCTTTTAGATTTTAGACAGATTTTTCTTAACATTTTGGTGTCTCCATTTTGCAGTGGGCTGTTACCACGAGCATAGATTTCTCGCTTGCACAAATGATTCAAGTTATCATTCTTCTCAGCACTGGGGGAAAGAATGGTGGTGGATATGAGGCATCAAAGTATGTGGTTATGGGCTTTCATGGGGGGATCCTGCTTCTACATGCAATTATAAACAGTCTTCCTATTTCAGTGTTATCTTTCTTTGGACAACTTGCTGCTGCTTGGAATTTGCTTGGTAAGAAAAATTACAAAAACAAAAGAAGAAAAAATATTTGAGAAGATATTCTTAGTTATACATAGTGATACCAGTTTATACTTACTTCTGTCAATTCCGGCATGCTTGTCATTGTTTTCAGGTGTTGTGGTTCTGATGGTTCTCATTCCACTCGTTGCAAAGGAAAGGGCAAGTGCTGAGTTTGTCTTCACTCACTTCAATACCGATAACGGTGAAGGCATTGACAGCAAAGTTTACATATTTGTTCTGGGGCTTTTGATGAGTCAGTATACTCTGACTGGATATGATGCATCCGCTCACATGGTATGTCCAATGATTTCTTTCCGTAGCTCTGTAACTGGTTTTACTGCAATGGCATCTCTAAAAAAATCATCAAAGCTATTCTTATTTTGCTGATGATGTGAGGCTCAATGTAAGATTGCTGGCGTACAATGAATATGGATAATTATTCTTTGAAAGTAATTTCAGGACTCTTTCTTTGTTGCACAAAACAATATTCTGGACTTTATGATTTCCGTGTCTTACCGTGGATTTAAGAAAGTACAAATGGTGTTCCATTCAGTGTAGTTTGACTAAAGTTTTCTTAGGATTTTGTGTCGAAACATTATCTGATTGTTAGTAACCATCTCGTGTACACAAAGAATCGAAAAAAGCGGTGAGGCCGGATATGCTTACATATTAATTTTTTTTTTCACTTTTCAGACAGAAGAAACGAAAAACGCTGATAAGAACGGTCCGAAAGGGATTATTAGTGCAATTGCAATCTCCATCGTATTTGGGTGGGGTTACCTGGTTGGTATCACCTTTGCAGTGACCAATATACCTTATCTCTTGAGCGATGAAAATGATGCTGGTGGATATGCCGTCGCTGAGGTGTTTTATTTAGCATTCAAAAGCCGATACGGAACTGGAGTTGGTGGCATTGTTTGCTTAGGCGTTGTGGCTGTTGCCATATTTTTCTGCGGTATGAGTTCTGTGACAAGTAATTCCAGGTAGACATCCACACTTTCAGCCTATTTTTTCTTCAAGTTCAACGTCACGAATTTACAGATTGGTTGATTTCCATCAACAGGATGGCTTATGCATTTTCAAGGGATGGAGCCATGCCTTTCTCGTCATTGTGGCATCAAGTTAACAGGCGAGAGGTCCCGATAAATGCAGTCTGGCTTTCTGCTTTCATATCCTTCTGCATGGCATTGACGGTACAGTCATCTTTTTCCTTTTTTTTTTTTTTTTCCCTCAGAATATTTATTATACATCGTTCACCATAATTGGCTGTGTAGTAATTTGAACAACAGTTTCTCTAGTGTCACATTGGTCAGAGAGAGGCTATATTTTCTATAGATTGTGACTTCCTTAGATCCAGTTCAACACAAATAGCATTTTCTTTTGCTGCTAACACATGTTCCGAACTTTGTGTGCTTCTTTCAGTCACTCGGAAGCCTTGTGGCATTCAACGCCATGGTGTCCATTGCAACTATTGGCCTGTATATTGCTTATGCCCTGCCCATCTTCTTCAGGGTGACATTAGCCCGGAAGTCCTTTATCCCAGGACCTTTCAATTTGGGTCGCTATGGGGTACTAGTAGGTTGGATAGCTGTTTTATGGGTGGCAACCATCTCAGTTCTCTTCTCTTTGCCGGTCGCTTACCCCATTACCGGAGAGACATTGAACTATACACCTGTGGCAGTTGGTGGTCTGTTAATTATTTCCGTTTCTTCTTGGATCCTCAGTGCTCGCCACTGGTTCAAAGGTCCCATTACAAATGTGGATACTTAGTTTTTGGTATACTGTACGTTGATTTCTTGTTGACAACAATTTGATTCACACGAAAATGCAGATCCTTTGTAGCGTGCCTCAAACAATCTTTGTAATCCTATTCTTTATCCCTTTTAGTAGAGGGTTAAGTATAGAGTGGGGTTCCATGAAACCCTTCAGAACTTGAATGTACTGCCTGGTAGAGATGTGAAGGATATACGTCTATTTTGGCTTGTGTTTATTCTGTTTTTCTTTCCTTCTAAGGATCCTTACCTAAACCAGAGAGAAGATCGATGAAAATTACCTCATACTCAAGTGACTTGCTTCAAGTTCAACCTCAATAGGTAATGCACCTTCCAATTTTCATCCTCTCGATCTACATTAAATTATAAATTAATAATTAAAATTGTATAGGTTTTTTAACTACTTTATAATATCATTGTAAAACTATTTTCTTCTTTATAATTTTAATTATTGATTATACATAATAATATTTAAAAATATATAAATTAATGAAAATTAGAAGAATGTAAATAAAAAGGGTTCAACTCTGACTCTTTTAGAAAAATCTGCTAAACCATCTTGCCATAATATCGTGAAAAATTTAAAAAAAAAGAAAAAAAAAGAAGCATAAGAAAAGTCAAATTTGATATGAAGAAAAGATTTAATAAATAATACTACATGAACTTGGGATTGGTCCTCAACCCTAAGTGACTTGGTTTAAGGTCGATGGTGCATTTGTCTTGACTCTTATGTTGCCTAGTTGGATTAGAATAAAAATATGAATGGTATATTGCTACGAATTTTAAAAATAAAGAGGAAATAATGGCAAAGAAGCAATAGATGGTATGTTTCAGCTGGTCTTCCTTATTTTGAATACATAGTTCTTTCTGCAACACCACTGCTGACATATTCACAATAGGAATCAACTCTATCATACCAACAACCTTGCATCACTAGAGCCATTAACCTCCGTATCAGCTTTGCCAGGAGTTCCAACCACTGCTGCCCTCTTTGCAACATCATTCCTTCCACATCTACTCTTAACATTAACGTCAATAAGCTTCTTTGAAGCCTCTACAGGTGTACTCTTTACATGATTAATTTCAATCTTTTGCAGAAAACCTTTAACCTATTAGCTTCTTTGGTTTCTCCTCAGTTACTTCTCCCAACATCGCCTCAGTCCTCTATAATTTTTTCCCCCATTGGATCACGCGGCCTCTCACAATCACTCACACTCCCATGCATAACAATCGATCTTGTCCCTAGATTTTGCACAAATATAGTGCGCGTAGTCACGTAAGAATGCTCCATGTCAATAAGGTTCGCTGTATGTTGTTGAGGGTTAATCCCGACACAGCACAACTCTACGCCTCTTATTAGCACCACCTCCCCTGGTCAATAATATCTCCACAGTAGAACCCCACCTTCTCGAGCCTATTTGTTTGCACATAGTGCCCAGGAGATGTGTGTTATACCATCCTCGAGTTGAGGATCATGCTAATTAAAACCAAGCACAAGTTAAAATTAATATTCCAGAAGTGCCTTTCCAAATTCATGATAATAGGGCATCACATTGCCCATATTCAAGAAATAAAATATAAACTAGTAAAAGTCTTTCAGAATTTATTTATATCATGAAAACTGACCCCCACTCTCAATGTATCCCCTAGCCTAAGCCTAAGATCCTGTATCGACTCTATCTTCATAATTTGATATTAGAATAAAATTAACTTCGAAGTATCAAACCTAAGTGAGCAAAGAGTAAACAATAAATAGTGACTACAATTGAGACATATCCAAATATAGGTCACATATAACGTTTAATGTAAACATATGTATGTGATGTCATACCATACTAATGTATGTAACATATATAAGCCAATATCCCAACTTAGAAAATGATGGGTGACCTTTAGGTAACTCACGAGCAAATATAGGTTGCACATAGTGACTCCCAAGCATAATACAATATTACAGCCTAGCCCAATATTACAACTAAAGAGAACCGTAGACTATTTTCTCCTTAAGTGCAGTCATGCCAAACCCTTAACCAAGTCATCTCTCTTCTCTTTCCCTAAAACTCTCTTTTTGTAATTCTCTACTCATCTAATCTCTTTTACTATTTGTCTTTGTATTTTGCATATGAAAGAGATGACAATGGCTAATTTGAGAGAACCACTCTCCTGTATGATCCAAGATCTTAACTTTTTTCGTTGTAACTTCCTTGTTTCTCTTCTTTGTTATTTCCTATTTGTAAAGATATAAGCTCTTGATTTATTTGTTTGTTGTGGGTTAATTGATTTTCCTACTCAATACATCTACTATTTTGCTTTACATCTATAGATATATACATTATTCTACTAAGTACTATATCTATGCCACTACAGTTTGTAAATTTTTGTGACTTATTGCCTATTCTCATGCTTGTGATGTAACATATATGAGTGCCTTGAGACAGCCCTTAGGCAAAATATATGAGCGATACTTAGTGGCTCCAGAGAAAAATATATGAATGCCCTTAGGTAACTTTTAAGTAATAAATGAATGGAACTTTGTGACTTAAAACTGAGCATACAAATCTATATGTTGAAGATAGAACTTTATAAACCAAGCTTTATAAGCAAAATGTGACCCATAAGTTCTTTCTATAAACCGAGCATTTAAGTTTCCTTTGTTCAAAATTGAGCTTTATGGAAATATGGCTCTTGGGTTGTTTTCGTGACATGCCATGAATACACATGATGTAATTGTGAGATTAACAATAACCAAACACATATATGAAGGCATGAATTATAATTTAATAATTCAATCAACCATTCATTCTTGTCTAGCATAATCATGGGATAGTAGTTACTATCTACAAGCTATGTTTATAGTTAGAAGGCAATCTCACTACCTCTATAGTATTGATTCTCAATAAATTCCAAACAATTTAGGCATGCACTTAGCGAGTGTATTTCGATAAAGAAATTTATCAGGCATTTTTCACTACATGCTAAACGTACTTTTAGTAATGACAACTATTATCCATTAGCCAAAATGATAATCAAGGTATACCCAAAATACATGTATATCAATCATTGTGTCATAGAATAACTGTCACGCCCCACTCTGAGGGCTCCTTGTGACAATTTGCCACGATTGCTTAACCCCCCCTCGTTAAGCAACCGCGAAACATCTCATCTTCAGCATTATGTCTATTAATCATAGTAATAACATTCCCTGCTCATAAAGCAACCAATTACAACATATCACTAGGCCTTAAATGGGTCCCATTACACCACCACAGGTATATCCAAGATCCTATCGAATCTCTCAAATACATTTACACCAATTACAAAATCCATTCTAATGATGTTTACCTCAATCTATACCTCACATCCTTCTTGCACCCATGCCCCCAGTTAGGCGACGAGTACTTACCTTGGTTCATCAAGAAGTTTAGGTAGTCTCGACCTGTAAGGCAAAATCTATAGGAGGGTAAGCCAAGGCTTAGTGAGATAGGGTGCAATCTCTTAGTGATGCAACTAACACAAACAAATTTAAGCAAGTTATCAAACAAGTGTTATGCATGAACAATCACATGAATGTAGCATCTCATGTGGTCTTCTAGTAATCGATGTGAAGTCTAGGGTTTACGCCCCCTTGACTTTGGGTTGGGGATTCCGAAGCCACCATAAGAGCCCGAGTCTTACACACAATTTAGTTATTCTTATCGCTTTATTATATTTGTGTCTTAGCGTTAATGATCTAGGCTCAGGTGCCTCTTATACATAGAGCATTTACACACCCTCAAGAGACAGGCCGGACTCGGAATCATCAAGGCGCAACAATCCCCTAATCACTTATTTCACATTTGGCAGAATAGTCATCCTCTGATCACTTCCAGCGCATCTTGTAGTTGTGATGGCCTTGAACAATGCAATGTTCGTGCAATGCATGTCAGGTTATTAATTAAATCTAATAATTAGTTAAAGTTTTAGGGTGATCATCCAAGGTCAAGTACATATGCAAGTATCAATCATGTCGACAATCTACTCATAACACATTTAATCATTTCAATGAGCAAGACATGAACATAACATTAATAAGGAAACAACATCCACATGATTAAAGCAAGAAATCGTTAAGCAAGAGAGCTTTGAATCAAGTACATTCGTTCCCATCCCCTTTCCTCTCTCATTTGTATAACTTGCACTCATAATTATAATTATAGGTCTTATCTTTGGATATTTATACATATATGCCTATAGCATATGGATGTTAAGTTAGATTCTCATATCTCCTTTGACCATATACACGTCATATGTATATGCATGTATTGTTTGTGGTCATGTGAGTCCACCTTCCTCCTTTACTCCTATATAACCTATATAACCATAGCTTATGTCGCTTGCAACATGTTATCTTTCCCTCTCACTTACATATAACATATGTATGCACATGTGTAAGGACTTAAGATTATTGGAGCCTAAAATTCCTTCCCCACAATTTGTAATGCACGTTTATGCATGTCTATATTCTTTACATTAACCACTACAATCTACAACAACACACATGCCATAGTATATTCCTTTGATACCACTAGTAAAAGCATACATACTCACATTAAGGAATAAATCCAACACCTATATACTCCTACATGTTGTCTCATATCCTTATTCATGGATTTTCCATCCTTCTTCCAATTTCCCAACACACAAGCAAATAATCGAACCAACATCAATATAATTCCCACTTTCACCTCCATGTCATTTTATTGCCACATACTCAAGTTGAATTTCCATTTTCACCTTCTTCATCCCACATATAAACATATACCTATATAGCATTCCTGCTAGCTTCCCAATCCAACAAAGTGTGCATTTATCCATGTATATATATATATATATTACAGCAACTAGCATCTCCATATCTATCTTTACACAACCAACTTTGGAACGTCAACTAGTAACCAGCTTCTCATATGGCTTCCACATCCTTGCAATCTGCCGTATTATGCATACACATACATGGTTTTTCTTTTCTTCACGGCAGAGAGCAGCAATGATGTCCAGCGGTTCCACTTTCAGCCTCCCCCAAAATCATATACTTATACATATACAATCCTTCCCAGCAACCAATATATAAGCATATATATATGTTGAAACAGCAACTAGAACTTCACAAATGCATGCCAAATGAACAAAAAGGAAAAGAAAAATGCCCAGCACTCCTAAATATCCCATACGTTATACATACATACATATAATATATATATATACATACATACATACATATATATATATATATATATATATATATATATATATATATATATATATATATCCAGTTGATGTACTGCACGAGGGCTTCACCTACACACAGGGGAGGAAGGAAAAGAAAAAAAAAATAGTTGACTCTAGCGAGTAAAACTGTAACACACATCCATTACGGAAGTGAAGGGTTAGCAGCCAACAACGTTTTACATATATATATATATATAAATAACCTCAGTCACAGTAATCATTATACGTACGAAGGGAAGGGACCACGCTCTGTTCCAGCACCTATTATATTATATATATATTTACACGACAAACAAATTCACAATGAGATACATGCGTAGCACATATACACATAATACAATACTTATATTAGTCTCATTTCTCGAGGTTTAATCGAAATAATCTTCGGTTATTTTCGAGCTGAAATTTTCTTCACCTAAAAAATTAGGAAAAATATGTTATTACATACTACACATAGTTTAGATCACTTTATCTAGTGTTTATCTAGTTATTATAACTAATTTTAGGTAAAATGTTAATTTTTATATTTATTTATTCTTTGTACATAACTTTTAGAAACTAACTCTATTTCGCACAAAATTAGTCTAGTTAAGTTGCATTTACCTCGAGGAATACGTTGATGGTCTCATATTATTGATCGGAGATTGTACGTGTGAGTTATGATTTTTTTTGTTTGATTTTCTCTTTTCCCTTTTGTACTGTAGCTTTCGTCTAGTTTGATTTGCTCCCTCCTCACCTTCCCCCTTTTTTGTTTTCTTTTATGTGGCCGTGGAGGACCACGGCCTGCCGTCCCTATATATGTATATATATATATATATATATATTATTAATTGGTACTTTATTATGATTAGGGTTTTAAAATTTTTTATTGAATTTTTGTACGCGCGATGATATTGATAAAATTTAAGATTTTAATATTTTATTACAAAATTTTATGCTTAAGCTAATTTGATTATTTCGAGTATGAATATTTATTCGAAATTCCTATTTGACAATCATAAGTCTATAATTTTAATTTATTTTATCATTTAACCAATAATTTCTAATGGTTTGCTCTTCGTGTGATTATTTCTTTTATTATAGTTTTATACAGAGTGTGTTTAAGGCTTTTAATATAATCTTTTAATTATTTTGCTATTATACGTGACTAAAATTTTGTGGATTTTACAATAACACACGAAGCAACAATAACAATCAAGCATATTATTGAGCTAGCAATTTATTTAAGTAAAGTCGTAATGACTACAAGCATGTGAGTAGTCATTTAATATCGACAACTCAATATTTTTTAATTTTTTTTTTGCATTAGTCATTATATCATATTTAAACACTAAATTCTATACTTTCAAAATTTCCCAAATTATTTTTATTTTTATTTATTTACTGGCTCTATTTTAAATGAATTAGTTAATGCTTGCAACCGTAAATAAATCAAATTACAAAACCATATTAAGTGGAATTTCTTCTAACTTGTATATCTTTATATTTAGGTTTTAGACCTATATTTTATTCTATTAGCTTAGGATGGGCTTGATTCATCCCCTAAATTTATTTAATCAATTATTTTGTAAAATTTTAAGTTTCAAAACCTTAAATTCCACTCGACATGTTTACAATCACTAACCAAACATATTTGAAAACGTTTGCTCATTGTAGGTATTACATCCATCCAAACTAGTTAGTCTAAATCGCCTAAACAATTCATCAAGCACTTGGGGTGTACTATCAATATTGATGAATGACAATAATAATAGTCACGCATTGCCACTCTAAAATTACAAAATACCACTATCACAACCTTACCCTTAAACCACAATCATGCCAAACACTATACACAATTCACAACTAAACAATTCACCCTTAGTTCATCAGCAACCAAAATCGTAATTCCAATATTCTAGAAATTTCACAAATAAAATTGATGAAAAATCTAAACTGACCTGGATTGAAGTGCATTGATCTCATGCTCTATTGCTAAAATATGATATGTGGTAGATCTAAGACTAGATTTGAGTTATACAATTTTAAAGCATAACAACAAACAAATATGGGAAGATATGAATTTAAGGGTTTTTATTTGAGTTAAATAAATAAAAAGGAACATTTTTGGGGTTTTGTGTTTAATTTGACAATAAAGTAAACAACATATGAATGAAATCAATAATTGGATGTTACTCATCGATTGTAAAATTAAATTGGGCCTAGATTAATTCAAAGAATGATATCACTCACGATCTTAGGAATAATCTAAGGGATTTGCAAGATTGTTGATATGTGCACAGTGGTAAAGAAATTTAAGTTCATCACAATTAGTATAGATAGATTGATTAAAATATGTAAAATGAGAGAAATCTCAAATGATAACCAATATGAGAAGTAGTTCAAATAAATGCCTCTTATAACCAAAAGCCTTTATATAGGCCATAAAAATAAAATCCTAAATGGCTATGAAAAAGGAAATATAACAAAACTAATCAAAAGCTAATTAAATAAAATCAATATAGCTAAATAAAGCATCTAGTCAACCTATGAAAAAGGAAAATAGTACGAATTAATAAGGCTAGTCCAACTTAGCAAATAAATTAAAGAAATTAGATACCTCAAATATCTAGTTGACTGTTGGCCAGTTGATGCCCTCTTCCCAATAAATGCTTCACCAACGAGCTTCCTTCATACAACTAGTTGATCTCCCTTTGATCATCTAAGGTGCCCTTAAATATCTTTAATTGTCATGTTATAAACCCTAAATGGCATCGTTGGCCAAGATAGCAATAGCCTCCATGAGTTTAATCACACAGTTTACTGAAACAAGAATGTATCAAAAATAATATGACATAGGAAATGGTCTTGTAAAATCCAAGTCCCATGTATTACACAACTCCATCTCTAAAGTGCTACTTTGTAGCCTTTTATCATTTATTGTTAACATGATATATATTGTAAATTGCCATATAATTTCTTGCATCATTATATATCGATGGCTAGGAAAAATTTCAATTGCTAAACTAAAAATGGCTGCCACATGGTATAGAATGACAATGTTCAAATATCCTCTTTGTTTCGCTCTTAGACCCTTTCTCTCCAATCTAGATCAATGATCAATGATTAAGTTCTCAATGCCTTTCTCATCATGAATGTCAATGACAAATTCTTATAAAAGCAAAATCCATTAGGTTAATGTTTGCTTTTGCATCTTTCTTTAAAGTAAGTATTTGATAGTCGAGTAATTTATACACTATAGCTCTATATGACACTACTACATATGAATTTCGTTTCTATTGTTGCATATTTGTTTTTGTGCCCCATTCAATGTTATTCACATAGTAGATGAGACAGAGTTTTTGATACTTTCTCTCACCTAAAATAAAACCCAAAGTATAGTCTATCACTCACATCACACATATGCTGAAAGGGGTAGGCTTGAATTAAGAAATGTGTGAGTTTGCCCCTTATGGGCAAATTATTTTTTAAAATGGGTTAGTGGTTAAAATTATTTTACCTATTATCATTGTAAAATTGTAGCTTTTAGTTGCATTTTTTCTTTAGGTCAAAGAGGGGTAATTTTGTTAAGAAATCGCATACTAAACTTATGATTTATAAATTGCATTCATTACATGTGATTTATAAGTTGCAACCCCTACCTATGATGTATACGAAAACACACCCCCTTTGAAACCTAAAGAGACTCTTTTTTATTCCATTTTAGTAGCTCTTATAATAAGATAAGCTCCACTGAGGGTAGATGCTACTGCAAATGAACATAACCTAAGTTTGAGGATGCCCACACTAATGTACCAAGAGGAAGACCACTTACTTGTTTAGGCATTCGGTGAGGCAGGTAAGTTCCTACCACCAAGCCCACAATCATTCTCATTGATTTTGTGGCTATTAATGGATTCTTTTTTCTTTCTTTCTTTTCTTTTCTTTTCTTTTTCTTTCTTTTGTAAGGTACAATAAGCATACCAACAGGCATAAATACTATAATGTAAAGTGCAGCTCAAAATTGCATCCTTCAATTACAACTTCTTAGTAAAAATAGAAAAAAAAAAGCACCTTTCCTACATGAATGTAGAGTGAGTAATATCCAAGCAAAATCACAAATAGAAGTTGCAATTTTGCAACAGTATATGGCAAATTATTTTTATATGAACCCTATTTAAAAAATTACTTTTTCTTCAAGGGGCAACTCATCTATTTCTCAGCTTGAATTAGGTGCAAAAAGTTGATTGCTACTTTAGGTGATTTAATATCATCATAAAAGCGTTAACTAATGTAAAAGATACACTACTTAGCCAAAGTTCACAAAGTTGTTTTAAAATCACTAAAAATCTTTAGTAAGCCATGCTTAAAATCTTACATAGCTAAGGAAGCTTTGTTTCCCCTACAAACTAAGGGAGGTAGTGATGGTTTTTTAGTCACTTTCATTTTTGCTTTATCTACCTAAATTCCATTACATGGTACTTCATGACTAGGAAAAAAAAAAATTCTTTTCTCACCATAAAGTAGCATTTTTCTCAACTCAAAACTAAATTGGCTTCCTTAGACCTTTCAAAATTTTCTTCAAAATTTCCAAACAAGCAATGAACTTCTAAAACTTGAGAAATGATCCATGATGAATTCCATGCATTTTTAATATAATTAGAGAAAACAGACATCATGTATCACTAAAATATGAGAGGGGCATTACAACATTGAAATATTTACACCTAAATGTAATTGTACCATAACAACATGTGAAGGTTATCATGTAGTTATGCTTTATTTGTTTAGATTTTATATATACCTTATATGTAAGATCTAAATGCTAGTAGCTCATCTTTTACCTTTATACATTAAAATAAACTTATAGACTTGTGACATTGCAATAGCATTTGTAACGCCCTAAAACTTGGGCACACTATAGCTCATCACGTGTCCTTATCAGATAAGAACACGTTAAGACTCTACGCCTACTTTGATACCACTTAAACCTACAAATCCTATGTACCTCAATTCAATATAATCAATACTACTATAATGACATAAGCGCATTCCAACTCATCCTTCAACTTTGAAATAATTTAACCATTCGTCCATAGTCAAAATCTAAAGTATTGGAATATTTATAAATTTCTAAACTATTTTCTTCCAAAGGTATCAACAGTTTCTACATATACAAACATCAATTCCTCCAAAAATCTAATCACTATAGTAATAGTGAAACTCTTCTTATTTCTTCTCTTGTGTATTTACTGTCATTTCTTCCCCTTGATTATCTATTCCCTTAGCACCTGCATCTAAAAAAAAAAATAACCGCTCAAGGGTGAGCTAATACCTAGTACGCATAACGCAAGCACACATGCATGAATAAACATGAACTTACTTCACATACATTATACAAAACTTAAACAATAAGCAACTATTTCATGATATTCTTAAGTTTATAAGTAACAATGGGGTACTCATGACCCCTTCAATACATTCAAACATTTGATTATCAAATTGGTGATGAGAACTACCACTATGAGCCCTACACCTATGAACACTTAAACCTTAAACAACCCAGATTATTTTCAAGTACAACTCTATTAGGGACAACGCCACAGAAGGATCATTGAGGTTTTCCCTAGGGATCTGCCACTATGGGCTCCTAGGCCGAGCTAAACATATGCAACAATCACTTAAACTAAGCTTAAACTGTTCCATTCAACTTAATCAAATTTCAATATATATATATACTAACTTAAACAAGCATAAGAAACACACCAATTACATGTACCTTAAGTCCTAGTCTTAAGCACTTCTGGTCCTAGATTTAAAGCTAATATAAAATATGTAAATGCAACAACAATTACTTCTTAGTACTAATCTAAGGATAAGCTAATTTCTTAATTCTCTTAACCTATTACATTTTCTAAGGTCTTACTAACTATCTAGGTTGCATAGAAATTTGCTTAATTAGAATTCAATTCAAGAAACAAGTTTTCCTTAAATACACGGTCATGTTTAGACCCATGTACTTTGGCACGGTTGGGCTACACAGTCGTATAAAGTTGTTGTGTATCTTTATATGAAATTTGCATTTTTGGCACACGCTGGTATATGGTCATGTAGATAGTTGTATACCTTACTATGAAATTTTATTCTCGACATACCCTAATACACAGGTGTGTACTTTAGTTGTGTACCCTTTGCACACACACGTATTCCTGCACAGGTAAGTATATAAGCATTTATTTGACTGTGTTCCCTATTGTTCTTCATGAACCCTAATTCCTTTTTCCTAAATTCATTCATAAACCTTATTTCCATGATTTTAGGCCTAACTGAATCTTAAAACTTGTAAAATCTAATGTATTTCGTTAGTTAGTGAACTTACTTTTCAATTTCTTGATTCAAATTCTTTAGTTGCTTGACTCGATGTTTGTTTTGCCTTTTGCTTTGATCCAAACTTTGATGAACACATGACACTTGTATAAGTCCTTAATTTTGTAATCATAACTGAAATTCTATCATAGAATCCTTACCTTATGCAATTGGATTGAACCTTGCTATACTCATCTTCATCACCTTTAGGTTTTAGAGTTTTTAGAGAGTTCTTATTAGTTATTGTGAGATTGTAGAAAAATGGGAGTACTAGGTCAAATGAGGGGTTTCTATACTCAGTTAGTAAAAAGACTACATTACCCCCCCTAGCTTCTTGTAAAATTTTGGTTTTAACCTTAGTTTTCTTTTATAATATATATATATATATTGAATAATATATTTCATTCGAGTATTTACATTCTTCCCCTGTTATAAAAACTTTCATTCTAGAAAGTTACTTGATTCTAAAAGAGTTCTAGATACTTTTTCCTCATGTCTTATTCTAATTCTCACATCGCTTCCCTTTCGGTCTGATTTGTCCATTATACCTTGACATAGTGAATCGTTCTCTGTCTTAGCATTTGTTCTTTGGTGTCTACAACTCTAACTAGTCTTTCTACATAAGGTAAGTTTAGTTACACATTTAATGGCTCCAAAGTCGCTACCTAATCCTTGTTAGGTACATATTTCCTCAACATAGATACAAGAAGCACATCATATACCCTAACCAAACTTGGTGGGAGAGCCAACTTATAAGCAACAATATCCACTCTTTCCATGATCTCAAATGGGCCTACATACCTTGGGTTTAGCTTTCTTTTCAAACCGAACCTGATCACCTCTTTGGTTAGAAAAACTCTCAACAGGACCTTATCTCCTACTTGGAATTCCAAAAAGCATCTTCTCTTGTCTACATAGTTCTTTTATCTTGACTGAGTTGTTTGTATCCTCTGCTTGATCAGCTTTACCTTGATTATACCTCTTAGACTAAGTTTGGTCCCAACATCTACCTTTCTCCCACTTTATTTTAGTATAATGGGGATATACACTTTCTTCCATAAAGAGCCTCATAAGAAGCCATCTAGATGGTTGCCTAGTAGCTGTTATTATAAGCAAACTCAACTAAAGGAATATGCTCATTCCAATTACCTCCAAAATCCAATGCACATGTTCTAAGCAAATCTTCCAGTATTTATATGGCCCATTTAGATTGACCATCTGTTTAGGGGTGTAATGTAGTGCTTTATTGTAATTTGGTGTCCAAAGCTTTATATAAGCTACTACAAAATCTACTTACAAACCTTGTTTCTCTATCAAAAGTTATGGTCACTAGTACTCCATGTAATCTAACTATCTCCTGTATGTATATTTAGGCCAGTTTCTCTACTTTGTATGCCACTTTGATGTGTAGAAAATGAGTAGACTTGGTTAACCTATCCACTATTACCCAAATTGCATCTTACTTCTCTTTAGTATTTGGGAGGGCTATAACAAAGTCCATTGTTACATGCTCCCATTTCCATTTTAGTATTAGAAGAGACTATAATTCTCCAACTAATCTCTGATGCTCTATTCTAATTTGTTAGCAGGTTAGGCATTATCTCCCTTTTCATGTTTTTCTACTAGTAATGACTTATCAGGTCCTTGTATATTTTGGTACTTTCTGGATGTATTGTATAAGTTGAGTAATGTGCCTCTTTCATTATCTCTCTTTTCAATTCTATATTCTTTAGCACACATAATTTGGTTTCATATCTCAAGATTCCCTCTATATCTAAATTTGGCTCTTGATTTCTTGGATATCTTATCTTCTGCCTAACCAATCTTGATTTTAGCCTTTATGGTTAGTTGTATACACAAAGTGGCCATTTTTGCTCCCACTTCTTGAGTTAAAATCTATAACTCCAATTTACACATGTCTTCCAATAACTCCTTCCGTAAAGTGATAAGCGTGGCTACGTTACCCTATTTCTTTCTACTGAGGGCATCCGCCACCACATTGCCCTTTCCTTGATAGTATTGTATCTCTAAATCATAATCTTTGATTAGCTCCAACCATGTCCTCTACCATATATTCAACTCTTTCTATGTGAAAATATACTTCAAGCTTCTATGATAAGTAAAGATCTTGCATCTTTCTCCATACAAGTAGTGCCTCTATAGCTTTAAGGCCAATACTACTATTGCTAATCCAAATCATAAGTTAGGTAATTCCTTTCATAAGGCTTTAGCTGATGGGATACATATGCTATTACTTGCCTACCTTGCATCAATACACATCTTAGCCCTTGAATTGAGGCATCACTATACACAATAAACTCTTCTCCACTCTTAGGTAATGTTAGAACTAGTGTTGATACAAGTTTCTCTTTAAGTTTCTGAAAGTTGGCTTTACATTGATCATCCCACTCAAATCTCGCATTTTTCTATCTTAGCCTGTTGAAAGGAGTTGCTATTTCGAAAAATCCCTTAACAAAATTTCTATAGTAGCCTACATGACCTAAGAAGCTCCTTATATTTGTGATTGTCTTCGGTTTGTGCCAATCTACTATAGCTCTTACCTTTTCTAGATCTACAAATATCCTATTTTTGTTAACCACATGTCTTAAGAAAACTACCTGCTCCAACCAGAATTCGCATTTACTGAATTGGTGTATAGTCTTTCTTCTTGTAGCCTATTTAGCACCAATATCAAGTGCTCTTCATGTTCTTTAGTGATTTTTGAGTATATTAGGATATTGTTTATAAAGATGATTACAAACTTGTCTAGAAAATCCCTAAATACTCTATTCATTAGACTCATGAATGCTACAGGTGCATTAGCCAATCTAAAGGGTCACTAAGAATTCATAAGCCCATATCTGGTCTTAAAAGCTATTTTCTGGATGTCTTCTCCTTTAATCCTCAACTGGTGGTATCTTGATCTCAAGTTTATTTTTGAAAAACTTGAGCTCCCTATAGGTGATCAAATAAGTCATTTATGGGGAGAGGATATTTTTTCTTAATAGTAACCCTGTTTAACTCTCTATAGTTTATATAGAGTCTCATGTTTCCATCTCTCTTCTTGATGATTAAGATTAGTATACCCTAAGGAGGGACACTAGGTCTTATGAAGCCCTTATCTTGTGGCTCTTGTAACTACTTCCTCAGTTTTTCTAATTCTACTCGTGGAATCTTATAAATCAGTTTTGATATTTTTACTATGCCCTATATTAAGTCAATACTAAATTCTATCTCCTTAGTTGGGGGTAAACCAAGAAGGTCTTATGAAAACACTTTTGGAAACTCTCTCACTATAGGTACCATTTCCAGCTTAGCTTCTTCATTATCTTTAATAGATACAACTGCCAACATATTCTTTCCCTACATCTCATAAATAGGTAATCTAGAGAGTCTTTGAATGTCCGGTTTATATTTAAAATACTTTTTTTTTTATACTAAACTGCACTACTATGTTGTGACAATTAATGGTGGCATGGTATTATGATAACTAGTTGACACCTAAAATGATATCAAACTCTATCATCTCTAAGATCAAATGATCTACTGGCATCACCTTGCCTTGTATCTCTATTCTCACTCCTCTACATATTCTACTTATCTTCCCTCTAACTCCCAAAGGAGTACTAATAGCTAAACCATCATTTACATGTTAAACATCTAATGCACATACATATACAAAATTTTTAGACACACAAGATATAGATGCACCTATATTAAACAATACATAAGCATTGTAGAAGTGTACTGGAAGCATACCTACAATGGTATCGATATCAGGGATGTCCTTATGCTGTTGCTATTGGATAGCAAACACTCTGGTAGGCACTTGTTGTTTGGGACCCCTTGCCTATGGTTTACCACCTTGTCCCCTTGATAGAGGTTTAGCTGTTTATTGAGCTAGGGTTGCCTGATTCTTTAGTTATCTTTAAGGATAGTTAATTGCTTTGTGTCTCCTCTGCTTACACACATGATAGAAAATTAGGGGGACTGACCTCTCAATGTAATGCTTAGTCAAGTGTCCTACCTTCCCACAAGAGAAGCATGCTCCATCTGGCCATTTGCATTCTCTTAGCTCATTAAGCCTATAGCACCTGGTACATTTGATGTTAGTACTTGTTATACGAAGTGCAAAAGGCACTGCTTTAATTTGTAGAGGAAGGGTTACAGCATTATGTGTTTTGTTTTGATACACATGAGGTCTCTTGCCTTTATCTTGCCCCATTCCACTCGAGTAGATCTCTTTCCCAAAGTTACTACTTCTTTAAGGCTCTTTTATTCTTCTATACTTTTTTTTCTTTGCTCAAGGTACTTGGCCTTATCAACTATTTTAGCATAGGCATTCAGTTGAAAAGCCTTAACCTCATGTCGAAGATCTAAATCCAAGCTTCTTAGAAATCTTTTGGCTCAAGTTCTATCATCATTATGGACATTCATATGTAGAAATTGGATTAGGTCGTTCAATTCTACCTCATACTCTTCCATTGTTCGGTCCCCTTGCTCACAATTATAGTACTCATTTTCTATCCTATCCTTGGAGCTATTGGGGAAGTATCTCTGATAGAATAACTCCCAAAGCATTGCACAGTTCATGCATTCCCCTACCAATCTAGGAATTGAGGCCTACCATTTTACTGTAATTCCCTTTAGCATGAATGTAGCATAATTAACTTTTCTATCTTTAGGTATTTGAATGACAACAAATGTCTTCTCCATTTCCTATATCCAATCATCAGCTTCAATTAGGTCATCCACCATTGGGTTAAACTCTTTAACCACTTTGATGAACCTATCAAAGTTGATGCGTTCATTAACATTTCTATGCTGTGAGACATTAGGGGCTTGATGTTGTTATGCTAATAGTCTTACCAAATGATTCACAATCTGCAGCAGTTAGACAATCTTTTCAGCCATCTAACCCCTTCCTCCTTATGGCTGCTAATTTTGAATATCCTCCTCATTAAGGTTGCTATATCCGACACCTTTTGTTGCACCTAATTCGATGATTCTTTTTGGAGGCATTTTTGAGAAGAGACAGCCAAATAGACTTAAAGTTAGTATCAACCAGTGTTAGTATTAGTAAGGGCAAGTAAAATAATAATACAAGAAAATAATTAAATAAATAAATAAATGTCCCATAATTTTTCCCACTCTCTTCAAGTCTCCTTGCCTAATAGATTAAGTACTTAATTTCTCTAAGATCACAACCTATTTTCTACTGTTTAAAACTCATATCTATTAATCATCACTTGGTTCTAAGAATCATTAAACCTAAGTTCTTCAAAGTCATCAACCTATACTCTATAGATAAAAAATTAAGTCCCTAAAGATTATTAACCTATGCTCGGATACCATATTAACTGTAATGCCTTGAAACTCGAACATGCTACAGCTCCCTATATATCCTTATCACATAAAGACACTTTAAGCTTTAGACCTATTTTGATACCACTTAAATCTACAATTCTTGTGTACCTCAATTCAATCTAATCAATACTACTATCATGATATAAATACATTTTAATTCATCCTTTAACTTTGAAACAATTTAATCAATTGTCCATAACCAAAATCTAAACCAGTGGAATATTTATAAAGTACTAAACTATTTTCTTCTAAAGGTATCAACAGTATATATACAAACATCAATTCCTCTTAAAATCTAATTACCATAGTAATAATGAACCTCTTCTTCCTTCTCTTGTGTATTTACTCCCATTTCTTCCCTTAGATTATCTATTCTCTCAGTACTTGCATCTAAAAAAAAAAAAAATTCCCCCGAAAGGTGAGCTAATACTTAGTATACATAACACAAGCACACACACATGAACAAACATAAACGTGGCTCACATACATTATGTAGAACTTAAATAGTAAGAAACTATTTCATTATATTCTTAAGTTTATAAGTAACAATAGGGTATTTATAGCCCCCCCAGCACATTTAAACACTTAATTATTGAATTACTGATGGGAATTGCCACTATAGGCCCTATACCCATGAACACTTAACCCTTAAAGTTGGTGATGAGAACTGCCACTACAGGCTCTACACCTATGAACACTTAAACCTCAAACAACCTAGATTATTTCCAAGCATGACTCCACTAGGGATAACATCACATAAGGATCATTGGGGTGCTCCTTAAAGATTTTCCACTACGGGCCTTTAGGTCAAACCAAACACATGCAATCACTTAAACCAAGCTTAAACTGTTCCATTTAACTTAATCAAATTTCAGTATATATATATTAACTTAAACAAGCATAAGAAACACACAAGTTATATGTATCATGAGTCCTAGTCTTAAGCACTTTTGGTCTTAGACTTAAAGCTAATGTGAAATCTATAAATGCAACAACAATTACTTCTTAGTACTAATATAAGAATAAGATAATCTCTTAATTCTTTTAGCCTATTAGATTTTCTAGGGTCTTACTAGTTATCTAGGTTACATGGGAATTTGCTTAATTAGACTTCAATTCAGGAAACAAGTTTTCCTTAAGTATACGGTCATGTTTGGACTCATGTACTTTGGTATGGTTAGGCTATACGGTCGTGTAGAGTGGCCATATATCTTTCTATGAAATTTGCATTTTTAGCATGCCTTGGTGCATAGTCATGTAGATGGCCATGTACCTTAATGTGAAATTTTATTCTCAACACACCTTAGTATACAAGCATGTACTTCAGCCGTACACCCTTTGTACACACATGTATTCCTGCATGAGCAAGTACATGAGCGTGTACATGACCGTGTTCCTTGTAGTTCTTCATGAACCCTAATTTCTTTTTCCTAAATTTGTTCCTAAACCTTATTTCCATGATTCTATGCTTAATTGAATCTTAAAACTTGTAAAATCTAATGAATTTCATCAACTAGTGAACTTACTTTTCAATTTCTTGATTCAGATTCCTTAGTAACTTGACTCAGTGTTCGTTCTGCCTCTCCCTTTGATCCAAACTCTGATGAATATGTAACACTTATATAAGTCTTTAATTCTGTAATCATGACTGAAGTTCTATTATAGAATCCTTACCTCGTGTAATTAGATTAAGCCTTCCTGTACTCCTCTTTGTCACCTTCAAGTTTAGAGTTTTCAGAGAGTACTTGTTAGTTACTATGACATTGTGGAAAAAAGGGAGCGCTAGGTCAAATGTGGGGTTTTTATGCCTGGTTAGTAAAAAGACTACATTACCCCCAACTTCTTATAAAAGTTTGGTTTTAACCTTAGTTTTCTATTACAACATATATTAAATAGTATATTTCATTCGGGTATTTACATCATTAAATCATATACTCTTATTCTTATTTGTTTAGATTTTATATCATAAAGAATGTGGAGATAACATATCCTATCCCACTATGTGTTTAATTTTGAAATTCTCAACACTATCTTCTTTAACAATTATTCGAGCGTTACCGTTGTATTTTTATATAACGAATTAGAAGACCTAGCTCATAGGATAGCAAAGAATTAATTACAAACATTATTTTTGTTTTTCTAGAGTAGATATTTGTTTTATTCAAATAAGTACAAGAGCATTTCAATGCATAAGATATGGATTACCAACAAACCTTACAAAGAGATCGGAGTCTAACTTAATATAAAAATAACACATCTTTTAATAACCAAGTGTTTAAACATTCTTTTAACATCACAAAATCTACCAAAGAATGAAAGATTAGTATTATTCTAGTAAACAAAAATCCCATAAAAGAGATAGAACATTGACAAACAAAATAAGAAGTTACAACTAAGCCTTAAAGACAAAAATTTTCATTTAAACTCCTGCACTTCCTTCAACCATATTTAATGCTTAACCTAAAGAAAAAAGAAAAATTGATGGAACAAAGACAAACAAAATAAGAAGTTACAGCTAAGCCTCAAAACTTATTTTAAGCTGGCTCGTAAATATTCATCGAAAATGATGCAAAAAATAATAATAATATTATTAGACGTAAAGATTACATAACATTAAGGATTTGGTGATCGAAGATATTACGCAAAACACATACCGACGGACATCTTACCAAAAAGGGACACATCCCCCACGTCAATCTCTGTCCCTTCAAAAGACTATCTACGAGTACTACCTTCGAGCATTCTTTATTATATAGAAGGAATCTCTTTCTCTGCTCACCGTCTCCTTCACATTTCCTTTTCTTCCAAACTTAACAGCTCAAAGTGCGATCTTCTCTTCCATTTATCTCCCAAATTCGGAGTTAGACCCACCTAAGCGAACTACTCCAAGCCAACTATCATTCCACCTCCATCACGACGGTTGAGCCACCATCTATTCATTGAAAACTACTACCAAAGTCGGCTTACTAAGCTGATCTTCAACACGATATCATAAGTTTAACCCGACTACTTTGAACTTTGATGTCTTTCACCTCTAACCACCATTCGATGAACCACCACCACCACTTTATTCTAAGTGCAGGATACTATAAATATTGGCCATCAATACAGCCTAACATTTATTGTGTGGTAAGGCAAACAACCCTAAAGTTCAAAGTTTTCCATGTTTCCTTAACAAAATTCCTGCACACACACACACACACACACATATATATATGTATGTATGTATATATACATAAGTATAAAGTTTTGATTTTTATAATTAAATCTACCTCAAAATTGCATGGAATGAATTTTGAAACATGTAATGATGTTTTTTTTCAAACAATTTCGTTGTTTAAAGTGGGGAAATATGTATGAATTTGTGTATGTATATGCTGTTATTATTGGACGAAGAACAAGCTGAGCTCCTCATTGTCTTTCATTTTAATGGCATGTTGATAAAATTTTTTAAAGAATTTTTTTTTTGTAGATAATATTCATGGCCTAGTATCACTTATGAGTGTTGGTTTTGGGTATTAAGCATGAATAAGGCAGTAGAAACGTGATACAAAGTTGCGAAAAATGTAAACTGTTGTTTCAAAAGCAAGGAACAGAGGACAAGCTAGGAAGAACGAAATCTGGAAATCTTATTCATTATGTTTTCCGAGCTTCTAAAATATAGAAGTAACTAACTTGATAAGTTTAACATCCTAAATTGTAGCAAAGTGAATCAAAACAAATTTATTTACTTTCAAAAAATTAAAACCGAATGAAATAAACCAAAAACTTAAATATTTGCTATCCTCACAAGCAATAAACTAACACTCCTCTATGCTTTTAGGAGCTGCAAATTCTAAGTTTTTGCCTCAGAAGTTCAAACTTGTTTGTTGGTAGAGGCTTTGTGAAGATGTCTGCAAGTTTTTCCTCGGATTTGCTATACACAAGACTTATATCTCCTTCCTTTTGCACTTCTCTTAAGAAGAACAATTTGATCTTGAAATGTTTTGTTTTTCCACAAAAAACCAGATTATGAGAGATTGCAATTGCTGCTTGATTATCAAAATAAACCTTTGTATCATTTTGTTGCTCCAAACGTAGATCGCACAGTAGCTTCCTCAGCTACAACGCTTGGTTTACAACAACTGCAGTAGCAACGAACTCAGCTTCCACGATGGATTGTGCTACAGTGTCTTGCTTCTTGGAACTCCAACAAAACACCCTTGATCCTAAGCTAAAACAATATCCTGATATACTTTCACACTTCTTGAATTTTACACTAAGATTGATGGTTCCTTTGATATATCTAACAACTCTTTTTGCAGCTTTAAGATGTATTTCACTAGCACAATGCATGAAGTGAGAAAGAATACTTATAGTAAAGAGAATGTCAGGCCTAGTTGCGGTTAAATACATCAAACAGCTAACCAAGCTTTTGAAGTAACCTTCATTAACCTTGTTTATGCCATCCTCCTTGCTTAAGCTTTCCTTTTGGTTCATAGGAGTAGTCATTTCCTTGTAGTCTTCCATGCAAAACTTCTTAAGGATTTCCTTTGCATATTTCTTTTGACATGAAAACTTCATCTTCTAGCTATTTAATCTCCATTCCCAAAAAATATGTCATTAATCCAAGATTTGTCATTTCAAAACTTTCCAACATTTCCATCTTAAATTCTTCAACAAGCTTGGAATTTCCACTTGTAATAAGAAGATCGTCAACATAAAGAGAAACTATGATCAGATTAGCCCCTTTGCATTTTACATAAAGGGTGGCTTCAGACATGCTTTTTACGAATCCTAAGCTTGATAGATGCTTATCTATCTTGCTATACCATGCTCTAGGTGCTTGTTTCAAACTGTATAGGGCCTTCTTGAGCAAGTACATCTTTTCTTCTTTGCCTTGTTCCACAAATCCCTCAGGTTGCTCAACATAGATTTCCTCTTGTAAAGTACCATTAAGGAATGCAGACTTTACATCCAACTGAGGCACCTTCCAACCATTTTGTGTAGCTATTGCTAATACTAATCGTATAGTATCCAATCTAGCAACAAGAGCAACATATCAGAATAATCAACTCAAAAAATTTGAGCATATCCCTTAACAACAAGTCTCTTTTTATGCTTGTTGACAAATCCATCAGCATTGAGCTTATTTCTAAACACCCATTTTACTCCAATGATTTTTCTATCAGTTGGTTTATTGACTAGCTCTCAAGTCTTGTTGATGGGAATCAGCTAGCATCAAAGGATCAAGAGCTAAAGTTTAATGACCCATTATATGATATGGGGGGACCGATGACTAGAGCTCGAGCCAAACGGGTCAAGGAAACATTGAACGGATTGATCCGAGAGATTCATGAGAGGGAAGCTGTTCAAGAAAGTCCTAAGGAGCACCACAAGTTTATCAACACTCTATATCAAGATGTCCGTTCAAGCTACTCGGATTTAGAAGCTTCAGAATAGGAGAATTGGTGGAACAAGGAGTTACGCCGCCGGCCTTGAGCCGGCCTAGAAATTACGCCGCCGGTCTTTACCAGCCTTGAACCGGCCTACAATTTAAGCTGCCGGCCTTTAACCAGCCTTGAGCCGGCCTAGGAATTACATTGCCAGACTTTGAACCGTCCTTTCTTATATTACGCAAATCCGACGGTTAAGATTTGTTTTAGTTTATATATATATATTTTTATTTTGTGACACCTTGAGATTGTATATAAACCAGAGAAAGGGGATTATTTTTCACATGTATGAATTTTGATAAAATTATTGAGAGTTCTCTCTTTTGTTCTTTGTGAACAACTACTTTGAATTTTCTTCAATCTAATGCTTGGGGAAAATCGCTTAGATAACGTAGGTTTCAATCAACCGGTGTGATTGGGGTCTCGTTCCGTTCAATTGCTTGTTCGAGACGGTCCTTGGGTATTCGATTCAATTCGATCGTTAGGTTCTAGATTTAATATATCTAGGGTTCACATCATTTGGTATCAAAGCTTCGGATTCTTGAATCAAGTAAATCTATATCCTTTATCTTAATTGTTTCGTGTCGATTAATTGTCTTTTATTTTCGTTCTCTTAAATTTGTAATTCAAAATATATCTGTATTGTCGACTGCTGAATTCGTGGGTTCAACGTTCCGTGAAAGTCCTTTTTTTTTTTTTCTTTTCGAACTCCTTGAAGTTGTATTGATTGTCCAATTGGTGGGTTTGATTATGTCAAGTTCTTTCTTTTCTTCTTGCGTGGAATTATTATTTCTGTTCGGCCAGACTATTGAATTCTTCGCTGTGTCCCTGGAAATCCTTGCCACGCACAAGTAAGGGCTTCACCAATTGGATCGAATTTGCTGTCCAATTCTTGCGTAGGTGCACGTCTCTTTTTTTTTTTTCTCTGTTCGTCCAGAATTCCAGCGTATAAATTCTATTCGTCCAGAATTCTTGCGAGGAAGGTTTCTTGCGTGGAATGATTTTATTCCTTGATTTATCTTTGCTGTCCTTTGGAATCTCATTGCCATAGGATTTTTGCTTAGTTAACATACATGCCTATTGATATTGATTTGTGAATTCATGTCCAATTCTTGCGTAGGTGAATCTTATTTGTCCTTGCTGATTCGGTTGTGATCCAGTTGTTCTTGAGGATAAAAAAAAAAAGGAAACCAGAAATTCTTTTGGAATCTTAGTTTTGTTGCTTATCATCTTGTTCTAATCCTTGTCATTGTTCTTGTTATTGTTTCTTTTATTTATTGTTGTTTTGAAATCACTTGTTTGATAGTGATACGAACCACACCAACCTGTGACGAAACCCAATACCAATACGTTCGGAAATTCGTTACCTACGATGCCAAACACCTAAAGTGGAAACCGCGACCCGTTGTCTATAAGCGAGACAAGAACCTTGGTATAATGTGAAGATGCCACAATCGGGATGAAAGACCGATTGATAAGTCGGGATGAACGCCACGGAAATAAAATCCGATAAGTTATAAGTTAGTTCTTGAAGAACCAAGAGAGGAGCCTCTCAAAGATGTTTAATGTTCAAAGATGTAAATTCTAAGTTGTTCTAAACCCTAGGAGCTTTTATACTAGGGTTACAATTCGTGAAAAACAAGTCCAAAACGACGTAGCTTAGATAAGTTGCGTAAAAACATGAAAACAGAACAAGCTGGCCGGCAGGGGATACACGGCCATGTACACGACTGTGTACTTTGGTCGTGTACTTTTTTGTGCACATTCCGGTCACATACACAACCGTGTACTTCTGGTTGTGTATCTTTCTGTAGATTTGCTTGTCTCCATACACGGCCGTGCCTTTTAGCCGTGTATCTAGCTGTGTATGATTCTGTGCAATCTTGGAATTCCTACACGGTCGTGCTTTGAACATACACGCCCTCTTCAACCCATGTCCGGTGTGGCTTGTATAAAAGCAAGGGTCTTCCCATGATTGTTCTAATCCGTTCCAACTTCATGATTGCTCCAATCCTTTCCGGCTTCATGGACAACCTTTATCAACTCGTTAAGTGCTTCCTTGAATCGTTTCGCTTGATTTCTTGTGATCGGTCCAGGCGGCACTTCAAGAGGATCCACATTTCTTCTTCCGGCTTGGCTCTCATCATGGATCTCATCATTCCCCTCCTCTTGAAAAGGATTTGTCCTCAAATCATTGCCTGCATCAAATGGACTCAGATCAGTAACATAAAATGTGACACTTACTGGATACTCACCTGGTAAATTTTTCTTTTAGGCATTATCATTGATTTTCTCAAGCATCGGAAATGGACCATCTCCCCTAGGGTTCAACTTGGATCTCCTCTGCAATGGAAAACTCTCCTTGCGAAAATGCACCCAAACCGAATCTCCAGGCTAAAAAATCTTGGGTCTCCTATCCTTGTTCACCCTTGAAGCGACCCTGGCATTTTGTTTTACAATCCTAATCTTTACTTGTGCATGTAGCTTTCTCACGAAATTTGCCTTAGAATCAGCATCAAAACTCACAAACTTGTTAAGTGGCAATGGCAATAAATAAACAGGAACCAATGGGTTAAAACCATACACAATCTCAAATGGTGAACAATAAGTAGTGCTATATAAAACCCTATAGATGCAAACTCCACAAATGGTAGACAATCCTTCCAAGTCCTAATGTTCTTCTCTATGATTGCCCCTAACAATTAAATTAAAGTCCTGTTAACCACATCAATTTGCCCATCAATTTGTGGGTGACAGATAGTTGAAAACATCTGTTTAGTTCCCAACTTTTCCCACAATACTCTCCAAAAATGACTCAAAAATTTCTCATCTCAATCATTAGCAATGCTTCTAGGTATACCATGCGGACACACTACCTTTCTAAAGAACAAATCAACAATGTATATAGCATCATTAGTTTTATGACAAGGAATAAAATGAACCGTTTTAAAAATCCTATCCACAACCACAAAATTAGAATCTCGACCATGCTTAGGCCTAGATAATCCTAACACAAAATCTATGGAAATGTTTATCCATGGCTCACGAGGAATGACACTATACTCATATAACCAATCTAAGAAGTCATCTAAACAAGGAATGGGATGACGATACTTTACCGTAAAGTTGTTGATGGCGCGGCAGTCAACACACATTCTCCATGTCCCATCCTTCTTAGGCACTACACATGGACTCATGCCTTCTCTCATGTATCCCTTCTCCATTAACTCATCTACCTGCCTTTGGAGTGCCTTCGGAAAGACATTTTCAAAATCCTGCACAATAGACACAACCACACTAGGCAAAGAGTTAGATAGTTCGTTAGTAGTCAAACATGTTTCTTTAAAAACTAGTAACAACATAGGTTGCTTCATCACTAACGCTCTCCTCACTACACTCGCTCTCGCCACACAACTCTCCTTTTGCAAGGTTGCCCTCTCCTTTTCACTCACCACCAAAGTTGATTCCCCTTCAACTTGGCCTCTCACACTCTTTCCAGCCTTCCTCTCTTTTTCCTTTTGATCTTAACTTTTATATTCCTTTTCTTTCTCATTGTCTTTTGCTTTCTCACTCTCCCTCTGCTTTTCACTCACCTTATGTTTTGCAAAAGACTGTTGTAGCTGCAACTGGTCCTCATACACCTGTTTGGGTGTTAACGGTTTAAGATTAAAGCTTTTCCCCTGGTGAACAAGCGTATACTTGTTAGAAAAACCATCATGAACAGCCATCCTATCAAATTGCCACAGCCTCCCCAACAACACATGACATGCTTGCATTGGCACTACATCACATAACACCTCATCGTCATACCTACCAATGCGGAAACCAATCAATGCTTGCTTACTCACCTTAGTCTCTCACTATCATTCAACCACTGCAATTTATATGGACTAGGGTGTTTAACAATTTTGAGCCCAGCCTCTCAACAATAAAATTACTCACTACATTGGTGCAACTCCCTCCATCAATGATCAAACTACAAATGTGATCTCCTAGATAACATCTAGTATGAAATATATTCTCTCTTTGCACCTCCTCTTCTTTCTTCACCTGCACATTCAAAGCTCGCTTCACTACTGCCACTAGCCTTCCCATTGCAGGTTCCTCATCATCACTAGCATCCTCTAATGGAGGCATATCATCTTCTTCACTATCCCCCTCAATCTCATATTCTCCATCATCACGTAAAATTATCACACGCCTATTTGGACATTGACTAGCAATATGGCCTCTACCTTGGCATTTAAAACATCTAATGTCACGATTTCTAGAAGTAGAAGAATCAGGGTTACCTTGGTTACCAGGAGTAGAACCTGCTTGCTTCAGCTCCCCTTTTGGTTTGGTGGGTAAAGGCTTTTCTTCCTTCTTCCATTGATTAGTCTTCCAAGTGGATGAACCATTACCCTGTTGAAACCGTACATTACTACTACCTCTCCTCTTGTGCTGGTTCTCAACCTTTATAGCCATGTGAACCATATCCTCCAGTTCTACATAATGCTGCAATTCAACCACATTTTGGATTTCTCTATTCAACCCCGCAAGAAACCTAGCCATTGTAGCCTCTCTATCCTCCTCTACATTCGCCCTAATCATAGTGACTTCCATCTCCTTGAAATACTCATCTACACTTCGGCTTCCCTGCCTCATAGTTTGCAACTTGTTGTGCAATTCGCGATAGTAATACGTAGGCACAAACCGCTTCCTCATCACTCTTTTTATCTCTTCCCAAGACTCAATAGGTGGCTCGCCATTCCTTCTTCTATTCAACATTAATTGATCCCACCACACTATAGCATAATCTGAAAACTCAATGGCAACAAGTTTTACTTTCTTTCTCCCACTATAGTTGTGACAATCAAACACCATCTCTACCTTCTTCTCCCACTCTAAATGCGCCTCGGGATCATTCTTCCCTTGGAAAGGAGGAATCTTCATCTTTATGCTACTTAATTGATCATCCTCTCTATTCCTATCTCCTCTATCTTCCCAATCCCTAGTTCCTCTATTCCGACCACTATATCCTCTATAACTCCCGATAGAAGGCTCATCAAAGTCATCATCCGACATTTTATCTCCACCCCTCGGTACTCTCCTAGAACGACTCCCTCTTACGCCCTTAGAATACGTTTGTGGATTGCTCTAGTCTTTGCTCTACTGTCTCATGAATTTGTTCCATTCCTTCTTGGAATATCCTCTTCATTTCACCCCTCAACGCATCAATTACTAATCTAGCATCAAACCTTCCCCTCTCACCTTCCAGAGAATGTTGCCTCGACATTGTTCCTGCAGAAAAGATTAGTACTAACACAAATATATATATGATTAAACCTCACGATACACTCCCTTACGTGTTTCACTCAAATGATGATATTACACAGTCACTGGTGTATTCTCACAAACAACGATGATATCAACTCGCCAATTTCCTCGTCTCAATTCTCTTGGAACTAACCCGAACTACACCGATTTTCCTTCTGTAGAATTGAAAACAACTCTAGGGTTCGTAAATTTTCCTCTATTTTTTCTATCCGAATTTTTTTTGTCTCTGTTTTGCTTTGATCACGTTTCTCTTGTCTTTCTTTTCTTTTCTCTTCTTTTTTTTTTTTGTTGTTGTCATTTTTACTCTCTTTTTTTGTAACAATCGCCTAGTCGATATTACACTATCAAAAGACAATCAATACTACGGAATTGAATACGATAATTGATATGAACGATTGGAGTTAGGGTTTTTGATATTACCTTCCTCAACCGAACTTGATGTTTTGACAAACCTAAGCTTTGATACCAAACTGATACGAACCACCCCAACCCGTGACGAAACCCAATACTAATACGTTCGGAAATTCGTTGCTTAAGACGCTCAAACACCTAAAGTGGAAACCGCGACCCGTTGTCTATAAGCGAGACAAGAACCTTGGTATAATGTGAAGACGCCACAATCGGGATGAAAGACCGATTGATAAGTCGGGATGAACGCCACGGAAATAAAATCCGATAAGTTATAAGTTAGTTGTTGAAGAACCAAGAGAGGAGCCTCTCAAAGATGTTTAATGTTCAAAGATGTAAATTCTAAGTTGTTCTAAACCCTAGGAGCTTTTATACTAGGGTTACAATTCGTGAAAAACAAGTCCAAAACGACGTAGCTTAGATAAGTTGTGTAAAAACACGAAAACAGAACAAGCTGGCCGGCAGGGGATACACGGCCGTGTACACGACTGTGTACTTTGGCCGTGTACTTTTCTATGCACATTCCGGTCACATACACGACCGTGTACTTCTGGTCGTGTATCTTTCTGTGGATTTGCTTGTCTCCATACACGGCCGTGCCTTTTAGCCGTGTATCTAGCCGTGTATGATTTTGTGCAATCTTGGAATTCCTACATGGTCGTGCCTTGAACATACATGCCCTCTTCAACCCGTGTTCGGTGTGACTTGTATAAAAGCAAGGGTCTTCCCATGGTTGTTCCAATCCGTTCCAACTTCATGATTGCTCCAATCCTTTCCGGCTTCATGGAAAACCTTTATCAACCCGTTAAGTGCTTCCTTAAATCGTTTCGCTTGATTTCTTGTGATCGGTCCAGGCGGCACTTCAAGAGGATCCACATTTCTTCTTCCGGCTTGGCTCTCATCATGGATCTCATCAGATAGGTTGAGTTTCTTTAGCAATTATTTAAAGGAAAGTATTAAGTGAGTTCTAAACAAAGAACATAAAATAGTGAGTGAGAGGAACATTTTACACTGAGTGAAAACACGAGTGACTTTACTCTTGTGAGTATAAACAGGTGAGGGAGTGAATTGTGAGGCTTATATTTTGTTTTATTACTAACTCTTTTGTTGCAGCAAAATGTCTAATCAAACTCCAGTTAGTGGAGAGAAAGGAGAAGGAACTAATAAGTTGCTGTTTGAGGCCTTGCTAGGTGAGATGAAAAAGATGTTGAGAGCGGAGATGGAGCAAATCCATGAGACGATTGATGTGATAGAATAGAGTAAGGAACCAATGAGTAGTAATTTTAGAGGGGAGAAGAAGGAGAGGGGTCCAAAAGGAGGAGTAAGGATAGATGGAGATGATACTGATTCAGGGGAGTATAGTTACGTGAGGGAAAGGGGGAACACCCAGATGAGAGATGGTAATGTGGGAAGAATTAAAATGAAAATACCTTTCTTCCAAGGGAAGAATGACCCAGAGCTTTACTTGGAATGGGAGCGAAAGGTTGATCATATATTTGAGTGTCATAAATACACAGATGAGAAAAAGATTAAACTAGCAGCAGTTGAGTTTACTGATTATGCGAGTGTATGGTGGGATCAGTTAGTGCGAAATAGGCGACGTTATGGAGAGAGGCCTGTCAGCACATGGAATGAAATGAAAACAATCATGTAAAAGAGATTTATTCCTAATCACTATTATAGAGATTTGCATAGAAAGTTACAGGGGTTGACGCAGGGGTCCAGAAGTGTGGAGGATTGTTATCAGGAGATGGAGATAGCCATGATCCGGGCTAGGGTGGAGGAGGATGATGAAGCTACTATGGCTAGGTTCATTAATGGGCTAAATCGGGAGAGCACTGATATAGTTGATCTGCAACATTTTGTAGACATTGGGGAGTTGTTGCATAAAGCGATCAAAGTTGAGAAGCAACTGAAATCTAAAGGGAGTTCTAAATTTGGTATGGCTTCTAACTCTTCATGGAAGTCAAACTGGAAGAAGAACACCACTGATCCAAAACCGAAGGAGGATGTCAAGGCCAAGAACCCTATTACTTCTTTTAAAGGTAAGACTGACGCTAAACCAATTACTAGAACTCGTGAGATCAAGTGTTTTAGGTGTCAGGGTTTTGGGCATATAGCATCTCAGTGTCCCAATCAAAGAGTCATGATCGTTCGGGATGGTGGCGATGTAGAGAGTGTTAGCTCTAGTGATGATAACATGCCTTCATTAGAGGACTGCAGTGATGTGGATGTTGAAGGACCTGTGAAAGGGGAATTGCTTGTTGCTAGGCGGGTTCTTAGTACTCAGCCTAAGGAGGAAGGTGATGAGGTGCAGCGGGAGCACATTTTCCATACCCGATGTTATGTTCTAAACAAGGTATGTAGCTTAATTATTGATAGTGGTAGCTGCACTAATGCTGTTAGTACGTTATTGGTTGAGAAGTTGAAGCTGAAAACTTTGAAGCATCAGCGATCCTACAGATTGCAGTGGTTGAATGAATGTGGGGAAGTGAAAGTGACTAAACAAGTGCTTATTTCTTTTTCTATTGGTAATTATCACGATGAGGTGATGTGTGATGTAGTCCCCATGCAGGCTTGTCACATTTTGTTGGGTCGACCATGGCAATTTGACAGAAGGGTGAAGTATGATGGGTACAAGAATCAATACTCTTTTGTTCTCAACAAGAGGAATGTGATTTTAACTCCCCAGAAACCATGGGAGGCTAGTGCAGATCAGGAGAGGATAGCAAGAGAATTTAGAGGAAAACACTTGAG
Source organism: Laguncularia racemosa (assembly GCA_037954665.1). Classification (NCBI taxonomy): domain Eukaryota; kingdom Viridiplantae; phylum Streptophyta; class Magnoliopsida; order Myrtales; family Combretaceae; genus Laguncularia; species Laguncularia racemosa. The sequence goes on from JBBMOL010000004.1 coordinate 6,088,023, forward strand.
TGTGCGAGAAGAAAACGAAAAGGAAAGAAATAGTGAGAATGCAGCAGAGAGAGAGAAGCAAACATTGGTGAGCAAAGAGAGAGGGGAATCAAACACACTGAGTGGAGAGGCAAGAAAAAGTGAGATTAAGAGTGCTATAATGGCAAGACAACAGTTACTTGTACTTATGTACAAGGATGTGTATTTTTCTACTAATGACCTTAACTCATCTTTGCCAAGTGTGGTTATGTCTCTTTTGCAGGAATATGAGGATTTATTTCCCGAAGAGGTGCCAAGAGGATTGCCTCCAATAAGAGGCATTGAACACCAGATTGATTTCCTTCCAGGTGCTTCAATTCCAAATAGGCCAGCATATCGGGTGAATCCAGAGGAAACCAAAGAAATCCAGCGACAAGTTGATGAACAGGTGGAGAAAGGTGTCGTAAGAGAGAGCTTCAGTCCATGTTTGGTTCCGGTCATTTTGGTTCCAAAGAAGGATGGAACATGGCGAATGTGTGTCGACTGTCGAGCAATCAATAAGATCACAGTTAAGTACATACATCCCATCCCTAGACTTGATGATATGCTTGATGAATTGCATGGTGCTTGTTTGTTTTCTAAAATTGACTTAAGGAATGGCTATTACCAGATTAGAATGAAACAGGGGGACGAATGGAAAAATGCTTTTAAAACTAAATTCGGTCTCTATGAGCAGATGGTAATGCCTTTTGGGTTAACAAATGCTCCTAGCACATTTATGAGATTAATGAATCATGTTCTTCATGCTTTTATTGGGAAATTTGTTGTTGTGTACTTTGATGACATCTTAGTTTACAACAAGACTTTAGATGAGCATGTTAGGCATTTACAATGTGTCTTTACCGTTTTGAGAGAAAATAAGTTGTATGTCAATTTAAAAAAATGTACCTTTTGCATGGAAACTGTGGTATTTCTTGGGTTTGTTGTAGGTGCAAATGGGATTGCTGTTGATGAGGAGAAGGTGAAAGCGATTAGGGAGTAGCCAACACCGAGGAATGCAAGTGAGGTCAGAAGCTTTCATGGATTAACAAGTTTTTACAGACGATTTATTAGGGACTTTAGTTCTATAGCTGCTCCTTTAAACGATCTTGTCAAGAAGAATTCTGAGTTAAGATGGACCGAAGAACATGAGAAGTCCTTTAATGCTCTGAAAGGTAAGTTGACTAATGCACCTTTACTTGTTCTTCCTAATTTTGAGAAGGTTTTTGAAATAGAATGCGATGCTTCCAGGAAAGGCATTAGTGGTGTTTTGATGCAGGATTCCAAACCGATCGCTTACTTTAGCGAAAAACTCAGTGGTGCTGCATTGAACTACTCGGTATATGACAAGGAGCTATATGCTCTGGTGAGGACCTTACAGACCTGGCAACATTACTTATGGCCCAAAGAATTTACCATTCATTCAGATCACAAGAGCCTCAAGTTTCTGAAAACCCAAGGTAAGTTAAACAAGAGGCTTGCGAAGTGGCTAGAGTTTATTGAAACATTTCCCTATGTAATCAAATACAAGCAAGGGAAAGAGAATGTGGTGGCTGATGCCCTTTCTCGAAGGTACACACTTCTAACTTCTCTGCATAATAAATTGCTTGGATTTGAACTCATTAAGGAATTTTATGCATCTGATGTCGATTTTGGCCAAATTTGGGCTACTTGTGGTGAGACTGGATATGCTGATTTTTATAAGTATGATGGATATCTATTTAAGAAAGATAGGTTGTGTGTGCCTAAAAGTTCAGTGCGTGAACTACTTGTGAGGGAGACCCACAGGGGTGGTTTAATGGGACATTTTGGTGTTAAAAAGACTTTGAATATTTTACATGAACATTTTTTTTGGCCAAAAATGAAGCATGATGTGCAAACTGTATGTGACAAGTGCATTGCATGTAGACAGGCTAAATCCAGAGTAATGCCACATGGAGAATGCATTCCATTGCCTGTACCTAGTCAACCCTGGACTGACATTTCTATGGATTTTGTGTTAGGGTTACCCCGATCTCAAAGTGGCAAAGATAGTATATTTGTTGTTGTCGATAGGTTTAGTAAGATGGCTCACTTCATTGCCAGTTCTAAAACTAATAATGCACAACATATTGCTGATTTGTTTTTTAGGGAGATTGTACGGTTGCACGGCTTGCCTAAATCCATTGTGAGTGATAGGGATGTGAAATTTTTAAGTCATTTTTGGCGTACTTTGTGGAATAGGTTAGGCACTAAATTGTTGTTCTCTACTGTAGCCCATCCTCAAACTGATGGTCAGATCGAAGTAGTCAATAGGACTCTTTCGACTTTATTGCATGCTGTAATTAATAAGAATTTGAAACAATGGGAGAAATGTCTGCCACATGTAGAGTTTGCATATAATAGAGCTGTGCATTCCACTACATCTTATTCTCCATTTGAAATTGTGTATGGGTTTAATCCTTTGACTCCTTTGGATATCTTACCATTTCCTGTTAATAAGTTTGTTGATCTTGAAGGAAAGCATAAGGCAGAATTTGTTAGGGAATTGCATACACAGGTTCGGGCTAACATTGAGAAGAAGAATGAGCATTATGCTCGACAAGCCAATAAGAGTCGAGTGAAAACTGTCTTCCATCCAGGAGATTGGGTGTGGGTGCATTTGAGAAAGGAGAGATTTGCTGAACAACGAAAATCTAAGTTGCACCCTAGGGGAGATGGACCTTTCCGAGTGTTGGAGTGCATCAATGATAACGCTTACAAAATTGATTTACCAAGTCACTATGGTAATGTAAGCGCAACTTTTAATGTTTCTGATCTTTCTCTGTATGATGCAGGTGATTTGAGGATGAATCTTTTCGAGGACGGAGGGAATGATGGGAATCAGCTAGCATCAAAGGATCAAGAGCTAAAGTTTAATGACCCATTGTATGATATGGGGGGACCGATGACTAGAGCTCGAGCTAAACGAGTCAAGGAAGCATTGAACGGATTGATCCGAGAGATTCATGAGAGGGAAGCTGTTCAAGAAAGTCCTAAGGAGCACCACAAGTTTATCAACACTCTATATCAAGATGTCCGTTCAAGCTACTCGGATTTAGAAGCTTCAGAATAGGAGAATTGGTGGAATAAGAAGTTACGCCACCGGCTTTGAGCCGACCTAGAAATTACGCCGTCGGCCTTTACCAGCCTTGAACCGGCCTACAATTTAAGCTGCCGGCCTTTAACCAGCCTTGAGCCGGCCTAGGAATTACATTGCTAGACTTTGAACCGTCCTTTCTTATATTATGCAAATCCGACGGTTAAGATTTGTTTTAGGTTATATATATATTTTTTATTTTGTGACACCTTGAGATTGTATATAAACTAGAGAAAGGGGATTATTTTTCACATATATGAATTTTGATAAAATTATTGAGAGTTCTCTCTTTTGTTCTTTGTGAACAACTACTTTAAATTTTCTTCAATCTAATACTTGGGGAAAATCGCCTAGATAACGTAGGTTTCAATCAACAGATGTGATTGGGGTCTTGTTTCGTTCAATTTCTTGTTCGAGACGGTCCTTGGGTATTCGATTCAATTCGATCGTTGGGTTCTAGATTTAATATATCTAGGGTTCACATCACTTGTTTTTCTTAATCATTGTTAGCTCTTCCTCCATTGCTTTCTGCCATTTTTGATCTTTAATAGCATCTTCATAACTAGCAGGTTCACAAATGGCAACACTGCATCTTTGGTAGACATCATGGAGAGGTCTTGTTCCACGAACTAGTGGATCATCTTCCATTTCTTCTTGCCAGTATTCTGAAGCTTGTTCTTCTCTTGTTTTGAAGGACAAGCTCAATTGTTGCTTAGTCACATGTGTTTCCTTTGTCTGTTCCCAATTCCACTTTTCATTTTCATTAAAAACCACATCTCTACTGACTACTATTTTTCTAGTTTGAGGTTGATAAATCTTATACACCTTGGATGAGGAACTATAGCCTATGAAGATGCATGGCTTTGATCTTTTGTCTAGCTTATCACGCTTAATTCTTTGGAACATGAGAGAAACACAAATAACCAAATACTCTAAGAAAATTGAGTGAGATTTTGTAGCCATGCCATGCTTCGAAGGGTGTTTTGTCCTTCAATGCTCTAGTAGGTAATTTGTTTTGCAAGAAGACTGCCGTACTTGCTGCCTTAGCCCACAAGTTCTTTGGTAAATCTTTATCATGTAGCATACATCTAGCCATCTCCATTATATATCTATTTCTCCTTTCACTCACCCCATTTTGCTGTGGAGTGTAAGGAGCAGTGAGCTAATGTTGGATGCCTGCTTCTTCACAAAACAAGTTGAATTCTCCCGATGTATATTCTTTTCCATTGTTTGATCTTATGGCTTGGATTTTGCAATCACTTTGATTTTCTACCATTCTCTTGGATTTCCGGAACACGTTAGCTACTTCTAATTTGTATTTTAGGAAGAAAATCCAACACATTCTTGTAAAATCATCAATGAAGATAACATAGTGTTGACTACCTGCTACGGATGGAGTTCTATGAGGACTCGCAACATCTGTGTGGATCAGCTGCAGCTTATGAGTAGCTCTCCAAGATGGCTTCATAAATGATTTCCTATTTTTCTTACCATATTGATAAACATCGCATGTTGATAGGTAATTTCAAAATGTTGGTATTCCAACTGTGAGCTCCATTTCCTTCAGGAGTTGCATCCTTTTCAAATGGCAATGACCTAGTCTCTTATGCCATATCTTCATGTTGCTGGCTTCTGTGGTGAAAGTTGTAGGTTCTTCTTTGATTGGATCGAAAGAGAAACTTTTCCCCTTCATTCTCACATTTAGAACCTTTTGACCAGTAGCGTTAAGGAAGTGACAGTAATTATCTTCAAAAAATGACTTTGAATCTGCATTCAATCAATTGACCTACGCTTAGCAAGTTTTGGTCAATCTCAGGTACATAAAGAACATTAGAGATGTTCTTTTAACCTTCAGCACTTGATATGATCATTGTCCCTATTCCTTTAATAGAGATGTAATTGCCATTACCAATTTTAACTTTGGTAATGTCAGTTGGCCTCAAATTTTTGAAGAGTTTTTTATCAAGATATCTCCCAAGCAACCGAATCCTTCCAGAAGCCCAATTCACATACGTTCAAGAACAAAAATGGCCAACTGTAGTGACAACCGCAAAAACACAAATGTTGAAGCTGCCTTGGACTCCAGGATTGTATCTTTAGAACAAACGGTCCAACAATTGGCTGCCCAGGTCCACCTCCTAACTGAAAGCATCGGCCTCCTTCACACTACTCAACCAACTCAGGAAGAACATTCAGAGGCCAGGAAAGGGAAAGCGGTGGAGGCACAGCCTCCGGAGTATGAAGAAATGAATTCCCACCTCAACCCGGCTTTTGAATATGAGCCGAAGATCAACCAGGGGCCAACCTCTGATGACCTGAAAAGAGAGATGGAAGAGAGACAGAAGGAGATGGAGAAGAGACTCTTCCAGCAGCTCCATGATAAGATGAAAACAATCGAGGGTCCTGATGGTTTCGAGCAGGCCTGGATCACCAGTCTGCCAGTGTACAGGGAAGAGGTATACCCTGAGAAGTTCAAGACCCCAGAGTTTGAAAAATACGATGGGACCGGGTGCCCTAAAATGCATACCAGGTTATATGCTCTAAAGATGAGCAAGTATGCTCAATAGGACCAACTCATGATCCAGACCTTCCAAGACAGCCTCACAGGCCCTGCATTAGTCTGGTACGCCCACTTGGACTTCAACAGTGTCAACACCTAGGAAAAGCTAGCCCGGACGTTCTATGACCAGTACAAGTTCAATATTGAAGTCGCCCCATCTGTGATTGATCTAGGGAGTCTACGGAAAAGACATACTGAGCCGTTTAGGGAATATGCCCAGTGCTAGAGAGCCCAGGCCACCAGAGTAGCAATCCCAATCTCTGAGAGGGAGTTGACATCCATATTTGTCAACACCCTGGACAAGGCTTACTTTTCACATCTGGTAGGCCAGACCTCATCCAGCTTTGCAGAGGTGGTAGCTGTAGGATGTCGGATTGAAAATGCCATCACCACCGGCAGACTCCAAACAATGGATCCTCCCAAGGTTACACCAACACAAAGGCCCTTATGAGGAAATAGAGCTAAGGAGTCTACCGTCAGCACAGTCCATTCCGGTAAGGCAGAAAAAGCTGGGACTCGTGTGACATTCCAGACCATGAGTACCCCTGCCCAACAATCCATGACAGGTCATACCTAGGCTGCCAGGGTCCCAAGGTAGTTCAAACCAATCCCCATACCACTCAGTCAGGTCTTTGCTCGGTTGAGGGCAGACAACTTGATCAGCTTCGAGATCCCCAACGACTAGTACAAGCCCAAGAATTTCGACTCAAGCCTCAAGTGTGACTACCATATGGGTCAGGAGGGGCATTCTATAGATAGGTGCTGGAGGCTCTCGCACAAGATCCAAGACTTAATCGATGCAGGAATCATATAGCTGGATTTTGTGAACACCCCAACACCCAATGTCAACACCAACCCGTTGCCCAATCATAAGCCCACCATTAACATGATCACATATGAGGAGTCAACTCCCAAGGAAGACCCTAAGCAGAAGATGATGGACCAACAGAAGAAGCAACCCCATCAAGCGCTAGAAGAAGCACCAAAAGCACAAATTAAAAGAAGGTGGTTAGCCGGAGACCCAACAGTCGGCACTTTGGGAGAATCACACGGGAGGTTCGAATACTTGGTACGCTATTCTTACACCCCAACTGAGTATGGGCCGCCTAGTGGATGGGGGCCGGAATTTGAGAAGGAAGACAACCCTCCAAAGGAAGAGGAAAAGATTATAAACATGATCAATTCTCATCAAAAGCCCAAGGTTGTAAAGTGCTATGAGGGACAACCGGCTGAGATACAGATCCCAAGGAAAAGATATGTATTTAATGTCCCGATACCGGCAGAAAGTTACAAGGCTGCACCTTTCGACTATCGGGCCCTCGAACAAAAGCGACCTCCTAAGGTGGGAGGAATCACCCGCTTTGGGAGAATATACGATCCAAAGTATAAAAGCCCGACTGAAGAGCCCAATGTGGAGAAAGGAGAGGAAGAGGAAGAGGGACTCGCTGCATTTACAAAAATGGTCAAGGCGAGTGAATACAAGATAATGGAACAACTAAATAAAGTTCCAGCACAGATATCACTCATGGGCCTTCTTACAGCATCCGAGCCCCACAGGGAAGCACTCTTTAAAGTGCTCAAATAGATTCAAGTCCTAGAAGGCATCGCTACAGACAAGATAAGTCACGTGGCATACTCTATTTTTACAATGGACCAGATATCTTTCTCTCCGGAAGAGCTAGGAGAAGAGGGAGACCAACATACCAAACCGCTATTCATAGTGGTCAGGTGCAATGACACCATTGTCTCCCGGGTACTCATTGACAAGGGATCATCCCTTAACGTTTGCCCATTGGCAACTCTCGACTTATTGGGGGTCGATCCAAGCAACATAAAACCTAGCTCCATGGTGGTTAGAGCTTCCGATGGGTCGAAAAGAGATATAGTAGGGGAGATCAACCTACCAGTGGAAATTGGTCCACAAGTATTCCACATATATTTCCAGGTCCTCGATATCCCAAGATTTTCAACCTACTCTTGGGAAGACCCTGGATACATGCTGTGGAGCCATCCCCTCTAGTCTCCACCAAAGGGTCAAATTCATTACAAACGGGCAGATAGTCACTATACTCGACGGGCAGGATTATGCCATATATAAAGAGACTGCCATACCATATATTGGGGAGGAAGGTTCAGAAGACCTAGGACTACAAATTTTCAATGAAGTGAACATAGTGACCAACAAGGAGGGCCTTCAGTTTAAAGAGGGGTAGCAAAGGACGTTTGGACTAAGGTACGTTCCTACAGCCGAAGAAGAAGCACAAGCAAGAGATGTTAAAGGCAGAATGAAGGGGAAGCCGATCGACACCCAGATGTGCATCCCACCTCTCCAACAATCTTTCCGAAAGGCAAATATCGTTCAAGAGCTTCGGATAAACGAAGGTGACGCCAGCAAAGGGAAACCAACCCCCCGCACGTCCAACCAGCATCCGGCTCTGAACAATTGGTTTTGTTATCCTATTAATAACTCTAGGTTAGCTCAAAAGTAGAGAATAGTTATTGAACAAATTTTTGAGACTGTTTATCAATTTAATCACAGTCTGTTTTTCTTCTTATATATATGCTTTCATTTTTACTTTACCCAGATCTCCTACCATCAAACATTAGGGATATTTCGCATAGGTAGAAAATAAAAACGCTGATATCGTTTCCAACGCTGCTGGGTCAGTTGTTGAAGGCGATATCCTCGACCACAAAATAATATAAGAAAATTGGCAAAAACATGAACAAAGCGGAATTTCGATTGACGAGCCAATGGAGACAGTAAATCTAGGAAGCATGGAAAACCTTAAAAACCTCAAAATCGGGACCAGTTTGAGTGCCGAGCAAAAAAGTGAGATAATCGTGCTATTAACAGAATACGCGGATGTGTTTGCCTGGTCATATGGTGACATGCCAAGACTAGACCAATCAATAGTGGTTCATAGGCTTCCCACAAGAGAAGATGTCAAACCTAAAAAACAAAAACTGAGAAGATTTAAGCCTGACATCTTGTTAAGATTAAGGAGGAAGTCAAGAAACTGCTAGAAGTAGGGTTCATCGAAGTATCCGATTACCCAGAATGGGTAGCAAATATAGTCCCCGTTATGAAAAAGAACGGAAAAGTACGTGTATGCGTAGACTTCCGGGACTTAAACCAAGCCACGCCAAAGGATAACTTCTCCCTACCTCACATTGATGTTCTAGTAGACAACACTGCGGGAAACCAACTCTTCTCATTCATGGACGGTTTCTCGGGATATAATCAAATAAAAATGGCTGAAGAGGATAAGACCAAAACAACTTTCATCACAACATGTGGAACTTTCTGTTACAAAGTCATGCCCTTCGGTTTGAAAAACGCCGAGGCAACGTATCAGAGGGCCATGGTCGCGATACTTCATGACATGATGCATCGAGAGGTTGAAGTATACGTCGACGACATGATAGCCAAATATAAAGAAGGAGAAAGCCATATAGAAATCCTGAGGAAATTGTTTAAGCGACTGAGAAAATTCCAGCTCAAATTAAACCCAGAGAAATGTACTTTCGGGGTCACAACGGGGAAATTGTTAGGGTTTGTCATAAGCCAGAACGGCATTAAAATCGATCCTGACAAGGCAAAGTCTATATTAGAGTTACCTTCCCCACGCTCCGTTAAAGAAGTAAGAAGCTTGCTGGGAAGATTAAATTATATAGCTCGTTTTATCTCATAGCTCACCGATAAATGCCGGCCACTATTCCGTTTGTTGAAGAAGAACGCCACAATAGAATGGGACGAAGAATGTGAAGAAGCATTCAGGATGATCAAAGACTATCTTATGAAACCTCCGGTCTTGATAGTCCCGAAGCAAGGGAAGCCCTTATTCTTATACCTTACTATACTCCCTGAATCCATGGGATGCGTATTGGGGCAGAAAGATGATGAGGGAAGGGAGCGTTCCGTATATTACCTGAGCAAGAAGTTCATGGACGGGGAATAGAGGTACTCAGAGGTGGAGAAGACTTGTTGTGCTCTAATTTGGGTCATGCATCGACTAAGGCAATACACCCTTTACTATCATATTGAGCTGCTGACAAGACATGATCCTTTGAAATACTTGGCAGAGAAACCAGCTTTGATAGGGAGAATCTCTAAATGGCAAATGCTCTTATCCGAGTTTGACATTACATACATAAATCAGAACTCGATGAAAGGGCAAGCCTTAGCCGACTAATTGGCAGAACACCCTGTCGAGACAGATTCCCAAGAATTACAAGCCCAATTCCCGGACGAAAACATATTAACAGTGGAAGATATACCGGTGGAAGACTTTGGGATAGAGTAGAACCCGAAATGGAAAATGTTTTTCGATGGAGCTGCCAATGTATTCGGTTGCGGGATCAGGGCAGTGTTGATATCCCCAGACGATACTCAATTCCCTGCAGCGACAAGACTTACATTTCCCTATACCAATAATATTGCGGAATATGAAGCGTGTATTCTTGGCCTCAAAATGGCCTGTCAAATGGAAATCCGCGAATTAGAAGTATACGGGGACTCATTGCTTATCATACTACAGACAAGAGAGGAATACAAGACTAAAGACCCCAAACTGGTACCATATCATCAACACTTGACAGAGCTAATTGAAGGATTCAAGGCAATCTCTTTCACATACATCTCGAGAACTCAGAATCAGTTTGCAGATGCACTAGCAACACTAGCATCTATGATCCAAGTAACAGGGGGAGTCGAAATCCAACCGATGAAAATAGACATCGAAAGTCGGCCCGCCTACTGTTTAACCATTGAAAAAATACAAGATGACAAGCCCTGGTATCACGACATCAAGAACTTTCTCCAAGAAAGTAAATACCCCGAAATGGCTAGCAAGAATGACCAAAGAACACTCAGAAGGTTAGCAAGCCATTTCCTATTAAGTGGGTCTATACTCTACAAAAGATCATCCGATACCACCTTGTTGAGATGTGTGGACAAAAATGAAGCATGCGAACTGATGAAGGAAGTACATGAAAGAGTATGTGGACCTCATATGAATGGCTACATGTTGGCTCGAAAAATCATGAGGTTAGGATATTATTGGTTGACCATGGAATCGGATTGCATAAAATATGTTAAGCACTGTCATCTGTGTCAAGTATAAGCAAACCGGATAAATGCTCTGCCCAACGAACTACACTTGTTATCAGCACCATGGCCTTTCTCCATGTGGGGAATCGACATAATTGGCCTAATCACTCTGACAGCATCCAACGGCTACAGATTCATACTGGTAGCGATTGATTACTTCACCAAATGGGTAGAAGCTTCGTCATATGCTAATGTCACAAAAGGGATAATAGTCTGCTTCTTGAAAAGGGACATAATAGCCCGATACGGAGTTCTTGAGTCCATCATCATTGACAACGGTACCAATCTTAATAACAGATCGATGATAGGTTTATGTCAACAATTCCGCATAAACCATAGAAATTCAACTCCCTACCGACCTCAGATGAATGGGGCAGTAGAAGCAGCTAACAAGAATATCAAGAAGACCATTGAGAAAATGACAACCACTTACAAAGATTGGCACGAAATGTTACCATTTGCTCACATGGCTTATAGGACTTCAATGAGAACATCTATTGGAGCTACCCCATATTCACTGGTATATGGTACTGAAGCAGTGCTACCGATTGAAGTCGAAATACCATCATTCAGAATTCTGTCAGAAACTCAGCTAACCGAATCCGACTGGGTAAAGAAGAGACTTGATCAGCTGAATCTGTTTGATGAAAAGAGACTTACCGCACTATGTCGTGGCCAGTGTTACCAACAAAGGATGGCTCGAGCATTTAACAAGAAAATGAGGCCCGATACTTCAAAGAGGGGGATCCGGTGCTAAGGAAGGTTCTCCCAAATGCCCAAGACTCAAGAGGGAAATTTACCCTAAACTATGAAGGCCTTTATGTGGTGAAAAAGGTTTTGTCAAGAGGTGATTTGATACTGACTCAAATGGATGGTCCGGAATTGAGAGACCCCATTAACACAGATGCTGTAAAGATGTACTATCCTTAGGCAAGGGAATTGAAATTTTGCCAATGTTTATGAAAGCCAATGTTCGATACAAATTTCGTTGAGTCGAGTTTTTACTTTTTACAAGCAAAGTTAATATCTCTGAATGGTCAATAATCCAAATCAATTCGCACCACAACAAATACCCCTAAACACATTACCCACCACTTCACCAATGAAAAATAAACACTAAAATGATAATGAATCTCAATATATTTGGTAATATAATTCTATCTACTTTTGAGCATTATAGCCTAGTGCATTAGTAGGGTAACACTACCGTCAAAAGAGCCTTGCGCATAAGAAAGGAAGCACATCAAGATTTTCAACCCTGTGTCAAGATAAGAAGAAGTGAAGCAGAAGCAAACCATCACGAAGGTTCGGTTGTTTGGTTGCTATCCACAATAAACTGGCATGCATATTAAAATAAATAACTATCATCATATCATGAAAGGCATCACATCATTTAGCTCAGTCAGTAGAAAGCATATTCAGAAGCATAAGATGAGTCAACCCATAGGGGGCACTTTCCTAAATATCTGTTCTCAAGGTCAGCCCATAGGGGACACTTTCCTAAATATCTGTTCTCAAGGTCCGCCCATAGGGGGCACTTTTTGAGACATTCTATCATAGGTTAGTCAGCCCATAGGGGGCACTTTCCTAAAACATCTGTTCTCAAGGTCAGCCTATAAGGGGCACTTTTTGAGACATTTCTATCATAGGTTAGTCAGCCCATAGGGGACACTTTCCTAAATATCTGTTCTCAAGGTCAGCCCATAGGGGGTACTTTTTGAGACATTCTATCATAGGTTAGTCAGCCTATAGGGGGCACTTTCCTAAATATCTGTTCTCAAGGTCAGCCCATAGGGGGCACCTTTTGAGACATTTCTATCATAGGTTAGTTAGCCCATAGGGGGCACTTTCCTGAATATCTGTTCTCAAGGTTAGCCCATAGGGGGCACTTTTTGAGACATTCTATCATAGGTTAGTCAGCCCATAGGGGGCACTTTCCTAAAACATTTGTTCTCAAGGTCAGCCCATAGGGGGCACTTTTTGAGACATTCTATCAAAGGTTAGTTAGCCCAAGAGGGGCACTTTCCTAGACTCCCTCGATTAGTCAGCTCATAGGAGTGCTTTTCGGAGGTATTTTTCCAAACAGTTGCTAGTCTAACCAGACGCTTCTGTTGATAGGTAGCCAGCTCATAAGGGCGCTTCCTAAGATAATCTTCTTTTCAAGGTTGCTAGTCTGATAAGACGCTTCCTATCATCATTTACTCTACGCTCCTAAACGATGCTTGAGATGTTTCTTATAACCAACTAGTCAGCCCTTAAAGCACTTTTTGGGGAGGGAACATTACTCTAAATTGTTAGGACCATTTTAAATTGTGGGATTATTAGCTCTTAGAGCATTTTCCTACCCAAAAATTTTCCAGGTAACCAGCCAAACTAAGGCATTATCTATTCAAGAGGCAAAAAATGGCGTCTTTCTTATCTTTGTAGTTAAGTTTTTCAAACTTTACTACAAAGAGGGGCAGCTGTAAACACCCCATTTTTGTCATGAGAATCAATAATAATCAATTTCCAATTTTTCCCAATTTTTCCAAATTTTCTCTAATTTAGCAAAAAATAATAAAAATATTAAAAAAAAATAAAAATAAAAAGGAAAACACATCAATTTTGAAAAATGATTTTAGAAATGGCAATAATAATGGATAAATAATTTTTACAAATTTTTGAAATTTCAAAAATACAAAAAAAATGAAAAATTGCATCGCATATGTACGATTTGCGATGTAAAGAAAATCAGGAAATTGGGCCAGCTCAGCTGGCTCGTGTGTGCGCCTGGGAACGTGTGGAGGGTATAAGGTCACGAGTTCGAATCTTCCCCCCGAGCACTTTGTGCAATTTTTTCGCCTTTCGCTTGGAGCTGCCACGTGGCAGTGTGTGATTGGCCGAGGGAAGTCACGCGTGTCACGCGTGATTGTCTTCTTCACCCGAACGGACGTGAGAGGAAGCCGGAGCAGGTCCGACGAAGGCAGAATCGACCATTTTTCCTCAAATCTTTTGGATTGCTGTCAAGATAAAGCCAAATCTATCAGATAAATCAAAGAAAAACAAGAGATCAATATCAAATCGTCGGGATAAAACCAAATCTAAAAAACGGAAAAATATGGGTTTATCTAAATCGCCGGATTTGAGCTTATCCGGAGGAGTTTGCAAGCGCCTATAAATAGAGGAGGAGGGGAGGAAGCTAAATCACAGATCAAAAGCGAGAGAAAGTGAGAGAAAAGAGTGAATCGGAGTCCACCAGAGGAGTTCGAAGCCGTAATCGCCGATCAAGAGTTGAGCAACCACTAGGAGGCATTCTGGAGCAAACCACCGCCACCATTGGATTCCTCACCCTCGATAACCTAGGATTCAACACCTCACCTGCTGCAAAAGGCCGCTGGAACGCCATCAACGAGCACTCCTCGCCGCCGTGTCCGACCGATCCGACCTGACCCGCTTCGACCTGATTCGACCCGATCGACCCGACTCGCGTACCTACTCGGATCCAGGTAAGTCGAATTTTTTTATTATTTTGTTTATTTATTTCGATTATTTTTATTTATTTATTTGTTAGTTAGTTAGTTATTTATTTATTTAATTATGCATTAGTTATATTTCAATAAATAGAAAAATGCTAGGAATTAGATTTTTTAGGATTTAATAATAAAAATAGAAAAAAATATATATAATCAAAATAATAAATAATAAAAATGTAGAAAAATAATAAAGATATTAAAAATAATAATAATAATAATAATAAAGCTTTAGATTTTAAAATAGGATAGATAAGGACCTAGGAGGAAAATTTTTAAAATTATGAAAAAATTAATAAAAAAATAATAAAAAATAATATAAATTAAAAATCATGAAAACTCATAAAAAATCATAAAAATCATAAAAAATCATAAAAATTACAAAAAATAATAAAAAAATAATTCGAAAGTTAAGGAAAAAAAATAGAAAAAAATGAATTTTATCACTTAGAAAAATCATTTTCTCAAATAAATCCAAAATTGATGTTTTTCCAAAAAATTATTTTCAAAAATCAAATTATTAAGCTTAGGTTTAGGTTTTTTTAGAAAAATCCAAAAAATGTTAAAAACATAAATCAAAAGAGATTTTCAAAATTAAAATCCACAAACCCACTAAATCTTTTTAGGAAAAGCGAACTACGGCTTGTTTGAACCTAAATAGCAGGTACGTAGGCACCAATTTGGGTCAACCCATAAAATGAAATAAAAAAATCATTTTTTAAAATAAATCATTCAAAACACAATAAAAGGCAACAGAAACAAAATAAAAGACATTTCTAGATAGAGATAATTTGAGGAGATTATGTGGTAACCGTAAGGTTTTAATAGGTTAGCCTCCGAACTTAGAAACTCTGGTTTTCCTTTTCCTCTTTTCACCAAAAACGAGAAGAGGAAATCACAACGACTAGTGGTCCAAATTAAGACTAATCTGCTCCTTTAGTCTTAATTCAATATTTCCTAACAACAGTTGGGTGGCGACTCCAAAATTGAACGAAGTTCCTAACTCAATTCGAGGATCTATATTAGATGAGCATAGGGTCTAGTCTAGATCGGATTAGGAATAGGAAAATTCAAAAATTAGACTCGACACTTGGGGTCTAAAGTTTCCATCCAAGCTATAGTAGATAGCTTGAATGTTCAAATTATCAAGAAGGTCATCCCCTATATAGCCTTATAACTATTAGATGAAGAGGAGGAAATGCAAGATGAATGGTACATTCCCATCAAGGTACAGTTACTACATCCTAACGCAACTTCTGTAGCAACCTTGAAAAATTTTACCCACATTAATGGCATTTTACACTTTAAGGGCCTGGAAGGCATCTTGTTGCAATGTATCTATGCAAAGAAAGCATGCTTGAAATTAAAAAAATACCACAAAATTTGGTGTCGAGAGAAAAGACCACCTTTGTATCATTGCATGCAGCACACATGATATTATTAGCTAACTATGGCTAAAGATGCCTCTCAAGTACAAATGAGTTATCTAAAAGCTTGAACTTCCTAATCAAGGTGAATATAACTTTGTAGTGAGTGCTGGTGATTAGAGGCACCCATACATTGACTAATTGAAGAATAACTTCTTACCTACAAATAGCATTAATGCTTGCTTAGTAAAGCATAAGGCTAGAAAGTACTTTATCAAGAGGACCAACTGTATAGGATATCATTCATAGGAAAACCCTTTAGATACATAGCACCTCCTAAAATAGAGACTATATTGGATAAAGCCCACTTTAGAGATGGTAAGAACATCAAGGAGGAAGGAAACTATACTACTACCTATTAGACTTAGGTTACTAGTGGTCCACTATGGAAAATGACCATTCAACTTTGCCAAGAAGTGTGTTACATGCTAGCAACATTGTGATGTAACCCATGCTCCCACCGTAGCACTATATATATGGCTTGACTACTCCATGGCCCTTCCATACTTGGGCATTTGATTTGATTGGCTTAATACATTCACCATTAAGAGGATGCATTTAGATCTTGGTAGGCACAAAATGTTTCACCAAATGGGTAGTGGCAATCCCATTGAAGAAAGCCACAAGACCAGTGGTGGCGAGCTTTGTGAAGGAACATATCATTTGCCAATTTTGAATCCCAAAGCAAATTCTTTTGGACAATGACATGCCTTTTATCACTCACACATATGGCAACTATTAGCCCATAGCATTGATCATGTGAGGTCTATACCTTACTATCCTAAGGGAAATGGCTAAATGGAAGCAATAAATAAGATTCTTTTAAAAGTGCTCCGTCATATAGTGCATGAAAACCATAAAGAATGGCATGACAAGGTGCCACTTGCATTATAAGCGTACTAGACATCTAAGATGGGTCCCACTTAAGCAAGCCCCTTCTCTTTAGTATATGGATTTGAGGCAATGATGCTTATAGAGGATCTAGTTCGATCTACACAATTAGCCATTAATACCGAGTTAAAATCGAATACTCTACACATGCGGGATCTTGAAGCTTTAAAAGAAAGTTGAGACACTATTAAGTGTAACCTTACTAATTACCAACAACGACTAAGTGCATCATTTGATTGTTTAGTCAGGAAGTGGTTCTTTCAGCAAGGTGACATTGTACTTGATGTAGTTGAGCATGTGCAGCGAGGTAGTGCAACATTAAAGTTCACACCAAAGTAGAAAGGCCTCTTTATAGTTTATGAATTTCATGATAATGACTACTACAAGCTTTTAAATCCAACGACTAATAAAGTTATTGCACTTATCAATTTTCAGTACATTAAGAAATTTTGTATGTGAAACCAATGATGTACTTGCAATTTGTTATGAATAATATATGTAGCTAGCAATATCAAAGCCTTTTCAATACTTTCTCTCCTTTTATTTCTCTTTCCTCACTTTTTACTTATCTCGTTGATGCAAAGTTATAAATTTATTTCCTTAGCGTACAAACATGATTAACTAGCATTTCCTACGTTACTTTCACTTGGTCAGGGCATATGCTCTCAAATGTGCAATGAATACTTAACCTGCAAAATGCTAACTTGTAGGAGCATAGTCTCTTAGGCACATGATGTCGGGATATCATACCTAAATAGGAGAATAGTCTCTTTACTCTCAAAGTAAAAGATTAGCATTGTGAAAAAAAAAATAGCATTTCGTAAATAAGTAATAAATGGTTATGTATTGGGGAAAAACCCTTTTAACCATTAATGCTAATGTTTTGAACTATGCAACAAATGTTACTATCGTTACTTAAGCACGATTGATGGTTTCAACCGTTTAATATATCATCACTAGTAAGTGAGAGCTTCCCTCTAGTGCATAACATGATAGGTTAAATAAATTCTATGCGATCGTGACCATCTCTCTATCTCATTTTATTAAGCAAAAGTAAATGTATGTATTTGATTCAAGTGGCTTAAGGCATAAATAGGCCAAATGGCCTAGCGTTACTCATGGTATATATAAGTAAGCAAGCAACATTTATGCAAAAAAAAACTAGTGGAAATATTTTTATTGATTCAAGCATGTTCTAACACTATACTTTGAATGAAGACAACCAGTACAACCACACTAAACTAAGGAAGACAATTTAGGCCAACTATAGACTTAAGGTCTATATCTTCTAAAAGTGTCTTCATCTTAAGATTTATTACTTCAAATTTTTCCTACAACTCCCTGTATCATTACCATTAGCTCATCATGTTGTCACTTAATAGTATAATAGCTCAACAATGTCTTGGCTTTAGCAACAATGGGCTCTAAGCTATCAATCTTGAATCTTAGAAGGCAAGTTCCGTTAACACACTTAATCAACTACTTAAGTTTTGCCTCTAACAGAGAATTCCATGGCCTATCTAATAATAGCATAGCCTCACCTAACATCTTCACCATAGTTCAAGCTAACTCTGTCTCCAACATAGGGGACTCAACCCAGAAATCTCTATCCATAGCATTAAGGGTCTCCAATGACTCTAATAGCCAAGATGGTACAATAAACCCTCGAAAGGATGTAGTCACCTTTAATCCAGCATAGATCTCTAGAGTTGCTCCTTTGTCTCGATAAGACATAGTAGCAATTGGGTGAGGAAGGATATCAATGGGTGTTACATATAACTCATCTCCATATGTGCCTGAGCTAAGTAGTGCATTGACATGGTTACCATCATCAACATTATCATCACCTTCGCTTACTTCTATGACTAGTTCATCAGTACTAGTAGTGACTACTCTAACTTCAAAGGATTCATGGAACTCTTCAGTGTCATCATTGTCACCTTTGTTGTCTTCAACTAGTGACTCCTCATAATCTACTAAGTCTCGATCACCATTAACTTGAGTTAAAATTGTCACCAAGTGACCAAAAGCGCTTAAGCAAACTTTAGAGCCTGTCTCATCTTGCACACACACATATACACACACATATATACGCACACACACACAAGCGAGAGAGAGAGAGAGAGAGAGAGGGAAAGTTAATGAAAAGAAAAAAGAATAACCTAAGGAATACTTACACATACATAATAACAAGAAATATGCAAAGATTCTACCTCTGGAATAAGGTAAGCTTAACTTATCTATGATCAATCAATTGAAGTGATGAGTGTTTATTCTTAGAGGATCTTCTTGTCTTTGCATCAGCGAGAAGCTTTGATAGTTGATCCACATAGTTAATACCTCATATGGTATTGCCAATAGACTTGGGCTCAGGCTTGAATGGCAATTTAAGGTAAAACTCTTACCAGTACATAGTAGGCACATGGAGTGTATCACCTATTGAGGCAAAGGCATATACTCATAAGTCTTGCAAAGGCATATACTCAGAAGTCTTGCAAGAAATTTAACCAATCTATTATCCAACTAGGATAAGCAACCTCAAAGCAACTTACAGAAGGAAAGAATAGCTAACTTACCTCTAGGCGAATGTTTCTAAAATCACTTGGTGAAAGTGATTGGTAACATGACTTAGAATTTACAATAATGTTAATGATGTGAGGTACTCCTTGGTCAAAGCTAAGCTGGTGTGCGATCCTATGAGGAGAATATACCATAACTCTTTGCTCCACATAACACATAGAGAAGTCTTCATTGTCAAGAAGGGAGGGTAAACCTTGAAGAGTACACCACAAAATAAATCTTACCTCAAATTCGTGGAGGCTCTTGCATCTATCTAATAGGGTCACCTCATCTCTTGAGCTTAGAGGATATAATTCATGGTTATCTTCATACCTGGTGATTTGCTTCACATAAAGATGGAATGCAAATTTGCTCTCAATGTCAATATTTAGTAGGAGTGCCTACTTAATAGTTTTTCCATCTCATGTACATGCTTTAGGGAGAGTAAAATTGGATCCACCACCAGTAAAAAACAAGAGTAAAGTGCTTTTAGAACTATTCATGAAAGAAAAGTTGGAGGAATATCAAATCTACATGTGATATGCTCACATAGCAACCCTTTGAACAAATAGAAGCCTTATGATACAAATCCAATTGTTTGTACATGGAACCTAGGTAAAAGGGACTTTATTTAAAGCACTCGCCTTAGGCAATTTTTCTATCTAAGGGAAAGAGCCGATGGCTCACACCTTCTTTTAGTACACTAGGGAACACAAACAAAGACATCCAATACACTACAAAAGCGACAAGTTCATACCTATAGAAACCTAAAAAAAGAAAAAAAATGCATGAGTACACAACTATAAAGATGTACTTGAGAATAAATGAAAATAATTACTTCTATTCACAACCCATGCTAGAAATCTGAAGTCTATCTTTTCTTTACTCTTCAAAAAAGTATGCAAGCTAAGAAGAGAAGCATGAATTCTTCTTATTGTTGTGAGTAGCCTTTAAGGAATCTAGTAAAGATACTTAAAAACCGTGCTCCTTGTGAGATACTTTAGCTATAGTAATGCTAGTTTGCCCCAAGCTATTCATGTTTAGGAGTATGGTCACGTCCTCAAGCATTAAAGTTATCTCCCCTCATGAAATGAAGAATGTGTCAGTCTAAGTACTTCATCGGCAGATTATTACCTACTATACATCCAGTCCGCTCATATGTGGGAACCATGGGTGAGCGAAAGTGATAACGGCATGAAAGACACCAAACTTCTTCAAAATAGCCATGTAATTTGACTTCAAGATTATATATTCTACTCAATACTTCCACCTGGAGGGTGGTTTCTTGAGAGATGCAAACTAGGTGATAGATAGAAATATTTCTCTTCTTTCATTCCTAAAGTGCAAAACCAAGTCTGCATTAATGGTGTCTCTTGAGCTTGCATAAGGCATGTACGCGATAAAGCAAAGCTTACTATTAGTACAAGGCATCGTGCAAAGTTCTCCACTTTTGATCTTGTACTTGAATGTGTCTTTAGAGATGGACTCATCTAATCAAGTATGCCGAGGACTCAGGATTGTTGGTGGATGTCTATTTGATTGCACCAGCAAGTCCCTTTGCTTGATTGTTGCTATGCTTCAATCTTGGTTACTTCTTGAATCCTTTCCATTGATTCATAGTACTACCACTGTCGAGATAGAGCCTACAAGAAAATAAAAAGAAATAAGCCATAGGAAGAACACATGGCCAAAGGGCAACATTGATTGGCACATTATTCTTAACATCCTACAAGTCGGCAACTGAGACAAGAATGGAAGAAGCTTACTTGCTTAACTGGGGATTGATTCAACTAAGTCCACACACGCTTTATGAAAGAAGGGATGTTGCTCTTTATAATTGCAAATTCATATACTATGTTACAATTTACAAAAGCCAAGTGAACAGTAATTTAAAAAGAAAAAAAGGAAGAGAAGAAGCAACCTACAATACATGATATGCAGACTTATTCCATGAGTAATGAGAATTACTTTCAAGTATCTCAATGTCGCCAGGCTATCGGGATACGCCAATCTATGAAAATTTTTATGAACTTACCATGAGAAGGATGTCATTGTTCGACTTGAATATATGTTCCGTAGTGAGTGGTCCTGAACGACTTGCGAAGATTGTTCTCCTTTGCCAATGGTAATCAAGATATCCACAACTTCAATTGTTATTGGCTAAAAACCTACGAAGATTCAACGGGAGAATAAAATTAAGGGAAATAGAGAAAAAAAGAGGGGTCTAAGAAAAAGAAAGGAGAAAGAGTTCGATTAATTACCATCACCGTTGCGAAAAGTCCGGTCACGCGACATCCTTGTTTTGGTTGGTCCTAAATCATGTTTTCTTTACTCAAATCACATCTTGTGCCTGTCCCTACAATAATTGACTCCAAAGAACTATGTTGTTATTAAGAAATCTATTATATCAAAGAAGCCGGCAAGAAGAAGCAGGACACCGCCCTCTACGTGGTTGCCAAGTGAGGGTACAGATTGATGAGCAACCCACTAAGAATCTACTAACCGAATCTTCTCATGTAGATTCTATTTCGCCATAATAATAATGTTTGAGAATCCTAGGAATAATTGATGACAGGAAAAGACAATGCTAAGGTTCATCAGAGAACTTACATTAAAGCACCTTCCGATGCTTAGATCAAGTCCCCATCCATAAACTAAGTCATTCTGCATTAAACAGAAAAGACGTGATCATATTTGGATGTCAATGATTCACCAGCTCTCATATAGTTATCTTGACAGCAGCTTACTTGGAGTATGTAACACACACAACGCCACGATTCTGGAGTACATACTCTGCACATGGGCGACCAAGTGAATCTTTGCACCTGCTAAGATTTGAGCAGCTTTCCTTAAGGGAATAAGAAATCGAACTTGGTGGAATTGAAGAGAAAAGAAGGATTTTGTATCCAAAAAAAAAGGGAGGGGCGCCAACGAGGAAAATGTACAAGAATCGAAGCAACGGGGAATTAAAGTAAAAATAGCCAACTAGAAGAGGCTTGTTATTGCTACTGTCAAGTCGAAGGATGTGGATGATTTGAGCGCACTCCAATCCCCTGCCGAAATTACTCTGATTTGTGTGCCACTGGTTTATGTTGTCAGAGACTATTCTTTGCTAATGTTGCTGCTGCTACCAAGGATCAACAAGAAGGCTTGTTAGAAGATGAGGATTACAATTTACTAAGAAACGAAAAAAAAAGAAAAAGAAATGAATATAGAGACACTAACTAATACTCACAATTTTTTATATAAGTTGCAAACACAGGGCGTGTGGATGAGTGTTTGCATTTATATATAGATGCAGGATGTAATTTGAATTTGAAATTGAAAGTTGATGAATATGGAAGATATGATAATATGTTGGTATGCATGGGTATAGTCTTCTTTGAAGTGCACTTGATTTGGAAAGTGAAGGACTTGGTTGATCATCATACTAATATTTGAAAGTTGGTTTTTCTATTTATGGAAGTGCGAATGAATAAAAAAGTAAAATATTGTTGGAGGAAATATTTTGCTAAGTGAATATATATATTTATATATAACCAAACAAAAAAAAAATCAAAACACTGATGGAGTGTACATCACAAGCATTGAACATAGGTGCAATCAATTAGAACAGAAAATCCCTTGGTGTAAAAAAAAAAGCATTTGGATTTTTTAGTGAAAGTTGTGGATGCACTAAGTTTGAATAGTCATAATTTTTCACTTATATAGAGTTACAAAGCCAATAATATACCAAAAAAGACTGATTTGAGTCTATCATGACCTAAGTGAAATGATTTTATGTTTATCACATTACCAGGGGCCAAATTTGTGCGTTTTCATAGTCTCTTGAGCTAGTAAAAATTCTTGCTAATTTAGAAAAATTATTTTTAGGTTACTAGGGATGTAAGAGACTATATAGCATTGATCTAATGTGATTATTAAGCGTTTCTACACTTTGTCCCTCTCAGGTGATATTGCATTTCAATTCAAAGCAATTACCTTTCATTTTACAATAATATTTGTCACGCCTACCTCTATGTATATGTAGGTTGTACTCATGGCCTCTTCTATTAAAGTGATGGCAAGAGCATGGTTGAATTATGTCATTCCAATGAAGCCTTGAACATTCATTAATATCACAAAAAAATACTCTTTCTATGAAGAGAAGAATAATGGTAAAATCAAAAGAAACTAGACTCATGCCATGAATGCTAGTCAATGTCTTGAGGACAACAAGATTATAGTCAAGAGCAATATGAAGCATATGAAGACATGGATTTCATAAAGAAGACATTGAACGCTATGGTAGCATTTGGTAACTGGTACTAGGCAGTGCAAAAAGTACAGGACAATACAAAATAAGAAAAACTAGACAAGAAAATTTTTTGTACCTCGTTTGGTATGTTCAGTACTAGATAAGAATTTTTGTACTGTCCATTGTTTAGAATTGCGAAGTACTGCACTAAACATAGTAATTTTGACAATTATACCATTTATAATATTATGGTTATTTATACTTTTTGATATTATTATGAGAAAATACTATTTGAAGAGCTTGCTAATTCATGTAATACTACGAATTATATAAAATAATTCGTATAAATCCATTGATTAAAAAAATTAATAATTCATATTATAAATTACAATAATTTGTGTTATATCTAAATATTATAACACATTGTAAATATTATATTAGTAATTTTTAAAAATTATCGTAAAAAATTATAAATTATATTTAATAATCTAATGTTAATTATATTAATATTATAACAAATTAATATATATTAAATTACAAGGGTGACCAGGGTAGCGTTTGGAAAGAAATGGAAGGATACTTGGGGTAATTTGAAAAAATCGAGTTTTTGTCTAGTACCACAAAATTTGTACTGAATTTCACATGGTACAAATTTTAGCTCTTTTGTCCAATACCTTATTTCTTTTTTGTTCAGTACATACATCATTTTTATCAAGTAAACGTAGGACAAAAATAATTGTCCAATCCTATATCACATTTTTCATGCAACCAAACGCTACCTATTTGTTCTATTCCAACTCATTAGTGGAAAGAAGAGGCATTGATTTCACTAGTACAATGATGAATTCAACGCCTTACACATGGAATGCCTAAACCTCTTCGACTTCGTCTAAAGAGCTTTAGTCAAGGGGCAAAATGTAGAGGGTAGAAATTATTATATTGATATATTAGGCTAAATCTATTAATTATTTGGTTTAACTCATGGGGTTAGATGATAGAACCTAGTGAGTCAAGTCCATCTATTGGAATGACTCAAGGAGAATTTTCTTAGTAAGCTTAGAGTAAGGATTTTTAGACTGGTCTGTTTACATTCAACCTTTCTCAAGTAAGCTCATGCATTCATGGAGAAGGCTACTAGCCTTGTGCCCTTAACAAGCTCATCATAATAACCTTAAAATTAGCATACTTCATCTTGTTTGTTGATTACTAAGGTAATCCGATGAATGTCATCAAGCTCAAGAGTTTATAAATATTTAGCTACTCCTCATTTTAAACAATTCTAGAGATAAGAGAGAAACGACTCTCTATTGTGAATTTTTTGCTCTCAAAGATCGAACAGGAGTTCAAGTGAAAAATAGTCTCCATTGTCGAAAACTACAAGGTTGACGCTCAAGACCCCCTTGACTCCTTTGTCTATCACTTATGCATTTAAGACTTTTGTGATCATCTAATCTTCCTCCCTACCATTTTCTCCTTAGTCATCTCATCATGTGTTCTTTACATCATTTCTTTGAAGTCATGTAGTGCGATACTTACGTAATACTCATGTAACCACTCCAATAAAAACCCTATATCTATAATGTTGATGTAGCGTGTGTCTCATTAGCATCATTTGTAGACATTAACAGTAGTATAATGATATCTTCTCTTTCACCATTTTTAATAATGCTTATCTCCTCTTTGTATTATTATAATATTTTATCCTCTATTTAAATTTAAAGGCAAACACTCATTTTTTTATATTTAAGTTTTTCAACACAAATGCTACGCATGCTTTAACCCAATGCAAAGTATTGTTATGTAAATTATATTAACCATTTCTAAAAGTTTTTTAAACTATATTGATAATCCTAATTTTTAAATTACACACCTATACCCCTATGATGTAATATTGAACTTTTAATAAACTTTAAAAACACATAAGACAACTTTAGATAAGTTTCATAATTATATAGATACTTCCTAAAAATGTTTATGAAGATCCTATATTAGAGGGATATAACTATATGATTAAAAAAGTTTTAAAGGTGTTGGATATAATTTCAAAAGCTTATAAAGATTTCACACATATTATGTTTGTGCGCTCAAGGACAAAGCGGATCAAAGTCATGAAATCCAAGAATGCGGCCCATCAAGTACTTATAATATAATCAATAAATATTTAACTTTGATTTTAGAAGTATAGGATATTATAATATATAGTTTTGGAAACTTTTATCATTATTATATTTCATCTTTTTATAGCTTTATTAAAGTATTTTTATATTTTTTATTAAACTTAATATAAGTTTTGAAACTCTTTCCTTTAATATTTCGCATGAATAAATTATTTTAAATTACTTATTTCGTCAAAACAAATTCACTATTAAAAAAGATATTCTTGGTTAGTTGTCATAAACATAATAAAACATGATTTTCAAGTTTTACAATATTAAAATTTTTTTATTATACATTTGTAAGTACTAATTTGATTTTATTCAATTTCTTTCATTTAGCTAATACATCAAGATGAGAATAATCAATATTTTATCAAATGTTTTATTGAATTATATATTTTTGGATAATACATAAAAATAGAAAACTGTATTTGCGTTTGTTATTTAAAAAATAATAATAATTAGAATCATAATTTAAACCTATCATTCCATCGTATTGTTTAGTTTTTTCTATTACTTTTTTATCAATGCACTGTACAGGCTCTTCAACTAATTAAAATAAATTCAGGGAACATTTTATTAAATATCCGAAAGGGAATCTTTAATAGAAGAGAGCATCGGATCCTTAAAAAAAGGATGACAAATGACTAGTGATACCCAAAATACGAGTTTCTTGTCATAAAGGGGGAGGGATAAGGAGTGCCGACACTTTTTCCTTGGAAGGATAACAAATGGGTTCTATTCCACTGGCTTTAGGAGTTTTGTCAATAAATGCTGAATTCACTATAGGCAAAAGAAGTCACCCGAATTTGGATGCATTACCTAAACTTCAGAAATATTTCTAAATTCAATTTGTTAAATATAAGGGCATTTCTATGGTCAGACAATTAATTATACTGTGCATATGATATACATTACTTGTATGAGAAATACTCCTATATTGTATAGTGCTTTTGTTAAACTCAATCAAATTCGCACATTAAATATTCAAATTGAGCCGTCAAGTTCCTGTCTCTTTAATACTATTTATTTCCATATGATTATTGTCACTGTTCTTATAAAGAAAAACAAATAAACAATTTAGGGGTGAGCATGAATCGGTTTGATAAGATTCATTTTTTTTTCTCTAAATCAAATCTAGCTATATAATTAAATTTGTAATTTTTTTCGAGCTTGAAAAAAAAAACGGTTTGACTCATAATTTTTTAGAACGTAATTTATAATTCGATTCAATTTGATCTGGTTCAATTTGTAGTTTGATTTTTTTTTTCAACCCTAATAAACATACAGATTCTATAGAGTATCATAAAACACTTAGTAGAATAGGAAAAGTATTTTAAATATATTCTATAAGATTAACATTTGAATATAAGAAACAA
Organism: Laguncularia racemosa; assembly: GCA_037954665.1. Classification (NCBI taxonomy): domain Eukaryota; kingdom Viridiplantae; phylum Streptophyta; class Magnoliopsida; order Myrtales; family Combretaceae; genus Laguncularia; species Laguncularia racemosa. The sequence continues at coordinate 6,114,969 of JBBMOL010000004.1, forward strand.
AAATAAGTGCATAGGTATGTAAAATTTAAGAAATTTCATGTTTTCATTATTGACAAAATCCTTTTTTTTTTCTCTTTTCTTAATATTTGTTTTGTACATTTATTGCCCTACTCTTAGAATGAAACTCTAATGTTGGAGCACATAATTTAATCCTGGAGGACTCTCTCCTATCTTCTCCATGTGTTGAAGATAAGAGAATAAAATACCTAAGTAATAAGTTGCATGCATATACACACACATGCTCAAGAAGATACTTAGCTTGATAATAAAATCGGAAAAATTAAAAGGAAGGGGGTGAATGATTGGAATCAAGTTTAAATAAAGAATTGAATTTTCAAGTAGTCAAAATAAAGAATTGATATTATATTAAATAGTTTAAATATGGAATCAATTATGGCACTATTATGAATAGTAACAAATTTTCTATTTGAATTTGTAAAACTATTTTAATTACTTAAAAGTTCAATTTTCTATTTGAAGTTAACCCCAAACATTGAACTCTTTGCTTGTAACTTTCCTTAATAAAATTAGATATATTCAAAAGCCCATATACCCCTTGAGTATTGTCATGCCCCATAGGATACCCTAATCGTGACAATCCACCATGGTTACTTGGCCCCAAATAGGCAATTGTGAAGCATCTCAATCACCACATCAAATTGACCTATCATATTTCAAATAACAAAATCGAATGCCTCTGGCATTCCTCTATTTCATTCAGACGATTCAATATTCAACATGACATATAAAATATATTTTCCGAAAGTAGACCTCATCTAGGTCCCAATACACCATAAACTGAAATTTTGCTAATTTGAATTAAAATATTTACAATAAACAATCATTTAGTCTTCTAACATAATTTACATAAGAAATCTATTCAATTTCTTGAATCCTTGTTCTCCATTCCAGTAGTTTCTTGTTGAGATTACTTACTTAGATAATGCATTTACCTAGTAGGTTCTCATAATTGTAACCTGCATCATAAAATCTAGAAGGGGGTGAGCCATTAATGCTCAGTGAGATGAGAGTACAATATTCTCAATACTACATACATACAAGCAAATCAAGCAAGTTTTCAATCATATGCCATACATGATCATTCATATACAATGCAACATCACATGCGACCTTTCGGTAGTCAATGAAGTCTAAGGTTTAACACTCCCCCTTAACCATAGGTTGGGGATTCTCATTACGATTAGTGCTCAGGTATCTTAGTTTGCTTATTTTTCATCTTATCTCATTATTATTGGTTATCTTATCACTTAAAGTTTTTAAGCTCTAGGTGTCAATCAATACATCGAGCACATACCCTCAAGGACATACAAGACTCTCTTACTTGGCTCTATCAAAGATGCAGCAATCCCCCATAGTCACGTAGTTCATTGATGGCGCAACTGTAATCCCTATGCGATTAGTTGTTGTGTATCCTATAGCAGTGATGGCCTTAATCATAGTGTAATGTATTGTGCAATGAGTGTCAAATTTTATTTAAGTTAAAAAGACCTAGTTTATTATTTCTGGATGATCAAATAAAGTATAATTGTACACCAACAATAAAATACTGAACACTGCAAATATTTACAGTCACAAAATTACATACTCAAAAGCACATTGTAAAAATTCAAATTTAATTAATACAAATAAATTGTGCAATAATATTATTAATAAAATATTTTTTTTCTACATCATATTTGGATATACTTATATATATATATATATATATATATATATATATATATATATATATTCATTAACCCTTTCTCCTTTTCCTCACATAACACACATAACATAGTACTAGCATGCCCAACACATACGACCTAGAACACCATAGCATGCCTAGCACATACAACACTAGCACGCCATAGCGTACCCAACACATACGGTAACCGCATGCCTAACCCACACAACACTTGCATACCTATCACAACCCATATCGACACAAATCTACTCCCATGAAACACACAACCACATGGACGTACACAACACATGACGCACATAAACACGCAACACACACATCTATGCCTACACAGCCATATGACACACTAAACACACTTGATCACATAAGGACCACACGATACACAACATAACTCCATGCACACACAGGTTACACACATAAGCACAACTCTACACATTCACACAGACCAGCAATAACGCATGCAATAGAGCATAACCCCATGCACACATAAAGTACACACACAAGCACAACTCTACATATTTACACAGACCACATAGACCAACAATAGAGTGCGCAACAAAGCATAACTCTATGCACACCTAAGCATAGCAGAGCACACCTCTACTCATAGTTACGTAGCATGTGATACATGCAACAGTACACACGTATTGAATAGAACATTCTAGCAGCAAAACACACATGAATAGAGTTCCTTCGATCGAACATACCATGGATCACATGCATAGAGTAGACTAGCAGTAGGATACACACCTTATCATGCACACACACACATTCATTGAAAAGTAAGAGGACCTACACATACACAACACATTCCTCATGGATACATTCATGCAACAACGCAAATCGCATTCATAGAACACACACAACACACATAGCCACACACATGACCACCACACTACGGAACAAAAGTGCAAACAAAGCACCACAATAGAACACATACATCACACACCCTTTATGTACGCCATCACCCCTTTGTGTCTCATGTTGAACACTATCAATTTCCACACATGTGTGGAGCTTAGCACAATAATTACAAGCATAAATTGCAACAAAGAATATATTTATTTACTTACATAGTTATATTACACACAACATTATAAGTAAAGTAGTGTATCATAGAGTTCCCACTTACCTAAGTCTCATTTTTTTCTTTATAGAGTGAAGTAGTCCTCAGGAATTGTGAAGAGTCAAATTTTTTTCCCAAAATATAAGAAAATAGCACTATTACTTACTATTTATGCTAATATGATCCTATCCTTTACATTTCTAGTGATTTTCATTATTTTTGAAACTTAAAAACTCATTTTTTACACTTTTTAAATTTGTATTCAAATATTGAAATTGAAAATTTTCTATACAAGTTTGGTATAGTTTTGTAGAGCTTGCTTCAAGGATTGTGTAGGTGTTCTTGGATTGTAATTTAGACACCGTACGTATAAATTTTCTTTTTCTTTTCCTCACCTTGCCCATTTTCTTCTCTCGCTCGAATGTTCAATGGATGAATTTTAGATGGAAAATGAGGAAATGGATTTGGAGGTCGGTTATAGAGGTGGGTTTTTATATAAAAGATAATTTTTGAATTTTTTAGGTTCATTTATCATGCGTGATAATTTAATTAGAGATAATAACTATAGTATTTTGAAATGAAATTTTACAACTAGGTTAAATGAATTGTTCCTAGTATAAATATTTACTCAAAGTTTTTATTTAACTATCCTAAGCCTATAGTTTTTATTTATTTTATCATTTATTCTAAGATTTTACACGGTTCACTTTTCAAACTATTATTTCTATTAATTTAAAGTTATGAGGGTTATGAATAAGGTTTTTAAAATAATTTATAAGCTAATTCAATATTAAATTTATGATTAAATTTCATGATTTTACATCTTTGCCCCCTTCAAAAGTTTTTTCCTCAAAACTTTAGAGCATACCTAGGTTTTCGAATAGATGGAGGTACTTCACTTTCATTCCGTCTTCTTTTTCCTAGGTAGCTTCTTGTTTTGATTATCTATCGCATTGCACTTTAATATATCTGATGCTTTTGTTTCATAACTCTCGAGTTTGGGTATCAAGGACTCTAATCGAATGTTCTTGATATGTTAAGTTGGGTTAAATCTTCGAGATATCCATCTTAATGGCTCGAATTGGATCTGGGATGTGCTTCTAGAGTAATGATATATGAAATACATTATAGATTCTTGATAGTTAAGGAGGTAAAGCTAGTTTATGTGCTACTTCTCCAACCTTTTTGAAAACTCCGTATGGTCCTACGTATTTAAGGCTTAATCTTCTATTCATCCTAAATCTCCTCATTCCTTTAATTGGAGTGACCTTTAAGTATACATGTTCACCAAAAGAAATTTTATTTCTCTTCTTTTCAAATCAGCCCAACTTTTCTATTGGTCTTAGGTTTCCTTCATTCTTTATCTAATGGTAGCCACTTTATCTATCATCTCTTGCAGCATATCAAGTCCAACTACACTCCTTTTAATTTCATCCTAATACAATGGAGATTTACATCTTTTGTATAGAGCCTCATAAGGTGCCACCTTAATCTATGAATGATAACTATTGTTGTAGGTGAACTTGACTAGAGGCAAGTGTCAATCCCAACTATCTTTGAAATCCAAAGCATAAGCTTTCGGCATATCTTCTAAAGTTTGGATGGTATGTTCTAGTTATCCATCAATCCAAGGATGATATACTGTGCTAAATTGCAACTTTATTCCAAGAGCTTGGTGTAAACTCCTCCAAAACTTTTACACAAAACGTGGATCTTTGTTAGATATTATACAAACTAGTACCCTATGGAGTCTTACAATCTCCTTAAGATAAATTCCAACCAACTTATCCAAGAAATACATCATGTTGATGGGTAAGAAGTGAGAAAACTTAGTCAAGTGATCTACAATCACCTATATTGCTTTGTACCTAACTTTAGTCCTTGGTAGAGCTATAACAAAGTACATAATAATTCGTTCACACTTCCATTTTGGAATTGGCAATGGTTGTAACAATCCCCTGAGTTTCTAATGTTCACCTTTAACTTACTAGTAGATGGAGCATTGAGAAATGAACTATACCACATCTCTTTTCATACCTTCCCACCAATAACCTTTCTTAAGCTCTTAATACATTTTAGTTCCTCCTAGATGCATTGTACATCTAGAATTGTGGGCTTCATCTTTGATTTCATCTCTTAGTTTCTTATTTTTCAGTACACATAAATGACCTCTTATCTTCAAAACTTCATTTTTATCCAACTCAAAATCTATATTAACTCCTTGTTTCACTTTATTCCACCTATATTTTATCTAGAAGAGTAGGTTGTACTTCCAAACTTGCTATTTGTGCTTCTTCCACATGTTATATGAACTCAATTATTAATTTTTCAAATTCCTATATCAACTCTTGTTGTTCCATTAATAGGGCCACTACTTGACCATAGTTCCTTCTGCTCAAAATATTGGCTACTATGTTAGCCTTTCTCGGGTGATAATTGATATTGAGATCATAGTCCTTAATTAGTTTAAGCCATCTTCTTTACTATATGTTCAATTCTTTCCGTGTGAATATATATTTAAACTCTTATGATCTATGTAAATCTCATACCTTTATTTGTATAAATAATGTCTACATATTTTTAAAGCAAATACAACCGCTGCTAACTCCAAATCATGTGTGGATAATTCTTTTCATTTGGTTTCAACTTCTTAGAAGCATAAGCCATAACCTTTTTATTTTGCATTAGAACACACCTTAACCCAATTTGCAAGGCATCGCTATATATACAAAAGGGTTCTTCCGAGTTAGTTAATGTCAAAAAGGGGGCTAAAATCAACTCTTGAAAGCTCTTCTCATATCTTTCATCCCAGTCAAACTTTACATCCCTTTTGGTCAACCTTATCAATGGTTTTGTAATTTGTGAAAAATCCTTTACGAATCTCCTATAATACCTTACCAATCTAAGAAAATTCCCTACTTTTGTAACTATAGTAGGTTGTTTTCATTCAACTATTGCCTTAATCTTTGCTAAGCCCACTAATACTCCTTCTCCATATATAACACACCCTAAGAAAGCCACTTAATTCATCCAAAATTCACAATTTGAAATTTTCACATATAACTAGTTCTTCTTCAATACTCCTAAGGCGATTCTTAAGTATTCCTCATGCTCTTGTTTGTTCTTAGAGTAAATCAAAATATCATAAATAAAGACTACCAAGAATTTATCCAAGAGTAGTTTAAAGATTTGATTCATAAGGTCCATGAATGCAGCTAGAGCATTCGTTAATCTAAATAGCATCACTAAAAACTTAAAATATCCATATCTAGTTCAAAATACTATTTTGGGTATATCTTCTAGCCTAATTTTTAACTAGCGATAACCAGATCATAAATCGATTTAAGAAAACACACTTGCTCCTTGCAACTGATTGAATAAATCATCAATTCTCGATAAGGGGTATTTACTTTTAATGGTTACCTAATTTAACTCTCGATAATTATTGCACAATCTTATGGATCCATCTTTCTTTTTCACGAATAATACTAGAGCTCCCTAAGGTGAAACAATTGGACGAATGAATCCTTTCTTTATTAACATGCAACTGATTGAATAAATCATCAATTCTCGATAAGGGGTATTTACTTTTAATGGTTACCTAATTTAACTCTCGATAATTATTGCACAATCTTATGGATCCATCTTTCTTTTTCACGAATAATACTAGAGCTCCCTAAGGTGAAACAATTGGATGAATGAATCCTTTCTTTATTAACACTTGCAATTAAACTTTTAGTTCTTTCAACTCATTTAGGGCTATTCAATAAAGTAACTTGGAGATCGGTTTGATATTAGGCTTTACTTCAATAGTGAAGTCCATTTTTCTTAAATGTGGTAGTCTTGGCAATTCCTCAAGAAATACTTCAGGAAACTCATTTACTATGGGTATTTCCTCTAACCTAGGTGGCTCCACATCCATTTCTACTACACTTATCAAGCACATGTCCCAATCTTTAGGGCCTTCCCTTTTTATTTGCAAGACATTAGTAGAGACTCCATTCCTAGCTTAATGAACAACACTTCTTTCTTCCTACAATCCATGTTGGAAAAATCCTGTGACAACCAATTCATCCTAAAATTGCCTCATAACCTCTCATAGACAAGACAATTAAGTCTGTAAGCATATTTCTCACATGAATTTCAATTGGGAGGTCTTTTATTATCTCTTTGGTAATTGCTTTCTCTTTAGTAAGGGTACTAATCCTTAGAGTTTTGGGGGGAAGGTTAAGCTTTCAACTTCCTTTGCTAAGCTACGGTCAAGCTTATAAAAAAATGCATAACTTTGTATCAAAAAGGACAATTGTTGGCTAGGTGGTGATTAGAATGGATCCTAAGAATTACGTATTGTTTGAATTAAGCTCTAATCTTTATCTTCTTAAATCTTTTAGTAGTGAGTCTTTTATAATTCTTGACTTTTCAATTAACTTTCCTAATCAAATTTCATATATATAAAATTATACAAAGATAAGTTCAATTTTATGTACTTGTTACTACACTTCCTTCATTTTTATATCCCATGGCTGCAAAGACAATATCTTGAGATTGCTCAGCTTGTTTTTCTACCCAATGTCCAACATTAGTACCTTCAATGGCAAACACCCTAGCATTCGTGACCTGTTGGTTAGCCCCTTGATCTCCCTATCTGAATAGTTGGCTAGCAAGTTTTCCAATTGTGGTTCAAGGCATTGTGGTCTTTGCTTTAATCCCTTGTTGCCTCTAAGGGCAGGTGTTCGCATAATGGCCCTTTTTGTCCACAAGCAAAACAAATTATAGTATTTTTCTTCGAACAATCTTGAACTCTATAGTCGTTAGCCCTACACTAGTAACACTTACCCTTCAATTGTGGGCACTCCTGAGGGTGGTGTCGTTCCTTATGCTTCTAGCAAATTAAACTCATGGGCATAGTTTGTGGTGAAATGATCAGAGGTCTATTGTTTAGTGAGTTCACCTTCAATATTGGCCTTTTTCCTTCCTTGCTCAAACTTAAGTTGAATAGTGGTCTTTTCATTAGAACCCTCATCCTTGTACTTGATCGAGCTTAGGCCTTATCTCTTCCCCTCTTTGTTTTGTCTGTTCTAGAGCCTAAGCCTTGCTCACCACTTTTGCATATGTCTGTACTTTGAACTTGACAATTTTTCCTATGTGTTCACATCTAACCCATTTATGAATAATTGTCTTTTTAGTACATCAAAATCTCTATATGCATCTAAGGTGAACTGCAATAGTTTGTTAAATTCATTCTCGTACGAATCCATGGTTTTGGTTCTCTTTTTCAGCTAGAACAACTACCTACTTAACTTTGTTTCACACTTTCCAGAAAATATTCTCCAAAGAATTCTACATGGAAGGTCTCCTATGCTACAAGTTAAGGTAATGCCCTCTATTTCATGTCCCACCAAGCTTAGACTCTCATTTTCAGCATATACATTGCATATGCCACTGTTTGGTGGTCTTGTACTTCATAAGTCGCAAAGGAACTTTTCACTTGAGCTATCCAATCTTTTGCCTTCTCGAGCTTTCCAAATGCTCCATTAAAGTATCTATTAGATCATATAAAGTTGGGAAATATACTCCTTTGAATTCTTTGACCAATCACCCCTTGATTATACCTATGTTGTCCTTTTGCATGCATCATAAGGGTGACTGGGTTTAGAGGAGGTAGAGTTGGCGCTTAAGGTTATTGTAGAGCTGGTATAAGTGGCACCTATTGTAGTTATGGTGGTGGTGGAGGTAGTTGCAATGGAGGTTGTCCTCTCGATATTAAATACTATATCATTAATGTTTGTTGTTGCACTATCTATTGCATTATTGCTTCTAGTCACGCAATGCGGTCTTCTCCATCCCCTTTTCTACAAGAAGAACTCATACCTCTTTGGCCTTTTCTAGGTGCTTTACCTCGTGTCTTAGGTTGTATTTCTGGAATTTCTTGTTGAGTTAAGGGAGAGGTCTTAGCTCGAGGAGTTGCATCTCCGATGTCTCTATATTGAGCCAATGTTGTTGTCCCCCTTTCCTTGCTCATACTTTCACTATAGTTCATTAATGCAATACACACAATATATTAAGACATTTTCAATATTAGATATTAATTATGATACCAATATCAATAAAATTCACATAACACATCTACATATTTGCATATAAGGTTTATGGTACAAAAGTCACAACGTTTCATATGTTTTACAAAATTTACATTTCTTGTATTTACAACTTATATGATTATCAGCTTGGAGGGATATATATTACTGTACAAAATTTCCCTTTAGAGTCTCCCTAAAATGTATGCTTTCCCTTAATATATATATTATTTTCCTTAAAAAGTTGCATAAGATTTATCCTTATATTCTTATATAGTACTTCTTAAAATATCACTTGTGGCTTGTCACTTTCACTTACTTCTTCCTCTTCTATGGAATTTGAAGCCACACTTTCAATTTCTAAAGCATACTCGAGATCAAAATTTTCCTCAGGTGGTAGATCTTCTTTTGGATCTTCCTCCTCTTCTTCTTCAAGATGTATCATAGGCATTTCCTCTTGATCTATGATCTCGAATTCTCTATTCTCAATCCAATCCAAAGTACCCTAATAATCCTTGGAATATAATAAATCATTATCAAATCTTGGTCTCTAATCATATATTTCTCTAGAATACATTTATGTATTCCTTCTTATCTTAACGGGAGGTGTCTATACTTCCTAGAGATACCCTATTCCCAAATTAAATCAAGCCACAAACAATTGGCAATTCATCATCTAGGCCCATCATCTTAGCATACGAGGCTTCTAAAGCTGGTATGGCAATATAACTATTATACCTATCTCCTAGGTCTTCGTTTAGTTTATCCAATTGATATTGCCATTTTTTTGTTAGTTCCATTCTCTTGCTCTTAATTATGTCATTCACTATTTTATTCAAATAGAAAAACTCGTATCGAGCATGAATCCTTTGCGTCTTCAGCCTATACTCCACCAAATTGCAACCGATCTCCATGTAGAACATGTTCCAGCTTTGATCTAAGCACCTGAGTATTGGCTACACCATTGCCCAATACAAAATTTCATGAGCCCTTAGTTATTTATTTTCCAATCCCCAAGTTCTATCCACTTTCTTTTATTAGGGTAGGTCTTTCCTAACTATTAAGTTGCCAAGTCAATCTCTTAAGACATTGACCCTTAACCCAACTTCTACCTAATTTATGATTTACCTTAACTTTAAACTTATACTCTAATACCACCAAAAGCTATCACTTCCCGCAAGGTACCATAATTGTGACAACCCACCATGGTTACTTAGCCTCAAATAGGCAACCACAAAGCATCTCAATCACCATATCAAATTGACATGTCATATTTCAAATAACAAAATTGAATTCCTATGGCATTCCTCTATTTCATTCAGACTATTCAATATTCAATATAACATATAAAAGATGTTTTCCAAAAGTAGACTTCATCTAGGTCCCATCACACCATAGGTTGAAATTCTACTAATTCTGATTAAAATATTTACAATAAATAGTAGTTTAGTCTTCTAACATAATTTACATGAGAAATCTATTCTATTTCTCAAATCCTTGCTCCCTATTACAGTAGTATTACATTGAGATTTACTTACTTAGGCAATGAATTTACCTAGTAGGTTTTCATAATCGCGACTTGCATCATAAAATCTATAGGGGCTGAGCCATTATTACTCAGTGAGATGAGAGTGTAATACTCTCAATATTACACACACACATGTAAATCAAGCAAGTTTTCAATTATATGCCATCCATGATCATCCATATACAATGCAACATCACATGCGACCTTTGGATAGCTAGTGTGAAGTGTTGGGTTTAACGCCCCCCTTGACCTTAGGTTAGGGATTCTCATTACCATTAGTGCCTAGGTATTTTAGTTCGCTTATTTTCTATCTTATCTCTTTATTATTGATTATCTTATCACTTAAAAGTTTTAAGCTCTAGGAGTCAATCAACACACCAAGCATATACCTTCAAGGATATGCAGGACTCTCCTATTTGATTCAGTCAAAGATGCACCAATCCCCTTAGTTATGTAGTTAATCGATGGTAGAGTAGTAATCCCTATGCGATTGCTTTTTGTATGTCTTGTAGCAGTGATGACCTTTAATCATAGTACATGTGTCAAATTTTATTTAAGTCATAATAATTAGTTTATTATTTCGAGGTGATTAAACAAGGTATAACCATACATCAACAGCAAAATACATATGCTATAAATATTTACAATCATAAAACTGTACATTCAAAAGCACATTGCAAAAATTTAAATTTAATTAATATAGATAAATTGTGCAATAATATTATTAATAAAAATTTTTTTCTACATCATATTTGGATATATATATATATTCGGTGAAACCTTTCTCCTTTCCCCCCTATATCACACACAGCATAACACGAGCATGCCCAGCATGTATGGCCCAACACACCACAACACACCTAGCACACACGACACTAGCACGCCCAGCACAGCACGACACTTGCACGTCTAACACACTCAACACTTACATGCTTAACCTACACAACATCTACATGCCCAACACAAACCGTACCCACATAACACTACACCCACGTTACACACAACACAAATAAGCACATAGCACACATAGCCATGCCTATGTAGCCACATGATACACTGTATACACTTAATCACACATGGACTGTGTGACACATAACACAACTCCACACACTCATATGGTACACACACACATAGACCACACAAACTAGCAATAGAGCAAGCAACAAAGCACAACCCCATGTACACACAAGGTACACACATAAGTATAACTTCACACACGAACACAAACCACACAGACTAGCAACATAGTACACAATAGAGCACAACTCCATGCACACCCAAGCATAGCAGAGCATACCTCTATGCATAGTTACGTAGGACACGATACACATGACAGTACACACACACATAATAGTGCATTCCAGCTATAGAACATGTGTGGACAAAGTTCCTTCGACCGAACACACTATGAATCACATGCATAGAGTAGACCAATAGTAGGACACACACCTTATCACACACTTACACGCATTCACCAAAAAGCAAGAGAACCCACACATGAACAACATATTCCTTGTGGATACATTCACGCAACAGGGCAGATCGCATTCATAGAACACACATAACACCATGCCATGCTCTATGTAAACTCACGGCCAAGGTTGTCAAACTTGTGGTTCTATCTAGAATTACTAAAGGGTTTGTAGAATCGAGATGTAAAAATGTAAGTTTATACAAAATAGCTTTAAAAAACTATTGGCATGTTTATTGTAGTCATAAAAATATGTAATATAAGATGGAAATAAATAAATTCAATGTAAATTTTTATCCCAACTTACAATAAAATTTATATATTTATAGTATAAATAAATTAATATAATTTATTGTGCTAATGCATAAAAGTACAATATGAATAATAGTACCAATATGAAATGTATTATAATAATAAAATACAAAGGTAAAAAAATTAATAACTCCCTTTTCATCATTAAAAGTAAAAACTATTGTTAGCTCTCTTATTACCATAATCATCATCACTATCATCTTCATCATCAAAACCAAATTATTATGGGTGTTATTATCAATTATATTCTTATATTATAATTTCATGTCATTCAAATAACCAATAATATTCATATTTTATTAAAGTTAAGTTGTATTTTTTAATTTTTAGTCCAATTGACTTTAATAGGTAAAATTAGTAGACTCGGTTAAAAACGTAAAATTCTAATGATTTTATATGCAAACTTGTGATTCTACCACGAATTTATGTGAAAATGGTGCTATGCCTAAGTTAACTCGGAAATACATCATAAAATCGTAAACTTGTAGAATCATACAAGTAAAATCGCGATTTTGACAACTATGCTCATGACTCACCACACCACCAAACAAATGTGCAAGCAAAGCACTACAATAGAACATGTACATGACACACCCTTCATGCACACCATGACCCCTTCACATCTCATGCCGAACACTATCAATTTCCATGCATGTGCGAAGCTCAGCACAAGATTATCAAGGACAGATTGTGACAAAGATATATATATATATATATATTTATACAATTATATTACACACAACATTAAAAACAAAACAATATATCATGGAGTTCCTGTTCATCTATATCTCTTTTTTTTTTCTCTACAGAGTGAAGTAGTTCGTAGGTAATTGCTACAAGTCAAATTCTTCTCCTAAAATACAAAAATAGTATTATTACTTACTATTCTCACTAATATCATCTTATCTTTTATATTCCTAGTGATTTCCACTTTTTTTTCCCTAAATTTAAAAACTCATTTTTTATACTTGAAAATTGTATTCAAATTTTGAAATTGAAAATTTTCCGTACAAGTGTAGTATAATTTTGTAAAGCTCACTTTGAAAATTGCATGAGTGGTCTCAAATTGTAATTCGGACGTCGTATGTGAAATCTATACTAAATTTTCTTTTTCTTTTCCTCACCTTGCTAGTTTTCTTCTCTTGCTTGAATGTTCAGTGGATGGAATTCAAATGGAGAAAACGAGGAAATGGAATTGGAGGTCAATTAAAGAGATGGGTTTTTATATGAAAGATAATTTCTAGATTTTTCGAGTTTGTTCGTTACGTATATTAATTTAATTAGTGGGATTGACTATAGTATTTTGATATCAAATTTTTTTGATTAAGTTAAATAAATTATTCCAAGTGTAAATATTTATTCAAAATTTTTATTTAATTATTTAAATTTATGGTTTAAATTTATTTTATTATTTATTTTAAAATTTTACGAGTTTTTTTAATTATTATTTCTTTTAATTTAAAATTATGAGAGTTATGAATAAAATTTTTAAAATAATTTACAGGTTAATTCGGTATTAAATTTACAATTAAATGTCAGGATTTTACGTCCATTTATCTTACTGCAAATGGTTTCATTGTCTTAACCAAGTTAGGACATACGAGACAGCTGTCAATCTTTATTACAGAAATAGGTCATCATCCTAATATTATACCTGAAATAGATACATGCTATTGTTAGATTGCAAATTCCATACAATTACTCTCCAAAAGAATCGAATCATTGTTCTCTCCCTATTCTGGTTCCACAGAGGGAGTTTGATTCCTCCGACACATTCAAATCAACTAAGATAGATTATCCTTCATTGTTTCAGTCCTCGGGATATAACCATATTGATTGTGTCGTGTGGTATTATCCCGTACCAAGAAAATGGCTTGGGCCAGTGAAAATGCTAGCCTGCCTGTTCATGCAGTCCGAAATGGTGGTGCTTCTGTTGCCTATGACGATGCCCGTTTGCATGAACTTGGCTACAAGCAAGAGCTAAAGCGAGATCTCTCGTAATAATTCTCGAGCACCCTTTTCGTCGTTTGACCAAATTCAATATGTTTTTAATGTTTTCATATTTCGGTATCGTTAAAAATTTGCAGGTTTCTTTCGAATTTCGCGTTTTCATTTGCCATCATATCGGGATTGACGGGTATAACCACACTTTTCAACACTGGACTAAGATTTGGTGGGTCCGTTTCAATGGTATACGGTTGGTTTATTGCTGGGACGCTTACCATGTCTGTGGCGACGTCCATGGCTGAAGTATGTTCTTCATACCCGACTTCTGGGGGGCTATACTATTGGAGTGCTAAGCTTGCTGGCAAGAAATGGGCGCCTTTCGCCTCTTGGATGACTGGCTGGTTTGCAATTCCGCCTATTTGCGTTTTTGCCTAAATGCTCACCCTTCCAATATGACATTCATTAGATCCCTTTTCTTTTCTTTTTTTCTTTTTTTTTCAGAATGCGTTTAGTGATTTGGAACATAGGCTATTACCACTTGATCAATGGCTAATAGAACAACATTAGCATTATGCATGATAGAGCAGTTTCCCTTCATGGTTTATTAATCAACAACTTCTTGACTTGCAGGTTCAACATCGTCGGCCAGGTACTTCTGCATCATAGAAATGAAAGCAATGGAGACTTCATTTTACCATAAGTTTGTCCGAAATTTTATATTGAAATGATGATGTTGGCATTGCAGTGGGCTATCACCACGAGCATAGATTTCTCGCTTGCACAGTTGATTCAAGTAATCATTCTTCTCGGAACTGGGGGAAAGAATGGTGGAGGATATGAGGCATCAAAATATGTGGTTATGGGCTTTCATGGAGGGATCCTGCTTCTACATTCAATTCTAAACAGTTTTCCTATTTCAGTTGTATCTTTCTTTGGCCAGCTAGCTGCCGCTTGGAATTGCGTAGGTAAGGGAAATAACGAAACCAAAAGCATTCTCTCTTAGTTTTGTTTCCGTTATATAATTAGTTTTGTCCATTGCCATTGTTTCTAGGTCTTCTTCTTCTTATGGTTCTTATTCCAATTGTCACAAAGGAAAGGGCTAGCACCGAGTTTGTTTTCACTACCTTCAATACAGATAATGGACAAGGCATAGACAACAAATTTTCCATATTTCTTCTCGGGCTTATGATGAGTCAATACACTCTGACTGGATATGATGCATCGGCTGCCATGGTATGTCCACTTTGATTGGATTTAATGCAGTGAGATCTGTAATGTAAAGCAATCATCATATTAATCGAATGCATATGTTGTTGGAACGCTTGAGATAAGGAACACTCCTCTTAAGAGTATTTTCAGGACTCTTCTTTGTTGCATAAAACAACATTGATGATTTTCTGGATTTTCGGGGTATCATGTTTCTCCTTGAACAGTAATCCTTGTTTCGATGCCTTATTTATATAGGGTAGTTTGATTTTAAGTTATCTAAGAGTATTGATCGAGACATCTTCACCTATTAGTGACCATTTTATGTCCACAAGACTTTGAAGCCAAATATGCTAACGTTATAATTTTCCAGACAGAGGAAACCAAAAATGCTGCTAAGAACGGACCAAAAGGGATCATTAGTTCCGTCGCAATATCAGTAGTATGTGGATGGGGTTATATTGTAGGTCTCCTCTATGCCACGAAAGACATACCTTATCTCTTGAGTGTGGACAACGATGCTGCTGGATATGCGGTTGCCGAGGTGTTTTATCTTGCATTCAAAAGCCGATATGGAAGTGGATTTGGGGGCATTGTTTGCTTAGTTATTGTGGCTGTTGCCATATTTTTCTGCGGCATGAGTTCCATAACAAGTAATTCCAGGCAGGCATCCTACTTTCAGTTTATGGTTCCTTTAGCAGAAGGCTCCAGATAATAATTTATGGTGTGGTTTAATTTCTTAATAAACAGGAAGGCTTACTCATTTGCAAGGGATGGAGCCATGCCTTTCTCATCCCTCTGGCAACAAGTGAACAAGCAAGACGTCCCAATTAATGCAGTCTGGCTTTCTGCTTTTATATCCTTCTGCATGGCATTGACGGTACGGTCTTCTTCCTTTCTTACTTTGAAAATTGATCATTTTCTCCGTGAAGGACAATGTAGGAATCAGTACAATGAAGATCCAGTTCAACATCTTTGTTGCTAACATGTTGTGCAAATTTTTGTTCATTCAGTCACTCGGAAGCCTTGTGGCATTTAACGCGATGGTGTCTATTGCAACAATAGGCTTATATGTTGCTTATGCTCTGCCCATCTTCTTCAGGGTGACGCTAGCCCGGAAGACCTTTGTCCCTGGACCTTTCAATTTAGGTCGCTATGGGGTAATAGTAGGCTGGATAGCTGTTATATGGGTGGCGACTATCTGTGTTCTTTTCTCTTTACCTGTTGCTTTTCCTATCTCCCTAGAGACTTTGAATTATACACCAGTGGCGGTTGGTGGCTTGTTAATTCTTACTATATCTGCTTGGATCTTCAGTGCTCGTCACTGGTTTAATGGTCCTATTACACATGTAGATACTTAGTTTAGTTTCAGGTATGTTGGACATTGAATAGTGTGGTAGATTATTAAAACAATCCCTGTAAAACTTTAGCTTCAGTATAAATTGGGGTGGCACCAAACCCTTCAAAACTTGAAAAGCACCGCCTTGTTGTGATCTGAAACTTTTGTCATCTTTCTTTGCTCTTCTCATTCCAAATCTACATCTATGTAAGTTAGACAACAATAAGATAGACAAGAAACACGACCATTGCTGGTGAATTAAAGCAACGGGCCTCAAATCCCCATCGCACACAAACTTCAAAATTTGTGGGAATGTTTTTGGCTTTCCACAATTTTTGGAGGATTTTGTTTACATTTTTGAAGATATTTTTGAATTTAAGGTAGCATAAGAAAAATAAAACAAATTTAAGGTTATTTATGAAAATACTTTATAATGTTCCATTAAAATGCCTAGAGACATTTTTGAGGAATTTCAATTGTTTGGGAAAACCGAGAAGCAGAAGAAGTTTCCAAATTTCAAGTGTGCTTGCCAAAGTTACTAAATATTTATTTTAAAGTGAAATTACAGACTTAAAGGTAATATATAGTTAGGTCATTAGGGGAATTACTAAGAGTGAAAAGGTACAAGGAGGGAAGGGTATGAGGTCTACTTGTCCTTTATTTTGTAGGTATTGAATCATAAATTTTAGAATCAAAACCTTATAGGTATTGATTCCCACTACTTGATAAATTACACTTAGGACTGTAAATGAGTCAAGCTAAACTAAACTTTTGAAGGCTCAAGTTTGTCTTGGTAGAAAAATTGTCAAGCTCAATTTGAGGCAAGTTATTATTAAGCCTAAAAATCTTAAGCTCAAGCTCATTAAGAGGTCTAAAGCTCTTGCTCAACTCATTTCAATAAACTAGCTCAAACTCATTTATCTAAATAAGCATAAGCTCGAGATTGTTTAAACAAATGAGCTTAAATAAACTTAACCTTAAGCTTGTTTACATAAATGGGCTTGAACTTGATTTTTTGTGCTCATTTATAGGATAATACTTTTACTTTGATTCTTTAGAGGAATTGTATTTTTACTAAGAACATAATATATTTATTTATTTTTACTTTTGTAATGAAAGAAAAAATTAGATTAAATATTTTTATAGTTACATTATCTTCTCTTTTTAGATTTATCTTATTTTATTCTTAGATTTATCTATAAAAAAAAGTTATATATTAATACTATACAACTAAATAGACGGTTTTATATTAAATTGTTTTAAATGAATGATCTAGATTAGTGACTATACTATATAGTCATTTTTAAGTGACTATATCGTAAAAGTCATTTCTTATGTTATATTTTCGATAATTATACGATTTTTAATATAATAATCTCTTTTGAGCCTATTCTTGAGTCTATTCACAAGTAGTCTTGTTAATAATATAAATAAGCCCACTCACAAGTGTATTTGCAACCTTACTCATGAGCTTGTGAGTTAAAAATATAAACAAACTTACTCTCAAACTTGCTTGTAACTCGGCTTGAGAGTCTAAACAGAAGTTTGAGCTAAACTCGTTTAAATAAAAAAGCTTTATTTGCAGCTTAAGCTTAGCTTCTTTATGAATTGAGCTTGAAGATAGTCCTAATTACACTTAGGCATACCAATGATCTTGTATGAACTTGAAACTTATGTTCAAATGCCTTTGCCACTTCTAAATTGGTTTGGTAAAAAACTTTCTAAATCAATTGCATGCTATGACCTTAGCTTTAACTCAAGTAATAAGATCAATAGGTGCTTAATCTCCACTATTAATTTAAGATTCTCAAAGACTTATCCTCAAATCTAATGTGCATTCATCTTCAAGAACACAAAGTGATAAGTTTGACAAATTGAAAGTAACAGATACTCTATAATCTATTGGTAGCTCAATCATGTAGGTATTATCATTAATTCTCTTTAATACCTAGGATTGGCCATCTACTCTTGTTGCCAATTTCTTTATATTTTGACTTGAAAACTGCCCTTTTGATAAATGTATCAACATAAGATCATTGAGTAGAAATTTGACTTGTTTTCAACCTTTACTGCCTACTCTCTATACCATGTGTTTGCTTAATGAGATGGTCAAACACTTGCTTGTGCATCTTTTGAACCTTCTTAGCTTTACTATAACTATTTTGACTATCTTCTCTTAATGTCTTATATGGTAATGTAGTCAAAAGAGTAGTGTGATTATAACCATAAATGACCTCAATAGGAGACTCACCTATTGAACTATAAACAAATTTGTTGATAGCAAACTCAACATTTAGAAGGTAATAATCTCTGACCTTTAGATTCTTTCCAATAGTGGCTTTAAGTAACATACACCAATGTTTAGTTCCACTTTAATTTCTCCATCTATGTAAGGATGATGGACTTTACTAAGTAACAATTTAATCCCTAGTTGATGCCATAAAGTCTTTTAGATGAGCTGAGAAATCAAACATCACAATCTAAAACTATGCTATGAGGAGCCTCATGAAGTTTGGTGATCTCCTACACAAAAAGGTTAGCAACAAAAATAAAGTAAACTTTCTCATGACATGGATAAACTTTGACATTTTACCAAACCTATCCATGAAGACCACTATGGAGTTTTTTCTCTTTGAGTTCTAGGTGAGTTTGAAATAAAATATGTACTCACACTAATCTAAAAATGTGGTGCAACTAATAGTGATAAGTATAACCCATGAGCCTCCCTTATAGTTTTAGCTCTTTGGCAAATATCACATCACTCCATCACTTGGTTTCCTTCTCATATGAGGCCAATAAAATTGTTCTTTAAGTAATTCTACAGCATGTTGTACATAGAAATGACCAATAAGACCCAAAATGGTCCTTCCTTAGTAATATCTCCCTCATAAGATGACTTGATGCAAACCCTGAGAACTTATCACGAGACCCAACAATAATATATTGATAACGTTTTCCTAAAATTTCTTAAAAACATGTTTAGATTCTCAATTCATGATTATTGCGAATCTAGCTATGACCTATTGGTTATAACAAACCAAGAACCAATAGCATAAGACCTCAATATGTTGGTTATTAAAAACCAAGAACCTTGGTATGTCACAAATTCCACAAGAATGATATTCTTGTTTTAGTTCAAAGTTTAAAAAAGAACATGAATGAAAGATTTTTAATCTCTCAATGAAATTTCATTGAAAGCATAAACTATTAATTACATTGTTAAGCTACATATTTATAGGCTTATGACATAAAATAGGATAATAGATAATTTGGAAAAATCAAGATACACTAAAAAATATTCATTACATGGACTTAAGTGAAAAATAAATATGTATAACAAAATATAGCTAATGTAATGACTAAAATGAGTATTCTTGCTACATGAAAATAATATTAACTATATTGGCATTGGATTTCGTAACTATCTCTAAGCCATTTTCGATGTCATTCAAGAACTTGTTACAAAACCCGTTGAGTTCCTCTTGAATCTTCTTAGCTTTAGTGTGCATGATTAGACCTTAAGTGAGCTTTAACCAATTCAAAGAATCAATAAGTCATGGTCCTCCATCATTCTTGCTCTCCTCAAAAGGATTCATCCTCAAATTGTCACTTGCATCAAAAAGAGATAAATCGCTACATTAAAAGTAGCACCAACATTATACTTACCTGAAGGATCCATCTTATAGGCATTGTCATTAATTTTCTCAAGGATTTGAAATAGACCATCTCCTCTAGGCTATAATTTGGACTTTTACCGAGATATAAACCTTTCTTTTCTTAAGTGCACCTACACCCAATCGCTTGGTTGGAATGTAACTTTCTTGTGACCTTTGTCAACTTAGGCAACATATTACCCATTCTTTTTCTTAATTTGTTGTTTAGCTTGTTCATAAATCCTTTTTACCACTTTGGTTTTGTTTTTCTATCTATATTTGCATGCTCAGACAAAGATAGAGGTAACAAATCTAATGGAGTTGGATGATTAAAACCATAAACAATTTCAAAAGATGAAAATCCAATAGAGAAATGTGTAGAATGGTTATATGCAAATTGAACAAATAGTAAACATTCTTCCCATGAGTTCAAATTCTTCTTAATAATAGCATGCAATAGTTTAGTCATCATCCTATTAATTACTTCAATTTAACCATCCATTTGTAGGTGATAAGTGGTCGAATACAAAATTTTGGTTCTTAACTTTCATTACAAAACCTTCTAAAAGTAGTTAAGAAAATTAATATCTCGATCACTAATTATACTCCTAAGTATACCAGGCAATCACATAAGGTGGCATCATCAATCTTATGTCATGGTATGAAGTGTGCCATCTTTGAAAATCTATCAACCATTACATATATTGAACGGCATCCTCTTTTTGACCTAGGTAACCCTAATACAAAGTTCATAGACAAATCAACTCAAGGTTGATTGGGTGAGGGTAGTGGCTGATGCAAACCTTATGATAAGACTTTATACTTGGCTTTTTTACATACAATACACCTAGTACATATTTTCTCAACATCTCACTTCATATGTGGCCAATAAAAATGTGCACTCAAAACATCTAAAGTCTTCTTAACTCCAACGTATCTCATGGGTCCACCCCTATGTGAGTCTCGCACAAGCAACTCTTGAGTCAAACACCTAGGCATACACGATTTATTTTCTCTAAATAATAATCAATAATACCTATAAAATTTATCAACATTAGTATTTTCATAAGTAGCATAAATATTAGTAAAGTCAGGATACAACTATTTCACTTCCTCAAATCATAGCAATTTAGTATCTAAAGTATGAAAAAGAACATACCTGCACAATAATGCATCTACAACCATATTTTCCTTACCTTATTTGTATTTGATGATACATGAAGAAGTCTTAATGAATTTCATCTACCCCACATGTCTGTAGTTCAATTTTGCCTTCCCTTTCAGATGTTTCGAGGATCCATGATGCATATAAATCACAAACTCCTTTAGCCATAAGTAATGCTACTAAGTCTCTAGTGTTCTAACCAGTGCACACAATTCCTTATCACAAGTTAGGTAATTTAATATTGTCCCACTGAGCTTTTCACTGAAATAGGCTATAGGATGCTTCTCTTATGTTAAAACATCACCAATCTCAATATCAGGAGCATCACATTAAATTTTAAAAGTTTTAGCAAAACCAAGCAATGCTAACAATGGTGTAAAGCATAATTTCTCTTTTATTACATTAAAAGAACACTCTTATTCGTTACCCCCGCTTAAACTCAATAAACTTCTTTATGACCTTAGTTAATGGCTCTACTAGTATACTAAAGTCTCTCACAAACCTCCTATAGAAACTAGTTAAGACATGAAAACTCTTAACCTCCAAAGCATTCTTAGGTGTAGATCAGTCTCTAATTCTCTAATTGCCTTTACCTTATCCTCATCAACCTCAATCCCCCTAGAAATAACAATGAATAAAAAAAAAAAACTAACATTTTCCATACAAAACAAGCACTTATATATATATATATATTAGCAAATAAGCTTTTCTTTCTCAAAAAATCAAGCATAAGTTGCAAATGATTAACATCTTGATCAAGAGTCAAACTATACATTGGGATGTCGTCAAAATAAACGACTTCAAAATTACCTATGAATGGACTCATCACATGATTCATCAATTGCATAAAAGTATTTAGTGTATTAGTCAAACCAAAAGGTATAACTAACCATTCATAAAGGCTATATTTAGTTTTAAAAGTCGTTTTCTATTCATCCCCTCTTTCATCTTAATTTGATAGTACCCACTTCTTAAATCATTTTTTGAAAACACTATAGCACCTTGCAACTCATCAAGCATACCATCTGACCTAGAAATGGGATGATGATACTTTATTATGATTTTGTTGATGGCATGATAATCAATGCACATTCTTCACAAACCATCTTTTTTGGGCACCAAGAGCACAAACACCACATACGTACTCATGCTTTCTTGGATGTTTACCTTTACATTGAGCTCTTCCACTTCCCTTTGGAGTTTCTTTGTCCCCTTAAGATTGCTTCTATAAGCAAGGTGATTTAGAATTACTGCACCAAGTACAAAATCTATTTAATGCTCTATTCCTTGAAGAGGCATTAACCCACTGGGTATCTCTTCAGGAAAGACATCTTCATATTCTTGTAATAAAGAAATAGTAACACTAGGTAAAGAATTGTTAGGTTGTTAGTATTCAAATAATTATCTTTGTACATAAGTACAGGTATAGGTTGATTTGCGAAGAAATCCCTCGACTTCACTAAATTTCATAATAAATTCACTTGTCTCCCTTTTTCTTTTCTTTCATTTTCTTTCCTCTCACATCATTTCTTCTTAATTTCTTTTATCTCACTCACTCATTTTCTTTCTTTTATGATCTCTTGCTTTCACTCTCTTTTTCTTGCTTTTCCATACTCTCTTCCTCATCCACTCTCCTTATGTCTTGATCTTTCTTCATTCTCAATTTCTCTTCATAGACTTCTTTGGGTGACATAGGGGCTAAAGTAAAACTCCTTTTATCTTTTACAAGAGTGTACCTATTGTTAACTCCATCATGATGTGCCTGTTTATCAAATTGCCATGTCGTCCCTAATAATAACTGTCCCATATGCATAGGCAAAACATCACAAAAAACCTTATTATCGTATCTCCTAATTGTAAATGAAACTAAATCCTACTTACTCATCTTAATCTCCTCATAATCATTTAACCACTATAATTTATGAGATTTAGGATGTCCTATAATTGGCAAATTCAACTTCTCTAGAAGAGTCATATTGACGATGTTCATATAACTATTACCATCTATAATGACATTACAAACTTTGCCTTTCATAGTACACTTAGTATGAAAGATATTCTCCCTCTACTGCTCAATCTCATCTAGTTTAGTTTGTGCACTTAATACTCACCTAATCACCAAGGCATTACCCTCATCTGCATACTCGATGCTAACATCACTCACATCCTCCAAAGGTGGCATGTCATCTAATACTAAACTAATCTGAACCCCAAGAACCTATCACGTGACCCAACAACAATATATTGCTAAAACATTCCCAAGATTTCTAAAAATAGGCTTAAATTCTCGATTTGTAACAATTATGAATCAAGAATGAATAATTTACGAATTTAGCTATGATTCGTTGACTATAATGAATTAAGAACCAATAGCATAGGACCTCAACCTATTGATTATTAAGAACAAAGAACCTCGATAAATGAAAAACACCACAAGAATGATATTCTTGTTTTAGTTCAAAGTTCTTAAAGGAACTTAAAAGAAAGATTGAGAGGCTACTAAGAGACTTTATTTGGAACACTTATGAAGAAAATAAGAAAATGCATTGGATTGTCCGAGATAAGGTAACAAAACCTAAGGAACATGATGCTCTAGGAATATGGAATCAAAGGAAAATGAGTTAGAAATGCTTAGCTAAACTTGTTTTAAGATTAAAATAGAAGCCAATAAAATGGATTAAGATATTTAAGGGTTACAAATAGGATGCCAAGAACAAACCTAGCTCTCAATTAATGAAATCTTTAGGGAGGGCTTAGAAATAGGTTAGTGCAAATTGTATGTTGAGGCATAGAAATGGGAAAAACACTATATTTTAGACTATGGGTTTGATAGGTAATACAACACCTTGTACTTAGATTTATAGTCCTCTAATAAAAGAGGTAGATAATACTACTTTATCGTAAGCTTGGGTGGATTTAGATACATGGAATGAAAAGGTTATCAATTATCCTTTAGATGAGGAGCTATTATATCATTTGGGAAGCATTATTCTTGATAATGAAAGCTTGATGAAAGATAGAATAGTTTAGAAATGGGAAATTAGTGCAGAAGTCACTACAAAATCTGCATATTCAGTGTTGATGATGGAGAACAATATTAGAGGGCAGGAGGAATCATTTAAATGGATTTAGAAGGTGTAGGCTAATATAAAGATACAACTATTCATTTAGAGAAGTGCCCATGATGGTCTCTTGGTTAAGACTAAGCTAGTTAGAAGAGGAATGCATAAGGATGAGTTATGTACCTTCTATGGATGTGCATCGGAAGCAACTAAACATCTTTTGAAAGATTGTAAGTAAAGTAGACACATATGGTGTAATTTGAATAGATCGGAGGAATTTTCTCAATCCTTCAATTTGAATTTCATTAGGTGGTTAAAGGTAATTTGTAAGTTATCAAAGAGAGAGAGAAGGAAAAGTTTAAAACCAATATGCAGGTTTACTCCATGAAAACTAATCAATGAATTTATGCCAAACAAATTTTACAAATCCATAAATTCACATGTGAATTCAAAATTATAATATGAAAATGAATAGTTTTCATACTAAATGAAGGCTTTAATTTTACACATGAGATCTTAAAACATTTATATATTGAAATCGAGTATTTTTCATAGATTTGAATTCAATTATGAAAAAACACGAGCAATAGATATAATCTATACTATACCTATATAAGCTCTTATACCAATTGAAAGAAAATTTCAATATATTCTAAGAACCTCGGTAATTGACGAATGTCACAAGAATGATATTCTTGTTTTAGTTCAAAGTTCTTAAAAGAACTTAAAAGAAAGGTTTTTAATCCCTTGAGGAAATTTCACTAAAAGTGTAAACTGTTAATTACATTATACAATAGATAATTTGGAAAAGTTAAGATACACCCAAAGATATCCATTACATGGACTTAAATGGAAAAAAGAAAAAGAAAAATAACAAAATATCACTAACACAACAAAAAAGAAAATATTGGCTAAAATGAGTTTTCTTACTACACAAAAATAATATTGACCATATTGATTTTGGGCACCATAGCTATCTCCTAGCCATTTTAGATATTGCTCAAGAACTTGCTACAAAACCCATTGAGTTCCTCTTAAATCTTTTTAGATTTGATGTGCTTGATTAGACCTTGAGTTTTAACCAATCTAAAGAATCGATAGGTTGTGATCCTCGATCATTACTTGAAACACACAACTTCCCCAATTGAAATAGGAATGCATCTAACGTACAATAACCATCAACTACTACTCTTCAATCATAAGTGGAGTTAATAGGTGTATAATGAGCATCATCAACATATTGTTCATCTAACATTTTAAACCCTAAAAACTTGGTTTAAATGGTATTAATAAAGGTATAGCTAGGTGGTATGGTGTCCACTACTATATTTGGGTTTCCTTACTTATATTTAATAACATGAGCAACAAACTAAAAAATGTCCACCTACTTTACATGGCACTTGAAAGCTTGTTTAATCCTTTCAAATATTTCAAAATTTCATGATCAATATAGATCACAAATTCCATAGGTATTAAGTAAGTTGCTAAACTATCAAAGTCCTCACTAATACATACATCTCTTTATCATAAACCAATAAATAGGTGTAACCTTGCTCATTTTCCCACTACAATAAACAATAGCTTAATGTTGTAGATTGAGCACTACACCTACTCCTACTCTAAAAGCTTAATACTCCAATTGAAATACTTCCTCAAAATGTGGAAGTGTTGATGTGCACATATTTTCTTTAAAAATAATTTTCAAAAAAAGAAATTAGCAAGTAGGTCAAGTCATGCACTGTAATAATAAAAACTAGTCAGAATTAGGTTGTCTTTAGGGATTGGAAACTAATTATTAGACTATTTTAATTATCTTCTTAACAAGGTGACCGAAATAAGACGTTTAAGAAAATTAATATAAGAGAAAGAAACAAATGGAAGAAAAAAAAAAATAAACACAAATCTCACAAGGTAAAATTCACTAATTCAAAGGTATGAGATTTTGATAAAGCCATCATCTAACAAATTAACGCATGCTTCTATGACATATTAAAACTAATTAGTTGTCTTTTAATTAGTCTCACAAGACTCACTCCCCTTTCTAATTGCCATTATCCTAATCATTACAGAAAGCCCATTTCAAGAGGTTAATCTATAATCATTAGTTACATAGTAAATTTCTCTTACAAATTTTACTTCTCTTATTGATATTAAAATTCATGCATATGTCTATGTCACAAAAGCTAATATTAACTGCATTAAGAATCATGAATCCTAAATTAAATTAAAGTTCATGTATCCATGTCAACATTTAAATTAATTTTAGTCTAATTTTATGCAAACACTCATTCCCTTTCAAATTCGTCAAGTTCTGTTGATAAAAATATTCTTGACCAAGAAATAGAATTGAATTATGAAATAATCAAATGATTAAAAATTACAATTAATTAAATATTAAAATATCATAAAATCATGCATCAATTAAATTATCAATCAATGCCAAAATCCCATAATATCAAATTTAGCCCATGGTTAAAGTAAGAATAGCAATAATAAGTTTAAGAAATTCTTGGCATTCATGAACATCAGGTAGCCATATGACTCAAAATGATGGAACTTGAAGATAAAATTCTATTAATGAAAGCAATTAAAAGATCGGTAAAATAAAACCTTAAGTCCTAATCTCCTCTATAGTGACTCTTGGTCAATTAACCCTTCTTCATACCATCCTTTCATTTTCTTATTATTATTATTTTTTTTTGTGGATACATTAGTGATTTTATATTATTCTTTATTTTTTTTCTTTAGTAATCTTTAAGATTCCTTCCATTTTCCTTCACCTCATTATCCTAACACATTAAAAGGAATCAAATACTCTCATAATTCTTTCTTCTCATGTTCTTTCCATGTTTTTTCCTTTCTAATTCCTTCCCTCAAACAAACAATGTGCTAATGTTCTTAAGTCTTTATTTTCCCTTACTTTTAGATATCAATATTTTCTCAAATCTACTTCTTTCATATTAATTATATCTTTATGCTTTATCTTTGTTAAATTGAATAGTATTCTTGAGGCTTCATTTTCTTAATGATGCGCATATTACATTTCCCAAATTATACTGTTGCTCGATGTATTAGATGCTTAGAGTGGATGCTAGCTTTTTATTGTTGGCTTTATAGATAGTAGGATTGTAAATGAACCAAACTAATTGAGGTTAGCTCACTTTAAGCTCAAATAGGCTCGAGAATGATTCCTAAATGATTTAAGTTTGAGCTCAAAATAAAACTTGTTTTTTAAATAAGCCAAGTTTAAGCTCTTATTTAATCTTACAAGTAGACTTGTTTATATTTTTAATAAGCTCGAGAATAGGCTTTGGAGCAAGCTCACGAGATAAATGTACTATTTAAAAAAAAATACAAAAATATAAGAATAAGACTAGTATACTTAAAAATTCTATAAAAAAAAATGCATGAATAAGATTATAACTATTTAAAAGTGAAATAACCAACTGTAATGGGCTAAAGAAAAAATTATTAAAATTTAAAAACATTAACGAGCCATGGTGTAGAAAGGATGTGTCCAACTATACTTTGAAAATGTTACTGGAGTAATTATCAACCCATGATAAAGACCCCATGTTTTCTTATTACTTTTATATTAAGAAGTAGTAAACTTTAAAACATCTTGTGCTTGAATGTTGCATGATTTTGTATAAATGCAACCGCTATCATTATCTCATGAATTTGTGCTTGAAATTATAAAATTTTAAATTAATTTTAATGAATAAAAAATAATAAAAAAGATATAATTTGAAATTTTGAATTAATGTTTGAGTTTTAATTTGAGCTTGAGCTCAAGCTTAGGTCATTTTTTAACTTGTTTATTTAAATGTTTAGTTGTCAAAATTGCAAGCAATCTTACTCACTAGATTTTATCATTTTATGATTTTAAAGTGCTTTTTCAAATTAACTTGAGTATAAAATTGATCTCATATTAACTCGTGGTAGAGTCATAAGTCTAAATTTAAATTTGATATAATCATACGTTTTCAATTGATTTTACTTATTATACCTATTTGAGCCAAATTGGTTAAAATAATGAAAAATACAACTACTCTTCCACAAGATGTGAATATCATTAGTACTTTAAAACACTTGCAATTAGAAGATATGGAGCTTATTGCTAGTAATACCAAAATGATGCTAGTGTTTATAGTGAAGGTAGCGATAGTGGTGATGGTGATGATGATAGGAGAGCTAATGGTAGTTTTGATAATGAAAAGGAGAAAATGTTTTGTGTTAGTTTTGTATTTTATTATGATAGCTTATGTTATAATGCATTTCATATTGGTACTATTATTAATATCATAGTTTTATGCATACATAATAGCTTATAAAGGATTATTTGTACTATAAGTATATAACTTTTATTGTTATCTATGACTAAACTTGATGCTATTTCCATCTTATATCTAAAGTTTTTTCTTTCATTCTAATTCTATAGATCCTTGGTGATTTAGGTAAAGTCACGGTTTGATAACCTTGTTTAAACAAGGATGAGTTTAAGCTTAAGCTTGTTTATATCCATTTATTTAAATGAGCTCAATCTCAAGCTCATTTATGTAACTAAGTTCGCACTTGTTAATCTAAATGAGTTGGTTTCAAGTTTCGAAGTCCTTAATGAGTTTGAGTTGAAGCTGAAGTTCAAATTTGTAATTTTCAAGCTTAGTAAAAGCCTATCTTAACTTATACTAGATAGTTTTTCTAATGAGCCAAGCCTTAGCTAGTTGGAAGTACCTTAAACAACGCTTAAACCTTAATCCACTATTGCCTAACATGTGTCCACCGACTAGCTAGTTTACCTTGAGCCATTTAACTAGCTAGCTCTA
Source organism: Laguncularia racemosa (assembly GCA_037954665.1). Taxonomy (NCBI): domain Eukaryota; kingdom Viridiplantae; phylum Streptophyta; class Magnoliopsida; order Myrtales; family Combretaceae; genus Laguncularia; species Laguncularia racemosa. Next base: position 6,144,323 of record JBBMOL010000004.1, read on the forward strand.
AATATAAAAGGCTACTTAGAGAGAGTTACCTTTTACTTAGTTTTCCCAAATCCTTTGCATTACTCTATTAGGGTTTAGGCTATATTTAGGTTTTTAGGTTAGTTTTAACTAATTTCTTCTATTTAGGAGACTTATGAGCATACATTAAGCATTGGGAACATGGATTTTGTGAGATTTAAAGTGGGTTTGTTCGTGTAAACATCAATTAGTGACTTCTAGACCTGTTCTTATCTAATTTTGATGTTTAAGATGTGTTTATTAATGTTTTGTTTGTGTGTTTTTTCTTTTAATATCATGAGATAAATAGATTCTTGTAGATTTGTGATGTTTAGATGGATTAATTGATATGAATAGTGTTATTTTGGGTATAAACCTATGTATTGAAGTGTATAGTTTAATATGGTGCTCTTGAAAACTTGTAGAACTACATGACCATTGGGTTTTATGAATTGGGTTTCTTCAAATGCCCAACCTAGGATTCAAGTTATCGTTAAAGTTTAACCAAGGTACTTTCACTAAATTACATGACTATTGAGTTTATCGAAAACACTTGAATTCACTCTCTTTATGCGATTGTGAATATGGGTGATGAGGCCAAATAAGCAATTAACCTATATTTATAACTAGAATATTTAGTTAGTGACAAGGGCTAAATACTTAGATGGTTGTAAAAGAAAACCCATTGTAATTGGATGATTTCACTATATAGTGAATATCATTTACCTAACCAAGAGACGAATTTAAGTGAATTCTATTATACTCTACTCCAAAACCTTGCTATATCCCCACTTTAACACCACTTATTAATGAATCTAAGGAATCAGTCGTTACAAATCCACACCTTTTATCAATTGAGTTCTCATGTTAGTTTTTGTAGTGTTTCTAGTTTTTGTTTATCCCTTTTAATCATTTCATTCAAAACCGTGATTACACTAACCTAGATTAGAGTAGATAGCCTATAGTCTAATACTTAACTAGTTCCTTCCCTATTGATATGACCTTCACTTGCCACGCTATACTACAATCACAACTCAATGCACTTGCTGGTTAAACTCACTCAAAAATTGATTTTATAAAACCATAGGTTGTAGTATTAATTTTCAAGTGTCTAAAAATCGAGTCAAGGCTTGAATCCTTACATTTGAAAATCATCCTAAAAAACCTTATTTCTTTATTTAGAAAGAGATGTCAAGAAAAGAGTAGTGCGTTTTCTTCTATTATACAAGAAAGAATATTAATCATTCATTTTATTTAATAGAGAGAGATGTTGTAATACTAAATTTTTCATAGTGAAATTCTTCTATTATTAAGAGGCTTGTCATGTAAAATCTATGAGTTTATTTTCTTCACTATTATTATTATCAATTCTTTAGCTATGGTCTTACTCCATTTGGTTCTATTCATGGGAAAGATTTACCGCGTTTTATTCATAAACCTTGATATAAATTAATGCATGTGCCCCAAAATAAACCTAGATTTAATATACTTCTAGGAAGCAGAACTCCAAACTTTACATCCTTCAATTTTTCCAATTCTGCAAGAGCATTAGCCTATCCCCATTATGCTTGGAAGCCCTGATTATTCCATTCGACGTAAACAAAGTTGTGCTCACTAGTTTCTTCACTATCATGTTGATTCTCACAACAAGAGAGACCTTAGAGAAATGAAAGGGAGACATTGGGGGAACTATGAATGAGAGAGAATTTGGTACAGAGATGGTTAAATCAATAACTATCCTAAAATAAGTAATCATAATTGAGATTTTTGCTAACTCAAAACATGAGACACACACTCGCATCGTACTTATCCGATAGTGAGGTTATTATATTCGTTGCAATTTCAAAGAATTCGACTTGTATCATATACTAATGATGAAGTAAGATTTTTCTTTTACACTCCTAAAATTTGATTTACAAGATAGATTAGAGTACTATTTTAATTTATTGTAAGTTGTTAAAGGAGACCATACCATTGTGACTTAGTTTGGTAGTTAAAGTTGATCACATGTCCTATTAAATTTGTCTTGTACTTTACTCCCACTTATATGTATCTTGTAATCAGGAAAATGAATGTGACAGACAACATATTGCAATAAAATAGAGCATTCCATGCCTTCTTCCTCTATTTTGAATTTTCTTTTTAGTTCCTCAAGTTTTCTAATGTTTTGATAATCTAAAACCAACAAATAGTATCAAAGAAATTTTCTTGAGGGATCTATGAGGTGAGGGTTGTCCTTTTCTTCTAGTGTTTGTAAGGAGTGAAAATTAAACATGAGAGAGACAAAGAGAGAGAGAGAGAGAGAGAGAGAGAAAATGGTGACAATCAATCTTGCTACTATGGGACCTCCAATTTTTTGAGGAGAAAACTATCACATATGGGCAATCAAAATTGTTGAGTTTTCTTAAATAAGATTTGATAATAACAAAAAAGTCATAAGATATCTAATGAATCTATTTTACATATGTAGAACAAAATTATTCATTCTCACAGACACTTAAGCAAACAGTAGTTTACAAATACTTCATCTAATGGTTAACAAAACAATCCATTGACGTTTCAATAGATACTTAAATAGACAATTGGATACTTCAGTTCTCATACAATTCTTATCTATCTTCAATATAAGTTGGATTTATTTAAAGCCCCAGCTCCACTAATTAAGTGTATTTAATGCACTTAATTCATTCAACATGAGGAGGATTAATAATCTATGGGGATTTTCTTTGAAGTTTGTTTCATGAGCTTTCAAGAAAGTTTTTAATAGTTGTAGCAAAGTTCTCTTCTAAAGAGTTATGAAATTTATTTTATCAAGATGTTGGAAAGTTGTCAAATCAAGATATTTAAATATTTATTTTATCTCGACATAAATATCAACCAATGAAGAACAAGATAACAATAAGTATAAAAAATATGGTTTTTTAACTAAAGCTTATCCACATGAAGAGGAATATTTGATTTTCAAATTGAAGTGTATCTATTCAAGGTTGTTAAAGATTCGGATGAAGATAAATATCAATAATATTTGAAGATCACAAGCAAAACCAATTGTCACGCCTCGAAAGGGGGCTTAGAAGCCTCTACTAAAATTATCATGGCACGTGTGCACCCGTTACATGATAATCATCTTACGAGTCAGAGATCGTAAGACTCTAAGTAAATAATTACATCTATAGCAAGTTATAGTACACATAATTAGATAATAAAATACAACTATGGATCCCCATACCCCCACGGTCAATCATGATCGCAAAGAATCGGTATCCCCTACCAATCAGTAAAATAGGATAAACCCTAGGTTTCTCAACTTCAAATTCTATTCACATGGGGGTCCTAGCATTTCATCTAAGTAAATCTATCCTTCACAAATCTTACTTTGTTGTTTTGGTCTTCCAAAACTTTCGACACTTTACATCTTATCCCATCCTGCGCTTTCGCTATCGTTACTTGCAAAAGAGTCTGTGAGAGGGTGAGCACACTATAGCTCAGTGAATGAGATGGTAACACTTTCAATGCTAAGTACACACACAAACAACCTTAAATCAAAATATTAGACATATGCTATATACATACACAAGCAAATTCAAATTAAGATATTAAACATATGCTATGCATGAACAACCATATGAATGTAGCATCTCACGTGGTCTTCCGACAACTGATGTGAAGTCTACGGTTTACGCCCTCTTTGACCTTGGGTTAGGGATTCCGAAGCCACCATTAGTGCGCAAGTCATTACTTGGTTTATTTATCTTATCACTTGTTAATTAGGATATTTTATTAACTCAACAGTGAACGCTCCCATGCTTCTCTACACCAGACAAAGCAAAATCCTCAAGGACAGGTCGGGCTTGGAACTGTCAAGGCGCGATAATTCCCTAATCACTTAGTTCGCACTTGGCAAAACAACGATCCTTTTGATCACTTCTAACGCATCCTATGATAGTAATGGCCTTCAATCTCATGCAATGTCTCGTGAAAATGCATGTCAGGTTTTTAAATCAAGTCATCTTCCTTAATTAATTGATTTAGGGTGATCAAATAACATTTACAATCACAATCAATCCTCAATCATACCACAAAGAAAAATATCAAACATTCCATTTCACTCATCACAAGCAAGGATTATGCATGGGTTATCACACAAAATCGACACTAAACATAAATCTCCTAAACATAGACCTATCCAATTTTATAATGGATTAAATTATCTTGGCACCTCTCTATGCCATTTCTTTTAAATGCCAAACCACTTAGGTTGGCTTACGATCATTTCTGACACCTCTGTGTCATCTATCTCACATGTCAAACCAACCACTCGGGGTTGATTTACATTAATCATCCTTGACACCTCTATGCCATCTCACTTCTCAAGTGCTTTATCATTCTCACACTTTCGAGAGCTAGAAAGGTCGTCTCACATTTTCCTTTTAATGTCTTCAAGACACTTGTGTATAATATACATATATACATATCTATACATATATATGTTTGTGACCTCTCCTTAATTAAGGACAATTTACTAGACATCTCCCCTTACGTACTTAAGAGGGTAAGAAAATATGGTCGTTATGTTGTAAAAACTAAGGTTGCACTCATGATTTATATGATTGAGCTCATGAGTGTATTTTGTAAATATAATATGAAAATAAATTTGGTTAAGTACATGTATACACATTTAGGAAACAACTCTGAAATGTATACATGTTGATACCTGTACACCCTATTCTAACTAAGCATACCTTCTCGGTAGCTATAAAAGGAAAAGCTAAGTTTTTATATTTTGGTTTGATTTGGAAGAAAACAATTTGTAAAACATGGGTTAGGCTTATGGTTATAGCACTAGCGATGTGGTGCTAGGTGTTATCATTAAGGTAATGACATCTAAACTCCCGGACCATTTATTCCCCTATATTCTTCACGACTTCTTTCTTAACTCATTATTCCCTATCGCATAACTTGACTCAACAACAATCATATCAAATAGCAACACAACAAACATCAATTTCACATGCATAGCATTCAACATAAAACACAACATAGTAGCATATCATTAAGTTTCCCACTCACTTGTTTAGGGCTGTCATAGTCCTAGCCGAAGTCGAGCGATTCCAGTGGGTAACCCCTTTGCATTCCTCTTGAAGCCAGTATCGTTCTGCGATGCTTCCTTAACCCAATCATAGAAAGTCGCATCTACACTTGACTTTGATAGTCTTCTAGCACCCGATATGTGTACTTTGCTCATCTTATGGTTGATGACAAGGCATGAAGTTTCCTCCTTATGGAACTTTAGGCGAACGAGATTCGAATGTCAAACTTCCTTCAAATCTATGCTTCCAACACCCCAAGTTGCTATGATCGACCATCTAGTTTCCTTATGTAGAAGTCAAGTAATGGAATGTCTTCGACTTGCCAAATTTGGAATTCCTTCTTCCACATATGCAAGATATCCTTGGAAAGGACAACTAAAGATCTTGCATTAGGGTATTTGGCTAATAATGATCTTCCTTAGCATCCTTTGAACATTCCATTATAAAATCCATTTCATTCCAAATATCTCTTAGGCCATCATCTTGGATGTTGCTTGAATCATTCCCTTCACCATTTACACCATCATAGATGCTTCTCTCGTCTATGAAGCATTTTTGAACCTTTCATTTATCCAATTGTCTCTAATATCTTCTAACGAACTACTTGTAGGATAACCCGTAGGATTTAGCAGTCCTTAAAGATTTATATCATCTTCTTTCTTCTTCTTTGTTGATATTTCCACCTACGAGTTCCTCATACTTTCTACTGGTTTTCATCCTCACTCACGCTTCCATCATACATACACCAACCTTTCCCACACATCACATACGCACCAACATTTTCTTATCCATATACATACACACTTCACACACCATATACGCACCTATACATACATACACACCTGCTTCTTTCACCTTCCACACCACTATCACACACTTATACACACATGCCTTACATATAATTCACACCACCAATACATACTTGCCAACATACTCTACACACATTACACACTTCACATACCCACACCATACATCATCTCACACACTTACTTACATACTCTATCTACATCTTACACTATCAATACATGCTCACATACTTTGCACACACCACATTTGCCTTCCATACCCATACATACATATTCACACTCTGCACCTCATTTCAAACTCAAACATACACATCCCACATACATCATCCTCGACTTCCATATTTATACACACACACATGTCCATACTCCACACCTTCCATTCTCTTACACACACACTCCGCACATCCTACACCTTCCATACATATACACATACAACCTTATACACTACATGGCATCTACACACACACACACACAAACCGTACCTACCACACACTGTCTATATGCATATACCCCCCTTTCACACACACCATATATCATCCCATACACATACACTTCGCATACATCACACCCTTATACACACACATACCACACAACCACATACACATACCACCCTACATCACTTCATGCACCTACGTGCATACTTCCAAGAATTACACACCCGGCTCCTTCTCTACACATACACACATCTTCACACACCATACATCATCACCAATACACACACATCCTTACATACACTACTCACCATCACCTACACATACACGTATCTCCATATGCATCACACCCACCGTCACATACACCATCTTCACATACACTACTCACTTTCCCACATACTTCACACACATACGCATACATATATCTTTATACACATCATACACCCTCAACCACACATACACATATACCCACTTCATTCACACACACATTCCACATACACTACATCACCTCCTTGTTTACACACACGCATACACACACATTCTTACTTACACACCATACGCATCCTCATGCATACACATTCGTATACACATCTTCATTCTTGCACATACATATACACACCTTCCTCCACACACATACACTCTCGTACATCCCACCCCATCATCCACACATACACACGCATCTTTCTCATCTACACATACAGCCACACACACACACTCGTACATACATACACGGCCTCCATTCGCACACACCCATGCACTCTCACACACCCCCACTTCCTTCACATTTACACACACATCCTTACGCACATCTCACCATCCTTCACCACACACCCTTTCAATACACATACGTACATACACACTTGCTTCTCCCTTTCCCGCACATACGTACATACACTTACGGCCTCCATCCACTTACACCCACACACTCATACACACCTTCGTTCACCCACACACACTTACATACACCTCCTTCCCTGCACGCACACGTGGCTACACGCCACTGTGGCTGTTTTCCTTTCCTCCTCATCCTAACCACCCAACACCGGCAATAACCAAGCCCCACCTTCCCTTACTCCTTTCTTCTTCCTCTTCGCTATCCAGTAGGCATCACACAGCTTTCACCTCCCTCACATACACACACACACACATGGCCTCTCTCCACGAACGCCCATACACTTTCTTCACCTTCACATACTTCTTCACACACACACAAACACACCCTCTCACACCATCCATTGTCGTTGTTATTGCTGTTGAAGGTCGTGGCCATTGTGGACGCTGACGAGGTTACTGCTGTGCTATTGCTGTCGTTGTGGTCTCTACAACTGTTGTCGTCCTCTTCGCCGTCGTCACTATCATCGATAAGGCCAGCAGCAACGAAGAGGGAAGTGCGAGAGTTTAGGGATGGAGGGGGTCGATGGAATGCAGGTGAGGGTAGTGGCAAAGCGGTGGAGAGAGTTGTCGTTGTGGTGGCCGTCATTGCTGGGGTCGAAGTTGTTGCTACCGTTCGCCATTGCCCTCGCTGCTACTATTTAGGGCTGTTACTATTGCTACGGTCGTAGTTATCACCATCATTGTTGCCGCTGGGGTTGCTGTCGTCATTGCAATTGCTATTCCGTTGCCATCACCATTGCTATTGTCGTTGGAGTTGCTGGGTCGAAGTCGTCACATTTGTTGTCATCGCCACGGTCGCCATTTGTTGTTGCTGTTGTTGTCATTGCAACTGAGGTTGTCATCTGAGTTGCTATCGTCATTCCGGTCATCACGATCGTAATGGAAGGAAGAAGAAGAAGAAAGCAAGAAAAGGGAAGAAGATGGCTAGAAGAAGAAGAAAAGGAAAGAAAAAGGGAAAAAAGGAAGAAAGAGAAAGAGAGGGAGTAGCGAGCCGATCGGGGAAAAGAAAGAAAAAGAAAGAAAAGAAAGGGGATGGGACTTTTTTTTTTTACAATTATGTATATATATTTATATATTATATTATAATTATATTTTATTTTAAAAATACTCCTATTTTAACATTCCACACACGTATAGGAATGCCTTTAAAAATTATATCTTTAACAATTTATTACAAAATTTTATCTCTAGGTTAATTTTATTATTTTGAACATAAATTTTTACTCTAAATTTTCATTTAAAATTCCTAGATTTATAATTTAAATTAATTTCACTATTTAACTAAATATCGTTTGAAAATTTCATTTCGAAAAATTTATTATTTTATTTATTTCCTTTAATTGTTTATATAATTTTTCGAAATTTTTTCGGACTTCACATCAGTTACATGATCAAAGAGCTCCAAGTTTAAATTTTTAGATAAGATTTTCAAATCCCATAAATATAGGGATATTAATCTTATCCATGTAATAAAGAAGCCGTTAGAAGATTTTATGTACTTTTTGAGGTTTTCTATCAAGAAGGATAATATAAGAAGTAAATATATAAACTCTAGATTTTAAGTTCAACATACAAGAGAGTAACAACAATTTTCTAAAGCTTTCTTTTATAATTACAAAAAAATTACTGAGCAATTTTATAGACACTTTAACAGACATTGTGAACTACTTTTATAAAAAAAAAAAAATTCCAAGCTTAAACTAGATAATTCATATTTCCTCCTTCCAATACAAACTCTCTTTACTTTTTGTGCGAGGATTAGCTTAGAAAGTGAGGTTACAAAAGTCTTATAGTTTGTGTTAGCCGAATGGTAGGCTAGAAAGACAAAGAAAGAGCTATTAGTGTTTGTAACTTTTCTTTACTATTGGATTACTAGAAGGACTAGTGTGGAAGACCGAATCCCTAGCAATAGAGTTAGAAGAAAAGATTGACTCACAAAGAGGAACCTCTATGTATTGTCGTCTTCTTTATTTTATGGCATATTAATTCTATCATTTTCTTTTTGCCTATCACATGCATTCTTCATAAAAAAAAAATCAAAAAGTGTTCTTTTAATTAGACTTTGGTAAAAATTTTGAGCAAAAAATTCACCACCTAAGACCCCCCTCATTTGGCATTTCGAGACCCGAAAAAATGAAGGCATATTTGAAGGCACAAAGTCTATGGGATGTGGTGGAGAATGATGTTGATCCACCTACTTTGAGGACGAATCCAACTTTTGCCCAAACAAAGAAACATGAGGAAGATTTAGCAAGAAAACCAAAGGTTCTTACTTACCTGCATTTGGCCTTGTCGGGTGCAATCTTCATATGAATAATGGTGTGTGAAACTCAAAATTAAGTCTAAGACAAGCTCAAGGACAAATTTAAAGGGAATGAAAGAGTAAAAATGGTTAAGCTCCTAACATTGAAAAGGATGTTCAAGATGTTATGGATGGAGGGTAAAATAGTCAAAGATACTCCTTTAAGCTTCTTGATATAGTTAATAAGATCAGGTTGCTAAGGGAAGATTTTAGCGAAGTGAAGGTGGTTGAAAAGATGTTGATTAGTTTACCTATAAGGCTTGAATTAAAAGTTTCTACTATAGAAGAATCGTGCGATCAGAAGCTCTTGATGGTGGTGGAGCTTTTTAGCAAACTTCCAACTCAAGAAAAAATATCAAGCATAAGGGAAGAAAGCCCATCAGAAGGAGCCTTCCTAGCATTCCAACTTAGAAGCCATATGTCTAAGGATGAGAAGATGTTTTCAAACTTAGACGAAACCATGAAGACCAAAGTGAGGCTTAGAGATGACAAGTTAGTGCAGGCTAAAGGAAGTGGATCAATTTGTGTATACACTAAGCAAGGTATGAAATGTATCTCAAATGTTCTCTTTGTGCCCTCTTTATCTCAAAATCTCCTTAGTGTAGCACATTGATGAGTAAAGGCTACACTATGTCATTGAAGGATAAAACTTATTCTATCTATGATTCCTATGAAGTGTTGCTAGTTAGTGTACCTATGGTAGATAGAAGCTTTCCTTTAGAGTTAAATAAGGCATATGAAGATATCAGATTTGTTGTTAGTGATGAGTCTTTGCTTTAGTATAGAAGATTCAGACACTTCCACTTTACCGAACTTAGAAACATGTCCCTTAAAAGTTTCACTAGAGACTTACTAGAAATTTCTATTACATTTTATATATATGGAGTGTGTAAGCTTAGAAAGATGCACTGATTGTCCTTCCTTGCTTAGTCATTTTAGCGAGCTAAGGACAAGCTTGAATTAATCCATTTCGTTGTGTGTAGACCCATGAACACAAAATCCTTCAATAAGAATAAGCATTTTATACTCTTCATCAATGATTTCACAAAGATGGCATGTTTCTACTTCCTAAGCAGTGAAGATCAAGTGTTCTCTGTGTTCAAAAGATTTAAGGTGATGATGGAATCTCAAAGTGGACGTAAGTTAAAGTGTTTGAGGATAGACAATGGCAAAGGATACACTTTGAAGGTCTTTAACAATTTCTAAGTAGATGTGGGAGTAAATCATCAACTAATGGTTTGCTATTCTCCTCAACAAAATGGTGTGTCAAAGAGGAAAAATCAAACTGTTGTCGAAATGGCAAGAAGTATGATGTTGGATAAAAAGCTTCCTCTCAAGTTTTAGGTAGAAGCAATTAGTATTTCCATGTATCTGCTAAATCATTTGCCTACTAAAGCCTTAGATGGACAAGCTCCCATTGAAGCTTAGAATGAAGTGAAGGCCACAACCAAGCACCTAAAGAAATGTGGTTTTGTGAGCTATATAGTGAAGAGATCAAAATTAGAACAAAAGGCCGAGATTGGGATTTTTCTTAGCTACCCTTCAATGGCTAAAGGATATAGGATTTATCGTTTGCAAACCAATAAAGTGGTTATTAGTAGAGATTAGACATATTATAGTAGATGAGTCTAAAAATTAGAATTAGGAAAGGAAGTGCATGGAACTTAATGATATCTACAACAAATTGAACACCTTTCTGCCATTGTAGTTCACTCAAGCTCAATTGAAGTCTAACAATGATAAAGATGAAGATGGCTCAACCAAATCCTCACCAAATTCTCTAATTCACAAAACAAAATCTCTACCCAAGATAAGGTGTAATTCTGTTATCATGGAACCTATAACCTTTGGGGAAGCCGTATGATTTGATGAATGGAGAAATGCCATGAAGGAGGAGATGAGGATGATAGAAAAGAATGAAACATGGAGCTTAGTGCTGAGGCCATCAAACAGAAATGGCATTGGTGTCAAGTAGATTTTTTGGATCAAGTTGAATCCAAATAACTCTATCAATAAGGTCAAGGCTAAATTGGTTAATAAAGGCTACTTTAAACTTGCGAGCTTAAGGAGGAGATATTTATGGAACAACTAGAAAGCTTCATGTATCAAGATAATGGAGATAAGGTATATTTGCTGCACAAAGCTCTGTATGGGCTTAAGCAAGCCTTGAGAGCTTGATATAGCCAAATAGATAGCTACTTGGCTTAATATGGCTTTGCAAGAAGAGAAAATGAAGCAACGTTGTGTGTCCGATCAAATGAGGGTAGTAAGTTGTTGATAACCTCTACATATGTTGATGATATATTGGTGATAGGAAATGATCATGTGATGATCAAGGAATTCAAGGAAGACATGGAAAAGAAGTTCGATCTAATGTATGCAGTTGGTGTCCTTTCGTGTTTCATGCAATCACTAGATCAAATTCACATGGGAGCAGCAAAGTGAATACTAAGATACATCAAGAGGACTTATGATTTTGGAATTAAGTTCAATGAAAGTGCAAAAGGAAAGTAGGTTGGATACAGCGGTGGCAATTAGGCAGGATGTCCTGATGATTTAAAGAGCACCACTGGTTATGCCTTTTCATTTGGTTTAGGAGTATTTTCATGGATGTCTCAAAAGTAACAAGTGGTCACACAATCTATGACTAAAGCAAAATATGTGGCTATTGCTACTGCTGCAAATTAAGCTATTTGGCTCTAAAAAGTGTTGAATGGTTTGCATTTTTCTCAAGTTGCAACAACTGTTATCTATGTCGACAACAAGCCTGCTATGTCAGTGGCCAAAAATCCAGTTCATCATGGAAGAACGAAGCACATTAATGTCAAATTCCATTCCTTGTGAGAAGCAGAGCAAAATGAGGAAGTAAAGTTAGTTCATTGTAGTTCAAGTGTCCAAGTTGCTAATATCCTAACTAAGTCATTGTCTAAAGAAAAGTTTGAGTACTTAAGATTAGAATTCGGAGTCTTTAGAAAAAATCTTAAGGAGTAATGCAAGATTTTTTTTTTATACTTTTAAAATATGATTTACAAGATAAATTAAACTACTCTTTTGATTGATTGTAAGTTGTTAAAGAAGACCATACCATTGTGACTTAGTTTTATAGTTATAGTTGATCCCATGTCTTATCAAATTTGCTTTGTATTTTACTCCCACTTATATATATCTTGTAATCAAGAATGTGACAGCGAACATGTTATAGTAAGATAGAGAACATAACAAAGCATTCCACACCTTCTTCTTCTATTTTAAATTTACTTTTTAGTTTCTCAAATTTTCTGATGTTTTAATAATGTAAAACCAACATATATTACACAATTATTAAGCCAAGAGGTACCCAAATAAAAATCATGTGGAGCATAAAAATTAGTACTGAACCTAACATACATGTAAGAACAAGTCGGATAAGACTATTTTATCAAAAAAAAAAAAAAGTCGGATTGGACTACCCTTTTTTTTTTTTTTTGAATGTTTCTGCTGTCGATGACCAGTTGCACACATGGAGAGAAAGCATTTAAAGTAATATGGTCCATGGTTACTGTCGTACATTCTCTTACGCGGCAAGCACCTATTGCACAAATCTTTTGAAATAGACGATAACAAGATGTGTTTCACTGGTGTAGCTGGATAACGTGTGTGGGACCTTAGGGTCCACGTACTTGGGTTCCATGTCAGAAAATTTCACGTCCAGAGTTGGCACCTCATACCAAAAGGTGATCAAAGTGGGATGAGAAGAGAGACGAGAAGAGTCTCAGCCACAGGACAGGTTTCATAAAAAGCTCATAACTAAAACCTGTTTTTCCCCAGAAATAAGGCTGCGTGTTTCATTCCTGTCAAATTCTCACCACAGGTATCAATGTACTCCCTATTAGATAACATGTCCATTGTTATGATCCATTAGATGACGCGTTCTTAGTTTGGGTTTTCGACTTTTGTTTCTCTGTCTATATTCGGATCCATCTTGATTAATAATATTATGACAAAGTTATTCCATACTAGTATTGCATGTGGAAATAATTTCCTAGTTTCAGTTCACCAACAACAGAGAAAAAAGTCATCACACGCTCATCTTTAGCTGTTTTTTGGTGCTCGCTAAATGTTAATATGGTATATGACGAAAGCTTTTAGTCGGCCAAAGATTCTGATGAGTCCGATCATTCCTTCTCTTGTGCTAATCCATCCGACATATTGTGCTTTTAACTGTCGGAAGAAATAGATTTTACTACCGATTGAGTCCTTTTTATGCAACAAGTATGCCGCCTATAGGATACCCATTGGGAATAATCTCGGGACTGCTTTCTACAGATATTAATAAGAAGCTGCTCAATATGTAGGTAAAAACATAAACTTGTTCAAGCGAAACGGTGCTTTATGTATATAGATACAGCTACAGTGTGTTTCATATATGGGAATCTGGCTGAAGGTTTGAATCAGTGGTTAAGATAAGAAAGAAGAAACATGGAGAAGGTTTGTGAGTTCTGCATGGCATTGAGGCCGGTCGTTTATTGTAATGCCGATGCAGCACTTCTGTGCCTTTCTTGTGATGCAAAAGTTCATTCAGCGAACGCCCTTTCCAACCGCCATATCCGGGCTCTGCTATGTGATTCATGCCGATACCATCTAGCTTACAGCCATTGTTTCGACCACAACATGTCTTTATGTCGTAACTGTGACAGAAGCCTTCATGATGACTGTTTCCACCATCAAAAGCAGGCTATTGGAAGCTACACAGGGTGCTCTTCGGCAGGGGATTTTGTAGCACCATGGGATTCGGTCACAGATAAATTTACTGATGATAAGCACCATGAGCCGACCATCTCCTCTTCATCTGGGATCGATAGTACAATATCTTTTGACGATTCAAGAAAGTTTAGCCCACCTATCAATGCCTCTTCGGTTGAACTTAAGACATGCTCTGCAACTATAGCTCAAAAGATGGATTCTCAATTGGATTCAGGCGATCGATACAGCACCAAGGTTAGATCACTCGCATCATGTTACGTTTATATCCCATATTTTATATGAGTTAGCCTTCCAGGCATGTCGACTGCTGTTAAAGCGCTTAACTAGTAGCTAGTGTTTGAAAAGATTATGAATCTGGGTCTCATGATAAAACTCGACTAGTTTAGTTATGAATTACTAGGAGATTAAGATTTCATATGATGAACTCTCTTACATTAATTTGATAAGAGAAAAGGGCAAAGGTCGGAAACATTCATAACCTACAAAAAAAGTGGAAGGTTAGGATGAGAGGCACATCAAACAGAGATTAGCACAGCCCTTTTAACCCGTGAAGACAAACGCATCCTGCAGTTATGCACCTGCTCTAAGATATAATCTACTGGATGACTTTTTCGAACTCGAAGCTTGCAATCAACTGATTCATTCATCATCTTCACATGTCCCCTGGTGACATACTAAACAACTATGTTTTGAAAGTTTCAAATTGACTTCAATTATGTCTTAGTTTGAGCTTAAAAGCATTTATAATATGACCACATTTCCATAATAATATATATTTACTCAGTAAGCTGCTAGCATATGATTTCTTATATAAAATAAAATAAAAACATAAAAAAAAACCTTGAGATATGTCTTCTTTACTATATTACACTTTTAAGGATATTGATAATTTCAAAAACTTGCCAAGCATTTTCAGGGCGTTAGTGACGATTTTGAGCATCAGTCAATAAACCAGCTTCAAGAGATGAAAGTATATTTTTCCTCTCCATTCTCACAGCTCGAGCATTCACCTTCTTCCCAAATTGTGGGCGTCCCTTTTCCTGGAGAATCTTTCTGGCAATGCAAGAGTCCTATTCAAAGTAACCAGGTTTGGCTAATTGTCAACACCGCATATCGTTTAGCATTGCATGACAAAACCTTAATTAGCTTTTTTCGTATTAGTTTCTGAATTTTCTTTGGAAAGACAAACACCCACCTTTTTTCAACTATTAGCTAGCTATTAGTGCCATTTTCCTTGAGAGCAGTTTAACCAAAAAGTTAAAAAAGAAAAAAGAGCTTCCAACAATCTCGGTCCTTTTCTTGTGCGGTCTCACCAAGTTCTTAAGCGAGACTACCATGCTGAAGTCAAGGATTATTGCATTTATGCTCCAGTGTTTTGTTTTTTCTAAAAACAAAAAAAAAAAAAATCTGAGTCTTTTTTTATTAGTATTTCTATGATATGGCATATAAAATATTAGTAGTTATATTGGAAAGAGACAATGATCGTATCTATTGCCTGGCGGATGATGGTTCTGGTAAACTAGGATGCAAAGTACTGGTAAAAAATAAACTTCTACTAAATTGTATTGCATTTTTGTTAACCACCACTATCAATCATTATTGTATGCCTGCAAATAAACCATAAATTAGCATAATCTCTTAAAACAGCAATTGGTCACATCCCGAATTTGAAAGATGTGCCAACTTATCACGTTTCCCCATTATCCGATAAGGGCATGAAAAGCTTTTAAAAACTATTCATCTTTTATCTTCTTTATCCAAAATCCTTCTATAATTGAAACTTTATAAAAACGAGTTCTATTAGAGTTGTGATATGAAGGCCAAAAGTAATAGTCTCATTATTAGGATGTTTTAAGTGGAGCGCAGCATAGACAATCACAAACAATAAATCCCTTAATCATAGGGCCAACACAAATGTTTACCATAATACTATATCTAGGGATATTCATTACCTATATCCAAAACACACTAATCATCTTGTATCGAGTTTGTCGCTTGTATGAGCCTTTAGTACTCCTATCCACTGCCTCCATACACAGTTGCTTCTCACACCGTAATAGCTTCCCATTGGCATCTTGTCTTTGGATGTTCCTACTCGCAGCACAACAATCTACCTTTCCATTTAACTTGGACAGATTCAAAGGCAGTACGAAAAAGAGAAAACTCGTCAAGAAGAGGCTTCAAAACCAGCAAGAAAAGAAAATATTTAAGGCACTGTAGACTGTAGAAGAATCAAGCTCCATCAGAATCTTCCTCCAACCCTTTAGTCTTGCTAGTTTTATACCTTCCATAACCGCTGAAAGTTCTGCTTCTTCCACATTATTAGTCGGTATGTTTCAGCTTAAACCTGCAAGAAACCGACCATTGTGATCCCGTGCTATCACTTCAATACTTGCTTTGCCCGTCCTTTCGATCCATGCTTCATCTGTATTGATTTTCACCAATCCTGGCCTATGAGCAGACCACGACACATCTGAGGGAGGACTCCGATTTGCATTAGTAGCTGGAATAGCAGCAGATGATGCATTTCTGTATTCCTCAAGATGTGCTTTAATTAGACAAATTGTTGAGTATGGATCCGGTATTTCGTCTTGAAATACACAGGAACTGCGGATTTTCCAAATGTACCAAACACAAACGCATAGGTTGGTCAAGAAAGGCTTTAGCTCATCTTTTTGAAGCTTCATTTTCTATATCAGTTGCATTAGGCATTCTTCCCATCTTGTTACCACCAAAGTCATCAGCAACTCTTAACCCCAAAATGTCAAACCAAATTGCTTTGGTCCAATCGCATCTCAGAAACATGTGTTCCAAAGTCTCTTCTTGTTTGTAGAAATCACGGTGGATCCGCTCTTACCAGTCTTTTAAATAACATGCTATTTGTGCCTAGTGAATTGTTACAACCTCTCCAAAGCAAGTGTTTGCTTTTTAGGCAGTGTCAACCGACCAACTTATTTTCCATGGCAAAGGAGAAATTTGAAAGGAAGAGGAAGCAGCATTAACCGTATTTTGCTTAGAATTCTTCATCAAGCTTCTATTAACCACTTCTTACAGAATATAAAACATCTCTCTCAAGAAGCCATACAATTCTATCCTCAACTGCAATTTTTTTTGTTTTTTTCCCAAGAGGAATGTCCAAGAATTTAATCTGCCATATCACAATCAAAGGAACTCTATACCTTTTCTCTCCTCCAGCTTCCAGGTTATTCATCAATGAAGGCTTCAACTCTGCAATTTATGTCTTCGTTGACAGTGGAAATGAAAGACACCTTATGGTCTTTACCATTCCCCATAATTAATCTCCCAAGATCCTTTCTCCGAGTATCTCCTAAAAATTCAAAATTTACAGGGAAAATATATTTAATTAATTTGAAAACACGGCTAAATTGTTTTTAAGTTATATCTTATGCGATTTTTAAGTGTTAGGTTGGTTGACTAAGAATTGGATTAAATATAAGCTTCAGAAATTGAACTGAAGAAGTGAGAAGCGGGTAAGATAAAAATCGATCGAACAAACGAGGACGGTAGTCGAATCCGAAAAAGCTACAGTTGAATGGAAGGGCTAGCTGTCAAAAGCCAAGGGGCTAGCGATTAAGTGGCCTACTAACCAGTCGTTTGGCCAATAGGTTAGTGGATTGGCCAACCTAACTCGGCTTCAATATGCGCCCCCCACCTTTTTTTTTAATTTATTTATTTTTCGCCTATGCTAGCTTAATCAAATTCATGTCTACAATTTTAACTAGGACCTAGAATTTTTCCTTTTACGACTGTTTTTGGTGAAATTCAGGTTTGTCTAATCAATCTAAAAGTAGGTTAAGAGTGCTCATTCTAGGTATTCTCAATTGAGAGTTTATATATATATATATATATATATAATTGCTTCTAAATATTGAATGAAACTAGAGTCACTAGTTTTAGGGTTTAAATTAACGATTTCTCCTCTCTTGATAAAATCGCATAAAATGTACATGGTCTAGTTATAGAATTACCTTTAGAAGTTGCTGAAACAATGTTTTAGTTTCAAATTATGGCACAATTGAGGGTTTGATGCATTTGTTTCTCAGTGTGAATTCCTCAATTGAATTTGGTTTAGATTTTGATTGTACTATTTCTTTTTTCTTCTTCTCTTAGCCTCATATTTTATTAATTTATTAATTAAATAGCATATATCATACTATTCTTAAATTTAAGTAGTCATAATTGTAATCATATAAAAAAGGTTTAACGCTCTAACTTGAAAATTTTGGCATGATTTTTATGAGGTGTTTCCATTTCTCAGTTACAATTAGTGGTTTTTTTTCTTGAAATACTATTCATTAAGTTTAAAATGAGTTTTAACTTTATCATATCTAATGATAGTATTGAATGTAACATGTTTCATAGGTTTTCTAGAATATGTTTTATTAATTTATTAATTTTATTTTTTGGTTAGATATAGTCCATTAAATTAAAATTTCCATATTTAAGATTAAATTAATCACCTAAATTAACATATATTTTTATATACATAAATATATTTCGATATTATAAAAATTTGAGGATTTTTTGCAATAATAACATCTAAGAAGTATAAATGGTAAACTATATTAAAGTTGTGACTCTCTTTTATCTGTAAAGATGCAGGTTAAGTAGCTTTTACATTCACATGTTTCCTACTAGGTATACACAAATTACGAGTGGCCTATATTCTAATAGTGTTGCATCAATAAGAGAGAGCATCATGCAGAACTATGTTTACATAGAATAGCAATAATATATACTAGGGGCAAGCAAGAAAACCACCTGAACCGAACTAAATCGTAATCTGAACTAATTCGAACCAAAATAGAGATTTTTTTTTTTACATTTTGAATTGCAATTCAAATTAATCCCTCCAAAATGGATTATGGTTCTATTCAAGTATGCAATTCAAATTGTACCTGTAATCCAAATCGAACCATTTAAAAAAAAAAAAAAAGCCTAGCTTGCCAAGTGTGACTAATCCAGGCCCAACCTAATGTTAAACAAACCCTAATCTTGTTGCAACTTCTATTCTCTCTCTCAACTGTTTTACCTCTCTCTCTTGCCTCTATTCTCTCTTGGTTCTCACCTTTATTTCTCCTTCTCTATCACACGTCGTCTCTCTCTTGCCTCCGTTCTCTCCCTAACTTTGTCTATTGTCTCTCTTACCTCTATTCTCCCTCTATCCCGCCTCTTTTGTTCGCTCTCTCATTATCGTTCTCTCTCTCGCCTCATCCGTTCACCTTTGTTCTCCTTCTTTCTTGCCTCCTCTATTCACTCTCTCACCTCTATTCTCTCTCTTGGTTCTAGCATTGCTATGAACCTCCAAAACTCTCCAAACTTCCACGCTTAGATCTAGCTCCAATTCCACGCATTTCTCACACTTATGTAAATATTTTATGTGATGATTATGGTTTAATCTGTAATCTGAACCGAACAAAACCGTTATTAAATGGTTTGAAAAATTTTCAATCCAAATCATATAATTTGGTTTGGAATGAAAAAATATTGAACCGTAAATTTTAGTTTGATTTGATTTTTTTGCAAAACCAAACCAATCTGAATCATGCCCATCCCTAATAAATACCATAAGGATGATGTCTTTTTTGGAAATTTCTTTATAATCGTGTAGATGTATCATGCTAAGTGTCATGGAATGAGAGGTTCTCCTCTTTTGAAGATTCTATATGGTATTCAATCATCCTTATATTAATACTTGTTTCTCAATTTTTGATGGTGAATTTTCCTTTTCTTCTTATTTATCGAAAACTTGTTCCATACTCATCCTTTATCAAGAGAGTCATCACCAGTTTTGCTACAACTCCTCTTAAGATTGAGAGGACCAATCTTCCTAATTGGTTTTGGCTTGCCATGATTATCATTAGAAGAGTGATATTAGCTCTCAATTAGTTTATTCATAAGAGGCTAAACTTGCCATCTACGTTTTCACACCTTTAGAACAAACTATTATGTTACTGCTACTCACTATCAACTTAAGCCCATATTAATCCCTCATTTCCCTTTTCATTTCATGGACTATGGTTATATATCAAAGATCTCTATTGTATATCATACTCTTCTATAGATACATCTCCTACAATTTGGAGCTAAGACCAACCGTGATCCTATAGAATTTCTACCCCTTTCTTACGACTCAAGATGCATATTTTGATGAAAATCATTAACGGGAATCGTGTGAACTAACAAAGTATTTCAAAGAATGAAAACTCAATAGAAAGCTATCGTACATAATAGAGTTAGTTTCCGTTATTTTAGTCATTTTTATTTTATGATGTACCAAAACTGATCCTACGTCAAATATCAATTATTCTACCTTGACAAGTTGTGTTTTAACACATAACATCATTTGGGAAATATTAGGCAAAAGGATTGATGTAAAAGTTCGTTGAATATATTGCTAATTTTGGAAGATTTGAGATTTTTAAGTGTTGGAAGTATTTTAGATATAAAGGTCTTAGCTCAAACATCAAGTTGGTACCAAGACCGTTTGTTGTGATAAACACTGAGTTCACATTAATTCTGATATTTGATTTGAATGAAATGGATAATAATAGTTCAAATATCCTATGAATTGAAATTTTGTCGAAATCAAGTTTGTGCAATCTGACCATTGACCAACGCTTTGTTCGAACTTAACGGGAATCTATGAGTTATTATCGTGTACTTTTAGCATAAGTCCTTTTGTGTTAACATTTTTAGGATATATATATATATATATATATATAATATCTACCATTATATATGATACGAACAATGCTAATTTATAAGCATTTTATGTAAATAAATGGATAAAAAGGTTTTTTAAATTAGGATTAATGTTAAGTTTAGTACTTTGACCATTAAAAAAAATCCAAAGTTGTTGTTTTCATATCTTTTAACACCAACCCTAAATATCCTAAAACCTTTAGCGGATGCTGTTAGTATCTTCAAGCCCCATAATCTCCACCTCTTCGAACTCCGTCGCAACTATAATTGCGCAAACCCCTGTTGCTCTCCACACCGACGTTGCCTTCAACACCGTCATGAAAGGGCGTCCTTCAAGATCCTCATCATTTTGACTGTCTCCTCAATGCTCTCAATGTCATTGCTCTTGCCATGATGGCTCTTTCCATGATGGCTTGGATGTGAGTTTCATGGGTTGCCTTTGTCATGTTGCTAGATGCAGTGGATGATCGAGGGTAGAGCATCTTAGTTGGAATTTAGATATGCATTAGGGGGGCATGTGGCATTAGGAGTTTAGAGGTGAAGTGGATATGGATTTGTGGTTAAGCAAGGTTGGTGTAACTTGGGTGGTGCTGCTTCCATATTTAGAGCATACGGGAAGCTTAGTGGTGGTGCTCTTGTGTATTTAGGTGGCGATGGAAGAAGCTCACTTAGTTATTGCAGCAACCATTTTTCAAGACTCGGTTAGGATTAGGTAGACGAAGAAAAAATAAGGTATGGGTTCTTTTATTATTTTTTTTTTATTTTGAATTATTTAAATTCATATAGAGAAGAAATGCATTCACAACAATTTTAAAAAAAGCGTTGCATTTTTTTTTTTCATTTTAATTCAAAAGATGATCTGAGCATCGAAGTGACTGTAGAACACATGTCAAGCACCATTGAGTGTTTAAACCAGCATGTTTTAAGAAGCTAATGGAGTTAACTGGCAAAATATCGGTGACGATGAATAATTCAAATTGGTACTTAGGTACTTCAAAACTATAGACAGTTGATTGTAAAATGATGCAAAATTTAAATATTAAATATGATATAAACGTGGACAATAATGATATATAGACTTTTATAAATTCAAAGGACATAATTGGACTTATAACATTTTCCCTTGTAAATTACTCCTCACCCCGTCTCCCCCCTCCCCCAAACAAAAAAAAAAAAAAAAAATTAAATGAAAAACAGCTTGCTCCCTTACTTAAATATTGTTTCTAGTGAGTGCTGCATACTATTTTTTTTTTTTTTGGCTATTTTTCTTCTAAGGGAAATTTACAACATATCTCTAGGAAAGTTTGTTGGGGGGGAGCAAATAATCTCGAAATACAGCAGTATTCGTTGTTTATTCTTTCTAATCTAGTCCAATTCGAATTTGTTTGTTTTTCTATTTTTATAATCAATCATTATACTCATTATTTTTTGTTTAAGTGGTAAAAAGTATAATATGCTCGATACGGTAAAGACAATTTCTTTTTATCAAGAAATAATGTTAAAATTACTATTTAAATTATATATATATATTTTCAATCTGAAATTTGAAATTAATAAATATTATTACTTAATCGAATTTTTATTTGTCAAATTCAATAGTTGAAGTTTAAAAATGTTAAATGGTATGCTTAACTAAATTTTTGCTTTTCAAATTTACTGATTATGTCATCTTTAAACAAATGACACAACAAATAATTATTGGTTAAAAAGTACAAGTGCAATTAAAGTAATAACTATAGCAAGTAAAACTTCATTTGGGCAATGATATTTAATAGCTTAACATTTTAAGTATAAAATTTAAAAAAATAAAAATAAAAAACCCAAACTTAGATAATAATGTTGATATTGTCGATTTTGATAATGGAGTTAAAATACTAATAAAGAGTAAAAACAAATTATAAGAACACCGTTTTCTACTTTATATTTACTATGATTGATATGCTAATAATACTTATGTGCCTAAATTGATAACATTAAGATAGTTTAGACTTTAGGTAATAATTGAAAATTTCTCTCTCTCTCTCTCTCTCTTTCCTTTTTTTTTTTTTCCCCAAAGATAATAAATGAAATTTGAATTAATATTATTGAGATAATTTTCCATGAGAGATTCCTATGTCCAGGGATTCATTATTCAGTTGTTATATTTAAGGCGTACACAAATGTTCATTTATAAAATTTAAATGCTGTGAACACCACCGAAATAATAGTAAGTCCCATATCTTTTGCATATATGCTTATCTACTATTTGCTCAATCTCTTAAAATTTTAATTTGTAAAAATTAATGATGGTGGGTGTAGTTATGGCCTCACTTCATGCAAGATCTTGGTGTTTGTGAAGAGACTGTTGACAGTGATGATTTCAAAATTCCTGATGTTGATGTGACATTCCAAAACTTTGAAGAACTCTTTAGCGGAGAGCAAGGGAAGTGAAGATAGGGAGATATTATATTCCTCTTTTGACAAGGACATGTCTTCGGATACATCAGACAGCAGTGAAGTCACCGACGTGTCGAGTTGCGAGTTAAATGAAAAGATGTAGTCATATCTGAAAAGAGAGGAGAAAAAAAATTTGTGAGTGCTTTTCCTATGTTGCTGAATGCTAGTTTTTCTATTAATATTTATTTTACATTGAAAATTTATTTTCTTGCATGTTCATTTTCTCTACCACCGGATGCCCACCTATATACGTTGCGTTGCAGATTGCATCCTCTATGTTTTCTCGATACACATATCTGATTTTTGTGAGTTTGAGTCCTAAACATTCCAAATGAACACTTAAAATGGTTTTCTTATTTACGAAATAAAAACACATTTATAGACTTAAGAACAAATGGTGATTAAATTTGTTGGATAATTTTGAAATGAAAGGCCTTTATCATCAACATGATTTTTTAAGAACAAATTTGCATGGCAAATTATGCTCGTGAGTGTATTATAGAGACATGCTGAAATTATTTTATTTTACAATATTTCTAGACTTGGAATAACTTTAATAGTGTAACATGGATAGTGATGGCCATAATTATGATGTCATCATACATACAGCATTATCTTGGTAGGGCTATGTAATATGCTGATTTTTCTCAAATAGCTAAATTTAAGACTTTTAGGCAATAATCTCAATCATTGTTGAGCAGAATAATCCTAATTTAGACCACTAGTCAGCATAATTTCCTCTTCTCGTTTTTTTGTGAAAAGAGGAAAGGGAAAACTAAAGTTTCTGAGTTCGGAGGCTAACCTATTAAAACCATAAGGTTACTACCCTAATCTCCAAAAATCTAAACCTTATCCGAAATGTCTTTTATTTATTTTTTTATTATCTTTTTATTTTGTTTTTAAATAACCTATTCTGAGAAAATTATTTTTATTCCTTTTTAGGGGTACCCCAAATGGGTATCTACGTACCTGCTATTCAAGATCAAAAAGCCATAATTCGCTTTTTATAAAAAGCTTTAGTGGGTTTGTTAATTTTAATTATGAAAATACCTCAGGTTTAAATTCATTACCATTTTCAAGGTTTTGGAAAAAATCTAAGCCTAAGCTTTATTATTTTATTTAATTTAAGAAAAACCAATTTTGAATTTATTTTGAAAAAAAAAAAAGATTTTTCTAAGTGATAAAACGATTATTATCCCAACTAATTATTTAATTTTAAAATTTTCATTTATTATTTATTTTTTTATTTTTTTATTATTTATTTATTATTTTTTATATTAAACTAAACATATCTATTCTAAAAAAAAAAACTAATTAAGACCCTAACATTATTATTTTATTATTTCTATTTTCAAGATTATAAATTTTTAATAAATATCTAAACAAAATAAATAAATAAATACAGATAAATAATAAATAAATGAAATAAATAAAAAATTGGAAAAAACTAACTTACCTGGGTACAGGTCGTGGATCATAGGTCTGGTTGGATCGGGTCAAGTCGAATCGGGCGACGGTCAAAGGGTTTTCTACGACGGTGCTCTAGCGGTTTTTTCAAGCGTTTGAAGGTGATTTCCTAACTTTTAAGGGGTGGGGAAGCTAATGGTGGCGATGGATTTCTTCATAAATGCCTCTTGGTGGTAGTTCAATGCTTGATCGGTAGTCGCGGTTTGGCAACTCCAACGAGGCTTCGATTCCCTCTCTTTTCTCACTTTTTCTCACTTTTTATCCGTGCTTCTGCTTCTTCCCTTCATCCTCTATCTATAAGCGTAATGAATCGAGCTGGATAAGCTCGGATTTCCACCGATTGAGGAAAATCGGATTTCGGTTGAAATCCATCTCCGATTTGTGCAAATCCTTTGATTTGTTGCGATTTGATTCCAATTAGATGATGTTTATCTTATTTCTGTTGAAAATCTGTTGGATTTGTGCAAAAAATCGAATCAAAACGGCCGAAATTCGATTTTTCCTCCTCGCCGGCAATCTCGGACGAAGGTTGAAGATGATCATGTGCCCAGCGCGTGCGTCCGCTCCAGCCAATCAGCTGCTGCCACGTGTCCCAAGCGATGAAGAAAAATTGCAAAACGCGGATTCTGCTCCCCCGCGTTTCGAACCTGCAACCTGACCCACCCCACCCCCCCCCCCCTCGCGCGCGCGCCTTAGGCCATGGTTTGGACCAACTGGGCTAGCCCACTTACTCATTTTTTTTATTTTTTGTATTTTTTTAAATTTAAAAAATTTGTAAAAATTATTTAGTCCTTTTTATTGCCATTTCTATAATTATTTTCCAAAATTGATGTATTTTTCCTATTTGTTTTATTTTTTGAATATTTTTCCTATTTTTGCCAAATTAGAGAAAAAATAGAAAAAAATGGTAATTGTCTATTGTTAATTATTATTGATCATTAGGGCAAAAATGGGATGTTTATAGCTACCCCTCTTTATGGTAAAGTTTGAAAAACTTAATTACAAAGACAAGAAAGATGCCATTTTTGGCCTCTTAACTGAATGGATAACGCCTTGGTTTGGCTGGTTATCTGAAATTGGGTCTCTAGTAGGAAAATGCTCCACGAGCTAATAATCCCACGAGTATTTTGCGACGGTTGGTATTGCTTAGGAAATGGTCCTAAACTACCTAGCAATTTGGAGTATTGTATCTTCTCAAAAAGTGCTCTATGGGCTAACTAATTGGCAATAGGAAACATCTCAACGATTATTTAGGAGTATGTTATTGTAGGTGGAATAACTAATGATAGGAAGCGTCTTAACGGACTAGCAACCTTGAAGAGAAGATTGTCTTAGGAAGCGCTTTTATGAGCTGGCTACCTTTCAACAGAAGCGTCTGGCTAGACTAGTGGCTGTTTGGGAAAATACCTTCGAAGAGTGCTCTTATGAGCTGACTAATCGGTTATCGACAATTTGAAAAAGTGCTCCTATGAGCTGACTAATTGATAGATTCGAAAAGTGCTCCTATGGGCTAACTAATCGATAGATTTGTAAGTGCTCTTCTAAGCTAACTGATAGATTAGAAAAGTGCTTCTATGAGCTAATTAATCGATAGCTTCAAAAGGTGCTCCTAGGAGCTAACTTCAAGCAAAGGTGTTTAGGAAAGTGCCCCTTTGCAGGCTAACTAACCTATAGCGAGAGGACATGCCTCAAAAGGTGCCCCTATGGGCTGAAGTTTTTGAAGGGATGTTTGGGAAAGTGCCCCATTGTGGGCTGACTAACCTATGGTGAGAAGTGTCTTCTTAGACTCACGACCCTAAGGAAGAAATGTTTCGAAAAGTACCTCTACAAGCTAACCTTAAGAAGAGATATTTAAGAAAGTGCCCTATTGTGGGCTAACATTTTCAAGGGGATGTTTAGACAAGTGCCTTATTGTGGGCTGACTAATCTTATGCTTTTGAAAATGCTTCTACAGATTGAGTTAAATGATTTGATGTTTTCATGATATGTGGATGATAGTTATTTGTTCTAATATGCTTATCAACTTATCGCGGATAGCAACCAAACAACCGAACCTTCGTGCTGGTTTGCTTCTGCTTCGAAGGTCTTGATTTAACACAGGGTTAAAGGTCCTGATGCGCTTCCTTTTTTGTGCATATGGCTCTTTTGATGGTAGTGTTATCCTACTAATGCACCAGGTTTTAATGCTCAAAAGTAGGTAGAATTATATTACAAAATTTATTGAGATTCATTATCATTTCTATGTTTATCATTCATTGGTGAAGTGATGGGTAATGTGTTTAGGAATGTTTGCTTTAATGATATTTGGTTAGATTTATCGACTATTCAGAGACATTAACTTTGCTTGTAAAAAATGAAAACTGGACTCAATGAAATTTGTATCGAATATTGGCTTTCATAAACAATGGAAAAATTTCAATTCCCTTGCCTAAGGATAGTAAATCTTAACAGCATCTATATTAATGGGGTCTCTCAATTATGGACCATCCATTTGAGTCAATATCAGAGCACCTCCTGACAATATCTTCTTCACCACATAGGGACCCTCATAGTTCGGGGTAAATTTTCCTCTGGAATCTTGGGCATTCGGGAGAACTTTCTTTAGCACCAGATCTCCTTCTTTGAAGCATCGAGGCCTCATTTTCTTGTTAAATGCTCGAGCCATCCTTTGTTGGTAACACTGGCCGTGACATAATGCAGTGATTCTTTTTTTCATTAATAAGATTCAGCTGATCAAGCCTCTTCTTCACCCAGTCTGCTTTAGTTAACTGAGTTTCTGACAGAATTCTGAATAATGGTATTTCGACCTCAACTGGTAAGACTGCCTCAGTACCATATACTAATGAATATGGGGTAGCTCCAGTAGATGTTCTAATTGAGGTTCTATAAGCCATGAGAGCAAACGGGAACATTTTGTGCCAATCTTTGTAAGTAACTATCATTTTTTCGATGATCTTTTTGATATTCTTGTTGGCTGCTTCTACTGCCCCGTTCATCTGAGGTCGGTAGGGAGTTGAATTTCTATGGTTTATGTGGAATTGTTGACATAAACCTGTCATCGATTTGTTGTTAAGATTGGTACCGTTGTCTGTAATGATTGACTCAGGAACTCCATATCGAGCTATTATGTCCCTTTTCAAGAAACAGACTATTACCCCTTTGGTGACATTAGTATATGATGAAGCTTCTACCCACTTGGTGAAGTAATCAATTGCTACTAATATGAACCTGTGGCCATTGGATGCTGTCGAAGTGATTGGGCCTATTATGTCGATTCCCCACATGGAGAAAGGCCATGGTGCTGACAACGAGTGTAGCTCGTTGGGCGGAGCATTTATCCGGTTTGCGTACACCTGACACAAATGACAGTGTTTGACATATTTTATGCAATCTGATTCCATGGTTAGCCAATAGTATCCCAACCTCATGATTTTTTGGGCCAATATGTAGCCGTTCATATGAGGTCCACATACTCCTTTATGTACTTCTTTTATCAGTTCACATGCTTCATTTTTATCCACACATCTTAGCAAGGTGGTATCAGGCGATCTTTTGTAAAGCACAGACCCATTTAATAAGAAATGACTTGCTAACCTTTTGAGTGTTCTTTGGTCATCCTTGCTAGCCATTTCAGGGTATCTGCTTTCTTGGAGAAAAGTTTTGATATCGTGATACCAGGCTTATCATCTTATGCATTTTCAATTACTAAACAGTAGGCGGGCCGATGTTTGATGTCTATTTTCAACAGTTGGACTTCGGCTTCCCCTGTTATCTGAATCATAGATGCTAGTGTGGCGAGCGCATCTGCAAACTGGTTCTGAGTTCTCGGGACATATGTGAAAGTAATTGCCTCGAATTCTTCGATTAGCTCTATCAAATGCTGATGGTATGGTACCAGTTTAGGGTCTTTAGTCTTATATTTCTCTCTTGTCTGTAATATGATAAGTGATGAATCTCCATATACTTTTAATTCACGGATTTCCATTTGGCAAACCATTTTGAGGCCGAGGATGCAAGCCTCATATTCCGCGATATTATTGGTATATGGAAATGTGAGCCTTGTTGCTAAAGGGAATTGTGTTCCGTCTGGGGATATCAACATTGCCCCGATCCCACAACCGAATATATTGGCAACTCCGTCAAAGAACATCTTCCACTTGGGGTTCCAGTCTATTTCACAGTCTTCTACTGGTGCACCTTCAACTGTTAATATATTTTCATCAGGGAATTGAGCTTGTAGTTCTTGGGAATCTCCCTCGACAGGGTGTTCTGCCAATTGGTCGGCTAAAGATTGCCCTTTCATCGAGTTTTAAATTATGTATGTGATATCAAACTCCGATAAGAGCATTTGCCATTTGGAGATTCTCCCTATCAAAATGGTTTCTCTGCCAAGTACTTCAGAGGATCATGTCTTGTCAACAGCTCAATATGATAGTAAAGGGTGTATTGCCTTCACCGGTGCATGACCCAAATTAGAGCACAGCAACTCCTCTTTACTTTTGAATACCTTTGTTCCCCGTCTGTAAATTTCTTGCTTAGGTAATATATGGAACGCTCTCTTCCCTCTTCATCTTTTTGCCCCAACACGCATCCCATGGATTCAAGGAGTATCGTGAGGTATAAGAATAGGGGCTTCCCTTGCTTCGGGACTATCAAGACTAAAGGCTTTATGAGATAGTCTTTGATCGTCCTGAATGCTTCTTCACATTCGTCATCCCATTCTACTGTGGCATTCTTTTTCAACAGACGGAATAGTGGACGGCATTTATCTGTGAGCTGTGAGATAAAATGAGCTATGTAATTTAACCTTCCTAGCAGACCTCTTACTTCTTTGACAGTGCATAGGGAAAGTAGCTCTAATATAGATTTTACTTTGTCAGGGTCGATTTTGATGCCTTCCCGGCTTATGACAAACCCTAACAATTTGCCCGTTGTGACCCCGAAAGTGCACTTCTCCGGATTTAATTTGAGCTGGAATTTTCTCAATCGCTTAAACAACTTTCTCAGGATATCTGTATGGCTCTCTTCTTCTTTAGACTTGGCTATCATGTCGTCAACGTATACTTCAACTTCTCGATGCATCATGTCATGAAGTATCGCGACCATAGCTCTTTGATGCGTTGCCCCGGCGTTTTTCAAACCGAAGGGCATGACTTTATAACAGAAATTCCCCCATGTTGTGATGAAAGTCGTCTTGGTTTTATCTTCTTCAACCATTTTTATTTGGTTCCTGAGAAACCGTCCATAAACGAGAAAAGATGGTTTCCTGTAGTGTTGTCCACTAGAACATCGATGTGAGGTAAGGGGAAATTATCTTTTGGTGTCGCTTGGTTTAAGTCCCGGAAGTCTACACATACGCATACTTTTCCATTCTTTTTCAGAACGGGACAATATTAGCCACCCATTCTGAGTAGTCAGATACTTCAATGAACCCTACTTCTAGCAGTTTCTTAACTTCCTCTTTAATCTTTAGTAAGATGTCAGGCCTAAATCTTCTCAATTTCTATTTTTTAGGTTTAACATCTTCCCTTGTGGGAAGTCTGTGAACTACTATTGATTGGTCTAATCCTGGCATGTCACCATATGACTAGGCGAACACATCTGCATATTCAGTTAACAGCTCGGTCATCTCACATTTTTGCTTGGCACTCAAACTGATCCTAATCTTGAGGTTTTTAGGTTTCTCAATGCTTCCTAGATTTACTGTCTCCACCGGCTCGTCGATTGAAATTCCGCTCTGTTTATGTTTTTGCCAATTTTCTTGTATTATTTCATGATCAAGGATATCGCCTCCAACAACTGACCCAGCAGCATTAGAAACGATATCAGCGTTTTTATTTTCCACCTGCGCGAAATGTCCTTGATGTTCGATGGTAAGAGATCTGGGTGAAGTAAAATGAAAGCAGATATATATAAGTAAGACAAATTGTAATTTATTATGTAAAGAAGTCTCAAAAAATTGTTTAACAATTGTTCCCTATCCTTGAGCTGACCTAGAGCTATCAATAGGATAACAGAACCAATTATTGAGAGCTGGATGGTGTTTGGATGCGCGAGGGGTTGGACTCCCATTGCTGACGTCTTCTTCGCTTATCCTTGGCTCTTGAATGGTAGTTGCTTGTCTGAATGATTGTTGGAGAGGTGGAATGCGCATCCGGGTGTGGCTTGGATTCTCTTTCTTCCTGCCTCTGACACCTCTGGCTTGTGCTTCTTCTTAGGCTGTAGGAATGTACCCTAGTCCAAACGTTCCTTGCTGCCCCTCCTTAAACTGATGGTCTTCCTTGCTGGTCACCATATTCACCTCGTTGAATATCTGGAGACTAAGGTCTTCGGAACCATCATCCCTAATGTAAGGTATGGCGGTTTCTTTGTAGATGGCATAATCTTACTCTCCCAGTACTGTGACAATCTGCCCATTTGCGATGAATTTAACCTTCTGATGGAGGCTTGAGGGTATGGCTCCAGCAGTATGTATCCATGGCCTTCCCAAAAGTAAGTTGAAAGATCTTGGGATGTCGAGGACTTGGAAGGATATGTAGAACACTTGCAGGCCAATCTCTACCGGCAAGTTTATTTCCCCTACTATGTCTCTTTTTGACCCGTCAAAAGCCCTGACCACTGTCAAGCTAGGTTTAATATTGCTTAGATCGACCCCCAATAAGTCGAGGGTAGCCAACGGGCAAACATTGAGGGATGACTCGTTGTCGATGAGTACTCGAGAGACAATCATGTCGTTGCACTTCACCACTATAAATAGTGGTTTTGTATGTTGGTCTCCATCTTCTCCTAACTCTTCGGGGGAGAAAGATATCTAGTCTATGGTGAAGATAGAATCTGCCACATGACTTAATTTGTTTGTAGCGATGCCTTCTGGTACCTGGATCTGTTTGAGCACTTTAAAGAGTGCTTCCCTGTGGGCTCGGAGGTTGTGAGGAGGCCCATGAGTGATATTTGGGCTGAAACCTTGTTGAGTTATTCCATGATCTTATATTCGCTCGCCTTGACCATTTTTGTAAATGCAGCGAGTCCCTCTTCCTTTTCCCATCCTATCTCCATGTTAGGCTCCTCAGTTGAGATTTTATATTTCGGGTCATAAACTCTTCCAGAGCGGGTGATTCCTCCTACCATAGGGGGTCGCTCTTGCTCGAGGGTCTGATAGTCAAATGGTGTGGCCTTATACCTCTCTGCAGGTATTGGGACATTGAACACATATCTCTTCTTCGGGATTTATATCTCGGTTAACTGTCCTTCATAGCATTTTATGACCTTTGGCTTTTGACTTGAATTGATCATGTTCACAGACTTCTCCCCTTCTTTTGGTGGGTTGTCTTCATTCTCAAACTCGGGCCCCCATCCGCTAAGCGGCCCATATACAGTTGGGGTGTAAGAATAGTTCATTAGGTACTCAAATCTCCCACTTGACTCTCCCAAGGTGCCGACTGTTGGGTCTCCGGCTAACCATCTCTTTTTTATATGTGATTTGGGGGTTTTCTCTAGAGTTTGACGGGAATGCCTTTTTTGCTAGTCCATCGCCTTTTGCTTGGAGGATTCTTTGGGAGCCATCTCTTCAGATGTGATCATATTAACAGTGGGTTTATGATTGGGCAGCGGATTGGTGTTGACATTGGGAGTTAGGGTGTTAACAAAGTCCAGCTGCACAATCCTTGCGTCAATTAGATCCTGGATTTTGTTTTGGAGCCTCCAGCATCTGTCTGTGGAATGCCCCTCTTAGCCTATATGATAGTCACATTTGAGGCTTGAGTCGAAGCTTCTAAGCTTGTACCAGTCATTCGAGATCTCGAAGCTAATCAAATTATCTTCTCGTAGTCGAGCGAAGACTTGGCTGAGCGGGATCGGAATTGGAGTGAACTGTCTCGAGACTCTGGCAGCTTGGGCATGATTTGCCGGGGAGTGCTGGGCTGGGGCACTCGTAGTCTGGAATGTCACACGAGTCCCAGCCTTGTCTGCTTTATTGGAGTTGACTGTGCTTATGGTAGACTCCTTGGCTTTGTTACCTCCCAAGGGCCTTTGTGATGATGTGACCCTGGGAGGATCCATTATTTGGAGTCTGCCTGTTGTGAGGGCATTTTCAATCTGACACCCTGCTGCCACTACCTCTGCAAAACTGGATGACATCTGGCCCACCAGGTGTGAGAAGTAGGTCTTGTCCAAAGTGTTGACGAATATGAATGTCAACTCTTTTTCAGAAATGGGGGTTGCTACCCTGGTAGCTTGAGCTCTCCATTGCTGAGCATACTCTTTGAAAGACTTAGTGCGTCTCTTTCGAAGACTCCCTAGATCAATCACTGAGGGGGCGACTTCGATGTTGAACTTATATTAGTCATAAAACGCCTGGGAAAGCCTTTCCCAGGTGTTGACTTGATTGAAATCCAGGTGGGCATACCAGACTAATGCAGGACCTGTAAGGCTATCCTGGAAGGTCTGGATCATTAGTTGGTCATATTGAGCATACTTGCTCATCTTCTGAGCGTATAGCCTTGTGTGCATCTTGGGGCACCCGGTACCGTCATACTTTTCGAATTCCGGGGTCTTGAATTTATCGGGGTATACCTCCTCCCCATATGCTGGCAAGTTAGTGATCCCGGCCTATTCGAAACCGTCAGGCCCCTCTATTGTTTTCATTTTGTCAACCAGTTGTTGGAAGAGTCTCTTTTCCATCCCTTTTTGTCTTTCCTCCATTTCCTTCTTTAAGTCATCAGAGGTTGGACCCTGGTTGACTCTCGGCTCATACTCAAAGGTCGGGTTGAGTTGGGAATTGATTTCCTCATATTCTGGAGGCTGCCCCTCCACTGCCTTCCCTTTTCTAGCCCCTGAATGTTCTTGAGTCGGCTAGGTGGTGCGA
The DNA here is from genome assembly GCA_037954665.1 of Laguncularia racemosa. NCBI lineage: Eukaryota > Viridiplantae > Streptophyta > Magnoliopsida > Myrtales > Combretaceae > Laguncularia > Laguncularia racemosa. The sequence goes on from JBBMOL010000004.1 coordinate 6,178,078, forward strand.
AGGAGGCCAATGCTTTCAGTCAGGAGGTGGACTTGTGCAGCTAGCTTGCTGGACCGTTTGTTCTAGGGATACAATCCTAGAGTCTGAAGCAGCGTCAGCACTTGTGTTGTTGCGATTGTCGCCACTGTTTGCCATTTTGGTTCTTGAACGTATGCAGATTGGGCTTTTGGGAGGGTTCGATTGTTTGGGAGCTATTTTTGATACATGGTGCGCATTTTTTCTTAGTATGATGTATGCATGAAAATGCGATGCATGTGTCACACGAATGCTAAAATAAAGGGGCCAACAATTGATTGATGATATAATACTGAAACTTTATTTTATTAATACTGGAAACTTTGAGTTCAATACTTTGAAAAAAAATGAAAAAGTACAATAGATTTATTTTCTAATTCTCTTGGTCTTCTGCTGCGTAGACTCAGGTTTCCCATTAATGACGGCTTCCAATTCCTTGACTCTGGCTTGGGTCTTTTCCAGCTAAGCTTCCAAGGCTTTGTTTCTTTGATTAGATTCCTTGAATCGGCCTTTCCAGATATCCTTTTTATAATCTGCAGCCTCAAAATATACTTCCATTCGGGCCCTGACCTACTCTAGGTAGATTTCTAACTCTGGGTTTACCTTGTCTGGCTTAGGTTGGGTGACATCTGGAACTCGGTATGCTCTTTCCCCTGTCCGATATAGCTAGTGGATCACGAACTCCCTGGTGGCTTAATGTTTGCCCACTTCGTAGTCCAGCTCTCCGAGGTCTACATTCGGGCTCTCGATTCGGGCTTCCCAAAGTGCTTTGACCTCTGCCAGCTTAGCAAATTTCTCAACTACTAATAAGTTCAGATCTTGGTATTCAAATGTGACTGCTTCCAGCGAGGGTCGATAAACTATGTCTTGAATAGTACCGAACTGGCGGACCACTGAGTTGGGATGATAACCTATACATCCGCTGATACCGATTAGAAGCACGGCTTGAAAGTTACTACAATTTAAGATAACTTTGTCGCAACAACTCCATCTGGCTGTCCACAATATGTCGTCGGCACTGAAACTTTTAAGCACTTCTACCCAACTATGGCTAGTAAAGTCGTCGGGCAACTTTATCTTCTCTATGCATGAGTCCACGAGGTCCACTTGTTGAGCCAAGGTTTTCCGGACCATGTTTAGCCCAAAACACTTGAGGTGGCTTACAAACCATATCAAGATAAGGTTGATATTTGAGTGGAGGATCCCGTAGCCTTTTTTCTTGACGAAGTTTAAGTTCAGGATCTGTTCAGCCAATAGAGCCGGGATGTAAGATTTTCCTTCCAGGAATTGGGTCACCAGTTCTGCGACTCGGTAGTGGACATAGAAAGTTCCGGTGGGGAAGAGTATGGTGGCGAAAGCTATCAGGATGAAAGCACTCACCCTTCTTTGTCTATAACTCTTGGGGTCCCCACACAATATGTCTTTCCTGTCCCCATTATCTTCTCGGGCGATGAACCAGGCTTCCAACTCATCCATCCGTATGCAGTATCCGTTACAGTCTACTAAGGCCTTGTTGATTGCTGTTTTGCGGATACCCAAGAGTCTGCTGAAGATACCGGCTGGCCCGACCTCAAGATCTAGTACATACACCTCGTTGGTTAGTGTTGGAGCCTGTAACAGTTGTGTGTACTCTTTCAGGGTAGGAGTAATCTCATGTGGCCCAATGAAGAAAGCCGTAGGCTTTACTTCCCATAGGTGGAGCATGGCCCGTACCAAAGGCAAGTTTGTTTCCATCTTCATCAGTGAGAGGATGGGCCCTATTTTCTGCTGAATAAAGGCCTGCTCCTCCGGGTTTTACAGGGTGAACCAATGGTCCAGTACCAATTTCGGATCCAGAGGTTTGCATACTCGGATCTCTTTACAGAGGAGGCGGTCAATTGCGGAACTAGTCATCTATTACAACATAAATCTCTAATTATAACATGAACTATGTTACAATGATAACATTACATGGAAATGTATCTGAACTCCGTGAACAGAATAAAAGTATTACATCATCAATCAGTTGTCAGCCCATGATGTCGTGTATGCAAATAGGTAGGTCCTAACAGGTTCCCAAGCTCTATAGCCTCCCGCATTCTCGGAGAAATGGATCTCAAGTCATATCGAAGCATTAGGTAAGGTAGCCTAATCAGTTCCGAACGGTGATCATATCACTTCGCCTGAAACCTACACAATGGCCTCCCGTCTTAGGGTCCTAAGACGGCCTGGGTTTGACCGTATCTACTCACACAATTATATGCATGCAGACTCAACAACAAAAGTAAATAACTGATCCTAAATCTAGTTAAATCCCTGAAAGGTTAGCAATAATATAACAATCAAAAGACATTTCTTAGAAAGGAGTAATTTGAGGAGATTCAAGTGACTAGCCTACTAGAGAGAGAGTCCCCAGTGGAGTCGCCATCCTGTCAAGTCTAATTTTTTTTTATTTCCCATTCCTAATCCGATCTATACTAGACCCTATGCCCATCTAATGTAGATCCTCGACTTGAGTTAGGAATTTCATCTTGTTTTGGAGTCGCCACCCAACTGTAGTTGGGAAAGATTGAATTAGGATTAATTGAGCAGATCAATCCTAATTTGGACCACTGGTCAGCGTAATTTCCTCTTCTCGTTTTTTGCAAAAAGAGAAAAGGGAAAACCAAAGTTTCTGAGTTCGGAGGCTAACCTATTAAAACCCTAAGGTTATCACCTTAATCTCCTAAAATCTGAACCTTATCCGAAATGTCTTTTATTTATTTTTTTGTTGTCTTTTTATTTTGTTTTTGAATAACCTATTCTGAGAAAATGATTTTTATTCCTTTTTAGGGTTACCCCAAATGGGTGCCTACGTACCTTCTATTCAGGATCAAACAAGACATAGTTCGCTTTTTATAAAAAGCTTTAGTGGGTTTGTTAATTTTAATTATGAAAATACCTCAGGTTTAAATTCATTACCATTTTCAAGGTTTTGGAAAAAATCTAAGCCTAAGCTTTATTATTTTATTTAATTTAAGAAAAACCAATTTTGGATTTATTTTGAAAAAAAAAAAGGATTTTTCTAAGTGATAAAATGATTATTATCCCAACTAATTATTTAATTTTAAAATTTTCATTTATTATTTATTTTTTATCATTATTTATTTTATTATTATTATTTATTTATTTATTATTTTTTATATTAAACTAAACATATCTATTCTAAAAAAAAAAAAAAACTAATTAAGACCCTAACATTATTATTTTATTATTTCTATTTTCAAGATTATAAATTTTTAATAAATATCTAAACAAAATAAATAAATAAATATAGATAAATAATAAATAAATGAAATAAATAAAAAATTGGAAAAAACTAACTTACTTGGGTACAGGTTGTAGATCGTAGGTCGGGTCGGATCGGGTCGGGTCGAATCGGGCGACGGTCAAAGGGTTTTCTACGGCGGTGCTCTGGCGGTTTTTTCAAGCGTTTGAAGGCGATTTCCTAACTTTTAAGGGGTGGGGAAGCTAATGGTGGCGATGGATTTCTTCATAAATGCCTCCTGGTGGTAGTTCGATGCTTGATCGGTGGTCGCGACTTGGCAACTCCAGCGAGGCTTCGATTCTCTCTCTTTTCTCACTTTTTATCCACACTTCTGCTTCTTCCCTTCATCCTCTATTTATAGGCATAAGGAATCGAGTTGGATAAGCTCGGATTTCCACCGATTGAGGAAAATCATATTTCAATTGAAAACTATCTCTGATTTGTGCAAATCCTTTGATTTGTTGTGATTTGATTCCAATTGGATGATGTTTATCTTATTTTTGTTGAAGATCTGCTAGATTTGTGCAAAAAATCGAATCAAAACGGCCGAAATTCAATTTTTTCTCCTCGCCAGCGATCTCAGACAAAGATTGAAGATGATCACGCGTTCGGCGCGTGCGTCCGCTCCAACCAATCAGTTGCTGCCACGTGTCCCAAGCGATGAAGAAAAATTGCAAAACACGGATTCTGTCTCCCCCGTGTTTCAAACCTGCGACCTGACCTCTCCCTCCCCCCCCCCCCCCCCCCCCCCCCCCCCCCCCCCGCGCATGCACCTTAGGCCATGGTCCAAACTAGCTGGGCTAGCCCACTTACTCGATTTTTTTATTTTCGCAATTTACATATATGCAATGCGATTTTTTTATTTTTTTGAAATTTCAAAAATTTGTAAAAATTATTTAGTCCTTTTTATTGCCATTTCTGCAATTATTTTCCAAAATTGATGTATTTTTTTTTCTATTTATTTTATTTTTTGAACATTTTTCCTATTTTTTCCAAATTAGAGAAAAAATAGAAAAAAAATGAAAAAAATGGTAATTGTCTATTGTTGATTATTATTGATCATTAGGGCAAAAATAGGGTGTTTACAAGCTAAATTTAAGACTTTTAGGCAATAATCTGGATCATTGTTCAAACTTTACAACGATGCTACAAAAGTTACATCAAGTGATCTCAAAAAATTCATTTTTAAAATTTAAAATGATAAGAGAATTTTGATGATAAATCCAAATACATTGATTTAGAATGTATTGCTATGGTCAAAACTCGAAGTTTGAGTCTTAAATGTTAAAGATGAGCTAAAATAATTATGTACTTTTGACATAGCGTATAACATGAAATTAAATTAGGTTTATATGACAAACTATTGATTCTGTAAATATTCAAAGCACGTTATTCAAATACCAATTGATTCTAAGAATTCTTAATTATTTGGCACCCACATTAAAAAAGCTATATGAAATTTGAGAATCTAGGAAGAAATTGAGCAAAGACGACTCACAAAATTGATAAACTAAATAAATGTCTATGTCATTGTCCTAAGGCATATAAATAATAGGCACAAAGTTTTCACAAATAGAACATAAAAACTGTTAAAAATAGAAATGCCCTAAAACTTAAGGACACAAAGTAAATTAAAAAACAAATATAACGCCACAAACAAAATTTAAAATAAAAGGTGGTTATAAAAAGTTATAAGGAATTTAAAACCTACCAAAAGTATAAAAATTGCCCGTTTAAGGGCCTAAACAAAGGACTTTGCCCCAAAAATAGCGTAGCTTAGTACCAAAGGTGCTAAAAAAATGGCTTACTAAACTAGAAAAACTTAACCAAACTAACTAAAGGAACCAAACCAACCAACTAACTTACCTCATGTTGATAACATCACCATCCCCACTCTCTTAACTCCTTTCCACAATGAGGTTACCATCTTCATAACTCATCAAATCTTGACAGAAAAAAATAAAATAAACTCTCCTATCCAAGCCAAATCCTCAGAAGGGCAAGCCAATCCAAGCTAATATTTGATCAACTATCTCTTCCCCTCACTCTCTCTCCCTACATCTTACCTGTTCCCCCCTCACTCCCCATTTCTATTTTTTCTTCTCTTGAATATCTTATCTCAAATCAAACTAAAACCCAAAACTATACTTAAGATATTCTACAATTGCAAGCTACCTAAAACATCAAGAGGAAGAGAGAGGCCAATTTCAATCACTTTTAAACATTTGACATTATCTTAAACCAAGCTCTAATACCTAAATCTATGTTTAATCATCTCAAAAATTGATTAGAACAAGCAAAACATGAAAAAACATTAAAACCTAAAACCAAGTGAGCTGCCCCCTCATGTTCATACACCCTCCCTTATACGATGGTCAAAGTGCCACCGTCAACCACCTCTAATATTCCACTAATTTTGTTTATATTTTCTAAAGTATCAAATATTTTTTAAATGAATTATTTTAGGTATTCTAAGGTATTTTTGCATGTAGACTCATGGTATTTTTACAATTTCAATTTCAAGTTTTGAAATATGAATTCTTTAATAGAAACCCCATTCTTTTACAAAAGGAAAATGAAAATTTCAAAAATGTAAATGATAGATATAAGCTATAGTGAGATTTTAAAGAGCTATGAGTTTACTATTTATTATACTCATTTTATCAAAACTACAACTTCATGCAATTTAGTAAAATGAATAGTTCTTGCTATTTTAAATTAATGAAATAGATATATGTTGATTATGGGAATCTAAATATGATAAAAATAAAATTTTCAATAATTTTTATGTAAATGTTGTTTTTTGCAAATAAAGCTATTTTTAGGCTAAAAATAAAGTTTATTAAAAATAAGAGATGAAGGAGTTTAGTTTTCAAAAACTAGAGTTTCAATATATATATAATATATATATATATATATATATATATATAGACTTATACAGAGTTTTGTGAAATTATTTGAACTTGCTTAATATTTACTACATAAAAGCTCGTATGTGATGAATTTTATGGTAAGTAATTGTTTATTAATTAATTAGGAGTTTTAGAGTTATTTGTATGATTTGGACATAATGACTAGGTGTTTTGAAGATATTGGTTAATCTCAAAGAGAGTGGAAAATTTGATGTTTAGATGGGTGGTTAGGGTGTTGAAGCTTAAATATAGAATTTATAATACTATAACAACAAATAGGTTAGCGAAAAGGGCAATTTGGTAACTTGTAGTAATCTAGTTGGTTTCAAACCTTAGAACATTTGAATTATTCTTAGAATAATGATTGGAACAATACACTTAAGTGCATCAAATAACAAAGGAAAACCGGCGTTGTAAAACCTAGAGAGAGAAACTCTCCCTTCTCTTTAACTCACCAACTACACCTACCACACCTCCAAAAGGGGTTGCTAGCCTCCTAGAGGCTTAGGCAACTTGTTTTTGGAACCAAATCAAGCTTCTAATCAAGATAAACAACCTTTCAACTTAAAAAACGCAACATTTCTTCAACTTAAGGCAAAATAAATTTTTTTCCATTTTTTCATTTTTCACCCAAATTTGGATCTCATCATCCCTAAACATTTAGAGGACTTTTTAAAGTGCTTTAGAGTTGGTTTTACATCCACAATCACCTTCCATCATCATTTTCATTCAATTTTAATGGATTAGTGGCATTTTTGCAAGTTCGGAAAATTTTCCAAAACAAACCTGACTAATTTAAATTTGGTGAAATCAACATTTTTAATTAATTTTTTTGGGTGGGTGTATTTTCATTTATTTTTATCATTTATACTAGCTAGTAACATCATTTTTTAGTTATTTTGCATATTGGAATATTTAGGCAAATGTTGATTTCTTTGACTCCCAATAATTGAAGCTTTTAATCTATAATTTTCAGTTTGTTTAGACTTGTTCCAAACTATTTTAATAATTTTTAATTGTCTTTAAGGCTAAGTTTCTAGTGATAGATGACGAGCTTATGCAAGAAGTGGAGAATGCTCATACTAATGAATACGAGGAAGAGGAGCTCATTGAGGAAAAAGAGATAGAAGAAGAGGCTCCTAATGAAGAAATGGAAGTTGATGAAACTCCAATCACTAATGCTTAGTTAGAAGAAGTTAAGGAACAAGAAGAGGACCTTAATGAGGAAGAGGATCTATGTGAGGATGGAGACACTCAAGATAAGAAGGGGAATGATGTGGACATTGAGAATGAAGTGAATACAAAAAGTGATTTATTTGAATTGATGGAGGAAGCACATGATGAAGAAGTGGAAGAACCTGAGAAGGAGAAAGAACCTAGACAATGTTTGTTCATTACTCTAGAATTAGAAGATCCTAGACAATTTACACTTCTATGAACTATTAAAGAGATATATTTTCCTAAAGTATTCCTAGATATCTAACCACTCAATGTCCAATGAAGTTATGAGAGAGTTAGGTTTAGTGGGGGGGGGGTGGTGTTGCAAGAGGTCAGGTTCATTATTCCTTTTGCTAATGGATCCTCCAAAACACTGTTAGGTGTACTTTTTAGATGTGACTATGAGAGTTAACCATTTCAATTTCCTTGCTAATTTCCTAATGATAGATATGGAGGATGGTAGGAAACCATTGATCATAGGACAATTGTTCTTAAGTATAACAGGAGCTCTAATAGATGCTAGAGGAAGGGAGATGATCATAAGATGTGATGAAGAGTAAATGAGGTAGTGGGCTGAGAAACAAAGGATGAAGCAAGAATGAGATGACCTATGAGGATTTGAAAGGAGCCTTTGAGGTTGGAAGTGCCATAAGAAAAGTAAAGGAGAAAGAAACATAGATTGCAAATGATGAGAGTGGGGAAGACTCCAAGGATGGATGGGATGAAAGTTAGAGGTAAGGAATCAAAATGATTGAGAAAGAAGTAAAATAGGTTGAGGAGTAGGTCGATGATTTGATCCCTCATGAATTGGGTAATGAAAACCATGCTAAAGGTTTTAAAACAAGCACTTAATAGGAGACAACTTGACCTTAGTTTATTTTAATCTTTTGTTTAGTGTAGTTTATGCTTATTTGTTTGAATCAAAAGTTGCTACTTGTCTTTGTTTTCTTTTGTTGGTGTAAGTGTGGTGTATATAAATAAAGGAAAGAGAAGAAAAGTCATGTAAGAAAACATTTTTCAAGAATCTCTTAAGGGAATCAAAGAAAAGTAAGGCTTAACAAACTCTAGGGGAGTAATGTTATAACATTTCTCACAAAATGTATACTTTGAGCTTTGAATTGGGGGTGAGAAGAGAAAGTTGTGAAATGGTAGAGTTTGGTTGTTATGTTTTGCTGAGTTAAGCTAATATGATTTTATCTTGAAATTCCTTTTAACACTTGAAAAGTATTTTTCAATTCTAAAGTTGGTTCCAATTTCTTTTACATTTCCAATTTCTTTCCTTTTTTATTTTTCTTTTTTCTTTCTTTCTTTCTTTCTTTTTTTCTATTTTTGAAGAGTATATGATCTTTTACGAAACTTGCATTCATTCAAGTAAAATGAAGTGACTTGCACTTCACAGTTTTGAAAGGAATTTCCTATTGATCATGTTATGACCATTTTTCAATTCCTTATAACTAGCTTATAAAATCCATGTTTTGTTTAGCTATACTTTATTTAGCCCTGGTTTTTGAGATTTGACATTTGAGATTAAGGCAATGTTTTAATTAGGAGTTCGATGTGAGAATTTTTGTCAATTGATTCTCATGTATGCTATTTCTAGAAAGTTTGAATAGTTTTACATTGTTTAATGAATCGTAGCAACGTTAGCTTGTGTAGCTACCTAAAAAGAATGAAAAATAACTAAGTTAGGGATAATCCCAAACAAAAGCAAAACAAAAAGATAATGTAAGTGGAAACTTCGGGTGCCTAATAAGTGTGAGGCACATTTCCTTAGATGATGAATTCTTAAATGGGTGTATGACTCCCGAGTGACCATCATGTAAAAAAGGTGAGGAATAAAGAGTTCCTTTGAATAAAAAGTTTGAGATGCATGAGTTAATCAAGGCAAAAAGCAAAAAATGAAAATTTCAAGAAAATAGAGCAGTATCACATGCTAAGCCTTGCATCTTTTACTTTACATCGGCAAACTCAAGTACTTGAAGAGAAGAGTGTACATTTAAATCAATTGCTTAAGTGTTTGCAACTCTTTTCTAATTCAAGATATTTAACTCGATTTAAAGCTTCCTATACTTGACTTAAATAAGATTTTTAACTTTTCAAAGCATAGATTAGTAGGCCAATTGTATTATTATTGAACTATGAGCATTTGATTGATCACACAAAGAAAATAAAATGGAGTATCACTTCACTAATGTTTTGATGAGAAATGAATTCACTTTTGTAAACTTGCTTGAAGAGAATCAAGACTCTTAAGTTGGGGGTGGTGATAACATGTAGTATTTCACAATTTTACCCAACTTAAAAGTTCCACTTGTGCATAATTTTTCAGTTATTTTGGTTAGATATGGGTTAAAAGTGATAATTGTGCACAAAATAGACTAACTACGTTAAAATTGATACATGATAAAAAAAATTCAATTTTGTATGAAAAATGTTGAATTTTGGTGTTATGTATAGGTGCAAAAGGGCTTCCATTGAATGATAGCCCCCATTAATTGGACAAGAAGAATCAGAATGCGAGAAACAAGATTTTAGCCTTACCAACCAATCGATAGTGAACCTACCATTTGATTGGTAGACCCTAAAGCATTAAGACACACTAACTTCTCTCACCAATCGATTGACCTAAGAAACGCTGCAATTGGAAATTCATGTTGATAAGAGTCTATCTTACCCATCAATCGCCATAAGCTACCAATCGGTCGGTAGCTTAAACCATTGTTAGGGCTAGCTTAGTATAAATTTAGTAGATTCTTGCTATTTTGGAGCTTGGAAATGCATTTTGGAGTAGAGATTTCAACCTTTGTGCATTATACTTTTTGCTTCAACATTAAGTGATTTCTAAACTTTTATCTCAATGATGTTTTTAGTCAAATTGTTGGCTAAGTAGTTTTTAAGGTTTGTGGTATTGTTGATGATTGAAGATGCATAAATGATATGTATTAGTTAAATGGGAATGAGTTTAAATGAGATTTTGACATAGTTACTGTTGTAAATTTGTTTAATTTACAACTAACATCAAGTTTATATAAATGAGAATTTTTAATAGCCTTAACCAATATTAGGTTTTCATTAGAGAAACTAGGGTGTTTTTAAATAGAGTGACATTGAGTTTAGCTAAAAACACTTGCACTCACATTCTTTATAAGGTTAAAAATATGAATTATCTTGCTTAATCGTGTTTGACTCATATTTCCAATTAGAGCATTTGATTGGTGGTAGCAATTAAGTGTTTAACAAATCTTAAGAGATTTTCACCCCAATTGGGGAATTCACTATAGAGAGAATGTCATCACCCATGAATGAGAATGAATTCTAGTGAATTTGGCTAAAATCCCTGCAAAATCTTCCCATATTAGCTTTGTCAAATTTGTTGCAATGGAAATCAATATACGATAAACTAAACCCATGATTAGTAATTTCGCGCTTGTCAGCATCATTTGTCATGTTTACATAATTGTAAATTCTTGATATTGGCTAGCTCAGATAATAGTATACACAATCTAGTGCTTAGCTATTGCCCTAATTTCTTCCTCAAGTGATCTACCTAATAAAATCCTACCAATTTTTATTACTGCATAGGTCCCGGCACACTAGTTGTTAGGTATGACTGGTAAAATATTTTCACTTACAAAATATTTTCAGTGCACAATGATGAAGAATCTGTTCTCAGAACCCAGTGAAAATGATCGGAACTACATAAGCAATCAAATTGGACCATCGTACTCAATCTAATCCAGTACTGGAAAGAATCAAGACATACAAGCGAATCACAATGGCTTCAACACTAGTTGGATTAAAATTGTAGAAAATAAAATAATCTCGAAAACAATAGAAACTTGAAATGGCAACAAAATCTTCGTCATGCCAGCAGTTATATGAGTAATTTTGCTTGTCGTACAGTATATTGAAAAAATAAGAATTTTACAAGTAGTGTCAGAAAAATTGTTTATTCTGCATCTCCTTTATATCTACAATAATCAAATACAACTAGACAAGCCTAAACGAAATCCAGTCTCACAGCCTGAACTATTGGCCAAATGGAAGCGTAGATAACCGAAGCATACTCATTTTATACGACTGCTGTTGGTGGCAAAAGGCTCCTATTTTGCTATGAAAGTAATGGCCTCAACACCATAGTGGTGTGCCATCTTCCATATATTGATTGAGACTCAGTTTCAGATGGAAAACCGATTTTCTACAGCTAGCTAACACCCAACGGTAGACAGAAACAGCTACTTGAGGATGTTGCATCACGCACCAATAGGAACTGACTTCCCTTCTGAGTTCATGACAAAGTAAGGCATGCCGAACATCTCAAGGAGCCATTTTTCTTTCCCTTCTAATCAATTCCTAAAAATTTATAGACAACTCCCTGTTATATATATTTTTTGATAAGTCTTATATAGATCAAGATCAGTAGTTTGCTTTGCAATTTTATGTAACATACCATGGTGGCAGTAATTGACAGCTGGTGCTTTTCTCTCTTCTTGCGCTCACACTCCCAACACCAGCTGGAGAAATCTGCCTGATATTTCTTCAGCTCTCGGAACACAGAACTATTGAAAAGATAAAAGTCATAATTCAGAAAAATGAATATGAACACTGGATTGACACCTCGGTAAAGAACAGGACCAATAGCAGATCCTGTAGCCAATTAGCCAACAATCACCTATTTCATCATGATCAGCTAATTCTACTAGTTCATATTGCTTTGTTTCTGATACAGAAAAACACATCAAGCAAACAAGAACCTTAAGTCTAATGCAAAATGTCATATGTCCAGCAGCACACTCAATTGGGTTTTACATGTATCATTTACCTTTTGCACCACAAAAGTAGGTTCACTCTACGACCAGATTCGGTTGCTCTGGCTCCATGTCGATGGTGGCCACGATGAAGAACCGCATAACCTGGAATATGGGAATAGTCTGTAATTTCCTATACAATACCACAAGCAATTTCTATGGTTAGAATCTCTCCTGAAACAAAACAAAAAATGAGCCATAGCTGTGTTACAACCAATACATAAATTACTAAGTGAGGCTCAATTGGTATGCATTTAGCTTTTAGTTCCGTTTATGTCAATTGTCAACTGAAAAGTGACAAGATACCCAATCAGCAATTAAATGAATGCAGGTTAGAGCTGGACGGAGACTACAATGCTAAGAGATTTTTACAAGGGTCGGATTTCATTACATAATCCTGGCAGGTTGAAGCACCCAATGATTAGCTCTTAGATCTGAATTTGATTCAGAGAACCAGAATTAAAACTTTAAGTACCTCAGGTTGGGCATCTGTGTTCACATGGTTCTCACATCGGACACCTCGAAAAAATAGTTCCCCGCCAGAAAACTGCTCTCCCAAGCAAACGTTTAATGTAACCTCAGAGTCATCAACATGGAAACCTAAAAAATAAAGCAAGTTCAAGGATCTATTAGAGCTAATAAAGCAGGTCGACAGGAACTAAGGATTTTTGACATTGTAGAAAGATGAGAAAATTTTACAACATGAGAAAGGGAGAGAAGACTGAAAAACTAGAAGAAAAGGACAACATTCCCAAATATAACAACCTAATGACATTATAGAAGTCTGCAAAAACATTATGCTGAAAAGAAAATGAAAAATAAATAGCAGAAGGAGGATGCAAAACTACCATTCAGATTTCGGTTGACAAATATGGAAACCTTGTAAAAGTTAATGGGATTATTTTTTTCCACCCCTCGTGTCTCCCAAAAAAGATAGTTATACACATTGATCAGGAACTTCAAGGAAAATGAATAATCACATTAAAAGAACTGCAGATAAAAATTAATCTGGCCCAATTATATGACAAAATTTAAAAAGTATTTAAATATTTGACAGAAACTATAAAAGATTAGTCAGAGCAATCCAAAAGATCCAATCATGATATGACTCTTAAGGGAGATTTAATTATTTTTTGTTCCAAGACATCCTGAAAACCTTTGCTGTGAAAATTTGAGAACTGAAAAGCCACTATAGCATATAAAGTCGCATATATGCTCACCAAGATCAACATCCCTATCTGTTCCATACTCCACAATGAACCCATGATGAGAATCCAGGGTGGACCCACCAACATCAGGAAAGAAAACTGCAAATGACCATAAATTGAGAACTAAGCAACAACTGGAGCAATCAAATTTATGCATTTCCAATTAAAATGACAAATGTAACCTGTGGCCATGGGACGTACAAAGTCATCCATCAGCACATCCAGCACGGATTCCATACCAAAGTCATCAAGGACAACCCCATATCTGTTCATGGTATTTGGCCGCATTATCCTGAAATCTGCTTTATGAACCCATCTTTCAAAATTTTCCACCTAATCAAATTAGAGCCTGATAAGACTACATGGAAGCTAAAATAAAGAAACCAACTGGAAAGGGTAGATGATACCTCAGACAATAACATTTTGCAGATACGTGATTGCAGCATCTCAAACACAAAAATCCCAGGAGAATGTTCTGAAACTATACTCCCAAGACTTTCCTCTGTATTCTCCTTGATTGCCTTAAGAAAAGAGGGTACAAAGAAGTTTGCAGGATTCATAGTATACAACTCTTTGTGAAGTGGCTGCACAGATAAGGAAAGATGTCAGAATTGAAATATGCAGGGAATTAGTCCAGTTAAGACAAGTTTATTATCTAATAGTTGAGAAATTAATCCACTCTCATACTAAACCAATTCAAAAATGAACCCATATATGTGGATAATTACAAAAGAAAGGGCATAATTTGCACTCACAGGCAAACATACATCATATATGGAGCCAGGAATGCGGGGTAGGCTGAAAATTTTGGCCCGTGCCAGCATAGCCCACGGGTCGGGGCGGGCCAACTTGTCATGGCACAGGTTGGCCCGTTGGCCAAAAAAAAAAAAAAAAGTCACGATAGGCGAGGACGACCGGACGACAGGACAGTGACAGACTGACAGTAAGACTGAAACACACCGGACAAGGGACGATGGGATGAGATGAGACTGACTGACGACTAACGATTGACAACTTGAGCTATGCTTGTGCCGTCTCCCATCTGTGTCTATGCGACTGCGAGTCTACGATAGGTTGGATCATATAAAGACCAAACCTTCTGTGTTGCTATTCCAACAACTTGCGAGCCCCTCCGGCCTCCCCTCCCCCCCCCAGACTAGACCAAGTGACTAGACTGAGTACCTTACTGACTGGCGACTGCCCAACAGAACTTCAAAGTTCAAAAATCAAAATCAAACCTCAATCCTTATTCCTTCCTACATTCTACTCGGCTACTCCTAACTTCTCACAAAAATCACAAACACTATCGTTATGATTCCCATCTCACAATTCCGATTTCCATCACCACCACCACGAGTCATCTGCTTTCTATGGGCATGTGTGGACCGTGATTCCATTAGACCGTTACTATCAGACGTCCCGCATCAGTCCTCTTGTCACCTGTCAGGTTGGTAAGTCTCGTGACCGTGGTAACTAGTAAGTGTCGCCCTCCTCTTGTTGCCCATTGGTTGGCTTAGATTTTTTATCTTCTTTTTCGTTTCAATTTCAACATGCTGCTTGTGTTGGCTGCTGTTGCTATTAACTTCTGATTTTTGAATTTTTGTTGCGATTGGGGACCTTGGGGTTGGTTGGTTCGAGTTGGGGTTTATGGTTAGGTAGTGGGGGTTTAGGCCGTTTGGCTATTTGCGGTTTGGGGTTTGGTTTGGCTGTTTGGGGTTCGGACAGGCGGTGACAACAGCCACAACCCACAGGGTAAGGGTGAACAGTAGGGAGGCTAAACTTACCATTAATATTATAACTATTTATAATCTTATATATATATATAAAGATTTTGTAAAATAAGTGTACTAATAACATTTTCTATATTAAATAAGAAGGAATTTTTAATTTTTTTTATGAAAATAATTAAGGGTATCGATACACTTTGTAAGAAACTAAAAAATAAATATATTATATTTTTGTTGCAACATATATATTAATGTTGAAATATATTTACAGAATGGATTCTCCAAGTACTGAGACTATAATGGAACCTATTAATGTAGATGCTGTGTTTGAAGTTGGTGGGCGTAACAATAATGTATAACCAGGATCTTCTCAATTTGAAGAACATGCAGGTAAGAAGGCTCGAGTAGGTAGCTCTTCTTCTGAGGTTTGGGAAATATTTAAAAAAATTAGTGTTAGGAAAGAGTAAAAATAGAGCTAAGTGTAAAGCATATAGGAAGGAACATGTTATCGAGATACATTCACATGGAACTTTATCTTTACGTCAACATAGAGAAAAGTGTCGTTTGAGTCAAATTCTTAGATATAATGATGTTGGTGATATGATAATTGATCATGCTGGCAAATTAAGATCAAGAAAACCAGATCTTAAATTTACTCGTGAGGTAATGGCTATGGCTATAATTGAATATGATCTGTCATTTTCATTTGTTGAGTATAAGAGGATCACACAGTTCATAAGGTTATATAATCTTGATTATAAGCCAATTTTTAGAAAAACTACTACATCAGATGTTTGGAATTTATATTTAACTCAAAAGAAGAATTTGAAACAATTATTGCAAAAAATTCTAGGGAAAGTATGTTTGACTTTTGATGTATGGACTGCTTCCATCAGTAAGGGATATATTTGTTTGACTGGACATTATGTGGATGACAATTGGAAACTGAATAATAAAATTCTTACTTTTTGTAAAATGCCCTCTCTTCACTCAGGGTTTGAGTTGTCGAAAAAAAGTATTTGAATTTTTGAAAGATTAGGGCATAGATGGGAAGATATTCTCCCTAACATTGGATAATGCATCTACAAATAATTGTATGCAAGATTTTCTGAAAGAGCAACTGAACTTATAGCATAGTTTGTTATGTAGTAGTGAGTTTTTTCATATTAGATGTTGTGCTCATATTCTTCCTTTGATCGTTAAAAAAGGGTTGACTGTAAGTAGTGAAGCGTTGCATAAAGTAAGGGAGAGTGTCAAGTATGTGAAGAACTCCTAGAGTAGAATGAAACACGTTTTGAAGTGTGTTCAATAGGTTGGCAATATTGATATCAATCTTGGTTTGCGCTTGGATGTAACTACTAGATGGATTTCCACTTATCTTATGCTTGATAGCACACTCAAGTATCGATGTGCTTTTTCTTGCTTTCAATTGAATGATCGTCATTATAAATATTGTCCAACCATGGATGAGTGGGGAAGAGTAGAAAATATATGCAAGTTTCTGAGCCCTTTTCATAGTATCACCAATTTGATGTCAAGATCATCATATCTAACTTCAAACCACTATTTTTTGCACGTATGGAGGATTGAATTTTTGTTGAATGAAAATTTAAGTAGTAAAGATCATGTCATAAGGGAGATGTCTATTAGAGTGAAACAGAAGTTCGATAAGTATTAGAGTGATTATAATGTTATCCTTGCACTTAGAGCAATCTTTGATCCTCGAATGAAGTTTGATTTTTTAAACTTCTATTTCAATAAACTTGATTCTTTCACTTGTGAAGAGAAGTTGGCTCACATAAAGAATAAGTTATATAAACTCTATGGAGAATATGAGAAGAGCAAAACAAATCATGTATCTAGAATTAGAAGCCATCAGATTAGATCATCTTCTCAAGGACAAGACACATCTAGAGGTGGCAACAGTAAAAGAGCAGCAACACATAGAGCTAAGAAGGGCTTGGAGATTGATTTTGCTACTTTGGTAGTAAGTTTAAAAACTTTGTTTATTTTTTTAATGATATTTTTTATTGTATTATATATCAGTATTTAATTAGTTTTTTCCTTAATAATGTAGAAATTCTGATACTGTCAAGTAGAAATACAAAGTTGTGGTAAATCTTCTTTGAGTATTTATCTAGATAAGCCAGTACTGGATATGAACTTCTACTCAGAATTAGATGTGTTACAACATTTGAAGAGTTAAAGCCAGAGATATCCTGATTTATCTATCATGGCTTTCGATGTGCTTAGCATTCCAATTACTACTGTAGTGTCAGAGTCAGCTTTCAGTATCGGCGCCCGTGTACTTAATAAATATCGCAGTTTTATACTCCCAACCAATGTAAAAGCTCTAATTTGTACACATAATTGGTTTTAAAGATTTGCTTGTGAAGGTAATTTCTTTTTATTCTGTTGGTAATACTTTTTTTTTAACGTATTGTTTCAAGCATTTAATATCTAATTTAATTATATGTGTAATGTGGTAAATTGTAGATCAAGAAGAAGACAATGGGAGTGGAGGTGGGATTACTTCATCAAAGGGAGACTCCAATTTGGTTGTTGATGATGATGATAGTGATGACCGATGATTGATTTGTATATGTGATTTTATCTCCTTTATTATTGACTTCGTTTTTCTATATAATTAGTGAAAAGTACTTTATGATAATTGCTACATTTGCTTAATCATCGTTTTAGGTTGTTTTCTTTTCTATCGTATGGGAATGAGATTTAAGAGTAAGTATATATAAATTGAAATAGTATATTTAATTATTATAAGTTTAAGTTTATTCCCTACTTTCAAATTTTTTTTTTTTTCAACTTAGCATACCAAAAAAAAAAAAAAAAAGATCAATCCTCAATTAATTACTTTATCTTGTTTAAGCCTGCATATACATCTCCTATTTCTATTCAATAAGAATTTTGTAATATATTACATTTACATTGGACTAGATCAATAATAAATTACTAGCTTTCATAAGTTTAACTTAAAGAATATAGAATAGTAAAATGAAGAGCATTCAAAATCCATTGTTCGAACTGAACTGGATCGAATCGATTACAAACAACTTAGGCTTAGTTGACCAGTGACCAAGGCTTAGCAATCAATCCAAACATGATCGATTTGCAAATGAGTAAAGTCAACAATCAACATGATACCACAAAACCCAGTAAGCTAATAGATCAAATGTGAGTATCAAACCTTATTAGTTATTAGTTATTACCCATTAACACCACAACTTGAAATTGGCATCTTTGCCATCATCCATACCTTCGCTTGATACATTGGTCATTAGTCAAAAGACATAAAGATAATTCAAGTATCAAAAATCAAAATTTAACTCAATGTTGAGGAGCTCAATGTGAAATGAAATGCATTGCCAATGCTATTGGAGAATTGAGGAATTTGGAAGAAAAATAAAGAGTTTGACATTGTCGTAGTCTCGTAGAGTTAAACAAATTAAATGGTTATGAAGAGAAAATGAGACAACAAATAAAGAAAGAGGTGATGATAAAAATTTTATTCTAATTTTGTAAAAAAAAAAAAAAAAAAATTGTTTGCGGGGTAGGCTAGCCTGCGCTGGCCCACGGGGCAAGGTGGGCCGAACTCTTGTACCCGCAACATTTGTGAGCCACCGTGGGCTGGCCTGCTTCGACCTACAAGCCGACCCGTTTCACCCGCATTCCCAGCTCTAATCATATATACATATCATGTGCTGTAACATTTATCATTATTCAAATTTAAGGGAAAACATACATTCTCTAGTATGAACTACATGTTACAATGTTTATCCTCAATTTGCATCACTTAAAATGTACATTCTCATTAATACTGAAAGCAAACATATGTCCTCTTTGTTGTAATTAAAACATAGTCCTTACAAATTTGCATAATGGACAGAGTTGAAATGATCATGTGTCTTCTGACATAGTTATTCATATAGAACACCATAGATTATCAATTTTCATACCTTATAGTTCGCCATAATCATCCGTCGGTACTCACGATGCTTTTGGACCTGTCATATGATAAGTGTAAAGCTCTGTAGCTAATTTTATAACAAAAATAAAGTACAAATGATGAGTCAATGCCCTCCCCTGGGATGCCAAACAGAAGATTGATAGAGTGGCCATGTTTAAGTCTTTTGGGTAAATAAATAATATCACCAAAAAGTAAAAATGTACGATCATCAATAAATGGGAAGACTTATACAGCAACTCTGCTTTATTGTAAGTAAAAGTACAGAATACTATGGGAAACAAGAGTAAAGCTAGACTACAGAAAGTCAAAAAAGCCTAGAATAGGCAACCAAGGAGGATCTCTAAGCAGAGAAATTATATATATCAAATTTGACATACTCAAGAGGCCAGAGGTGGCTCCATTCCATGAACTAGACAAGGTTAGGCAACTCAAACTGCAACAAACCAAATTCTCAACTTATGTTGAGAATGAACACCGGAAGAAAAGGTGGTTGTGGTCTTGATAGCCATGATTGCATAGACAAGAAGTGGTGGTAGTTATCACCCATGCATTAGTCTATCTTGAGCTTGCAATTTTCTTTGCCAAGCTAATCAAAGACAGAAAGTGCGCCTTGGAATAGTAGTCTTGTCCCAAACGACTTTATGCCAAGGAATATGCGGCAAGAAAGGCACTAAGAAATTGCAGCCAGACATGATTGTGTACTCCCCCTGAGGATGTATGCAACCATTTCAAAAACATCTAGTTAGCATAGCATGGGGCTGAGAGATGTGGGAATGTGAAAAAAGTCAGCCCAGATTGGCCATTTGGCAGTAGCCATTCTTGTCCTCCTAAGATGGAGCAAAAGCATGTGTATCTTAATAAGCCTGATTGAGCAACCTCCACGCATTATAAATGAAGGTTGAGATGGCCTGACCAGATCGATGTGGAAATGCCATCCTTAGGTTCCCGGCTAAAGCTCCATGAACCAAGGCTCAAAGCATGAGAATGATCTTCCACTTCAAAGAGATACTGACCAAAATCTCCAACCATTGAGGTAAGTCAAGTGGATCCAATCCATCTATATTTCCTTCAAACTTCCTTTACAAAAGTTCCATATACGTTTGATTTGGGCAATTTTGCTCCATGCATCCACTCTTGGGATTCCAACGCCTCTTTTGTCTTAAGAGTTACATACTACCTCCCATTTCACCTTCACTTTCATCCAAATGTTTGGCCTACCACTCCAAAGAAAATTTCTCACCTTTTCATATATTAAATTTCTCATCTCTTGCTCTCTTTGTCACACCATTTATTTGGGGATTAAGAAGATTGAGGCCCAAAATGCTTGCATGAACACAAGGACTAATTTGATTAATTAAAGGTGATTGGCATATGATAGAAACTTGGAAGTCTACAAGTTGATGCAAGCTAAGATCTTCTCTTATAGCACATCACAACCTTCTTTTTTCAGCTTGGATGAGATCAAAGGTAAATCTAAATGGTAGACGGGTAAGAATTCTTCTTGGTATAAATTATGATGAAATCTTCCCTTTGTAGGTGATTGACACTACTGAAAAAGATGAAGCTCTATCCTTCATTTTCCTTTAGACCAAACAACATGTAGTAGCATTGCAGCCAATGTTGAACAAGATCAATGGAATCCCTATTTCCTTTACATAAAATTAACAAACCATCTGCAAAACAAGATAGGTTATTCTTTCCAGTGAAAGAAAAAAGAGGTTTAGAAGTTAAATTTCTCAGAATACTTGACAGTATTTCAATTCCAAGTATAAACAAATAGGAGTAAATTGGATCCTCTCATCTATGTCCTCTTTTGTTGGGAAAGAAGCCTACAAATTCACCATCAATTGATAGACAAGCTAGCTGTTGAGATACACTGTTCTATAAGAATACAGAAACGAGAAGGGAAGCCCGTACAATGTAAGACTCTAAGCACAAAGCTTCAATCTATAGTGTCAAAAACTTTTTGGATGTCTACCTTCATTGCACAGCATGGTGATCCCCTATAAGTATGATAGCTAGCCATTAAAACTTGTGCAACAAAAATATTATCCATGATTCTTCTTCCTGGCACAAACGCAGCTTACTCTTTTCCATCTAGAAAGGGCACAACTTTCTTCATTCTAGCAACCAGGATTTTCGAGAGAGTGTTATATATGACATTGCAGCATGCTATAGATTGAAGCTCAGTCAACTTTTAAGGATTTATAACTTTTATCACTAAGGATATGATTGTGTTGTTCAGTTCCTTCAACAGAAACCTCAACACTAGGAATTCTCTTTTTTTTTTTTTTTTTTTTGGGTAATGAAGGGGCACAGCTATATTGTGATCGTTTACCTCTGAATAAATGAACCATCCTACAAGACCCATGCACCAGGTGAGTATAGCTTGCGTTATTTAGGTAGCCCCAAGAAGTTGTCCTTGGTGGGTTCAAATCCCAATACCTCATGCAAGTTGTCATGAGATGGTATTAAACCTTAACTACTAAACCAACACCGTGGGGGCTGAGACTAGGAATTCTTGTACTGCTGCCACCACTGATTATTAATGATGTTCTAACTGAGAAAGAGAACATGCACATTCCCACACATGCACAAACCCAGAGGAAAAAACGAAATTCATGAATCAACAGATAATATCAAGGTTGATAGTGATTCATAGTTAAAGATTTATTTTTTAAATTAACCCCAAAAAAAAATATTCATTCTATATATAAAAAGAAGCAAAGCAATTTCTGAACTTATCCCAAAAAATAAAATAAAATAAAACTTGTAAGTAATAGAAACTAAAAATGAATTTTAACTTTAGACAAAATTAATAAAATAAAACATAATAACTACACAAACATAACAAAACATCGATCAGATCTAAAGTCTTATTTTCCATGTAAAACAAAAATAGCTCAAATCTTCGTTAACTCCAGTATTATCCCTTGTTCGGAAAATATTTGACTGTCTAATGAGAAGATGAGTATTCACAGAAGGGGTGGGATAGGGAGTACGAAAAACAATACAGAATTTCGAGTATGGCCGATGGATGCTTATGCCATTTGACAAGGAAAGGGCAATTTACACCTGGCTGCATTATTAAAATCCAATACCACTTCAATCTCATCACAATGGACAAGGAGAGGGTTACCCCCTAAGTTGGTATAGGGTGGTGAAGGGGGCTCACAAATAAGATAATAAATCTCTAATATTAAAAGGAGGACGAATATGCATATCAGTAGGTACATCCACTACCAGCTTCACCTCCTCCTGCGTCAAGACTTTGTTTATCATCTACCAAAAATTCACGTACCTTGCCGTATATTGACAGCATTTCCCTAGCAA
This sequence comes from Laguncularia racemosa, assembly GCA_037954665.1. NCBI lineage: Eukaryota > Viridiplantae > Streptophyta > Magnoliopsida > Myrtales > Combretaceae > Laguncularia > Laguncularia racemosa. The sequence continues at coordinate 6,200,570 of JBBMOL010000004.1, forward strand.
TCGGGTGCACCGCACGGATCGATAATCCTGCGATGACCATCTCAAATTGTGGTTCTATGGACCCGAGCATATAGTAGGTACGTAAGTTACATTTGATGTGCTTTCTGTTGAGTCCAAACAAGGAGATATGTAATGGTGACACTGTTACTTCTTCAACAGATTGGCAGCGTGGGCCTTATGGGACTCTTTTCTTAGCGATTAAATCAGGCAGCTTTTGTGATATGCACCGCATCAGGGAAAAAGAAAAGAAAAAAGAAAGAAGAAAGAGTACTATTTGAATCCCCACAAACAGCAGCAAATGCAACTTCACCGGCCGGTGACATCAAATTAATCATGAACTCAATCGAAAAGGTCACCAAAGTTCACCTAATATTTTTTTCATTAATAATGAATCGTAACCATATGAATCCTCCTAAAATTTCTACAAGAATTTATTTTAAAAAAATAAAAAAAGGGAATAGAAATAGGTCCTTACGCGAGTGCGTTCGCCTTCGGGAGAGTAGCGGAGGAGAATATCGCGCATATAATTGGCCTTGTCTTCACGAGAAAGACTCAAGATCGAAGACGGCAAATATCGCTCCAGAGAGCTCAACAGCATAGGGCTGAAGTCCACCCGGTTCTGCATATCCTCGTAGTTATCTGGCTCGTGATTGGCGCTCGCCTCCCGCCGAAGACGCCGCTTCGCTTTCCCCGACGCCGAGGGCATTCCGTTGCCGTTGCTGGCCGCCCTGGGTTGTGATGGCGGCCGCTCCACCGGAGAAGCTTCCACAGGCATTTCCCCTTTGGCTTTGGATGAGGTGCGGAAATTACAAAAATACCTTTTGGAACGCAATACTACAGAATACCAGCATTCGGTAACTTTCCAATCGAGAAAGCGATGTGTCTTGATTTCCTAATTTCATAATCAATATCCTAATTTTCTAATTGTTATTTTTTTATGGAAAAAAATACAAAAAAAAAGTAATTTTTTAAAAATATTATGCTAAATAGAATAGAAAAAAAATTATAGGAATAGAATATCAAATATATCTTCATTTCCTAATTTCATAATCAATATCCTAATTTTCTAATTGTTATCTTTTATAGGGAAAAATACAAAAATAATGTAATTTTTTAAAAATATTATGTAAATAAGGTAGTTAAAAAAAATATTACACAAATATAATAGCTAGAAAAAATATTATGTGAATAGAGTGCCAAAAACACATATAGTGCATGCGTTTTTAGTATAAATGTTTTTGCATACACTCCATAAAACTCCCCGCAAATATTAAAAAAAAAGAACATAAAAAAATTAACTTTGATATTTAGTTTAATAAATTTTAAAACCTACAAAAAAAGAAAAGGAAAAAGAAAATGGGTTATGTAAGTACACAAATAATAACCTAATACTTGGCCTAATTATACTCATTGTACATAAGTATAATTAATAAGATTGTACGATTATGGAAATACCATGAAGATCATTACTATAATTAAAAGTGACTATGAAATAAAAAAAATATATATATATATATAAGGTTATAATATGATAATATAATTACCAATATTAACCTTTAACTTCAACACATTGTGAATTACTAAAGCTTTAAGAGTAAATTTTATAATGGGTAAAAATTTCAAAAAGATTGATAACAGTTATTTATAATATATTAACACTACTTTAATAATTTACATATAATGAAAATTTTATAATAAATGATAATAGACTTTAAAATACAAAAATAAAAAAGAAATTAAATCGATTAGGTAATTATAATAAATATGAAGTAAGAATTAAAATTTTAATTTTAAGATGGCTAAATAGAAATATTTAGAATATTTTATTTAGCTTACATATAAGTTTCTATATAAAAATATCATAGTTTAAATAATTTAATTAGGTTATTAATACACATATTAACTGGACTTGTAATTAAATATTTTCCTACCTTCATATATTTGTTTTTGGGAAAACAACCACACAAATGACTGTACTTTTAAAATTTGGTAAAATGATATTTACAATTGAAAAATATATAATTAAGTGATAAGAAATTCTAGGGAAAAATGTAATGGGAGTGCCTATACTTTCGATTTTAAGCAATTAAGTATTTAAACTTTCATCTGTAGTAATTTAGTACCTATACTTTCAAAAGACTTGTATCATAACCAAGTAGACCTAAAATCTAAAGGATTGGGATACACTACCCAAAAGAATATAATGTACATTAATAAATCCAACTAGTTATACTTTGGTGTATGGAATTTGCATTAAAACGATTTAGGCTAAATGGTTCAACCAGTTACACTTGGACGATAGAATTTACATTAAAATACATAAACAAGAACAAATTAAAATTAATATAATCTAAACTATAAAGGAAAAGGCAATGCAAGACGAACATATATAAAAACTATTTCATTAATCACTTTTATGTGCAAGGCCTTTGGCTATCATTCCAACCATTTATAAAAAATGAAAAAAAAAAAGAAAAAGAAAAGAAAGGATAACACTAAAAATATCTAACTTACATGGTCCTTCACCAAGGTCAAAGATGGCATAGGCTTCGGTAGAGGAGGAACTTCTTCAACAAAAAGAGGAGGTGAAGGCGCTTCTTCCTCTAAAGGTAGAATTTGGGGAGGGAGATCTTCTAACTCATTAAAAGGAGGAGGAGGAGAAGAAGAATCTTCATTACGAGCCACCACCAACAACTGAGGTAAGTTTTTATCCAACATCTATCTTTCTTCCTCAATTGTGATGCTATCAAGCTCTTCCCTTTCGTTTGGAGGGGTATTGGGCTCCCCCATTTTTTCATTGAGCCATGAGAGGTCAAACGTCGGATCTCTCACACGAATCCAATGCTTCATGATCTTCTAGCTCCTCTCTATAACTCGGACCAATTTTTTGACATAGTCATCAAAGGATTAGATCTCCTCGTAATACTTATCTTGGTTATCCTCTTCGGTTCCTCCAGCTCACAAATTCTTACATCTCAATCAGCCACGAGCCATTCTAGATCTAGGACTCACATTTTTAGTTGGGCCTCCTCTGTGTTACTTTGGTTGACACATTGCTAAGCCAAATTAAGATCTTGTTTGAGGTTCACAACAATTTTCTTCTCCCATTGTAGCTTCAACAAGAGGTAAGACTCCCATGCTTGCAAATTTGTAACCTCCTCCTTCAGAGAATTGATTCAGGTGTTTACATCTTTAAGTTCCCATTAAGCCTAGGATAAATCGAAGATGCTCCTTTGTGCCCTCTCCTCGGCTTCATGGACCTTGTGATGACAGTCCCCTCATCGCCTAGAGCTCTTCTCAATCTTCCTTCAGCTCAACCTCTATTGCCATTTGCTTTTGAAATTAGAAGTCATTCAAGTCATAGTTTCACAAATGAAAGTTTAAACACTTAATTGCCTAAAATCAAAAGTACAAGCACTCCCATTGCCTTTTGCTGAAACTTTGTTATTGCGATTTGATGATAGAATTGTCAATACTCACTTATATTATTCAACTATTGCTATTGTGTTCTTAGTATTAATTCGATCCTTAGCCTAATTTTAAATTGTCATATTGAATTGTAGTCATTTCATACATGTAGTTGGCTAGCACATTGAAAATGAAAAGAATTACAAGTGATATACCTAACATGCTAGCTAAGCTCTTATAAAAAATATTAGAAAATATATCTTATGGAATACCATTTATTGAATCTTTAACAGAGAGTGAGATAGATGGTGCTGATAGAAATAAGAACCTTTACAGGATGTTGAGGTCCAATTCAAGTTAGCAGTTGAAGAGTAAGCCATTATAGGTAACACCAACCTTAATTGGGCATTTGAGTGTAAGCGGCTACTTAGTGAGAGGCCAAACTCAAAGTACATTAAAGGTGATAGATTAACTTATCCTAGTTGTGGTGTAAATTTTGGGTTTTGCATACTCAGACATCTAACAAGATGATTAGGTGTCATATCCATTCATACGTTTTGTAACTATTAGGAAGCTTTACATTAGTAGATAAATCAAGTTGCCTAATCCATTGTATGTTTCTTCCACTTTTGGAGGACTTTGCCCTTGTAAGGCAATATAACTAGGTGATGTGCCTAAAACCAAGATTAAGCACATGCAAAACCAATTTGAAAGACAAACAAACAATGTCAATCAAACTAGCTTCCAATCACATGAACAATGATGTCAATTCTTAAGATCTATAACCAATTCCACAACACCACGTAATCAATATTGAAATAAACTAAGTATGTGCAGCTCTGATACCAAATATGATGTGCCTAAATTAGGGGTTAAGCACATGCAATTGGTGCAAATTATAAACCTCAAATGCACTAAACCAATCTCGGTTCAAATTAGTAGAATTTGTGTGGACCCTAATGGAGATGCAATGAAATCCGAATGCTCAAAGTTGCAATTAATAATTCAACAATGATAATTTCCTCCAATATAACAATAATCACAAGTAATTCAACATGAATTACACATAAGAACAACAAGATCCAATTCCATGATCCACTTTCCTAACAAAATGATCCACGGTTCAATTGAAGCTAAATTGAAGGCTAAAACTAATTAATTGTAGCAACAAGAATTTGATTACAAATGCAATCAAATTCGGTTAATTAAACATCCAAATCAACCATAGATACTACTTACTAGAGAAGAAAGGAAATTGCAACAAAGTAAATTTGATATTACTCATAAATTAACTTTGATGCCACTCGCTATAACCTCAAATTGGATTTGAAATTGATAAGAGTAATTGAATTAGAAATAAACCCTAGCCCTCTCATGTAAAATGTGAAGTTCTATTATGAAAAATTCTTCCCCAAAAACCTTACTTAAGCAAGTATTTATACTCCTCTCTTTAGGGTTAAAACATTCACAAAATTATAACTATGCCACTTTTAGGATGGTCGGTCCTAAAAACATAATTACAAGCAAATGAAAAGTGTTCCAAAAACTTACAACATAAATAGACTAAAGAAAATAAATTACAAGTAAAAATAGTCTTCAACATGCTAATTCTTCAATAGGATTCGTCGGTCTAGCTCATTGCCGGTTTAGGTCGGTCTATGGATAACCCATAAGCTGAGTTTGAGTAAGTTTGTCCATTGCCCTGTAAAGCATGATAAGTATTCCTATTGGAATATACAATACATGAATAAGAGAAAAGAGGTTAGTAGACAAATAATTCTTAGGTTGATTTGCTCAAAATTGGCCCTCATTACCGAGATTTGAAATTCTTTAGTTCTTACTCTAATGATAGTTTTTTTCGGATTTTGATTCCTATCACTAGGGCTTTGCATGTTTAGCTTAGTTATATTGCTAGTTATGCTGTGCATCCGTCTCCAATGCACATGACATGGGGGGTGTTTAGAGATTCTTCTACAAGTGTAGGCATGAGATAGGTTCCCACATATAGCTCCCTTGAGTTGTTATGAGGTTTCATTAGAGGACGAGATGCCTTTGGCATCTCAATGGAGGATAGCTTAAGACACTACGTAGCACCTCACACATGTTGTTTAGGCATACAAGAATGCATTTGACCATTAGATTCCATAGTAGTTATGTTGTCTTTTTACATTTTTATATTTGCTAGATTATAAAATCTTCATTAACCTATGCACATTTTATTATTAGGTTGTTTGGAAACTTTATCTTGAGGATCTCATCAACATACTATCCCCATTCTACCATGTGGGTAGAGCCATTTGGACAGCTTAGGTGTCATTGATATGCTTTCATATTATAGAGTGATACCACCTAGATTACATCTACCGTTGGTTTGGTGTGTTTTAGCAAGTGCCTGTCAATGTCAACATAGAGCCCTACTTGCACCATATTGATTTATGTGGCCAAATCGACATTGATTGAATAATGCTACATGCATCTTACATTGCCCATTGGGATGACTGTCACTCTTATAGGATCCTATTGGAATATGGTGATGGTGTGTATTTATACTACATCCAGTGGTATAAACGTGCCAACTGCTGCTATGTGAGGCATACTAGAGTAATAATTGGATACTTGATAAGAAAAACACTTACAATATCACATTGACTATATTATATGACTAAGTTGCGCTAAAACTTTTTCTTTCAATTCCTCCAAGATGACACCTATCCCGTATACGTATAGCATTTAATTTGCCTTCAGCAAATTCACTTGTCAATACTAGTGTACAGCTTGTTGAGCATCATGGTGGAGCTATATGTTTCCCTACCACTTAACGTAAGCAGCCACTAGAGGGAGAGGTTACTATAGACTCTGAGTACGTACCTCTAGTAGATCTTGCACCTATACTACCACCGCGCTATAGGGTTAACAGAGTAAAGGTTGGAGGAGGATGACGGAGGGATGAGCAGATCTATCATGATCACACTCCCCCAAACATCATAGATGATGATGTTATAGGTAGCTTAACTCTTAGTACCAACTCATTCATCATCCTTTGTAGGCATTCTATTAGCGGTCCCATTCCTAACCCACTCGCTCTATGAAGGTTATGTCACTATCTACTGGATATTGGTGACAGCTCATAACCTTTGGTATAATGGAGTCCAGTTCCTCCACATGACTTTAACAAGCCCTTGCAATTGCTTGTAGCATAAGAGTCATAGGCTCTTCCCACCTCTAATGTAAGATGAATTGAGCATAAATCTATCATGACTAGAATCACTAGATTATTTACTAAGAGTGAGAATAAGATGAGATAGAGTTATTTATGACTTATTTTGAAAATTTTTATGGATATTAGAGACGTTGTACAAGATGTATGCTCTTCAAATCATATCAAATTATAAATTTATAAACCTAAAGATATCCAATGATTGATCTAAGCAAGTGTACCTATCTAATGTAATATGGATTTTAGTGGGTGTCGTCCTCAAGGATCTTAAAAATAAGTATTAGTATTACTATTTTTCTACTATCTAGTCTAAATTATAATATGAGATTAATAATTTGAACTACTGATTAACTAATCTAATAACCCTAAGATTAATTATAATTGCTTTAATAGATGAATTCAGTCACAAAAACAAAAACATACCCTTCATTATGATCTACCCTAAGCCTTAGCTTTCTTATATTAAGGTACTAATTAACAAATTGTTTATTCTTTACACTACAAGAATTCTCAATTAAATTAATTACCCCTTCGAGTTAATTAATTCTCAACCCTACATAGAATAGTGGAAACCTCTCCCCCCACTATCACCATATAAGATTTCATTAAAGTTCATAATTCTTAAATAAAGATTTAATTTTTGTGAACAAAATTGAAGTTTTCCTACCTCTATGCAAAACATGCAATTTTTCTATTCATGAAGATCTATCATATTAGATGAAATCTCTTTCTATCTAATAAGAACCATACATGTAATTAATCTACACACATAAATTAATTACAAAACAATTATCGAGTCTGATTTTTTATTCTTCATTCCTAATCCGATCTATACTAGACCCTATGCTCATCTAATGTAAACCCTCGACTTGAGTTAGGAATTTTATTTTATTTTGGAGTTGTCACCCAACTGTGGTTGGGAAAGATTGAATTAGGACTAATTGAGTGGATTAATGCTAATTTGGACCACTAGTCAGCGGGATTTCCTCTTTTCGTTTTTTTGGGAAAGAGGAAATGGAAAACCAGAGTTTTTGGGTTCGGAGGTTAACCTATTAAAACTTTAAGGTTACCACCTTATTCTCCTGAAATCTAAACCTTATCATAATGTCTGTTATTTTATTTTTGTTATCTTTTTATTGTGTTTTTGAATAACTTATTCTAAGAAAATGATTTTTCATTCTTTTTAGAGTTGCCCCAAACGGGTGCCTACGTACCTGCTACTTAGGATCAAACAGGCCTAGTTCGCTTTTCCTAAAAAAACTTTAATGTGTTTATGAATTTTAATTATGAAATTACTTTTGGTTTATGTTTTTATCATTTTAGTATTTTTTTCTAAAGAAATCTAAGCCTAAGCTTTATTATTTTTTTTTTGAAAAATAATGATTTTAAGGAAAAAACCAAATTTGGATTTATTATTATAAAAAACATTTTTCTAAGTGATAAAATTTATTTCCCTATTTTTTAACTTACCTCTAATATATTATTAATTTTTATTAATTTTTTATTTTATTTTATTATTAAATTTTTTAATTTTATTTTTTATTAATTAATTAAAAATCTTCTCTTATATTATTTATCTACCCTAAACTAAAAATCTAAAATTTACCCTTTTTTTTCTAATATATCTTTATCATTTTATTATTATTTTATAATTTTTTATTTTTATTATTATTTTTTTATTTCATTATCATTTTCTATTATTTACTTTAAACTAAATCCTAAAAAAAACTAATCTAAATTCTAATATTTTTTTTCTATTTTTTTGAGTTATAAATAACAAGTAAATAAATAAATAAATTAAAAATAAATAAATAACTAAAAAATAAAAAATACAAAAAAATCGAAAAATCTGACTTACCTGGATCCGGGTCGATGTGCGGGCCAGGTTGGTCGAGTCGAACTGTCACGGCGGCTAGAGGTGCTCGTTGACGACGTTCTAGCGGCCTTTCAAAAAGGTTGAGGAGTCGTTTCCTAGGTTTTTGGGGGTGGGGAACTCAACAGTGGTGGTGGATTTCTCCTAAAAACTCCTCCTGGTGGCAGTTCAAGACTTGATCGCCGATCGTGGCTTGGGGAACTCCGGCGAAGCTTCGATTTCTCTCTTTTTCTCACTTTTGATCCGTGCTTCCATTTGTTGCCTTCATCCTCTATTTATAGCCACAAGGAATTGAGCTGGATAAGCTTGGATTTCCTCCGATTGAGGCAAATAGGATTTCGGTTAAAAAAACCATCTCCGATTTGTGTAAATCCATCAATTTGTTGCGATTTAATTCCAATTGGATGGTGTTTATCCTATTTTAGTTCAAGATTTGTGCAAAAAATCGAATCAAAATGGCCAAAATGCGATTTTTCCCTCACTGGCGACGATCTTGGATGAAGGAGGAAAAAGGTCACGTGCCCGGTGCTTGCGTTCGTGCCAACCAATCAGCTGCTGACACGTGTCTTGGACGAGGAAAAAATGTGCAAAACGCGAAATCTGCTTCCCTCCCGTTTCGAACCCGCAACCTGACCCCCTCCCCGCGCACACAGGGCCATAGCTCGGACAAGCCCACTTACTCATTTTTTTTCATTTTCGCAATTTGCATATATGCAATGCGATTTTTTATTATTTTTGTATTTTTTTGAAATTCCAAAATTTTGTAAAAATCATTTAATCCCTTTTATTACTATTTCTACAATTCTTTTCCAAAATTGATGTATTTTTTGAATATTTTTCCTATTTTTGCTAAATTAGGAAAAAAATGTAAAAAAATGAAAAAAAATTGAAAATTGATTATTATTGATCATTAGGAGAAAAAATGGGGTGTTTACAGCTGTCACTCTTTGTAGTAAAGTTTGAAAAACTTAACTACAAAGACAAGAAAAAACACTATTTTTGGCCTCTTGACTGAATGGATAACACTGTGGTTTGGCTAGTTATTTGGAATTTTGGTCTTTAGTAGGAAAATGCTCCATGAGCTAATAATCCCACGAGCATTTTGTGATGAATGGTACTATTTAGGAAATGGTATGAAACAATCCTAACAATCTGAAGTAATGTATCTTCCCGAAAAGTACTCTATGGGCTGACTAATCGGCGATGAAAAAAATCTTAAGGATTGTCTAGGAATGTGTTATTGTGAGTGGAATAGCTGATGATAGGAAGCGTCTTATTGGACTAGCAACCTTAAAGGGGAGATTGTCTCAAGAAGCACTCTTATGAGCTGGCAACCTGTCAATAGAAGCGTCTGGTTGGACTAGTGACTGTTTGGGGAGAAATACTTCCGAAGAGTGCTCTTATGAGCTGACTAATTGATTATCAACAAATTTGAAAAGTGCTCTCATGAGCTGACTAATCAATAGATTTGAAAAGTGCTTCTATGAGTTGACCAATCGATAGATTCAAAAAGTGCTCTTTTGAGCTAGCTAATCGATAGATTCAAAAAGTGCTCATTTGAGCTAATTAATTGATAGATTCGAAAAGTGCTCCTATGAGCTAACCTTGAGAAAGGGTGTTTAGGAAAGCGCCCCTTTATGGGCTAACTAACCTACAGCGGGAAGACATGCCTCAAAAGGTGCCCCTATGGGCTGACCTTGAGAAGGGATGTTTAGGAAAGTGCCTCATTGTGGGTTGACTAACCTATGGTGGGAAGCGTCTTCTTAGACTCGCGACCCTAGGGAAGAAATGTCTCGAAAGGTGCCCCTACGGGCTGACCCTAAGAGAGGATGTTTAGGAAAGTGCCCCCTTATGGGCTGACTAACCTATGGCAGGAAGAAACGTCTCAAAAAGGTGCCCTTATGGGCTGACCCTAAGAGAGGATGTTTAGAAAAGTGCCCCCTTGTGGGCTGACTAACCTATAGTAGGAAGACACGTCTCGAAAGGTGTCCCCATGGGCTGACCCTGAGAGAGGATGTTTAGGAAAGTGCCCCATTATGGGCTGACTAACCTATGCTTTTGAAAATGCTTCTAATGAATGGGTTAAGAGATGTTTTATGATATGTGGATGATAGTTATTTATTCTAAGATGCTTACCAATTTATCGCGGATAGCAACCAAACAACCGAACCTTCATGCTGGTTTGCTTCTCCTTTGCTTACTCTTGCTTTAAAACAGGGCTGAGGGTCTTGATGTGCTTCCTTTCTTATGCGCATGGCGCTTGTGATTGTAGTATTATCCTACTAATGTACCAGGTTTAATGCTCAAAAGTAGGTAGAATTATATCACAAAATTTATTGAGATTCATTATTATTTCAATGTTCATCATTCATTGGTGAAGTGATGGGTAATGTGTTTAAGAATGTTTGTTTTAATGAGAATTGGTTGGAATTATCGATCATTTAGAGACATTAACTTTGCTTGTAAAAAATGAAAACTGGACTCAACGAAACTTGAATTGAATATTGGCATTCATAAACATTGACAAAATTTCAATTTCCTTGCCTAAGGATAGTATACTTTAATAGCATCTACATTAATGGGATCTCTCAATTCTAGACCATCCATTTGAGCTAATATCAGAGCACCTCCTGATAATACTTTCTTTACAACATATGGACCCTCATAGTTTGGGGTAAACTTCCCTCTGGAATCTTGAGCATTCGGGAGAACTTTCCTTAACACCAAATCCCCTTCTTTGAAACATCGAGGCCTTATTTTCTTGTTAAATGCTCGGGCCATCCTTTGTTGGTAACACTGGCCGTGACATAATGCAGTGAGTCTTTTTTCGTCAATCAAATTCAACTAATCAAGCCTCTTCTTCACCCAGTCCGATTCATTTAACTACGCTTCTGATAGAATTCTAAAGCATGGTATTTCGACCTCAACTGGTAGAACTGCCTCAGTACCATATACTAGAGAATACGGAATAACTCCAGTAGATGTTCTAATTGAGGTCCTGTAGGCCATGAGGGCGAATGGAAGCATCTCGTGCTAGTCTTTGTAAGTGATTGTCATCTTTTTGATGATTCTTTTGATATTCTTGTTGGCTGCTTCCACTGCCCCATTCATCTGAGGTCGGTAAGGAGTTGAATTTCTATGATTTATGTGGAATTGTTGACACAAATTTGTCATCGACTTCTTGTTGAGATTGGTACCATTATCGGTGATGATTGACTCAGGAACTCCATATCGGGATATTATGTCCCTCTTCAAGAATCGAACTATCACTCCTTTGTGACATTGGCATATGATGAAGCCTCCACCCACTTGGTGAAGTAATCAATGGCTACCAATATAAATCTGTAGCCATTGGATGCTGTTGGAGTGATTAGACCAATGATGTCGATTCCTCACATGGAGAAAGGCTATGGTACAGACAACAAATGTAACTTGTTGGGTTGAGCATTTATTCGGTTTGCGTAGACTTGACACAAGTGATAGTGCTTGACATATTTGATGCAATCCGATTCCATGGTTAGCCAATATTAGCCCAATCTCATGATTTTTCGGGTCAACATGTAGCTGTTCATGTGAGGTCCACATACTCCATGCACTTCTCTCATCAGTTCACATGCCTAATTTCTATCCACACATCTTAGCAATGTGGTATCGGGCGATCTTTTGTAAAGCACGGGCCCATTTAATAAGAAATGACTTGCTAATCTTCTGAATGTTCTTTGGTCATTTTTGCTAGCCATTTCAGGGTATTTAGTTTCTTAGAGAAAAGTTTTGATGTCGTGATACCAAGGCTTATCATCTTGTGCTTTTTCAATTATCAAATAGTAGGCGAGCCGATTTTCGGTCTCTATTTTCAATGGTTGGACTTCGACTCCCCCTATTATCTGAATTATGGATGCTAGTGTGGCGAGTGCATCTGCAAACTGATTCTGAGTTCTCGGGATGTATGTGAAGGTGATTGCCTCGAATTCATCAATTAGCTCTATCAAATGTTGATGGTATGGTACTAATTTAGGGTCTTTAGTTTTGTACTCCCCTTTTGTCTATAATATGATGAGTGAAGAATCGTCGTACACTTTTAATTCACGAATTTCCATGTGGCAAGCCATTTTTAGGTCGAGGATGCATGCCTCATATTCCGCGATATTATTAGTATATGGAAAAGTGAGTCTTGTTGCTAAAGGGAATTGTGTTCCTTCTGGTGATATCAACACTGCCCCGATCCCATAATCGAATACATTGGCAGCTCCATTAAAGAACATCTTCCACTTAGGGTTCTAGTCTATCCCACAATCTTCTACTGGTGCACCTTCCACTGTTAATATATTTTCATCAGGGAATTGGGCTTATGGTTCTTGGAATCTCCCTCAATTGGGTGTTCCGCCAACTGGTCGGCTAAAGATTGCCCTTTTATCGAATTTTGATTTATATATGTGATATCAAATTCTGATAAGAGCATTTGCCATTTGGATATTCTCCCTAGTAAAACGGGCTTCTCTGCCAAGTACTTCAAAGGATCATGTCTTATCAGTAACTCGATGGGGTAGTAAAGGGTATATTGCCTTAATCGATGCATGACCCAAATCAGAGCACAATAAGTTCTCTCTACTTCTGAATACCTTTGTTCCCCATCTATCAATTTCTTGCTTAGATAATATATGGAATGCTCCCTTCCCTGTTCATCTTTCTGCCCCAACATGCACCCTATGGATTTAGGGAGTATCGTGAGGTATAAGAATAAGGGTTTCCCTTGTTTTGGGACAATCAAGACTGGAGGTTTTATGAGATAGTCTTTTATTGTTCTAAATGCTTCTTCACATTCATCGTCCCATTTTATTGCAACATTCTTTTTTAGCAAACAGAATAGTGGACGGCATTTGTCTGTGAGCTGCGAGATGAAATGAGCTATGTAATTCAATCTTCCTAACAAACCTCTTACCTCTTTGATAGTACATGGAGAAGGTAGCTCCAGTATGGCCTTTACTTTATCAGGGTCGATTTTAATGCCTTCCCGGCTTATGACAAACCCTAACGGCTTGCTTGTCGTGACCCCAAAAGTGCACTTCTCTGGATTTAACTTAAGTTGAAATTTTCTCAACCGCTTGAACAACTTCCTCAAAATAACTACATGGCTTTCTTCTTCTTTAGACTTGGTTATCATATTGTCGATGTATACTTCGACTTCTCGATGCATCATGTCATGAAGTATTGCGATCATGGCTCTTTGATACGTTGCCCCAGCATTTTTCAAACCAAAAAGCACGACGTTGTAACTGAAATTTTCCCTTGTTGTGATGAAAGTCGTTTTAGTTTTATCCTCTTCAGCCATTTTTATTTGATTATATCTTGAGAAACCGTCCATAAATGAGAAAAGATGGTTTCCTACAGTGTTGTCTACTAGAACATCGATGTGAGGTAGGGGGAAGTTATCTTTTGGCGTGGCTTGGTTTAAGTTCGGAAGTCTATGCATACGCGTACTTTTCCATTCTTTTTTAGAACGGGGACTATGTTCGCTACCCATTCCGGATAGTCAGATACTTCAATGAACCCTGCTTCTAGTAGTTTCTTGACTTCCTCTTTAATTTTTAGTAAGATGTCAGGCCTAAATCTTCTCAATTTCTGTTTTTTAGGTTTAACATCTTCCCTTGTAAGAAGCTTGTGAACTACTATTGATTGGTCTTATCCTAGCATGTTGCCATATGACCAGGCAAACACATCTGCATACTCAGTTAATAGCTCGATTATCTCGCGTTTTTGCTCAGCACTTAAACTGGTCCCGATCTTGAGGTTTTTAGGTTGCTCAGCGCTTCCTAGATTTACTGTCTCTATCGGCTTGTCAATTGAAATCCACTTTGTTCATGTTTTTACCAATTTTCTTGTATTATTTCGTGGTCAAGGACATTGCCTCCAATGGTTGACCCAGCAGTGTTGGAAACGATATCAGTGTTTTCATTTCTTACCTGTGCGAAATGTCCCTGACGTTCGACGGTAGGGAATCTGGGTGAAGTGAAACGAGAGTATGTATATAACCAAAAAACAAACGAATGAATTGCAATTTATTGAATCTGAAAAGAAACCACAATAAAATTTTGTTTAATAATTGTTCCCTATCCTTGAGCTGACTTAGTGCTATTAATAAGGTAACAGAACCAATTATTGAGAGTTGGATGCTGCTCGGACGTGCGAGGGGTCGGGCTCCCATTGCTGACGTCAGCTTCGCTTATCCTTAGCTCTTGAATGGTAGTTGCTTGTATGAATGATTGTTGGAGGGGCGAAAAACGCATCTGAGTATCTCTTGGGTTCTCTTTTCTCCTGCCTTTGACACCTCTGGCTTGCACCTCTTCTTAGGCTGTAGGAATGTACGCTAGTCCAAACGTCCCTTGCTGCCCCTCCTTGAACTGATGGCCCTCCTTGCTGGTTACCACATTCACCTCATTGAATATTTGGAGGTCAAATTCTTCAGAACCATCTTCCCCAATGTAGGGTATGGCGGTTTCTTTATAGATGGCATAGTCTTGCTCTCCTAGCACGGTGATGATCTGTCTATTTGCAATGAACTTGACTTTTTGATGGAGGATTGAAGGTATGGCTCCAGCGGTATGTATCCACGGCCTCCCCAAAAGCAGATTAAAAGACCTTGGAATGTCGAGGACTTGGAAGGAGATGTGGAATATCTGCAGGCCAATCTCTACCAGCAAGCTTATTTCCCCTACTATGTCTCTCTTCGACCCGTCGAAAGCCCTGACCACCGTTGAGCTTGGTTTGATGTTGCCTGGATTGACCCCCAGTAGGTTGAGGGTAGCCAATGGGCATACGTTGAGAGAAGATCCATTGTCAATGAGTACTCGGGAGATGATTGTGTCGTTGCATTTTACCACCATGAACAACAGTTTTGTATGTTGGTCTCCGTCTTCTCCTAGCTCTTCGGGAGAGAAAGATATCTGGTCCATGGTGAAGATCGAATTTGCCACATGGCTCAATTTGTCTGTTGTGATGCCCTCTGGTACCTTGATCTGTTTGAGCACTTTGAAGAGTGCTTCCCTGTGAGGCTTAGAGGTTGTAAGGAGGCCCATAAGTGATATTTGGGCTGGAACCTTGTTCAGTTGTTCCATGATCTTATATTCGCTCGCCTTGACCATCTTTGTAAATGTAGAGAGCCCCTCTTCTTCTTCTTTTCCTACCTCCGTGTTGGGCTCCTTAGTTGAGATTTTGTATTTTGGGTCATAAATTCTCCCAGAATGGGTGATTCCTCCTACGATAGGGGGTCTTTCTTGATCAAGAGCCCGATAGTCAAATGGTGCCACCTTATACTTCTCTGCGGGTATTAGGACATTGAACACATACCTCTTCTTTGGAATTTACACCTCAGTTGATTGTCCCTCATAGTACTTTACGACTATCGGCTTTTGGTATGATTTTATCATGTTCATGGACTTCTCCCCTCTTTTGGTGGGTTGTCTTCTTTCTCGAATTCGGGCCTCCATCCGCTAGGTGGCCCAAATTCGGTTGGAGTGAAAGAGTAATTTACCAGATACTCAAACTTCCCATGCGATTCGCCTAGGGTATCAACTGTTAGGTCTTCAGCTAACCATCTCTTCTTGATATGTGACTTAGGGATTTCCTCTGGAGTTTGGCGTGGGTGACTTTTTCGTTGCACTATTGCCTTTTACTGTTTTGGGGACTCTTTGGGATCCGGCTCTTCGGATGTGATCATATTGATAGTGGGCTTATGGTTGGGCAGCAGATTAGTGTTGACATTGGGTGCTAGTGTGTTAACAAAGTCCAGCTGCATAATCCCAGCGTCAATTAGATCTTGGATTTTATTTCGAAGCCTCCAGCATCTGTCTGTAGAATGCCCCTCCTGGCCCATATGATAATCACATTTGAGGCTTGAGTCGAAATTTCTGAGCTTGTACTTGTCATTCGGGATCTCGAAGCTAATCAAATTATCCGCTCGCAGCCAAGCGAAAGACCTAGTTGAGCGGGATTGGGATTGGAGTGAATTGTCTCAAGACTCTAGTAGCCTAGGTGTGGTTTGTCGGAGACTGCTGGATTGGGGCGTTTGTAGTCTGGAATGTCGCGCGGGTCCCAACCTTATCTGCTTTACCGAAATTAACTGTGCTGACAGTAGACTCCTTGGCTTTGTTTTCTCCTAAGGGCCTTTGTGATGATGTGACCTTAGGAGGATCTATTGTTTGGAGTCTGCCTGATGTGATGGCATTCTCGACCCGGCACCCTACTGCCACTACCTCTACAAAGCTGGATGACGTCTGGCCCACCGGATGTGAGAAGTAGGTCTTATCGAGAGTGTTGACAAAGATGAATGTTAGCTCTTTTTCAAAAATCGGGGTTGCTACCCTGGCAGCCTGAGCTCTCCAATGTTGAGCATACTCCTTGAAAGACTTAGTGTATCTCTTCCGAACACTTCCTGGGTCGATTATTGAGGGGGCAACTTCAATGTTGAACTTTTATTGGTCATAGAATGCCCAAGGCAATCTTTCCCAGGTATTGACCTGGTTGAAGTCTAGGTGTGCATACTAGACGAGGGTAGGGCCTGTAAGGCTGTCTTGGAAGGTTTGGATTATAAGTTGGTCATATTGGGCATACTTGCTCATTTTCCATACGTACAGCCTTGTATGCATCTTGGGGCATCCCGTACCATCATATTTTTCAAATTCTGGGGTCTTGAACTTCTCTAGGTATACCTCCTCCCCATATGTTGGCAAGCTAGTGGTCCCTGCCTATTCAAAACCGTCAAGCCCCTCTATTGTCTTCATCTTATTAGCCAGCTGTTGAAAAAGTCTCTTTTCCATCTCCTTTTGCCTGTCCTCCATTTCCCTCTTTATGTCATTAGAGGTCGGACCCAGGTTGGCTTTCGGTTTATACTCAAAAGCCGGGTTGGGTGGGAATTGATTTCTTCGCTAACCCACTTTCCCCTTTCTCGCCCCTGAGTGTTCTTCCTGAGTTGGTTGGGTGGTGCGAAGGAGGCCAATGCTCTCAGTCAGGAGGTAGACTTGTGCAGCCAGCTGCTGGACCGTTTGTTCTAGGGATACGATCCTAGGATCTAAGGCGGCGTCAGCACTTGTGTTGTTGCGGTTATCGCTGTTGTTGCCACTGTTTGCCATTCTGGTTCTTGAGCGAGTGCAGATTGGGCTTCTTGGTGGATTTGGTTGTTTAGGAGCTATCTTTGATACCTGGCGCGCATTTTTCTTAGTATGATGCGGTATGTAAATATGATGCATGTATCACACAGATGCCAAAATAAAGGGGCCAATAATCGATTAATGATATAATATTGAAACTTTATTTTCATTAATGTTGGAAACTCGGAGTTCTATACTTGAAATAAATGAAAAAGTACAATAGTAATCTATTTCCTAGTTCTCTTGGTCTTCTATTGCGTAGGCGCCGGTTTTCCATTGACAATAGCTTCCCACTCTCTAACTCTAGCTTGGGTCTTTTCCAGTTGAGCTTCCAAGGCCTTGTTCCTTTGATCAGATTCTTTGAATCGGCCCTTCCAAATATCCTTCTTGTAGTCTGCAGCTTCGAAATATACTTCCATCCGAGCCCTGACTTGCTCCAGATAGGTTCTCAGCTTTGGGTTTACTTTGTTTGGCTTAGGTTGGGTGATATCTGGGACATGGTTTGCCCTTTTCCCTGTTTGATATAGCTGGTGGATTACGAAATCCTTGGTGGCTCGGTGCTTGCCTACTTTGCCATCCAGCTCTCTGAAGTCTACATTAGGACTCTCGATTCGGGCTTCCTATAGTGCTTTGACCTTTGCTAGCTTGGCAAACTTCTTGGCTACTAGTAAATTTGGGTCTCGATACTCGAATGTGATTGCTTCTAGCGAAGGCCGATAAACTATGTCTTGAATAGTACCGAATTGACAGACCACCGAGTTGGGATGATAACCTATACATCCGCTGATATCGATTAAAGGTACAGCCTGAAAGTTGCTGCAAGTTAGGATGACTTTGTTGCAGCAACTCCATCTAACTGTCCATAGGATGTCGTCGGCATTGAAACCCTTAAGCACTTCTACCTAATTGTGGCTAGTAAGGTCGTCAGGCAGCTTTATCTTCTCTATGCATGAGTCCACGGGTCCACTTGTTGGGCTAAAGTTTTCCGGACTAGGTTCAGCCCGAAACATTTGAGGTGGCTCACAAACCAGATTAGGATGAGGTTGATGTTTGAGCGGAGGATCCCGTGGCCCTTTTTCTTGACAAAGTTTAAGTTTCGGATCTATTCAGCCAGTAGAGCTGAGATGTAAGATTTTCCTTCCAGGAATTGGGCCACCAGTTCTGCAACTCTATAATGGACATAAAAAGTTCCGGTGGGAAAGAGTATGGTAGCGAAGGCTGTCAGGATGAAAGCACTCACCCTCCTCTGTTTATAGCTCTTGGGGTCCCCACATAATATGTCTTTTCTATCCCCATTATCTTCCTAGGCTATGAACCAGGCTTCTAACTCATCCATCCGTATGCAATATCCATTACAGTTCACTAAGGCTTTGTTGATTGCTGTCTTGCGGATACCCAGAAGTCTGTTGAAGATACCGGCTGGCCTAGTCTCAAGATCTAGCATATACACTTCGCTGGTTAGTGTTGGAGCTTGTAGAAGTTAGGTGTATTCTTCCAAACTGGGAGTGATCTCGTGTGGCCCAATGAAGAAAGTTGCGTGCTCTACTTCCCATAGATGGAAGATGGCTTGTATCAAGGGTAAGTTCATTTCCATCTTCATCAGTGAGAGAATGGGCCCTATCTTCTGCTGAATAAAGGCCTACTCTTCCAGGTTGTACAGAGTAAACTAGTGGTCCAGCACCAATTTTGGTCCAAAGGTTTGCAGACTAGGATCTCTTTGCGGAGGAGGCGGTCGATTGTCGAACTAATCATCTATTACAACAGAAATTTTTAATTACAAAAAGAACTATATTATAATGACAGCATTACAGGGAAGTGTATCTAAACTCCATGAATAGAATAAAAGTATTACATCATTACTCGATTGTCAGCCCATGACTTTGTGTATGCAGATAGGTAGGTTCTAACAGGTCCCCAAGTTCTATGGCCTCTCGCATTCTCGAAGAAATGGATCTCAAGCCAGATCGAAGCATTGGGTGGGGTAGCCTAATCAGTCCCAAATGGTGATCATATCGCTTCACTCAAAACCTACACCATGGCCCCCCGTCTTAGGGTCCTAAGACGGTTCGGGTTTGACCGTATCTACTCACACAATTTACATGCATGCAGACTCAACAATAAAAGCAAATAACCGAACCCTAAATCTAATTAAATCCCTGAAAGGTTAGCAACAAGCCAAAAAAGACATTTATTAAAAAAAGTGATTCGAGGAGATTCAGGTGGCTAGCCTACTAGGGATCGTCCCCAGTGGAGTTGCCATCCTATCGAGTCTAATTTTTTATTCTCCATTCCTAATCCGATCTATACTAGACCTTATGCTCATCTAATGTAGACACTCGACTTGAGTTAGGAATTTCATTTTATTTTAGAATCGCCACTCGACTGTGGTTGGGAAAGATTGAATTAGGACTAATTGGGCAGATTAATCATAATTTGGATCATTAGTTAGCGGGATTTCTTCTTTTCATTTTTTGTGAAAGAGGAAATGGAAAACCAGAGTTTCTGGGTTCGGAGGCTAACCTATTAAAACCTTAAGGTTACCACCCTATTCTTTTGAAATCTAAACCTTATCCTAATGTCTTTTATTTTATTTTTGTTATCTTTTTATTGTGTTTTTAAATAACTTATTCTAAGAAAATGATTTTTCATTCTTTTTAGAGTTGTCCGAAACGGGTGCCTACATACCTGCTACTCAGGATCAAACGGGCCGTAGTTCGCTTTTCCTGAAAAAACTTTAATGTGTTTATGAATTTTAATTATGCAATTACTTTTGGTTTACGTTTTTATCATTTTAGTATTTTTTTCCTGAAGAAATCTAAGCCTAAGCTTTATTATTTATTTTTTTTGAAAGATAATGATTTTAAGGAAAAAACCAAATTTGGATTTATTATTATAAAAAAAAAACATTTTTCTAAGTGATAAAATTTATTTCCCTATTTTTTAACTTACCTCTAATATTATTATTAATTTTTATTAATTTTTTATTTTATTTTATTTTATTATTATATTTTTTAATTTTATTTTTTATTAATTTTTATTAATTAATTAAAAATCTTCTCTTATATTATTTATCTATCCTAAACTAAAAATCTAAATTTTACCATTTTTTTTCTAATATATCTTTACCATTTTATTATTATTTTATTATTTTATAATTTTTTTGTTTTTATTATTATTTTTATTTCACTATCATTTTCTATTATTTACTCTAAACTAAATCCTAAAAAAAACTAATCTAAATTCTAATATTTTTTTCTATTTTTTGAGTTATAAATAACAAGTAAATAAATAAATAAATTCGAAAAAATAAATAACTAAAAAATAAAAAAATAAAAAAAAATTGGAAAATCTGACTTACTTGGATCCGAGTCGGTGTGCGGGTCGGGTCGGGTCGAACGGTCACGACGGCTGGAGGTGCTCATTGACGGTGTTTCGGTGGCCTTTCGAGGAGGTTAAGGAGTCGTTTCCTAGGTTTTTGGGGGTGGGGAACTTAACCGTGATGGTGGATTTCTCTAAAAATGCCTCCTGGTGGCGGTTCGAGGTTTGATCGATGGTCGCGGCTTGGGGAACTCTGGCGAAGCTTCGATTTCTCTCTTTTTCTCACTTCTGATCCATGCTTTTGTTTGCTGCCTTCGTCCTCTATTTATAACTGTAAGGAATCGAGCTAGATAAGCTCGGATTTCCTCTGATTGAGGCAAATCGGATTTCGGTTAAAAAAACCATCTCCGATTTGTGCAAATCCATCAATTTGTTGCGATTTGATTCCAATTGGATGATGTTTATCCTATTTTAGTTAAATATCTGTTGGATTTATGCAAAAAATCGAATCAAAACGGCCAAAATGCGATTTTCCCCCCGCCGGCGACGATCTCGGATGAAGGAGGAAGGTCACGCGCCCGACGCGTGCATTCGTGCCAGCCAATCAGCTGCTGACACGTGTCCTAGACGAGGAAAAAATTTGCAAAACGTGGAATCTGCTTCCTCTGCATTTTGAACCTGCGACCTGACCCCCTCCCCACGCGCATAGGGCCAAGGTTAACCTATTAAAACCTTAAGGTTACCACCCTATTCTTTTGAAATCTAAACCTTATCCTAATGTCTTTTATTTTATTTTTGTTATCTTTTTATTGTGTTTTTAAATAACTTATTCTAAGAAAATGATTTTTCATTCTTTTTAGAGTTGTCCGAAACGGGTGCCTACATACCTGCTACTCAGGATCAAACGGGCCGTAGTTCGCTTTTCCTGAAAAAACTTTAATGTGTTTATGAATTTTAATTATGCAATTACTTTTGGTTTACGTTTTTATCATTTTAGTATTTTTTTCCTGAAGAAATCTAAGCCTAAGCTTTATTATTTATTTTTTTTTGAAAGATAATGATTTTAAGGAAAAAACCAAATTTGGATTTATTATTATAAAAAAAAAACATTTTTCTAAGTGATAAAATTTATTTCCCTATTTTTTAACTTACCTCTAATATTATTATTAATTTTTATTAATTTTTTATTTTATTTTATTTTATTATTATATTTTTTAATTTATTTTTTATTAATTTTTATTAATTAATTAAAAATCTTCTCTTATATTATTTATCTATCCTAAACTAAAAATCTAAATTTTACCATTTTTTTTCTAATATATCTTTACCATTTTATTATTATTTTATTATTTTATAATTTTTTTGTTTTTATTATTATTTTTATTTCACTATCATTTTCTATTATTTACTCTAAACTAAATCCTAAAAAAAACTAATCTAAATTCTAATATTTTTTTCTATTTTTTGAGTTATAAATAACAAGTAAATAAATAAATAAATTCGAAAAAATAAATAACTAAAAAATAAAAAAATAAAAAAAATTGGAAAATCTGACTTACTTGGATCCGAGTCGGTGTGCGGGTCGGGTCGGGTCGAACGGTCACGACGGCTGGAGGTGCTCATTGACGGTGTTTCGGTGGCCTTTCGAGGAGGTTAAGGAGTCGTTTCCTAGGTTTTTGGGGGTGGGGAACTTAACCGTGATGGTGGATTTCTCTAAAAATGCCTCCTGGTGGCGGTTCGAGGTTTGATCGATGGTCGCGGCTTGGGGAACTCTGGCGAAGCTTCGATTTCTCTCTTTTTCTCACTTCTGATCCATGCTTTTGTTTGCTGCCTTCGTCCTCTATTTATAACTGTAAGGAATCGAGCTAGATAAGCTCGGATTTCCTCTGATTGAGGCAAATCGGATTTCGGTTAAAAAAACCATCTCCGATTTGTGCAAATCCATCAATTTGTTGCGATTTGATTCCAATTGGATGATGTTTATCCTATTTTAGTTAAATATCTGTTGGATTTATGCAAAAAATCGAATCAAAACGGCCAAAATGCGATTTTCCCCCCGCCGGCGACGATCTCGGATGAAGGAGGAAGGTCACGCGCCCGACGCGTGCATTCGTGCCAGCCAATCAGCTGCTGACACGTGTCCTAGACGAGGAAAAAATTTGCAAAACGTGGAATCTGCTTCCTCTGCATTTTGAACCTACGACCTGACCCCCTCCCACGCGCATAGGGCCAAGGTTAACCTATTAAAACCTTAAGGTTACCACCCTATTCTTTTGAAATCTAAACCTTATCCTAATGTCTTTTATTTTATTTTTGTTATCTTTTTATTGTGTTTTTAAATAACTTATTCTAAGAAAATGATTTTTCTTTCTTTTTAGAGTTGTCCGAAACGGGTGCCTACATACCTGCTACTCAGGATCAAACGGGCCGTAGTTCGCTTTTCCTGAAAAAACTTTAATGTGTTTATGAATTTTAATTATGCAATTACTTTTGGTTTACGTTTTTATCATTTTAGTATTTTTTTCCTGAAGAAATCTAAGCCTAAGCTTTATTATTTATTTTTTTTGAAAGATAATGATTTTAAGGAAAAAACCAAATTTGGATTTATTATTATAAAAAAAAAAAATTTTTCTAAGTGATAAAATTTATTTCCCTATTTTTTAACTTACCTCTAATATTATTATTAATTTTTATTAATTTTTTATTTTATTTTATTTTATTATTATATTTTTTAATTTTATTTTTTATTAATTTTTATTAATTAATTAAAAATCTTCTCTTATATTATTTATCTATCCTAAACTAAAAATCTAAATTTTACCATTTTTTTTCTAATATATCTTTACCATTTTATTATTATTTTATTATTTTATAATTTTTTTGTTTTTATTATTATTTTTATTTCACTATCATTTTCTATTATTTACTCTAAACTAAATCCTAAAAAAAACTAATCTAAATTCTAATATTTTTTTCTATTTTTTGAGTTATAAATAACAAGTAAATAAATAAATAAATTCGAAAAAATAAATAACTAAAAAATAAAAAAATAAAAAAAAATTGGAAAATCTGACTTACTTGGATCCGAGTCGGTGTGCGGGTCGGGTCGGGTCGAACGGTCACGACGGCTGGAGGTGCTCATTGACGGTGTTTCGGTGGCCTTTCGAGGAGGTTAAGGAGTCGTTTCCTAGGTTTTTGGGGGTGGGGAACTTAACCGTGATGGTGGATTTCTCTAAAAATGCCTCCTGGTGGCGGTTCGAGGTTTGATCGATGGTCGCGGCTTGGGGAACTCTGGCGAAGCTTCGATTTCTCTCTTTTTCTCACTTCTGATCCATGCTTTTGTTTGCTGCCTTCGTCCTCTATTTATAACTGTAAGGAATCGAGCTAGATAAGCTCGGATTTCCTCTGATTGAGGCAAATCGGATTTCGGTTAAAAAAACCATCTCCGATTTGTGCAAATCCATCAATTTGTTGCGATTTGATTCCAATTGGATGATGTTTATCCTATTTTAGTTAAATATCTGTTGGATTTATGCAAAAAATCGAATCAAAACGGCCAAAATGCGATTTTCCCCCCGCCGGCGACGATCTCGGATGAAGGAGGAAGGTCACGCGCCCGACGCGTGCATTCGTGCCAGCCAATCAGCTGCTGACACGTGTCCTAGACGAGGAAAAAATTTGCAAAACGTGGAATCTGCTTCCTCTGCATTTTGAACCTACGACCTGACCCCCTCCCCACGCGCATAGGGCCAAGGTTCAGACTAGCTGGGCTAGCCCACTTACTCGTTTTTTTTTTTTTTTTTTTTTTTTTTTTGCAATTTGCATATATGCAATGCGATTTTTTTATTATTTTTGTATTTTTTTTGAAATTCCAAAAATTTGTAAAAATCATTTAATCCCTTTTGTTACTCTTTCTACAATTATTTTCCAAAATTGATGTATTTTTCCTTTTTATTTTATTTTTTGAATATTTTTCCTATTTTTGCTAAATTAGAAAAAAAATGTAAAAAAATGAAAATTGATTATTATTAATTATTAGGGGCAAAAATGGAGTGTTTATAACAATCAAAATACATGATTAGGTACAAAGGCATAAACTTTTTATTAATCAATAAATAATTTAATCACAAGATTTAGAATTTCACAAGATGTAGGGTATATGAATTTACTTCTTCATGGAATTTACAATAAGTATAAAGACTCCAGAGGAATAATAGGTAATCATAATGAAAAGAATAACCCCTTATAGATGTTTTGTGATGTCTAATGATGCTCCAACAATTTCTCTATTCAAGTTTGTAACTTTACTTTCCTAGGGTTTTTAGAGTGACTAAGGATGATAAATTGTGAAATAAATTGAGTATTTATAGTTTTAGAAAAAGGTGTAGCATGTATGACCTACTGCAAGCCCGTGCTCAAGATTGTATACTTTGGAGCAAAGTAAAATTCTAGCGTTCAAGGCTTTGCATGGCCTCTTGCACGGCCGTACTCGGGATTGTGCACTCTGGAATTCCTTCATTTTCTTCTCTAGTCAAATTTCCTCCATCAGCACTACTCTCTATACAACTTGTGCAACAGGTAAGGTACATTTTCAAGATGTATTCTGATTACTTTTTACCCTCTAACTTTAATGTCTACATGGTCATACTGAAGGTTATGTACACGTGGAAATCACTCTTTTCTATACTTTGCCAAATTTCACCTCGTTTTTGCTCAAATATTCTTTAAATCCTTCAATTGTCCTATTTAAACCCTGAAATCAAATATTAAGCACTTAATTATCCTTTTTTTGTGTGATAAATTCACATAAATTTCATATAAAATTATATTTAATAAGTACTAGAAATAAGGATCTTTTGATACTTATCAAACTTCTCTACACTTAACCGTTTACTTATCCTTAAGCAAACAAAATAAGGATAAGAGAAAGATCCTATAATCAATTATACACATTATGAACTTCAAATCACAAACAACATTCTTTACTCAATTAATCCTTAGTGACTTGTTAATGCTTATCGCTCAAACCTACCATAATTGTATGTATACTTGACTTACAATATTTAGATTTTTTAGATTAATCAAAGTAAATTAAACCATTACCCTCATCGTTTAGCAACTACGTTCAAAGTCACGGAGAAGATAACAAATCAAACAAAGTTAAAGCTGCTCAGTCAATTATTATTAATTTGATTTTTTTTCAATTTAATTCAATTGGATAGAGCCAAGTAACTAATGTAGCCGACTTTCAACCATTAATCTTGGGCTCATCACTCAAGTTAACTAACATTATCCCCTCAATGGAGGGTGCTCTTATAGGTTTATTTATCTAAGTTACAAGAGTCGCTAAACTTGCCTTTTTGATATCCCTTAAAGGTATGGTAATTTCATTAGTTGGTCGGTCTTAAGACAAATGACCTTAGGTGATTAAGTTTTAAAGGGATCTCATTAAACCTCCCTTCCTTAATACATAGGGACTCAATAATGATACTCATAACTTAGGTAAACCAAGTCATTGGAGTAGGGGCTTTTTTTTTTTTTCAATTTAAATACTTAATTTATTTTCAAAGAGATCGTTTCAAAAAGAGATTACCAAGTTAGCAATTTCACATGCTCCTTTCACAAAAAGTTAAAAGAGCTCTCAAAATGATTGAATATTAAGTATAATAGCTAGTCAGCTTAAAAACATAACCAATTCACTTAAAACTAAGGATTTCCATTTACTTCATAACTCAAAATTCAGTTATTAAATAGCAAGTAGATTTACCCTACTTAGATTTTATTATAAAACTCTAGCTAAGTATACTAAGCCCAACAATAGGTGATTAAAGTACACAAAGTCATTACTTTTACATATGCTTATATAAGAATGCAACTTTTATATTTTAATGAGCACAATTTCAGGGTTCTCACTTTTCAACAATTCAAAATCAAAATTATAGCTCAATTGCAAACTTGTAAATGGGGGAAATTTGATCAACAAATGCATAAGAAGCATAAACAATTTAGACCCTATTTTTTTGTCTTTATATCCCTTCCCTACACTTATCTAAGACATTGCCTCTAATGTCTTTCCAAAGCAAGCACACATAGGGGGAAAAAAAAAAGAAACCAAAAAAGAAAAACTAAAAAATGAAAACAAAAGTTAGCCTATCCTAGTCTAGAGAATAAAACATTTAGCGAATTCAAATAGAGAGTCTTCCCATAAGGGAGCTCAGTTAGTTACAAACCATAGGTAGAAAATAGAATAAGGGGAGAAACAAAAGAAAGAATGAGGGAGAAATGAAAGTACAAATATATACACGGAAACTTTACCCGGGCTTCTACACTGTCATGCTTGGGGCCGCATGTAAATCCTTAAAGAGCTATCCAATTGTGCTTTGCCTTCTACACGATTGTTCTCAAGGTCGTACAAGGCTTCAAAAAGGCATCTGTGAGCTTTTGCTTTTGGGGCACAAAGTGCCCTATCTCATGCACAGTTGTGCTCGGGGCCGTATAGGGTTCTAAAAAGGGTCTAGAAGCTCCTCTTCATGTGTGCACTACTTTGAGCACTACTTATGGTCAAAGTTGTGTAGGTGTTTAAAAATTGTATAAAAAGCAAATAAAAACTCTTTAAGCTATTTGATCCATGTGTTTGTTCAATGTGCACCTTTCCATTAGTGAAAGAGCATGAAAATGACTTATTAGGTACACTTGAAAAGTAAAGCTTGAATTTTCTTACTTGTCATTAATGCTTCTCCATACCTAAGGATCGACTCTCATTCCCTTTAAGTAAGCTAACTTACTCTCCCATAAATTTGCAATTTTTTTTTTTTTAGCAAAAAAGATTAAGGATAGTGAAACAAAAGGAACTTAACATACCTAAATGACTCATGAGTTGCCTCCTAAGAAGCACACTTCTTTAACATCATTGGCTCGACATCCTTCACTTTTTCAACTAAATATCCAGTAATTGGAGTCTAAACTCCTCTCGATATTCATGTTCTATTCCATCTCCCACGTACAACTTCAGTTTATTGCCATTCACTTTGAAATCATCATTCTTTGGATGTTTGAGCTCCACTCTATCATGTGGGAAGACCTTCTTGACTATAAAAGGACCAAACCATCTTGACTTTAATTTTCTGGGAAAAATTTTCAACCAAGAATTAAACAAAAGCACTTGGTCCCCTTCTTTGAACTCTTTTGGATGGAGAATGTGCGTATCATGGTATTTATTTATCCTCTCTTTGTATATCTTCATATTCTCATATGCTTGCCTTCTCCACTCGTCAAGTTTATTTAATTGTAGTCTCCTCTTTAATCCAACAATTTCAAAGTCAAAATTTTCCACTTTGATTGCCCAATATGCCTTGTATTTAATCTTTACCGGAAGGTGGCTTGACTTCCCATAAACTAACCTATAGGGAGTAGTCCCTAAAAGTGTTTTGTAGGCTATTCTATATGCCCACAAGAAATCATTAAGCTTCTTTGCCCAATCTCTTCTATGATGTTGTACCCTTTTTTTTAGAATTCTTTTCAACTCACAATTGGAGACTTCCACCTATTTTCTTGTTTAAAGGAGGTAAGGTGTAGCAATTCAATGTGTAACACCATATTTCCTTAACACCTTCTCCATTTATGCATTGAAAAAGTGTGCTCCCCTATCACTTATAATGGCTTTAGGGGTTCTAAAATAAGAGAAGAACTTCTTAAGGATCTTCACAACTACTTAAGCATTGTTTGTAGGCAGAGCTTGTACCTCAACCCATTTAGACATATAGTCCATTGCTATCAATATGTACTTGTTCCCAAAAGAAGTAAGAAATGGTCTAGCGAAGTTAATACCCCATAGGCTAAAGACCTCACATTCTAGAATAAAGCTCATCTTTCCTTGATATGTTCTTTACCCATTGACATTTATCACATGTGACGCAGTGATGATAAGCATCTTTAAATATTATAAGCCAATAGAAACCGGCCTCTAAAACTTTTGTGTAGTTTGGTTAGCTGAATAATGACCACTAGTAGGGTCAAAGTGACAATCACTGAGAATCTTCCATCCCTTTTCATGTAAGACACATCTCTTTATAACTTGATCTCCACAAACCGGAAAAAGAAAAAGGTCCTCCCAGTAATAGTATTTAAGTTATGAAAAGAACTTCCTTCTTGTATGATAATCAAGGTCATTGGGGAGAATTCTCGCTCTCAAATAATTTTCAAAGTCTATAAATCATGGGGTTTCTAGGTTCATTTGCTGATAAATTACATATAGCTTTTCTTTAGGGAAGGAGTCATTAGTATCCTCCTCTTTAAGCTCCTCTAAACAAGGATTCTCAAGTCTTGAGAGATGGTCAACTACTAGATTCTCTACCCCCTTTTCATTGCAAATCTCTGAGTTAAATTCTTGTAAGAGCAAAATCCACTAGATAAGCCTGAGCTTCACATCTATTTTAGTCAACAAAAATATAAAGGCGGAATGATTAGTGTAGATAGTGACCTTAGATAGAATTAAATATGACTTAAATTTATCAAATGCAAACACCACAACCAGCATCTCCTTCTCCGTGGTAGTGTAATTTACTTGAGCATTATTAAGAGTCTTTTTAGCATAGTAGATAGGTTGGAAATGTTTGTCCTGCCTTTGTCCCAAGACAACCCCAATTGCATAATTGCTCGCATCATACATGAGTTCAAAGGGTGAGTTCTAGTCCGGAGCTATCGTAATATGAGCATTTGTTAGTCTTAGCTTGAGCACATCAAAGGTGTGTTAGCATTTAAGGGTAAAGTTAAAAAACACATCCTTCTCTAAAAGCTTAGTTAGTGGTTGGGCTATTTTGGAGAAGTCTTTCATAAAGTGTCTATAAAAACTGGTATGGCTTAGAAAACTTCTTATGGCCTTGACTGAATTTGGTGTGGGAAGTTTGTCAATCACATTAACTTTTGCTCGATCAACTTTAATGCCCTTATGGGAAACTTTGTAACCAAGTACAACACTGATGTGCCTAACCACTCTTAAAAGCACATCCAAAAGACTTAAGAAAAGATATCTCAAGTCTAGGCAAAATCGGATCCCAAAAATGGCACTTTTCTAATGAACCCTAATGTTAAAATGATGAAACTCAACCTACTAATGATATAATCTGAATACCACAATGGAAATGGCTTCTAATAACACTTCTAATATCATATAATCCACGAAAATCAAGCCTCAATTTGACAAAGAAAACCGTGAAGGAAGATGCCTTTTTTTTTCAAATGGTGAAATTCACGCTAGCAAAGAAATCCTTAATGATGAATTGAATCAACTTGATAATTCTTTCAAATAATCAAATGAATTCGTGTACAATAAGATGTAAACCTGACCAAGAACTATCTCTAATCAACCCTAGATACAACACACTAGAGAAGAAAAGAAATCACAACAAGTAGGAATTGATATGACTCACAAATTCCAATTGTTGCACTCGCCACAATTTCAAGTCTTGGAATTGAAATTGATAAGAGTTGGAACCAAGGTATGAACCTTAATTCACACGTGAAAAGAGAGTGTATGTTCTGCAAAAATAAGCTCCCCTAAACCCTCTCTTAAGCAAGTATTTATACTTGCTACTTCTAGGGTTAAAAAGTGTTAAAATTACAAGTTTGCCACTTTTAAGGTGGCTAACCCTAAATGAAATTACATGGAAATAAAAGTGTCTCAAAACCAAAATACAACCAAAATAGTTCATAAAAGAATAAAATATATAAAGAAATGGTCTTCAAGATGCCGGTCTTCTATAGGATCTATCGGCCCAGCTCATCGCCGGTTCAGGTCGGTCATGGATAACCCACAAGCTAGTTGAGGGAGTTTGTCCATTGCCCTATAGAATATGATAAGTGTGCCTGTTGGAATACACAATACAACAATAATAGAAAAGAGGTTAATATATAAATAATTCCGGGGTCAATCTGCTCAAAATGGGCCCTCAACGCCAAGATTTGAAATCCTTCAGTTCTTGCCCTAATGATAGGTCTTGTCGGATTTTTATTCCTATCATTTCCTCGGGCCTCAAAAAGATTTGTCCTCAAATCTAGTAGATCAAATGTAGTAGAGACTTTGTTTCCTCCTAGCAAGTCACCTGAATAAATATCTCTGCAGAATCCCAATATCTGAAATACTACAGGTAGTGATTGTCTTCTCTCCTCCATTTCCAGGATGTATCTCTTCTGCAACACAAATAATGACCCATTATCCACTAAAGTTACCCCTGTACCAACCTGTTCCACTGAAACTGTTTCCTCTTTTTCTAACTCATCTGTATGTTGCTGATCCTCATGGTCTTCTAATGGTTGGACCAACTGCTCATTACCTTCTAAAACCTCTGATGGTGAACATAATTGTCTCTGAACAGTTTGGCTCTTTGGTGGTCTGCTCGTCTGACTATGATCATCAGGATCCTCTGAAGGTTGGCACATCGGTGTCGGCATCTGCACAGTTTGGTCCTCTGATGGTTTGATCATGTGGCTATGATCCTCAAGATTTTGTGATGGTTGTTTTATCTGTTTTTGCATCTCCTGGACCTCTGATGGTGACATAGGGTTCAATACTATACGTTTACTATCCTTTTTAAACATATAAGTATTTCTATACCCATCATGTAATACCATCCTGTCATACAACCATGGTCTACCAAGTAATATATGGGATGCACAAAGAGGAAGAATATCACATTCAAGCTCATCATAGTACTTGTCCCTATACTGAAGGGTACCCTAGCCCTTTGGGTTACACAAAGACCATCTTGATCATTCAACCAATGTAATGTATAGGGTTTAGGATGTGGGATAGTTTCAAGTTTCAACTTTGATACTAATGATGTAGCTACAACATTAGTACAACTACCGCCATCAATAATAACTGCGCACAAGTTTCCTTGTACCCTACAAGAAGTATGGAACAAGTTTTCTCTTTGTCCTCATCAATGGTTTGAAAAGAAGTCATGTCCCGATGCAATATGTTAGCATAATGAAACATTTCACTAGACATGATTGTACTAAAATCCAACAATACAATAATTATCTTCACACTTCCAAGGTTCAAGTACACAAACAAACCACAAATAAAGTACACTCAACTACTTCCAAGTAGATAGAATTAAATTCAACAACAAGTGTTTAAGTAACTAGTTCAATTACTTTCACACATTTAATGAGTTGTTTGAATTTGAAATTCTATTACTCGCTTTCCTTTTTTGCTAAAGTTTGACACCCACAATGAATCTTAATGTGTAGCACCTTTAATCCACATAAATCCACAAATTTACATCACCACACACACCTTCAATCATGGTGCACTCACTCCACCAATAACTCCACGGCAACAACACAAACAACAACAACAATTAAGATGTATCACTTCCACGGCAACAACAAGGTGAATATTGATTAC
Source organism: Laguncularia racemosa (assembly GCA_037954665.1). Taxonomy (NCBI): domain Eukaryota; kingdom Viridiplantae; phylum Streptophyta; class Magnoliopsida; order Myrtales; family Combretaceae; genus Laguncularia; species Laguncularia racemosa. The sequence goes on from JBBMOL010000004.1 coordinate 6,232,939, forward strand.
AAGTAGTCTTCAACTTCCATGGCAAATAATGAAGACAAAAGATTAATAAGTAGCTTTCCCAAAATGAACTCCAAATCCCACTATAGGCAGCAACTTTCAATTTGAAATTCAAATAAATTCACTTATTGCAAGCCTTCTTCAATTGGTAAGTAATGAATTCAAATTCAAATAGCAATCATTAACTCCCACAACTTAATTGCATGTGTTTGAATTCAAATAATTCCTTACTAACCAAACTTAATGTAATATGCAAATTTAACTTCACAAATTCAGAATTACTCAATGGAATTCAAACAACAAACTTCACAACTCCACACGCCACAAGCTACACGGCAACAATTGGTAAGTTTCACAATTTCAAACAATTTGCTAAGGTAATTTCACTTTGTACTTCTGCTCTTCCACGTGAATTAGCATCCACAAAGTGATATAATAACCTTCCCAAATCAACTCCAATAATCAGCAAATTAAATCCCAATCCAAAACAATTCCGCAATCTCAAACTACAACAACAACAACAACTACACAATTGCGTTTTTTCCACTTGATCAACCCTAATTGTTGATCACTTCCACGAAATTTAATACATCCAATTCCTTCTCTCAACAAGAGCTCTGATACCAAAAAGATGATGTGCCTAACCACTCTTAAAAGCACATCCAAAAGACTTAAGAAAAGATATCTCAAGTCTAGGCAAAATCGGATCCAAAAATGGCACTTTTCTAATGAACCCTAATGTTAAAATGATGAAACTCAACCTACTAATGATATAATCTGAATACCACAATGGAAATGGATTCTAATAACACTTCTAATATCATATAATCCACGAAAATCAAGCCTCAATTTGACAAAGAAAACCGTGAAGGAAGATGCCTTTTTTTTTCAAATGGTGAAATTCACGCTAGCAAAGAAATCCTTAATGATGAATTGAATCAACTTGATAATTCTTTCAAATAATCAAATGAATTCGTGTACAATAAGATGTAAACCTGACCAAGAACTATCTCTAATCAACCCTAGATACAACACACTAGAGAAGAAAAGAATCACAACAAGTAGGAATTGATATGACTCACAAATTCCAATTGTTGCACTCGCCACAATTTCAAGTCTTGGAATTGAAATTGATAAGAGTTGGAACCAAGGTATGAACCTTAATTCACACGTGAAAAGAGAGTGTATGTTCTGCAAAAATAAGCTCCCTCAAACCCTCTCTTAAGCAAGTATTTATACTTGCTACTTCTAGGGTTAAAAAGTGCTCAAAATTACAAGTTTGCCACTTTTAAGGTGGCTAACCCTAAATGAAATTACATGGAAATAAAAGTTTCTCAAAACCAAAATACAACAAAATAGTTCATAAAAGAATAAATATATAAAAGAAATGGTCTTCAAGATGCCGGTCTTCTATAGGATCTATCGGCCCAGCTCATCGCCGGTTCAGGTCGGTCCATGGATAACCCACAAGCTAAGTTGAGGAGTTTGTCCATTGCCCTATAGAATATGATAAGTGTGCCTGTTGGAATACACAATACAACAATAATAGAAAAGGTTAATATATAAATAATTCCGGGGTCAATCTGCTCAAAATGGGCCCTCAACGCCAAGATTTGAAATCCTTCAGTTCTTGCCCTAATGATAGGTCTTGTTGGATTTTTATTCTATCATTTCCTCGGGCCTCAAAAAGATTTGTCCTCAAATCTAGTAGATCAAATGTAGTAGAGACTTTGTTTCCTTCTAGCAAGTCACCTGAATAAATATCTCTGCAGAATCCCAATATTGAAATACTACAGGTAGTGATTGTCTTCTCTCCTCCATTTCCAGGATGTATCTCTTCTGCAACACAAATAATGACCCATTATCCACTAAAGTTACCCCTGTACCAACCTGTTCCACTGAACTGTTTCCTCTTTTTCTAACTCATCTGTATGTTGCTGATCCTCATGGTCTTCTAATGGTTGGACCAACTGCTCATTACCTTCTAAAACCTCTGATGGTGAACATAATTGTCTTCTGAACAGTTTGGCTCTTTGGTGGTTGCTCGTCTGACTATGATCATCAGGATCCTCTGAAGGTTGGCACATCGGTGTCGCATCTGCACAGTTTGGTCCTCTGATGGTTTGATCATGTGGCTATGATCCTCAAGATTTATGTATGGTTGTTTTATCTGTTTTTGCATCTCCTGGACCTCTGATGGTGACATAGGGTTCAATACTATACGTTTACTATCCTTTTTAAACATATAAGTATTTCTATACCCATCATGTAATACCATCCTGTCATACAACCATGGTCTACCAAGTAATATATGGGATGCACAAAGAGGAAGAATATCACATTCAAGCTCATCATAGTACTTGTCTCCTATACTGAAGGGTACCCTAGCCCTTTGGGTTACACAAAGACCATCTTGATCATTCAACCAATGTAATGTATAGGTTTAGGATGTGGGATAGTTTCAAGTTTCAACTTTGATACTAATGATGTAGCTACAACATTAGTACAACTACCGCCATCAATAATAACTGCGCACAAGTTTCCTTGTACCCTACAAGAAGTATGGAACAAGTTTTCTCTTTGTCCCCCATCAATGGTTTGAAAAGAAGTCATGTCCCGATGCAATATGTTAGCATAATGAAACATTTCACTAGACATGATTGTACTAAAATCCAACAATACAATAATTATCTTCACACTTCCAAGGTTCAAGTACACAAACAAACCACAAATAAAGTACACTCAACTACTTCCAAGTAGATAGAATTAAATTCAACAACAAGTGTTTAAGTAACTAGTTCAATTACTTTCACACATTTAATGAGTTGTTTGAATTTGAAATTCTATTACTCGCTTTCCTTTTTTGCTAAAGTTTGACACCCACAATGAATCTTAATGTGTAGCACCTTTAATCCACATAAATCCACAAATTTACATCACCACACACACCTTCAATCATGGTGCACTCACTCCACCAATAACTCCACGGCAACAACACAAACAACAACAACAATTAAGATGTATCACTTCCACGGCAACAACAAGGTGAATATTGATTACAAGTAGTCTTCAACTTCCATGGCAAATAATGAAGACAAAAGATTAATAAGTAGCTTTCCCAAAATGAATTCCAAATCCCACTATAGGCAGCAACTTTCAATTTGAAATTCAAATAAATTCACTTATTGCAAGCCTTCTTCAATTGGTAAGTAATGAATTCAAATTCAAATAGCAATCATTAACTCCCACAACTTAATTGCATGTTTTGAATTCAAATAATTCCTTACTAACCAAACTTAATGTAATATGCAAATTTAACTTCACAAATTCAGAATTACTCAATGGAATTCAAACAACAAACTTCACAACTCCACACGCCACAAGCTACACGGCAACAATTGGTAAGTTTCACAATTTCAAACAATTTGCTAAGGTAATTTCACTTTGTACTTCTGCTCTTCCACGTGAATTAGCATCCACAAAGTGATATAATAACCTTCCCAAATCAACTCCAAAATCAGCAAATAAATCCCAATCCAAAACAATTCCGCAATCTCAAACTACAACAACAACAACAACTACACAATTGCGTTTTTTCCTTGATCAACCCTAATTGTTGATCACTTCCACGAAATTTAATACATCCAATTCCCTTCTCTCAACAAGAGCTCTGATACCAAAAAGATGATGTGCCTAACCACTCTTAAAAGCACATCCAAAAGACTTAAGAAAAGATATCTCAAGTCTAGGCAAAATCGGATCCAAAAATGGCACTTTTCTAATGAACCCTAATGTTAAAATGATGAAATCAACCTACTAATGATATAATCTGAATACCACAATGGAAATGGCTTCTAATAACACTTCTAATATCATATAATCCACGAAAATCAAGCCTCAATTTGACAAAGAAAACCGTGAAGGAAGATGCCTTTTTTTTTCAAATGGTGAAATTCACGCTAGCAAAGAAATCCTTAATGATGAATTGAATCAACTTGATAATTCTTTCAAATAATCAAATGAATTCGTGTACAATAAGATGTAAACTGACCAAGAACTATCTCTAATCAACCCTAGATACAACACACTAGAGAAGAAAAGAATCACAACAAGTAGGAATTGATATGACTCACAAATTCCAATTGTTGCACTCGCCACAATTTCAAGTCTTGGAATTGAAATTGATAAGAGTTGGAACCAAGGTATGAACCTAATTCACACGTGAAAGAGAGTGTATGTTCTGCAAAAATAAGCTCCCCTAAACCCTCTCTTAAGCAAGTATTTATACTTGCTACTTCTAGGGTTAAAAAGTGCTCAAAATTACAAGTTTGCCACTTTTAAGGTGGCTAACCCTAAATGAAAATTACATGGAAATAAAAGTTCTCAAAACCAAAATACAACAAAATAGTTCATAAAAGAATAAATATATAAAAGAAATGGTCTTCAAGATGCCGGTCTTCTATAGGATCATCGGCCCAGCTCATCGCCGGTTCAGGTCGGTCCATGGATAACCCACAAGCTAGTCTGAGGAGTTTGTCCATTGCCCTATAGAATATGATAAGTGTGCCTGTTGGAATACACAATACAACAATAATAGAAAAGAGGTTAATATATAAATAATTCCGGGGTCAATCTGCTCAAAATGGGCCCTCAACGCCAAGATTTGAAATCCTTCAGTTCTTGCCCTAATGATAGGTCTTGTCGGATTTTTATTCCTATCATTTCCTCGGGCCTCAAAAAGATTTGTCCTCAAATCTAGTAGATCAAATGAGTAGGACTTTGTTTCCCTTTCTAGCAAGTCACCTGAATAAATATCTCTGCAGAATCCCAATATCTGAAATACTACAGGTAGTGATTGTCTTCTCTCCTCCATTTCCAGGATGTATCTCTTCTGCAACACAAATAATGACCCATTATCCACTAAAGTTACCCCTGTATCCAACCTGTTCCACTGAAACTGTTTCCTCTTTTTCTAACTCATCTGTATGTTGCTGATCCTCATGGTCTTCTAATGGTTGGACCAACTGCTCATTACCTTCTAAAACCTCTGATGGTGAACATAATGTCTCTGAACAGTTTGGCTCTTGGTGGTCTGCTCGTCTGACTATGATCATCAGGATCCTCTGAAGGTTGGCACATCGGTGTCTGCATCTGCACAGTTTGGTCCTCTGATGGTTTGATCATGTGGCTATGATCCTCAAGATTTTGTGATGGTTGTTTTATCTGTTTTTGCATCTCCTGGACCTCTGATGGTGACATAGGGTTCAATACTATACGTTTTACTATCCTTTTTAAACATATAAGTATTTCTATACCCATCATGTAATACCATCCTGTCATACAACCATGGTCTACCAAGTAATATATGGGATGCACAAAGAGGAAGAATATCACATTCAAGCTCATCATAGTACTTGTCTCCTATACTGAAGGGTACCCTAGCCCTTTGGGTTACACAAAGACCATCTTGATCATTCAACCAATGTAATGTATAGGGTTTAGGATGTGGGATAGTTTCAAGTTTCAACTTTGATACTAATGATGTAGCTACAACATTAGTACAACTACCGCCATCAATAATAACTGCGCACAAGTTTCCTTGTACCCTACAAGAAGTATGGAACAAGTTTTCTCTTTGTCCCTCATCAATGGTTTGAAAAGAAGTCATGTCCCGATGCAATATGTTAGCATAATGAAACATTTCACTAGACATGATTGTACTAAAATCCAACAATACAATAATTATCTTCACACTTCCAAGGTTCAAGTACACAAACAAACCACAAATAAAGTACACTCAACTACTTCCAAGTAGATAGAATTAAATTCAACAACAAGTGTTTAAGTAACTAGTTCAATTACTTTCACACATTTAATGAGTTGTTTGAATTTGAAATTCTATTACTCGCTTTCCTTTTTTGCTAAAGTTTGACACCCACAATGAATCTTAATGTGCAGCACCTTTAATCCACATAAATCCACAAATTTACATCACCACACACACCTTCAATCATGGTGCACTCACTCCACCAATAACTCCACGGCAACAACACAAACAACAACAACAATTAAGATGTATCACTTCCACGGCAACAACAAGGTGAATATTGATTACAAGTAGTCTTCAACTTCCATGGCAAATAATGAAGACAAAAGATTAATAAGTAGCTTTCCCAAAATGAACTCCAAATCCCACTATAGGCAGCAACTTTCAATTTGAAATTCAAATAAATTCACTTATTGCAAGCTTTCTTCAATTGGTAAGTAATGAATTCAAATTCAAATAGCAATCATTAACTCCCACAACTTAATTGCATGTGTTTGAATTCAAATAATTCCTTACTAACCAAACTTAATGTAATATGCAAATTTAACTTCACAAATTCAGAATTACTCAATGGAATTCAAACAACAAACTTCACAACTCCACACGCCACAAGCTACACGGCAACAATTGGTAAGTTTCACAATTTCAAACAATTTGCTAAGGTAATTTCACTTTGTACTTCTGCTCTTCCACGTGAATTAGCATCCACAAAGTGATATAATAACCTTCCCAAATCAACTCCAATAATCAGCAAATTAAATCCCAATCCAAAACAATTCCGCAATCTCAAACTACAACAACAACAACAACTACACAATTGCGTTTTTTCCACTTGATCAACCCTAATTGTTGATCACTTCCACGAAATTTAATACATCCAATTCCCTTCTCTCAACAAGAGCTCTGATACCAAAAAGATGATGTGCCTAACCACTCTTAAAAGCACATCCAAAAGACTTAAGAAAAGATATCTCAAGTCTAGGCAAAATCGGATCCAAAAAATGGCACTTTTCTAATGAACCCTAATGTTAAAATGATGAAACTCAACCTACTAATGATATAATCTGAATACCACAATGGAAATGGCTTCTAATAACACTTCTAATATCATATAATCCACGAAAATCAAGCCTCAATTTGACAAAGAAAACCGTGAAGGAAGATGCCTTTTTTTTTCAAATGGTGAAATTCACGCTAGCAAAGAAATCCTTAATGATGAATTGAATCAACTTGATAATTCTTTCAAATAATCAAATGAATTCGTGTACAATAAGATGTAAACCTGACCAAGAACTATCTCTAATCAACCCTAGATACAACACACTAGAGAAGAAAAGATATCACAACAAGTAGGAATTGATATGACTCACAAATTCCAATTGTTGCACTCGCCACAATTTCAAGTCTTAGAATTGAAATTGATAAGAGTTGGAACCAAGGTATGAACCTTAATTCACACGTGAAAAGAGAGTGTATGTTCTGCAAAAATAAGCTCCCCTAAACCCTCTCTTAAGCAAGTATTTATACTTGCTACTTCTAGGGTTAAAAAGTGCTCAAAATTACAAGTTTGCCACTTTTAAGGTGGCTAACCCTAAATGAAAATTACATGGAAATAAAAGTGTCTCAAAACCAAAATACAACCAAAATAGTTCATAAAAGAATAAATATATAAAAGAAATGGTTTTCAAGATGTCGGTCTTCTATAGGATCTATCGGCCCAGCTCATTGCCGGTTCAGGTCGGTCCATGGATAACCCACAAGCTAAGTCTGAGGGAGTTTGTCCATTGCCCTATAGAATATGATAAGTGTGCCTGTTGGAATACACAATACAACAATAATAGAAAAGAGGTTAATATATAAATAATTCCGGGGTCAATCTGCTCAAAATGGGCCCTCAACGCCAAGATTTGAAATCCTTCAGTTCTTGCCCTAATGATAGGTCTTGTCGGATTTTTATTCCTATCAAACACCCTCTTTGCACATGAAGTAACATTTCTCTCAGTTTAGTACAAGATTTTTCTCTTCACAACGAATAAGCACCTTTTCTAGATTCTCTAGGCAATAAAAAAAAAGAATCACCAAAGACTGGAAAATCATCTATGAAGACCTCCAAAATTTTCTCCACTAGATCATCAAATAGCCAACATACATCTCTAAAACGTAGTTAGTGCATTGCATAACCCAAATGGCATTCTCCTATAAGCATATGTCCTATAGGGGCAAGTGAAGGTAGTCTTCTCCTAGTCCTTTAGAGCTATTGGTATTTGGAAGCTTTCGGATATCCCATCTAAATAGCAACAATACATATATCTAGCTAGCTTCTCCAATATCTGATCTACAAAGGGAAGAGAGAAATGGTCTTTTCTAGTGGCATCATTCAATTTTTGGTAGTCTATATAAACTTGCCATCTGGTGATGGTACGCATTGGTATGAGTTCACTATTTTCATTGGAGACCACAGTCATCCTTCCCTTTTTCAGCACAACTTATGCTGGACTAAGCTAAAAAGTATTTGATATAAGATATATTAGTCCATCATGGAGAAGCTTGATAACTTCCTTCTTAACCACCTCTTTCATATTGGGATTTAGCCTTTGCCGTGGTTGTATTATAGGCTTAAATCCTTCTTCTAATAATATCTTATGTGTACAGAAAGAGGGATTGATACCTTTGATGTTTAAAATCTTCCAAGCGATGGCTCGCTTGGAGTCTTCTACAAGAAAGGTATACTTTAAATAATCTAATAGTTGTTCTAATTCCAACACTTGTGGCTCTTTTATGAAGTTTTAAGTCTCACTTTACTGTCTTTTTTCAGCTCTTCAAACCCTCTTTGAGGTGTAACTTCTTCTATAGCATTAACCACATAGTGAATGCCTCAACCTTTAGGTTGTCCATGTCTTTCTCCTCTCCTTGTGTCAAGCTTAGTTTAACTTATCTTTATATAGGATCTCTTCAATATGCTCTTTTACTAAGGAATTAACAACATTGACAAAATAGCATGAATCATTAACACACATGGAATGTTTCATGGCGGCAACTATCTTAATCACCAACTCTGTGTCTCTTATTCTCAGTGTAAACTTGCCTTCCTTTACATCAACCACTACCTTAGCAGTGGTAAGGAATGGTCTTCTAAGGATTAAGGGCATATCTCCATCTTTATTCATGTCCAGAATCATAAAATCAACAGGGTATATGAAGTTTCCTACCTTCACTAAGACATCCTCAATGATCCCCTTAGGGATTTTCACAAATCATTTAATAAGCTGTAGACTCATTCTAGTAGGCTTTGGGACAACTAACTCCAATTTCTTGAAGAAAGAATATGGCATCGGATTAATACTTGCCCTAAGATCAGCTAGGGCTTTATCAATTGAATTATCATCGACTAAACATGGAATTGTAAAACTGCTTAGATCCGTTAGCTTTGGAGGAAGTTTATTTTGAATGATGGATGAGTAGTTTGCTCTTACTTCTACTATAGAAGCATCCTCTAACTTCCTTTTGTTAGATAAGAGCTCCTCTAGGAACTTAGCATATTTTGGCATCTGTGAAAGCGCCTTAACAAATGGAATATTAATATGCAACTATTTGAAAAGTTCAAGGAATTTACCAAGCTGCTCCTTTTCTTTGTTTTGATTGAAGTGAGTTGGATATGGAAGTTTTAGCACATACTCTTTGACAACTGGTGGAGATTTCTTTTTAGGTTCTTTCTTCTCATGTTCCACCTTCTCCTTCTTGAAAGATTGTCCACCTTCTTTCTTTTTCTCAAGTTCCTTTTCAATTCATAGTTCCTTCCCACTCTTTAAGGTTATGGCTTTTGCCTGTTCCCTTAGATTATTCTCAATGTTACTAGGAAGAGAGCCCAATTGCTTTTCAAACATCATCTTGGCTAATTGGCCAATTTGCTTCTCAAGGTTATGAATAGAAGCCTCTTGATTTCAATGCCTTGCCTTAGAGTTTTGAATGAATTAACTCATAAGATCTTTCAAACTAGTCTTCTTCTCCTACTGAGGTGGTTATACTAATGAATGGGGTATAAGCTAACAAGGTGGCATTTGTTGCTTTTGGAGTCCTAGTGGAGGAAAACTAGATCTTTAAGCATTCTAATTACCATAAAAGAGGTTGGGATAGTTTCTCATGCTAGGATTGTAGGTGTTACTATATAGGTTATACTGCTAACTATTTTGATTCCCAAGGTAATCTACTTGCTCATACTGCTCGTGGAAGTTCATACTCTTACTAGCATCTCCCACCAACGGTTATGATCCTTAGGGATTCTTGAGGGTAGAAACTTGGTGACTAAGATCTTCCATCTTTGCCACCAAAGTCATGAGATTCACTTCATGTTTACTTGCTACTTTTTTCTTGCCTCTATTGTTGCCCCATTGATAATTATTTTTAGTCATGTCAGCAAAACATTTTAAGGATTCTTTCGAAGTTTTGGAATTTAACGTACCACCAGCTGCGACATCTACCGACTGACGAGTAGCTAGGTTAAATCCTTTAAAATAGGTATGAACTTGCATTAATTTGGGTAGTTGATGGTATGGGCACTTTCTTAACAATTATGTCCATCTCTACCAATCATCATACATGGTCTCACCATCTTGTTGCATGAATGATGTAATATCATTCTATAACTTAGTTGTCTTGCAAGGAGGGAAGTAATTATCTAGGAATTGTTTTATTGTGTTATCTCATGTAGTTAAAGCTCTATGACCCAATGACTGAAGCCAATTTTTAGCTTTCCCCCTCAGTGAAAAAGGGAATAATCTAGTATGCACCACTTCATCCGTTATCCCATTATTCTTGAAGGTTTAACAATTTCCAAGAACGTTTAAATGTAAGCATGAGAGTCCTCATTTAGTGATCCATCGAATTGATGGTATTGCTGCAAGAGTTGAACCACCACACCCTTGATTTTGAAATTGTTGGCTCCAATGGGAGGCTTCACAATCATTGGCCTTATTCCATCTAGGGTGGGCCTTGCATAATCTAGATTTTTCTTAGGCATATCCTCAGCCATTACTTCCTATGTTTCCTCTTTAATATTCACCAATAATTTTATGCCATTGTCTGAAGATTTTGTAGATAATTCCTCTTCCTTTACTTCTGCCTCGACTTCTATATTAGGTGTTTCTCCATCAATTGCTAATTGCCTAGAAGATTTAGTAGTCATGTTCTTTCAAATCTTGCAAAGTGTTCTCTTAATCTCATTGTTTAGAACAACAATGTTTGAAGGGGGAGCCTTTGTTATGCACTATAGAAGCAAACAATCATGAGTTAAAATATTCAAAAGATGGGGAGAATGAAAAGAAACAAAACAAATAAAATAAAAATTAAAATAGTAGATAATAAGGTTTTTTCCTAATATTGCTTTGCTAGATCCTTGGCAACGGCGCAAAAAATTTGATATATGCTCTTCCGATTGTATCAAATTATAAATTTATAAACCTAAAGAAATCTAACGATTAGGCTAAGCAAGCGTACTTATCTATTGCAGTATAAATTTTAGTAGATGTTATCCTTAGGGAACTTGAAAACAAATACTAGTATTACTGTTTTTCTACTATCTAGTTTAAATCATAATATGGGATTAATAATTTGAACTATCAATTAACTAATTTAAGAACCTTAAGATTAATTATAATTACTTTAATAAATGAATTCAATCACAAAAATATACCCTTCATCTTGATCTATCCTAAACCTTAGCTTTCTTATAATAAGGTATTAATTAACAAATTGTTTATGCTTTGTACTACAAGAATTCTTAATTAAACTAATTAGTCCTTCGAGTTAGTTGATTCTTAACTTTACATAGAATAGTGGAAACCACTCTCTCACTATCGCTATATAACATTTCATTAAAGTTCATAATTTCTAAATATTGATTTAATCTTTGTGTAGAAGAGTAAAACATGCAATTTTTCTATTCATAAAGATCTATCTTATTAAATGAAACCTCTTTTTATCCAACAAGAATCATACATGCAATTAGTTTGTGCGCATAAATTAATCAGAAAATAATTAGAATACATGTATAGATACAAAGGCATAAACTCTTTATTAATTAATAAACAATTTAATTACATGATTTAGAGTTTCACAAAATGCATGGTATATAAATCTACTCCTCCATGGAGTTTACAATAAGCATAAAGACTATAGAGGAATAACAAGTAACCATAATGAAAATAATAAACCCTTGTAGATGTTTTGTGATCTTTGATGATGCTCTAGCAATTTCTCTCTTTAAGTTTGTAATTATTCTCTTTTAGAGTTTTTAGGGTGACTTATAATAATAAAAGGTTAGCACTTCTCTCAAATTATGAAATAAATCGAGTATTTATAGTTTTTAAAACAAGGGTAACATACATGACTTATTGCATGCCAGTGCTCGAGGTTATGCACTCTAGAACAAAGTAAAATTCTAGTGTTCAAAGTTCTAAATTTTTCTACTATACGTAAATCATTAAAGTAGTGTTAATATATTATAAATAATTGTTATCAATTTTTTCGAAATTTTCATCTATTATGAAATCTACTTGAAGCTTTAATAATTCAGAATGTGTTAAAATTAAAGGTTGATATTGGTGATTATGTTATCATATGATAACTTCATATATATTTATTTTATTTCATAGTCACTTTTGATTATTGCTATCACGGTATTTCTATAATCTTATGGTCCTATTAATTGTACTCATATATAATGGTTATAATTAGGCCAGGTATTGGGTTATTATTTGTGTAATTGCATAACCTTTTTTCTTTCTTTTTTTCTTTTTAGATTCCAAAATTTATTAAATCAACTATCAAAGTCATTGATTTTTTATTTTTATTTTTTTGTGTTCATTTTTTCTTTCTTTTTCTAATATTTATGAGGCGTTTGATGTAGTGTATGCAAAAAAGTTGTATTGAAAACACATGCACTATATGTGTTTTTTAAACCCTGTTTGCATAATATATATTTTTTAACTTTCTTATTTGTGTAATATTTTTAAGAAAATACATTATTTACGTATTTTTTTTCCAGCAAATGCTTTTTGGCATGCTTGGTTAATGAACGGGAAAAAGAAAACCTTGAATTTCATAAAATAGTTTATTAAATAATGATTAGGGGAGGAATCAAGCCGCGTAAAACCTGAAGGACAAAATTTGGTCTCTATTGTGAATCACGCATAACGAAATGTTTACGTGGATTTGTAAATCCAAAAAGAGATTAGTGCGGTATAGTGTAAATTAATTTTGAAGCGCCACATTTATGATGGTCATATAAAACCATTAAGGAAATTTTTAGTGATAAATCGAAAGTTCAATGGAAGCCTTAAATTTAAACTAGGAAACTATTTTATTTTATTACCTCTAGATTTGCAAATTGAGAAAAGAAAAAAAAAAAAAAACTCCCAAAGGTTATTACAAAACCTTAATTTTAAATCTAAGACTTTAGAAATATTCCAACCTTTGGATATAGTTAAGCTATTCACACCGTATCAAATACGAATACGAGATTGATCATAATAAAAATTTTAGGTTGCAATATTGATTTATAAGTTAGTAAGTAATTTAATTTCACAATTTTAATAATACTAATCAATACCATATAATAAAAGATAAATCATACTTCTAATGGCTTCATTCCCTATTTTTTCCATTGATCTAATTCCGAATTCTTTTATTTTAATTCAAAATGAAATAGTCCTTATATTTTAAAAGAATTCGTTATTCATTTTCCTCATTTCGAGTATCATATCTAGTTGAAATTCAATGAATGTGGCACTTGAAGTGTCCATATTTTCCTAATATATACACATAACAATAGTAAGTGGTGAATTTAATTCAAGATCCAATAAAATTAGCACTTTAAGTGCTAAGTTTTTTATTCTATTTACACATAGCAATGCCCCTATAATTTGTGAGGAAAAAAATTTAGATAAATGTAGTAACACTCCAAAAATGCGATAGAAATATCCAATACATCAACCCAATGGTCATCCATATGTCAATAATCACATAGGAACAAAAATTCTCAAAGACTAACAAAAATACATCATTTAATGGATTTAAAAAACTTTCGAATCCTTAAACCATATAAGGTAATGGATAGCACAACTAAGTGAAGAAATTGAAAGTTTTAATTATATATGCAATGATATATGTTAAGTACAAACCAAGTAGCCACAAAATAATGGCTAAAACATATAATGTAACACAGAGCTAAGGCTATCTCCTCCTTCATTGCTTGAACATATGCACACTTTGATCATTTGACATGGGGTCAGGTTAAAGCTGCACCATCTAATCCATATCTATCTATATAATCTAAGTGCCATTTAAACCTAAACCAAGTGAGCTATATAGAGGAGGCATATGGGAAGGAATGAGAGTGGGTTCGACCTAAGTAAGAACCTCATCCATATCACCATTGCTATGATCGGGTCATCTCTTATCTAAAGCTAGAGGAGTGGCCATGTAAGAGTTGGAATCCCTCCCTGAAAGGAGTGAAAATGGGTGTAGACACTATTGTAGATGGGTTTGACTCATCAAGATACACTACAATCTAAGTAAGGGATATGGGAGGTGAGTCCACATGGTTATCTTTGATCTGTACCTTTACCTTGGCCTTGAATTCAAACATGTCATCCTTAAGGAGGCTGTGGTGGTGGCAAGTCCTCCCATTTACTAGCATCATCTGTAGTGGGTTGTGCATAGACTGAAACTCTTGAATTGATGAACTACCATAGCAACCTATAGTGCCTTGGATAGAATGTCACCGTGTGGCATCTAAGGTATATGTTATCACGCCCTAAAGGATACTTTAGACGTAATAGCTCACCGTACACTATACAAAAACCTGAGAATAACTACCATGTTATTCAAGGATTTTCCATATAATATACAAGTCATACTCACATTTAATTACTCGAGTAGGATTTAGTATTTTCAAGTAATATAAAGACAAAATAATTAAAACATAACTTGATAAGCATCATAATAAAAGGGACTAAGGCCCTATCAAACATCCATGAGTTGTTACTATTATCTAATGGTGATCATTATGCTCATTTCTTATCCTTCACACATCCCATTGTGCTTCGTATTGACCTCTGACATACACCTGCTACGCATTAGCCAAATAAGCTCCTGTAACAACGAAACACTATGGGGGTGTAAGATATAACCAGCTTAGTGAGAAACCCTCATATTACACCAATAAGCAATTAACACATAAATTATTTAAATAAACATATGAATGCATGGTCACACATATAAATGCAACAATATATACAATTATTCAGAAACTGCATATAGCACAGATTTATCACCCTCCATTGCCTAAGTTGGGAAATTACGAACTAAATGTTGGCTCTAAGGTCCAATTGCCTCGAGCTATTTCTTTTAAGATAGTCACAAAGGTTTATTCATTTATGCTATATTAAAATAAGCTTTATAAGCTTTATATATATATATACACCACCCTAAGTGATGAATCCTTAGACTTAGTCTCAGACAAAGGGCAGCACTTTTGAGTTCTAAGTAATTCCCAAAGGTCAAGACGAGGATGTGCATGAAGTACACCTCTATGTAGCCTCTTTGTACCATTGTGTGATACCGATGACCTTTTTACATGTAGAAATATGTAATGCATGATCCATTTTATTGAAGTTAGATATAGTTAGATTCATTTATCAAGCAACAAACAAAATCATCATAAACACTCACATTATCCTCAATCTAAATGCAAAGGGAGTCCAATGATCAATTAGTCTAATATGGTTTATAGTAATTTGGCAACTAAAACCACATCAATCAAACACAAGTACATTCCTTACATATATCAGTACAGTAAATTACAAGCACAAAATAAGCACAATAATCATAGGATCACTCACCCAACCATGTCGCTACTAGTCACAATAATCTAGGGTAGCTCGGTTTTGAAACTAGTGTCACCTGATAGACCAAATAATAATTTTATAAATTTAAGTTGGCTAACAAATCCAAGTGTTTACATTAAATTTATTAATTTTATTAGTTTAGACCATTTTGATGTTTTAGTCATAACTTTTTTGTCTTAAGTTTTTTTTTTTCACGTATTATAGTCGTTTTGAAGGTTTTCATGTGTACTTTCTATTTTTGAAGTTATTTGGGTGAATTAGATTTTGCAAATTTGGGTTTGGTTCTCGTCAGTTTTGGATAGGCCATGTTTAGGCTCATTTTAAGGTCATTTCTTCTAATTGAGCTTAGAGTTCATGGGAAAATCAATTCTAACTAACCTATGGACCTGTTTAGGCTTTATTTGGGCATGTATAGGTCATTTATTTGATGTGCACCTTAGGCTTTTGATAAAAGATTCAATGTGGATCACTAGGTTTTTGGTTTCACTTGTTCTTCACCCATAAGTCTTGTTCTTTATTCTTAATCAATGGGTTAAAGTTTTTCAACTTTTCCTAATGATATTCTACTAACTTATATTATGAAAATGTTGGAAATCAGGAGTGGAAATCTTTTTTGGTGCCGATCTCCTCATAGAAAACTAAATCATCTATTTTTCCACCTTTATTCATCTCCAGCATGTGTTAATCATCACCTAAAGCTGTTAAATGTTTAGATTCTCTTAGTATGTTAAAAATAATTGCACCCTACACTCCTTGAAGGTGGCAACAAGAATAGGAAGTAAGTGTAAAGTGTCATTCATTTCACTCAGATTACAACTTTCACATTCAAGCTTACTTACAAGAGAGTTACATTACATTATCCCCTATTTTAGCTTAAGTTTACATCACTTTTTGAATTCCTTGTTTAATACCACTAAAATACATGGCTAATAGTTACAAATCAATGAGTTTTCTAGCTATTCTACTATAATCATACATGATTACATCATAAGAAAAAGGAGTAAATTCTAGTTGATACCTACTTTTGTTGGTCTTCTAAGTGTGCTTTACAACTCCACTTCCTTGCTTTCCTTAATCTTGGTGTTGTCACTTGATTTCTTCTGATTTTGGGCTCCTTAAATGTCCTCCTAACTGGCGTGGAAGACTATTGGGGTTGGGGCAAATATGGTGGTGGTTGAGTGTTGTTTTCCTTTGGGGGTGGTGGTGTAGAAGGTAGTTGGATGGGGCTGATTTGGTGGTGGTTTCTTTTCCACCTTTGAGAGAGTTTTAGTTGAGTTTTTTAGAAGTGGAAATTAGAAGAGAGAGCCAAATTCATGTGCAGATGGGTGGATATAAGACAACTTGTAGTTGCTTAGAGTGTAGCTTAAACACATTGGACAATAGAAGGAGTTGGTTAATAGATTTTCTTGTTGGTCAGGAGAATGTTTTAGATTAAATCACTTGATATTTTTGGAAATTGTCTTTGCCATCAAAATCAAGGTCCTATCTATGCCTTAAGCTTACACACCTAGGATGTACTTGAAGGTTTAAGGACCCTTGGATTAATTGTGTTGTTCCCTCTTCCGTTGGATATGACCAGTAGTTATTAAGGGGTTTCTTGTCCTTTAATTGCTTTATCCATTAGTCAATTAATGGGGGATAATTGGGGCTTAATTAGGGTATTTTTCAAAATCATAAATGCATTATTTTTTAAAGTTAATTAAGGGTGTGGATTGGCCATTTTTCCCTTCTTATTTTACGCTAATTAGAGGTGATTTAAGAGAAATTGTTTTCTACCATTTGCATTGTTTGATTAGATTAATTGGTAGGACTAATTCTCATTAAATTGTGTAATCTTTTATATTATTCTTAGCGTAAATTATCACTTTTAGAGTTTTAGATTTGATTGAGTTAAAATTTAGGTTTTCTAGGTTTGGGGTTGATTTCAACAATCTTTAATGTGATCTTAGGGTTTGCTAATTGGTTTAAGATTTTAGGATTTCAAGTTAAGGTTTTAATTAGACTTTGGGTTAGTGTTTATGAATATTAATGTAATGTTCTAAGGTCGAGATTTATCTTGATTTTTGATTCCTTAGACTTTGGCACACTAGTCGTGTCAATTACTCTAAAGCAAATCTTAGATTTAAAGTCATACTTTTGTGTTTGTTTTTCAACACATTTCCTAATACTCCCACTAGACTTAGCTCTTGATTTAAAAATTTTTTAGTGTTTATTGATGATTAAAGAAATTATTCTATGGAAAAGAACAAGAAAATATAATTAATTTGCATAACATAAAACACAGGAAATAGGAAGATTAGAGACATACCATGTAACCTAATATGGCGTTGGTTGAACCTATATATTGTTAGGTAATCTCCTGATACCAAGTAGTGTACCATAGGACCGTACTATCTAGCAAGCCGTAGATTGGAGCTAAATGGATGATTCAATGTCAATAGTTGATCAACTACTGTAATCAAGTTGAGTGGGTGGTAACCCAATTTGTCTCAATCTTACCCCTTAGGTCAAGCTTATGGAGATATGTCAATGTGTTGGTGTACTAAAGTATCATTTGAATGCCTCTAAATTGCCGAACTACCCAATTTGGAAAGTATAGCTCAGTGACATGAAAGCAAATAAGTGATACTCAAGCAAGCCAAATCTCATCCTCTGAATAATAAGCTGGCAACATCATTATGTTTGCATGTGTGTATGGGACCCAAACTACCTGAAAGTTAAAATGTTAGAATAACCTTGAATCATAAAATTTTAATAGAGAAATTTAACAAAGTAAAGGAGGTTGAGAATACTTGTTCGGGGACCTAGTAGTCACATGCATCATGGTACCGTATCATTACATGGGTCAGCAGTTATGTGACATCAAAACCTACACCCTATTTGTACGTGAGTGGTTGATCCTCAACCAGTGTCATCACCTTATAGCATAAATGGGTTATATGAGGGAAGTGCTCCCATGCCCAAATTTGTAGTATAATTAATGGGCCACTAATTTCATATTCCTCAATGTGTGATGTAATACAGACAATATAGCTAAGCTAAGCATGTTGCCCCCTATTTATACTACTTGGCTACTTGAAGGTTAGATAGGAAGGGAAGGAACATCAGATGTACCATGTCTTGTGATTTATCAACAAAGATCATATCTCCCATCAGTAGCAAAATATATGCTCTCACAAATCGCTCGATGGTAATGCCATCTGTATTGAGCGGCAAATTGTTAAAATTATCCTTCAACTACATCAATCTTAGTTGGTTTCCTTGAAAAACTAATGCTGGTGGCCTCGCTTGCAAAAACTGATGGTAAATGTCTAGCTAATTTAGCTACGTGTTGCTAATGACAACCTATCTATCTACTCATAAACCTGCTAGTATGAAAATGTTCTATAGCACGACAGTCATCTTGCTCGAAGGCATGTGGAAGGTGTATGTCTTTAGTTACTAACACTTGACTAATGCCATAAGCAAGTGCCAGTCTAGCTGAATGAATGGTAAGTGGAATACCCCAATGAAGCCCGATGCATCAAGATATGGCATAATCTATGGTTCTACTTCAATTGGTCATCCCTCATGTCATCTAAGGATCACCTTACGTTGATGATACTGAAGCTAATTATTTTCCTACACATTAACATAATTCATGTTATTCTTAACCCAAACACTGATAGGTGCATTGTGTAGTGAAGTTGTTACTTGACCACTCTAAACAAGCTCCGACTTGTTGACCGCTTAACACTATAGAAAAGATCTATTGTGTGGTCCTTAATCCATCTACAAATCTAAAATGAAGATATGCAAACATTAAATCAAAGAAGCCTTTGTCAATGCACATGTAAGAAAAAATATAAGAACAATGACACACATAAATCATAACTACATGCAATAAGCCAAAGACTAAGGTAACTTAAGTCCTTTCTATTGTGATTGCCTATTACATTCAAGGAATGTTCTTCTATTGTGGCCTTCCCTTCTAAATTGATTGCATGTTATAGCCAATGGCAGCTCACATATGTTTATCTTTTTCTTTTTCTTTTTTTTTTTCAAGCCTTCCATGCTTTCTTCTTTAGTGAGTCATTAGGTGCCAAACAAGGAACTGAAGATTTGGCCAATCTTTTTTGTTAAAATAAGTTTTTAATGAATGTCCATAAACTTGCCATTGATGTTCCTAAGTATACCAATGTCCAATAAAGGTAAAGTGATCCATATGTAGTGTACTCATCATGGCCATGGCATGTGAGCATGAAATTTGGTATGTCTACCACTTCATGCACGTACATGTGCGCACCCTGATTTCTACCTTATTGTGGTTACCCCTTTCTAGCCATGTATTTAGGGGCATGGTGTAGTTATAACTTCAAATATATGTGCTTGATAGTCGAACATGACAACATGAAGGCCATTGGAAGCATTCAACCACCTTTTCAAACTTTTTAGCAACTACCTTTGTTAATATCTAGCTAGTTACTAGTTCCCTAAACACATGCACCATTCGCTTATTAAAGGAGTCATTGCAATGGTAAAATATCTTGTTCACCAATGTGACAACGGGTAAATTCCTTATTTCTTTCAATGTAGAATTGTAGCTCTTTGACATATTTGAGGTGCCAATTCCAAACTTGGCCCACCCCTATCATAAGACAGTGTACACATACTCGAGTGAAGGTCTCAAAAGTATCCATTTTTTTTATTAAACTAGGCCACCATATCTTGAACTCTGTTATTTGAAAATACCTAGCATGCTTTTTCATGCATGCATAAAGCTCCACTTGCAACCATTATGGCTACTAGCACAACATATAGCCTAAAACTTTGTAGAAGATTTATCTATGATGTAGTTATGATGATTTACTACACGATGTATTTTGATTGCCTATATCAAGTGCTCTTTCATCTCAAAACACGTTCTTACCTTAAACTCATTGTTAAAGCTCTAATCCTCCTCACTTGTACTTTGATCATCCACATATCCACTGCCCACTTTAGTTGTAAAGAATGGGATGGGAGCATCAACGTGATTTGGAAACCTAAGATGCCAATCTATTTTTCGGCCTGACTCATGTGGCCCATCTAATGTTTATAGCTAGCCTTCATCATTTTCCCCATCATCTTCATCACTAGATGAGTTAAGACCCGAATAATCATTAGAAGTACAACAAGCTACATCATTCTCAACATTTGTCTCCCTCATTGGTTCACCCATAACGATGTTATGGATCTTAGGTTGAATACCACTAAAGCCTACTTCTTTAGTAGTTTCAATTTACCGAGATTCAGGTACTTACGTTGGAAGTGATCATGAATTATATCATCCCATCCTAAAGCAATATCCTTGGGAGAAGCAATTCAATTTCTCTTATTTGCATGTATAAGTCAATAGTATTAGTAACCTTAGAGTGCACCAATGAACTTGCAAACATTTGGTTCACATCATTACTATCATCGATTGGCATTGCACAATAATGATAGACATTACTAGATATTATTGGATACCTATGGATTAACTCAATCTGATTAGTTACACCATCAATCCAAAGACAAGTACAAATAATACCTAATAGCTATTCATAAGTTCAATCAAGAGAAACTCTAACCACTGTTGTCAAGTATCTATCATAACGAACCCCATTGGCTCCGTCCACGATATTCGTATGAGCATAATAGATGACTCTAACCTCAAACATTTTCTTACCTAGTAGCTTAAAACATTTCAATGACAATTTACATTATATATCATTCATGTAAAATATTCAAATAATATAGAGGACTCGACTTTGAAAGAAATAGGTTCATTAAAGTCTGATTTTTAATCCTCATGTAATTTATATGCAATTTTATTTTCAAAACAAATGAATCATTTTACTTTTCATGAATTAAGTAAAATTTTTGTGGGACTAATTTTTATTTTCTGTATCCTTTGAATTATAATATCATTATATATGGAGGTATATAATTGGTGGTGGTTTGAAGTGTCTAGAAAATTTCTTTGTATATTAATTTAAAAAGAAGATTAGAGTAACTTGCACTCATGACCTATGGCTATAAACAAAAATCTACATAAAATATGATTATAAAAATGAGACTTTTGTATATTTTTTTAAATAATCTTTTACTAAGAAGTAATATTTTTAAAATCTCTTGTGTTTTCATGGCTGTAAAAATGTTGTTATTCTCTACATTTTTTGTAAAAACTATAAAATAGGTTGTCAAATAACAAGTTTTAGTCTCTTAATATAGATATAGAAGATGTGAATATCAGCAGATGTTGCATGATATATTGAAAATTTTCGAACCAAAAACTTTTCTCACTTATAACAATATACAAAGAAATCTTAATAATATGTCACTTAAAATCGTCACTTCAATTGCCGATTTTAACTTAACAGAACAAAAAAAAAATCTACAAATCAGGAAAATAAAATACTAAGCAAACATCATAGCACAAACAATGCAGCACTAGAATATTATATTATCCTACGATTATACATTTACAATATCATAAAACTTCAAAATATCAAAAAATATTTACCTCAAAGTTTGTTATAGCTTTTAGAAAGAGGGGGTTGAAGACACTATCAAAACACTCCTATTGCACATAAACTTCACCACTAATCGAATTATCCCCCTACTTAAACCTTTGATTAGCCTTTAATTTGAATTAAAATTGTCTAAATGAGATGAAATGGGGGTTAAGGTTTCAAGCTTTTTTGAGATAGAGAGAGAAAGGGCAATTGCAATAAGGTTTGAATGAAAGGGAGGAAGAAGGGGATGTGAGGTTAAAAGGGCCACTAGAAATTAGCACTTAAAAAATCAGCACTTGAAGTGCTAATTTCAAGGCCAATTGAAATCAATACTTTAAATGCTAATTTCTAGTGGTATACTTGAGATTATTTTTCCATGTGATATATTTTAAGGACTACTTTCAAAAATACTAATATTTATTTCCTTTCCCTTTAGGAGAAAATCTAACAATATCCAAATATTTTATAGGAGCAAATCTTAAAACTCCCTTACCCCTTCTTTCTCATTTCAACTAGTAGGGAGCCACGACTTCTATTGCTCTCCCTTCCTTTTCATTCATTTTCTTTCTTCTAGCCTCAACAACACCATGAAATAGTCACGTCACCCCTTCCTCTCATTCAACGAGCCACTTAGCTACTCCTTGATTTTCTTTTCTTTCATTGGAATTGGTAACTAGTGCTTCTTCTCTATTCCTTTATCTCGACAACAACATCACAATTCACAGCTATAATTTTCTTTCTCTCTCTTTTATTGGGAACCCACCCTTCCTTCCCTATCCTCTTCCACGTTTTCATTCCCATTCTTCCACTTACATCGCCGTGTTTCACCCCGTGTTAAACCTAGACTATACAGAAAGATACATAGCCTCCCTGTTGATGACCGTAATTACACAAATTAAAAAAATCCCTTTTCTATGACTCTCTGTTATGATCAAATAGGCAAGTGCACCTATCGATTGTAATAGTATAGAACTATGTTCGGGTATCATATCCTCAGGGATCAGCAAGTACCAATAATAACTCTAAACCAATTATCTAACCGTACAAATTTGAGAGGTTCAGTTTAAATTAAAAACACTTAACAAAACCTATAGAAATTAAAAATAACACAATAACTTGATTACTAAATCAGATAATTAAGAACATACCCTACCCTTACTACTCCTCTAATTATCATGTAACTTTACCCTTTTTTTATAAATTAGATAACGAACAATGGTTAACTCTGAACCGCGGAGTATCTAACACTAAGCCAATGTTCTTCCCAGATTCATTAGCTCCTAATCCTAATCGCATTGATAAAGATTCCTCTTTTATCAAAATCAATTAGAATTGCATTAACACTCTTGAACCCTCAATTAGGTCGAATTATCTAATTCAATATAATACGGAAAATTTATGTTCTCTATCCCTAGATTACATACAAATTCCTTTTTCCATGTATGATCTATTCAAACAAGAGATTTCCCAATCAACTTCTAAAAAATCAATGCAACTCAATGCTGGCCATACATCAAATTAGCAACACTACATGAACAACATGAATAAATTCAGAGAATTCCACTATTCATTAACTATGCAATCAATCCCATATTACATGACAATTAGAATTTGTAAGGTTCGGGTATGAAATAAACTAGCCACTCATGATTTTCAAGATACAACTCAATGAAGATGAAGAACCCATGTGCATAAATACTTCAGAAGATAAGGATGAATCCGTTGATGTTGCTTTTCCCTTAGGTAAGCTTCCCCCGTCTTCTCCTCTTCTTTCTTTTCTCCGTTTTTTTTCTATCTGCTTTAGGTGTCTTTTTTTTTTTTCTCTTATCAGCCCTGACGTTCTGTCTCCCTCTTTTCGTCCCAAAATAATACCAAAATCTTGGAAGAAACTTGTAAAACGCGAAGTCGAACCAACTACACGGCTGTTATACACGGCCGTGTAGTTGAGGCATGGCTAACATCGCATCATACTCGCTTCATATACACGGCTATGTATCTTTCTATGGACAATTCTAACTCAACACACAGCTGTGTATTATGGCAGTGTAACCCTCTGTGAGCGTATCAAATCCAATACATGGTCGTGCCCCTGTGATACACGCCCGTGTATCTCTCATGCTGCACTTTTGGACACTTTTCTTCATGTAATCCACTCCGACTCTTGCAAATGTTGATCATTCTTCCTCGATAGGTCTTTTTAATTCTTGAAACTGAAATAGCTCTCCTTTAAGTACCAAAGGCTTTTAAAACATAATTAACTTACTTCAAAAGCAACTCAAACCCATACAAAATATAAGTGTTAATTTATCCTTATCAAACTTCCCCACACTTGAGTTTTTGCTTGTCCTCAAGCAAATTGATTCAAATAGAATTACAAAAACAACCTCTCTTTCATGCATAGTTATTTTAGGAAAATTTCTGCATCATTGATCCTTTGTATACCCAAGCTTATTAACTTTCATTCAATCTCATCATTAACTGTATACAAAATACCAATACTGGAAATTCAAAATTAATCCGAGTAAATCAAACTATTACCTTCACTGTTTAAACAACAATTCCTCAAGTTAGGATAAATCACAAAATCGGATCAGCAAAATAGAGTAAACAGTTCTTTCCACTACCGAAACAAATAACACAATAGAGAGTAAAGGCATATCGTATCCACTCATCTCTTAGATTTCCCTTCTCTTTTATCATTCTTTTACTTTAATTTAGTCAACCGACCCATGTAACGAACTTTCGATCGATAATCCCGAGCTCATTACTCAAGTTAACAAACATTATTCCCTCAGCATAGAAGGCGTCCCTCGGATTTACTTATTCGAGTCATATCAACTTTTTAGCCAAATTATCCCTTTAACTGAAACAGTTTCCTCGGTCAGTAAGTCCTAGGCCAGACGACCTTAGGCTACTAGGTTTTAAGATACCCCTTCGAACCTTTACCATCTCAATCAAAATATTATTAATTATCAAGTTCAGTTTTCTCGGACTTTTCTCACGACCCATGTAACGAGCTTTCGGCATTGATCCCAAGTTCTTCACCCAAGTCAATAGGTGTTATTCCCTCGGAAGGGTACCCCTCAGGCTTAATTACTCGAGTCAATGAGGCCCACTTCTGAACTTTTTTTTTTTTTTTTTGAATTCAAAGGGATTACCAAGCTATAAGCATCATATACTCCTTTACTCAAAATTGAATAGCTTAACCAGTAAAAGAAAGAAAAAGTTTACTAAACTCCACTAACAACCTTGAATCAATCCTAACTCTAAAAATTTGTGCTTAAATAACGAATAAGCCTACTTCACCCAATTTCATCTTCTAATTCCAGCAACGTATTCATAACACAAGATAAGAGAATAAAAGTTTTTTTTTTTTCCAGCATTCTCAAGAATAATCAGTGGGTATTTTTGGAATCTCAGCCTTCCTGCATAACTCATCAAGCATAACTCATCAAGTCCATCTCAAGTAGGGAAATTTTATAGAATTAAGTTCATAACACCTATACTTCATGAATTCATTCTCCTACATCCTATCCCCACACTTAGAATAGGTCATTGTCCCAATGTCTTAAGTAACGCAAAGAGAACAAGGAAAGACTTAGAAGAAAGAGGGTAAACAAACTTCCTTGAGTGGTGAGCATTTTGATCTTATCGGAGAGGAATAACCTATGAACTGATCATAATCCATGCACAGCAGCAAAAAGAGAGAACAAAATTCGCTTAATGAAAGCGCATTCACAAGGATCTTCCAACAGGTTAACAAACACCTCTAAAAAGAAGGAAAAACCAAAAAGAACAGGTAAAAGTATAAAGAATAGCAATAACAAGAAAGAACATAACCATCACAGTCTTAGCACAGAGTTGTTATAAGAAAAATAAAGCACATCCCATAAAAGAAATATGAATGTCTAAAAAAAAAAAAATATTGGGCAGCCATTTCCTAATCTTCCTCCTCCTTGTCCGAATCTTCTTCATGACTTCCCCCAACAGATCTTGAGGAAAAGCTTGGAACTTGTGTATGTGCATCGGTTCGGACATCTTCATCACTGGAGCAGCTACAAGATGCAAAGTCCACCCCTAACTTGTCACCTAACTTAGTGAAGCACTTCTGAATGAACCTTTTTAACCTGTTCTGTTTTTTTAGAATTCTGTCCTGCTGCTTCTTCAGTCCCTAAACTTGGGCCTTCAATTCCCTTAGAGTGTTCTGAACTTCATCATCTTGAGCCCTTTCTCTTGGAGTAGCTTGTTCTTCCCCACCTCCTCCAGCTTCAGCTTCCTGCTCAGGGACATATCCCTCAATTTCATCTAGGTCATCACCGTAGTTTGCTTCATTTTGTGGAGGTGCATACCCCCACCCAATAATGGGTGCAGCTGATAGCCTAAAAGTCGTTCCAATGCAATCTCCGGGTTCTCGTATAGGGAATAGCTCTAGATTTTTCAGGATTCGGGTGATCCAGGCACCCACAAAGACTCCCTTATTCCCTGCTTCTGCTTGTCTATGTAGACAAAATGTAGCAAACACCCCAACATTGATACGAGTTCCCGTTTCCATACTCCATAACTAGAGTACATCCCTAGCATTGACCACACCTTCAGAATTTGTGCGGCCCGTAGTGGAGCGAGCAAAAACATAATGAAGCACTCGATAGGAGAGGCTCGAAAAGTTAGAGCCTTTTGTAGAAGATGAAGTATAGTGATAGGAATCAGACTTTTCCAGGACCTATCACCAGGGCCCGAGCTAAGGGTCTCCAGAATTTAGTTATGAGGGTTTTGCTAGAGAAACCTAACCTTGAGAAGTCTAACTCACTTTCTACATCTTTGCACTATAATTTTGATGCATTTCAGCAGGTTCATTTGTCAGTCTTACAGGATACAAAAACACCTTTATTACTGAGTGAATCAGGGTTGTCAACTGAAACTGATTCAAAAGCTTCTTGAAGACCGGCATCTTGAAGGCCATTTCTTTATATATTTACTCTTTTATGAACTATTTTTTGGTTGTATTTTGGTTTTGGGACACTTTTATTTCCATGTAATTTTCATTTAGGGTTAGCCACCTTAAAAGTGGCAAAATTGTAATTTTGAGCACTTTTCAACCCTAGAAGTAGCAAGTATAAATACTTGCTTAAGAGAGGGTTTAGGGAGCTTATTTTTGCAGAACATACACTCTCTTTTCACATGTGAATTAGGGTTCATACCTTGGTTCCAACTCTTATCAATTTCAATTCCAAGACTTGAAATTGTGGCGAGTGCAACAATTGGAATTTGTGAGTCATATCAATTCCTACTTGTTGTGATTTCTTTTCCTCTCTAGTGTGTTGTATCTAGGGTTGATTAGAGATAGTTCTTGGTCAGATTTACATCTTATTGTACACGAATTCATTTGATTATTCGAAAGAATTATCAAGTTGATTCAATTCATCATTAAGGATTTCTTTGCTAGCGTGAATTTCACCATTTAGAAAAGGGATCTTCCTTCACGGTTTTCTTTGTCAAATTGAGGCTTGATTTTCGTGGATTATATGATATTAGAAGTGTTATTAGAATCCATTTCCATTGTGGTATTCAGATTATATCATTAGTAGGTTGAATTTCATCATTTCAATATTAGGGTTCACTAGAAAAGTGCCATTTTTTGGATCCGATTTTGCCTAGACTTGAGATATCTTTTCTTAAGTCTTTTGAATGTGCTTTAAAGTGTGATTAGGCACATCATCTTTTTGGTATCAGAGCTCTTGTTGAGAGAAGGGAATTGGTTGTATTAATTTCGTGGAAGTGATCAACAATTAGGGTTGATCAAGTGGAAAAAAACGCAATTGTGTAGTTGTTGTTGTTGTTGTAGTTTGAGATTGTGAAATTGTTTTGGATTGGGATTTAATTTGCTGATTATTGGAGTTGATTTGGGAAGGTTATTAGATCACTTTGTGGATACTAATTCACGTGGAAGAGCCAAAATACAAAGTGGAATTACCTTAGCAAATTGTTTGAATTGTGAAACTTACCAATTGTTGTCGTATAGCTTGTGGCGTGTGGAGTTGTGAAGATTGTTATTTGAATTCCCTTGTGTAATTCTGAATTTGTGAAGTTAAATTTGCAGATTAAATTAAGTGTGGTTAGTAAGGAATTATTTGAATTCAAATCATATGCAATTAAGTTGTGGGAGTTAATGATTGCTATTTGAATTTGAATTCATTGTTACCAATTGAGGAAGGCTTGCAATAAGTGAAGTTATTTGAAATTCAAATTGTAAGTTGCTGCCTATAGTGGGATTCGGAAGTCATTTTGGAAAGCTACTTATTAATCTCTTGTCTTCATTATTTGCCGTGGGAGTTGAAGATTACTTGTATTCATTGTTCACTTGGTTGTTGCCGTGGAAGTATTACATATTAATTGTAGTTGTTACTTGTGTGTTGCCGTGAAGTAAACTTGTGGAAATTGAAAATTGTTGCACCGTGATCTTAAAAGGAGTGGGGAATATTGTACAAGTGTTGATTGAGTTGAATTTCACAATGTCTAGTGAAATGCTTCAATATGCTAATGTATTGTGACGTTCATTAAGTACACTTGCTAGTAAGGAAGAAGAACAAAGGGAAAATTTGTTCCATACTTCTTGTAGGATACAAGGAAATTTGTGTGTCCTAATAATAGATGGTGGTAGTTGTACTAATGTAGTAGTTGCATCGTTGGTATCGAAGCTAAAGCTTTCAACTATTCCACATCCTAAACCTTACAAACTGCATTGGCTTAATGAACAAGGGAGTTTGTATGTTACCCAAAGAGCTAGGGTACCCTTCAGTGTAGGGGACAAGTATTGTGATGAAATTGAGTGTGATATCTTGCCCATGTGTGCATCTCATATTTTGCTTGGCAGACCTTGGTTATATGACAGGAGGGTCTTACATGATGGCTTCAGAAATACATATATGTTTCAAAAGGAGGGCAAGCGAATTATTCTGAATCCTATGCCACCTTCAGAGGTCCATAATGTCCAGCAACAGATTAATCGACCATCAGAGGTTAAGAAGGTTTTACTTCAAAATAACGTATATGAGGGGAGAAAGGTATTGTTGATGGGACAGGGTGAGATGGAGAGATTAATCACAAAGGAGGCTCCAACATACTTACTTCAGTTGAGATTTGTCTTAGGGCTACGGGAATCACAGCCTCTACCTTCAGCAGTTTCTCAGGTATTAAATGAGTATACTGACATTTTTCCTGATGATTTGCCAGCAGGATTACCACCCTTAGAGGGATAGAGCATGCCATTGATCTTATGCCCGGTTCAGTGTTACCAAACCGACCCGCATATCGCATGAATCCTGAGGAGGCTAAGGAATTGAAACGTCAGGTAGATGAGTTGGTGGAACGAGGGTTTGTTAGAGAGAGCCTCAGCCCATGCGCTGTTCCCGCCCTTCTTGTTCCCAAGAAGGATGGAACTTGGAGAATGTGCATTGATAGTAGAGCCATCAACAAAATCACCATTAAATACAGGTATCCTATTCCTAGACTTGATGATATGTTGGATGAGTTGTATGGTTCACAGATTTTCTCCAAAGTTGATCTTAAAAGCGGATATCACCAGATTCGGATGAGGGAAGGGGATGAATGGAAGACCGCTTTTAAAACACGCCATGGACTTTACGAATGGTTGGTTATGCCCTTTGGTTTGAGTAATGCTCCTAGCACTTTTATGAGGTTGATGAACCATGTATTGAAGGAGTTCTTAGGAAAATTTGTTGTGGTTTATTTTGATGATATTCTGATTTACAGCAAAGACCTAAAACAACATGTGGAACATCTTTGGGCAGTATTCTTAGTACTGAGGGCACAACAGTTATTTGCGAATTTTCAGAAGTGTTCCTTTTGTCAAACTGAGGTAACATTTTTGGGTTTTGTTGTGTCAGGTGCAGGAGTTAAGATGGATGAGGAGAAAGTGAGGGCAGTTAAGGAATGGCCAACACCCACTTCAGTTACTGAGGTAAAAAGTTTTCATGGGCTTGCATCTTTTTATAGACGCTTTGTCCAGAATTTCAGTAGCATTGTCAGCCCTCTCACAGAACTGACTAAGAAGAGTGTTCCTTTCATCTGGAGTGAAAAGGCCAGAGGAGTTTTGAAGAGATTAAGGAAAAACTCACTTGTGCCCCATTACTGATCTTACCTGATTTTGATAAAATATTTGAATTGGAATGTGATGCTTCAGGGATTGGAATTGGTGCTGTATTAATGCAAGGAGAAGAGGCCTATTGCATATTTTAGTGAAAAGTTGAGTGGAGCAACTTTAAACTATTCTATTTATGATAAGGAATTTTATTCCTTAGTTAGGGCTCTCATGACGTGGCAGCATTATCTCCTCCCAAAGGAGTTTATTATTTATACAGATCATGAATCTTTGAAACATTTCAGGGGTCAACATAATTTTGTCCTAAGTGGGTGGAATTTTTGGAGGGTTTTGCTTATGTGATTAAGTACAAAAAGGGCAATCAGAATATTGTTGCTGACGCTTTATCACGACGGTATGTACTAATCACTTCTCTTCAGTCAAAATTACTTGGGTTTCGAACTGTTGAAAGAACAATATGTATGTGATGAGGAATTCAAAATTGTCATGGAGAGGTGTCTTGGAGGCGGGATGTATGATGGTTATTGTGTGATAGATGGCTTTCTTTATAAATCAGGAAAACTTTGTATTCCATCTGGATCTGTGAGGGAATTGTTAGTGAGGGAAGCACATGCAGGTGGTTTGTCAAGGCATTTTGGTGAGAAGAGAACTCTAGCCATATTGAGGGAGAATTTCTACTGGAAAGGCATGATAAGGGATGTCCATAGGGTATTAGAAAGGTGTGGTGTTTGTAAGAGAGCAAAGGGGAGGAAAGGCGCACAGGGTGAATACATGCCTTTACCTATACCATCTAGGCCTTGGACTGATATCAGTATGGATTTTATGTTGGGATTACCCAGAACACAAAGAGGGAAAGACTCTATTATGGTGGTTGTTGATCGATTCAGCAAAATGTCACGTTTTGTGCCATGCCACAAAACAGACGATGCTCTTTTTATTGCTAACCTTTTTGTGCAGGAAATTGTCAAGTTACATGGAGTTCCACACAGCATAGTGTCAGACAGAGATACTAAGTTCCTTAGTTTCTTCTGGAAAACACTATGGAAAAGACTGGGTACTAAACTGATGTACAGTACCTCTTGCCATCCCCAGACTGACAGACAAACAGAGGTTGTCAACCGCACGCTTGGAATCTTCTCAGAGCAACAGTTGGCAAGAACCTTACTGATTGGGACTTGTGTCTTCCTATTGTTGAGTTCGCTTACAATAAGGTCTACTTATAGTTCAACCAGTAAGTCTCCCTTTGAAGTTGTTTATGGCTATAACCCTTCTATTCCATTGGATTTTATAGCTGGACCAGCGACAAAGGAAGAAAGTCTTAGTGGAGTTGACCGAGCACAACAGATTCAACACATACATGATCGGACCACTGAACACCTTCAGAAGACCCAGGAACAACAGAGGATCCAGGGAAATAGGCACAAGAAAAACCATCTCTATAATCCAGGTGATTTAGTCTGGATTAATCTTAGCAGGGACAGGTTTCCACACAAAAAGTCACAGAAGCTATCTCCTAGATCAGACGGACCATTCAGGGTCTTAAAGCGTATCAACAACAATGCTTATCGCATCGAGTTGCCTGGAGATTATGGAGTATCAGCCACTTTTAATGTTTCAGATCTTTCACCTTATTTAGCAGATGACTTGCACGAAGATCCATCAGATTTGAGGGCAAATCTTCCAGAAGCCCGAGGAGATGATAGGAATCAGACTTTTCCAGGACCTATCACCAGGGCCCGAGCTAAGGGTCTCCAGAATTTAGTTATGAGGGTTTTGCTAGAGAAACCTAACCTTGAGAAGTCTAACTCACTTTCTACATCTTTGCACTATAATTTTGATGCATTTCAGCAGGTTCATTTGTCAGTCTTACAGGATACAAAAACACCTTTATTACTGAGTGAATCAGGGTTGTCAACTGAAACTGATTCAAAAGCTTCTTGAAGACCGGCATCTTGAAGGGCCATTTCTTTATATATTTACTCTTTTATGAACTATTTTTTGGTTGTATTTTGGTTTTGGGACACTTTTATTTCCATGTAATTTTCATTTAGGGTTAGCCACCTTAAAAGTGGCAAAATTGTAATTTTGAGCACTTTTCAACCCTAGAAGTAGCAAGTATAAATACTTGCTTAAGAGAGGGTTTAGGGAGCTTATTTTTGCAGAACATACACTCTCTTTTCACATGTGAATTAGGGTTCATACCTTGGTTCCAACTCTTATCAATTTCAATTCCAAGACTTGAAATTGTGGCGAGTGCAACAATTGGAATTTGTGAGTCATATCAATTCCTACTTGTTGTGATTTCTTTTCCTCTCTAGTGTGTTGTATCTAGGGTTGATTAGAGATAGTTCTTGGTCAGATTTACATCTTATTGTACCGAATTCATTTGATTATTCGAAAGAATTATCAAGTTGATTCAATTCATCATTAAGGATTTCTTTGCTAGCGTGAATTTCACCATTTAGAAAAGGGATCTTCCTTCACGGTTTTCTTTGTCAAATTGAGGCTTGATTTTCGTGGATTATATGATATTAGAAGTGTTATTAGAATCCATTTCCATTGTGGTATTCAGATTATATCATTAGTAGGTTGAATTTCATCATTTCAATATTAGGGTTCACTAGAAAAGTGCCATTTTTTGGATCCGATTTTGCCTAGACTTGAGATATTTTTTCTTAAGTCTTTTGAATGTGCTTTAAAGTGTGATTAGGCACATCATATAGTAACCCCTGCCTAGCCGTGGCCAGAAATCTCCTGCTCGATACCTGGGGGGAAATCCTAGGGGCAATTGGCAAAAAGCTGGAGTGCGAAGGAATGCAGGTTCATAAATATCCATTGCCTCAATAAAGTCAATCATTGAATACCTCCGATATTGACCCATCGCAAGGAATTCAACTTCATTGTCTACTTCAGCACTTATGCCCTCTTTAATGGTGAAGGTAGTGAGGAAGGTAAGTGTTATATCCAAATAGATTTTTTCCTCAATAGAAAACAGTCTCACCTAGGCGAGGTCATGCAAAAGTTCCTCAACCCGTTGACGGATATCAAACTACGCCAAAACATCCCAATCTAGAACCACGTTTTATTTGATGATCTTTGTGGTCTTGTAATTATCATAGATTGGCCGATGCTCAGCCCTTATATTGATAGGATAGCGGGTTGCTCCCCTGCTACTACTGGCTTCATTATCACGGCTCCTCTTCCATGCAACGGTCTTGATCCGAGGCATCTGGAAAATCAAAGAACAAAGGAACAAAACCATATTATACCTCTTCGAGGTGATGAGCAAGATAATAGCCATCAATTTTCACACAAAATACTCTCAAATAATAGTGTATGGCAGATGAGATGAAAGATAGGGTCACAATCCAAGGAGATAATCACAAATGAGACACAAAAGAAACTATACGCCCTATGGTACATGCCCATATACGCCCGTGTATCCGACTACCACACTCCCTCCATAATTCAAACATACACACCTTGCACCACGACCGTGTAAAATCAAACATGCAACCATCTCAGCATAGAAATCCATTCCTTACCTAAATTTCATGTCAATAACATCTAAGAATCAACACAAATCACTTAAGAAGTAGAAACCCTAGATTTGTGTCCAAAAGCAGAAAATTATCATGAAATCTACATAGTAACATGAAATAACTCGAAATAAGGAAGACAAAACATGAAAGATCAACAAATCACACAAAACACCCTTGATTAGAATGCACAAGAATTGTTCTTTGATTCACCATTGCAAGGAAATAGAGAGAGTGGAGAAAGGAGAGTAGAAATCCATACCTTAGCTGTTAGATCCGGTGGAATGGGTGTGAAAATCACAAGAGGAATGAGTGTGAATAATGTTTTTGTTGAGAGGATTTTAATGGAAATGCCGTGAGTGAAGTGAGGGAGTGAAAGAAAATGAAGAAGGATGAAAAGAAAAGAGTTTTAAACCCTTTTGGTCGTGTGGTGTGTTTTACACGACCGGACACACGGCCGTATTACACAGCTGTGTATTATGGCCGTGTACCCGTTTGTACATGAAAATTTTCTTTACACGGCCGTGTAAAGCAAGAATGTGTGGCCGTGTATCGTAATGAAAGCACATTACTCACCTCTATTGAGTGTCCAAATCCTTCCAAACTTATTGGAACATCATTCTTACGTCATCCTCCAAATCCACAACATAAATATTGCCCTCACAAGTCAATTAGCAACAAAAAAGATAGAAAAGATGGTTATAAAAGAAAAGAACAAAAAGAACTAACCTAAGAATTGCATGGGTTGCCTCCCACCAAGTGCTGTTGTTTAATGTCGTTTGCTCGACGGAAAGAAACTTGCCTTGATTAAGCCACTAGAGGGTAGAGTCTAAACTCTTCTTGACCCTCTTTTTCGCCTTGAGTCCCAAAATAAAGCTTCAAGTGCTGTCCATTGACCTTAAATGTATGTCCATCTGGATGTTCTAATTCCACTGCACCATGGGGAAAAACTTGGCGAATTTTGAATGGTCCGAACCATTTCGATCTCAACTTACCCGGGAAGAGTTTCAGCCGTGAATTGAATAAGAGAACATGATCCCCTTCTCTGAATTGTTTGGGATGGTGAATCCTCATATCATGATATCTCTTCATCTTCTCTTTATAAACCCGCATGTTGTCATATGCCATTGTACGCCATTCATCGAGTTCATTCAGCTGAAACTTCCTCCTCTTACTAGCGACCTCTAGATCCATATTGAGAGTGCGCAAGGCCCAAAAGGCTCTATGTTCTAGTTCCACTGGCAAGTGGCAAGCTTTCCCGAATACCAATCTATATGGGGTTGTACCTAGAGGAGATTTGAAAGCTGTCCTGTAGGCCCATAGAGCATCGTTCAGCTTTTCAGACCAATTATTCCTATGATGTTCTACCGTTTTTTCTAGTATCCTTTTCAGCTTACGGTTAGAAACTTCCACTTGACCACTTATCTGCGGGTGATAGGGGGTTGCTAACCTATGGTTAACCCCGTATCGCTTCAGCACTTTTTCCAATTGCACATTATAGAAATGTGCCCCCCTATCACTAATCAATGCTCTAGGTGCTCCAAATCTAGAAAAGAGTTTCTTTAGGAACTTCACAACCACTCTTGCATCATTGGTGGGCAATGCTTGGGCCTCTACCCATTTAGACACATAATCCACAGCCACCAATATGTACTTATTCTCGAAGGAATTGGGGAATGGTCCTATGAAATCAATCCCCCATACGTCGAACACCTCACACTCCAGGATAAAATTTTGGGGCATCTCATCGCGCTTTGACATACTTCTAACTCGCTGGCACTTGTCACATGTTTTTACAAAGTTAAAGGAATCCTTGAATAAGGTTGGCCAATAGAATCCCGATTCCAACACTTTGTGAGCTGTTTGGTTCACACTATAGTGACCCCCTATTGGTCCGGTGTGACAGTGTCTCAGAATTTCTTGCCCCTCTTGCTCAGATACACATCTCCTAATTACTTGATCAGCACACAAACGAAACAAGAAGGGTTCCTCCCAGAAATAGTGCTTCAACTCAGCAAAGAACCGCTTCTTTTGCTGATAAGTTTTGTCACTCGGGAGTATTCTGCAAATAAGGTAATTTGCAAAATCAGCAAACTAAGGCTTAGAATTAATACTTACTTTGCTAATCTGATACAATCTTTCCTCCGAAAAAGCATCATCAATCTCTTCTTCTTTCAATTCCTCCAAGTATGGTTTCTCTAAGTGAGAGAGATAATTAGCAGCTAAGTTTTCAACTCCCCTCTTGTCCCTAATCTCCAGATCGAACTCTTGTAGAAGCAATATCCACCGGATGAGGTGCGGTTTTGCATCTGTCTTGGACAAAAGGTACTTGAGAGCTGAATGGTCAGTGTAAACAATTACCTTGGACAAAATCAAATATGACCCAAACTTATCAAACGCAAAAATCACAACTAGAAGTTCCTTCTCGGTCGTGGTGTAGTTCTCCTGAGCATCTATGAGGGTCTTACTAGCATAGTAGATCGGTTGGAAGTGCTTGTCCCTCCTTTGTCCTAAGACTACTCCCATAGCAAAATCACTTGCGTCACACATCAACTCGAAAGGAAGACCCTAATCAGGCGCCACTATGATAGGTACTTAGGCCAACCTTTCCTTAAGCGTGTTGAACGCCTCAAGACATTCACTGGTAAAATCATAGGGCACGTCTTTCTCTAATAGCTGTGTCAATGGGCAGGCTATTTTAGAGAAATCCTTAATGAACCTCCTGTAAAATCCGGCATGCCCGAGAAAGCTCCGAATGGCTCTTACCGAAGAAGGTGGTGGAAGTTTTGCAATTGTGTCTACCTTTGCGTTATCCACTTCGATTCCTCTATGAGAAATTTTGTGCCCCAGAACTATGCCCTCCTTTACCATGGAATGGCATTTCTCCCAATTCAACATAAGATTCGTCTTCTCACATCGAATCAAAACCTTCTTCAAATTGCTTAGACAAGCACCAAAAGAATCACCAAAGACAGAGAAATCGTCCATAAGGACCTCCATGATCCCTTCCACTAAGTCCTCAAAAATGGCCATCATACACCGCTGAAACGTAGCCGATGCATTGCATAATCCGAAGGGCATGCACCTATAAGCGAAAGTACCATATGGACATGTGAAAGTGGTCTTTTCCTGATCCTCTAGAGCGATTGGGATTTGGAAATATCCCGACATTCCATCTAAAAAACAGTAATATAGATGTCCTGCCAATCGCTCTAGCATCTGATCCACAAAAGGGAGAGGGAAGTGATCCTTGCGAGTTCCATCATTCAGCCTTCTATAATCTATGCACACTCGCCAACCAGTTACCGTCCTCATAGGTATGAGTTCGTTTTTCTCATTGAGGATCACAGTCATTCCCCCTTTCTTTGGTACAACTTGCACAGGACTGACCTAGGGACTGTCGGAAATGGATAGATCAACCCCGCATCTAAAAGCTTAATCACCTCCTTCTTTACAACCTCCTTCATGTTAGGGTTCAACCTTCTCTAAGGTTGTACCACCGGTTTAAAATCATCTTCCAGCAAGATTTTATGGGTACAAAATGAGGGGCTAATACCTTGAAAATCCGATATCTTCCAAGCAAGAGCTCGCTTGTGCTCCCTCAAGACCCCTAGTAAATCATCCCTTTGCTCCCTCGTCAAACTAGCAGAAATGATGACGGGGAGTTTAGAGTTAGCTTCCAGAAAAGCATACTCTAGGTACTTAGGAAGTTGCTTCAACTCAAGTTCAGGAGGCTCTTCAACAGACGGTTTTAACCTCCCTTCTTCATTGGGCCCTATTTTTTCAAATCCTCTGCGACAAACTACTTCCTCATAGGCTTGCAGCTGAGCTTTCACAGTTTGTATCTCCACATTCTCACTTACTTCATCATCATTCACAGTTAAACTGAATTCCAACGGATCTCCACATAACAGTTCTTGCATCATACTTATTACTGACCTGTCAATGCAATCAACAGCATAACAAGTATCATCGGCGCTCAACGATTGTTTCAGTTCTGCTGGAATTTTCACCACCAACTCATCTGCTCCCACTCTCAAAACCAGCTTTCCATCCGCTACATCAATCACAGCTCTTGCAGTAGCCAGGAAAGGTCTTCCTAAAATCAGCGGGACCTCTACATCTGCATTCATATCCAGAATTACAAAATCAACAAGAAAAATGAAATTTTCTACCTTTACCAAGACATCCTCAATGATCCCTCTAGGGAATTTGACAGAGCGATCTGCCAGCTGCAGACTCATCCTGGTAGGCTTCGGCTCTCCCAAGTTTAATTGCTTAAACAAGGAATATGGAATCAAGTTTATGCTTGCCCCAAGATCTGCCAAAGCTCTCTCCACAAGCAGTTCACCAATTAAGCATGGAATAGTGAAACTACCCGGATCCTTGAGCTTTTGTGGCAACTTGTTTTGTAAGATAGCCGAACACTCCGCTCCTATAACTACGGTAGAAATTTCTTCCTGTCGCCTCTTGTTTGACAGTAGATCCTTCAGGAACTTGGCATATCTGGGCATATGTGAAAGAGCTTCTACAAACGGTATGTTAATATGTAATTGCTTAAACAAATCCAAAAACTTACCCAAGTGCTCTTTGTCTTGATCCTTTTTCAGCCGACCCGGATATGGAATTGGAGGCTTGTATGGCTGAACTGTTGATGCCTTGGTCTTCCCCTCTACTGACTCCTTTTCCTTGACTTCCTTCTCCTTTACCTCCTCAGTAGCATGTTCCTTCTCACTACCCCCATCATGTGGTTCTTCAACTCCCTTTCTTTGTGCAACCACTGGTGCCCCAATGATGTCAGATTGCAGTTCATTTCCACTCCTTAGGGTCACTGCCTTTACCTGCTCCCTAGGATTAGGTTCAGTGTTTCTAGGCAAAGAACCTTGAGGTCTCTCTGAGAGCATCTTAGCAATCTAACCCACCTGATTTTCTAAATTGTGTATAGAAGCCTCATGATTTCTTAGAGTAGCATCTGTTGCTTGCTGACGCTGCTCTAAGACCTGAATGAACTTAGCAATCATGTCCTCTAGATTGGACTTCTTTTCTGTAACAGGTGGTGGTGGAGGTCTTTGGAATCCAAGCGCGGGCACATTACCCCGAGGAAATTGTGGATTACTCCATGAAAAATTGGGGTGATTGTGCCAGCCTGGATTATATGTGTTGCTGTAGGGATTTTTGTGGGCTCGTGTGGGATTTCCAACATAGTCAACTTGCTCATTGGTCTCTTGGATCATGGAATTGGCAGCTGAATCGACTGGATAGTATTGGGATGGCTGAGACAACGCCATCCCGTCGACCTTCGTAGCAAGGGCATCCACTTTTGCAGCAATAATGGTCATCATATCAACCTCATAAACCCCTGTTACCCTTTACCTCAACCTACCGTCACTCAACTGATGGTTGTTCTTGGCCATATTTTCAAACAGCTCCAGAGAATCTTCAGGAGTCTTCACATTAAGTGTACCACCAGCGGCGGCATTGATGGTTTGTCGCGTTGGATAATCGAGCCGGTTGTAAAAAGTTGAAACTTGTAGCTAGTTAGGCATTTGGTGGTGTGGGCACCGCCTAAGCAAATCCTTGAACCTTATCTAGGCTTCATGAAGGGGCTTGTTATCCAATTGAGTGAACGATGTGATATCGTTCCTTAATTTGGCAGTCTTGGATGGTGGAAAGTAAAAGTCTAGAAAAGACTCTGCCAGTTGGGCCCATGTAGTAATGGATTCCCGGTTCAATGAACTTATCCACTGCCTTACTTTTCCCCTCAGGGTGAAAGGAAACAACCGCAACTTCAGTGCCTCATCAGTTACCCCATTCTGTTTCACAGTGGCGCAGATGTCCAGAAACATTTGAATGTGAGCGTGGGGATCTTCATCAGGTAAGCCGTCAAATTGACACTGGTTATGTATCAAATTCATTGTAGAGGCTTTAACTTCGAAGTTATTAGCCTCTATTACAGGTCTTATGATACATGAACCAGTGCTATCTAAAGTTGGCCTGGAATAATCAACCATAGTCCGACGTTGGTCTGCCATTGCTTTAATGTTAACTCTACTGCTGTTCACAGGTTGCTCTTCCTTAGCAACTGAACTTTCTCCTTCACTCGATGATAATTCTCGCTCACCCACTTGTTGCTCTTCAATTCTCCTTAGTTTCCTTCTGAATGTTTGGTTTATTTCTAGGTCGAAATCAAGAAGTTTTGATGATGAACTCCTTATCATACACTACAAAGAACATCGAAATGAGTTAATTACAAAAAAAAAAAAGAAAATGAATATGATAAATAGCAAAAGAATAAATGGTTAAATTAGTAAGTGTTGAGCTTTCTTAATATTGCTGATCCCCGGCAACAACGCCAAAAACTTGTTGATGACCGTAATCACACAAATTAAAAAAATCCCTTTTCTATGACTCTCTGTTACGATCAAATAGGCAAGTGCACCTATCGATTGTAATAGTTTAGAACTATGTTTGGGTATCATATCCTTAGGGATCAGTAAGTACTAATAATAACTCTAAACCGACTATCTAACCGCACAAATTTGAGAGGTTTAGTTTAAATTAAAAACACTTAACAAAACCTATAGCAATTAAAAATAACACAATAACTTGATTACTAAATCAGATAATTAAGAACATACCCTATCCTTACTACTCCTCTAATTATCATGTAGCTTTACCCTTTTTTATAAATCAGATAACGAACAATGGTTAACTCTGAACCACGGAGTATCTAACACTAAGCCAATGTTCTTCCCAGATTCATTAGCTCCTAATCCTAATCGCATTGATAAAGATTCCTCTTTTATCAAAATCAATTAGAATTGCATTAACACTCTTGAATGCTCAATTAGGTCGAATTATCTAATTCAATCTAATATGGAAAATTTATGTTCTCTATCCCTAGATTACATACAAATTCCTTTATTCATGCATGATCTATTCAAACAAGAGATTTTCCAATCAACTTCTAAGAAATCAATGCAGCTCAATGCTGGCCATACATCAAATTAGCAATACTACATGAACAACATGAATAAATTAAGAGAATTCCACTATTCATTAACTATGCAATCAATCCCATATTAGATGACAATTAGAATTTGTAAGGTTCGGGTATGAAAAAAACTAGCCACTCATGATTTTCAAGATACAACTCAATGAAAATGAAGAACCCGTGTGCATAAACACTTCAGAAGATAAGGATGAATCCGTTGATGTTGCTTTTCCCTTAGGTAAGCTTCCCCCGTCTTCTCCTCTTCTTTCTTTTCTCTGTTTTTTTTTCTATCTACTTCAGGTGTCTTTTTTTTTTTTTTCTCTTATCAGCCCTGACGTTCTGTCTCCCTCTTTTCGTCCCAAAATAATACCAAAATCTTGGAAGAAACTTGTAAAATGCGGAGTCGAATCAACTACACGGCTGTTATACACAGCTGTGTAGTTGAGGCGTGGCTAACATCGCACCATACTCGCTTCATATACACGGCCATGTATTTTTCTATGGACAATTCCAACTCAACACACGGCCGTGTATTATGGCCGTGTAACCCTCTGTGAGTGTATCAAATCCAATACACGGCCGTGCCCCTGTGATACACGCCCGTGTATCTCTCCTGCTGCACTTTTGGAAACTTTTTTTCATGTAATCCACTCCGACTCTTGCAAATGTTGATCATTCTTCCTTGATAGGTCCTTTTAATTCCTGAAATTGAAATAGCTCTCCTTTAAGTACCAAAGTCTTTTAAAACATAATTAATTTACTTCAAAAGCAACTTAAACCCATACAAAATATAAGTGTTAATTTATCCTTATCACTCCCAACAAGGTTGTGTCTCACCCTTTATTAAGCCTAGATTGTACAGAAAGATACATGACCTCCTAACATAGCCGTGTCTTACCTTATGTCAAAATATAAAAACATAGAAAGGCATACAGCCTCTAGTACGGTTGTATACTGTCCCATGTCAAGTTACACGACCTCCAACATGGTCATGTTGAGTTGAAACATACCCTATTTGTGTTACCTAGTTAAGATACAATTCTAAGAGCATATAATTGAGAACTTGTATAGGTTTAGAAAAATCGTGAGGCTATAAAAGTGTGAGGAAATCAAATTTTTGCAATCTAGGTATGTGTAGCTTGTTTGTTGACTTGTGCTTCTTTAAGTCAATATATATGCATTGAAATGGATTAAGTAAAGGACTAGTTAAGTGGTTAAGTGTGTGCTGCATGTGTTTAGCTTGGCTTAGGGGCTTGTAGTAGCTGATCCTTAGGGAGCACTGCAATGATCCTTATGTGTCACTGTCTCTAGTGGTGTTGTGTTTAGAAATGATCTAAGCTGGTTTAAGGTTTAAGTGTTCATGGGTGTGGGACCAGTATTGGCAATCCCTATCACCAAGTTTAAGGGTTAAGTGTTCATAAGTGTGGGGCTCATAGTAGTAGTTCCCATCACCATGTTTAAGGTTTAAGTGTTCATAGGTGTAGAGCCTATAATTGTAGTTTCCATCACTAAGTTTAAGAGTTAAGTGTTCATGAGTGTAGAGCCCATAGTGGTAGTTCTCATCGCCAATTCAATGATTAAATTTAAGTGTGTTGAGGTGGCTATGAGTACCTTATTATTGATGGTAGACTTAAGAATATCATGAACTAGTTGCTTACCGTTTAACTTCTACATAATGCATGTGAATCAAGCTCTAATTTGTTCATGCATGTGTGCTTGTGTTATGCATATTTGGTATTAGCTCACCTTTTGAGGATTATTTTTTTTTTTTAGATGCAGGTAATGAGACAATAGATAACCAAGGAGAAACAATGGGAATGAATACACAAGAGAGAGAAAAGGAAGATTTCTGTTACTATTATAGAGATTAGATTTAGTAGGAGTTGAGTTACATATATGTAGTGGCTATTAAAACATTTGGAAGAAAAATAAACTAGTGTTTTATAATTATTTCATTGTGTTAGATGTTGATCATGAATTTAAGGTTAAACTTGTTTCAAGGTTTGAAAGATGGTTTAGGATATATTTATATCATATTGGTAGTATTGAATATATTGAATTAAGGTTATAAGATTTGCAAGTTTAAATGGTATCAGACTAGTTTTAGAGCCTTAACATGTCCTTGTATGATAAGGATACGTAGTGAGCAGTCATGCTACTTGGTTTCGGAGCATTACAGCTAATATGGTATCAGAGCCTAGGTTTATGATCTTTAGGGAATTAGGTTTTCATCTATAGAGAATAGGATGATGATCCTAAAGAACTTAGGTTTAATCATCTTTAGAATTAAGAGATGATCACTAAGTATAAGTCTTGAATAGTAGAAAATAAGATGTGATCTTAAGAGAGATTAAGTATTTGATCTATAGGATAGTATGATATGAAGAGAGTGGGTGTAGTTATGGGATGTTTATTTTATTAAGTAATTTATTTTATTGTACTATTATCTTATTTGCACTTATTCCAACTATTCAGTTATATATATGTGTATACAACTAAGTGTAGAGGTATATTTGTATATGCCTGTACACCATGACACTAACCTTGATTGATACTAACTTTAAGTCTATCCAGTTGTCTCTTCTCAACAAAATGTCTCCAAGAAGAATCACCAGATCAGACACAAGAAGGGTTTGCTGGGTATGGTAACCTAATTGAAGTGAATGTTTAAGGTCAGCAGCTATGGGGGAGAAGAGTTTAGATGGCTGAAGAGACAGTCAAGTTGCTGCAGATTGTGAATCATTTCATGGGGTTGTTGTCATAACAACATCAAGCCCCCAATGTTCTACAATGCAAAAATTCCAATGAACCCATCAGCTTTAATAGGTTCATCAAAGTGGCTAAGGAGTTTAACCCAAGAGTGAATGGCCCAATTGAGGCTGAGGATTAGGTACAAGAAATGGAGAAAACATTTGATGTCTTTCAGAAACCTGAAGAAAAGAAAGTCAACTATGCTACATTCATGTTAAAGGGAACTACAACAAAATGGTTGGCCTTAGTTCCTACATTGGTAAGGGAATGCATGAACTGGGTAGTATTTAGGAAGCTACTCTATCAGAGATACTTCTCTAGTAGCTCCAAGGATAGGATGAA
Organism: Laguncularia racemosa; assembly: GCA_037954665.1. Classification (NCBI taxonomy): domain Eukaryota; kingdom Viridiplantae; phylum Streptophyta; class Magnoliopsida; order Myrtales; family Combretaceae; genus Laguncularia; species Laguncularia racemosa. The sequence goes on from JBBMOL010000004.1 coordinate 6,276,931, forward strand.
AAATGAATATTATAACTGTGAATAGGGCGATAGAGCAGTGGAAGAGTATAAAGCGAAATTGAACCACTTAATCCAATTCTTACCCAAGAATGTTCATAATGGTGATAAATCTCAAGCTAGAAGATTTTTTAGAGGTTTAGATTTGGATCTTCAACATGAGGTTGGGGCCTTTCAACTAAATACTTATGCCGAAATAGTTAATAAGGCCAAGTACCTTGAGTAGAGTAGAAAGAGTATAGAAGAATAAAGGAGCTGCAGAGTAGTAGTAGCTTTAGGAAAGAGACTTGCCTTGAGTGGAATGGGGTAAGATAAGGGCAAGAGACCTCATATGTATTGAAAGAAAACATAGAGTGTTGCAACTCCTCATCTACATATCAAACTAGTGCTTTGCTATCCAACAACAGTAGCACCGGGATATCCTTTACATGAACACCATTATAGGTGTGCTTCAAATACAATCCTATAATGCTTATATACTGTTTGATACCAATGCATCTATATCTCGTGTGTTTAAGAATTTTGTATGCACATGTGCATTAGATGTTGAACACATGAATGATAGTTTAGCTATTAGTACTCCCTTGGGAGTTGGAGGAAAAATAAGTAGAATATGTAGAGGAGTGGGAATAGAGATACATGGTAAGGTGATGTCAACAGATCTTTTGACCTTAGAGATGATAGAGTTTGGCATCATTTTAGGCATCAACTAGTTGTCAAGATATCGTGCCACCATTGATTGTCACAACAAGATGGTACAACTCAGTATATTTAAGGAAGGGTACTTTAAGTATAAACTGAAAGCTCAAAGACCAACTGGGTTACCCACTTATGAGATGTGGGGAAGGAATATGCTGGTAGTTGTATCTGTTAAAGCTAATATAGAAGCTAAGCTGGAAGTGGTACCTATAGTGACAAAATTCCTAAAAGTGTTTCTAGAAGACCTTCTTGGTTTACACCTAGCCAATGAGGCAAATTTTAGTATTGACTTGGTACAAGGCATAGTACCAATATTAAAATCAGTCTACAAGATGGCACCAGTGAAATTAGAAGAGCTAAGAAAATAGTTACAGGAACTATAGGATAAAGGTTTCATCAGACCCAATGTATCTCCTTGGGGTACATCAGCCCTTTTTATTAAGAAGAAAGATGGAAGCATGAGACTTTGTATAGACTATAGAGAGTTAAATAGGGTCACTATCAAGAACAAATATCCTCTTCTTATGATAGATTAGTTGTTTGACCAACTATAGGGAGCTAAGGTGTTTTCTAAGATAGACTTGAAATCAAGGTACCACCAATTAAGAATCAGAGTAGAAGTTATATAAAAGACAGCTTATAGGACAAGATATGGGCACTATAAGTTTTTAATGATGCCCTTTGAATTAACTAATGCACTTACAACATTCATGGATTTAACAAATAGAGTATTCGGGCATTTCTAGACAGGTTTGTAATCATCTTCATAGATGATATCCTGATATACTCAAAAAGCACTGAAGAACATGAAGAGCACTTAAGATTAGTGTTAGATAGACTATAAGAAAAAAGACTATACACCAAATTCAATAAATGTGAATTCTGGTTAGAGCAAGTAGTTTTCTAGGGTCATGTGGTTAACAAGGATAGGATATCAGTAGACTTAGAAAAGGTGAGAGTTATAGTGGATTGGCATAAACCAAAGATAGTCATAGATATAAGAAACTTCTTGAGTCTAGTAGGCTACTACATAAGGTTTATAGAGGGATTTTCCAAGATAGTGACTCCTTTCAACAACTTGACACAAAAAAATGTGAGATTTGAGTGTGATGATAGATGTAAGGCCAGCTTTCAAACACTTAAAGAGATACTCATAGCAACATCAGTTCTATCATTACCTAAGAGTGGAGAAGAATTTACTGTGTATAGTGATGCCTCAGTTCAAGGGTTAAGATGTGTGTTGATGTAAGGTAAGCAGGTAATAACATATGCATCTCGCTAACCAAAGCCTTATGAGAAGAATTGCCCAACTTATGGCTTAGAGTTAGCAATGGTATTGCTAGCCTTAAAGTTATAGAGGCACTACCTGTATGGAGAGACGTGTAGAATCTTCGCTAATCATAGGAGCCTGAAGTACATCTTCACATAGAAGGAGCTGAACATAAGGTAGAGGAGATGGTTAGAGTTGATCAAAGACTATGACCTAACGATCCAATACCATCCAAGAAAGGCCAATGTGGTCGCAAATGCCTTTATTAGAAAGAAATAGGGTAATGTAGCCACTCTCATCACTTCATAAAAGAAGTTATTGGAAGACATATGTAAATTGGAGTTAGAGATTTTAACTTAAGACGTAAGAAAAAAATGGCCACTTTATGTGTACAGCTAACCATAAGGGATAAAATCAAGACTAGACAGATAGAAGATAAAAATATTTAAGAAATCAAGAGTAGAATGAAGTAAGGCAAGGCTTCGGAATTCAACTTAAACGTAGAAGGGATCTTGAGATATGGAACTAGGTTATGTATACCGAAGGATATGGAATTGAAGAGAGAGATAATGAAAGAGACATGTTACTCAGCTTACACAATACACCCTGGAAGCACTAAAATGTACAAGGACCTGAAGAGTCACTATTGGTGGAAGAACATGAAAAGGGAAATAGCTAAGTATTTAGCCAGATGCCTCTCTTGCCAATAGATTAAAATGGAGCATCAGAGGCTAGTTGGAGAATTACAACCTCTTCTAATACCAGAATGGAAATTAGAGCATGTGATAATGGACTTTGTTACAGCCTTCCTAAATACCAAAAAGAAATAGGATGCGGTTTGGGTAATAGTGGATAAGTTAACAAAGTCAACTCATTTTCTACCTATCAGAGTAGGATACAAACTAGTGAAACTAGCCTAGATATACATAAAGAAGATATTCAAATTACATGGAGTGCTAGTGACCATAACTTTTGATAGAGCTATAAGGTTTGTAAGTAGATATTGGAGCAGCTTACATAAAGCTTTAGGCACCGAACTATAGTTCAACACTACATTCCACCCTTAGACGGCGAGCCAATCTGAGAGGACTATATAGATATTGGAAGATTTGCTCAAAGCATGTGCACTGGATTTTTGTGGTAACTGGAATGAGCATATCCCTCTCGTTGAGTTTGCTTATAATAATAGCTACTAAGCAATCATTCAGATGGCTCTTTATAGAAGAAGATGTAGATCTTCATTACATTGGGATAAAGTGGGAGATAGGCAAATGGTGGGACTAGAATTAGTCTAAGAGGCAATGGATAAAGTGAAGTTAATTAGACAAAGGATATAAACAGCTTGGTCCCAATAAAAGAACTATGTAGACAAGAGAAGAAATCCTTTGGAATTCTAAGTAAGAGATAATGTCTTGTTGAGAATTTCTCTAACTAAATGGGTGATTAGGTTTGATTTAAGAGGGAAGATGAACCCGAGGTATAAAAAAGTAGGTATTGTGGCTTACAAGTTAGCTCTCCCACCATGTTTGGTTAGGATACATGAACTCTTCTAAAATCAGGTACTTTTGAGGACGAAAGGTTTTATACACCGGGGGGGGGGGGGGGGGTGGGGGGGTGTGTAATGTAGAGAATGTAAATACCTTAAAAATGTAATTATGTAATATTTGTTATAAAATATAACTAAGGACAATAGTATAAATATCTTAAGAATTGGAGGGCAATTTTGTCTTTTTATAGTTAAGGTATAAATACTCCAGTTGACCTACAGTGCCTCCTTTTGCTATTTTTTCATAATGACAATGTAAGAAGAGGAAACAAACCCTCTTTGGAGAATACAAAGGCAACTAAAGGGAAATTCACCAATGAGTGAGGATTTCTATGATTGAAGTAATAGTCACAAGTATATAATTTGACGTTAAAACAATTGTTGCTACTTGATTTCATTAGAAATTGGATTGAGGAAAGAATGGGACAAGCATGGAAATCAATCAATTAAGGGTTTGATTAAGAGGATTTGAGAAGTAAGTGGTCTAATTTATGTAATTCAATTTAAGATTGCAAGTATTAAGATTAAATTATACCTAGGATAAAAGGATTTCAGAATTGGAATGAATTGAAAGAAAGAAAAATTAGGGTTTGTGAAGGGGTATAGAAAGATACGTAACCTCTTAACATGACCGTATCTCACCCTATGTTTTACCCCATGTTAAACCTAAACTATATAGAAAGATACATAACCTCCCAACACAGTTGTGCCTTACCTTGCGTCAAAATATAAAATATGCAGAAAGGTATACGACCTCTAACTTGGTCGTGTACTGTCCTATGTCAAGTTACATGGTCTCTAACATGACTGTGTTGAGTTGAAACATACCCTATTTATTTTACTTAGTTGAGATACAATTGTAAGAGCATGTAATTGGGAAGATGTATAGGTTTGGAGGAATCATGAGGCTATAAAAGTGTAAGGAAATCAAATTTTTGTAATCTAGGTACATGTAACTTATTTGTTGACTTGTGCTTGTTTAAGTTAGTATATATGTATTGAATGGATCAAGTAAAGGACTGGTTAAGTGGTTAAGTGTGTGTTGTATGTCTTTAGCTTAGCTTAGGGGTCTATAGTGGCAAATCCCTAGGAAGCAGCTCAATGAACCTTGTGTGACGCTATCCCTAATAGAGTCGTGCTTGGAAATGATTTAGGCTGGTTTAAGGTTTAAGTATCCATGGATGTGGGGTCCCTAGAGGTAGTTACCATCACCAAGTTTAAGGGTTAAGTGTTCATTGATGTAAGGTCTATAGTGGAAGTTCCCATTACCAAGTTTAAAGTTTAAGTGTTTATGGCTATAGGGCTCATAGTGGCAATTCTTATCACCAATCGAATGATTACATTTAAGTGTGTTGAGAGGGTCATGATTACCCTATTGTTGCTGGTAAATTTAAGAATATCATGAACTAGTTGCTTATTGTTTAAGTCATCCATAATGCATGTGAATCAAGCTCATATTTGTTCATGTGTGTGTGCTTATGTTATATATACTGGGCATTAACTCACCTATTGGGGATTATTTTCTTTTTAGATTTAGATAATGAGGAAATAAATAACCAAGGAAAAGCAATGGGAATGAATACACAAGAGAGGGAAGAGGAAGATTTTTGTTACTATTACGGAGATTAGATCTAGTAGAAGTTGAGTTACATATATGCAGTGGCTATTGAAACAATTGAAAGAAAAATAGACTAGTGTTTTATAATTATTTTACTACGTTAGATGTTAATCATGAATTTAATGTTAAACTTGTTTGAAGGTTTTAAAGATGGTTTAGGATATATTTATATCATTTGGTAGTATTAAATATATTGAATTGAGATTATAGGATTTGCAAGTTTAAAGGGTATCAGAGTAGTTTTATAGCCTTAACATATCATTTTGTGACAAGAACACGTAGCGAGCAATAACGCTCCTTTGGTTCAAGGCGTTACACCATCACTTGCTTCATTGATTCATGTCTAAAGATTTGACTAACTAGAATTTATTTTTCGTGTCAAGAAGGAAAGAGGAGGAGTCATATGTAGTGTTAGCAGAGACCAAGGTTGTAATTGAAGTGTGTAACGCCTCGGATCCACGGGCTGTGCTACTACTCACCACGTGTCCTTATCTCACAAGGACACATTAAGACTCTAAACCAAATCTGATACCTTTTATCTTATAATTCCTATAATTCACCATTTAATATCTACAATAGTACCATCGAAATATAAAAACATTTAAATCTATCCTTTAAACCTCAAAACCAATTTAACATAAGTCTATATTCAACATCTAATGTAGTAGAAGTCTATAAAACTCTATTTAATTAATCTTTGAAAAACCACTATTTATTTAAATAAAGTAACAGCATTCCTTCTGAATGCTAATCACCATAATAGTAGTGATACCCATCTTCTTCCTCTTTTTGCGGTTTACCTAATCCTAGATTATCTTCTAGGTCATTATCTCTCTTAGTATCTATATCTAAAAAAAATATTCCTCGAAGGGTGAGCTAATGCCCAGTATGTATAACACAAACACAAACACATGAATAAACATGAACATATATCACATGCATCATGCAATACTTAAAACACAGGCAACCATTTCATGATACAATGTAATACATGAAAGTTTCATTTATTTTAATATATATATTATAACATAAAGCCAAGGCTAAGGACGTAGAAACATATTTACATGATAAGTGAAAGGATCATTTCACACTAAGAATATAAAAACCCCAAATAAACCTAGAGACCTTCCTCGGTCATTTTGCACAATAAAATTATAAAGAAAAAGGAGAGACGCTCTCTACAGGAACATTAACGTGACTAAGGGAATTCATTGTCATTCGATCTAGTAGTACCAGGTAAGGATTTCTATGATTTACTAAATAATCATGAACAAAGAATTGAGGTCAAATTAAGTTATTGCTACATCATGTCATCAAAATTTGGAGTGAAGAGTGAACATGAAGAATATGGAATTCATAGACTAAGAACCCGATTAATGGAAAGTCCATTGTAAGTATTCTAAATTATGTTAATTGAGGAGATAATACATGTGTTAGGGATTTGGTTAAGCTTAAGAATAAAGAGAATCAAGTATAGGAGAATTTGGAGTAAAGGAATTAAGGTTCGTGGAATTGGCCGAGGGTAACATAACTTACCAACACGGTCGTGTTTTGACTGTGTTGAATACGATGGTGTTTCAATTATGTTAAAACCAAATTTTACACCGGAAGATCCATGACGCTTAACACAGTCATGCTCTAGTTGTATTAAGCAACATGGTCCCTAATATGGCCATGTTGAATAAATTATGAAGTAATTATATATTCATATAACTTCAAATTAAACTAATTTCCACATAACCTAAATAGTTAGCAAGGCCCTAAAGAAATATAATAAATAGGACTAAGAGAAATAAGAAAATGATATTGATCCTAGGAAGAGGATATTTGTTCTTAATTGTGACCTTATTTAACTCCCTGTAGTATATACAAAGTCTCATGCTTCCATCCTTCTTCTACATAAACAGGACTAATGCACCCCAAAGAGAGACACTGGGTCTTATAAAACCGTTACCTTGTAGCTCCTATAATTATTTCATTAATTCTTCTAATTCCACTAGTGCCATCCTATAAACTGGTTTTGATATGGGTACCGTACCTTATACCAAGTCGATGTTAAATTATATTTCCTTAGCTAGGGGTAAACCAGGAAGATTTTCTAGAAACACATTAGGAAATTCCCTCACCATCGATACTCCTTCTATCTTAACTTCTTCACTAGCTTCAATAAATATAGTTATTAGTACACTTTTTCCCCACATCTAATAGGTAAGCAATCTAGTGGGTCTCTATACTTCTAACTTGTATTTAAAATATTCATCCCCCGATATATTTAACTACACCACCATGTTGTGACAGTCAATGGTGGCATGATATTTTGATAGCCAATTGACACCCAATATAATGTCAAACTCTATCATCTCCAATACTAGGAGGTCTACCAGCATCACCCTACCATGTATTTCAATTGTCACTCCTTGCATATTCTACTTATTCTTCCTCCTACTCCCAAAGGAGTACTAACAACTAGGCAGTCATTCATATTTTTGACATCTAAAGCACATGCATAGACAAAATTCTCAAACACACAGGACATAGATGCACCGGTATCGAACAGCACATATGTATTGCTGGAGTGTACTGGAAGCATACCTACAATGTTGTCTACATCCGGAATATCCTAGTGCTATTGCTAGTGAATGGCAAACACCTTGGTAAGAACTCTCAGTCTAGGACCTCTTGCCTATAGTCTACCTCTCTATCCTCTCACTAGAGGTCTAATTGCCTGTTGAACTGGCCCTATCCGATTCCTCATTTGTCCTTAAAGACAGTTGACTGCCTTATGTCTCCTCTAGCTGCACACAGGATAAAAGATTAGGGGAACTAACCTTTCAGTGCAATGTCTGCTAATGTGCCAGGTCTCCCTACGAGAGAAACATGCCCCATCTGGCCATCTGCACTCTCTTAACTCATGGGGTCCCTAACATCTATGACATTTAGCATTTATTCCTGTTGCTGGGAGTGCCAAAGGCACTTGTTTGATCTAGAGAGGAAGGGCTACAACTTTTGGTGTTTTGCTTTATAGCATGTGATGCCTTTTACTCTTGTCTTGCTCTATCCCACTAAAGGCAGGTCTTTTTTTCCATAGCTATTGTTACTCTGCAACTCCTCTATTCTTCTATAATCTTCTTATTCTACTCAAGTTACTTCACCTTGTCAACCGTTTCAGCATATGTATTTAGTTGAAAGGCCCCTACTGTAAGTTGTAGGTCCAATTCCAATCCTCTTAGAAACCTTCTGGCTCGAGACCTATCATCATTGCATACATTTTTGGGAAGGAACTGAATGAGGTGATTTAGCTCTTTCTCATACTCTTCAACTATTTGGTTCCCCTGTTCACAGTTGTAGTCTTCATTCTCTATTCTATCTTTGAAGCTACTGGGGAAATATCTCTGATAGAACAGCTCCTTAAATACAGCCCAGTTTATGTATTCCCCTACAAGTATAGGAACCGAAGCCTACCATTTTGTTGCAGTTCCCTTTAGCATGAATGCGACATAATTAACCTTCCTATCTTTTGATATACGGAAGGCAACAAAAATCTTCTCAATTTCTTATACCCAATCTTCAGCCTCGATTGGGTCATCCACTCTAAGGTTAAATTCCTTAACTACTCTTATGAACCTATTAAAGTTAATGGGTTTGGTAGCATTCCTATGCTGTAGGACATTAGGTGCTTAGTCTTGTTGTGCCAGTAATCCCACCAGGTGGTTCACAGTGTGCAGCAGTTGAACTGTCTCTTCAGCCATTTGATCTCTTTCCCCTTGTAGTTGTAGGTGCTGAACTTCCACCTCATTAGTGTTATCATATCTAGCACCCCTTCCAGCTCTTGATCTGGTAATTCTTCTTGGAGGCATTTTTTTAAGAGACAATTGGATCTACTTGAGTTAATATCAGTCATGTTCAGTGTCGTAGTGTAAATACATACACATATATCACTACATAGGGGTCTACTTGTATATATAACTTAGCAATTAGAAGAATGCAAGTAAAGTAATAATATAAGAAAATAATTACATAATTAAGTAAACTTCTCATATTTTACCCACTCTCTTCATGTCTCACTATCTTAGGGATCCAGTGCTTAACTACTCTAAAGATCATATCTTAAGCCCTATTGTTTAAAACTTATGTCCATTGATCATCACTTAGTTCTAAGGATCATTAACTAAATTCTTCAGGATCAATAACTTATGCTTTATAGATCAAAACTTAAGTCATAAGGATCATGAACCTATTCTCTATAGATTCAAACTTAAGTCTCTAAAGATCATAAACCTAAAGCACTAATACCACCCAAGTTATAATGCCCCAAATCTCGAACCGCGTTACTACTCGCTACGTATCCTTATCTCACAAGAACACATTAAGGCTCTGAATCAACTCTGATAGACTTTAACCTGTAACTATTACATAAAAACATTTCATATATCCCCAAATTTCAAATAATAACTTAAACCATATCAAACATCTAACACAACGGAAGTCTTTAAACACTAAAACAACATTCTCTAAAGATACTGTCTATTATAGTCAAATAACATAATCTCATAAATCTTAATCACCATAATAATAATGTTAATCTTTGTCTTCCTCTCTCTATGGCTCACCTAAACCCAAGTCATCTTCTAGGTTCTCATCTCCCTCAACACCTGCATCTAAAAAAAAAAGTTCCCCAAAGGGTGAGCTAATGCCTAGTACATATAACACAAAACACATGCATGAATAAACATGAACAGATGTCACACACGTTATGCAGTACGTAAACACAAACAACCATTTCCTTAATACATTTAGATCCACAAGCATCAATAGGGTACTCATAACCCCCTTAACACACTTAATACACTAGAGTATGATTTAGTGATGGAAACTGCCACTACGGGCCCCACACCCATGTACACTTAAACCTTAAACTTGGTAATAGAAACTGCCATTACGAGCTCCACACCCATGTACACTTAAACTGGTGATGGGAATTGCCACTACAAGCCCCACACCTATCTACACTTAAAACTGGTGACGGGAACCGCTACTGCAAGCCCCACACCTATGTCCACTTAACCTCTTAACCCAAATCATTTTCAAGCACGGCTCCACTAGGGGCAACATCACACAAGGATCATTAGGGTGCTCCTTAGGGATCTACCACTACAGGCCCCTAGGCCAAGCCAAGCATATACAACATACCACTTAAACACTTAAACCAATTCTTCAATTAAATCAAGTTCCATAATAGGCTAACTTAAATAAGCATATATCAACACACAAGTTATATGTACCTTGAATCCTAGCCTTAAGCACTTCTAGTCTTGGACTTAAGCTAAGTTGAAATCTATTCACATCAACAAGCTCTTCTTAGTACTTAATCTAAGATCTACGTCATTTTCTCATTTCTCTTAATCCTATTATTAAATTTCTCTAGGTCTTTGCTAGCTATCTAGGTTACGTGGAAATTAGTTTAATTTGAAGTTAAATGAATATATAATTACTTTATACTTTATTCAACAAGGCCATGTTGAGGACCGTGTTGCGCAACACAGTTAGAGCACAACCGTGTTAAGGGTCATGTATCTTTCAGTGTAAAATTTGGTTTCAACACGGTTGAAACACGATTGTGTTAAGAGGCGATATATCTCTCAGTGTAACTTTCACACTCATCATGGTCTATGATCAAAACACGACCTTATTGGTAGGCTGTGTTACCCTTGTCAATTCCACAAACCCCAATTCCTTTACTCCAAATTCTCGTAAACTTGATTCTTTATATTCTTAAGCTTAACCAAATCCCTAACACATGTATTATCCCCTTAATTAACATAATTTAGAATACTTACATTAGACTTTTCATGAATTAAGTTCTTAATCCATAAATTCCTTATTCTTTATGTTCACTCTTCACTCCAAATTCCAATGAGGTGATATAGCAATAACTTAATTTAACCTCAATTCTTTGTTCGTGACTATCTTGTAAATCATAGAAATCCTTACCTAGTACTACTAGATTGAATGGCGGTGAATTCCCTTTAGTTACCTTAGGGTTCCTACAGAGAGTGACTCTCCTTTTTCTTTATAATTTTACTACCTAAAATGACCAAGGAAGGTCTCTAGGTTAATTTGGGATTTTTATATTCTTCTTGTGAAATGACCCATTCACCTATCATGTAAATACATTTTTACATCCTTAGCTTTGGCTTTATGTTATAATATATATATTAAAATAAAAAAAAAACTTTTATGTATTACATTATCCCTCCTTATAAAAACTTTCGTCCTCAAAAGTACCTAATTCTGGAAGAGTTCTGGATACTTCTTCCTCATTTCTGCTTCTAGCTCCCACATTGCTTCCCTTTTGTTTAGTTTGTCCATTGTACCTTTACATAAGGGATTGTTTTCCTCCTTAGTACCCTTTCCTTAGTGTCAAGAATTCTAATTGGTCTTTCCAAAGACGTCAGATTTGGTTGTACATTCAGTGGTCCCAAAGCCACTATTTGGTCTGGGTCGAGTACATACTTCCTCAGCATGGATACATGGAATACATCATATACCCCAGCCAAATTCGATGGAAGAGCTAACTCGTAAGCCACTGTGTCTATTCTCTCCAAGATCTCAAATGAGCCTATATACCTTGGGTTTAGCTTTCCCCTCAACTTGAATCTGATCACTCCCTTTCTTAGAGAAATCATCAATAATACTTTATCTCCCACTTAAAATTCCAAAGGGTGTCTTCTCTTGTCTGCATAGCTCTTTTGTTGAGATTGGGTCATTTGTATTCTTTGCCTGATCAGCTTCACTTTATCTACCACTTCTTGTACTAACTCTAGCCCCATCATCCATCTTTCTCCCACTTCATCCCAATGTAGTGGGGATCTGCACCTTCTTCCATAAAGAGCTTCATATGGTGCCATCTGGATGGTTGCTTGGTAACTATTATTATAAGCAAACTCCACCAAAGGTATATGCTTATTCCAATTTTCTCCAAAATCTAATGCACGTGCCTTAAGTAAATCCTCCAATATTTGTATGGTCCTTTCAGACTGACCATTTGTCTATGGGTGAAATGCTGTACTGAATTGCAATTTGGTGCCCAATGCTTTATGTAGCTTGTTCCAGAATCTTCTCAAAAATCTTATGTCTTTATCAAAAGTGATTGTCACTAGCACTCCATGTAGTCTGACTATCTCCTATATGTATATCTGAGCCATTTTTTCCAATTTTTATCCTACCCTGATAGGTATAAAATGAGTAGACTTGGTTAATCTTTCCATTATAACCCAAACTGCATCCTGCTTCTCCTTGGTGTTTGGGAGGGCTATAACAAAGTCCATTGTCACATGCTCCCATTTCCACTCCAGCACTAGAAGAGGCTATAATTCTCTAACTGGCCTCTGGTGTTCTATTCTGATCTACTGGCATATGAGGCATCTGGTTACATACTCAGCTATCTCTCTTTTCATATTTCTCCACCAATAACAACTCTTCAAGTCCTTGTACATTTTGGTACTTCCAAGATGTATTGTGTAGGTGAAGTGATGTGCCTCTTTCATTATCTCTTTCCTCAATTCTACATCATTTGGTGCACATATTCTCATTTTGTACCTTAAGATCCTTTCTGCATCTAAGTTGAACTCTAGTGCCTTGCCTTGTTCCATTCTACTCTTGATCTCTTATATGTCCTTATCTTCTATGTAACGAGCTGTTTCTCTCTACTAAAGGCGTTTGCCACCACATTGGCTTTTCCTGGATGGTATTATATCTTTAGGTCGTAATCTTTTATTAAATCCAACCATCTCCTCTATCTTATATTCAACTCTTTTTGCATAAATATGTACTTTAGGGTTCTATGGTCAATGAAGATTTTGCACATTTCTCCATATAAGTAATGTCTCCATAACTTCAAACCTAACACTATAACTGTCAATTCTAAGTCATGAGTTAGGTAGTTCTTTTCATACAGCTTCAATTGTTGAGATGCATAAGTTATTACTTGACCACCTTACATCAATAAATACCCCAACCCTTGAACTAAGGTATCACTATACACTATAAACTCTTCTCCATTCTTAGGCAACTTCAAAACAAGCACTAACACTAGTTTCTCTTTGAGCATCTGAAAACTGGCTTCACATCTATCATCCTATTTGAATTTCACATTCTTCTTTGTCAATCTGGTGAGAGGAGTTGCTATCTTAAAAAACCCTTCTATAAATCTCCTATAATAACCTGCTAGACCTAGGAATCTCCTTACCTCTGTAACTATTTTCAGTCTATGCTAGTCTACTATCGCTCTCACCTTAAGTTTAAGATCGGAAGTGCTTGAGGCTAGGATTCAAGGTACGTGTAACTTACGCGTTGATTTGTGCTTGTTTAAGTTAGCTTATATATGGAACTTGATTTAATTGATGAATTAGTTTAAGTGCTTCAGTGGTATGTTGTATGTGCTTGGCTTAGCCTAGGGGCCCGTAGTGGTAAATCCCTGGGGAGAACCCCAATGATCCTTATATGACGTTGTCCCTAGTGGAGTCGTGCTTAGAAATTACCTGGGTTAAATGTTGTTTAAGAGGTTAAGTGGACATGGGTATGAGGCCCGTAGCTCGTAGTGGCAGTTCCCATCACCAAGTTTAAGGATTAAGGGATCATGGGTGTGGGGTTCGTAGTGGCAGTTCCCATCACCAAATCATGCTCTAATGTGTTAAGTATATTAAGGGGTTCATTTGTACCCTGTTGATGCTTGTGGACTTAAATGTATTAAGGAAATGGTTGTTTGTGTTTAAGTGCTACATAACGTGTGTGACACTTGTTCATGTTTGTTCATGTGTGTGTTTGTGTTATATATACTAGGTATTAGCTTACCCTTTGAGGAAATGTTTTTTTAGATGCAGGTATTGAGAGAGATGAGAACTTAGAAGATGACTTGGGTTTGGTGAGCTATAGAGAGAGGAAGGCGAAGATTACCATTATTATTATAGTGATTAAGATTTAGGAGATTATGTTATTTAAGTGTAATAGATAGTATCTTTAGAGAATATTGTTTTGGTGTGTAAAGACTTCCGCTACATTAGATGTTTAATATAGTTTAAGTTATTATTTGAAATTTAGGGATATATGAAATATTTTTATATAGGAGTTACAAGTTAAAGTGTATCAGAGTTAATCCGGGGCCTTAACGTGTTCTTATGAGATAAGAACACGTAGTGGGCAGTAGCACGACCCCAGGATTTTGGGCATTACATATGATTTTGGTCTACAAGTAACAATAAAGTACTCATGATCCCCTTAATCCACTTAACCAATTAGGAATATGAATTGGTGATGGGAACTACCACTATGGGCCCCATACCCATGATACACTTAACCCACTTAAACTTGGTGATGGGAACTGCCACTATGGGCCCTATACCCATGATACACTTAACCCACTTAAACCTTAAACCGACCTAGATCATTTCCAAGTATGACTCCACTAGGGACAACATCACATAAGGATCATTAGAGTGCTCCCTAAGGATCTGCCACTATGGGCCCTTAGGTTGAGCTAAACACATACAGCATACACTTAAACACTTGGGCCATTTCATTCAATTTAATTAATTTCAATACATATACTAGCTTGAATAAGCATAAAACAACACACAAGTTATACGTACCGTGAATCCTAGCCTTAAGCACATTTGGTCTTGAACTTAAGTTAAATATTAAAACTTCCATGGATTGTATCCTTAATTGATGGATTTCCATGCTTGTTATGTCCTTTCTCCAATTTTGAATTTTGGAAGAAGTCAGATTTGAACCTTATTGTCTTCCCCTTAGTCATCTTTAGGCTTATCTCTAGAGAGCATTTCTAGAGCATTCTTGTCATTTACTATATAAAATGACAAAAGTGGGGAACGCTAGGTGAACTTAAGCTTAAATACTCCCTTTAAGAAATGTCCAAATTTCCCCTCAATTTATATAAAATCCCTATCGTTAACCTTGGTTTTACCTTATAATATTTATAAATGATTTATTTGAAAATTCATGTATTACATTCCCCACCCCCACATAAAAACTTTCGTTCTCGAAAGTACCTGATTCTGAAAGAGTTCTGGATACTTCTTTATCATTTTTTTCTAGTTCTTATGTTACTTCCCTTTCAGTTTGATTAGTCTATTGCACTTCGACATAGGGGATTTCTTTTCGCCTTAGTACTTGCTCCTTAGTATCCACAATTTTGATTGCCCTTTCCATAGATGACATGTTTGGTTGCACATTCAGGTTCTAAAGTTACCATCTAGTCTAGGTCGAGTATATACTTCCCCAGTATTGATACATAGAATATGCCATATACTCTAACCAAACTTAGCGGAAGAGCTAACTTGTAAGCCAATGTACCTATTCTTTCTAAGATCTCAAGTAGGCTTACATACCTTGGATTTAACTTTCCTCTCAAACCGAACCTTATTACTCCTTTTTTTTTTGGAAGAATCCTCAATAAGACCTTATCTTACATTTGAAATTCTAAAGGATGTCGTCTCTTGTCTAAATAGCTCTTTTGTCGAGACTAGGATGTCTGTATTCTCGTTCTGATCAGTTTTACCTTGTCTATTGCCTTTTGTACTAATTCTAGCCCCATCATCTTCATCCCAGTGTAGTGAGGACCTACACCTTTTTCTATAAAGAGCTTCATACAAAGCACTTTGGATGGTTGCTTGTGACTGTTATTATAGGCAAACTCTACTAGAGGCATATGCTCCTTCTAGTTATCTCTAAAGTCCAATGCATATGCTCTAAGTAAATCTTCTAATATCTGTATAGTCCTCTCTGACTGACCATCCATCTAAGGGTGGAATGCCGTGCTAAACTGCAATTTGGTGCCTAAAGCTTTACGTAAGTTGTTTGAGAATTTGCTCACAAATCTTGTGTCTCCATGATAGGAATCAAAATTCTACAAGACCTATTACTAGGGCAAGAACCAAAGGATTTCAAATCTTGGAAATGGGGGTCTTTTTTGAACAACTCGACCTTAAAATTATTTGTTTACTAACCTCTTTTCTATTACTCTTGTATTGTGTATTCCAACAGGTATACTTATCAGGCTTTACAAGGTGATGGATAAACTCACTAAGACTCAGCTTGTGGGTTATTCATAGACCGACCTAAATTGGCGATGAGCTAGACCGACGAATCCTATTGAAGAGCTAGCTTGTTGAAGATTATTTTTGTACTTGTAATTTATTTTTGAACTTTTTATTTTGTAAGCTTTTGGGACATTTTATTTGGTTGTAATTTTGGGGATTTAGGACCGGCCACTCTTAAGGAGCATAGTTATAATTTTCTAATCATTTTAACCCTAAAGGGAGCAAGTGTAAATACTTGCTTAAGTAGGGTTTAGAGGAAGAGAATACACTTTACAATAGCTGCAAATTTTTCATGAGAGATTAAGGTTTTTCTAAGATTTCATAGGACTCTTATCAATTTCAATCCAATTGGAATTGTGGCGAGTTTGCAACCTAGTGAATTGTGAGTCATATTAATTCCCTAAGTTGATTTTCCTTTTCATAACTAGTGTGTTATGTCTAGTGTTGATTAAGGTAGTTCTTGTTCTCATTTTTGGCATCAATTGTAGATCAAAATCCATTTATATATTATTATCAAATTGATTGGATTTATATCTTGATATTGCCTTCAATTTGTCTTTCATTATTTTACATGGAATTCCTTTGTGAAGAGGAGCTCACGACCATATTTTGTGTTGTTGGTGATTTAGAATCTCATTTGATCTTATGTGATGTGCTTAATTCCACTGAGCACAACATCATTTGGTGATAAGATTGATTAACCAACAAATTGGATTACAAAAACAATTTTTAGGGTTCACGCATAATTAAAGTTGATCTGGTTTTTGGAAGTTGATTAGGAGTTATTCCATTTGTTTGATTGCATATGCTTTCACTTGGTTTTAAGCATATCACTTTATCAAAAGTGATGGTCACTAGCTGATAGAGCCATTTTATACTCAATCTTTATAGTATAAATTGTGTTAAATTATTATTGATTTTATAGAAATCATAAGGAAATGGTACTTAATTCTATTGTGGTGATAAATCAGGTTAAATAGAGTCAAGGGTGCCAATTCAAGTAAATTAGAGAAGTCATCTACAACTTGGTTCAAAGACAAGGATTTACACCTCCGGAGGGAAGTACATGGGCGTGTACTTGGTTTTGAATCAACAGGAAGATACACGATTGAAGTACACGGCTGTGTATCTGCCTAGGGGGAAGCACAGTTTAAGGCACGGCCATGGTGCAAACCGTGTTACACATTGGACAAGAAGGCGGAAATGTGGACTTTCAATAGAGAGAGACACGGCTCATGATCTGGCCATAGGAGAAACCGTGCTTGAAGCCGTGGTGGAACCCGTGGTGGAAGCTAGACATGCCAAGGAGAAGAAATTGTGGAACTTTGACAGAGGAAGACACGGCCTAGGATCTAGCCGTGGTGTAGGCCGTGGTATACACTGGACAAGGATGAAGACTTGTTGATTATGCACAGAGGAAGGCACGGTTGGAAATCTAGACGTGGTGTAGGCCGTGCCAGGCGGACGAATATTCACTTCTCGAAATCTACTTGGAAAAGGAAATATATTTTCGTATCTTGCTAGCAAAAGATCATCTGCCATTCCTTTAACAATATAAATAGAACTAACCCTAGAGGGTTAAAGGGAATCTTTGGATCTTGAAGAACCTTGGATCATCTTGGAGGCAGAGCAGGCAACCGGGTTCATCATGTTTCTACTTTTTATTTTCGTTTTGTTGATGAACATGAGTAACTAAGCTACTTTTCTAGCCAAAGGGTCATAGATGTTTAATTCTCCACGAATTGTGAGGTCTAATTGACTTGTATTTATTCTACTCTATGTTTTCAGATATTTATATATCTTCTGAACGTTTTTTCATTATTATCTTTGTTGATTGGTATGAATTAGAGCTCTTCTACTCAATTAGCAAGTTAATATATTGTCAACTAGCACGTCAAATCCGTAATTGTTTGATTGTTCTAGTCTTAGTGACACAATAACATGTTTGGTTATAAAATAGATGATCGAATTCATGTTATGGAGGTGTATGATCATGTTTAAATAGGTTATCTTATAATCTACTGGCATGAATTGGTGGTCTCTCTAGTTTTTAATGCTATTGGTAGATTAAATCCTAAGCGCTTGTCTAGGGTTGTCTAATCGATAAGAGAAATAATCAAAGAGCTTCTCTTGATTATCGAGGAAGTACGGAGAGATAGGTTGTTAGAGCTTGTTAATAACCATAACCAGTTTATCTAGAAATAAGAATAGAAAACATTTGCATCGATGATCAATTCCTAGAATTAAACTATCTTGATTCCTTTGGCTAGGCTTTTATCAATATTCAATTTTATTATCTTGTTTCAACATTATTTTTATTCACAAACAACACCCCCTCGTTTTCTTTTCCTCTTTAGGCCCTTTGAATAGAAATATCTTTAACCAATCCCTGTGGATTCGACCTTACTCACCACTATATGCAAATCATATAATTATCTAGGAGTAGGTTTTATTTTTGTTGGATTCAACACCCATCACTGGCACTCTATGCAATCTGACTATCTCTCATATATAGATCTAAGCTAGTTTCTATAACTTGTATTATACTCTGATAGGTATAAAATGAGCAAACTTTGTCAACTTGTCCACTATTACCTAAAGTGCATCATGTTTCTCCCTTGTATTTGAGAAGGCTGTAACAAAGTCCATTATCATATGCTCTTATTTCCACTCTAATACTAGAAGAGGCTATAACTCTCTAGTCGGTCTTTGATGTTTTATTCTAATCTGCTAGCATGTGAAACATCTGGCTACATGCTTAGCTATCTCTCTTTTCATGTTTCTCCACTAGCAATGACTCTTCAAGTCCTTATACATTTTGGTGCTTCCAAGGTGTATTGTGTGGGTTGAGTAATGTGCTTCTTTCATTATCTTTCTCTTCAATTTTGCATCCTTTAGCACACGTAATCTCAATTTATATTTTGCGATCCCCTTTGCATCCAAGTTGAATTCCTAGAGCCTTGCCTTATTCCATTCTGCTCTTGATCTCTTAAGTGTCTTTATCTCCTATCTGATCATCTTTCATTTTGTCAATTATGGTTGGTTGTATTCTTAAGGTAACTATTTTTGCTCCCACTTCTTATGTTAAGGTCTTCAGTTCCAATTTGGGCATGTCTCCTAATAGCTCTTTTTGTGAAGTGATGAGAGTGGCTACATTACCTTGTTTTTTTTCTATTAAGGGCATCTACTACCATATTAACCTTGCTTGGATGGTTTTGTATCTCCAGATCATAATCTTTTATTAGTTCCAACCATCTCCTCTACCTTATGTTTAGCTCTTTTTGTGTAAATATGTATTTCAAGCTTTTGTGGTCAGTAAAGATTTTGCACCTTTCTCCATATAGGTAATGCTTCTATAGCTTCAAGGCTAGTACCATAGCTACCAACTCTAAGTAATGAGTTGGGTAATTCTTCTAATAAGGCTTTAGTTGGCAGGATGCATAAGCTATTACCTGACTAACTTACATTAACACACATCCTAACCTAACCCTTGAACTGAGGCATTACTATACATTGTAAACTCTTCTCCACTCTTAGGTAATGTTAAAACTAACACTAACACAAGTATCTCTTTAAGCATCTGAAAGTTGGCTTCACATCTATCATCCCATTCGAATCTCACATTCTTTTGTGTTAATCTGGTGAAAGGAGTTGCTATCTTGGAAAATCTCTCTACAAATCTCTTATAGTAACCTGTCAGACCTAGGAAGCTTTTGACCTTTGTAACTGTCTTCGGTCTGTACCAGCCCACTACTACTCTCACCTTTTCCGGATCTATGGATATCCCATCTTTATTAATTACATGGCTTACGAACACTACTTGTTCCAACTAGAATTCACACTTACTAAACTCAGCATATAACTTTTTTTCTTATAGCCTGCTCAATACTAGCCTCAAGTACTCTTCATGCTCCTTAATGCTTTTAGAGTATATCAAGATATCGTCTATAAATATGATTACAAATTTATCCAGAAAATCCCTGAATAATCTGTTCATGAAGTCCATGAATGTAGCTGGTGCATTCGTTAGTCCTAAGGGAATCATCGAAAACTCGTAGTGCCCATGCCTGGTCCTGGATGCTATCTTCTAAATGTCTTCTTCTTTAATCCTTAATTGATGGTAGCTTGATCTCAGATCTACTTTGGAGAACACCTAAGCTCCTAACAATTGGTCAAATAGGTCATCTAACATGGGTAAAGGATATTTGTTCTTGATAGTGACCTTGTTTAACTCTCTATAATCTATATAGAGTCTCATGCTTCTGTCTTTCTTTTTCACAAATAAGACTAGTGCACCCCCAAGAGAGACACTAGGTTTGATGAAACCCTTATCTTGTAGATCTTATAACTATTTTCTTAGTTCTTCCAATTCCACCAGTGCTATCTTGTAAATGGGTTTTGATATTGGTACTGTGCAATGTATCAAGTCAATGTTAAATTCTATCTCCCTGGCTAGGGGTAAACCAAGAAGGTCTTTTGGAAACACTTTAGGAAACTCCTTCACTATAGTGACCACTTCCATCTTGGTTTCTTCACTATCTTCAACAAATATAATTACCAGCACACTTTTTCCCTACATCTCATAAGTAGGTAATCTAATGTGTCTCTACACTTTTAGTTTATACTCAAAATATGTTTTCTCAAGTATATTAAACTACAACATAATGTTGTGGTAGTTAATGGTGTCATGGTTCTTTAACAGCCAGTTGACACTCAAAATTATGTTAAACTCTATCATCTCTAATATTAATAGGTCTGCTAACATCACCCTACCCTATATCTTTATTCGCACTCCCTTGCAATCATACTTATCTTCCCTCCAATTCCTAAAGGAGTACTAATGGCCAAACCATCATTCATGTATTCAACATTCAATGTACATGCATATACAAAATTCTCAAACACACAGGATACAAACGCACCGATATCAGATAGCACATAAGCATTGCAGTAGTGTATTGAAAGCATACCTACAATACTGTTAATGTTAGGGATGTCTTGGTGTTGTTGCTATTGGATAGCAAACACCCTAGTAGGAATTCTTTGTTTAGGACCCCCTACCTATGGTCTACTTCCTTGTCCTCTCACTGGAAGTCTGGCTACTTGTTGGATTAGGCCTATTTGATTTCTTATTTATCCTTAAGAACAGTTGACTGCCTTTGTCCCCTCTAATTGCACACATGAAAAAACAATTAAAGGAACTAACCTCTTAGTGCAGTGTCTACTAATATGTCCTATCTTTCCACACGAGAAGCATGCTCCATCTAGCCATTTATACTCTCCCGGTTCATGAAGCTCATAGCATCTAGAACATTTAACATTTGGGCCTGCTATAGAAAGTATCAAGAGTACTTGTCTTCTTTGTAAGGGAGGGGCTACAACATTCTATGTTCTACTCTGCTACACATGGTGTCTTTTGCCTTTGTCTTACCCTATTCCACTTGAAGCAAGTCTTTTTTCTAGAGCTATTGATGCACTACAACTCCTTTATTCTTCAATGATCTTTTTATTCTATTTAAGGCATTTAGCTTTATCAATCGTTTCAGCATATGTATTTAGCTAAAAAGCCTTAACTATAAGTTATAGGTCTAAGTCTAAGCCTCAAAAAAATCTCTTAACTTGGGACCTATCATCATTACGCATATTTTTAGGGAGGAATTAGATGAGACGGTTTAGCTCTACCTCATATTCTTCAACTGTTCGGTCCCTTTATTCACAATTGTAGTAATTATTTTCCATCCTGTCTCTAGAGCTACTAGGGAAGTACCTTTGATAAAATAACTCCTTAAATATAGTCTAATTCATGCATTTCCCTACAAGTCTAGGAACCGAGACCTACTTTTTTGCTGTAATTCCCTTTAGCATGAACATAACATAATTGACCTTCCTATCTTTTGGTATCTAAACGACAACAAAGGTCTTCTCCATTTCCTGTACCTAATCTTCAACTTCAATTAGGTCATCTACTCTTAGGTTAAATTCTTTGGCTGCCCGATGAACTTATCAAAGCCAATGGTTCATTGACATTTCTGCGTTGTGGGACATTGGGGGCTTGCTATTATTATGCTAACAGTCCCACTAGGTGATTTATAGTGTGAAGTAGTTGAATTGTCTCTTCAGACATTGACCCCTTTCACCTTATGGCTATAGATTTTGGATTTCCTTCTCATTAGGGTTGACATGTCCAGCACCCCTTCTAACTCTTGATCTAGTGATTCTTTTTAGAGGCATTCTATTTAAGAAGAGACAACCAGATCTACTTAAGTTAATATCAGTTAAGGTTAGTGTCACAGTGTGTAGCTATATACACATATACTAGTACACATGATGTTTACTCATATATATAACTTAGCAGTTAAAAGAAGACAAATAAAATAATAACACAAGAAAATAATTAAATAAATAAGTAAACGCCCCATATTTTTCCTACTCTCTTCATGTCTCACCATCTTATAGATCAAATGCTTAATTCCTATAAAGGTCATATCTTATGCTCTACTGTTTAAAACTTATGTTTATTGATCATTAATTAGTTCTAAGGATCATTACCTAAGCTCTTCAAGATCAACTGATGGGAATTTTTCCGACACCTTAGATGTTCTCAGAACTCGATTTGGATGATGATCCAAGTCACTCATATTTCACCTTATTTCTTTTATCTAATAAATGTTTGAGTAATAATCTTACAGGTATAATAATATTTCTCCATGGAATGCCAAATGATTTACATTAGTTGATCGCCACGGGACATCATTAGATTTTCATCTAAAGGCCCGCTAAGATTGACTTCACTTTGATGCATTGGCTCTTAAGGATTTATATTATTTTTGTATTTTGTAATTGTTCTTTGAACCATTTTATGTTGTAATTTTCTTTTGGGATACTTTCATTTGTTTTTAATTATCTTTTAGGATCGGCCACCCTAAAAGTGACATAGTTGTAATTTTGTAGTCTTTTTAACCCTAAAGGGAGCAAGTATAAATACTTTCTTAATATTGGTTTTAGGCACATCATAATTTGGTATCAGAGCTTGTGGTTGTGAGAAGGGATTATTTGGTTTTGAATTTCGGAAATCTACGGTCTTGATCTTACAACTTCATTTCGAAATTAAGAGTAAAAATTGAATTTGTTGGTGTTGTTACTTGAAGTGGCATGATTATCTTGCTTGGGGAATTGAACTTGCTACTTGTTGGAGAGAGTTTTGAGTACTTGTTAAAGCTTCTATGTTGTTGATTTCACCGTGAAGGGAAGAGGAGAGTTAGTGCATTTTTGAACCTAAATTCGGAAGTGTGAAGTATCTTCAATTGTGTGGAAAGAAGAAGTGCGAAATTTTCTTGTTTGTTTTCTGAAATAGAGGGTGCAATTGAGCATTTCCATATTTGAGTTATGTGGTAGATTTGGGAATTATTTGACTTTCAAAACAAACATTAAGTTGAAGAAGTTAATGTATGGTTATTTGAATTTAAAAATTACTTCTTAACAATTGTGGAAGGGTTGCTATTAGTGAAGTGGTTTGATTTTCATATTTAAATTGTTGCTGTTTTGTGTATAAGTGGCAGTTTGCTTTGGTGTTTTGTAGTGGTGAAAACTTGTATGTTTGGAAGTGTGAACCGTAGGGTGTGTGTGTTGTGTTTTGGAGTGTAAATTTGCGGTGTAAAAAGGGAAAAAATTGAGTTATTAGAGTTATGTTATGTGTATGTTGAATAGAAGGGACATTAAGACCATGACTTGAAGGTATATGTGCGTAGAGTTATGTTTGTAAAATTTTGTGAAGGTTGTGTGCATTTCAGTGTGGATTATTTTTGGTGTGTGCATTGTGGACAATTGTAGGAGGCGTGATTGAAGTAGCATCATGAGCAAAGAGGAGTAATGTGGCGGTAGATTTGTGCATTTTGTATTTGTTGAAGTGCTGCACATTGTGGTTATTGGTAGTGTGAAATCAAGGCAAGAAAAGGAAGGTTGAGTAGTAGAATTTAAAATTCAAACAAATCATTAAAGTGTGAAAGTAATTGAATTAGTTACTTAAACACTTGTTGAATTTAATTCTATCTACTTAAGAGTAGTTGCGTGTGTACTTCATTTATTAAACTTATTTAGAGTACTAAATTATTTCCTTGTGCCTTTGAAGCTCTTTGAGACGTGAGCTATTACATCATTGAAGTTGCTAAAATGTGTGGATTGCTGTTATTGAAGGAGTGTACTATAAATTGAGGGACTACTTCAAATCACATCATGTCCAACGAGAGTGTGAATGGGGGAATTGGTAATGAGGCTAATAGCCAGGTTAGTAGAGGTCAGGGTCATAACACTGTAGGTAGGAGGACTTTGGAAGAATAACTCCTGGATTTTACTACCATAGTTGCTACTTTAGAAACTAAGATTGATAGGATGACATTGTCACAACCACCAGTGGTGAACCTTTAGGCACCACCTTGGGTAGCTCTACAGAACCTTAAGAGAGAAAGGGTAGTGGGAGACAGAAATCTGAATAGAAGGATGGAGGGAGATCATCACCCCTACAGGGAAGAGAGGGACAACAACTTTAGGGCTAATCTTTACCTGAATAGGGATTTCAGGCCACCTTGGGGATTGGAATATGTGAAGCTACAAATGCCTTCTTTTGATGGTAAGGGATCGGTTGATGATTATCTGGATTGAGAGGACAAGGTTGAGGGTCTCTTTAAATGTTATGAGATCGATGATAACACCCGAGTCCAACTGGCTACTATCGAATTTATAGGATATGCTGCCTTATGGTGGAAAAATTTGATTATTAGTAGACATAGGGATGGGGAGTCTGAGATTCAGACATAGAGAGATATGAAAAGGGTATTGAGAAAGAGATTTACTCCTGAGCACTACAAACAGGAACTGTTCATGTGACTACAAAAATTGAGGTAAGGAGGCAAGATAGTTGATGATTATGTATAGGAATTTGAAACCCTTATGATTAGATGTAGGTCAACCGAACCTCTAGAACAAACCTTAGTACGCTTTGTCTCAGGGTTGAAATATGAGATAGCGTGTGTCGTTGAGCTACAACGATATAGTACACTTGATGAGGCTATTCAGTTGGCCTTGAAAGTGGAAAGGCAAAGGAGGTCCAACTTATTCAGGGCTCCGAGCAGTAAGCCCAGTACTACTACTAGACCCATGGCAGCTGATGGTCGATCAAGAGGGACAAAGGCAGTAGGTGAGACTATGAGAGTAGTGGAGAAAACTACCCCTAGCACTACCAAAGAAAATATATCCTCTGGGAAGGGTAAATAAGTAATAGCACCAGATGTGAGGTAAACTGTTCCCGGATTTACTAGTGGAAAAGCATGCCAAATCAAATGCTTTAAGTGCATGGGATTTGGGCATATGGTAGCATAGTGTCCAAATAAGAGGGTGATGACTGTTATGGAGGGCGTTGGAGAAGATGTTGAGGTTGAGGAGGAACAGGTTGAGCCTACAGATTCGTCTGTAACACTATAGGAGTACTATGATGATTAGACTACAAAAACACATGAAGAGCATACAAGTGAACAATATCTACCTATTAATGTGTTACGCAGGTGATGTGCTCAAAACCAAGCCCAAGCACATGCAAATGAATCAAAGAAGCAAACCCCAACTCTCAAACATAAACCGGTTCAATTGGATTAGAATTTGCGTGAACCCTATTGGAATTTTGATGAAATCCAAAGGTCCAAGATGCAATCAACAATCCAACAAGGTTAAACCTCACTAAATAAAATTAAATGCAAGTGAAATCCACGTGAATTATATCAAGAAGAACAGATTTAAAACCGTAATTTTATCCTCTCCCGACATGCACCATTCACGTCACAATTGATTCCAATATTGATGATGATATCAAATACTAAAACAATCAATTTCATAACATGATATTTGATCACAATTGCAATAAAAAATCTGACCAAGAAAATCCAAATCAACCCTAGATATGACTCACTAGTGATGATAAGGAAAAATAACAAAGAAGGAATTGATATTACTCACAATTGCCCTTTGTTGCACTTGCCACAATTTCCACAATTTCAACTCTTGGAAATTGAAATTGATAAGAGAAATTGAACTAGGGAAACCTTAAGCTCTCTCACGAAAATGTGATGTTCAAATATGAAAAATTTGGCCTGCCTCAAACCTTACTATAAGCAAGTATTTATACTTGCTACTCCTAGGGTTAGAAAATGGACAAAAATTACAAGTTTGCCACTTTTAAGGTGGCCGATCCTAAATGGAAGTTACAATAAAAATGAAAGTGTCTCAAAAGAAAAATACAACATAAAATAGTCCATAAAAAAATTGCAAAGTACAAAAATATCATAAGTCTTCATGAGCCAATGCTTCGGAATGGAAACAATTGTAGCGAGTCTTTAATTGTAAATCTGAAAATGTCCCGTGTCCATCAACTAGTGTAGGACATATTGGCATCCCATGGAGAATTATTATTGTACCTGTAAGATTATTTCTCAAATATTTATTAGAATAAACGATATAAAGTAAAAATATAAGCGATTTGGACCATTAGCTAAATCCAGTTCTGAAGGTATAGGTGGTGTCGGAAAATTTCTCGTCATCTCCTTAGGCTTCTGAAAGATTTGCCCTCAAATCTAGAGGATTAGTTTTGGAACTAAACCCTGATGTCTCTGTTGACCTGCTCTTCCGGCTATCAAATTTAGTGGATATAGTTCTGATCTGTTCTTGAAACTGATGTACCTCAAATGGAGTCATTAGCGACAGGAACTATGCGAGACTCGCCCATACTGAACATGTAGGTGTTTCTAAACCCATCATGTAACACTCACTGATCAAACAACCAAGGCTGACCCAACAGCAAATGGAATGCATGCATAAGGATTACATCACACAGGATCTCATCATGATATTTCTGCCCAACACTCATAGGAACCTTCGCCCTTAATGTAACATACATATTACCTCAATTATCCAACCAATGCAAGTTATAAGGGCTAGGATGTGGAATAGTAGATAGATGTAACTTGTCTACCAGTGCAATAGATATAACATTCGTACAATTACCACTATCGATGATGAGTACACAATGGTTACCTCTGATTCTGCAAGAGGTGTGAAATATGTTCTCCCTCTAAATGTCTCTAGTATTAGGAGATATAGTTAGAACCCTGCGTAACACATTAATGGGTAGATATCGTTCACCTGTACGCTCCTCATGTGTCTCTGCAGTCTAGTCATCATAATACTCCTGCAGTGCTGTTGGTAAATCTGTAGGTTCAGTCTATTCATTGTCATCCTCAACATCTTCCCCAGTGCCCTCCATAACAGTCATCACCCTCTTATTTGGACACTGTGCTGCCATATGCCCAAATCCCATGCATTTAAAGCACTTGATTTGGTGTGCCTTTCCACTAGTAGATCCGAGAACAGTCTGCCTCACATCTGGCGTTATTAACTCTTTACCCTTCCTAGTAGGTAAATTTTCTCTAATAGTATTTGGGGTAGTTTTGTCCACTGCTTTCACTACCTCACCTACCGCCTTTGCTCCCCCTGATCTACCGTCAGCTGCTATGGGTCAAGTAATAGCATTGGGCCTATTGCTTGGAGCCCTAAACAAGTTGGACCTCCTTTGCCTCTCCACTTTCAAGGCCAACTGAATAGCCTCATCAAGTGTACTATAGCGTTGTAGCTCAACAACACACGCTATTTCATATTTCAAGCCTAAGACGAAGCGTGCTACGGTTTGTTCTGGAGATTCAACGGACCCACACCTAATCATGAGGGTTTCAAATTCCTGCACATAATCATCCACTATCTTGCTTCCCTGCCTTAAGGTCTGCAGTCGCATAAACAGTTCTTGTTTGTAGTGCTCAGGAATGAACCTTTTTCTCAATACCCTTTTCATATCCCTCCATGTCTGAATCTCAGCCTCTCCATCCCTATGCCTACTGATAATTAGATTCTTCCACCATAATGCAGCGTATCCTATAAACTCGATAGCGGCCAATTGAACCCTAGTATTATCATCGATCTCATAGCATTCAAAGAGACCCTCAACCTTGTCCTCCCAATCTAAATAATCATCAGTTGATCCCTTGCCATCAGAAGAAGGCATCTACAGTTTCGCATACTCCAAGCCCCGAGGCGGCCTGAAATCCCTATTGTGATATGGATTAGCCCCAAAATTGTCATCCCTTTCTTCCCTGTATGGAAGATGTTCCTCAACTATCATTCTATTCAGATTTCCATCTCCCACTACTCTGTCTCTATGAGGATTCTATGGAGCTACCCGAGGTGGTGCCTGATGGCTTACCACTGGTGGTTGTGGTAATGTTATTCTGTCAATCCTAGTTACCAAAGTAGCAACTATGGTAGTATGATCCTGGAGCTGTTCTTCCAAAGTCCTCCTACCTGCAACATTATGACCCTGACCTCCACCAACTTGACTATTGGCTTCATCGCTAATTCCCCCATTTACGCTATCATTCGACATAGTTGTAGACTCGGTATATTGAACCTCAAAGACAATTTGAAGCAAAAGAGGACACCTCACAACCACACTACCTTTAACACCACACAATAGCCACTACAAAAGGAAGACAAACAACTCCACTTAACTTCACTCAAAGCACATGTATGCTATTACAATCCACATATAGCACTCTCTCCACAACAAAGTAACACATCACGGTGTAACACTTCTATAATCTACCACCACATGCACCACTTGTAATCCCCTTTTCAATCAACACACACAAAATGCTAAACACACACCCTTTACTTAGCACACAAATGCAATGCCACACACACACACCTTTTTATACATGGTGTACTCTCCACTTCTAACACAATTTTCCCAAACCGCAACTTACACACATGTAACACGGCAAGAATTCAAATAGCACTCCTTAATGCAACTTTCCACAAATGGTAATAATCAGATTGCAAATTCAAATGGAACACAATCAATACCACTCAATAACTTCCTCAACTTTATAGATGTGTTTGAATTCAAATAAATTCCCTATTATCCCATACAATGCAAATATGAAAATTGTACACTTCCACTTTCGAATTGCACAAGAAATCACACAACACACTCCACAAGCTTCTTCAAACAACAATAACACACTCACGGTGTAGTGCTCCACTTCCACGGCAACAACAACAAAAAGTACTCCACTTCCACGGCAACAACAACAAAATGGAACCAAATAAGGATACTTCTCCAAATGGCAAGTAATTGATTCCAACTAGTTAATGTGCATTCAAAGTAATTAACATACAATAACTCTATAACTAATGTTTGATTTGAATTCAAAAATAGTTTCCAAATTCTCCACACCACTTGAAGAAATCTACCAAATAAATGACTTTTCCGATTCCAAAATGTCAAGTAATCAACATACACTCATTAACAAGCTTCAACTATTTGAATCCCTAAATGATAGAATTCAATTCAAGAACCTCCTCTTCTTCATCAAGCAAATAACTCACGGCAAGGATGAAGATAACAACTTAATTTTTTGAAATTCAATTCAAATCAAGAGTTTCCACTATCTTCTTCAACAAATCAATAACGGTAAGGATGAGGTAATTTTCAAATTCGAAAATTTGAATCAATAATACACTTTTACTCCTCTTCCCTTTCACGAGAATGACCAACCACAAGAAGCTACAACAAGCCTTTCAATTTAACTTCAACAAGCAACAAATTCACTTCTCAATCAAGACAATTACGCAACCTCAATTCACAACACACAATTTCGGATCACAATATGAAGAACCCTAATTGAACATGAAGATTAAGAAATCAACCAACACTAAATCCCTTCTCTTAACTTGTGCTATGATACCAAAAGATGATGTGCTCAAAACCAAGCCCAAGCACATGCAAATGAATCAAAGAAACAAACCCCAACTCCTAAACATAAACCGGTTCAATTGGATTAGAATGTGCATGAACCCTATTGGATTTTTGATGAAATCTAAAGGTCCAAGATGCAATTAACAATCCAACAAGGTTAAACCTCACCAAATAACATCAAATGCAAGTGAAATCCAGGTGAATTATATCAAGAAGAACGGATCTAAAACCGTGATTTTATCCTCTCCCAACAAGCACCATTTACGTCACAATTGATTCCAATATTGATGATGATATCAAATACTAAAACAATCAATTTCATAACATGATATTTGATCACAATTGCAATAGAAAATCTGACCAAGAAAATCCAAATCAACCCTAGATATGACTCACTAGTGATGATAAGGAAAAATAACAAAGAAGGAATTGATATTACTCACAATTGCCCTTTGTTGCACTCACCACAATTTCCACAATTTCAACTCTTGGAAATTGAAATTGATAAGAGAAATTGAACTAGGGAAACCCTAAGCTCTCTCACGAAAATGTGATGTTCAAATCTGAAAAATTTGGCCTACCTCAAACCCTACTCTAAGCAAGTATTTATACTTGCTGCTCCTAGGGTTAGAAAATGGACAAAAATTACAAGTTTGCCACTTTTAAGGTGGTCGGTCCTAAATGGAAGTTACAATAAAAATGAAAGTGTCCCAAAAGAAAAATACAACATAAATAGTCCATAGAAAATTACAAAGTACAAAAATATCATAAGTCTTCATGAACCAATGCTTCGGAATGGAAACAATCGTAGCGGGTCTTTGATTGTAAATTTGAAAATGTCCAGTATCCATAAACTAGTATAGGACATATTGGCATCCCATGGAGAATTATTATTGTACCTGTAAGATTATTTCTCAAATATTTATTAGAATAAAAGATATAAAGTAAAAATATAGGCAATTTGGACCATCAGCCAAATCCAGTTCTGAAGGTATAGGTGGTGCCGAAAAATTTCTCATCAGCAGGACTCTAACCTTATCTCTTGATGCTAGAGACATATAGAGGGAGAACATATTCCACACCTCTTGTAAGATCAGAGGTAACCTTTGTGTGTTCATCATTGATAGTGGTAGTTGCACGAATGTTATATCTGCTACACTAGTAGACAAATTACAATTATCTACTAGTCTACATCCTAGCCCTTATAACTTGCAATGGTTGGACAATTGGGGCAATATACATGTTACGCTAAGGGAAAAGGTGCCTATGAGTGTTGGGCAAAAATATCATGATGAGGTCCTATGTGTGCGTTCCATTTGCTATTAAGTAGGCCTTGGATGTTTGATCGGAAGGTTTTACATGATGGTTTCAGAAACACTTATATGTTTAGTATGAGAGGGACTCGCATAGTACTATCACCTATGACTCCATCTGAGATGCACTAGTTTCGAGAGCAGGTCAAAACTACTTCCACTACATCTAGTAACTAGGAGAACAGGCCAACAGAGATATCTGGGTTCAGTTCCAGAAATGACCCTCTAGATTTGAGGGCAAATCTTTTAGGAGCCCGAGGAGATGAAGGGAATTTTTCCAGCACCCTAGATGTTCTCAAAACTCGATTTGGATGATGATCTAAATCACTCATATTTCAGTTTATTTCTTTTATCTAATAAATGTTTAAGCAATAATCTTACAAGTACAATAATATTGCTCCATAGAATGCCAAATGATTTACATTAGTTGATTGCTACGGGATATCATCAAATTTTCATCAAAGGTCCGCTGAGATTGACTTCACTTTAATGCATTGGCTCTTGAGGATTTATATTATTTTTGTATTTTGTAATTTTTCTTTGGACCATTTTATGTTGTAATTTTCTTTTGGGATACTTTCATTTGTTTGTAATTATTTTTTAGGACCGGCCACCCTAAAAGTGACATAGTTGTAATTTTATGGTCTTTTTAACCCTAAAGGGAGCAAGTATAAATACTTACTTAAGTAAGGTTTTGAGGAGAGAATTTTTAGAATATACACTTGATATTTTCATGAGAGAATTAGGGTTCATCCTTAGTTCAATTCCTCTTATCAATTTCAATCCCAAAAATTGGAATTATGGCGAGTGCAACAAGGAGAAATTGTAAGTTATATCAATTTCTATTTGTTGTGTTTCTTTTCTTCTCTAGTGAGTCATATCTAAGGTTGGATTGAAGTTTTCTTGGTTAGATTTGATTCCCTTATATTCGAATTATTAGTGCTTAATTGAGTGGCCCTTAGACTTGATTTCTATTCTTCCATTTTGCACATTTTTGAACTGTGAAATCAAGTATTGCGGAAGGTAGATCACAATCATTGTTCTTATTGATTTTGTGTGTTATTTTACGTGGTTTTCAAGAATATTAGTGATCTTCATTGAGGAATACAACATTGTGTAATTCATTTTCATGAAATATAGCATTCGAATCATCTATTGCAATTACGGTTCACGCAACAATTTACTCCACCTTGAACCGAATTGACTTTATCCTTTAGGGATTGTTATTTGGTTCATTTGTACGTGGTTAATATTGGTTTTAGGAACATCATCAACAACCTATGCTTAATAAATCAAAACTTAAGTCCCAAGGATTATCAACCTATCCTTTATAGATTCAAACTTAAGCCCCTAAAGATCACAAACCTAAGCTCCAATGCCACTAAGCTATACACCTTGGAACCATGAGCCACGCTACTACTCGCTATGTGTCCTTATCTCACAAGGACACATTAGGACTCTAAACCAATTCTAATAACTTTTTATCTTGTAATTCCTATAATTCTCCATTCAATATCTACAATAGTACCATCAAAATATAAAAACAATTAAATCCATCCTTCAAACCTCAAAACCAATTTAACATGAGTCTATATTTAACATCTAATGTAGCAAAAGTCTATAAAACTCTATTTAAACAATCTTTAGAAAATCATTATTTATTTAGATAAAGTAATAGCATTCCTTCTAAATGCTAATCACCATAATAGTAGTGATACCCATCTTCTTCCTCTCTTTGTGGTTCACCAGTCCTAGTACGTATAGTACAAACATACATGCATGAACAAACATGAATATATATCACATGCATCATGCAATATTTAAAACACAAGCAACAATTTCATGATACTATTTAAGTCCACAAGCAACAATAGGGTACTCATGACCCCCTTAACACACTTAACCAATTTGGAACATGAATTAGTGATGGGAACTACCATTATGGTCCCTAGACCCACGATCCCTTATCTCTTAAACTTAGTGATAAAAATTGCCACTATGGGCCCCAAACTCATGAACACTTAACCCACTTAAACATGGTGATAGAAATTGCTACTATAGGCCCCATACCCATGATATACTTAACCCACTTAAACTTGGTGATGGGAATTACCACTACGGGCCCCACACCCATGATACACTTAACCTACTTAAACTTTAAACAAACTAAGATCATTTCCAAGTATAACTCCATTAGAGACGTCATATAAGGATCATTGGGATATTGCTTAGGGATCTACTACTATAGCCTCCTAGGCCGAGCTAAACACATATAACATACACTTAGACACATAGGTCATTTCGTTCAATTTAATTAATTTCAACACATATACTAGCTTAAATAAGCATGAAACAATACACAAGTTACATATACCTTGAATCCTAGTCTTAAGTACGTTTGGTCTTGAACTTAAGTTGAATATTAAATAAATAGATAAACAATCATGTAAAGAAATAAATTTAAATAATAAAAAATTCCATAAGCAATGTCATAAATGTCATATCAAGTAAACTTGGAGCCATTAAGAATTCACATTATATAAAACCCTTTTCCCAAGATCAAAACCATCAACCAAACTTCCAATGGCTCCATAAAACCATCAACAAAACCACCCATATGTAAGCCCACTAAAGGAGAGAAAACACAATACAAACTTCATCTTCTCACCTTCTCAGTCTCTTTCCCTCTTGTCATCTCTTTACCTCTTACATGCTCTCTTGTCTCCTCCCCTTTTTTACTTAAACGTGACCATTTCTCTAAATTCTTGCACATGTAAGAATCAAAATCAAGGGATTAGCTTGCTAAAAGGGAATTTGATCACTAGAAAGAAAGATCTCTAACTCAATTCCAAGTATCGAGGTAAACTCTAACTAAGATTTTAAATTCTTGTATTTATTAGTGATAGGTACTCATTTGCATGTTAATCTTTCAATTTATAGCTTTGGATCATCTTCTTTTAGTCCAATCAGGTAAGAAATCTCTACTTCAAACTTATGCATGGATGCCCTAGGCATG
This sequence comes from Laguncularia racemosa, assembly GCA_037954665.1. Classification (NCBI taxonomy): domain Eukaryota; kingdom Viridiplantae; phylum Streptophyta; class Magnoliopsida; order Myrtales; family Combretaceae; genus Laguncularia; species Laguncularia racemosa. Next base: position 6,311,359 of record JBBMOL010000004.1, read on the forward strand.
TAGGTGTATGGAAGTAGTAAACTAGCATGAAACTTAGATTCCCAATCGTTTAAATGATGTAGATTGTAGAGGATTTGAAGAAAACATTTTATATGTTACTCAAATCCTTCAAACCCATGCCCCCCATCCATTTTATGATACTACCATGCATTTATTTGAGCTAAAAATATGCATGCATGATCCTAATTTGAATGAAAATGATGAAATATGGGTATAGTAGTAGGATAGTGTAGTGGAAATGCTTAAATTGTAAGTGTAATCAAGAATTGGCTTGATTTCTATGCTCTTAGTGATCTAAAATGACGTGCAACTTAGTGTAATTCTAACTTATTTTAGTTTCAAATAGGTTAAAATGATATTTAGGATTGAATCTAGTAACCTGGGAATATAAACCTAAAGTTGGTATACAAAGTTGATAGGAATTAAGACTCAAACTCAATGGAAAATTACCTTGATGGAATCCCATTATATGCCAGCCCTTCAGAATAAGAAATACTTGAATTTAGGTCCTTAAATGTGTAAACAAACTGATAAAAATCGGACCTATAATGAGGAATTGAACCTACATAACTTAGAAGTAACTTATATTGCTTAAAATCGCCAATTGGTATGCTATATTAACATAACTTGAAAACCAATAGGAAAAGCTTAGTTGAACTAACTATGTGGACTTAAAAGGAATGTGTAATTTAGACCCTTTGAAGATAAAATTATCAAGTTTAGTTGATAGTTGTAGCCATTAAGATAACTAGGAGTGGTTAGGACACAAGTACTCCATATAAGCACATGTAACTAAAGACTCAACACACCTAATCTGTCTTGAATAATATGCCTAACCAACTGACCTTAAACCTGAAAATGAATGGTCCTAAATGAAACTAGAGGAGTTATTTATAACAACTATTTATTTGCACAAGTTTAATTAAAAATGACCCACTTATGGCCAAAACAAACTAAGCATATTAAAAAGGGCTTAAATTATGAATTTAAGAACTTGAACCTGATTCATTAAGTACAAGGAAGTGATTTAAGCCTAGAATTAAGAAAGGAAAAGAAACGTAAAGGGATAATTAGACCTTTAGTAGTTAGATTAGGTAACCCTTAATGGTAACAAAAAGGGATTCTAAACAAATTAGAACCAACCAAGTCATAAGCAACTTAGCAGTAATAGGAAGACCCTATTGACCAAAATTCTAGAAACTACTACAACTAACTTAGACATTAAAATAAAAAGCTTCCACTTCTCAATCTTGCCAACATCTCAAGGTTTATTCTAGTCAAGTTTCATCTCGAAACTCAACTAATAAGGCCAAGAACTAGCCCTTAAACCATGACACCCCTGCACTGATCTCTGACTAATCTCTCTTAGACTAAAATCTTGAAAATTTCCATGACCACTAGAGATCTTGAGGTGATAAGCTTCCACCTCTTAGATTTAACTAACCTAGCAAAGTTTGCCTCCATAAATTTTCATGTAAAGACTTGACCATTAAGGCATTAAATTAGCCCTTCATAGTTGCACCTACTATTTTGTCTTCTGCACATTCCTCATGTTCAATTATTTTGTTTTAGTAACCATGTGCTCGTATGATATCGAAATTTAAGAAACCAAATCTTGGAGTTCCCTAGCATCTTAAACCTATAATTCCAGTTGGTTGGAAATGGAATCTATTCATTTTTTTTGTTAGTTTTAGAATGCAAGTTCCGAATCTATCTGCAAAGCAGGGCACTTGAACATCCATATGAACGTAAAAGTAAATAAGACCCTTTGATAGCCTTGTTGACCAAACCATTACCTTTTTTAGTTAATACCAATATTTTAAATTTCCATTTTATCTTGCCAAAATTTCATGTAAACTCCTTATAGGATTAAGTGGAAACAACTTAAAGTTAGAGCTAGTGCACACAAGGACTGTTTTGTTAAATTCCACCACATTAATATAGAAACTAGACATGTAGAGCTTCAAAACATTATATATATTTGTCTATACCCTATATAAATAGAACCTTAATTAAAATACAAGTAAAACTTTAAGTATAAGAAATATGCCAAGGGAACCTAAGTAAAAGGTAAATACTAACATGAACATATAAGTGTCGTGACTATCTTAACTAAAACCAACCCTATAGTATAATATAGGATAAAATTCATATAACTTAAACCTTAAAATTAATTGAATAAGACATTACAATAAGGATAATAACTAAACTCAAGAAACGTAATGCCTAAACTGGATAAGTATGATTAAACTAATTCAAATGACTATAAAATGACCAAGCCTCACTAAAACTACTTAAAACTTGTGAAATGAAGTGGCTTGAGAAGTATAAGAAAATTTCATGAACTAATTAAACCAACTAAAGAGTGATGGAGCCACTAGGGATAACTTAACACTTATAGAACATAAACCATGAACCATGAATAAATCGAACCTAAGATATTCATTGCATGTATAACTTAAGTGATCTCTCCAATCTTGTGGGTTATTCAAAAGGCTGTGTCGTTTGTTGATTTCCACTTCGTAGATCACTTCAATACCAAGCCTAAGTGAGTGATACTCTATGATTACATGCTTGCTAGTACTTAATAGGTTTAGTTAGGTTATAAATGATTCACCCTTAACCTGTGCTATGTGATTAGAGATAAAAGGGTTAATGCAAGTGATTGGTATCTATTTGGTTGCCAATATACTCTAATAAAGTGAAAGCTAAACTTCGTTGTCACTATTTAAATTATTTATGCTACTTATAGTTGTTTTCCAATAAAAGTTTACCATATTTATGTGATCGCCCTATAAAAGTACTAATTAAGGAAAGGCCTTAATACTGATTAACGATGCATTATACAATCTTACATTATAAGAAGCTATCGCTATGTAGTCACTCGAAAGGTCATTTAGAGGTGATTCTCCACTCAAAGTTACCTAGCCCCAACCTTTGGAAACTATCATGCATGGAGAAATTCCATCTTTTTATTATGGCTAAAGAACTCACTCAAGTGTTCGTATCAAATAAGGCTAAGATCGAATTATTAGTTGAGCAATCTGCTTAAGGTTAGGCAAAAGTTGTCTTGAATGGGCCCTATGTTGATTCTTAATTTGCCAACGAACTATAAGTCTAGAGCTTGGGGCTCATGTGTGGAATTTGTCTCCCAGAGGGCATAAATCCAATTCCTTTGTGATTTCCAATCAATCACGAATGTTGTTGCATTTCACATGTTTGACCCATGCATAGCACCTAAATTGTTTTGATAACTTGCTTAACTATTTCTTGTCACATATTATGAGGGTTCTTCATTCACTGAGTCATTGTTCTATTCACTTCCTTATAGCTTCTCTTATAAGTTAATCTAAAGTTAGGTAGGTTAAGATTACAAGTGATGAGTGTTTCCTTTTTTTACTTTCGAAGAGTTCTTTAAGATAAGCTTAGTGTAGTTATGTAGTGAATGTTGTTCAAAGTAAAAGATAATTTGTAAAGTGTAATGCTTATGTGTAAACTTAGGATTGGAAACTCCATCTGATGTGAGCCCCACCAACCTGTGACAAAACCCGACAAACTAGATTTACTAATCTCACAACCTTTGGATCTATTAAGAATGATGGAAATTGTGACTTGTTGTTTATAAACAAGACAAGAACATTAGTATAAGTGATAATGCCACAATCAATTATGGAATGATTGATTGATAAGTTTGGATGAACGCCATAGAATTGAAATTTGATAAGTTCAATTAGTTCTTTCAAGAACCAAAGAGAAATAATCCCTCAATTTATGAATAAGCTTTTCTAAAAGATCCTTATAAATGAGTGTTTGACGACTATTTATAGTCTCACAATAAAAAGTAAATAAAATGACCCAAGAAAATCTCTAATGCAACTAAGGAAAACATTATACGCCAGCGGCCTAAAATATTATGAAGTCGACCTAAAATTGTTGCAAAGTCGACGGCTTTGAAAAAAGTCTTCAATCGGCCATTAATTGCATGTAAGTTGGCCACTTAGGCTAGTGGCTTACTTGCCGGTCTTCATTGGAATTTACGCCGGCCACTTAAGCTAACGACCTTGTTCTTACGCCTACCATTTAGGTTGATGGCCTAAACCACCAAGGCCGGCGGCCTTTAGTGATTCTGAAGTTGTCGGCCTTTAATCTCTTCCTCGACTTCCACCTTCGCGTTCCACACTTTAAATAGGGCCATGCTCCTTGCTCTAATCTTCCTAACTTGTCTTTGATCATCCTTAGACCAATCCTCCAAGTGTGATCTTCATCATTCCCCTCCTCTTGAAAAGGATTTGTCCTCAAATCGTCATTTGCATTATAAAGACTTAAATCAGTAATATTAAAAATAACACTAGTTTGATAATTACTTGGTAATTTTAGTCTGTAAATGTTGTCATTGATGCACTCGAGGACTCGAAATGGACCCTCACCTCTTGGAAGCTGCTTTGATCGCCTTTGTGCTAGGAATCACTTTTGATTCATGCGCATCCAAACCCAATCTCCAGGTTCAAAGAGTACTTGACGACGCCCTTTGTTGGCTCGTTTGGCACATTGCTTCTTCTGTCACTCAACATTTAGCTTATTCTTCTCGTGAGCCTTATTAGATCTCTTTGTTCTTGAAAATAAAGTATTTTTAACCTCACTAACCCTCGCATAAAAAATTTCTTTCCACTCTATTTTTCTCTCGGTGCTCAATCCTTTTCCCCTCTTTTCTTTTTCTTTTGTAATAAAACTCAATTTATTTTTACTACTCACTCTCGTTTGTTCTCTCTTTTTTTCTTCTACAATGGTACTCAGTTTATGTTTACCACTTATTCTCTTTTGTTCTCTCTCTTTCTATATCCTCACTTGATCTTCATAAACCTCATTAGGTTTCAAAGGATAAAGAGTAACAAGTTTCTGATCATGTATAAATGAGTACTTGTTGGTGAATCCATCATGTTTCACCTGCTTATCAAATTGCTATGGCCTTCCTAGTAACAAGTGTGTAGCTTGCATTGGAACTACATCACATAGTACTTTATCCCCATATTTTCCAATGCTAAAAGAAATCAACACCTATTTTGTGACTCTCACTTCACCATTATCATTTAGCCATTGCAATTTATAAGGACGAGGATGTTTAATTGTAGGAAGCCCTAATTTTTCCACCATTGTTGTGCTAGCAGCATTTATACAACTCTCACCATCTACAATCACACTACACACCTTGTTTTAAACTAGGCATCTAGTATGAAAGATATTTTCCTATTGCACATTTTCCTCTCCACTAACCTATACAATCAAAGCTCTCCAAGCTACTAACAACTCCCCCTCAACAACATACTCCTCCCCATCATCATCCTCCAATGGTGGCATAGAATCATGATCTGACTCACTATCAGCTTCAATCTCACCATTATCCCTCATCACCATCACTCTTCTATTTGGACATTGACTAGTTACATGTCCTCTACCCTGACATTTAAAATATTTAATATCTCGATTCCTAGAAGTAGAAGGATCAAATTTACCTCTAGTCCCATGAGATACCAAGTCTGATGTTTGTTCTGGCAATAGTTTGGAATGAGGTTGTTTTTCCTCCTTCTCCCATGTTTTAGCTCTCTAATTTGAAGAACTCGATATGGCACGTGTGGTGTTACTACCCTTCCAACTAAGTTGCTTCTCGACTTTAATAACCATATCCTTTAGTTCCACATAGTGTTGTAGCTCTACCACATTCTGAATCTCCTTATTTAAGCTAGCTAAGAACATGTCCATAGTTGCCTCTCGATCCTCAATATTAGCCTTAATCATGACAACCTGCATCTCCTTATGATACTCCTCCACACTACTATTGCCTTGCTTAAGGGTTTGTAATTTGTTGTACAATCCCTATAGTAGTATATAGGTACAAATCTTTTCCTCATGATCCTTTTCATCTCCTCCCATATGCTTATTGGTGGTTCCTTATTCCTCTTCCTATTCAATAAAAGTTAATCCCACTAAACAATTGCATAATAAAAAAATTCAATGGCAGCAAGTTTTACCTTTTTATCTTCAGAATAGTTGTGGCACTAAAAAATCAACTCCAACTTCTTCTCCCACTCCAGATACACCTCAAGGTCATTATTCCCTTAGAAGGAAGGGATTTTCATCTTTATGTTCCTTAGGTTGCTATCTTCCTCATTCCTAGCTCCTCTACTTCTCCTTGCATTCCTCCTATAGCCCTCAAATGAATCCTGATTAGATTCAGCTGCAAATCCTTCCTTACTGCATTCATCTTCCTCCATACGCATTACCCTTCTAGGCATTTTATCCCTCCTACACTCAACAGAAGCAATCCATGACTGCTCAAAGTTCTGCTCCATCTACTCATGAAATTAATCCATCTTCGCTCTAAACATTCTTCTCATCTCTTTTTTAGAGTTTCCATGATCAATTTCATATCAATTCCCCCCTCCCTCCTACACTCAACAGAAGCAATCCATGACTGCTCAAAGTTCTGCTCCATCTGCTCATGAAATTGATTCCATCTTCGCTCTAAACATTCTTCTCATCTCTTTTTTAGAGTTTCCATGATCAATTTCATATCAATTCCCCCCATCAAACTTTCATGAGAATTTTTGTTATACACAGTGTTGTATAAGAGAATGTTAGAAGTAATAAAATAAAACTCTCACAATTTCACTTGCTCACGTGTTTCACTCAAATCGCTCTACTGTTCTCATCAAATCCTTACCCACTCAACTTTCCAAATAGCAATTTTGTAACATGATTTGACAACATTCAACGAAGCTAAGAATTCTAACAAAGGATCACCACAAACTTGAATTTCAACAATTTTTGTGATACTTTTTTTTTTATGAATTTCCTTTTTCTTTTTCTTTTTTTTTTTACACAAATTTTCTTTTACTTTTTTATTCTTGAGAAAAGAAGTTTGTATGATTCATTTCAAACATTAACAACAATTGATTCAAAATCTACTTATAAATCAAATTTCAAAGAACGATTTTTTTATCCAAACCCTAGATATGAGAACAAGTAATTGAAATAACAAGATAGGCGATCCTGACAAACTTGATTGCTTTGATACCAAATGATTTAAACCCCGCCACCTTATGATGAAACTCGATAACTAGATTTGCTAATCTCATAACTTATGGATCTATCAAGAACGATGGAAACCGCGATCTGTTGTCTATAAACAAGACAAGAACCTTGGAATAAGTAATAACGCCAAAATCGATTATGGAACGATCGATTGATAAGTTTAGATGAACAACATAGATTCAAAATCCAATAAGTTCAATTTGTTCTTTCAAGAACCAAAGAGAAATAATCCCTTAATTTGTGAATAAGCTTTTCTAAAAGATTCTTATGAGTGTTTGACGACTATTTATAGTCTCACAATAAAAAGTAAATAAAATGACATAAGAAAACCCTAATGCAATTAAGGAAAATATTATATGCTGGCGGCATAAAATATTACAAAGCTAGCCTAAAATCATTGCAAAGTTGGCACCAAAGCTGATGGCTTTGAAAAAAGCCTTCAACTGGCCTTTAATTGCATGTAAGCCGGCCACTTAGGCCGGTGACTTACTTGCCGGCCTTCATTGGAATTTACAACGGCCACTTAGGTCGGCGACATTCTTCCCAAGCCGACCATTTAAGCCAATGGGCTTCAGTGATTCTGAAGCTGTCGACCTTTGATCTCTTCCTCGACTTCCGCCTTTGCATTCCACACTTCAAATAGGGTCGTGCTCCTTGCTCCCATCTTCCTAACTTGTCTTTGATCATCCTTGGACCAATCTTCCTAGTGTGATCTTCATCACCATCCATTTTTGTTTAATTAATATTATAAAAAGTTTCTGAAGAGGTTCCTCGATCTCATTATTTGGTAAGGGATACCAACTGTCTATGATCTTAGAATGACTTGCTAAATGAAAAGGAAAATATAGATGTATATCTTCTTCTATATCAATTTAAAGGTTTTATATTTGGAAGTAAATAGGTAATAGATCTATGACTTGAATATAAGCAAGTTATTGTTGTCAATAGGTATAATCCCGTGCTCTCCATCCCTAAGATAGATGTCAAGAGTGAGTGCACACATAGAATGGCAACTTAAAGGGATGCCACTGCTAGGCCCTATTTGGGCACATGATATTAAATTAGTCATCTCATATAAGCCTTGGTGAAATTTTGTCCATGTTTTTAGATTTGATGCTAATGTTGGTGCATTTTAGTTTGTGTTTGTCCTCAAGGAGCTTTGATTTAATAGTATGAATGTGGGTTTTCTTCAAGACAAGCAATGCTTCAAGTTAAGGCAATTGGTGGCTTGTAGAATTATAGACTATTTCAAGCTTGAATACCAAAATCACATGCACGTTATTGAACATTTATGGTGAAAACTAATAAAAAATGATAAAATGAATAAGTGGTGGATCAAATGTACACAAATATATTGAAAGAATAAAAAAATTACGATTAAATTTTGTTATGTAAATTTGTGGAAGGGAATTATGGGGCATCTAGATGTCCAATATGGTCATCTAGATGCCCCTTTCAAGCATAAGATCTCACAAGGGCCATGTCTACTATTCCAATACCTTACATGTGCCATTCAAATGGCTTTAAAATGAAAAACTAGACAAAAGCCTCAATTGTCTCACATATATGATGCTGGATGAAGAAAACCATACCATCTAGATCCATTGCACAATTAGAGAATAGAAATAAAGGTTGGCTCAACAGAATGGCCTCCCTAGCCATATGAATGACCTTAAACCCTAGAGGGTTTAAAAACTTGACACATCTATGCCATCTAGACATCCTCCTTAGCTGTTTGCATGGCACAACCTTGATATAGATACTACAATTGTGAATTCTATATATGGTTTAAATAAGGCATGAATCTAATGATCTAGAAGATAATGAAATCACCATCCTATGCCTTAATTACATTCAATTCTTTAGGTTAACCTCTATTCATCAATTAGAATTAGTTAGTTTAGTTAAATAAGATTAACTTCTCATCCAAAAACCGAAAAATTTGGTAGTTTAGTTTAGTTTAATATCACTGCAGTATAGTGATTAATGAAAAGTTCCTTATGGATAACGATTTTGACTTGCTATTATACTGCGTTTATACTACGATAATTGATCATTTAAAAGACGTGTATTTATAGATGATTGACAATTTTAGTAGTGTGAAAACCGAACGATCAAGATAAGGATCAAACACACCACCCCTTCTTTCAGATTTGTTTTTTTTCTGAAACTGTTACTATAAAGCCTGAATGTTTATTATCTCATCAATAAAGTAGAGTGCGGTTTTAGGCAGGGAAAAGAAAAAGGACGATTTCATTATCCAATTATACGAAGTTTATAGATAAGTCTACACACTGCAAGTCCAGATTGCAACTAGTCAATAAAAAAACTAAATTTAATCCGAGCCAAAAAAAAAAAAAAGTGTGTGAATAAATAAGAATAAAATACAAATATATTCCATAAGGTTAAGTTCCATGTGAGTCTGGGACAGTAGCTTAAAATTTGGGAGTTGAGATTTGACCAAAAATTAATAAATAAATAAAAGGGAAGATTATGAAGATAGCCCCAGATCGAGTGGCCGTCTGCTCCGAAAGAATAAAAATATTAATTTTCCTTTCCAAGATCCTTTTTTGTCTCCGAAGATACCTGTGCAGTGTTTTGTGTATAATTAATGTCTCTGAATCTAACCGCAAAAATCGCCATTCAAAGTCCACTCTTTTTTTTTTCTTTTTCTTTTTCCAAATTGGGCCTTCCTTCGGTGTTTTCAATTTCTGGCCCATTAGTATACTGATCGATCCATGCATGTTCACACAATTGTCTCCCCTTAGTTTATTCCAATGGATATTGTTGAGTTCCAACGGAAAACGTGAGTTCGAGTGTAAATGTGAACATCCTCGAAATGCTCCATTGATTTGGCTGTCGGGACCATAAATTTTTAATTAGGTAAAATAATGTCGAAAGCAATGGAGTCTGACCCCATATGGCTCCTCGGGGACAGGTTGGGTTGTAAAACTTGCATGTTTGCTTACGTAGGGATTCATCCAACCATTGTGAACCACATACCATCAACACTTAAAAATGACTGCATGCAGGGTATCACAAAGTCAGAAAACTGATCGCTTGCAAACGTGTCGTTGTCCGAGAATTTACATGTGACCCCCACAAATCACAGATTATGAATCTACTATACGCATTCACTTGTTTAATTTACTAAGGTGTTAAGCTATGATTGATGTAGACACAATTGAGATACCAACTTTAGAATAACAAATTTTCATCTACTGTCTAAATGATGTGGCCGTATAATCTTGGAAAATACCGAGAAGTAACCCTCAATTTGATGTTAACACGACTCTTTCCGTTGTTAAAGTGCGTGGGAAGTGGCATGTCAGGATGGTCATGGTCAATAGTGGTTTTAAAGCAAATTGTTTCCATCCATGTTGAATTGACATTAGTGCCGCAGGGACCCCTCCGTTTTCATGCATAGTTTAGCTTATGGATTTTTTTTGGTAGGGGTGACTTTACTAGGGCCACGATGCTTGTTGGGTTGAAAGTTTCGTGAATTAAAGGACAAACACATTCTAAATCAACACGTCAATAAAAATATTTGGAGAGAGTGTAGCTGTTGGGAACCTTATAATATGGAACAGGTGATGGTGTTGTCAGGGAAAATTTTTGCTTAGATAATAAATTATTGTTGATGTGCAGGTTCTGGTCGGTCCCAAGAGGATGTAGATTACAGGATATTTGCTGTAACTTTTGGGTGCTGTTCAAGCGGACCTCGTGGTCCCATGTTTTTGGCCTTTGCTGTTTTATGCTTGCCTCGAAATTGAAATGTTAATCAATCTCAAGCGAAATCCACAATTGATACATGATTGATTGAGAGTTGCCCCGGTCTCTGGAATCCAACAACGGACCTTTGAGGATTACAACTAGCCATAGCGAAAGCAATGAGTCGAGTCAGGTCCCATCACAACTCAAAAAGTATAGAACATTGTATTCTCTAACTTGTCAATCAATTTCTACTGGATTGTTCTCTCAAAAATTGAGGTCATTAGATTTTGTAGATGTGGGGCTTTGTGCGATACTATAACACCCTAGAATCTAACGTTTAGTTTGATTTATTCATTGTGCCTTTATGTAGGAAATTCCTCTCTTCCTTAACACTTATTCCTTAACATTCACAATTTTAACCAGTTTTACAACAAAGCCTCTAAAGATACTATTTGATTTGGGTTTGGTACAAATTTTCTCAATATCAATACATGAAATACATCATATAGCCTAACCAAACTTGGTGAGAGAGCCAACCTGTAAGTCACAATATCCACTCTTTCTAAAATTTCAAATGGACTTACATATCTCAGGTTTAGCTTCCCTCTTAAACCAAACTCAATCACCCCTTTTGTTGAAGAAACTTTCAACAATACTTTATCTTCAATCTAAAATTCCAAGGGGCATATTCTCTTATCAGCATAACTCTTTTATCGACTTTGAGCTATTTGTATGCTCTACCTTATTAATTTTACCTTGTCTAGGGCCTCTTAGACCAATTTTGATCCTAACATTTGTCTTTCTCCTACTTCATCCTAGTGCAATAAGGATGTTGATCTTCTTCTATATAAAGTCTCATAAGGAGTCATTTGAATAGTTACTTGATAGCTATTGTTATAAGCCAACTCAACCAAAGATAGGTGCTCATTACAGTTACCTTCAAAGTCTAGCGCACAAGTTCTGAACAAATCTTCTAGGATCTGAATGGTCCTCTCAAATTATCCATCCGTCTATAGGTGGAATGCAATGCTAAATTGCAATTTTATGCCCAATGTTTTATATAAGTTATTCCAAAATCTACTTACAAACCATGTATCTCTATTAGAGGTTATGATTACCGGCACTCTATGTAATCTTACTATCTCTTATATATATATCTAGGTCAATTTCTCTAGTTTGTATCCCACTTTGATAGGTAGAAAGTGAGTAAACTTGGTTAGTCGATCTACCATTACCTTAACCACATCTTGCTTCTCTTTAGTATTCAGGAGGATGATAACAAAATCAATTGTCACGTTTTCCCATTTCCACTCTAATATTGGAAAAAGCTATAATTCTCCTATTAACCTCTAATGTTCAATTTTGATTTGCTAGCAAGTAAGGCACCTAGCTACATACTCAACTATCTCCCTTTTCATGGTCTTCCATCAATAATGACTCTTTAAGTCTGTACATTTTTGTGCTTCCGAGATGGATTGTATAGGCTAAGTAGTGCACTTCTTTCATTAGTTCTTTCTTCAGTTCTACATCACCCAGCATGCACAATGTTGTCCCATACCTTAATATAACATCTGTATCAATGTTAAATTTAGGAGCCTTGTTCTGTTTCAATCTACTCTTGATTTCTTGAATATCTCCATCCTCTACTTGAATAGCCTTGATTCTGCTTGCTAAAGTTGGTTTTTTGCAGAAAGTAGCCATCTTTGCTCTTACTTCTTGAGTCAAAATATTTAACTCCATTTTATGCATGTTATCTAACAATTACTACTGTGAAGTGACTAGAGTAGCAATATTATCCTCTCTTTTTTCTACTAAGAGCATTTGCCACCATATTGGCTTTTCTTAGATGGTAATAAATTTCCAGGTCATAATCCTTTATCAATTCTAACCATCTCCTCTATCTCATGTTTAGCTCCATTTATGTGAAGATATATTTCAAGCCCCTATGGTCAGTAAAAATCTTTCATTTCTCTCCACACAAGTAGTGTCCCCATAGTTTTAAGGCTAGTACCACTACCACTAACTTCAAGTCATGAGTTAGGTAATTCTTCTTATATGGCTTCAGTTGGTGGGATGCATATGCTATAACTTGCTAACCTAGCATCAAAACACATCTTAACCTATGGGTTGAGGTATCACTACAAACATTAAATCCTTCTCCACTCTTGGATAATGCCAAAATTGGTGCTAATACAAGCTTCTCCATGAGTGTTTGGAAACTAGCTTTACATTTATCATCCCACTCAAACCTCACCTTCTTTTGTATTAATTTGGTGAGAGGAGTTGCTATCTTTGATAATGATGAGATCCATGATGAGTGCCAAGCCGGAAGAAGAAATGTGGATCCTCTTGAAGTGCCGCCTGGACCGATCACAAGAAATCAAGCGAAACGATTCAAGGAAGCACTTGACGGGTTGATAAAGGTTATCGATGAAGCCGGAAAGGATTGGAGCAATCATGAAGTTAGAACGGATTGGAACAACCAAGGGAAGACCCTTGCTTTTATACAAGTCACACTGGACACGGGTTGAAGAGGGCGTGTATTTTCAAGGCACGACCGTGTAGGAATTCCAAGATTGCACAAAAAGATACACGGCCAAAGTACACGGGTGTGTATGTTGCCAGAAGTTGCACAGAAAGATACACGGCCAAAGTACACGGGCGTGTATGTTGCCAGAAGTTGCACAGAAAAGTACACAGCCAAAGTACACGGTCGTGTACACGGCCGTATATCCCCTACCGGCCAGCTTGTTCTGTTTTCGCGTTTTTACGCCACTTATCTAAACTACGTCGTTTTGGACTTGTTTTACACGAATTGTAACCCTAGTATAAAAGCTCCTAGGGTTTAGAACAATAGGGAACATACATCTTTGAACATTAAACACTTTTGAGAGGCACCTCTCTTGGTTCTTCAAGAACTAAATCGAACTTATCGGATTGATTTCCGTGGCGTTCATCCCGACTTATCAATCGGTCTTTCATCCCGATTGTGGTGTCTTCGTTTTTATACCAAGGTTCTTGTCTCGCTTATAGACAACGGGTCGCGGTTTCCACCTTAAGTGTTTGGGCGTCTTAGGCAACGAATTTCCGAACGTATTGGTATTGGGTTTCGTCACGGGTTGGCGTGGTTCGTATCAGTTTGGTATCAGAGCTTAGGTTTGTCAAAACATCAAGTTCGGTTGAGGAAGGTAATATCAAAAACCCTAACTCCAATCGTTCATATCAATTATCGTATTCAATTTCATAGTATTGATTGTCTTTTGATAGTGTAATATCGCCTAAGAGATTGTTAAAAAAAAAGAGAGTAAAAATCACGAAAAAAACAAAAAAAAAAGAAGAGAAAAGAAAAGAAAAGAAAAACGCGATCAAAAGCAAAACAGAGACCAAAAAAAAAATTCGGATAAAAAAAAATAGAGGAAAATTTACGAACCCTAGAGTTGTTTTGAATTCTACGGAAGGAAATTGGTGTAGTTCGGGTTAGTTCCAAGAGAATTGAAAAGAGGAAATTGGCGAGTTGTTATCATCATTATTTGTGAGAATACATGAGTGACTGTGTGATATCGTCATTTGAGCGAAACACATAAGGGAGTGTATCGTGAGGTTTAATTATATATATATTTGTGTTAGTACTAATCTTTTCTGCAGGGACTATGTCGAGACAACATTCTCCTGAAGGTGAGAGGGGAAGGTTTGATGCTAGGTTAGTAATTGAGGCGTGAGGGGAGAAATGAAGAGGATGTTCCAAGAAGGAATGGAACAAATTCATGAGACGTGGAGCAAAGACTAGAGCAATCCACAAACGTATTCCAAGGGCGTAAGAGGGAGAGTCGTTCTAGGAGAGTACCGAGGGGTGGAGATGAAATGTCGGATGATGATTTTGATGAGCCTTCTGTCGGGAGTTATAGAGGATATAGTGGTCGGAATAGAGGAACTAGGGATTGGGAAGATAGAGGAGATAGGAATAGAGAGGATAATCAATTGAGTAGCATAAAGATGAAGATTCCTCCTTTCCAAGGGAAGAATGATCCTGAGGCGTACTTAGAGTGGGAGAAAAAGGTGGAGATGGTGTTTGATTGTCACAACTATAGTGGGAGAAAGAAAGTAAAACTTGCTGCCATTGAATTTTCGGATTATGCTATAGTGTGGTGGGATCAATTAATGTTGAATAGAAGGAGGAGTGGCGAGCCACCTATTCAGTCTTGGGAAGAGATGAAAAGAGTGATGAAGAAGCAGTTTGTACCTGCGTATTACTATCGTGAATTGCACAACAAGTTGCAAACTCTTAGGTAGGGAAGCCGGAGTGTAGATGAGTATTTCAAGGAGATGGAAGTCACTATGATTAGGGCGAATGTAGAGGAGGATAGAGATGCTACAATGGCTAGATTTCTTGCGGGGTTGAATAGAGAAATCCAAAATGTTGTTGAATTGCAGCATTATGTAGAATTGGAGGATATGGTCCACATGGCTATAAAAGTTGAGAACCAGCACAAGAGGAGAGGTAGTAGTAATGCACGGTTGCAACAGGGTAATGGTTCATCCACTTGGAAGAAGGAAGAAAAGCCTTTACCCACCAAACCAAAAGGGGAGCTAAGGCAAGCGGGTTCTACTCCTGGTAATCAAGGTAACCCTAAATCTTCTACTACTAGAAATCGTGACATTAGATGTTTTAAATGTCAAGGTAGAGGCTATATTGCTAGTCAATGTCCAAATAGGCGTGTGATGATTTTGCGTGATGATGGAGAGTATGAGACTGAGGGGGATAGTGAAGAAGAGGATATGCCTCCATTAGAGGATGCTATTGATGATGAGGAGCCTACAATGGGAAGGCTAGTGGCAGTAGTGAAGAGAGCTTTGAATGTGCAGGTGAAAGAAGAAGAGGAGGTGCAAAGGGAGAATATATTTCATACTAGATGTTATCTAGGAGATCACATTTGTAGTTTGATTATTAATGGGGGAAGTTGCACCAATGTAGTGAGTAATTTTATTGTTGAGAGGCTGGGGCTCAAAACTGTTAGACACCCTAGTCCATATAAATTGCAGTGGTTGAATGATAGTGGTGAGACTAAGGTGAGTAAGCAAGCCTTGATTGGGTTTCGCATTGGTAAGTATGAGGATGAGGTGTTATGTGATGTAGTGCCAACGCAAGCATGTCATGTGTTGTTGGGGAGACCATGGCAATTTGATAGGAAGGTTGTGCATGATGGCTTTTCTAATAAGTATACACTTGTTCACTAAGGGAAGAGCTTTAATCTTAAACCGTTAACACCTAAGTAGGTGTATGAGGACCAGTTGCAGCTACAAATGTCGTTTGCAAAACACAAGGTGAGTGAAAAGCAGAGTGAGAGTGAGAGAGAGAGAGCAAAAGACAATGAGAAGAAAAAGCAACATAAAAGTCAGGATCAAAAGGAAAAGGAGAGGAAGGCTGGAAAGAGTGTGAGAGGCCAGGTTGAAGGGGGATCAACTTTGGTAGTGAGTGAAAAGGAGAGGGCAGCCTTGCAAAAGGAGAGTTGTGTGGCAAGAGCGAGTGTAGTAAGGAGAGCGTTAGTGATGAGGCAACCTATGTTGTTGCTGGTTTTTAAAGAAACATGTTTGACTACTAATGAATTGTCTAACTCTTTGCCTAGTGTGGTTGTGTCTCTTGTGTAGGACTTTGAAGATGTCTTTCTTGAGGAGATTCCAAAGGGATTACCACCTATTCGTGGTATTGAACACCAGATTGACCTTGTACTAGGAGCATCGATTCCAAACAATCCAACTTATAGGAGCAACCCGGAGGAAACAAAGGAACTCCAAAGGCAGGTCGAAGAATTAATGGAGAAGAGGTACGTGAGAGAAAGCATAAGTCCATATGCTGTGCCTGTGATTTTAGTGCCTAAGAAGGATAGGACATGGAGGATGTGTGTTGACTGCCGCGCCATCAACAACATCACGGTAAAGTATCGTCATCCCATTCATCGTTTAGATGACTTCTTAGATTGGTTATATATGTATAGTGTCATTCCTCATGAGCTTTGGATAGACATGTCCACAGATTTTGTGTTAGGATTATCTAAGCCTAGGCATGGTCGAGATTCTATTTTTGTGGTTGTGGATAGGATTTCTAAAATGGTTCATTTCAATCCTTGTCATAAAACTGATGATGCTATACACATTGTTGATTTGTTCTTTAGAGAGGTAGTTCGTCCGCATGGTATACCTAGTAGCATTGTTAGTGATCGGGATGTAAAGATTTCGAGTCATTGTTGGAGAGTATTGTGGGAAAAGTGGGGAACTAAACTAATGTTTTCAACTATCTGTCAACCACAAACTGATGGGCAAATTGAGGTGGTTAACAGGACTTTAATTCAATTGTTAGGAGCAATCATAGAGAAGAACATTAGGACTTGGAAGGATTGCCTACCATTTGTGGAGTTTGCATGTAATAGGGCTTTAAATAGCATTATTCATTGTTCACCATTTGAGATTGTGTTTGGTTTTAACCCACTGAATCCTAATTATTTATTGTCATTGCCACTTAACAAGTTTGTGAGTTTTTATGCTGATTCTAAGGCAGACTTCGTGAGAAAGCTACATGCACAGGTAAAGAGTAGGATTGTAAAACAAAATGCCAAGGTTGCTTCAAGGGTGAACCAGGACAGGAGACCCAAGATTTTTCAGCCTGGAGATTGGGTTTGGGTGCATTTTCGCAAGGAGAGGTTTCCATTGCAGAGGAAATCCAAGTTGAAGCCTAGAGGCGATGGACCAATTCAAATTCTTGAGTGCATCAATGATAATGCATACGAGAAAGATTTATCAAGTGAGTATCCAGTAAGTGTCACATTTAATGTTACTGATCTAAGTCCCTTTGATGCAGGCAATGATTTGAGGACAAATCTTTTTCAAGAGGAGGGGAATGATGAGATCCATGATGAGTGCCAAGTCGGAAGAAGAAATGTGGATCCTCTTGAAGTGCCGCCTAGACCGATCACAAGAAATTAAGCGAAACGATTCAAGGAAGCACTTAACGAGTTGATAAAGGTTGTCGATGAAGCCGAAAAGGATTGGAGCAATCATGAAGTTGGAACGGATTGGAACAACCATGGGAAGACCCTTGCTTTTATACAAGTCACACTGGACACGGGTTGAAGAGGGCGTGTATTTTCAAGGCACGGCCGTGTAGGAATTCCAAGATTGCACAGAAAGATACACGGCCAAAGTACACGGGCGTGTATGTTGCCAGAAGTTGTACAAAAAAGTACACGGCCAAAGTACAAGGTCGTGTACACGGCCGTGTATCCCCTGCCGACCAGCTTGTTCTGTTTTCGTGTTTTTACGCCACTTATCTAAACTACGTTGTTTTGGACTTGTTTTACACGAATTGTAACCATAGTATAAAAGCTCCTAGGGTTTAGAAAAATAGGGAACATACATCTTTGAACATTAAACACTTTTGAGAGGCACCTCTCTTGGTTCTTCAAGAACTAAATTGAACTTATCGGATTGATTTCTGTGGCATTCATCCCGACTTATCAATCGGTCTTTCATCCCGATTGTGGCGTCTTCGTTTTTATACCAAGGTTCTTGTCTCGCTTATAGACAACGGGTCGCGGTTTCCACTTTAGGTGTTTGGGCGTCGTAGGCAACGAATTTCTGAACGTATTGGTATTGGGTTTCGTCACGGGTTGGCGTGGTTCGTATCAGATAATCCCTCTATAAACCTTCTCTACAGTTATCTGCTCCACACTTAGCTACCCAGCGTTTACCATAGGCATGATAACTAGTACACTAAAGGTGCGTAATAACCCGCTAGGCTTAAGAAGCTTCTTATATCTATTACTATCTTTGATATAAGCTAATCCACTACAGCTCACACCTTTTCTAGGCCTATAGAGATTCCATCTTTGTTAGCACAAAACTCAAGTAAACCACCTATTTCAATCAAAATTGACATTTCTTAAATTTGGCAATCTCTTTGCTTGCAATCTATCCAACATCAACCTCAAATGTTCTTTATGTTCCTAATTGCTCCTAGAATATATCAATATGTCGTCTATGAAGACAATTATAAATTTATCCAGGAGGTCCCTAAATACCTTATTCATCAAGTCCATAATTGCTGTAGTTGCATTGGTCAACCTAAAAGGCATCATAAAAAATTCTAAATGCCTATATTAAGTCCTAAAGGTTGTCTTTTGTATGTCCTCTTCCTTAATTCTTAGCCTATGGTATCCTGATCTCAGAACCATTTTAAAGAATACTTAAGCTCCCTGAAGTTAGTCAAACAAGTCATCTATCTTGGGAAAGGGATATTTGTTTGTGATGGTGACTCAGTTCAATTCTCTAGAGTTGATGTAGAGTCTCATGCTTCCATCATTCTTCTTGACAAAAAGGACTGGTGCATGCTAGGCAAATGTATTATGTCTTATGAAACTTTTATCTTGAAGATTCTGTAACTACCTCCTTAGCTTTTCTAATTCAACCAGCACCATTATTTATACAGGCGTAAACTAGGAAGGTCTTTAACCAGGAAGGTTTTTTGGAAACACATCTAGAAATTCTCTCACTACTGACACCATTTCCAATTTCATTTCTTCACTAGCTTCAGTAGTCATAGCTGCCAACATATTCTTTCTCCACAACTCATAAGTGGGTGATCTTGTTGGTCTTTGAGCTTCCAACTTATACTCAAAATATGCTTCCTTGGGTGTGTTGAAATGTATCACCATGTTATGACAGTTAATGGTGGCATGGTATTCTAATAACCAATTGACTTCCAATATGATATCAAACATTACCATCTCTAGAATCAATATATCTATTGGCATCACCCTTTCCTATATCTCTATTCTTACTATTTTGCAAGTGTGTACTTAAAGCACATGTCTGAAAGGTCTTAGTGCTGCTGCTATTAAATCGTAAATACTCTGGTGGGAACCCATTATCTAAGTCTCCCTACCTATGGTCTATCATTTGTACCTTTGCTAAAGGTCTTGCTACCTATTGAGCTGGTCTTATTGAATTTCTTGCTTGCCTCTAAAGATAGTTAATTGCCTTATGTCCCCTTTGCTTACACACATGGAAAAATACTAGTGGAACTAACCTTTCATTACGATGCCTACTGATATGTCCTGTTTTCCTACAAGAGAAACGTGTACCCTCTAGCCATCTACATTCCCTTAATTCATGAGACCCATAACACTTGGTACATCTGATGGCAGGTGCTGCTGCAAAAAGTGCTAAAGGCATTGGTCTAATTTGTAAAGGAAGGGCTGTTGTAACCTGTGATCTGCTTCGGAACATATAGGTCCTCTTATCCTTATCTTGCCCCATCACACTTAAGACATGTTTCTTTCCTAAAGCTATCCCTGCTCTACAGTTAATCTGTTCCTCTTTCCCCTTTCTGCTATGTTCTAAATACTTGGCTTTGTCAACCACTTCCACATATGCGGTCAATTGAAAAGCTTTAACCTCATGTTGGAGACTTGACTCCAATCCCCTAAAAAAATCTTTTCAACTAGAATCTATCACTAGCATGGACTGCCTTAGGTAGGAACCAAATTAGGCGATTCAATTTTGGCTCATATTCTTCCACTATCCCCTTCCCCTATTCACAATTATAGTACTTGTTTTCCATTCTATCTTTGAAACTGCTAGGGAAGTACCTTTGGTAGAACAGTTCCCTAAACCCCATCTAGTTTATACATTCTCCTACTAGTTTAGGAACTAACGCTCACCATTTTACTATAATCCCCTTTAGCATAAATGTAGCATAGTACACCTTCCTATCTTTAGGTACCCAGAAGGCAACAAATGTTTCTACAATCTCCTACATCTAATCTTCTACCTTAATCAAGTCATCCACTTTAGGGTTAAATTCCTTTACTACCTTAATGAACCTGTCAAAACTAATTGGTTCTTCTATAGCTCTATTCTATGGGACATTCTGGGCTTGATGTTACTATTTAATAACCCCGCTAGGCTATTCACAATTTGTAAAAGTTAGGCGATCTAGTATGCTACTTGGCCCTATCCCCCTTATGATTCCTACTTATAAGGATTCCCCTCATTTGGGTTACTATGCCCAACACCCTTTGATGAGCTTGATTCGGTGATTCTTCTTGGAGGCATTCTATTTGAGAAGAGACAACTAGATAGACCTGAGAACTAGTATAAGTTCAAATGTTAGTGTTATTATGTGTCGGTATAATATATATATAATATTATATATATATATATATATAATATTATATTTATATATATAATATATATATACCTCTACACATAATTGTATACTTACATATGAATAACTTAAAAGTTAAAAGAATTGCAATTAAAAATAGTAATTATAGTAAAATAAATCACTAAATAATAGTAATCGTCCCATAGCTTCACCCACTCTCTTCATATCTCTCCATGCTACAAATCCAATGCCTAATCCATCTAAAGATCACAACTTACTTTCTATTGTTTGAAACCTACACTTATAGATCATCACCTAGTTTCTAAGGATCATCAAACCTAAGCTCTAATGCCATTTAAATCGTAATGCTTCAAAACTCGAGATGCTACGACTTGCTATGTGTCCTTACCAAGTAAGGATACATTAAGGCTCTTAATACTATTCTGATACCATTTAAGCTTATATTTCCTGTGATAAATCCTTTACTTTTAACATAATACAAGTACATTCCATTTCAATCTTCAAACTTTTGAAACAAATCAATCATGATTAGAGTCTAAAGCAATTGAACTTCTAGAATTCACAAGTTTATTATCTTCCAAAGAAAATTATCATTGCTACATATAAAGGACTCAATTCCTATCTTCACTTAATTAGCATAATAATAAAAGAAATCTTTGTCCTCCCTTTTGCTGCACATTCAACCCTAGGTCCTCATCCTGGTTAACGCATTCGTTTGTGCCTACATCTAAAAAAAATGTCCCTAAAGGGTAAGCTAATACTTAGTACGTATAACCACAAACACATATGCATGAACAACAATGAATTGAGTCACAAGTATCAATGTAGATATCAAACATCATTCAACAGGTTAATATTTCCTTTAAGTCATAAAATAGCAATGAGGTACTCATGACCTCGCTAAACCATATATAGATACTTAATATAAAATACAGTGTTAGAAACTACCATTACGTGCCCCAACAACCATGAGTCCTTAAGCCTTCCCAAATTATTTCCAAGCATGACTCCACTAGTGATAGTGTTACATAAGGATCATTGGGGGTGTCCCTTACGGATCTACCACTATGGGCCGCTAGGCTGAGCTAAGCATAAACAATAAGCAACTTAAACCAATCCATTATGTTAATTTAGTTTATAACTATTCTATCAATCATAAGAAATAGCAAAGCTTACATATACTTGGAAATGTAGTCTTAAGTGCATCTTGTCCTGAACTAATAGCTACACAGTAATGTGTTAAAACACTAATAATACACTCCCAGTACTGATATAGAATAATCTAAGTTACTCAATTCTATTTACTTAATTGTTATATGGTTCCTTCTCTTACTCTATTGGAGTTTATAAGGTTACTAAGTGTTTAGGTTGCATTAAAATCCAATTAGGTAGCAAATACATCGAGTAATGAAATACCTCTAAGTACACAGTTGTACTTTAGGTCATGTACTTTGGCATGGTTGGATACATGGTCGTATATAGTGGCCGTGTATCTTTTTGTGTATTTTGGCATTTTGGCATGCCTAGGTACATGGTCGTGTAGTTGGCCATGTAACTTTCTATGTAATTTGGTATTTTAGCATGCCTAGCTATACAGGTGTTTACTTTGTTCGTGTACCTTTCTATACACCATGTTTTTACACAGGCATGTACCTAGCCATGTACTACTTTATTCTTCATGAACTACTTTTTCCTCTTTTCTAATTCATTCTTCAATCTGATTTCTATGATCCTAATCCTAGTTGGATCTTAAAATTTGTATTCTAATACAATGTGCGAATTGATATACTTACTGGATTTGATTATTCATTCGAATCCTAAATTGTTTGATCTCCATGCTCGGTCTACCCTTTCTTGATCTGAATTCTCTTAATAATGTTATAAAAATATTCATGATTCCATCATTAACACAATAATTTGATTACCACAATCCCTTGCCTGATGGAAATTGAGTTTATCTTTGTGCTTGTTTGCTAGGTTGCCTTTAAGGATTTTAAGAGTATTTCTTAGTCTAGAGCACTAGGTCAAACAGGAGTATATATATCATGTTTATGAAATAACCGAATTACCCCCTATTATTTATAAAAATTACTAGTTTATTCTTAGCATTATATTTTAATAAAAATTACTAGTTTAAAGATGTTGTCATGTAGATTGTTGTGTCAATTTCGTGTTATCAATGACTTCATAGGAGTGACATGTAAATGACACTTGAAAAGAGAATTTAGGAGGAAATGGTAGAGAAAAGGAACAAGTAGTCTCAAATTATTTTAAACATACTTGTGATAGGCAAGGGAGCTATTTAGAATCAACCCTTTTATTTCTTGATTGAGTATTGACTTGCTTTGATGTTTAGGAGAGCAGAGATTCACAAGATTGCATTGTTTCTCCAATCTCTAGAGTATGTTCAACCTCTAAATCAGGAGGTATGACTAAGTATTTATAAACTCTTAAATCAAATGGCACCCATTAGATTACATTGATGATTGGTAGATAAGATTAAGCTTACTTATGTGGGATTATCTTGATGAACTTGCAATGGGCTCAAGGTTAGTGGCCTACCTTATTGGGTGTGTGCTGCTTGAGAGAGGTTAAGAGCAAATAAACTAAACTAAAAATCCTTGTTCTAAACCTAATAATTCAAATGTCCTTAAGTCATCTCAATAATGAACCAGACTCCATAGGCCTTGTTACTTAGCTTAAGGAGTCGAGCCCAAACAAATAATGGGCCTAGTTTAATGCAAAATTAACCCTCTACATATTTCTACATAATGTTCCCTTAAACAATTTTTTTCTATATATCTTTTAATTTTTGCTATAGCCTTATCAAAGATCTTTATTAATTTTAAGAGATGGTAAAAAGGATGCTTTTTAAAAAAGATAGTGGACGGACAAAAGGATCATGACCAATAATGCTACAAAATAAGTCAAGTTACCTATAAGTTATTCTAGTTTGGCTTAACTTGACCTCAATTTGAAAAAAATAATCTAAGTTTTAGCTCAAAATAAAACATTATTTAAATGCCAAGTTCAAACTTCTATTTGGGCTCGTGAGCTAGCATGTAAGTAGGCTCACTAGTTGACTCGCAAGCTTTATCTAATATAATAAAATATAACATATATTATATTACTTTAATATAATGTTTAGGCTCATGAGCTCATACTCATTCAGGTTCAATAATGTAAATAAGCTTTCAAGCCAAACTTGAGCTTTAGATTCCCTATTGTGCTTGAGCTTAAGCTTAAACTTATAATTTTCAGGCTTAATAAAAACTCAGTTTGGATCAAACATAATAATTATTTAGACAAGTCAAGATAACCTTTAGAAGCTTGGCTAACTTGACTCGTTTTGCAAATCTACTAGCTAAGCCTTAAGGTGCTAATATGTAGCTACTAGGAAAAATGATAATGAAAAAAAGAGAGTAAAAACATCTCTTTTTTTTTAGAAAACAAAGATAGTAATTTTCCTTATTACAATCAATCCTACTACTTCCAATCCCCGAATCCTCTTTTATTGTGCATCTTTTAGGGACTCAATGACTTTTTAAATGTAGAAGAATATGTACAAAATAGAATGGCTATTGGGTGGTTAGCATTGTTGGGTGAAAAATGGAAAATTCTAGAAAATTACAATTCTTACTGAAATTGTACTTAATTTCATATGTGGTCAATATGCTAAGATCTCTTTATTACTTAGGGGAATAATCTACACGAATTGGATTATATCTTGTCATGGTAAGGAACCACAATATATATATTTGGAGTAAATATTTTATTGTAAATCACCATGATTGGGTGTCAACTATAAGTGCACCAACATCTACTTAAAGTAAAAGAAAAAATACAATTACATATAATTTTTTTGTTTTTATGAAAAAATTAATAAGAGAAAGCACATTTATAGTCCTCAACATTACTTTCTTATTTGAGTCCTTAACATTTTCTTATTCTACTCAATTCTCAATATTTTCAAAACTTTACAAAATTAGAACTTCTGTTAAATTTACTATTTTTCCCCCTATCTTAAGTACATGCTAACTTCTAATTGGCTTATGATAGGGGTTTGCATAATTTTTTCAACCCCCTTTGCTTACTTTTAATTATTTTTAAAAATTTTTTAAATGTTTTTATTATATTACATAATTAAATATATTTAATATTATTTTTATTATATAAAGTAACTAAATATATTCAATATCACCATTTTACTAAATTAATTATTATGGACCGATTTGAAACTAACATGTGTCATGGATGAGTGGAAAAGTTAACAAATATGATAGAAGTTATATTATTGTAAAATTTTAAAGATGTTGAAGACTTAAATAAAAAAAATGTTAAACACCAAAATAGAAAAGTACATAAATGTTGGGGATTAAAAGTGTAACTTTCCTAATTAAGAATTATAAAGGATGAAGATTATGATAAAATTGAAAAATGAAAATACTAATGTTAATCTTCTACAAAAATGAATGGAAGCTAAGTTATAGATCCAACAATCATAACAAATATTTGTATGGGGTGTAGTATTCCTTTATTTCTTTTAATTTTTAATAAGCATGTTGCTATTAAGTAGTAAGATTTTGTGACTTCCTCTTTTTTATAGTCTAATTATACCAATAAAATTATGGAGTGGCTCATCGCCCTTGAGTACGGGGTTTTTTGCAAACCAAATAAATAACTCACCATCTGATCATCTATAGTTAACTTATATTACATATGTACTTATAAATGTAAGAAAAGAAAACAAGCAAAGGAATCTTAAATGGTAGAAAAGTAAAGGATAAAATGGGAGAAAAAAAAAAAAGGTCACGGATCGAATGAGTCCTTGACCATGAATCAACTTTGCAAGGGTCGGTAGGTCCTAAGACTTATGAAAGAACCACAAGCGAATAGATCATTCCTAATTTGACATTTCTAAACTCAAGACTCACCTAATGTACAAGGGTCAAATTGGGCTAAGTACCCATATCAATGTATAGCTATTCCTTTCCAATGTATAATTACTATCATAATATATATTAAGGTATAATTATAAATTAAAGTGAAAAACCCATAAAGGTGAACATTTTTCTAAATATAACACACATGAAAGAGGATTTAACACCTAAATGCTTGCCATTCCTTTTTTGAGTGTGTAATGATGTGTTAGCATGAGCACATAAATAAGAAACATGAACAAAATTAAAAGAATTTCATATATGCATCGTCAATTATTCATGCAGAAGGATTAGAAAAAGGCATCTTATGCCACCAAATGAAAAGCTTGTCAATATGTGTTGTATCCTCCATGTAACTACCTTGTTAGTACCTCATGCTGCATCCGTAAGTACCAAGTCAGCTAATTTTGATTGTAGCTAGTTACTACTACCAAGACTTATTCTTTATTAATTTGCGACTTACTCCAACACCATCCATTACTTAAATATTGTTACTTCTAGTTTCCAACTAAATAGACTTTGAAAACAAAATCTTAGCTAGTTATGTTGGTCAAATTTAGTTTCACATTTATAAACCATACAAAAAAAAAATGAAAAAGAAGAAATAAAATCAAACAATATCCAAAAAATGAAAGAAATTATAAGACAAAATAAGTTTAAATTTTTCTTCATACTCCAAAACACAAAACCTCTCCTAACTTCATTAAACACTCTCATCCATTGTCTTTCCCTATCTAAAAGTTAAGGCCCGCTAACAACTAAGGAAAGGAAACATAGTGACTGGTTAACTACATCCAACATATCCAATATCGGTTTTTCACTCGACTCTCAAGTTTTTTGATTGACCAACTACTATGCTTAAGAGTTAGAATGAAGTTCCAATATCAAATGCAAATGATCGTGGAAATTTTTGAAAGTGAACTATGATATTTTTTGTGTTTATGCTTATATAAGAAAATAAAATATAGGGATATGAACTATTTTGAGACAAGGATATTGGCACACTGAATCATAAATTTAATTTTAATTATATCAAAGATTAATATAGCACACAATCTTTCATATAATCAGTTAATTTGAAATCAATATTAAGTGTGATTTCCTATGATCTATTTTGTCATGCCCTAAAGGATACCCTAGTCATAACTACCCACTAGGTACTGCATTAAAGTTAATGATTAATCTTCATCAAGCTTAATTAATAACTTCAACATAACACATAAGGCATCTTTACCACCGGTTGTGACATGGATCATAAAATTCTATCCAACACCCATAAAATTTCCTCAAGAATTTGAGGTGGGTGATTTCAATGGGGAAATAAGTTTTGACTCTTAGCTAAGTAAAGTGGGAATTTAACCAATATGGAATCAAAACTCCTTAGTATGAGATACTTGTGCAACTCTAAAAGTATTAAAAGAAGAAAATTTGAAGTTAAGCTATGAATCTCTTGATAATGTTGAAAATAATTAAATTAAAACTAGCAAACTTCAATAATTGATACAACGCTCGATAAAATCAAATTTGCCTAAGTTAACCCTATAAGCTGCATGCCCCTAAGACTTCCAAATTACACCACCTAATTTAATTTAAACTCACCTTAATATATTCTAGTCATATATCATGTCAACTAAAGACTAGCCACTAAAATTTCATGTATGCATGCCATAACTCTTTCCCATGTATGCAAATCTTTTTCATGCTTACACTCAAATGTCTTGTTAAAAAGACACCTTCTAATGGCTAAATCCTTACCATTTTGTTTTGCAATTACAAAACAAAGCTTAAGGATCGATTAATGTCTCTCTCTTCCTCACTAATCACCCTTCCTCTTCCTCTCATTCTCTTGTTGTCCCTCTCTCGCTCACACACTCCCTCTCATCTTTCTCTTTCTCACTCTAAACCATCGCAAATGCTTTTATTTCTTCTACATGCAAGGAGTAAAATCACTAGAATAGCTTACTAGGAGGACAATTTGACCACTAGAAAAAAGAAATTCACATGTAATCCCAAGAAATTAAAGTAAACTCAAATTACAATTCCAAACTCTTAGTACTTGAAAATCATAGGGACTCATTAGTACTTTATCATTGTATTTGTAGCTCAAATCCTTTAACCAAAAGCTTCTAAAGGTAAGAAAAATTGTCTTCCATATCCATGCAAAATGATTTCCATGCATGCATGTATATTAGCAATGATGATGAACATGACGGTTAGGAGATTGCTAGGTTAAATGATGTAGATGATCGAAGAATTATCAAACTATCTCATAGGCTACTTAAACGTTACAAAAACCATAGCCTCCATCCCTTTTATGCTGCTTCCATAATCATGTTTAAGTTAAATTCATACATGCATGGTTTTGATTTAAATGAAAATGGTGAAATATGGAGCTTAGTAACATAATAGTGTAGTGGAAATGCATGATTTGTAGAATTGAGTAAAAATTAGCTTGATGTCTATGCATCTAACACTCATACCAAACCTATAGGTTAGTAAAAATCTAACTTATTCTAATCTCCAATAAGTTAATGTGATGCTTAGGGATGATTCTAGCAACCTATTGTTATAAACTTGAAGTTACTATACACAAATGATAGAAATTAGGACCCAAACTCAACAAAAGTGGTTCTTGATTAGAAAGTCATTGTGTGCTGCCCATTAGGAGATGAACCAACCTACTTTTCAACTTCTTGAAGGTATATACTAACTAGTATAATTAAGAGTTAGTAAGAAAATTGTTACGGTCCTTCACGCAGATCTTCAATAATAATGGGTTCTTTAATAATTTTAAGGTTTTCTTTATTTGGTACTAACGAATAAAAAAAAAGGATATGGATAAAATTACCAATCTATAGATACCAAGATTGATAAAATTAAACTGGTTCGCAATTAAAACATAGAACGATAGAAACCACGATAGAGACCACGTTCTATAAATTAATCATTAAGGTTAAAGAATTCCAAGAATTCAATAACAATGTTCGCCACAAATTCTATAAGAACCAAGAATCTGATAAGAACAACTAGAATAAAGGGAAATCCAATTCTCAATATTCAAGAACTCTCCAAAGAGGATTCACACAGCCAAAGTGTTTTTCTTTTCAACAAAATAACATAATGTCCTTCAAAATACCTAAAGAAGACTATTTATATCATGCCTAAAAGTAACCTAAGGACATATTAACAAAATATTAATAAAAGAAAGCGGAATAAAGAAAAATTGGTGTGAGGCCATTCAAGGCCGGCCAAAGGCCGGTAGCCTATATGTAAGCCGGCACCAAGGCCGGCGGTCTTGAAGCTAATTTGGCCGGCCTTCATTCAAGGCCAGCTTAAGGCTGGCCGAACTTCGCCTTGTGTCCTCCTGACACTTATTTCCTCCCTTTTTGGACCCCGTACTGCCACCTATAGCTCGGATTGACTTTGATTTCTTTGGTGCTCGTATCTTAGCTCTTGGAATCCTATCATTCCCTCCATGTTGAAAAAGATTCGACCTCGAATCTTTATCGTCCATCCTACTAGACCACATAAAAAAAATCCTCTTTCCCCTAGGCTTCTTAAGGAAAATCAACCTTGTTTGTTGTACCTCAATTGGACTCATAGGAAGAAGCTTATATGCCTTGTCCTGTAGCTGAATGGTATACTCATTGGTGTATCCATCATACTTAGCTCTGAGATCATACTGCCAAGGTCTTCCAAGAATCAAGTGTGTAGCTTCCATAGGAACTACATCACATACAATCTCGTCAGTATAATCACCAATAATTAATGGAACACGAACCTGTTTGTGTACATGAACAACTCCCTGTGGACTCAACCAATGAAGTGCATAAGGTCTTGGATGCTGCTTCACCTGTAAACCCAACTTAGTAACCCAACTTGCTAAAGCAACATTGGTGCAACTGCCTATGTCAACCACAATCAAACAAGTCTTCCCTTGCACCATGCCTTGAATATGAAATAAATTGGCTCTCTGATTAGGAACAGCTTCATCCTACTTAACCATTAACAAGTCTCCCTATACTGGATACATTATAATGTCTTCATCTTCCTCTTCTGCCTCAGTAACCTTCTGTTCTTCTTCCTCACTCTCGACTTTCTCACCCTTTATGACCATAACCCTTTTATTAGGACATTGAGAAGCAATATGGTCACGTCCTAAACAGTTAAAACATTTTATATCCCTACTCTTATTTTGCTGTGTTTGGTCAATAGCCTCACCAGCGACCGCCTTTCCTTTTTCCTTCCTTTCCTCCTCCCTCTCACCATCATCTGACTTATGGTGGTGATATGATTTCTAATCCCACCTGCGTTGATGCCGCTCAACCCGACTGGCTAATTTAATCACATCCTCTAGAGTCTTATAATGCTGGAGTTCCACTACATTGGCAATGTCCATCTTCAACCCATTGATGAAACGAGCTATGGATTCATCTGATGATTCCTTAATATCACACCTTGCCATTAGTGTCTCAAACTCCTTTAAATACTCTTCTATGCTTTTCTTACCCTGCCTCAAGGATTGCAACTCCATCAGCATCTCTTGTTTATAATAATCTGGCATAAATCTGCGTCTCATCAATCTTTTCATCAAAGCCCATGAACGCACTTTCTCCTCATCTACCCTACATCTCTCAGTTTGTAGTTTATCCCACCACAGACTAGCATATTCAGAGAATGCTAGAGACGCCATCTTCACCTTCATGCGCTCATCCCACTCATAGCAGTCAAACACCTTCTCAAGCCATGGCACCCAGTCTAGGAATTCCTCTGGTTTACTACTACCAATGAAAGGTGGAATTTTTAGCTTTATGTTTTCAATCCCCTTACGCCTGTCATCCTTGTTTCCTCTCTTACTCCTTTCACTACCGACATTAGATTCATCACTAGAATGTCTCCTCCTAATTCCTGCACCACTATGGCTTCTTCTATCCTTAACCTCCAATCTCTCCATAATCAATCTAATATTTTCTTGGAGTTGATTAAACTCTACCCTAGTTACAACCTCAGCCCCATTATCAGCATTATTGACATTGTTGTTGTTATTAGTGTCATTAACACTTCCATGCAACGACATCTCTACCACTTAAAATTTCAGCAATAGATATTCACAAAACCCCCAATTCTCACCAACAGCCCAAAACACCAATTCAACACCCAACAATCGAATTCACAACAATACTTATCAGAATAAATTCCCAAATTTTTCCCAAACCCCAACGGCAGTATTGAATTAAAACTACAATTGAGTTGAGATTCAACAGCTTTACTGATTTAACTTGTGTCGATTCACAAATCCACCACCTTCACTTTGATACCAAATGTTACGGTCCTTCACGCAGATCTTCAATAATAATGGGTTCTTTAATAATTTTAGGGTTTTCTTTATTTGGTACTAACGAATAAAACAAAAAGATATGGATAAAATTACCAATCTATAGATGCCAAGATTGATAAAATTAAACTGGTTCATAATTAAAACATAGAACGATAGAAACCACGATAGAGACCACGTTCTATAAATTAATCACTAAGGTTAAAGAATTCCAA
Source organism: Laguncularia racemosa (assembly GCA_037954665.1). NCBI lineage: Eukaryota > Viridiplantae > Streptophyta > Magnoliopsida > Myrtales > Combretaceae > Laguncularia > Laguncularia racemosa. Next base: position 6,342,832 of record JBBMOL010000004.1, read on the forward strand.
GAATTCAATAACAATGTTCGCTACAACTTCTATAGAAACCAAGAATCTGATAAGAACAACTAGAATAAAGGGAAATCCAATTCTCAATATTCAAGAACTCTCCAAAGAGGATTCACACAGTTAAAGTGTTTTTCTTTTCAACAAAATAACATAATGTCCTTCAAAATACCTAAAGAAGACTATTTATATCATGCCTAAAAGTAACCTAAGGACATATTAATGAAATATTAATAAAATAAAGCAGAATAAAGAAAAATTGGTGCGAGGCCATTCAAGGCCGGCTCAAGGTCGGCGGCCTTGAAGCTAATTTAGCTGGCCTTCATTCAAGGCCGGCTTAAGGCTGGCCGAACTTCGCCTTGTGTCCTCTCGACACTTATTTCCTCCCTTTTTGGACCCCGTACTGCCACCTATAGCTCGAATTGACTTTGATTTCTTTGGTGCTCGTATCTTAGCTCTTGGAATCCTATCGGAAATGGATCTACATAAACTAGTAGTAAATTTATATGTTCGAGATATAGGATTAACTGGTTCTATTGACATAACTTGGAGACCAATTGAAAAAAACTTAGTTAAACTAAGTATTTAAACTTAAAATGAATTAGGAATGTGTGATTTGGACCTTTTAAAGACTAAAAAATCAAGCTTAGTTGATTGGCTATAGCAATTGAAATGACTAAAAATGGCTAGGATATAAATGCTTTGCATAAACACATTGTAACCCTCTTTGAGCACAAGATCTGCTTTGGGCAAACATCCTAACCAAATGACTTCAACTCTGGAAACAAAAAAATGATTATAATGAAACTAGACATAATAAGCTTTCCAACGACTACTCATTTGTGCAATTCCAATAAGAAATGACCAAGTTATGGCTAAAACAAGTTAAGTATACAAATCAGACTTAAGAGCACGACTTTAAGAAAAGTAACTTAATAGATTCACTAAAACCCCGTAGGACAGCCCTTAAGAATAGGTTCCCTTATAAGTATCCTTTTATCACTTATTTGTGTTGATTTATAGGTCATCAACTCAAGGCAGAGGAGTACTACATTAAAGACTATTTTGATTAAGACACACCATGTTCGAGTGAGTGACACTTGATGGATACCACATTTGTTTATGGTTGTTAGTGTAGAAGCTTGAAATTGATCAAATATCTATTTGGAATCATGATGCATTTGGGGTTTAAGGGGTGAATGCTTGTATTTGATGAATGATTGGCCTAAAACACTAGATTGGTAGGAAAACCACAATCAAATAGCAATCATATATATATATATATATAGTTGGCCACCTATAACTAAACTAATAAAGGATGGACATTTAAAATAAATAGTCACACATAGCATATTATTGTATTCTTGAAGGCTATTAGCACCATGTAGTGCACTAAAAGGACCATATGGAGGCGACTCTTCATATGCCAACCTACTTTAACCATTGGAAACTACCACCCCAACAAGAGATGCAATCCTCTAGTTGGAGCCAATTATGCCCGAGTAGCTAGCTTTATGGTTAGAAATCACTTAAGTGATGCTCTAGTATGCAAGTATCAAATGTCCACGATAGGATCGCTAATGAATTCTTAAAATTGGAACTCTAGGGTTGATGTGTAAGAAGATGTCTCTCAACCTTAATTTCGAAGGGCATAATTTTGATTCCTATAAGATATTAGGAAGATCTTGTAAGTTGTTACACTACATATAATTTTTAAGTGCTACATTGCATCCTAATTAATTGATAACTTGTTTGAACTTGTATTGTGTGGTGTGTTACAAGAGTTAAGCTCACTAAGTTGTTGATTTGCCTACACCCCCATAGATTTCCTATGTTATAAGCCTTAGCATGGTATGACCTACTCTATCCATATTCAAGATAAGTTTGGCAAACTTTTGGGCTATGAGAATCCAATGGAGCAAGGATTAGGAAGACTAATCTCATGTGATAAAGGCATTATGCATACTTTTTGGAAGGTCATTTTGAATGTATTGCAAATAGATTCTAGTTAATGTTTTGTTAAGGTGTGTATGAGTATAAAAGGACTATAAAGACTCTATTTTGTGTATATAAGTATGTAATATGGATTGCTGAGGCTTAAAGGCCAAGGGACTTGAAATGCGACAGGTTATTAGGTGAATGCAAAAGAAATGAACCCTTAAATAGTGCATGTATATATATCTATGATTGTAAAGGTATAAGTTATGGAGAAGCCAAAGTGGACTTGTATGACCATATTAGTAGGTTTGGATCTAGGCTTATAGGTTATATAAACATAAAGTACAAGTTGATTTGACTGAATAGAATATGATACCATTGTCATAGGAGGAAATCAAGTCAAATGCCATAGGCTTACATACTCTAATTTACTCAATTATCACGAGTCCCACTACATTAGAGTTATCTAAACTCAATTGGTTTCTTAAAGTAAAATCATTGCCTTATGTGAACTATTGGAGCCATAAATGAGAAGAGCACTCACTCTCTCACTTTAACACACATAGTGGGGGTTGCTATGTTAAGGGTATCTGTTAGGGAATGACATAATTATATCATAATGATTTTGAACATCTAAACATGCATTATCTAAATATTATATCTAGGTTCAAGTTACCACTTCATAACTGGTTGTTATAATATTATAAATTCAAAATCTCAAAGAAGTTTAATGATAACAATATAATATAGTCATCCTTAAAATCTAAGAAAATCTATAGTAAAATTCTAAGTTATCCTCTTTCCTCTATCTCTCGATCCTACAACTCTATGCATATCAACTCAACATTGGATTGATTTTGCCAGGATATGTCCAAAAAGGTTCCTACAAAAACAAAAGTCTCTTTAGGTATAAGCTATAGCCAACTTAATTTGATATCAACTCATACCTATTTTCAAGCAAATCAATCAAATTATTTAAACATATGCCATGCATAAATCAACCACATGAATGCAATCATCATACAAGATCAACCAGAAGACCATAGTTGAGGATTTTAGTAGTTCCATCAGTGTCTAAGCTATCTAACCTAACATAAGGTTTCACTTAGCATGTCATCCTTAGCTCCCAAAAATAATTCCTTAGAGTCAATCATACCCTAGGTTGGAAATTAAAAGTTATACTAAAAGAAAGATCTTCTATGCAAGGTCCTAAAGAAAAACAAAGCTTATTATATCTTTCTTAATCCCCCTATTCTGCCCTAAGGAAGGATCTCCTATACATGGTCCTAGAAAATTTAATGAAGAGTATATTTTTCCTTGCCTCCTTGCCTCTACATGTAAGCCTTAGACAATAATATAAACTCAGCTATACCAAAAATCACAATAATCCTAAAAATATCATTTAGTTTGCTAATGGTAGAGTAAGACCCCACCATAGGGCTATCATATCTATATACCGTGTAACAGTGATAGCAATTCTTTAGGATGTGGTCATGAGATGCATGATTCAGTTATATATATATAAGCTCCAATATTCTTAATTTTATTTCTTTGAAGTGATCAATCAATTCATCAAACAGTTGGCAAGATAATCATTAATCCATGCAACAAAAAATAAGGTTATGATATATTAAAGTATTTTCTTCAAATAAGGTGTAATAAAATCAAACACAAGTGTAATGCATAAGCTCCATCTCCATATATAAAATATATATATATATATATATATATATATATATATATATAATTTAATGTAGCTAAACTATAAACACAAACAAAATAATATTCATCATAGATACTCATTACACCATGTTGTATCAAAGATCAAAGTAATCTTTTAGGTACTCAAGGTTTAGATCAAATTTGCTTAATCATCATAAATAGAGCAGAATAAGAAATAAAAAAAAAATCCTAGTTAATTTCTCTTCTAATATACCTACCTTAGGTTTTGATGTTACACCCCTAATTTGCAATGGCGATGATAGTTTGCTACATAATTTAAGTAGAATACATAAAGCACCTTAAACTTTGAAAGAATATTGATGATTCATTTAGTTTTTGAAAATTTTTTGTAGGTTCATTGATTTGAGGACAACATATGGATAAAATGTGATAGGTATCTAAGTCCTAAGGCCTAAGGGGCCTACAAAACATAGACATAAGAATAGGCTATGGAGGCATAGGTAGCTCTAGATATAAATCCAAGTACAAAACCAAAACATAGATACCAATTCTAAAAATGGGAAAATCAATAAAGGTCATTGTTGACATAATTTAAGTCCTCGAACTCATCACTACACTCATCCTTAGAGTAGAAACCCATCGAATTGTACAAGGGATCAATAGAAAAGTCCTCACTTGAAAAAGAAAAGTGAGCTAAGAGATCTAGTACACAGTAACAAAAACATATACAAAGATGCCACTAAGCCTACACACTAATGTGTCAAACAATCATATAGTTTATTATTTAACTTATTTAAAGTAAATAACCAACACGAGAGTATTCATGAGTCTAAACAACATGATAGGGGGACTTGGGGTCCGATTCCATCATAGTGACAATCAAAGGTTGATTAAAGCAACTAGACTCCACATTACAAAAACTAAAACCTAATAGCCTCCTCTAAGTGACCTCACTATTATGCAGTCATCACCAATTATAATCCAGCTATATCATCTCATCTACCAAGACTTATAATCCATGGATGACTCTTGATATACCTTCCCTCCACTTACAATGCCCATTATTTGACACAATTTTACTTATCAGCTACACATTGAGCCATTCCTTGATGCTCTAAGTACCTAATTTCATTCCTAATGTGGTGGCAACACACACCCATTTACGTTTTACGCATTATCATGCATCAAGCCTCATCTTTATCATCAAATCTAACACCCAACACCATATTCAACATGCTAAATCCTATATAAACATCTAAAATCATCAATAGACATATAAATTACTTCATGGAGGTAGTGGTCATTAGGGTCCTATATGCAATTGTTGTCACGATTCAATTAACCACTTAAATACCATGCTTAATCATCTCTAAACATCCTAAATCACCCAATCAAACTTAGTATTCAACTTACATTTGATAAAGATCAAACTTAGCCGAATAAACCTCCTTTGCCATCTACCTTAAGCTTCTAAAATGGGGGTAAGGCTTGGAAATTGTTGAGGACTTAGATAGAAGAAGAAAAAAAAAAGTTAAGAATTCAAATAGTAGGCAAACACTAGGGACTATAAGTACACTTTTCCCTTAAATTTAATCCTATTTACTTTAACTCTTTTGAAATGTGCACTTTTTATTTTTTTTCCCCATAAAAGCCACTAAATTATCATTATTTAAGGCTAAAAAATAGTTAATGGCATGCTTAAAATGTGGTAATTTTGGAATTATTGAAGCCATTTAATCTTCCTAAATACAATGGATAAGCTAAATATATGATAGGAAATTTTTAGTGTGTGGAGTTAATTTAATAGGAAATTTTTAGTGTGTGGAGTTAATTTACTAACTTACATAATTAATAGTTGTTTTTATTCCATTATGTAAGAAACTCAAGTAAACTCTCAAGGAAGTAAGGTTTGAAATTTTAACAAAATTTCAAGAGATCACTTGGGCTTGAAAGTAGCTTGAAATTAGAACATTTAAGAGATATATTTTAGAGATAATTTGAGATGAAAATAGAAGATATTGAACTTGGAAAATTTTATCTAAACCTAAGTTAGTCCTAAACTATGCTTTCTCATGAAATCTTATTTTCCAACCTTAATGTCTAATGGATTGGGTCCTACTTCATGCCCTTGAATAAATGATTTTATACCATATCAACCTTCATTTTGACACATTTACACCAATGAAAATGCATCACCAAATCACAAGGCACCAATAGGTAAATGGTGTATCACATGCACCTAGATATCTCAATCTTATACTAATTCAATTAACAAAGCCACAAATTTGTACCACAAGGCACCTCTACTATTGAATCATCTCATACCATAACATGACATAAAGTCTATTAGGAGTATGACACCTTAATTTAGCTTTTGCCACCTCAATCCCTAAGTTCATACTACATATACATTCCTCTACACTAAGCAACTATCAAATGAAGACACCTAAGACCTCTTTACCATGTCCTCAATCCCAATTGCTACTCCAACCACCATTCCCCCTTTATAAATACATATTGGAAGTTTCAGTCCTCATTCCTCCTAAGCAAAAAGTCTAAATACATCTCTTAAACTCCATAAGTCAATGTCATAAGCAGGAAAAGCTAACAAAAGTTTGAGTTGAAGCTAACTACCACCCTTTTTAGTGACTTCTTAGTTAAGTTGTATGCACCATCACCACCATATCCATGGTGAGACTTTACTTTTATGGTTTAGAATAAATGCTTTCCAACTAGCTTAAGTAACCCAAGTCAACAAACGTTTATGCTAAGGAACTTATTCAACTCATATAGACAATGGTCCTCAACATGTGTAACCATGTGAAATCCTAAGTTATTGTTATTAAATGTTAGAAAGTGACCTCACTCTTGAGATCAAACCAAGTTTCACTTAACTATACTTACACAATTTGAGATGGACTGTAAAGAATAAGAAACTTTTGTCAATTGTTACCCATTTCTATCGTATAATACCCTTACTAGTGTAAAGAAAAAATACAATGAGTACCCAGTAAGTCTTAAAAGACCTTATAAGGTTCTCGATATTAGTTACATAAGGTACAAATGACCTATCAACAATAAGTGGCAATTATGATGTAATGTGATCTTATAACTAACATCAGTTACTATAAGTAATTAGATTCCTAGTACTTTTGATTAATACTACTCAAGGTAGATATATCTAAATTGAAAGACAACAAAGTGGCACTATAAGTCAAGAGTTGATAATATAGCTAAGGGGTGTGTCTCCTAAAGATGTAATTCTACATACATAAAACTAAGCTTTGCAAACCAAACATGTTATTACTAAAAAAATCTAACCCCAAGGCACCTTTTGGTACCATGTCATGTCATGCATCTTATGATGGAATCAATAAGTTTCACTGATGTGCTTAATATTCCAAAGAACATGAGCACAATTCCAAATGGTTAATCAATCTCAATTGCACAATTGGACTTACAAATGGCATGATGTCAAGTATAACATAAACCCTAATTGCATGAATCAATTTGAAAAGTATTACATAGTATTCCAATACCAATCAAATTACATATAACATGCAATTCCAATCTTATAAAATTGGAGCAATATGAACCCTAATTGGCATGAACAACAAATGGATGGAAAACAACCTATTATCACTAAATATTGCACACTAGTAATAAAAAGGAAGCAACTTAGAAGTTCTTGTTACTACTCACAAGAAATTCCAAGCCTCACTCACCATAATTTCCTAGAAATTGATAAGAGTGTGTGTTTTAACAAGAGGACTCACTCTCTCACAGCAACAATGTGTTTTTGTTCAAAATGTCAAAAGCTCCCTAAAAACCCTAGTTAGCAAGTATTTATACTTGCTCTAATTAGGGTAAAAATATTCAAAAAATTACACATATGCCATTAAGTGGCCAGTTCAAAAATCAAAGTACAAGTACCAAAATAAAAAAAAAAATGGCCAGTTCAATAAAGACAATTACAAGTGCAAAAAATGGTCTTCAAGTGGCTGGTTCTTCAAGTCAATTGAGCAATTTGTAGGCCATTGGATGTAACTCTAAAAATGTCGCGCAGGTTGATCATTAATACATGTTATTTGGCCATCCCGTAAAACCGATCAATGTACATGCTATAGTGCAAAACCAAACATTATTAGATAAAAAGTGAACATATGTGGATGTCTTGGATCATACATCCAAATCAGGTTCCCCTACTACTGAAAATTGCAGGGTAGATTCCCATCATTCACATTACTAAATGGATTACTAAACAGAAGAAAACAAACTCTAAAGCAAACTTTAAACATGAAATCTTCATATAGTGATTCAAGCCATGAAAAAACCCATAAGGAGTAAATGGAAACATTCATATTATGAACATATGCATGGTAGGAATTCACATTAATACATGCTTTATTTTAATATTATGTTTCTTAAAATCTTTTATGTGTCACTTAACTCGAATATAAGCTAGAGGGATATTCTTTTTACATCTCCAATTAAAGGTTAAGAAAGTAAGAGACACATTAACAAAGGGATAGGTCCTGAGAGCATCAAATGGCCACTAAATAAGAAACCAACAATGTTTTCAAATAGCTAAAAGTGAACTTTTTAAAGAAGAAACAATTTTATTTAAAACTCAAGCTTCCATTGTTACAAATGTGAAGTAGCTTTAAATGAAAAAGTTTGAATTCATATAAATTTGTAGTCATCTTTGAAATAGTCAACACATGGCAAACTATTGAAGTAGGTCAAACATGCTAAAGTGGTTATTACACTACATATGAAGTAGCTCTAGAATTTGCTGATTTTTCATTAAAAATTTTTCCTCATAACATTGTGAAAAATTCATTATTAGTTTCAAAAAGCTCATTGTAATACCTGAAATTTTTATTAATTTATCTTAGTATATATGTTGTCATAATGAGCCAAGGCAAAGGACGTAAAAACATATTTAAATAAGGGACGAATGGGTCTTTTCACATGAAGGATATAAATACTGAATAAACTTAAAAATCCTAAATTGCCATTGTAAACAGTGAAACAAAAACCAAAGGACAGATGCTCTTGACAAGAACCTTAAAGACGAAAGGAAAAAGGAGTGACCTAATTCCAAAGATAAAAGATAAGGGATTCTATATGAATTTCAATTTAGGTTATTAGAATTGGGATTTATGAGTGTTGTGTGCACATCAGGACTTAATATTTGAGAAAGGATGATACGAGAAAGTGGAATCAATGACTCAAGGATACGATTTGTTGAATTTCTGAAGTAAGTAATCTAATCTATGTAATTCATTTATAATTACACGTTTTAGTGATGTAATCGAACTTAGAAATAGAAAGAATTGGGTTTAAGAGAAATTAGAATGAAGGATTAGGAGTTCGTGGAGATTGCCGAAGGTAACATGGCCTACCAACACGGTCGTGTTTCGATCGTGTTGAATTCAAAAGTTACACCAAGAGATACATGACCTCTAAACATGGTCGTGTTTCGACCGTGTTGAGTTAAGGGTAACACAGCTTACCAACATGGTCATGTTTAAAACCATGTTGAGTGTGAAAGTAACACCGAGAGATACATAGCCTCTTAACATGGTCATGTTTCAATCGTGTTGAATTAAGAAGAACACGACCTCCTAACATGATCGTGTTCCAACTGTGTTGAATCTAAACCTTACACCGAAAGATACACGACCTTTAACACGGTCGTGCTCCAGCCCGTGTTGATCAACACGGTCCCCAACATGGCTATGTTGAATTAAGTATAACATGATTATATATTTATTTAACTTCAAAGTAAAATAATTTTCATGCAACCTAGATAGCTAGTAAGGCCCTAAAGAAATAAGTAAATAAGACTAAAAGAAATAAGAAAATGATGTTAATCTTAGATTAAGTACTAAGAAGAGCTTGTTAATGTGTACAGATTTCAATTTAGTTTAAGTCCAAGACCAGGAACTGCTTAAGGTTAGGATTTAAGCTACATATAACTTGCATGTTGAATTATGTTTGTTTAAGTTAATCTATGTATAAAATTTGATTTAATTGATGAATTGGTTTAAGTGTTTAACTTGTATGGTCTATGTGCTTGGCTTGGCCTAAGTGCCTATAGTGGCAGATCTCTAGGGGGCACCCTAATGATCCTTATGTAACATTATCCCTAGTGGAATCGTGCTTGGAAATAATCTGGGCTGAATGTTGGTTAAGAGGTTTAAGTGTACATGGATGTGGAGCTTGTAGTGGCAGTTCCCATCACCAAGTTTAAGGTTTAAGTGAACATGGGTATGGGGCCCGTAGTGGCAATTCCCATCACTAAATCATGTTTCAATGTGTTACGTGTATTAAGGGAGTCATGAGTACTCTATTGATGCTTGTTGACATAAATTGTATTAAGTAATGGTTGTTTATGTTTAATTACTATATAACATGTGTGATACTTATTTATGTTTGTTCATGCGTGTGTGTTTGTATTATACGTACTAGGCATTAGCTCACCTTTCGGGGAACATTTTTAGATGCAGGTGTTGAGGGAGATGAGAACCTAGAAAATAACTTAGGTTTACATGAACCTTAGAGGGAGGAAGATAAAGATTACCATTATTATTATGGTGGTTAGGATTTAGGACAATTATGTTATTTGATAGTCATAGACAGTATCTTTTGAGGAATGTTACTTTTGTGTTCAAAGACTTCTGTTGCATTAGATATTTGATACATTGTAAGTTATTATCTAAATTTTGAGGATGTATGAAATGCTTTTATATAGGATTTATAGGTTAAATGTATCGGAGTTAATTCAGAACCTTAAAGTGTTCTTATGATATAAGGACACGTAGCAGACAGTAGCACGGCTTGAGGTTTTGGGGCATTACAGCTTAGTGGTATCAAAGCTTTAGGTTTATAATCTTTAGAGACTTACGTCTAAATCTATAGAGAAGAGGTTCATGATCCTTATGACCTAAGTTTTGATCTATAGAGCATAAGTTGTTGATCCTAAAGAGCTTAAGTAATAATCGTTAGCACTGAGTGATGATCAATGGACATAGGTTTTAAACCATGGAGTCTAAGATATGATCTTTAAAGGAGTTAAGCATTAGATCTGAAAGATAATGAGACATGAAGAAAGTGGGTAAAATATGGGACGTGAACTTAATTATGTAATTATTTTCTTTTATTATTACTTTACTTGTATTCTTTTAACTGCTAAGTTATATATGTAAGTAGATTCATGTGTAATGGTATATGTGTATATACTTACACACTATGAAACTGACCATGATTAATATTAACTCAATAGATCCAATTGTCTTTTCTTAAACAGAATGCCTCCAAGAAGAATTACTGGATTAAGAGCTGGAAGGGGTGCTAGACATGATAACCCCCAATGAAGAGGAAGTTCAGAACCTATAGGCACAAAGGGAAAGAGGTTAAATGGCTAAAGAGATAGTTCATCTACTGCATATTATGAACCACTTGGTAGGACTACTAGCACAACAACACTAAGCCCCTGATTGGTCGAAGGGAGTGCATGCACTGGGCACGTGGTCGTCTTTAACCTCCATCCGAAACGTTCGCTGGCGTGGTTGTCTTCAACCTCCATCCGAAACGCTCACCGGCCGTGAAAAATCAAAATCCGATCGTTTTGATGCGATTTTTAGCACAAATCCACTAAATCTTTAACTGAAATAAGATAAACATCATCCAATTAGAATCAAATCGCAAAAAAAAAACAAAGATTTACACAAATTAAAGCAAATTAGAGATGGGTTTCAATTGAAGATTTTATTCATGCTAATCGGAGGAAATTCGAGCTTATCCAACTCGATTTTTGGTGCCTATAAATAGAGCATGATGTGGGGAAGCAAAGGTACTGATCAGAAGAGAAAAAAGATGGAAAACACACAGATTTTGAAGCTCGTCGGAGTTCCTATACTGCGACTGCCGTTCAAGCACCGAACTACCATCTGGAGGTGATTTTGAAGAAAACCACCACCACCATTGGGTTCCTCATCATCAGAAGCTTTGAAAACCTCCCTAATCGATGGAAATGGATGCTGGAACGCTGTTGAAGAGGACCTCCGACCGCCATGCGATTTGACTCGATCCGACTCAACTCGACCGACCCGATCTAACCTACATCCAGGTAAGTTGATTTTTTTAGTTTTTTTATTTATCCTTATTTATTTATTTTATTTTGTTTAGGAATTCATTTTATTAGAAATTTATAATCCTAAAAATAAAATAAAAAATGCTAAGGTTTTAATTAGGTTTTTTTAGAATAGATATGTTTAGTTTAATATAAAAATAATAAATAATAAATAATGAGAAAAAAAAATAAATATTTTAAAATTAAATAATTAGTTAGGATAATAACATGAATTAATAATAGATCATTTTATCACTTAGAAAAATCATTTTTCAAAATAAATCCAAAATTGGTTTTTCTTAAATCAAATTTTTAGAAAATAAAATAATAAAGCTTAGGCTTAGATTTTTTCCAAAACTTTGAAAATGATAATGAACGTAAACCAGGCATATTTTTACAATCAATATTTAAACTAATTGACTAAAGTTTTTTCATGAAAAGCGAACTATGACTTATTTGATCTTGAATAGCGGGTACATAGGCACTCTTATGGGGCAACTCTAAAAAGAAATAAAAAAATCATTTTTCAAACCATTATCAACATAATTATTCTATCATTTTTAAATATGCTCTTGTCTTATAAAATAATAACAAAGAAAAGATGCGGGGATATGATTCATATTTTAAGAATGATAAGGTGGTAATTTTAGGGTTTTAATAGGTTATCCCCCCAAGTCGAGAATCTCTGGTTTTCCTTTCTTCTTTTTCATTTATAAAAATAAAAGAGGAGATTTCATCGACTAGTTGTCTAAATTAGAATTAATCCACTCAATTAGTTCTAATTCAATAATTTTTCCCAACCTCAGTTGAATGGCGACTCTAAATAAATAATAAGATTCCTAGTTCAAGTTGAGGATTTATATTGAATGAGCATAGGATCTAATGTGAATCGGATTAAGAACGTAATGAAAAATTTAAAAATTAGACTCGACAAAAGGGAAACTTACTAGTTGAACTATGAGTAGACCTATTATAAGTAAACTCGACAATAAGAAGACACAAGTCCCAATCAATAAAATTCTTGCCAACCATTGTTCTTAGTAATGTGCCAAGAGTACGATCAACAACTTCGGTCTGGTCGTCAGCTGTGGATGGCAAGAGGTACTATACATAAGTTTAGTACCAAGTCTTCTCCATAATGTCTTCTAAAAGAAGCTAAGAAACTTAATGTCTCTGTTAGACACTACACTATGTAGAACACCATGTAATTTTATAATCTCCTACACAAAAAGGTTAGCTATAAAAAAGTGCATCATCTTTTTTGTGACAAGGCATAAAATGGGACATTTTGCTGAATCTATCAACAACTACCATGATAGAATCCTTTCCTCTTTGAGTCCTGGGTAGACCTAGAACAAAATCTATGCTGATATCAGTCCAGGGTTTAGTAGGTATAGGTAAAGGCATACATTCACCCTAAACTTCTTTCTTCCCTTTTGCTCTTTTGCAAACTCCACACCTTTCCAACACCCTATGAACATCCCTTATCATGCCCCTCCAATAAAAATTTTCTTTTAACATGACTAGGGTTCTCTTCTCACCAAAATGACTAAACAATCCTCCTACATGTGCTTCCCTTACCAACAATTCCCTTACAGAACCATAAGGTATATACAACTTTCCAGCTTTATACAAAAATCAATCAATCATGTAATACCCCTCAAATATCTTTCCCCTAGAACATTTCACAATAATTACTTTCAATAATCATCATGCATATATTGTTCCTCCAGCAATTCAAAACCAAGCATTTTCGATTGAAGAGAAGTTATAAGTACATACCTGCGTGACAAAGCATCAGCTACCATATCTAGTTACCTTTCTTGTACTTAATCATATAGGCAAAACTCTCCAAGAACTCCACCCATTTGGCTTGGCATTTTGACAAATTTTGTTAACCCCTGAAATGTTTTAATGACTTATGATTTGTATAGATAATGAATTCTCTTGGAAGGAGATAATACTGCCATGTCATCAATGCCCTCACTAAGGAATAGAATTCCTTATCATATATCAAGTAGTTCAAAGTTGCACCACTCAACTTTTCACTAAAGTAGGCAATAGGTCTCTTATCCTGCATCAACACAGCACCAATTCCTATCCCAGAAGCATCATACTCTAATTTAAAAACTCTATCAAAATCAGGTAATGCCAAAACTGGAGCATTAGCAAGTTTTACTTTTACCTCCTCAAACTCTTTTGGGCTTTCTCACCCCAAATGAAAGGAACATTTTTCTTGATCAATTTAATTAATGGACTGACAATGCTACTGAAGTTATGGACAAAGCGTCTATAGAATGAAGCTAGTCCATGGAAACTTCTTACCTCAACAACTGATTTTGGTGTTGGCTATTCTTTAATAGCCCTCACTTTATCCTCATCATCCCTTACACTAGAACCAAATACAATAAATCCCAAAAATGTTACCTCAGTTTGGTAGAAGGAACACTTCTGGAGATTTGCAAATAACTTTTGCGCCCTCAAGACTGAAAATACCACCTAAAGATGCTCCACATGATTTTCTAGGCTTTTACTGTATATCATAATATCATCAAAACAAACAACAAAAAAATTACCTAGAAACTCCTTCATTACATGATTCATTAATCTCATAAATGTACTAGGAGCATTACTCGGACCAAACGGCATAACCATCCATTCGTACAGTCCATGGTGTGTCTTAAAAGCGGTCTTCCACTCATCTCCTTCTCTCATCTGAATTTGATGATACCTACTTTAAGGTCTACCTTGGAGAACACATGTGCACCGTAAAGTTCATCTAACATATCATCAAGTCTAGGAATAGGATACCTGTATTTGATGGTAATTTTGTTGATGGCTCAGCTATCAATGCACATCCCCTAAGTACCATCCTTCTTAGGGACTAGAAGGGTTGGAACAGCATAAGGACTAAGACGCTTCCTAACAAAACCCTGTTCTACTAACTCATCCACCCGACGTTTCAATTGCTTAGCTTCTTCGAGATTCATGCAATACGCAGGTCGATTTAGTAAAACTGACCCAAGAAAGAAGTCAATGGCATGCTCTATACCTCTCAAATGTGGTAATCCTCCTAGCAAGTCGTTAGTAAAAAGGTTACTGTTCTCATCCAATACTTGAGATACCATAAGGGGTAGATGCTGGTACCTCTCCATCTCTAGGGCATACCTCATCTGCAATAAGTATACTGGTCTCTCATCCGTTATGACCTTCTCCAACTCACATTATCCCATCAGTAAGATCATTTTCTTCCCAATTTTCTTGGCCTGTATTGGAACCGCTTAGACCTATGAAGGTTTACCGATCTATCTCTGAAGCTCTTGGACCTCTGAAGGTGACTTTAGGTTCAATATGATACGTTTTCCCTCTTTCTGGAATACATAGGTATTTCTGAAGCCATCATGTAAAACCCTCCAGTCATATAACCAAAGCTTGCCAGGCAATATATGGGATGCACACATAGGAAGAATGTCACATACAATTTCATCATGATATTTATTCCCTTTACTAAAAGGTACCCTAGCCCTCTAGGTAACATGCAGACTCCCCTACCCACTCAACCAATACAATTTATAGGGTTTTAGATGTGTGGTAGTTACAAGTTTCAATTTCGATACTAATGATGCGGCCACGACACTAGTATAACTACTGCCATCAATAATAATAGCACATAAATTACCTTATACCCTACAACAAGTGTGAAATAAGTTTTCTCTCTACTCATCATCAATGGTAGGAAATGAAGTCAAAGTTCGACGTAGTACATTAGTAGATAAATACAAATCACCTCCCTCCTGATTATTGGCCTCATTTACAAATCCCCCATTTACAATAACATTAGATATGGCTATTGAATTGATTTGTTGAAGTATAAAGACAATTCAAAGCTAATATAGTATACCTCACAATCACCCCCTCACAACAACCACACTTACACACCACGTTATAATCAACACGCCTCAATAACA
Organism: Laguncularia racemosa; assembly: GCA_037954665.1. NCBI lineage: Eukaryota > Viridiplantae > Streptophyta > Magnoliopsida > Myrtales > Combretaceae > Laguncularia > Laguncularia racemosa. Next base: position 6,358,558 of record JBBMOL010000004.1, read on the forward strand.
ACACACAACTCACAGTATACACAACCACACACCAACACCTCTACAGTTCAATCACCACAACACACTTACAGACACCTACGGTGCTACACACCACTTCAACGGATTCACACCAACACACTCCTACACTTCAATTACACAACCACGCCACACACTACTCCACCACGATGCAAGCTGGAATCACAAAACATACATACACTTCATGGCAGCAACACCACAATTGGAACACTTAATGAATGCTTCTCCAAATGGTAAGAAAATAATTCAAAAATAGTTAAAGTGTATTAAATTCAACAATACACAATAACTCTTCAACTTAAAGTTTGTCTTTGAATTCAAATTGTTTCCTAATTGTCCATGCCAAAGATGGAAAATCTGAAAAGAAATGTACTCCACTTTTGAATTCTTGCAAAGGAAAGAGTATTACAACAATCAACACTACTCAATGTTCAAATTCAAATTCAAAACTTCCTGATAGAGCCATTTTATACTCAATCTTTATAGTATAAATTGCGTTAATTCATTATTGATTTTATAGAAATCATAAGGAGATGGTACTTAATTCTATTATGGTGATAAATCAGGTTAAATGGAGTCAAGGGTGCCAATTCAAGTAAATTAGAGAAGTCATCTACAACTTGGTTCAAAGACAAGGATTTACACCGCCGGAGGGAAGTACATAGGCGTGTAATTGAAGTACATGGCCGTGTACTTGGTTTTGAATCAACAGGAAGATATACGGTTGAAGTACACGGCCGTGTATCTACCTAGGGGGAAGCACAGTTTGAGGCACGGCCATGGTGAAAACCGTGTTACACACTGGACAAGAAGGCGAAAATGTGGACTTTCAACAGAGAGAGACACGGCTTAGGGCACGGCCGTGGTGGCAGCCATGGGAGAAACCGCGCTTGGAGCCGTGGTGGAAGCTAGATGTGCCAAGGAGAAGAACTTGTAGATCATGCACAGAGGAAGGCACGGTTGAAAATCTAGCCATGGGTGGAGTCGTGCTACACACTGGACACGGAAGATGATATGTAAATTATGTACAGAGGAAGGCACGGCTTGACCCACGGCCGTGTGGTAGGGGGTGCCAGGCAGACGAAGATTCACTTCTCGAAATCTACTTGGAAAAGGAAAGATATTTTCCTATCTTGCTAGCGAAAGATCACATGCCATCCCTCTAACAATATAACTAGAACCAACCCTAGAGGATGAGGACAACTTTTAATCTTTAATCTGGAATCTTTGGATCTTGAAGAACCTTGGACCATCTTGGAGGCAGAGCAGGCAACCGGGTTCATCATGTTTCTACTTTTTATTTTCGTTTTGTTGATGAACATGAGTAGCTAAGCTACTTTTCTAGCCAAAGGGTCATAGATGTTTAATTCTCCACGAATTGTGAGGTCTAATTGACTTGTATTTAATCTATTCGTTGTTTTCGGATATTCATATATCTTCTGATCGTTTTGTCATTATTATCTTTGTTGATTGGTATGAATAGAGCTCTTCTACTCAATTAGCAAGTTAATATATTGTCAACCAACACGTCAAATCCGTAATTGTTTGATTGTTCTAGTCTCAGTGACACAATAACATGTTTGGTTATAAAATAGATGATCGAATTCATGTTATGGAGGTGTGTGATCATGTTTAAATAGGTTATCTTATAATCTACTGGCATGAATTGGTGGTGTCTCTAGTTTTTAATGCTATTGGTAGATTAAATCCTAAGCGCTTGTCTGGGGTTGTCTAATCGATAAGAGAAATAATCAAAGAGCTTCTCTTGGTTATCGAGGAAGTACGGAGAGATAGGTTGTTAGAGCTTGTTAATAACCATAACCAGTTTATCTAGGAATAAGAATAGAAAACATTTGCATCGATGATCAATTCCTTGAATTAAACTATCTTGATTCCTTTAGCTAGGCTTTTATCAATATACGATTCTATTATCTTGCTTCGACTTTATTTTGATTCATAAACAAAACCCCCCCCTCGTTTTCTTTTCATCTTTATGCCCTTTGAATAGAAATATCTTTAACCAATCCCTATGGATTCGACCCTACTCACCACTATATGCAAATCATATAATTGTCTAGGAGTAGGTTTTATTTTTGTTGGATTTGACACCCATCAAATTTTGGCGCCATTGTCGGGGATTGGTGTCAAATTTATTTCTATTCTTGTATGACTCGTTCTTCTCAGACAGGTGAGCTAACTTATAATCCGAAGATTGAGAAGACTCTAAAGAGGCTGCGACAAGAAGCTAGATCATCCACTGGACTGAACTTAGCATCGAATTTGTCTGATTCATCCCTTGATTCAGAAAAAGAAGACGATATGGAAAATCCCGAGAGAACCTTAAGGGAGTTGGCTACGCCGGATGTGAATCAACAACCACTTTGTATTCACTATCCCGAACTAGCTATTGAATTCGAGTTGAAATCTGGGTTGATACATCTGCTACCCACCTTTCATGGTCTTGAGAATGAAGATCCTCATAAGCATTTGAAAGAGTTTCATATAGTGTGTTCTAGTATGAGGCCGCAAGGGATAACCGATGATCAAATCAAGCTACGTGCTTTCCCGTTTTCTTTAAGTACTAAAGCTAAAGATTGGTTGTTTTATTTGCCTCCAGGTTCTATCACCACTTGGACAGATATGGTGAGACTCTTTTTGGACAAATTCTTCCCCGCATCCAGAGCCGCTGGTATAAGAAGAGAAATTTGTGGTATAAAACAGAGGGACACCGAGACTCTTCATGAGTATTGGGAGAGGTTCAAGCAACTGTGTGCAAGCTGCCCACAATATGGGATATCTGAACAACTCCTCATCCAATATTTCTATGAAGGCCTACTTCCGATGGAGAGGAAGATGATGGATGCTGCAAGTGGAGGCGCCATAGTAAACAAAACCCCTGGTCAAGCTAGGGAATTGATCTCCATTATGGCTGCCAATTCGCAACAATTTGGGCATAGGCATGATACATCTTTAAGGAAGGTAAATGAGGTAAGTGTGTCTAACCTTGAACATCAAATTTCTAATCTTACCTCCCTTGTGCAGCAGCTAGCTCTTGGAAATACCCAGCAGGTGAAAGCTTGTGGAAGTTGTGCTGCTCCTAATCATCCGACCGACATGTGCCCCACATTGCAAGATGACAACCATGAACACGCCAATGCTGTAGGTGGATTTCCAAGACAACCGCAGAGGAAGTATGATCCCTATTCAAATACTTACAATCCCGGATGGAGGGATCATCCTAACTTCCGATATGGCAATAACCCTCAACATTTCCAACAATTCCAGCCTAAGCCATCACACCAAGTACCCCAAGCTCCTTCCACCTCAGGTATGTCTCTTGAGGACATTGTTAAGTCTTTCGCTGTTAATACCAAAGAATTTCAGGAGGAAACAAAGCAAAGCATTCAAAACTTAGAGAATCAGGTAAGCCAACTTGCTTCTGCTGTCAATAGGTTAGAAACTCAAGGTAAGTTACCTTCTCAAACTATTACAAACCCGAAGCAAAGCGTTAATGCAATTACCTTGAGAAGTGGAACAGAATTGCAGGGATCAAATAAGAAAGGACACCCATCTACTCTTGGGGAAGAGACTAAGCAGGAAATTTCAACTCCGAGCCAGCAGGACAACCAGATTAGCAAGTCTCTAGTTGAGCCATCAAAGGTCACATTGATACCACCTCCTTTCCCCTCCAGATTGGTGAAATCCAAGAATGAAGCGGAAGAAAAAGAGATTCTGGAAACTTTTCGCAAAGTCGAGGTAAATATTCCTTTGCTTGATGCAATTAAGCAAATACCGTGCTATGCTAGATTTCTCAAAGACTTATGCACTAACAAAAGGAAGCTGAAAGGCAATGAAAAGATTAGTGTGAGTGAAAATGTTTCGGCTATTATTCAGAAGAAGCTTCCTCCTAAATGCAAGGATCCAGGTATATTTACTATTCCTTGCAAAATAGGTAATCTTGGAATCGCTAAAGCCATGTGTGATTTAGGAGCTTCTATCAATGTCATGCCTTTGTCTGTTTATCAACGTTTAAATGTTGGTCCCTTGAAGGAAACGAGTGTCATTGTTCAACTTGCTGACAGGTCCAATGTTTATCCTGAGGGAGTTTTAGATGATGTTTTAGTTCAAGTCAATGGGTTGGTTTTTCCTGCTGATTTTTATGTGCTTGACATGGACGATAGTGATTCTCATACTTCATCACTGATATTATTAGGGCGACCATTCCTTAAGACTTCTAAAACGAAAATTGATGTAAATGATGGCACCCTCACTATGGAATTTGATGGTGAAGTGATTAAATTTAACATTTATGATGCCATGAAACATCCTAGCGATATCTCCACTGTTTTTGTTGCGGATGTTATTAACCCATCACCACAGGCACCCAAGCTGGAATCAAAATCCTTATTCGAACATCTAGCCAGGAACGTCTAGCCAAAGACGTTAAAGAAAGGCGCTTCATGGGAGGCAACCCATGTCAAAAAAAAAAAAAATTGTTTGTTTTGCTTTAGTTTTGTTTTATTTTAGTTTTAGTTTTGTTTTGATTTTCATGTAGTTTTGAACTCTTTGGATCAGTTGTAGCAAGGATACACATAATCAGATGACACTTTCCAGAGCTTAAGGGGAGAACTCCAATACCAGGGAAGTACCAGTATTTCCTTTCTCTTATCCTTTAATGTTCCTTGAGTTGTTCATTCCTCTTTCATTGTGCTGAATTTGGAACAGTGAGGACACTGTTGAAGCTAAGTGTAGGGGAGAGGATAATAAAATATAGAGAATAGAGAACTAACTTATACTCTGAATGTTTGTCCTTAAGCAATTTTAAGCTAAAAACTTTTCAAAATTATCATGACATCTGGAGATTGTACTAAATGTTGTAATAAGCATCTACAAAATGTGAAATTGACTTGTTCAAATGTTTTACTCACCCACTGCTGTGATTAGAATACATGGTTAAAATTAAGTAGTGAAATCTTTAAGAAACAAATTTACCTTGTATTTAGCTTTAGAATTGGAAGTCTAAGAGTAAGTCGAGTCCCTAAGTGAAAAATAAACAAGTTTACTTCTAGGTTATATTAGCTATTGTATACTCTTTGAAGTTTTTTGTAAAGCAATCATAACACTTAGTGAAAAAAAAAAATCAAGCATAGCCATTACTCCAATGATTCAAGTAATTGAGTTAAGAGTATTCAAACTTGAATGTTAGAGTGAGGAAGAGTCCGTAGGGGTATCTCAAAACCGGGTCACTTGAGTGATGAGCTCGGGATGTTGCCGACTCAATGAACTCACTATAACGATAAGGGCGAAAAAGACAAAAGTTCATGAAAAGAAGCGGGCAAAAACCCGTCAAAATAGATGCTTGAACAAATCAAAAGAACATGAATGTAAACATTCATTGAATAAAACAAAGATGTATAAAAGGGAGAATATCTAGCAAAGAGCTTATACCATATGCTTTTACATTATACTGCAGGGATTATATGTTTGCTAATATCCAATAAAGTTTAATTAGGTGTTTTTCCTTAGTGGATTAAGTATTTACTTTTGGAATAAAAATTCTTTTGCTAAACATGAGGATTAAAGTTTGTTTTGTTTAGATTAGCTATTGAATTTTGTCCATAGTAATTTGATCATAGGAAACCAATTGGGTTGAAGTAGTAGACATTAAAACTACAAGTCATGAATTACAAATGAATAGATGCTTAGAATGATGAAAAGAAAGTTTGTATAATCTATGACAGATTTCTCAATTGATTTGATTCAATTGCTTGAGGACAAGCAAGAGTTTAAGTGTGGGGGAATTTGATAGAGCCATTTTATACTCAATCTTTATAGTATAAATTGCGTTAATTCATTATTGATTTTATAGAAATCATAAGGAGATGGTACTTAATTCTATTATGGTGATAAATCAGGTTAAATGGAGTCAAGGGTGCCAATTCAAGTAAATTAGAGAAGTCATCTACAACTTGGTTCAAAGACAAGGATTTACACCGTCGGAGGGAAGTACATGGGCGTGTAATTGAAGTACACGACCGTGAACTTGGTTTTGAATCAACAGGAAGATACACGGTTGAAGTACACGGCCGTGTATCTGCCTAGGGGGAAGCACAGTTTGAGGCACGGCCATGGTGAAAACTGTGTTACACACTGGACAAGAAGGTGGAAATGTGGACTTTCAACAGAGAGAGACACGGCTTAGGGCACGGCCGTGGTGGCAGCCGTGGGAGAAACCGTGCTTGGAGCCGTGGTGGAAGCTAGACGTGCCAAGGAGAAGAACTTGTAGATCATGCACAGAGGAAGGCACGGTTGAAAATCTAGCCATGGGTGGAGCCGTGCTACACACTGGACACGGAAGATGATACGTGAATTATGCATAGAGGAAGGCACGGCTTGACCCACGGCCGTGTGGTAGGGCGTGCCAGGTAGACGAAGATTCACTTCTCGAAATCTACTTGGAAAAGGAAAGATATTTTCGTATCTTGCTAGCAAAAGATCACATGCCATCCCTCTAACAATATAAATAGAACCAACCCTAGAGGGTGAGGACAACTTTTAATCTTTAATCTCGAATCTTTGGATCTTGAAGAACCTTGGACCATCTTGGAGGCAGAGCAGGCAACCGGGTTCATCATGTTTCTACTTTTTATTTTCGTTTTGTTGATGAACATGAGTAGCTAAGCTACTTTTCTAGCCAAAAGGTCATAGATGTTTAATTTTCCACGAATTGTGAGGTCTAATTGACTTGTATTTAATCTATTCGTTGTTTTCGGATATTCATATATCTTCTGATCGTTTTGTCATTATTATCTTTGTTAATTGGTATGAATAGAGCTCTTCTACTCAATTAGCAAGTTAATATATTGTCAACCAGCACGTCAAATCCGTAATTGTTTGATTGTTCTAGTCTCAGTGACACAATAACATGTTTGGTTATAAAATAGATGATCGAATTCATGTTATGGAGGTGTGTGATCATGTTTAAATAGGTTATCTTATAATCTACTAGCATGAATTGGTGGTCTCTCTAGTTTTTAATGCTATTGGTAGATTAAATCCTAAGCGCTTGTCTAGGGTTGTCTAATCGATAAAAGAAATAATCAAAGAGCTTCTCTTGGTTATCGAGGAAGTACGGAGAGATAGGTTGTTAGAGCTTGTTAATAACCATAACCAGTTTATCTAGGAATAAGAATAGAAAACATTTGCATCGATGATCAATTCCTTGAATTAAACTATCTTGATTCCTTTAGCTAGGCTTTTATCAATATACGATTCTATTATCTTGCTTCGACTTTATTTTGATTCATAAACAAAACCCCCCCTCGTTTTCTTTTCATCTTTATGCCCTTTGAATAGAAATATCTTTAACCAATCCCTGTGGATTCGACCCTACTCACCACTATATGCAAATCATATAATTGTCTAGGAGTAGGTTTTATTTTTGTTGGATTCAACACCCATCACTTCCCCTTCTTCTACTCACAACAAGCACTCATGGCAAGATGAAGACAACAAAGTTTAATTCCAAAATTCCACTTCCACTTCCGCAACAATAAGGTATATCACAATACAATCACAAATAATTACTTCAATTCCACTTCAATTAAGAAATGAAAATTCAAGAACCTTAATTTTCTAATTGAAATTCACACAAATCCCTTCTCCAAACCCTTGCTTCGATACCAAAAATTATGATGTGCCTTACAATTCCAATAGCATACACATTAGTACAAATGCGTGGTCACTAAATCAATTCCACAATGGCATGATCAACAACACTCCTTTGAACCTTAATATACGTGGATTCAAATGGCAAAGGTACTAAATTGTGATGAGGAACAATGCAATTGTATAATAAGCAATGGATAACAATATAAATGAATTCAAATTCCACTTTAATTGTTTGAATCAAATCTGAAAATGAGGAACCCTAATTCACGTGAAAGACAACAAATAACACAACCAAATTGTATCTAGATATGATGCATTAGAAAACAATTTGACGTAACTAGAGAAAGATTGATATTACTCGCAATCTCCTCAAGCTAATCTCGCCACAATTTTACAAATGAAATTCTTTTGCATGCAAGGACTCTTCCTCATGGCAAAAGGTGTATATTTTCTTAAGTTTCAAAAAAAAACTCTCCCTAAACCCTACTTAGAAAGTATTTATACTTGCTACAATTAAGGTAAAAATAATAAAACAAATTACAAATAAGCCACTCCAAATGACCGGTTCTAAAACATAAAAATACAAGTACAAATAAGTCTTCAAATGGCTGGTTCTTCACTTCAATAGAACATATTGTAGACTAGTGGATGTAAGTCCAAGAATGTCTCCAATTTGATCCTTAGTGCATTTTATTTGCCATCTTGTAAAACTGATAAATATACCTACTATAATGCACAACAGTTATATAATGGAAAAGAAGATACTAAATCAACATCCTTAGGGTTTAATTGTTCAAGGAGGACCCTTACCGCTAGATTTTGTAATCCCTTGGCTTGTGCTCTGGTGATTGGTCCTGTAAAAATTTAATTCCTATCAGGTAAATTATGCTGCATTCGTGCTGAAGGGAACTATAACAAAATGGTGGGCTTTAGTTCCTAGACTTGCGGGAGAATGCATGAACTAGGCCATATTCAAGAAGCTGTTTTATCAAAGATATTTCCCCAATAGCTCCAAAAATAGAATGGAGAATAAATAATACAACTGTGAACAAGGGAACCGAATAGTTGAAGAGTATGAGGCAGAGCTGAATCACCTCATTCTGTTCCTTCCCAATAATGTATGCAATGATGATAGGTCCCAAGCCAGAAGGTTCCTAAGAGGATTGGAATTAGACCTACAACTTATAGTATGGACCTTTAAGCTAAATACAGATGCTGAAATGGTTGACAAAGTGAAGTACCCTGAGTAGAATAAGAAGATTATAGAAGAATAGCGGAGCCATAAAGCAGTAATAGCTTTGGGAAAAAGACCTGCTTCTAGTGAAATGGGGCATGATGGGAGTAAAAGACATCACATGTTGCAAAGCAAAACACCTAGAGCTGCAACCCCTCCTCTCCAAATCAAACAAGTGCCTTTAGTACTCACTGCAACAGGCCCAAATGTTAAATGTCCTAGATGTTATGGACCTCATGAGTTAAGAGAATGCAGATGGCTAGATGGGGCATGTTTCTCTTATAGGATGATTGGGAACATTAGTAGACATTGTACTAAAAATTCAATTCACTTAATCTTTTGTCATATGTGGAACTAAAGGGGACACAAAGCAATCAATTGTCCTCAGGGACAAATAAAAAATCAAATAAGGCTAGTTCAATAAGCAGCTAGACCTCTAATGAGAGGACATAGAGGTAGACCACAAGCAGGAGGTCTTAGATAAAGAGTTCCTACCAAAGTGTTTGCCATTCAGCAGCAGCAGCACTAAGATATTCCAAATGTGGACAACATTGCAAGTATGCTTCCAATACACTCTAGCAATGCATATATGTTGTTCAATATTGATGCTTCTGTATCCTGTGTGCTTAATAATTTTTTTTATGCATGTGTTTTGAATGTTGAAAACATGAATAACTTCCTGACTATTAGTACTCCTTTAGGAGTAGGAGGAAGAATAAGTAGGATATGTAGATAAGTGAGAATAGAAATACATGGTAGGGTGATGCCAACAAACCTCTTGGTATTGGAAATGATAGAGTTTGGCTTTATATTGGGTGTTAACTAGCTGCCAAAATATCATGCCACCATTGATTGTCACAACATGGTAGTGTAGTTTAATATACTAAGGAATGGACATTTTGAATACAAGCTAAAAGTGTAGAGACCCACTAGATTGCCTACCTATGAGATGTAGGGAAAATTTGTACTGGCAACCATATCTGTTGAAGCTAGTGAAGAAGTTACGATGGAAGGAGTACCGATAGTTAGGGAATTTCTTGATGTTTTTCCAAAAAATCTTCCTGGTTTACCCTTAGCCAGGGAAATAGAATTCAACATTGACTTGGTACAGGGTACAATACCCATATCAAAGCCAATCTACAGGATGACACCAGTGAAATTAAAAGAATTAAGAAAATAATTATAGAAGCTATAAGATAATGGTTTTATAAGAGCCAGTGTCTTTCCTTAGGGTGCACTAGTCCTATTTATGAAGAAGAAGGATGGAAGCATGAGGCTCTGTATAGACTATAGGAGTTAAACAAGGTCACAATCAATAACAAATATCCTCTTCCCAAGTTGACCTGTTTAACCAGTTGCAAAGAGCTCAGGTGTTCTCCAAAGTAGACCTGAGATCAAGCTACTATCAATTAAGAATCAAAGAAGAGGACATTCAGAAAATAGCCTTCAAGACTAGATATGAGCACTACGAGTTTCTAGTGATGCCCTTTGGACTAACGAATGTACCAACTGCATTCATGGATTTAATGAACAGAGTATTTAGGGATTTCTTTGATAAGTTTGTAATCGTCTTTATAGACAATATCCTGATATACTCTAAAAGTATTGAAGAGCATGAAGAACACTTGAGACTAGTATTGGGTAGGTTACAAGATGAGAAGTTATATGCCAAATTCAGTAAATGTGAATTCTAACTAGAATAAGTAGTTTTCTTGGGTTATGTGGTTAATAGAGATGGGATATCTATGGACCCAGAAGAGGTGAGAGCAATAGTAGATTGGCACAAACCAAAAATAGTTACAGAGGTAAGAAGCTTTCTAGGTATAGTAGGCTACTATAGGAGATTTGTAGAAGGGTTTTCCAAAATAGCAACTCCTCTCATTAGATTGATAAAGAAAAATGTGAAATTCGAATGGGATGACAAATGTGAAGCCAGTTTTCAGATGCTTAAAGAGAAACTGGTGTCGATGTCGGTTTTAACTTTGCCCAAGTGTAGAGAAGAGTTTATAGTGTATAGTGACACCTCGGTTCAAGGGTTGGGATGTGTATTAATGCAAAGTAGTCAAGTAATCACTTATGCATCTCGAAAATTAAAGCCATATGAAAAGAGCTAGCCAACTCATGACTTAGAATTGGCAGCTATAGTGCTGGCTTTGAACCTATGGAGACATTACTTATATGGAGAATTGTGCAAAATCTTCATTGACCACAAAAGCCTAAAGTACATATTTACATAGAAAGAGTTAAATATGAGATAAAGGAGATGGTTGGAGTTAATCAAAGATTACGACCTAGAGATATAATACCAATGTGGTGGTAGACGCCCTTAGTAGAAAGAAATAAGGCAATGTAGCCATTCTCATCACTTCGTAGAAGGAGTTATTGGAAGACATGCACATATTAGAGTTAGAAGTTTTAACACAAGAAGTGGGAGCAAAAATGGCTACCTTAAGGATTCAACCAACCATAATGAATAGAATTAAAGCTAGTTAGATAAAAGATAAAGACATATAAGAGATTAAGAGCAAAATGGAACAAGGGAAGACACAAGAATTCAACTTAGATGCAAAAGGAACCTTAAGGTACAAAATGAGGCTATGTGTGCTAAAGGATACAGAATTGAAGAGAGAGATAATGAAAGAGGCACATCACTCCACCTACATAATACATCTTGGAAGTACCAAAATGTATAAGGACGTGAAGAACTGTTATTAGTGGAGAAACATGAAGAAAGAATAACAGAATATGTAGCTAAATGCTTCACATGTCAGCAGATCATAATAGAATATCAAATACTAGCTAGAGAATTACAGCTTCTTTTAGTACCAGAGTGGAAATGGGAGCATGTGATAATAGACTTTGTTATAGCCCTCTCAAACACTAAGGGGAAGCAGGATGCAGTTCGTGTTATAGTGAACAGATTGACTACCTATCAAAGTATGATACAAATTGGAGAAACTGACTCAAATATATATATAGGAGATAGTCAAATTACATGGGGTGCTAGTGACAATCACTTCTAATAGAGACATAAGATTTGTGAGCAGATTCTAGAATAACCTACATAAAGCATTGGGCACCAAACTGCAATTCAGTATAGCATTCCACCCATAGACAGATGGTCAATCTGAAAAGACTATACAAATATTAGAGAATTTACTCAAAGCACATGCATTAGATTTTAAAGGAAATTGGAGTGAGCATATACCTCTTGTGGAGTTTGCCTATAATAACAATTACTAAGAAACCATCCAGATGGCACCATATGAAGTTCTTTATGGAAAAAGGTGCAGATCCCCACTACATTAGGATGAAGTAAGAGAAAGACGGATGATGAGATCGAAGTTAGTATAAGAAGTAGTAGACAAAGTGAAGCTAATCAGGCAAAGAATATAGATGGCTCAATCTCAAGAAAGAGCTATGCAGATAATAGAAGATACCCTTTGGAATTTCAAGTAAGAGATAAGATATTATTGAGGATTTCTCCAATAATGGGAGTGATCAGAATCGGGAAGAGAGGAAAGCTAAACCCAAGGTAAATAGGCTCGTTTGAGATCTTGAAAAGAATAGGCACAGTGGCTTACATGTTAGCTCTTCTGCTGAATTTAGTCCAGGTACATGATGTATTCCATGTATCCATGCTAAGGAAGTATGTACCTGACCCGGATCAAATAGTGGCTTTGGAAACACTAAGTATACAGCCAAATCTGACATCTTTGGAATGGCCAATCAGAATTATAGACACTAAAGAATGAGTACTAAGACGAAAAACAATCCCTTATGTTAAAGTGTAATGAAAAAACCAAACAGAAAGGGAAATGACGTGGGAATTGGAAGCAGAAATGAGGAAGAAATATCTAGAACTCTTCTAGAATCAAGTACTTTCGAGGACGAAATTTTTTATAAGGAGGGAGAATGTAATACTTGAAAATTTCATTAATTTATATTAATTATATGTTGTCACAATGAGCCAAGGCTAAGGACGTAAAAACATATTTAAATAAGGGGCAAATGGGTCTTTTCACATGAAGGATATAAATACTGAATAAACATAGAAAACCTAATTTGCACTGTGAATAGTGAAAAAAAATCCAGAAGATAGATGCTTTTGATAGGAATCCTAAAGACGAAAGGAGAAAGGAGAAAGGAGTAACCTAATTCCAAAGCTAAAAGGCAAAGGATTCTATTCGAATTTCAATATAAGTTATTGGAATTGGAATTTATGAGTGTCATGTGCACATCAAGACTCGATACTTGAGAAGGGATGATACAAGAAAGGGAATCAGTCGCTTAAGGATACGATTTGTGGAATTTTTTAAGTAAGTAATCCAATTCATGTAATTTATTTATAATTACATGTTTTAGTGATGTAATCGAGCTTAGGAATAGAAAGAATTAGGTTTAGGAGAAATTGGAATGAAAGATTAGAAGTTCGTAGAGATTTCCAAAGGTAACACGGCCCACCAACATGGTCGTGTTTCGACCGTGTTGAATTCAAAAGTTACACCGAGAGATATACGGCCTCCCAACACGATTATGTTTCAATCGTGTTGAGTTAAGGGTAACACAGCCTACCAATACGGTTGTGTTTAAAACCGTGTTGAGTGTGAAGGTTATATCGAGAGATATATGACCTTTTAACACAATTATGTTTCAACTATATTGAATTAAGAAGAACACGACCTCCCAACACAGTCGTGTTCTAACCATGTTGAAGCCAAACCTTACACCGAAAGATATATGACCCTTAACACAGTCATGCTCTAACCCGTGTTAAGCAACACGATCCCTGACATAACCGTGTTGAATAAAGTATAACATGATTATATATTCATTTAACTTCAAAGTAAACTAATTTTCACACAACCTAGATAGCTAGTAAGTCCCTAGAGAAATTAAATAAACAAGATTAAGAGAAATAAGAGAATGATGTTAATCTTAGATTAAGTATTAAGAAGAGCTTGTTAATATGTACAGATTTCAATTTAGTTTAAGTCCAAGACCGGGAAGTGCTTAAGGCTAGGATTCAAGATACGTGTAACTTGCATATTGATCTGTGCTTATTTAAGTTAATCTATGTATGGAACTTGATTTAATTAATGAATTAGTTTAAATGATTAAATTATATGATGTATGTGCTTGCTTGGCCTAAGGGCCCGTAGTGGTAGATCCTTAGGGGGCACCGCAATGATCCTTATGTGACGTTGTCTCTAGTGGAGTCATGCTTGGAAATGATCTGGGCTAAATGTTGGTTAAGATGTTTAAGTATATATAGGTGTGGGGCCCGTAATGGCAGTTCCCATCGCTAAGTTTAAGGTTTAAGTATACATGGGTTTAAATGGACATGGGTTTGAGGCCCATAGTGGCAATTCCCATCACCAAATTATTTTCCAGTGTTTTAAGTGTGTTAAGGGGATCATGAGTACCATGTTGATGCTTGTGGACGTAAATTGTATTAAGTAATGGTTGTCTGTGTTTAATTACTACATAATGTATGTGATACTTGTTTATGTTTGTTCATGCATGTGTGTTTGTGTTATACATACTAAGCATTAGCTCACCCTTTGAGGAACATTTTTAGATATAGGTGTTGAGGGAGATGAGAACCCAAAAGATAACTTGGGTTTGGATGAACCTCAGAGGGAGGAAGATGAAGATTACCATTACTATTATGGTGATTAGGATTTGGGAGAATTATGTTATTTGACAATAATAGATAGTATCTTTTGAGGAATGTTATTTTTGTATTCAAAGACTTCCGTTGTGTTAGATATTTGATACGGTGTAAGTTATTATCTGAAACTTAGGGATGTATGGAATGCCTTTATATGGGATTTACAAGTTAAATGTATCAGAGTTGATTCAAAGCCTTAACGTATTCTTGTGAGATAAGGACACGTAGCAAGCAGTAGCACGGCTCGAGGTTTTGGGGCATTGAACTTACACTTTCTTGAGTAAACACTACATGTTGTTTTATAGAGGCAAATGGGAGATGTATAATAAACATCTAGTAAAGAAGCTTAAGTGATGTTATTCTTGAAGAACATCCCAAAAAGGAATTATGCTACTGGTGTGAAAGGAATGCTGAGAATGATCAATTCGATGTCATAAGCCACACATATAGGTTATCTATTACAAATACTATTCACCATATCAAAGAGCTAATTGTCAAAGCTAAGCTTTTGTGGCATCAAGCATAACAAATTCTAGTTGACATTGTGATAGAAGAGTTTTTCACATATTTTCCTCAAACTATTGATAAGTTCTTGAGCTTAGAAAATATTCTCCAAGATATGTCTTCCCTTTACAAAACCATATTTGAGTTTACTAAATATATTATACAGGTTCATTAGTTTGAATTCTTTAATGCTTGGAGATATGATATCTTTGGGATAAGAATGTAAGTGAAAAAGTATAATACTATAAAATGTGATGAGTCCTCCAAAAGTCATATATTGATGTAATTAAGAAAGTCTCCTTATATTTTCCTCTAAAATGATTTATAGAATTTTCCTCTAAATCAATATAGGTAAGATATTTAATCATCATCTGATTATCAAATGGTTATGCACCTCTTAGTCTACTTTCTTTTTTTTTTTTTAATTTGAGTATGATAATGTATTTGATTCATTAACAACTTCTTAAAAATTCAAGTTGTGTCTAGACTCTCTAACTTTTACAACATGAGATAGAGATTAAAAATATGAAGCTGGATATGTTCCAATAATCTAATTATCTTATAACCACTTTCCATTTGTGCCTTTAATAATTTGAATAGAATACTATGCTCTTCTTTGTTGGACTTTATAGTGGCTAATTTCATATATCTTGTAAACCTAAGAAATTTCAAATTTAAAAGATTGGTTATATAAGAGTATTAAGAAATGTTCCCAAGAGTCAACAAGATACTTGATTCTAAACCTAAGATTACTTTAGTTTAGCCGATACAATTAGTGTACCCATAGACTAATGAATTGAGACTAGACAAATCCTGATTGTAGACCATTTTATTATGAATCCTAAACCCTAACAAAGGTTGACACAAAACCCTAATTTGAATTCCAAACCCTGAACCAAGTAACAAACTCTAGAACTATAATGGAAAACATCAAAACTAATCTTAAGTGCTAAAAGCCTAAATTGAAACTTAATCAAATTCAAATCCCTAAAAGTGGAAATTTTTCGTAAGAATAATATAAAATCATATAATTTAGCAAGAATTAATTCCACTAATAAATTAAACAAACTAGGATAATTGATGAAAAATTAACTCTTCTAAATAATCTAAGTGGACATAAATTGTATAGAGGAAAAGTGATATTTCACACACAATGATAGGAATCAAAATCCTACAGGACCTATCACTAGGGTAAGAGCCAAAGGGTTACAAAATTTGACGATAAGGGTCCTCTTTGAACAAACCGACCCCGAAAATATTTGTATACTAACATCTTTTTTATTACTTATTTGTTGTGCATTTCAATAGGTATACTTGTGGGTTTTTACATAGCAATAGATAAACTCGCTAAAGCTTAACTTGTGGATTATTCATGGACTGACATAAACCAAAGAAGAATTGGTCCAACAAATTGTTTACTTGAATTGAAGAACCAGTCACTTGAAGAATGTTGTATTTGTAATAATTGTTTTAAGAACCAGCCATTTCATTTAGCAATTAAAATTTCTTTTCTTAGAACCGACCACTTAGTGGCATATGTGTAATTTTTTTAAACATTTTACCTTAATTGGAGCAAGTATAAATACTTGCTAACTAGGGTTTGTATGGAGCTTTTTGACATTTTTGAACAAACACATATTGTTGCCATGAGAGTGAGTGAGTCCTCTTGCTAATACATACACTTTTATCAATTTTTAGTAAATTGTGGCGAGTAAGGCTTGGAATTTCTTGTGAGTAGTATCAAGAACTTCTAAGTTGCTTCCTTTTTATTACTAGTGTGTAATATCTAGTGATAATAGGTTGTTTTTCATCATTTGTTGTTTACGCCAATTAAGGTTCATATTACTTCAATTTTATAAGATTGGAATTGCATGTTATATGTAATTTGACTGGTATTGGAATATTTTGTAATTCAACCACTTTGGATCACGCTAATTAGGGTTCACTTGATTCTAAGCATCATGCCATTTTATGTTCCATTGAGCATTTGAGATTGATTCTTCAATTTAGTAGTGCTCATGTGCTTGTGATTTGGAATTTAAGTACATCATAATTTGATATCAGAGCAAGTTATTCATATAATTAAGGTTCACTTGACAATTGGAATCACGCAATTTGTGGAATTTGTTTAGTTAATTCTTTAATTGCAATTGTGTGCTTGTGATTTGGAATCAAGGCATATCACACCAACTTATCTTAAGTTTAAAACTAATTAAACTAGGTGAAAATGCATATAATTAAACTCTTAATTACACTTAATTAATAAACTAATAGACAAAAGAAATTAAGTACAAGAGATAACCCATTGACCATTGATCGAATAATCAATGGATGGCATCAAGACAACATAGCCTAATCCAATGGTCATTGAGGATTTGAGTACACGTTAAAGGGATAGAGTAGGGCTTAGAAGTAACTTAATTTGGATCGAAATTCACAATTATCATAAAAAGCAAGCAATTTAACCTAAAATCCTCCTTTAACCATCAAGCAAACACAGTACCCAACAAGCTCTATTAACTAATGTGTTAAAGCGGTGTATTAAACAAGTAAATCCCTTATATTTTCCCCCCACCTACACGTGTAGCCCCTCTACCCTCTTATTTTTTTCAAACATATAAAGAAAACACATTAAGGAAGCATGGAGACCACCACCATTTGGCCACCACATCAACTACCCACACACCACCAAAACAACCACTAAACTTTCCCCCAACCACCAACAACTTCCATACCACTAGAGGGACACCAAGGAGCTTAAAAAGTAGAAGAACCAAGGACTAACACCAAGGCAAACGAAAGGGCAAGTGAGGGAAGTTAGAAGACACCACCATGTGGATCACCAAGTGTAAGATATCATTTTGTACATGTTTCTTTCTTTTCCTTGTAATTTTTCTTTGTAAATTAGGATAGAATGGCAAGAGACCTTCTGTTATTGTAGCTTTTAGTTTTATATTTAAGTTTTACTAAGCAAGGAACTCATGAAAGTGATGTAAACCTAAGCCATATTAGTGATAATGTAGCACAATCTAATTTTATCAAGTCTAGAAGTATAAAGAGTTGGAAACACATGAAATGAATGAACTTAAGACTTCCTTTCTTTCCTTGGCTTCCATATTCAAGAAGCTTAAAGATCACTTTTATTTAAGATATCAAATATATTTTAATGTTTAAGAGCCCTAGGTAGTAGTCAACATGGATTAGAGATGGAAAATGTTGGAAACATAGAAGGTTAATTTCTAAAGCTTCCAAACTGATGCCCAAGGGGAATTTTGGTAGTGTTTTCTTGAATTTTTAGAATGTAAACATAGTAAAATATCACTAGAAAAAGGTTGGAAATGAAACCATTCAGTTAAATACAAAAAACAAGACATAAGTGGTAGATAGGTAAAACCAATAGCAAAGATGATCAACCTTGAGTATTTGAGCAAAAGTAAAATAAATAAATAAATAACTCATAATAGATAAAATGAACCCCCACATGCCCAATAAAGGCCCAAATAAGTTTACAAGATGATTATAAATGATTTCCTTTAAGCATTAGGCCTAAATAGGAAGAAAAGGCTTTAAAATGAACCCGAACAAGTAGCACCCAAAACTGTTCAAAACACCACTTAGATTTCCACAACTCAAATGACCAAAATAACCTCAAAAATGAAAGAACACAAGAAAACCTTTGAAATGAACTTGAACAAAAAAGTTATGACCAAAACACCGAAATAACTGAAACTGATAAAACTAGTGAGTTTAGTTAAGATACTTAGATAAGTTAGCATACTTGAACTTACAAATTATTATTTTTCTCACTAGTTAACATTGATTTTGAGATCAAGCTACCCCTGGATTACTACGACTAGTAGCAGATGGCCAAGTGAGTAATCTTATGAGCATTGTAATTGTTATGTATTTATAGATTTGGTTGCACTTATATATTTAATCGACATGTATGAAATTAGTTCATGTGTAGGGATTCGGTAAACTGCATGTGTTTGATTATTGTGCTATTGATTGCCAAACATTGTAATTAACACTATAATAAGTGGGTAAATTGATTTCCCCTACATCTAGAATAGTAATCTTTAAGTGTTTGCAACAATTGTGATGTCACTATATGAATGGACCCAACTTTATTTGACATAAATAAAAATGGGCCACGCATTATGAAGACCATTGGCATCACATTATAGTATAAAGAGGTTGTATGGAAGCATATCTCCATACATAACCATGCCTTGACCTTTGGGAACTACTTAGAACTAAAATATGCCATCCTCTAATTAAGATTGAGTTCGAAGATTTAACACTTAGAAGTAGATGAGATTAAGTGCACCATTTACATCCACACCCCTCATAAGCATATACAGATGTATTTATATACTTTATAAAGTTCGAATCTATTTTATTATAAACAAGCAAAATTAAACCTTTATCATTATCTTAAGAAAATTAGCTTGGGGTGATTGGAACTTAGAGCCAACATGTAATTCTTGATTTCCTAACCTAGGTAATAGACAGTGTTAAATCTGTACTATATACGACTTCTAAATAACTGTACATATTGTTGTATTTATATGCATGTTCATACATTTATATACTTATTTAAATAACTTGATTGTTAATTATTTTTTGATGCAATATAAGAATTATCTCACTAAGCTAAATATAGCTTACACCCCCATAGTGTATCCTTGTTGCAGGAGCCAATCTAGTTAAAGCCTGATAGATGCATGGCAAAGGCTAATACGAGTAAAGATAGGTGAAGCAAAGGATGAGAAGAGTGCATGAGTGATCATCGATATATTTGTGGACTCTTAATATTATCTTTTACTTGTGTTTTGTACTAGTAGAGACTTAGACTACTTTAGATGCCATTACCTACTGGTTACTAATATTACCCTTTAGATATTTGATGGGACCATAGTTCCTTATTATTATGATATATGCAATAAAATGCTTTAATTATATTGCTTCTATATTACTTGAAAATGACAAGTTTTACCCTAGATAATTGGATGTGAGTACGCCTCATATATAGTATGATAAATCCTTAAATAACAAGAAAGTTATTATTGGGTTTTCATACAATGTACGATGAACTATTATATCTAAGATACCCATTGGAGCATGACATATCCTCTTCTTATTGGAGTGTGCAAATTTTACCAAGTTCATTTTATAGTATTTTAACTTTATTCTTTAATTAATAAAGGTTAGTGTTTTTTTTAATTTCTAAAAGTACTTTTCTGCTCATATAATGAAACTACAGAATTCTTTAAATAGCTAGAGAATGTTAACGGTTAAGACAAGAAAGTCATAGTCAAGACATATATAGAGTAAAGTTATTCTCAATAAGGAAAAGTTATCCAACTCATGCATGTGATCAGTCAAGTTACGAAGTACATATTGAAGTACTAATAGCATGTTCACAGACGGTCTTCTCTTGGGTTGCTTCTTCGCTCATTTGATGCTTAGGAGGAAAATAAAGCATAGATAAACACATGTACTAAGTCAATTTATTCCGAGTAACCTAGGGAAAGATATCTAAATCAATGTATGCGGATGCTCAAGTTACAAAGTGAGTGAATGAGCGATTGAAGAAAGGACTACAAGTAAGCACTTCATTAGTACTTCTCATGTGTAATGAGCGTATGTGATCTTCTAACTGAAATCTTATTATATTTTATGCATAGAATGTTAGACTTGGGTATTGATAAAGACAACAGCAATCGAAGTGTGGTAGGTAATGGAGGCATTGGATTAACATAAAGCATATAGAAACTAATAATGAATTAAGATAGAATCTATCACAATCCCATAAATGAAGCCTAACATCCGAGAATCTTAGCAGGAATATAAAATAATATGTACTCCAACTAGAGAAAGAGAGATTAAGTGATATCATGTTCATGTCTGAATTAATCAAAGAAATCAAATGGTGGAAACTTGAATGAAAAAGGATCCATGTTATAAGAATGGTTCTTGATGGAGTAGCCATTTCTAGTTTCAATGCATGACCAACATCTATTGTTAGACAAATATCTTAGTATGTACCTTGTATGTGGTAAAAATTTTGTATGAATTTAGGTGGTTGTAGACTTAAACATATTATCAATAACAATATAATTATGATCGAGTTAATAATCAAGGGAAAATGAGCCAATCGATGATTTGATAGGAATGGTTTTCAGTTTCTGCGTTAGGAGATCAATGCCTAAATTAATAGGAATTAACTTGAATAGACAATGTAAGAGAAGTTAACGCATCATATGGCCCATGCGTATATCATGAATATGGAGGACGTAACATGTGGGACACACATTTACACAATTAAAAGGCGTACACATTAATATGCTCACTTAGGTTTATAGAAATTTTAGGGGGCATGTGTATACCTTCTTAATAGTGTATGTATGTGTATTCCTTCTCCTTCCGAACTGTTCCTCTCTGATGCGGACATCATTGGCAGACATAGGTTGAGACTCGAGTTAATACGGCCGTGTGTTCTGTCAGGATCTCCCCAGAAGCAGACACGGCCAAAGGCACGGCCAGGGACACGGCCGTGTATTACGTCAGACATATTCCCAGAAGCATAAACGGCTTGAGGCACGGCCGTGTATACGATAGGAAATAGACGTGTGTATTATTATTTATTTCCACGTGTACGTTTATAAGAGTATATATACCGTTATTAGGTCATTTTAGGGATACGTTTTATTATATCATTGAAACACATTTCGAGAGACGGTTTTCTCTTAATCTTCAATTGTGCGCAATTGAAGGTTAATTCCCGAATAGACTCTGATTCGTCTTTATTTATTCTTGAGTTCCAATCCTAGAATTGGTCTCAATTTTACGCTTTCCTCGCTGCGTCACTCTCTTAGAAAGATAGATTGGTATACACATGCATACAATCATGACAAATGCTTGAGAAAGTGTAAAACAAAATTTGAGGAAAGGACATGCATTAAAATAAGATAAAGCAAACCAAGAATAGGGCTTTCTAGAGCTGCCGTTATGGACTTCGTTCGTATGGAGCCTTACGACAGTTGAACGAAGTTAAGGCCTAGAGCAAAATAGCATTCGGCTCCACTTCATGCAAATAGCATTCCTTGTCGTCCAAACAAGGTGGTATGGGAAGAGGGAAAATGGCTATTGGTTGAGTTCCTCCAAGCGAGGGCTTGTGCCGTCCGAATGAACCCAATGCCTTTCCGTGCGAGAAATATAAGACTCCATTCAAACGGTGTCCACAAATGTTTGGATGAAATGAATTCAATAAATTCTACGGTATAAATAGCATCTAATATTTTATTCTAGAAAACCTAGGTACATTTACAGACACCACTCTTTATTTATTTAGTCTTAGGTTATAGAGTAGTTTTTTCTTCTTCTTTTTTCCTTGACAACAAGCCGTAGCACAATCTTCAATTCTTTGGCAGAGAATATGTTTTCTCCTTCCTTTTGTTATTGCATTGTGTTTTTAGTTTTTTTTTTTTTCCTTATATCTTTTGAGTTTATTACAATCTTGAATTAGAGTCAAGTGGTTGGGCTTTTTGGCTGCTGGATTATGATATTTATTCACTAAATATTTTAATGATTGGTTTCCTTGATTATTTGTCAACTAAGCACGTGTTTTGTGTATATGGATTGCATGTGTGACCTACTTGGTTATTTCAAGTAATCTCATTTCTTGATCGGGTAACCTAAACTGATCGACAAATCAATTCAATAAATACGGTATGAATTCATGGCATAATTATTAACATTAATTATCCAAATTGCCAATTTGCCGATTATTTCTTTCAAGGGATCGCCATTTAAAATTATTGGATTAAATTAGGAGTAGCTGTAAATAATTGCCTAGCCATGGAGTAGGATTAATATGGCTGAAAATTACTCAACCATCCCTGTGGAATAACCTAGCAGTTACCAGTCTTATTATTGCACAGGCTTCCCCGGCGCAGTGGCAATAAATAGCACTTTAAAAGTATATATATATATATATAGTCATTTTTATTAAAGAAAGAAAAAAAGTTTTTTTCCGGTATGCATGGTGATGACCTAAAACCAACAGTCCTCCGTTTATCATACAATTAAAGAATTCTCCTCCCAAACTCTGCCTCTCATAGAAAAGATAGATTGGTCAGGATTCCATTAAGCACGAGGCAATCGTCATTTGAACATAATTCACCATAAATTATGTCAAGTCGTTCCACTTCCTTCCTAAAGTCTTAAATTTTTTTAATAATATTACGAAACCCTCCTTTTGTCTGCTCCGTTTAGACTCCATTTTCTAGAGCTTTTTCTTAAGTTTTGTTTGACCATATGCCCCAGGGTTTCTTCCATCCAATCACTTTTCGCAAAGTCCAAGAAATTGATGGATTTGTCCACAATATTCCCGAATTGAAAACATGATTGATATCTTACTAGAATTGCTTTAATGGAAGTATAAAGGAGCAGAGCAGACAATGATTATAACTTCGTTTATTTATGTGACCATACTATGGCACTGTTACATTCCCATGACAACAGTACTCTATCTAATCTTTGTCTAGGTAAGCCATTCAACCATGTGAATTTGTTGCCAAAATATCACGCATCCGGCAAATTGCAACCATCTTCACTGCTCCACATAGAAGATTCCATGCAACGACTCCCCCCCAACTTTGTTTGTTTCCCTACTGTGAAAAATCGCTTGGGAATCGCTAATAACCATCCATGGTGTCTTCCTTTCATGTACATTTAGCATAAACTGGGCAACACTCCATTTTTGTTGGATCGAAACAACAGAGCATGTCAAGAGAACAACAAGATCAAAACCTGATGCAACTTAACAAAGAACACTTTTAACCATAATATGCACTGTCTTCTACTCTGTGAAGCGTACAAAAGTATGCGCAATTTAACTTTTCCCAACAAGCGATTCTATAACACGATTTGGTACCTAAGGTTAGATGAAGTAACCTCTCACCCTTATTCGAATTAAGTGAGTAAAATCTAAAACAATAACATGAGTACTCCCATAATTATGGAAAGCAAGGTTTATATAATCTGCATAATTTACAAATTAATCTAAAATTGCTTCGAGTTTCCAATGTCCCATAAATACTATTATGTGCCAAGCATTGTAAAGGGCTAGAACCAATGGATTTTACGCTCAGTAATCATTTGAGTTCGACTCTTTAGGTTGAAGTAACAAAATTCAAGAAATTAAGTGCATAGAATTTGGATAACTTAAGAAGATTTGATGATGTGGTCTTAAAGTAAGGATTATTGAACTAACTTGTTTGCTTTCGACCTTTTGCAAAAAAAAAAAAAAAAAAAAAGCTCATGCACTTAAAAGAGGCTTACCATGGATCTAGATGTAGAGGAGCCCATGAGAAAAATCCATGAATAGGACGACTCATCTCAATCATTAACCATCCATATTATATGACAAACATCATCAATAGCATAACTTTATAAATACATAAGAGCTCCTCCTCGTTCAAGATAATTCAAAAATTCAAAGATTCGGAAAAATGTTGTCGTGTTGTCATACTACCATAGTGAAAGATCAAATAGATCTCAAAGGAAAGAACACATTGCCTCTCATAAAAAATAGTGAGGTCAATACTCTATTGTTCCTCTACCTATCACATGTAATCTCAAGCTCACTAAAACTATCAGTTCTTCCTCCCTTGTCTATTTCTCTAAGTCATCTCCATGTGTTATTACTATGTCACTCCTCTAAGGTCATGTGAAACGTGAGACTTACGCCGTACACACATAACCAGTGTAACTATATTCCCTCATCTATAGACATTAATCACTTCATCACAAGTATCACAATCATTATGTGATTACTTCTTGTCATTGTCATATTGTACAAACTTTTAACAAATGCATTGCTTATTCTAATAAGGTTATGCTTTTGAATAAATGGTAAATGGATATTGTTTCATATGAATTTCTTTATTTTTTAAATTAAATATTTAGACCTTTCAATCTTATTTAAAAATATATATATTTAGACTCCTTATGACCATTTTACCTTTAATTCTTTTCTTCTTTTTTAACTTTCAGTTTTTTTTAAATTATTTATCTAAAAACAAAATGATAAAATAAGATTTAAAAACACATTTTCTAAAGATTTTAAAGGTCTAAAAGTTTGATCTTAGAGATAAAAGATTAAATTCACATAAAATAAACATAAAGGAGTTTTTGCAATTTACCCTTCACTTTTTTTTTTTCTTTTTACCATTTCATCAATTAGATTGCTTATATTGGCCATTTTTTTCTTAGCCATCAAGTAGGTCGTTCGAATTATTTAAACTATAATAATTACATTTATTAAATTGTTGAATCTATCAAGATGCCTTCCGCACGGAGTAGGCCCTGGGAATATTATGTATTAGGAAAATACAAAATATCGTAATAATGACAACATGCGGTTTTTTAGATACTAATTCCCAAAGGGTTTCAGGATGAGCGAGGAGCAACACCACTTGCTGTACACCGTAAAAATTGGTTTGGAAAATTTTGGAACCAGACTCCCACCATAATGCCCATTCCGATACCAATTGAACCACGTAGGTCATGATATATTCCATGGTCTGACATTTTTCAAGTAGCAGAAAATAAAATGTAAATTATGTTTTTCTTTTTATCACATTGTATGTAGCATTTGACATGACAAAACTCTGGAACTTGCAAATATATACATAAAAAATATTGGTTAAGTATAGAAAATTTTCATAAATTTTTTAAATATACTTTAAGTTCTTCATAACTTCTAAAAAGCATACATTTATATTAGTGGCCACTTAATAAACCCAAGCCTACTATTGAAAAAACAATGTCATGTGATTAAACAAAAACCCTAGCTGATGGGAATCAAATCATGACCATTACAACTTTCTTTGAGGCAAGAATTAAATCACAAGAGTCAGAGGTGGACACCTGGCTAGTGGCTTACCTTTTGGACCGACCTCAAAGCCAGTGGTGCAGAAGATAAGCTGGCCACCAAGGTCGATGGCTTTGCCTCTAAGGCCAGCCATCAAGGGCGGAGGCATTAAACACCAAGGTCGGTACCCTTCCCTCCTAAGCTGATAGCCTTCATACTTCCAAAGTTGGTGGCCTCCTTTGCCAAAGCCAACGACTTATGTATTTCAATCGATTAAGTTTGTGGCTTTTTAAGTTTTGTTCTTCTTTTCCTATAAATAGGATTGCAATGTAAGAATGAGGGACTTTTCGAACATTTGAGAATTATATAGTGAAGCTTATTCTTCATTTTACTCTTATCAATCCATTGGATTGTGGCAAGTGACGGTATTAGATTGTTGTGCATCATATCAATAAATTCATACTAAGACTATTCTCTTGCTGGTGCGTCATATCCGATAAGGGTTTAGGTTTATTTTATGTTTTGTTCGTTATTTGATTGTTAGAATCAATTACTGTAGATTGTGGTCTCGAAACTGGGATTATTTGATTATATCGTAGTTTGAGGCACATCATCTTTTGGTATTAGAGCTTAGATTGACAAAAGGGATTGTGACTATTGAAATTCCATTGAGAAATTAGGGTTTTGATATTATGAAATTGTGTTGCGATTGGTTGAGGTTGAATCAGGATTGAACACTAGTTGTCAATTTGGTTGTGTTGTTGCTATGTGTGATTGAATTAGGGATTTGTTCCTTGATATTGTTAGTGGATTGAAAATTAAGGTTTTCTTTTGTAATTGTTGTTGTGGGTTGTGTGATTCTATTGTCATAGGTTGTGGATTATATTGTTAGATTGATTAATAGAATCAGGGTTGGTTGTTGTTGTTGTTGTTGTTGTTTATGTATCTTGGTTGTATTGCCGTTGTGCTAGAGCATTGAAGTTAGAGATTGAGCGAAGGTTGTAATTAGATTGTGCCAATTGGGGATTATTATAGTGAGTGAGTGTGACTTTTGAATTCTGTGTTAAGATTGCAATTTCTATGAAGCATGTCGAATAACAGTGTTAATGGGGGAACTGAGAATGAGGCCAACAGTTAAGTTGGAGGAAGAGTACATGGTTGTTGTGCTGTAGGAGGTGGGAGAACTTTGAAAGAACAATTGCAAGATCTAACCACTGTGATTGCTAACTTCACCACTAAGGACGATCAGATGACCTTATCCCAACAGCCAGTGGCAAATCCATAGACACCCCCACCTTAGGTAACCCTTAATGCTATGGGTAGAGAAGGATTTTTAAGAGGAAATAGGGGTAGACAAGTTGGAAGAGAGTATCAAGCTTACAGGGAGGAAAGGGATGACAATTTTGAAGATGAGGTTTATCCTAACCACGAGTTCAAGCCGCCTGGGGATCTGGAATATGTAAAATTGCATATGCCTTCATTTGCTAGAAGGAGGTCTACAGAGGATTACCTTGACGGGAGGATAAGGTAGAAGGACTCTTTGAGTGCTATGAGATCAATGACCATACTCAAGTTTGTCTGGCAGCAGTCGAGTTTATGAGTTATGTAGCATTGTGTGGAAGAACCTTGTAGCCAATAGGAGGAGAGATGGTGATGCTAAGATTCATACTTGGTAGGAGATGAAAAGGGTGCTAAGGAAGAGACTTTTTACAGAGCATTACAAGCATGAACTATTCATGTGTCTCTAGACATTAAGACAGGGATGTAAAACTGTGAACAAACATGTCCAAGAATTTGAGGCACTCAAGATTCGTTGTGGAACCATTGAACATCCTAAGCAAACTATGGCACGATTTATGTCAAGGCTAAAATATGAGATTGCCTATATAGTGGAACTACAGTAGTATGACACACTTGATAAGGCCATCCAGTTGGCCTTAAAAGTTAAGAGACAAAGGCATTCTAATCCGTATAGAGCATCGAGTAATAGGTATGAATCCACTACTCAGCTATATGGGTCAAATAGTCAGCAGGTTGAAAAAAGAGGAATTGATAAGATTGTGGAAGCGAATGCAGCTGTTACTAATATTAGAAGGGAGAAGGAAATTTCTAGAAAGAGGAAAGCAGTTACTAAGGTAGACATAAGACAAACAGTACTAGGTTCATCAAGTGGGAAGACTCGTCAAACCTAATGCTTCAAATGTATGGGCTTTGGATACATAGCTGCTCAATATCCCAACAAAAGGGTGATGACTGCTATAGAGGTGGAAAGTGAGGATGGCAAGGAAGAGATACTTGAGCCAATAGATTTATCAATAGTGCTAAAGGAATATTATGAGGATCTAAATGCTGAGGTACATGAGGACGTAGGCAATGATCAATATCTGGCTATTAATGTGTTGCACAAGGTAATGACTACATCTCCAAATATTGAGGACGTATAAAGAGAAAACCTATTCCATATTCCCTGCAACGTCCAAGGTAATCTTTGTACTCTTCTTACAAGTTGCACCAATGTTATAGTTGCTGCATTAGTGAATAAATTGCAACTAGTCACTACACCACATCCTAAGCCCTATGAATTACACTAGTTGAGTGAACGAGACAGTCTGCATGTCACTTAGAGGATTAAGGTTCCAATCATCATAGGGAAAAAGTACCGGGATGAAGTTGATTGCGATGTTCTCCCTATGTGCGCATCACATATATTACTGGATAAGCCTTGGTTATTTGATAGAAGAGTGTTGCATGATGGGTTTAGAAACACCTATGTGTTTCAAAAGGATGGTAAACGGGTCGTTTTAAGTCCTATGTCACCAATTGAGGTGCACAAAGCCTAGGAGCAGATCAATAAAGCCACTAAAAGGAAGTCCTTATTAGTGAATAAGAAAGGACTAGGAGGCGACCTGAATAGAGTGGTGCAGTTACAAGAAATTTAGAAGTCTTTAGGGTAACCACAACTTCAAGATAACAAACATTTGCAAACCAAAATTTTTAGTCTAGGGGATTTTCAGAAATTTGCATCTAAAACAAATGAACCATCACATTTGATGACAAATCTTCCACAAGTCCGAGGAGATGGTGGGAATCAAATCACGACCATTATAACTTTCTTTGACGCAAGAATCAAATCACAAGAGCTGGAGGTAGACATCTTTAGGCTGGCCATAAAGGCCGATGACTTACCTTTTGGACTGGCCTTAAAGCCGACGGTGTAGAGATAAGTCGGCCACCAAAGCCGACGGCTTTGCCTCTAAGGTCGGTGGCCTTCTTTGCCAAAGCCGGCAGTTTATGTATTTCAGCCGATTGAGTTTGTGGCTTTTCGAGTTTTTCTTTTCTTTTCCTATAAATAGGATTGCAATGTAAGAATGAAGGACTTTTTGAACATTTGAGAATTATATAGTGAAGCTTGTTCTTCATTTTACTCTAATCAATCTGTTAGATTGTGGCGAGTGACAGTGTTGGATTGTTGTACGTCATATCAACAAATCCATACTAAGACTACTCTCTTACTGATGCGTTATATCTGGTAAGGGTTTAGGTTTATTTTATGTTTTGTTCGTTATTTGATTGTTGGAATCGATTACTGTGGATTGTTGCCTTGGAACTGGGATTATTTGATTATATTGTAGTTTGAGGCACATCATTAGCTCCAAAGATTGTTCTAGACCCTTGCATGTAAATTCCTCTTTCTCTCTCTCCTCACTTGATGTGCAACCAAGGTAATTATATAAACCCTAGCCATCTCTCTATCCTCTTTGTGTTTTAGTGTTGACACTCAATATTGTTTAATTATCTACTTCTAATCTAAGTATTTGTGGTGCTTATGTGTGAGGTACTCAAAGTGCGAGATCATAGCCTGTTTTACCAAAGCTAGGCTCCCAAAAAATGCATGAGGTACCTTTATCTTACAGGGGTTGTAAGATGTTTACTTTTCTATTCTTTCTTCTTCATTTATGGTCAATGATGAATAAAGTGTAAGAGCACCATAATCAGTACAAGAAACTACTTTTTTCCACTTAAAGTTAGTTATAATAGTTAATTGTTTGCTATGCTACCTGTATAGATACTATGTATACTCATTGTATAGATATTTTGTAAGTACAAATATTATATCATATAGTCTTTATGCCGAAGTGGTGCATATGTGATCCTCTTATTCTTGTGTGTAACAATATGCCCCAAAATATCATTAAAGTTTTAAACTATCACATTTTATGATCCTTGTAATATTAGAGGTGAAGGAAGGCATGCATCTATTTTTATAAGTTATATGTAAAATCTTAAAAATTTCGAAAAACTATATAAAAAATTAATGAAAATAAATAGAATAATAAATTCTCCGAAACACAATTTTTAAACAATATTAGGTTAAATAATAAAAATAATTTAATTTATAGATCTAGGAACATCAAATGAAAATTTAGAGTGAATATTTATATTCAGGATAATTAGATTAGCTAGACATAAGCTTTCGTAATAAAATGCTAAAAATATAAAATTTAAAGATTTTTTGTATGCAAGAAAAATATTAAAATAGAGACATTCAGAATATAAAATATAATCAAAATATAATATAATATATATTCATAACTAAAAAAAAAACACGTCCGACCAAACGCGACATTAACAGCAATAGGGGAGGCATGACAAGCTGTCACACCCATCACGTCGCCGAACAACTCCCCAACTGTCTCGTCCCTCATTCCCTCTTTCTTCCTTTTTCTTTTTCTTTTCTTCTTCTTCTTCTTCCAGCCACACTTTCTCTTTCTTTCTTTACTTTTTCTTTTCTTCTTCTTCTTCTTCTTCTAGACGACCTGTGCAGCTTCCCCTTCCTTCCTTCTTCTTCCCCATCGTTTTCATACTCCCTGGCGTGGTGCTGTTTCCCCCTTCGTCACTCTCTCCATCACATCTTTTTTCCACTCCAACTCTGACCATGGCAGCGACCGTGGCGACCTCGACCACAATAGCAAAGGCTCAACAACAACGACGACAGCAACACCCAACCGAAGGAGAAGAGTGGAGATGCGTTATAGATATGGTGTTTGATGTGTGGGTGTGTGGGTATGCAAGGAATAATGACCGGTAGCTACCCAACAACGGCAAAGCGACGACAACCATAGCCGCAACAACAGCGACAACAGCAGCAATGACAACCCCAACCATGGCAACAGCAGTGACCATGATCCCAATAGCAACAACAACAATGATCCTAACGGCAGTAGCAATGACGACTCCAACAGCGGCAGCAACCATGACCATAACAACAACAGCAATAGCAACAGCGAAAACATCCATAAAAATAGTAGTAGCAACGATGACAACAGTGGCAATGATGACCACGACCACAGCAATGGTGACTCCAATAGTGGCAGCAACAATGATCATGATGACAACAGCAACAGCAGCAACATCAACGGTAACAACGACAGCAACCATGAAGACAAGTGAGGGAAGAGGATGAGAAAAGGGCGTGTGTGTGTGAGGATGTGTGTGTGCAGTGAAGGATGGTGTACGTGCGGGTGAAGGTATAGTGTGTATGAGAATGTGTGTGTGCGAGTGAAAGACGTAGGTGTGTGTGAGAGTATGTGGGTGTGTGTGAATGAAGGCTGTGTATGTGTGTGTGTGTGTGGAGGAAGATGTGTATGTGTTTGTGCAAGTGAAGGACGTGTGTGTGTGGGTGTGTGTGGCGGTGTGCGTGAATGAGGAGGTGTGTGAGTGTGTGCATGAATGAAGATGCGTATGTGTGTGTGTGTGAAGGAAGATGTGTATGTGTGTGTGCGTGAATGGAGATGTGTAAGTGTGTGTGCAGTGAAGGATGGTGTGCGTGCGGGTGAAGGTATAGTGTGTATGAGAATGTGTGTGTGCGAGTGAAAGACATAGGTGTGTGTGAATGAAGGTTGTGTATGTGTGTGTGTGTGTGGAGGAAGATGTGTATGTGTTTGTGCAAGTG
This sequence comes from Laguncularia racemosa, assembly GCA_037954665.1. Taxonomy (NCBI): domain Eukaryota; kingdom Viridiplantae; phylum Streptophyta; class Magnoliopsida; order Myrtales; family Combretaceae; genus Laguncularia; species Laguncularia racemosa. The sequence continues at coordinate 6,390,491 of JBBMOL010000004.1, forward strand.
AAGGACGTGTGTGTGTGGGTGTGCATGGCGGTGTGCGTGAATGAGGAGGTGTATGTGAGTGTGTGCATGAATGAAGATGCGTATGTGTGTGTGTGTGAAGGAAGATGTGTATGTGTGTGTGCGTGAATGGAGATGTGTAAGTGTGTGTGCGTGAATGAGGATGTGTATGTGAGTGTGTATAAATGAAGGACATGTATGTGTGTGTGTGAATGAAGGTGTGTAGTGTATGTGAAGATATGGGTATGTGACAGTGGGTGGTGTGTCTATAGGAATGTATGTGTATGTGTGGGAAAGGAGGAGGCAAGTGCATAGTGTGTGTGAGGATGTGCGTATGCGTATTGAAATGGTGTGAGGTGTGTGTACGAATGTATGTATGTGTAGATGATGGTGTATAGTGTGTGTGCAAGGATATGTATGTGTGTGTGGGGGAATGAAAGTGTGTAGTGTATGTGAAGATGGTGTATGTGACAGTGGGTGTGATGTATATGGTGATATGTGTATGTGTGGTTGAAGGGATGTGGTGTGTGTAAGGATGTGTGTATGTGTGGGAGATAGTGTGTAGCGTGTGAGGGTATGTGTATGTGTAAAGAAGGAGAAACCATGTGTGTGTAATGCTTGTGAGTATGTGCGTATGTGCATGAGGTGATGTAGGGTATACGGTATGTGTATGTGGGTATAAGCATGTGTGTGTATAAAGGTGTGGTGTATGTGGAATGTGTGTGTGTAGGATGATATGTGGCATGTGTGGAGGGAGTGTATGCATATAGATGGTATGCGGTAGATGTGGTTTGTGTGTGTGTATATATGGATGCCATGTAGTGTGTGAGGGTATGTATGTGTATGGAAGGTGTGGGATGTGTGGAGTATATATGTGGTTGTATGAAAGGTGTGGGGTGTGCGGTACTAGTGTGTATATGGATGGTGTGTATGGAGTATGTAGCATATGTATATATATGGAAGACGTATGGTGTGTAGGTATGTATATATGTATAAAGAAGGAGTGGTATGTGGGGGTATGTATGTGCATGTGTGAAATAGTGTATGGTGTATGGACATGTGTGTGTGTAAGTATGGAAGTTGAGGATGATGTTTTTAGGATATGTATGTATGAGTATGAGATAATGAGTAGAGTTTGAACATGTATGTGTGGGTATGGAAGGTGAATATAGTGGGTGTCTATGTATTGGTGGTGTAAGGCGTATGTGGAGTATGTGTGTAAATGTATGAGATGGCATGTGGTGTGGGTACGTATATGTGTGTAAGAGATGATGTATGGTTTGGGTATGTGAGTATGTATATAGAAGGTATGTAATGTGTGTAGAGTATGAGGGTAAGTATGTATTGTTAGTGTGAGGTATAAGTGGAGTATAAGCGTATGTATATGTTGGTGGTGTAGAACATGTGTGGAGTATGTGTGTATGTATGCACTAGTAGTGTGTGTGTGCATGTGGACTTGAGGAGAAAAGAGGATAATAACTTACAGTTGTCGATGTGTGTAATTTTGTGTATCGTATGGTTATGTGTATGTATATATAGGTACGTACGTCGTGTGTGAAGTGTGTATGTATATGGATAGGAGTATGCTGATGTGCACGTGGTGTGTGGGAAAGGTTGGTGTATGTATGGTAATGGAAGCGTAAGTGAGGATAAAAACCAGTAGAAAGTATGAGGAACCCCGTAGGTGGAAACATCAACAAAGAAGAGAAGAAAGAAGATGATGCAAAACCTTTAAGGACTACTGAACCCTGCGGGTTATCTTATAAGTAAATCGCTTGAAGATATTAGAGACAATTAGATAAATGAAAGGTTCAAAGATGCTTCATGGACAAGAGAAGTTTCTATGATGGTATAGATAGGGAAGGGAATGATTTAAGCAACATCCAAGATGCCTAGGGGATATTTAGGATGAAATGGATTTCATAAAGGAATGTTCAAAGGTTGTCAAGGAAGATCGTTCCTTCTGGAACCTTGTATCAGAATCACGTTGAAGAAGTGTTCAATGTTCAAATCTTGTTTACCTAAAGTTCTTTAAGGAGGAAACTTCACGCTTTGCCATCAAACGCAAGATGAGCAAAGTACACATATCAGGAGCTGGAAGGCTACCAAAGTCAAGTGGAGATGTAGCTTTCTATGATTAGGTTAAGGAAGCATCGCAAAAGGACACTGATTTCAAGAGGAACACCAAGAGGTTACTCGCTAGAATCGCTCGACTCTGGTTAGGACTACGACAACCCTAAACAGGTGATTGCAAAACTTAATGATATGCTACCATGATGTGTTGTATGTTGATTGCTATGCATGTGAAATTTGTTGTTTGTTGTGTTTGCAATTTAATATGATTATTGCTGAGTTGAGTCATAATGAGGATTGATGAGTTAGGGAAAAAGTCATAAAGAATATAAAGGATGGTATAGTCTGAAGGTTTAGATGTCATTACCGTAACAATAGCACTTAGCACCATATTGCTAGTGCTATTACCACAAGTCTGACCCATGATTCAAAATTGTTTTCTTCAAATCAAACCAAATTATAGAAACCTAGCTTTTCCTTCTATAGCTACCAAATAGGTGCTTAGTTGGAATAGGGCCTATAGATGTCATTATGTACACATGTCAAAGTTGGTTCCTGAATGTGTATATATACTTAGGCAAACTTATTTTCCTATTATATCTACACAATACACTCACGAACCCAATTATACAAATCATGAGTGAAGTCTTGATTTTATAACTCAACAGTCCTATTTTCTTACCCTCATAAGTACGTAAGGGAAGGTAGCTAGTGAATTGTCCTTAATTAAAGATGTATCACGAACATATATATATGTGTAGATATATATATATATATACATATATTATATACAAATGTCTTGAGGACATAAAAAAGGATATACGAGATGACTTTATTGGCTCTCGAAAGTGAGAATGACAGAGCACTTGAAAAGTACGATGACATAAAGGTGCTAGAGATGATGTTGTAAATCAACCCTGAGTGATTGGTTTGACATTTAAGACAAATGACACAAAGGTGTCAGATATGATGATTGTAAATCAACCCCGAGTTGGTGGTTTGACATTTAAGAGAAATGGTATAAAGAGGTGCCAAGTTAATTTAACCTGTTGTAAAACTGGATAAGTCTATATCCACGGGGTCTGGGTTCAATGTCTATCTTGAGTGATAAGAAAGGCATGATCTGTGCTTGTTGTGATGAGTGTGAAATGAAATGCTTGGTAGTTACTTCATTGTTTGAATGAAAATTGATTGTGATTGTATATGTTGTTTGATCATCTTAAATCAATTATTTAAGAAAGTGGACCTGATTAAAACCCGACATGCATTTCCACAAGACATTGCATGAGATTGAAGGTCATCATTGCTACAGGATGCGTCAGAAGTGATCAAGAGGATCACTGTTCCTCCAAATGCAAACTAAGTGATTAGGGGATTGTCGTGCCTTAATGGTTCCAAGTCCGGCTTGTCCTTGAGGGTTTTGCTCTGTCTGGTGCAGAAAGGCACGGGAGCGTTCACTATTGAGCTAAGAAGATATCATAATTAACAAAGTAATAAGATAAAAAACCAGGTAATGACCTGGGCACTGATAGTGGCTTTGGGATCCCCAACTCAAGGTTAAGGGGGGCGTAAACCCTAGACTTCACGTCGGTTACCGGAAGACCACATGAGATGCTGCATTCATATGGTTGCTCATGCATAGCATATATTTTAATAACTTAATTCGATATTGCTTGTGTGTACGTAGCATTGAAAGTGTTACCATCCCTTTCACTAAGCTATAGTGTGCTCACCTCACTACAGTCTCTTTTGCAGGTAGCGATTACGAAAGTTCGGGATGGGATAAGATGTGAAGTGTTGAGAGTTTTGGAAAGACTAGAACAATAAAGTAAAAATTGTGAATGATAGATTTACGTAGATAAAATGTTAGGAACCCCTGTGTAAATAGAATTTGAAATTGAGAAAATTAAGGTTTATCCTATTTTACTGATTGGTGAGGGATACTGATTCTCTACGATCATGATTAACCATGAAATACGAGATCTATAGTTGTATTTTATTATATAATTATATGCAATTTGACTAGTTATAAATGTAATTAACTAGTTAGAGTCTTACGATCTTTAAGTTGTAAAACGGTTATCATGTAATGAGTGCACACGTGCCATAATGATCTTAGTGGAAACTTCTAGACTCCCTTTTGGAGAGTGACATTATGAGGGAGTGAAGTTATAATTTAAAAGTATAAAAAGGATTATAAAGTTATATTCAATCATCAAAAAGAAAAGTAATAATAATAATAATAATGCATCCGCATCTTATGTGCACGAGGCATGAGTTGTCCACAAAGGTGATACCTAAGTGGAGCCTTGGCCATATTAAAGGGTGGGCTAATAACAAGCAACAACTCAGAACCATATTCTCATTAGAGCTGGTGGAATATAACTGTCATCTGAGCTGGTGGCATATAATTGTCATTCATCAACACCTCTTCCCTTCAGTTTGCTACACATTTATTCAGGTAGGGAACATCATGTACAGAATATTATAAAGAGCACTAGGACGTACAACCTTGTGTGGGCACTGTTTTAGGACATGTTGAGCTCACAGAAAGATTTAATATCTCTCCATTATTATTCTGTCATTCTTTGAGGTACAGAGTTTCATTGACGACAGTTGGCTTTTTATGTGAATGTGTTCTTTTCTAGTATTTATTTGCTATGTTTTTCTCTTCTAAAGACTTACATACCTGGTTGGTGATAATTTTTATGTAAAGGGTTGCTTTTAGATTGGAAGAAGCTTTGTCCGGACTTGTACGGATATCTACATAAAATCCCGTCAAAAATAACGGAAGATTCTGTGGTTCCGTTGAACAGAAAATTATCCATTTGATCAAAACTGTTCTGTGTAGTGCAACACCGTTTTTTTTTTTTTTTTTCTTGAATTAAGTATTAATGTGGTCAATACTCTGATTTAAGCTTTGTAAAATATTTTATTTAGGATCCACAATAGATATGTTAATAAATAAGATGAACCAAGGCAAGCGCCATGACAGTACATAGATTATAACTAAAGTGAAATAAAATGAGATGTTGCCGCTCTAGGCATGAAGCGAAACAAAATCTCACCATTTCGTTGTAGCTTGCCATGCAAAAACCAAAATGTTCGCTGTAAATCTTACAGCAATTGTCCAAAAAGAAAGAAAGTAGTGAAGGCTTAAATTCACAGCACTTGGTGAATGAAATTCCCGCTTTTCTCAACTACTCCGCCACTCCACCAAGCCTTTTAAAAGGTAAACAAAACACACAAGATCCATCTTTCGTTTCAATTAATGTGCATGAAGTCGGGGTCTCTTTCATTTGAAACCTTTTCCATTTCCTATGTTCGTCCAAACTCCAACAATCTCAACAAAAACTCCAATTTGATGTATATATTTTCTCTATTTTTTATGTATTTAAAACTCACCAATTTCAATAAAATAAAAATATTAAGTTAATCTACACACAAAATAAACCCAGAGTAAATTTTTCCATTATTTTCCCAATTAATGTAATATTTTTAATTCATTTTACAAAACGACCTGCTTATATTTGTATTTCTATGACCAATTCGTGTATTATATAATGGTGATAAATTATATTAGTTCTATAAATCAAATCCTGACACCTAATTAAGAATGTCTAGCTCAATTAACAGATTTTGTCCTATATGATGCTCAAAAGCCTAATTTTCTATTAATTATCCATTAGGGTTTTAGGTTAACTAAGTTCTTAATTCAATGAGCTTGAAATAAAATTAATTGACAAACACTACTCAAAACTACTTCCCTTTAGGGGTGAGAAAAAAAAAAATCAACCAAACCAAGCTAATCCATAAACCAAACCAAAACTATGATTTTTTTTTTCCAATTTGGTTTGAAAATTTTTTAATTTAAACTAAACAAAAAATTTATGGTGTGTTTGGAGGGGTAACTCATGCCAAATCGTAAAGCCGAACCAAACCATTTTGAAAAAAAAAATATTTATTTGTAATTAAACAAAAATTATGCTATTATAACATAATATTTAAAAGAATTTTAACTTACATTTATTGAATAGTAAATGTATTTAAATTTTATGACCGTAATTTAGCAAATATGTATATAAGTTAACTCAAAATTTATTTTATATGCTAACTTGAGAAATAAATTAGTTATATTACTTATCTTAAATATTTCAGTTTATTAAACATTAACTTTATCATTATCTTATATGATATCAATATATGTTATTATTAAATGAATTTGGTATTACTCATGTAATGTTCTAGAACTCGAGACGAGTACAACCCACTACATGTCGCCATTATGTGAACGTGAAGGCTAAGACACCACAAACCTTCAACATTTATTTTCAAATCTCCATAATGATAAATACAATCATTTTCTAAGTACAAGAAGTTAGAAAGGGTATGTATCCTTAGAAATACATCATAAACAGTGTCCTCAAATTATTACAGCAAAAATGTTTAAAAACTTAAATACAACAACAGTTTAAGATTAACTTAATAGGAATATTCAATATTTATCCTTCCGCCTCCACAATGGTCTCATCATATCCTACCACTTCCCTATGGTACCTACAACTAAAAATGAGTCCCACGAGAAGTGAGCTAATGCTCAGCACAATATATACCTACACACATGATGGGTGTCAAATCCAACAAAAATAAAACCTACTCCTAGACAATTATATGATTTGCATATAGTGGTGAGTAGGGTCGAATCCACAGGGATTGGTTAAAGATATTTCTATTCAAAGGGCATAAAGATGAAAAGAAAACGAGGGGGGGTTTTGTTTATGAATCAAAATAAAGTCGAAGCAAGATAATAGAATCATATATTGATAAAAGCCTAGCCAAAGGAATCAAGATAGTTTAATTCAAGGAATTGATCATCGATGCAAATGTTTTCTATTCTTATTCCTAGATAAACTGGTTATGGTTATTAACAAGCTCTAACAACCTATCTCTCCGTACTTCCTCGATAACCAAGAGAAGCTCTTTGATTATTTCTCTTATTGATTAGATAACCCCAGACAAGAGCTTAGGATTTAATCTACCAATAGCATTAAAAACTAGAAAGACCACCAATTCATGCCAGTAGATTATAAGATAACCTATTTAAACATGATCACACACCTCCATAACATGAATTCGATCATCTATTTTATAATCAAACATGTTATTGTGTCACTGAGACTAGAACAATCAAACAATTACGGATTTGACGTGCTAGTTGACAATATATTAACTTGCTAATTGAGTAGAAGAGCTCTATTCATACCAATCAACAAAGATAATAATAACAAAACGATCAGAAGATATATGAATATCCGAAAACAACGAATAGATTAAATACAAGTCAATTAGACCTCACAATTCGTGGAGAATTAAACATCTATGACCCTTTGGCTAGAAAAGTAGCTTAGCTACTCATGTTCATCAACAAAACGAAAATAAAAAGTAGAAACATGATGAACCCGGTTGCCTGCTCTGCCTCCAAGATGGTCCAAGGTTCTTCAAGATCCAAAGATTCCAGATTAAAGATTAAAAAGTTGCCCTCACCCTCTAGGGTTGGTTCTATTTATATTGTTAGAGGGATGGCATGTGATCTTTTGCTAGCAAGATACGAAAATATCTTTCATTTTCCAAGTAGATTTCGAGAAGTGAATCTTCGTCTGCCTGGCACGCCCTACCACACGGTCATGGGTCAAGCCGTGCCTTCCTCTGTGCATAATTCACGTATCATCTTTCGTGTCCAGTGTGTAGTACGGCTCCACCCACGGCTAGATTTTCAACCGTGCCTTCCTCTGTGCATGGTCTACAAGTCTTCATCCTTGTCCAGTGTGTACCACGGTTTACACCACGGCTAGATCCTAGGCCGTGTCATCCTCTGTCAAAGTTCCACAATTTCTTCTCCTTGGCACGTCTAGCTTCCACCATGGCTCCAAGCACGGTTTCTCCCACGGCTTCCACCACGGCCGTGCCCTAAGCCGTGTCTCTCTCTGTTGAAAGTCCACATTTCCGCCTTCTTGTCCAGTGTGTAACACGGTTTGCACCATGGCCGTGCCTCCAACCGTGCTTCCCCCTAGGCAGATACACGGCTGTGTACTTCAACCGTGTATCTTCCTGTTGATTCAAAACCAAGTACACGGCCGTGTACTTCAATTACACACCCATGTACTTCCCTCCAGCGGTGTAAATCCTTGTCTTTGAACCAAGTTGTAGATGACTTCTCTAATTTACTTGAATTGGCACCCTTGATTCCATTTAACCTGATTTATCACCATAATAGAATTAAGTACCATCTCCTTATGATTTCTATAAAATCAATAATGAATTAGCACAATTTATACTATAAAGATTAAGTATAAAATGGCTCTATCAAATTCCCCCACACTTAAACTCTTGCTTGTCCTCAAGCAATTGAATCAAATCAATTGAGAAATCTGTCATAGATTATACAAACTTTCTTTTCATCATTCCAAGCATCTATTCATTTGTAATTCATGACTTGTAATTTTAATGTCTACTACTTCAACCAAACTGGTTTCCTGTGATCAAATTACCATGAACAAAATTTAATAGCTAATCTAAACAAAACAAACTTTAATCCTCATTTTTAGCAAAAGAATTTTTATTCCAAAAGTAAATACTTAATCCACTAAGGAAAAACACCCAATTAAACTTCATTGGATATTATCAAGCATATAATCCTTGCAGTATAAAGTAAAAGCATATGGTATAAGCTCTTTGCTAGATATTCTCCCTTTTATACATCTTCGTTTTATTCAATGAATGTTTAAATTCATGTTCTTTTGATTTATTCAAGCATCTATTTTGACGGGTTTTTGCCCGCTTCTTTTCATGAACTTTTGCCTTTTTCGCCCTTATCGTTATAGTGAGTTCATTGAGTCGGCAACATCCCGAGCTCATCACTCAAGTGACCGGGTTTTGAGATACCCCTACGGACTCTTCCTCACTCTAACATTCAAGTTTGAATACTCTTAACTCAATTAGTTGAATCATTGGAGTAATGGCTATGCTTGATTCTTTTTTTTTTTTTCACTAAGTGTTATGATTGCTTTACAAACAACTTCAAAGAGTATACAGTAGCTAATATAACCTAGAAGTAAACTTGTTTATTTTTCACTTAGGGACTCGACTTACTTTTAGACTTCCAATTCTAAAGCTAAATACAAGGTAAATTTGTTTCTTAAAGATTTCACTACTTAATTTTAACCATGTATTCTAATCACAGCAGTGGGTGAGTAAAACATTTGAACAAGTCAATTTCACATTTTGTAGATGCTTATTACAACATTTAGTACAATCTCCAGATGTCATGATAATTTTTGAAAAATTTTTAGCTTAAAATTGCTTAAGGACAAACATTCAGAGTATAAGTTAGTTCTCTATTCTCTATATTTTATTATCCCCTCCCCCACACTTAGCTTGAACAGTGTCCTCACTGTTCCAAATTCAACACAATAAAAGAGGAATGAACAACTCAAGGAACATTAGAGGATAAGAGAAAGGAAATACTGGTACTTCCCTGGTATTGGAGTTCTCCCCTTAAGCTTTAGAAAGTGTCATCTGATTATGTGTATCCTTGCTGCAGCTGATCCAAAGATTTCAAAACTACCCGAAAATCACAACAAAACTAAAACTAAAATAAAACAAAACTAAAGCAAAACAAACTAAAAATTTTTTTTTTTTTTGACATGGGTTGCCTCCCATGAAGCGCCTTTCTTTAACGTCTTTGGCTAGACGTTCCTGTAATCAATCACAATACTCGGGGTGAGTTAAGCTGGTTTCTTCAATATTACATACTTGAAATCTTTCATAGAAAAGTTTCAAGCGATGACCATTAACTTTAAAGGTCTTACCAGTTTCAAGGCTGGAGATCTCAACTGCACCATGTGAAAATATGTTAGTGATAACAAAAGGACCAATCCACCGTGATTGTAGTTTGCCAGGAAACAACTTCAATCGAGAATGGTAAAGTAATACTTTTTGACCTATAGAAAAATTCTTTCGGGAAATCATTTGATCATGAAAATCTTTTGTTTTTTCCTTGTAGATTTTAGTACTCTCGTACGCTTCTCTTCGAATTTCTTCGAGTTCTTGTAGTTGAAGTTTTCTATGTTCACCCGCCTCATCCATTCGCATGTTACATTGTTTTACAGCCCAATACGCCCTATGTTCCAGCTCCACAGGGAGATGACATGGTTTGCCAAATATTAAACGGTAAGGAGACATACCTATAGGGGTCTTGTAAGCTGTCCGGTAGGCCTATAATGCATCCTCAAGTCTTGTGCTCCAATCCTTCCTGCTTGGATTGACGGTTTTTTCTAGAATAGACTTGATTTCTCGATTTGAGACTTCTGCCAATCCATTGGTTTGGGGGTGGTATGCGGTGGAAGTACGATGAGTGACCCTGTATTTTTTTAGTAGAGTTTCCACTATTCTATTACAAAAGTGTGTGCCACGATCACTAGTAAGAGCCTTTGGTGTCCCGAACCTAGCAAAAATATGAGATTTAACAAAATCCACAACAACTTTAGCATCATTAGTTCAGGTCGCTTTGGCTTCCACCCATTTTGAAACATAATCCACAGCAAGAAGGATGTAAACATTACCGAAAGAAGGAGGAAAAGGACCCATAAAGTCAATACCCCATATATCAAATATTTCGCAAGCAAGAATAGGGGTAAGTGGCATTTGGTCTCTACGTCCTAAGTTGCCAATCTTTTGACATCGTTCACAAGCCTTACAAAACATAAAAGAGTCACGAAACAATGTAGGCCAAAACAAACCACATCCTAATACCTTTTGAGCTGTCCTCTTAGGGCCAAAATGTCCACCACATGCATATGAGTGACAAAATTGCAAGACAGAAGGAATATCGTCTTGAGAAACACACCGTCTAATGATTTGATCAGCACAATGTTTCCACAAATATGGATCATCCCATACATAATACTTAGCATCACTTTTAATTTTATCTTTTTGAGCCCTAGACAAATCACTTGGTAATGTCTTAGTAACCAAATAATTGACAATATCAGCATACCACAGAATTGTCTTTTGAATAGAAAAGAGATACTCATCTGGAAAATCGTCTTGTATTTGTGTGGACCCTTCACTGATAGGAATTCTACTGAGGTGGTCGGCAACTAAGTTTTCCGAGCCTTTCCTATCACGTATCTCCAGATCAAACTCTTGTAATAAGAGTATCCATCGAATAAGTCTTGGTTTCGCCTCCTTCTTCGCGAGCAGGTATTTGAAAGCTGCATGATCAGAGTAAACAATTACCTTAGTGCCAAGTAAATATGATCTGAATTTTTCTAATGCAAAAACAACAGTCAAGAGTTCTTTTTCCGTTGTGGAATAGTTGCATTGAGCATTATCCAATGTTCTGGAAGCATAATAAATGACATGAGAAGCTCTCCCAAATTTTTGGCCAAGAACTGCTCCAATTGCATAATTGCTCGCATCACACATGATTTCAAAGGGAAGGGTCCAATCGGGTGGTCGGATGATTGGAGCAGAAGTTAACTTATCCCTCAATGTGTCAAAAGCGTTCTTGCAGGCCTCACCGAACTCAAATGTCACTTCTTTTTGTAGCAATCGACATAGGGGTTGAGTAATCTTGGAGAAATCCTTGATGAAGCGTCGATAGAATCCTGCACTCCCAAGAAAAGACCGAATTTCCCGTACACTCATAGGGTAAGGTAAAGATTTAATCAATTCTACCTTAGCTTTATCGACTTCAAGCCCCTTAGAAGATACAATATGGCCTAGAATGAGACTCTGTTCAACCATAAAGTGACATTTTTCATAATTCAACACTAAATTCTTATCTATACATCTTTGAAGCACTTTTGTAAGGTTAGTCAAACATGAATCAAAAGAATTACCATAGACGGTGAAGTCATCCATGAAAACCTCTATAATATTCTCCATATAATCTGAAAATATACTAACCATACATCTTTGGAATGTGGCTGGAGCATTGCAGAGCCCAAAAGGCATCCTTCGATATGCAAAAGTACCGAATGGACAAGTAAAAGTAGTCTTCTCTTGATCTTCCGGTGCCACTGGAATTTGATGAAAACCTGAATAACCATCAAGACAACAATAGTGAGAATGGCCAGCCAAACGTTCAAGCATCTGATCAAGAAAAGGAAGAGGGAAGTGGTCCTTCCGAGTTGACCCATTTAACTTCCTATAATCAACACAAACCCTCCATCCATTCTGAACCCGAGTAGGAATTAACTCACCATCAGAGTTTTCAATCACAGTTAAGCCCGTTTTATTTGGAACAACTTGGATTGGACTTACCCACTTGCTGTCGGAAATTGGATAGATCATACCTGCATCAAGAAGTTTCAAGATCTCTTTCTTAACTACTTCCATCATAGGTGGATTCAAACGACACTGAACTTCCCTTGAAGGTTTGCAATTATCTTCCATCAAAATCTTGTGCATGCAGGTGGAGGGGCTTAGTCATTTGATATCAGCTATGGACCATCCAATGGCTTCTTTGTACTCTCTCAACACTCGAATCAACTTTTCTTCTTCTAAAGTACTTAGCTTGTTGGAGACTATCACAGAAAGAGTCTCCTTTTCTCCTAAGAAAATATACATTAGATGTTCGGGTAGGGGTTTTAATTCTAGCTTTGGTGCCTGCACAATAGAAGGAAGAAGTTTTGTGTTAGAAGGGGGTAAATGAATGTAGGACACATCATACCTGATAGGTTTTAATGATTCCAACTCCCAAATCTTATCCTGCAAATCAGAGGATATTACAAGCTTCTCCTTAAGAGTTTTCAATGCATGAATAGTAAGACTCTTATTAAGTACAACTTTCAACTCATCGTCGTCTATCAAATCAAACGTAGCTTGTGTTAATGGGTCAATAACATCCACAACAAAAACAGGAGAGATATCACTAGGATATTTCATGGCATCATAAATGTTAAATTTAATCACTTCACCATCGAATTCCATAGTGAGGTTACCATCATGTACATCGATTTTTGTTCTAGATTTCTTAAGAAATGGTCTCCCTAATAATATCATCGATGAATTACGAGAATCATCATTCTCCATGTCAAGCACGTAAAAATCTGCAGGGAAAACCAAACCATTAACTTGTACTAAAACATCTTCTAGAACTCCCTCAGGATAAACATTGGACCTATCAGCAAGTTGAATAATAACACCCGTTTCCTTTAGGGGACCAACATTTAAACATTGATAAACAGACAGAGGCATAACATTGATTGAAGCTCCTAAATCACACATAGCTTTAGTAATTCCAAGATTACCTATTTTGCAAGGAATAGTAAACATACTTGGATCCTTACATTTAGGAGGAAGCTTCTTCTGAAGAATAGCTGAAACATTCTCACCTACACTAATCTTTTCATTACCTTTCAGCTTTCTTTTGTTAGTGCACAATTCTTTAAGAAATTTAGCATAACGAGGTACTTGCTTAATTGCATCCAGCAAAGGAATGTTTACCTCAACTTTACGAAAAGTATCAAGAATCTCTTTTTCTTCAGCTTCATTCTTGGATTTTACTAGTTTGGAAGGGAAAGGAGGTGTTGTTGTCATGACCTTTGGTGGTTCAATGAGGGGTCCTTTGATCTGATTGTTCTGCTGGCGTGGAGTTGCAGTTTCTTTCTCAATCTCTTCCTCAGGATTAGTTCGGTGTCCCTTCTCATTTGATCCCTGCAATTTCGTTCCACTTCTCAAGGTAATTGCATTAGCACTTTGCTTTGGATTTGTGACGATTTGAGAAGGTAACTTACCTTGAGTTTCCAACCTATTTATAGAAGAAGCAAGTTGACTTACCTGATTTTCCAAGTTGTGGATGCTCTGCTTTGTCTCATCCTGAAATTGTTTTGTATTAACGGCAAGTGATTTAACAATTTCCTCAAGGGACATACCTGAAGTGGAAGGAGCCTGTGATACTTGGTTTGATGGCTTAGGTTGGAATTGTTGGAAGTTTTGTGGTTTATTTCCCATATCTGAAGTTAGGATGATCCCTCCATCCGGGATTGTAAGTATTTGAATAGGGATCATACTTCCTCTACGGTTGTCCTGGAAATCCGCCTACAGCATTGGCGTGTTCATGGTTGTCATCTTGCAATGTGGGGCACATGTCGGTCGGATGATTAGGAGCAGCACAAATTCCACAAGCTTTCACCTCATTTACCTTCCTTGAAGATGTATCATGCCTATACCCAAATTGTTGCGAATTGGCAGCCATAATGGAGATCAATTCCCTAGCTTGACCAGGGGTTTTGTTTACTATGGCGCCTCCACTTGCAGCATCCATCATCTTCCTCTCCATCAGAAGTAGGCCTTCGTAAAAATATTGGATGAGGAGTTGTTCAGATATCCCATGTTGTGGGCAGCTTGCACACAGTTGCTTGAACCTCTCCCAATACTCATGAAGAGTCTCGGTGTCCCTCTGTTTTATACCACAAATTTCTCTTCTTATACCAGCGGCTCTGGATGCGGGGAAGAATTTGTCCAAGAAGAGTCTCACCATATCAGTCCATGTGGTTATAGAACCTGGAGGCAAATAAAACAACCAATCTTTAGCTTTAGTACTTAAAGAAAATGGAAAAGCGCGTAACTTGATTTGATCGTCGGTTATTCCTTGCGGCCTCATACTAGAACACACTATATGAAACTCTTTCAAATGTTTATGAGGATCTTCATTCTCAAGACCATGAAAGGTGGGTAGCAGATGTATTAACCCAGATTTTAACTCGAATTCCACGGCTAGTTCGGGGTAGTGAATATAAAGTGGTTGTTGATTCACATCCAGCGCAGCCAACTCTCGCAATGTTCTCTCGGGATTTACCATATCGTCTTCTTTTCCTGAATTAAGGGATGAATCAGACAAATCCGATGCTAAGTTCAGTCTAGTGGATGACTAGCTTCTTGTCGCAGCCTCTTTAGAGTCTTCTCAATCTCCGGATTATAAGTTAGTTCACCTATCTGAGAAGAACGAGTCATACAAGAATAGAAATAAATTTAACACCAATCCCCGGCAACGGCGCCAAAATTTGATGGGTGTCGAATCCAACAAAAATAAAACCTACTCCTAGACAATTATATGATTTGCATATAGTGGTGAGTAGGGTCGAATCCACAAGGATTGGTTAAAGATATTTCTATTCAAAGGGCATAAAGATGAAAAGAAAACGAGGGGGGGTTTTGTTTATGAATCAAAATAAAGTCGAAGCAAGATAGTAGAATCGAATATTGATAAAAGCCTAGCCAAAGGAATCAAGATAGTTTAATTCAAGGAATTGATCATCGATGCAAATGTTTTCTATTCTTATTCCTAGATAAACTGGTTATGGTTATTAACAAGCTCTAACAACCTATCTCTCTGTACTTCCTCGATAACCAAGAGAAGCTCTTTGATTATTTCTCTTATCGATTAGACAACCCCAGACAAGCGCTTAGGATTTAATCTACCAATAGCATTAAAAACTAGAGAGACTACCAATTCATGCCAGTAGATTATAAGATAACCTATTTAAACATGATCACACACCTCCATAACATGAATTCGATCATCTATTTTATAATCAAACATGTTATTGTGTCACTGAGACTAGAACAATCAAACAATTACGGATTTGACGTGCTAGTTGACAATATATTAACTTGCTAATTGAGTAAAAGAGCTCTATTCATACCAATCAACAAAGATAATAATGACAAAACGATCAGAAGATATATGAATATTCGAAAACAACGAATAGATTAAATACAAGTCAATTAGACCTCACAATTCGTGGAGAATTAAACATCTATGACCCTTTGGCTAGAAAAGTAGCTTAGCTACTCATGTTCATCAACAAAACGAAAATAAAAAGTAGAAACATGATGAACCCGATTGCCTGCTCTGCCTCCAAGATGGTCTAAGGTTCTTCAAGATCCAAATATTCCATATTAAAGATTAAAAATTTGCCCTCACCCTCTAGGGTTGGTTCTATTTATATTGTTAGAGGGATGGCATGTGATCTTTTGCTAGCAAGATACGAAAATATCTTTCCTTTTCCAAGTAGATTTCAAGAAGTGAATCTTCGTCTGCCTGGCACGCCCTACCACACGGCCGTGGGTCAAGCCGTGCCTTCCTCTGTGCATAATTCACGTATCATCTTCCGTGTTCAGTGTGTAGCACGGCTCCACCCACGGCTAGATTTTCAACCGTGCCTTCCTCTGTGCATGATCTACAAGTCTTCATCCTTGTCCAGTGTGTACCACGGTCTACACCACGGCTAGATCCTAGGTCGTGTCATCCTCTGTCAAAGTTCCACAATTTCTTTTCCTTGGCACGTCTAGCTTCTACCACGGCTCCAAGCATGGTTTCTCCCATGGCTTCCACCACGGCCGTGCCCTAAGCCGTGTCTCTCTCTGTTGAAAGTCCACATTTCCGCCTTCTTG
This sequence comes from Laguncularia racemosa, assembly GCA_037954665.1. Classification (NCBI taxonomy): domain Eukaryota; kingdom Viridiplantae; phylum Streptophyta; class Magnoliopsida; order Myrtales; family Combretaceae; genus Laguncularia; species Laguncularia racemosa. The sequence continues at coordinate 6,407,024 of JBBMOL010000004.1, forward strand.
TCCAGTGTGTAACACGGTTTGCACCATGGCCGTGCCTCCAACCATGCTTCCCCCTAGGCAGATACACGGCCGTATAATTCAACCGTGTATCTTCCTGTTGATTTAAAACCAAGTACACGGCCGTGTACTTCAATTACATGCCCATGTACTTCCCTCCGGTGGTGTAAATCCTTGTCTTTGAACCAAGTTGTAGATGACTTCTCTAATTTACTTGAATTGGCACCCTTGAGTCCATTTAACCTGATTTATCACCATAATAGAATTAAGTACCATCTCCTTATGATTTCTATAAAATCAATAATGAATTAGCACAATTTATACTATAAAGATTAAGTATAAAATGGCTCTATCAACACACATATGCATACCATGCCAAAAACATCATCACATACATAATGCAACATATTGTTCATACACAATTTATTTTCTTGCACAATCATTTAAACCAACATGCAATCTCATAATTCTAAATATCATACAATCCTTCTACAAACGCATATATATAAATATATATACAACAAAAGATACTCTCATTTATTCATGAGTCTATTTCATACGTAATGATAATACATATACGATAGTGGATACTCCACACTATCTATGAGTCCATAAGTCCTTTCACAAACATCCTTCCACAACACACACAACATCCTTCCACATTTGAAACATGAGTCCTTCCATACTAGATATCCTAATCTACCCAAATCATTTCAATATATAACTCCATTAAGAACAACATTACATCTGTGTAGAAATCAATCTCTCCTTCAATGCTGCAAAGCTTGCTTCACATCTATCATCCTATATAAACTTCACCCCTTTTTGAGTTAATCTAGTTAAAGAGGTTGCCAATTTGGAGAATCCTTCAATGAATCTTCTATTGTATCCTACTAACCCCAAGAAGCATTTAACCTCTATCATTGTTTACAATTTAAGCCATTCATTCACAACCTTTATTTTCTCAAGGTCCAATGGCTAGCCCGTCCTTATTGATCACATGGCCCAAAAATGTCACCTACTTTAGCTAGAACTTGCAATTATTGAATTTAGTGTACAGCTTCTCTGCTTGCAATCTACTCAAAACCATCCTTAAATGTTGTTCATGGTATTCTTCACTCCTAAAGTATATTAGAATGTCAACAATAAATACAATGACAAATTTGTATAAATACTCCTTGAATACTCGGTTCATTAGGTTCATGAAAGCTATCGACACATTTGTGAGTCCAAATGGCATTACTTGGAACTTGTAATGCTTGTGTCTATTTCTAAGCACAGTCTTTTGGATGTCCTCCTCCTTAATTCTCAATTGATGGTATTTAGATCTCAAGTTTATTTTTGAGAAAACTTGAGTCCTTTAACTGATCAAATAGGTCATCAATCCTTGGGAGGGGGCATTGATTTTTAATAATGACCTTATTTAACTCCCAGTAACCTATGCATAACTACATACTATTGTTTTTCTTCTTCACAAATAATACAGATGTACCCCAAAGTGAAATACTTGGTCTAATGAACTTCTTGTCTAATAGTTCTTATATTTAGTCTTTCCATTCTGTAGGTACCTTATGGTATAAGGCTTTGGATATGGGAGTCATACTAAGCACTACATCTATACTAAATTCAATCTCCCTTGCAAGGAGTAAACTTGGTAGATCTTTAGAAAATATTTCAGTAAACTCGTTCACTACCCATACTTGATCAATCTTCATTATGCCTTTAGCTTCAATGGTTACTGATGCCATCATACTCTTGCCCCATAGTTCATATGTTGGTAGCCCTATTAAGCTATGTGCTTCTAATTGAAAACTAAGTTTTTCTCCTTCCAATGTATTGAAATGGATTGTTATATCATGACAATCAATAGTTGCATGATGTTTGATCAACTAATCCATCCCCAGTGTTATATCAAAGTCTTTTATTTCTAATACCAGGAGATTTGCAACCTATATTCTACCCTGCACTTCTATACTGACCCTTCTACATATCTTATTCAATCCTCTACCCACACCCATTTATGTACTCAAATTTAACACAACATTCAATACCTCAATACATATATTATGCATACTTCTAAATGCATTAGACACATATGAATGTGATGTACCAATATCAAATAAAACATACACTTTAGCATAATGTACTAATACCGTACCTACCAATGTTTCTATATCTAGAGTGTCTTGTCACTATAGCGTGAACACTTGTGCTGATGCCCTTTGTCTTAGCCTTACATGCTAAGGTCTACCACCATTATTCCTAGCTTAATGTCTCCCTACTTATGCTAGTTGCACAATTTGCCCTTTAGTGTTTGGGCAGTCTACCATTCTATAACCCCTTTATTTATAGGAAAAACAGGACTTGAGAGGTATTGATCTCTCCAAACATGTTTTGTTGCTATGTCTTGTCTTTTCGCATGAAAAGCAAGTACCCTCTAGCCATTTACATTTGTACAACTCATGTAGCCTATAGCATCTCATACATTTGTTACCCAAACCCATTGATGAGGTCCTGGCCTGAGAGGAGGCCACTACAATAACCACCAGTCCAGTCTACTCAATATGAAGTCTCTTGCCCTTCTCTTAAATTACAACCCCCTACATAGGTCTCTCTCCCAATACAATTCTAATCCCCAGGGTCCTCATTTCTTCAGTCCTCTTGTGATTATGTTCTAGGAGCTTAGCTTTATTTACTGCTTCAAAGTAAATGTTTAGTTAAAATGCAACCACTTTGTGTTGTAAAGTGGGTTCTGGTCCTAATACAAACCAATGCAACATAGACTTCTCATCAATTTTGAAAGCAAGTGGCATAAATTTCATTAAGCGATTGAGTTCTACCTCATACTCATCTACCGACCTCTTCCCTTCTTGGGAACTATAATACGCTACCTGCATCATGTCCCTTATGCTGCAAGGGAAATAGTACTCATACAATACCTCATTGAATCTTTCCCATATGATCACCCCTATGTTGAGTTTGGAAACACTCAACCACCATTTAGAAGTCAAGCCTCTCAATAGATAAACAACATATTTTACCTTCTTATCTTCGGGAATTCCCAACGCTTCAAATGTCTTTTCCAATTCATCAACCCACTATTTAGCATTCAATGAATCATCTACCTTAGGCCTAAACTCTCCGACCATTCTAACAAAACTGTCTAGCATCACTTGCCTAACAAGCCTCTCTCTAATCTGTCCTATGATCTAAGCTTGTCTCACATTCAGTAACTGCAACTCTTGTATTTGTTGTTGTTGTTGTGCTACCACTCTTGCTAGAATATTAATGGCCTTTAGAATCTGTGTAATATTAACCCCATTTCCTCCTTATCCATGCTAAGGAGGCCTGGGTGGCATCCGGTTATCAGGAGCATCACCTCCAGTTCTTAAGGTTAATTCTGGTATTAAGATTCTTCTAAGTATTCTACAAAATGTATAGGAGTTGTCTTAAGATATCATACTATATTAGTAATATAGTAAATACAGTTAGAATGAACATATATTCACAAGAGTTAGTCCCATTCACTACCTACTCTCATTATATATCATTTCCTTTAAAGATATTATTCTTAGGTAGTCTAAAGATCAATAAGTCTATGCTCTAATACCACTTAAGCTATAACACTCCAAAACTCGATATTAGTACAACTCGCCATGTGTCCCCATTATTTGAAGATACGTAAAGGCTTAAACACTATAAATCTTCAACATTTACATTCAAATCTCCATAATGATAAATACAATCATTTTCTAAGTATAAGAAGTTAGAAAGGGTAGGTATCCTCAGAAATACATCATAAACAATCACCTTAAATTATTGCAGTAGAAGCGTTTAACAACTTAAATACAATAACAATCTAAGATCAATTTAACAAGAATATCTAATATTTATCCTTTCTCCTCACTTAAATACTATTTGTCATAATAGACATATTCTACGTTCTCCTCAATATTTGGTTATGTCTCCACAATGGTCTCATCATATCCTACCACTTCCCTATGGTACCTACAACTAAAAATGGGTCCCACGAGGGGTGAGCTAATACCCAACATAATGTATACCTATAAACACATACGCATGCCATGCTAAAAATATCATCACATACATAATGCAACATATTGTTCATACACAATTTATTTTCTTGCACAATCACTTAAACCAACATGCAATCTCATAATTTTAAACATCATAAAATCCTTCCAAAAATACATATATATAAATATATATATGACAATGGGTACTCCCATTTGTTCATGAGTCTATTCCATACATAATAATAATATATATACAACAATGGGTGCTCCTCATTATCTATGAGTCCATGGGCCCTTTCACAACTTTGATAAACATCCTTCCACAACATAAACAACATCCTTCTGCACTCAAAACATGAGTATTTTCATACCAAATATCCTAATATACCTAGATCATTTCGGTATGCAACTTTACTAGAGACAATGTCACATATCAATCATTGGGGTGCTATCCCGAGAATACCAGCCTACATTCGGTTTCTTGGACCTAACCAATCATAATCATACACACAATTAATCATATTCATTTATAGTAACATTTAATCCACATGCATTTCTAACTTAACAGTCATAAGCAACAAACATAGTATACATGTACCTTAATATCCAATAGCTGATTTCCTCATACTTTTATGGTCTCTTAATTCCTTAAACCTATATACATTCATAATTAAGTATCTTTAGGATTACATTAGAATGAAGTAAAATGAAATGGGAAGTGTTCCGAATCAACGCAACCATGTAAGATGCCATGTAGAAGAACATGGGGAAAAACATGGCCGTGCTAGAGGTCGTATACCTGTCTGTAAATTTTTGCAATTTAACATGCCTAAGTACATAAGCATGTCAGTGACTATGTATCTTTTTGTACACTTTCACATTTCAGCATGGGCAAGTACACGGGTGTGTACCTAGTCATGTATGTCACTGTTCATCACGAATTCCTCTTTTCCAATTCATCCATTATTCCTCGACCTAATTTCTAAGGAATTATGTCTAATGGATCCATTTAATTTGTAAATTCTAATGTAATACAAAGATTCGTACACTTACTTGATTCAGATCATGATTGAGATCTTCAAATCACCTGTCCCATCTTGTTCCTTATCTTAACTTCTATACACATGTCATCAAATTGCCTTGGATTAATGAAACTACAATCTCAGTCATATAATTTGATGATTGAAACCTTACCTGATTGTGAATGGCTAGTTCCTAGTGCTCCCCTATTAGATTTCCATTAGATTGTTCTTTAGGTTTTCTAAGAGAGTCTTTAGGTTTGCAACTGTGAAAAGCGAGAAAAGAATAGCCCTAAGTCATACAAAGGTTTAAATACCTTGACTTTGAAATGATCACCTTGCCCCCACTTCTTTAAGCTAATTATCCTATTAATCATGACTTAATTTATAACAAAATATAATTACATATACACACACATATATATATAATTAATAAAGTAAGTATTTACAATTCATATAATATTACGTGTTAAGAAAATTTACTTTTTTATATAACAAAACATGATTTAATCCTTAAACCAAACTGAACCAAATCAAAATTTTATGATTTGAAATAAGATCTAAAACTGAATCATATGATTTGATTTGAAGCAATGAAAAATTGAGCCATATTTTTATGCTTAGATTTAATTCAAAGAAAAAACTAAACCAATTTACTCTATGCCCATTCCTACTCGTCACTCCTGATGCCATTTGCACCAACCAACAAACCTTCATGCCTTCACAGCAAACGACCCTACATGGAAAGAAAATTAGAAACTTGAAGTCGAGTTAGGATAAAGGAATTTGGTTGTTTTCAGAGAAATTTGCGCAAAATTAAACATAAGGAGGGGGAGAGACCGGCTTCAATGGAAAAGGAGAGACAGCTTTGACCCTTCTAACTTTCAGTTTGTTGAAAAATAACTTAAATAGTTAAGATCCATAATTACAGAAATGAAAGATAGAGGACACCCGTGACCCTCATTTTAAACTATTTGTCTGGGATATTTCATCTTCTTCTTCTTCTTTATATTCTTCTTAAATTGAATACTTTGTAGCCTTTTTATTCCTTTTTTTTTTTTTTCCCTCTCCTCAGGTTGGGTTGATCTCCGAGTTCTCATTGTTGTCAAATAATAGTATCTTATCTTTTGGGTTTTCTCTGTTAAACCAAATTAATATGCCTTCTCTTTCCCGATATGTGTGCTAAAATATGTATGCGATGGACCTAGTTGTCGTTTGTTTTGATTACAATATATATGTGTTAACTTATTAAGAGCTGTGTTATCTTTCTTTCTTTTTTTTCGAATTAATGGGTTAAATATTTTTTCCCCCCAAACGAGTAGTTAATTACATTGTTTTTTCTTCACGAATTGATGCGGATGTGTTCCTTTTTTTTCTTTTTTGATGTAGTTTTATATTATAGATTTTTTGACATTTTAAAATTTCTTTTAAAACCTTTTTCTCCGTTTTTCAAAGTAGCTAGAGTACTCTTTTTTTTCCATTATATTTAAAATATTTTCCATTTTCGTATTTTTGTTGATTGTTACTTTTATACTTTTGTCTTTTAGTTTTTTATTAGTCTGTAAATTCTTCTTTTTTGGTGAGTTTCTACACTTACTTTGAAAGTCCACATATCCGTAAATTTAACCTTTCTATCTTATTTTTCATAATGATTAGATTTCATATTCGATTTGTTCCTTTATTTTGGGGCTCTTGAAAATTATTACAATTGTAGTTCACAAATTAAAACAAAATACTAATCCACTATTTATATGAATATTATGTGAGGTAGAAAATAAATAAATGAAATGGTGCAGTTCAAGATGATCAATCTCTTCAAAAATTATTCTTGATAATATAACGTTTTTTATTTAATCATTTAAACTTGTACAACAACTATTATAATAGTCTTTTTATCTCATATCTCTAACTAATATTGCTAACTAATTTTCTAACTATTTGATATTTTTAACTAATTTGTTACGAATATCCAATAATTGTAGCATATATATTTCTTAAAATTTGTTCCTTTCATTTTTCAATTTACATAACTTTGGCTTTTATTTTGATGTATTTAGTATATATTTGTCATGTAAATATTAAATATAGAATTTTGATGTATTTTAAATATAATATTTATTAAAATGATCAAAGCAAAAGTCTACATAAAATTACAGTCTAAAAGAATAAACTATTTAAATTTTTAAATATAATAAACTATAATGACAAAAAAAAAATCTTACATAAATTCTAATATTAATATGACAAAATAGATCATTCATTTCCTACATCATATCAATGCATCAAATTAAGCTATGGCTTAATCAGGTATTAGTGCTACTATTAAAATCAGCCATATCCTTTATTAACCTTTTACAAGAGATTGTTAAGTAGTATACATTGAAGAGCGTTACTAATATAGTATCAAAAATAAGAATGAGGATGATTCATTAAAAGATCATCATATTTAAAGTTGTGCTAGTAGGTTAAATGAATTAACCCAACTCAAGCCACTTTAGCTCTAGGTTAAATGGGTCAATCTATTATAACCTCTTTAATAAATGGGCCAAAATTTACTAGCCTAACCCAACCCATGCGAACAGTGGGTTAAATGAGCCAACCTACTAACTTAGCCCACTTAGCCCAATTTTATGTTTTAAAGGGTTAAACAAGTTAACTCAACCCATTTAACCCATTTAATATTTTTTTTTCATTAAACTATAGAATGATTTCATTAGTAAAAACATTTAATAGCAAAAGCAAAACTTAGAAAAAATTTCCTTTATCCCCTTCTATTCTTCCATTTATGTAAGGCATTTATAGGGGAAAAATAGCAAAAGAAAAAAAAAATGCATGTTGCCTCTTGATAAAAAAAAAAAAGAAAAAAGACATAATTCCATCCTTTTGCTCAAGAAACTGCAATCATGAATCTAACAGCATCCTTCAAGCACATATTTCAAACCCATATCACTATCTTCCACATTACAAATGCTAGGCCATCAACCTTGTTAAAATGTTAGGCTAAATTGGAAGTTCACAAAATAAATTAAAAGATTAAAATTATAATTTACAAACATCAAACCAAAAACAAAGTAGTCAAGATAATAAATACAATCATTACACAAACTTCAGGTCAAATAGGATTATGAATGACCATAAAGTAGCTATGTCAATATTAATCATTCTTCATCAACAATCACATTCGAATCCTCCCTTGACAATGTTGTTTCAAGTATTTTTTTTCGTCTTCATCTACAATTCATCAAATAACACACATAGTTAGATAGAACTATTAAAAGGTTAAAATCATAAAATAAGAGAAAATGTTATAAAAATGAAACCAATTACTAATACAAACTAAATCTTCTACATTCTCAAGAAGCATGGAACTATAGGTATTTAATCAGGATACAAGCGCTAATATTAAAAGCAGATTTAGATGCTACTATAGTAATTGGAATGCTAAGCACATCAAAAGCCATTATGCACAAATCCAAATACCTTTGACATTAAATTTTCCAATAGTTCAATACATCTAACTCTAAATAAAAGTTCATATCCAATACCGATTCATCAAAATATAAATTTGAGGACTTACCGGTAGTCTTTACCTCAACTTGACAATACTCTTATATTGTTAGGAAAAAAAATAGTAATGATAATTAATCATTAAAAATAGAATATTATTTTAAAAAATTAAAGTGATTGTTGAACTTACATCAAGAGTAGCAGAATAGATATCTAGACTTTTTCCAAATCTCAAGCTTCTTTTAGATCCTTTACCTATACCCCCACCTCTAGATATTTGTTGAATTTGAGAAGATTCAAATGTGCAGCACATTTGAATCATATAAATTTGCATACTAATCTAAGGCAAATCTATTTGCATAGCAAATGTTCAAAAATTTCAAACACTAAAAATTTTGTAAAATATAATCCTATGATATAAACTTGTTAGAAAGAGATATAGTTAATATTATGAAAAAAGTTAAAATCAAATTCTAATGTAAATATTAGAGTTATAAAATATCTCAAAATAAAATTCATATATATATATCAAAGAGGAGAATGTAAATGAAATCTACCAAAAAAGGATCAATAATTACAATCTATTACCATGCGATTTTATAGGTTAAGTGGTAAACTCCTTATTATAAGTAAAACTATTGAAATCCTTAAATTTTTATTTAAAAACATCACTAGAAGTATAAAACTAAAATAGATATATAAAATAAGGAACCAAATTATTAGTTATAAAAGACTTCTATTTGAGTTTGGTTAGAATTAAGGTAGAACTTAAGATAGAAACTAAAAAAAAAAAAAAATGTTAACAACTCTGGAATTAGAATTAAAACAAAACATTCATTTTTTTGTACATTTTTTCTATTATAAAGCATACGAGTGATTTGGTTTGAGAATAAACATACTACATAGATTACAAGAATTAATGAATGGTCATGAATTCACTTTCTATTTTTATTACTCTATTTTGACTTACGAATAGTATTGGATGTGGAATCTTTAGTTTGAAATATGCCCAAGAAAATATGATGAATAGAAGAAAATTGATTAGCTCATTGCATCAACATGATTTCAATAGCTATTAGAAATATGCTCTCATTTCCATCTCAACCAATCGTTGTAAGCATGTACCTATCATAAGTTCCCTTTAAGAAACATCCATCTAATCCCACTTATCGATGATACTTACTATGAAACCCAAAATTTTGCACATTAAAACACACATAAATCCTCTCAAATATAGGTAAAGACCCCTCCATAGATGAGTCATATTTCAGTTTTACTTGATTCCCAACATAACATGCCAACACCATATGAGCACAATCATAAATAAGGTGATACTACTATGAATCATCACCATCTAGAATTGCTTGCACCTTTTTTTTTCTTTTTTTTCTTTTTTTTTTTTTGCATGATAGGTAGTTTGGACCGGTATTTCTACAGCAATGTCTCACATAATAAAGTGTTAAATCGCATTGATTTCCCATTTTGGCCCATTGTCTCAAAGTTCTTGCAAGTACTTCCATACTAGGAAAGTCAAGTTAATATGTTTGTCATTAAACCTCTAGGAGCAAGTAAATTTAGAGTAGAATGTTTTCACCTAAAAAGTCTCCTCATCATTAAGCCTTAATGCATACACTCACCATCTACATTTATTAACAAAATGTGCTAATGTTTTTCTTAGATGGTTAAGAGCATATTGAAATGTTATGCCATTCAAAGATGAATATGCTAGAAGGCACTATCCTAATGTCTTCACGTTTGGAAATTCCATACCCAATAGAAGCCTAAGATGCTTTCCATCAACATATATACTATACCTAGCATATCTCTCTATTTTATCTTCTTTCTTTTTTTCCACCATACTACACAAATCATCATTAAGGAGATCATCATTCCATTCATTACCCCCAATTATTACTTCTCTAACCTCATTGTTAACCATTGGTACCCTATTGTCATCTGCATTGTCCTCAGGTGAAATTGCGAAATCTTCCTACACATCTTCTTCATACATGTCTTCATAACCATTAACAATATTCCCCTCCACAAGCCCATCATAAGGCTCACCCACTAGCATGCAAACCTCCTCCATTGACAATGCATTCAAAGAAAGTGGGTTCATAACATCTAACATCAACAGTTACTTATCTACGTATGACATGATGGTATAGACCCCTAGAGAATGGTGTAGCATTAACATTATGATAATATAAACATCATTTGAAGGGGTCTTAAGCTACTATCTAAAGATTACTTGGCAATAAAAAATATATAAATAAACTAGGTAATTCACCAAGATTGATAACAACATCGCTAAATCTCAAGGTAACCCATCATATCAAGATTAATGCACTTTCTTATCTCAACAGAACCCCCATTATATGTTTGAACAATTCTTTTGATAAATCTCCAACCGTAGTGTAATTAGAGGTTTATCAAATGTAAAAAAACCATAATTGATGATATTACAACACATGCAATAGCGAAATAAAGCCATTTTAAGAAGATGTAGAAGCAAATTCAAATTCAACATTAGAAAAAATGAGAAGAACTAAGACTAATCTAAATTAGATAATAAAACAATTTGTGTAATCTTTATATAGGCACTATGTCTAATAATTTTCAAGTGTTTTCCATATAATACACTAGCAATATGTTGACATCAAATTAATACTAAAAAATGCAAGAATTACATACTAATTATTGACATTAAATTTCAACAACTTGCTAAACTTTTTTGTTTCTCTATATTTCTAAGCTTCAAAAGGGCTTCTTCCAATACCTTTATTTTTTCAAATTTCCTTGTTACTAAAAAATGAGGATATGACATGAAACTATGATTTCTTCTTTTACTCCTTTTGCTAGTTATAAAACTCTAATGTGGTCACTGTTGCTCCATATGGAAAACAATGGGCTTGATCTTCCCCTTTCACAGTACCCACCATTGCCTTTGCTTTTAGTAAATATTAGATAGGTTAACATGTCATAGGCAATTATCCTTACTATCTCTAAGTTTCATACTCACTAATGTGTTTGTCTTTAGTAAAATGATAGATAGGTGGGCATGCCATAAGCAATTATCCTTTCTATCTCTATGTTTCATACTCACTAATGCCTTTGCCTTTGGGAAATGGCAATTTGGTAGGTATACCATAAGTAATTATATACTGTAAGGAACACTTTAAATAATAATTTTAGTTTTTTTTTTTCTTTACTAAAATTCAAAGAAAAAGCAAACAAAACCAATATGCTTTGCATTAGGTCTATTCAGTAATAAGAAGTGAAAAGTCAAAGCATATGAGAATAAAGTTGAGTAAACAAAATATGCCACTATAAACCACTCAAAGTAGAAGTTTCTTTTTGGCTTAACCTTGTGGTGAGTGGGTTTTGGTATGATAGCAACTACATGTTGAAGAAAAACTCAATAGTTGGGAATAACAAACACATGATGGAAGTAATTAGGTACAAAATAGCAATTTAAGTTGTTACCTTTTTTAGTTCTTATCTCCAATTCCACTATTACTGTCTTCGATTGAGCTAGTTGATGGATTTGAGGTTTTGTGGCATAGCTTCAATCTTAGGGAGTATAAAAAGAGAGATGATGATGGAGTGAGAATTCAATTATGGTGAGAAAGTGATTTGGGTTTTTGGGCTTGTGATTAGGATTTTTTTAGTTATGAATGTTGATTTGCTCATTAGGTTGTGATGCATACATTAGAGGGGTGTTTTTTACTAAGCATGTGCAACCCACATGTGTTGACTAATGGTTATATGGATAGAGCATAATGGAGATACTTAGGTCATCTCTTTGCAAAAAAAAAATAAAAATAACAAATAATAATAATAATAATTTAGCTTACCTCTTTACAAAAGAGGGAAGATACAAATCGATTATTTGTAATTTTCCTAAATATTAAACATCTTTTAATTTTGTAGGTTGCTCGAGTCACAATCATAATAGGCAATTTTAACTCCACATCTATTATGGCTTGTTAGTTCCTACATATAATTGTCAAATGGCTAATGACACAACTGAAAACTAATAGATTGAAAATTGACATTGAATGATATAGATATTTGGTAGTTTGACTATATTGATGTTGGTAAATAAATGAAAAGCAAATTGCTTGTATACAATAAATATGCTATTACTCATGTATACTATTTGTATCTATTAATTTAAGGTTCAATTACCATAATATTGTTGGTTCTAGTTCAAAATCAAGAGGAAGGCTGAATTGATTGGTAAAAAATTAATTTTTTTTTTTCAAAATGTTTTGGAAGCTATTCATTTGATTAATATTAGAAGATTTCAACTGGAAATTATGTAGCAGAAGTAAATAAAATGCGAGAAAAAAAATAGAATAGGGATAATAAGATCAAGTAGTGATTTATAATTATTTCACCTTGCGCATCAATCCACTCTTTCAGTCTCTACTTACTAGGTTCAAAATTGTCTTCATCAATTGTTAAACTATATAAAAAATAATCAAATGTCTTGAGAGCTACAAAACATAATCACCTACTGCTCTCTCTCATGTATCTTCTCCTAAAGCAAACGTCACAAAGCTACAATGATCTAAGATGTAACCTCTCAAATATAACTTTCAAATACTGACTCCACCTTTAGGAAAACAAGTTAAATCCCTTTATGATTTTAGTACAAAGACAAAAGTACAAGAAAATAAAGTAAATGATTGTAGCATTGTGACCTGTATGTATATCCTTTTTCTTGTTATATAACTTTGTTTGACTATGTTAGAGTATTTGTAATGATCCTTTCATCAATTTGATCCATAATTTGCTTCTTTTGAATGTTGCCATGTTTATTCATATTGATATTATTATCTTCTATCCAGCTCTTTGTTGATTAGGAATCTTTTTTATACTTTCATCAACTTGCTTTTTATATCTCTAAAGTAATAAACAACTTTTTTCAGTTATAGATCCTTCATTTTCATATAATTTACATAAATTAGATACCCATTATATCTAAATTCAACTTCTAGCAAAATATGTCATATGTATTTTCTAAATATATCTAACCAATAAAGGTGGATCTTAAATTATTTTATCCAACTTTAAATGTTTTGTTTAAGTCTTTTCCTTCATTCAAAAGCATTGTATCTAACTGTCAAACAATAGGTTCTGAAGGCTTCTTTGATATCCTAAATTAACTACTAAATGAAATTTAACATTTATTGATATTTACAAATTCTACAAATGTCACTAATTTCTATATGTTCTAGTGATGCTTATTGAATGTCACAAAAAGCATATTATTAGTGATGTTTAATACCACAATTGAAAAATGAAAACATACGATTTAATTTATGACGTTGCAAGTAAATATCATAAAAATATATCCACTCTTACTTTAAAAAAAAAACAAAATTAACTAATTATTCTAAATTATACCATTAATAAAAATTTGTTTCCCTATCACTCTCAAATAAAAAAAATAAAATAAAATAAAAAACCTAAAAAGAATCTTAAAATTATATATACAAATATATATTTCAAAAGTTTTTGTTTAAGATAAATGTCTTTTTAACTTAAGTGATGTGACTTTTAGAATTGTTGTAACCATTGCATAATTTAATGTAAAGCCACATAACCCTTTGCATAATTTTGTCAATACATTTATATACAACTTTTTAAAAAGATGCATCAATTTACATGAAATTAACTTCTTAATAAATATGAAACCTTCCTAAAATCTTGTCAATACATTTATAAGCAACTTTTCGAAAAGAAGCATCCATTTACATAAAGTTAATTTTTTATGAAATACCCATAAGATATGATATTGCCATAAAATCTTTCACATAATTTTTTCCATACATTTATATGCAACTTTTCAAAAAGCTGCATTACATTATGTTAGCTTTTTAGGAATATTCATAAGATATGATTTCAAGAATTGCAATATTATATATATATATATATATATATATGTGGGTGTGGGTGTTAAAACTCACGCTATGTAAGGATACTATTAGCGAGACTATCTAAACCGTTATTCGATCATTGAAATCCACATCGCATTAATTCCTATATCTATCTCAACACTCAAATAATATACTTGATGGTTCCACTGATAGGAACATAGAAGTGATCCCAATATCTCACTCAAAGTTGATATATATTGTTAATACATTTAGTCGATATATTCTTTAGAAGCTAAAGACACCAAAACAATTTCCAACTTTAATTTCCTACTATAATATATATAAATAGATATATATATATATAGTATAAATATAAAATGCGTAAAATTATAATTATAATATATAAAATATATTACATGAAATATATATACATATAAAATATCTCATGGTTTGGGTTAAAGCTTACTAAGAAAAAGCATCTATACATATGGTGTCTACATTAGAAGAAATTAAAACTCCTAACATATATTCAGGCTTTACACCACAGTTACTGATTCTTGATAATATATAATTTTATATATTATAAATTTATGATATATAAAATTACAATTATAATAAATTATACATATTATAATCTAATATTACATACATAATATTTACAGTATAATATATACAATATAAATATTGATAATATATAATATAAATAATTAATTATATATAATTATAATTATAAAATATAATAAAACATATAATATAAAAAGTAAAATATATAATTTTACTTTGAGGCAACTTCTATTATTTTCTTCATTGATATCTCCGCCTTTATGAATTCAGTTCTTTTATATTATAATTGTAATTATTGAAATCAATGTTTAATGAGAAACTTAGAGGATAGCAAATTATGTCTTCTTAAGATGAGAAATGGTATAATGTATCCAATTCGTGGCTTATTCAAGAAGTGGCTGGCTTTGTTAGCTTATTTGCTTGTAATGTTGATTATTTTATTTGAGTTGATGGAATTTTAATCTTGATATTGATTATTATTGAGAAAACTGTAAGGTAATTGATAGAAGAGAAATTGTATTTCATGAAAATGGCATCAATGAACTCATTTTTAATAATATATAGAACAAATTTCGGGTTATTGATCCTCCTCAAAGAGATAATGGACATTGGAGAAAGTGTAGATTATCCCTTTTGTCAAGAAAGATCTTTCTCTGTAAGACTCGATTTCCATTTATGATGATTTTAGTAACTATTTTGCATGCCTCAACTTGAGTATTGGTTTGTTTTTGAAGCATTTTGTTGATTAGTCATCTAAATGTGTTTTTCTGTTTTTTTTTTTCTTTTTAAACACTTTACTGGGATCCTATCATCTTTGATCCAAATGGTGCTCAATCTTTTTTTTTTTTTGTGAAACAACACTATTAGTAGTTGGTGGAGCCTTCCTATTTTCTGTGACGAGCAAGGTATCTCCGACTTGCATAAGATTAATTTAATGACTAGATTTTAATGATTTTGTAGTCCAATCAATTCTTTTAAGTATTATAAAGGTTTTGCCCATATTTATCATCCAATTCAAGGTAATCTATTAAACAAAACAATCATATTTACCGTATATTTATGAAAATAAGTTATTTTAAGTTTTTATACAAAACAATTATATTTATTGTATATTTATGAAAATAAGTTATTTTAAGTTTTTAGATAAACCTTATAAACATATATTTTGTTATCATCAAAACTTAATTTAAGAAGTCTAACTTTCTTCCCCTTTTTAATAATGATAAAACATTGTAAAAATTTACAAAAACCTATATCACAATATAAATATATTGCATAAATATATGGTAAGCAACATGAATATAATATCTACACTTTTCTCCCCCTTCTTTTTATTATCAAAAGGGAAAGTATCAATGACAAAATGTAATGTTGTCCTGCCAAACAACACTTTATATTGTGAACCATAAAAAAATAAGGTCACTTGCAATAATTATTAGTTTGAAAATTCAAACACTAGGCAAATGTCACAAATAGAAATAGTCTTAAAAACAACATCTAATCAAACAAAATTAAAGTCCTTCCTAAGTTGATCTATTATGGAATTAATGTGATTATGAACTTATTCTTTTAGTCTGTGAACCATTTCCTTTTCTTTTTTTTTTAACGACTTCTCTTTTACAATATTCAACATAAAGAGATTTCCACACTTTTTTTAGTATTAGGCATTTCCTTATGTGATTTCAAATAGTAGTCATATGTAGCAAATCTTTCTAAAGTAGTTACAGTAAATGTGCTAGTCTTCTTAGTTTCATTCGAGAAGGTCTCTTGAGGAGGGAATTCATCAATTTCCATAAAAAGTTTCTCTACATCAACTAATTTTGGAAGTTGATGAATGAATTCCTCATCTGTGGCCTCATTAATGGGTGAAGTCCTTAGAATCTCATGTAAAAATTCACACTCTGATGAGTCTTCTCATAGAACTATTTCTTTTTCAACCACTTCCTTTTGTTAACCTTCCTTAGTAGATTTCTCAAGCATGGTACCAACTTTTGTTTTCTTTAGTCTTTTCCTACTACTTTTTCGAAACCACATTTTTTTTAAATTTAGCCACAATTCTTATCCTACTCTTGGGTGGATGAACTTCATCTGCATTGTATAATACTCTATTCCATGTTATCCAAATATGTCCTTTCACCTTAAAACCTACACTTTCTCTACTTATCTTTTAAGGAAATTTTTTCCTCCTTAGTCTATCTACATTAGCTATAATGCCCCGAAACCCTGGTCGCGCTACTGCCCGCCACATATCCTTATCTCACAAGAACATGTTAAGACTCTGAATCAACTCTAATACACTTTAACCTGTAACTCATATATAAAAACATTTCATATATTCCCAAAATTCAAATAATAACTTAAACTATATCAAACATCTAATGCAACGGAAGTCTTTAAACACCAAAATAACATTCTTAAAAGATACTATCTATTACAGTTAACTAACATAAATCTCTCAAATCTTAATCACCATAATAATGGTAATCTTCATCTTCCTCTCTCTATAGCTCACCCAAACCTAAGTCATCTTCTAGGTTCTCATCTCCCTTAATGCCTACATCTAAAAATGTTCCCAGAATTGTGAGCTAATGCTCAGTACATATAACACAAACACACACACATGAACAAACATGAACAAATGCCACACATGTTATGCAGTACTTAAACACGGACTACCATTTCTCATGACAATTTATGCCCACAAACAGCAACAAGGTACTCATGATCCCCTTAACACACTAGAACATGATTTGGTGATGGGAACTATCACTACTGGCCTCACACCCATGATCCTTTAATCCTTAAACTTGGTGATGAGAACTGCCACTATAGGCCCCACACCTATGTACACTTAAACCACTTAATCCTAGTGATGGGAACTGCCACTATGGGCCCCACACCTACATCTACATAATCATCTTAAACCGACATTCAACCTAGATCATTTCTAGTTACAACTCCACTAGGGATAATGTCACACAAGGATCATTAAGGTGCTCTCTAGGGATCTGCCACTACGGGCCCTTGGGCCGAGCTAAACACATACAACATACAACTTAAATACTTAAACCAATTCATCAATTAAATCAAGTTCCATACATAGACTAACTTAAACAAGCATAAATCAACATACAAGTTACACGTACCTTAAATCCTAACCTTAAGCACTTCTTGGTCTTGAAAGTAAGCTAAGTTAAAATCTATTCAATCAACAAGTTCTTCTTAGTTATTAATCTACGATCAATATCATTCTCTTATTTCTCTTAATCTTATTTATTAAATTTCTCTAAAGTCTTACTAGCTATCTAGTTTAAGTGGAAATTAGTTTAATTTAAAGTTAAATGAATATATAATTATGTTATACTTTATTCAATACAGGCATGTTGGGGACAATGTTGCTCAACATGGGCTAAAACACAACCATATTAAGAGGTCGTGTATCTCTCAATGCAACTTTCACACTCAACACGGTCTAAACACGACCGTGTTAGGAGGCCGTGTTACCTTTAACTCAACACAGTCAAAACATGACCATGTTAGGAGGCCGTGCAACTCTCAGTGCAACTTTCACACTCAATAGGGTCTAAATACATCCGTGTTGGGAGGTTATGTTACCCTTAACTCACCATGGTCGAAACACGACTGTGTTGGGAAGCCGTGTATCTCTCGGTGCAACTTTCGAATTCAACATGGTCGAAACATGATCGTGTTGATAGGTTGTGTTACCTATGGCAAATTCCATGAACCCTAATTCTTTTACTTTAAATTCTCCTAAAGCCAATCCTCCCTATTCCTATGCTCCATTATATCTCTAAAACATGTAAATGCATCTAAATTACTAGGATTTTTACACTTACATCAAAATTACACATGTTGTATCCTGAAGTCGTTGATTCCCATTCTCCTATCGTCCTTTCTCAAACTTTGTGTCCTAATGCACACACGATACCCATGAAGTCCAATTCCAATAACATAATTTAAAATTCGTATAAAGATCCTTACCTCACGTACTTGGAATTGACTCACTTCTTTCTCCCTTCGTCATCCTAGGGTTTCTCGTAAAGAGCATTTGTCCTTAGCTATTTTCTATCTCACTGCTCAAAATGATAAAGGAGGCTCTCTAAGTTAATTTGAAGTATTTATACTCTGTGTGAAATGTCCAAATTGCCCCTTAAATTTTTATAAAATCCACATCCTTGTCCTTAGCTTACTTTATAATATTATAACATATATGTATATATATATATGTGTGTGTGTGTGTGTGTGTGTGTTGATACATCATTAAAAATATTCAGGTATTACATTAACACCTTTAAATTTAAGAACATATGAAATTAGACCACCAATAAAAAAAAAAAGTCATATTTCCTCAAGTGATGAATGTGAGAGATTGATGACTAGCAAGATCTACAACATAACTACTAATCAAACCTAATATAATCTTAATATGCACTAAGATTATGGTTGTGGAACTACCTTTCCTAGATAATATACATTTATTAACAATTCTATACAAGATCCTAGTGTAAATTGGAAGATCATTTATGCTAGTTTTTTATGGATTAAAATTAAGTGATTATCCATTATTAATCTTACTTAATAATGATTCTTTTCACTCTTCAATAATATTTTATCATCCCATTCATAAAAAATTATAAAGCAAGTATTTAATTTATCTAAGTCTTTGTCTCTAATATTCAAATATTGATTAAATCCTCAAAAAACCCTTCTCTTAACTCATAAATTGATATCGAACCATGTTATTCTAGCGTACACTTAATATTAATTTATCCTTCTAGAAAGAAACTAAAATCCAAACTACATACCTCACCAAAAGAGATTGATTTCCATTCTCCTTTTGATTTCTAACACTGTTTTGAGCATACACCTCTTTCTTTATTTGATTGCCTCAATTCTTTTTGTCTTCCATTTGATCTGATAGCCATTAATTTGTTGAGAGGCATATTATTCTTTGAATCGCTTTCAAGATTTATCAATTACATGCTTCTAATCATCGTAAACCTCTTGTTCATAATTCTAAAAAATTATCTTTTTGTAAAATAGTGTTTTAGAATTTGTGTTTGTATCACATAGATGTTCTTTGAGATATATAAGACTTGCTATAATCAACATAATTTATTACCAATAACTATCTTAAAGGTATTGCCTATCTTATACTTTCTTAATCTATCACCTAAACAATGATATAAACTTTATTGCTTAAAATAAATGGGAAAAGTACTTTTTTTTAGTCCTAAACATTTACTTTTTTATTTGAGTCTTTAATCCTTTTTTCTTTCTATTTAAGTTTTCAACATTTCAAAAACCTTGCAAAATAAAAGGACTTTCGTCAAATCTATTAAGTTTTCCATCAATCTATAACATATACCAACTTCAAATTGGTTTATAATAATTAAATTAACAAGATGATGATACTAAATATACTTATTTAAATAATATAATAAAAATATTAAATATATTTAATGACACAATATAATAAAAAATATATAATTAATAATTAAAATTAAGAACATGGACTAAAAAAATTTATGTGTACCCTTATCATCTTAGACAACTAGCTTAAGGCTAATCGAAAGCTAATATATGCTTAATATAAATAAAAAAATTAATGTATTTAATAAAAGTCCTATTTTTATAAAGTTTAAAAAAAAAGTTGAAAACTCAAATAGAAGGAAAAAAAAAAGGTTGAAAACTTAAATAGAAAAGTAGATAAGCATTAAGAATTAAAATTATATTTTCCCTGAAATAAACCTTATTCAAGAATGTTATTTTAGGCAATATGTTTATGAAAGGTTCTCTACCCCTAAAACGATGATTTCGTAATTTGTTTGCATTTTCCTCCCCCTAAATCTATGCTACAAAGTTAGTCACCAAAATCATAAACTAAAATGCAACAAAATATATTAAATATGAAATAACATCAAATCTCTATATTAATCCTTGCAATAGGTAAATTAAGTAGTAACTACCATTCAAAATCATAGTAACAAGATGATAAATCTCTGTATTGATCTCTACATTTCAATTCTTACTGGGTAAGGAGTATCTTTTGAAGTCTTTATGGAGGATATTATTTGCATTTCTTCCTTTATAGGTTTTAGATGCTGCTTTAAGGTTATATTAGCTAATTTAGTAACTATCTTGAGTATATCAATTTAAGACTTCTTAACCTTATCAAGAAAGATATCAAACATTGCTTCCATTCTCTCCATAATCCTTACAAATTCCTCCTTGACTTGCTTCTTTACTTTCCTCTTCACGAGCTTCTTTAAACATTCTGTGAGATTAATGATACACACAATACGCCTACTTCACTTCCTAGTTTCTTAAATTAAATAATTGTATATGTATTACTAGCTAGTATACTAGATCATGTATAGTATAGAATTGGTAAGACTAGGTCATTCCCATAAGGACTAATATATTTTAATTACTAGTACTTCCCCCTATTTCCATTATCTAACTTAACAATTCAAACTCAATTATCAAAATTACTAAATCTAAATTAAAACTAAAATAATTTAATATAATTAAATAAAAAATAATGAAACATAAAATAAAAGACAATTAAAATTTATTAAAAACACATGATCCTATTATTCAAATACTAATCCCCTTAGAGTAACTATGCAATCTATCAATCTCATTCTAATTATCTAAACTGTAAGAATTCCTAAAGTATATTAACAATTCTCTTAAATTATTAGCATCTAACCCTAGGTTAATTAACTGAAATCTTTGTCTAGTCAAAACTCCTATGATTGCATTAAGTTTTATGAATTCTACTATTAGGTTTGACCCTAATTTAAAGAATTTACACTGTCTTATCTTTATGATTGGATGCAACTCTTTCTAATTATGCTAAATCTAATTAAATATACAATTTTTTAATCAATATATATAATATTAGATATTAAGTTAATACTTTGGAAATATTAATTCAAAAAACAAATAAAGAATACACAATTAGATTGTAAAAAATAGAAATCATAAATTTAATTAAAAAGAAATGAGAATTTGATTATTTAAAATTCTAGAGTTGTCAATAACTAAATACTAACATTACCAATCTAAAACATCAAAAAAATAAAACAAAAGAAAAGAAAGAAAAAAGGAATAAGAGAGTTAAGAAGATAACCTTCCTAAGCCTTTGAAACCTTAGCTCTTTAAAGGAATGTAAAAGTCTATCTTTTCTTGTCTTCAAAATCTTTAAATAGTAAGATGAAACTTGCAATAATCAAACTTGATCATGGCCATGAACATGGCTATGATTCCAATCATGAACCTTTTTAACTTCAAAACTTAACTTTTAATGAGCATTATAAGTTCATGGGAAGGTTCATGGCCATGATCCTAGCTATGAACCTCCCTGTCAATTAACTTCTTCTTTATAACACTACAATTTAGGTTCATAGGCAATGATCTGAGGTGGGATCTTCTTCCAAGCTTAATATCTTCTTCATTTTAGCTCCAAATCATATCAAACTTTCTCTAAATTTCTTTCTTTTACTTCAAATTAACTCTTCAACCCTTAAAATCAAAATTTAACTTAATTAAGTGTCAAAATTGATCAAAATACTCATTAATTTCATAAGAACATTATAAAAATTACCTAATAAAATAGGTACAACCAAGCATTATCAATTAATTAAAGCAATGCTGGAAGAATTTGATTCATCATCTTCTTGTCCTTCCTCTTTGTCTTCCACCTTCTTTCCTTTCTACTTCTCTTATATTAGCACAATTGCTATTTCCTCTTCTTCTACTTCTTCTGTCCTTATGGTGTCTATCCTATGAATAACTTGTTTGTGATGAGCACTAAGAGTTGTGCTCAAAGCAATAAAACATCATTAAAGCTTTTTGCCACCTTATAATGTCCATCCTTGAAGTTTCCTTCTCAAGATTTCTCCTCTTTCTTATTAAAGTTAAGATTCAATCTATTTTACAATGTCCATCATTGGAGCCTCTTATTCCTTAGGAGCTTTCTCTTCTTTCCTTCCTTACAAATTGTCTTCTTGAGGTTTGTTTCAATTTATAATGTCCATCATTTCAATATCCTGTTCCTCATGACTTTCTCACTATTCTTTTTCCTCTTCACTTCTAGATCTATCAATTTAGGCTTCAATCTCTTTTGAGCTTCTTTTTCTTTTGATAAGAATCAAAATCCATCAAGACCTATCATTAGGGCAAGAGCCAAAGGATTTCAAATCTTGGCGATGAGGGCCTATTTTGAGCACATCGACCCTAGAATTATTTGTTTACTAACCTTTTTTCTCTTATTCATGTATTTTATATTCCAACAGGAACACTTATCATGCTTTACAGGGCGATGGACAAACTCACTAAGACTTAGCTTGTGGGTTATCCAAGGATCGACCTAAACCGGCGATGAGCTGGGCCGACAAATCTTATGGAAGAACTAGAATGATGAAGAATATTTTTATTTATAATTATTTCTTTGGACTATTTATGTTGTAATCTTTCTTTTGGGACACTTTCATTTGCTTGTAATTATGTTTTTAGGACCGGCTACCCTAAAAGTAGCATAGTTGTAATTTTGTGAACTTTTTAACCCTAAAGGGAGCAAGTATAAATACTTGCTTAAGTAGGGTTTTGGGGGAGAATTTTTCATAATAGACAATTTTCATATTAAACACATCACTTTTACGTAAGAAAACTTAGGGTAATTCTAGTTCAATTTCCTCTTATCAATTTCAATCTCAAGAGTTGAGATTGTGGCGAGTGCAACAATTGAAATTGTGAGTTATATCAATTTTTAATTGTTGTGTTTTCTTTTCTTCTCTAGTGTGTAATATCTAGGGTTTAATTGGAACATTTCTTGGTTAGATTTGATTCATTATTATTCAAATTAGTGTGCTTAATTGAGTTCCTTTTATACTTGATTTCTATTCCTCTATTTTACATGTTGTTCAACCGTGAAAGCATTTGTTGTGGAAGGGGGATCACGATTGTGCTTTGCTAAATATTCTTGAAATTCACGTGATATTTCAAGTTTGATTAGTGTGTATTGAGGGATTTGATTCATTATGGTGGATTTGTTCATTATTTATTGACTTTGGATCTCATTGCACCCATTAGGAATCACGCAATTTCCTAGCTTGTTGAACCGGAATTGTTTGATTGCATTTAGGGTTGGTTTTTGTTCCATTTGATTGTGCTTAATCCCCTTTTAAGCACATCATCTTTTCTTAACCCTAACATCCTACATAAAAATGTCCATCATTGGAATACTAGATTCCTTAAGAATTCTTTGAATTTTTGTGACCTATTTAGGTTTGGTCACATCAACCAATTGTAGATTTAAGGATCCTATGCAATATCTCACAACTTCATTCAACACATGCTCAAGAATATCCTCATAACTATTAAGAACTTGATCAAAGAAATAAAATTTACTTATTATTTCCTTAATAAGATTAAAACCCCTCACAAATGTTTCACTAACCTTACTTATTGTGGCATCATAATCAAAAATTGATTTTCCTTATATCTCTATTTTTTTTCTTTTTCATCTTATATTAATCTCCTCATCTTCATCACTCAGGTAACTAATGAGCATCAATGGTTTCAAAGCCTTTTTCTTCTGTTTTTTTTTTTTTTCACACAAAGCCTTTGATAGTCCAATTCACACTCCTGAATGTCCATTTTCCAACTATTTTAGGTTCTACCAATGTGTAAGATTTTTTTTGTAGTTTAATCTCTTTAAATTGAAACAATTTGGTGAGAATATTTCCTAGAAAAATGATGGGAATTAGAGGTTTAAACCTAATCATAAAAGGCTATGGAGAAAGCCAAAAGTCAAATAGAGTTTATTGAGGTTTTGATTGCAAGAAACAAGTCAATAAAAGTCAAGCTTTGAACTCATATAGAGTTCATCATACAAGTGAAGGCTATAGAGAATTTAGTTACGGGAGGAAATATAATGAAGGATAAATTTGGAATCACATAAGAAATCAAGTTGGAAGTATGAGTGGTTCATCAAGAAAGATGGTGTTGGTTCCAAATACAAGCTAGCTTTTATAATAAAGAGAGGTCCTAATCAAAAGACCAAATGATTGCTATTTTTGAAAACAAATCCAAGACCTTTTGGAAAGAAGCTTCAAATAGGCACAATGGGAGAAGCATCTAATAGTCATACTTGTGCAGGTGAATATTAATTTAAAAGGGCACTATTCTAAATCTTCTTGGATTATAAAAGGAGATATTAAAAAGCCTGAAAAATTAAAAATGTAATTATTTAAAAGTCATTTTATTACTTTCTAGTACTTTCTTTTTTTTTTCATGGCAACCGTTTGTATCCATCCATAAATACTTATGTAACCTACATGTATGTAAGTTGATTGTTATCTTTGAATGAGGATTGTTATTATCGAATATTATCAAGTGCTTTGTGATACCTTTCATCTTGCATCTTATTGAAAATGTTTATCCCTTGTCAATCTTATTAGTTAGGATATTGTTATGATTGTGGCGATTATTTTTAATTGATCTAGTCATAGGTCATATCAACTAGTTCAACTAAGACCTATTTCATTTCCATAAACTATTGGTTATATCGATTGCAGAAGTTTAAATATTCCTTTTCTAATTTAATTATTGAATTTTGATTTAACTGGTTTTCCATATCCTTCCATTTCAATTGTCTTAAATACTATAAAAACCATACAATATATTTATTTTCTACATCATAAACACAAAAATACCAAAAAGATTTGAACCTTCTTCAATTGTTGCACATTTTGAGCGTGAGTTGATTCCAACCTAGGGATTTAAGCATATCATCTTGTTATTGAAGCATTCAATTCAAACGCTTCATTGGTAAGTTTCTTATCTCATTATTTATGTTACATTTTGGAGTTGAAGGGCAGGGTTAGAGAACTTATTATGTAGAGATTGGACGAGTGGTTGATTGATTATTGTGATATTTGAATTAGATCTAATATTAAAATTACAATATGTCAATTGAGAGTGTTAAGCTAGTGATAGCAATAGTGGTAGTAATGGTTGAAAGAGAGAAATGATTGTTGGAGTAGATGAAGTGAGTCAATAATTAACAGACCATCTAGAGATGATGCATATGATGATCACTACACAACATACATCAATTCAAACTCTACGAGAATATGCAAAAGGTAAAAATAATAATGAAGAAGTATGCAAAAAGGGTAAAAGGCATGTTAGAAGAGATGATGAGTTACTAGAAGGAGAAGGAGATAATTTTATATCAAAATGTGTAATTGAAGTAAATTAACTAATACGAAGTTCAAAGACTATTAAATAAAGATTTTTAAATTTGATGGTCGTAGATCTCTAGATGATTACCTTAATTGAGAGCAACAAATGGAAAGATTATTTTAATGTTATGAGTATGATGGGCTAACCAAAATCAAAATGGCTATCTTAATGTTTAGTGTGTTTACATCATTATAGTGGAGCAATGTAAAGATTCAAGGGAAAGAAGATAGAGATGCAAAAGTGGCAACATGGAATATGATAAAAAGAGTGATGAGAAAGAGATTTGTATCGTAGTGCTACAAAAAGGAGTCATATATGAGATTATAACAACTGAGACAAGGGGGAATGCAGGTGGAGGATTATGTAGAGAAGTTTGAGACCATTATAATAAGATGTAAAGTAAGAGATCTTAAAGAACAAACCATAGCAAAGTTCATTTTAAGATTGAAATATGAGATCGTAGAGGTAGTAAAACTACAATCTTATGAAACTTTAGATGAAGTAATAAAGCTAACACTTAGAATTCAGAGGTAAAGATTAAGGACAAATGCTAGATCACTAAGCCCTATTAGTAGATCAGAAGTTCCACAAAAGAAGGAGAAATAAAATAATGTAGAACTTGAGAAGGAGCATAAAAGTTCTAAGAAAAGTGAGAGTCGTAAGTTAAAGACTTTTTATGTGTAAGAGAATGACTAGAAGTGTTTTAGAAAGAAGTCAAGTGAGATCAAATGTTTCAAGTGCTTGGGATTTGGAAATCTTACTTCTAAATGTCTGAATAGAAGAGTTATGCTTCTAAAAGGAGAAGTTTCAAAGATGGAAGTAGAGACTGAGGAATAGGATGCAAATGATGTCAAGACTAGAATTGAAGAGTATGATAAAGAGAGGGAAGGTACTAAAGGAGCATAATGTTATGTTATTTCCTTAGTGGTTACATAAAGATTACATATTAATACTTCAAAAAAGGATGAGAAGATAGAGAATCTATTTTATGCTAAGGGGATTGTTAAGGGCAAAGCTCATATTTTCATTGTTGATGGAGGTAGTTGCACTAATCTTATCTTTAGTGCAAATGTCCATAGTGTTTGATTGAAGGCCATGCTGCATCAAAAGCCATATGATTTACATTAGTTGGGTGAAAAAGGTTTGATAAAAGTCAATAAGAAAGTTGAAATTCTAATCAAGATTGATAAATATGAAGATGAAATGGAATGTGATGTTGTTTTGAGATGCTACTAATATCTTGCTAGGATAACCATGGTTATATGATAGGAGAGTGATGTATGATGGATTCCAAAATACTTGCACTTTTATGAAGGATGATTAAAAGACAGTGCTACTTCCCATGAATCTAATTGAAGTAAGAAAGGAAACAAATTGCTTGAGGTAAGTTGAAGGAAGGTATGATTAGATTGCTTATAAGGAGTTTTTATCCCTTAACTAGAAAGAACTAAGATTTGAGGTGAATCTTTTTCAAAGGTAGAGGTGATGATGGGAATCAAAGGTCTAAACCTAATCACATATGGCTATGGAGATAGTTAGATTCAAGTAGAGCTAATTGAGGTTTTGATCGCAAAAAAAAAGTCAATAAAAGTTAAGTTCCAAACTCATACAAAATTCATCATACAAGTGAAAGTTGTAGAAAATTTAGTTACAAGAGGAAATTTAATGAAGGACAAGTTTGCAATCATAGAAAAAATAAAGTTAGAAGTATTAGTGGTTCATCAAGAAGGAAGACTTATATTACTAGTTATGGATGCAAGCCAGCTTTCAGCATAAGGAGAGGTCTTGATTCCAAAGACCGAGTTTTTGCTATTTCTGACAAAAAATCCAAGATCTTTTTGGAAGGAAGCTTCTAGTGGGCATAATGGGAGAAGCATCTAGTAGAAATACTTATGCGAGTGAATCTTGATTTAAATGGACATTATTCTAAATCCTCTTAGATTAGGAAAGGGAATATTACAATTCCCAAAAAATTAGGAATGTAGTTATTTAGAAGTTGTTCTATTTCCTTTTTAGACAATTATTTTATTCCTTTATAATACTTTCCTTTTTTAATTTTTTAGGACAATTATTTTGTATATGTCTATAAATACTTATATAACCCTACATATAAGTAAGTTTATTGTTATCCTTTGAATGAGAATTGTTATTATTAAATCTTTTCAATTGTTGTGTGACATTTTTCATCTTATTGAAAGTGTTTGTCCCTTATTGATCATATTAGTCAAGATATTGTTCTGATTGTGGCTATCATTTTGTATTGATCTACTTGTAGGTCATATCGGCCACTTCAATTAAAACCTATTTGATTTCCATAAACCGCAGGTCATATTAGTTTTAGAGGTTTGAAAATTCATTTTCCAATTTAACTATTGATTTTTTATTTAATTGGTTATCAATATCCTTCCATTTAGGTTGTATTAAATCATGCGAAAACCATGAAAATATTTATTTTCTACATCACAAACATGAACTTTCTTCAATTGGTGTGCATTCTAAGTGTTACCTAAATCTAACTCAAGGATTTAGGCACATCAATAAAGCTGCCCCTCTTCTTTATATTATGAATATATGCACTTAGATGCTTTATCAAATCAAACCAATATCCATCCTTATTTGCTAATATTAACTTGACATTATTAGGGGTTATAGTGGTGGTTCCTCTACCATTTGTTAGAAAGTAATTGTAGCTAGTTGTAAATAAGAACGTTACAATAATAGGAAAGTCTTTGCTATACAGCTCTTTAGCTTTAGAAACTAATGGTATGTCAAAGTTCAATTCTTTAAAATATCATCCTTACCCCAAAATTTGAAAAACTCATGGTCTTCAATATCTAGAAAACTAAAACATTAAAAAAAAATCAGCTTCCAAAACTTGAATACTACTCATACCAACCCAAGAATCCAACACTTCGGTTTTTTTAGATTTTAGATTTACATAAAATTCAACCATTGCCTCTTTATACGCAAGCTCCTTCACACTACAAAAGCTAGTCCACTCATGGGACCTCAACATTATTTCTACATCTACTCCTTGCTTCGAAAGTAATAGGAATCTACATAACTCATTTCTACTAAAGATGCATCGACATACCTTCTTAAAGTCCTTAGTCTTATGAAAGAGAGTGGTCTTAAAACTTCAAGGATGGAAGTAGATTCCTAAATGAAGCTAGGATGGAAATCTTAATTAAAGTGGTAGCCACAATAGTTCCTACCTATTTGATGAGTTGTAAATTTACCTAGAAATGGTGTGAGGAAGTTAAGTCATTAGTTGTTAAATTTTGGTGGGAAATAGAGAAAGAAGAGATTATAATACATTAGATGGGATAGAAGAAGCTTACTAGGAGTAAAGTTGATGGTGGTATGGATTTAAAATTTTAAATCATTTTAACCTATCTTTGCTTACTGAAATGACATGGAGAATAGAGAAAAATGCCACTACATTATGGGCTAGGGTCTTAAAAGGCATGTACTTTCTTGTTTTATTTATTAAGGATGTTAAAAGTTAGGACTCGTGGGTTTGGCATAATATATTTGAAGGTAAAGAGCTTGTCTTTGAAAATGCCTTTGGCAAATCGAAAATGGTAAAGAGTGGATATTAGTTCAAACAAGTGGATCCCTACACTCCTAAATATCATAATTTTTTCAAACATAAGTCCCTTAGTAAGAGGCAAAAAAGTGAGTGAGCTTTTGTGAGTAAATGGATTTAAGGTTCTTAAAATATTACGTTACACTAGAATAATGTAGAGCAATTAGAGATATATCTATCTATGCTCACTTTAGAGAGGATTACTTGCAATGGGGTATCTCCTCAACAAATTCTACATGTCACTACATAGC
The DNA here is from genome assembly GCA_037954665.1 of Laguncularia racemosa. Taxonomy (NCBI): domain Eukaryota; kingdom Viridiplantae; phylum Streptophyta; class Magnoliopsida; order Myrtales; family Combretaceae; genus Laguncularia; species Laguncularia racemosa. Next base: position 6,437,153 of record JBBMOL010000004.1, read on the forward strand.
TAATAGTCAATCATCTACCACTATTAACAAATCATTAGTGTCATTTCACATCTTTGACCAAAGCTGGAAAAAGATTTGGTCTTTAAAGGTCTTATTGAAAATACAACACCTTTTGTGAAGAATCTTTAATGATTTAACTCCAACCATGGTGTGATGTCATTTTTGCGAGGAAAGTTCTAAGCATGAATTATCATTATATGTTTGGACTCAAAGTGTCTAGTTTGATGCTTTGGGTTAAAGATCAAAAGAGAGTATATATTTGTTTGTAAGATGGTGGAGTCATATGGTTGAAGCCCTATCATACAGAGAACAAGAGAAGAAAGACTTGGAGGTGAATGTGGTTGTAACATGTTGGAATATTTGGAAGTGATGGTGTGAAGTTGTGTAAAAACATAAGAAATGCTTTGTTTTAGCTGCCATAGCAAAAGTAAAACAAGCTTTTTATTTAGATGATGAAAATTGTTATAAAAAAACAAAGAAAGAAAGAAAGAAACCCTAGATCCATGATGGTGACCACTTTAAACATTAGGAGATTTATAGAGTTGTTGAGATAGACTCCACTAAATATGAATGCCTCATGATGTTAGAAGACAAGAGCAAAAGAGGTCGTCATGAGAGATGTAAACAGGAAGTGATAGGGGGATGTAGCAAATTGGTTAAATGTGGTAGACCTAAAGTTGAAGTTAAGATCAGAGTTATCCTTTGATAAGTGTCAAAAGACTATTATTATTTATGTTTATTTGGATATATTTGTTACGTGTTTCTTGTGATTTATTAAAGAAAGGATACTTATTTTGTGAAAAAAAAATTCATTTTAGGGTTTAAAGAGCTCATTTGGAATATTTCATGATTATTGAAGAGAAATCAATGTAAATAAAACAACTCTGGATCACTTTTGCAAAAGAACAAATTTTTCTTTTTCAACCCTTGCATTTAGCATGACCATGTTGAGTGGCAAGGCTGACCACAACAATCATCAAAGATGAAAGCATACAAAATCTATTTTTAAGCCCTACCCTGAGCATGGCTATGCTAACCTGCAATCACTAAAAAGCTATAAATAGCACCTTTTCGTATTAAGGTTAATGGGGGAGTTTAGTTTTAGAGTTTTTAGACTGAAAAAGTATTATGATTCTCACATTCATCATCCTAAGAAATTTCAAGAAGGAAATCAAGTGTTGTCATTCAATTTAAAATTGAAGCTTTTGCCGAGAAGATTAAGATCTAGATGATTTGAATCTTTATTGTTAAGAGAATTTATCTACATGGAGCAATTGAACTTAAACACCCTGATCATGACAATTTCAAGGTCAATAGATAGAGACTAAAGTAGTATTTAGGAAGAGGAATGGAGCATGAAAATTAAGAGAAGTTTAAACTCCAATCACTAGCTTTGTAAGCTTAGAAATTTGAAGGACATTGAGCCACAACGTTAAAAAAGTATACTTCATAGGAGGCAACTCATGTCTAACTTTAGTGAGTTGAGTTCCTTTTCTTTTTCTTCATTTTTCACTATCTTAAGTATGCTTTTATATCAAAATTGCAGGTGTTATGACGTTTTTTGCCTATTCGTGAGACAATGTGAGTTCAATCTATGTGAGGAGAAGTACATTTTGGTATACTTTAATCTTTGAGAAGAGAATGAGGTAAGTTTTCATCCAACTTCCAAGAGTTTTGTGTATATTACATGTTAGATTAATGATAGAAACTTTAAATTTTCTTGCTACAAATTAGGTACTTTGAAACATTTTGAGACTACAAAAAGAAAAAATTTTGTGATTTGGAATCACCTTGGTCTTAAGCATGGCCAAGTAGAAAGAGGGGCTCATGCTTAAGGGGTATTTTGTTTGCAACATAACCTTCTTGCACGCTTGTGTAGCAGGGCGGGTTGATTCCTGTGTTTATTTTGGTCTTAACACGGTCTTTCTTGCCTGCCCGTGTAATAGGGCAGGCGACCAATTAACAACCATTCTGTTTCCATTTCGACCATGACCATAGTTGGATAGTGGGGCGAGCTAACCTTTGTCAACCCCAACTAAAAAAAAAAAGAACCATGCAGACTTATCCCATTATCACATTTACATCGTGCTAACCCTTTTCCTTCCTATACCCACACTTTCTCTTCTCACATCACGTACTCTCTCACTCTCACTTACACACTTTCTTCTCCCTTCAACAAGCACATTTTCTTAGATTTCCACATTTTTGTTCTCTTCATAATCCTAGTCAAGTAAGCTTTCTTATCTTTCTCTTTAGTTTTCTATTCTTATTCTTAAATGGGTTTTTTCATATATGAGTGGATCTATGGTAATGCATGCCTTTTTTTTTTATGAATTTGTGTTTCTATGATTATGGTTGCATGTTTGCCCTTTAATTCTTGTTAAACCATGTTCTACAATCTCTTGCTCTTGTTGATTCCATGCTTATTTAGGGTTGATGCAAAAATTTTGTTAGTTCTAAAAATTGGGGCTTTTGCTTTATTCAAGCAATTCCATGCTCATCATTTCTTGTAATACACGTTGTTTGTGAAATTTTGGGCTATCATGTTCAAATCTTAATTTAAGGTTCATAATGAATCAATTTTGGGGGATATCAAAATTTAACTCATTATGAATGCAAATTGATGCCTTAGAATAGTTTATTGTGCTTCAAAATGTTGTTAGACATTTATTCCTGGTCTTCATCATGCCCTATTTCTCACGCCCATGCATAAATTTGAATTTTTAACTTTTTGCTTTCATCCCCACTCCTACACACGGCCATGTTGCCTAAGCTATGCTGAACGTATTTTTTTCTCATTTTAGATTTGATGATGTTTCACATTTGTTTCTTGCTCCTACACTTCCTTTATCTTCTATTATGTTTGCAATTGAGCATCATTTCCATTTTATTTTGGGCATGTATTACTTTAATGTTGTTCTTATATTTCTTTTTTTTTTCTTTTCCCCTACGTATGTTAAATTTTCTTTGTCCAGAATGAAATACAAGTATTCTTGTGTAAAAAGAGGGAAATGTTCTATTGACCTACAAGCCTCTCAATCATTTGCTTCTCGCCAAAGGACTCTAGAGCCCTCACCTCCACTACTTTCTAGTATAGAGTGAGTTTTCTTTGGTGTTGGTAATATTTCTTTTGATAAATGGAGTTGCAACAAAAAAGCACACTTAGAGAAAATGGAGATCCATAATAATTGATATTTGGATTGGTAGCTTTTGAGAGGGTTTAGTTTAGAGGAATAGGTTCACAAGGATATAGAAATTGCTCCTTGGGCTCAATTTTTTGAGATTAGAGAACTAACATATCGTGATATTACACTTAAATTCCTCTCGACAATGGAAATAAAGGAGCATTCCCAAACTCACTGGTTTAATAGTACTCTAACCTTCCAAATTTATGGACAAGCTTATAGATTTCATTTATCTAAGTTTAGCCTCTTTTCGGGTTTGTATTTAGTTGAAGAGATTGAGAATCCTGAATATTTACTTATGCCTAATGATTAACCAAAAGGGAATAGTACTAACAAATTTTGGAAACTGTTATGTTTTGATAAGCCTATCAATTATTTCTCATCAAAATCCAAAGCTAATTATGTGACTAATATTACTTTAAAAGTGGTCCATCACTTATTAGCTCACACCATTGGTAATAGAAGTAGTAGTCATGGCGTGGTTAACTCCTTTGAGCTTTTACATTTGTATAGTATGGCCACAAAATACCTAATTAATGTAGGTGTGGAAGTAGTTTATTTCCTCAAGCACTAGGCAATTGATCTACGTGTTAAGGGAATTTATTGTGGGGGCTATATCACTAAGTTGCTTAAGAGAATGAATTTGTTTAGGCAACCACTAGATTGTTGTCTATGTGTTCAAGTTGAGAGGATTACCAATGGTCCTTTTCATGGATACAGCTTGATAAGAATATCTGGTGGCCTTACCCTTGCTTCCATTTCCCAATTCAAGACCTCTAATCCTAGTGCTTCTAGCTTTTCTGCTACTTCATCTTTGAGGGATTATGAGTTTTCTAGGTTGAGGAAAGGGTTTCATGTTGAAGGGAAGAAAGATAAAAGGTTCAAACAAGTGTGTGGAGATTCTTACAATCTTTCGCTAAGTGTTTTTCACCTCCACCATAAAATCTCCCCACATATGAGTCTTCTCCCAAGTATGATTTTGAGCCCTCTCCTAAAGGTGGTCCTAATGATTTTATCATTATAAATGATTTAAAAGATGCAAATGAAGGGGATAATGATGAAGGTGAAGAAGAGGATGATATGTTTAATGATAGGGATGCTTGATTTTCATTGGTTTTAATTTTCTATTATTTACTTAAATCTTTTAGTTTGTAATTTTAAGCTCCTGACTTATAGAAAGACTTTCATCTTTGCTGGAATCTTGCATACTTAATTGCTAGACTTGAGATAGGCTAATTTCTTGCTCGCTTTCTTTTTGTTGTTTTTGTTTTGATTTTTCTGTAGGTTGGAACTTCTATAGAGTTCACAACCATGCTAATGCTACTATTAATCTTTGCAATTCCAATTTCTCCTTTCTTGTCTCGATTTAGGAAAATTCCTATTGCTTTCTCTATATGAATTGAGGAAATTCTTAGTATCCTTTTCTTATATTACTTTCTTGCCCTTTTTCCTTGCTTGTGCTTGATTAGAATGACATTGGGGACAATATTTCATTTAAGTGTGGGGGAAGGGATATTATAGAAAAAGAAAATATTTAGGTCTTATTTGAGTTTAATGATGCACATGATGCACTTGTTAATCAAAATTCTCCCATTTATGTGTTGCAAATGAGCCTTTAAAGTTGATATATTTTAAATTTTAGAATCTTGAAATTATACTCATATTTTGGTAAGGCTAGCATTTAAAAGATGAAGAATAGTGATTTTGTATGCCTTACTCACTTATTTTGAACTTAGTATACTTAGTCAAAGCTTTAGGGAAAAATCTAAGTGAGGTAAATTTACTTGTCATTTAATAATTGAATTTAAAGTTGTGAAAGAGGTCAAAGTCCTTGGTGTAAAGCTAAATGGTTGTGTTTCTAAGCTAGTTAGTGGTATATTTTCTTTTCAACCACTTTGAGAGCTTTTCTAACCTTTTGTGCAAAGGGTATATGAAATCTATCACTTCGTGATTCTTCTCAAACAATCTCTAAAAAAAAAAAAGCTAAGTTGAAAAGGAGCGAGCCAAAACCTGTTTAAAGGAAAAGAAAAGATGGAGGCAAAAACCTCTCTCTCTAAAGGCTAAAAAAAAAAAAAATTGAAGAGATTTAAAAAGAGAAAAAAAAATCCAGGGGAATGATAGATGCCATATACTTTCACTTTAGGTTGTTGTGCTTAGAGAGGTGTTTGAATGGTTTACATGCTAGCTAATAGGTGGTGAAATGTGACCATGTTGCTTTTGCTTTGTTTGAATTTATCTTTCCCTTTTTAACTTTTGAAGTGATTATTAAATGGTGAGATTAATAGTTTGACTTACTTGGATTAATCTTAAAAATTTGACTATAGTATGCTAAGTACAAGTACAAATATGGTAGGTTTGAGCGATAGACACTATTGAGTTACTTTAGATTGATTGAATAGAATAATGTTGAGATTGATTTGATATTTTCTTATGAATATAATTGAAGATAGATCTTTTGTCCTTGTTTTGTTTGCTTGAGGACAAGCAAACAATTAAGTATGGGGAAGTTTGATGAGTGTCAAAAGACCCTTATTATTTGTCATATATTTCTTGTGATTTGTTGAAGAAATGATACTTATTTTGTGAAAAAATTCATTTCAAGGTTTAAAGAGCTCATTTGAAATATTTTATAATGATCAAAGAGAAATCAATGCAAATTAAACAAGCTTGGATCAATTTTGCAAAGCAACAAATTTTTCTTTTTTAGCCCCTAAATTCAGCATGACCATATTGAGTCACAAGGTTGACTATAGCAAGCATTAGAGGCAAAAGCATTTAGACTCTGTTTTTCAGAGCACGACCATGTTGACCTACAATCACTAAAAAGCTATAAATAGCACCTTGATTTCGTATTAAGGTTATTGGGGGAGTTTAGTTTTAAAGTTTTTAGATAGTTTTAGATCAGTTTTTTTCTAAACCCTAAGAGAGAAAATATGAAAAACTTCAAAGGAAAAATTGCTTATATATCATTGACAATCACAAGACATCAATTGCAAGGGTTTTATCTCTATATTATGATTTCTTTATCTTCTCTAGATCTTTTGTGCTTATTATAAACTCCATGAAAGAGTAGATTTTTCATGCCCTATACTTTTTGAAACCCTAAACCATGTGAATTGAATTGCTGATTGATTAATGAAAAAAATTTATGTCTTTATATCTATTCATGTGATTTCATTGTCTTGTAATTGATTTGTGCACGAATTAATTGCATGTTTAATTCTTATTTAGTGTGTATAATGAATCAAGTTATTGGATTAAAAAAAAAAATCTTAAAGTAGTAGACAAAACTCAAAAAGTTTATACTATATATATCTTATAGTATAAAAATTTGCTTTACTAAACAAAATAAGTATATTATGAAAAATAAAAAAATAACTCTATATTATTATTATTCCTTTTACTATTGTATTCACGCAAGAGCTATTTCGATGAGTTCTTAATTTAACATAAAAAATAATTCTATATTATTATAAAAGTTTGTGTTTTGTATTACATAATTTAAATATAAAATAAGATGATTGTATTGTATTTTTTTCTATATATATATTGTTGCTCAATTTTTATTTTTTTTTTAATTCTGTTCACTTCTAATAACTAAACACTATCTTAAGATTGATTGATTGTAGTACTTATTTGTTTCGTCATTCAATCCTTCAACAATGTAACTTTGATTATGAATGATCGAAAGAAACCCCCCTCCCCCCAAATAAATAAATAAAAAGAGAGAGAGAAGCTGTTCTACTCTCTTTACTCATATAAAATATTCAGAGATGTTTTTATATATTAGTTTAAGAAAAGTATACGACCCTTTATTCACCCATTGGCGTGTTCTATAATTTTAGTCGAGTCAAACCAGTCTCTTTTAACTCAATACAAAACATGTGTTTGCGATAATCGGATCCAACAAGAACATATCCTTTTGTAAATACAACGCTATCATTAGGGATTTTGAGAGAGAGATAAAAAAGGAAAGAAGGCGCACGTATTTATGAGTTGCGAATCTTCGCTCCTGATGAGTCACTTGGAATAAAAAGCTTGGCTTTGGCGTTGATGGTCTTCGACTTGATGATGATGATGACTAGCAATTAGCACTACAGTCAATAGCAACACCGCACACAGCATAATCTTTATAGATTCCGATCCAAGGAAAGGCCCTTTTGCAGCAATTACTTGGTCTGTTTGTGATGATCACGTAATTAGGAAAGTGAGACAGAGAATAAATAATTAGGAAGAAGAAAAAGTGAAGGCAAATTATTAATTTTTTCAATATTTGGATAAATTTTTATTTTACAATCTTAAATACTTAATATGTTGCTAATATAAAAATACACATTTATCTGGTAAAACATTCTACTGTAATAAGTTTTTTTTTGAGGACTACAAATAGGTCATTTATTATTTATTTTCGAAATTTGTTGAGGATATTATTAAGAGTTAAATAAATATTGATTTCATCATATCGACTAAGCCGCATGAAGCCATCAAATCACACCCACACCGACCAATGCTCATGATTAGTCTACATTTCACTTTAAATAAAAGAGGATGGATTATCATAATTACGAACAATTAGCACTAATATTAGCAAAAGCATCGCATTTCTCTTTTATAGATACGAATCAAAGCAAAGGACGATGCAATTATTTAGTCAACCTAAATAATCAACACCGAACCGAGTTCATCCCCGCTTTTTCTTCTGTTAAAGATAATAATAAAAAGGAATAATAATTACTCTTATAATACACTTTATTTGTTTATAAATTAATCTAAAAGGCAATTTTTCTCTTCTTTTTATAGCAAATTTCTATTACTTTTATAGAGTGTTTTTCTTTTCTTTTCTTTTTTTTCAATTCCCTCTTAATATAAAAGGTTTAAGTCTATATCATCTATAATATAATAACCGGTGATTATATTTAGAAGTAAGCCGATAATCCTATTATATAGAGTACTTATCATTCCTATTCATTAGGCTATATTTTGGGTGGATATTAAGATTTACATAATAGCTTTTTAGTATAGAATTTTTTGGAATTGGATAAAATATAGATATGAGGTCTTCCTACGATATACCCACTTTAAAACCTGTACTTTAAGATATATAGAGTATAAGTTCTTGGATATCTTATACTTGCTCTATAAAATATTGTTAAATAATATTTTTAAATAAATAAAAAATAATAATATTATAATTTTTTAGTAATAAATCTTTAATAAAAAATAAAAAAATTAAGCACATAAATTAATAATTCTAAACAATTAAACTTGATACCGCCCTTATTTCTTTTCTTATTCTTACCAATTTTCCTCTCTAACTTTGAATTTCCTATTCTTTTCCATTTATTAAGTAGTAAAATTGTAAAATTTGAAATAATTAAGATTAAGAAATTATTTTTTTTAATTTTGAGTATTTTCTTACGAGTTATATAAATTTTACATGGTAAGATATATAAATTATTTTTTTAATATCATATAAATTTGAAATTTATAAGAAAAATAAAATAAAATTTATAAGTTTTACATAGTATATTATAAGTTTTATAGAGTATAAGATACATGATGGTTTTAGAGTGTTTGAGGATAGGTTCTAGTTCTATAAAATTAGGAATCTATATCTTATAAAATAGGATATAAGTAAAACCTCTTACTTTAATTATCATGTATCTACTTATCTTAATTATATTATATAACAAATAAGATAAAATAAATATTACAATAAATATTTCTTACAATAAAAAAATATACAACAAAATAATAAAATATAAGTTTTTAGCGTATTATCCATTGTGAATAATTTTTATATTGATGGTGTCTTTATAGTTAAAAGTGAACAGCATAAAGATTTAGTTTGATTATAAATTTAAAAAAGATAAAAATTACTCACTCACATTAACCGAGCTGATTAACCCTGGCAGCTAAGAAGTATGAAAAAGGAAATGAAGAAAATTTAAAAAGGAAAACAGGATAATGCCGCAATTAAACGAAGGATAGAAGGGTAATATAGGAAATAGAGGGGCGGGGTGGGGGGTGAAGAAGGGCAAAACAAATAGAAAAACATGACAGTCAGACAACTCCAGGTCGTCCTTTTTATAAGTCGAAACGAGCGTATCTTAAAACGGTCTTCAATTCTCTTCCTTTGACCGTCGTACTCTCTCTCTCTCGCCCCGTAAACAAAGTAAAAGGAGCAAAACCCTTTTGCCCTTTTATCATCTATGTGTTATTTCTCATTTTTTATTTTTTTTTTCCTCCTTTCTATAAATAATCAACAACACTCATCATTCCCTTCATCATCATCTCTTTCTTTCTTTCTTTTTTTTTTTCTCTCCATTGCCTTTTTATCCGCTGTTGCAGACGAACACCCAGAAAGAAAGAGAGAGAAAGTTGATAACTTTATGTGTATATATATATAGAGAGAGAGAGAGGAGTCTCTTGAGTTTACTGCAAGTGATTGTATTTAATTGTCATCTGGCAAACGAGGAACAAGTTCGAGTCTGTCTTGGAGTGTTTTTAATGCTCACTACTCATAACTTTCACTAATAATAATTAGACGACACAAAACTCTTTCTCTCTTTCTTTCTCCTTGTCATACATAATACATCCATCCACCTGCTGGTTATTTCCGCTCCACCTTTTGTTTTTCGATCCGACGTCGCAGATCTCACCCTCTTCAAATCGTGCGGCCTCGACTCTTTTGAAAGTTCGTAAGTTTAATAGCCCCATCCTACCGGGTCCTTCTCTTTTGAATCCTTAAATACCGTTTTTTTTTTTTTTTCTCATTTTCTATTGCTTTTCTTTTTTCTTTTTCTTTTTTTTTTCCTGGGTTTATCTTGAAATCAATTCTTATTTCGTTGCATTGTTTATACTTACTCATTTATTCTGCTTTCTCGTTAAAGGTGGTTCCTTTTGCTAGTGTAAGAGGTATTTGATGTTACATGTTTTGTTTAATTGGTTAAATAAAAATGTTACAATGTGATAAGTTATTCATTTGACTTGTTGGTCTGAACCAAACAATGATTTTTATTGGTATCATGAAGGAACCATGCATATTAAGGTCTTTAGAACTTTGTTCGTGTCAATGTTGTTGGACTTTTTTTTTTTTTTGGAGTTCTTTTATTTGAATTTAGTCGTAGGGTATATTAATAATGTAGCGGCTTCATTGCTAATAATGAGGTTACTTGTTTTCTATATATATATATATATATATATTTTTCACCGTAAAGAATTATTGTTATTTTATCTTGGGGTTATTCTAGACTCTCAAATGGTGGTTATTGTATGAAATCAAAGTTAGAATGGTGGTCTCACTTGTTAATGAATAATATTATTATCTTTCACACATGTATTGATTGACCTACGATAAGAGATTATCCTTTCAGGGATCTGAATTTATGGTTCCGAATCTTAATTAGTTGATGTGGATGTGACTGGGCTTTAAATTCTGGCCATACATTGTGGTATTTAAATGTGATTTTTCAACTGGAGACAGTATAGAAACACGGTTATGAAAGCATGTGGGGTTCACTTGTAGATTACCCTTTTGAGGTATTGGGGAGAAGCTTTTAAGACTAGGTCGAGTGTGACAAAGCATCCAATTGTTTGATCATCCTCATGCTAAGAGCAGTGGTCCCTTTCATATATAGGGTTATAATTGCCATTTTCAATGTGAAGATGATCTAACTCGGTAATGGATGTGGCAAAGTTGGGTCTTTGGATCGGTTATTATTGGTTTATGGCTCTTTGGAGATTGAAAGCAACATTTTCAATCTTGTGGTAGCTTGGGGTTCATTTTCCATGGTGGGATTGTATGTGCAAGTGACTTTTTACGTTGCTGAATCCGAGTTATATACAACCATATATTTAGGACAATATCTGGGGTCCCCACAATTGTGTAGGATGAGATGGGGCACCAGACCAAATGCTTTTTTGAAACTTTTATGTCTTAAATGTGTCATAGTTGGGCCATTTTGGTTGCTATTCTATCAATTCATTTGTATAGGCACCTAGAGGACTTGTGGTCTAGTTGGATGTTTAATAATGTTGTTACAAGAAAAAAACATGTGAACTTTGGAGCTGTGTGTGTGTTTTTTTGCTGCATTTATAGATCTTTTGGATTAATTGCATGGTTTGTGGCTTCAAAAGTATTGACAATGAAATCTATAGTAGTTTGATTTGGTTACATCTAGCATGTCATATGTCAAGCAATTAGGGGCCTTTTTGCTCATCTTTTTGGCTCTGGTTTTAGACCAGTTGTTAGGCCAGCAAAGTTACTAAGAAATCAATATGACAAATGCATATAGTAGATATATAACAAATACAAAATAGAGGCAGAACAAATACGGACCAGATATACTAAAAATACAGGTGAAATAGATGAAACAAACATGCTTAATTCCTATGTATATGATCACAGTTACTTTTGGCTTCCTTTCAACTTACTTCCGGTGTTACAATCTTTCTTTTACATCTCTGGAGCTTTCATCTTTTCTCTTTTCTTTCACCCAATAAGGAGAGTGAACATATATTGCACTAGATGGGTCATGAAAGAACTTTCCTGATTTTCTTTTATCCACCTTGCAGTGAGAAGTCAAATCTCTCATTCCATGGATCCGTGTGATCATAGGAAAATTGAGAGAAAGGATCACCTTGCTCAAGTAAATGGTAATGGCAGCTTATCATCTATTAGTGTTGAGTTAGATCCATGGACAGCGTGGGCTTACAAACCTCGGACCATTACACTGTTGTTAGTTGGAGCTTGTTTTCTCATGTAAGCTTGCTCCTTCGCCTGCTGTTTTGATTGGATATTGAAATGCATTACTGACTGCATGCTTGTGGTATAGCTTGCAATTTTCTAAAGAAGTTGAACTTAGTTACTGCCTTGTGTTTCTAGTATTTGCATCCATATGTATTGCTGTTTCCCTATGTTTCTCTTGTTTTTTTTTTTTTTTTCCCCTTCTGTTTAGTGCATTTATTTATTTTCAGATTATAATGTAGTTCAATTTGTTACAAGTATTTTCCTGGAATTGTTATTTGCACAGTTGGGCAAGTGGAGTGCTTGATCCCGAGAGCAGTGATTCTGGTGATGTTGTCACATCTGTGAAAAGGTTAGTTGATATATTTTCTAATGTTATTACTGATTTCCATATATCTATAAGTAAATTGTAAAACACAACAGTGTTTAGCTTTATATGGAATCTCAATTATACTTGTCTTTGTCTTTAATGCAGAGGTGTGTGGGCCATGATTGCTGTTTTCCTTGCATATTGCTTGCTGCAAGCCCCTTCTACGTGAGTCATTCTGATGTAACTCTCAAGGGATCATAGTTTTGATGGTGTATTGCATGGATTAATTTAGATTAGCTTTTTTATCAGTTTATAATAGTTTAACGTGAATTTGTGACTTTGCATCTTTCCATATAATTTGTTATGTCTCTGGATTTAAAGCTGTATGTTAACTTGTGCTGATATCTTTTAGATAGATTTCTTTGCTTATATGTGAAAATATCTGACTTAATAACCTCAATTGCAGTCTAATTGAACTAGGTTTTACTTGCTCTCCACCCACCAAACAAAGAAAATGAATTAGGTTTTTGCATATATGAATAATGTGGCTTCTTGAAGCAATAAAAACAATATGTTTTTGAAATTAATTGGCCCTGGTAGATTGATAGACACAGTTTCTTGCTGTGGATTTTATTAATCATCAGATTATATTTAAGGTTAGAGAAATGTTGCTAACTGAATTAAAATATGAATGTACATGCAGGGTCCTCATAAGGCCGCATCCAGCAATTTGGCGCCTAGCCCATGGAATGGCTGTTATCTACCTTGTTGCCCTTACATTTTTACTTTTTCAGGTTGGTTCTTCCTTTGAAAATGATGATATTTGTTTGTTGATGTTTTCGGCATATATAAAATTTTGTTTGTTTAGAATTTTTCATAATTCATTAACTCTGCAAATGTAAATATATAGTGGCGGGCACATCTGTGCTATCATCTTCTCCATCGTTGTTACTTAACCAGTGCATGTTCCCTATTGTCTTCTACAATAAAGACATGGGATTTTTTACATCATTTTTGGTTTTCCAATTGTGCTATCAAATATGCGATATTGGTGGATCTAATAAACCCTTGATTCATGTGATTTTTCCAGAAGCGTGATGATGCTCGCCAGTTTATGAAGTTTCTCCATCCTGATCTTGGTGTTGGTAATGAACCTGTCATACCCATGTAAAGATTGTTGTTTTAACAACTTGATTTACCACCTATTCTTTCTATTGAGCATTTTTCAAATAGAAAAAGCTTTTTTTTCTTTTTCCTTTTTTTTGAGTGCTGTTAACATGATCTGTAAGCTTCTTGTCTGCATGAATTTTACTAATGATTACTTTGGTGAACTTGTACAGAGCTTCCCGAAAGATCTTATGGTGCTGATTGTCGGATATATCTGCCTGACAATCCCACAAGCAGGTTTAAGAATGTTTATGTATGATTTCTTCCTAAACACAAATTTCCTTTAGTTCCTGGCCAATCTTCTTTAGAAAGAGTTTGTTGTTCATCACTGGATTCAAATGTGTAATAGGTCCCTTTTCAATCATTGAACAAATACAGGAAACACTTTTTGATGAATTTGTCTTAGCACACATATTTGGTTGGTGGGGGAAGGCGATATTAATCCGTAATCAGCCACTTCTGTGGGTGCTTTCTGTGGGATTTGAGTTTATGGAGGTTGGTCTTTTCACATTATTTTTGGTTTTCCTTTTGCTTCTTCTGATCTTTATTGAAAATGACAATGTTTGTGGAGTTATTCATTTAAAGATGCTGTACGCATTTTGTTTGATTGATCTTGATTTATCTCTTATTTTCAGCTGAGCTTTCGCCACATGTTACCAAATTTTAATGAATGTTGGTGGGATAGCATTGTGCTAGACATTTTTATCTGCAATTGGTTTGGTAAGTTTCTTGTAGCCTGCTTGGTCTTTTAGTTTGTTCATGTATTGTATAGATATTGACATTTTCATTTGAATGCTACAATTTTTGCAGTTACTGGTCTCATTTAGGCCTTGTTCCCAAATTTCTCTTATAAGAAGCCTTTGCTTGTGAATTAGCTTCCAACTCAATTCTTTTTTCTTTATGTTGCAGGTATATGGGCTGGAATGCATACTGTTAGGTACTTTGATGGCAAAACATATGAATGGGTTGGTATTAGCCGGCAACCTAATGTTATAGGCAAAGTATGTAATCTACCCTTCTACTGATGACTTGTTTCTATCCAGCTTGCTTGTTTGTTAATAGAGTGGCTGCACTGGCATTTTTTAGGCCCTTTATTTCGTGTTTTTAGCATTCTTTACATGAGGTTTGTACCAATAAAAAAACTAGTTGGGTAGAGTATTGATTTGTAGTAAGTTACATGTGTGCTTTAAAAATGGCTCCTTTGATGTATCATGTACTTTAGGAGTTAGAAGGTGCGGCATTTCTCTCCTAATTTGGTTTCTGAACAGGCTTTCCTGTTGCCAGGTTAAGCGAACATTAGGACAATTTACTCCAGCACAGTGGGATAAGGATGAGTGGCATCCTTTGCTTGGTCCTTGGCGATTCATCCAAGTTCTAAGTCTCTGTGTTGTTTTCTTAACAGTGGAGCTAAATACATTCTTTTTGAAGTTTTGTCTTTGGGTTCCTCCGAGAAACCCTGTGATCGTATATAGGTTGATTCTATGGTGGCTTATTGCAATTCCAACGATTCGCGAGTATAATTCGTATCTTCAAGACAGGTATAGTCTCTCTATCTGACACATGTTTCAAACATCTTCAAGCATGTGCATAGACTCATGGATTCAAACAAATTCTTATAGCCCATGTTATTGTGCCCCATTATCAAAGTACATATTTTACTGGCTACAAGGGCTCTTTCCCTTTTCCTATCCATGAGTTAAGAGTTATGGCAGGTCCACCGCCCGTTCTTCCTTTCACTTGACTCATGTAGGTACTGGCATCGAGCAATTAGCATATAGTTGGGTTTCTGTGTCACCCTTCAGTTCTCCATATAGGTCTAAATTTGGGTCTACCAGGGAAACTATCAGTCCCTATAGTTTTAAATATTTGAGCATATTCTTTTTGCCTCAGGAAACCAGCAAAGAAGGTGGGTGCTTTTGTTTGGCTGTCACTCGCTATCTGCATCATTGAGCTCCTCATATGCATCAAGTTTGGACATGGTAATTTATCTTGGGACACTAGTGGAGTAATCAATCTTGTTGTTTCTTGTGGTTTTGTTGATGTTGTCTTTTCTGGACAGTAATGTTTTTGTTCTTTTTCTTTGTCTGGACATCAATGACGTGGTTCTATTTCATTCTCTCTAGGTTTGTATCCAAAACCGATGCCGATGTGGTTGGTTATCTTCTGGTCATCTGTTGGAGTGGCCCTTCTCGTATTCTTGGTCGTTTGGTCCTGGCAATTACACCGAACAATGCAGAGAAAGCGGCAATAGATCATTTTCCTAATTATTATTCTTTGATTTCTTGCATCTTTGAGCATCCATATCCATACATGGTGTAAATACCATTGTATCTTCAGAAATTGTACATGTTATTTTTGCTAGATTAGTGGATCACAATTCTTTGAAGAAGTGCCTCTTATGCTGCTTCCCTAAGCGCTACTCACATATTGTTCTTACAAATTTTTGCTTCTGGCTGTATCACATAGTTGAGATGGCTTATATATTTCGGATGTATCCTGAGGGTCATGTTTTTTCAAGGTCTCTCGTGTGAGCGTGGCCAATATGGACAGAAAAATTACCCCTTACGTTGTTTGGCAAATTTTATTTTATTTTTTTCTAGCTAGTTATGCTAATCCTGGCGGGTGTAGTCACGGTCCAACCTGATATCCTTCCTCATGGTGTGCCAGCTCAACTATTATGGAAAGAAATGCTTGCCTCCGCTTTCTTCAGTGCACACTGCGTGGTTCCAATCCCACTTTACGTGCTAATGGGTGGGCTACCTTTATTACTAGACCTGGAGGCTGCTATTTTGGAAAACCCCCCAATATAAATGGTATTAAGCCTCTATTAAAACCAAAAAAAAAAAAAATTTCGATTGAAGCACAATCTTAGCAAGATGATTGATAGTTACACGAGTTGATCCAGTTTCTCGACTCCGTAGAAAGGCCTTATGCTGCACTTGCTGTATTTAAAAAGAAAAAAAATCATAATAATAAATAAAAAGAAGAAAAATTTGGGGGAACTCTAGCATTCCAGTACCATGAGAAGTTCTTCCTTTGCTGCCCTTTGTCCCCAACATTATTCCATGTAGCTTTTCCCTCGAAACAACTGTTTGACGACAATTTCCACTTGTTAAATTTCATTCCATTAGCAGCAACATGGATGTTATTAATCTGGTGCTAGTATATTGATTAATGCTTTTGCAATCTTCTAGAAGTCGGATGAGTCCTCTATCAAATAATGTTTATTCTTTTGGTTAATTGGTGCGCTATCAGGAATATAAAAAGCAAAATTCGATTCATTAAACCGATTATCCAAACTAAAAGAGGCACTCCCGGATAGGTGAATTTTGTGATCTTTAGCTATAGATGAGCTCTGAGCATTCTTTTCCAGATAGGTGAATCTTGTGGTTTCAATTGAACTAACTGGGGGAAGATATCTTGATATACTTTGCTTCAAAGAACTTCAAAAACAAACAATCGTCGATTCTGAACATCCACCAAATTCTCTAAGTCTTGCACTTTTACACCATCTTCAAGTCATCTTATTCCTAATCCCTCTTCTTCAATAGGAGCACAAATGTGCATCCATTTTATCCAATATAACTACTATTATTTTTTGATGAAATCCTAAAAGAAATTCAAAAACGATATTTCTATGTCATCTTTTGGAAGGTTTTGAGCTTGAAAAACATACAGCGGAATTGAGAAAAGAACCTTTTTCAATAGAGCAAGACAACCTCCTAATAACCACTGAGTCACCAAACTATTCGACCGAGCTTGCACTTTTTGCACCATAACATGATAGATAGTTTTACTCTTTCATCCCACCAACAGAATACTTATAATATGAATGATTGGCAGCAAACCCTTTGAAAACTGTAAAATATTTGTTGCACAATGAACTAAAGCTTGATTGCAGTTACTATCTCTACATAGAACTCTTCGAATTATTTACTAGTAGAACAATTGTTAGAGAAAAAAAAAATAATTGCTTCCCATTATAGAGAACAAGTCACCCTCAAGATACAATAAAACTTTCTCGAACTCTCTTTTATAAATTTATAAAAAAAATCAGTTTACAATAATTGAAGAGATTTGTCATATTTATTTCCGTTGAAGAGATACAACCATTTAATCTAAACAAGTATATCCTTTGATTTATACTTGTTTATTTAACAAGCACAATCATTTATTAAAATTGTTAATAATTAACTAGCAACCAACTGGCAATTGGCCAACAACCAATTTGCAACCGATCTTACAGTCAATTTGCAATTAGTCCACAACTAATCTTATAGCCAGCTTGCAATCGGTATGCAACCAACTGACAACTAGTTTGCAACAATCTTAGGATTAGCTTACAACCGATATGCAACCAACCTACAACCTGATTCTCTCCCTTTATGCTGATGACCTTATTGTTATCAGAAGCAACCCATCAATGATAGCTAACTTCAAGCAACAAATGATGAGTAAGTTCAACAAGACTAACCCCAATACGATAAATTATTTTCTTGGCATGGAAGCTGATCAAATAGAAGAAGGGATTTTCATTTGTCAAAATAAAAAATGCCCTTAATATGGTGAAGAAGTTTAACATGGAAAGATGCAAGCCTATTTCAACTCCTCTTGCTCAGAATGAGAAATTGAGCAAGAACGATGACTCAGGAGAAGCTGATGTTAAAAAGTATAGAACCATGATTGGAAACTTATTATATTTAACTGCCATCAGGCTAGATTTAATGTATGCTACAAGTACACTATCTAGGTTAATTTAGAAGCCAACCCAAGAACACATGAAGGCAATTAAGAGAGTTCTTTGCTATATAAAAGGTACCTTAGATTATGGAATTTGGTATAGACCTACGAAGAAACTAGAACTGATTGGATATTTGGATAGCAATTAGGTTAGATCCATATATGACATGAAGAGCACTTCAAGTTATGTGTTCTCACTTGGCAATGGTGTGTTTTCTTGACTTAGCCAAAAACAAGATACAATCGCTCCATCAATAGCTGAAGTAGAGTACATCGTAGTATGTGCAATAGTTAATCAAGTGATTTGGCTTAGAACAATTTTATCATAAATGGATAAAATACAAAAATCACCCACTAAGATATATTGTGATACCAAGCCAGCTATTGCTATTGCAAATAATCCAATCCAACATAGAAAAATGAGTACGTTAAAATAAAATGTCATTTTGTTTGAGAAGTTGAAAGCATAAGGAAAATTAACCTAGTTTATTACAATATAAAAGAGTAACTAGTTGATATTCTCACAAAACCACTTTCAAAGACAAGGTTTGAATTTTTCAGAGACAAGCTTGGCAAGTAGAGGAAGTCCTTCAAGGAGTGTTAGGAAATGAAGAAAGTTCCTATTATTAAACTCTACTATTATTAATTTGTGGTTGAAGTCATTTGTAAATGTGAGGTACAAATTCTCTTACATTATGTATAAATACACCTCTTCTATTGACATTTCGAATCAATCAATATTATCATTTCTTCTATTTCATTTTTCATCTCTTTTTTTTTTATTTAAAACTATTAGCACAATTAAAACAAAATACACCAATATATAAGAAAAGCATATCTTTATTTTCACAATTTTGCATTTCACACACCTATATATTAGTTTATACATATATATGGCAAACCAAATCGAAAAACATTTGGATTAGAAAATTAAAAGGGGGAATAGCTTTTAAGGGTTTTTTGTCTTCTTTTTTTTTTCTCTTCTGAATGCACATTCCATGTGACTATTTTTAACATTAAAATAATGCAAAGTGTAAAAAACTCTACTATTTTTATCCCCCCTCTTTCACGTGAAGAATTTATCAGAAACTGTCCTGGTCAAATAATGGGGGCTAGTTGCTCACTCGGGCTGGCAAGCAATTGACGAGGTTCAACATTTAGTGTAGGATGAATGTGGTTCCTCCATTGATTTTGCTTGTCGTTTGTTAAGGGGGCCAGCAGTAATAGCATGAGTAGGAGTTTTAGGAAAATAATGGGTAGGGTTTAGGATGTTTCTTCTAAACAGAACAGAGGGAACTTATCCGACGTCGATTAGAAAAAGCTGAATATGATCTCCCATCCCATGCATGCTTTATTCATACTCTCCGGTTTTCAAAAACTCTTTTTGGGACAGGGAAGATAGTCAAAAGATCAGGCTCTGAAAAATTTCTTGCACTTGCAAAATGAAATGCACGCGGATGGATTAAAGTGAAAACCCACCTCAAGCTCCCATTTCCTGTGCAACTCCGCCGCCTTGTATTTTTAGTTTTAGTTTTAATCATCATTCACGTTTATGAGACACTTCCATTTCGACACAAAAGAGGAAAATGAATATCATATATATATATATTTTAATCATCGTTCACGTAACAAAAGAACTGTTGCTTTGATCAGACTCGAAAAGCAGGTTTAAAACAAAGTTGGTTTTGAAGAGACTATCCAATCGGATAAATAGAAGGCTACAAAAAGTGACAAATCGTTCATTTCTTGAATACCGAGCCTTTCTAGAAAGCAAATTTTCTCCTTTAAGTCTTTTTAAGGACTCCGAAAATCCGGAATGATTGGAAAGGCTAACCGTTCTAGTACACCTTTTCTTTTCTTTTCTATATATATATATATATATATTTAATAATCCTAGAATTAATTGTTTACAGAACAAATCGGAGGAATAGACAATTGATATACTATTATTAGACATCTAGTATTTATTCTCGTCGAGAGGGAGAGATGAAAGTATAGAATGCTGACTCCGTGTTACTATCTTTAGCGTTTGGCTACCAATAATATCACCCATTATTACTATCTTATACATATTATCTAATTAACTAGTAGAAGATAGGGAAATCGAATGGCTGAAAAATCAGTAATTATGCCATTGAACTATAAAAGCTTTGATATCATTATTATGTATTTAAATATGATCAATACTTACCTACTACTTATATATATATATATGTAATATATAATACCTAATTAACCTTTCTTTTTTTCTTTGTAATATGAATAGATTACACATAGAAATATCCTTCACCAGTATCTTGAGAGGATTGTCCGGCATCTAGCCTTGGGAAGAGTATTTTTAAATTTTCATATATTCTCTGTAAACTATACACATGCATTGATGCCACTTCGCAAAGGAAAACTATCAACTTGCTAATTTACAATGTGCTGGACCTGTTGCCATTGTCATTTTACATGCTTATTTTGGACGTATGGGCCTGGCCTTGGTCTCCGCAGATTATGGATCTCTATTTTCCCCTATACCACATCCCCTTCTCCTTCAAAGCCCCTCGACAGGGTGGTTTTGTATTGGTTTGGCTCCTTTTTTTTATCCCGAACCAAAACATAGGATTTTGATTAAGAAATTTTCCAAATATTTAAATAGTGATTTGGTTTGATTCAAATTACAGATTAAACCAAAATTACTATATAGAAAATGATATATATAGGATCAATTCTCACATAAAACATTCTTTTTATATCAATTGAAAATTGCTTGAAACTAAATACATAAACATGTGTATTTCATATAACCCTAATATAGGTTATTTTTAACATCCTATGGACTTGAAAAAGAGATATGACACATTAGATTCGCTATCCATAAAACACCTTATAATCATCAATTAGCAAATAATGTTGATGATAACACATTTCTTACTATAAATTATGCCATTCATGCCTAATGGCAAATGGCATATGTGCAATGTGCACAAAATAATATTTGAGAATGTCCTAAAGATAGTTTTAGTTCATATACCCTAACTACACATTCTATATAATATGTAAGAACTACAAAATTCATAGGGTTAACAAACTAACAACACCAACAGTAGAATATAACTTAAATCACATCTAACAACACAAATCTCTCATTATAAACTCTTCAACATGAAACTTGAATTGAACTTGAAACAATTGATAATAGGAAGGAAAGAAAAGAGTTAGTGATAGTTAGCATATTAAATAATATTTATCAAATGCCATAATCAATCCATTTGAAAATTATTGTGAAATTTAATTGATCACCAAAAATAAGAGCAACAACTATTGGGACATGTGGTTTAAGGAGCATACAATGTACTAGTTTCGTAAGAGCTAGTGCAAAACTTTAAAAATTGTATTTACAATAGGCCCTTATTTTATTGTTATGCTCTTCTTTTTCTAGAATGATTCTACACCTCAAACCATGTCTCCTAGTAATTAATGGGGACATGGGGGTTTGTGATGATTTACTAGAAGAGAGTGAATTTCCACTAATAACATCTTTATGGTGATTGAGATCATGTATGGGTACACTGTTGTGAATGGTTTGTACTTCATTGGTGTAAACATTTGGAAAGGATTTAATTTAATATTGATGATCTATAATACATCATGGTTGCTTTCTAAGCAATGTGGAATTTCATAAGTGATAAACTCAATAAGCTTGATGGGAATAAAAAATAGAAGTGAGGTTATAGTTGGAAAGATGATCAAAATCAAAATTAGAGCCGAGATTATAGTGGACCTATGATGAGATTAAGGATTATATGCTATTTGGTTTAGAGGTTACTCAAAGTTTCTTTATTATTAGAAGAAAAAGTGTTCAAGGATAATTTTATGATTTATCATACGAACTTTAGAAGGAGCTTTCTAGTATTGACTTTAGAGGAAGGTGACTCTAAATTAGTAACTTCTAATCCATGGATATTTTCTATTGCTAACCTTGCCATGGGTTTTACTTCAAAAGTGGGATCGGTTAGAGCTTTTAACTAATGTTAAGTGTTCAAATTATGCTTCAAGATATGAAAAGATATTGTAAGATTATGCCAAAGATATAAATTCTAATATGTTTGGAAATAGATACTAGGATAGTTATTTTGTTTCTACATTACATTCGATTTATTTCCTCATCTTTTTTTTTTCTTTGCATCAATCTTTATCCATAATTAGACTAGGGATTGCTTATAAATATTATCACATAACCCTGCGGGGATAAGGATTGATTATTGAATAATATTTTTTTTTATTGAATTCATCTCTTTCAAGCCTTTGTTCTTATTGATCTCCTCGACCATGGTGAGCAAAATCATTTACTCTATTTGTAAGTCATATCAAATAGATTAAGTATAAGTCAATCTTTCTTGATGAAGGAAGTCATCCATATCCTTATCATCATAATAACCCTAAAAACACTTATTGTTCATGTTGATCTAGTGGTTATTTCCCTAGACTAGTTAGTGAAATTCTATGTGCACTTGATTAGTTTAGTGATTTTCCTCCTAAGCACATGATCTTTTTTGAATAAAAGTAAAAGTTCCAATGATGGGAGTGTGTATTGTTCAAATTCCTAATGAACAAGTATGTTATCTCATAACACTCGTAGAAAAGTCAGTGATAACGACATCAGTATTCAACCGACCATCTGGTTAATAGAAATAATGTGATGCTCGAGTCTTTTTACTATTATATGAATTTAAGGCTCAAATCTATGATTTCTAATTTAGATCAAACCTCGTGACAAGATTATAAAAATTATTCAAAGTGACCCATAAAGTTCATTTCTCAAACTAAAGTAAAAAAAAAAAAAATGAAAACAAACAAACAAAAACCGTAATTTTATACATATCGAAAAGTCGAAATTTGAATCACAAGATATCAAAGATAATTTGTTTAGCATACGAAGTTAATAATTGGAATAAAAGTGTACCTAAAGAGTAAGTAAATTCACTATATACACATAATACTTAATAAATGTAAATGCACGTATACTATATATCTTAGGGTGCTATATTTTACGAATGAAATATCATGTGAATGCAAATTAAATTATATTTTCTCAGTTGGCTTATGGACATTACTATGGGGATTAGACCTACACATTGCAACTAAATCCCTCCCATTCAACTACATGAGGACACATGAGTTTACTTATACACCATTTTTATATCAATGAATGATTGGAAATTTGTAACTAAATAGATGATAATTGCTTGCAAGTGTTTAGCTATTGAATCTGCCACTTCTTTTGAAAATAGTGTAATCATGGGATGACTTAGTAAAATGACTCATAAAAGCTAAGTGGCAATGACAAAAATTAAGAGTTGGTATTAACAAGACACCTCGTAAAATTAGGTGCATAATTTGGAATGGACCATTTATAAGACTCAAGGGAGAATTGGTTTCATCAAAACACAACTTAAAGCATGGGAATGAGAATTACTCTCTTTCACTTCCATAAAAAAACATAGAATAGTTGAAATACAAATTTTAGATCCTCTTCAGATTTAGGACCAACAAGCTTAGTCTTTGGCTAGAAGATTGTTAGACTTCATTAAATAGCAAGTTAAAGCATTCAATGAAGCAAATTGGAATTCTAGATCTTTCTCTTTCTCTACCACACATTTTAGAGGATAGTTTGAAAAAATATTAATAGACACAAGCCCGTATTCGTAGATTTTAAATACATCGAGGTAAGTATTATTTTATTTATATTTTAATATATGATTCAGTAGACTTATTGCAATTTTCGTAGAATTGATCAAGTTCTTATATTAATTATTATGTAAATTGCTTGTGAATTGCCTTAAATTATAAAGAGAAGTTTACTAACCATATGCGGCAACTAATATATATATGCACATATGTTATCATAACTACCAAATAAAGGTAAAATCTACCCTTATATATTAAAATGAGGTTGAATTAATATCCCTAAGCTAAATGCTTGCAGTTGGAGTGAATTGAGAGAAGTGTGCATGATTCATCAATTAAGAATTTAAGGGCATGGCATTGTGAAGAGCGAGCATTGGTAGATAATTTGTGAATAGACACTTAACAAACTATGAAATTAGATTAAGAGTGTTGACCAACCAAATAAGGCACAAGCTTTTATTTGTTTAACAAAAAAGTAGAAATCTTAAGGATGGGTTAGCTATTCATTTTTATATTTCATTTTACTTGAAAATAAAATAAGGTACCTTTTGTGCATCAAACATTTTACAACCCATGTGGGTAGAGGCAACTATTTCTTTCGAGAACTTCACTTTTCAAGGCTAAATATTTAAGCTTTCATTTTATAATCATGTAAATATTTACTTTATTTTAAGATTTGAGGCTTGGTCCATTAGACTCTTCCAATGTGATGCAAAACCGAGGTTTTATCATGTTGGTTTATCTTACCTCCTTTTTAAACCTTCACAGGCTAAATCTCTTATCAATTTAAATTGTGTACACATAAGAAAAAAATTAATAACATGTAAGCTTTATCTTAATTTTTGCATCATCCATAACTAAAATGGTTTACATGAGTAGTATCTCTCAGGTGCATTTTTATCTCTATATTGGCTATAATAGGAGTTAGTATAATTGTATTTAGAAATGAAGTGAATCATGATCCAATGTATACATGATTGTAATAGGTGAAAATAAGCGTAATGAGTAGTGAGTTGATCCCAATTTTAAGGGGACTTTCTGTTGATTTCATATTTTGACAATATGTTTTTCTAATTGTTCATGCATGCTTGAGAATTAAAAACATTTGTCAATCATTGATATGCAATATATCATAGTAAATTAGAGGAAATAGAAGCTAATGGGTGAGTTAAGTGATATTTATAACATTTATGAAGAATATTGTCTTAAGAAGGCTTTTTTGAAAATTAAAGGTAATTTAAGAAATAGAATATATGTTTGTTTTTTTCAATCCAAATGATATATCATAAAATATATTTGCAAAGCTATACTTTGACTTATGGAATAGTTCTTATATTTTAGATACTCAAAATACATATATTAGCTTACCTAGGATTAGTACATATTTTCACTTTCAAAATATTATTTTAATGTTCTCGTTTACTATGTATGTATATTATGCTTATATATGTGTACATAATAGGAAGTATATATGAAAAAGTTCATTTCAATAGCAACATGCCATAAAACTTAAGAGAATGATATGAAAATGTTAATAAGCTAGTGTTTTGTAATCTTATGAAAACTAAAACAAAGTTTTGTCATAATGTAATAGGGAAGTTGAGTCTCGGATGCGATGATTTATGATAGAAGTATGTCTATGCAGTAGGTGCCATGTAATTGAATAGGATTGGCTCGAAAGACTACTAAGGCCAGGTGAGTACCTTTCTAACTCAACTAATTATGGTGCATGTGACCAATAATGCACACCACTCACTTATTAGCTACTAAACCCTATATAATCACTTATTATAGCTATCACAAAAGTATTCTAAAATTTACTTTTGGTGTTGTTGTGCTATATTGCTAATTATGAATGGATTTTGAGTAATGGATTAGCTAACCATACAAGTATTATTAGTATGCAAAGCGGGTGTAGGATCCATTTTCCTTTGTGTTTAATTATTGGTTGAATTGTGACTATGGTTTGAAGATCTATAATTGATTGGAGGTTGAAGCTATAGATATGTTTTTATGATTGTACTATCTTAATGATTGAATCAAGACTTCTAGTGTATTGCATATTTTAGGCATTTAGCATCATTATGAATAACATTTGGTCATAAGCTATGCATAGCGTAGATTGGTTGAATGGTATCTAACAAACTTATGTGTATTAACCAAAAGAAACTTAAGTAAAGAAAGTCCTATTCCCTACTAGTAAGTTTAAGGTACAATATTTGAATTGACCTAATAATTTTGTGATATGATTGATGAATCAACTTGGTATTAGTGACCAATAGGGATCTTGTCACCTTGTTTGCCAAATCAACTTAATAATTTTGTGGTATAATTGACAAATTAGTCTAGTGTTAGTGACCTATAGGGATTTGTCACCCTATTTGTTTGTGGTAGGTGAAAAGCACATTGAAATGTGATTAACTTCAATGTAAAGGTATAAAGGGCAATAACCTACGAAGTATTTGCTAAGCTTATAGTATAATGTGTAAGGGTAGGATTCCTATAGAATGCCAAGACATTTGATAATACATTACTACAAGTGATGATGGAAAACTCAGATGAGGAAAAAGTTAAAAAGTTATGGTAAGAGACCTTGGTTGCATTTGCATTTACAGTTTAAGTGTACTACTCAAGTACTTTATGCTTGAGGAATAATTGGTTGAATTGTATTGTTGTGTCATCATCTACTTTCTTGTGTTGTACTCACTTTATTTCATTGGAAACTAAGGGGTTGGTGTTTTATTAATCTTATATATAGTTATAGAAGATTGAAATAGTAGGTAGGTTGCAAGGTTTATGTTGAGAGCATTAGCATAAAAAGAGGGAGACCCTTAACTATTGGCACCTCTTGTATTTAATAGATCACCGTGTTACATTATAAATAGGTACCGGTCATATGTAAATATAGGGTCAATGTAATATTTCAACTATAGTGTTGTAATTTTTATACAAGTAATACAAATAGCTTGCACAACCAGGGAACCAGGTAAGTTAGAAGTTTAGCTAGCATTATCTCTATAGGCTAGTATTGCCTTTGATATGGAATGTGTGAGGTTATGATTCGCCAATTAGGCATGACCTTTAAGAAATTATAATACGGGTTGATCGTGTTATATGCGTCATTTACTATAGGTGACTTTAAATGCTAGGTTATAAAGTTGAATGTAAAAAACAAGTATAGGCTCTAATTGGAATTGCCTTACCCCTACTTTGGGGATGGTGTGATGACACCATTTTTTTATACCAGGTTGATTAACTAGGGTAAAAC
The DNA here is from genome assembly GCA_037954665.1 of Laguncularia racemosa. NCBI lineage: Eukaryota > Viridiplantae > Streptophyta > Magnoliopsida > Myrtales > Combretaceae > Laguncularia > Laguncularia racemosa. Next base: position 6,464,248 of record JBBMOL010000004.1, read on the forward strand.
ATGACCTAGAAGGTAGGTTGTTACAAATAAAAACTATCTTCATTTGGAGTTTGAATGGTATTGAGGAAGGTAAAAGTTATAGAATCCACATAATGCTCAAGTTTGTCAAACTTACCACCGACTGATTGCTACACAAGCTACCTTTCAGTTAGTAGGCTAAGGTTTCACCTATTGCAAAAATATTACTAACTAGTCACCAAAAACTATACTTAAATTGAACAAATTGGCCTCTACTATCAAACTTTTACATAACATAGTAATACAATACACATTCAACCAAAAATTTTACAATCATAAACACACATAGATAATATTCCAATTAAGTAAAAGTGTGAACTGTGATATGATCAACTGGGAATAATTCAAAAATTGATGAAAAATAAATAAACTTGGTTTTAAGAATTAATTCAAGTTGTCTAACCAAGTTTTGTTCAATCAAAATCACATAAATCTATTAGTTCAACATGTTGTGCATGTCAACAAATAATTGTGAGTTCTTCTTTCTATTAAGAAGGCATAGCTTAATGAGGTTGCATGTGATGTAGTCCCCTTGGACACTAATATTTACTTTTAGAGATGCTATGGCATATTGTCATAGAGTAAATTATGATGGGTTTCAAAAAATATACATCATAAACGATTGGTTAACTAGTGGCCTTGTTGCCTTTGAGCCCTATCTAAGTTTAAAGTGATCAAATTTCTTTGAGGAAGAAGTAGAATGGGAAAAGAAAAAAGGTGCTTATTCACTAGGTATGGGATGCAATGTCGTCAATCAACTCATGGCCCTTATGTGTATGCATGCAAATGAAAAATCAAATTTGATGATTAATCTTCACCAAATGATAGTCATCGAACTTTAACACATCGTCCATTGAGTAAGAAACGAGATGGGAACAAGAATGTATGGATTCTAGGAAGACTTCGTTCAAACATTGCTAAGAGACAACTGAGCGAAGTGACTTCATTCGAGTTCCTCAAGGAGATGTTCGAATGAAGTCTTAGAGAAATGATGAAGTCCAATTAATATGGAACTTCATTGGAAAGCCTTTTTTCAGGCATTCAAACAAAGGCTTCATGAACATACAAAAAGATATGTTTACTTATTTTTATTTTAACTTTTTAATTATTTTCTATTATGCTTTTAATTGCCGGATTCTTAGGTTATATGAGAGTTGTTTGGTTGTATTTTGAAAGGAACTTTGAATTGTTGTCAAAATCAAACCTAGAATAGTCTTTTTTTTTTTTTTTTTAATTTCCTTATTCTCAATCTTGAGGATTGTGGTGAAAAGACCAATTAATCTGAATTTGTGTATAATATTAGTTTCACATTAATCATCAATTACTATTGAGAATATGCGTAATATCAATCCACAATAGCCTCAATTTGATTAACGATTCTGTGCACAAATATCTCTATCCAAAATTAAGTCCGTTATCCAAATTAACTTGAGCCTCCTAGGCAGAACAGGACGATGTAATGGGAACAATGCTTCACAAAGCACAAATCTCATTGTGTTTACATTCCATCCAGTGCTCCTTGTTATGGGGGAATACTTCATCCCTAAGGGCATCTGTGCTCTTAAATAAGTGATTACTCCTACTCCTTGTGACGCGAGAGCATAGGCGCTAAGGAATACCTAATGGGGATTAGAGCAGCCACCACGGTTCCATACCATGCCTCATCTCATTACCATCCGAGAGCATACTATCTCTCCCCCAATAATCGAAGACATCAATTTGCAACTCAGAACCATTTGCCACTCACGGAGTGGGCTATTTCTATTTGAAAGCAGACCAAAAGCATGAAAACGTTTCCAGCTCCTCCAAGCCAGGTGCAATTTGCGTTTGCTCTTTGACTCCTATGGCTGCAGAGAAACGCCTTGACCTTCAATACTGATGTGCTCAACATGCCTTTAGTCCAGTTGATTAGACTCTGCCCGAATGAGTTTTGGTTTTATTTTTGAAGTAAACGTCGCATGCGCTTGTTGCAGTCAATTCCCATTAAATGGTACCCAACTCCATATGGGTGGATAAAAATCAATACAGACGCTTCCATCCATAGTCACACAAGCATGGGTGTTGCTGCGGGCATCATCCATGACGAAGAGCGAAGATGGATTCTTGGGTTTGGTTAGAGGCTGGGGTCTATAGATGTACTTTCTACTGAAATATGGGGTCTTTATTTGGCCCTCAAATATGGTCGTTTCATAGGGGCCTAGGAAAATTCAGTTGGATACGGATTCATTGACCGCATTTTTTAAAAGAGAAGGTTAAATAACACCCCACGCTGAGTTACTAGAGCCAAAAAAAAAAAAAAAAAGGGAAAACCTAGTTCAACCTATGACCCCTCATCATCCTGAAGATCTTCCGGAAAAATTCTCCCCCTAGCCTTGATTGCCTGCAGTAGAAACACGTTAGGAGATCAAACAATAGAGTATGCCTAAGGGATATTTATCAAATCTGTAACAAACAAAGCAAAAGTGGAGAAAAGACCTGTTTCTCCCAATTTGTACGAGCTGTAACAACGATCATTAGAAATACTTGAATGAGAGAACCAATTTGTATACCAATCCACAGCCCCTTTCCTCTAAGATGTGTCCAAAAACCTAGCATTGCAGCAATGGGGATTCCACAGAGGTAATATGCACCTAGGTTGATGTAGGATCCTATATCTTGCCACCCACTCCCCCTCGCGACGCCTGATTTCATATAAAAGGCTTAGTGTGGCCATGCAGGTAGGTTACCATCAATTTTTCATGTAAAAGAGAAGTTATTGTATGATGGTGAGGTAAGGTAACCAACCTGAAAGAACACCGTGCAAACCATCCAGCATTACACAGATGCAAACAAGAGGAGCCATTGAAGAGACGTACTTCACAACCTCCACCTCGTTGCTAAATATGTAACCAAATACATTTCGCCCACCAAAGAGGCTTAAACTCACAATGACTATCTCCAAGAGCGTGATGGACATAAGTGCACTTAATGTAAGACGAGCTGCTTGTGGGTTTCCTGCTCCTAGTTCATTTGAAATTCTTGTGCTGCCAAATGTACGAAAACATATTAAATCCTAGATTTAGGTGGTCAAAGTTGATGAACCAACGTGAATATAAGCAATAACACATCAATCCTATGCGTGCAAGTTCGTGGAGCAAAACAAAACCTCGCTGCTGCGCCGAGACCATCTGGTATTGTATACAGAGTTGTGCTCACTGACAAACTACAAAAAGAAAAGTAATAATGAATGGTTGAAAAGACTTCAATTTGAGGAACTCATCCATCTTATGATCGGTTAGTTCGGTTTAAATATTAAAAAGTAATGTTAACCATGCCCAGGGCACTGTGAAAATCAATCTTTATATTATTTTACTTCAAATGATAAAAAGTATTATTACTCACCATATGGAAAGGACCGAAGTTTCAAGCTTTGGATTGGGCAAAAGGCCAGAGAGCATTGTCAGCAATTCGAAGGACCACCACTCCAAGCTATCATCACAAATAAAATGCCACGGGTTTCACCAAATAATGTAATATGTAAGGATTTAAATCGAAAGGAGCTTGGTTATTAATTAAATATGTGGTCAAGAGTAGCCAATACCAGATCATTGCTGCAGATGGAATAGCTAGGCTAAAGAACTCTCTCATCCCCTGAAACAGCTCAATGGAGACAACGCCACGACCACGAGTTCTTTCGCACGAGGAAGAGAACTTCATGTACATACCAAGCAGAAACGCGTTTAACCAATACGACAAGCTTATAGCTACTGCTGCTCCAAGGTTGTTTAACCTAGTCATGAATACTAAAACCCAACAGACTGCGATATGGAAAATCAGGGTTACACATGAGCTCACAAGCATCGGAACAACAAGACTCTGCATCTGAAAGTACCGAACTAGAGATTGAAGTGTTGCATATCCAAATAGAGCAGGAGTTAGGCAGAAAAGGAATCTACCAGCTTCGTGGGATATTTCAGGGTCCTGACCTAGGATAACTAGTAGTTTTTCCATGAGTACCCACAAGACAGATATTGGTATACATACTAAAACCAGTGAGAATATACCCGTGTAGATTTGATTTCCAAATTTCTTGTAATCTTTAGCTCCATAGGCTTGGCCACATAACGTTTCTAGAGCACTTGACATTCCAAACTGCAATAGCGTGAAACAGATTTTCCATTACTTGCCGAACTAGCATAAGTCCAAACCACCAAAGGTAACTACTAAAACTAAACGGCTTAAGTAATATGCTTGGAACGAATTCGTATCCGAGAGTATGGTTTACACTTTTAAAACTAAAAGTCCTTTTGGAATATCATTTTAATAAAAGACTAATTCCCAAGAGCCATTTCGATGTAAATTACGAGATTTCATATTAGAACGGTGCATGCCACTCTAGGGATTTTCCTAAGGAAACAAATGAGTCAAGCTGACTTTTTAAAGGCTTGTGCTTGGTTTGTTAAAATTTTGAGCTTAAACTTGTTAAGGAATATAAAGCTTAAGCTTAGTTCATTTATATAAATAAGTTCAATTTTAAACTTGTTTAAATAAATATGTCTAGATCTGTTTGGACATAAACTTAAGCTCATTTAGATAAATGAGTAAAAACAAGTTTTAGTTTAAATTAAACTCGAAATTAATTCAAAATTTACCTTTTCATCTTTTTTTTTAAATTAAATTAATTTAAAATTTTATTATTTCAAACACAAATTCATAAGCTAATAATAAATGGTTGTAATATGATTTTTTTTTTATCATTTCAAACATAAATTTATGATATAATATATTGATTCGTAAGCTTACTCCTGTGCCTATTTGCAACCAAACTATTTTAATAATATAAATGAGAGCATCCTCGTAAGCATGCTCATGAGCTTATTAGCAAGCCGGTTTATAAGTCAACTCGATAATAATATAAATAAGTATACTCATAATGTTGTTTACAAGTGGCTCGTTAATAATATAAATAAGTTTATTAAGCCTATTTTCAAATCAACTTACAAGCCTAAATACAAGTTTGAGCTCAAGTTAAGCTCGTTTAAATTTATTTTACATTTAAGCTTGATTTATTTGTTAATCGAGTTCGGGTTGAATTGGTGTATTTTTTTTCCTTTCACTATTTTATCATACATCCCAACCATCAGCTTCTCATTAACTGAAAACATAAGATGGATTCGGGCCATTACAAAAAAAAGGTATTAACATGACATCAATCCAACGAAACAAAATAATGGTGCGGCCGACAAGGCCTAGCTAGAGCCGGTTTTAAGTTGGGGCACCTTTGAGCCCAGCATAATTGAGGTAATAAGAGGCTAAATCATGAATGTTGATGCAGATTATACGAATAAAGATTTATGATTTTTTTTAAAATAGCTGTTTCTTTTATACATACTAATCATTAGGGTTCTGTCAATTTTCCCCATAAATTGTAAAAAAGGTATAAAAACAGTGCTTTTCCCTTATGATTTGTACAGCATCGTATATTGATGGAACTATTGATCAGACATTTTAGTATACAGTAAAATTATAGAATTCTCAAAAGGTAATGACACATGAACCCAAGGAAATTAGGGATCCTTAATATTGTAATCCGCGTCAAGTTTTGTAACAATAGCTACCACTCTTATAAATTTGTAGAAACAATTACATAACCTCTTTTTTTTTTTTTTTTTTTTTAAATTTCGTATATGCCCTTCGATTTCTCGATATTCTCCTTTGCAATATCGTTACACAAGAAATGACATTTTCCCCAAGATCCAATCCTTTAGCTGTAAATGATGTAAGTGTCATGACGTTGAAGGTACAAAGGGCAATCACCACACGAAGAAGGAATCTTAAACCGAGTGGAAGTTGGTTGATGAATGATGGAAAAGGACATATGGAATTCTTGTAGGGTTTCTTTGTTTTCAAAAAAATTCCTACCTTTTTCATTTTATTTATAGCAAAAGCAATATTCACACTAATCAAATTATAAAATCTTGACATATAAATTTCATATATAGAAGTATTAATTTGAATCCTCCCTATTCTACATTCACTTTCTTAACGTCCTCCGATTTAGGCTCCCAATAGAAAGTTGAAATATAAAAACAAAGGCAAAATCACAGTAATGTTATAAATTGATTTAGGGATCTAAATCTATCTTAATTAGTTATTTGGAAATAATGGAAATTGGAAAGATTGATTTTCCATAGTGGATTTGATTAGAATTTCGAAGACCGTCTCCTTTTGTTCCTCTTTTGCTCACCTTAATCCGAATAAGGTGAAAAGAGAAAAGAAACCCCGTCCATGCAAAAACATACAAAGAAGATAATTTCGTGAATTCGTGTGAAACGTGAGACATAAATGAAAGAATCAGCATGCAAAATGGGCAGCCAAATAATAAATATAAATAGCATATATATAGAGAGAGAGATGAAGGTGTTCCAAGTTTTATACCAGAGGACTGAAGCCTGTGACTGCACCGAAAGAGATGGCTATGGCAGTGCTGGATAGGAAGAGCTCTCCCAAATGACCTACCATCATCACAGACATTATTTGAAGAAAGTATAGTGATAAATTTACTGCCATCATGGGGCCTGCTATGTAACCTATTCTCTTTACTTCTTCAATGAATATCTCCCCCCTTGACGATGATGTCGAAGAAGATGAACACCAATCATTATTTCTATGGATTTTCTCCTCCTTTCTCAGTAAACCTTCTTCCATTTTCCTTTCTTCTCTTTGGTGGTGGCGTTTCCCCCCTTCCGATCAGCTATTCTATTCATCTATGGAATAAAACAAATTACGTAGTTGGTTGAAAAAGCTTTGTGGAGTCATTCAGAATCCTCATTATTAATCAGTAAACACAAGCGCCGACAAAGCCGTGAGAAAGTTAATGCTGATCATGATGGGCTTTGTTTTTTTAATATGTAAAAAGACGACACTTAATATGGCATGCTACCAAACAAAACATTAATTCCGTAACAGAGACGCATTGGTATTGCATTTCTAGGTTATACGGAACGACGACCACCCACCCGAGCAAAGAGAAATCGAAATTCTCGTGTGGATTAGGCCTAGGTGTATTAAGTGTTCATTTTCAGGACACATGGCTTGCACTTTGCAACAGATACAGTCATGACTGGTAGATACAGGATGCCCCGTGGATCCCATGTGTGTTTTAGAAGATCCATGTCTTTTCCAAAAAGAAATCATCCGAAAAGTGCACTTGTGTCAAAAATATTTTAAGCTCGTTAAAATAAAAATAAATGGTTTTGTCATATACATAATTCCCAAATTTTTTTTTCTCAGTTTTCAAATTTTAATATACTTTGATGAAGTCCTTTTGAGATAAGTTTTCAAAACACACACCGATTTCTATATTGGAAAGGCCAATATTTTTTCATTGTGCATTTGAAGTGTCTAAAATATTTTTTTTTTGGAAAACCGCATGGGAAAATGATGTTTTGCTTATGTCACCAAGTAAAATTTCAAAAGAAGGGTCTATATATAAATATTTGCATGATAAGGATTATATTTTTCCCAATATGTAACGTTAAGACCAATGTATTTAGAACAGCTCGCATTTGAGGAAGTCAAGCCTAAGATCGAGGTGTGATTGCTTTGCCATATAGTCCTACCGCAATAAGAGTATGCAAGCTCTGAAATTAAATAAAAGCCACAATTGAATTCAAATATCGCTAATATTCATAATCTCTCGAGCATAAACTTGTTCATACAACTCATTAATCATAATTGCTAATTCGCTTCAATTGTAAAACTTTGAGTTTTTAAAGATGCTTTTGTTATTCCCAATGATTTGATAATAAATCGATTCTTTTAAAGCATACTCCGTTTACTCTGTTCATAACAATCCAATTAGTTCTCCAGGTAAAAAACTATTAGACATTCCATACTCTAAAATCAAAACCTAACATGCCAAAACTTAACAAATTTCCAAATACAGATTCTATTCTCTATTATCATTCCATTTTCAAATGACTCGGAACTTCCCAAAGCCAATGCTCGATTTAACATAATCCTACTCATACCAAAGATTAAATTCAAACTCCTAAGCATCATGCATACTTGAAATTTTAAATTCCAAATGAATGAGATATGAACCTTAGTATGAAGATGTTATGCATACATAAACACAAATGCCACACTGTACACATGCCTAACAGATATATTAATGCAACATACAACTCAATCAACAATCAATAAACTTTCAACTATTATATAAAACATGTCTCTTAGAAGATATTAATATAAAAACTAAGTCATCATTAAACCGAAACTCTAATCTCATAAACACATAACGATGGATCCAAATATTTCAAGATCTCAATATAACGATGAATTAGAAGATTCCAAGACCTCATTGTAGAACAATGAATCTAAAGATTCTAAGACTTCAATAGCACAACCAATTAAACCATACAATTTTAAGATCTCATAATTTACTAGTCGCTAATCTCAAACCAAATCATTCAACAAACACAATTCATAGAACATTTACAATAAAATTCTAATCCAACATACACAACTAACAAATAGGCGACTGTAACTTGTGTACCTAGAATTTTCTTAAATCTTTAGGTCTTAAACAAGTTCAAAATTTAAAATATAATCTCAATTAGATAATTATAGGTTAGAGGATGAGATTACACATCCTAGGTTTAATTTTTTTGTTCAAATTTTCTAAAAAAAAAAAAAACTTAAAGATGACAAGGTCAATTGGTGGAGTGGAATCAACTAAGTGGTCAACCAAGGGGTGGTCACAACTAACCTTCTCGATTCTTCCTAAAATTAGTCTAAGTTGACTATACTTAAGCCTTAGGTTAACCCTTCTTAACTTTATGTCAAAAATTAGGCTCTTTTATGTCAAAATCCAAACTTTCCCCTAAAATCAAATCTTAAATTATGTTGCCAACTTCCAATGATGAATTTCACTTATTACAACATGAATTATCATTTCTCTAATTCAATACCATATGAATTCTCAATCTACTATCAAGGTTGGTTAACTAGGGGTTATATCCCATAATTTAAATCATAATCTGTTAAAGTTGAGTTTGGCTATCTAAAGAAATACAAGTCATTGGTTTACCTTAGAGTGTTTAGTAAGCCTTAGTATGTTTTTAGTTGGCAGTTTCCCCAGTAGCTTCATTTTTAATTTGTACCTCTTTCTATTCTTCTCCACTCAATCCTTCTCTTATGTTTCAATCCTTACTAATAACTCGGGGAGGAAAGACATGAGCACTATGTGTCGTAAAGGGGATGGGGGTGGCACATGAAGGGTAAAAGCGAGAGAGCGCTAAAGGTTTCCTTAAGTAACTATAGATGAGTTAGTCTGGTTGTGAAAGTTGTTTATCTAGAAGGGTCCAAGACAAATGAATCTTTTACCAGTAGTTTTAAATTAATTTTTGTGGTGCTTTCAAGGATCTTTGAAAAACTAAACCACTACTTTTAACATTCTACTCCACAATACTAGATGTTATTGATATAGGATTGAAATGCACCACTTTTAGCTAAAAAAAAAAAGAAACTTATGTTCAACTTAATATAACATGTTGGATTAATTCACACATTAAATAATCTTTAGAAAAGCGATATATTAAGACACTCTAAAATTGTCCTTAAAATATTTGCCTTGAATTTAGAATCCTTAATTTTTAGGTTGAAAGTAAATTTATTTGCACAAATAATAAATCACTACTTAATATCTCAAAATACATTGGCTACATGAGTTGCAACTTATACTGCTAACTAAAAGAAAATTGATGGGAAATGTTAAATTTATCATGATTGTATGTCCGATGGTTTATTTTACTTGCTACATGTTTCAATTTCTCCTTATAAGGATTTGTTTTTCTAAGTTAGTTACTTAATTGGACTAAAAGATTGGAGAGTGTGAGATCTAAACCTTGTGTACCCTTACTAAGTGACAAAGACTCGCGATGAATGGCCATGCCTTTCAAGTTTGGAGCATGAGGAGTGAATGGGTAGCATTCATTGACTACATTATTGACAACTTCATCCAAATATGTCATCCTAAAAGAGAAAGGAATTTCATACTAGTTTGTGACATGTGCAACATCCTCATCATTGAACCATTGTAAACCATATGCCTATAGATGCACTAAGGTCTTCAATCACATTTTGCCCACCATAGTAGCTAAGGCAACATTGGTACAACTTTCCCCATCTATAATAATAGCACATGCTTACCCCTACTTTAAACATTTTGTAAGAAATGTATAGAAAGTTTAAGTGAGTAAATTTAAAGTTTGAATGAGGTCAAACTATGGTATCAGAAATGTGCTTTGATGTTACATAAGAGGCTTAATCCTAATTCCAAAATAGCCTTATCGATACAACTCCATACTACCCTAATTACCTAATTTGGCTTAGAATCTTTAGGAGACTAAGCACTACATATTTCTACGAAGTGGATACTATATGGATAATTAGTGTTCACAAGTTCCAATTATATAATCTCAAATTAGAGAATTATATCAAATGATCAAATGGTTTATTTGAGTGTTATGGTGAATATGGACTTTTTGAAGACCAGTTGATAGTGCTTAATTGTACTAGTTTTATTAGGTAATTTTTATAATGCTCTTATGAATTTAATGGGTGTTTTGATTAATTTTGATACTCATTTGAGTTAAATTTTGATTTTTAGGGGTTGAAGAACTAATTTGAAGTAAAACAAATGAGTTTGAATAAGTTTTGTGATTAGGAGCTAAAATAAGAAGCTATAAAGCTCGAACGAGGAACATGCCCTCGATCATTGCTCATGAACCTCAACTATGATTTTATAAAGAGGAAGTTCATGATTAGAAAGGATCATGGCCGTGAACACAGCCGTGTACCTACCCACAAACTTGTAGTTTTCATTAAAGTGCAAGTTTCAACGTTAAAGAGGTTCATAGTCGGAAACATGGTTGTGTTCATAGTTGTAATCAAGACTTTCCTTTGCAAATTTCACCTAACTATTTAAGGAATTGAAGATAAGAATCAAGGGGACTTTTCACATTCTTTGGAAAGCATTTTAGGGTTTTGAGAAGTAGCAACACCAATTGTTAAGAGTGCTAAATCTAGTAGATTTAAAAAGGGGTTTCTATCATGAATTACTTTCTATTTATTTTTTATTATTATGATTGAGTAGTTTGGTTGTTAGATATTGAAAACCCTAGGAACTATTTAATTAAATTCTTGTTTCCGTATTCAGCTATATGATTCTCGGCTCATTGTTATCCAATTATATATGCTTTTATTTTTTATAAATTAATATTTTGAAGTGTTAATTTATATTATCTAATTTTATAATTAGAGATCGAGAGATCCTATATATGAATAGATCTATATAATTAGAAAGAGTTGTATATAATCCTAGAGATAAGATGATATAAATTTTTTAGATTAATGCCAAACTTAATAGTTGAATTCATAGAATAATAATACGACTCTAGGAGTTTTAATATGGAAGAGATTTCGATTAATTAACCGAGTGTTAGAAATTAGTAATCTCAAGGGTGATATTAGTTTAATATAGGAATTCCTATGATTTAATGAATTGTGATGAGACTAATAGATTACATAGATATCCTAAGGAAATCGATGTCTAAGCATGGTGGTTTTGCACTTTGTTAAGTTCTCTAATTTAGTTTTGATGTTAACAAAAGAGGAATAATGTGTAATGTATGTTTGAGCTTGTCAGAAGTTGTTTTAGAAGATAGTAAGTGAATTTTTCTAAATTGAACAAAGAGACAAAAGCTTGTTCAGAACCTTCAACAGTGTTATATAGACTGTTTTTGTTCTGTTAGGAGGTATTTCAGAAGTTGTGTAATGTATCCGTAGTTATCGTGTTAACCTTTCAGAAGCACTTTCAGAACCTTTACAATAGGAGAACAGTTGACAGGTTTGCTTCAGAAGCATTTTCAGAACCTTTACAATAGGAGGACAGTTGACAGGTTTGCTTCAGAAGCTCTTTTAGAACCTTCCATGCTTGTCACGAATTTTTTCCAGATTTCATTCTAATTTTTGTATCAATGGTTTTTAATAAATTTCAAGGCCTAGCTCCACGTGTCAAGTATATTTAGGTAATATACTTGATGTGTTTTACTAAAGTTGGATTTTATATCATGGGGTTTTTAATTTACATAAAGTTTTTACAAGATTTTATTCAAAGATTTTATTTTATGATAAAGTGAGATCATATAAGATTTACAGGTTTTATCAAGATTTAAATCTAGATATTTGTGTTATATTTTGGGAGATCCAATAGTTACAAAGATAAGGATAGGAAATATGGTTGTTACATGAAGATATGGTTCCACAATATATGGGATATCAAGATAAGGTTCCATAATGTGAGAGATATCTTCAACAAACTTGATCCAAAGAGTATCTCCAAAGAAGATCTTAGTCAAACTAATTTATCCAAGCTTATCTTTATAAAAAATATCACGAAATGCAGATTTTCTTCAACAAGTTCAACTTATTTTTGAAATACAAAATTTCAAAAATAATTCAAGCTTGTCATGTGGAACTCCATGAACGTTACATTCTCCAACAAAGTAACCGTTACGTCCTCTACATAAAAGGAGTGTTCAGTTGAAATAAACAAGAGAGAACGTTCTTCTTAGAATCAAGCACACGGAAAAGTTAAAAAGCTTATACATCTTCAAGTGCAAAATTTTTTCTTACATATACGTGTGATCCAATTTATAGAGGAAATTTGATATTCCACATTATTATTGTGATTCCTTTCTTGTATAAGGAATTGAGAGTTGTTTCATCACTGTAGTTTGAGTGATTAGCTTAGTGAAGAATCTAGAGAGACTCAGCAGTGAGACTTCGCCTTGAAGAAGCTCATTTTGTATACTTTCAATTTGATTAATATAGTGAAACATAACCGCGTGGAGCTGGAAGAAAGGACTGACACTCGAAGCGGAACCTCTATAAATCTCTGAGTATTCTATTCTTCTCTACTCATTTTATTTATTGCACATTATTGTTTTTCATTTTTGTTGCTCACGTCATTTTGTTAGTCAAGAGACTTTGGATGATTTGCAAAAATTGAAATTTTAAGTAATTAATCAATTCACCCCCCTCTTGATTAATCTAATTGGGACCAACAATTGGTATCAGAGCAGGACTCATTTATTTTGAGTGATCCAAAATGGTTGAAAATAATGTTGCAATTAATCGAGCTCCTTACTTTGATGGCTTAAACTTCTCATATTGGAAGATGCGCATGGAAACTTATATTAAAGCTAATGATTATGATTCATGGCAAGTCATTTCACTTGGGGACAATGTGATCACCTTGAATGGAAATTCGACCTTGTTAGATTCCGAGAAGAAGATTATTGAGAAGAACAACAAAGCAAAAAATCTGTTGCTGACTACTATTGCTCCATCAGAGTTCTATTTGATATCATCGTGTGCAAGTTGAAAGGAGATTTGGGATATCCTATCTGATACATATGAAGGGACTGATACCATCAAGGAAACCAAGATAAATGCTTTAATTCAACAGTATGAATTATTTAAGTTTAAATCTAATGAAGATGTCAAAGATGCTTTTAACAGCTTTACAGCTATTACAAATGAGCTTGCATCACTTGGAAAGAAACTTCCAGATCTAGATCTTGTGTGGAAAATGCTGAGGATATTGCCACCATCTTGGGATGCAAAGAAAACTGCTATAGAAGAAGCTCAAGACCTAAACAAGCTAACTCTCAATCAATTGAGAGAAAAGCTCATGGCATATGAGTCTCACATAAAAACCACGCAAAGAGGAGAAGACAGCACCAAAGGAATTGCGTTTAAAGTCAAGGAAATAAAGCAAAATGAAACTGAAACAAATGATAGCGACGATGAGAAAGAAGAGGACATCTGTCTTCTAGCACGTAGACTCAACAGGTTGCTCAAGAAGCTAAGAGGTAAGAAATTTAGTGTTTTCAAGAAAAGTACTGAATATAAGCATAATGATGTAGGAAAAGCCTACAAGGAGAAAGAAAAGAAGAAAGAGAAAAGGGAGATTCAATGTTATGAATGCAAAAAGCCAGGACACATTAAATATGAATGTCCAACACTGATCAAGAAAATGGAAAATTATAAAAAGAAAAGTCGAGCAATGCTAGCAACGTAGAGTGATTTAGAGGACATAGAAACAAATTCAGAAGATTCAGAAGAAGAAGAGGATGAGGCAAATCTTTGTCCAATGGCTAGTTCCGAGGTACACTTTGAATCTGATAAAGATATAACTGATACTGATATGCTAGTAGAAATGAGTAAGTTATTAAAGGCACTAAAAAGGGCTGATACAAAATTGGCTAAGTATGAAAATGAAATAAAAGCTCTTAAAAATGAAAAAGAAGCATTAAAACAAACAAATACTTTACTTGCTGATGAAAATGATATCCTGAAACACGAAAATGAATCCATGCATGTAAGTATTGAAAAATTAAGAATAGAAAATCATCTACTTGAAGTAGAAACAAGTGACATGAAGGTAAAGATTGATGATCTATCCAATTTGTTGAAAACTACCTTTAAGAAATTTGATGAAAGTGACAAGAAATTGACCATGTTAATTTCTTCACAAAGAGTTTCAAATGAAAAACATGGATTAGGATATAAGCATGGTTTGAGTTCAAAATCGAATCAAAATACAGTTTTTGTTAAGGCTAAACAAGTCTTAAGTGATGAATCCAACAGCAAAAAGTACATTTCAAATACAAATAATGTTAAAGGAAGAAATACTAGAGACTTTTACAGAAGTTATTTTGACAAGAGGTATCCACACAATGGGTACTACAGAAGCAATACTAGAAGGTATAATAGAAGTTATACAAACCAGAATTTCAAGAAACAGGTAAATGATAGGTATAGGAATATTAATTCTTATGCATGTTTCTTTTGTAATAAATTTGGTCACATTGAGAAATTCTGCTATTATAAAAGAAATAAGCTCAGTAGTCAACAAGTAAATCGAAGAAATCAAATGAGCTTATCTTTTGAAGGGCCCAAACTTGCTTGGGTTCCTAAAAGGACTTAATTCTTTTTATTTGTACAGGAACATGAAGCTAAAATAAGAGGAACATGGTATTTGGATAGTGGATGTTCTAGACATATGATTGGAGATGCTTCATTGTTCAATAGCATAACTTGGGAAGAAAAAGGATATGTAAAGTTTGGAGATGATAGTAGAGGTAAAATAATTGCCACTGGAACGATTGGTATGCCTACTTTTCTCATTGAAAATGTATATCTTATGCAAGGCTTAAAACATAATCTACTTAGTATTAGTCAGTTATGTGATAAAGGATATAAAATGATTTTTGATCAAGACAAGTGTTATGCTTTTAATGAAAATGATGAAAGATTATTTGAAGGAATTAGGAAAAGAAATATCTATCTCATAAAACCAGTTGAAATTGATAATGCTTGTTGCTTAATTTCTTTGAATGATCATGTTTTTGCTTAACATAAACGACTAGGACACGTTAATTTTAATCATTTAGAAAAATTATCTAAAAACGATATTATTAAAGGATTTCCTAAAATAAATATTAAACAAGATGTGAAATGTAATACTTGCTTAAAGAATAAAATGGTTTCTGTCTCTCATAAAAGTAAAAATGTAATCTCAACTAAGAGACCACTTGAATTATTGCATCTTGATCTTTTTGGACCTACTAGAGTCTTAAGCATGGGTGGAAGCAAATATGGACTTGTTATTGTTGATGATTTTTCAAGATACACTTGGGTTATATTCTTGTGACACAAAAGAGATATCTTTGATTCTTTTCAAAAATTTGCAAAACAAATACAAAATGAAAAGGGAGTTTCCATAATTAGTCTTCGAACTGATCATGGAACAGAATTCCAAAATACAAGCTTTTTAAATTTTTGTGAAGAATATGGTATATCTCACAATTTCTCAGCTCCATACACTCCTCAACAAAATAGAGTAGTGGAACGCAAGAATAGAACATTACAAGAGATGACTAGATCTATGTTAAATGAAAGTGGCATTACTAAGTATTTTTGGGCAGAAGCAGTTTCTACAGCTTGCTATATCATCAATAGAGTTTTCATTCGACCCATAACATCAAAGACTGCTTATGAGATGTTTCGAGGTAAGAAACCTAACATTTCATATTTTCATATCTTTGGATCTAAATGTTTTGTAAAAAAGAATCCTCTCAACCTTAGTAAGTTTGATGAAAGATCTGAAGAAGCTATTTTCTTAGGATATTCTCTAAATAGTCGTGCTTATCGTGTTTTCAATAAATCATCAAAAACTATTGAAGAATCAATAAATGTTAAATTTATTGAGGATTTAAAGCATGTTGATTCTAATGAAGAAAAGGACTCCAATCCTAAAGCAGAAGCTAGTTCAGAACCTAAGTCATAAGCACCTGCTGTTAACTATAGAGGATCTGGTCGTTTAGAACCTATTTTAGAGGCAAACACAGAAGGTACTTCAGAAGTTGTAAGATCTGAACAAGAAGCTTCTAGAGCTTGGAGGTATAAGTCTACACATCCTTCTGATCAAATAATAGGTAATGTTCAATCTGGAGTTAAAATAAGAGCTAATTTACAAAATCTTGAAAATCATTTTGTGTTGTTATCTAAAATTGAACCTAGTAATATGGAAAAAGCTTTAAATGATGATAATTGGATTATCTCTATGCAAGAAGAATTAAATCAATTTCAAAGAAACAATGTATGGAACTTAGTTCCTAGACCTAGAGGAAAGTCTATAATTGGAACTAAATGGGTGTTTAAAAATAAATTAGATGAAGATGGTAAAATTATAAGAAATAAAGCAAGATTAGTTGCTAAAGTTTATTCACAAGAAGAAGGAATAGATTTTGATGAAACATATGCACCTATTGCTAGACTAGAAGCAATACAGTTGATGCTTGCATATGCATCTTATAAGGATTTTAAAGTTTTTCAAATGGATGTAAAAAGTGCATTTTTAAATGGTTTTATTAAGGAAGAAGTTTATGTAGAACAACCACCTGGTTTTGAAGATCCTTTCAAATCTGATTATGTTTTTAAATTAAATAAAGTGCTATATGGTTTGAAACAAGCTCTAAGAGCTTGGTATGAAAGATTGAGTATGTTTTTTTATCTCTAAAGGTTTTCATAGAGGAGAAGTTGACACCACTTTATTCTTGAAAACTTTTGATAATGATATCTTGGTTGTGCAAATATATGTGGATGATATTATCTTTGGATCCACTAAAGAATTGTTGTGTCAAGAATTTGCTGAGACCATGCAGGCAGAATTTGAAATGTCAATGATGGAAGAATTGACATTCTTTTTGGGGCTTCAAATAAAACAAACGAAAGAAGGAATCTTTGTTCATCAAGAAAAATACACAAAACAAATATTGAAGAAGTTTGGATATGATGGTTGCAAAAAGGTTACAACACCTATGAGTACATCAACAAGGTTAGACTCTGACTCAAATGGATAGAAGGTAAGTGAGAAACTTTATAGGAGCCTCATAGGTTCTCTATTGTACTTGACTGGATCAAGACCTGATATTTTGTTCAGTGTGTGTTTGCGTGCTAGATTTCAAGCTGCACCAACAGAAATTCATTTATCAACTTTAAAGCAAATTTTCAAATACCTAGTTAATACTTCAAATTTGGGCATCTAGTATCCTAAAAATCAAAATTTTGATTTAATAGGATATTCTGATGCACATTATGCTGGTTGTAAAATTGATAGAAAAAACATATCTGGTACTTGTCAATTCCTAGGTGATAAATTAATTTCCTGGTCTTCTAAAAAACAAAATTCTGTTGCCCTATCCACAGTTGAAGCTGAATATGTTTCTATTGGTAATTGCTGTGCACAAGTTTTATGGATAAAACAACAATTGAATGATTATGGAATAAATTTTAAAACTGTGCCAATTAAATGTGACAACATGAGTGCAATAAATTTGACAAAAAATCCAGTGCATCATTCTAGGTCAAAGCACATAGAAATTAGACATCATTTTATTAGAGATCATGTGCATAATGGAGATATAAATGTTGAATTTATGCCAACCAAAAATCAATTTGCAGAAATCTTTACTAAACCTCTTGAAAAGGTAAAATTTGAATTTATTAGAAATGAATTGGGAATTTGTAACCCTTTTTGAAATTTCCCCCCCTTAAAACTTTCAATATTTGAAAATCTTTATTTATATAATATAATATATATATATATTCTTTCTCTTCATCTGTTTCTTTCTTTCTTTATTTTTCTCCCACAATTTGCTCTCTCTCTCTCATTGTGACTCGAATGGTGCCTAAATCTTTAGAACGTCTCAAACAAAAATCCTTCAAAACAAAACCCTCTAACAAGCCTTTAGTGATTCATGATGAATCTTCAGATTCTTCGGAAAAACCTCAAGAACCTTCAATGGAGGAGAATCCAAGTTCCCCTGACTCTGAATCTGTCATTGGTTCCAAGAAAATTTCCAAAAGAAAACGGGTTGCATCGTCTTCAAAAGGAAAAGAAAAGGTTACTCAAGAAACCTCTCCGCCTAAGAAAACAGCCAAGAAGCAAACAAAACAAAGGAATGTACCAAGTCTGAAACCCTCAATTTCGAAGGACGAAAAACGAGTTGTGTTCTTGTAGTTTTGTGGATTTTAATTTCTTTACAAGTAATGGGTTTTACTGGAATGAACTTTTAAAGCCCATAGGATGCATGAAACTTTGCTCTATTCAAGTTCTAGTTTATGGCGAGTGTGTGAAAGAATTTTATGGAAGTTTAAGTCTTTCGGAAGGGAATGTTTTAGTTTCCAAGGTATATGATCAACACATTACAATTTCTAGGGCAGATGTAATTAAATGTCTACACTTGCATGATGTAAATGATGATGTAGAGATTACAAACATGCCTAGGAATGATCTTTTTGCTGCTCTTAATGGAGGTTTACAAATGGATTATGGGAAGGAGGCAACGGTTATTGATTTCGAGTTGTTTCCTCGAATTATACACAAAACTATTGTTGAATGTATATGTCTAAGGAAGGGCAGTTCTACTTCAATGATAGGAATCAAAATCCGACAAGACTTATCATTAGGGCAACAACTAAAGGATTTCGAATCTTGGCGATGAGGAGCCATTTTGAGCAAATCGACCCTGGAATTATTTGTTTACTAACCTCTTTTATCTTATTCATGTATTTTATATTCCAATAGGAATACTTATCATGCTTTATAGGGCAATGGACAAACTTACTCAAACTCAGCTTGTGGGTTATCCATGGACCGACCTGAACCGACGATGAGCTGGGTCGATGAATCCTATAGAAGACCGGCATCTTGAAGACCAATTTCTTTTATGTATTTTTCATTTGCATGGACTATTTATGTTGTAATCATTTTGGGACACTTTTATTTCCTTGTAATTTTCATTTAGGGTTAGCCACCTTAAAAGTGGCAAACTTGTAATTTTGAGCACTTTTTAACCCTAGGAGTAGCAAGTATAAATACTTGCTTAAGAGAGGGTTTGAGGAGGCTTATCATTTTGTAGATTATGCACCTCTTTTCACGTGAGAATTGGGGTTCATACCTTGGTTCCAAACTCTTATCAATTTCAATCCCAAGAGTTGAAATTGTGGCGAGTGCAACATCTTGAAATTGTGAGTTATATCAATTTCATTTTGTTGTGATTTCATTTCTTCTCTAGTGTGTCATATCTAGGGTTGAATTGAGATAGTTCTTGGTCAGGATTACTTGTTGTTATTCACGAATTCTTGTACTTATTTGGAGGAATTATCAAATTGATTCGATTTATCTTTGAGGATTTCCCTTGATAACGTGTTCTTCACTATTGGAAAAGGGATTATTTTGTTACGGTTTCTCTTTGTCAAATTGAGGTTTTATTTGCGTGGATTACATGAAATTAAAGTGTTGTTAGAAGGCATTTTCATTGTGGTATTCTACTTATATCGTTGAAGGTTTGAATTTCATCATTTCATCATTAGTGTTCATTTGAAAAGTGCCCTTTGTGGATCCGATTTTGCCTTGACTTGAGATAGCCTTTCTTAAGTCTTTTGAATGTGCTTTCAAGTGTGTTTAGGCACATCATCTTTTTGGTATCAGAGCTTGTGGTGGTGAGAAGGGATTATGTGATTTTGAATTTTGGAAATTTAGGGTTCATGTTCTTACATCATCAATTCCAAAATTGCGGGTAAATTGAAATTGTTGTTGTAGTTGTTTGAAGTGGAGTGAATTGCCTTGAGTAGAAGTTGAATTTGCTGCATGTTGGAGTGATTTTGAAGTACTTGTTGAAGGTTCTATGTTGTGGACTTCACCGTGAAGGAAGAGGAAAGATAGTGCATTTTTTTAGTGCAATTTCGGAAGTGCAATTGTGTAGGAAGAGAATTGTGGTTCTTACATTGTTTAAATTCGGAATTGGGGAGAACATTTACAATTTCCAGATTTGATTAGTGTGTAAGAAGGGAAGTTATTTGATTTCAAAACAAGCATTAAGAGTGAAGGAGTTAAGTGTGTTTGTTTGAATTTGAAAAATTGCATCTTACCAAATGTGGAGAGGTTGCAATTAGTGAAGTGGTTTGATTTTCAAATTTAATTTGCTGCCTTCTTATGTAAGTTGCGGATTGGATTTGTATTTGAAGTGAAGAATTTTGCAACGTGATTATCCTTGAAATTGCTTTGAGAAAGAGTAATGAATTGAAAAAGTTTTGTGTTGCATGTGATGTGTATGTTGTTGTAAGTTGCGGTTGATAAATTGTGTAGAAGTGGAGAAGTGCACCATGTGTGTGAAGTGTTTTGTGTGGTGTTGTGTTGTGCAAATTGGAAGTGGAAGTGTACAATTTTCAGAATTGCATTATGTGGGATAATAGGGAATTTATTTGAAATTCAAACACATCCATTAAGTTGAGGAAGTTATTAAGTGGTATTGATTGTGTTCCATTTGAATTTGAAATTTGATTATTACCATTTGTGGAAAGTGCATTAAGGATGTTTATTTGAATGTGTTGCCATGTTGTGGAGTTGTGTGGATTAAGGTGCTGCACATCAAGATCAATTGTAGGTGTGAAACCGTGGCAAGAAAGGAAAATTGAAGTAGTAGAATTTGAATTCAAAAACAAATATTAAAGTGTGAAAGTAATTGAACTTATTACTTCAACACTTGTTAGTTGAATTTAATTTCTTAACTACTTGGAAGTATTTATTTGTGCTTCAATTATCTCACTTAACTTTATTTGAAGTACCAATAAACATTTCTTGTATTAGTTGAGTGTGAGCACTGTGGGTGTGTAAGGGTGTGTTGTTGTGGTGTGGTGAAGTGTATTGAGGTTGTTGAAATTAGTAAGAAAAAATGTCAAGTGAGTTGTATTTGTCTACTAACATATTGCATCGGGACTTGACTTCCTTTCAAACCATTGATGAGGGACAAAGAGAAAACTTATTCCATACTTCTTGTAGGGTACAAGGAAACTTATGCGCAATTATTATTGATGGTGGTAGTTGTACTATTGTTGTAGTTGCATCATTAGTATCGAAGTTGAAACTTGAAACTATCCCACATCCCAAACCCTATACATTACATTGGTTGAATGATTAGGATGGTCTTTGTATGACCCGAAGGGCTAGGGTACCCTTCAGTATAGGGGACAAGTACTATGATGAGCTTGAATGTGATATTCTTCCTCTTTGTGCATCCCATATATTACTTGGTAGACCATGGTTGTATGACAGGATGGTATTACATGATGGGCATAGAAATACTTATATGTTTAAAAAGGATGGTAAACGTATAGTATTGAACCCTATGTCACCATCAGATGTCCAGGAGATGCAAAGACAAATAAAACAACCATCACAGGTTCGTGAGGATCATAGCCACATGATCAAACCTTTAGAGAACCAAACTGTGCAGACTCAGGTATGCCAACCTTCAAAGGTTCTTGAGGGCTCTAGTGACACGAGCCAACCCTTAGAGCATAAAATTTGTCAGGCACCGATGTGCCAACCTGCAGAGGATCCTGATGATCATAGTCAGACGAGCAGACCACCAGAGAGCCAGACTATTCAGAGACAGTTATGTTCACCTTCAAAGGTTTTAGAGGGTAATGAGCAATTGGGCTAACCATTAGAAGACTATGAGGATCAGCAACATACAGATGAGTTAGAAAAAGAGGAAACGGTTTCAGTGGAACAGGTTGATACAGGGGCAACTTTAGTGGATAATGGGTCATTATTTGTGTTGCAGAAGAGATACATCCTGAAAATGGAGGAGAGAAAACAATCACCTACTATGATATTTCAGGTATTGGGATTCTGTAGAGAAATTTCTTCAGATGGATTGCTTTTAGAAAATAGAGTCTCTACTACATTTGATCTGCTAGATTTGAGGACAAATCTTTTTGAGGCCCGAGGAGATGATAGGAATCAAAATCCGACAAGACTTATCATTGGGGCAAGAACTAAAGGATTTCGAATCTTGGCGATGAGGAGCCAATTTTAGCAAATCGATCCTGGAATTATTTGTTTACTAACCTCTTTTATCTTATTCATGTATTTTATATTCCAACAGGAATACTTATCATGCTTTATAGGGCAATGGACAAACTCACTCAAACTCAGCTTGTGGGTTATCCATGGACCGACTTGAACCGGCGATGAGCTGGGCCGATGAATCCTATAGAAGACCGGCATCTTGAAGACCAATTTCTTTTATGTATTTTTCATTTGCATGGACCATTTATGTTGTAATCATTTTGGGACACTTTTATTTCCTTGTAATTTTCATTTAGGGTTAGCCACCTTAAAAGTGGCAAACTTGTAATTTTGAGCACTTTTTAACCCTAGGAGTAGCAAGTATAAATACTTGCTTAAGAGAGGGTTTGAGGAGGCTTATCATTTTGCAGATTATACATCTCTTTTCACGTGAGAATTAGGGTTTATACCTTGGTTCCAAACTCTTATCAATTTCAATCCCAAGAGTTGAAATTGTAGCGAGTGCAACATCTTGAAATTGTGAGTTATATCAATTTCATTTTGTTGTGATTTCATTTCTTCTCTAGTGTGTCATATCTAGGGTTGAATTGAGATAGTTCTTGGTCAGAATTACTTGTTGTTATTCATGAATTCTTGTACTTATTTGAAGGAATTATCAAATTGATTCGATTCATCTTTGAGGATTTCCCTTGATAACGTGTTCTTCACTATTGGAAAAGGGATTATTTTGTTACGGTTTCTCTTTGTCAAATTGAGGTTTTATTTGTGTGGATTACATGAAATTAAAGTTTGTTAGAAGGCATTTTCATTGTGGTATTCTAATTATATCGTTGAAGGTTTGAATTTCATCATTTCATCATTAATGTTCATTTGAAAAGTGCCCTTTGTGGATCCGATTTTGCCTTGACTTGAGATAGCATTTCTTAAGTCTTTTGAATGTGCTTTCAAGTGTGTTTAGGCACATCATTCAATGTCTATAGAACAAGCTCAAATCATCTATGCAATGATTAATAGAAAGAATGTGGACATGGCTTCTAGAGTCATTGATCAAATATGGCGAAACAGAGAAAGTTTGGTATTTGGGAATGTTCTCATGCGGCTGTTTGTATTTAAAGGAATTGTTTTGCCTACCAGCTCTTATGAACCTATTAAGTTAAAGAGGATAGGTAAAGAAGTTTTTCATCATATGCCGATATTTGTTAAAGATTGTTTGTGGTATGCGAATGATGGTGCACACTTTATCCATCAAAGGCATATGAAAAGAATTGTTCCTTTTGGAACTTCTTCGATAACTGTTCAAGAAGGAGGTTCAGAACCTAGTTCAGAACCTAGAACAGAGCTTGGAATAGATTATAGAATGCAACCACATGATTTTGAGGCTGGAAAAAGTGGAACAAAAGAACCTACATTCAATGTTGAACTGGAACAAATGAAGAATGTTATGCAAGAAGCTTTGAAACATGAGCTATCGGATTTAGTTAAGATAGCTTTGATAGATGAAGTTTCGGTTCTTCAACGGTCTGATCTTAGGAGATTAGAAGCGATGGAGTTATAAGTTAAACAAACTTCTGATACTCTTTCCGACATTAAGAAAAATTATGAGAAAATGCTTACTGACCTCCATCACTATAGAATTCTCTATGATGAGTTTAGTACGAGAGTCAAGCAAGATCTATCTAACAATGTGATTGCTTTTGACAAGTTTGTCTCTCAAGTAAGGAAGATAGGAGATTCAGTCACTAACTCTTTCAAGGCTTTGGACTCCAAGACGGATAAAACATCCCAATCTGTCGCGAGTCTTCATGGAGAAATCAAGCTGTTCTTATCTACCAAATTTCCAGATTATGTTCGCTCTAGCACACATATTATCGACTTGGATACTTCACCAGAAAAACCTTCCTCTACCAAACCTTCCACCACTCCCTCTACCTCTTGAGTTACAAGATCCAGAAAGTCTTAGTTCTTATCTTAATTTCCTGTTTTGAAAACAAGTTGTAAAAGACTTCTTTTATCTTTTATGCATAGATTGAGGGGGAGTTATCCCTTTTGCTGTTAACAAAAAGGGGGAGAATGGTACTATAGAGAATTCAATGCTTTAATAATGATTCTATTGTGTTTATGATGCTTTTCTGTTATGGATTCTGATGTTATGAATATATGTTTGCTTGAACATTCAAGTCGTTTCTATTTTGTTTATCTAATAGTGTTTTGTTATAAACAAAAAGGGGGAGAATGTTAAGTTCTCTAATTTAGTTTTGATGTTAACAAAAGAGGAATAATGTGTAACATATGTTTGAGTTTATCAGAAGTTGTTTCAGAAGATAGTAAGTGAATTTTTCTAAATTGAACAAAAAGACAGAAGCTTGTTCAGAACCTTCAACGGTGTTATACAGACTGTTTTTGTTCTATCAGAAGGTATTTCAGAAGTTATGTAGTGTATCCGTAGTTATCGTGTTAACCTTTCAGAAGCACTTTCAGAACCTTTATAACAGGAGAATAGTTGACAGGTTTGTTTCAGAAGCATTTTCAGAACCTTTACAACAGGAGGATAGTTAACAGGTTTGCTTCAGAAGCTCTTTCAGAACCTTCCATGCCTGTCACGAATTTTTTTCAGATTTCGTTCTAATTTTTGTATCGATGGTTTTTAATAAATTTCAAGGCCTAGCTCCACGTGTCAAGTATATTTGGGTAATATACTTGATGCGTTTTATTAAAGTTGGATTTTATATTATGGGGTTTTTAATTTACATAAAGTTTTTACAAGATTTTATTCAAAGATTTTATTTTATGATAAAGTGAGATCATATAAGATTTATAGGTTTTATCAAGATTTAAATCTAGATATTTGTGCTATATTTTGAGAGATCCAGCAGTTACAAAGATAAGGATAAGAAATATGGTTATTACATGAAAATATGGTTCCACAATATATGGGATATCAAAATAAGGTTCCATAATGTGAGGGATATCTTCAACAAACTTGATCTAAAGAGTATCTCCAAAGAAGATCTCGATCAAATTGATTTATCCAAGCTTATCCTCATCAAAAATATCACGGAATGCAGATTTTCTTCAACAAGTTCAACTTATTTTTGAAATACAAAATTTCAAAAATAAATTCAAGCTTGTCACGTGGAACTCCATGAACGTTACATTTTCCAACAAAGTAACCGTTACGTCCTCTACATAAAAGGAATGTTCAGTTGAAATAAACAAGAGAGAACGCTCTTCTTAGAATCAAGCACACGGAAAAGTTAAAAAGCTTATACATCTTTAAGCGCAAAAATTTTTCTTACATATACGCATGATCTAATTTATAGAGGAAATATGATATTCCTCATTGTTATTGTGATTCCTTTCTTGTATAAGGAATTGAGAGTTGTTTCATCACTGTAGTTTGAGTGATTAGCTTAGTGAAGAAGCTAGAGAGATTTAACAGTGAGACTTTGCCTTAAAGAGGCTTATTTTGTATACTTTCAATTTGATTGATATAGTGAAACACAACCGGTAAAGACAACTGGTACCCCAGTGTGGAGCTGGAAGAGAGGATTGACGCTCGAGGCGAAACCTCTATAAATCTCTGAGCATTCTATTCTTCTCTACTCGTTTTATTTATTACACATTATTGTTTTTCATTTTTCATTTTTGTTGCTCACGTCATTTTGTTAGTCAAGAGAATTTGGATGATTTGCAAAAATTGAAATTTTAAGTAATTAATCAATTCACCCCCCTCTTGATTAATTTAATTGGAACCAACACACTTGTATATGTTTTAATTATTATTAATTACTAATGTAATTAAATTAGTTTAGTTAGTTTTTGTTTTAGTTTATTGGTTTTAAATTTATGAGCTTTAATTGGAAGGTTAGATAGTAAAGTGGAAGGGAAGCACTAGTAATTAATTAGTCCATGTGGCTTCAACCTGGTCTCATCAATATTATATTACATAGATAACTTAATGTACTTGCTAATATAAATACACTTGTGTTTTAAAGTAAAAAGTTTACATGTATCACTAGTATCGCTTACTTAGGTAGGCCTGTTTGAAGGAGATTTAGAGGCATTGAGTTATTCATTTGAAACTAAGGGGAGTGAAGGCTTGATGGGAATCAAAATCCATTAAGACCTATTATTAGGGCAAGAGCCAAAGGATTTCAAATCTTAGCGATGAGGGCCCATTTTGAGCAAATCAACCCAGGAATTATTTGTTTACTAACCTCTTTTCTCTTATTCATGTATTGTATATTCTAACATGCACACTTATCATGTTTTCCAGGGCGGTAGACAAACTCACTAAAACTCAGCTTGTGGGTTATCCATGGTCCGACCTAAACCGGTGATGAGTTGGGCCGACGAATCCTATGAAAGAGTTAGCTTCTTGAAGACTAATTTTTATATATTTGTTATTTACTTGGACTATTTATGTTGTAATTTCTTTTGGGATACTTTCATTTGTTTGTAATTGTCTTTTAGGACCGGCCATCCTAAAAGTAGCATAGTTGTAATTTTGTGAACTTTCTAACCTTAAAGGGAGCAAGTATAAATACTTGCTTAAGTAGGGTTTTAAGGAGGCTAATTTTCAAATTAAACACATTCACTTTACATGAGAGAGCTTAGGGTTTCCCTAGTTCAATTTCCTTTTATCAATTTCAATCCCAAGAGTGGAGATTATGGCGAGTGCGACAATTGAAATTGTGAGTCATATCAATTTCTAATTGTTGTGTATTCTTTTCTTCTCTAGTATGTAATATTTAGGGTTGGATTGAATCATTTCTTAGTCAGATTTGAGTTAGTTTGATTCGAAATAGTGTGGTTGTTTTGAGTACTTAATTTACTTGTTATTAACCATCATTAATTGCTTATCATTTGAATCATGAATTGCCTTTCTATAAAGGGGGATCTCAAAATTGATTTTGTTGTTGATCTTGGATTTACGTGGTATTTCAAGATTAATTAGTGTGTTTTGCGGGTTTTGAATCATCGTGGTTGATTAATTCATTAGTTATTGAATTTGGATCTCCTTGCACTCCATTAGGAATCACGCAATTCCTAGCTTGTTGAACCGAATTCAATTTAGTGCATTTATGGTTAGTTTTTGTTCCATTTGATTGTGCTTAATCTTGGTTTTAGGTACATCATCTTTTTTGGTATTAGAGCTATATCGTAATTGGATTTAAGATTGAACACGCCATTGTTAGTGGAATCGGTTCATAATTATAAGAAGTTTGTGCCATTTGAACTAGTTTGATTGACATTGTTTGTTTGTCTTTCAAATTGGTTTTTTCTTATACTTAATTCCCTTTTAGGCACATCAAGACTCCCGATCTTTTGAAACCCTGCGGTTGTATAATCCTAATATAAACCACTTATTTCCCTTTTGCTCCTCTTATTTCCCTTTTGCTTTTGAGTTTTACTCTAATTTTATTTATTCAAGCAAGAGTCCAATAGGAAACTTCCGAATTGAATAATGAATTTTCAACCTTCTTCCTTTAGTGTTGTTTATACAATATTCTTTAACCTTTAGTTTAAGTGCAAACTTTAAAGGCTATGAGATTAAAGCTTAGTAGGATAATAAATGGATTAAGTTGAGTTGATGAAGTAATTATGGTAATAATCAAGATTAAAGTTAGTTAACTTAGAACAAATAAATGCACATGAGGAAAGATGAGTTAATAAAGATTAGAGTAAGATTATGATCTAAGTTAAATTAGCTTTCTTAAATAGGTCTTTAGCAAATAAAAATGAAGATTATGATAGCTTGATCAATCTAAGACTTTGAAAGGAAAACTTAGGTTAATGGTGGGTTTAGAAAGTATAGATATAGGTACATACTAATTATTAAATCAAATAAGAAGCTTATGAATAATTGAAGGATTTTCAAACTTTTGAAGTATGAAAATCCAACATTTCACTTAATGCAACTATAGTTCTTTTGACTAACAATATAAAATTGTATAAATTTGAATCCATGATAGTTTAGTTGACAAAACTACTAGAATGGTCAACTGAACTTATTCAAACACAAATTTGAACATTAGAATTGGTTTAGTCAAGAAAACTTCAATTTTTCATTCATCGGTTGACCAATTTAATTGACTATTCTGACATTTTCTAATGAGGCTTGAAAATTAAACCTTTAAAACATATGAAAATAAGAAAAACCAATATGAAGCTAAAAGTTATGACCTATCAAAGTTAGCATAATTTGTTTCTTTTCTTTAAAAAAAAAAAACAAATAACTTTGAATTCATCCAAAACTCTTCTATTTTCAAATAAACATAATTGAGCATGAAAAATAACTGGTTTGATAAGATTCTGTATTATTTATTGGCATTAGGTTTCATAAAAATAATGAGAAATTAAATATTGTTTTTTAGGTTTTGGAGTTTATTTGATTTTTAGGGGGTTTTGTGTTAATTAGAGTTTTGCAACTAAAACAAAAACAGACATAAATGATTTAACTTTGTATAAATGCACCAAATTTAGATCAAATTGATTCTTGTTTAGATCTAATTGATATTAGTTACAATTAGAAATAAAGAAGGTTTAAATTGATTAATTGATATGACTTATAATTAACTGATTCAATGGTTGTCGCCATAATTCTTAAGGAATTGATAAGACAAGAAGAAAGCAATGCTCCAAGGGTTTTAGGAATAATCTCTAAACTAGCTCACTAATGAGAAAACAAGAGTATTAATAAAGTCTAAGGCTAGTAGAAGGGTATAAAAGTAAATAGAAACCTAAAAGTATAGGCATACCCATTAAATTATAAAAGCCTAGAGAATAAAATAACAAGATAAAACAATTGAAATAGTATTAAATCTTGTAATAACCCCATCTAATCTATGTAAACCAAAGCAGGTTTTGGTGCTACTCCATACAACAAGCATCTCAGCCTCCTCTATCTATAGTATCTGCTAGATTCTACTATTGTAAACAAGTCTTCTAGCTTTAACTCTAATTATAGGACCAACAACAGTTTGATCCCTATCATCTTATCGGAGCTCATGAAGAGTTGTCTTCAAATCTTGATCAATCTCATATGGAATACTATGTTCTCTTGGATCAAGTATGTTATTCCACTAAATGTACCTGTAAAGAACAAACTAAAAAAAAAAGTTAACTATAAGTTCCCAGAAGCGCTAAGTCCTAAGATAGCTACTAGCCTTGCATCCCTAAAAGGAAGACCTCCACAAACCTCTATCAGATGCTCCACAAATTCATTTTTTAACTAGCAACTCCTATAGCATAATGATATAAATTTTGGAAACTTTATGCTCCTAAATTCTCATAGCAATGTCAAACATCACATACTTGGTACAATCATATCTAAATTGTTCATGCCACTCATCAATCTCCCTTAGTATTAGATTCCCTTTCATTCCACTATGCATCTCTTTATATGTATTCCTAACCTTAGTAAGACTCATTATGCACAACTTTATTTACTTTGCAACCTTTCTAAAAGAGTAAGTGTTTTGGAACCTATCATATGATACACATCAATTAACTACAATCTTCCCAGTATAATACGAGACATACTCATCATAACTACAATGCAAAGGATACCATTATCATATTTACGAAGAATCAATGGAAACTTTAACTCTCTTCTCCACCCTAACTCTTTAATGTGCCTAAAATCCAAAGCACAATCTACGCATTCCAATTGTTGAATCAACTAGATAACTCCACAAATGGTGTGTACTAAATTGATGAACAATTCTCTAAAATAGCGTGCAAATGGAAAACAAAGAACTCCACGAATGGTGTGTACTAAATTAGACAAAACCAATTCAATAACAATATAAGTGATTCCAACTTTCAATTAACAAATGGCGTGGACCATATAATGAACAAGGAACCTTAATTGCGTGAAATAAAACAAAATGAACCAATCCAATCACAAACTAGATATTACTCACTAGATATAATTGATGCAACTTAGAAATAACCTTGATATAACTCACAAGAATTCCTAAGCCAACTTGCCACAATTCCACAATTGAAATTGATAAGAGTAGAAGCTTGCAAGAGATGTCTCTCATGGCCAC
Organism: Laguncularia racemosa; assembly: GCA_037954665.1. NCBI lineage: Eukaryota > Viridiplantae > Streptophyta > Magnoliopsida > Myrtales > Combretaceae > Laguncularia > Laguncularia racemosa. The sequence continues at coordinate 6,494,818 of JBBMOL010000004.1, forward strand.
AAAGTGTATATTTTGATGTCAGATGTAATGTCCCTCTAAAACCTTAGTTGGCAAGTATTTATACTTGCTCCTATTAGGTTAAAAACACTTCAAAAATTATAACTATGCCACTATAGGGTAGCCGGTCCTAAAACATAAATTAGAAACAAATAAAAGTGTCCCAAAAACTTACAACATAAATGGTTCCAAATAAATAACAAACAAATAAAAATTATCCTCAACATGCCGAGTCTTCAAATCAACTCATCGGTCCAACTCATCTTTGGTTTAGGTCGGTCCATGGATAACCCACAAGTTGAGTTTTAGTAAGTTTGTTCACCGCCTTGTAAAGCATGATAAGTGTGCCTATTGAAATATACAATAGATGAATAATAGAAAAGAGGTTAGTAAGCAAATAATTTCGTGGTTGATTTGCTCAAAAAGGACCCTCATCGCTAAGATTTGAAATCCTTTAGTTCTTGCCCTAATGATAGGTCTTGTAGAATTTTGATTCTTATCACTCTTCCTTTGTGATCAAACCAATACAATATATAAAGCATAGGATGCTTAACTGTAGATAGCGTCAATTTCTCTATCATACCAGTTGCAACCACATTTACATAGCTCCCATTATCTCTATGATAGAATACACAACACCATTTAAGCATTTAATGTAGAAGATGTTTTCCCTTTACTTATGATCTGTTGATGGAATAATATTCAAAACCCTTCTATGGACTTTGTTGGTCCTAATTAGTAATCAAAAGAGGGGTGAATTGATTGCTTAAGATTTGAAATTATTTTTCAAATAAATTCAAAAGTTCCCCTATTGGTTACCATTAATAGAACTAGTTTAAGTAGCACAATTGGAAAAACAATTAAGTGTATAGCAGAATTTAAATGGACTAGATGAAAAAATAAGAGTAAAGGATAAGAAGATCGTGTAAGCGATTTATAGTGATTTTGCCTTGTGTGTTGGTCTACTCTTCCAACCTCTATTTGCTAAGGTCCAAATCATCTTTGCTAGTTTGTTCCACTATCAAACAATCAAACTTTGAGAGTTATAAAACAATTAGCCACCATGACTCAGTCACACACTAGTTTGTCTCACTTAACTTCTCTTAAATTATCTGTAGTGATCTAATCTATAAATCCTCACAATCAACTTCTTCAAGTTCAAATTACAATATTAAATCACAAGGAAAAACAATTCTAAATCCTCTACAAGTTTAGTACACAACAATTAAAGAATTTTGAATGATATTAGTTAACCAGTGAAATCTTCTATATCTTGTTTCTCTCTTTCATGATTTAGTATTTTGATATTTATATTTTTTTTCCTCAACAATTCAATTCTTTAGATGTTACCTCAGTAATTATTTTTTGGATATTCTATATCCTTTGTTTTGAGAAAGTTTATCTATAGTAATTATCGTGTTTAACTACTTTATATGTACTTGAAGTGCTTGAATGCCTTTCCTTTTTAATCTTTGAATACTAAAATCCTCATGATGTTTTAAAACCAAAGTTTTATAGAATCAGTCTATTATATTACCCACATATATTTAACAAATGGAGGTGATTCTTGTTATTGTATTACTTTATCTCATGTATCTTATAATCTTTGAAAACTCTAATCTTACGTCTTCAAAACAAGTTAACTTGCTAATTATGTATTCGGGAGACTTCTGTGTTTAAATTTTAATTGACTCCAAAAGATCCTTCTTTAATTCTATCATACCATAAGTTTTATAGTGTATACTTGTTTTCATCAAAACTTATTCTAGAAGATCTAACACTCTCCCCCCCTTTAGATGATGACAAAATACTTTTATAGAATAATAATGAACAATAATATAATCATATCAACATAACATAATAAAGAAATTCTTTTTCCCCTTTTGATGATATTAGTCAAATTATTAATCAGCTCAAGAATTATTTTATTCAAATCTTCTTTCCCCCTTTTTGTTATCATGAGAATAGGATAATTATGGAAGAGAGATGAAAATTCCTACAAAGTAAACAAAAAGTGACAACTAGATATCCTAAAATCAATAAAACAATAACATCAGTTCCAAGATAATATCAATGAGTAATTATTTAAGAAATCTTCCTAAAATTGATGAGTTTAAGAAATTTAAACAATAAAAACATTCCTAAAAAAAGAAAATCATTTAAAGTCTTTCTTAATTTTGTCTTTGGTGGAGTTTACATAGTTTGAAATATCTTCTCTATGTTTGTCAAACATCTCCTCAATTTTCTAAAAAATTTCCAATGTCATAGCATCCAACATTAGGGAAATGTTTTCTAACCCTTGATGTGCCTAGGGAGATGACCATTAGGACATCAAACAAATTCAATTCCATTATTCTAGTGAAAACCTCCAATTTAGATGAAATTACGGTTTCAGATACATAGAGGTGGGTTTTCAATCATTTCCAAGTAGATGTGACTCACTAAATGGAAGACACTCACTCAAGGGATCAGATGATATTACACACAAATGATCACTTGAGAAACACTTGCTACAATCATGGATTGATAAGAGTGGGACTAGAGAGATATAGGACTCAATGATAATGTATTCTACTAACTGATTATGAATAATACATGAAATGTCCTTATTAAGTTGTAATTAGTGGACATAAATGTAATAAGTTGAAAAAAAAAAAACCAAAAACATAAAAGCAACAAAAAGGTCTAGAACTTACCATATTGGTCAAGGAGCCAAAAAGGTCCGAAACTAGCAATAATGGTTTGAACTTTCTTGAATAATAGAATGCAAGCATTCTGATCATCAAAAGAGTTTAGATCTTTCATGGATGGTCCAGACTTTTCTCAAACAATGCTCCGAACCTTTCAAAAAGCTACGAATCTATTGTTAGCTACAAGCCTTTCTACTAATGCACTATTTTAGGTACTTGTCATACAACTTTGAAGTCAATTTGTGATACCTCGAGTCTTTCAGCTCCTACATACTACATAGATTTTAGGCTTGGAATGACATTCTCCAATTTGGCTTAAACTATATAAGAGGCCATGAAATTTAACCAAAGAGACCTCATAAAATCTATTTCTCAAAATAAATCTTATAAAAAATCTATTTTAGCTAATTGTAAGTTATTTGGTATAGTTCAATATTTATCAAAAAAGTAAAATTTGAAGTCCAAAATATAAAGGGGTATTATAAATAGATAAAAGATAGATTAATTAGCAAAGATAATTAACAATAATAAATAAAAATACTCTTAAAAAGAGTGGGATAACTCACTAAATGTACATATGGTACCTAACACATGTACACATATATTGGTATAATCATCAAGCTAGAATATATACACTACAAAAAAAAAATAATAATAAAATTTCAAAGGATATTAATTAAATTTTCCTCAAGCACATAGGAGACTTCACGTAACAACTGGGATAATGCCATCTATCAATAGAGTCACTTAATATAATTTCCAAACTCGTAACCTAAAGTGATACGGCTAAAAGATGGATTTGTGTCTCCATTTCAAGTAGACACTTAAAATGTCATTTAAGTTATCTTTAGTGGATTGACAAAAAAAAAAAAAAAAACCAATTAAGTATGTGCATTGCAAGTTGCTGAAGCAAATCCTTGAATTTACCTGGAGTAAAGACTTCATGGTATATCATGGAAATTAATAGTAACATAATAATAATATTTGCATTGTTTGCTAATTAGCAATCTGTTGCTATGGAAGCACAACACATCAACAACTGCTAGTCCTCAAGCATTTGGACTGATGAAGGACATGGGACAAATGGAAAGATTAAGGTGATTTGTAAACATTAAACTAAAGCAAATTTAAGAAAATGAAATATAAACATAAATCACTATGTAAGCTACGGAAGGATTAGAAGTAGGATCACCTCGTCACGTAAAATTATCAAAGAAGCGAAACTAAAGAAATCAAGCATCACCCAGTGTTCCTCTTCCAGCTTATGCTCTAGGATATTAAGGTATGTAGATGTCCTCTCTCCATGACAATAGCATCAATTGACTCTCTCTTTTACATATCTATTAACATCCTTTAATCAATTGGATGGGGGACTTGTATTAGTAGCAAATAAAACTAAAAGCTGGTTGGAGAGAGAACATACATAAGTCATATTGGAGTGTAACTTAGGAATTGTCAAAAGGGATAAAAACCTCTCAATTTTCTTAGTTGTTATCGACATCAACTAGAGCAAAATTTCTAGAATTCTAACCCATGCAAGTACTATACAATAGTTTATAGAGAATATAGTGAAGAAGGGAACCAGGAAATTTGTGAAATTTATATTAAATAAGATATTTAGAGCTAAAAGCCACTAGATTGGAGGTTGGGAGGTTGTGGTTTCACTGCTGATGAGCCACTTGAGTAGCTAGACAGAAATGCTTAAGGGAGGCGGGTCAACAGGTTTGGAACCCCAACCAATGGCCAAGGGTCGAAATAAATAGGTATATTTGCTTTCCGGCCATAGTCTATTTAATTTATTAAAAGTATTAAATGGTTACTAAAAATTATGAAAAATTGTTTCCCGAGATAATTTTATTCCTAGATTAATGTTTTATTTTTATTTTAAAGAAATTCATAATGTGTATATGAGTTCCTTAACAAACGTCCCGCTGCAAACATATTTCATTTCAATTTTTAAAAATATTAAACGAGGTTGTTTTGGCTTGATTCTTGGTTGATAGAATCCTAGTAGGGTATATTGAATTCACAAAATGAAAAAAATTTGAAAAACAATTCCGTTTTATATTTTTCACAGTTATTTTTTTTATTGAAATCGTTCCATTTTTACAGCTAAATTGTTTTCTTTAGTTGTGGAGAAACGTTGTGAAATGGTTGAGCTTGTTGATGTATTAGACATTAGAATTATAATACAATATCAATAGTTTTAGTTAATTTTAACACAGTCTATAACTCTTGAGAAATTGTAATGCCCTGTAACCCAATAACATTACGGTCCACTATGTGTCTTCATTACGTGAAAACATACAAAGACTCATATATTACAATTCTCCAAACATTAATCTTCAGGTATTCATAATGATAATTAAACTTCTCACATCATTACAATGGAAGCATTCATGAATTCAAATATTACAACAACCTCTAAAGGAAACACAATTCATATTCAATCTCTTCAATTAAATACAGTGAAAGCTTTCAACAACTTAAATCTAACAATAGACTAAAAACCACATTTACAAAGATATCCCCTATCTCTTCTTTCACTTCAACAGAATACTACTCATTATAGTATATGTATTCCACATTTTCCTCAGTATCCTAATTGGTCTCTACTAGGGTGTCATCATACCCTACAATCTTTTCTATGACACCTGCAACCAAAAAAGGTTCCTACGAGGGGTGTGTTAATGCCTAACATTATATATACATACACACACATATGCATATCATGACAGAAACAATAACACATGCATAGTGCAACATAATATTCAAACATCATTTCTTTACCTTTCACAATATTTAATTAGCACACAGTCTCACCATCAAAATCATCATACATCCTTACACATAACCACACAATCCTTCCACAAATAATATATATATATATATCTATTTATATGACAAATGGTACTCCCATTTGTCCATAAATCTATTTCATACATAATATATATATAATATATATATATATATATGATAGTGAATACTTCTCACTATCCATGAGTTCTTTTACAACATCGTTCCACATACTACTCAGATCATTTCAGTACACAACTCAATTATAGACATCGTCACATACTGATCACTGGGATGTTACCCTAAGAACACCGACCCACACTCAGTTTCCTAAACCCAGTAATTCACAAACACGTGTATATATAATTAAGTTCACTTACAGTAATAATTAATTTGCACAATATCTAACTTAACAAGCACAAACAACATGCAAGGTATACACGTACATGGATTCCAAACCTTGATTTTTCTTACACTTCTATAGCTTCACAAATCCTCTAACATGATTCCAATTACATGATCTTAGAATTGTATCTCAACACATTAAAATCAAATGAATGTTTTTCAACTCAACATACTTATGTTGAAGGCCATGTACGTGAACACGAGGTAGTGCACAACTATGTACATTTCTCTTTCTCTCTCTCTCTCTCTTTTACATAGGTTAAACACAATCTTGTTAAGAGGCCGTGTACCTTTCTAATTAGTTTGGGTTTGACAGGAGTCTCAACATGGTTGCAAAGCTATGTATCTTTTTGTGTATATTATATTTTAACACGGGGTATGACACAGCCATATTGGGAGGCCATGTACCTTTCTATACATTTTGGGATTTAACACAAGGTATGACACATCCGTGTACCTTTCTGTATGAATTGAATTTGACACAAGACATGACACTGCCGTGTTAAGAGGCCATGTATCTCTTTGTTCACTATGGACTCTTTTTCCAATTCAAAACTCTTCGTTCTTTCTAATCTTAACCTAATTTTCTAAATAAATATGTCAAATTGACTCTAGTTTATGCTAATTCTATCATATCACAATGGATTTTAGTACTTACTCATTATGGGTTATGATCTAGCTTCTTGGATTGTTCGTTCCTATGTACTTTTTGCCTTACTCCTCGCTCAAATTCCTGATTTCTGATTATACATCATCAAAATGTTTTAGGGCTATGAATTTAAAATCCTATACATTTGTTTTAATTATTGAGTTCCTTACTTGAGCAAAAACATTGATTCCCTTATTCTCCTTTTAGATTCCCGAGGGTTTGTTTTATTCTTTGAGAGAGTTTGTATAGAGTGAATTAGGCTTCTATAGTAACAAATGAGGGAAAGGGTTAAAACCTATGTTAAAAGGGTTTATATACCCAAGCTGCGAACGGACTATCTTGGAAAAATTTTTAATAATAATAATATGAATTACATATATATATATTTAAAATAATATCTGAATATTTACATTTCACCCCCCTTACAAGAATTTTCATTTTCAAAAATTACTTAGATTATTGAAGAGTTCTAGATGTCTTCTTCTCATCTCCTCTTCCAAGTCCTAGGTTAGCTCTCTCTCTCTATTTGGTTGCTCCATTACACCTTGACATACTTGATAACCCATCTTCTCAAATCCTATTGTGAAGTTTGGTTACACTTGTAGTGGTTCTAATGTAGTGATCTGGTAGAGGTTAGGTACATATTTCCTTAGCATGAAAATATGGAATACATTATACACCTTAGCTAAACTCGGTGGCAAGGCCAATCTTTGTGTCACTAATCTAATTCTCTCAAGAATTTTGAAGGGCCCCACATATATGGGGTTCAATTTCCCCCTCAGTCTAAACCTTATCACTCCCTTTGTAGATAAGATCTTCAACAATACATGATCTCTTATGTGGAACTCTAATGGTCATCTCCTTTAGTTTGTATATGACTTCTTAAGGCTTTGGGTGGACTACATTCTCTATCTGATCAATTTAACTTTGTTAACTATATCTTGAACTAGATCAATTCCTAATATTTGTTTCTCACCCACTTTATCTCAATGCAAAGGCGATCAACATTTTCTCCCATACAATACTTCATAAGGTGCGATTTAAATGGTAGCTTAATAACTATTATTGTAGGTAAACTCTACTAAAGGCGGGTATTCATCCCAATTTTCACCAAAGTCTAATGTACATGCCCTCAACATATCCTCCAATATTTGATCGTTCGCTTTAATTGGCCATTCGTCTATAGGTGAAAAGTCGTACTGAACTATAATTTTGTTTCCAGAGCCTTATGTAGACTATTCCAAAATCTCCTTACAAATCTGGTATCTCTATCTAACACCATGGAGACCAATACTCCATGCAATGTGACAATTTCTTTAATGTAGATTTGTACCAATTTCTCAAGTTTGTACCCAGTACCTATTGGTATAAAGTGACTTGATTTTGTAAGTCAGTCCACAATTACCGATACAGTGTCTAACTTTATCACATATTTAGGTAGTGTTGTGATGAAATCCATAGTTACATGTTCCCATTTCCACTCTAGTACAAGTAAAGGTTGTAACATGTTGCAGGTCTTTAATGTTTTATCTTTATTTATTGGCATGTCAAGCACGTCAATACATAATTAGCATTCTCTCTCTTCATATTCCTCTACTAGTACTGGCTTTTCAAATCCTTATACATCTTAGTGCTTCCAAGGTGTATAGAATACCCAAAATAATATGCCTCCTTCAATATTTCATTATTTAATTCATCTACACTTAGCACACATAACTTGTGATCACACCTCAACACCCCCTCGTCATCTTCATTAAATTCTGCAACTCTTCCCTCTTCCATTCTTTTCTTAATCTCCTCACCCCTATATCATCAACTTGTGTAGCTTTGATTCTGTCTATTAATACTAGCTGTATTCATAAGCTAGTGAGTCTAGCTCCGATTTCTTGAGTCAGAATCTCCATATCTAATTTCTACATATCTTCTAATATTTTCTTCTGAGTTGTGATCAATGTTGCTAGATTACCATGTTTCTTTCTACTGAGTGCATTAGCCATCATGTTTGCCTTCTCGAGATGGTATTAAATGTCTAAGTCATAGTCCTTCATTAATTCTAGCTAGCATCTCTGCCTCATTTAGTTTCTTCTAGGTAAAGAGGTACTTGAGGCTTTTGTAATATGTTAATATTCTGCACTTCTCCTCATATAAGTAGTGTCTCCATGATTTAAGTGCAAACGCCACTACTAATAATTCTATATCATGTGTCGAATAGTTCTTTTCATAGGGCTTTAACTGTTTAGATGCATATGTAATTTCCCTATCAGTTTGCATCAATACACACTTGAGCCCATGAATAGATGCATTACTGTATACCACAAATTCTTCACCACTAACTAGTAGAGTAAGCACCAATGTAGAAGTCAATCTTTCCTTCAATGCCGTAAAGCTTACTTTACATCGATCATCCCATACAAACTTTACCCAACTTGGTCAAAGGGGTTGCCAGCTTAGAGAATCCTTCTACAAATTTTTTGTAGTATATTGCTAACCTCAAGAAGCTTCTAATTTCTATGATGGCCTTTAGCCTGGGCCATTCGTTCATAGCTCTTATTTTCTCTAGATTTATAGTTAACTCATCCCTATTAATCACATAACCTAAAAAAGTGACTCACTTTAGCCAAAATTCATACTTCTTAAACTTGGCGTACAACTTTTCTACTTATAGTCTACTTAATACTATCCTCAAATGCTGCTCATGATCTTCTTTGCTTTTAGAGTATATTAAGATGTTATCTATGAACACAATGACAAACTTATCCAAGTATTCTCAAAATATCTTACTCATTAAGTCCATGGCGACTGTTGGTGCATTTATGAGTCCAAATGACATTTCTTAGAACTCATAATGCCTGTACCTAGTTCTAAAGGATCTCTTCTTCCTTGATTTTTAACTTATGATAGTTAGATCTTAAGTCTATTTTGTGAAAACTTAAGCCCCTTGCAACTAATCAAATAAGTTAGCAATCTATGGGAGGAGGTATTTATTTTTAATTGTAACCTTGTTTAACTCACGATAGTTTATATATAACCACATGTTGTTGTCTTTCCTCTACATAAATAATACCAATGTACCCCAAGGTAAAACACTTGGTTTGATAAACTTCTTATCCAGCAATTCTTGTATCTGATCCTTTAGTTCTTTCTGCTTTGTAAGTGCCATACAATACGGGCTTTTGATATGGAAGTCATATCAAGCACTAGATCTATGCTGAATTCAATTTCCCTTACCAAGGGTAAACCCAATAGGTCATCTAGAAATATTCCCACAAACTCTTTCACTACCCTTACTCTCTCAATTTCCATCACCTCTTCAAACTCAACTATTAGTGATACCATCATACTTTTACCTTACAATTCATGTGTTGGCAATCATGTTGGCCTATGTGTTTCTAATTTAAAACTAAATCGTTCTCCTTTTGGTGTATTGAAACAGATGGTCATATCATGACAATCTATTATTGCATGATGTTTGATTAACCAATCCATTCCTAAAATTACATCAAAGTCAGTCATATCTAACATTAGAACATCTACAAACAATACTCTACCCTACACTTCTATATAGACCTTTCCATATATTATGTTCAATCCTCTACCCACACCCATAGGTGTACTCAAATTCAATATAATATTCAGCACTTTAGTACATACATCATATTTACTTCTAAATGCATCAGATATACATGAATGTGATGCACCAATGTTAAATAGTACATATGCTTCAACAAAATTTACTAATATTGTACTTGCTAAAGTCTCTGTATATGGAGTGTCCTACCTCTATAGTGCGAACACTCATGCCGGTGCTCTCTATCTTGGTCCTAGTTATTGGGGTCTGTCACCACTGTTATCAGCCTGATTTCTTCCTGTTGATGCCGGCTGCACATTCTATCCTTTATTATCTGAGCAGTTTACCATTTCATGACCTCTCTGTTTGGATGAGAAGAAAAATGTAAATGGAATTGACCTCTCTCAACAGGTCTTGCTACTATGTCCCGTCTTTCCACATCAAAAATAGGTACCCTCTGGTCATTAGCATTCATTCAGTTCATATGGCCCATAACATCTTCCACACCTATTACCCTATTCCATATATTAGGTTCTCACCTATGAGGAAAGTACTTCAATGACCACAAGTTTAGTCTACATTAGGTGAGGTCTTTTGCCCTTCTCCTAAGTCATAATGTTCTAGATAAGCCTTTTCCTCAAAACCATTCTAGTTCTTAGAGTCCTCATTTCATCAGTTCTTTTGTGACTTTATTCCAAGAGTTTTGCCTTGTTTATAGCTTCAAAGTAATTTTCAATTAGAAGGCAACTACTTCATGTTGTATGGTGGGTTCTAATCAAAATATAAACTAATGAGCCATTGATTTCTCAACAGCTCTAAATGCAAGTGGCGTAAACTTCATTAAACGATTGAGTTCCATCTCATAATCATTTATAGATCTTTTCCCTTGATAGCAGCTATAATATACTACTTGCATCCTTTCTCTAGTAGTGCTCAAGAAATACTACTCATACAACATCTCTTTAAACTTATTCCATGTAATCACTCCCACAATAATTCTAGAAGCACTTGACCACCATTCAGAAGTCAAGCCCCTTAGTAAATACATAACATATTTCACCTTCTTATCTTCAAGTGCCCCTAATGCTTCAAAAGTCTTTTCTATTTCATTAATTCACTACTCAGCATCCAATAGATCACCTACCTTCTGTCTGAATTCCTTGACCATTCAAACAAAATGGTCCAAACTCACTTCCCCACTAGTCCCTCTCTAATCTCTCCCATCATTTGAGTTTGTCTAATATTCAGCACTTACATTTCCTATATTTGTTGTTGCTGCTGTGCTACTACCCTTACTAAAGTATTGATAGCCTATAGTATCTATGTAGCATTCACCTCAACCCCTCCTTGTTTAAACTAAGTAAGTCTGGGTAGTCTTCCATTATCAAGAGCATTACCTCTAGCTCTTAAGGATGATCTTGGACCCGAGATTCCCCTAGGCATTCTATAAAAAAATTACAATAATGAGGAAAGATATAAAAATATATATATACATTCTTCAAAGTATAAAACATTTAAAATTAACATTTTGAATATTACTAAAGAGGTTCACTAATCAATAATATTACTCCCATTTTCTTACCACTCTCATTACATATCATTATCTTAATTCTAAAGATTATCACCTAAGTAGCCTATAGATCCATTAACCTAGGCTCTGAAGATCACAAACCTATATTCTTTTGATCAAAGCCTAAGCTCCTAGGGATCATCAACCTGTGCTCTGATACCACCTAAGTTATAACACCCTAAAACCCGATAATGTTATGGCTCACTAAGTGTCCTCATTACTTGAAGACACACAAAGGCTCAAATACTATAATTTTCCAAACATTAACCTTTAAGTATTCATAACGATAATTAAACTCCTCACATCATTATAGAGAAAGCATTCATCAATTCAAATATTACAATAATCTCTAAATGAAACATAATTCATATTCAATCTCTTCAATTAAATGCAACAAAAACTTTCTACAACTTAAATCTAATGACTAAAAACCACATTTACAAAGATATCCCCTATCTCTTCTTTCACTTCATTGGAATACTACTTATCATAGTATACGTATTCTACATTCTCCTTAGTATCGTGATTAGCCTCTACTAGGGTCTCATCATACCTTATAATCTCTCTTGTGATACCTACAACTAAAAAAGGTTCTCATGAGGGGTAAGCTAATGCTTAATGCATGCTATGATAGAAACACTAACACATACATAGTGCAACATAATATTCAAACATCATTTGTTTATCTTTCACAATATTAAACCAACACACAGTCTCATCGTTAAAATCATCATACATCCTTACACATAACCACACAATCCTCTCACAACCAATATAAAATACATACATACATACATACATACATACATATATATATATATATATATATATATATATATATGACAAATGGTACTCCCCTTTATCCATGAGTCTATTCCCTATAATATATATATATATATATATATCTATATATATATATGATAGTGGGTACTTCCCACTATCCATAAGTCTTTTCACAACATCCTTCCACAAATATGAGTCCTTTCACAACATCCTTTCACATACTACCCAAATCATTTCGGTACACAACTCCATTAGAGACAATGCGACGTACCGATCATTGAGGTGCTACCCCGAGAACACCGATCCACACTCAGTTTCTCTAACCTAGCAATTCATAAACACATGCACACACAATCAAGTTCACTTACAATAATAATTAATCCACACATAATATCTAAATGAATAAGCACAAACAACATATAAGGTATATACGTACATAGACTCTAAACCTTGATTTTTCTTACACTTCTATAGCTTCACAAATCCTCCAAACCTATACATGATTCCAATTACATGATCTTAAAATTGTATCTCAACACATTAAAATGAAATGAATGCATTTTAGCTCAACACAATCATGTTAGAGGCCATGTAGGTAAACATGAGGTAGTACATGACCATGCTAAAGGTTGTATACATTTCTCTCTCTCTCTCTCTCTCTCTCTCTTTTTAACATGGACTAGACATAGTCATGTTGCAAGGCCGTGTACCTTTCTATATATGTTATATTTCAACACATGGTATAACACAACCATGTTGGGAGGTCATGTACCTTTTTGTATGTTTTAGGTTTTAACATAGGGTAGACATGGCCATGTTGGGAGGCTGTATACCTTTCTGTATGAATTAGATTTGACACGAGACATGACATGACCATCTTAGGAGGCTGTATATCTCTCTGTTCACTATGAACTCTCCTTTTCCAATTCAAAACTCCTTATTCTTTCTAATCTTAACCTAATTTTCTAAATAAATATGTTGAATTGACTCCAATTTATGCTAATTCTATCATATCACAATGGATTCTAGTACTTACTTGTTATGGGTCGCGATCTAGCTTCTTGGATTGTCCATTCCTATGCACTTTTTTCCTTACTCCTCACTCCAGTTCCTAATTCCTAATTGTACATCGTCAAAATGTTTGAGGGATATGAATTCAAAGTCCTATACATTTGTTCTAATTATTGAGTTCCTTACTTGAGCAAAAACATTGATTCCTTTGTTCTCCCTTTAGATTCCCGAAGGTTCGTTCTATCCTTTGAGAGAGTTTTTGTGGAGTGAATTAGGGTTTTGTAATGACAAATGAGGGAAAGGGTTAAACCTAGGTTAAAAGAATTTATATACCCAAGCTGCGAAAAGGCTATCTTGCCCCTATTACTATATCTTATTCCCCATCTTATCCTTAGTAAATTTTATTAATAATAATATGAATTACATATATATATATATTTAAAATAATATCCAAATATTTATAGAAATGTTCCAAGAAATAGGAAAAGTTTATGAGCTATAATATTAAGCTATATTCCAAGAAATGAAAAATATAATTTGACTCATCAAAGGAAAAAGAGATTTAGGATGAGATAAGATTAGAGAATAATAGGAATTTTGACTTAAACTAAAAATGGATGGATTTAGCTCAAGAAGATTAATATCTACCTCAGGATGTAAACCTTGCACCATATACAGATTGGAACTAGTTTAACATATAAGTATTACAACATACCTAAAACTATTATCAAGAAAAAGATTACTAAAAGCAAGTTCAAACAATTCGATTAATTTAAGGACTAGCTTAAGCTAATTCTTGCCCAACTTTAGTTTTATCTTATTCTTAATAAACCAAGGAATAAAACTATATGAAACATAAAAAGTTCTAGTTAATATGATCAACTAAGTTCTTGAGGACAAGTGAACTATCCTCCCATAAACACGTGTAGAACTCTAAGAAATAACTATCATGATTATACTCAATCTAATGAAGAGTTAAGTAACTTTTAAAAATACAAAGTTAGAGTAACTAAAGGGAAACTAACTTAGTTAAAATCTAACCAAACTAGCCTAACCATCTGTCATCGACCTACAAGTTAAAAATGGAGACTTGGAAATGTTGAGAAGTCCACTATGGTAGCTCCTCTATGCCATCACCTTGAAGGTTCCTCCTAAGCCAATTACATTCAAGTACAATCTTATCTTAAAGATAAGATTCCTAGTGTAAGAAGATAAGACTACACACCAATCACAAATGGGCACAAAATCTTGACAAAGTCGAAGTTGTAAATGCCTCTCAATTGTTGTCACACTTAAGGAGATTTCCAACCAATCTACATCAAATACAATTCTATCCTTAAGATAAGGTTCAATAATAAACCTTGACTAATTAAACACAAGATAACAAGACTAATGATGAGGAGAAATAACTCACTACCATAAATGTCTAGGCATGGCCGGTGCACCCCATTCTACCCTCCATATGTTCACCTAGAGTAGAAGATGATTAAAGCAAGAAAATGACACACGTGTATATAAGAACTTACTAAGGGTAAAAGTTAAGTGAAAGACTTAACATTCCAACTCTCTTCCCCTCCACAACTAGACCACATCCCCCTTTCCTTTTCATTTCCTTAAACATTCCAATAAAATACATATCACTTTCAAGAAAACTCATCCTTAAACTATGTCCACTTTCTCTTTAGCACACACTAAACATCCATGTAAACATACTATCACACTCTTATCCTACAAATAAAATCTCTTATCATCTTGTTGATAAGAGTAAGTACTTATTCTTTAGATGATTTCCCTTAAATTCTAGAAGATTAGGTTACTAATCTAGAATGATTCTTATGATTTAAGTTCTTTTCTTAGCACATCTTTCAACTTCCCAACAAAGCAAGGTAACTTTAATCTATCTAATCACTATCCATAGATGTTCTTACTATACTTTTCATCTAAAAGCATAATTAATTTCACTAACCATCAAGTTTTCCAGAAAATTTGCAAGGTTAATACAAGTAAATAACCTAATGCTACTATAAATTTGGTGCAACTCTAGTGATTAAAAGTACCAATCAACATGCTTAAATCAAAATGTAAAAAATGAAACTAGTAAAATTGCTAGGAGTCTCTAGTTTTTAAAACAAAACACTCATATAAAATATTTAAATATAATATAGGCATCTTAAGAATAGACTTGAAAACTAAAGAATTCTATTATTAAAGATCTCATACTTAAAAATCTCCTAAAACTCACAAAGAGTCTCATAACAAAACTTAGCCTAAGATATATGATAAAACTCTAAAAGCTCGATTTGTAAACAGGATTTACCATTACAAGGACCTGAGTAAGAAGCAAGGACTTATGACCCTAAAAGAAGAAATCAAGAATCATAAAGCTAAAAGACTTGTAAATGGTTTTGGCAACATCTAGGTGTGTCTTATCCATTCTAACATGTATTCTTTTATACTTATTCAATTAGGTGAAACAAACAAGAGTTTCTCTATTCCTTAGGATTATTACAATTCTTGAACAATGGTTAAGTGAGTGCCATCGATGATTGCCACTTTGTTGGTGCTTGTAGTGGTACTTGCACTTAAAATACTATAGAAAAAAAAAAAGAATCCTTGTGTGTAGCGTGAGTGCTTGTTGATTGTTTGAATGAAATCTTACTCAAAGAGAGAATATTCCTATAATTATTAATGTTTGACTATTTTTTGTGTGTTTGTAGATTAGATGATCATTTAACAATCACCACTAACCATATCAAAATCTTAAGGAAAGAATCATGCATAGCATCTTTACATCCTAAACTTTGCAATCACAATCACATAGATAAGGAAAGGATTTCCTAAGTCAAAGTCCTATTCAATCAATATAAACTTAATAATACAAGGATTGTCGTGTATTGATTGAATCTATGTTTATTACTTTGCTTTGGGTTTGCATACATTTAAATGTGAACTATATAGGGAGAGTATTTTATTCTCTAGGGATGTTAGCCATGAAAATTTTTCCTTCCGGCATATTATTATTCTTTAGAATCTAATTGGTAACTCTAAAAGATTTTGAGTAGCTAAGGATATATGCTAAGTAATTTATAGATTTGGTTTGCCTAGACTGTGATGGAACTACAAAGATTCTCAACCTAAGGTCAAAGAAAGGATAAATAAAATAAATATCCTTAGATTTCATGTGGACTCTAAATAACCACATGGGATATTACATACATTTGTCTTTGCATTTGATCTAATATTGAACAATTTTCTTACTTTGCATGACTGGTAGTTTGAGGTGCTCTTCTTACTAAGCTAATTATAGCTTACATCTCTATAGTCTTCTATTTTTGTAAGCACTTTTTGGGTTCTATGCTAGTAGAATTGAACCTTGGTGAGCCTTTACAAGACTAAAAAAGTAGGTGGGTGAGCAAGGAAAGGGGGAAATTTGTACTAGATTAGAATGTTATTTTAATTAGACTTATTTATATGGATGATTGTAAAAATTAAAATAGTCAAACTTAAAATAAAGTCTATATGACTTGATATTTTATATTTTCAGTAAGTATTAATTAAGTAAATTATTAAATATATTAACTCTTGTGAACTGCCTTCTATTAGAGGTTTTTGATGGTAACAACACTTTATATACTTTATTGAAGTTGATATGAGTCCGTCCTAATATTATTCACAAAGTTCTATACTATATATGGTGGGCCGTTACACTTCTGGTTACCTGAAGGGCATGATAATTTTGAGTGGTATTAGAGCATGGGATTTAAAATGAATAAATAAAGAACATAACAATAAGTGCAAATGAATAATTGAGAGTGGGTAGGTAAAGGGAATAATTTATGTTTATATATATAGCTATTAAACACATGATGTTTCTTTTCATATGTAGTTCGCCCTTCCTGCATGACGAGTTCATTGGTATCAAGTCTGAATTGCATCCAACGTAACACTTGCTGCATACAGAAGCCATGTAAGAGTTATTTGCAAAGATTTTATACTATTTGGACAGCTTAAGCCGACGTAGGAAATCCTTGACGAATGGAGGCATGAGCTAAGGCATGCGCATACTAAAACTGCTTTATACATCAATGTTTTTAGGTACATCTTCTATCCACGGTCTTTTTGCCTTATCTTAGCTGCTATCACATGTCCAGCTTTTCCTAAAATTTGAGACCTTCCTTATTTTCTTCAGATAACTTTGTTCCTCAACTCTAAAAAACTTGTTATCTCTTCCCATCTAAATGTTTCCTTGAACTTTAAATTAAACCTATACTTTCCACTCTAAGTCTTAAAAGAACTCTTACTTTTCCCAACCTTCTAACATCTATTCCCTTAAATTCCAAAATTCTTGATATCAAATAAAAAAAAAGAAATTTGGAAAATTAGAAAATTAGGAAATATAAGATCTTTTGGTCAATTACTAGTCATTGGGTTTCAAGCTTGTAAAGAGAAAATTAAGTTTTTTTTTTTTTTAAAAAAAAGTTAATATTCTAACCATAATCTATGTTAATTATTTTTATATATCATAAAAGATCAATTAAAGTTAATTTTAGCTTCAAATGACTCTTTGATTGAACTTAGATTGGTCGATTTATGAAAAAAATAATTAGCTTTAACCAGATTTAGCTTTTAAAACCGGTTTAGGCCAATTAAAACAATTAATAATATTTCCCATGCAATAGATGTTGGAAGAAAAAGCTAACTCAACTAGCTAAGGATGTGCACCTTCATTCAAAGGGTCATGAGTTCGATCCATATAAGCACATGTCAGTATTCTATTGGTTGACCGTTGCATTGTTCATTGTCTTTAACCTCCTATCAAGGCCTTAGTTTTTTTTTTTTTTTCGTTAAGATGCACGATCTAATCTTCATTTTTAATGATTAAAGCTTCTAATCATTTTATTTATTTATTGACAATGGCGAGCATCTAGGGATAGCTTTTGACTCTCAATTGCAAACAAATCAACATATTGTCACTTTGAGTTTGAAATCACACCAATGAAAACCCATTTATGAATATATTTCAATTAAATATCAAATAAAAAAAAAAAGAAATTTGGAAAATTAGAAAATTAGGAAATATAAGATCTTTTGGTCAATTACTAGTCATTGGGTTTCAAGCTTGTAAAGAGAAAATTAAGTTTTTTTTTTTTAAAAAAAAAGTTAATATTCTAACCATAATCTATGTTAATTATTTTTATATATCATAAAAGATCAATTAAAGTTAATTTTAGCTTCAAATGACTCTTTGATTGAACTTAGATTGGTCGATTTATGAAGAAAATAATTAGTACGATGATTAACAAACTAAAGCTCGTTAAACTATCAAATTGAGCTCAAATTGATTTTTTTTTTTAACATATGTGTACTAGACTTATTCTTAAATAAATCAATGTTTTGTAAGCCAATCAATGGGAAGTTAAATTTAGCTTTAACCAGATTTAGCTTTTAAAACCGGTTTAGGCCAATTAAAACAATTAATAATATTTCCCATGCAATAGATGTTGGAAGAAAAAGCTAACTCAACTAGCTAAGGATGTGCACCTTCATTCAAAGGGTCATGAGTTCGATCCATATAAGCACATGTCAGTATTCTATTGGTTGACCGTTGCATTGTTCATTGTCTTTAACCTCCTATCAAGGCCTTAGTTTTTTTTTTTTTTTCGTTAAGATGCACGATCTAATCTTCATTTTTAATGATTAAAGCTTCTAATCATTTTATTTATTTATTGACAATGGCGAGCATCTAGGGATAGCTTTTGACTCTCAATTGCAAACAAATCAACATATTGTCACTTTGAGTTTGAAATCACACCAATGAAAACCCATTTATGAATATATTTCAATTAAATGTCATTTAAGCACCTTCAAAGCATAAACCGTCCCTTACTAGTATAAATAGGCCCCCATGGAGCTTATTCCATCACCAATAATCACTTGAATCATCTCCATTCTTGCTTAATATCAACTTTCTCTTATTAGAAGTTGTAACCAAGTTCCTCCTTCTCTCTCTAAAAATTTTCCACACACATTCAATCTAAAAAAAAAAATACCACCACCAAAAGCTTCTTTACATCCTAAAGACTCGAAAGGTACCAACTTTTTATTCCTTAACACCACTAACCACCATAACAAACCACCTAGGTTTCAATTCTCTCAACATCCTCTCAAAACCACCACCTCCACCAATGTTGGGAGCAAAACATCACCACCACTATCTTCTCTACCCCTCAAAACCAAAATCTCGATGCACTCATGTTTGTCAATGATCATGAGAATAAGCCCTATGACTGCCACAATACCATTGCTTCTTCTTTGTTAAACTTAACTCACCAAACCAACCTAGACCCAAGCTTCAACTCAATGAAACTGACCTAAAATCATGGTCAAGCCTCTTAACCTATCTGTCGCCCTAAGTTAATTCTCTATTTTGCCTTATCACTTTATTTTGTTCATTTTTATTCATTTATTATTTTTATTTTTTTAAACAATAAAAATATATAAAAAGAAGTTTAAAATAGAAAATGCCAAAATAATAACTTTTAGTAATAGATGTGATTTCCCTAGAATTATTAAAAAAGACAATGAAAGATAAACAAGATTAATAAAAAAAATGATGAAAAAATAAAAAAAAATCATCACTTAGATTAAAAATAATGAAAATAAAAATCTAAATTAGGATAAATTAATATTTACTAAAGCAAAAAAGAAGACCTTTTTTTAGAATTATTTGTAGTAATTAACTAAATCCGACTATTTTCCTAATAAAACAAACGAACCCACTAAAATTTAGAATAAGTAAACTACAACAAGCTTAATCCCGATTAACGAGTATGTAGACACTTACAAGGTGATCTCAATAATTTTTTTCTTTCCTTGTAAATAAATAATCTAACTTCATTTCAATAATTAACTTAGGATTTTTTTTTAAATAAAAAGAAGGTGTATCTTGATGAGTAAACTCTAAATTCGAAAGGTTTAAGTGATAAGCTCTAAACTCAGAATCTCTAGTCTTTTCAAGATCATTTTCAAAATTACTTTCCCACAAATTAGTAGCTAGGTTAGAATCAATCCACTTAATCGATTCTAACCTAACCCTTTTCCAACTCCAATCAAGTAGTGACTCCAAATTTTCAAACTTAATTTATTAAAAAAAAAAACCATGTTTTCCTTAATCTCTTGTCAAAGGCTAGCATTAAATGATTTAGAGTTTAAACCAATTAGATTAAAGAACATAAATCCAAAATTTAGGCTTGACACTTGGTAATTTTACTATTCAATTGTTATTCACCACTAGAATCAACTTAACATGGACTATAATTACAATGCTAGAACTTCCTCTTCTAGGTAAAAAGACTTGTTTACTATCTATGTAGGATTCCGATACAAATGGGAAAATTGTTTATTCTAGTTTTTTTAGGGTCGAACTTGATATTCTTCCCACTATTCATTATTTTATACAACTCTTTTGTTTTTATTTTTTTAAATCCACCGTCATCTTTTTCATCTTTCAATTTGAAATATGAAATTAGGTTGTTCCTACTAATCACTATTGTATCCCCGTTTATGATAGGAACGAGCTGATTATTATCATCATCTTTCAAGTTTACTTAAGATTACCTTATAATCTCCTTAGAAAAATCTTCTTTTAGGTTACATAACGTACTTCATCCCCTTAATTATTGAATTCCTAAAATGTTTATGCCTGTTACGAAAAGAATAAAAATCAATAAACCATATCTCTTCAATTTCACTTTTGTTTTTCTTTCTTCTTTTACAAAGACTCTCCTTTCTCAATAGATGATTTCTATTTGAACCTTTTGTCCATCATCTTCTTTGTGGTCAACTCATCTTCTAACTCACTATCTAAATTGATGGTTTTTGTATAACTGATGGTTGTAAAGTTTTAGTTCATGATCCTTAATGGCTTCCTCATTTTGATAGTGGTATTTAGGGTTTGACATTGTAATAAAGGGTCATCTTAGACACTTTTCTAGTTCTAATTAAGGTATGAAAATAACAACTATCAATTTTTAATTACTTTTGAGGATATTTCCTATTTAATACTTTCCTAGTTTATTTCATATAATTCAAACTCATTTTACTTGCATAAAGTAACATAATCCTAAGACATGTTCTATGAGAGAGAAAGAAAAGGAATTACTCCCTCTAAATTTATACTATCCTTTCAAGTTGATTGAAATCAATATCTAGAGATTAGAATCAATAACCAAAGATTAGAAGTTAATATATTCACCTTTAATCAATATGAATTGAATATAAAGAGCTTGTTTTAATTTTATTTTGTTTAATCTAAGGATTTTATGTAATCAAGAGTTTTTGAAAAGTTTCTAGAATTAACTTGTAAATTTCAAAGAATGTTTTGATGGTAAACTATAACTTGTTTATTAAGGGAGGGCTAAAAATGTAAATAAGTACCTTTTGAATAAAAGCCAAACTTTTATGGTTTTGATACTTTCATACCTTTGTAAAGTCTTACTTGTATTTGAAAAATTGATTTCGATTAAGACTCTGTTCAACAATACTTCCTTTGCTTAATTTTCTACTAAATAAGCTATTTATTTCTCGAAATCTACACAAACTTAGATCCTTTGAAATTTAGGCTCGTAGTTTGGTTATTTTTACTTGATCTCTACTGAGCTTTTGATACTTGTAGAAATAATATTTTTATATATGACTAACCTTATTACGACAATAGCATATATAGGGGTTCTAATGGATACCTTTGATTTGGATTAATATACCTTCTACCATTATTTCTATTTGGATTAACAAATCATCCACCTTACCTTTTGTTTGGATAATTCCATAAGGGTTGGGAAAAACTTGTACTCATACCTTTTCTTCTGATTTATATATCTCTTGTCCAATCTTGAATATCTTTTAACTTGATTTATCCTTTGGTCTTATCTTCTTCCAATATGACTACGTTTTTTTTTTTTTAGTTGTCTTGTCATTTATAGCAAGTATATTTTGAATTGATTTTTTTGCATTAACAAATATAGTTTTATTAATAACATTTGAACTTTCACCTCTTTCAAATTCTAATTCAAATTATTATGTATCAAGTCTTTGACTTGATAAAAGCATTTGAAATTTTTTGTCAGTTTTATTGAACTTGTTAAATGTACTACTTAGAAATTGAAAAAGATCTTCAATTTGTGTTTTTAGATTATTTATCTCTTCCTTCAAAGGATTTCGCTTGTTAATGTTTTTTCTAGCTTTCTTTTTTTTTTTTTTTACAAATCATTTTCGCTTGCCAAGATAGAACTAGTTTAACTTACAATTGCTTGTTCATTCTTCGGTGCCTAGGTTTCATTATCTAGCTTGACAATTTGAGTCTTCATTGTTAATAGTTCATATAGCAATTCAACATACATTTACTCAAGTATAAATCATAATCAAAGTCTAAATCAAACTTTGCCATTAGACATAGATTGGCTTTTTTAGTGTTTGTTTTCTAAACTTTCCTCTTCACTTTCCAATTCATTCAATTCTCTCCATGTGGTCATTAGTGACTTATTTTTCTTCTCATGATATTTTTCAAGCTTATTGATGAGCATAGGACATTTATATCTAATATGCCTCAATTCTTGTATTTGTAGCACGTGATTTCCTTTTCTTTTTTTTTTAATATATTCTTCTCATCACTTATGTTATTATCAATATCAAATCTCTTACCTTGTTTCTTGAGTACTTCATTGGGACATCATGCTAAGAGATTAATATCTTTTCCATCATTGAAATCTTCATTAAATTCCTTTGATTTGATGTCCATTACTTTGTTTTGAATTGCAACATCCTCTATTTTGAGTGCATCAAATTCATAGGCTATTAGTTTGCTTCAGAATTGGCTCAAGGTAAGCTCCTTTAGATAAAAGGCCTCTTCAATAGTCATCTTCTTGGTAATCCAGTTCTTTGGTAGTATCCTCAACATTTTCCACACCAATTCTACATCATCTATGTTTTTATCAAGAGATGTTAGCTCATTCATTATTGCAGTTGAAATGCCCCATAAAATAAAATTAAAAGGAGGGGCATTTTAGAATTTCTATTCATTATAAGATCTATAATTAATAAGATCACAATTTATATTTGACCACAAATGATGACGACTTGGTGTATGCTCCCCCATAGTAGTTAGGAAATTTTCATAATCCATCTACCTCTTGTGATTTAGAGAAATTTGAAAGGAAAAGTATTTGTAACAAGGTATTTTGAGAGATTGAAGAGATATCAAAGACAAAGTGCTTATTGAGAATTGGTCTCATAACAAATTATAGCCTAATTTCATGATTTTTTGCCAGATTCAAAGTTTTAAGTATTGGCATCTCCATTAATAGTAGCACAAGCCCTAGAGGAGAATTAAGGTTTCTTCCAATTAGGTAAGGATGTACAACGTGTAAAGTTGATTATTTTAATGAATTAGAATTCTAATCCTATAGTTATTTGCAAGGAAAATCTAGATTTTTGCTTTTTAATGGTGGAGTCACTTTGGCACATTCTAGTGTTGGATTTTGAAGTGTGATATATCAAAATATGGTTAATGATCTTGTTGCAAAGTGGTTATTTACATGGTTGATTTAAGATTTATGTATGTATTTAAATGAGATAAAGTAATTCATGGGAAGCAAGAAAGTTGCAATGTTAGATTTCTTTTAAGAATGTAAAGAAAGGTTTATTGAGATGTTAGATATTGAATTAGTGAATATGTACGAATTAAGGGATTTGAAATAATTTGTTTCTTGAGTTGGAATTGAAAGAAATGGAAAAAAAAAGTATTGTTTTGAATTATCAAAAGTTATAGTGATTATTGGTTGATTAGCATAAAAAAAAACAAAAAAAAAAGTCTATGGATTGTTCAATTTGTTAAAAGTGAAAAATTTGTTAGATTTTTGACAATTTCTATGAAATGAATTGTTGGGAATAAGGAAATCATGAAAGAAAAACTAGTTCATTAAAAGTTGGTTTTTGTAATAGAAATGTATTAAAGAAAAAAAAGGGTGTTTCATTGGTTACAATGTGGAAAGGCGTTTTGTACATGTTATTGCAAGTATTGAAAAAAGAAAAAAGAAAAAAGAAAAAAAAGTTAATTAAACAATAATAATAATAATAATAGAAGACTTAATTAATAAAATAATAATAATAATAATAAAGCTATTCAATAATAAATAACTAATAATAACAATAGTATCTTAATCCTATTAATAGTTATGTATACTAAAACCAATGACTAATAACAGCAATAATAATAATGTTAGCTCATCAACAATACATATGATTATAGTGTGTGTGTGTGTGTGCGTGTGCATAGGTATTGTCATTATACTTACATATATATATATATATATGTTAGTATATGTAAGTTAATATATGTAAGTATAATGACAATACATATACATATATATAAGTATATAAGTGTGTGTCTATGTGCGTATAAGGATAAATAGATAAATTAAAAGCTTTTATTTTATAATTTTTTCATCAATTATTTTTAGATTTAGTATTTCATAGTAAGTAGCTATAATAATGTAAAGTATAAAATCCTAAGGTGAAATTAGAATTAATTACGTACCTTCCCAAGAACAAGCCTTTAGATATTAATCAAGGATCTAATGTTAGGTTATGACCATAGTTTTTAATAAAGTATGGATTTATGATATAGTATTATATAATGTATATTAGGTTAAGTGATGTCTAGTCTAATTAAATTTTTTTATTTATTTTCCTAATTCGATTGATATTAGATCTTATGCCTATCTAATACAAATCCTCAACTTGAACTAAAAAAAAAAAAAAAACTTTGATTTTCATCATTTATTTGGAGTCGTCACCCAACTGGAGTTAGGAAAAAAATTGTTAAGTTAGAATTAATTGAGCAGATTAATTCTAACTTTAACACTAGTCAACGAAACCATTTTTAAAAAAAATATATAAAAAAGCTAGAGATTCTTGACTCGGGGGGGTTATCCTATTAAAACCTTAAAATTACCATATTATCCTTCTAAAATTTTTATTTTATGATATCCTTTTTTAGCATAAAAGAAAAATACTAATATAAAAACGAAATAATGAATATACTAATAATGATTTAAAAATATTTATTTATCTTTTTTTTTTAAATTGCCCTATAAGGATGTCTACGTGCTTGCTATTCGAGATCAAATAGGTCATAGTTCGCATTCATAAAACTTTAGTAGGTTATTTAGTCTTAATTATGCAAATGTGTCAGGTTTACGTTTATTACCATTTATATTTATTTAAAAAAATTTCTAAGCTTAAGTTTATTTCTTAAAATAAAATAAATAAAACCTCTAAATTTAAAAAAAAAAAACACCAATTATTTTTTTAATTAAAATTCTTTTTCTAGGTGATAAAACATTATATATATATATATATAAATTCTCATTATTTTATCAATAATAAAAAAAATTTCTAAAAACAATGTCTTTTATCATTATCATTATTATTATTATTATTATTATTATTATTATTATTATTATTATATTTTTATTTATTACAATTTTTGTTAATTAAAACTAATAATAATAATAATAATACAATATGAGACCCATTAACCTAGACGCAAGTCAGTTTGGTCGAGTTGAGTTGGTTCGGTCGAATCACAAGTGCGATAGCTAGAGTTCCTTGTTGGTAATGTTTTGACCGCTGATAGGGGGTTTCCTAGGTTTCTATGAGTGGGGAAATACTTGGTGGTGTTGGTTTTCGTCAAAAACCAGCCTAGACGACAATTCAGGCGACTACTAATGGTGGGGGATTTCACTATCCTCTAAAGAGAGAGCTTTAATGGGTGTTTTTGTTATCGTGATTTTTCTTTTTTTTCTTCCTCCTCTCCATTCACGGGATCAAGCCCTATTTATAGACTCGTAAAACCAAGCTTGATAAACTCAAATTTCCCTTGCCATTGAGATCCATCTCTATCTCCTTTTAGATTTAAGTTAATCTCCAAATCTTTTTTTTGTGTGTAATTTATCTGATTTTTAGTTGATAATCTAAAAAGAATTTTAAAAAATGGTTTTGATTTGCCTAGATTTGATGTTATCTGCTCACGATTTCTATTTTTTTCTTCGTTTACAATTGCCATCTACTCGAGAAGACGATCATGTGCCCAACGTGTGATTTTCATCCGCCAATGAACTGCCGCCACATGGCAACTGGAAGAGAAAAAAAAAAAGCAAAATGGCACAAAGTGCCTTTCCTAGGATTCGAACTCACGACAACACGACTTCCCACATGTTTCAAGCAAGTATGCGGACCAGCTAAGCCAACCCATATCTCAATTTATTATCACACTCAAATTATACATTAACCTAATATCTTAACTATTTTTTTGCTATTTGAGGTTTTCAAATTTAATTTAGAAACCTAAATATATTATTATTATTGTTGTTGTTGTTGTTATTATTATTTTATATTTTTTATTATGTTTTTTTAAAGAAATTTCATTTTTATTATTTTTTCTTCATTATTTATATTATTATTATTTTTATTATTTTGTATACCTAGCTTTGTTTTTGTTTTGTTTTTTTTTTTATATATTTTTTAGATAGGGGTAAAAATGGGGTGTTCACAACTACCCTTCTTTATAGTAAAGTTTTGGGAAAACTTGGCTACAAAGACAACAAAAACACCATTTTTGCCTAGGAGAAAGGATGTATAAAGCTATATTCAATTAGCTATCTGAATCTAGATCCACTAGGGAGTTATCTAACCAACAGGTTGAGTAAGGAAGACGCTCTATGAGCTAGTACTCGTATATTGCAAAAGAAGATAATTGTTTTATATGGACTAATATTCCTTAGCGAGTGGCCTCAGTTAAGAAGCATCCTTTAGGAAGAGCTTATCTAGAAAAGTGCTCTCATGAGCTGACTAATCAATGGTAGGAAGTGTCTTACTAGAGTAGCAACTCTAAAGAAGGGATTGTTGAGAAAAGTGCTCTTATAAGCTAACCAATTGATAACAGGAAGCGTCTTACAAGACTAACAACCGTAAAATGAGGATATCTAGGAAAGTGCCCCATGATGAGCTAACTAATTGATAGTGGGACATGTCTCTTAGACTTGTAGCCTTAAGAGTGAAAGTCTAGGAAAGTGCCCTATAAGCTAACTAACCGACAATGGGAAACATCCTTTTGGATTGACAAAAAATATTAGGAGGCATCTTAATAAACTAGCAACCTTAAGAAGGGATTGTAAAAGTGCTCCTATAAGCTGACTAATTAATAATAGGAAGCATCTTTTTATACTAGCAAACTTAAATAGAAATGCGACTCATCATTGGGAGCCTGACTGAATGAAGAATGACTACTCAATTTTTATTTCTTTTGAGTTTAGATGCTTACCTGGTCACCATAGATAATAACCAAACAACCAAACCCTCATAATAATCTAATCTTTCTCCACTTATCTTTGTCTTAACTAGAGCAAAAGATCTTGAAGCATTTTTTTTTGGCAGGTTTAGCTCGTTTAGCTCTTATGACTTTGGTATTATCCTGAAACAACACCAAACCTGCTATTCAAAAAGGGTAAGATCATGAAACATTTAATGAGTTTTTTAATTCCATCATTATTCATTATTCAATATTCTCCTGTATATGCAATAGAGTGAGGGATGATATGCGAAAATGATGTAAGAATTTATTTGATAGTGACTGGTCAAGGTAACTTTGACATTTAATGACCACTATAGGATATCAACTTTGCTTGTAGAGAGATGAAAATTAAACCATAAAGTTGTAATGATTGTTAGCATTCATGAACTTTCGTAAAACTTTGTTATTCATGACTAGGGATAGTACATCTTAATCGCATTTGCATTTATGAGGTTCTTCAAATCTGGACCGTCCATTTGAGCTAATATTAATACCCCTCCTGATAATGACCTTTATAATTTAGAGTGAATTTGCCTCTTGAATCTTGTGTGTTCATGAGAACCTTCCTTAGTACTAAGTCACCTTTCTTAAAATGTTGTGGCCGCATCTTTTTGTTGAATGCTCAGGCCATCCTTTGTTGGTAACATTGGCCATGGCACAATGCTATGAGTCTTCTTTCATCGATCAAATTTAATTGACCGATCTTTTTCTTTACCCAATCAAATTTATCTAGTTGTGTCTCTGATAAAACCCTAAAGGATAGGATTTTGACCTCGATTGGTAATACTGCCTCAACACCATATACTAGGGAATAAAGAGCGACTCTAGTAGATGTTCGAATAGAGGTTCTGTAGGCCATGAGTGCGAAGGGTAACATCTTATGCCAATCTTTATAGGTGATGGTCATTTTCTCTATAATTCTCTTAATATTTTTGTTAGCTACTTCTACTACCCTATTCATTTGAGGTTAGTATGGAGTTGAGTTTCTATTATTTATCTTAAATTGTTGACACAATTCCATCATCAATTTGTTGTTGAGATTGGTGCCATTATCGATGATTATCAATTTAGGAACTCCATACCGAGCTATTATGTCTCTCTTCATGAACCGGACTACCACTCGTGACACTGGCATATGATGAGCTTTAACCCACTTGGTGAAATAATCAATAGCTACCAATATAAACTTATGACCGTTGGATGCCTTTGGGGTGATTGGTCCGATAATGTCAATCCCCCACATAGAGAAAGGCTATGGTACAGAAAGTGAATGGAGCTCTTTAGGTGGAGCATTTATTTTGTTGGTGTAAACTTCGCACAAGTGGCAATGCTTGACATATTTAATGCAGTTTGACTCCATTGTAAACCAATAGTAACTCATCCTCATGATTTTTCGAGCAAACATGTGTCCATTCATGTAGGGGCCACATACCCCTTCGTGTATTTCTTTCATTAATTTGCCTACCTCTTTTTTGTCTACACATATCAACAACATGGTATTGAGTGACCTTTTGTAAAGTATAAACTCGCTTAGTAAGAAATGGCTTGCCAATCTTCTAAGTGTTTTTTGGTCATTTTTGTTAGCCATTTCAAGGTATCTGCCCTCTTGGAGGAATGTCTTGATATCTTGGTACCAAGGCTTGTCATCTTGCATTTTTTCAATTACTAGGCAATAGGTGGGTCTATCTTTAATGGCTAAACTTCGATCCCTCCCATTACTTGAATCATAGATGCAAGGATAGCGAGGGCATCTACGAACTGATTTTGAGTCTTTGGGATATATGTGAAGGTAACCACCCCAAATTCTTCTATCAATTCTGTCAAGTGTTGGTGGTATGGCACTAATTTAGGGTCTTTAGTTTTATATTCTCCTCGTGTCTTTAATATGATAAGCGAGGAATCTCCGTATACATCCAACTCATGGATTTCCATATAACAGGCCATTTTGAGACCGATGATGCATACTCCATATCTTATTGCTATAGGGAATTGCATTTCTTCTAGCGATATCAACACTACCCCAATTCCACATCCAAACACATTAGCAGCTTGACCAAAATACATCTTCCATTTGGGATCCTTTTCTATCTTGAATTCTTTTTCTAACTCATCATCTGCTACCGGTATATTTTCATCTGGGAACTAGGCTTAGGATTCTCGGGAATATCTTTCAATTGGGTACTCTGCCAACTAATCTGCTAATGTCTACCTCTTCATCGAATTTTGAGTTACATATGTGACGTAAAATTCTAATAAGAGCATCTACCATTTGGAATTTCTTGCCAACAAAATAGGTTTCTCTACTAAATATTTCAGAGGGTCATGTTTCATTAATAGTTTGATGGGATAATAGAGAGTATATTATTTCAGTCGATGCAAGACCTAAACTAGTGCGCAACAGGTTCTTTCTATTTCGGAATACTTTTGCACCCCCTCTATGAATTTCTTACTCAAATAGTATATGGACTATTCCCTTCCTCTTTCATCTTTTTGTCCCAGTATACACCCCCATCGACTCGGGAAGTATCGTGAGGTATAAGAATAAAGGCTTTCATGGTTTTGAGATTACTAGAACTGAAGGGTTCATAAGATATTCCTTAATCTTCTTAAACGTCTCTTCGCATTTGTCATCCCATTTCACTGTAGCATTCTTTTTTAGTAGCCGAAATAATGGACGACATTTATCCGTGAGTTGTGAGATGAACTGAGCTATGTAATTTAACCTTGCCAATAAACCTCTTACCTCTTTAATGGTATGTAGAGAAGGCATTTCTAGTATGTCGTTTACTTTATTAGGGTCAATTTTATTCTCTTCTTATCTTATAATAAACCCCAACAGCTTATTAGATGTGACCCCAAAAGTACATTTCTTTAGATTTAATTTCAATTGAAACTTTCTCAATCGTTCAAATATTTTCCTTAAGACCACCTCATGGCTTTCTCCTATTTTGGATTTAGCTATCATGTCGTCAACATATACTTCAACTTCTCGATGCATCATATCATGAAGTATTGTAACCATTGCCCTTTGATACGTTGCTCGAGCATTCTTTAAACCGAAAGACATGACTTTATAAGAAAAAGGTATCCCAAATTGTGATAAAGGTCGTTTTGGTTTTGTCTTCTTCTACCATTTTTATCTAATTATATCCCGAGAAGTTATCCATAAGTGAGAAGAGATGACTTCCTACGGTATTGTCTACCAAGACATCTATGTGAGGTAGAGGGAAGTTATCTTTAGGTGTAGCTTAGTTCACATCTCGAAAATCCACGCATACTCATACTTTTCCGTTTTTCTTTAAAACAAGAACTATCTTCACTACCCATTCTGGATAGTTTGATACTTCGATAAACCCGACTTCTAATAGCTTCTTAACCTCCTCTTTGATCTTTAGTAAGATGTTGGGCCTAAATCTTCTTAACTTTTGTTGTTTAGGTTTGACATCTTCTCTTATAGGCAGCTTGTGAACCACTATTGATTGGTTAAGTCCTAGCATATCACCATATGACTAGGTAAACACATCCATATATTCAGTTAACAACTTGGTTATCCTGTGCTTTTGTTCATCACTCAAATTACCTCCAATCTTAAGGCTTTTGGGCTCTTCTTCAATTCCTAAATTAACAAAACTTTACTTTGTTCATATTTTTGGCAATTCTCTTGTACTGCTTTGTGGTCATTAATATCTTTTTCGACAACTAACTGAGCAGTGTTGGAAACGATATCAATATTTTCATTATTTACATGCGCGAGATATCCTTAATGTTCATAAAGAGTATCAAATTTGTGTAGAAAGTGAAGTGAAAGTATACAAGTAAAGAAAAAAAAAACTAATTGAAATAACTTATAATTTTATTACTCAACATTATCGAAGAGTCTTATTGAACAATGATGGAAGTAAACATAAAAAATTTTAATTATGATTGCTCCTTATTCTCAAGCAGACCTAGTGCTATTAAGGGGATAAGAAAATCAATTATTAAGAGTTGGAGATGGGCTAGAGATGCGAGGAGTAGAAGTCTTTGTTGATGAGTCCTCATTGTTGAAGTTGGCTTCAATTGTTCCCGGCTCTTGAGTGCTAACTAGCCGAGAAAAAATCTATCAGTAGGGTGGAAAATACATCTAGGTATCATATAGTCTCTCTCCCCTTTTGCCCTTATTGCACCTTACTTGAATCTTTTCTCTCGGAGTAGGGATATACCCTAACCCGAATGTCCTTTACTCACCTTTCTTGAATTGGTGCCTCACTTTGCTCATCTCTTCTTTAACGACCATGCATACTTCATCGAATATTTAGAGTCCCAAGTTTTCAAGGCCATCTTCCCCAATGTAGGGTATAGTTGTTTCCTTATAGTTGGCGTAGTCTTGCTCTCCTAGCACGGTGACTATTTAGCCATTTGATATGAATTTGACCTTTTGGTAAAGGCTCGAAGGTATGGCTCCTACTGTATGTATCCAAGGTCTCCCTAGCAGTAGATTAAAGGACCTTAGGATGTTGAGGACTTGGAATGAGATATTGAAAATTTGCGAGCCAATCTCCACCGGTAGGCCAATCTCTCCCACGATTTCCCTTTTAAAACCATCAAAGGCCCGGACTACCATTAAGCTTAGCTTAATGTTGCTCATATCGACCCCTAGCAAGTCGAGGGTAACTAAAGGGAATACATTAAGAGAAGACCCATTGTCTATGAAGACCTAAGATACTATTGTATCGTTGCATTTTACCACTATAAAAAGTGGTTTGGTGTGTTGGTCACCATCTTCTCCTAACTCCTCAAGCGAGAAAGATATCTGATCCATGGTGAAGACCAAGTTTGTAACATGGCTCAATTTTTCTATTGCGATTCCCTCTGGCAACTTGACTCGTTTGAGCATTTTGAAGAGTACCTCTCGATGGGGTTCAGATGACATGAGAAGGCCTATGAGTGATATTTAAGCCGAGACTTTAGTGAGTTGTTCCATGATCTTATACTCACTTGATTTAATCATCTTTGTGAACATGAGGAGTCCCTCTTCCTCTTCCTTTTCTACCTCAATGGTAGGCTCCTCAGTGGAGACTCTATTTTTAAGATCGTAGATTCTTCCTAAGCGAATGATCCCTCTTATAATTGAAGTTTTCTCCTGATTGACAGCTTCATAGTTAAGTGGTGCCACCTTATATTTCTCTAGGGAGATTAGGACACACACATACTTCTTCTTTGGGACCTTTACCTCTGTTTCCGGTTCCTTATAACATTTTATAACTATTGGTTTTGGACTAGATCCGATCACATTCATAGACTCATCTTTCTGATCTAGTTAGTTGTCTTCCTGCCCCCAACCAATAGACGACCCATAGACTGTTGGCGTAAACGAGTAATCCACCAGATATTCGAACTTTCCGAATGATTCACCCAAAGTGTCAACTGTCGGATCTCCAGCCAACCACCTCTTTCTTAACTTCTTTCATGTGTGACTCTTGGGTGGCTTGGGAGCTCTTTTCTTGTTCTTTAGTTCTTTAGATGGCTAGCAGGTAGCCAGCTCAACCTAAGTTTTGTCCTTTGGGTTCATGCATGGTAAATGGCTTACTTGTTACACTGTTTGTTTTGGTGGGTTAGAGGGTTCTTCAAGTCTAGGTTTTGGCCCTTCAAATGTGATCATGTTGATCGTAGGCTTGTGATTGGGTAGCGGATTGTTGTTGATGTTTTGGGTTGGTGTATTGATGAAATCCAACCATACTATTCCTGCATCGATTAAATCTTGGATTTTGTTCTGAAGTCTCTAACACTTATTAGTGAAGTGTCCTTCTTGCCCTATATGATATTCACATTTGAGGCTAAGTTCAAAATTCCTTGGCTTATATCAGTCATTAAGGATCTCGAAGCTAATCAGATTATCTGTTCGTAACCAAGCGAAAACCTGGCTGAGTGGGATAGGGATTGGATTGAACTATCTTAGAGCTTTGATAACTTAGGTCTGATTCACCAGTGATTGTTGGATTGGGGTATTTGTTGTCTAAAAAGTCTTGTGAGACCCTGGTCTGCTACTCCTGCTTGAGTTAACCATACTGACTATGGCTTCTTTACCTTTATTATTCCCCACGGGTCTTGGGGATGATACGATTCTAGGAGAGTAGATAGTTTGGAGTTTGCCGGAAGTAATAGCATTCTCTATCCTGCATCCTACTGCCACTACTTCTGCGAAACTGGGTGAGGCCTGTCCTACTAGATGTGTAAAATAAGGTTTCTCCAATGTATTGGTGAAGATGAAAGTTAACTCCTTCTTTGAGATTGGAGTGGAAACCCTAGCGGCTTGAGCCTTCCAACACTGGGCATATTCTTTGAAGGATTCGTTGCGCTTCTTTCGAAGGCTCCCTAAATCCAGTACTGAAGGGGCAACTTCGATGTTGAATTTATATTGCTCATAAAACACACAGGCTAATTTATCCCATGTGTTGACTTGATTGAGATCTAACTATGCATACCATGTTAGAGTAGGGCCTATGAGGTTGTCCTGAAAGGTTTGGACCATGAGCTGGTCATATTATGCTTATTTACTCATTTTCTACACATATAGCCTTGTGTGCATCTTAAGACAATTGGTGCCGTTATATTTCTCAAATTCTAGTACCTTGAATTTTTTTGGATAAGCATCTACCCCATATACCAATAGGTCTGTGATGCTGGTTTGATTAAAACTGTCAGGACCTTCCAAAGTCTTTATCTTGTCAACTAGCTACTGGAAGAGTTTCCTCTCTATTTATTTTTGCTTATCTTCCATTTTCCTCTTTATGTCATTTGAAGTTGGCCCCATATTGATCGTCATTTTTGCTTTATACGCAAATGTGAGGTTGAGTTAGGAGTTGATTTCTTTGTATTCTAGTGGCTGGGTTTCCATTACCTTTCCCTTTTTAGCCCCCGAATGTTCCCATTGAGTAAGCTGGGTGGCACGAAGGAGGCCAATGCTTTCGATCAAGAACAGACTTGCGTGGTCGATTATTGGACTGTTTGTTCCAATGATATGATCCTTGGATCAAGAGAGGTGTCAATGCTACTGTTATTGCCGCTGTTGACATGGTTGTTGCCATTGTTGTTACCACTACTGGCCATTTTAGTCTTGAAGTAGGTGTTAATTGGACTCCTCGAAGGATTTAGTTGTTTAAGAGCTATCTTTGATTCCTGGCAAGCATTTATTTAGTAAATGTATGTTTATGAGTGGATATGTTACATGTATCACACACAGATGCTAAAGAACCAGGACTTAGTTAACGATGTAATAATACTAAAATTTTATTAATATTGCAAACTTTGGAGTTCAATGCTTTTGTTGAAAACATGAGAAAGAAATGCTATGATCTAATTTTTCCTAATTTCTAAACTTCCTCTTCTTTAGTTGGGTAGGCATTGACCCTCTCTTTTTCTTCTCGATATCTATGGTAGCTTCCAATGTTTTAACCCTTACCTGGATTTTCCCCAGCTAGGCTTCAAGTGCCTTATTCCTCTGATTAGATTCCTTGAATCTATTCTTCCACACTTCTTTCTTGCTCTCTGTGGTTTCAAAATGGACTTCCATTCGAGCCCTTACCTATTCCATGTAAGTTTTCATTTCCGGGCTAAGGTTGGCTAGTCCAAGCTGAGTGACATTAGGAGCATGGTACATCGTTTCCCTTATCTTGTATAATTGGTTGATGACAAAATATCTAGTAGCTCGGACCATCCAATTCCCCGAGGTCTATATTAGGGCTCTCAATTTGAGCTTCCTTTAAGACACTTACCTCTGCTAACTTAGCAATCTTATCAACTACTAACATGTTTGGGTCTTGAAATTCAACCGTAATCCTTTCTAATGATAGCCTATAAACTATATCTTGGATGGTGCTAAATTAACAGAACACTAAATTTAGATGATAGCCCGTGCACAAATTAAGCCCAATCACTGGAACGGCTTGAAAGTTTCTGCACATTAAAATAATCTTACTGCAGCAGCTCCATCTAGCAGTCCACAGAATATCTTCAACACTGAAACCCTTGAGCACTTCAACCCAACTATAGCTGGGAAGATCGTTTGGTAACTTCATCCTTTCTGCACATGAATCTATGAGGTCCACCTGTTGGGCTAGTGATTTTCTAACCATGTTCAGCCCAAAACATTTGACATGGCTCACAAACCAGATCAGAATAAGGTTAATGTTTGAGCGGAGGATTCCATGACCCTTTTTCTTTACAGAATTTAGATTTTGGATCTACTCAACTAATAAGGTCGAGATGTAAGACATTCTTTCCAAGAATTGAAATACCAGTTTTGCAACCCTATAATGAATGTGGAAGATCCCAGTAGGAAAAAGGATAGTTGCAAATGCTATTAAGATGAAAGCATAAACCCATATTTGTCTGTAATTTTTAAGGTCTCCACATAAGATATCCTTCTTACTTCCATCATCACATCGTGCCATAAACCAAGCTTCTAATTCATCCATTCGAAGACAGTACCCACTGCTATTTTCTAATGCTCGGTTGATTATCGCTCTACGAACCCCCAGAAGTTTGCTGAGTATGCTGGGTAGCCTAGTTGCTAAATCTGGCACATATACCCCATTGGAAAGTGGAGGGACCTAGAGAAGCTAAGTATACTCTTCTATGGTTAGGGTAATCTCATGTAGCCTGATAAAGAAAGCCATGGGCTCGGGCTCCCAGAAGTGTAATACGACCCGAATCAAAGGTAGGTTAGCATCCATTTTCATCAATGAAAGGATGGGCCCTATTTTGTCTTAGATGAAGGTCTGCTCTTCAAGACTGTATAGAGTGAGCCAATGGTCCAATACTAGCTTAGGATCTAGAGGCTTGCAAACACGAATTTCTTTGTGAAGAAGACGGTCAATTACAACGCTAGTCATCTAATAAAATTACAAAAAAATGAAAATTTCTAATTACAAACAAATACATGATTATGATAATAATTCTTTTACATGAAATGTTTACAAAAAAGGAAACTGCATGTAAACTCCAAAGTGCAAAAGAAAGAAAAATCTACAAGATATTACATCGTTAATTATTTGTTGGTTCATGATCTCATGTATGCAAAGAGGTGGATTCTAAAGGTTTCGAAGTTTTATGGCCTCCCATATTTTCGAAGAAAGGGATCTTGGGCCATATCAAAGCATTAGGTGGGGTAACCTAATTGGCCCCGAGCAATGATTACTTCACTTCACTCGGAACTTACACAATGTGATGAGAAATTTTCCGACACTGCCTATACCTTCAAAACTAGATTTGACTGATGATCTAAATCGCTTATATTTTTACTTCATATCTTTTTATCTAATAAATATTTGAGAAATAATCTTACAGGTACAATAATAATTCTCCATGGGATGTCAATATATCCCACACTAGTTGATGGCCACGGGACATCTTCAGATTTACAATCAAAGACCCGTTGTGATTGTTTCCATTTAGGATCGGCCACCTTAAAAGTGGCATAGTTGTAATTTTGTGCATTTTCTAACCCTAAAGGGAGCAAGTATAAATACTTTCTTATAGTAGGGTTTTAGGAGGCCATTTTTCAAAATTAGAACATCACATTTTCGTGAGAGAGCTTAGGGTTTCCTAAGTTCAATTTCCTCTTATCAATTTCAATCCTAAGAGTTGAGATTGTGGCGAGTGCAACAATTGAAATTATGAGTCATATCAATTTCTAATTATTGTGTGTTTTTTTTCTTCTCTAGTGTGTAAAATTTAGGGTTGGATTAGAACATTTCTTGATCAGATTTGAATTGGTATCAATTCGAATTAGTGTGTTTATTTTGAGTAATTATCATACTTATGATTTACCATCAACAATTGTTTGTCATTTTGAACCGTGAATTGGAAATTGTGGGAAGGGAGGTTTTTGGAATTGGTTCTTGTTCATCTTGGTGTTTTTGATCTGGAATTCATTTTTTATTATTGTATATTGAAGAAATTATCTTTGTGGAATTGTAATTGCAACAATCAAGCATTCGGAACTTATTGCATTTTCACCATGGATTCACGCAATTTCCTAGCTTGTTGAACCAGATTTGATCTTATGAATTGAAGTTGTTTCTTTGATCATTTGCATGTACTTAATCTTGGTTTTGAGCACATTATCTTTTGGTATCAGAGCATCATCATTCTTGGTCACGTCCTTGTTGTGGGAATCGATTCATAAATATTGAGGAATTGTGCAATTGTTGAACTAATTTGATTGACATTGTCTAATTGTCTTTCAAATTGGTTTTGCATGTACTTAATCTTGGTTTTGAGCACATCACAATGGCTCCCCGTCCTAAGGTCCTAAACAGCTTGGGTCTGACCGTATCTAATCACACAATCATATACATGAAAACTCAAATAAAAAAAAAAACTAAATTTATTAAATCCCTAGATCACGAGGAAATACAAACATTAGAGCAAACAATATTTTATGGAAAGAATGCTAACTAAAGATTTCTAAAATAAATTATAATTTCAAAAGGCTTAGGTGTCTAACTTACTAAAAATCCCTAATAGAGTTGACAACCTATCGAATCTAAGTAAAAAAAAATTATTTATTTTCCTAATTCTATTTATATTAGATCCTATACTCATCTAATACAAATCCTCGACTTGAACTAGAAAAAAAAATTGATTTTCATCATTTATTTGGAGTCGCCACCCAACTGGAGTTAGAAAAAAAATGTTAAGTTAGAATTAATTGAGCGGATTAATTCTAACTTTAACACTAGTAAATTAAACCCTTTAAAAAAATAGAAAAAGCCATAGATTCTTAAGTTGGAGGCTATCCTATTAAAACCTTAAAATTACTACCTTATCCTTTTGAAATTATTATTTTATGATATTCTTTTTTAGCACAAAAGAAAAATACTAATATAAAAATGAAATAATGAATATACTAATAATAATTTTTAAAAATATTTATTTATCTTTTTTTAGAATTGCCCCATAAGGGTGCATACGTACCAACTATTCGAGATCAAACATGTCGTATTTCACTTTCATAAAACTTTAGTGGGTTATTTATTCTTAATTATGCAAACGTTCCAGGTTTACATTTATTACCATTTATATTTATTTAAAGAAATTTCTAAGCCTAAATTTATTCTTAAAAAAAATAAAACCTCTAAATTAAAAAAAAAACAATTATTATTATTTTTTTATCAAAATCCTTTTTCTAGATGATAAAACATTATATATATATATATAAATATATTTAGAAAAAATCTCATTATTTTATCAATAATAAAACAAATTTCTAAAAACAAATGTCTTTTATCATTATTATTACTATTTTATTATTTATTTATTATTTTTTATCTTTTTATTTATTACTATTATTGTTAATTAAAACTAATAATAATAATAATATAATATGAGACCCACTAACTTGGATGCGAGTCGGTTCAGTTAGATCACAAGCGCAGCAGTTGGAGCTCCTCATCGGCGACGTTCCAGCGACTATTAGTGGTGGTTGATAGGGGGTTTCCTAGGTTTCTACAGATGGAGAACTACTTGTAGTGGGATATTGTGTGTGGTTTTCGTTAAAAAGCACCTTAGACGGCGATTCGAGCGACTACCGAAGGTGGGGGATTTCACTATCCTAGAGAAAGAGAGCTTTAATGAGTGTTTTTGTTATTGTGATTTTTCTTTTTTTCTTCCTCCTCTCCATTGGCAAGATCAAGCCCTATAATACTCACAAAACCGTGCTTAATAAACTCAAATCTCCCTTGTCATTGAGACCCATCTCTATCTCCTTTTAGATTTAAGTTAGTCTCCAAATCTTTTTTTTTTTTTGGTAATTTATCTGATTTTTAGTTGATAATCCAAAACGATTTAAGAAAAAATGGTTTTGATTCGCCTGGATTTGACTTTATTTGCTTGCAATTTCCATTTTTTTTTTCGTTTACAATTGCCATATGCTGGAGAAGACGATCACGTGCCTGACGCGTGATTTTCATCCGCTAACAAACCACCGCCACATGGCAGCTGGAAGAAAAAATAAAAAAACGACACAAAGTGCCTTTCCTAGCATTCAAACTCATGACCACACGGCTTCCCATGTGTTTCAAGCAAGCATGCGAACTAGCTAAGCTAGCCCATTTTTCGGTTTATTATCATACTCAAATTATATATTAACCTAATATCTTAACTAATTTTTTTGCTATTTTGAGGTTTTCGAATTTAATTTAAAAACCTAAATATATTATTATTTTTTATTTTATGTTTATTATTATTATTTATTTTATTTTATTTATTATGTTTTTTTAAAGAAATTTCATTTTTATTATTTGTTCTTCATTATTTATATTATTATTTTTATTATTATTATTTTTTATTATTTTGTATACCTAGCTTTGTTTTTGTTTTTTTTTATATATATATTTCTTTTTAGATGGGGGCAAAAATAGGGTGTTTACAAGTGATACTAATGAAGTGGAAAGTTCAATGGCATAGGATGTAGATACGTAATATTAGTTGATGTATTATGCTTGTTAGGGTAGTAACAAATAAACCATAATCAAAGTGATAACATAATTACTTGTTAATTGTGTTTGGCTGTAGACAAGGATCTAGATGATTGGTGAGTTGATACGGAACCTAAATATTAATGTGTGGCGATATCCTTAGTAAAGTTGTACATTGAGATGATTTGGTAGTTTAAGCTATTGATGTTTTTAGTGGGTTACTAAGCATGGTGTTACTATGAAAAATGGATTAGGAGATAGTAGAGAGAAACTACAAGTTGGGTCACTATAAGGGTTATAGGGTCCTATAG
Organism: Laguncularia racemosa; assembly: GCA_037954665.1. Classification (NCBI taxonomy): domain Eukaryota; kingdom Viridiplantae; phylum Streptophyta; class Magnoliopsida; order Myrtales; family Combretaceae; genus Laguncularia; species Laguncularia racemosa. The sequence continues at coordinate 6,535,469 of JBBMOL010000004.1, forward strand.
TAGACACTTGTGAATGGACTAGTCTCCTAAGGGATCGATCTAGTGATGACTATGTGAGGACATGACTAAAGGATGTTGTTGATGTCTTTGAGGTCATCTAACTAATAAAAATGTGTATATAAAGAGTCATGAGATACTCTAAATTCAAAGTTAGATATACATGACTTTGAACTGTACTGTTTGATGGCAAGATAATAGTTTGGTGTTTGTTGCATTAAATTAGGTTTATATGGCATGTATGCATGTGCTTGTGATTACATACTAAACTTTAGCCCACCTCATTTGGGGAAAATTTTTCAAGTATTGGAGAAGCTTATTTGTTAAGTTTGTAGCCATCAACTTTAGGATTAGATTCAGCACTAGTACATCAAGACATATGATAAAAGAGATCGTAGTTTACATTTAATTAATTTGGATTAGAATCTAAATCATTTAAAATTTTTGTTTTTGTATGTTATAAATGAAGAGATGATGTCTATGTGAGACATTGGAGAAAATATTAATTATTTTTATATTGTAGAGTTTTAATTGTTATAAATCTTTATAGTATGAGTATGTGACAGACTATCATGCCCTCAATTTTAGGGCAGGACAATAGTAAAATGACTAAACATATTTTTTATTTCTTCATTTGGTTAAACTTGGAAAAGCCTATATTGTTGCATGAGTGTGTTAACCCAGGTCTCTCTAATGGTTTTAGTTCCTTCATACTTTTTTTATAAAATATTGCAGATGTTTTGAGTTGTATTGCAAGGATATTAGACAAAATTCAAATGGAGAAATAGTAGAGCCTTCAATTTCCAGTTCCTCAATTTCAATGTCACCATTCAATATGATATCCCATAGCTGATAATTTGTTCCCTTAACAAATGTCTCCATCCTATATTTCTAATAAGGAAAGTTAGTTCCATTAAAATAGGGTGCTTTACTAGTTTAAACTCAATCAATATTGAGCTTAGCATTGATACCAATTGTCACTCCTAGTTAACAATCAAGATGGGGATAAATTGATTACTTAAAATTTGAAATTCTTTTTTAAACTAATTTAAAAGTTCTCTTGTTGATTACTATTGGTAAGATTAAATTAAGTATCACAATTGGAAACACAATTAAATAGACAACACAATTTACATAAACTACATGAAAAATAAGAGTAAAGGATAAGATCACATAAACGATTTATAGTGGTTCCACCCTATATGTGAGTTCACTCTTCTAGTCTCCATCTGTTGAGGTCTTGGTGATCTTTATCGAGTCATTCTACTAGCAACCAATCAAACTTTGAGAACTATAAAACAATTAGCCACCACAGCTCAATCACACACTACTTTGTCTCACTTAACTTCTCTTAAAGCTAATTACATAAAACTATAGTGATCTAATCTATAACTCCTCAAAGCAACTTCTTTAAGTTCTAATTACAATTTTAAATCTTGAGGAAAAACAATTCTAAAGCCACTATAAGTTTAGTATATAACAATTAAAGAATTTTAAATGCACATGCATAACCCATATCTTGTGTACCTTCTCTCTCTCTTTCTTAACTCACCATTACTGGTATTTATACTATTTTCCTCAAAAGTTCAATTCTTTTGAACGCTACCTCATTAATGTTTTTTCAAATTTTTAGCTTCCTTTGTTTTAGGCAAATTTATCTATAGTAATCATCTTGTGGAACTGCTTTATATATCTTTAAAGTACACAAATGCATTTCCTTTTTAATTTTTGAATACTAAAATTCTCATGATGCTTAAAAACCAACTTTTAGTAAAGCAAGTCAAATATATTTAACTAGATGAGGTGAGTCTTATTGTTCTATTACTTTGTCTCATGTATCTAGTAATCTTTGGAAACTTTGATCTTGCTTTATCATTAGAACAAGTTAACTTTTTGATTATGTATTTGGAAAACTTTTTTTGTTCAATTTTTGATAAATTATAAAAGATCCTTCTTTAACTATGATAGACTACGACTACTTCTTTTTTATCTTGAAACTATCCTTGATGTGGAACTTCATCTTTATGAGTTAGAACATGTTTTAATATCTTTCAAATTTTAACTTTTGATTATTCTTCTTCTTTTCCAACACTTGCTTTTAATTTAAAAAAAAAAAAGTTTCATGTAATCTTAAAAACATTTTTCTACGAACCCATACTAGATAGACTTGATCATATAATTACATAGATTGTTATCATGTGTTTCACTTTGTCATACTATTTGTTCTATTATCATCAAAACTTATTCTAAGAGATCTAATAGACTCTAGTAACAAGTATCACTACACCCTCAACTCCCTTAGTTGACTCCTCCACCACATAACCCTCTACTTCAACTTCTATTTCAATTTCTACCTGATTTTCCTCTTTAGTTTCACTCTCAACACAATCCCCATAACTATAACCTCACGATTAAGGCATTGAAAAGTTACATGCTTATTTCTTAGACATTTAAAGCATTATATTTTCCTACTCCTCTAATAAGAACCCTACACATCTTGCACCTTGGAATCCCACACAATAGGAGATTTTCCTCTCTCTACAACTCGTTTATCTCTCTTTTCATCAAATTGTTCGATCCTCTTGCCTTCCCCACTATCTTCATCTCTATCAAATTTAATAACATTAGATAATGGAGGTAACACCTATGATCTATGAAGGTTCCTTGTTTCTAGTGTTCCACCTTACTAACTAACCGCATCACCTCCTCAAGAGTTTCAAACCTCTAAAGCTCTCCTACACTAGCAATGTTATATTAAAGCCTAACAACAAAGCCAACTATTGTTTGCTTAGATCATAGTACATCGAATGGTCAATGCTTCAATATTATACACCTCCATGCTCAAACTATCCTAGTGTAAAGAATGCAACCTCAACAATAAGTCTTGACAATAGTACTTAAGAACAAATTTCTTATTATATCTTTTATATCTTGCAACATTATAGTATCACCTACACACATTTGCTACTTGAGACATAATACATTTTTCCACCATAATGCAATGTTTCCCTTAAACACCAATGCTACTAACCTCATTCTCTACTCATCAACACAATCATGATATTCAAATAATTTCTCAATCTAGTCATCCCAATCAAAGTATTGGTCAACATTAATCGTGCCATCAAACATGGGCATTTTTAATATTACAATTTCAATACCTCTCACTTGTCAAGACCTCCCCTCCAACCAATCCTCATCATCATTGTTACCAACATCTCAAACTACTCTATAGCCCCTATGACCTCCACGACCACCATGGTAACCACTTACTCCTAATTCACCACTCTACCTACAAAACCATCAACTACATCTTCCATGGGATTTTTGTTTGCATTTCCTCTCATAATCTCATCATCCCAAGCCCCAAGAATTCTCAAAGTTTTAGCTTTTTATACCATCATACCCCTCATTAATTTCACTAATTCTCACATTGTTGGTTCTCCTACACTCTCTACAACATTACCTTTACACCTACGCCTATCACTACCAAAACTATAATTACCAACATATCTCCTATCTCCAATTCTTATTATCTAGTGTAGTGATAAGAAAGAAATTTAGGTATCTTAATTAGGCAAAGACTCACCACACCACACACACTATCGACCAAGAAACCCAAATACCCTCTTAAACGAGATCTCCTAACTATAATCGTGCTCGCTCTAGTCGTCACATATGTAATCTATCGCTCTAATACCAATGTGATATAGGAAGATTCTAAATTGTTTATTAGCTTTAGAGTTTCATGCAAAACAATGAGAAGTTAAATTTTTTAGGTTTTAAGGTCATTTGATTTTTAGGGGTTTTGGTGCTAATTAAGGTTTTTCAACTAAAAGAAAATGGATATGAATGATTTAACCTTAGATATGATGGTCAAATTTAAAAGCAAACTAGTTTTTGTTTTTATCTAACTAATATTACTTATAATTAGAAATGAAAAGGGTTTGAATTAAATAACTGAAATGACTCAAAATTAATTAACTTAATGGCTATCACCACAATTCTTAGGAAATTGATAAGATAGGAAGAATGTAATGCTCTCATATTTTTGCAATGATATCTAAACTGACTCACTAATGAGAAAACAAGAGTATTTACATAGTTTAAGCCCTTATTAATAGAAGAGCATAAAAGCAAATACTAACCTAAAAATAAGAGCATATCTATCTAAATATAAAGGCCTAGAAAATAAAATAACAAAATAAAAAAACTAAATGACATTAAGTCTCTACGAAATAATTCCATGTAATCCATGCAAACCCATGCAAATGCTAGCACCACTTTATTTAATAGGCATCACATGAACCAGGCTCCTCTATCTACATCTACTAAATTCTATTGAATTATATTGGATTCTACTAATGTAAACAAGTTTACTAGCCTTAACTCTGGTAATGGGATCAAAAGTAGTTTGATCCCTATCAATAATTTAATCTAGTAAAGTTAGATCATAGATTTGCATATATAAGAGGCTAAGATTTATAATTTCTTAAAAATTTGGTTCAAATTTTACATATAAGAAATCAAGTATATAGGTTTATTTCATTTATTAAGGTGATAGTGAAACTTCAAGTGATTGATAATGCCCTCTGATTGTTTATTGCATGTGATAAACAAATAACTAATGCATTTTGAGTATTTATTACATATTTTCTTAGTGTCATAAGATGACTATTAGCCACTAATGTAAGATATAGTATGTAAGTCATAGTAGGGGTGGGGAAAAAAACTGACTAAACCAAACCAAAGCAAACTAAAAATATGGCTTTTTTTATTGCAATTTAGTTTGATTTTTTTCTAATCTAAACAAAAAAAAAATAAAATTATAATTATCTTAGAAAGGTAATCTAAACCAAACCATTTTAAAGAAACATAATGATATTTTACTTATAACAAAAAAAAATGGTTGTAACATAACAATTAAAAGAATTTTTTGTTTACATTTATTAAAAATATACATTTTTAAATTTTATAAACATAATTTTGCAAATATATATATAAAGGTTTACTCAAATTTTATATTATATGCTAGCTTAAGAAATAAATTAGTTATATTACATATTTAAAATTTTTTAGTTGCTTAAATATTGACTTTATCAATCCCTTGTATGATATTAATATATGTTATTATTAAATAAATTTAGTACTACTTGTGTGAGATTTCATATTAAATAAATATACTTATTTAAAAAACAAAATATGGTTTAATCCATAAACCAAATCGAACCAAACTGAAATTTTATGGTTTAAAAAAAATCTAAAATTGAACCATATAATTCAGTTTAAAGCAATAAAAAAAAAAACAAATTGTACTTTTATGCTTTGATTTGATTTTGAGAAAAAACCAAACCAATCCAATCAGTGCCTACCCCTAGGTTTTAAACCATAGCTATAATGGCCATTTATGTGGGCTAGCAAGTTAAGATCAAGCGATTAATGACACGTTTAGTTTGCAAAATGGAATAAGGTAGAAATAGAATGTAATTTCTGAAGAATCAAATAGAGAAGTATGAGTTATCCCTTATAGTTCCTTTCAGGTAATGTAGATAAATATGAAAATATGGTAGAAAAGCTATTTCGCAAATATGTTGATTTCATCATGCATTATACACAGACGAAAAGACCCATGGTGAAATCAGCATTTGAACTACCAATTTGAAGTATATATATTTTTTTTCCTTCCCCCACCACCATAACCACTACTCCCTCCCCTACCCTCTTTTCCTCCTTTCAAGAAGAGGGCTATAACAAAAATATCAAAAATATAGTCACCTTATCAGTCAAAGCAATCGATTTTGATTGAATTTATAGAGATGATGTGTATAGGATCACGTTAGATATGTCCATGTCAGATTATTTAAATATATAGTAGTAATACATGTGTTAAGATACTAGTGGATGTTTACTTAGTTAAGTTAGTTGATGTATTACTATAAATATAAAAACTGATGAAAACAGAGTAGCTTTTTTTACTAAAACAAAATCTTGTTCTTCTTGAATGCAATCTGCCACAATTTCCTTTCATTCTCAATTTTCATTTTTTTGATGTGGGAATTCTAATATGGTATCAGAGTGGGTTGTGAGAGTGTTTCTTAATTCAGTTTAATTGGTTCTTGGTTCATATTGATTACTAGAGTTAGTGTTTTTCTTAGAAGTTAAATTTTCATATCTAGGTTGAAGATGAACTACATGGATGCAAATATCATGGATCCGTTCTATCTCTTAAGGTCAGATAGTCCAGGAATGTCAATTGACAATCTGATCTTTAATGGTAGTAACTATCTTTCATGGAGCAAGTCTGTGAAGTTAGGACTTAGGGTGAAGATGAAGATTGGTTTCATAGATGGATCAATCCAAAAGCCTATTGACACATTTTCGGATTTGATCAAGTGGAACAAGAGTGACTATATGTTGAGGTGCTGGCTATTTGATGTGCTTAAAACCAAAGTCTAAGCACACAAAAACCAAGATTGAAAGACAATTACACAGTGTCAATCAAACTAGTTATTCAAATGGCGCAAATCCTCAATACTTGTAACCAATTCTTCAACTAGGATGTGATCAATATAGATATCCAAATGTGATTTCTCTGATACCAAAAAGATGATGTGCCTAAAAGGGGGTTTAAGCACATGCAAATGAACTAATTAAACAACTTTTAAGTGACAAGATCAAACCGATTCAAATTGGAGTAAAATGGCGTGAACCCTAAACTTCCAAGGTGATCCGATTAATAAGAACAATGTTGATTAAAAACCACAAGGATGATATTGATCAAATGAATCATGAATTCAACTCAATTCCAAGAGATTTCCAATCTCCAACACATAAAAATAAAGTCATGACCCTCCTCACAACAAGGCCAATTCACGCCACAAAATGTAAACAAAATTGATGGTAATAACAAGTATTAAAACCAATTAATCATATATCATTACAAATAGGATACAATTGATATCAAATTTGGATCAAAAACTAACCTAATTAATCCTAGATATGACTCACTAGTGATGAAAAGGACAAACACAATAAAGGGGAATTGATATTACTCATAATTCTCTTTGTTGCAACTCGCTACAATTCCAATTTTTGGATTGAAATTAATAAGAGCTAATGGATTTAGGATGAACCCTAACCCTCACACAAAAATGTGTTTTGCTGCAAATTTCAAAAGCTCCTCCCAAAACCCTACTTAAGCAAGTATTTATACTTGCTCCCATTAGGGTTAAAAAGTCCACAAAATTACAATTATGCCACTTTAGGGTGGCCAGTCCTAAAAGCACCTATTACAACCAAATAAAAGTGTCCCAAAAAACTTACAACATAAATGATTCAAATAAATAAATTACAAGTGAAAATAGTCTTCAACATGCTAGTTCTTCAATAAGATTCGTTGGCCCAACCCATAAGTTGAGTCTTAGTAAGTTTATCCATCGCCCTATAAAGCCTGATAAGTGTACTTGTTGGAATATACAATACATGAGTAATAGAAAAGAGGTTAGTAAACAAATAATTCCGAGGTCGATTTGCTCAAAATGGGCCCTCATCGCTAAGATTTGAAATCCTTTGGCTTTTGCCTTAATGATAGGTCTTGTCAAATTTTGATTTCTATCATCTCCTCAGGGCTAAAAAAGATTTGTCCTCAAATCTGACAAATTAAGTGCAATAAATACTCTATTTTCTCCTAGCAAGCCACCTGAAAAAGTATCATTACAGAATCCCAATATTTGAAATACCATAGGGGGTGATTGCTTTCTCTCCTCCATTTCTAAGATGTATCTCATCTACAACACAAATAATGCCCCATTATCCACTAAAGTTTCCCCTATATCAACCCATTCCATTGATATTGTTTCCTCCTTTTCTAACTCATTTGTAAGTCACTGACCCTCATGGCCCTCTAATGTTTGGCTTAACCGCTCATGGCCTTCTGAAACTTTTGAAGGTGGACACAAATGTCTCTGAATAGTCTAGCCCTCTATTGATCTGCTCATATCACTCTGACCCTCAATATCCCTCGAAGGTTTACTCAACTGCTCATGAGCCTCTAGTACCTCTAAAGGTGAACACAATTGCCCCTGAACAGTTTGGTCCTCTAGTGGTCTGCTCATCTGTTGTTGAACCCCTTGAATCTCTGAAGACAACATCAAATTCAGAATAATGTGTTTTCCCTCCTTTTAGAATACATAAGTATTCTTAAAGCCATCATGTAAGACCCTCCTATCATATAACCAAGGCCTAACAAGCAATATATGGTATGCACGCATAGGTAGAATATCACACTCAATTTCATCACAGTTTTTATCCCCTACACTGAAAGGTGCCTTAACTCTTTAGGTCACAGGCAAACTCCTTTTATCACTAAGCCAATGCAATTTATACGGTTCAAGATATAGGGTAGTGGTAAGTTTTAGTTTCGACACTAATGATGCTACTACCACATTGATACAACTACCACCATCAACTATAAGGACACATAAATTTCCTTGTACTCTACAAGAAGTATGGAACAAATTTTCCCTTTGTTCATCATCCTTTGTAGTAAAAGTAATCAATGTCTGGTACAATACATTAGTACAATGAAACATTTCACTAGACATGATTGTGTTTAAACCCAACGACATAATAATTATCCTTACACTTCCACAGTTCAAGTACACAACCAAGCCACAAGTGAAGTACACACAACTACTTTGAAGTAGATAGAATTAAATTCAACTACAAGTATTTAAGTAATTAGTTTAATTACTTTCATACTTTAATGACTTGTTTGAATTTCAAATTCTACTACTCAACTTTCCTTTTTCTTGCCTTGGCTTCTTACCACTTAAATACACAATTGGCAACAATTAAACACATACACAACACACAATACACCACCACACAACTTCCTTTCTTGCTCACGGTTCACAATGTTTCACATCACTAGCAAAAATGATCTTGACAACACATATAATAACCAACACCAAATGTACACACCCTTCACTAAGTTTATAAAAATACAACACTACATACAATCTTCCTCAAGCCACGGTTCACTTCCCACTTCCACAAAACTACAACAAACCGTAACTTTAATATAAAAGGTAGCTCATTTTAAAATTCAAAAAGGAGTTCAATAAGTGCAAAATTCCACAAATGGTAAGAAGCTATTTCAAATTCAAATGACACACAAATCAACAATGACTTAATGTGTGTTTTGAAATTTCAAATTGGCTTCTTAATTCACACTTCAATTATGAATTTCAAATCTAAAAAACACAAGTGCTACTCCTCTAATTTTTCCAAAAAATGCACACAACACAAATCCACTTTAACAATTGAACACTAATCTTACTCCTTCATGGTTTTACTTTCCATGCATTACACATTCACAGCCACAATCAAGGAATCCAAGAGTTTTCAAATCTCCAAGTGATCAACCACTAATTAACAAGACATCAATTCAACAACACAATAAGAAAAGTACAAGTTTACGCCAAACAATTTTCAGATCAAGGTGCTACACAACAAACCCCTAACTTCCGAATTCAAATTGCATAATCCCTTCTCTTAAACCTCAAGCTCTGATACCAAAAAATGATGTACTTAAAACCAAAGTCTAAGCACACAAAAACCAAGATTGAAAGACAATTACACAATGTCAATCAAACTAGTTATTCAAATGGCATAAATCTTCAATACTTGTAACCAATTCTTCAACTAGGACGTGATCAATATAGATATCCAAATGTGATTGCTCTGATACCAAAAAGATGATGTGCCTAAAAGGGGGTTTAAGCACATGCAAATGAACTAATTAAAAAACTCTTAAGTGACAAGATCAAACCGGTTCAAAGTAATCCGATTAATAAGAACAATGCTAGTTAAAAACCACATGGATGATATTGATCAAATGAATCATGAATTCAACTCAATTCCAAGAGATTTTCAATCATCAACACACAAAAATAAAGTTGTGACCCTCCTCACAACAAGGTCAATCCACGCCACAAAATGTAAGAAAAATTGATGGTAATAACAAGTGTTAAAACCAATCAATCATATATCATTACAAAGAGGATAAAATTGATATCAAATTCAGATCAAGAACTAACCTAATCAACCCTAGATGTGACTCACTAATGATGAAAAGGACAAACACAACAAAGGAGAATTGATATTACTCACAATTCTCTTTGTTACAACTCGCCACAATTCTAATTTTTGGATTGAAATTGATAAAAGCTATAGATTTAGGATGAACCCTAACCCTCGCATGAAAATGTGTTTTGCTATAAATTTCAAAAGCTTCCCCAAAACCCTACTTAAGCAAGTATTTATACTTGCTCCTTTTAGAGTTAAAAAGTCCACAAAATTACAACTATGCCACTTTAGGGTGGTTGGTCCTAAAAGCACCTATTACAACAAAATAAAAGTGTCCCAAAAAACTTACAACATAAATGATTCAAATAAATAAATTACAAGTGAAAATAGTCTTCAACATGTTAATTCTTCAATAGGGTTTGTTGGCCCAACTCATCGCCGGTTCAAGTCGGTCCATGAATAACCCATAAGCTGAGTCTTAATGAGTTTGTCCATCACCCTATAAAGCCTGATAAGTGTGCCTATTGGAATATATAATACATAAGTAATAGAAAGGAGGTTAGTAAACAAATAATTTCATGGTTGATTTGCTTAAAATGGGTCCTCATCGCCAAGATTTGAAATCCTTTAGCTCTTACCCTAATGATAGGTCTTGTCGGATTTTGATTCCTATCACTATTGAACTCCATGAACACAAATTTAATGCAAAAGTTTTTGTATACAAAGTCAACCTTTGAGCTTTAGAAGGAGGTTAAAGAACAATATGGTATTGCTAATGGGCCTATGATCTTTCAAATTCAAAATGAAATAGCAAATCTTAGACAACATAATCAAATGATTAGTGTATATTTTAATAAACTGAAGCCTTGTTAGGACGAATGACATGACTTACATTTGTTTCCTAGCTGTGAATGCGGAAGATTAGATCTTTGCACTTGTGCTTTAAAGATAGAGCTCTAGAATATGAGTCCCATAACAAGTTGATTCAATTTTTAATGGGACTCAATGATGCGTACAAGGAGATTAGGAATCAAATTCTTGTAGAGAACCTTTACTGTCTCTTAATAGAGCCTATTATTCGATACAACAGGTGGACAAAAAAAGATAAGTCATTGGAATCTTGGGATCTAATGCCATGGTTTTGGCTTTGTTTCAAAAAAATTTGTAGCACCTAATAATAATAATATTAGTCAAGTTGTTGACAAAAGAAGATTTAAGAAAGAGCTGTTTTTCAAGTATTACAAGTGAGGAGGTCATATAGTGGATACTTGCTTCCAACTAGTGGGGTATTCGGAATGGTACAAAGGAAAGAAGACTAACTTGAGAGGAAAACTATCTGTTGCAAATTATTGCAGTAATGTGCTTGAGACTCCATTTGATGAGCAAAACTCCATTGCAGCAACCACATATTAGAAGCTAATTGATAAGCGATTTTTCTAGAGCATTTGTCAAGAGGTTTTTAAAATGATGAGGGATAAGGATGAAGGACCTACTGTTGTTAATGTTGCTCATGCAGGTAACTTTATCTTGAATATTCTTCCTATTGTCTTAATTCAATTAGAAATAAATTGGCTCTTTGGATAGTTGATATGGGGGCTTCTAATCACAAGACATCATGCTCTGAAATAATTTATGACATTGAAAAGTTACCAATTCCAATTTAAATTAGATTACCTGATGGAAATTCATTAAGCACTCAAACTATAGGAAAAGTAAAGTTAACAAAACACCTGACCGTAGAACATGTTCTATTTGTTCCTAAATTTTCTTATAGTCTTTTATCAATCCAAAAACTACTTAGAGATCATTCATTACAAGCAATATTTGATCCATTTGCTTGTAAATTCCAAGACCTAAGATCTAGAAAGGTCATGGCTTCAACAAAGGCAACCAATAGGCTGTATGTACTTAAATTTGACTAGTCCAAGGAAGTAGATGTTGCAATTCATTCCTATAATTTTGATGTCGAAAACTTGAATACTAAGTCCATTCATTTGATACATAGACATTTAGGACATATTTCCACATCTAAGTTACAACACTTGGAGATGTGTAAACATTTAGATTTCGATAATTTCCTTTGTAATACTTGTCATGAATCAAAGTTTCACAGATTACCATTTCCCAAAAGCTCAACTTCTACTTCTTTTGCAATTGAATTACTTCATGTAGATGTTTGGAGTCCTTATAGAGTTACATCTTTAGATGGGGCAATTTTTTTTCATAACCTTTGTTGATGATTACACTCGAATTACTTGGACATAATTACTTCACCATAAACATCAAAAACCTTCAATTCTAGATCACTTCTTCAAATATGGCAAAAATCATTTTTCAATTACTCCAAAAACTATCAGAACAAATAATGGAGAATTTATCTCTAAAAGTTGTCAAAACTTGTTTTGCAACATTGGAAAATTACATCAAAAAACTATTCCTTTGATGGGAATCAAACCAATGCATCTAAAGGACGCATAATAAAAGCGAGAGCTAGAGGACTACAGAACTTAGCATCGAGAATCCTTTTTGAATAAATGAAACCCGAAGACATTCACATAGTGTCTTCATTTACTTTATATAATTGTATTGTATTTAATCAGGTACACTTGTCGGTATTACAAGACGGCGAGTAAACACACTAGTGCTTGGTTTGAGGGTGATTCACGATCCATGGTGAACCTAAATGGATCAAAGAAACTGGCCTTATGTTATGTTTTGTTGACCGAGGAGGGCATCAAGGAACCAACGCCATGTGTAGCGATTTTCCTTTTGTTATTTTTCCATATTTAAGACATGTATAAATACTTATAAAATATAACAAAAAACACACTTTTGAGAGATATATTTTGGCTACTATTCACGTGGAAAGGGAGTCCTCTTCTATTCCATACATACTCTTATCAATTTCTAAATTTAGGAATTGTGGCGAGTGAAATTGTTGTGTGTTGCATGAACAATTGCAAATTGTTCCTAATTCTACTAGTGCATCATATCTGGTAAGGATTTAGGAGCTTCATTTTATTATTGTTACACATGCAATTAAGGTTCATGTGCAATTAGGGTTCGCAACTATCTTGTTGAACAATTAGTTAATTGAATCTTCAATTAGGATTGTTAATTGGAATTGGATCAAAGCATATCATATTTTGGTATCAGAGCTATGATTTATGGAAGGGAATTACACGTGGGAGTTTTGATTTTGAATTGGGGATTTAAGGTTTATACCATACCATTGAGCAAATTATTGTTGTGTGTGAATTGAAATTGAGAAATTGTTGAATTGTGTCGTATCTACCTTGGTCATTGCGAATTGAAGTGAGGAAAGTATCATTTAGGGTTCTTGCCATGAGTTCTTGCCATAGAAGGATAGAAGATTACTACAAATTGATTCCATAATTGTGTACTTGTGTAGTAATTGTGCATTAAATTGCTTTGATTGCAATATTGACTTAAGTTTGAGTAATTTGTGCCATGGAGAGTGAGTATTGCCGTGAGCGTAAGTGGTGCCATGAGGGTGTGGTGTCCTGAGAGTATGTGTGTTGTGCCATGAGTGAGTATATGTCATGCCTTGAGGTTGTGTTGTACCATGAGTGTGTGTGTTGTACCATGGGTATGTGTGTGTTATCGTGGAGGTGTATTGTATCGTGAGTGTGTGTGAGTTGTACCTTGAAGTGTTTATATGTGTGTCGTGAAGAGTGTATTTAGGTTGGAGGAATTGGTGTTGTAGAGGTGTGAATATATAAAAAAAAAAATGCCAAAGTTTAATTCAACAACTATGTCAAATGATAATGTAGATGGAGGAATTGGTAATAAGGTCAATAGTCAGGTTGTAGGAGGAGGCCAAGGACGTCATACTGCAGGTGGAAGAAGAACTTTAAAAGAACAATTGCAGGATCTTATTATTATTATTGCTACACTAGCAACATGGGTTGATCAGATGACATTGCCACAACTACCAATGGCAAATCCACAAGCAAACCACCCCCCCCCCCCCCTCCTTTTTCAGGTAGCCCCTAATGATGCACGTAGGGAAGGAGCAATAAGAGGAAATAAAGGTAGGAGATTAGGAGGAGATTATCATGCTTTTTCAGGAGGAAAGGGATGATAACTTTAAGGATGAACGTTATCCTAACCGTGAGTTCAGGCCGCCTAGGGGTTTGGAATATGTAAAGTTACAAATGCCTTCATTTGTTAGAAGGGGTTCTGTAGAGGATTATCTAGATTAGAAAGATAAGGTAGAGGGCCTTTTTGAATGTTGTGAAATTAATGATCACACTTGGGTTCGTCTAGCAGCAGTTGAGTTTATAGGATATGGCACCTTATGGTGAAAAAACCTTGTAGCCAGTAGAAGGAGAGATGGTGATGCTGAGATTTGTACTTGGCAAGAAATGAAACAGGTTATGAGGAAGAGGTTTATACTGGAGCACTACAAGCAGGAGTTATTCATGCATCTCCAGAAATTGAGACAAGGAGGCAAAATTGTAGATGAGTATGTCCAGGAGTTTAAGACATTGATGATCCGATGTGGAGCAATCGAACCTCATGAACAGACCATGGCGAGATTTATATCTGGGTTGAAATATGAGATTGCATGTATTGTAGAGCTGCAGAGGTATGACACGATTGATGAGATCATTTAGTTAGCTTTGAAAGTGGAGAAATAGAGGTGATCTAATCTGTATCGAGCAGCAAGTAACAGGTATGGATCTTCTACTAAACTGTATGGGTTTGAGGGTAAACAAGCTGATAGAGTGGGATTGGTAGAAGTATAGAAAAGAATATAGTAGTGCCAGACATTGGAGGGGAGAAAGAATCATCTAGGAAAGGAAAAACAGTTGCTGGGTATGAGAACAAACAAGCAGTAGCTAAGACATCAGCAGGGAAGAATTACCAGGTTAAATGTTTAAATGTTTAGGTTTTGGATATGGCTACATAATGTCTAAACAGAAGAGTTATGACTACTATGAAGGTTGAAAGTGAGGAAGAAGAAGAAGACATGCACGATAACACAGATCTATCAGTTGTGTTAGATGAATATTATGGCAATGCAGATGATGAAGTACATGAGGATAAAGGAATGATCATTATCTATCCATCAATGTATTGCACAGGGTGATGATTACCTTTCCTATTAATGAGGATGAGCAGAGGGAGAACCTATTTCACATTTCCTTCAGATTCCAAGGTAATCTTTGTGCTATTATCATTAATGGAGGTAGCTATACTAACATAGTGGCTGCTTCATTAGTGACTAAATTAAAATTAGTCACTACCCCACATCTTAAGCCTTACAAACTACATTGGTTAAGTGAACAAGGTAGTTCATATGTTACTCAAAGGGCTAAGGTCCCATTTAGCATAGGCAAGTACCATGATGAAATTATTTGTGACATTCTTCCAATGTGTGCATCATATATACTACTTGGCAAAACTGGGTTGAATCCCATGTCACCTACTAAGGTACAGGAGGCATAGAGACAGATTAATAAGGCTAGGAAAAAGAAGACATTATTAGTAGGGCAGTATGAACTGGAGGAGGCCATAGAGAATGAGAGGCCCTTGTATGTGTTGCAGATGAGATATGCACTAAAGATAGATGGTAGTGAACAGTTACCCCCTGTAATAAACCAAGTATTGGATGAGTACAAAGATCTATTTCCATATGAATTACCTGAGGGATTGCTACCTTTAAGAGGCATTAAACATGCCATTGATTTTCAGCCTACGTCAGTTTTGCTAAATAGACCAACATATCACATGAATCTTGAAGAGGCTAAAGAATTGAAGCGTTAGGTGGATGAACTAATAGATTGGGGCCTTATTAGGGAAGGTGTCAGTCCTTATGTTGTTCATGCACTTCTTGCTCCCAAGAAAGATAGCACATGGAGAATGTGCATTGATAGCAAAGCCATCAACAAAATTACCATCAAATACAGGTATCCCATTCCTAGACTTGATGATATATTAGATGAGCATCATGGTGCACAGGTATTCTCCAAGGTAGATCTTAAAAGCGGATATCACCAAATTTGAATGAGGGGAGGAGATAAGTGGAAGACTGCTTTTAAAACATGTCATGGGTTATATGAGTGGATGGTCATGCCATTTGGATTTACCAATGCCCCTAGTACTTTTATGAGGCTGATGAATCACGTAATGAAAGAATTTCTAGGAAAATTTGTTGTTGTTTATTTTGATGAAATTTTGATTTACAATAGAAACCTGGAAAATCATGTTGAGAATTTACAGGCAATGTTTTTAGTACTGAGGGAGCAATAGTTGTATGTAAATCTCAAAAAGTGTTCTTTGTATCAAACTAAGGTAACATTTCTTGGATTTATCATAACTGGTTCCGATGTTAAAGAAGATGAAGAAAAAGTGAGGGTTGTTAGGGATTGGCCAATACCAAAATCAGCTGCTGAGGTAAGGAGTTTTCATAGACTGGCTTCATTCTGTAAACGTTTTGTCAAGAATTTTAGTAGCATTGTCAGTCCAATAATTGAATTAACAAAGAAGAATGTTCCTTTTGTTTTGGGAGAACGAGCCCAAGAGAGTTTTGAGAAGGTGAAAACAAAGCTAACTAGTGCTCCATTATTATTTTTACCTAATTTTGATAGAATTTTTTAATTGGAGTGTAATGCATCAGGGGTAGGGATTGGTACTGTGTTGATGTAGGATAAGAAGTCGATTACTTATTTTAGTGAAAAATTGAGTAGTGCACCTCTAAACTACTCAATATATGATAAGGAGTTCTATTCTTTAGTGAAGGCGTTGATGACATGGCAACATTATCTTCTTCCTAAGGAGTTCATTATTTATACAGATCATGAGTCACTGAAAAACTTCAAAGGTCAACAACATTTGTTAAAATGCCAAGCCAAATGGGTAGAGTTTTTAGAGAGTTTTGCCTATGTGATTAAGTACAAGAAGGGAAGCACGAACGTTGTAGTTGACGCCTTGTCATGTAGGTATGTACTTATCACCTCTCTACAATCAAAACTGCTTGGGTTTGAATTAATGAAGCAATAGTATGTTCATGATGAGTTCCTGAAATTAATTGTTGAGACATGTTTCGGAGGAAAGATAGTTTATGGGTATTGTATGATAGATGACTTTCTATATAAGTGATGTGCCTAAAACCAAGATTAAGCACATACAAAACCAATTTGAAAGACAATCAAACAATGTTAATCAAACTAGTCTTAATCTTATGAACAATGGCGTCAATTTCCAATGTTTATAACTGATTCTTCAATTAGGATGTAATCAATCTTAGATCCAAATATGAAGATGCTCTGATACCAAAAGATAATATGCTCAAAACCAAGTCCAAGCATAATCAAATGAATCAAAGAAAACAATCCTCAACTCACATACAAACCGGTCCACTAGAAATGGAATTTGCATGAACCCTAATGGAAATTTGATGCAATCCAAAGGTTCAAAGATGCAATGAACATCCAATAATGATAAAATTCACTAAATAACAATAAAATCAAGTGAATTCCACATGAAATGGATGAAGAAGAAAAGCACCAAACCGTGATATATCCTCTTCCAACACAAGCACAAATTCACGCTGCCAATAAGATGAAATATCAAGTACTAAAATAATCAACCTTAAACAAGATAATTGATCACAAATGCAATAAAAAATCTGACCAAGAAACTTCCAATTCAACCCTAGATATAACTCACTAAAGATTAAATGAAAAACAACAAAGAAAGAATTGATATGACTAACAATTTCCCCTTGTTACACTCGCCACAATTCCAATTCTTAAGATTGAAATTGATAAGAGAAAATGAACTAGGAAGAACCCTAATTCCACACGTAAAGTGTATGTTTCAAATCTGCAAAAATGGCCTCCCCAAAGCCTACTATAAGCAAGTATTTATACTCGTTACTACTCCTAGGGTTAGAAAATGGTCAAAAATTACAAGTTTGCCACTTTTAAGGTAGCCGGTCCTAAATGGAAATTACAATAAAATGAAAGTATCCCAAAAGAAAAATACAACATAAAATAGTCCATAGAACAATTACAAAGTACAAAAATATCATAAGTCTTCATGAGCCAATGCTTCGGAATGGAAACAATCGCAGCAGGTCTTTGATTGTAAATCTGAAAATGTCTTGTATCCATCAACTAGTGTAGGACATATTAGCATCCCATGGAGAATTATTATTGTATCTGTAAGATTATTTCTCAAATATTTATTAGATGAAAAGAAATGACGTAAAATATGAGTGATTTGGATCATCATCCAAATTGAGTTCTGAAAGTGTCGATGGTGCCAGAAATTTTCCCATCATCTCCTCGGGCTTCTGAAAGATTTGCCCTCAAATCTAGAGGGTCTTTTCCTGGATTGAAACCCAATGTTTGGAATTGCTTGTTGGCTAAAAATCTGGAAGAACTATATGTGCTTCTGACTAGTTCCTGGAAAGAGCGAACCTTAGACGAAGACAAAGGAGTCAATAAAATCCGAATACCATCCTTCTGAAACATGTAAGTGTTTCCAAACCCATCATGTAACACCTTTCTATCAAATAGCCACGGTCGACCCGGTAGTAAATGAAATGCATACATAAGAAGCACATCACAGATAATCTCATCACTATACTGATTGGTACCATTGCTCGCTGTGTAACATGCAAACTACCTCGGTTGTCTAACCAATGCACTTTATACGGGTTAGGATGAGAGCTAGTGGTTAATTATAAGTTTTCTACCAATGCAGTAGATATGACATTAGTACAACTACCACTATCAATAAAAAGCATACATAGGTTACCTCGAATCTAACAAGGTGTGTGGAACAGATTCTCCCCCTGTATGTCCCTAGTATCTGGAGAAATAGTCATAGCCCTATGTAACACATTAATAGGTAAGTATTTTCCTCCCTTTTTATCCCCATGTGTTTCAGCATGTTCATCATCATAATACTCTTGTAAGGCTAAGGATAAATCTATAGGCTCGACAGTCTCTTCCTCATCATCTTCCCCGTTATCCTCCATAACGGTCATCACCCTTTTATTGGGACACTGTGTAGCTATATGTCCAAATCCCATACATTTGAAACATTTAATCTGGCGCATCTTCCCACTAGTTAACCCTTGTACCATTTGCCTCAAATCAGATCCAACTACCTCTTTGCCTTTCCCATAAACATTTTTCTCCTTTTCTGTAGTAGGGATAATTTTGTCTACAACCCTGAAATGCTCACCTGCTCCCTTTGACCCATCCAACTGACCAACAACCCCCATGGGCTTTGAATTAGTGCTAGGCCTGCTCCTAGTAACCTGGAATGAATGGGATCGCCTCTATCTTTCCACTTGCAAGGCTAACTGTATAGCCTCATCAAGTGTACTATATCTCTGAAGCTCAACTACACAAGCTATCTCATACTTCAACCCAGATACAAAACGTGTTAAGGTTTGTTTAGGAGGTTCAACTGATCCACATCTGATCACTAGTGTCTCAAACTCCTGTATGTAGTCATCCACTGTTTTACCCCCCCTTGTCTCAGTGCTTGGAGACGCATAAATAGCTCCTGTCTGTAGTGTTCTGATATAAACCTCTTCCTCAAAACTCGTTTCATGTCTCTTCAAGTGTGTATTTCGGTCTCTCTATCCCTTCGCCTGCTGATCATCATATTTTTCCACCACAAAGCGGCATACCCTATGAACTCTACAACTGCAAGACGTACCCTGGAGTCATCATCAATCTCATAACACTCGAAAAGACCCTCAACTTTGTTTTCCCAGGTAATTATCGGTGGAACCCTACCATCAAATGAAGGCATCTGTAGCTTCACATACTCTAATCCTCGAGGTGGTCTAAATTCCCTATCTGGGTATAAATTAACCCCAAAATTATCATCTCTGTCTTCCCTAAGAGTATGATAATCTCCTTCTACTCTTCTCCCCAAATTTCCTCTAACTGCTCCTTCTCTCTAGACATTCTGAGGAGCTACTCTAGGTGGTGCCTGAAGGTTTACCATAGGTGGTGGCGGCAATGTCATCCTATCAATCCTTGTTGCTAATGTAGCAACAATTGTGGTAAGGTCCTGAAGTTGTTCATCTAGAGTTCTTCCACTTGTATTTCGACAACCTGGTCTGCCACCCACTTGGCTATTGGCCTCATTGCCAATGCCCCCATTCACACTATCATTTGACATGTTTGTGGATGTGATTTAATTGAAGTACAAATGTAATGTCAAATAATTGTATCACACTCCCTTCACTTCACCACGTCACAATAACACGTTTGGATAACAACACACACACTTGTACACCCATGGTGCAACAAGTCACCAATGCAACAAATACTTCTTGTCACTTCAAATATAGCAAAATAATTGAATCACAAATAAATACTTCCAAGTAGTTAAGATATTGAATTCAACTAAGCAAGTGTTTAAGTAATAATACTGAATAACTTTCACACTTAAATGCTTATCTTTGAATTTCAAACTTCACTACTTAACTTCCTTTATTAGCCACGGGTCACACTCACACTTGATCTTAATGTGCAGCACCTTACTCCACACAACTCCACAAATTCACACTGCCACTCACACCACTACATACACACAACACTTCATGGTGAAAATTACCTTTCACTTAACATACACCAAAACTTTCGCCACATGCATACACTCTTCACTAATTTTACAAAAACACAACTCACACACATACCTTTTATACACGTTGCGTCACACACATACATACTCTTCCACACTTGAATTTCTCCACTTCTATACAAGTTTCAAACCACAACTCACAACAAAAGGCAGCTTAAATTCAAATTCAAAATGAGATCATTAATTGCAATATTCCACAAATGGTAAGGAGCTACTTTCAAATTTAAATGAACACACAATTACTTCTATCACTTAATGTGTGTTTTGAAATTCAAATAACTTCCTTAACCCACACACTCACTTCTAAAAATTATACACTAAGCCCCCTTTATGCCCGAATCACTCCAAGAAAAAATACAACTCTTCTTCTTCACAATTGAGGTAACTTCAAGTTATGACTTTTGAATCATAATATGTGCTACTATTCTTCTCTTTTTTTTTTTTTACACCAAAATATCAATCAAATGGAGCTTCAACAAGACCTCAAAACTCACTCCAACAAGCATCAAGTTCAACTCCCCAAGCAAGATAATCACGCCACTTCAAATAACAACATAAGCAATTCAATTTTCCACTTTTAATTTCGGAATCAAAATGTAAACTAAAGAACCCTAAATTTCCGAAATTCAATTGACAAATCCCTCCTCTTAAACCTCAAGCTCTGATACCAAAAGATGATGTGCCTAAAACCAAGATTAAGCACATATAAAACCAATTTGAAAAACAACCAAACAACGTCAATCAAAGTAGTCTTAATCTCATGAACAGTAGCGTCAATTTCCAATGTTTATAACCGATTCTTCAATTAGGATGTAATCAATCTTAGATCCAAATATGAAGATGCTCTGATACCAAAAGATGATGTGCTCAAAACCAAGTCCAAGCACAATCAAATGAATCAAAGAAAACAATCCTCAACTCACATACAAACCGGTCCACTAGAAATGGAATTTGCATGAACCCTAATGGAAATTTGATGCAATCCAAAGGTTCAAAGATGCAATCAACATCCAATAATGATCAACTTCACTAAATAACAATAAAATCAAGTGAATTCCACGTGAAATGGATGAAGAAGAAAAGCACCAAACTGTGGTATATCCTCTTCCAACACAAGCATAAATTCATGCCACCAATAAGATGAAATATCAAGTACTAAAATAATCAACCTTAAACAAGATAATTGATCACAAATGCAATAAAAAATCTAACCAAGAAACTCCCAATTCAAACCTAGATATGACTCACTGGAGATGAAATGAAAAACAACAAAGAAAGAATTGATATGACTGACAATTTCCCCTTGTTGCTCTCGCCACAATTCCAATTCTTAGGATTAAAATTGATAAGAGAAAATGAACTAGGAAGAACCCTAATTCCACATGTAAAGTGTATGTTTCAAATCTGCAAAAATGGCCTCCTCAAACCCTACTATAAGCAAGTATTTATACTTGCTACTCCTAGGTTAGAAAATGATCAAAAATTACAAGTTTGCCACTTTTAAGGTGTCCGGTCCTAAATGGAAATTACAATAAAATGAAAGTGTCCCAAAAGAAAAATAAAACATAAAATAGTCCATAAAACAATTACAAAGCACAAAAATATCATAAGTCTTCATGAGCCAATGCTTCGAAATGGAAACAATCACAACAGGTCTTTGATTGTAAATCTGAAAATGTCTCGTGTCCATCAACTAGTGTAGGACATATTGGCATCCCATGGAGAATTATTATTGTACATATAAGATTATTTCTCAAATATTTATTAGATGAAAAAAAATGACGTAAAATATGAGTGATTTGGACCATCATCCAAATCGAGTTCTAAAAGTGTCGATAGTGTCGAAAATTTTCCCATCAATAAGGCAGGAAAATTATGTATACCTTGTGGTTCTATTAGAGAGTTGTTGGTAAGGGAAGTTCATATTGGAGGTTTATCTAGTCATTTTAGTGAAAAGAGAACTTTGGAGTTATTGAAAAAGCATTTTTACTAGAGGGCTATGATGAAGGATGTCCATAAAGTACTGGAGAGGTGTGGTTTTTGTAAGAAGGCAAAAGGAAAGAAGGGAGTTCATGGTGAATACATGCCTTTGCCTCTACCTACATAACCCTGGATTGATATTAGTATGGATTTCATTTTGGGTCTACTTAGGACATAAAGAGGGAAGGACTCCATTATGGTTGTCATTGAACACTTCAGGAAAATGTTACATTTCATGCCTTGCCACAAAATAGATGATGCACTTTTTATAACTAACCTTTTTGTGCAGGAAATTGTAAAACTACATGGTGTTCCACACAGCATAGTATCTGACAAAGACACTAAGTTTCTTAGCTCTTTTTTGGAAGACACTATGGAAAAGACTTGGTACTAAACTCATGTATAGTACTTCATGTCATCCCCAGACGAATGGCCAAATGGAGGTTGTCAATCATACTCTTGGTGCCTTACTAAGAGTAACAGTTAGCAATAATCTTACTGATTGTGACTTGTTTCTTCCTATTGTTGAGTTCGCTTATAATAGGTCAACTCATAGTTCAACTAGTAAGTCTCCCTTTAAAGTCATGTATGGCTATAATCCTACCCTTCCATTGGATTTAATAGCTAATCCGACAACAAAGGAAGAAAGCTTGAATGAAGTAGAACGAGCAAAGGAGATTCAAAAACTTCATCATAAGGCGTCTGAACAACTTCAGAAAACTCAGAAATGGTAGAAACTTCAAGGAAACAAAAACAGGAAAACCAAAATTTATAATCCAGGTGATCTAGTTTGGATTAATCTCAACAAAGACAGGTTTCCTCACAAGAAGTCACAAAAGCTTTCACCTAGAGCAAATGGACTTTTCAAAGTTTTAAAGCACATCAACAATAATGCATACAGGATATAATTACTAGGAGAATACGATGTTTCTGCTACATTCAATGTTGCAGATCTATCGCCTTATATACCAGATGATACACATGAACACCTATTAGATTTGAGGGCAAATCTTCCACAAGCCCAAGGAGATGATGGGAATCAAACCAATGCAGCTATGGGACCCATAACAAAAGCAAGAGCCAGAGGACTACGGAACTTAGCATCGAGAATCCTTTTTGAACAAATGGAACCCGAAGACATTCACATAGTGTCTTCATTTACTTTATATAATTGTTTTGTATTTAATCAAGTACACTTATCAGTATTACAGGATAACGAGCAAACACACTAGTGCTTGGTTTGAAGGTGATTCACGGTCCATGGTAAACCTAAATGGATCAAAGAAACTAGCCTTATGTTGTGTTTTGTTAACCGAGGAGGGCATCAAGGAACCGGTGCCATGTGTAGCTATTTTCCTTATGTTATTTTTCCATATTTAGGACAAGTATAAATACTTATAAAAGACAACAAAAAACACACTTTTGAGAGATATATTTCGGTTGCTATTCACGTGGAAAGCAAGTCCTCTTCTATTCCATACATACTCTTATCAATTTCTAAATTTAAGGATTATGGCAAGTGAAATTTTTGTGTGTTGCATCAACAATTGCAAATTGTTCCTAATTCCACTAGTAAGTCATATTTGGTAAGAATTTAGGAGCTTCATTTTATTATTGTTACACGTGCAATTAAGGTTCATGTGCAATTAGGGTTTAGGCCTATCTTGTTGAATAATTACTTAATTGAATCTTGAATTAGGATTGTTAATTGGAATTGGATCAAAGCATATCATCCTTATACACCATAGCAGAATGGAAAAGTGGAAAGGAAACATAGACATCTGTTAGAGACTTCAAGAGCTCTTAGAATACATGCCAATTTACCAAAAAACTTTTGGGGTAAGTGTGTACTTATTGCTACAATCCTAATAAACAAAATGCCAATGTCCAATTTCATATGGAAATCACCATATGAAATGCTTTTTCATAAATCACCCAAGTATGATAATCTTAGGGTAATGGTTTACCTATGTTATATTGCAAAAATTATGCCAAATCCCGATAAGTTTGATCCTAAAGAAATAAGATGTGTATTCCTTAGTTATGTAAATGGTCAAAAAGGATATAAGGTTTGAAATATCTCTACTAAACAAATAATGATAAGTAGAGATATTTTATTTTTTTGAAGATATCTTTCCTTTTAGAAATGACTCTTCTACCAAATCTAATCCTATTGCTACTATATTATCTAAAAATCTTATTTTGTTTGAAATAGCTCCAAGCTCTAATTTAGATGAGTTAATGACATTAGAATTGAATTTTTTTTTTGAAAAAATTCCCAATATTGTTGATCCTTTATCCATTGTTCAACTAAATAATAATACATCTTCTGTTATTAGAAGGTCTTCTAGAACAAAAAAAATCTCCTTCTTGGCTGCAAGATTTTGTGCATTTAACTAAATCTGAAGGGGTTGCCAACACGACTACACCATCACAAATTACATACCACACTCCTTATCCTTTGTTTGACACCCAATTATATAACAAATATCTTACTGAATTCATGGCTTCATTAGCTAATGTTTTAACTATAAAAGAGCCAGTTTATTACTCTCAAGCAATTAAGGAAAAGAAATGGATTCAAGTAATGGAACAAGAGCTTATTGCTCTTGAATCCGATGACACTTGGGAACTTACTTCTCTACCTAAGGGAAAGAAAGCTATTGGAGATAAATGGGTATAAAAAATTAAATATAAACTAGATGGAAGTGTAGAAAGGTACAAAGCAAGGTTAGTAGTAAAGGGTTCTACACAAATTACTAATCAGGATTTCCATGATACATTCTCCCCAGTTGCAAAACTAAGCACTATCAGAATTGTATTGGCTATTTCTACTGCATATTCATGGCCTTTTCATCATATTGATGTTAATAATGCATTTTTACATGGCCATATTAATGAAGAAATCTATATGATTCCTCCTGAAGGCTATGATAAAGCACGAAATAATCAAGTTTGTAGGTTGAAGAAATCATTGTATGGCCTCAAGCAAGCCTCTCCATAATGGAACATAGAGATATCAAAGTTTTTTACGTCTCTTAGCTTCTCTTAGTCAAAACATGATTACTCTCTATTTACACAACAAACAACTACTAGTTTTGTTGTGGTTCTTTTTTATGTAGATGATATTTTGATTTCTAGATCTGATGATGATTGTTTGTATTTTGAAGCAAAAACTAGATGAGGAGTTTACTATAAAGGATTTGGGAAAGGCGAGATATTTCCTTGGCTTGGAAACTTGCAGGACTGATAATGGTTGCTTGATTAATCAAAGAAATTTTTTGTTAGACGTGTTGGAAGAAGCTGGCCTTACTTCTACAAAGCTAACCAAGACACCATTTCTTACTAGACTTAAATTGAATCTTGAAGATGGAGAATTACTTGAGAATCCAACTTCATTTCGACAACTAGTTGGTAGATTGTCATATCTTAACTTCACAAGACCCGGCATTAGCTTTGCAATTCATCATTTGAGTACTTTTCTTGCAAAACCACGAGTGCCACACATGCAAGTTGCATTACATGTTCTAAAGTATCTTGAAGGAACTATTTCTCTTGGACTATATTATCCTATTGCAAATGATCTTGATTTCCATGGCTTTTTGGATTCTGATTGGGCTGCAAATATTATGGTTAGAAAGTCCATTTGTGGATATTATATCATGCTTGGATCAGCCTTGATGTCCTGGAAGATGAAGAAGCAAAATACTGTATCAACATCTTCAACTAAGGCAGAGTATAGAAGTCTTGCTTCTGCAACAAAGGAAATCTTATATTTTATGCGATCTTCATTTCGCAATTTAGTTGCTTGTATCATTACATTGTGACAACAAGTCTACATTACTCATTGTTGCCCATCCATGTTATCATGCTAGAAGAAAACATATTGACATTGATATACACTTCATCAAAGATCACATTTCTTCTGCTTTTATTTCTACTGAATATGTGCCTTCCAGATTGTAACTTGCTGATTTATGCACCAAGTCACTACCTAAAACTCAACTTCATTTCCTAAGGTTCAAGTTGGGGCTTCAAGAAGCACCAACTTCAATGGGGAAGTAGAGATGACGTGTATACGATCACGTCTGATTATTTAAATGTACAGCTGTAATACATGTGTCAAAGATACTAGTAGATGTTTACTTTGTTAAGTTAGTTAATGTATTACTATAAATACAAAAACTGATGAAAACAAAGTAGCTTTCTTGATTGAAACAAAATCTTGTTCTTCTTGAAATGCAATCTGCCACAATTTCCTTTCATTTTCTGATGTGGGAATTCTAATAGAATCGTCGAACAAAAAACTACGGAATTTTAGGTTGTCTTTCCTCCACTGAAAGTCCTTCAAATATTCTTTCCCTGGCTTTATTCGCCTGCCAAATTTTGATATCAAGGTAACAAATATAGGTGGAAAATAATTTAGCAATAATAATAATAATAATAATAAATGCTATAAATAGACAAAAGTCACAAAATAACTACCTGTTTTTCCCAATTTATACGGCTTGTTAAGATGGAAAGCAAGAGTGTCTGCACAAATGCACCCACTTGTATTCCAACCCAGAGTCCCAACCCTCTTAATCCTGCCCAGAAACCTAAAATGGCAGCAACTGGAATTCCACAAAGATAAAACGCTCCTAGGTTAACATATGCACCGACATGCTGCCATCCACATCCTCTAGCAACACCTACATTAACGAAACATATTCAATAAATTACATCATGTTATGCGTGGTCTTGTATTGTGAAGTGAGAAAAAGTTCTAACCTGAAAGAACCCCTTGTAAGCTGTCTAGAATGACAGACAGACAAACCAGAGGGGCCATTCTTGTGACATAATCCACTACTTCTTTCTCGTAGCTAAAAGTATATCCGAAGATTCTCCTGGCTGCAAACAGAGTTGTGCTCACAAGAGTTGTCTCTGTAACGGTGATCAACATTGCGGCAAACACAGCCGCACGAGCAGCTTGCGGGTTTCCAGCTCCCAATTCATTTGAAACTCTTGTGCTGCAATGGAACAAACAAAATGCAAATGCAACCTAGTTAGGAAAAAAATCCTTTAAAATGCTCATATAAAGCAATTTCAAACTAGAGAAGATGTTGATGAATTAAATTAGACCTTGCCGCTGCTCCAAGCCCATATGGTATTGTATAAAGTGTTGAAATGGTAGAGAGACTGTTCAACAAAATATGAACCAGATCAGACATACAACTGGTTGAAGTATAGAGCTTTACTATTTCACCAAAATCCAGAATGAAATGTCTGGCATTTCACGTTGAGAACTTACCAAACAGATAAAACCGAAGTCTCGAGCTCAGGATTTGGTAGAAGCCCAGATAATAAGACAAGTAGCTCAAATGACCACCATTCAAGGCTGCAAAAATTTGAAAAAGCAACGAACTACATAGCCAAAGTGGTACACATAATTGCTCATAATGTGGAAATTATGTAATGATAGTAATGCTTCAATAAGCTCAGGCATAAAATTGCCATTAATTTAGTTGCCTATTAATCCCATCGTGTAGAAAAATTTTATTCTGCTTCACATAATTAAGGGTGAACGTTGTAAGTTTTTCATCAGCAAGAGTTCCATCAAGCTCCTCATATGTATCCCATTGAATTACGCACTCAGTTATGATGATTTATGACAAGCCCTGAGGCCTCTTTAGACTAGTTTTGTACTTGGATATGCTTTCTGAGATGACTCTATGTAGAGTTGCTCTAGCTTTCTATGAGAGAAGGAATTAAACATTAGGCAGAGGAAGGATGCTCAATTACCATATCATTACAGCCGAAGGGATAGCGAAACGAAAGAATTCCCCCATGCCTACAAAAAGCTCCAAGGAAACCAGAACACGGGTTCTTGCACAGGCAGTAGAGAACTTCATGTATAGTCCTAGAAATATCACATTCAACCAGTAGGAAATGCTGATGGCCACGGCAGCTCCAAGATTGTTCAGTCCAGATTTGAATACTAGAATCCAACAGAGAGGTACATGGAAACACAGGGTGGCACAAGAGCTTATAAGCATAGGGGTGATAAGACTCTGAGCTTGGAAGTAACGAACCAGGGGTTGAAGAGTTGCATATGCAAATAAGGCAGGTAGGAGCCACATTGCGAATTTACCAGCCTCGAGTGATATCAGAGGGTCTTGACCGATGAATTTGAGAAATTTTCCCATGTAAATCCAAACAAGCGACAAAGGAAGACAAACTAAAATGAGGGAAAAAATAGCTGTGTATGTTTGGAGTCCAAGTTTGCTATACTGTTGAGCTCCGTAAGCTTGCCCACATAATGTTTCCAGTGCACTTGCCATACCCAACTGTTTGGCAGGAGGAATTAATACGTATAATACTAGCAAAGCAACATGTATACATTATATGTAAATAATGAGAGACATTTAACAGAAACAAAATGGAGTTTGGATGAAAGATACGTGGTTTGCCAATGCTGTAGCTTCTATATGCTCCAGGATCCTATATGTATCTGAGTATTCTGCTGTTAAATCAAATGCATTCTGTCAATTATAGCTTCATGTTACAGATTTTAATCATTGCCACAAACAATTTCTACATTATTTTTTTTTTTAACAAATATACTTATATATTTACCTATTAGTTTAAACTAAAATTTAATAAAGCATATAATACTTGGCAACATTACTTTATTAGGAAGGATAATATGATACGTGGAATAATCCATTCTAGGATAATGGAAAACTGATCTTCTACTATGTGCGTTTCTTTCTTCCTTTGCTTCCCCTCCCTCCCTTAATCTCCCTGGTTTTGCCCATAATCTACTACTTACTTTGGTTAAGCATATGGAGGCCACCGTATTGCTGCTTTTTATTTTTTATTTTTTACTTCACATCTCTCTCTCTCTTTTTCATATATATTTTTTATGATCAACTGTGATATAAGGTCATACAAATCAAAGATGGTATGAGGCTATCATTTAAATCTAATGATGTGAAGTTATTGAATATATCTCTTTTAGATTATCGTTTCTTTTTATAAAAAAAAATAAATATATATATTGATAATTTTCTTAGTAATGTTAGTATAATCATTGTTTAGATTTTATTTTTTTTTTTCAGTTTTTGTATTTTTTTCATTTTTTATATTTTTTCTGCTTTCACGTCCTGCATCATTGTTTCTCATATAACAGTAGGTGTTTTTTTCTATAATAAATGCTCTGTTATGCAAATAAGTATTATATAATAGTACACCCTGCTCTGGTAGCTACTAAAATACACCTCACGTAACTATAAAAACATATAAAATTACATACGATAAGTATTATATGAACAATTTTTGAAATCAAAGATATGTTATGTATTTTATAGGGCTATTGAGCATAATTACTTGGTAATAAACCGTAATCCATACGGTTATGGCAGAAGGAAGTATAAGACAAGATGATTCATAGACAATTTCAACAAAAGTAGACTATCCATCTGAGTAAGGACTGACCAACAGCAGGAGGTTTTGTGTATCCGGGAGGCACTCAAATCCTGGTACAAGAATACGATTAATTTATTAATGATTACTAATTAAGATGCATTTAATCTATTAGAAAATTAATCCAAACCGAGACTCGATTTAGTTTGATTTTTCAGTTCGCATTTCTGATTGTGCACCCCGGTGAGTAGGCTAGACGCTAGAAGATCCTACCTTATGTGAAACCATATAGATCCAAAGTACCCAAAATATGGACTTAAAAGCTACAATATATTCTTATGAAACCACCATGATGCTATACCCTATTGATACAGGGAAATAGATTCTGCAAATTCTAAATTTCTTTTCTATGTTTTTATTAACGAGTCTTAAAACTTTCATTTTCCAGAATCAAAGTCCTCAAAATTTTCAAAACACACTTTCAAGTTGTTACATTGACCACTTAGCACTAATGCAATAATATAATTTAATATTTTTGTTAGCTCATGGTTCTAATGTGGCATGGTATCTTAGAAATGTTTCAAAAATAATAAATTATTATTGTAAAACTAGGAATCTACGAAAATCTTTAGAACACGATTACTTTGTTTTAAAGAATTTTGAGACTTGATTGCTGAAATTAAAAGTTCTAGCTAGGATTTTGGTATATTCTTTCATAAAATACCATCATATACAATCACCGAAAATGAATATTGCAGCCAGTTAATACCAACGCTAAAATTGGTCCTTTTTTTTTTTTTTTTTTACACCATAAGTAGGATGGATTAACGCGACTTGCTGGTTCATTTAATTTACTATTATGTTTATCAAGTTTAATTCGTTATTGCTTGGAAGTTTGGCTTGGAGGTTATTGGTGCTTTTGTGGCGGCGAGTTGGTGACATGGTGTTTGTAGGTGGTGAGCATCGTGGTGGATGAGGGCTAATAATAGGTGCTGTTGGGTGTTGGTTTTGCAAATCAAATTAATGGAAGTTTGATCACATTCTGTTGTGATCTTGCTAAGTGCACTAAAACCTGCTTGCATTTATATTATCATGTTATTGTATATTTGTTTTTATTGACATGATATTGTTGCTTTAATGCTTAATCATGCTATCGGATCCGATGAATGGGTTCTCGGGTAAAAGTTCAGCGAGAACTTCCAAGTTTCCGAGAAAAGATTCAATGGGCGCGAGCGGCCCACTTTTGGTTCGCAATGGCAATCTACTGCCATTGGGTGGGACAGGTCGAGCCTCGTCGCCTCACAATTCTAGGATGCAAGGAAGACCAAGCTCTTAGGTTGCTCGCCTGCATAGGTCCCACCAGCAATTGAGCATCCTGGGTTACGCGACTCACGTAGTTAGCACAAGGGACCTACACTTCGAACAGGATTCAACATCTTGGGTCATGCATGCAAGGCCTTGCCTTATGGACGCGCAAGAGCAAAAGCTCTTGGGTTGGGGCGTTCGCTTGTAGGTCGCCAGCAGCAACTCATACCACTAAAGGTCGTGTGCCTTGCGTGGGTAATACCAGCAATCCAGCCTGATCTGGGTCGTCATGACCAGTGCCGCCCGCACGTTCTCCTAACGAGGTACCGTAGCAGGTTACACGTTTCTCTTCGTAAGAGCATGGTGCTGCTTCTAATTCTGCTGGTGGTTTGGATCGTGAAGAAGAGTAATTTAGTACTTTTTACCTTAATTCCCATCCAAGTTTCCATTTTCCCCACTCATTTCACTCTTTCTAACCGTGTGCTTCTATAGTATACACAAGATGCACATAATAAAAGATTAAAAACAATATGCGGAATAATTTCTGCGAAATAATGCATATAATTTTGGATAGTGGGCCTGAATATACGAATATGGACAAGGAAATGAACGCATCCCTGATCCCAAGTCTAGTGTCTAAAGACAGTTCGGTGTCATTTAAGTGTCTTATTGGCCACTAAACTAAAGCTGAAAGAAAGTGGTGTCACATCAATTCTGTCGCCCACAAGGCACTGGAAGGATTAATTTCTATAGCGCCACGATGGTTCCAGGAATATTACCGAATAGCAAAAATTGATCTCTGGTGAAGAGCGTGTACTGATATGCATGTTTGATTTAAATCTAAATGGTAATTGAAAAAGGAAATAACCCAAAAAAATAAACAAATAAATAAAGATGCATAGGGTTAAGGAAGGTTACAACCAAAAAGAGACGAACTTACGAGGAGACTAAAGCCGGTGACTCCACAGAGTGACATAGTTATGGCAGTGCTTGAGAGATAAAGTTCACCCAAATGACCAACCATCATCACTGATATTATTTGCAGTAAATACTGAGATAGAGTCACTGCCACCATGGGTGCTGCTAGGAAACCCACCTTCTTTAGTTCTTCCTTTATTGTATCCCATTTGGTTAATATCTTAGAGCTGCCTTCTTTCTCCTCCTCTCTCTCACCTTTCTTTATCAGGGACTCTACAACGTTTTCCTCCATGCCGTCCATCGATACACCCACTTGTCCTTAGCACAACCCTAGTTAATTCTAATATGGAACGTACGTGTTGTTAAGTTTAGAGAGAGAGAGAGACGTATGGGATTTTGGTATCTCATCACATGATGTGGAATATATGTCTGCGACATACGACCACGTCCAAATCTTTCTTTGTCAATAATTCAGCTGTCTTTTCCCGGTCCCTTCTTCTTCATTTCTCGTAATATAAGGAAAAAAAAAATATTTGTCGGTAGTAATATGTGATGTAAATAAACTGTACAATCACTTTTGCCCAGAAAATAAATATGGTCCTGAACAATGGTTCTTGAATAATAAATTAATTCATCTCTACATCTATGGCAATAAAATAACAGCATTGACCAAACTTAAATATATTAAACTACCAAATCATCACACCCTCAGGACGTGACGTCCTTTGAGTTTTGACGCAATGAAAACCCATGAAAGGCCTTTTATTTTTAATAGGAAAAAATATATTATTAAGATTTATGTTTTCAAATTTTTTAAAACCTAAGTTTCTAAAAATGTGTCAAAAAAAAAAAAAAAGCATTTCTGTTTTTCTCTGTTATAGGACCATTAAAGTTAGTCCCTAAAATATTATTAAAAAAAATAAAAACATAGGTCATTTAATGACAATACTAAAAAAATTAATAGAAGGATATAAAATTTTTATATTTTTTAGTTTTAAAACCTATATTTTTTATTATTTTTCTTTTTAGGATTTATATGTTTATGTTATTTTATTTTAGGATCTAATTTTTAATGATAGTCCTATTTTGATCATTTTTTATAACATAGATCCAAAAATGAAAAAAAAAAAATGAAAGCATTGATCCTAAATCAAACAATTTTAAAAAAACTTAAACCCTTCTTATATATTTTTGCCATTTTCAATAGCCACATTGAAACACAACCCTAAAGTACCACCTATAATAACTACAAGTTGGGTTTAAGAGCAACTATCTAAGTGTCCTTGATAAAAAGACCTATGCTAAGGATTCCTTTTGGAGATACCTAAAAGATAAAGTGATTACCATAATGAAGCACATATATAACTTTACATTTATTTCTTTTAACTAAGATAGTAACTAAAAAAAAAAAGAAAAAAAAAAGAAAAGAAAAGGAAAAAAAAATAGCCTAAGATAGTAAGATTGAATTGTTGGACAAAATACTTGTTATATTAATAAAATGTCATTTTCATAAAATCATATTAAATATTAGATTACATATATGTAATATCTTTATTACATTAGAAACATAGTTAAGTATGATATAATTTAAACATTACTACGCATAATAATTTATATTATCCTATATATACATAAATAAAAATATTAGTAATTCCATATAATATATAATGTACGATAGGTATGATAAGTTCTCATTACATAATAGTGTAAGTGAGAAAAATGTAATATTGTTTGGCTGAAAATCATACATTCTCATTGAATCAGGAAGAGAATATAACATGATACAATACAGTGCTAAAAAAGGAAGGTGATAAAGGGAATAAAGATACTCCTATAATTATGCTATGACAGAATAAATCCTATAATTAAGCTATGACATAAAAGAAAAGAAAAGATATATTACAATATTATAGGAAATCTCCAATACTCCCCCTCAAGTTAGAGCATGAAGATCACGAATGCCCAGCTTGCTCAGTAGATGCTGGAATTGAGATTTTCTAAGTGCTTTTGTGAACAAGTCACCAATGTGATCTCATGATGGGACATGAAATGCATTTAACTCCTTGGCGACGATGCGATCACGGACGAAATGGTAGTCAATCTCTATGTGTTTTGTGCGTTCATGGAAGACCGGATTTGTGGCTATGTGAAAAGCAGCTTGATTGTCACAAAATAACAGCATGGGGGATGACAGTGGCACTTGTAAATCTGAGAACAAGGATCACAACCAAAGCAGTTCACTTGTAGCATTGGCCATTGCTCAATATTTTGCTTCGGCCAAAGAAAGAGAAACTGTGAGCTGTTTTTTTGGCTTCCAGGATATTGGACTGTTTCCAAGAAAAACAACATACCCAATAGTCAAACGTCTGGTAGTTGAGTAGCTCGCCCAGTCTGAATTGCAATAAGCTCTTAATAGAAACTCACTAGTAGAAGGTAAAAGAATTCCTTGTCCAGGTGTTGCTTTGAGATAACGTAGCACTCTATGTGCAGTGTTTAAGTGAGGGACCTGGGGATCCTGCATGAACTGACTTAAGACTTGAACAGGGTAGTTTATATCAGGCCGAGTGATGGTTAAATAAATGAGGTAGCCAATGAGTCGACAATATTGACTTGCATCCTGAATTGGTTCACCTACACCAGCTGCTAGGCCATGTCGTTGCTCCATTGGAAAATCTACAGGTCGTGTATCAAGATAGTTTACCTCTTCAAGAAGATCGAGAGCGTATTTCCGTTGGTTGAGAAAAATGCCATCTTTATTACAAGCAATCTCAATGACTAGAAAATATTTTAGTAACCCAAGATCTTTAATGTGGAAAGTTGAATCAAGGTGTTGCTTCACACGCTTAATTGTGATTACATCATTACCAGTTAGCACTACATCATCTACGTATACTAATAGAGCAATAAATTGAGATCCATCAATATAAGTGAACAATGAGTGATCAGCAACAGATTGCTTGAATCCAAGATCTTTCATAAAAGTGCTAAATTTTTTTTAAACCAATTTCTGGAGGCCTGTTTAAGACCGTAGAGAGACTTATGGAGTTTGCAAACATGATCATCATTTGGTTTTGAAAAACCTTAAGGTAGTTTCATATACACCTCTTCATCTAAATCTCCATGTAAGGATGCATTATTAACATCTAGCTGGTGTAGTTCCCAATGTTGTATTGCAGCTACAACTAATAAACAGCGTACAGTTGTGACTTTTGCAACTGGGGCAAAAGTGTCATGATAGTCTAATCCTTCAATTTGTGAAAAACCTTCAGCAACCAATCGTGCCTTAAAGCACTCAATGGAACCATCCGATTTGTACTTAATCATATATACCCACTTGGAATCGATGGCATATTTACCAACTGGTAATGGTTCTATAATCTAAGTTTGATTTTCTTCTCAAGCATCAATTTCTTGCTGCATAGCATCTCTCCAATGTTTATCTTTGACAGCTTGAGAAAAGGATCTTGGTTCATCTAAAGATGTGATAGAAGCTAGAAATGCTTGATGATTGCTACTGAAATGAGAGTAAGATAAGTTTTGAGATAAGGGATAGATAGTACCTAAGTTTGCTGACGGAGAAAGCTCTTAGAATGGTACTAATGAAGGCAGCAATTCATAGTCAAAACCAGAAAGCTTTGTGGACACCTCTCTTATGCGTTGAGCTCGTTGGAGTGAAGGTGAAGCATGTGTATCAGGGGTATTTGGGTTATGAACAATTGGAATGGAGGTAGAGGTGTTCTAATCCTGGTTACTTTCAGTGTATTGTGAGTGTATATTTTCAGGAATTTGTGTCGTTGTGCTGTCATTTTGGCTTAGGATAGGAACTGAACTCTCACTATAGATTGGATCATGATATGGGTGGTTAGCTCGCTGTTTGTCATTTAGATCAATCTGCTCATCTGAGTTTAAAAAATTAGCAGGAAGATTTGATTGAAAGGGAAACTTTCTCTCATAAAATATCACATCTCTTGACACAAACACCCTTTTCCTTTCTAGATCATAAAGCTTATATCCCTTTTTTCCGTGAGGATAACTAACAAAGATGCAACGATAGGCTCTAGTTGAAAACTTATCACGCATTTTATCATGATTATGTGCATAGCATAGACAACCAAAGACCTTCAAGTGGGTGTAATTAGGTTTTCTCTTCAAAAGTACTTCATAAGGACTTTTGCCTCCAAGAATAGGAGTTGGCATCATGTTGATGAGATATACTGCAGTTAAAACACATTCCCCCCAAAACTTTAAGGGTAAATTGGCTTGGAAACACTAGGATCATGCTACTTCAAGAATATGATGGCGTTTGCGTTCTACTCTCCCGTTTTGTTGTGGGGTGGCAACACATGAAGTTTGATAATCTATCCCTTGACTAACAAAGAAATCTCTCATAGCACTTGATACAAATTCACTCCCATTGTCACTTCTAACTATTTGTACAGAACTTTTGAATTGAGTTTGTACTAAACGACAGAACATAGTCAAAAAAATCATATGCTTGAGATTTATTTCTTAAAAGATATACCTAAGTACCCCTAAAATAGTCATCCACAATAGTCAAAAAGAAATAAGCACCATTAAGTTATGGGATAGAATAAGCCCCCCAAATGTCAACATGAATGAGAGCGAAAGGTTCAAGACTCCTATTATTGCTAATAGAAAAAGGTACTCTTGTTTGTTTAGATTTATGACAAACATCACGAGCTTCATCAAAGTGATTAGAGGTAATGATGTTGGTAATTAACTTCAATCTTTTGAGAGAAGGATGGCCTAAGTGCATGTGCCACAAAGTTGTGTTTGATTCAACAACACTATGACTTGCAATGGCATGACCTCCCTCCATTTGGTAGATACCATCCCGAAGTCTAGCCACTCCAATCAACATCCTCGTATGTAGGTCCTGGAAAACACAAAAGTCATGAAAGAAGGTGACTGAATAGTTTAAATCTTTGGTTGCTTTGGAGATTGAAATGAGGTTGTTTTTGAAACCAAGTACATATATCACATTTCTCATATTGATATTTGGTGTTAGGTAAGCATTACCAATGTGTGACATAGGAAGGATAGAGCCATTTAGTATTCTAACATGTGAATGTGAGGAAATGAGTTTAGCATCATTAAGCAAATTCTTATCTCCTACAATATGATTAGATGCACCACTATCTATTATCCACGATTTTCTTATCAATGTAGACTTACTAGCAAAATTTGCTAAGGCTTCATTACCAGGAGTTAAGGTCGTGCTGCTTGTCGGTCCAAAGATCTCTCAGAGTTTGTTGTATTGCTCAGTCGTCAAGCCTAAAGTTTGTTGACCTTGTTGCTTAGAAGAACTGCTCGATTCCCCATGGTTGAATCTAGAGGAGTGAGTGAATCAGTGATCTATCGTTGCCATGTTGCTGTACCTTTGCCTTTGGTTGGATTTGTTTCTCCAATTCACTAGGTATCCGACTATCTCAAAACATTTGTCCCTCACATGTCCCATCTTTTTGCAATGTTCACACTTTTTGGCTGATCGATTTCCAAAATTTGATTTTTGTTAAAACGACTCCTTTCGAACCCTTTATAATCTGATCTTGCTGTAAAAGCAGCTCCCTCTAAGGTAGGTATTGAATGTAAGTCCTTTTGCATGAAAGACTGTTCTTCTTGCAGTGCTAAAGAAAAAATTTTGCTAAGTGAAGGTGTTGGATCCATAGACAATACATTTGATCTCAACCTGTCAAAGTTACCATTCAATCCCAACAGGAACTGATGGGATTTTTCTCTTTCTCGACGAAGTAGGTGTTCTTTGGCTGCTTCACATTTGCAATGAGGTAAAGGATCATAAATCTGCAGTTCTTCCCATAAAGTTTTGAACTTTGTGTAATACTGTGTTATGGACTGCCCTTCTCCTTGAGTCATGTTAGAAAATTCATTCTTAATTTTGTATATTTGTGGTGCATTGCTCTGTCCATACCTCTCACAAATTTCTGACCAAATTTGTTGAGCGATTTCTGCATATACAACGCTCTCTTGAATTTCCTTGCCTAGAGAATTTCTCAGCCATGCCTTCACCATTGCATCGTTCTTCCTCCATCGCTGATAATCATTCAATGTCGGATTTGGTATTTTCAAATTTCCATCAATGAATCCTACTTTGTTTTTGGCATATAAAGCCATTTCCATTGCATTTTTCCATGCTGCAAAATTTTCTCCAGTGAAAGGTGTTGTGAAAAAAATTAATCCTGGGTGATCTGATGAGTACAAGATGTAAGGTAAGTCATCAATGGTTGTATTCATAGGTTCTTTATGATCCTATGATCCTAACATACTCAATGGTTAATGGGAGCTAGGTCTTTTGCTTGTGCTCCGATACCATGAGAAACATGTAATATTGTTTGGCTGAAAATCATACATGCTCATTGAATCAAGAAGAGAATATAACATGATACAATACAGTGCTCAAAAAGGAAGGTGATAAAGGGAATAAAGATACTCCTATAATTATGCTATGATAGAAGAAATTCTATACTTAAGTTATGACATAAAAGAAAAGAAAAGATATATTACAATATTATAGGAAATCTCCAATAGTAAGAATATATGAGAAAATAATAACAATAATAATAATAATATATGATCAGTATATGTCATTAATTCATAGACAAAATATTATATATTTCAACATTTCATATGATTGATATATATTTTTTACAATATGAAATATCTATTATTCATAAAACTATTTTAAAACTAACAAATATATAGAAAAAATAATGAATAATACATGTAATATATATACATATGTATTGAATGAATATCAAATGATATATTTCATTGTATACTATGAATTATATATATCATCACGCTTTCAGACCATTAGGATGTGATAATTCCATCATATATTCCTACGTAAAATAACTGTCACATCCTAATATTAGGGGTTCGACTGCACAGTTGTATAATCCTACTTTTAATAGATATTTGCTAAGCTCTTAATCTAACTACAATCCATAAAATAAACTCTTATCGACATAGCGTGAAGCAATAACCATACTATATAAGAATAGTTCATAATATTCATAAAAATCTAATCCTCCTTAGTAACATTTTTTAATATGTATTTATAGACTAAAAATCCTAAAGCTAGTAAGAAAACAAAACAAAAATAGAATGTGAAACTAAATCAATGAAAATAAACTTTCCTAATTTAAACATAATATGAAAATAAAAGATTTCAACCATGATTCTTTCACTAAACAATAATGGCCTTTATATTACATAAAAGTAGACTTGAATCAATATTTATTAATATATTATGAGCTATATTAACTTTTTATAAGCAAAAGGTTATGAATTTTCAAAGTTGACTTTCCTAAACTAGGTCTTTTTCCAAGTACATTTGCCTTTGATAGTTTCTAACATATTTGAGACGTTATTTTCAAACACCTTTTAATTCCTAGCTTTTGGCCCCAATAATAAGTTTTTAGTTCTTCTTTTGTAACTTCCAATGATTAAGTTATTCTATAACTTGCAAACTTAACTTATCCACATCACTTATACAAATCTCCAATATCTTTCAAGAGTCTAACATTAAATAATCAAATAAAGCATCTAGTATTTGTCTGTAAATAGTATATTATATTATAATATAGACTTTTAAAAATCCTTGCCTTTTTTTTTTGTTCTGCCTTTTTATGGTGTCATTAATTTATTTTCATAATTTCTTTTAACAAACCATATTATTATATATATTTTTAGAAATTCTTACCCTTTTTTTTATTCCACCTTTTTATAATATCATTAATACATTTCCATAATTTTGCTTTATCAAATTTAATATAATTTGGGAAGCTCTTATATTTTATATTTTATTTTCCTTTCACTACTTTTGAAAGTAAACATGAATAGATAAATTTGTTTGTTATGGAACTCAAAAGAATAATAAGTTTCTAAATTTAAAAAAGGTAAAACCATAAATTATTGGTGATTATTAATACATTGTAAATTAAGAATAGTATTTTAATAGAAGGTGTGTATTACGATAATTTAATTTGATTCAGTGTTAATAAATGAAGAATTTAAGGGTATAAAAAAGGTAAAATAAAGGATATCGATGATTTATTATATAAAAAAAAATATAAAAGGAAATGAACAAAATTTTAAAATGAACGGTTAATTGTGATGGAATGTTTTCATTGCATCAATAAGATTGAACTGTAATAAATCAAAATATGGAATATGAAATGGGTTGTTCTTTTCCGAAACAAAGCTTAATTTTTATTTTATTTATATATGTTGTTTTCCTAAAATGGTTTTACAATTTAATTTCAAATTTTTATCCATGCATCATGTGGTCTTTTAACTAGTTTAATATAATTTGGAAAGCTCTCACCTTTTATATTTTATTTTCCTTCCATTACTTTTGAAAGTAAACATGAAAAGGCCAATTTTCTTTTAATAGAATGGAAAAGAACAATAACTTATTGAATTTAAAAGAGGTAATAAAATCATAAATTATTAACGATTATTAATGTCAATGTAAATTAAGAATGGTATTTTGAAAAAAAGGTATATATTATTACAATTTAATTTGATGATTATCAATAAAAATTGATGGCATAATTTAAGGTTGATTCAATTTGATGATTAATAAATGGAGGAATTTAAAGCCATAAATAAAGGAAGAATAAAATATGTTGATAATTTATGGCTATATTATTATACAGCATAAAAAATAAGAGGAAATGAATAAAATTTAAAAATGAATAGTTAATTGTGATGGAATGTTTTCATTGCATCAATGAGATTGAAATTTATTTTTTTTATTTATGAATATTAATGGCATATGTATTGATATAAATTTATGAAAATGTAGATTTATGGCGTATATATTAGTATAACTTTATGAAAAAATAAGGATGTATTGATGTAAAATAAAACATCAAAATATAGTATATGAAATGGGTTCATTTTATTCCATAAAAAAGTTAAATTTTTACCTTATTAATATTTGTTGTTTTCTAAAAAAATAAAATTACAATTTATATTCAAATTCTCATATGTATATTGTGTGGGCTTTTATGGTAACATTAATACATTTTCATAATTTTTCTTTTATATCAAATCATATTATAATATATAGTTTTGAAAACTCTCATATTTTTCATAGTCCACCCTTTATGGTATTATTAATATATTTTTATAATTTTTTTCTGAAATCACATTATTTCAATATCTAAGTTCAGAAGTTCTTACCTTTTACATTATATTTTTCTTCCATTGCTTTTGTTTATGTTGTCATTGATGTTCATTACTTACATTTACATTAATTTTTTATCAATCATATTATCTATATGATTAAAGCAGTCAATCTTTTTGGAGTCTTACATCGTTAGTAATTAATTGTATTCAATATATTACCATTCTATCCTTTAATGGAAAAGAATCATTCCTTTGGTGGGGATATATGTGCTAATATATTATAATATATAGTTTCAGAAGTTTTTTCCTTTTTCCATTCTATTTTTTCTTCTATTGTATTTTTTTTATGGTGCTACTACATTTCAATTACATTTGTTATCTATTATATTTACCTCTAATTTTTAACATTTATGGTCCATTTACTTCGTTGTAATAGTGATTTCATTCCCCTCTTATTTCCTATAAAATTGCTATTATAGTGTTTAGTAGTTTTTTTACCTTAGAATAGCAATTCAATATGGAATGCCTATTACATAAAATATGGAATTGCAATTCTTAAGTCCAAACTCAAAATCATAATTTAACACAAAATTAATTTTTTTCCCAGCTTACCCTCATCAAAACAAAAAAATGACAAAGCTTACCCTCATCAGATAAAGGAAGAAAACAATCACGATGGAGAATCAAAAACAGCAAATACGAACAATCGAAAACCACATCTACCTCCTCTATCATTAACTCTCTCTATCACTCTCACTAACGTTAGTGGCCACTCTAACCACTGCTCGCTACTCCAACTATCATTCATTTCTCCAATCACGAGTCTCCATCTAAGCTTTGCCATTTTGACCAAATTCACCTCCTATCTCATAGCTTCACCATTTTCAATGTCTTCTTCATGTAGAGCTCTATCTACTATTGCACGTTCTTTATCTTATGAGTTGTGATTGTGCATTTATGTTTCTATAATTGTGTGTGCAATTTGTATAGTTTCATTTTTTTTATAGGTTTTTGTTCCTAGTGAGCTTAATATCGTGTTCTTCATGGTATCGTGCTCTATCTGATTCTCTATGTTCTTTAAACTATCATTAATTTTCAATTCTCACTAATTATAGTTTACTTTATTTAAATAGTTCAAGATTAGAATTTCTTAATATAATTATGTAGAGGGCTAAAAATATTATGTAAATATATTGGGCTAAGCCCATTGATTATTTCGCTTAACTCATTGGGCTGAGTGACAAGGCCTAATAAGTTCGGTCCAATTATTGGGATAACTTAGAGAGAATTAGCTTGGTGGGCTCGGAACAAGAATTGTTGAACCGGTCTATCCGCATCCAACCTTTCTCAAGCAAGCTTATGTACTTATAAGGAAGGCTACTAGTCTTATGCTTTTGGCAAGCTCATTAGGATAACCTTAAATTGAGTAGACTCCATCTCGCCCGTTAATCGCTAAAGTGATCTAACGAATGTCATCAGACCCAAGAGTCTATAAATACTTAGTCATTCCTTCTTATTAGAGAACCTTTTTCCGAATTCTTGAGATTAAAGAAATGATATTCCACCAAGAGTTCTCTGCTCTCAAAGATCAAACAAGAGATCAGGCTAAGAATGATCTCCATTGCCCAAGAACTGCAAGGTTGATGCTTAAGGTCCCCTTAGCTTCCTTATCTGTCACTTATGCATTTGAGATGCTTGAGATTGTTTGTTCCTCCTCCCTATCTCTCTCTCCCTAGACATCCCATCACATGTCATCTCTGAATCGCTTTTCTTTGAATTCATATACAGTGTGATACCTACATGATACACACGTAACCACTCCTATCGAGACCCCCCATCTACATTTTGGTAACTCCACTACGGATAAAGTTAAGTGACAAAAGAGTAATGGTACCCCCTAAGAAAAGAGGACCATTTGACAATATCTATCAAGAACAAGATCCTAACACTGAACTGATAGAGCAAACCTTACCTCAAATACCATAGAATACTGGTCAAGGCAATTCATAGCTTGAGGCTCCCATAGATCCTGCACAAATGATGCAAACTATGCAAGAGAATACAAGGGCTCTAAATCAACTTATGACCATGATTGCTCCACTCATCATAGGGTTAGCTGCCACCACTACTGTGCAATAAGGTATGGCTCCGCCAAACACCAACATTGCTATGCAACAAGGTGCCACCTATGTAACTCCATCACATGTAGTTCATCCTATTAACCCTCCCATGGATGAGGATAACATTCCTCAGGAGCAAACCACTCAACTAGATGTTCCACCTCCTAATGCTCTTGGTGGATTTAGCCGCTAGCTTACTCCCACACCTGCTTCCATGGTATCTGCCCCAAGGACTTCCTCTATAACAAAGAAAGACTTGGACATATACTTAAAAGAAATATAAGCAAAGTCAACTATGGGAGTATCAAAATTAAGACTCCCTTGCTGAAAAGTTGTATCCTAAGGACTATGTTAGTCCTAATTTCATCATATTCAATGGCAAGAAAGGGAGCGCCAAAGAACATTTACTTAAGTTTATCGAGACTCTAGAAGTATGTAGGTTAGATGATGACCTAAAGCTTAAAGAATTTTCTAAATCACTGACCGAAAAGGCATACACCTGGTACATCAACCTCCCTATAGAGTTAGTTGATTCATGGGAGTCTATGTGTAAGCTATTCCTGGAGAAATTCTTCTCTACTCAAGAACGAGTCACGATCACGAACATGGGAAGAACACGGCAGTACCCCTAGGAAGACTTAATGGATTATATAGAATGCTTCAAAGAGTGCACACTAGATATTCAAGATGTATGTGATGAGAGGAGGGAGTTAGTGAAAATTTGCATCCAAGAGATGTTCACTAAGTATGCGGTCCACTTAGAAAATCTCAATCTAAGTTCCTTTTCTACACTAGTTGAGATTGCAAGGAGAATTAACAATTTTGTTACAAGACAACGAGGAGAAAAATGGGAGGTTTGGGAAACGAGTAACATCTGCTAGCTTGACCCAAGTTAAGACCCCTAAAGACAATAAGAAGCCAATGATACATCCCAAGGATCT
Organism: Laguncularia racemosa; assembly: GCA_037954665.1. NCBI lineage: Eukaryota > Viridiplantae > Streptophyta > Magnoliopsida > Myrtales > Combretaceae > Laguncularia > Laguncularia racemosa. Next base: position 6,580,044 of record JBBMOL010000004.1, read on the forward strand.
GCATCAATCTCACCTTTCCCGTGCCCGATGGGAAAGGTACATGCTTTGTTTGACCAATGATTACAAGATAGGAATATCAAACTCCTAAGAGTGGATAGTTTACCAACACAAAATGAAAAGAATGATCCTAAGTTTTGAAAGTATCACAGATTCGTAGGTCACCCTACGAAAGAGTGTTAGACTTTGAAGAAGATTTTAAATGATAAGGTCCATAATGGGGAACTTATCATAGAAAATAATGATGCCCATAATAATCCACTTCCTACACACAATAATCAATATGGTATTATAAGTGCCATCAGTCACAATCCTAGTAGTGAAGAAGAAGATATGTAACATGTAAAGATGTGTAATGTACAAGAAGCTATGATTGGGAATAATGAGGACACATGTACACCTAAAGTAGTCGCCCTAATGAAGACGACTAACTTTAGAAATTTTTTTAACTTACTGGGTTTTAACGAGGATGCACGTCTTGTAGCAACAACTACCCTTACCTAAATCGCGAAGAGACAATATGGGGAGTGCAATCTAGCACAACCTGTATGAAAATGGCAAAGGCACATGAGAATGCAATTCTCTTTACTGATGTGGAGATATACGCTAAGAACCCCAATCACAACCGTCCTCTTTATGTGGAAAGCATGCTAAATGGGTACCTCATTGAGAGGAAATTCATAGACAATGACTCTTCTATAAACATATTGCCACTATCTACACTGAAGGCTGCAGGAATAAACAACCAGCACCTGGTGAGATAACCTATTGTTGTCGATAGTTTCACTGACACATCTACAAACACAATAGAGTATGTTAATGTGAGCTTTAAAGTGGGCTCTATATAGAGCTCCACACGATTCCATGTGATCGATGCGCCCATATCTTACCACCTACTGGTTTGAAGAAAGTAGTTGCATGATCACAATCTCATACCCTCAACATGGCATCAGTGCATTAAGGGCTATTGGAAGGGAAAGTGCATATTTATTCCTGCTACGAACAATTCATTTGAGCATAACAAAGCATACTTTACCGAAGCTGCATTATTTGATGAATATGCTAGAGAGGGAGAAACTGCTATCGCAACAACCTCCAGCACACCACTACTCACTTGGGAAGAGACTCAAGAGAAGCCTACGAGAAAGAAGAGAATGTGAGCCTCTTGCAAGGGCCAAAAGAAGCAAAGGAGAAATGAAGTGATAGAGACTTTCATCAGAGAAGATGGGTAGAGGGTATATTATTTATGACGGTCCACAGGATTTGAAGGAGATGGACCCAAAGAAGCTTGTTCATCTTCTTCAGATCCCATACCAATACAAGAAACCCAACCTACCCCCTCAAAGATGCAGGATCAACTTAAACCAAAAGTTAATGAAATTGAAGAGTTAGATCTAGTGAAACTAGGGGAGTCTCCGAGACCTATCTTCATTAGTAAGAATCTCTTGCAAGAGCTAAAGGTCCACCTAATGGAGTTGCTATGGAAGTATCGAGATGTATTTGCATGGACTTACAATGAAATGCCAAGATAAGACCCCACTCTAGTGGTATATAGATTGAACATCATAGCCAAGGTTAAGCCAGTAAAATAAGGACAACGAATTTTTTGCCCAGAAGTTGAGGTCCTAATCAAAGAAGAGATTGAGAAGTTGCTCAAAGCTGGCTTCATCAAGCCAATTGAGCACCCATCGTGGTTGGCCAATATCATGCCTATGAGGAAGAAAAATGGCCAAATACTAGTCTATATAGATTTTCTTAATCTCAACAAGGCTTTCCCAAAAGATGACTTCCCATTGCCAAATATTAATATGTTAGTGGATGCCACAGCTAGACATGAGTTGTTCTCGTTTGTAGATGGTTTTAGCAGCTACAATCAAATTAAAATGACCACTAGAGACACTAAGTGTACTGCTTTTAAGACACCAATCGGGAATTTTTACTATACAACCATGCCCTTTGGGCTTAAGAATGTAGGAGCTACTTACCAAAGAGCAATGACTGCCATTTTCCATGATATGATGCATAACTTCATGGAAAACTATGTGGATGACATCGTTATCAAGTCAAGGTAGGCACCAGATCACTTGATACACCTATAAAAGGTTTTTGAGCAATGCCAGTTGTATAAGCTATGCATGAAGCCGCTAAAGTGCGCCTTTGGTATAGCATCTAGCAAATTCCTTAGATTTATAGTTCACAGAAAAGGGATCAACGTTGATCCAGTAAAGGTGCAGCCTATACAATCCATGCCTTCACCCACTAACCCAAAGGAATTAAAAACGTTCATAGGGAAGGCCTTTTATATTAGTCAATTCGTCCCAGCACTAGCCGAGATCTCTTATCTCCTACAGCAGCTCATGAAGAAAGGAGCAATGTTTGAGTGTAGGTAACTACAAGAGGAGGCCATTCAAAAGGTAAAAGATATACTCACATCTCCATAAACAATGACAATGTGAGTTAAGGATTTACCAATGATTCTCTACTTGACATCCACTGATAAGTCCATTAGTGCTTTACTTGCACAAGAACTTAAGGGAAAGGAGCGACATGTATATTACCTAAGTCGATCCCTCCAAGGGAGTGAACTCAATTATTCAGCCTGTAAGAAGCATTATCTTATGCTGATATTTACTACACAGAAGTTGAGTCATTACTTCTTGGCGCATAAAGTCAATCTTGTCACTTACTTCAACCTAATAAAGTACTTGCTATCTTAGCCGACACTATCTAGACGAATTGCAAAATGGTTACTTCTCCTATCAAAGTTTGATATTACAGTTATGCCACTTAAGGCTATCAAGTCTCAAGCTCTAGTAGACCTCACCTCTTGGCCCATTTTCCTATGGCAAATGAGACTCACACCATATATATGATCCCAGTAGAGTTTCATAAGGATTCCATGAGGACAAAATTAGGTGAGGAATGGCAATTATAGTTTGAAGGCTCATCTGCTAGTATTGAGAAAGGAGTTGAGGTAGTATTAATAACCCCTAAAGGCTAAGAGATACCACAAGCATTTAAGCTAGATTTCCATTGCACCAATAATGAGGCTGAATACAAAGCTCTACTACTCAAACTCATTTCGACGCAAAGTGCTGGAGCATCTCACTTGTGCATTAGTGGTGATTCAAACCTGATTATCAAATAAGCCAATGGTGAATTTGCTCTCAAAGAACCAACACTAACGCCCTACAGAGTTGTAGTACAATCTTTGGTTAGCAAATTCAATTCAGTGAGATATGAAAATACCAAACGATCGGCCAACCGTTATGCAGACACACTTGCAACTTTGGCATCCAAAGTTCCTATTCAAGCTAAAGAAGATGGTTTAAGTATTCAAGTTACTAAAATATCAATTATGTGCATAACTCTACAGTTACTAAATGAGGAAGAAGAAATACCAGATGATTGGCGAATTCCCATCGAGGGTCAACTAGCGCATCCTAGTGCAGCTTCTCTAGCAACCTTAAAAACTTTTCTCCTCATTAATGGCATTCTATACTTCAAAGGTCCAAAGGGCATCCTATCGCGATGTATTGGTGTAATGCAAACGTGTCTAATGTTAAACAAGTATCACAAAATCTAGTGTGGAGAGGAAGGCCCATCCCTGTATCGCCATATACAATGCACAAGCTATTACTGGCCAACTATGGCCAAATATGCTTCTCAAATGCAAATGAGTTGACCAAAATGCTCTGAGATTCCTGATCAAGGAGAATTCCACTTCGTGGCAAGTTCTAACAACTAGAGACACCCTTACATAGATTATTCGCAAAATAGCATTGATGCCCGTATAATAAAACGCAAGGCAAGGAGGTATACCATGCATGAAGACCAACTATATAGGATATCATTCATGGGACAACCCATTAGGTGTGTCGCACCACCCAAAATAGAGATTATACTAGCTAAAGCCCACTCTAAAGAAGGTAGAGAACATCAAGGAGGAAGAAAGTTATACTACCACCTATTGAGCTTAGGGTATTACTGGCCTACAATGAAAAATGATGCATTCAACTTTACCAGGAGATGTGTCGCATGCCAGCAACACGAGAATGTCGTCTATGCTCCTACCGTTACACTACATAGCTTGACTACGTTGTGGCCTTTCCATACATAGGCATTCGATTTAATCGGCCCAATACATCCACCATCTAGGGGATGTATTTGGATCTTGGTAGGTATTGAATGCTTCAACAAGTGGGTGGAGGCAATCCCGTTAAAGAAAGCTATAAGTCAAGCAATAGCAAGCTTCATTAAAGAACATGTCATCTACCGCTTTGGAATCCCAAAGCGCATTCTTTCAAACAATGGTACACCATTCATCAACTCACAAGTACAACAACTATTGGCCTCCTATGGTATCGATCATGCAAAGTCCACACCTTACTACCTAAAAGGAAATGGCCAAGCAAAAGCAACAAATAAGACTCTTTTAAAAGTACTTAGTCAATGGTGCATGAAAATCATAAAGAATGGCATGACAAACTACCATTGGCACTATAGGCGTACAGGACATCTAAATGAAGCCCCACTCAGAACACCCCTTTTTCTTTAGTATATGGATGTGAGGCGATGATGCCTATAGAAGTTTTGGTCCCATCTACAAGATTGGCCATTAATGCTAAACTTGAATCGGATATCTTACGTATGCTCGATCTTAAAGCTCTAGAAGAGAGATGAGACACCGCCAAGCATCACCTTACCAACAATCGACAACGGTTAAATACAACTTATGATTGTTTGTTCAAGAAATGATCCTTTCAACAAGGTGATGTTGTACTTCGTGCAACAGAGCAAGTACAGCAAGGTATTCCAGCACCAAAGTTCATACCAAAGTAGGAATGCCCCTTCATTGTTCATGAGGTGCATGACAATGGTTACTATAAGCTTTTGAACCTAACAACTGATAAAGTCACTACAACTATCAATTTTCAATACATTAAAAAATTTCATATGTGAAATGAATAATGTATTTGCAAATTATCATGAATCATATGTATGGCTCACACTGTTCGAGCCTTTTCAATGCTTTTCTTTTTAATACTCACTTATCTTGTTGCTGCAAAGTTAGAGAGTTATCTCCTTAGCATACAAACATTATTAACTATCACCTCTTACATTGTTGTCATATGGTTAGAGCACATGCTCCCAAGTGCACAATGAAATACTTAGCCCGTAAAAACATATCTACAAATTCAGAAATAAAGAATACATGGTTATGTATTGGATAATACCCTCTTAACCATCAATGCTAGTATGTTGAACTATGCAATAAACACCATTATCGTTGCTTAAGCGCAATTGATTTTTTCAACCATTTAATGTATTGTTGCTAGCAAGTGAAAGATTTGCTTCGATGCGCAACACAATAACTTAACTAAATAATGTGATTGTGACTAGCATCACTCATGGCAAGTACTTGCAAATAAGTCATGATCACACATATACAAAAACAAAATAAAGAAAAACAACTTTATTGATTTCAATGTAATGATTTAGAGCAAAAACAAAAGCATAGTCATGCCGAATTACATAAGACAATCTAGGCTCACTAAAGACTTAAGATCTAAGTCACCAAAAAGTGCCTTTATCTCAAGATCGAATGCTTTAATTGCTTCTTGTAACTCTTGCACTTTGCTCATCAGTTCATCATGACGCCTGTTCACAGTGTAGTAATTCAACACCCTCTTAGCTTTAGTAGCAATAAGCCCTAAGCTGTTAATTTTGAACCTTAGAAGGTCGTCCCCTTCAATGCATTTAATCACTTACTCAAGTTCTGTCTCTGACAAGGAATTCCAAGGCCTATTCAACAATAACGCGGTTTCCCCTAGCATCTTCACCATAATGCAAGCTAGCTCAATCCTTAACACAGGAGAATCAGCTCAAAAGTCTCTATCCATGGCATCAAGGATCTCCGACGAGTCCAATAACCAAGACGGCACGATAAATCCTCGAAAGGATCTAGTCTCCTCTACTGCAGCATAAACCTTCGGAGTCGCTTCCTTGTCTCAAAGAGACATCGTGGTGACTAGGGGAGGAAGGATATTCATAGGAGATACATACAACCCATCTTCATATGTGCTAGAATAAAGCAGCGCATTAGCATGGTCACCAACACCGGTGTTATCATTATCCTCGTTTATCTCTATGACTAGTCCATAGATATAAGTAGTAAGTGCTCTAACTCCAACAGAGTCATGTAGCTCTTCAAAATCACCATCATCGCTTTTGCCATCTTCAACTGGTAATTCTACATAATTCACTAAGTCTTAATCATCGTCAACTCGAATTGAAATGATCATTGACTTAGTAGAAGTGCTAGAGTGAACTTCAGAGCCTATCTCAACCTGCACATATATAATAGACAAGGGCAGTTAGTAAAAAAGACTACATGTACATACATAATGACAAGAAATATACAATGATGCTACCTCATGAATAAAGGTACGCTTGGCCTGTCTATCCTCCGTCGATGGAAGAAATAGATGTTTATTCTTAGAGGATCTCCCTAATCCCACATCAGTAGGAGATGTTGATCACCGATCCACTCGTTCAATAGTCTCATAGACATCACCAATAAGCTTAGGCGATAATTTAAGGTAGAACTCCCAATGGCATACAGTAGGCACACGAAGTGTATCATCTATTGAAGCAAAAGCATATGTTCAGAAGTCATGCAAGCAATTCAACCAATATGTTAGCCAGCTAAGAGAACCAACCCTAAAGTGGCTTATAGAAGGAAGTATAACCGACACACTTCTGGATGAATATTTTTGCAGTCACTTAGTGAGAGTGACCGACAACACAACTCAAAGTTGTCAATAATATTAGTTACGCGGGGTACCCCTTAGTCAAACCCAAGCTGGTGTGCAACCCTATGAGGAGAATATATTACAACCCTTTACTCCAAATAACACTCAAAGGAGTCTTTGTTATCTAAGAGAGAGGGTAGACTTCTTAGAGTACACTATAGAATAAATCTTGCCTTAGAATTGTGGAGGCCTTTACGCCTATCTACTAAGGTCACCTCATCCTTTTAGAGTAGAGGATATAATTCAACCTTATGTCATATCCAGCAAGTCATTTCACATAAGGATGAAATGTAAATTCTAACTCAACATCGATAAGCTGCAAAAGTGCCTGCTCAATAGTTCCTTCAACCCAAGCCCATGATCCAAGAAAAGCAAGGTTAGAGTTAGCACTATTGAGAGGAGGTGTAAAGTGCTTCCAGAACCATTCTCAAAAGAAAAGTTAGAGAAATACCAAGTCTACATGCAACACGTTCACATAGCAGCCCTTTGAACAAACAGAAGCCTTTTTGTATAGATCCAAGCACCGATACAAAGAGCCTAGGTAAAAGGGGCCTAGTGTGAAGCACTTACCCTAAGCAATTTGTATGGCCAAGGGAAACAGCCAAGAGCTCATACTCGGTACTTAAACTCATGCTCTTACTTAGTACTTATTGACTATTACTATACTAAGGGAAACAGGGAATGCCTACTTTTGGAGACAGGCTCTTCAGGGCCAGGTAGAAGCAAGAAACTGCCCGTAGGGGAACTAAAACCCCCAAGACAGCAATAAATTCTACAGTTGGTAAGCAAAGAGCTAGAGCTAAATGATTGCTTTTAGGCAAGATCGGTGGTTTATCAAATCTCTTTCCCTTAGGTGAGATAGAGATTCCTAAGAGGATTGAGAACACATCTCCCGCCTTCTTCTAGTCCACCAAGGAACACAAATAAAGAGAGCCAATATGCTATAAAAGCTGCAAGCTCATACCTGCAAAAAATTAACAAAAAAAATTATAAAAGTACGCTCGAAAATGAATGAGAGTACTTACTCCCGTCTACGGCCCGAGACAAAAACCTAAGGTACATCTTTCCTTTGCTCCTAAAAGAAGTATGCAAGCCAAGAAAAGAAACAAGACTTCCTCTTGCTATTGCGAGTAGCTTTCAAGGCATTCAGTAAAGACATTTGAAAGCTGTGTTCCTTATAAGACACTTTAGTAAAGGTAATGTTAGTCTGCCCAAAACTAGTCAAGTTTAGGAGAAAGACCACATCCTCAAGTGATTTCCCCCCCCCCCCCCCCCCAAGAAGTGATGAATGTGTGAGTTTGAGTACTCTAGCAACAGATGATCGCCCACCACACTTCCGACCCACTCATATGTGAGAACCACAAGTGGGTGGAAATAGTAATGGCGAGGAAGAAACTAACCTTTTCCACAAGAGTCATATACTCTGACTTTGAGATGATATGTTTTATCTAAAATTTCCACCCAAAGGGTGGCTGCCTAAGGACTGCAAGCTAGATGGTTGAGAGGGGAAGTTCCTTTCTTTCATTCCTAAAGCACAAAATTGAACTCGCATTTATGGCATCTCTCGAGCTAGCATGAGGCTCGCATCCGATAAAGTGAAGCATACCATCAATGCGAGCCGTCGCATAGAGCTCTCAACGTTTGACTTTGTCCTAGAGGGTATCTTCAAAGATAGTTTTATCCAACCACACATCTCGAGGACTCAAGATCGACGGTAGATGCCCATCTAAGTGCACTAGCAAGTTTTTTTGCTTAATCATTTCAATGTCTTTCCCCATCAATTCATGGTGTTGCTAATGATGAGATAGAGCTTGCAAAGAAGAAAAAAAGGATATATGAATAAATAAACAAAATGTTATATCATAACTTATAATATCAGATACGCATTTCATCAAGCAAAAGTGTAAACCAAATCATTGAAGAGTTAGAATCTAAATAAAGTTTGAATGTACTATAGCCACAATGGCTACAAGGGGATTAAACACAAAGGTTATCATATTTCCACTCCTACATAGAAAAAGATCCATGCTCTTGTTATACCATAATGCCATCGAACCAATCAAGAATGTTCCGTTATGGGGTTCTTGCCAAGATTGTCACAGCCCACAATGACATCCTATATCTATATACCTGACCATGTGGATGACTCTTTTGCTCCACTCAAGTGTGATGAGGCTGATATGCACCCATTGAAATTTCAGTATCTTTTGTATCAGACAAGCAACAATTGAATTAAAAGGAGAAGCACAGAATTTCCCTATTAAGTAAAATTTCAACCAAACAATATTAAATGTCCTGGCCACTATGCATGTAAGGTGCAACAAGTGTACAGTCATCCAACATGGATTTGAAAGTGCACGATAGGCCCTGATTCTTCTACGATAAAGTCGAACCAGTGCGAATGGACAAGACCAGTCTAACTCAAAGAGCCAAAGTGAAGTTTTCAACTCTCATCAAGACAAAACTATTTCTGGATTTTTGGCCCCTAAGCAAATGCGTGTTTCAAAGGAAACACGAAATAGAGCTTCATACTCACGTCCACTTGCTCCAGGGTATGGACTTACTACTAACACTGGAAAAGAACTGGATCATTCTAGCGTACACTCAAAGAAAAACGACCTATCAACACTATCTAATTTAGTATCTAGCAGGAGTTGTAGTGATAACTGTGAAAAAGCTGTTCTGGAATCAATAAGCAGAACAAGCAGATTTTCTGGACCAATTAATGAAATGGAGACTCTTAGGAAGTAGTTACATAGACATAACATGCGGAAATATGCAGATACGAGCTCAATAGAAGATAAAAAAAAAAATGGAGCCAAAGAGCCAGTAGTGGATCGTAGATCTGGAGCAAATAAGATCTATGTCTCCGGTCTATTACTTGTCCCATCGAACAATGTGGATCGACGAATTCAAGAATATGCTTGTTAAGAGTAAAGAAGAGGGGGGGCAGAGAGAGAGAAGGGGAGAAGGAATTGAGTTATAATTGCTGCTTTATTCTGATTTCATGGCCCCTTAAATCGCCAAGTACACATAATTATAAAGAGAAACTAATTTATGGCTATCTCTATTAATAAGACTAATTGATCGCTATCCTTATTAATGTTAATTACAATCCTTGACATAATTGGAAAGTGAATCAATCTTGTTTTGAAATGTTTTTTGCATCTTGAATGTACTTGTAATCCTTGGGACTTAACATTCCTTTCCCCATAGGAAGACAAATTGTCCTCAAGTCGAATATGATTCAAGAGATGCTCATCCTCCTAACTGAAGTCTTCTAGCGCTAAGTCCCGCCACTAAACTAACACCTGAGAGATTGGTTTAGAGTCTTTCATAATAACTCGTTGGCCCAAAATTGCTAGTGGCTTGTGAATGGATCGGTGATCAATGGTTGCCTCTAGAAGTGGGTGCACCTTTGTAGAATGTAAAGCCACAAACGGTTTAAGTAGAGAACAATGGAAGACTAGGTGTATGCGACTGGAAGCTGGCAAGGAAAGTCGATAAGCCACTTGTCCCACGCGTTCCTCTATGGTGAACGATCCATAGTATCGAAGCCCCAACTTGTGAGTTGAGTCTTTGCGAACCGATAATTGGCAATGAGGTTGGAGACTGAGAAGCATCGTGTCGCTTGGTTTAAACGAAACATCAGTGCGATGCTTATCTACTTAGGATTTCATGACCACCTGAGCTTTAGACAAATTGGCACGTAATTGAGACAAGATGATATCGCATGAACGTAATTCATGATCAACTGCTTCCACGGCACTGGTGCCTGCATAATAGGCTAATAGGGATGGCAGTTTTCTACCGTATGTTACCTTAAAGGGCATCATACCCATAGAAGCTTGAAATGTGGTGTTATAGTGATACTCCACTTAACTAAGCATTTTGGACCACTTGGATGGTTGATCATAAACAAATGCACGAAGGAACTATTCAATACAGTGATTGACATGCTTCATTTATCCATCCAATTGTGGGTGGTAAGCTGAGGAGAAATGCAGCTTTATTCTTTAGAGCTTAAACAATTCTTTCCAAAAGGCACTCTGGAAAATGGGGTTACAGTCCGAAATAATGGAGTGAGGTATGTCGTGTAGTTTTCCTACTATCGTCCAAAAGACTTAGGCCACCTTGGTGGCAGTGTAACATGATGGTAGTGAAGTGAGGTGGACACCTTTGGAAAAATGATTAACAACCACTAATATGGTTGTATACCCTTCAGATGACGGTAAGTATGTGATGAAGTCCATTGAGAGATCGGTCCATAATGAGTTGGGTAGAGCAATGGGTTGAAGTAACCCGTAAGGGTGATCAGTATTGACTGAACACGATAATGTCATTAGTGTGCTTCCCTTGTTGTCATCATCATAAACTCTTGACAACGCATCCACCGTAACGTTTTTCTTGCCTAGTTTATACTCGATAAAATAGTCGAATAGTACCAATTTTGAAATGAACTGTTGTTGTTCCGGCGTTTAAATGGTTTGCTTCAGAATATGGTGCAGCAACCAATGGTCTGTTCGGATAATGAAGTGAGCGCCGAGGAGATATTGACGCCACTTCTAGACTGTAGATTATATTGCGAACAATTCCCGCACATAAGTCGACTTGTTGCACATAAGAGGGGAAAGTTTACGACCATAGAAGGCGAGCGGGTGTTCTAACTGCATCAATACTATGCCAATTCTAATGCCGTTGGCATCAGTCTCTATCACAAAGGTAATGGCGAAATCAGGCAGTGCCAACACTGGGGCATGACTCAAAGCTTCTTTGAGAGAGTTAAAGGCTTGCTCAAGTTGTACGCCCCACGCAAACCCGTTCTTTGTGAGGAGGTCCATAAGAGGGGTGGCTATCGTCATGTAGTGGCGAATGAAACGACGATAATAGCTAGTTAACCCCAAGAATTCGCAGACCTGTTTGGACGTTGTGGGTATTGGCCAGCTTCTAATCGCTTCAAGCTTTGTAAGATTGGCAGAGGCACCGTGTACTGAAACAATATGTCCCAGGAATTCGATAGTGGGCATAACGAAGCTACATTTTGCGCGTTTGACAACCAAGTGGTGGTGGCATAAAGTGGCAAATACTTGGTGGAGATGATCCAAGTGAAGGGTCGAATCCTTGCTATAAACAAGAATATCATCAAAGAATATAACAATGAAATGACGAAGAAATGGTCTGAATACCTCATTCATTAATGCCTGAAATGTGGATGGGGAATTGGTGAGTCCAAAGGGCATTACTAGGAACTCGAAGTGACCGTGGTGTGTCTAGAAGGCTATTTTGTGAATGTCCGAGGGATCCATCCAAATCTGATGATAGCCAGAGTGCAAATCTAATTTGGAAAAAATTACAGCACCATGCAGTTCATCTAATAACTCATCAACCATTGGAATGGGGAATTGATCTCGAATGGTAGCGGCATTAAGCTCCTTGTAATTGACACAGAAGCACCAAGAACCATCCTTCTTTTTTACCAAGAGTACTGGTGAGCTAAAGTCCGAGTGACTAGGGCAGATGATTCCTTCCTGGAGGAGTTCTGTAACTAGTTGTTCACTCTAATGTTTTTGGTAGTGTGGATAACAATAAGGTCGAACATTGACTGCCTCGATGTTAGCTTTGAGGGGAATGCGATGGTCGACATCACGTATTGGGGGAAAGTCGGTTAGTTAAGCAAACAGGTCGTCGTACTCTACAAGAATGGGTTTTACGGATAGTGGAATGTCGGCGTCTACTAGAGGGTAATTTGACGAAGATGCGGATAAGCACATGTAGCTTGCACTTATGCCATTAGCTTCCATGAGTTTGAAAAGGCCTGAAGAGGAGACCGAGAGTGCGCTCAAAGAGGGGTTGCCTTGCAGTCTTACTGGTTGGCCCTGGTGCTGGAAATCTATGGTCATGTGGGCATGGTCCATAAGGACTAGTCCCAAAGTTTCAAGCCATTGGACGCCAAGAACAATGTTAATGCCCTGTAAGTCAAGAACAAACTGGTCCATGGTGAATACGTGTGACTGAAGTAGTACAAGCACATCGCGGCATATGGCCGTGCATTGTAGGGCATCCCCATTGCCCACTAAAACCTAGAAGGGAGTGATCGACGACCACGGTAAGCTAAGGAACTTAGACATGCGGATAGAGACGAAGTTATGTGTGCTACCCCCATCAACTAGAACTTGAACCAATTGATGTCACATAGTTCTCATCGTACGTATGGAGCAGGCGGAGCGTTGGCCTAAGAGAGCATTAAGGCTAATTCGGGATTCAGCGTTATTGTTTTCGACGGTCTCAGTGTCGTTTGGTAGTGAAACATCGTCTAATTCGTTGAAACTCGCCAAATATAAAAGGGTCGGTCACCCTTTACATCAATGCCTGCGGATAAATTTTTCGTCACAGTTAAAGCATAGAACTTTGTCGCATCAGATTTGCATCTCTTCAGCAGATAGACATTTAATGGGAAGCTTAGGAGGCAGTGGTTGTGCCGTTACAAATGCGGTCGGTTAGTAGGATGTGTAAGGTCATGGTGAAATTGATCGGTTGCGCTGCTCGTTGAATTGAGCCTCATACTTGCTTGCTAATGCGAAGGCATCGTGCAAGTCGACGAGGTGGTCAGCTTGGATGGCCATACATAACCGTAACTGCAGGCCTGAAATAAACAAGTTGCGTAAGTGTGCCGGTGTAAGTCCACATACCTTGCTAGCAAGATTTTCGAAGGCCACCTAGTAATCCATGACGGAACCTGTTTGAGATAACTTGGCAAGGAGGCCAATTGCATCTTCGTATTCAGAGGGACCAAAGCAATGATAGAGACCATGGGTAAAGGCATCCCAATTCGGCAACAGATTTTCAACTCTAATCCTTGATACCAAGTAGCGGCCGGAGCATCGAGGTGCATTGCCGCGAGTAGTAAGTGATTCTCAGGGTGAGTATGATAATATTGAAAAAAATGGTTTACATTGAAAAGCCAAACCGTCGGATCACCTAAAGAGAAACGCGGAAACACAAGACAAGGAGCTCTGCTCGAAGATGACCTTTCATCCGTAGGAGTGGATTGTGGTGGCCTACTTCCAAGAATGTCGGACGTCATGGTATTGGATGAAGTAGGTAGTGGTGATGGTTCCGCTCGAAAGATCTTGGTGAGACATTGGTCTCATTGATCCAAGAGTCATGAGGCTCTCGGTAATGAGTTGATGGGATTGAGAGGTAATGAGATCTTGTCGCAATTCTTCAACAGTTGTAGCAGTATCCTTGGTGAGTTGTTGCACCGCTTGAAATTGAGCCTCCTGTTCTTGAGAACATGTTGCTGGCATGGTGGAGGTGTGTGAGTCGACGAGAGCACCAATTGTTAAGAGTAAAGAAGAGGGGCGCAGAAGTCGAGATAGAGAGAGAGAAAAGGGGAGAAGGAATTGAGTTATAATTGCTGCTTTATTCTAACTTCATGGCCCCTTAAATGACCAAGTACACATAATTATAAAGGAAAACTAATTGATGGCTATCTCTATTAATAAGACTAATTGATAGTTATCCTTGTTAATGCTGATTACAATACTTGACATAATTGAAAAGTGAATCAATCTTGTTTTGGAATGTTTTTGCGTCTTGATTATATTTGCAATCCTTAGGACTTAACAATGCTCAACGAGCACACCTTGGTAAGACAAAAGCAAATAAGGATTACACTCAAGGAAAGCAAGGAACTCATGACCCAAACTTAAGCAACACAAACAAAGAGCATCCTCTATTCCATCCTCTGTTCAGTCTGTAAGCCAACAAGCTTCTTCTTTATTACCTACACCAGCTGCTAACGTTGGTAAAAAATTGTCCCCCCTTCCTTCGTTACAAAGGATCAACTTACAAGGAAATCATACTTCAGCAAATTAGGGACGTCCAAAATATTTTTGGGAAAGCCGAAAAGCTCCATTAGGTCCGGTAACACCAGTGTCAACAAGGAATACGAGGAAGCGTCTGGGAGTGTTTCCTACATAAAAATATTACAAAGTTTAAGGAAAGTTAATCAGAACAAGTGATGGTATAGATTCATCTTCAAGGAACTTACAACTTCATTTCTTGACGAATCTACTTGAACCCCAGCAAGAAATCATTTATAGCATGATGAAAAAACGGAGAATTCCATCCTTTTCTAGCCGAGTTCTTTGAAGCAAGCCTAAAAGCATGCCATGAATGTGAAGTACTCCTTAAAAGTGTCTATGAAACCCAGAGTTAATAACCAGAAAATCGAGAAAGCAATCAAGATCGTCAAAAAAACATGAATGCTGGAAGGAATACAGATGAACTCGATCTCTCAATACACGAAGAGCTAAGGAAATTCATAGCACTGTTGGAATCATTACAGTGCCTGTATTAGTGGCTTGCACTTTGCTTTTTTGTTGCTTAGGATGGCCAAAAGCACTACACCAAAACCTAAAAGGACGACCAATGCCCATGATAGATTGAGTGCACAATTTGATCAGGCTGCAAAGGGCATATTTGTGTTAATTAATTATCTTGATACCATGAATAGTTTGTTAAGAAGATTGCAGGAGGAGGTGGACCACATAAAAGCTACCGTGAATATCAGGTAGGTGCGGAGAAAGACCATAAGATAGCTATCAAGATGAATATATGAAGATAAGGCCAAGATTTCGTAGTTTGAAGTTCGGTGAGAGACTGCTTATTGTGATTCTTGAAGTATCCAGACTCAAGCCCCACCAATCCCCATCTGTGACACCATGAACATTGTACTTAATACCCCAGCATACTTCTTTTGGTTTCTTGTATTCTTTAAGCTCTAGGAATGAAGACCTTGACTTCTGCCAGTCTAATATTTTTTGGCATAATGATAGCAATATGTCACTCTCAAACACCAAGATAACCGCCAGCCAATTCTGCGGCTAAGTATCCAAAACCTTCCTAAATTCATTCCTTGACCCATCCCTCTCCCGTTCTCCTCGGTCCCTCCATCAATGCTAGCCAATGTGGTAACGTCACAATCACTGATCCTAGGCTCCGACAGCATTGGATATTTGGCAAATTATACCATTTCACCGGTGAGGTGAGGATCGGTTGGGATCCTGGAAATCTCTCAAATGCAAAACGAGATAACAATTCCATGTGACACGGTCTTGCTTAGTACTAGTGATCCTAGTGGACTTGCAGACATTCAAAATGTAAATTTGGATGGTGAATCAGATTTGAAGACGACCAAGCATATATAATGTTACAAGATTCTCACTCGAAGAATATGGATTGAGCCATTGGTGTTGCCAAGAGAAGTAAATTGGAAAGCAATGCTTAGAACAGGGGACATGTTCGTGTTTGTCAACAGCAAATTCGAAAGGAAATAACTAGCATAATCACATTCAGATATGTTCTCACGGAAACAGGCAGCAGATTTAAATAAAAAAAATAAAATTTCAAGGCGATACTGACCAACTACTGCTGTCCAAGGTATTGCCTACTCTTGAACCAAAGTCAGACGCGAATTGTTATGTTAACCAAAGGGTTGTCACGAGTCTTTCCGACCTGTCCATTGCGCATACAGTATGAAGAAGGCATTAGCAAAACAATATATATATAATATGAAGGAAGACATGAAGAAAACTTGATGTCACTTGAGCTTGAAACGGGTAAAAACTAAATACTATATATATATTATATATATATATATATATATATATATATATCGCTAATTGCATGAATGAAAAAAGATGAATCTCAAGAGTTTAAATTTGGAAACTAATGGACAGCTGATCTTGTTATTAAAGATTGAATTTGATGTTCATTGGGACATAGTAATAAAGCTCAAGGATTTAAATTTAGCAATTAATGGATTCCAAATATCTTATTAATATGTAAAGTTGGACTTGATATTTATCAGGACATATATATACATATATTAGAATGGGAAAGTAAATTCTTATTGAGATGCATTCAATCAAGTGAAGATATTTTATTAGATATCTGCTCCAAAGCATATTTGGTATGATATTGAAGATATGTATGGAATGATAATTTGAAGGGTTTATTGGTGATATGTTAAGGATATACGACATGCTAAGATGGTGCCAAACATGAAGCTATTGCAATTATTCAGAACTTCTACTTTTGTCAAAATTAATGTACACACAATTTATGGATTTATTGGTGTATTTCCATAAACTAGAATCAGCAAGTCAATTAAAGTTATTAATGGAGAATGGAGACATTGAAGACAACTTAATGAGCCAAATACTTAAAAAAAAAAAAATGGAAGGCAATTTAACAAGCCAGTTACTTCAAAATATATATATATTGTCTATTAAATAAAATTTATGCATATATTGTTTTATGAGCAAAGTCATTTTGATGAGCTTAAAGGAGATACATACAATTAAATAGTGCTACAAGCTTACGCACTAAAAAAAAAAAAAAAAAAACTAAATTACATGCAATGTTAGCTCCAAGCTCTTGTAATATGAATCAAGCAGGACGTGCATGCAGCAGCAATGCAGCTATTCAACAAGCACACATCCGTCAAACAATTTCATAGCCATTAAAAAAGCTTATCTAATGCCCAAACCCCTTCGGCCTCATTTGAAGGATTTTGATTAAAGGGCAAAATGTAGAAGGCTAAAAATATTATATAAATATATTGGGCTAAGCCTATTGATTACTTGGCTTAACTCATTAGGTTGGGTGATAGGGCCTAATGAGTTTGATCTAATTATTAGAATGACTTAGGATGAATTGGCTTTGTAAGCTCGAAATAGGGATCGTTAGACCGATCCATTCGCATCCAACCTTTCTCAAGCAGGCTCATGTACTTATGAGGGAAGCTACTAGTCTTAGGTTTATAGCAAGCTTATTAGGATAACCTTAAATTAAGCAAACTCCATCTTGCCTGTTGATTGCTAAAGTGATCTAATGGATGTCATCAAGCCCAAGAGTCTATAAATACTCAGTCATTCCTCCTCATTAGGGGACCTTTTTCCAAATTCCTAAGATCAGAGAAAGGGTGTTCCACTAAGAGTTCTCTGCTATTAAAGATCAAACAAGAGATCAGGCAAAGAATGATCGCCATTGCCCAAGAACTACAAGGTTAACACTTGAGGTCCCCTTAGCTCCCTTGTCTGTCACTTATGCATTGGAGACACTTAAAATTGCTTTTTCCTCCTCACTGCCTCTCTTTTCCCAACCATCCCATCACGTGTCATCTCTAAATTCATGTGCAATGCGACACCTACATGATACAAATGTAACCACTCCTATCAAAACCCCCCATCTACATATTGGAATAATAGTACTGAATTTGTATGTATTTTTAGATATTAGCTTGAAAAAGTTTGCTCTATGACAATTTTTCCCAATAAGAACTATAACAACTAAAGATATTGAGGAATTAGTTAAGATGGGATTCAATCCGATAATGCATTAGTTTAATTCCTCCAAGATCTTGTTTAGTATTGATAAAAATGGTTGATATCTACTAATGTCTAGACTACAAATTTCTAATCTCTATATCATGTCATTGCAATGATTTTTTCTAATATGTAACCCACATCTAGTTGGTGGAAATGTTTAATGTGTCTAATTTCTATAGTAAACTATCCTATGAAGTTATAAAGATTGAATATTCAATCCTATGAGAAGCCACTTTCTTTATTATTTCAAAAAATAAGCATGTTTAGACTACTCATGACAAAGACACCACCTCAACCTCATGTTACTCCTTTAGCTAAATTGCAATAGGTAGAGCTTGAGTTAATACCAGCATATCTACACTCAAGGAGATTCAAATGACCAAATAATAGATGTTCATCAAAGTTTCTATTCTTGTAAACTTATGTCCTAGATATATATTATAATTACCATATTTGCATCATTCATGTAGCAAGGGAAAACTAGTCTTTCCATTATTAGATTAGGGTTACAAACCCTAATCTTCTATGTAATTAAGCATATATGACCACAATTATACAATTGTTCAATTCCTTCACCAAATTGATAATGGAATGGGGTATTACAATTGCTATTTTTTTTTATATTTTGATGTTATTGAATAGCAAGTATGTATGAAAATGAAGCTTCCCTTCATGGATCAACATAATAGATTGAAGCAATTGACTGTTATTGACATACATACAATTCTAGTAATGTATAATGAATATTTACAATCTAAAATGAAAGGTTGTAAATCTTTTAACTATACAGTTATCAGCCTTTGTTATTGGGAATGGTTTATACCAAACAAAATCTAATAGATTCAATCCATCCCTTTGCTGCTTAATTTTTATCCTAGTTGATAATATAATAAACGCTTCTTACCTTAAACATGTTATTTAAAGTTTGGTTGATGTAAACATTATTGAAGATATTGGATTGATTATGTTACATGCACACCTTATGACCCACCACATACAATTGCAATGATTTATCAAATGATATGCACTTTAAAATATCACAAAGGAAAAAAGAAAATTTCTTGTTTCCTTTTGGCTTTATAGGTGGACTATTGTTACCTTGCACATTGCATCATGTTCTTGTTGCATGCTTTATCCATGCATACCCATTGCCCTACTATCTAGTCTTATCAATTAAACTTTTATCAACATCGTCAGTATTAGGAGACTTGTTCACAATGATGATGTGAAATTTATTTAACAATTGAGATTGAATAAATGTGCATTTTTCAAACTATGTGAAAAGTTAGAGTATAGAAGGATTAAAGGCAAGTAGGAATCTCCTTGTAGATGTGCAAGTTGCAATGTTCTTGCATATACTTGCTCACCATGCTAAGAATAGAGTCATTAAGAATAACATTAAGAGGTCTAAAGTAATATATAGTTGATATATCCATAATGTATTGAATGCTATGTTACGACTAAGCAATCAACTATTCAAGAAGCCTCAACATACTCTCGAGAACTCGAATGATGATCAATGGAAATTTTTCAAGATAAAAGACATAATACCAATTATAATAATATAGAATTTTCCATCATTCTGATAATCGGCATGCTAAGTTTTACAAACATTTGTTTGTATGTAGAATTGTTTATGCTTCATTAAGTCTCCAAAATTTTAGATTTGTCTTTGGCATCCCTCAAATAATACATAACCAATTTTCTACCCTTCATACAAGATACTACTATCTAGTTGATGGAGATTATCCCAATTATAAGGGATTCTTTGCACCATTTAGGAGTCAAAGGTATCATCTAAATGAATAGCATCAAGATCTTGAGAAGAATTATTTAATTTGAGATATGCATCTTCTAGAAATGTGATTGAAAGGTGCTTTGGATTGCTTAAGATAAGATGAAGTATTCCTAGGAGTCCATTGTTTTATCAAGCCAAAATCCACAATTGAATCATACTAGCTTGATATTTGCTCCATAACTTGATTAGGATAGAAATGATCTCCCCCTCAAGAATAATGTAGATGACATAGAGGAAAACATTGTGGACAATGAAGATGATTTCATCATGACTTTGGAAAATAATGATGCATGGTCTAATTGGAGGCTACAGTTAACAATTAAATGTTCAATGATTAGAATAGATTAAGATGTAGTCATAATTCAATTTTACCGTTTGTTGTTGTAATATGAGTTGCAATTGTTGTAACTTGATCTTATGTTACTCTTTGTTTTACAAAGATGTAATGTAGAGAAAAACTAATGGTATTTTGTTATGGATGTACAATGATGTCATAATTTTACCATGTTATTTGAATGATGTGTTATTCTTATAATTGGCATGTTTTATGCCTTGTTTGTATGTCAAATTATTCTCTCCTATAGAGCAACCTACATGGAAGAGGTACAATCTATGCAAATAGATTCTAAGCCTATCAAACAGAGTAAGAGAAAGTAGACAATAATCAAGGACGATGCACTAGTTGCATTATGGTGGTGTTACACAATAACAAGATCCACAACACTAATACTAGATTTTGAAGTGTTTATCCCTTTTTGGAGGAATTGTTCATGATCTATCCAAAAGACCGTACCACAACTCAAGGTGCATAAACAGTTGAGGATATCATCGAGGAGACAAATATAGAGAAAACTCCACTTCAAAACTTAAAAGATGAGATAACATTGAGAGATGAAGTAGATGGACCATCTATTCATCAAAGTTCAACTTGATACATTACAAAAAAGGAGGAGAATCATGCATGGAGATGGAGCTATGTGAGACTTGTCATCCACCATGGAGCATTTTAAAACTAGAATGCAAGAAATGAGGCTACTATACAAACTATTATGGAGCATTTGACCACTGATCAGGTAAGAGTGGATGTAAAGGAGTTGACCACGTTTCTTTCCACCATTGAAGGTCTATCTAAAAGAGAAATATATCAAGCTTTGTCAAGTTTCCCAAGAGGCTAGAAAATCTAACTGTATTCTACAAGATTCAACCTAATCATCATTTAACTTATGTAACAATGCTTTTGGAAGACATGTGAAGCTTGAAGTAATGCTCTACAACTTTTGAAGGAGATTGATTTTGAACAAATGCTCAATGTTCATGAGCAACTGCTCAAGCTTTATTTTGTCACTGAAGAAGCATATGGAAGCCTTCACCAAAAAAAAAGAAAAAATGATGTTTATGTTCAATGTATATCAATATTAGCACTTGGAAGCTTTTGAAGCACTCTGAATTTCTTATGAAATGAAAGGAAAAGAAATCAGCTACTAGTTTCAGTTTCTGTATTTTAGCTTATTTTGCTATTTATCTATTTTGACAAGGTGTATTCTAGATCTCTTGATAAACTACAAGGAAAATATGACTTGCCGCTGTGGCTTGTGTATATTAACTGAACTTGTTTAGGTGTCTTATTGGATTCGTCGATGAATTAACAATTTACCTGCTGCTAGGTTGCTGTAGAGCAGGTTGTCTAATTGCTGCTATGTGATTAACAATATATTTGGGAAATATGTTTATAAATTATAACTATTTTAATTTTGCAGTTTAATTTGCTTAAATAAGTGGATCCTGCTTTCTTGCAATTGAAAATGTCTACCATTTGGTGAAAAAGTAATGATAATATTTTGAGTAAGGAGAATGGGAGCTTCGAAACCTAATATGATACTCCCTGTAGTGTTTGATTAATGATAATTGTGTAGAACAAAGCAGCTAGGAAAGAATTCAAGAAGGTATCAATAGAGTAGCCCTTGAGGCACACCACATCCTCACACGAAGTTCAACAAATACAGCAAGTCACATTTTAAGAATGTCCAAAATTGGGCTCAAAAGTTGCTGTGACTTTTGCACGTGCTATTCTTTTCGACGAGCTTGGTAGAGTCACTAGTGTTTTCGTATTTTTCCCGTGGTATCCTTTTTGTGTGATTATCGCTTGGATGATGGGACTACCAATGGACTCAAATTTTCATCTGTTTGAGACAGCAGTCCTTGTCTTAACTATTCTAATTGTTGGCTTCTTGATGCAAGTTTGTATAAATTGCTTCCGAATCATTTGTCCTAAACTAGCTAATTTCTCTCTTGTTTCCCCTTGGAGGATCGTAAATGAGGCACTATATACTCATTACAACTTTTTAACTTTGGCTTAAGTAATGAATATTCTTGTATTTGTACAAAATACCATAGACTGTATTCACCAATGCGATGTTCTTACATCTATAGGACGAAACATCAAATTATTTGAAAGGATTGATGCTCATCCTTTGTTATCTGATAGTGCAAGTTTCTTGCTACATATAGTTGTAGCAAGGGGTCAATCAATGAATCTTCATTTAGCTTTCTTCTTTTCAAAATCGTATCATTTCAATAAATAAAGTGCTGTGAAGGAATCTAAATCATTGCAGATAGGATGAAAATTAATTAACGAACTTTATTTGCGTATTGAAGTTTGAGTAAAAGCTTGAAGGAGCTTTCAATTTAGGATAGTTATCTTTGAGCCTTCGTGTTGTAAATATTTCCTCAAAGGAATGTACCTTTGTTTATCCATTGAATCACACCAAGCAGGCTGATTTTTGCAATTTGTTTAGCTTCTGCTTCTACCAAATGTACCAAAGATGAATCATACTAGATATAGGATGTACAGATACTTTTCTTTTTATACTGGTTTTCTATTTTCCCCCCTTTTTCCCTTTATGTTCATTGATTATCCCCTTTGAACTTTTGAAATTACACCGACATCTACAATTTTATTAATTGTTTACATAAGTCTCTCAACATGCTTTACTAGGCATTCACACATTTGTGAAATCGGTTAGGGTTTTTTTTTTTGTTTCTTTTTTGCGAAACTTATTTTGAATCTAATACTGCACAATAGGGGTATCGGTTATCAATTAAAATTTTAAAAAAAAATGGAGGTGTTGATGTTTCAAAAGTTTCCAAGTGACCTGCATAATTTATCCATTCTAAAATAGCAACACTATATAAATTATTGCCTTAGGTGTATGTTACACACTTCGATAATTTTCTCAAGTGTTGCATCTTCCAAATGGATTACTTTCTCAAGTGTAAGTTGCATACTTGAGAAGAGGCTATGGATGCCTTTAGCTAGGAACTTCTCGTGTAAATCCATAATTCGTGAGAGATATATGCGTCAGGAACAAATTCTTAGCTGAACACCAAAAAAGTAGCTCCAATAACTGACAAGCAATTAAAATTACAAAAGTTTTTGAGAAACATAAAAGCCCCTCATAAAAGAGGAAAAAAAGTCTTTGATTAAGAGAACATAATTCATAAAATATATTTTTCCTTATCTTGAGTGGTAGTTTTGCAATAATCATAGGACTGTTATTTTTTTTTTATGAGACTCTTATTACTTTGTTATAAAGTATTGTTAGCTTAACTAGTAATTAACTATGTAAGTCCATTTGCAACTTGCAGAACATTTCCATGATTCAATCATTAGTTTCCCATCTATCGTCTATAAGATGGCACTACTAAAGCAATGAACTCGGAAATATATATTAATGCAATCACAAGTGGTACGCCATTTCCATGCGGAGCCTATCCTACATATATTTATACTTTATTAGTATGTCATAATTAGACAAGGGAAAGGGCCAGTTCGAGTCTGCGAACCGGCCCAAACCAGTTTGATCAGTTCAGGCCCTTAAATCGACTCGATAAGGAAAGTGGTTCGACGAGTAGGAACCGCCCAAGCTAGCGGTAAGAAGGCCGGGTTGTGTTATCAGCAAGTTCTAAACCAGTCGTCAACCTACCAATCCGGTTTACTGGTTCACATCCACTTGAACCGATGGGTTAGGTCTGCTATGTATAGCCATTAAAGAAAAAAATTGAAGGTTGACAACATGTGTCAACAAAGGAAGAAAAGGAAGAAAAAAAAGTCAAAAGAAGTAGGAACATGGAAACAATAGTAATCATTGAAGGTAATTTCAAATGCCACAACTCTACAACCTTAGGGAAGAAAAACAAAGAAAAAGATAAGATAGTCGAAGAGAAATGCAGAAAGACAATGGAAAAAGACAGTTGGTAAGATAAAAACAATCAAATTTGCACTCAAACATTTTAAAAGCATAGAGCGCATTTTGAAAAAAATATTTGCGTAGGTTTATAAGATTGTAGGCAGTAAAAAATAAGTTTAAGTTGTTGGTATAGGTGCAATGTGCAGGTATTCAAATTTTCAAATTAGAACATTACAAAAGAGTAGAAGAAATTAAACAAAATGTTAGATGTTGTATAAATTCCTAGTGCAATTTCATGAGTAGAATTATCCATGCAAAAAACTTGCACTCACTCTTGTTTTCTGTTCTCATCTTCCATTCTCTATGCTCTCATCTTCTATTCTTTATGCTCCCATCTTTTACACTATTAATACCTTGCGAATGATTTATATTATATTTCTTGTCAATTGTTAAATATATTTTGTCCCATCATCTACCCATATCGGTATTTTATAATTATCCTAATATTAAAAAATGGCAAGTTATTTTCGCAATTTAGGTTCTTCTAAGAGGGATCATTCTAGTAAATGTGATAACGGGAAATCTATACAAGAGGTACCCAAACAATATTTTGAAGTGGATAATTATGATATCTACGACTTTACGAATGAACGCCTAAAGAACTTGATGATGCTAACCCCTGGCTTTCATCAAAGGCCTTCTAGTGGACAAAGTGAATCACTACCATGATAAGGTAATGAGGAGGAAGCAGAAGAACAAGGAGAAGACGATGCACAAGAAGTGCTGGAAGAAGAAATTCCAAGCCATTTATGTAGCCCATCCGGCTTTATAAGTAAGCTACCAACACTACATAAATCATAAATTTTTACTAAACATTTTTGTAAAATCATAAGAGAAGATGGCAACAACCATACTTATTGCAACTACTGCCAATCAAGTTATGCATAGAAAAAGAGAATGGGGTATGGCACCCTTAATAGGCACATGCTAGCGAAGCACCTCATGGAGTTGGCATAGATAAATCGCAGCAACAAATTTTGCAGTTAATAGGATCACAAGAAGGAGTTCTATTTCATTATTCTACTGATAGGCAACAAATTCTACTTGTAGAATACTTAGCAAAGTGTAACATGTCATGGAGTCACACAGCTTCCCTACACCAGTTAGAGTACGAGCAAGAAGTGTTGAATCCAAGATCATAGACTTATGACTTAAAAACCATACAAAAAACCACTGTTAAACTGTATCATAATGGCAAGCGTAAATTAGTTGCTCTTTTCATTTCTCTTGAGACACATGTTTCCATTTGCGCCAATATATTGACCAATACATGGCAAGAAGATTCATATATAGAAGTCACATGCCACTAGATAGACGATGTGTGGTAGGTATAAAAAAGACTAATAACTGTAAGGGTTTTCAACAATCGTCATACGGCGTAAAATATTTTCCATATTATAAGTATTATTTTAGATGAATATGACTTGAAAAAAAATATTTTTTCAATTGGTTTTAACAACACAACCGTTAACACAACATCCATTAATGAACTTCAAACTTTATATCAACCCATGTTAGATAGGACATTTTTCCACATTTGATGTACCTGCCACATTCTAAATCTTTGCGTTAAGGATGGTATGAACCGTTTAGATTTTAAAATATCCCCAATAAGATAACTAGTATGTTTTTTAATTAACAATCCTTCCATAAATAAAACATGGTAAAGATTTTGTATTGAAAATGGAATGCAACCAAAAAAAATTAGAAAAGATGTTAAGCATGGATGGAATTCCACATATCAACTTTTTCAAAGTACAATTGCTTATAAAGATACATTATATTCTTTTGCTACCATGAATGTCCCAAACATTCCACTACACCCCAGTGATTATGATGTATACAGTAAAATGTTGAATATTTTAAGAGTTTTTCATTACTGTATTCGGATATTTTCGCAAGTATACCAAGTTAGTGTTCATTTTTTCCTTATGAATGTAGTGAATATACTGTCGGTGCTGCTTGAGGCTTGATTCAACCTTTATCTATAGGCGGCTATAAATGATATGGCTGCAAAATAGTTGTAGTATTATAGACAAATTCTAGCAATTTAGCTAGTTGCTTTTATTTTAGATCTATAGTGTAAAAAAGACATGTTATTAGAATATCTTAATATATATTATTCCCCTATTGATGCATTCTCTAATACAAAAGGCACTTATGCCATTACTGTTATACAAGAACTACACTAAATAGTTTAGGTAATAGAAGAATTATATTCTAACTTTTGTACTACATTCCATGGTCAAGTGTCTCGAACTCCCTCATCATCCCTCAGCTCACATGGTACCACGCATGATCACACCCTCATTGTGCAACGAATGATGTTGCAAAAGTTGAAGTGGCACCATTTTGAATCAACCGAGTATACTAAACTTGATGATTACTTCAATACACACTTCAAATTTAGTGACAATAGTATCATGGATTTCAACATCCTCAACTGGTGGAGGAGGCACAAGAAGATGCATCTAATACTCTCTCAAATGGCTCGCTAGGTTTTGGTTGCTCCCGCATCAACCGTAGCTATTGAACAGGCATTCAACATAGCGGGCCTTATCTTGTCCTAACGATGATCAAGACTATAACCCTTCAATGTTGAGGCGTTAACTTATGTGGGGATTGGTTGAAGGCAAGGAGTCGCACACAAAAGTCGTACGGGACATCCAGTGAAGAAGATGAATGCTTCAGCAACTTCGCCCCATCATGTGGAAGCTTCACTAGTTCGAATCCTAATATCGGATAAGCAAAATAATTTTGTAAGCATAGTAATATTACCTTATTTACTTTTTGCACTAGGTTAGACATATTTTGTAAGAGGAGTAATACTCCCTTATTTATTTCTGTTATTTACTTACAAAATCTTATTATAGTGTACAAGATGTAAAGCTAAATATCTCCCTCTTTTTTTGTAATCCCAGCAACCCCCCCCCCCCCCCCCCCCCCCCCCCCCCCCCCCGCGCCTTGTGGTTGTATGTACTAGATATTGCCACTAATTAATTCCAAAATATCATATATTGCCTCAAGAAATGGTAAATTAAATTTCAACGTTTATAAATTTAAGGGAAAAAAAAAAACCAAACCATCTTAAAAAATACACAAGGATAAATGCCAAATAATCTTAAAGAATATGAAAAATATGTAATAAAAAATGTGGACAAAAAAAAAACTCATAGGACCAGTTTATAACCGAACCGGCCTATAAACCATCAGGTCAAAGGAACTGAATCGACCCTCCCACCCCCTTAAGGCCAGTTCCAATTCCCCCTCCGGCTAGCCCTTGACCTAGTAGTTCCAATCCGATTCCGAACCAGCCCCATGTCTAGTCACAATGCTCTGTAGTGCTAGCAATAAATAACTGATTAAGAGGTGAATTTACTCCATCCAAATGCCATAAAAAAATATAACATGTAAAAATAGTTCACCTATAATAACAGTTCATATATGTGATAAAGTGGTTAATCTACTCCATGCAAATGCCATAAAAAAAAAGTAAAAGATAATAAAAAAAGGCAATGGAAAAGGTTAGATTACAAAGCAGTATGAGACAACAACTACACCTTTCCAGCTTAATTGTCCTATACATTTGAGAAGCATAAATATTTCTTGCAATAATGATATCACGCTAGGCATTTATATTCCACCATTTACATATTCTTTCCACTATATAAATACAACATGTGACCATTATAATAATAATAACCCTATCGCACAACAAATTCTTTACAACATCCTTTCCTTACACCCTAAGTGTTTATTCATTGAGCAAAATCCTGTTTCCCTTTCTTATGAAAGATGTAACTCATGCTCAAGTCTCATGTTTCTTTCCTTATGCTTCTCCAATTTGCACTCTAACTTCTCTATTCATCCAAAAATCCTTTTTCCACACTCTAGTCCATAATCATATGTTGGAGGATCTATCTATTGAAAGAAATTGCAAGTATCTCCCAAAATTGCTAAGTTTACTCCTTACTGAAAGAAAAATCAAAATGAAAACATGCATTAAGAGTATACCTATACCCGGTAATTTGGACATCTACAAAATCATCTTCCAAAGGAAACCACTAGACATGATCATCAACTGCAAAATAAATAGAGAAATTATTTATTTTCATGGAAACTACAATGAGGAGACCAATCAAATGTATAATTAGGTGGAGATAAAGAAGTAATGCAAGTTTATACTAATTTAAATCTTATTTCAAATCTTAAAGAAAATTATGTAATAAACTCCATTAATCTATGATCTCCATTCTAATTTTCCCATTCAACCCTGTTATTCATATCCTCAGTTCAAAGTACCATTTAGTGCATTTATAATATTGATTGATAAAGGGTGACCTTGCTTATGGCTAAGTAAACTTAATTATTATAAGTTACAAACATATGTAGAATGCTATGCACACAATTTATGTAATAGGCTTGCCAAACCAAATCCCATATATTAAACACAAGGATGACTCTATAAATAACTCAAGTAATGGATATACACAAATATGTATAGAATTCTCACAAACTAAAAAGAATTATGTCCTTAAGAAGCACAAGACAAGTACCCCCACTAACTTTGTTGATGTAATCCCACTGCCAATTCGTATTCCACCTATGATAGTATGTAAATTAATTGCAAAACCATGCTTGCATTTACTACATTATAGGCCAAGTGATATTTTATGAAATTTAAGATCCCAACTGTGAATCTTAAAGTAAGAGATAGCTCCAATTTATCCTATTTAATCTCAACGAAGATTCCTCCTTCATCTTAACCAAATTCACCACTTTTATAATATATGTTAGAATCATAAGTATTGCATTAGTTGGATAATTAGAATATTTTACAATCCTTTAACTAGAAGTAAAGTAAATTTAAGCTAATCTATACAATAGTTCAAGTAAAATGAGAAGAAATTAGTTTAGTATACAAATTATTGTTAATAAAGGCTAGCTTACCAAATGAGTAAAAAGTTATAACCCTTTAAAGTTAGAATAGCAAATTACATCGATTTCAGTTTTTTTCTAACTTTGAAAGTTAATAACTTTTTACTCGTTTGGAGTTACTAAGCCCATAAATATCAAAAAAGACTGAATTGAGTGTACTATAGTTAGGACCAAATTGCAATGTCGTTTGGTATTTTTATAAGGGTCAAATTTCTATGTTTCCATGTATCGAAGCATAAAAAGAAGAAGAAGAAGAAGAAGAAGAAGAGTTTCCCGAAGGCGAGAACGACATCTGCACCTTTAGTTTCATAAATTTTGGGGAAAAAAAGAAGTTATAAACCAAGTTTATGCCTTCAAAACCTATTTTTTGGAATAATTTTTGCAAGTATAATATTTGCAAAAAAAGTTTAAAAAGTGCAATATTTACAAGTGTTTCCCTAAAGACATTGCACCTATTTAACCATATCCACACAACATTTTTACAAAGTGGTCGCATAAACATATGCTTCTCAAGTAAAAACGATTAGAAAAGGAAATTGCATAGAGAACAATCATTCATGCAATCGATACTAAAAAAAAAAAAATCTAAAATGGTTTATCTTTCCAATTAATTAAATAGACAAAAAGAAATAAACTTTAAGTTCAAACCACCTAACTAATACACTTAACATTCTAAACATTCCATAGTAAGCATAGACCAAAAAGATAAATGCATACCTAGTGTGAAACTTGTGAGAGAGAAGAGTGACAATAAGGAGATCAAGATTGATTCTTTTGCCTAAAAGATAGTCAAGTTGTCATAGGCTTCAAATGCTAATTTGGAAATTTTTAATTAGCGGACTAGGTTTTTTAATTGGGGAGCCCGATTGGGGTTTTTTTTTACCTATTGATGTTTTTTAACTACATTTAGCTATTATAATATATAATTACATAATGGGTATTTTAGCACTTTTCATGTTTTATTCCTGAACTAATTCTAGCAAGTGAATGTCATATTAATAACTCCATTACATCCAAGTGATCACAGTAATAACCATTCATGACTTATTATAGCTTTATTCTAATTCCCAGTAATAACTATTCCATTGTAGCCTTATTCTATTCAATGAAGTGAACGAGCAATTAGTACAACAAAATCAATTTCTTACCACCATACTTTAGTCAATAGCGACATTTATTCATAGTCTTTTCATTCCCATTTACCAATTTTTTTATTATATATTGTAAACACTCCATTTTTGCTCCTAATAATTAATAATGGTCAATTTTTAATTTTTTCATTTTTTATAATTTTTCTTATAATTTAGCAAAAAAGGGAAAAATATTCAAAAAAATAAAATAAATAGGGAAATGTATATCAATTTTGGAAAATAATTGTAGAAATAATAAGAAAAGGAGTTAAATAATTTTTACAAATTTTTAGAATTTCAAAATAATATAAAAATAATAAAAATTGCATCGCATATATACAATTTGCGTAAATTAAAAAAACTGAGAAGTGAGCTGGCCCAGTTGGTTTAAACCATGGCCCAAGGTGCGGAGGAAGGGGCTCGGTCAGGCATTCGAAATGCGGGGGAAGCAAATCCGC
Source organism: Laguncularia racemosa (assembly GCA_037954665.1). Classification (NCBI taxonomy): domain Eukaryota; kingdom Viridiplantae; phylum Streptophyta; class Magnoliopsida; order Myrtales; family Combretaceae; genus Laguncularia; species Laguncularia racemosa. The sequence goes on from JBBMOL010000004.1 coordinate 6,610,823, forward strand.
ATTTTGCCTGTTTTTCTTTTTGCCTGGGACACCCGTTAACTATTGATTGGACAGAAGGAACGCACACGTCGAGCACGTGATCGTCTCCTACCTTCGTCCGAGATCATTGCCGATAAGGAAAAAATTCGAATCTAGTCATTTTCATGTGATCTTTTGCACAAATCCACCAAATTTTTAACTAAAATAAGATAAAAATCATCCAATTGGAATCAAATCACAATAAATTGGAAGATTTACACAAATCGAAGATGGGTTTTTAACTAAAAATCCGATTCATCCCAATCAGAGGAAATCCAAGCTTATCCCACTCGATTTCCGACACCTATAAATAGAACACGAGATGAGGAAGCCAGGGCACGAATCGGAAGAGAGAAAGGGGAGGAAATAGGAGAGATTGGAGCCGCCGAAGTTCATGAGCCACGACCACCGACCACCGCCGCCTCAAAACACCACTTGGAGAGGTTTTCGACAAAAGACACCACTGTCCTCAGAAGCTTCAGATACACCTCTTGTTCGACGAAAAGAGATGCTAGAATGCTGCTAACGAGGACTTCCAACTACCGTGAACTAACCCGTCGAACCGATCCGACCAGACCCGCGCATCATACCCGGACCCAGGTAAGTCGGATTTTTTGTTTTTTATTATTATTTATTTATTTATTGTGTTTTATTTATTTATTTATTTGTTTATTTGTTCATAGATCGAAAATAGAAAATAGAAAATAGAAAATAAAAATAATATTAGGAAAAATGATAGAATTTAGATTAATTTATTTTTTAATAAAAATATATGAAATAAAAATGTTAAAATAATATTTAAAATAACAAAAAAAAAGAAAATAATAAAATAATTAAAAAATGATGATGAAAAATAAAAAATAATAATATAAAAAAATAAAAATAATAATGATTAAAAGTAGGAATAATAATAGAGGTAGATTAATAATAGGGATATAAAAATAATTTTTATCACTTACAAAAAATCCTTTTCTTCAATAAATCCAAAATTGGTTTTTCCTTAAATTATTGTTTTTCAAAAAAATAAAATAAAATAAAATAATAAAGCTTAGGCTTAGATTTTTTCCCAAAAAAAAATGCTAAAAATGATAAAAACGTAAACCCAAGGTATTTTCATAATTAAAATTAACTAACCCACTAAAGCTTTTTATAAAAGGCTAACTATGGCTTGTTTGATCCTAGCAAGTATGTAGACACCTGTTTAGGAAAACACTAAAAAGAATAAAAAAAATCATTTTCCATATTAGAATAAGTTGTTTTTAATCAATAAGAAAAAATACAACAAAAAACAACAAAAATAAAATAAAACAAAATAAACAACAATAAAAGATGTTAGAATATGGTTTAGATTTCAGAAGAATAAGGTGGTAACTTTAAGGTTTTAATAGGTTAGCCCCCGAGTCCAAAAACTCTAGTTTTCCCTTTCCTCTTTCACAAAAATGAAAAGAGGAAATCTCGTTGACTAGTTGTCCAAATTAAGATTAATTTACTCAATTAGTCCTAATTTAATAATCTTTCCCAACTTTAGTTAGGTGGCAACTCCAAAATAAGATAAAATTCTTAGTTCAAGTTGAGGATTTATATTAGATGAGCATAGGGTCTAGTATAAATCAGATTAGGAATGAAAATGAAAAAATAAAAAATTAGACTCGACAGGATGGCGACTCCACTGAAGACTATCTCTAGTAGGCTAGCCACCTGAATCTTTTGAAATCACCATTTCCAAAGTGTCCCTTGATTGGTATACTACTGATGCTAACTTTTCAGGGATTTAACGAAATTTACGGTTTATTTATTTTTACTACTATTGAGTCTACATGCATATAATTATATGATTAGATACAGTTAAAATCAGGCCGTCTTAGGACCCTAAGACAGGGAACCATTGTGTAGGTTTCGGGCAAAGTGATATGATCACCATTCGGGACTGATTAGACCACCCCACCTAATGCTTCGATATGGCCTGAGATCCATTTCTTCGAGAATGTGGGAGGCCATAGAGCTTGGGGACCTATTAGAACCCACCTATTTGCATACATGAAGTCATTGGCTAACAATTGATTAATGATGTAATGTTTTGTTCCATTCTTGGAGTCAGATACATTTGCCTGTAATAACATCATTTGTATTTTGTAAAAACTTTTTTGTAATTGGAGATTTCTATTGTAATAAATGGCTAGTTCTACAGTCGACCGCCTCCTCCGCAAACTGGATCCAAAGTTGGTACTGGACCATTGGTTTACTCTATACAATCCTGAAGAGCAGACCTTCATCCAACAAAAGATAGGGCCCATGCTTTCACTAATGAAGATGGAAATGAAGTTACCTCTAATATGAGCTATCATCCATCTATAGGAAATCGAGCCCGCAGCTTTCTTCATTGGGCCACATGAGATCACTCCCACTCTGGAAGAATACACCTAACTTCTACAGGCCCCATCACTAACCAGCGAGGTGTATGTGCTAAATCTTAAGGCTAGGCCGGCCTATATTTTCAGTAGACTTCTAGGTATCCGTAAGACAGCAATCAATAAGGCCTTGGCAAACTACAACAGATATTGCATACGGATTGACGAATTAGAAGCCTGGTTCATAGCTTGGGAAGATGATGAGAATAGGAAAGACATATTGTGCGGGGACCCCAAGAGCTACAAACAAAGAAGGGTGAATGCTTTCATCCCGACAGCCTTCTCCACCATACTCTTCTCTACCGAAATCTTTTACATCCACTACTGAGTCACAGAGCTAGTGGCTTAATTCTTGGAAGGGAAATCTTATATCCCGGCACTACTAGCTGAACAGATCCGGAACTTGAACTTTATCAAGAGGAAGGGCCACGAGATCCTCCGCTCAAACATCAACCTCATCCTGATCTGGTTTGTGAGCCACCTCAAATGTTTTACGTTGAACCTAGTCCGGAAATCTTTAGCCCAATAAGTGGACCTTGTGGACTCCTCCATAGAAAAGATAAAGCTACCCGACGACCTTCCTAGCCACAATTGGGTGAAAGTGATTAAGAGTTTCAATGTCATCGACATCCTGTGGACAGCTAGATGGAGTTGCTACAACAAAGTCATCCTAACCTGCAGAAACCTTCAGGTCGTTCCTCTAATCGGTATCAGCGGATGTATAGGTTATCATCCAAGCTCGGTGGTTTGCCAATTCGATACCATCCAAGACATAGTTTATCGACCATCACTAGAAGCAATCACGTTCGAATACCAAAACCCAAGTCTGCTGGTAGTCGAAAAGTTTGCTAAGCTGGCAGAGGTCAAAGCCATATAGGAAGCCCAAATCGAGAGCCCCAACGTAGACCTCGGAGACTTGGATGGCGAAGTGGGCAAGCATCAAGCTACTAGGGATTTCGTGATACACCAGCTATATCAGACAGGAGAAAGGGCATGCTGAGTCCTAGATGTCACCCAACCTGAGCTAAACAAGGTAGGTCTAAAGCTAAGAACCTACTTGCCACAAGTCAGGGCCCGGATGGAGGTATACTTTGAAGTTGTAAACTACAAAAAGGATGTTTGGAAGGGCAGATTTAAAGAGTCTAATCAAAGGAACAAAGCCTTAAAAGCTCAGTTAGAGAAGACCCAAGTTAGAGTCAAAGAGTTAGAAGCTGTCATCAATGGAAAACCGACACCTATACAGTAGAAGAAGAAAAGGACTAGGAAATAAATTAGCATTGTACTTTTACTTTTTCATGTGTCAAGTATCAAACTCCAAGTTTCCAATATTAATAAAAATAAAATTTCAGTATTATATCATTAATCAATTGTTGACCCCTTTATTTTAGCATCCGTATGATACATGCATCATATTTACATACATCAAACTAATGAAAATGTGCGTACCAAGTATCAAAGATAGCTCCCAAACAACCGAACCCTTTAAGGAGCCCAATCCACACTCGCTCAAAGACCAAAATGGCTAACAATGGAAATAACAACGACAACCGCAACAACACCAACGCTGATACCGCCTCGGATCCTAAGATCATATCCCTAGAACAAACAGTCCAATAATGGACTACCTAAGTCCACCTCCTGACTGAAAGTATTAGCCTCCTTCGCACTACCTAACCCACTCAGGAAGAACATTCAGGAGCTAGAAAAGGGAAAGCAATAAAGGGTCAACCTCCAGAATATGAAGAGATCAATTCCCACCTCAACTCGGCATTCGAGTATGAACTAAAAGTTAACTACGGTCTAACCTTGGACGACATAAAGAAGGAGATGGAGGACAAGCAAAAGGAGATGGAAAGAAAACTTTTTCAATAGCTAGCTAATAAGATGAAAACGATAGAGGGGCCTGATGGTTTTGAGAGGGCAGGAATCACTAGCCTGCTAGTATATGGAGAGAAAGTGTACCCAAAGAAGTTCAAGACCTTAGAATTTGAAAAATATGATGGCACTGGATACCCCAAGATGCATACAAGGTTGTATGTACAGAAGATGAGCAAGTATGCCTAATATGACCAACTCATGATCCAGACCTTCCAAGACAGCCTCACAAGCCTTACCCTCGTTTGGTTTGTACACTTAAACTTCAACCAAGTCAATACTTGGGAAAGGCTCACTCAGGCATTCTACGATCAATACAAATTCAACATCGAGGTTGCCCCTTCGATAATGGACTTAGGAAGTCTTTGAAAGAAACACGTTGAGTCTTTTAAGGAATATGCCCAATGCTGAAGAGCTCAAGCTACTAGGGTAACGACCCTAGTTTCTGAAAAGGAGTTAACATTCATCTTTGTCAACACTCTAGATTAGACTTACTTCTCACATCTAGTAGGCTAGATGTCATCTAGCTTTGTAGAAGTAGTGGCAGCAGGGTGCCGAATCGAGAATTCCATCACATCAGGGAGACTCTAGACAACGGACCCTCCTAGAATCGCATCATCGCAAAGGCCCCTAGGGAGTAACAAGGCCAAGGAGTCCACCGTCAGCATGGTTAACTCCGGCAGAGTGGACAAGGTTGAGACCCGCGTGACATTTTAGACCGTGACTGCCCCAATCCAGCAATTGTCGATGAATCACACCCAAGCCACCAAGGTCTTAAGACAATTGCGATCCCGATCCCGCTCAGCCAGCTTTTCGCTGGGCTGCGAGCGGATAATTTGATCAACTTCGAGATCCCAAGTGACCGATACAAGCCTAGAAATTTTGACTCAAGCCTCAAATGTGATTATCATATGGGCCAAGAGGGGCATTCCACAGATAGATGCTAGAGGCTCCGAAACAAGATTCAAGATTTGATTAACGCCCGAATAGTGCAGTTGGACTTTGTTAACACACCAGCACCCAATGTCAACACTAATCCATTGCCCAACCACAAGCTCACCATCAATATGATCACATCCGAAGAGCCGAACTCTAAATAGTCCCCAAAACAGAAAAGAACAACAGTGCAATGAGAAAGTCACCCGCGCCAAGTCTCAAATAAAACCCCTAAATCACAGATCAAGAAGAGATGGTTAGCTGGAGACCCAACAGTCGATACCCTAGGTGAATTACATGGGAAATTTGAGTATCTGGTAAATTACTCTTTCACACCAACCGAGTATAGGCCACGAGTTTGAGAAAGAAGACAACCCACTAAAGGAAAGGGGGGAATTCGTAACATGATTAAATTAGGCCAAAAACCGATAGTTGTAAAGTGCTACGAAGGACAACCTACTGAGGTACAGATTCCAAAAAAGAGATGTATGCAATGTCCCAATACCCTCAGAAAAGTATAAGGCGGCACCATTTGACTATCAGGCTCTTAATCAAGAAAGGCCCCCTATCATAGGAGGAATCACCCATTATGGGAGAAATTATGACCCTAAATACAAGATCTTAACCAAAGAGCCCAATACTAAAATAGAGAGAGAGGAAGAAGAGGGGCTCTCTGTATTCACTAAAATGGTCAAAGCAAGTGAATACAAAATTATAGAATAGTTCAACAAGGTTCCAGCCCAGATATCACTTATGGGCCTCCTCACAACATATGAGCCTCATAGGGAAGCACTCTTCAAAGCACTCAAACATATTAAGGTACTAGAGGGCATCGCAACAGAGAAATTGAGCCATGTAGTAGATTTAATCTTCATCATGGATTAGATATCTTTCTCTCCCGAAGAGCTGGGGGAAGACGGAGACCAACATATGAAACCACTGTTTATAGTGGTGAAATGCAACGATACAATCATCTCCAGAGTACTTATTGACAATAGATCTTCTCTCAACGTATGCCCTTTAGCCACCCTTGAACTGCTAGGAGTCAATCCAAGAAACATCAAGCCAAGCCCAACAGTGGTTAGGGCCTTCTATGGGTCCAAGAGAGAAATAGTGGGGGAAATCAACTTGCTAGTGGAGATTAGTCCACAGATATTCCACATCTCCTTCCAAGTCCTTGATATTCTAAGGTCTTTCAATCTACTATTGGGAAGGCCATAGATACACATTGCCGAAGCCAAACCATCAAGTCTACATCAGAAGGTCAAGTTCATAGCAAATGGATAGATCATCACCGTACTGGGAGAGCAAGACTATGCCATCGATAAAGAAACTACCATACCCTATATCGGGGAAGACAGTTCTGAAGAGTTTGGTCTCCAAATATTCAATGAGGTGAGTGTGGTAACCAGCAGGGAGGGCCATCAGTTCAAGGAAGGACAACAATGGACATTTGGGCTAAGGTATGTTCCTACCTCCCAAGAAAAGGCACAAGCAAGAGGTATCAGGGGTAGAAAGAAAGAGAGGCCAAGTGATACTTAGATGCGTTTTTCACCCCTCCAGCAATCATTCAAGCAAGCAACTACCATTCAAGAGCCAAGGATAAGCAAAACTGATGTCAGTAATGAAGGCCTAACCTCTCGCACGCCCGAGTAACATCCAGCTCTTAACAATTAGTTTTGTTATTCTATTAATAGCACTAGGTCAGCTTAATGATAGGGAACAATTATTAAATAAATTTCTATTGTGATTATTTTTCAGACTTAATAAATTACAATTCATTCCTTTTTTGCTTATATATGCGTGCTCTCGTTTCACTTTACCCACGGATTCCCTACCGTCGAACGTCAAGGACATTTTACACAGGTAAGTAATAAAAACACCGATATCGTTTCCAACACTGTTGGGTTAACTGTTGGAGGCGATGTCCTTGACCACGAAATAATATGAGAAAATTGGAAAAAACATGAACAAAGTGGGATTTCAATTGACAAGCCAGTGGAGACACGAAATTTAGGAAGCATTGAGAAACCTAAAAACCTCTAAATTGGGGCCAATTTGAGTGCCGAGCAAAAGCATAAGATAGTCGAGCTATTAACTGAATATGAAACTGTATTCGCCTAGTTATATAGCGACATGCCAGGACTAGACCAGTCAATAGTAGTTCACAAGCTTTCTACAAGGAAAGATGTCAAACTTAAAAAATAGAAATTGAGAAGATTTAGGCTTGACATCTTACTAAAGATTAAAGAGGAAGTCAAAAAACTACTTGAAGTGGGATTCATTGAGGTGTCTAACTATCCAGAATGGGTAGCGAATATAGTCCTCATTCTAAAAAAGAATGGGAAAGTAAGTGTATGTGTAGACTTCCGAGATTTAAACCAAGCTACACCAAAAGACAACTTCCATCTACCTCACATTGATGTCCTGGTAGACAACACCGTAGGAAACCATCTCTTCTCATTTATGGACGGTTTCTCTGGGTATAATCAGATAAAAATGGCTGAAGAAGATAAAACTAAAATGACTTTTATCACAACATAGGGAACTTTATATTACAAAGTCATGCCCTTTGGTTTGAAAAACACCGAGGCAACGTATCAGAGGGCCATGGTCTCGATACTTCATGACATAATGCATCGAGAAGTTGAAGTATACGTCGACGATATGATAGCTAAGTCTAAAGAAGAAGAAAGCCATGTAGCTATCCTGGAGAAACTATTCAAGTGGCCAAGAAAGTTCCAACTCAAACTAAACCATGAAAAGTGCACTTTTTGGGTCACAACAGGCAAGTTGTTAGGGTTTGTCACCAGCCGAGAAGGCATTAAAATCGACCCTGACAAAGTAAAGGCCATACTGGAACTACCCTCTCTACGTACTATCAAAGAGGTGAGAGGTTTGCTGGGAAGGTTGAATTATATAACCCATTTCATCTCATAACTCACAGACAAATGCCACCCACTATTCCGTCTGCTAAAAAAGAATGCTACAGTAGAATGGGACGATGAATGTGAAGAAGCATTCAGGAAAATCAAAGACTATCTCATAAATCCCCCAATCTTAATAGTTCCAAAACAAGGGAAACCCTTATTCTTATACCTCACGATACTCCCTGAATCCATGGGGTGCGTGCCGGGACAGAAAGATGAAGAGGGAAGAGAACATTCAATATATTATCTAAGCAAGAAATTCACAGATGGGGAACAAAGGTACTCCAAAATAGAGAGGACCTGCTATGCTTTGATTTAGGTCATGCACCGATTAAGGCAATACACCCTTTACTATCACATTAAGTTGCTAACAAGACATAATCCTCTGAAGTACTTGGCAGAGAAGCCCGTTTTGTTAGAGAGAATCTCTAAATGGCAAATGCTCTTATCAGAATTTAATATCACATATATAAATCGAAATTTGATAAAAGGGCAATCTTTAGTCAATCAATTGGTAGAACACCCAATTCACGAAGATCTCCAAAAATTACTAGCCCAATTCCTTGATGAAAATATATTAACAACAGAGGGCGAACCAGTAGAAGACTGTAGGACATAACAAAGCTCTAAATGGAAGATGTTCTTTAGCAGAGCTGCCAATGTATTTGGTTGTAGGATCAGGGCAGTGTTGATATCACCAAAAGGAACACAATTCCCTTTAGCAACAAGACTCACATTTTCAAATACTAATAATATCGTGGAATATGAGGCATGCATCCTCGGCCTCAAAATGGCTTGCCACATGGAAATCCATGAATTAGAAGTGTACGGAAATTTTTCACTCATCATATTACAGACAAGAGGGGAATACAAAACTAAAGACCCCAAATTGGTACCATACCATCAACATTTGACAAAGCTAATCGATGAATTCAAAGCAATCACCTTCACATATATCCTGAGAACTCAGAATCAGTTTACAGATGTACTTGCTACACTAGTATCTATAATTCAGATAACAGGGAGAGTCGAAGTCCAACCATTAAAAATAGAAATCAAAAATTGGCCCGCTTACTATTTGGTAATCAAAAAAGAACAAGATGGTAAGCCCCGGTATTATGATATCAAAAATATTCTTCAAGAAAGCAAATACCCTAAAATGGCTAGCAAAAATGACCAAAAAACACTTAGAAGGTTAGCAAGTCATTTCTTATTAAATGGGCTTATGCTTTATAAAAGATCACCTGATACCACCTTGTTAAGATGTATAGATAGAAATGAAGCATGTGAACTGATGAAAGAAGTGCATGAAGGAGTATGTGGAACTCACATGAATGGCTACATTTTGGCCCGAAAAATCATGAGGATAGGCTACTATTGACTAACCATGGAATCAAATTGTATCAAATATGTCAAGCACTATCACTTGTGTCAAGTTTATGCAAACCGAATAAATGCCCTGCCTAAAGAACTTCATTCGTTGTTTGCACCATGGCCTTTCTCCATGTAGGGAATTGACATCATTGGCCCAATCACTCTAACAGTGTCCAACGGCCATAGATTTATACTAGTAGCCATTGATTACTTCACCAAGTGGGTGGAAACTTCATCATGTGCCAGTGTCACAAAAGGGGTAATAGTTTGATTCCTAAAGAGGGACATAATAGCTCGATACAGAGTTCCTAAGTCAATCATCACCGACAATGGTACCAACCTCAACAATAAGTCAATGACAAATTTGTCTCAACAGTTCCATATAAACCATAGAAATTTAACTCCCTACCGACCTCAGATGAATGGGGCAATAGAAGCAACCAATAAGACTATCAAAAGAATCATCGAAAAGATGACAATCACTTACAAAGATTGGCACGAGATGCTGCCATTCGCCCTCATGGCTTACAAAACCTCAATTCGAACATCTATTGGAGTTACCCCATATTCTCTGGTATATGGTACTGAAGCAGTCCTACCAGTTGAAGTCGAAATACCATCCTTCATAATTCTATCAGAAGCGTAGTTAAATGAGTCAGACTGGGTAAAGAAGAGGCTCGATCAATTGAATTTGATCGACGAAAAAAAAACTCACTATGTTATGTCACGGCCAGTGTTACCAACAAAAAATGGCTCGAGCATTCAACAAGAAAATGAGACCTCGATGTTTCAAAGAAGAAAATTTGGTGCTAAAGCAAGTTCTCCCGAATGCTCAAGATTCTAGGGGAAAGTTTACCCCAAATTATGAGGGCCTATACATTGTAAAGAAGGTATTGTCATGAGGTGCTTTGATATTAACTCAAATGGATGGTCCAGAATTGAGAGACCCCATTAATACAAATGCTGTTAAGATGTACTATCCTTAGGCAAGAAAATTGAAATTTTGCCAAGGTTTATGAATGCCAATACTCAGTACAAGTTTCGATGAGTCTAGTTTTCATTTCTTTTACAAGCAAAGTTAATGTCTCTGAATGATCAACGACTCCAACCAATTCTCATTAAAACAAACATTTCTAAACACGTTACCCATCACTTCACTAATAGATAATGAACATTGAAATGACAATGAATCTCAATAGAGTTTGTGACATAATTCTACCTACTTTTGAGCATTAAACGTGGTGCAGTAATAAGATAATACCACAATCACAAGAGCAATGCTCATAAGAAAGTAAGCGCATCAAGGCCCTCAACCTTGTTTTGAAGCAAGAGTAAGTAAAGGAGAAGCAAACCAGTACGCAGGTTCGGTTGTTTGGTTACTACCCACGATTAATTGGTAAGTATCTTAGAGTAAATAACCATCATTCACATATTATAAGACATCTCTTATCAAATCATTTAACCCATTCGCTAGAAGTATTTTCAAAAGTGTTAGGTTAGTCAACCCACAATGGGACACTTTCCTAGATATCCTCTTAGGGTTAACCCATAGGGACACTGATGGGTGTCGAATCCAACAAAAATAAAAACCTACTCCTAGACAATTATATGATTTGCGTATAGTAGTGAGTAGGGTCGAATCCACAGGGATTGGTTAAATATATTTCTATTCGAAGAGAATAAAGAGGAAAAGAAAAATGGGGGGGGGGGGGGGGGTTTGTTTGTGAATCAAAATAGTATTGAAATCAGATAATAAAATTGAATATTGATAAAAGCCTAGCCAAAGGAATCAAGATAGTTTAATTCTAGGAATTGATCATCGATGCAAATGTTTTCTATTCTTTATTCAAGATAAACTGGTTATGGTTATTAACAAGCTCTAACAACCTATCTCTCCTTACTTCCTCGATAATCAAAACAAGCTCTTTGATTATTTCTCTTATCGATTAGACAACCCTAAACAAGCTCTTAGGATTTAATCTATCAATAGCATTAAAAACAAGAGAGACTACCAATTCATGCCAGTAGATTATAAGATAACCTATTTAAACATGATCATACATCTCCATAACATGAATTCGATCATCTATTTCATAATCAAACATGTTATTGTGTCACCGAGACTAGAACTATCAAACAATTACGGATTTGACGTGCTAGTTGACAATATATTAACTTGCTAATTGAGTAGAAGAGCTCTAATTCATACCAATCAACAAAGATAATATTGACAAAACTTCCATAAGATATATGAATATCTAAAAATAAAGAATAGATTAAAGACAAATCAGTTAGATCTCAGAATTCGTGAAGAATTAAACTTCAATGATCCTTTGGCTAGAAAATTTGCTTAGCTACACATGTTCATCATCAAAACGAAAATTAAAAGTGAAAACATGATAAGCCTCTGTTCCCGGTTTCCTTGCTCTGCCTCCTTCCTTCCTTCTTGTCTCCAAGATGATTCAAAAACTCCTCTAGGGTTGGTTCTATTTATATTGTTAAGGGGGTGGCAGAGGGTCTTTAGCTAGCAAGATACGAAAATATCTTTCTTTTTTCAAGTAAATCTCGAGAAGTGAATAATCGTCCGCCTGGCATGCCCTACAACACGATCGTGGGTTAAGTCGTGCCTTCCTCTGTGTATAATTCACATATCATCTTCCGTGTTCAGTGTGTGCCACGGCTTCCACCACGACCAGATCCCAAGTCGTGTCATCCTCTGGTCGATGTTCCACAATTTCTCCTCCTTATTTAGTATATGGCACGGCTTCCATCACAGCTTCCACTACGGTTTCCACCACGGCCTCCACCACGGCTTCCACCACATCCATATCCCAAGCTGTGTCTCTCTCCTTCTCGTGCAGTGTATAGCACGGCTTGCACCACGGCCATATTACAAACTGTGCTTCCTTCTAGACAGATACACGGCCATGTACTTCAACCGTGTATTTTCCTGTTGATTCAAAACCAAGTACACGGCCGTGTACTTCAACTACACGCCCATGTACTTTCTTCCGGCGGTGTAAATCCTTGTCTTTGATCCAAGTTGTAGATGAATTCTCTAATTTACTTGAATTAGCACCCTTGACTCCATTTAACCTGATTTATCACCATAATAGAATTAAGTACCACTTCCTTATGATTTCTATAAAATCAATAATAAATTAACACAATTCATACTATAAAGACTGAGTATAAAATGGCTCTATCAAATTCCCCCACACTTAAAATCTTGCTTGTCCTCAAGCAATTGAATCAAATCAATTGAGAAATCCGTCATAAATTATACAAAAATTTCTTTTCATCATTTCAAACATCTATTCATTTATAATTCATGACTTGTAATTTTAATGTCAACTACTTCAACCAAACTGGTTTCCTGTGATCAAATTACCATGGACAAAATTTAATAGCTAATCTAAACAAAACAAACTTTAATCCTTATGTTTAGCAAAAGAATTTTTATTCCAAAAGTAAATACTTAATCCAATAAGGAAAAATACCCAATTAAACTTCATTGAATATTAGCAAACATATAATCCTTGCAGCATAAAGTAAAAGCATATGGTATCAACTCTTTCCCTAAATTTTCTCCCTTTTTGTTATAAGTCTTGTTTCATTCAATGAATCCTTACATTCATGTTCTTATGGTTTAATCAAGCATCTATTTTGACGGGTTTTTGCTCGCTTCTTTTTCATGAACTTCCGCCTTTTTCGCCCTTATCGTTATAGTGAGTTCATTGAGTCGGCAACATCCCGAGCTCGTCACTCAAGTGACCGGGTTTTGAGATACCCCTACGGACTCTTCCTCACTCTAACATTCAAGTTTGAATACTCTTAACTCAATTACTTGAATCATTGGAGTAATGGCTATGCTTGATTCTTTTTTTTTTTTTTTCACTAAGTGTTATAACAAACAACTTCAAAGAGTATACAGTAACTAATATAACCTAGAAGTAAACTTATTTATTTTTCACTTAGGGACTCGACTTACTCTTAGAATTCCAATTCTAAAGCTAAATACAAGGTAAATTTGTTTCTTAAAGATTTCACTACTTAATTTTAACCAAGTATTCTAATCACAGCAGTGGGTGAGTAAAGCATTTGAATAAGTCAATTTCACATTTTGTAGATGCTTATTACAACATTTAGTACAATCTCCAGATTTCATGATAATTTTGAAAAAAATTAGCTTAAAATTGCTTAAGGACAAACATTCAAAGTATGAGTCAATTCTCTATTCTCTATATTTTATTATCCTCTCCCCCACACTTAGTTTAAACAGTGTCCTCACTGTTTCTAGTTCAGCACAACTAAAGAGGAATTAACAATACAAGGAACATTAGAGGATAAGAGAAAAGGAATACCGGTACTTCCCTGGTATTGGAGTTCTCCCCTTAAGCACTAGAGAGTGTCATCTGATGATATGTATCCTTGCTGCAGCTGATCCAAAAGAAAAAATCAAAACAAAACTAAAATCAAAACAAAACTAAAACAAAACAAAACTAAAAATTGATTTTTTTTTTTTTTTTGACATGGGTTGCCTCCCATGAAGCGCCTTTCTTTAACGTCTTTGGCTAGACGTTCCTGGCTAGATGTTCGGTTAAGGGTTTTGATTCCAAATTTGGTTCCTGTGGTGATGGGTCAATAACATCCGCAACAAAAATAGGAGAGATATCGCTAGGATGTTTCATGGCATCATAAATGTTAAATTTAATCACTTCACCATCAAATTCCATAGTGAGGGTACCATCATTTACATCAATTTTCGTCTTAGATGTCTTAAGGAATGGTCGCCCTAATAATATCAGTGATGAATTATGAGAATTATTATCTTCCATGTCAAGCACATAAAAATCAACAGGAAAAACCAACCCATTAACTTGAACTAAAACATCCTCTAGAACTCCCTCAGGATAAACATTGGACCTGTCAACAAGTTGAACAATAACACCTGTTTCCTTCAAGGGACCAACATTCAAACGTTGATAAACAGACAAAGGCATGACATTGATCAAAGCTCCTAGATCACACATGGCTTTAGCGATTCCAAGATTACCTATTTTGCAAGGAATGGTAAACATACCTGGATCCTTACATTTAGGAGGAAGCTTCTTCTGAATAATAGCTGAAACATTTTCACTCACACTAATCTTTTCATTACCTTTCAGCTTCCTTTTGTTAGTGCACAATTCTTTGCGAAATCTAGCATAACGCGGTATTTGCTTAATTGCATCAAGCAAAGGAATATTTACCTCAACTTTGCGAAAAGTTTCTAGAATCTCTTTTTCTTCCGCTTCATGCTTGGATTTCGCTAATCTGGAAGGGAAAGGAGGTGGTGTCAACATGACCTTTGGTGGCTCAACTAGAGACCTTCTAATTTGGTTGTCCTACTGGCTCGGAGTTGAAATCTCTTTCTTAGTCTCTTCCTCAAGATTAGACGGGTGTCCTTTCTTATTTGATCCCTGCAATTCTGTTCCACTTCTCAAGGTAATTGCATTAACGCTTTGCTTTGGATTTGTAATAGTTTGAGAAGGTAACTTACCTTGAGTTTCTAACCTGTTTACAGCAGAAGTAAGTTGGCTTACCTGATTCTCCAAGTTTTGAATGCTCTACTTTGTTTCCTCCTGAAATTGTTTTGTATTAACAGCAAGAGATTTAACAATTTCCTCAAGAGACATACCTGAAGTGGAAGGAGCTTGGGGTACTTGGTTTGATGGCTTAGGCTGGAATTATTGGAAATGTTGTGGGTTATTGCCATATCGGAAGTTAGGATGATCCCTCCATCCAGGATTGTAAGTATTCGAGTAGGGATCATACTTCCTCTACGGCTGTCCTGGGAATCCTTCTACCGCATTGACATGTTCATGATTGTCATCTTGCAATGTGGGGCACATGTCAGTAGGATGATTAGGGGCAGCACAAATTCCACAAGCCTTCACCTGCTGTGTATTTCTGAGGGCTACCTATTGCACAAGGGAGGTTAGGTTAGAAATTTGATGTTCAAGGTTAGAAACACTTACCTCATTTACCTTCCTTGAAGATGTATCATGCCTATACCCAAATTGTTGCGAATTAGCAGCCATAATGGAGATCAATTCCCTAGATTGACCAGGGGTTTTGTTTACTATGGCGCCTCCGCTTGCAGCATCCATCATCTTCCTCTCCATCGGAAGCAGGCCTTCATAGAAGTATTGGATGAGAAGTTGTTCAGATATCCCATGTTTTGGACAGCTTGCACAAAGTTGCTTGAACCTCTCCCAATACTCATGAAGAGTCTCGGTGTCCCTCTGTTTAATACCACAAATTTCTCTTCTTATACTAGCAGCTCTAGACGCGGGGAAAAATTTATCCAAGAAGAGCCTCACCATATCTATCCAAGTGGTTATAGAACTTGGAGGCAAATAAAACAACCAATCTTTAGCTTTAGTACTCAAAGAAAATGGAAAAGCACGTAACTTGATTTGATCGTCGGTTATTTCTTGTGGCCTCATACTAGAACACACTATATGAAACTCTTTTGAATGTTTGTGAGGATCTTCATTCTCAAGACCATGAAAGGTGGGTAGCAGATGTATCAACCCAGATTTCAACTCGAATTCAACAACTAGTTCGGGATAGTGAATACAAAGTGGTTGTTGATTCACATCCGGTGCAGCCAATTCTCTTAATGTTCTCTCGGGATTTGCCATATTGTCTTCTTTTTCAGAATCAATGGATGGATCAGACAAATTCGATGCCAAGTTCAGTCCAGGGGATGATCTAGCTTCTCTTCGTAGCCTCTTAAGAGTCTTCTCAATCTCTGGATTATAAGTGAGTGCACCTGTATGAGAAGAACGAGTCATACAAGAATAGAAATAAATTTGACACCAATCCCCGGCAATGGCGCCAAAATTTGATGGGTGTCGAATCCAACAAAAATAAAAACCTACTCCTAGACAATTATATAATTTGCGTATAGTAGTGAGTAGGGTCGAATCCACAGGGATTGGTTAAATATATTTCTATTCAAAGAGAATAAAGAGGAAAAGAAAAATGGGGGGGGGGGGGGTTTCTTTGTGAATTAAAATAGTATTGAAATCAGATAATAAAATCGAATATTGATAAAAGCCTAGCCAAAGGAATCAAGATAGTTTAATTCTAGGAATTGATCATCGATGCAAATGTTTTCTATTCTTTATTCAAGATAAACTGGTTATGATTATTAACAAGCTCTAACAACCTATCTCTCCTTACTTTCTCGATAATCAAAACAAGCTCTTTGATTATTTCTCTTATCGATTAGACAACCCTAAACAAGCTCTTAGGATTTAATCTATCAATAGCATTAAAAACAAGAGAGACTACCAATTCATGCCAATAGATTATAAGATAACCTATTTAAACATGATCATACATCTCCATAACATGAATTCGATCATCTATTTTATAATCAAACATGTTATTGTGTCATCAAGACTAGAACTATCAAACAATTACGGATTTGGCGTGCTAGTTGACAATATATTAACTTGCTAATTGAGTAGAAGAGCTCTAATTCATACCAATCAACAAAGATAATATTCACAAAACTTCCAGAAGATATATGAATATCTAAAAACAAAGAATAGATTAAAGACAAATCAGTTAGATCTCACAATTCGTAAAAAATTAAACTTCAATGATCCTTTGGCTAGAAAATTTTCTTAGCTACACATGTTCATCATCAAAACGAAAATTAAAAGTGAAAACATGATAAGCCTCTGTTCCCGGTTTCCTTGCTCTGCCTCCTTCCTTCCTTCCTTCTTGTCTCCAAGATGATTCAAAAACTCCTCTAGGGTTGGTTCTATTTATATTATTAAGGGGGTAGCAGAGGATCTTCAGCTAGCAAGATACGAAAATATCTTTCCTTTTTCAAGTAAATCTCGAGAAGTGAATAATCGTCTGCCTAGCACGCCCTACAACACGGCCATGGGTCAAGCCGTGCCTTCCTCTGTGTATAATTCACATATCATCTTTCGTGTTCAGTGTATGCCACGGGATCCAACACGGCCAGATCCCAAGCCGTGTCATCCTCTGGTCGATGTTCCACAATTTCTCCTCCTTGTTTAGTATATAGCATGGCTTCCATCACAGCTTCCACCACGGTTTCCACTACGGCCTCCACCACGGCTTCCACCACGGCCATATCCCAAGTCGTGTCTCTCTCCTTCTCGTACAGTGTATAGCACGGCTTGCACTACAGCCATATTACAAACCGTGCTTCCTTCTAGACAGATACACGGTCGTATACTTCAACCGTGTATTTTCCTATTGATTCAAAACCAAGTACACGGCCGTGTACTTCAACTACACGCCCATGTACTTTCCTCCGGCGGTGTAAATCTTTGTCTTTGATCCAAGTTATAGATGACTTCTCTAATTTACTTGAATTAGCACCCTTGACTCCATTTAACCTGACTTATCACCATAATAGAATTAAGTACCATTTCCTTATGATTTCTATAAAATCAATAATAAATTAACACAATTCATACTATAAAGATTGAGTATAAAATGGCTCTATCAGGCACCTTTCGAGACACCTATTTTTCAGGGTTGCAAGTTTAAGAAGACACTTCCCGTTATAGGTTAATCGGCCACAATGGGGCACTTTCCTAAACATCCTCTCTCAGGATTAGCCCATAGGGGCACATTTCGAGACATTTCTTCCCCAAGGTCGCAAATCTAAGAAGATGTTTCCCGCTATAGGTTAGTTAGCCCATAATGGGGCACTTTCCTAAACATCCTCTCTCATGTTTAACCCATAGGGGCACCTTTCGAGACATTTCTTCCTTAGGGTCGCAAGTCTAAGAAGACACTTCCCGCTATAGGTTAGTCAGCCCATAGAGGAGCACTTTCCTAAACATCCTCTCTCTGGGTCAGCCCATAGGGGCACCTTTCGAGATACCTATTTTTCAGGGTTACAAGTCTAAGAAGACACTTCCTGCTACTGGTTAGTCAGCCTACAATGGGGCACTTTCCTAAACATCATTTTCTCAAAGTTAGCCCATAGGGGCACCTTTCGAGACACCTATTCTTCAGGGTTGCAAGTCTAAAAAGACATTTCCTGATATCAATTAATCAGCTCATAAGAGCACTCTCCGAAGGCATTTCTCCCCCAAACAGTTGCTAGTTTAGCCAGCCACTCCGTTGACAAGTGGCCAACTCATAAAAGCGCTCCTTGAGACAATCTTCTCTTTAGGGTTACTAGTCTGATAGGACGCTTCCTATTATCAGCTATTCTATTCATAATAATACATTCCTAAACAATCCTTAAGATGATTCTTATCGTCGATTAGTCAACCCATAGAACTCTTTTTGAGAGAATATATTACTTTAGATTGTTAGGTTGTTTAAGACCATTCCCTAAGCAATACCAATCATCACAAAGCACTCATGAGATTATTAGCTCATGAAGCATTTTCCTACTACAGACCAAATTCTAAATAACCAGCCAAACCAAGGCATTATCCATTCAGTTTAGAGGCTAAAAACGGCGTCTTTCTTGTCTTTGTAGTTAAGTTTTGCAAACTTTACCACAAAGAGGGGCAATTGTAAACACCCTATTTTTGCCCCTAATAATTAATAATGGTTAATTTTTAATTTTTTTTATTTTTTATAATTTTTCTTATAATTTAGGGCAAAAAGGGAAAAATATTCAAAAAATAAAATAAATAGGGAAATATATATCAATTTTGGAAAATAATTGTAGAAATAATAAGAAAAGGAGCTAAATAATTTTTAAAAATTTTTACAATTTCAAAATAGTATAAAAATAATAAAAATCGCATCGTATATATACAATTTGCGTAAATTAAAAAAAAAAAACTAAGAAGTGGGCTAGCCCAACTGGTCCAAACCATAGCCTAAGGCACAGGTGAAGGGGGCTCGGTCAGGTGTTCGAAACGCGAGGGAAGCAGATCCGCGTTTTGCCTATTTTTCTTTTTGCTTGGGACACGCGTCAACTGTTGATTGGACGAAGGGAACGCACGCGCCGAGCACATGATCGTCTCCTACCTTCATCCGAGATTGTCGCTGGCAAGGAAAAAATTCAAATCTGGCTGTTTTGATGCAATCTTTTACACAAATCCACCAAATCTTTAACTAAAATAAGATAAACGTCATCTAATTTGAATCAAACCAGAACAAATCGGAGATTTACACAAATCGGAGATGGGTTTTTAACCGCAAATCCGATTCATCCCAATCGAAGGAAATCCAAGCTTATTCCACTCGATTTTTGACACTTATAAATGGAACACGAGAGGAGGAAGCCAGGCACAAATCAAAAGAGAGAAAGGAGAGGAAATAAGAGAGATTGAAGCCACCGGAGTTCACAAGCCACGACCGTCGACCACCACTGCCTTAAAACACCACCTAAAGAGGTTTTCAATAGAAGACACCATCGTCCTCAAGTTCATCGTCCTCAAAAGCTTCGGAAACACCTCCTGTCCGACGAAAAGGGACGCCAGACCGCCACCGATGAGGACTTCCAGCTGCCGTGACCCAACCCGTCGAACCGATCCGACCTGACCCAATTCGACCCGACCCACGCATCGTACCCAAACCCAAATAAGTCGGATTTTCTATTTTTTATTATTATTTATTTATCTATTGTGTTTTATTTATTTGTTTGTTTATTTGTTCATAGTTCAAAAATAGAAAATAAAAATAAAAGTAATATTAAGAAAAATGATAGAATTTATATTAGTTTATTTTTTAATAAAAAATTATAAAAAAATGAAATAAAAATGTTAAAAAATATTTAAAATAATAAAATAAAAAAGAAAATAATAAAATAAAAATAATAAAAAATAAAAAAAAATGATGATAAAAAATAATAATATAAAAAAATACAAAATAATTAAAAAAATAAAAAGTAATAATGATTAAAAGTAGGATTAATAATAGAGGTAGATTAATAATAGGGATATAAAAATAATTTTTATCACTTAGAAAAAATCCTTTTCTTAAATAAATCCAAAATTGGTTTTTCCTTAAATTAATTTTTTTCAAAAAATAAAATAAAATAAAATAATAAAGTTAGGCTTAGATTTTTTTCAAAAAAATGCTAAAAATGATAAAAACGTAAACCTGAGATATTTTCATAATTAAAATTAACTAACCCACTAAAGCTTTTTATAAAAGGCGAACTACGGCTTGTTTAATCCTGAATAGCAAGTACGTAAGTACCCGTTTGGGATAACTCTAAAAAGAATAAAAAAATTATTTTTCATATTAGAATAAGTTTTTTTTTAATCAATAAGTAAAAATAAAACAAAAATCAAATAAAACAAAATAAACAACAATAAAAGACGTTAGAATATGGTTTAGATTTCAAAAGAATAAGGTAGTAACTTTAGAATAGGTTAGCCCTCGAGTCCAGAAACTCTGGTTTTCCCTTTCCTCTTTCACAAAAATGAAAAGAGGAGATCTCGCTGACTAATTATCCAAATTAGGATTAATTTGCTCAATTAATCCTAATTTAATAATCTTTCCCAACTTCAGTTGAATGGCAACTCCAAAATATGATGAAATTCCTAGTTCAAGTTGAGGATTTATATTAGATGAGCATAGAGTCTAGTATAAATCGGATTATGAATGAAAATGAAAAAATCAAAAATTAAACTCAACATATATTATGCCATGGAGTCGTTGTCTTCACCAATACCATTTCTCTATTCCATTGTTCTTTTCCTTTAGTTTATTTATGTTTCTTAGTTGAATTTTTGTAAAGAAGGGTAATATATTACTTTATAGTATAGTTTTTTTTTTTCCTCTTAATTAGGAAGTCGAATAGACAGACTAATCCTTTGTATTGGAAAATTGAGGCCAAGTATTAGAACGTATTAGCATAAAGAATGAATTCTTTAATCTTGAAGTATCAAAAGGGATGAAAAATAGCTAGCATTTTATGAGTTGGTTAGGATTGTTAGATGTAATCTATTGGGATCATACTTTGTGATAAAAAAAAAAAAAACTATGTTCTTCATCTTTATATAGGGAAATTTTAATTATTGCTACTCTTTCAATTCAAATAAAAAATTAGGTAATTTGATTTCATATCTTCAATTTATATATGACTATTTAAATAGCTTTAGTTCCATCAAAGAAGACACAAGAAAATAATCCAAATATAAGAATACTTACGACAATTGCAATCATTCAATATAAATGTGAATGTAGAGAGAAAAAGATGTTAGCATGGTCTATTTATTTGTTAATATTGCTTTTTTTTACCGTAAAATTTTGTTAACATTGTTTACCTATTACAGAAGATGAAAAATGTTATATTAAATGTCGAGTCTAATTTTTGAATTCCCGTTCCTAAATCAATCTAGACTAGACCCTATGCTCATCTAATGTAGATCATCGACTTGAGTTAGGAACTTCATTTGATTTTTGGAGTCGCCACCCAACTGTTGTTTGGAAAAATTGGATTAAAACTAAAGGAGCGGATTAGTCTTAATTTGGACCATTAATCGTCATTATTTCCTCTTCTCGTTTTTGTGAAAAGAGGAAAAGGGAAAACCAGAGTTTCTAAGTCCGGAGGCTAACCTATTAAAACCTTTACGGTTACCACCTAATCTCCTAAAATTGTTCCTCTTTAGAAATGTGTTTTATTGTGTTTCTGTTACTTTTATTATGTTCTTGAATGAATTATTTGAAAAAATGATTTTCTATTCATTTTATGGGTTGCCCCAAATGAGTGCCTACGTACCTGCTACTCAGGATCAAACAAGCCATAGTTCGCTTTTCTGAAAACCTTAAGTTGGTTTGGTGAATTTTAATTTATGAAATCTCTTTTGGTTTATGTTCTTACCATTTTTTGGATTTTTTCTAAAAATCTAAGCCTAAGCTTTGATCTGATTTTTTTAAATGATTTTTTAGAGGAAAACATCAATTTTTGATTTATTTGAAGAAAATGATTTTTCTAAGTGCTAAAACTTATTTTTTTTATGATTCTTTTATAATTTTTGATTTTTTTATGATTTTTATGTAAATTTTTGTGATGTAAATTTTATCCTAAATTATTATCTATCCTATTCTAAAATTTTATTATTATATTTTTTTCTAATATTTTTATTTTTTTTCTTCATTTTTATTATTTTCTTTTCTTTTTTTCCTTTTTCTTCTTTTTTTATTTTCTACATTATTAAATCTTAGAAAAATCTAATTTCTATCATTTTCCTATTTATTGAAAATAAAACATAAACAAATAAATAAATAAATAACCAAATAACAAATAATAAATCATAAATCATAAATCAATTCGGGATAAATAAATAAACAAAATTAATTAATTAATTTAAAAAAATCTGGAAAAATCCGACTTACCTGGATCCGGGTCGGTGAGCGGGTCGGGTCGGTCGGGTCGAATCTGGTCAAATCGGATCGGTCGGACACGGCGGTGGAGAGGGCTCGTTCACGGCGTTCCAGCGGTCTTTCGCAACAAGTGAGGTGTCGAATCCTAGCTTCTTGAGGGTGTTGAATCCAATGGTAGCGATGGTTTTCTCCCAAATCGTCTACTGGTGGTGGTTTAACTCCGGTCGGCAATCGCGATTTTGGGTCTCCTCCGATTTGCACTCTTTTCTCGCTTTTTCTCAATTCTGATTCGTGCTTTGGCATCCTCCCTTCGATTCCTATTTATAGGCACTAGAAACCGAGCTGGATAAGCTCGGATTTCCTCCGATCGAAGCTAATCGGATTTTCGGTTAAAAAAACCAACTCCGATTTGTGTAAATCCTTTGATTTGTTGCGATTTGATTCCAATTAGATGATGTTTATCTTATTTCTGTTGAAGATCTATTGGATTTTTGAAAAAAAATCAAATCGAAATGGCCGAAATTCGAATTTTTCCTTCGCCGACGATCTCGGACCCGAGGTAGGAGACAATCACGCGCCCGGCGCGTGCGCTTCCTTCGGCCAATTAGATGCCGCCACGTGTCTTGGATAAGTGAAAAATTTGCAAAACGCGGAAACTGCTTCCCCCGCGATTCAAACCTGCAACCGAGCCCCCCTGTGCACGCCTTAGCCTATGGTCCGGACCAGTTGGGCTAGCCCACTTTCTTGATTTTTCTAATTTCGCAAATTGCATATATGCAATGCAAATTTTTTATTTTTTTGTATTTTTTGAAATTTCAAAATTTTGTAAAAATTGTTTATTATTTATTATTGCCATTTCTGAAATATTTTTTCAAAATTGATGTGTTTTCCTATTTATTTTTATTTTTTGAATATTTTTATTATCTTTACTAAATTAGAGAAAAATAAAAAAATTGGAAAAAATTTGAAAATTCATTATTAGTGAGTATTATTGATTCCTAGGGCAAAAATGGGGTGTTTACAACTGCCCCTCTTTGTGGTAAAGTTTGAAAAACTTGACTACAAAGACAAAAAGGAAGACGCCATTTTTTGCCTCTTAAATAGGTTTCTGGTAGGAAAATGCTCCAAGAGCTAATAATCCCACAAGTTAAGATGGACCTAACAATTTAGAGTAATGTTCCCTCCCCAAAAAGTGCTTTATGGGCTGACTGATTGGCGACAGGAAACATCTCAAACATTGTCCAGGAGTGTATAAGAAATGATGATAGGAAGCATCTTATCAGACTAGCAACCTTAGAAAGAAAATTTACTTAGGAAGCGCCCTTATGAGCTGGCTACCTGTCAACAGAAGGGTCTTGTTAGACTAGCAACTGTTTGGAAGAATATTTCCGAAAAGTGCCCCATGAGTTGACTAATCGGGAGAGTCTAAGAAATTGCCCCTCATGGGCTGACTAACCTTTGATAGAGTTGTCTCAAAAAGTGCCCTTATGAGCTAACCTTGAGAACAACTTTTTAGGAAAGTGCCCATTTTGGGTTGACTAACCTTAAGATAGATTTTTAGGAAAGTGTCCATCTTGGGTTGACTAACCTATGATAGAACTGTCTCAAAAAGTGCCCTGATGAGTTAACCTTAAGAACGGATTTTTAGGAAAGTGCTCATCTTGGGCTGACTAACCTATGATAGAACTGTCTCAAAAAGTGCCCTCATGAGCTGACCTTGAGAACAGATGTTTAGGAAAGTGCCCATCTTAGGCTGACTAACCTTAAGATAGATTTTTAGGAAAGTGCCCATCTTGGGCTGACTAACCTTAAGATTGATTTTTAGGAAAGTGCCCATATTGGGCTGACTAATCTATGATAAAATTGTCTCAAAAAGTGCCCTTATGAGCTGACCTTGAGAACAGATGTTTAGGAAAGTGCCCATCTTGGGCTGACTAACCTTAAGATAGATTTTTAAGAAAGTGCCCATATTGGGCTGACTAACCTTAAGATTGATTTTTAGGAAAGTGCCCATATTGGGCTGACTAACCTATGATAAAACTGTCTCAAAAAGTGCCCTTATGAGCTGACCTTGAGAACAGATGTTTAAGAAAGTGCCCATCTTTGGCTGACTAACCTTAAGATAGATTTTTAGGAAAGTGCTCATCTTGGGCTGACTAACCTATGATAAAACCGTCTCAAAAAGTGCCCTTATGAGTTGACCTTGAGAATAGATGTTTAAGAAAGTGCCCATCTTGGGCTTACTAACCTTAAGATAGATTTTTAGGAAAGTGCCCATCTTAGGCTGACTAACCTATGATAAAACTGTCTCAAAAAGTGCCCTGATGAGCTGACCCTGAGAACAGATGTTTAGGAAAGTGCCCATCTTGGGCTGACTAACCTAAGATAAAATTAATAGAACTATCTCAAAAAGTGCCCTTATGAGCTGACCTTGAGAATAGATTTTTAGGAAAGTGCCCATCTTGGGTTAACTAACCTATGATAGAGTTGTCTCAAAAAGTACCCTTATGAGCTGACCTTGAGAACAACTTTTAGGAAAGTGCCCATATTGAGCTGACTAACCTTATTAAAAATGAATGTTTAGACAAGTGCCCCACTATGGGCTGACTAATCTTGTGCTTTTAAATATGCTTTCTACAGCCTGAACTAAATGATGTGATGCCTTTCATGATAGTTATTATTTTTTCAATGTGCTTGCCAGTTTTATCATGGATAGCAACCAAACAACTGAACCCTCGGGCTGGTTTGCTTCTGCTTCATTTCTTCTTATCTTAACACGAGGTTGAAAATTTTGATGTGCTTCCTTTCTTATGCGCAAGGCTCTTTTGACGGTAATGTTATCCTAATGATGCGCTCAGTTTTAATGCTCAAAAATAGATAGGATTATATCACAAACTATACTAAGATTCATTATCATTTTAGCATTTATCTTTCATTGGTGAAATGGTGGGTAATGCGTTTAGGAATATTTGTTGTGATGAGAACTGATTGGGATTGTTGATCATTCAGAGATATTAACTTTGCTTGTAAAAAGTAAAAACTTAACTCAACGAAATTTATATCGAACATTGGCTTTCATAAACATTGGCGAAATTTCAATTCCCTTGCTTAAGGATAGTATATCTTTACAGCATCTGTGTTAATGGGGTCTCTCAACTCTGGACCATCCATTTGAGCCAATATCAGAGCACCTCCTGACAAAACCTTTTTCACCACATAGGGGCCTTCATAGTTTAGGGTGAATTTTCCTCTGGAGTCTTGGGCATTCGGGAGAACCTTCCTTAGTACTAAATCCCCCTCCTTAAAGTATCGCGGTCTCATTTTCTTGTTAAATGCTCGGGCCATTCTTTGTTGGTAACACTGGCCATGACATATTGCGGTAAGTCTTTTTTCATCAATCAGATTCAGCTGATCAAGCCTCTTCTTTACCCAGTTTGATTCAGTTTGCTGAGTTTCTGACAGAATTCTGAAAGACGGTATTTCGACTTCGACTGGTAGCACTGCTTCCGTACCATATACCAATGAATATGGGGTAGCTCCAGTAGATGTTCTTATTGAAGTCCTATAAGCCATGAGAGCAAATGGCAACATTTCGTGCCAATCTTTGTAAGTAGTTGTCATTTTTTCAATGATCTTTTTGATATTCTTGTTAGCTGCTTCTACTGCCCCGTTCATCTGAGGTCGATAGAGTGTTGAATTTCTATGGTTTATGTGGAATTGTTGACATAAACCTGCCATAGTCTTGTTATTAAGATTGGTACCATTGTTGGTGATGATGGACTCAGGAACTCTATATCGGGCTATTATGTCCTTTCTCAAGAAGCGGACTATCACAACTTTTGTGACATTGGCATATGACGAAGCTTCTACCCACTTGGTGAAGTAATCGATTGCTACCAGTATAAATCTATGGTCGTTGGATGCTGTTGGAGTGATAGGGCCTATTATGTCGATTCCCCACATGGAGAAAGGCCATGGTGCTGATAACAGGTGTAGCTCGTTAGGCGGAGCATTTATCCGGTTTGCATAGACTTGACACAAATGACAGTGCTTGAGATATTTTATGCAATCTGATTCCATGGTCAACCAATAAATCCTAACCTCATGATTTTTTGGGCCAACATGTAGCCATTCATATGAGGTCCACATACTCCTTCATGTACTTCCTTCATCAGTTTGCGTGCTTCATCTTTGTCCACACACCTTAACAAGGTGGTATCAGATGATCTTTTGTAGAGAATAGACCCACTTAATAGGAAATGGCTTGCTAACCTTCTGAGTGTTCTTTGGTCATTCTTGCTAGCCATTTCGAGGTATTTACCTTCTTGGAGAAAGGTCTTGATGTCGTGATACCAGGGCTTGTCATCTTGTATCTTTTCCATTGTTAAACAGTAGGCGGGCCGACTTTCGATGTCTATTTTCATCGGTTGAACTTCGGTTCCTCCTGTTATCTGAATCATAGATGCTAGTGTGGCTAGTGCATCTGTGAACTGATTCTGAGTTCTCGGGATGTATGTGAAAGTGATTGCCTTGAATTCTTCAATTAGCTCTGTCAAGTGTTGATGATACGGTACCAGTTTGGGGTCTTTAGTCTTGTATTCCCCTCTTGTCTGTAGTATGATGAGCGACGAATCCCCATATACTTCTAATTCACGGATTTCCATTTGACTGGCCATTTTGAGGCCAAGGATACATGCTTCATATTCTGCGATATTATTGGTATAGGGAAATGTAAGTCTCGTCGCTGCAGGGAATTGCGTGCCGTCCGGGGATATCAATACTGCCCCAACTCCGCAACCGAATACGTTGGCAGCTCCATCAAAAAACAGTCTCCATTTAGCATTCTGCTCTATCCCAAAGTCTTCTACCGGCATATCTTCCACTGTCAATATATTCTCATCCGGAAATTGGGCCTATAGTTCTTGGGAATCTGTCTCGACAGGGTGTTCCGCCAATTGGTCGGCTAAGGCTTGACCTTTCATCGAGTTCTGATTTATGTATGTGATGTCGAACTCAGATAGGAACATTTGCCACTTAGAGATTCTCCCTATCAAGGCTAGTTTCTCTGCCAAGTATTTCAAGGGATCATGCCTTATCAGCAGCTCGATATGGTAGTAAAGGGTGTATTGCCTTAGTCGATGCATGACCCAAATTAACGCACAACACGTCTTCTCCACCTCTGAGTACCTCTGTTCCCCATCTGTGAACTTCTTGCTCAGATAATATATGGAACGCTCTCTTCCCTCTTCATCTTTCTACCCCAGCACACATCCCATGGATTCAGGGAGCATAGTGAGGTATAGGAATAAGGGTTTTCCTTTTTTCGGGACTATCAAGACTGGAGGTTTTATAAGGTAGTCCTTGATTTTCCTGAATGCCTCTTCGCATTCGTCGTCCCATTCTATCATGGCGTTCTTCTTCAACAGACGGAATAGTGGCCAGCATTTGTTGGTGACCTGTGAGATAAAACGAGCTATGTAATTTAATCCTCCCAACAAGCTTCTTACTTCTTTAACGGAGCGTGGGGAAGTTAATTCTAATATGGACTTTACCTTGTCAGGGTCGATTTTAATGCCTTCCTGGCTTATGACAAAACCTAACAATTTCCCCGTTGTGACCCCAAAAGTACATTTTTCTGGATTTAACTTAAGCTGCAATTTTCTCAGTCGTTTAAACAATTTCCTTAGGATATCTATATGGCTTTCTCCTTCTTTGGATTTGGCTATCATGTCGTTGGCATATACTTCAACTTCTCGATGCATCATGTCGTGAAGTATTGCGACCATAGCTCTCTGATACGTTGCCCCGGCGTTTTTCAAACCGAAGGGCATGACTTTGTAACAGAAAGTTCCCCATGTTGTGATGAAAGTCGTTTTGGTTTTATCTTCTTCAGCCATTTTTATTTGATTATATCCTGAGAAACCGTCCATGAATGAGAAGAGATGGTTTCCCGCAGTATTGTCTACTAGAACATCAATATGAGGTAGGGGGAAGTTATCCTTTGGCGTGGCTTGGTTTAAGTCCCGAAAGTCTACGCATACGCGTACTTTTCCGTTCTTTTTCATGACGGGGACTATATTTGCTACCCATTCTGAGTAATCGGACACTTCGATGAACCCTACTTCTAGTAGTTTCTTGACTTCTTCTTTGATTTTTAGTAAGATGTCAAGCCTGAATCTTCTCAGTTTTTGTTTTTTAGGTTTGACATCTTCCCTTGTAGGAAGTCTGTGAACTACTATTGACTGGTCTAGCCCTGGCATGTCACCATATGACAAGGCAAACACATCTGCATATTCCGTTAATAGCTCGTTTATCTCACATTTTTGCTCGGCACTCAAACTAGTCCCGATTTTGAGGTTTTTAGGGTTTTCCATGCTTCCTAGATTTACTGTCTCCACAAGCTCGTCGATCGAGATTCCACTTTGTTCATGTTTTAGCCAATTTTCTTGTATTATTTCGTGGTCTAAGATATCGCCTTCAACAACTGACCCAACAGCGTTGGAAACGATATCAGCGTTTTTACTTTCTACCTACGTGAAATATCCCTAATGTTCGATGGTAGGAGATCTGAGTAACATAAAAATGAAAGCATATATAAGAAGGGAAAAAAAAACAAACTGTGATTGAATTTGATAAAGAGTCTCAATAAAATTTGTTTAATAATTTTTCTCTACTTTTGAGCTAACCTAGCGCTACTGATAGGATAACAAAACCAATTGTTTAGAGCCGGATGCTGGTTGGACGAGCGGGGGGTTGATTTCCCTTTGCTGTCGTCCTCTTCATTTATCCGGAGCTCTTGTTGGAGAGTTGGGATGCACATCTGGGTGTTGATCAGCTTCCCCTTCATTCTGCCTTTGACACCTTTTGTTTGCGCTTCTTCTACAATCGTAGGAATGTACCCCAGTCCAAACGTCCCGTGCTGCCCCTCTTTAAACTGATGGCCCTCCCTGCTGGTCACCATGATCACTTCATTGAAAATCTGCAGCCCCAGGTCTTCTAAACCCTCTTCCCCGATATAAGGTATGGCAGTCTCTTTGTATATGGCGTAGTCCTGCTCGCCCAGTACCGTGACTATCTGCCTGCTTGCAATGAATTTGACCCTTTGGTGGAGACTAGAGGGGATGGCTCCAGCAGCATGTATCCAAGGTCGTCCCAAAAGAAAGTTGAAAGACCTTGGGATGTTGAGGACCTGGAAGGAGATGTGGAATACTTGTGGACCGATTTCCACCGGTAGGTTCAGCTCTCCCACTATGTCTCTCTTTGACCCGTCGAAGGCTCTGACCACCGTGGAGCTAGGTTTTATGTTGCTTGGATCGATCCCCAATAAGTCGAGCATTGCCAATGGGCAAACGCTGAGGGATGATCCGTTGTCAATAAGTCCCCGGGAGACAATGGTGTCATTGCACCTGACCACTATGAATAGTGGTTTGGTATGTTGGTCTCCCTCTTCTCCTAGCTCTTCCGGAGAGAAGGATATCTGGTCCATTATGAAGATGGAGCCTGCCACGTGACCTATTTTGTCTGTAGTGATGCCCTATGGGACTTGAATCTGTTTTAGCACTTTAAAGAGTGCTTCCCTGTGAGGCTCGGATGTTGTAAGAAGACCCATGAGAGATATCTGTGCTGGAACTTTATTTAATTGTTCCAAGATCTTGTATTCGCTGGCTTTAACCATCTTCGTAAATGCAGCAAGACCCTCTTCCTCTTCCTCTGTTTTCTCCATATTGGGTTCTTCGGTCGGGCTCTTATACTTTGGATCGTATAATCTCCCAAAGTGGGTGATGCCTCCCACTATAAGAGGTCGCTCTTGTTCGAGGGCCCGATAGTCGAACGGTGCAGCCTTGTAATTCTCTGCCAGTATTGGGACATTGAACACATATCTTTTTCTTGGGAGTTGTACCTCAGTTGATTGTCCCTCATAGCACTGTATAACCCTCCCAAAGTGGGTGATGCCTCCCACTATAAGAGGTCGCTCTTGTTCGAGGGCCCGATAGTCGAACGGTGCAGCCTTGTAATTCTCTGCCAGTATTGGGACATTGAACACATATCTTTTTCTTGGGAGTTGTACCTCAGTTGATTGTCCCTCATAGCACTGTATAACCCTGGGCTTCTGATGAGAGTTAATCATGTTGATAGTCTTCTCCTCTTCCTTTGCCGGGTTGTCTTCCTTCTCAAATTCCAGTCCCCATCCACTAGGTGGCCCTTGCTCAGTCGGGGTATAAGAATAGTTTACCAAATACTGAAATCTCCCGTGTGATTCTCCCAAAGTGCCAACCGTTGGGTCTCCGACTAACCATCTTCTCTTAATGTGTGCCTTTGGTGTTTCTTCTGGAGTTTGGTGGGATTGCTTCTTCTGTTGCTCAGTTGGATTCTTTTTAGGGCCTTCTTTGGGAGCCGACTCCTCTGATGTGATCATGTTAATGGTGAGCTTGTGATTGGGCAGTGGGTTGGTGTTGACATTGGGTGTTGGGGCGTTCACAAAATTCAGTTGGATGATGCCTGCATCAATTAAGTCTTAGATCTTGTGCCGGAGCCTCCAGCACCTATCTGTAGAATCCCCCTCCTGACCCATGTGGTAGTCACAATTGAGGTTTGAGTTGAAGTTCTTGGGACTGTACCGGTCATTGGGGAGCTCAAAACTGATCAAGTTGTCTGCCCTCAACCGAGCGAAGACCTGACTGAGCGGTATGGGGATTGAAGTGAACTGCCTTGGGGCCATGGCGACCTGGGTATGACCTGTTGTGGGTTATTGGACTGGAGTACTCGTGGTCTGGAATGTCACACAAGTCCCAGCTTTTTCTGCCTTACCGGAGTGGACCGTGCTGACAGTGGACTCTTTAGCTCTGTTTCCTCCTAAAGGCCTTTGTGTCGGCGTGACCCTAGGAGGCTCCATTGTTTGGAGTCTACCGGTGGTGATGGCATTCTCAATCCGGCATCCCACAGCCACTACCTCTGCAAAACTGGATGAGGTCTGGCCTACCAGGTGTGAAAAGTAGGTCTTGTCCAGGGTATTGACAAATATGGATGTCAGTTCTTTCTCAGATATCGGGGTTGCTACCCTGGCGGCCTGGGCTCTCCAGCGCTGAGCATATTCCTTGAATGGCTCAGCATGTCTTTTCCGGAGACTCCCCAAGTCGATTACGGATGGGGCGACTTCAATATTGAACTTATATTGGTCATAAAACGCCCGGGCTAGCTTCTCCCAGGTGTTAACAATGTTGAAGTCCAAGTGGGCATACCAGACTAGTGCAGGGCCTGTGAGGCTATCTTGGAATGTCTGGAGCATGAGTTGGTCGTATTGAGCATACTTTCTCATTTTCCAGGCATATAGCCTAGTATGCATTTTGGAGCAGCCAGTCCCGTCATACTTTTCAAACTCTGGGGTCTTGAACTTTTCAGGGTATACCTCTTCCCTGTATGCTAGCAGATTGGTGATTCCGGCCTGTTCAAAACCATCAGGGCCTTCAATGGTTTTCATCTTGTCATAGAGCTGCTGGAAGAGTCGTTTCTCCATCTCCTTCTGCCTCTCTTCCATCTCCCTTTTCAGGTCGTCAGAGGTTGGCCCCTGGTTGACCTTTGGCTCATATTCAAAAGTCGGGTTAAGGTGGGAATTGATCTCTTCATATTCCGGAGGCTGTCCCTCCACTACTTTTCCCTTTCTGGCCCCTGAATACTCTTCCTGGGTTGGTTGAGTGTTGCGCAAGAGGCCGATGCTTTTAGTTAAGAGGTGAACCTGAGCAGCCAGTTGTTGCACTGTTTGTTCTAGGGACATGATCCTAGAGTCCGAGGTAGCTTCAGCATTGGCGTTGTTGCGGTTGTCGCTACTGTTGACCATTCTTGTTCTTGAGCGCGTGAGAACTGGACTTCTAGGAGGGTTCGGTTGCTTGGAAGCTATTTTGATACCTGGACGCACATTTTGTTTTTATTTTAGTGTGATGAATGCAAGAATGATATGCATGTGTCCAGCGGATGCTAAAGGTAAAAGGGTTGACAACCGATTGACAATGTAATATTGAAACTTCACTTTTATTAATATTGAAAATTTGGAGTTCGATAATCAAAATAAAAGATTACAAATAATGATCTATTTCCTAACTCTTTTAGTCTTCTATTGTGGAGGCTCAGACTTCCCACTGATGACAGCTTCTAATTCCTTGACTTTGGCTTGGCACTTCTCCAATTGTGCTTCTAAGGCCTTGTTTCTTTGGTCGGATTCCTTGAAGTGTCCCTTCCAGATGTCTTTCTTATAATCTGCAACTTCGAAGTATACTTCCATACAGGCCTTGACCTGCTCCAGGTAGATTTCTGTCTCTGGTTTGATCTTGTCTGGTCTTGGTTGGGTGACGTCCGGAACCCGATATGCTCTTTCCCCTGTTTGGTATAGCTAGTGGATTACAAACTCTCTGGTGGCTCGGTGTTTTCCCACTTCGCCATCTAACTCCCCGAGGTCCACATTCGGGCTTTCAATTCTGGCTTCCCAAAGTGCTTTAACCTCTGCCAGCTTAGCAAACTTCTCGGCTACCAACAGGTTTGGATATTGATACTCAAAGGTGACTTCTTCCAGCGAGGGTCGATAAACTATGTCTTGGATAGTACCGAATTGGCGGACCACTGAGTTTGGGTGATATCCAATACATCCGCTGATTCCGATCCAAGGTACGGCTTGGAAGTTACTGCAAGTCAAGATGATTTTGTCACAGCAACTCCACCTAGCTGTCCATAGAATATCTTCAGCACTGAAGCTCCTAAGCAGCTCTACCCAACTGTGGCTGGTAAGGTCGTCGGGTAGCTTTACCTTTTCTATACATGAATCCACCAGATCCACCTGTTGGGCTAGGGTTTTTTTGACCATGTTCAGCCCGAAGCACTTGAGATGGCTTACAAACCATATTAGTGGAAGGTTGAGGCTGGAGCGAAGGATCCCATGGCCTTTCTTCTTGAGGAAATTCAAATTCCGGATCTATTCAGCCAGTAAAGCCAGGATGTAAGATCTTCCCTCCAAGAATTGGGCCACCAGCTCTGCAACCCTATAGTGAATATAAAAGGTCCCAGTGGGGAACAGTATGGTGGCGAAGGCTGTCAAGATGAAGGCGTTCACTCTTCTCTGTCTATAAGTCTTGGGGTCCCCACACAGGATGTCCTTTCTATCCCCATTGTCCTCTCGAGAGATCATCCATCTGTATGCAATATCCATTACAATCTGTTAGGGCTTTGTTGACTGTTGTTTTACGAATGCCTAGTAATCTGCTGAAGGTATCGGCTGGCCCGGCCTCGAGGTCTAGCATATAGATTTGATCGGTTAGTGCTGGAGCCTGTAGCAACTGGGTGTACTCCTCCAGGGTAGGGGTGATCTCATGCGGCCCGATAAAGAAAGCAGCGGGCTCGATTTTCGATAATTGGAGCATAGCTCGAACTAAAGGTAAATTCACCTCTATCAGTGTCAGTGAGAGGATGGGGCCGATCTTTCGCTGGATGAAGGCCTGCTTCTCTGGGTTGTACAAGGTAAACCAATGGTTCAGTACCAACTTTGGGTCCAAAGGTTTGTACACCCGTATTTCTTTGCGGAGGAGGCGGTCGACTACACTGCTAGCCATCTATTACAATAAGAAACAGCCTAGTTACAAACAGAACTATGAAAACGTTACAGGGAAATAGTCCTGAACTCCAAGGACAAAATAACAAACCATTACATTGTCATTCAATTTTCAACCCCTTATGATGTTATGTATGCAAGTAGGTTGGTTCTAACTGGTTCCCGAGCTCTATGGCCTCCCGCATTCTCGAAGAAATGGATCTCAGGTCATATCGAAGCATAGGGTAGGGTAGCCTAATCGATCTCAAACGGTGAATCAACTCACTTCGCCCGAAACCTACACAATGGCTCCCCGTCTTAGGTTTCTAGGACAGTCCGGGTTCGACCGCATCTACTCATACAAATATATGCATGCAAGCCCCTACAGTAAAGAGACATTAAAAATCTAACTAATCCCTGAAAAGTTAGTAATAGGATAATAATTGAAACACATTTCTTAAGGAGAACAATTCAAAGAGATTCAGGTGGCTAGCCTACTGGCATGGGTCTCCAATGGAGTCGCCATCCTGACGAGTCTAATTTTTGAATTCCCGTTCCTAAATCGATCTAGACTAGACCCTATGCTCATCTAATGTAGATCCTCGACTTGAGTTAGGAACTTCATTTGATTTTTGGAGTCGCTACCCAACTGTTGTTGGGAAAAATTGGATTAAGACTAAAGGAGCGGATTAGTCTTAATTTGGACCACTAGTCATCGTTATTTCCTCTTCTCGTTTTTGTGAAAAGAGGAAAAGGGAAAACCAGATTTTCTAAGTCCAGAGGCTAACCTATTAAAACCTTTACGGTTACCACCTAATCTCCTAAAATTGTTCATCTTTAGAAATGTGTTTTATTGTGGTTCTGTTACTTTTATTATGTTCTTGAATGAATTATTTGAAAAAATGATTTTCTATTCATTTTATGGGTTGCCCCAAATGGGTGCCTATGTACCTGCTACTCAGGATCAAACAAGTCGTAGTTCGCTTTTCTGAAAACCTTAAGTTGGTTTGGTGAATTTTAATTTATGAAATCTCTTTTGGTTTATGTTCTTACCATTTTTGGGATTTTTTCTAAAAATCTAAGCCTAAGCTTTGATCTAATTTTTGAAAATGATTTTTTAGAGGAAAACATCAATTTTGGATTTATTTGAAGAAAATGATTTTTCTAAGTGCTAAAACTTATTTTTTTTATGATTCTTTTGTAATTTTTGAATTTTTTATGATTTTTATGTAAATTTTTGTGATGAAAATTTTATCCTAAATTATTATCTATCCAATTCTAAAATTTTATTATTATATTTTTTTCTAATATTTTTATTGTTTTTCTTCATTTTTATTATTTTCTTTTCTTTTTTTCTTTTTTCTTCTTTTTTTATTTTCTACATTATTAAATCCTAGAAAAATCTAATTTCTATCATTTTCCTATTTATTGAAAATAAAACATAAACAAATAAATAAATAAATAAATAACTAAATAAAAAATAATGAATAATAAATCATAAATCAATTCAGAATAAATAAATATACAAAATAAATAAATAAATTAAAAAAATCCGGAAAAATCCGACTTACCTGAATCCGGGTCGGTGCGCGGGTCGGGTCGGTCGGGTCGAATCTGGTCAAATCGGATCGGTCGGACACGGCGGTGGAGAGGGCTCGTTCACGGCGTTCCAGCGGTCTTTCGCAACAAGTGAGGTGTCGAATCCTAGCTTCTTGAGGGTGTTGAATCCAATGGTAGCGATGGTTTTCTCCCAAATCGTCTCCTGGTGGTGGTTTAACTCCGGTCGGCAATCGCGATTTTGGGTCTCCTCCGATTTGCACTCTTTTCTCACTTTCTCTCAATTCTGATTCGTGCTTTGGCTTCCTCCCTTCGATTCCTATTCATAGGCACTTGAAACCGAGCTGGATAAGCTCGAATTTCCTCCGATCGAAGCTAATCGGATTTTCGGTTTAAAAAACCAACTCCGATTTGTGTAAATCCTTTGATTTGTTGCGATTTGATTCCAATTAGATGATGTTTATCTTATTTCTATTGAACATCTGTTAGATTTGTGCAAAAAATCGAATCAAAACGACCAAAATTCGAATTTTTCCTTCGCCGGCAATCTCGGACCCGAGGTAGGAGACGATCACGCGCCCGACGCGTGCGCTTCCTTTTGGCCAATTGGATGCTGCCACGTGTCTTGGATAAGTGAAAAAATTGCAAAACGCGGAAACAGCTTCCCCCGCGATTCGAACCTACAACCGAGCCCCCCTACGCGCGCCTTAGCCCATGGTCTGGACCAGCTGGGCTAGCCCACTTTCTTGATTTTTCTAATTTCGCAAATTGCATATATGTGTAAACACCCCATTTTTGCCCTAGGAATCAATGATTCTCATCAATAATCAATTTTCAATTTTTTTAGTAATTTTTCCCAATTTTTCCCTAATTTAGCATAAATAATAAAAATGTTCAAAAAATAAAAACAAATAGGAAAACACCTCAATTTTGAAAAATGATTTTGGAAATGGCAATAATGGATAATAAACAATTTTTACAAATTTTTGAAATTTCAAAAAAATACAAAAAAATTAAAAATTGCATCGTATATGTACAATTTGCGATGTAAATAAAATCGGGAAATTGGGCCAGCTCAACTGGTCCGTGCGTGCGCTGGGAACGTGTGGGAGGCTTGGAGGTCGCGAGTTCGAATCTTCCCCCGAGCGCTCGATGCAATTTTTTTCTTTCTTTTCCCTGGAGCTGCCACGTGGCAGCATGTGATTGGCCGAGGGAAGTCACGCGCGTCGCGCGTGATCGTCTTCTTCGCAAGCCCAGCCGGAGAAAAAAAATCCGACAGAAGTCCGACGAAGGCGAAATCGGCCGTTTTCTTTTTAATCTTCTAGATTAAAGTCGAGATAAGGCCAAATCCATCAGATAAACCAAAGGAGCACGAGAGATTAACATCAAATCGCCGGGATAAAATCAAATCTAAAAACGAAAAAAATTCGGATTTATCCAAAGCGGCCGATTTGAGCTTATCCAAGAGGTTTTCCGGACGCCTATAAATAGAGGAGAGCAGGAGGAAGCCAAGGCACGAAGAAACACGAAGAAAAAGTGAGAGAAAGAGAGAGAAAGGAGCGAATCGGAGTACGCCGGAGAAGCTTGGAGCCGAGATCGCCGACCGGAGTTCAAACCGCCGCAAGGAGACGTTCTGGGAGTAAACTGCCATCACCATCGGATTCAGCACCCCCAAGAAGCTAGGATTCGACACTTCACCCGCCGCAAACGACCGTCGGAACGCCGTGAACGAGCCAACCTCGCCGTCGTGACCGACGATCCGACCCAATCCGATCGACCCGACTTGACCCGCTCGACCCGACCCGCGCACCGATCCGGATACAGGTAAGTCGGATTTTCCGAATTTTTTATTATTATTTATTTATTTATTTTAATTTGTTTTGTTTATTTATTTATTTATTCTGAATTTATTATTTGTTATTATTTGTTTTGGTTAATTATTTATTTGCTTTTGTTATATTTTTGATAAATAGAAAAATGTAGAAATTAGGTTTTAATAGGTTTTAATAATGCAAAAGTACTAATAAAAAAATAGTAATAAAATGTAGAAAAATAATAAAAATATTAGGAAAGTAATAATAAAGTCTTAGATTTCGAAATATGATAGAAAGTAAACTTAGGATGAAATTTTCAACAAAAACAAAAATTATAAAAATCATAAAAAACTCATAAAAATTATAAAAATCATAAAAAACTCATAAAAATTATAAAAATTAAAAAAAACTCATAAAAATCATAAAAAATCACAAAAATTATAAAAATCATAAAAAATTCAAAAAAAAACATAAAAATAAAAAGAAAAAGTTTTAGCACTTAGAAAAAGCCATTTTCCTCAAATGAACTCAAAATTGATGTTTTCCCTCAAAATCATTTTCAAAAATCAAAGTTTAGGCTTAGAAGATTTTATTAGAAAAATCCCAAAGATGTTAAGAACATAAACCAAAAGAGTTTGCAAAATTAAAATTCATCAACAAATCTAAAGGTTTTCAAAAAAGCGAACTACGGCTTGTTTGATCCTGAGTAGCAGGTACGTAGGCACCCATTCGGGTCAACCCCCTAAAATATATGAAAAATCATTTTCTCAAAATAATTCCAAAACATAATAAAAAGTAACAGAAACACAATGAAACACATTTCTAAAGATGAACAGTTTTGGGAGATTAGGTGGTAACCGTAAAGGTTTTAATAGGTTAGCCCCCGAACTTAGAAACTCTGGTTTTCCCTTTTTCTCTTCTCACAAAAACGAGAAGAGAAAATAACGACGACTAGTAGTCCAAATTAAGACTAATCCGCTCCTTTAGTCTTAATTCAATTTTCCTAACAAACAGTTGGGTGGCAACTCCAAAAATTAAACGAAATTCCTAACTCAAGTCGAGGATCTAGATTAGATGAGCATAGGGTCTAGTTTAGATCGGATCAGGAATGGGAATTCAAAAATTAGACTCGACAGGATGGCGACTCCGCTGGGGACCCATGCTAGCGGGCTAAGCCACCTGAATCTTCGAATTGTTCTCTTTAAATGTGTTTCAATCGTTACTCTGTTACTAACTTTGCAGAATGTAAATTAGATTTTAGTTTTCTTTCACTGTGGGGGTTTCTTCCATACATATACATGCTTGTGTGAGTAGATGCGGTCGAACCCGGACCGTCCTAGAAAACTAAGACGGGGAGCCATTGTGTAGGTTTCGGGCGAAGTGAGTTGATTCACCGTTCGGGACCGATTAGGCTACCCCACCCTATGCTTCGATATGGCCTGAGATCCATTTCTTCGAGAATGCGGGAGGCCATAGAGCTCGGGAACCAGTTAGAACCACCCTACTTGCATACTTAACATCGTACAAGGGGTTGACAAATTGAATGAAAATGTATTGGTTTGTTGTTTTGTCCTTGGAGTTCAAGACTATTTCCCTGTAATGTTTTCATAGTCCTTGTTGTAACTAGGCTGTTTCCTATTGTAATAGATGGCTAGCAGTGCAGTCGACCGCCTCCTCCGCAAAGAAATTCGGGTGTACAAACCTTTGGACCCAAAATTGGTACTGGACCACTGGTTTACCTTGTATAACCCAGAGGAGCAAGCCTTCATCCAATAAAAGATCGGCCCCGTCCTCTCACTGACTAAGACAGAGGCGAATTTGCCTATGGTCCGGGCCATGCTCCAGTCATGGGAGATCGAGCCCGCAGCTTTCTTCCTCGGACCGCATGAGATCACCCCTACCTTGGAGGAGTATACCAAGTTGCTACAGGCTCCAGCACTGACTGATCAGATTTACA
Organism: Laguncularia racemosa; assembly: GCA_037954665.1. Lineage (NCBI taxonomy): Eukaryota > Viridiplantae > Streptophyta > Magnoliopsida > Myrtales > Combretaceae > Laguncularia > Laguncularia racemosa. Next base: position 6,650,608 of record JBBMOL010000004.1, read on the forward strand.
CGCCAGACCTTGAGGCCGGGCCAGCCGGTACCTTCAGCAGATTGCTAGGCATCCGCAAAACAGCGCTCAATAAAGCCCTAGCAGACTGTAACGGGTATTGCATACGCATGGATGATCTAGAAGCCTGGTTTATTGCTCGAGAAGACAATGGGGACAGAAAGGACATCTTGTGTGGAGACCCTAAGACTTACAGACAGAGAAGGGTAAACGCCTTCATTTTGACGGCCTTCACCACCATTTTGTTCCCCGCTGGAACTTTCTATATTCACTACCGGGTTGCAGAGCTGGTAACCCAATTCCTGGAGGGAAGATCTTACATCCCGGCTCTACTGGCTGAACAGATCCGAAACCTGAATTTCCTCAAGAAGAAGGGTCATGGGATCCTCCGCTCCAGCATCAACCTTCTGCTGATATGGTTCGTAAGCCACCTCAAATGCTTCGGGCTGAACATGGTCAGGAAAACCCTAGCCCAACAGGTGGATCTTGTGGATTCTTGTATAGAAAAGGTGAAGTTACCCGACGACATTACCAGCCACAGTTGGGTAGATCTGCTTAGAAGCCTTAGCGCCGAAGATATTCTATGGACAGCCAGGTGGAGTTACTGCAATAAAATCATCTTAACCTGCAGTAATTTCCAAGCAGTACCACTAATTGAGATTAACGGATGCATCGGATATCACCCCAACTCCGTAGTCCGCCAGTTCGGTACCGTTCAAGACATAGTTTACCGGCCTTCACTCGAAGCAGTCACCTTTGAGTATCAGGATCCGAACCTGTTGGTAGCCGAGAAATTTGCTAAGCTGGCAGAGGTCAAAGCACTCTAGGAAGCCAGAATCGAAAGCTCGAATGTGGACCTCGGCGAGCTAGATGGCGAAGTGGGAAAACATCGAGCCACCAGAGAGTTTGTAATCCGCCAGCTATACCAGACGGGGGAAAGAGCATATTGGGTTCCAGACGTCACCCAGCCAAGACCAGATAAGATCAATCCAGAGACAGAGATCTACCTGGAGAAGGTCAAGGCCCGAATGGAGGTATACTTTGAGGCTGCAGATTATAAGAAAGACATCTGGAAAGGACGCTTCAAAGAAGCTGACCAAAGGAACAAGGCCTTAGAAGCACAATTGGAGAAATCCCAAGCCAAGGTCAAAGAACTAGAAGCTATCATCAGTGGGAAACCTGAGCCTCCACAACAGAAGACAAAGAGAGCTAGGAAATAGATTATCATTGTAATCTTTCATTTTTATTTGAACTCCAGAATTATTAATAAAAGTAAAGTTTTGATAATACATTGTCAATTAGTTGTCAACCCTCTTTATCTTTTAGCATTCGCGTGACACATGCATTTCATTCTTGCATTCATCACACTAAAATAAAAAAATAAAATGCGGATCCAGGTATCAAAATAGCTTCCAAGCAACCGAACCCGCCCAGAAGCCCAGTCTTTACACGCTCAAGAGCAAAAATGGCCAACAGCAGTGACAACCGCAATAACACTAACGCTAAAGCTGCCTCAGAATCCAGGATCATATCCCTAGAGCAGACGGTCCAACAGTTGGCTGCCCAAGTTCACCTCTTGACTGAAAGCATCGGCCTCCTGCGCAACACCCAGCCGACTCAAGAAGAGTATTCAGGGGCCAAGAAGGGAAAAGTTGTGGAGGGACAGCCTCCGGAATACGAAGAAATCAATTCCCACCTAAACCCAGCCTTCGAGTATGAGCCGAAAGTCAGCCAGGGGCCGACCTCTGATGATCTGAAAAAGGAGATGGAAGAGAGACAAAAGGAGATGGAGAAGCGACTCTTCCAGCAGCTCAATGACAAAATGAAAACTATTGAAGGCCCCGATGGTTTTGAACAGGCCGGAATCACCAACCTGCCAGCATATAGGGAGGAAGCATACCCTGACAAGTTCAAGACCCCAGATTTTGAGAAGTATGATGGGACCGGCTGCCCCAAGATGCATACCAGGCTATATACCCGGAAGATGAGCAAGTATGCTCAATATGATCAACTCATGCTCCAGACCTTCCAGGACAGCCTCACAGGCCCTGCATTGGTCTGGTATGCTCACCTTGACTTCAACATCATCAACACCTGGGAAAAGCTAGCCCGAGCCTTTTATGATCAATACAAGTTTAACATAGAAGTTGCCCCATCTGTAATCGATCTGGGGAGTCTCCGAAAAAGACATACTGAGCCGTTCAAGGAATATGCTCAACGCTGGAGGGCCCAAGCTGCCAGGGTAGCCACTCCGATATCTAAAAAGGAATTGACATCCATATTTGTCAATACCTTGGAAAAAACTTATTTTTCACATTTAGTCGGCCAGACATCCTCCAGTTTTGCAGAAGTAGTGGCTGCAGGTTGCAGGATCGAGAATGCCATCACCACCGGCAGGCTCCAATCAATGGAACCTCCTAGGGTCGCACCAACCCAAAGGCCCTTAGGAGGGAACAGAGTTAAAGAGCCCACAGTCAGTACAGTGCATTCGAGTAAGGCAGAAAAACCTGGGACTCGGGTGACTTTCCAGACCCCGAATACCCCAGCCCAGCAACCAACGACGGGTCATGCACAAGCTGCCAAGCCCCCAAGGCAGTTCACTCCAACTTGATAAGTTTCGAACTCCCCAACGACCGATACAGGCCCAAGAACTTTGATTCCAATCTCAAGTGTGACTACCACATGGGTCAGGAGGGACACTCCACAGATAGGTACTGGAGGCTCCGGCACAAAATCCAAGACTTGATTGACGCAGGGATCGTACAATTGGATTTTGTAAACACTCCAGCGCCCAATGTCAACACCAACCCGTTGCCCAATCACAGGCCTACCATCAACATGGTCACATCAGAAGAGTCAGCTCCCAAAGAAGCCGTCAAACAGAATCCGGCTAAGCAACCCGTTTCGGGAGAGACTCCAAAGGTGCACATTAAAAAAAGATGGTTATCCGGGGACCCTACGGTTGGCACTTTGGGAGAATCACATGGGAAGTTTCAGTACCTGGTGAACTATTCTTACACCCCAACTGAGCAAGGGCCGCCTAGTGGGTGGGGGCCGGAATTTGAGAAGGAAGACAATCTAGCAAAGGAAGAGGGGAAGACTGTCAACATGATTAACTCCCATCAGAAGCCCAAGGTCATACGATGCTATGAGGGATAGGTACAAATCCCAAAGAAAAAATATGTATTCAATGTCCCTGTACCAGCAGAGAATTACAAGGCTGCACCATTCGACTATCGAGCCCTCGAACAAGAGCGACCTCCTATAGTGGGAGGTATCACCCGCTCTGGGAGATTATACGACCCCAAGTATAAGAGCCCGACTGAAGAACCCAATACAGAGAAAACGGAGGAAGAGGGAGAAGGTCTTGCTGCATTTACAAAGATGGTAAAAGCCAGCGAATACAGGATCATGGAACAACTGAATAAAGTTCCAGCGCAGATATCCCTCATGGGCCTCCTTACTACATCTGAGCCCCACAGGGAAGCACTCTTTAAGGTGCTAAAACAGATTCAAGTCCCGGAGGGTATTGCTACAGACAAGATGGGGGACGTGGCAAACTCTATCTTTACCATGGATCAAATATCTTTCTCTCCAGAAGAGCTAGGAGAAGAGGGAGACCGACATACCAAGCCACTATTCATAGTGGTCAGGTGCAATGACACCATTGTCTCCCGAGTACTCATCGACAACGGTTCATCCCTCAACTTTTGCCCATTGGCAACGCTTGACTTATTGGGGATCGATCCAAGCAACATAAAACCTAGCTCCACAGTGGTCAGAGCCTTCGACGGGTTAAAGAGGGACATTGTGGGGGAAGTGAACCTACCAGTGGAAATCGGTCCACAAGTATTTCACATCTCCTTCCAGGTCCTCGACATCCCAAGGTCTTTCAATTTAATCCTGGGACGGCCTTGGATACATGCTGCTGGTGCCATTCCCTCTAATCTCCACCAAAAAGTCAAATTCATCACAAATGGGCAGATAGTTACAGTACTGGGCGAGCAGGATTACGCCATATACAAAGAAACTGCCATACCTTACATCAGGGATGAAGGTTCAGAAAGCCTGGGATTGCAAATTTTCAGTGAAGTGAATATGGTGGCCAGCAAGGAGGGCCATCAGTTCAAAGAGGGGCAGCACGGGACCTTCGGACTGGGATATGTTCCTACGGCCACGGAAGAAGTACAAGCAAGGGGCAGAATGAAGGGGAAGTTGATGGACACCCAGATGTGCATTCCCCCTCTCCAACAAACTTTCAGAAGGGCAAATACCATTCAAGAGCTTCAAATAAACAAAGAAGACAACAAAGGGGAATCAATCTCCCGCATGTCCAACCAACATCCAGCTCTGAACAACTGGTTTTGTTGTCCTACCAATAGTGCTAGGTTAGCTCAAGAGTAGAAAAATCATTAAACAAGTTTTATTGAGACTCTTTATTCAATTTAATCACAGTTTGTTTGCTTTCTCTTATATACGTGCCTTTATTTTCATGTCACTCAGATCTCTTACCATCGAACATCAGGGATATTTCGCGCAGGTAGAATGTAAAAACGTTCATATCGTTTCCAATGCTGCTGGGTCAGTTGTTGAAGACGATATCTTAAACCATGAAATAATACAAGAAAATTGGCTAAAACATGAACAAAGCGGAATCTCGATCGATGAGCCTGTGGAGACAGTAAATCTAGGAAGCATGCAAAACCCTAAGAACCTCAAAATCGGGACCAGTTTGAGTGCCGAGCAAAAATGTGAGACCACCGAGCTATTAATCGAATATGCAGATGTGTTTGCCTGGTCATATGGTGACATGCCAGGGCTAGACCAGTCAATAGTAGTTCACAGGCTTCCCACAAGAGAAGATGTCAAACCTAAAAAACAAAAATTAAGAAGATTTAGGCCTGACATCTTGCTGAAAATCAAAGAAGAGGTCAAGAAACTACTAGAAGTAGGGTTCATCGAAGTGTCCGACTACCCAGAATGGGTGGCAAATATAGTCCCCGTCATGAAGAAGAACAGAAAAGTGCGCGTATGCGTGGACTTTCGGGACTTAAACCAAGCCACGCCAAAGGATAACTTCCCCCTACCTCATATTGATGTTCTAGTGGATAACACCGCAGGAAACCATCTCTTCTCATTCATGGACGGTTTCTCAGGATACAATCAAATAAAAATGGTCGAGGAAGACAAAACCAAAACAACCTTCATCACGACGTGGGGAACTTTCTGTTACAAAGTCATGCCCTTCGGTTTGAAAAACGCCGAGGCAACATATCAGAGAGCCATGGTCGCCATACTTCACGACATGATGCATCGTGAGGTTGAGGTATATGTCGACGACATGATAGCTAAATCCAAAGAAAGAGAAAGCCATTTAGATATTCTGAGGAAGTTGTTTAATCGACTGAGGAAATTCCAGCTTAAGCTAAACCCAGAAAAATGTACTTTCGGGGTCACAACGGGGAAATTGTTAGGGTTCGTCATCAGCCAGGAAGGCATTAAGATTGACCCTGACAAGGTAAAGTCCATATTAGAGTTGCCTTCCCCGCGCTCCGTTAAAGAAGTAAGAAGCTTGCTGGGGAGGTTAAATTATATAGCTCGGTTTATCTCACAACTCACTGATAAGTGTCGGCCGCTATTCCGTCTATTAAAGAAGAACGCTGAAATAGAATGGGACAACGAATGTGAAGAAGCGTTCAGGACAATCAAAGACTATCTTATAAAACCCCCGGTCTTGATAGTCCCGAAACAAGGAAAACCTTTATTCTTATACCTCACCATACTCCCCGAATCCATGGGATGTGTGTTGGGGCAGAAAGATGAAGAGGGAAGAGAACGTCCCATATATTATCTGAGCAAGAAGTTCACTGATGGGGAACAGAGGTACTCAGAGGTGGAGAAGACGTGTTGTGCGTTAATTTGGGTCATGCATCGGCTAAGGCAATATACCCTTTATTACCATATTGAGCTGTTGACAAGACATGATCCTTTGAAATACCTGGCAGAGAAGCCAGCGCTGATGGGGAGAATCTCCAAATGGCATATGCTTCTATCCGAGTTCGACATCACATATGTGCATCAGAACTCGATAAAGGGGCAAGCCTTGGCCGATCAGTTGGCCGAACACCCTGTCGAGACAGGTACCCAAGAAATACGAGTCCAATTCCCGGACGAGAACATATCAACAGTAGAAGACATACCAGTAGAAGACTCTGGGAGAGAGCAGAATGCTGGGTGGAAATTGTTTTTCGACGGAGCTGCCAACGTATTCGGTTGTGGAGTTGGGGCGGTATTGATATCCCTAGACGGCACTCAATTCCCTGTAGTGACAAGACTTACATTTCCCTATACCAATAATATCGCGGAATATGAAGCGTATATTCTTGGCCTCAAGATGGCCTGCCAAATGGGAATCCGCGAATTAGAGGTGTACGGGGACTCGTCGCTCATCATACTACAAACAAGAGGGGAATACAAAACCAAAGACCCCAAACTGGTACCATACCATCAACACCTAACAGCGCTAATCGAGGAGTTTAAGGCAATCACCTTCACGTATATCCCAAGAACTCAGAATCAGTTCGCAGATGCCTTGGCCACATTAGCGTCCATGGTGCAAATAACAGGGGGAGCCGAAGTTCACCCGATGAAAATAGACATCGGAAGTCGGCCCGCTTATTGTTTGACGGTTGAAAAGATACAAGATGATAAGCCCTGGTATCACGACATCAAGACCTTTCTCCAAGAAAGTAAATACCCTGAAATGGCTAGCAAGAATGACCAAAGAACGCTCAGAAGGTTGGCAAGCCATTTTTTATTAAGTGGGTCTATACTCTACAAGAGATCACATGATAGCACCCTGTTGAGATGTGTGGACAAAAATGAAGCATGCGAACTCATGAAGGAAATACATGAAGGGGTATGTGGACCTCATATGAACGGCTACATGTTGGCCCGAAAAATCATGAGGTTAGGGTATTACTGGTTAACCATGGAGTCGGATTGCATAAAGTATGTTAAGCATTGCCATCTGTGCCAAGTGTACGCAAACCGGATAAATGCTCCACCCAACGAGCTACATTTGTTATCGGCGTCGTGGCCTTTCTCCATGTGGGGAATCCACATAATCGGCCCAATCACTCCAACGGCATCCAATGGCCACAGATTTATACTGGTAGCGATTGATTACTTCACCAAATGGGTAGAAGCGTCATCATATACCAATGTCACCAAAGGGGTAATAGTCCGCTTCTTAAAGAGGGACATAATAGCTCGATATGGAGTTCCTGAGTCAATCATCACCGATAATGGTACCAATCTCAACAATAAATCGATGACAGGTTTATGTCAACAATTCCACATAAACCACAAAAATTCAACTCCCTACAGACCTCAAATGAACGGGGCAGTAGAAGCAGCTAACAAAAATATCAAGAAGATCATCGAAAAGATGACAACAACTTACAAGGATTGGCACGAAATGTTACCATTTGCTCTCATGGCTTATAGGACTTCAATAAGAACATCTACAGGAGCTACCCCTTACTCATTGGTATATGGTACAGAAGCAGTTCTACCAGTGGAAGTCGAAATACCATCATTCAGAATATTGTCAGAAACTCAATTAACGGAATCGGATTGGGTAAAGAAAAGGCTTGATCAGCTGAACTTGATTGATGAAAGAAGACTCACCGCACTATGTCATGGTCAGTGTTACCAGCAGAGGATAGCCCGAGCATTCAACAAAAAGATGAGACCTCGGTACTTCAAAGAGGGTGACCTAGTACTAAGAAAAGTTCTCCCGAATGTCCAAGACTCCAGAGGAAAATTCACTCCTAATTATGAAGGCCCTTATGTGGTAAAAAAGGTTTTGTCAGGTGGGGCTGTAATATTAACTCAGATGGATGGTCCAGAATTGAGAGACCCCGTCAACACCGATGCTGTAAAGATGTACTATCCTTAGGCAAGGGAATTGAAATTTTGCCAATGTTTATGAAAGCCAATGTTCGATACAAATTTCATTGAGTTGAGTTTTTACTTTTCTACAAGCAAAGCTAATATCCCTGAGTGGTCAACAATCCTAATCAATTCTCATCACAATAAATACACCTAAACATATTACCCACCATTTCGTCAATAAAAGATAAACAATAAAATGATAATGAATCTCGATAAAATTTGTGATATAATTTTATTTATTCTTAAGCATTAGAACTTAGTGCATTAGTAGGATAACATTACCAACGAATGAGTCAAACGCATCAAGAAGTGAAGCACATCAAGATTTTCAACCCCATATCAAGATGAGAAGAAGAGAAGCAGAGGCAAACCAACACGAAGGTTCGGTTGTTTGGTTGCTATCCACGATAAACTGGCAAGCGTCCTAAAATGGTTAACCATCGTCACATTATGAAAGGCATTACATCATTTAGCTCGGTAGGAAGCATATTCGAAAGCATGAGATGAGTCCGCCCATAGTAGGGCACTCGTCTAGTCATTCATTTTTAATAAGGTAGTTAGCATGACATGGGCACTTCCCTAAACATCATCTCTTAAGGTTAGCTCATGGGGGGCACCTTTTGGAGATGTCAAATTCTTCAATCCAGGTTAGGCAGCCCATAGGGGGGCCTTTCCTAAAAACTTTGTCCTCATGGTCAACCCATAGGGGGCACTTTCTGAGGCAAATTCTCAATCCTAGGTTAGGCAGCCCATAGGGGGCCCTTTCCTAAAAACTTTGTCCTCATGGTCAGCCCATAGGGGGCACTTTTTGAGGCAAAATTCTCAAGTCTAGGTTAGGCAGCCCATAGGGGGCCCTTTCCTAAAAACTTTGTCCTCATGGTCAGCCCATAGGGGGCACTTTCTGAGGCAAATTCTCAATCCTAGGTTAGGCAGCCCATAGGGGGCCCTTTCCTAAAAACTTTGTCCTCATGGTCAGCCCATAGGGGGCACTTTCTGAGGCAAATTCTTCAATCCAGGTTAGGCAGCCCATAGGGGGCCCTTTCCTAAAAACTTTGTCCTCATGGTCAGCCCATAGGGGGCACTTTCTGAGGCAAATTCTTCAATCCAGGTTAGGCAGCCCATAGGGGGGCCTTTCCTAAAAACTTTGTCCTCATGGTCAGCCCATAGGGGGCACTTTCTGAGGCAAATTCTTCAATCCATGTTAGGCAGCCCATAGGGGGCCCTTTCCTAAAAACTTTGTCCTCATGGTCAGCCCATAGGGGGCACTTTTTGAGGCAAAATTCTCAATTCCAGGTTAGGCAGCCCATAGGGGGCCCTTTCCTAAAAACTTTGTCCTCATGGTCAGCCCATAGGGGGCACTTTTTGAGGCAAAATTCTCAAATCTAGGTTAGGCAGCCCATAGGAGGCCCTTTCCTAAAAACCTTGTCCTCATGGTCAGCCCATAGGGGTCACTTTTTGAGGCAAAATTCTCGATTCCAGGTTAGGCAGCTCATAGGGGGCCCTTTCCTAAAACCTTGTTCTCACGGTCAGCCCATGGGGGGGCACTTTTTGAGACAAGTCCAAGTTTTCAACCCAGGTTAGTCAGCCCATAGGGGGCACTTTCCTAAGGAATTTCTAATCTCATGGTTAGCCCATAGGGGGCACTTTCCTAAAAATCTACCTCAAGGTTAGCCCATAGGGGGCACTTTTTGAGGCATTTTATCAAAGGTTAGTCAGCCCATGAAGGGCACTTTCCTAAACCCTCCCGATTAGTCAGCTCTCGGGGCACTTTTCGGTAATATTCTTTCCAAGGTTGCAAGTCTGAGAAGGCGCTTCCTATCATCATACATTCCTACTCAATGCTTGAGGTGTGTCCTGTCACCAACTAGTTAGCCCATAAAGCACTTTTTGGAGAGGGAGCATTACCTTGGATTATTAGGAACATCTTCAATCGTAGGATTATCAGCTCTTGGGGCATTTTCCTACTGAAACCTAATTCAAGAGGCCAAAAATGGCGTGTTTTGTTTGTCTTTGTAGTTAAGTTTTTCAAACTTTACCACAAACCCCATTTTTACCCTAGGAATCAATGATTCTCATCAATAATCAATTTTCAATTTTTTTTTCTAATTTTTCCCTAATTTAGCATAAATAATAAAAATGTTCAAAAAATAAAAACAAATAGGAAAACACCTCAATTTTGAAAAATGATTTTGGAAATGGCAATAATGGATAATAAACAATTTTTACAAATTTTTGAAATTTCAAAAAAATACAAAAAAATTAAAAATTGCATCGCATATGTACAATTTGCGATGTAAATAAAATCGGGAAATTGGGCCAGCTCAGCTGGTCCGTGCGTGCGTTGGGAACGTGTGGGAGGCTTGGAGGTCGCGAGTTCGAATCTTCCCCCGAGCGCTCGATGCAATTTTTTTCTTTCTTTTCCCTGGAGCTGCCACGTGGCAGCATGTGATTGGCCGAAGGAAGTCACGCACGTCGCGCGTGATCGCCTTCTTCGCAAGCCCAGCCGGAGAAAAAAAATCCGACAGAAGTCCGACGAAGGCGAAATCGGCCGTTTTCTTTTTAATCTTCTAGATTAAAGTCGAGATAAGGCCAAATCCATCAGATAAACCAAAGGAGCACGAGAGATTAACATCAAATCGCCGGGATAAAATCAAATCTAAAAATGAAAAAAATTCGGATTTATCCAAAGCGGCCGATTTGAGCTTATCCAAGAGGTTTTCCGGACGCCTATAAATAGAGGAGAGCAGGAGGAAGCCAAGGCACGAAGAAACACGAAGAAAAAGTGAGAGAAAGAGAGAGAAAGGAGCGAATCGGAGTACGCCGGAGAAGCTTGGAGCCGAGATCGCCGACCGGAGTTCAAACCGCCGCAAGGAGACGTTCTGGGAGTAAACTGCCATCACCATCGGATTCAGCACCCCCAAGAAGCTAGGATTCGACACTTCACCCGCCGCAAACGACCGCCGGAACGCCGTGAACGAGCCAACCTCGCCGCCGTGACCGACGATCCGACCCAATCCGATCGACCCGACTTGACCCGCTCGACCCGATCCGACCCGACCCGTGCACCGATCCGGATACAGGTAAGTCGGATTTTCCGGATTTTTTATTATTATTTATTTATTTATTTTAAATTGTTTTGTTTGTTTATTTATTTATTCTGAATTTATTATTTGTTATTATTTGTTTTGGTTAATTATTTATTTTCTTTTGTTATATTTTTGATAAATAGAAAAATGTAGAAATTAGGTTTTAATAGGTTTTAATAATGCAAAAGTACTAATAAAAAAATAGTAATAAAATGTAGAAAAATAATAAAAATATTAGGAAAGTAATAATAAAGTCTTAGATTTCGAAATACGATAGAAAGTAAACTTAGGATGAAATTTTCAACAAAAACAAAAATTATAAAAATCATAAAAAACTCATAAAAATTATAAAAATCATAAAAAACTCATAAAAATTATAAAAATTAAAAAAAACTCATAAAAATCATAAAAAATCACAAAAATTATAAAAATCATAAAAAATTCAAAAAAAACATAAAAATAAAAAGAAAAAGTTTTAGCACTTAGAAAAAGCCATTTTCCTCAAATGAACTCAAAATTGATGTTTTCCCTCAAAATCATTTTCAAAAATCAAAGTTTAGGCTTAGAAGATTTTATTAGAAAAATCCCAAAGATGTTAAGAACATAAACCAAAAGAGTTTGCAAAATTAAAATTCATCAACAAATCTAAAGGTTTTCAGAAAAGCGAACTACGGCTTGTTTGATCCTGAGTAGCAGGTACGTAGGCACCCATTCGGGTCAACCCCCTAAAATATATGAAAAATCATTTTCTCAAAATAATTCCAAAACATAATAAAAAGTAACAGAAACACAATGAAACACATTTCTAAAGATGAACAGTTTTGGGAGATTAGGTGGTAACCGTAAAGGTTTTAATAGGTTAGCCCCCGAACTTAGAAACTCTGGTTTTCCCTTTTTCTCTTCTCACAAAAACGAGAAGAGAAAATAACGACGACTAGTAGTCCAAATTAAGACTAATCCGCTCCTTTAGTCTTAATTCAATTTTCCTAACAAACAGTTGGGTGGCGACTCCAAAAATTAAACGAAATTCCTAACTCAAGTCGAGGATCTAGATTAGATGAGCATAGGGTCTAGTTTAGATCGGATCAGGAATGGGAATTCAAAAATTAGACTCGACAATATGCAATGCGAATTTTTTATTTTTTTTGTATTTTTTGAAATTTCAAAAATTTGTAAAAAATTTTTATTATTTATTATTGCCATTTCTGAAATAATTTTTCAAAATTGATGTGTTTTCCTCTTTATTTTTATTTTTTGAATATTTTTATTATTTTTACTAAATTAGAGAAAAATAAAAAAAAATGGAAATTTTTAAAAATTGATTATTAGTGAGTATTATTGATTCCTAGGGCAAAAATGAGGTGTTTACATTAAATAATTGGGCCAAACTCATATATTACTTGGCTAACTAACGAAACTATGTGATAAGACCTAATAAGTCTAGCCATCTATTGGAATGACTCAAAGAGAATTAGCTTAGTAAGCTCAAAACAAATATCGTTAGACTGGTCTATCTACATCCAACTTTTTTCAAGTAGGCTCATGTACTCATAAGGATGGCTATTGGCCTTAGCCCATTAGCAAGCTCATTTAGGATAACTATAAAATAAGCAAGATTCATCTCATCCATTGATCACTTAGATAATTAAAAAAATGTTGTCAAAGCCAAGAGCTTACAAATACTCAACCGCTCATTCTCATTTAACACTTTGAGGAGAGATCAAAGAAATAACATTCTAATGTATAGTCTATGCTAATCAAGCAAGTCACTAAGGCAATTATAATTATCAATCATATAAACTATAAGGTTGATATTCAAGGTTTCCTTAAACTCCCTTATCTGTCATTTGTGCATTTAAAACACTAAAACTACCTACTCATTCTCCTTATCATTATTTTCAAGCCATTCCCCTATGTCTCATCTCTACATCACTACTCTGAAGACACATGTAGTGTGAGACTCGTTCACAGCATGCATGTAACCACTCTAATTAGAACTCTTCATCTATATTTTGGCAACTCCACTAAAGATAAAGTGATATAGAGTGATGACACATGCTATAGAGATAGTGATTAGACCATCTTACATCACCTCCCAATAACAGGAGGCTAACATTGAAGTCACTAAATAAAACCTACTCTCACCACCTAAGAACACTAATTAAGACAATCTAAAACATGAAGGTCATCCTAAAGTCGCATAGATGTTGTGGACTATGTAGGAGACCATGAAGGTCACGAATTAATCCCTGGCTATGTTTTCACAATTCATATCAAGGTTGGTTGCAACTATCATTACGTAGTATGATGTAGCAAGCTTCCACTAATGTGTAGTAAAGTGCCAACCCTTAATTAAACCAATTAATCTTCCTCCTACTAGGGAGGATACTCTTTAAAGAGTAGAACCCCATTTATCATGGGGGAAGGGTTGGATGTGTAGTTAAGATTACCACAAGTCATGACATCCAAATGACTCATTAAGAGACTAAGCTCACATGATGATTGTCACACATGATGCCTTCTTCATGTAATTACCACTTATTAAGAGACTAAGCCCACACTCTAGTCCCATTAGCTAGATTTGTCCTATTTTCTCTAAGAACTTCCCTTACTGCAAGACCTCAAGACCAAGAACTCCCTCAACACCATGCATCCTTTTAAGATTAGCTACATCCCCCTCAGCAACCACAACCAACACCGAACGCATCCTATGCCCCATGTATGAACTCTAACACTATGCATTCTTCAAAACCAAGAGACTTCCCCTCTTATCTTTGCTTTCACGCTTTAAGCACAGGCAATACCTTACTACCATGGTACATGACATGAATGTAGACCTAGAGGGATCAACTTAAGCTTAATGTGTTGTGAGTTTTAGGGGTAAGGATACTTTAAAGGTAAGTTTAGCTTCCCACAAGCAAACTAATTGGGAGCTGATGCCACTCCTTTGATGATGGTCATGGCAAGCTAAAATTGGTTGAGAGGTTTGATCTCCTCAAACACAAGAGGGACTATGGTAAAGTCGATGAGGGACCTCTTGATGAAGGATAGGCTTAAAAGAATGCTAAGAAGATGGGAAGAGAAGATTAGCCATCCAAAAATGAGTAAAATGTATAAAGAAAATAATGGTTAAGTGCCACATGAGAACTTTAAGAGGGGATACTTTTCTATCTTACAACAAGTGCTATCATAGTTAAAGTTCTAACCCCAACAAACCACTTAAATACTACCCCTGTGTAATCAATGTGTGGGTAACTCTTGTTGGATAAAAGGGCTCATGTGGTTGAAACTTAAAAGGAATGGTCACCAAGTGGAAGACACCGTTGCAAGAGAGGTGCAACTGTGTCATAAGTCATTTTTGTAACATGACCTACACAGATCAATATAAAAGAAAAAAGGAAAAAAAAAAGTTTTTCAATAGGCTACCCACCATTGGGCAACTCAACAAGAAACAATCTCGGAGGATAGAGTGTGGGGTGAGGTCAAGAGAGGAGCCTATGGAAGCCTGTAGTCCTAACTAGAGATGATCTTGGGTAAAGTTTGGTAATGGGTGAAGGATAGTGGCGATCTATTGGGGAAGTGCAAGGGTAAAAGATTAACCTCATGATGAGCTCATAATGAATTTAGATAGAGGAGAATGTCACAATCCATGACATCAATGTGGACATGGAGGGATCAACTCAAGCATAATGTGTTGTAAGTGGCATCAATAGAGTAATTTGTTCTAGGGGTAAGGGTAATCTAAAGGTAGGTATGGCCACCTATGAGTAAACTAGTTAAGAGTTGATACCGCTCTCCTGCTAATGGTCATGGTAGGCCACAACCAATTGAGAACGTTGGTCTCCTCAATCATAAGAGGGGCCGTAGTAAGGCTGATGGGGGCACTCCTAATGAAGGATAGACTTAAAACAATTGTAGGAAGACAAGAAGGAAAAAGTTTGCTTACCATCTAAAAAGGAGTAAAATGTATAAAAAAAAATGATGGTCGAACACCGTACAAGAACTCCAAGAGAAGATAACCTTTCATCCTATGATATGGGCATATTAGCATACATGCCTTAAGCCCAAGCAACGCCCTAGCATCTCAATCCTCGTGCTTTAAGTCCAGACACTTAATTAATTCATACCTCTTATATGCTCCAAGCTCAAGCAAAGCCTTAGTAGGTAACTTATATTGCTTCTACTTTTAAGTATAGGATTCTCTCGATTAAGAGTGAAACTTACTCGTTCTCTTAAAGTACACCATGAAGCTACTTCTCAACCTAACAAGTACTTAGCTACTCTACTTTAAAATCCCAACAATGAATCATCCATCATGATTATTCTAGAATCCACACAAGATTTATGAGCTAATGAAATAAAGTATATAAGGGGTAATGTAAACATCATCGTTGACTGGTAAGAGCATTAGCTCCCAAGTGCACAACAATAAGTTTAGCTTATATATAGCATACTAGTAAAAGCATTGACTCCTAAGCACATTATAAAGTATTACAAAGATGAATAATTTATCTTTCAATAACTCTCATGATGGAGTATTGTAAATTTAAAACCCCTAGAAACTCATCCCCCCCCCCCCCCCCCCCCTCTCTTGACTTAAAAGGGAATTGTGATCCTCAACAATGAATGCCATCATTGTTGTGTAAGCACGATCCAATACTTCGTCAAAAGGGGTCACTTGAACATCGTTGCTAGCAAGTGAAAGCTTTGCTCTAATGTGTGAGATGACTCTTACATTTGATTTTTATTTTTTCTTAAGATAATATGAAAGTACCCCCAAAAAAATACAAAAATCGAAAATGAAAAATAAGACAATAAAAAATGCAATAAATTTAGAAAAAATAAGAAAACTAAAATTCACAAGTCAATTGGTAGTCAAATCATTTTTAGGGGTCAAATAAAGTTAAAGTACACATGCGATTTAACAGTTTTTAAGCTTTAAGTGAAAATATTGAATTTCTTGAAAATTCAAACTTTTAATGATAATCCAGATTAATTATTTCTATAATGTAAAAATAAAGTCAACTTAAGGTAATCATGACTTCAAACAATGCTTCAATTAAAATTAAATGGATCATTTTATGAGAAAATCAATCTTTTTAATTAACTGGAGTATTAACAAACTAAGACTCATAAAACTATATAACTAGGCTCAATCTTAAAATTATTTCTAACATATGTGTACTAGACATAATTTTTAGCATTGATGCATTTTTATTTTTCAGGAACTAGTTAAATTAGGGTTAATTTCAACATGGTCAATTAAATTGGTTAAATTAAATTTAGTCCAATAAGCAAGGATGAGTGTTTAACTCAGCAGGAAAAGGATAAGTGCATAAGAGCCAGTAGTCATGAGTTCGATCCTGCAAGCACGTTAAAGGCTTTTAGTTTTTATTACCAACACGCGGCACATTCCAATTGGCTGAAATGGCCATAACAATGCCAGCACATCATCTTCTTTCTACTCCAGCATGTTTTCTTCACGTTTTCCCTCATGCGAGCTCGTTTCAAGCTCATTTTTTATCATTTTTTGCAATATCCCAAAGTCAGAAAAAAAATAAATAAAAATAAAAATAAAAAATATATATAAATTAAATTTAAAAGAATTAATTAAGTGGAATTAGGAGATTAAACTAAAATTTTTGAAAATGTAAACATGATATTATTTAGTTTAGGTATAATAGTGATTAGTATAGGCTAAAATATTTTAAGGTCAATTGTCTAAATTACCCTCAAGTACTAAGGAGTAAAGAAAAGTTACAAGGGTAATTAACATTAATCAATATTAATAGCTAATATAAATTAGTATTTAAGGGCAAATGTTTTCTAAAAATCTCGTCTTTTTTTCCACTCATTTTCTCTCTCTTTCATTCAATCTCTCTCATTATCCTCTCAACTCTCCCTATCCCTCTCTTGTTTTCACTATCAATTTCTCTTGTCTTTCTCTCTCTCTCTCTCTCTCTCTCTCTCTCTCTCTCTCTCTCTCTCTCTCTCTCTCTCTCTCTCTCTCTCTCTCAAACTCTCTCAAATCAATATTCCATTTCACTACACTTACACATCATTAAAAGTTAAAAGTGAGCTCAATTCAAGTAAAATTAAAGGTTACTCGAGTAAGTAATTGATTTAGATTAACTTGAATTTTGATTTCAAAGCTCAAATAATCTACTATCAAGTTAATTATGGATTTATGTAAGAAATTGAATCAAGAAGTTGAAGAATCAAGTGGCGGAGTCCTATTACAAGTTTAACCAAAACATACATAGTGGTAAGAGTTTGAATTCGAATGTAGATCTTAGATATGTTAGTTAAAATCTTTTGATTTATAGGTTAGAATGTTTATTAGGCATTTAATTGTTATTTTGCAAGGAGGAAATCCTATTGAAGTGTTGAAGTTCAAGTAAACAAGGTAATAGTATTTGAAATTAAGATATATTGTAGAGCATCAATCGATCTATAAGATTTGTAAAGATGTTATTAGGTAATTTTTTGTTTATGAAGGTGAATGGTGTTGGAAGTTCAATCTTAAAGTTCAAGAGATATTAGAAGATTATAAGAGTAATGGAACAAGATAAGTATTTAATTACTTGTTTAATTTGAAGTTTGTAGTTGGATTGGTGAATAATTAAAGTGGAATTAAGTATAGTTGCAACTATGTATGGCATGGATGTATAGATGTATGTGAGGAATGTTTGATTTGGTGAATTATTATGTTTTAGTGTTAATTGAATAATTAATTGAGGTTTTAATGGAAGTAGATTAATATTTGTAGTTTTAATTTGATGAATATAGAGAATACATAATGTCATGGGGCTTGATTATGTAATTAGGTGTGTTCTTAATTAATTTTATTAAATATTTTGATAGAAAGTATAGCTAATTGGAATATATTACTAGAAAAAAAAAATTGATGAATGGGATGTGGTTATGTAACAGCCCAACCAGAACTCCACCCACTGAGATATTGTTTGCTTTCGTGTAATACACCACCCAGTTTTGTCTCTTGGTACAACAACTTCCTAGGGGATCACCCATCTTAGGAGTGCTCTAAGTCAAGCATGCTAACTTCAAAGTTCCGACGAACTCCAGGTTATCCTCTATCATCAACTTCTATTCGAGGGATTTCACAGGTTCTTGTAATGACCAAATTGTGTAATGATAAATGGGTATTTAAAATGTAAAAAAATAATGTTTTGATAATTTGGAATGAGTGTTAATTGGTGGAATTTGATTTAGGAATGATAATAAGAAATAAGTATTTGGAATAATGATGATTGGTGAAATAACGAGTAAGAAACGAATGAGTTGAGGTTTAATTCGTTTTTGAAATACAATCTAGAAAAATGGGTTGTTAATATGCTAAATGGAGTTCAAGTGTTGATTTCAAAAGGGGGAAGAGATTTAGAAATTTTTTGTTTTGGTTTGAGGTGATTTGAAGCTAAAATAAGATATGGTGTTTTAAATTTTCAATTCGTAACTAGAGTTTAATGGTAGCTAAAGGATGCTTAATCTACATAAAATCCAGAAATTCTTAAAGAAATTGATAAAGGGATGAATTGAGAAACAAATGGCTTTTGTTTGACATGATTTGGACTTGAAATAAGTGAGATGTGCTTGTTTTAATAAGGCATGCAAATTGAATCTGAAATCCAGATTTTTTGTTAGTTAATATTAAATTGAAATTGATTTAATGAAGTTTGAATGATGTGTTATATGAATGATAAATCTAGAAATTTCAATTTTGAATGCCTTGAATGTATTCATGTGTTCTTCATGATATTCAAACTATTCTTCATGAAATTCAAACTTGATCTAAATTCATCAGCTAAAACATCAAAAACACATTTTTTTTTTATGAGTTTTGAAATAATCACTTTTCTATATAAAGATTTAATTCAAGATTAAATTTTCGCAAAGTATTTTTCCAAAATCAAAACCATTTTCATCCAACAAGTGATTAAAGTTTTGAATCAAGAATGTGTTTGATCTTCATGAACAAGGTGACGCAAGTCAAAATGTGTTTATAGGCTTAATTAAGAAAATGGGGGTTAAATTATAATATTAGACTTAAAAACCAAAATACACTTAATAAACATATGGGCCTTTTAATGAATAATTTACTTGGAAAATAATAAAGAGGAATTACACTACTCCTTTGAAAGGATCGAATCAATCCAAATCCGGTTCACTTGAATCGAATCAATTCTCTCTCAACCAATTCACCTAAATCGATCTAAACTTAGAAGTTAATAAATATAAATAAATATAAATATAAGAAATAGAAAAAAATTAATAATAAACAAAAAATTAAAATAAAATAGATTAGAACCAAATCCCTAAGGTGAACTAAACCTAATTATCTCTAACCAGTTCAATCTTATCCTAATTGATTTATAGCCCTTGAATTGGTTCAATTAACAAGCCGGTTCACTAAATAATTAAAGGCAATATAGAATTAATAATTAAACTAAAATAGTAAACTGATCTAGAACCTTTATATAAATCTACTAGCTTAAATGGATTTACACCTAGTTGCGTATTAAATCAATACCAACAGCCTAATTAGTAGTTAAATATTCGAGTTAATAATTATGTTAATTAAATTCATTAAACACTAATACCAAGAAATAATTATGTTTAATTGCATATTATCTTCTAATTGAGTTAGAGGATCAACTAATTAAAAATTGTCTTGTGGCTCTACCTTTCCAAGTATGAGATAGTTGTGTGTTGCATGTTATATGCTATATCTAAGAAATCTAAAATAAATTAATACTTAAACCCGACCTAAGTATCTATAACACTGTTTGTGCATGGTAACCCAATCCAAAAAGTAACAAAAGTAGTGTAGGCTTCTTGGCCACAAAGGTAGTGTGACGAGTAATCGATAAGGCTAATACTCACTCAAAACAGTCATGGAAGTAGAGAGAAGTCAACTAGACGTCATATGGAGTGTAGGTGTTGTATAGGATGGTAAAAATGGATTGCAATCATGATGGCAAGCCTACTATTTGGAGCAAATGCCCAAAGGAGATTACTTCATATCTATTGATGGTTTTAATATCAGTTATGATTTTAGTCATAGTAGCTAAATATGTTGTGATAGTCCTCTGATGCCTATCAAGTAAGGTTAGACCCC
Source organism: Laguncularia racemosa (assembly GCA_037954665.1). Classification (NCBI taxonomy): domain Eukaryota; kingdom Viridiplantae; phylum Streptophyta; class Magnoliopsida; order Myrtales; family Combretaceae; genus Laguncularia; species Laguncularia racemosa. The sequence goes on from JBBMOL010000004.1 coordinate 6,670,786, forward strand.
TTTCATTCCTAAAAGTATCTAGAATCATAAGTACTCTCGTACTACTTGTTTCGCTTTAATTTAAATAACTTAATAAATTCGTACTAATATATTAGATCTAGGTATGGATGACATGCAAAAATGTATTTAACTATTCTGTACTAAGTTCTTATAATTTATTTCCTACTTTCTTCTTCAAGTGTTGATAAATTTGCCGATAGTATGTGAAATGAATATGAGTCAATTACTACTTCAAAGATTGAGATATCGCTATTTGAAGAGTCGTAATGATAGTTGTTACTTTCTTCTAATGTAAAGACTTTATAACTTCTATAAACACTGGGTTTTATGAATTTTATAAAGGAATTACTTTTCTAATTTATATCAATAACCGTTTTCAAACCTTTATAGTTTTCCAAAATAATTTCAAATGACAAAGTATTTTTCAAAACTAATGAATAATTTTAGGAAATAAAATTTGGTTTAAAAACCTACTATTTGTGTACTAATTCTTAGTATATTCTAATTAAGTGAAATATGTGGCAGATCATCATTACACTTAAGGTTTCAAAGCGTGACATTTTTTCCACACAATTTCATTAAATTAATAGTGGAATCATGTAAAGCGCATGGCCTATTCTTAATTGGTCCCAAGAATCTATCCAAATACGCTCATCTAGGTGGTTAAAATCGAACACAAAAACGACAAAAATCATTTTTACACATAAAACCATCTTTGCATTCATGGCATTTGATCCCTTTACATGCTTATTTGATGGATAAATGGTATAAATAGAGGTCTTGGAATTGCCTTTAATCATCAAAAAAAAAAAAAATTAAAAACCTCCAATTAAGCTTCAATCCCAACTTTCTCTTTCTAAGAAACCCACCTGTGACCACTCTCCTCTCTAGAGAATCATCCATCTTCAACCATTTTCAAAGCAAAATATTAACACCAATAAGTTCCCTAAACCTAGAGTTGGGAAAGCAGGCCAAACAGGCCAACCTGCCCTAACTCGCACCGACCCGTAGATCGAAGAGGGTAGGCCCGCGATGGCCCACACATGTGCAGGTCGAAGAAGTCAGCCCACCCCACCTCGTGGGCCAATGCAAGCCGGCTCGCTCTACACACATTTTTTTTTTCTTATTACAAAAATAGAAAATTAATGTGGTGGATTAATACTTCAATTTGCATCTTTTGATATTCAGTCTGAAATGTTTATAATAAAAAATTTAAATCTAATTTGAAGTTCAATATAACATTAAAAATGAGGGAATACGTATTTTGTTAAAAAAAAAAATCTACACGGAGTCGTGACTCTCCGTTACTCCATGACCTATGACCGTAGAGCCATGAGAGTGAGAGAAGGAGGATTAGAGATGGAGAATGGAGAGTAGAGGAAAAATGTGGTCTAGTCCGATTGGGGTCTTCTAATTCAATTCATTCCCGTTTTTCTTTAAAAAAAAAAAAACTATGCGGGCTAGGCGGACCAACCCCTGCCTACGTCGACGTGGCCTGCCCCGACCCATAGGCTATGTAGGGCAAGCCAAAACAACCCGCCACATGGGTTGGGCGAGCTAGCCCACACGACTCGCCCTACATTCCCAACCTTATTTGTAGAACTTCTAAAAGGCACCTTCTTTTCACCTCCAAGTGTCACCCACCACCTTCTACAAACACATAGGCTCTTAACATCCACAACCACTAGCACCCCTCTCCAAAACACCACTACTAAGACCAAACCAACATCACCACACAACTCACTTCCCCCAAAAATGTTGGTCTTATACAATGCCACACTCGAATGATCTCTATGCCAAGTTACACATGATTTAAAGGTTCCTGTTGTTGTTTCCCTTGCAAACCTCAAAGCTTTTTACCTCTTTCCACTTGGTTCAACCTAATGTGCTCCGACCAGACTTACCTAAACCCACACACCTAACCCATCTTTAGTTGTAGGTATATTTTCTTTTCTTTCTCTCTTTTTTTCTTGTTTTTACTTTTTTTTCTTTATTTCTTTTATTTATTATTGTCGAGTCTAATTTTTGAATTTATCATTCCTAATCCGATCTAGACTAGACCCTATGTTCATCTAATATAGATCATCGACTTGAGTTAGGAATTTCGTTTAGTTTTGGAGTCGCCACCCAACTGTTGTTGGGAAAAATTGAATTAAGACTAATGGAACGGATTACTCTTAATTTGGACCACTAGTCATCGTGATTTCCTCTTATTATTTTTGTGAAAAAAGGAAAAGGGAAAACCAGAGTTTCTAAGTTCAGAGGCTAATCTATTAAAACCATAAAGTTACCACCTAATCTCCTAAAATTTACTCCATCTAGAAATGTCTTTTATTTTATTTTTGTTGCCTTTTATTGTGTTTTTGAGTGAATTATTCTAAGAAAATGATTTTTTTTTATTCTTTTTAAGGGTTGCCCCAAATAAGTGCCTACGTACCTGCTATTTAGAATCAAACAAGTCGTAGTTCGCTTTTCCTGAAAAGATTTAGTGTGTTTGTGAATTTTAATTATGGAATCTCTTTTGATTTATATTTTTACCATTTTAGGATTTTTTTTAAAAAATCTAAGCTTAAGCTTTGATAATATTTTTTTGAAAATAATATTTTTAAGGAAAACATCAATTTTTGGATTTATTTGAGAAAATAATTTTTCTAAGTGATAAAACTCATTTTTTCTATTTTTCAACTCATTTCTACTATTATAAATTTTTATTGATTTTTAATTAATTTTTTGTGAATTTTATAATTTTTTATAATTTTTATTAATTTTTATAATTTTTATTTTTATTGAAAAAATTTCTCTTAGACTTTTACCTATCCTATTTTAAAATCTAAATTTTTATTATTATTTTTCTAATATTTTCATTATCTTCTACATTTTTATTTTTATATCATTAAATCCTAAAAAAAATCTAATTTCTAACATTTTTCTATTTATTGAAATATAAATAATCAAATAAAAAAATAAGTAAATAACCAATAAATAAATAGATTAATTTGAAATAAATGAAACAACTAAATAAACAAATCAAAAAATCAAAAAATCAAAAAATTCGACTTACTTGGATCCGGGTCGATGCGCGAGTCGGGTCGGGTTGATCGGATGCGGCGGCGGTGAGTACTCGTTGACAGCGTTCCGGCGGCCTTTTGCAGCGGTTGAGGTGTCGATTCCTAGGTTCTCGAGGGTGAGGAACTTGACTGTGGCGGTGGTTTGCTTCAGAAACGCCTCTTGGTGGTTGCCCAACGCTTGATCAGTGGTCACGGTCTCGAACAACTCTAGCGAGCTTCGATTCTCTCCTTTTTCTCTCTTTCTCTCGCTTTTGATCTCTGATCTAGCTTCCTCCCTTCCTCCTCTATTTATAGCCGCTCACAAACTCCTCCGGATAAGCTCAAATCCGCCAATTGGTTAAACCCATTTTTTTTTTCTGTTTTGGATTCGGCCTTATCTCGGCGATTTGATGTTAATCCATTGTTTTTCTGTGATTTATCTGATGGATTTGGCTTAAAATCAACAGTAATCCAAAAGATTTGAGGAAAACAAACGATTCCACCTTCGTCAGACCTGCTCCGGCTTCCTCTCGCATCTGTTTGGGCGAAGGAGACGATCACGCGCGAGACGCGTGACTTTCCCTGGCCAATCATACGCTGCCATGTGGCATCTTGAGGCAAAAGTGAAAAAAATTGCACAGAATGCTCGCAGGGGGAATCGAACTCGGGACCTCAGAGCTTCCGTGCGTACGCCTGACCATGGTTCAGACCAGCTAAGCTAGCCCATTTTCGCGATTTTATTTATTTCGCAAATTGCATATATGCAATGCGATTTTTTTATTTTTTTGTATTTTTTGAAATTTCAAAAATTTGTAAAAATTATTTAATTCTTATTATTGTCATTTCTGAAATTAGTTTTCAAAATTGATGTGTTTTCCTATTTATTTTTATTTTTTGAATTTTTTCCTATTTTTGCCAAATTAGAGAAAAATATGGAAAAATTGGAAAAAATTGGAAATTGATTATTATTGATCATTAGGGAAAAAATGGGGTGTTTACAATTATAAAAAATAAAAATAAAAGTAAGATAAAATGAAAGAAAAAATTTAAAAAATTTAAAAAAAAAACTTGTAGAATTTAAACATAAAAAAATGAAATTGAAAAAAAAAAAAGAGAATAACAATTAGTAATATAAGTTTAATTTGTGGAATCTTTCTAAAAGAAATTAGATTACTTAAATATATATACAAACAAATAAATAAAGAATTCTATCACTTATAAATAAATAATGTCATGAAATAAAGAAATGAATAGACCTTTTTTCAAAACTTATAATAGGGTTTATTCCATACGATCTTTCTTAAGTAGAATCAAAATGTAATGAACATAATTTTTTTCTTTTCCAAAAAATGAAAAGAAACTTGCAAATTAAACTTCTTTAAAAGCAAGGGAACTACAAAAGGTTTGATCCAAATTAAAGAATACGCAGGCACTTACAAGGCGACCTCAATAATGAAAAAATTAATGTTTCTCCATGTAAATAAAGAAAATAATTTCTTTTACTTTTGATAATTTAGGAACTTTTTTAGATAGTATGGTATTCCGAAAAATAAAATTTTATTTGGATAGTTTAGGTGAAAACCATTAAGTTTTAATAGATTAACCTCTAAATTCGTAACTTTGGTTTTTCCAAAGATTTTCTCTATGGAATAATGGCTAAATTAAAAACCAATCTACCTAATCCATCCTAATTTACCATTCCCTTTCCCGATATTAACAAGTGACAATTCCAAATGTTTTTTTCCTAAAAAGTATGAAAAAAACAAAGTTTTTCATTAACTCTTAGTCAATGTTTCATATTGAATAAGCATAAGATTTAATATGAATTGAATTAAAAAAAAAAAACGAAACTTAAGCTTGGCAACTATAAGGGCTTCTTAGATCATGAAAGTCTAAGCAACTTATAATGCTTTATGCTCAATAACCCATGGGAGGTCATGCCAACTCCAATTACAATAATCTTCACATTGTTGCTACTAAGTAAAGGCATTGCTTCCTAAGCACATGATGATTACACACACTCAAAGTACCTTAAGGCACTAAGAGGCTCTCTAGTGGCACCAAGAGATGAGATGGTACAACAAAGTCATGAGAAGATGCAACTTCCTTCAATGCATTAACAACCTCTAGAGTTGCTAACCCATCTTGATGAGACATGTTAACAATTGAGGGAAGAGGGGTATCAACAGATGCGACACACAGCTTAAGTAAAGAAATGCATCAACATAAGTATCAATCTCATCCCCTCCTTGATTAGTACATTCATATCAAGAGCAATGTCATCTACTTCATAGGGTTCATTCAATTCTTTAGTGCCATCATCATCAACACCACCATTGCTATCTTCTAAATTGGGAATTGCTTATAGTTTAACAAGTTTATATCACCATCCCTAACTCCAAAATCGTTACCGATGTAGCAAGATGACTCAAATGAGGCTCAATAACCAACCCATCCCTCCTCCCACCACACCCACCCCACCAACCCCCCCCCCCCCCCCCCCCCCCCTTTTATGCTAAGATTTAGAGTAGAGTTGTGATATGTGATAGGCTCAAAAAGGGTATCAACTATTAATACAAAGCCATAAGTCTGAAAGGCTTCCAAGAAGCTTGACCAATATGTCAGCCAAGTTAGAGATGTAATCCTTAAGTGACACATAAAAATAAAGAATAGTTGTCTCACCTTTAGAATAATGTTTTTGAAATCGCATGGTAAGTGTAATTAGCAATAAGACTTAACACTCTCAATAACAATGGTGAGGCAAGACACTCCTTAGTCAAAGCCAGACTAGTAGGTGACACTATGAAGGGAGCACACCATCACCTTTCACCTATTTCTTAAAGAGGCAATCGAACAAGCCTCTATCGTCAAGCAGGGAGAGCAAGCTCCCCAAATGCACTATAAAAAGAGCCCCTCCTCAAAGTAATAGATTGCCATGGTTTTTTACCAGTCACTTAGTGCACCACAAAAAGAATCTTACTTTAGTCATAGACTCTCATGATTTTTTGCCAAGTTTACTCACCCTCCAAACCTAGAGGATGTAATTTGATGTTGTCGTCATAAAAAATATGATGAAATCCACAAGCTTATACCTACAATGATAGAAGAAAATACATACGTTATCAATAAAAAAATTTATGTATATATGCATTTAAATAGGCAAGAAATATATATGCTTATTCCTGTCTACAATTAGGACTTAAGGCCTTAGGGATATCCCCTCTCTAATCCTTAAGAAGGTGTGTAGGCCATAAATAGAATGAATGTCTCCTCTTCTTAGTATATATAGCTTTCAAAAGCATCTAGTGGGGATGTCCAAAAGCATTACTCCTTACAAGAGACCAAAGCGATACTAATTCTAGTCAGCCCAAAGTCATCAACTTTAGAATTATGAGCATATCCTCTAGCATTAGAGTTATCTCCCATTACAAAATGATAGATGTGTGAATTTAGGTACTTCATCGAGAGATAATGGCTTGCCATACTCATGCTCATACATGGGAACCATGGTCGATTGGAAGCAATAATGGCACAAAGGATCCTACACCCACCATACTTCATCTTGCTCGCATGCAGAAACCGCATTCAAGTGGAAATAGTAATGACATCAAGGATCATAACTTTCTCCAATAAAACTATGTGCTCTAGCTTCATGGTGATGTACTCTAACCAAGAACTTCATCTAAATGGCAACACCTTCTTAAGTTAAAAAAAAAAAAAAAAAAAAAAAAAAAAGGTAATCATCTCCTCTTCTCTCACTATTGAATAGTAGCATCAAATCTCCTCTAATGATGGACCAAGAGTCTTCTCAAGGCTCACTACACGTAAGGTCTACCACGCACAAGGCTTACTATGCTCAAGGCCTTTTTGAGGCCTGTTGAGCATAAAGCTTACTGCACATGAGGCCTACTATGTTTGAGGCTTGCTATGATCAAAGTTTGCTTAGGCTCATTATGCTTGAGGCCTACTCACTCGATACTTATTGCACTCAAGGCCTGCTTGTTATTCACTTTCAAGGGACGAAGCGGCTATGATCAAGACTTGACATGTGACATTCCTACTTCAATTAGATCAATAAACCAAGCTTCCATCACTTGTAATGAAGCAAGGGAGATGAGAAATCAAAGAAAGGGATTAAAAAATGAGTTGAAGAAGAAAACCACCTTTGTCGGAAGTTGATGATGGATTCATGATAGTTGGGGTTCAACAGCACTTCACACATAGAGAAGAAGAGGAGTAGGGTTTGTAGCAAACCTGCTATTCAACCATTGTCTTTGGTGATGGTCAAAAATTGGTGGTGCCATTACTCGTTCGAGTTGCTTGATGTTTTTCTCCATACGGAGTGTGACAATTCGAGCCTTATAGTTTGCTTGACAGTTTATTCGTTCACACTTGTTCGTTGTTGCTAGATCACTGGAGTTTGAACAAACCAAACTTGGAGCCGACGAGACTAATGGTGGACCACCATCTAAATCACCAATGGGCTTCTTTACTTGGCTGCTTGGATGCTACGATTCTAGTTATTCTTGATTTCCTTGCTATTACTTCACAATATGACCATAACTCTCTAGTTGAGATTGATTAGGGGCAAGATCAGCTATTCAGCAATGTCTGCAAAAGGGAACACTAAACAAAATAATAATAATAATAAAGTCAATATCAAGGGTACTACTATTCACAGTTGTTCCCATTAACATATTTTATGTCATCATTTGCTAGCTTCAAGATATCAACTCCCTAAATGATTGCAATAATCCCTTAAGGGTTAGGCTCTCGATTCTTCAATGGGAAGCAATAGAAAGTCATGCCAGTTGCGCCAGAGTGTGCCGCATGCGGATTTGCCAATTAAGCAACCATTCTACTTTTAGACACCAGTTGGAAAATATAGGTGCTGCACTTTGTTGGGAGAATACAATGCCGTAAATTGAGAATTTGCTAATCAAAGACAGATGCATCATGGCCTAAAAATGAAGATGACTGTAATAAATGGCGCAACAACAATGAGAAGAATAATAATAAAAAAAAAAAGAGTAAGAACTTAGATATAAGGAAGATTAGACAAGTTTTCTAGGTAAAGGACAAGCACTAAATATATAGATTCAAGGATAATATATTATATGGAACCTTAATGTGTTGATTGCATGATGCTGGAATAAGAGTGAAATAATGAGGATCCTTGAAGCAATTAATGGAAAGAAAAAAAAAATTTCTTGTAACAAGAAAAGAATGGAGGACATGGTATTTAATCAATGGCAATTATCATTAGTTGAACACCTATAAATTGAAACTACGAGTATCAAGACCATAGAGTAAAATGAGGTATGCATTGCATTCTTGCATACAACTTTCTTTTGTCATTACAATCACACAGTAAATGAAAGGATATTCTAAGTTGAGGTCCTATTATATCAATACAAACTAAGTGATTTGAGGATTGTTGTGTGCTTTGATGGAATTCGAGTTCATTTCATAGTTTATGGCTTGTATGCATCAGGAAATGTAATAGCTAAGGAAAGTACTTTCATTTCGTTCTTCTGAGATGTAGTAGTGGGGGGGTCCTTTTCCTATGGCACAATAAGCTCAGGGTATATCTCTTAAGGCATAAAGTAACCAAGGATGTATGCAAAGTAAAATACATTTTTGAGTAGCCTAAATTCTAATAGAACTACAAGATCCTCAAACCTAAGGTTAAAGGAGGGGTAAATTATATCCTTAAATTTCATGTGGTTTCCAAATAGCTACATGCAATGTTGTATTCACATGGTTGGTTGGTCATGCATTGCATCTAGTTGTAAAACTTACTTGATTTTTCTTGAAAGGTGGTTTGATGTGGTATTTTACTAAGCTTAATATAGCTTACACCCTTATAACCTTCTATTTTTTGCAGGCTCCCTATCAGTTTTACCTCGGTAGAACCAAGGCCATGATAAGACTCTATACGATCATTAGCTGAGTGGAATCATGAGGAAGTGTTAAGTTAGCTATAAGTTTTATTCTAAAAGATTATTATGTAATAGATAACTATAATAATTACTAGTTTAGTTAGACCTAGTTATGTTAGCCATGAGACTCTAAAAGACTATTATTATGTAATAGATAACTATAATAATTACTAGTTTAATTAGACCTAGTTATGTTAGCCATGAGACTAACTCCCTTTATACATAAATTTGATAATAATATGTTTAAGTTAATATGTATACTGCCTTGAATTGTCTTCTTATCAATGGTTTCTAAAATAATAACACCTTATGTACTATAAAGCTTATGTGAACTCATAATTATGCTAATTAGACTATTACAACTAAGGTATCCATTGAAACATAGCAAAAAGAATCGTAAGATTGAGAGCAATTATTATGACAGTTGCCATCTTTCCTTCCACATCCATGCTCAATTGTCTTCAATGGGTCGAATTTGAGCTTAGAGGCCTAATGAGAGCAACAAATTATCAACAACATACCATTGAAAAGATTTGTGTTTGCAAAGAAGCTTGATTAAAATCATTTCAAGATTTAGACGAAGAATAAAACTCAGAATATAACTATAGTAATCTTGTAACTGACCATTATGATGATGAACATAAGTTTCTACATTTACCTATGAGAAAATTCTTTGATACTATGGCAACACTTTAAAGAATTAGATCAAGTGACAATATTCACACCAAAAAAAGCGACAATATTCACACCAAAAAAAAGGATATCTTTAACCTATAAGAATACACTACAAATTCAATGCAATATTTTATCCACTGTTGCAAATAATTACAACAAAGTGGATATATATTAACCATCTTGTACAAATAGAAGGTGTATGCTTTGATTGTTGTTCATATAGTATTTATACAAAGTGCATCTCTTCCTAAATTCAAATAAAAGATAAATTTTATGTTAGATGATGCTTACATATATGCATGCATGTACAAATAAAGAACATATATACAATACAACAAATACAATTATAATAAGAAATTAATAATTACCACATTGTAAATTAAATTTATCCATGATGTACTCTCTATTTACACACAAAGCAAACATAACTTCCATCCCAAATCCAAAATGAGCAAAACCGTTTTAGAGGATTCTTTATACTCCTGATTAATTGAAACATATAGAATTGTGTAAAACGGATAAAATCAAAAACTTTAAAAATTACACACCTATATCTATAATTCTATTAAAATCTATCTAAACAATTTTATATCCATTGATTTTAACTAAAGAACACCACAACCATAATACCAGCTGCTAAACAATAGGATAGATAATAGCAAAGATAGCAAATCCACGTCTCCAAATTTAACTCTCTAAAATTTCGAATTTATTGATTGAGAAATCTGTAACGTACAAATTTTATTGGCCATCTGTTCACGCAACGGAAAGTTATACGCCGCACAAACTACTAATCGGAATTGCCCAATGTAGAGATAGAAACGACATTTCTAATTTCCATCACAAAGACGCAGGCGGACTCAATTTTACTTGCAGAGGCCACAAGAGATAAAAATGAGTATCGACCGATAGGATAAGGAATTATCATTAAAGCATCAGACGTTCTGAAGAACACGAAAACATATACACGTCCCGCCTCCTATTCACTTCTTAAGCGACAACACTACCAAATAGTACATGGCAGACCCTGGCAAGATGGCTCAACTCCATTCCATTTCACACTCTGCATTAGGATTAAAAGAGATGGAAAAATCCTGAAACATTTATCCCCATAAAAAAAATCTCTGTTGCTGGCATCGCCAACTCTTTCTAATTATTGATTTTCGCAATAATCAAAGATAAAAAGAACAAAAAATCAAAAAGAAGAGAGCACAATTTGATTAAGATCCAGACTCCTTGGCAATCTTCTCTGCCTTGGCAACAACTTCATCAATGCCTCCAACCATATAGAAGGATTGCTCCGGCAGGTCGTCATACTTTCCATCCAACACTCCCTGGCAACACCAAAAGACGATAAGGTAAAGCCGTTATGATATAGAACTTGAGATGCATGTAACAGGTTTCCAGACATGTTTTACAAAGAAATAACAGTAAACGTTAGTGGATTTGTCTTGTGGGAACTTCACATTTATGCATGGCACAAGTGCGCGTGTGCTTGTGTGGGTGTGTGCATGCATTTGGGGTGGGGAGAAGAGAGACCTGGAAGCTGTCAATGCTCTCCTTCAATTCAACGTATTTGCCAGGAGCACCCGTGAAGACTTCAGCAACATGGAAAGGCTGGCTCAAAAATCTCTGAATCTTACGGGCACGAGCAACAGTCAATTTATCATCTTCACTGAGCTCATCCATACCCAAAATGGCAATAATATCCTGAAGATTCTTGTAGTTCTGAAGAACCTTCTGGACACCACGAGCAGTGTTGTAGTGGTTCTCACCCAAAATATGCGGCGAGAGCATACGGGATGTAGAATCCAAGGGATCGACAGCTGGGTAGATACCAAGCTCAGAAATCTGATCAGAATTTGAAGTGTCAAATGCTTTGTTTAGTCCCTTGAAACAATTTCATAAACACCATTTTACTTTAAGACAGCTTATACCTGTCGAGACAGCACAGTGGTTGCATCCAAGTGAGCAAAAGTTGTAGCAGGAGCAGGATCTGTCAAGTCATCAGCAGGCACGTAGATGGCCTGGACAGAGGTAATGGAACCTTTCTTTGTGGTGGTAATACGCTCCTGAAGACCTCCAAGATCAGTAGCTAATGTGGGTTGGTAACCCACAGCAGATGGAATACGACCTAGCAGAGCAGACACCTCTGAATTCGCCTGGAGAACAGAAAGAGGCCAGCTTATAAGAACAGCAATATCAGGAAACTCTAAAATTCACTACATAGAAATACACCCATGCATTATCATGGTCCTTCATGAGCAAGAATACCTGAGTAAAGCGGAAAATGTTGTCAATGAAAAGAAGCACATCTTGGCCTTCAGCATCACGGAAATGTTCAGCCACAGTTAAACCAGTAAGCCCAACACGAGCACGAGCACCAGGGGGCTCGTTCATTTGACCATAAACAAGTGCGCACTTGCTGTCAGCCTGAAATGTAGAAGGTTGGGCAGAAAGTACAGAAAATAACAACTGAAAAACCATTCAAATGAGACTGAAGTACAAGCTGATTGTTTCTAACCTGCTTATCCCCTAGCTTGATGACACCACTTTCAATCATTTCCCTGTACAAGTCATTACCTTCACGAGTACGTTCTCCCACACCAGCAAAGACAGAGAAACCACCTAGCATTTGAAAGAGTTGTAAGTACAAGAAGATTGACAGCGAGACCATAAGTCATTAATATTACATAACTAACCATGAGCCTTGGCAACATTGTTAATTAGCTCCATGATAAGCACAGTCTTTCCAACACCAGCACCACCAAAGAGCCCAATCTTTCCTCCTCTTTGGTATGGAGCAAGAAGGTCAACCACCTGTATATGAATGTCTAATATAAGGAATAAAGAAGGGGATAAAATCCATTCTTCCTCCAAAGCCCATGAAAACGGAACTAGGAAGAAGTCCATGTCTCAGTCACCTTAATTCCAGTAACTAGAATCTGTTGTTCAGTTGCTTGCTCCACGAATGCTGGAGCTTCCCTGTGGATTGGCAAAAAGTGATCTGTCTCTGTGGAAGAGAAAAACGAAAAAAACCAGGAAAAATGTCAGTTACACTTACAATGAAAACACCTCCATTTATTAACATCAAAATTGAAACAGGCACTTTACACTCCATATGTACTTACTGATATCGCCTTTCTCATCAATAGCCTCGCCAATGACATTCATGATCCGACCAAGAGTAGCCCGACCAACAGGCACCTGAAAGAACAATATATCGCCGGAATTATGACAAGCAATTATGAAGAATCAAGAAAATGCAACCATACAAAAAACCCGTATTAACAATTAAGCAGAATAACGCATGCATTGGAATCAACGAACCAGCTCATATTCAGTGATAGTGCAGATCTCGCAGCATAATCACACAATAAACCAAACTAGACAATTCAAATTCTACAAGGCATCCAGTAATGAACCATTTTGCATATGTAGATTCATAGCAAAATTTAATCTTTCGCAGACATCAAAAGCTAAACAAAGTACATCACTCAGATCCGAAATCCTATCTAGATACTAGCCCAAACATCACATCACGCAAAGGAATACCCCAGCTTACTCTCTACTCTCAAAAACAAAAACAATAAAAATTAAAACTAAAGCAAACCAAAGGCGAATCAATCGTACCATGATGGGAGAACCGGTGTTAAGCACACGCTGACCTCTGACAAGCCCTTCAGTACCGTCCATAGCAATTGTTCTAACCATGTTCTCTCCCAAATGCTGAGCCACTTCAAGCACAACCCTAACGGAGTTATCCAAAACCTCAAGCGCCGTCAAGATCGGGGGTAAACCCTCATCGAATCGCACATCCACAACGGCTCCGATAACCTGGCAGACCTGACCGACAGCGCCTTTTCCGGTGAACTCATCGGTGATCTTTCCCTTTACCTCGCTCTTAGGGGGAGCAGGAGGTGTCGCCGGAGAAGCGGTTGCGGCAGCTGAAGTGGCATACTCGGCGGCGCGTGTGAGGAGGTAGCCGTAGGGAGAGGCGCGGCTGGAGGTGCAAGGTGTAGGTTTAGAGAGAGGAGATCGGGATGGAGACCGGCGGAGGACGGAGGATCGGAAAAGTGAGGATAAGAGTCTGCGAGATGAAGAAGCCATGGCTAGGGCTTCACAGTCACAGAGCGAAAAGGAAAAGAAAGGAGAGAGAGACTAGGGTTTGGGCAGCGCTGTGTGAGTGCTCTTTATTGTTAGCTGTGTAAGCTAAGAGTCCGCTGTGGGGGAAATGATCGTCTGTTTCCTATTCCACGTGGAGTTTAGATGGTACAATGAGATATGAGGCCACGTCTCCAAAGTTGAATTGATGTAATTCAAACGGTAGGTCGTGTTGTAGGAGATTTATCTGGTCATCATACTGCTGCATTAGTCCATTTCTGTACCGCAAAATGAGAATATTCGTTTTAAATTTTACCTCTTGAGATTTAAATGGTAAAATAATATGATTGGCGTAAAAATTCAGTACTCGATAAAATTAAATTTTTGTCCACCGTTTGATTACCATCTATGACAAAAGTACTAAACAAAACCTTAATATAGTACTGGACTAAATAAGATAAACTAGTACCGTGTGTAATTCGGTACTAAAAATTCAGCATTGGACAAAACTTATTTTTTTCGAAATTCCCAATTTAGCCTTCTCCTTTTCCTGTTAATCAACCCCTCCTACTTTCCTTTTCTTTCTTTCTCAAATTATTGACCCATCAGTGCTGCACCGGGAACTGGACTGACGAGAGCTCATCGGCGTCGCTCCTTCACTGCCGCTCCTCGTGTAATCAGCCGGAAGTGCGAAAACGAAATTTGTTTCATTGAAAGGACAAATTTGTTTCCCACCAAAACGAAAAGCCCTGTGTTGACGACAGGAACGACACGACACTCCATTCCGCACTCAACTGACGCCGAGAGCAACAACAAGATAAGCCTCCATGGCTCCCTCTGCCGCCGATCGCCCGTCGTCACCACCACTGGAAAATGCAGAGAAGAATCTTCAGGTTTTCTTCCTCTAATCCCAACTTCCAATTGAATCCAATTCGCTGATTGATACCTGATTTTGGAAAAATTGTTTTAGTTATGCAAAAGCCCTTTTTCGTTCTCCACGAAGCACCGCCATCCTCCTCCTCCTCTGGCAGAAAATCAAACCGTAGAAGCAGAATGGAGTTGTCTCCAGCAGAAACCAACCACGGTCAGCAGTTGCTTATGGAATCTTCTTTCGATCTTGTTTGGTCTAAGATTGAGTCCACCGTCAAGGTTGCTTCGGTCTCCTACATTGCTTTAGATACGAGATGGTTATTGTCTATCATAACTCTTTACTTAAACTTCTATTACTTGCAGGACGTGTTGAAGAATACTAACTCCAAAGCATTCCATCAAATACATTACACTGATGTTGGACTCAGTAGTCTTTGTGGCAACAGTTGGACAGCTTCCTATTTCACTGTAGAAGTTAAACAGATTTATCCTTGATCGGGTGGCTATGGACTTTGATTTTGCAAGGTTTTTGTTATTTGGAGGGAGATTAGGAAAAGAAAACTATGATATTCTCTTCCCATCTTTAAAGGGTTACAACGATCTTTTAATGGGTTCAGGTTATGAGTCACTAAAACATAGAGCTGAAAGTTTGACCTTGAGATAGACCTTCTACTCCCCCTAAGTGATGGAATTGCAGTTTTAAAGCCAATGAATAAAACCGTTAACAAATTGTATTTGGGTGGAGTTGGAAAGTTTGGAGATGTTGAACCAGGTGATAGGGGTGGCTCACGTGATGTTCCAGTAGATAATAGGGAGGACATGGTGGCTTTTGCCAAGACTTTGAAGAATCTTGATCATTTTACTGGAGGCTCGGCATTAAGTAATCATAGATTATTGCTGGACAAGTCTGGAAAGAACCATCAAAAGAAGAGGATGAAAGAACCATCGGAAGAAGAGGATTGTAAAACCAGGAGATAATGCTTTAAAGAAGGCTGATCCTTCAGTAACCATTCCTGTCAAGGGAGATAGTGATTTGCAGGATGACAATTGCAAGGTTATCTCTCAGATTTCGAGTCCAGATGCAAAATCAGGATCTACTCCTCTTAGTCAATTGGGATTTCGAGATCCTGCCAGTGTTGCTACAGGACAACAGCTAACAATATTAAGTATTGAGGCTATGGATAAGGAAGCAATTGGAATCTTAAAGTGGCTTGCCTCATCTTAGGCTGTGGACGATATAAACTCTGATGATAAACTGGTTTGGGAGATCATTCTAAGCCCTCTCTTGCCTACAAATACAATGGATAAGGTGCTAGAGAAAGCTAATATGGATTATGAGAATGAGTCTTAGAAGGAGTGTCAGGACATTCTTGATTCAATTGAGGATACAAATGATTTAGAGGATTTAGAGGATGATTCTTATGCTTATCTGAGGAACTCCACTGATGCTTTATTGAAGAGAATAATACCACAGGTGGATGGCTCAAGCGATCATCCCTCTTCTCCTCATAGCGGGACAATAGAAACTTCTTCCAAAGCACACAAAAGGAGAAAAACAAAGGGCTCAATGTGGGGCAGTTTACCCTTTTAATGAACTTAAAGGAGCCGGAGCTTGATTGCATGGACTCCAAAAGTTTTGATATGAACCTTAATGGTGCCACCAGAAGTGAGGGTCATGGTTGTGCTAGCCATGGTACTAATGATGAGATCCATGATGAGAGCCAAGCCGGAAGAAGAAATGTGGATCCTCTTAAAGTGCCGCCTGGACCGATCACAAGAAATTAAGCGAAACAAGTCAATGAAGCACTTAACGGGTTGATAAAGGTTATCCATGAAGCCGGAAAGGATTGGAGCAATCATGAAGTTGGAACGGATTGGAACACCATGAGAAGACCCTTGCTTTTATACAAGCCACGCTGGACACGGGATGAAGAGGGCGTGTATTTTCAAGGCACGGCCGTGTAGGAATCTCAAAATTGCACTGAATCATACACGGCTAGACACGCGGCTAAAAGGCACGGCCGTGTATGGAGTCAAGCAAATCCATAGAAAGATACACGACCAGAAGTACACGGGCGTGTATGTTGCCAGGAATGTGCACAGAAAAGTACACGGCCGTGTATCCCCTGCCGGCCAGCTTGTTCTGTTTCGTGTTTTTACGTAACTTATCTAAACTATGTCGTTTTGGACTTGTTTTTCACGAATTGTAACCCTAGTATAAAAGCTCCTAGGGTTTAGAACAACAAAGAATTAACATCTTTGAACATTAAACACTTTTGAGAGGCACCTCTCTTGGTTCTTCAAGAACTAAATCGAACTTATCGGATTGATTTCCGTGGCGTTCATCCCGACTTATCAATCAGTCTTTCATCCCGATTGTGGCGTCTTCACTTTATACCAAGGTTCTTGTCTCGCTTATAGACAACGGGTCGTGGTTTCCACTTTAGGTGTTTGGGCGTCTTAGGCAACGAATTTCCGAACGTATTGGTATTGGGTTTCGTCACGGGTTGGTGTGGTTCGTATCAACTAATCTATCCAACATAAGGAAAAATAATAGTAGCTCTTCAATGCCAAAGGCAGAATCTGATATTTCTCATCCAAGGGAAGCAAGTACCTTAAAAGAGCTCTCTATTTGTGACTTGATGATGAAAAAGCAATGCTGCCATTTGATGCCATCGGAAGTTTCTTGCCTCCACTCGGCATCACCAAGAACTTCTAGGAAAGATGAGGATTAGCAGAACTATCAAGATGTCTTTCAGCGGAAGTATCTAGACGTAGAAGAACTATCCAGGCTATTAGGGAAGCATGACATGTCAAGAAAAATCTCTTTTTGCATTTCATTTAACTATTTCTTTGTTGTTATAATAACTATTTCTATTGTTTTGGAGAAACATCTTAAGGTTGCTAATCATGCGAACAAGGAATTTAAAGAGTTTAAAACACTTTAAAGGATATCTGGAAAGGATAGAGCAAATGGAAAAAGGGCTGAGACACTAGCAGATGTGACACAAGACTTGCAAAATGAGGGTGAGGATACTTTTGATGAAGACATGGAGTTAGAACAAGTGCCACAGTCTACCAAAGCCTCCAGCTATGCCTCACGTGATCCATCTGTGCAACCGACTCGCAAGCGTCCGATGGCAGAATATGCTGTAGAATTTATATCTACATTTCAAAAGAGCATTAGTGATGTTAGGAGTGATTTTGCTTTACTTGCAAGAAAAATTGCCAATCCTCCTAGGGACGACATTGTTACAGAGTTGAAAATGTTAGGATTGTCGGAAAATGAAGAGTTGGATGTTCTTATGCAAATGGCGACAAATCCACAGTATGAGAAGTTTTTTGGAGGCTCCAAGGAGAATAATGCTTAGCATTTGTTAGGCGAATTATCGGTTGATGTAAAACATGTTTGCAGTATTGATGTTCCAATCTAATCGATCTAATTTGTGGATGGATTTTGTAATTTTCAAGTCCTTCAATGACTTGTTCAAAGTGGTTGATGGATATGTGAATGTTTCAATGTAAAAGTGTTTCATGTCTTCAGTGACATATTCAAAATCATAAATAACGTATTATTTCATTAAATATAACTAATTGTTTTTCCTAAAATATTTAATATAATATATTAAACCTTCAAATCATTTTTTCTTATAATAATATCAAATATATATAAATAACTATGATATAATTAAAAATGGCAAAATTATCAATTTTACTCTGTCCAGTCCAGTACTTTACAATTTCAAATACTGGACAGCACAAAAGCCTTCTCCAGTAATTAAAAAGGGCAAAACTGTCAAATTTACTATGTTCAATCCAGTACTTTGCAATCCAAACACTGGACAGCACAAAAATCCTTATCCAGTACTGAACAAACCAAACGTGGTACAAAAATATTTTTTGTCTAGTCCTTCTTGTTTAGTACTATCCAGTACTTCTTATTCTGTACAGTACCAATAACCAAACGGTACCTATATACGTCTTCTTCTTTTTTTTTTGTGACTGAACGAGTATGACGACGTCGTTTTGGAGCTACGAATTACAAGGCTTTTCGGGCAAGGAACACGCGGCTCCCCGCAAGTTTGTAGAACGTGGACCCTTTTACTCTTTGTTGAGAGTAGAAAATGTCAAAAACGTGGTCGTGCCATCAATCACACACTGAATCTCTACGATTATTGCTCATTTTGGCCTCTGGACCTTCCTTTTATAAATTGGAGTTTGGAATTGGACCTTCATTTTGTTTATTTTATTTTATTTTAATAATTTAAATTTTATTGATCCAAAAAAGCATACAACTATAATTAGGATAGAAAAAAGTACATCACCAGTACAAATACATTAGGAAATATAGCTTAGTTAGATAAGGTAAATTCTAATACAATTATAGGAGAGTAATATAAACATTAATCTAATTAGCTATAAAAACTGAGTTAGGGAAACTACTTCCTAAGCACACTTTATTGCGAACTCTCCATATACAGTAAATAGCAACAGCTAAACCCACCCCCTAAGCTTGGTAAGTAGGGAGGATGAATCGGCTGTTGCAATCAAGGAGGTTGTGACACTCTGCCAATCTCCAGAGGATGGTAGGCATTGTAGGTGATTGCAAACTAATCTCCATATTTGAGAGGTATGTCCACATTTAAAGAAAAGGTAGGGGTGATCTTCCGTTCCTTGTTGATATAGATGACAAGTAGCGCATGAGGCAATTCCCCAAGAGACTAATTTGTCAAGGGTAGATAATTTACTAAGCCAAACTAACCATAGCATAAAAGAATGTCAAGTAGGGAAGTCTTGTTCTAAATAACCTCATGCCAAGACACGATGGTACCTCGAGGGTTGAAGAAGTCATATCCACTCTTGATGGTATAATCACCTAAAGTAGAGTGGATCCAACAAAGTCTATTAAAAAGTGAGGCATTAAATTGGAGGTGAAGTGGGATCCGGAGATTTTGACCAAAATGAGCTTTAAGGTAGCTGCCATATGTTATTTTTCATTAAAGAGCAAATTTTTGTAATCAATAAGAGGCCTAAGTTCCTTATCTCTTGTGCATTATATAATGTATCCAAAAAGCCTATCGGGAGCTAGTAGTTTGCTCATAAAGAGATGGATAAGCCCCCATTAAGTTCCCACTAGAAGCTATAATGGACCATGTGCCTTAATTTTAGGAGCTTTTTCCAAGACTAAAAGCATAAGGCTAATGCTCTAGATGACTAAAAGCTTTTTCCTTTTAAAAGGGTGGAATATACCCAATTTGACCATAAACTCCTAGGGCCATCTTTGCATAGGTGCCAAATGTGTTTAGCTTGAACAGCTTTGTTCCAAATGTAGAGATTTAGGATCCTTAAACCACTACATTTCATTGGTTTACCAACCTCAATCCATTTGACCTTAGCTTTGCAATGGATGTTCAGTCTTCCACTCCACAAAAAGTTTATGACTAGTTGTTCAATCTTTGTAATGATGGCTTTAAGGAGTAAGAAGATGGAACTTTAGAAGATCTGCATCGAGGAGAGGATTGATTTCACTAGTTATAGTCTTCCCACATATGAGAGGTATTTGGAGGTTCAGGAGGTAATGCAAGCTAGGATTCTTTATAATAAGGCATCACGATCATCCTTCTTGAGCTTTGTTGATAATAATAGGACTCCTAAGTAGTGAACCGAGAGTTCGCTTTGTTAGAATCGAGTGATCCGCAATATGTCCTCCTTGACCCTAGAAAGGACATGGAAGAAGATGCTGCTCTTACTACTGTTGGCAACTAGTATAGAGAGAGAATAAAATTGTTGTAAGATGTCCTTAATCAATGAAATTGGCATAACATTACCTTTCGTGAAAATGAGAAGATCATTTGTAAAAAAAATATGGGTTTACCTTCTAGGTTTACATCTCCAATGAAAGGAGAAGTTGGGGGGTCAATGGGAGCCTCCATAGTTGGGTGGAGAGTACTTCCATGCCAATTACGAATAGATAAGAGGATATGGGGTCCCCTTGCCTTAAGCCCCTCTTGCTAGCAAAGTAACTGGTTAATTTACCATAAATGTTTATGGAGAACTTGGGAGTGGATATGCATTGAACAATAAGGGAGCAAAAGTATGTGGGGATTTACATAGCTCTAAGAACCTCCAATAAAATATCTTAATGTACAGAGTCATAAACATTTTGTAGGTCTACTTTTAAGATGTAGTGGAGGGCACCTCTTTGCAAGTGGTAACCAACCATCAATTCTTATGCTATGAAAATGTTGTCCATGATTCTTCGCCCCGATATAAAAGCAGCATGTTCTCTTCTAATCAAAGAAGGTAGGACGTTCTTTAAGTGCATTGCAAGAATTTTATATCTAACTTTGTGTAAAACATTGCAACACGCGATTGGATGGAAGTCTCCTAACCTGGAAGGGTTAACTACCTTCAAGACTAGGGAGATGATGGTGGTGTTTATCTATTTGAGCAAGTGCCTTGTGGTTAAGAACTCCTTAACTACTACAGTTACATCTTGGACAATGATCTCCCAAGTCTCCTTGAAGAATTTGGCTAAGTACCCATCTAACCTTAGGGCTTTCTCATTTTCTTAAGAGAAGAACCCCTACTTTATCTTTTCATTCGAGAATGGAGCATTCTAGTCTTCTATCTATTGTTGAGTCAACTTCCAAGTCACTAAATTGTGGATTAGTTCAGGGATAATGGGAGGGAAGGAGCCATTGTATAACTGTTGGAAGTGTGATATAGCTAACTTCTTAATCCCAGCATCTCCCTCCACTTCACTTCCATATTCCTTTAAAAGCCTATATAAGGAGCTTTTGTTATGTAGGTTCCTCATTGCTTTATGGAAGAAAGAGGTGTTCTTGTCGCCTAGTCTCAACCATTTTGTCCTAAACTTCTACTTGAAGAAACACTCTTCAACTCCTCTAAGCAAGTAGTACTTCTTAAATGCTTTGTTCTCCTTGTTTATACGAGATGTATCCCCATTGCTTTGTATGTGGATTGCACCTAGAGAAGAGTGTTCTTAGCTAATTTCACTCGATTAGATATGTGGTAGAACTCAACATGGTTTAATTGTTTAAGCTCTACTTTCAATGATTTAAGCTTCTTAACTACTTGGAACATTTTTTAGACCTTAATCTCCATGTTCCATGTGTTAATGACTATATCTTTAAAGCTTTAGTGCTTAGTCTAAAAGTTGAAAAACTTGAAGGGCATATTTCTTGCTCTAGAGCAAAAGTCCATACAAGTTAAGGCTATGGAGTGATATGAGAGGATAAGAGGTAAAAATTTGGCTTGTGCTTTAGGCAATATTTCCAGCTAATGATGGTTAATCAAAACTTTATCAAGTTTCCTCAATATTGGATTATATTCTTGTTTATTGGTCCATATAAAGTGTTTTCCAAAACATCTTAAATCCTCCAACTCATAAATGACTAGATAAGTCTAAAATTGTTCCATTGCCATCATCGTTCGGACTCTTCCCCTAAGTTTCTCCGAAGGATATCTTCTCGTATTAAAATCTCTAAGCAACAACCATAGGCAAGTAGTAAGGCATAGGGCAAGGGCTACAATATGCTCCCATAACACCCTTCTTTCCCTATCATTATTGGACCCGTAGATAAGTGTGATAAAGAGGGGGGTGTTTGTTCTAAGGTGTTTTATTATGCAGTGCATATATTGTGCGTGTTCTTCCTCAATGCAGATATACCACTCCTTCGAATTCCAAACAATCCACATGCGCTTTTTGCTACTTAATTTATCTCAACCCGCAACCTCAAGCCTATAATGTTTTTAATGGTTGCTTCACTGGATGGGTTTACCCTAGTTTCAAGTAACCCCATAATTGAAATCTTCTTGATGTTACATACCCTTCCGACCTCCGTTACTTTGATGGGGTCATTAAACCTCCTTATGTTCTAAGCTGCTATATTTATGAAGAATTATAAGGCTTGGACCAAAAGCACATATGTGAAGGTGCAACGTTTTTTCCACCACTTCTTCTTACGATGCCTTGAAGATCTTGAGCTCTTGTTGCTATTGAGGTTGCTGGCTGAAGTCTTGTTGGTTTGTACCATCAGTTTATTTAATTGGGTGTTATCAAAGTCCTCATTTTTGTACATATTCTCGTTGCCTGAGTGGTCTTGGTAGCCGTCAACTAGGCCTCCACTAAATAGATAGGTATCTCGGAAACATGAGAAGGGACCTAGGCATCGTAGGAAGCACTTGGCTTTGAATGGTTTAGCAAAGTGTTAAAGGAAGACTCAATACTGGCAATAACCTCCATCTCAACAATAGTGTTATCACACCCTCTTATTGTATTGGGACCCTACTCAAGATAAATGGAGCATTTTTCTTGCTCAACCCTAGTTTTAGCTCCCTCAACCCCAATTGTGACTTTTACCCCAACTTTCGGTATGTCAGTCTATTTCTAACTCTCTTCTTATATAGGTGGCTTACATTTCAAAGGGGATTGCACTTCTTCATCATTGTCTTCCACTCGAACATGATGAAAAGGTAAAGTAGGTGTAGAGGTCGCACCATTTATTTGCTCATTCAGCTTTTGTTTTCCCTTGTGGCTACGATGAGCAGGTACACATTGTTCATTGTTCGCATCAGAGGTTTCAATGGCAGCTGGAGGTTTCGGTTTTGGCATTAGGTTGTAAGAATGGCCAAAAACCTTGCATGCTTTACATTTTAGGGGGAGCCATTGATACTCAATATGAACTAAGGCTAAGAGGCCATTAGGTTTCTCAACTTCTACATAGGTGACAAGTTCTTCCTGAGCATCAATTTTGATCAGTACATGAGCCTGGTTAGCACGTTGCCTAAAGACTGTTAGGGAGTTATCTTTGATCAGGGAGCCCACTCCACTAGCTATGTAACTAACGCCATCAGCATTTAGGTATTCGTAGGGAACTTGACTCATGTTTACCTACACAAGTACGCAAGTTGGCTAGGGTTTGTCAAGGGACATTCCCCTTCTCTATCTTTGTAAGATCAAGCAACAATGGGAGAAGTACCACATCCTGTCTAACATGGAAGATAAGTCTTAGTCTTCGATGAAGTGGAAGTAGAAGAAGCCCTCTTGGTTACCCAAAATGCTGATCAAGCCATAATCTTTCCATAGTCTAAAAGCTGTTGTTTGTACTAAAGAGAAGGGTATTTTTTTAGCCTAGGAAATACCTTACTAATGTTGAATTCCAGTAGGTTGCACCATCATCTTCCACAAATTTTGGGATTCCAACTCTGGGTATGGCGCTCTTTATCGTTAGGGGGATATATTGGAGCTTGAAATCTAGTTTTGGGTTTAGTGCCAAGGAGGTGCAAGCTTTAGAATATGTCTTGGTTTTATTTGTGTTAGAAGGTTGTTTACCGAGATGGTTTTCTTCTTCCAAGTTATTCAAAATCTTATTTACTACTTCCAATATAGTTTTGTCAAGTGAGAAAACACTAGGGGAAAGTGAGCTAGCTGGGGGGATAGGACTATGAATGCTTTTTCCATTCTCATGTGTGCGAGAAGTGACCTCTGGTTCAGGTGAACATGGTTCCGAGTTGCCATTTTTGGCTAAGCACATTAGGTTACTTTTTGTAGGGGAAAAATTTGACTTAGCTTTTTTCTTTTCCTGGCTTTCCAAGGGACCCACCTATGGAAGAGGGTTAAGTTTGTTAGAAACTGAATTTCCAAAGAAAAGAGGAGGAAAATGGTCCCCTAAGGTGCTCCAATGACTAAAGGGAGTCCTAGTGGTTGGTGATGAACAGTTGCTGGACCCTCCCCTCATCAGGAAAGGGTGCTGGAGGTCTAGATAGACAAGACTGGAGTAGAAGGGAAAGAAAAGGAAGAGCATAGAGTGTGTTTATTTTGCCTAAAAGGAGTAGTCTTTTAGGGGGGTTGGGGGGAGGTGCTAAAGAGAAGGGAGAGCATTTTCTCTCTCCCACCAACTTGAATTTTAGGTGGAAGAGGTTAGAAAATTATCTTTTATTGTTTTATTGCTAAAGATTTTTTTTTCTAAAATTAAATTAAACATACTTGAAATTTTGTATAATGTTTTATTTATTCCTAAAAATCGATATCTTTTTTACTAAGAGCATAGTGATTACTATCACTTTTTTTTCTATAACCGGAAGAATTGCATTTTACTTAAGCTCATTTATTTCACCAAAAAAAAAAAAAGATTACTATAAACATTTTCCTTTGAAAACCTTTTCTAGGAGAATAACTTTATTTCATGTGCTCAATGGATTTAGTGAAATGTAAGGAAAATATTTTTTTTTTTTTAATTTTAACTTTCACATTGTAAATATATATTTCACAATAATATCTTATAATATGTGTCAAATAATAATTCGAATTTTATAGTATTTAAAATATTAATATACAATCAGTATATTAATTAATAATAATATAATATATTATGTTATTTGGTCAATATGTATAACAACATTAGAGAAAGTTGCATGCTATAAATTGAACAATTAAAATCAAATTTAAATAGATAATAAAACTTTTTAATTATTCAAATAAGAAAATGAATATTATTGAAGTGATGTAAATGCTTAGCTATTAAAACCACGAGTTCACTTGTATAATTTCATGAGTTTATAATTTAATCATACTTTTCCTAGTTAAAATTAATGCAAAATCGCTTAAGTGTAACTTTTTTATAGGATTATAAGTCAAAGTGTGCAATACTACAAGCTTACAGCTATATACGATTTTATTAATTCTATACATTCTAATTCTATATATAATTGCGAGTTTGAAAATTTTGGAGAATAAAGAACAATGTTATGCTCGAATAAAGGATGGAAATTATATACCAGATAATGATTACTTTTGTCTATTAAACATGTTAGTCACCATAATTTAATAATGTTGCACATAGTTATATTTGAACCAATAAAAAGGTTCCATCTTTCCATTTAACTATTAGAAATTTCCATCCTCTTAATTTGAAGCATTCATAATCTAGTATGTAATTTTTTTCAATAATATTATCACACTCCAAAACTAAGGGAAATGATAATCATCTAAATACTTAGCATTAGTATGTTAAGTCTCAAAGCAACTAATAATCGACAATTTATAACGTTTATCAATTACTGTCGTATATTGAGATGTTTTATTTTCTATATTTTATAAGTCTTAAATTTTTAAGCAATGAAAAAACTAAACAAATATAATTAAGCTAAAATAACCAATTAATAATCTTCTTTAGTGCTCTAACATCAAACACAATCCCAAGCTTTGAGTTCAAAATTGTAATATTTAAACTTCTATGATACTTGAAAAATTGTCCCATGAAGAGGTGATTTAATGATCAGTGGTAATTACACAAAGACAAGTGCATGTCATGTAGTCAATTGTCACATACACATATCCATAAAGATAAGTGCAAGCATGCTTTCTAAAACCACCTTTCGACACAAAAACTCCAACTTTAACAAAACAGATACCCTTTCAATAAAGATCCTTTTTATAAAACTTCTTTTAAATAAGAATGACACAAAATTAAACCCTAACATCCCAAACACAACAATAACAAAACATTTGATTACAAAACATTAACAATAACAATTACGACATATAATTCACAATCTAACTATTTATCCATTGAACCCCAAATCAAATTAACTTCATTGAATCCTTAAATTTACATTTACTCAAATCTTATAGCAACAAATGAATGAAGGATCTATAAGTTTATGAGTCAACTTGATTCAATCATTTATCAAGTTTTAAATGTTAGAACTTAATGTAATACCTTAATCCAAATACATAACATGATTCTAATGGAAATAAAGTTGTAAATTTCCACAAACAAATATTCTAAGATCTCACATGTAGAATTAGGCACTATAAACATAATTAAAATATATGCAAAAGCATACTTAAACCCATTGTTGATAGTGTATTTTAGACTAGGCCCCCTAAGCTTAATCCGACTTACCCAGGTCCATAATCAAGCTCCAAAAACTAGTGTCTGAACTCCAAGGTCCCAATCCAAGAACTATAGATTGATCTGAACTCAAATGTATAATTCAGACCAAACATAAGCTTGGGTTCACTAGATTCACCTAATAAACAAGAGAATCTAGGGAAGCTACAACTTGCATAAGGAAATAGTGTAAACACAAGACACAAGACAAATTTACCTACCATGTCTTAACTCTATCTACTAAGTTATCTTAACCCCAACGCCTATAAATAAGGGTTGACATCACTTAGATTTGGGTTTAAAATATTATGCCCTCATACTATCTTTAGCTTAATGGTTTTGTAAACACTTATGCTAGCTTAAGCACTAAAGTGACCACATCAAAACTACTCCCAATGTCCATTTGAGCCTTACATGTTCTTTATTTGCAAGCGCTTTCCACACATGAGAATTTTAGCACCAACATTTGGCGTTGTCTTCATAAGCTTACTCACAACTAAAACTACAAATGGCACCCAAGTCAAAAACCTAAAGGAATTGTCAATGCGTTGGTAGCAAACTAAACTATCTAAGTTACGGCATACCAAAACCTAACCACTAACTAAATTAATGGCCAACGCTTCATTAACCTAGAAAATATGTCCAAAACATTGGTTGCATAAAATGAAGCAATCAAGAATGACAACAATATGTTGTAAGCTCACATGGTAGAGTTAGAGTAGGCCAAAGTAGCTCAACAACATGCTTGAGTTGGAAAATGTATCAACACCCTTTCCACAAAATGGGCAGAATAATGCACTACCACCAACAGTGGAAAACATGCCACCATCAAACCGGCAAGCTCGGCTTGCAAAAAACCATAATCAAGCTCATGTTAAGAAAATACTACCAGTAGTGTCACAAGGGAATGCATTACTAGTGTTAATATTACTAGTCGCATCCCACAACCATAATGGCTCCACAACATGGGATAACAAACTCAAGCCATCAAATGCTCACATAAGAGTGTACCCTTAGGTTAACGACGTGGACATCAACCAAATAGATGAATACATCAAAAGGCACTCTAACCTTAGAGAGAGCAAGTGTGTAGATCCCTCCACGAAATTCTAGACTTTGAGTAGGTAGTACAAGATGAGGTCTTGCAACCTAACATTAGGTTGCCACAAACTTGACACATATGATGGCACAGTGGATCTGAACAACCACTTATGTCGTTTCTGCACAATGATGAACCTATACAACCTTAATGGTACAGTGGCCTACTCATTCCCATCATACTCACACAATGACTAATACAAGAGCAAAACCCCTATTAGATAATAGATCTTTAGAAATGATTCTCAATGATGGTTTTAGGAAGCTTCAACTTAGTGAACCTCCAATGTGCAATTAACATTTTCCTATTCATGCTACTTCGTATAAAGATTCCACGGCAAACAAGAGATTTTCCATTACCTCGACATAACCTTGAACACAAGCAAGGACTCTATACTTGCTAATCTCAAGTTAGTCTACAAGAACAACCACAACTGTGATCAAACTAGCATCTTTACCTAAAGCTAAGTAAGCAATGACTAGTTTGAGCAAAGTCAAGGCAACATGGCATGTGAGCAACAACAATAGCTCTAAAAAGTGAGAACTTGATCAATGGGGGATCATGTTTTTACATCATTTTGCAGGTGCCCAATTAGCCACATATGCATTTCATTTTATAATATCCAGGTCAATGTCATATTAGGATGATTTAACATGGTAGGGTTTTGTTTAGTATAGAGTAGAGTGCCATGTATCGTAGAATTAAAAAAAAAAAAGAAGCAAAACAACAACTAATTATTCAATCACACTAACTATGCTCGTTTACACTCTTATGGTGGGGCCATAAGTCCTCACATATGTTTGACATCGTAACCCTTTAGATGTGTAACTATACCTATAATTGTCAAAATCACGAGTTAACTCTTACGTTTGTATGCGTTTATGAGCATACTCATTATCAACGAGCATACAAAATTGGCTTAAAGGTGAAATCGTTGTAAAATCGTGAGTTTGCTAATGAAATGTAAAATCGTGAGTTGAATGGCGTTTTAACTGAGCCTAGTAAAACTACAAATCCTGTGCCATTTCGGTCTAAGTCCAAGACTACAATAGGCCATTAAGTTTAAAATAAGCCTAGCCCAGGTCATAGTTGTGTGTTCATTTCATTTTCATCAGGCGTTTGGCATCTTCCACATTATCCCTGAACCTTCTAATCGTATGCTATATGTTGGTCCCAATTAGATTAATTAAGAGGGGGGTGAATTGATTAATCACTTAAAATTTCAATTTTTGCAAATCATTCAAAACCTCTTGACTAACAAAATGACATGAACAACAAAAATGAAAAACAATAATGTGCAATAAATAAAATGAGTAGAGAATAATAGAATGCTCAGTGATTTATAGAGGTTCCGCCTCGAGCGTCAGTCCTTTCTTCCAACTCTACACTAGGGTCCCGATTGTCTATACCGGTTGTGTTTCACTATATTAAACAAATTGAAAGTGTACAAAATAAGCCTCTTCAAGGCGAAGTCTCACTACTGAGTCTTTTTAGCTTCTTCACTAAGCTAATCACTTAAACTACAGTGATAAAACAACTATCAATTCCTTATACAAGAAAGGAATTACAATAGCAATGAGGAATGTCAAATTTTCTCTATAAATTGGATCACATGTGTATGTAAAAAAATTTGCCCTTGAAGATGTATGAGCCTTTTCTTTTCCGTATGCCTTTTTTTTTTTTAGAAGAATGTTCTCTCTATATTCTTTTTCATTTTAACTGAACACTCCTTTTATGAAGAGAACATAATGGTTACTTTTGAGAATGTAACGTTCATGGAGTTCTACGTGACAATCTTGAATTTATTTTTGAAATTTTGTATTTCAAAAATAAGTTAAACTTGTTGGAGAGGATCTGCATTCCGTGATATTTTTTATGAGGATAAGCTTGGATAAATCAATTTGATCGAGATCTTCTTTGGAGATATTCCTTGGATCAAGTTTGTTGAAGACATCCCTCAAATTATGGAACCTTATCTTGATATCCCATATATTGTGGAACCATATCTTCATGTAACAACCATGTTTCTTATCCTTATCATTGTAACTGCTGGATCTCTCAAAATATAGCACAAATATCTAGATTTAAATCTTGATAAAACTTGTAAATCTTATATGATCTCACTTTATCATAAAATAAAATCTTGTAAAAACTTTATGTAAATTAAAAACCCCATGATATAAAATCCAACTTTAGTAAAACACATCAATTATATTACCCAAATATACTTGACACGTAGAGCTAGGCCTTGAAATTTATTAAAAACTATCGATAAAAAAATTAGAACGAAATCTGGAAAAAATTCGTGACAAGCATGGAAGGTTCTGAAAAAGCTTCTAAAGCAAACCTATCAATTGTTCTCCTGTTGTAAAGGTTCTAAAAGTGCTTCTGAAAGGTTAACACAAGAACTACGGATACACTACACAACTTCTGAAATACCTTCTGTCAGAACAAAAATAATTTGTATAACACTTTTGAAGGTTTTGAACAAGCTTCTGTCTCTTTGTTCAATTTAGAAAAATTCACTTACTATCTTCTGAAACAACTTATGACGAGCTTAATCATACGTTACACATTATTCCTCTTTTGTTAACATCAAAACTAAATTAGAGAACTTAACATTCTCCCCCTTTTTGATGATAACGAAACACCATTAGATAAACAAAATAGAAACAACTTTCATGTTCAAGCAAACATATATTCATAACATCATAATTCATAACAGAAAAGCACATCTTAAACACAATAGAATCATTAATAAGCAGCATTGATCATAAACACATTGATCATAAGCACAATAGAATCATTCTCCCCCTTTTTGTTAATAGCAAAAGGGATAACTCCCCCTTAATCGATGCATAAAAGATAAAAGAAGTCTTTTACAACTTGTTTTCAAAATAAAAAATTAAGACAAGAACTAAGATTTTCTGGATCTTGTAACTTGAGAGGTAGAGGAAGTGGTGGAAGGTTTGGTAGAGGAAGGTTTTTCTGGTGAAGTATCCAAGTCGATGACATGTGCGCCAAAGCGAACATAATCTAGAAATTTGGTGGATAAGAACAGCTTGATTTCTCCATGAAGACTTGCGACGGATTGGGATGTTTTATCCGTCTTGGAGTCCAAAGTCTTGAAAGAGTTAGTGATTGAATCTCCTATCTTCCTTACTTGAGAGACAAACTTGTCAAAAGCAATCACATTGTTAGATAGATCTTGCTTGACTCTCGCACTAAACTCATCATAGAGAATTCTGTAGTGATGGAGGTCAGTAAGCATTTTCTCATAATTTTTCTTAATGTCATAAAGAGTATCAGAAGTTTGTTTAACTTGTAACTCCATCGCTTCTAATCTCCTAAGATCAAACCGTTGAAGAACTGAAACTTCATCTGTCAAAGCTGTCTTAACTAAATCTGATAGC
The DNA here is from genome assembly GCA_037954665.1 of Laguncularia racemosa. Classification (NCBI taxonomy): domain Eukaryota; kingdom Viridiplantae; phylum Streptophyta; class Magnoliopsida; order Myrtales; family Combretaceae; genus Laguncularia; species Laguncularia racemosa. The sequence continues at coordinate 6,701,857 of JBBMOL010000004.1, forward strand.
TCATGTTTCAAAGCTTCTCGCATAACATTCTTCATTTGTTCCAAATCAACATTGGATGTAGCTTCTTTTGTTCCACTCTTCCCAGCCTCATCATCATATGTTTGCTTTCTATAATCTGTTCCAAGCTCTGTTCTAGGTTCTGAACTAGGTTCTAAACCTCCTTCTTGAACAGGTATCGAAGAAGTTCCAAAAGGAACAATTCTTTTCATATGCCTTTGATGGATAAAGTGTGCACCATCATTCGCATATCATAAATAATCTTTAACAAATATCGACATATGATTAAAAACTTCTTTACCTATCCTCTTTAACTTAATAGGTTCAGAAGAGCTGGTAGGCAAAACAATTCCTTTAAACACAAACAACCGCATGAGTACATTCCTAAATACCAAACTTTCTCTATTTCTCCATATTTGATCAATGACTCTAGAAGCCATGTCCACATTCTTTCTATTAATCATCGCATAGATAATTTGAGCATGTTCTATTGACATTGAAGTAGAACTACCCTTCCTTGGACATATACATTCAACAATAATCTTGTGTATGATTCGAGGAAACAACTCGAAATCAATAACCATTGCTTCTTTTCCATAATCCATTTGTAAGCCTCCATTAATAGCAGCAAAAAGATCATTCCTAGGCATGTTTATAATCTCGACATCATCATTTACATCATGCAAATGTAGATATTTAATTACATCTACCCTAGAAATTGTAATGTCTTGATCACATACCCTGGAAACTAAAACATTCCCTTCCAAAAGACCTAAACTTCCATAAAATTCTTTCACACACTTGCCATAAACTAGAACTTGAGTAAAGCAAAGTTCCATGCATCTTATAGGTTCTAAAAGTTTATTCCAGTAAAATCCATTACTTGTAAAGAAATTAAAATCCACAAAGCTACAAGAACACACCTCGTTTTTCTTCCTTTGAAGAGATTTTGAAATTGAGGGTTTTAGACTTGGTACATTCCTTTGTTTTGTTTGCTCCGTGGCTGTTTTCTTAAACACAGAGGTTTTTTTAGTAACCTTTTCTTTCCCTTTTGAAGACGATGCAACCTATTTTCTTTTGGAAATTTTCTTGGAACCAATGACAGATTCGGAGTCAAGGGAACTTGGATTCTCCTCCATTGAAGGTTCTTAATGTTTTTCCGAAGAATCTGAAGATTTATCATGAATCACTAAAGGCTTGTTGGAGGATTTTGTTTTGAAGGATTTTTGTTGAAGACGTTATGAAGATTTAGGCGCCATTGGAGTCATAATGAGAGAGAAGGAAAATAGAGAGAGAGAGAGAGAGAGAGCAGATTGCGAGGGGAAAAAATTAAAGAAAGAAGGAAGCAGATGAAGAGATAAAATATATACTTATATATTATATGAATAAAGATTTTCAAATATTGAAGGTTTCGAGGAAAAAAAATTCAAAAAGGGTTACAAATTCCCAATTCATTTCTAATAAATTCAAATTTTACCTTTTCAAGAGGTTTAGTAAAAATGTCTGCAAATTGATTATTGGTTGGCACAAATTCAACATTTATATCTCCATTATGCACATGATCTCTAATAAAATGATGTCTAATTTCTATGTGCTTTGACCTAGAATGATGCATTGGATTTTTTGTCAAATTTATTGCACTCATGTTGTCACATTTAATTGGCATAGTTTTAAAATTTATTCCATAATCATTTAATTGTTGTTTTATCCATAAAACTTGTGCACAACAATTACCAATAGAAACATATTTAGCTTTTGCTGTGGATAGAGCAACAAAATTTTGTTTTTTAGAAGACCAAGAAATTAATTTATCACCTAAGAATTGACAAGTACCAGATGTGCTTTTTCTATCAATTTTACAACCAACATAATCTGCATCAGAATATCCTATTAAATCAAAATTTTGATTTTTAGGATACCAGATGCCCAAATTTGAAGTATTAACTAAGTATTTGAAAATTCGCTTTATAGCTGATAAATGAATTTCTGTTGGTGTAGCTTGAAATCTAGCATACAAACACATACTGAACAAAATATCAGGTCTTGATGCAGTCAAGTACAATAAAGAACCTATAAGGCTCCTATAAAGTTTCTCACTTACCTTTTGTCCATTTGAGTCAGAGTCTAACCTTATTGAAGTACTCATAGGTGTTGTAACCTTTTTGCAGCCATCATATCCAAATTTCTTCAAAATTTGTTTTGTGTATTTTTCTTGATGAACAAAGATTCCTTCTTTTATTTATTTTATTTGAAGCCCCAAAAAGAATGTCAATTCTCCCATCATTGACATTTCAAATTCTGCCTGCATGGTCTCAGCAAATTCTTGACATAACAATTCTTTAGTAAATCCAAAGATAATATCATCCACATATATTTGCACAACCAAGATATCATTATCAAAAGTTTTCAAGAATAAAGTAGTGTCAATTTTTCCTCTATGAAAACCTTTAGAGATAAAAAACATAATCAATCTTCCATACCAAGCTCTTGGACCTTGTTTCAAACCATATAGCGCTTTATTTAATTTAAAAACAAAATATGATTTGCAAGGATCTTCAAAACTAGGTGGTTGTCTACATAAACTTCTTCCTTTATAAAACCATTCAAAAATGCACTTTTTACATCCATTTGAAAAACTTTAAAATCCTTATAAGATGCATATGCAAGCATCAACCGTATTGCTTCTAGTCTAGCAACAGGTGCATATGTTTCATCAAAATCTATTCCTTCTTCTTGTGAATAACCTTTAGCTACTAATCTTGTTTTATTTCTTATAATTTTATCGTCTTCATCTAATTTATTTTTAAACACCCATTTAGTTCTAATTATAGACTTTCCTCTAGGTCTAGGAACTAAGTTCCATACATTGTTTCTTTAAAATTGATTTAATTCTTCTTGTATAGAGATAATCCAATTATCATCATTTAAAGCTTCTTCCATATTACTAGGTTCAATTTTAGATAACAACACAAAATGATTTTCAAGATTTTGTAAATTAGCTTTTGTTTTAACACCAGATTGAACATTACCTATTATTTGATTAGAAAGATGTGCAGAATTATACCTCCAAGCTTTAGAAGCTTCTTGTTCAGATCTTACAACTTCTGAAGTACCATCTATATTTGCCTCTGAAATAAGTTCTGGACGACCAGATCCCCGAGTGTTAACAACAGGTGCTTTTAACTTAGGTTCTAAACTAACTTCTGCTTTAGAATTGGAGTCCTTTTCTTCATAAGAATCAACATCCTTTAAATCCTCAATAAATTTAACATTTATTGATTCTTCAATAGTTTTTGATGATTTATTGAAAACACGATAAGCACGACTATTTAGAGAATATCCTAAGAAAATAGCTTCTTCAGATCTTTCATCAAACTTACCAAGATTGAGAGGATTCTTTTTCACAAAACATTTAGATCCAAATATATGAAAATATAAAACATTAGGTTTCTTACCTCGAAACATCTCATAAGCAGTCTTTGATGTCATAGGTCGAATGAAAACTTTATTGATGATATAGCAAGCTCTAGAAACTGCTTCTGCCCAAAAATACTTAGCAATGCTACTTTCATTTAACATAGATCTAGTCATCTCTTGTAAAGTGCTATTCTTGCGTTCCACTACTCCATTTTGTTGAGGAGTGTATGGAGCTGAGAAATTGTGAGATATAGCATGTTCTTCACAAAAATTTAAAAAACTTGCATTTTGAAATTCTGTTCCATGATCAGTTCGAAGACTAATTATGGAAACTCCCTTTTCATTTTATATTTGTTTTGCAAATTTTTGAAAAGAATCAAAGATATCTCTTTTGTGTTGCAAGAATATAACCCAAGTGTATCTTGAAAAATCATCAACAATAACAAGTCCATATTTGCTTCCACCTATGCTTAAGACTCTAGTAGGTCCAAAAAAATCAAGATGCAATAATTCAAGTGGTCTTTTAGTTGAGATTACATTTTTACTTTTATGAGAGAGAAACCATTTTATTTTTTAAGCAAGTATCACATTTCACATCTTGTTTAATATTTATCTTAGGTAATCTTTTAATAATATCCTTTTTAGATAATTTTTCTAAATGATTAAAATTAATGTGTCCTAGTCTTTTATGCCAAGCAAAAACAAGATCATTCAAGAAAATTAAACAACAAGCATTATCGATTTCAGCTTGTTTTATGAGATAGATATTTCTTTTCCTAATTCCTTCAAATAATCTTTCATCATTTTCATTAAAAACATAGCACTTGTCTTGATCAAAAATCATTTTATATCCTTTATCACATAATTGATTAATACTAAGTAGATTATGTTTTAAGCCTTGCACAAGATATATATTTTCAATAAGAAAAGTAGGCATACCAATCGTTCCAGTGGCAATTATTTTACCTCTACTATCATCTCCAAACTTTATTTATCCTTTTTCTTCCCAAGTTATGCTATTAAACAATGAAGCATCTCCAGTCATATGTCTAGAACATCTACTATCCAAATACCATGTTCCTCTTATTTTAGCTTCATGTTCCTGTACAAATAAAAAGAATTAAGTCCTTTTAGGAACCCAAGCAAGTTTGGGCCCTTTAAAAGATAAGCTCATTTGATTTTTTCGATTTACTTGTTGACTACTGAGCTTATTTCTCTTATAATAGCAAAATTTCTCAATATGACCAAATTTATTACAAAAGAAACATGAATAAGAATTAACATTCCTATACCTGTCATTTACCTGTTTCTTGAAATTCTAGTTTATATAACTTCTGTTATACCTTCTGGTATTGCTTCTGTAGTACCCATTGTGTGGATACCTCTTGTTAGAATAACTTCTGTAAAAGTCTCTGGTATTTCTTCTTTTAACATTATTTGTATTTGGAATATACTTTTTACTGTAGGATTCATCACTTAAGACTTGTTTAGCCTTAACAAAAACTGTATTTTGATTCGATTTTGAACTCGAACCATGCTCATACCCTAATCCATGTTTTTCATTTGAAACTCTTTGTGAAGAAATTAACATGGTCAATTTCTTGTCACTTTCATCAAATTTCTTAAAGGTAGTTTTCAACAAATTGGATAGATTATCAATCTTTACCTTCATGTCACTTGTTTCTACTTCAAGTAGATGATTTTCTATTCTTAATTTTTCAATACTCACATGCATGGATTCATTTTCTTGTTTCAGGATATCATTTTCATCAACAAGTAAAGTATTTGTTTGCTTTAATGCTTCCTTTTCATTTTTAAGAGCTTTTATTTCATTTTCATACTTAGCTAATTTTGTATCAGCCCTTTTTAGTGCCTTTAATAGCTTACTCATTTCTATTAGCATGTCAGTATTAGTTACATCTTCATTAGATTCAGAGTGTACCTCAGAACTAGCCATTAGACAAAGATTTGTCTCATCCTCTTCTTCTTCTGAATCTTCTGAGTTTGTTTATGTGTCCTCTAAATCACTCCACGTTACTAGCATTGCACGACTTTTCTTTTTATAATTTTCCATTTTCTTAATCAGTGTTGAACATTCATATTTGATGTGTCCTGGCTTTTTGCATTCATAACATTGAATCTCCCCTTTTTCTTTCTTCTTTTCTTTCTCCTTGTAAGCTTTTCCTGCATCATTATGCTTATATTCAGTACTTTTCTTGAAAACACTAAATTTCTTACCTCTTTGCTTCTTGAGCAGCCTGTTGAGTCTACATGCTAGAAGACCGATGTCCTCTTCTTTCTCATCGTCGCTATCATCTGTTTTAGTTTCATTTTGCTTTATTTCCTTGACTTTAAACGCAATTCCTTTGGTGCCGTCTTCTCCTCTTTGCGTGGTTTTTATGTGAGACTCATATGCCATGAGCTTTTCTCTCAATTGACTGAGAGTTAGCTTGTTTAGGTTTTGAGCTTCTTCTATGGCAGTTTTCTTTGAATCCCAAGATGGTAGCAATATCCTCAGCATTTTCCTCACAAGATCAAGATCTGGAAGTTTCTTTTCAAGTGATGCAAGCTCATTTGTAATAGCTGTAAACCTGTTAAAAGCATCTTTGACATCTTCATTAGACTTAAACTTAAATAATTTATATTGTTGAATTAAAGCATTTATCTTGGTTTCCTTAATGGTATCAATCCCTTCATGTGTATTGGATAGGATATCTTAAATCTCCTTTGCACTTGCACACGATGATATCAAATAGCACTCTGATGGAGCAATAGTAGTCAGTAACAAGTTTTTTGCTTTGTTGTTCTTCTCGAAATCTGACAAGGTCGAATTTCCGTTCAAGGTGATCACATTGTCCCCAAGTGAAATGACTTGTCATGAATCATAATCATTAACTTTAATATAAGTTTCCATACGCGTCTTCTAGTATGAGAAGTTTGATCCATTGAAGTAAGGAGCTCGATTAATTGCAACATTATTTTCAACCATTTTAAATCACTCAAAATAGATGAGTCCTGCTCTGATACCAATTGTTGGTCCCAATTAGATTAATCAAGACGGGGATGAATTGATTAATCACTTAAAATTTCAATTTTTGCAAATCATTCAAAACCTCTTGACTAACAAAATGACATGAACAACAAAAATGAAAAACAATAATGTGCAATAAATAAAATGAGTAGAGAAGAATAGAATGCTTAGTAATTTACAAAGGTTCCGCCTCGAGCATCGATCTTTTCTTCCAGCTCCATGCCGGGGTCTCGGTTGTCTATACCGGTTGTGTTTCACTATATCAAACAAATTGAAAGTATACAAAATAAGCCTTTTCAAGGCGAAGTCTCACTGCTGAGTCTTTCTAGCTTCTTCACTAAGCTAATTACTCAAACTACAGTAATGAAACAACTATCAATTCCTTATACAAGAAAAGAATTACAATAACAATGAGGAATGTCAAATTTCCTCTATAAATTGGATCACATGTATATGTAAAAAATTTTGCGCCTAAAGATGTATGAGCCTTTTCTTTTCTGTGTGCCTTTTTTTTTTTTTTCAGAAGAACGTTCTCTCTATATTCTTTTTCATTTTAACTGAACACTCCTTTTATGAAGAGAACATAACGGTTACTTTTGAGAATGTAACGTTCATAGAGTTCTACGTAACAATCTTAAATTTATTTTTGAAATTTTGTATTTCAAAAATAAGTTGAACTTGTTGGAGAGGATCTGCATTCCGTGATTTTTTGATGAGGATAAGCTTGGATAAATCAATTTGACCGAGATCTTCTTTGGAGATATTCCTTGGATCAAGTTTGTTGAAGATATCCCTCACATTATGGAACCTTATCTTGATATCCCATATATTGCGGAACCATATCTTCATGTAACAACCATATTTCTTATCCTTATCTTTGTAACTGCTGGATCTCTCAAAATATAGTACAAATATCTAGATTTAAATCTTGATAAAACTTATAAATCTTATATGATCTCACTTTATCATAAAATAAAATCTTGTAAAAACTTTATGTAAATTAAAAACCCCATGATATAAAATCCAACTTTAGTAAAACACATTAAGTATATTACCCAAATATACTTGACACGTGGAGTTAGGCCTTGAAATTTATTAAAAACTATCGATATAAAAATTAGAACGAAATCTGGAAAAAATTCGTGACAAGCATGAAAGGTTTTGAAAGAGCTTCTGAAGCAAACCTGTCAACTGTTCTCCTATTGTAAAGGTTCTGAAAGTGCTTTTGAAAGGTTAACACGAGAACTACGAATACACTACACAACTTATGAAATACCTTCTGTCAGAACAAAAATAGTCTGTATAACACTTTTGAAGATTCTGAACAAGCTTCTGTCTCTTTGTTCAATTTAGAAAAATTCACTTACTATCTTTTGAAACAACTTCTGACGAGCTCAATCATACGTTACACATTATTCCTCTTTTGTTAACATCAAAACTAAATTAGAGAACTTAACACTATAACTCTATTCTTCCATCTTCATTTCATTCCCGTCTTTGGCCTTTGCATCTCCATTTAGACATTCACTTCTCAATTCTTTCTTAGTTCTCACAAGTGATAAGTCACAACAACAATATCAAAGCAATCACATTAAGTAAAATCACATCTTCATTCACTTCACAATCACAACACAACCAATCTTCATAGTGATAGAGTTGCAATGAACTGTTGTTCGCCTTTACAATTCACATCCATTTCAGCCTTTCAGGTAATCAAGTTTTATCATTTCTGGGGTTGTTATTTCTTGCTATTATGGGTATTTTCTATTTAACTTGTCTTAATTCGTGATTACATTTCTCAATTCCTTTTTCTATATGACGATTCCTTCGTTTGGTTGCTAAACGATGCCTTAAACTTAATTTGTTGAAGATTTTATCCGAAGGAATACTAGATTAGTATGTTATGATTGTTACCTTTCTTGGAGTTATAAATTTAAACTAATTTTTTTTAGAACATACCTTAAGGCTTAATCTTCTTTTCTTTTAGGAAAAGTACCCTACGACTACAACAATCACTTGTTGAGAGTTGAGACAAGTTAAGTTGGAGTACATAAGCTTTTCACTATTTGATTCGTGATTCACTTGCTGAAAGGTGGAGTACATAAGCACTTGATTCGTAATTCCACTATCTAGCCATAAGCTTTTCTAATTAACTGTAATTGATAGCTATAGATTGTCCATCCATGCTTTTGCAATAGTTCCATGCAGTAGCTTTATTGAACTTTGCTCACATGTTTGGATGTAGTTGCAGTGGGAGTGTGCAATATGAGGATTAGAATCATCCTTGTTGAGCTCAAAATCCCACCACTCATCCCATGGTAACACTGCAATAATAGCTTCTCCCTATAAGCTATAGAGAAAACCTCAAACAGGAAGTTATATTAGGGTATGTAGCTCATCAAATGAGAATGAGAGTGTGTTGCATATCTTTCCAAGTGCAAGGGGTGAAGAAAAGATGAGGAAGAGGAAATTGGTGCCTATGTGAATTTGGAGTGTCCTGAAAGTAAGTCCCTAGTCCTAGATGATTTAAACATTCATAAGATTAATGATGTTGAAGCTAAAATACAAATGGGAACTTTAAAAAAATTGGAATTAGAGGATATGAAAACCATTGATAGCAGTACACCTCATAATGATATTGACATTGATGAAGAAGATGATGATGAAGATGCAAATGACGATGGTGATATGAATGGAAGAAATGGTGGAAAATGTGATGATTTATTTTAATTATTGTTTTGTATTATGATTTATGAATTCATAACTTTTATTAGGACTTGTTGTTGATTATCTATATTATACAACTTATTCTTGATTATCTATATTATGACTTTTATTATGATTTATGACTAAAATATATGTTGAATTTCTCTATTTTTATCATTTATTATATTTTTTAATGAGTATTGTAAGTAAATTTATAATATTTGGAAGTTATTTTGTAAATATTGTAAAAACTTATATTTCTACATTCCAATTTTACGAACCCTCTAGTGATTCCATATAAAATCACGATTTTAACAACCTTGATTATACCATGGAAACACTTCCATTGCATTCACAGGCTGAATTATCCTTTACCTTGCTTTTTGTTCCTGTTTACCATATGTCATTTTCCTCTACCTTACATAAATACCACACAACTATGAAAAGAAAGACAACATAAGAGAAAGATAAAAAACTACTAGGTTACCTACAATTTTCAAAAGCATTACGATTGTCCTTACAAAACATAGATAAAGAAACCTAAAAAAAAAAAAATTCCAATATACATGATCAAGTTGAAAAACTGATTATGCCCTATGGCGTTCGCTATAATTTACAAAGGTAGGCATTTATATGCCATCATGTACATTTACTTCCTAGCAAAAAAAAAAAAGAGCAAATAACAATTACAAAAGTTAGGAGCCCCATCACATAGCACATTCGCCTCCAGATCCTTCTCTTACATCGTAAGTGTGCAGTAATGGATCAAGGGCCTAATTCTCTTTCATGTCACATGTATAACTCATACTCCAGTTCCATTGATCTTTTCTTATGCTTTTCTAGTTTGCGTTCTAACTTCTCAATTCATCCTAAAACCCTTTTACCACACTTTAATCCATATCCACATGTTAGAGGATCAACCCATTAGAAGAAATTGCAACAATCTTCCACCAAAATTATCAAGAAAAGAAATAAAAGGGTCCGTCTGTTGGACATTCAAACATAAATTAAGATGGAAACATGTAATAGCTGTTAATGCCCAATATTTTAGACATCTATGAAATCTTCATCTAAAAGATCTTGGCTTCCATGATGCAATAACTATAAAGTGTTCCACATAGTCACATGTTAAATTCTTCCCCTTCTAGTTAGAAGATGTAATCGATGCTGAACCACTAGACATCTACAATGACCTACAAAGTACATGTTCACTCTGACAATAAATAGAACAAGGTAAACAAGCCTCCACATAACTCCATAACAATGCCCAAAAAGCATTATATACATCAATTCTCTTTATCAAGTTTATTTACAATATGTCTACCTTTACTTAGACAAATATCTTATGGGACAAATATATCTCTCCACAAAACAGGTTTCCCATTGTCTCCAAAAAGTAATCTTGCAATAATCTTTTGGTTAATTTAAGGTTTTCTTTGATTGCTACAACTAAGGAAAACAAAGACCAACTGAAGGATAACAAAGCAATCTAATAGATCAAGGAGTTTAATCTTCTTTGGATAAATTTATAAATGTATTTTTCAAGTAATTTATATAAAACAAGGAAGCATGACATAGATTTTTTTGCAAACTTCTAAGAACGAAAAATTCATGCATCATAAGGCAATTTTTAAGCTTCCTCTTACAAGATGGAAAGCTACATGAAGAGAGGGTTACTTTTGGTAAAAAGAAGTTTAACTTATCAATATCAACCAAGAGAGACATGTTCCGGTTCTTAGATTACATAAGCTTAACTTATGCAAAGGTAAAGATTTCAACATGTTCTCGAATGTAGTCTTCATGATCGTTGCTTCATTACAAACTATAAACTCAATAATCTCTTCAACAATAGCTCATGCAATCTAACCATAACTACCCATTTTTTCTTAGTTTTAGTGTTCCTTGGTTTTATCTCTTAAATAATTTCAATACTAAAAACTTATAAGCTCATATTCACCATTCTCTCTCTTCTTTTTTTTTTTTTTTTAGATTTGTAAAAAATTTATAACTACAAATTACTTCCATGACATGCCATATGGATATGTATATTTCCTAGAATCCTCAAATCCATAATTGTAATCCTTCTTAATGAATGTCATTTGAGTGGAATGCTAACTATACTACTTTATGCAGTACCTTACAATCCATATGAATATAAATTATGCCATTATGCTTGAATTTGATGAAATATAGTGGAGATGAAAAATCATTTTCTTTTGTTTCCAGGTAAGTAAGAGGAAATAATCCCCCCTTAATTAGTGCCGATAAATTCACAAAAGGAAATGATCTAATTTTAGTAGCAAAAGGAGTAGTGGTCTTGTGTCACATTTTTTCTACCTAGCCTATGAATTAGGAGAAAAGGTTATGGCAATAAATCATTATCTCTAACAAAACTCAATGATGCCCTGCGACATGAAATATAATCATATAACATCGAACCAACTTCTAATTACAATGATACATTCAACATATTTTCCCTTTTTTTTTTTCTTTCTCCCCTCATTTCCTGCAATAATAAATTTTTTGCATAATCCTATTGGTAAAAAATAGATGAATTACTTAGTACTCATAATAAGGGGTTGCTTTTGAACAAATCACTACATCATTCATATGAGAAAGTAACCATCTTTCTCACACTTGTCTAAATTACACTTACTTCTATTTTTCCTCTAAGAGCATTGATGATGAATCATACTAAACCATTTTACACACAAAAATATTACAAACCTACTCATAAAATGAGGACAAGAACGAGGAAGTACCTCGATGCTTGATTCAACTCCTTTTTCTCTATTGAGGGGCTTCTGCAATCACAACACCACCAAACGATCACCATAAGAGCAATGATGAGTGATAATTTTATGTAATGTTATAATCTGCTTGAGTATAAAATTAAAAAAATAAAATTGTAAAACAAAAAATGTACCTTCATGATTAGTTTGGATTTGGGGTTAAGGTTTGTTTAGATAGGCTTTCATTGGGGTATTTTTTGCACAGATAGGGTTTTCCACTTTTAGGTTGGCTTTATTTTTCGAAACTTCAATTTGGGTTAAGGTTTTCACCTATTATAAATGTATGCATAAGTTCAATGTTTCTTTGAGGTGTCGATCTAGTAAGAAGTTTGTCCAAGACGTTAATGATATTTTTATTTGTTATCTTTACAAGTCATTAGGAGTGTTTTGGTGTTTTTAATATCTATTCAAACTTTACTTATTGTTTAGTTTAAAAAATAGATTAATGAATAAAGCTTGAATATTTAATATTTAGATTCACTTACCTAATTACCTTCTATTTATAATCGGGGCTAAACGAAACGAGACATCACTTGGATAAATCGATACATCAACAACATTTGAACACGAGTAAATGAGAAAATGCATACAAAATCCTAATGCTAGGCAAAAACTTCCGACTTTTTAGTTTCCATATCCTCCAAATGAGCAGGAGCCGAATAAAAACATGCCACGTGGAAATACCGCCCGAGTTCTAGGCTTCATCTAGACAAAGCGCATTCTAGCAAACGCCGCCTGCCCCTCCCGCCTGTCCGCCCACCTTGAGCGCCGGCTCTCTGAGTCTCCCGAGCCACATCTATACAAAGAAAACGTACCATTGTTCTCCCTCTCACCATGCCCCTCCTTCTCTCTCCTCCTCCCACTATTCCATCTACCCCCCATGCACACTTTAGCCCACCCTTCCCTCCTATGTCTATCCTGCGCCGCCTAGCCCCTTTCCCCTCGCCACTCCTGCATTTCCACCACCGGCGCCGCCTCCTCTCCTCCCTCGCCTGCGCCGCCGTTCGCCAGGACACTACCGTCTGGACTTCTGCCCCTCTCTCCGACGTCTCTCCAGCCGCCGAGTCCATCTTCCATGTCCGCGTCGACGTGTCCGACGCTCCTGACGTCGCCAGCTCCCACACGTGCCCCGGTCAGTACCTCCAGCTGCGACTCCCCGACGTCGAGAAGCCTTCGTTTCTCGCAGTGGCATCGTCGCCTTCGTTCGCGGCAGAGAACGGACAGTTCGAATTCTTGGTGAAGAGCGTGCCTGGTTCGACGGCGGAGTTGCTGTGTGGATTGAAAAAAGGTGATGTGGTGGAATTGACTCATGTCATGGGGAAGGGATTCGATCTAGATCAAATTGAACCTCCAGAGGATAACCCTACTGTTTTGATTTTCGCCACGGGATCCGGAATCAGGTCAAATTTCTAATTTCTATTCGTACCATCTCGTGCTTTCATATTTTTGATATCGATTTAGCTTTGGGAGTATATGAAGTTTTGTGCTCCATTCTTTTTTTGGATGTAAAGTTTGTGCTCCATTCGTTAGTTTGTGAAACTTGAAATTTTAATTGATGGTTTAACGCTGTGTTTGGTACAGTATGGAATCTATGAAAGCTATGTAAATGGAATGAAACCGATGGAAATCTGATATTTGGCTATTAAAAATAAGTGGAAGATAGTAGAAATGAAGAGAAATCAGTTGAAATTTAGATGGAAACTATGGGAAATTATAAAAATACTCCTAAAAGTAACATTAAATAAGTAAAGTTAGAGACATTTTTGTCTATCAATAACACCATTTCCATGCTAGGAATCCAAACAAGAAATTAGCACTATGTTTCCTTTCATGTCGTTTCCACCCATTTCTACTCTTTCTAAATCTACCAAACACAGTGCTCATTCCCTCAGGCTTTTAAAAGAATGAGAAGCTTTATTATGCTTGTTTTTCATTAGTTTGCACATAAAGGTCATATGCTTTTGAGAATTTGTTAATGGAATATGTCAGAAACTTTGAAAGTCTTCTGGGGTTATTTTGCAGTGACATGGTTAGTAAGAAGACAACTGTGATGAAAGTTGTTAAAATGTTGATCCAGGCATAATTAAGTCAAGATATGGGTCAATTTCTTTGCTAGTTAGAAATGTAGTACTGAGTTGGTAAAGATTTGCTTTGGTGAAAACTTATTGTTTGTGAAAAGGCTGTTAACCTTGGAAAGTGCTCTAAGCTATAGTTAAGCTAAGTAATTTTGTTTAGTCAAGGCAGACAGTAATTGCAGTATTGCTTTTGGACAGTTATTGGAGTATGGTGTACAGAAATGCCGTTGTACTTTGAGGCTATTGCTTATTGCTGTTCTTTGGTGTAGAGGAGTTTTATGGATAAAAGATTAAGCACATCTCTCCTACCATTCTGTTATACCTGTTTACGGCATGTCAATGATAAAACACCTACTATGCATCATCAAACATATCTACTGTGTCAATAATTCTCTTCCCATATTCTTTCCTTGTGCAGTCCAATCAGGTCTCTCATTGAATCAGGATTCAGTGCTAGTAAGAGATCGGATGTGAGGCTTTATTATGGTGCTAGAAACCTTCAAAGGATGGCTTATCAGGTTTGAACAACTTTATAATTCTGTTAATTGGTTATTTCTCTGCAGAAGGTGTTGGAGTGATTTTGATGCTGATACCAATCTCTTTACACAATACAGGATAGGTTTAAAGCTTGGGAATCTTCTGGTGTAAAGATTGTGCCTGTATTGTCACAACCAGATGATGGATGGACAGGTGAAACTGGCTATGTTCAGGTATGAGTATCATCAAGCTTTTGAATTTTGGTTGACCTATCTTCTTTATCAGAGGAATATGATGGTCCATTATTCCATCACTTTTCAGGCTGCATTTTCTAGGGCCAAAAAGAATTTCAACCCTCTATCAACGGGCGTGGTGCTCTGTGGGCAGAGACAAATGACTGAGGTGTGATACTTACCTTAATCTTTTATTATGTACCAGCAATTAAGTCCTTTTGTTGTTTGAGATCGTTGTTAAAATATCTAAAGAAAGACAGTCTTGCAAATCGAATTCATTTTGTTTCTCTAATGGGCTTTCTTATTGCACTTTGAGGCTGCATTTAGGTGTCAATTGTGTGGATGGTATTGCTGATTGCAAGTGACGTGCTTTGATATTGCACTGTAGGCTGTTGTCAATTGTGAAGATTTTGGTTGTACATTATTTTTTTTTATGCATGTTACACTTGTAAATACCACTGAGTTTACTTTAATTCAAAGTTTTAGTGGTTTGAGCCATCTTGCTAAATGACCTACACCACCTACCAAAATTGTGTACATCTAAGGTTGTCAAACTCACAATCCAGAATTGGAATATATAGAATTGATAGAATCATATAAAACCGGTTGAATCATAAACTTGTAAAATAGTGTGCTTAAACTCATAATTCTATTAAAAGTATATACCTAAATAATTTTGCAACTGTTTTAGCAAGGAAAAGCCTTACAAAATTGTGAGCTTGTAGAATTTTATGAGTTAATTCGAGATTTTAACAATCATAGTTATATCTTTTTTTTTTTTTTGAATAATATTCTTTTTTTCCCCTTTTTTAAATAACAACTACCTTGAAGGGGGAGAGACAAATGTGTTGGTTACCAGTCCAGTCAAAAGGCAATTGACCACAAGATCAGTGTTTGGGGTGCCTTTTGATTTAATAGAGTTCCTCCTTTTCTGATTGGAGCCTGTGGTGATTGTGTTTGGGATCTCGTAAGAAAGGACCCTCCAATCCCTTGGTAGTATGTTAGGGTGTATCACCCAGTTTCTTAAGACATGGTTTATTATAATACTTTGCTTGCTTTATTCATTCTCAGTAGAGTTGCTGATTCAAGCCGATTATAAGGTGGGAAAGTTCTCTACATAGGGAAATATCAATAAATAGCCAAATAAATGACATCAAATAGAGGTAAACTGCATTCATCATGCACGTTATTTTAAAAATTGTCTACCTAGAAGGGCATCCCAATATGAATGCCCTCTTGGACGATAAACTTGTCCTCAAGCTCAAAGTTTATCTAAAGATGCTGGAACTCCTCAATTATTTGCCATGAAGTTTCTTCTTATGCACTACCTTCCCAGTGGAACAAGGGCTCACAAACTCAGTTGAGATGGGAACACAAAACATGGGGAACTAGAATCATTATACCACTGAGAGGAGGGAAACAAGGTGGGCATGTGGGGGAGTCATCAACAAACTTCTTCAGAAGGACACGTGAAATGCTTCATGCATAGCACAATCCAATCCAACTGGAATGCCATTGAACTGATGTGATGCAGAATAAAAAATGGACCATGAAATCTAGGAGACAGTTTGTTGCATAACATTGGGGCTGGGGATAATTGACAGTAAGGGATTAGTCATAGTCATACCTGAACACTTCAACCTTTGTTGAATTTCCTCCAATCTGCTATCCTGCTGTAAAAGGTCCCAATTGACTGCATCCAATTTAGCTATCAATGAAATGTATGGAGGAGCCTGGCCATAAACAGCCTAAAAGGGTGTTGTCTTCATGCAATGTAAATTACAATAATATTCATCCCAAGGAACCCACTCTTAGGGTCAATCCTACACAAAGCATTAAACGTACATCTCTAACATTTCATTGACACCCAGATTGTCTCTAATCTCTGCTTGGACCTGCATAATCTCAATGTTACAAGCTCCAGTAATGGCATTTAAACAAACCTCTGGTTCTCCAGTAGCCACCTCTCCCCTTAACTCCTCATCATTCAACTCCTGCTGGAAGAGCCTCCTGCAATGATGCTCTTGTGTGAAAGGTTCGTCGCAATTAAAACGTAGCATTTTAGCTCAACGACCCATCATCTATACCCAACTCAAGTGCTGTACTGGTTTGGTATCAACAGAATAACAACTAACTTGCCTACTAGTGGACCTTAATGCTCCACCGCTTCACGATGACTGCACCATTACTTGTACTTGGGTGGGTTGTCTACTCAGTTGTAGTTTCCTCTCATGTGCTCAGGCTAGACTCATAGCAGTAACAAGGTTCCTAGGGTTTTGGAGCTCTATATCTAATAGGATAGTCTAAATCAGACTGGTCGTGAATAGCGCATTCTAGTATGTCTAAGCTATGCTTGATGCCCGTGCAAGCAGTGTTTAAAAGTGCCACTCATAATCTTCCACAATACTAGTCTGACTCAACTTTGCCAATTTCCTTAGGAAATTGTGGCATATTGGTGGGCTGAATTGCATGTGGCAATATTCCTTGAACACATCCAATAATAATGCCAGTTCTTGTTCTACATAATAATCTTAAATTTGGGTCTTCCTAGTTAGATAGAAGGCCACTTAACCACTTGCGTGATATATTGTTTTCACATATGATTGGCTACAAAAGTAGCTCCTCGGTGCCATTATGCCGGAAAAATCTGGCTTGGAGTAGGTACACCTAAATTAGTTGGCAATAAATCTTGCATGGAAACTCGTGATGGAGACCCACTGTGGAACCCTAGCTGTGTGCCTTAACAAGGTGGGTCACGCCAATGTGCTTGGCACCAAGGTGATAGGAAGAGGAGGTGTGAAGCATGCAGTTGCAACCAAAATTGGCTTTTGGTGTGGCCTGCTCCATCATGGTCTAGGGAAGTTGAGTGTTGGGGTTCTTTAGCTCCTTCACCTCCATTGTAGCCTGAGGAAGCTGCATGTCACATGTTCGGGAACCCTTGCAAGCACCATTGTGTGTGCAGCATCCAGCATATCCACTGCTAGTAGCACTGTCACCTGGCTCATCTGACTTTGTCTCCACAACCTGACATTAGGGTTTGCCATTCTTCAACTTCCATTGCTTGTTAGAGTGAATATTGTCCCAAGATTGCCAGCATCTTGTCTCTAGTATCCCTAGATTCGCCCATGACAGTTGGCTCTAATACTGGATTGCCATGTGCGCACGTTTCAGATTTGGTCAAAGGGCAATTGACTGTGTTTTATAATGCTTTCCGGTTTATTAATGTTCCTTTTTGGTTAGAACTATGGTGATTGCATTTGAGGGGTCATTAGGGAGAAATTTGATCTCTTGATGCTTCAATAAAGAGAACCACCCAATCTCTTAAGGTAGTAGGGTTTACGATAATATTTTGCTTGCTTTATTAATTCTCAATAGAGGTACTTATACAAACTGTAATTACATAAAACAGAAATTTCCCTAAATAGGAAATATCAATAAATTTCCAAATGAATGAATGTAATAAAACACATTGCGTCTATCATGCATGTTTCTTAAAAAACTGTCTACCATCTACCCCAAACAATCTTCCTAACAGAGGAATGGGTTAATGATGAAATCACATCTTAAATTTGAACTAGATGCTACTGCTGAAAAGGATAACCCCTATGAAATTTATATCTACAGAGGACCAGGCTTGAAGTTTAGGCCAGTATATATGGGTGTATTCTTTCGACAGTCTTCTCTCACAAATGGCTGACTCATTGATTAAAGCATATCACGATGAAATTTCTCCCGGATATTATGATAGATTTAAATCTATAACCAATTCATCTAAGAGTTTTAGTTATTGGATATGGTTAATTATTATATAGTTATGTCTCAAAACTCTCCAAATCTCAACAATGCAGTCGTGTTAGATTTATGCCTCTTGGATGCTTGATATTGTTGTGAAGTCTGTCATGGCTATTCATATTGCATAAGAGTGGCTTGTATCTCTTTGTCAGTCATCTATTAATTCATTTCCCTATTAATAAGCTAATATATTGGGTTGAGAACTTAGGATTTTACAGCATGCATTTAGTCGGTGCACCATTGCACCATCAACATGAACAATCATATCACTCTACTCTCTAGTGCTTCCAGCACTGTTTTGAACTTCCTGCCCCATAATCATGTAGCCATGTTGCATCCATGCCTCCACATGCAGATGAATATAACTTGGAACTTGAACAATCATATCACTCCACTCCCTAGTGCTTCTGGTGCTGTTTTGAACTCCCTGACCCATAACCTTGCAGCCATGTTGCATCCATGCAGACACAAGAGCCACAAATATCTATAAGTCACTTGGAACTTCACTTGTTTTCTCAGACAAGTATAACTTTCCTTTTTAATGGGT
Organism: Laguncularia racemosa; assembly: GCA_037954665.1. Taxonomy (NCBI): domain Eukaryota; kingdom Viridiplantae; phylum Streptophyta; class Magnoliopsida; order Myrtales; family Combretaceae; genus Laguncularia; species Laguncularia racemosa. The sequence goes on from JBBMOL010000004.1 coordinate 6,720,924, forward strand.
GACTATTACGCTTAATTCATGACTCGTGCATTTTGTCAGTTTTTCCATGGAATTGGCAACCTGAACCTCCATCATTTCTTCTTTTATTGTAAAAGGATAATGTTAGCAAACAGTGCACCACTGCTTCCTTGAAGGTGTACACGCGCCGGAATAGGAAGAGTTGAATTCATCCAAGTCATGTAATATAACTTGGAACTTGAACAATCATATCACTCCACTCCCTAGTGCTTCTGGTGCTGCTTTGAACTCCCTGACCCATAACCTTGCAGCCATGTTGCATCCATGCAGACACGAGCCACAAATATCTATAAGTCACTTGGAACTTCACTTGTTTTCTCAGACAAGTATGACTTTCCTTTTTAATAGGTGACTATTACGCTTAATTCATGACTCGTGCATTTTGTCAGTTTTTCCATGGAATTGGCAACCTGAACCTCCATCATTTCTTCTTTTATTGTAAAAGGATAATGTTAGCAAACAGTGCACCACTGCTTCCTTGAAGGTGTACACGCGCCGGAATAGGAAGAGTTGAATTCATCCAAGTCATGTCCTAGTAGATAGTGTCCTAGAATAGGGTGTTACATGTACGTGTTGTGTATATGTGTATGTTTTGTGCTGTGTGTGTGTGTCTGTATATGTCAGTTACGATCGTATAATGTGGTATTCTATTAGTGTATGTGAGAGTGTAGGTAGGATAGTGGGAGTGAGGTAATATGGATAATAACAGTGGGAGAGAAAATAGGAGGGCGGTTAGTAACCACCTTGGAAACCTGCATGTACTTAACAAGAGGAAGGATAATGAGAAAAGAAAGCCTATTTTCGATCTAGAAAAACACATTTCTCGAGATTTAGGGTTCTTTATAACGAGCCCTCACATTCTACAAACATAGGGAAGTAAGGATGAGAGTCTCACTCTAGACGAATTGAATCTGATTTCATAGTTAACAAACCCATTACAAGATCCTCTAAAAGATCCGATAACAACTTGGTATCAGAGCTGGGCATGGAGGATTTAAGGAAGGTGCAGCAATAGTTGGAAACCCTCTTCACGATGTACCGGGATGATAGGTTGTGTATTGCTTGAATGGAAGCAAGGCAAGATTAGTTGGCCGCACAAATGGAGACCTTGTCGCATGAGTGGTCGATGTCTAAACAGCCTGAGCAGACATTGGAGGCAATGGAGGATACTTGGTGTACAAAAGGCGCAAGTGGTGCCTAAGTACACCAAGTGGGACTTCCCTAAGTATGATGGGAGCATAGACCCACTGGCATGGCTTAATCGCAGTGAACAATTTTTCAAACACCAACTTGTGAGTGATGAAGACAAGGTCAAATTGGTGGCATTCCACTTGGAAGGGGATGTGCAATTATGATACATGAAGCTAGAACGTGAACACACGATTGGGAATTGGTCGAAGTTTAAGCGCATGTATGATTTAAGATTTAGCCCACCAGTCTAGAGTAATAAAATCGGGGAATTATCCAAATTGCGACAGGCAACCACTATGGAAAGCTATCGGCGGAAGTTTGAACAACTGTCCACCTAGATTGCCTCCCTCACACCCGAAAACGCGATTAGGAAATTTATTAGCAAGTTGAAGGAATTCATTGTCGTAGAAGTGGAACTCCACTAACCCACTAGTCTCTAGGAGGCCATGAGTCTAGCAAGGCTGTACAAGAAGAGGGGCACATCGGCTAGGGAAGAAATTGGGGAATGACTATGTCTGCAGGTCACAAATCTAGTGGCCACCTGGCAACCCTTCATCCAGAAATTGAGTAAGCCGGAAATCGAAGAACGATGAGCCAAAGGCCTATACTTCAACTGTGACTAACCTTTCACAATGGGACATAAGTGCAAGTAGCTTTTTTGGTTAGTGTGAAGAATAAGAGGAAGAAGCGACCCCGAAGGGTAGGGGTACCAACAGGGAAGAGGCAGAAGGAGAGTTGGAGATTTCACTCCAAGCTATGGTAGGGTTGACGATGGCCCAAACAATGAAGGTTTCAGGGTAGATCAGTGGTCATGATATCATGGTGCTCGTCGATTTCGGAAGTACCCACAGTTTCATTAGTACCACGTTAGTGTCGCAGCTGGGGTTATGAGTAGAGCTTCGCGACAAATTACAAGTCTTGGTAGCAAACAAGGAGAGAATCGAAAGTGAAGGGATATACTGGGAAGTACCTTTGCTGGTTGACGGCATGCCATTCCTCATTGATCTATTCTCCTTGCCCTTGTGTAGAGTAGAAGTTGTCCTAGGGGTAAATTGGTTAAAGTCTCTTAGTCCAATTGCTTGGGATTTTTCCTTGATGAAAATTAAGTTCCAACAAGGGCTGAAGGAAATAACATTGCAGGGGATCGTTCGCACCTTGGAACCCCCAAGGCTAGTCACAGCTATTCGAGAGGTGGATCAAGCCCATAAGCTACAGCAATTAATAACCACTTTCGATGATATCTTCTAGCCCCCACTAGGTCTGCCCCTAGCCAAGCCTTGCAATCATGCCATCTATCTATAGCTAGGTACACCCATCGTGGTCCGCTCATATCGTTATCCCCACAACCAAAAAGATGAGATCAAACGACAGTGTGAGGAGATGCTCACCAAGGGAATTATTCGGCCCAACCAATCACCTTATTCTTCCCTGGTGTTATTGGTTAAGAAAACAAACCACGATTGGCGTTTTTGCATCAACTATCGCACCCTGAATGACAAGATAGGTAAGGATAAGTTTCCAATACTAGTCATTGAAGAGCTCTTGGAGGAGTTGTATGGTGTGTGTTATTTTTCCAAGTTAGATCTGGCTTTAAGATACCATCAAGTTAGGATGCTGCCATCGGATGTAGAGAAGACTACCTTTTGGACTCATCACGTTTACTTCGAGTTCCTAGTCATGCCCTTTGGGCTCACAAACGCTCCATTGACCTTCCAAGCACTCATGAATGAAGTTTTTAAGGGATTCCTTCAAAAAATTTGTTCTAGTTTTTTTTTTTTTTTTTTTTTTTTTTTTTATGACATTCTCATCTAGAGTCATTCTTGGGTGGAACATCTGTAGCACCTCGACTTGGTCTTCTCCACACTTAAGCAAAACATATTGTATTTGAAGAAATCCAAGTGCAGTTTCGCACAGAGGCAAGTCTCTTACCTAGACCATCTTATATCAACCATCGGCGTGGAAGTAGACCCCCAAAAGATAGCAGCAATGCAATCGTGGCCCAAACCAACAACCATCACAACCTTGCAAGGGTTTTTGGGGTTAATCGGTATCTCAAATTCATTCACAATTATGGCTTGATTGTGGAACCCCTAACCAAGATGTTACGTTGCAATAGCTTCATGTGGACGGAAGAATCAAAGTGCGCTTTGTCACTTTACGAGAGGCCATGACCCACGCTCTAGTGTTGCGACTTCCAAATTTCTCCTAGAGTTTCACAGTGGAATGTGATGCATTAGATAGTGGGATTGGGGCGCTCTTGCAACAAGAGAATCAGTTCATTTCTTTCTTCAGTTGGCCCTTTGTGCAAAAACACCCGAAACTACCAGCCTATGAGAAGGAATTAATTGGCTTAACAAAGGCAATCCAGCATTGGAGAGCATACTTGTGGGGACAGAGGTTTATTGTCAAGACGAACCACTATAGCTTGAGGTTCCTCCTAGAATAGAGGATCACCATGTCTCCCTAGTAGCATTGGATTAGTAAGTTAATGGTGTTCAACTTTGATATCCAGTATCAACTAGGGAAACACAATTGAGTGGCCGATGAGCTTTCACGATAGGATGAAGTGAGGGTCGAAAACTTTGCCATTTCCACGCTACAACTGCACCTATTCGACCTGATCAGGGAAGAGAGAGCCGCTTCCACCACTTTCCAAGATCTTTGCTGGCATATCCAGGACAATTAGAATGGGCCACAGTGGAGCACAAAGGTGGGACTGATTTTCTATAAGAATAGAGTCTACTTGGAGCCGACCTCAACCCTTTGTGTTACCATTATCCATGCCATCCATTATCAATGCCACGAGAGGCATCAATGCACACTTTACCACATCAGTCGAGATTTCTATTGGAAGGGCATGAGCCAACAAGTACAGGACCTAGTACGTGTGTGTACCACTTGCTAGCAGCACAAAGTCAAGCACCTCTAACCGGTTAGCTTACTACAACCACTATAGGTGCCACAACAAGTTTAGGCTGACATTTTTATGGACTTCATCGACACACTTCCCCAATCCCATGGTAAATCTGTTCTAATGGTTGTGCTTGATAGATTTTCTCAATACGCACATTTCATTTCGATGTGCCACCTATATAATGCACTCTCGATAGCTAAGGTTTTCTTTGATGTTATTTTTAGACTTCACGGACTCCCAAAAACTATTGTGAGTGATAGAGATGTCACATTCACCAGCATATTTTGGTAGGAGCTCTTCAAGCTTAGTGGCACCCGACTCTCTTTCTCCTCAGCCTATCATCCCCAAAGTGATGGCCAAACGCAAGTTGTCAACCGCCCAATTGAAATGTATTTGCATTGCTTCACCGGTGATCAACCAAGGCGCTGGACAGAATGCATTGTGCCATTGCCACAAGCTGTTTTAGAGGCTCACACCAGCAACTCCCAAACTGAAGTTCTGATTCATTGGGAAGGTTACTCTCCAGCAGAAGCATTGTGGGAAGATGCGACCATGATGCCAACACTATCCTAACTTTGTGCCTGAGGTCAAGTGCCATCTTGAAGGGGGGAGCCATGTTAGCAAACAGCCCGCCACTGCTTCCCTAAAGGTGTACATGCGCCAGAATAGGAAGATTTGAATTCATCCAAGTCGTGTCCTAGTAGATAGTGTCCTAGAATGAGGTGTTACGGGTACATGTTATGTGTACATGTTATGTGTATGTGTTGTGCTGTGTGTGTGTCTATATGTGTCAATTATGGTTGTGTAATGTGGTACTGTGTTAGTGTATGCGAGAGTGTGGGTAGCATAGTGCGAGTGAGGGAATATAGATAATAACAGTGGGAGAGAAAATAAGAGGGTGGTTAGTAAGAACCTTGGAAACTTGCATGTACTTAACAAGAGGAAGGATAATGAGAAAAGGAAGCCTATTTTCGATCTAGAAAAACACGTTTCTCAAGATCTAGGGTTCTCTTTAACGAGTCCTCACATTCTACAAACATAGGGAAGCAAGGACGAGAGTCTCACTCCAAAAGAATTGATCTGATTTCATAGTTAACAAACCTATTACAAGATCCTCTAAAAGATTCGATAACAGAAAACTCCCCAACCACTTATCCAAAAAAAAACAGATAACTCCCCAACCCGCAACCATGCAGCCATGTCAGATCCATGCCTCTAGGTGCAACTACAGCACCATGAAATTTGCAAAGATGATTTTAATGAGAGTTAGATTCACTTATAATTTCCCTGCAAGCATTTTGTGGAAGAAGAAGTTGGGTTTCAGACAAGAGAATGACTGGAGCTTCTCGGCAACCTGTGCTATATGTTTGCAGTTATTAGTCATGTTGATTGGGACAAGATCTGCAAATGTGGAGCAGTTTTAGCACATGACACATAAATGAAGGATCTAAGTATGATTTTAATTGTTGGCCTCATCAAAGTTAAAGATACAATGGCAAAAATATAACATTGAAGCTTTTAGGTATGGGTATATTGTTTAGCATGCATTAGAAATAAGAGTGGAGATTACTGCTTTCAGAAATCGGGAAGACAGTTAGCAAAGGAACATGGAACAAAGCAGTTGAAGTAACAGACAAGTTGAGATCAATTAATGATCATTATAAGAGAGAGATGTTCAAAGAATTCTGGATCTTCTAAATTATTGCATCTCTGAAGATTAAATGGAGTTCACTATCCCTGCTTATTAGTAACACTGATGGAATAGACTTAAATCAGACAGCATAGCTTTGATCATCATACCATCATGCCTGACCAAGTTTGTGCTAACCAATAGTGACGAATGTTCCAATTGCTGGAGTCCACTGATGAAGAATTCGTGAACACTCCAAGAAAAAGAGAGATATAATCAAGTTTGACCATTTGAAGAGGAAAAGAAAAAAGTGTTCTTGAGGATCTAAGCTTCCAAAATTAATGACCAGAATTATCATTTGTCTAACTACACGTTGCAGCCTTTCAGGATTAGCAAGAAACGAAATGATGGTTTATTTTGAGTCGATTTTTAAAGATATCTGCACAAACAAATTAACTGACTTTTTCCCTTTCCTCTGGTGGGGCTTTGTGTCAAAGCTAAATGATGTGACTAGTAAAAAAATGCCAGTGTGTGCTTAGCAATAAATTCTACAAAAATAGAAATTTGAGTGTAGATATTCCAGAACCAACTAGCTAATTTAGATTAGTGGCGCTTCAGCACCACATCTGCTGGTTTTAGAGTGGTGTCTTGACTGCAACAACATCATAAGTAATCTCGTTATTTTTAAGATGGTGAGCTGGAGTGTAGATGGATCTGGTATGTGCTTCTATTTTGTTATGTTAAATAATTGCACCAAAATTAGTCCAAATTAGTCCAACTGAAAAATGAAATCAAAATCTACAAGATATAGTAACCTTTCTATTTTAGATACTTGTACAATCAGACCTGCTTTTTACTAACAAACTTGGGATTTGTGATCCTAGTAAAGATCGATTTAGGATCATGGGTTCCTTTTCAATCAAATAGGAAGGAATGTTTGGCCTCTTCTGTCTCCTGTATCTCAATTCGGTGCTTTAGGTACTGTCGAACCTCTGCTACCCTTGCAGACGCTTTTCATGTGTATTACTGCTAAGTAAGCTTTATAAGGACTTCCTGCAGTTTGCACGTATGCAATACTACGAATTTGACTTTTTATCTGATGATAGAGTTATTGATGGACAGTACAACATAAACGTAGTATTTGCTGAAGTAGGAGCTGGCTGAATAGTGGATTTTCTTGCTTAACAATCTAATACATATACGCTTCCTAGCCTTTATTGCTGATTTTTGTAGGATGACACTTAAAATCTTAGGAACTTAAACCTGCTGAAAGGCAAGACATGCAAATTTGACTTCTTTGGGCAGCTCTATTATCGTTCCAAGTATGCTCTCCCCTGCTCTCTCTATTGGCCTTCTCCACTCTTGTGCTCTGTTTTTTTAATTAGATAATTAAGGCAGGAGTATGGCCATAATTGAGCTGGATGTCTCCCTAGACAAAAACTATTTTACAAAACTTATACGCAGCTTAAGTCTCACTTGCGCTGTGTAGTTTGAAGAATTGTCTCTAGGCATTATGCAAATTGTCAGGATAGTTCATGTGCCTTAACATCCTTGACATGACCCAGTGAACTAAATTGATTTTTGTTTCTTAGAAGCAATGTGCAACATACCCTAAAGTTCATAAACCTTTACTCAGGGTTTATAAGAGGCATTTGCCTCATTAATATGTGAATCTGTTTGGAGATTTGTGTTGTCTGTATATGTGTAGTGAGTGTTGTGTTTGTGGTATTGTGTCTGTGTAATATGTGTAGCAGTGTGTTGTAAATGTGTTGTAGTATGATGTGTGCTGCGGTGTAGAGGGCATTTTAGTAATTTTTGTAGTTGCAAGAATTGTATGTGGGGGTATAAATAATAGGAGGCGGGAAATTAGAAGTTAGATAGAAAAAGTTGTCACACACACCTTGGGAAGGAGGAGAGAGATTATAATCTACTCCATTTCCTTCAAGTCAAGGAACCCTAATTGAGAAGTGCCAATTGGCGAGTTTGCTTCTCAGTTGATCAAGCTACTTGCTTAGGTACATACTGGACTTTCTTGTGGATATCCTAGTTGTTTTACAATGTGATTTGGAAGAAAGTTATGCAAGTGTGTTATGGGATGTAAACATCTGTAATCTTGTTCAATTGTCAATTGTAATTTATGTATGTCGGTGATCTAGTTAGCTTACTAGGATGTATTAGGAGTAATACTATTTTTGTATGTTCTATTAGGTGATCTGAACGGTAGGTAATCAAGTATATCAATTGGGTATGCTTAATTTAACAGTGATTTTCCAATGAGCGACGTGCTTACATTTGCTAAGTGTCAATCTACAACCTCAATTGTAACACCACTTCATAGTAAAGGTTTACATTCCATATGCTGAGACTAAAAATCTTTCACTTTCTATCTATCTTGGGATCGGTTGGTCTTTTATTTCCTTTGAAATGCTTTTCAATTGTGAGGTCTGAATGGCTATATAGCCAACTTATTTTGGATTTAAATTTTGTAGATAATATCTGGTTTTAGAACCATACATCAGCATTGCCCTAGCTGGGACATTAAATTGAATGCATTACATGGAACTAATAAAATAGAGCCAAAATCACTTACATTTGGACTTAGTACCTCTAACTTTGACAACCTTGGAAATAGAGTAAATTATAACCGGCTTATCCACATTTTGCATATTGCCTCATGAGGTGAGACAGATTAAAGAGGCAACCCCAATTTGTGGTATTTGAACCAGAGCCTTCTGCTCTTATACTATATAGAGTTTGAATTGAAAAACTGTGTAAACTTAAAAATTAATCTTGTGGAGAAACATACATTTTTTATATTAATAATGTGGACACTTTTACCGGTTAAGTTCTGCACCGATCTTGGCAAATTCAATTTAGCCTGTTAACTCAACTTGGGCAATGGATTTGAGTACTATTGCGATTCCTACTATCATGGTTCAAATTCTATCCTGGATAAGTATCCCACTCACAAAAAAAAAAATCCCCATTGGTGTGGGATTAGTCACCTTGCTTATTCCTCATACAGTGCTTTGCTCTGGTATTTCTTAAATTTCTAGCTATTCTATTGTGCTTCAGTGAGATTGTTAGAGGGTTGCCCAAATCTATTATGCTTTTTCAGTCAAAAAATGAGAAAGGAGACATGACAATGCACGCAAATAGTTCAGATTGGAGTCTCAACATGTTGTAGACATTTATTGCTGTCACCATTGACCTATTTTCTTGATATTAATGGTACTTATGGCTGCCTTTTGCAGGAAGTCACTTCAATTCTTATAGCTGATGGGGTATCAAGCGGGAGGATATTAAAGAATTTTTGATAGTAATAGAATGAGGTTCTAATTGTTATATTATTGTTGAGTCAAGAACAGCTATTTGTTTGCTCCATGGCCTGTGTTATAAGATCCCGGCCTGGAAAGAGAAAAATAAAACAAAAAGCAATTTTGGCAAATTTAGAGCTCCTCTTTTGTAACTTAGAATTGCCAACGGGAAAGTTTCTCTGGCAAATCAGTGTAAAACACTTTTATAAACCCGATAGAAGAGAAGGCTGTTGTACCATAATGTGGAAACTTTGGGATAGTACACCCTTGTGTACCTTTTTACACTTTGCTTTCCATTTGGATGGAATATAGTAGTATTTATTTCCTTGACACTCCCTGAATTCAATTTGGATCTCCGACCGGCTCTTTCATTAAAGCCTACTAGAATCTTCCTGGTCAACTGTATTTTCGGTTGTTGCTTTCCTTAACTGGTCGGGAATAGGATATGGATGCACGTGTGAAACTATACCCCATGCCATTTGTTTTGTGATGCTTATGTTGATAGTAAAGAAATTGAAAAAGAAAAAAAGGGTAATAAGGGAAAGATAGCAACGATTAGTGAAAGATCCAGACGATTGAATTAGGAGAATCCATCTTATGAATATGCCCATAATCAATAATCATGTATAGACTCTAGTATGAGCATCAGCTCACCGGCTGGGCCGCTTGGCTTATACCGGCTCTGTAGAACCGAAAGTGAAATCAACATTTTATTATAATAGCTAGCTTTTGCGTCTCTCTTTAATTCTTAGACTTCTATAGCTAGTTTCATACCGATCACTAGCTTTAATTGTGTAACATATCCCAAAAGTTTCCAAAGACTATTTTAAAACCAAAAAAAAATAAGCGAAACTATGACTATTGTTAGGCTAGGGCTTCGAGGAAGATATTTTTTATACTTCAATTTTTCAAGGACTTTTAGGAGGTCAATAATAAAAATTTAGAATATTCTAAGATGTTGACAAAAGCATACCAAAAAATTTCGTAGTACATAAATATAAGTTACAAATGTTCAAATAATAACTTTATGTTGGATGTAATGTTTTCAAAAGAACTATACTATCGATGTGTAGCTATAAATAGGTATCATATATCTATTAGTTCATTATATAGTAAAATATAAACTTGTACCTATACAATATTTTCAAAGACATGGTGTAAGTATTTATAAATCGATAATATACATAAGTTTCCGAGTAATATCGTATTAGTGTTTATTATTTATACATATAAATAGTATAATAAATAATAATTATAATTGTGAATCGATATGTGATGTTTATGTTTAAATATTAATATATATCCATATGTGAAACTATATATAATATGGTTTACATAAAAAGTACCCTTTATATTGTAAAACCTTGCAAGTTCAATAGTAATTTACATTAGAATTAGCAACTAACTATAATAAAAGCCTTGCATTAAATGCTAATAAAATTCAAAACACGGAAATTATATATATTATGGGATCACTAGGTAATTTATAATAAATCGATAAATGAAGTTAAAATTATAATTTTAGGATAGTCAAATAGAATTTTTAATAATATATTTATATTGAGGACATTTTATTTAGGCTAGATGTGAATTTTCGTATAAAAAGACTATAGTTTAGATAATATAATATGATCATTTGTTAGTTGAACTCACAAATGGATAATATCCAACCATCCATAAACTTACCTCATCGTGAAGGATTTAGCATAGGGTTATAAAAATGAAAATTTCTCTCTCTCCCTCACTTTTCATAGAACGTAAAAATCTCATGTTCCTTCCTTTGAAAGTTTATGGCCTCGTAAAATTTCCTTTAATTTTCAATTGTTCATAATTTTCTTAAATAACTTCAAAATCATGAATCGAAAGCAGCATTATAATCCTTATAAAGAGTACTTTACAATATAACTAACCTTGACGAGTGAAGATTAACCTTAAGTATTCAAGTCGAATAAAAATAAACATAAAAACATTTAGTTTTGAAATTTTATTTGAAGAAGCTCGATTCTATTGAAATTTCGATAAGTTTAATCACTAGATCTTTAGTAAACTTGTTATTAAGTGATTTTAGGTGAAGAATTCAATTATTCTCAGCTTTCCAAAGATTATTTTGAACCATAACCAACAAGTTCAAGGTGAGTAAAAAATTTAATAATTTACTACAATATTTGTAATTGTCTGATGTTCAATTGATATGCTTTGCCAATTGTGACCTACATGAAGTTTCATAAAATATTCTGTGATGAAAATTCGTCATGGTAAAGGTTCACATGAGAATCATATAGTCAAAAGGTGGAAGACAAGTACCATTTAAACACTAGGAAAACTACTGACCAAACAAAAGAAGAAAACACCCCACCGTTCGGCCGATAATTAAAAGGCCCGTGCGTATTAGTTAAATATGGAATTCACCTCTCCCCCCCTCCTTTTAGTTCATAGACAGTACCTTTCCTGGTCTTGTTATCAATTATTACTTCAATAGTAATATGTGGTCCAAGTTTGAGAGCTTGAAGAATGATATTGAACAAACCGATCAACGTGACAGTGCTTTATGATCTTGTGATTTCGCGATTGAATCGTTTGATGGGTTGTTTTCTATGAATATTATTGCTCCATGAATTAATAGATTATTTGAATAAATTTTGTTGGTCATCCATGAATAAATTAATTAATGGATTTTTAATTGAAGACCATAATTGCAAAAAATAATCATTGAAAGACTGCTGCTCCACCATCAACAAACTAAGTGACATGAAGATTGTCACACATTTAATAAAGTCCATTAAAGGGTATCGTCTATCATTTTAGGCATTTAGCATTAGGAGTGCATTGAAGGCACCTTGAGTTCATTGAAGTGAAGTGTGAGAAACTTGGATTACTCGGGCTTTAATGGTAGTTTGTGAATCCCCAATCTAAAGTTAAGAGGAAAGACTTCACATTGGTTTTCGAAAAATCGTGTGATACTTGCATTGCATATGACTGCTCATGCATAGTGTATGATTGATAACTTGCTTGTGCGTATACAGTAATGAAAATATTACTCCTATTTTACTGAGTTGTGGTGTGTATTTATTCCTCAATAAATTGTTTTGCTAGTAACACCATAGAAGCATGGGATAAGATATAATTTGGTGTGAACAATAGTTATCCATTCAGAACTTATGGTGTAAAAGGCACCATAGTAGACTATCTAGTTATAGGATATTGTTTCTCATTCTTAGAAATTTAAATAGAAATAAAATTCTATGAAACCTAAGATTATTTTGAGTGACTACCCATTTTACTAGGATTAAAGGCATTTTCAGTACCTTAACTTTCGATTTTAGGGAATTAAATGTCTAAACTTTCATTTTTGACAATTTAATATCTATACTTTTAAAAATTGACCATTTAAATGTCTCAATTACAAATGGGTGTTAATTTTGCTAATGCTAGCAGTAACGTATTAATTTGTTACATATGGCACCCCCTAATTAGTTAATGTAATTATTTTAAATAAATAATATAATACTAACAAATAAATTAATAAAAAAGTTAAAATATTTTTTGGAAAATAGAAAAATTGCAAAAATTTGAAAAAAAAAAAGAAAAGAAAAAGTGGAATAAAAATGAAAAAAAAAAACTCAAACTATAATAATTAATTTTATTAAATATTATATGTATATATTATTTAAAATAATTAATAAAAAATTAAGATATGATTACTAACATTAGTAAAATTAATATCTGTTTGTAACAAAGACATTTAAATGACTAGTCTTTAAAAGTATAGGTATCAAATTATCACGCACTAAGATTGCCTTTATCCCCATTTTATTGCCTGGTAGAAGATTCCAATTTTCTACGATTTTGGTAAACATTGGAATATATAATTATATTTAATATAATTAAATGTAATAATTACATATTTATGTAAAGTCTTATAAGCACTAACTTGCAATGTAAATATCATATAACGAATATATATGTGACATGACAACTTTTAGCTGATTCTAACAAACTTCCTATATGGTTGTTGCCAGTAACTTATGATTTTTAAAATAACATTCGAGAAGTATCACTTGAAAAAAAAAATGCTAATGTCTATTGTAATATTGTCACTTTAGAGGACTTATAAAATTTATAAATACATAAAAAAATATCAACAGATGAAACATTTTTTAAGGAAGTGAGATAAATATTCACAATTCTTATTACTTAGTGTATATATATGTGTGTGTGTGTGTGTGTGTGTGTGTTTGCGTTTGTGCAAAAATAGGTACGTATGTCCGTGCATTTATAGACAAAGTGTAGGGAGCATTTGTGTTTGTGTTTGTGTGTATGCCTATCTATGCGGGTTTGTGTGTCTTATGTGCTGGACATGTGAAGTCCAAAATGTAGCATGGCGCAAAACAAGCATTTGACTTTTCAATCTTTCTTATCTTAAATAAAAAAAAAAAAAAGAAAGAAAAGAAAAGAAAAGAAACAAAGGAGCAGTGTTGGAAGACCTATACAAATCTCAGCTGGATGATGCTGAATTAACACTCTGTTTATTAAATCCAAGAATAGTGAAAGTAGAGGTTATGAGCGGAGAAAGAAAAGAAAGGAAATGGAGAGAGAAGAGTTTATGTGTAGATTCATAAGATGATGGAAATGGAATGAAATGTGTTATTAAAATATGAAAATATTCATAACCTTACTCATTTAATCTTGCTTTTAGGGAGTATTTTTATAATTTCTCTTGACTTCTATTAATTTCTACCTAGTTAATGACTTTAAAAGTAAAGATATTTTCACTAATTTCTCTCTATTTTCATCATCTCTCTTATTATTAATAGCCAAATACCCAATTTTCAATGATTTCCTTCCATTTATGGTTTTCCACAGATGTCATCAATGTCAAACACAATGTAAGATCCGCAATGCACGGCTCTATTATGTGAACTTCTCAAAGTAAAGACCATTACTTATAACAGGAGAAAAAATCTATACGAATTGGTGATCTAATTAACTTTGGATTCTAGTCCGATTAGGATATCTAGGATCAAGTGAATTTTTTTTTATTTTTTCCGTTGGAATAAGTGAAAACTTATCTTGAGATCTTCATCGTGATTCCCTATCCCTGTCCTCGACTCGGTTGCCTTCCTGTTCATGAACATGGGATTTATTTTAAGTCAAAGCAAAAAAATTTGATTTAGCCATTTTTAGATTGAAAATTATCGAACCAAAAAACAAAAAAAAAAAAAAATATCCATTGTAATATCGGTGCGAAAGCGTCTAATAGGAAATCACTTTCACGGAATTCATGCACTAAAGCACGTTGTTCAATTCACTATAAAGCAATTCCAGATGATGTGCGGTGTTACATTATATTTACATATAATTTCTCAAGGAGTATCAGAATATCATTGAATGAGGACTACTCACCTGAAGCAATTCAAGCAGTTGGCTCCCTCACAACAGAGAGACCCAATGCCCCCTCCAGTTCATATCATCTTTGCAGTGTTAAGATATTATTATGTTCACATTCGTTTCATAGTAGAAGAATCAAGTCAAAACTCAAAGCCTGCACCTGTAGCTGAGCTCCACTTCGGTTCAGGATACAGTTGAACATCTCACTATCATATCCCTCCCACGGCAGACCAGGCTTCGGTCAAAAGCATGATATAAGAGGAAAGATGGAAATTTAACATCGAAAAAGAAAGCTTTAAAATTAAACACAAATACTACCCAATAAATTTAATGTCCAATCATGAATCTAGATAATGCAGGAGAAGAACTGTTTCCAGCATTTCGGATTTTGACAATCCAAAATGAGAATCCACAGATCAAAATCAAATACAGAAATCACTAACAAGTGAGAGGGAGATCTATTTCCCATGAAAATATTACTCTGCGTTCCCCTCATTATGAGATAGACCATTGCTGTGTGCATGTGCTTTCTCCACAACCTCTAAATGCTTTCCATTTGGAGCAGTAGTGACAGACTCCTGATTTCCCTCTTCATCCCTATGATGATGATGATGATGCTTATGATGGTGCTTGTCATTGTCATGTTTCTTGAGCTTTGATCGTGGACCCACTTCTTCATGGTTGTCATCTGAAGACTTCCCCAAGGATCTGCTCCTGTGTCCATGTCTAAAACTGTCGGAGTCTGATGAATTTACATCCTCACAATGGGATCGCTGGTGACGCTTATAGCGTCTTGAGTGCCTTTTCCTCCTGATAGCACCATTGTCCTCATCACTAGAATGATCAGAACCACTAGATTCTGAGTGCCTGTGATGTTTATGGTGATGTTTCAAATGACTCTTCCTTTCATGGACTGTCTCCTCATCATCAGAATGATCTGAAGCACTCGACTTTGACCTCTTGCTATGTTTATGATGCCTCCCATGACTTCGCTGCCTAATCTTCTCATCCTCATCATCACTAGAAGACTCAGAAGTACCAGAATCAGATTTTAAATCATGATGCCTGCGTCTCTTGTGTCTTCGCTTTCTTCTCCTCTCCTCTTCAGAATCACAGCAATATGCATCACCGCTGTCATCACTAGAGCTAGATGACCGTCTCTTTGTCCTTCGCCTGGATTTTTTTTCCTTCTCACTGTCACTAGAGTCTGAGTAGCCATGCTTTCTGTGTCTCCTGTGAGAAACTTTCCTCAACTTTTTCCTCCCAACATCACTAGAGTCGGTGTCACTGTCACTATCTGACACTGACATAGATCTCCGTTTATGTTTGGTGGATTTCTTCTTTCTCTCTTTGGCTTCAGCATCAGCTTTTGCCTTGGCAGCAGCTTCTAGTTTCTGTTCCCATTTCAAGGGGGCCTCTTTCTTCTCCAGAACCCTCTTCTTCTTCTCCTCGACCAATTGAATGAACTTCTTACAGTCCATTTAATTAAAAAATCAAGCTCAAATCCTGCATTTTGGTATGATGATGCCCAGAATTGCATCTCACAAAAGAGAAGAAAAAATTTTAATTCTTCCACCATGGCATCATAGGGAATCTATCTCTAGTATGCATCCACTAGATAATTATCAGAGTCGAAACAACCAATAATATATATTAGCCAGACGTAAATTCCAAGAAAACCGAAATCTAAGATGAAACATGCCAATCACAGAGTATTTTGCCCAAACAAAAGTCAATCACAAAACCAAAAAACAAAATAAAAAGTTCAGATTACCAATTCAAAGCATATAGTATCCACCTTAGCCAACAGACACGGAAGGATGAGCTGATGCATATGCTAGGATGACACACATATGCACATTAGACCATTATACTCTTGTTTTTTTTTTGGATAATTTAATTTTATACTCTTATTGAATATTGAAGGCCGTAAGTTCATATATAGAAAATTCTGAAATTATTAGTTCATTACAAATGTCCACTATGAGAATTACTGTAAGCTAGTCATTGGAAGCTTTAGACCCTGACAGAACTAGTATGTATCCATCTAACCAAGAACGAAATTGAAGACTAGAACCTCCCTCACCTTCACAAACACGTCGAGGATTGCAAACCTAAAAGTAATGTCAAAAACCAAGCACTCTAAAGATACTATCTTTCTTCTGAACCATTAAAGATAATAATCATATGACTTCCATCCTGACTACATCTACTCACTATGAAGATGCTATGCGTTGATCCAAAGAGCCAAAACATATCGTAGATAATCTTCCATCCTGACTACATCTAATCGCTATGAAGATGCTATGCGTTGATCCAAAGAGCCAAAACATTTCGTAGATACTCTTCCTAATTAAGAATTCAAATAAGAAGAAAAAAGAGTAAACAGCTTGGATTCAGCTTCAAACCTTGTTCAGGGTAAACGTCTGATCCGAGTTATGATGAACACTTCCTCCTCTTCCCCCACCAAAACAAATTTCTGAACAAAAAAAAAAAAAAGCACCAGCAACACTTAGATCATGAACCGTAAAACCCTCCTCTCCAGGAGGAAAAAAATCCGAAAATCTTCACCAACCCCAGATGTGTAAACAATAAAAGCCACTATTCAGCTAAAAGTCCTATCATTTCTCGCCCAAAAGCGTTAAATTATCAAAAAGAACAGAGAATAAAATTCTTAGAAGATAGGGAGAGAAAGACAGATACTTGATCGTTAGGAATGGAAAGCGAACTGAAGCGAATTGACGAGATCGGAGGTAACGACTTCGATTTCTCAAAGGATTAGGATTAGGGTTAGGGTTTGAGTTTGAGTTTGGATTCGGGAGAAAAAGGCTTTTGTTCCAGGAACGTCTATTTGCCCTTTTATATTGCAAAGGACGAATTTAGGAAGTAACAGAGAGACAAGCTTATTTTCCAGTCTACCGTCTATGCGTCGGCGCGTGAATACGCATGTGACGAATATCTTTATATACTGTATTAACAGGAATAATCCCTATTTGGTACCAGAATTTTGAATTAAATACTTAAACTTTATGATTGCTGATTTTAATATTCAATAAAACTTTCAGTACCCAATTAAGTACCTTACTTAACACCTTAACTGCAATTTGCCACTCTGGCATAAAGAGTAAATGAGCACTTGACACATGTCTTATCCCGATTAAAACGAATCAAAATGCCAACGTAGTTGGATTTATTCTAAAAGCAAAAAAAAAAAAAAAAAAGAGAGAGAGAAAAAAGAAAGAAAAGACTACATCTCATTTAACGAAACAATATTAAAATTCAAAAAAATGTTGGAGACTTGCCATGCTCAACCCTTCCGATCATGCTTATTTGCATCTAAACAAAGTATTTCATGGTCGAACATGCTCGTTCACATCCAAAAGAACCATTTCACTATACTAAACATAAGTAGATACATATCGGGTGTATTTTCATCTGTACTTAATCCCTCCGATAAAACAATATTAAATTGAAATTAAACAAAAAAAAATCAAAATAATAAGAAAAGAACTCCATGAAATTACTATTTATGTGATGGAAATTGTACAACTTATTGCACTATTTTCTCTTGATTACTTAAACTCAAAGAAAAAAAAAATACTGATAAATCACTTGCAAGGATCCAAAGAAAATTAGTATGTCTAGAAACCATTACAAATCTAGATAGTTTACACCATACGTTAAACATCTTAACACTATCAAATACAACAAAGAACCCCATGCTTAAAATTTCAATTTTACTATCACTATCTAGTGATAGAAAGTAACAAAGGAAGCTCCAATGGAGGGTCCAACCTAGAAGATACCTTGCACAATCCTCGACATAGTTCCTCCAAATTGTCTCTACACGGACCCTCTAAGATTTCACCTTACATCGTGAAAGAAAGTTGTCAAAGATTTTGCCTACATAGATCCTCTAAATCCTCACCAAGACTATGTCGATTCCATTTGTGTTCAACCTCTTCCACATCTATAGCACACACTAATAAAAGTGGTGGTAGTGAACCTACTTTAGATCTCATTCCTTTTTTGAACCCTCATTCAACATTCTATAATTGATATAACAAAGATGTGAAAAGATTTGTAAATTTACAGACAAACATAAGATTAAATAGAAAATAAATGATAGGAGGGGATAAAAGTCAATGAAAACTACTTTAAAAAGTTGGAAGAAGCTTTGGAAAACATTAAAAATCAATTAGGTCGAAAGAAAATTTCAAAATTGGAAATTTTCATATAATAATAATAATAATAATAATAATATCCAAGCAAAAAAACTTGGATTGATTAAGAGTATGTTGAAACAATCTTGAAAGCATGAAAGGAGATTGTGTCAATTTGGGGCTTCTAGGGTTTTCTTTTGAGTTGATGTTGATGATGAAGAATTTTATTTATTTTAAGATATAAAAGAACATATTTTTTGCTTCTTGTGTTTGTTTTAATTTATTTAAATTTAATGGTTATATTTTACTTTATTTTATTTTATTATAATAATTATTTTTTATGAGATGGTGTGTATTTTTGTTTTTCATTTATTTTTAAGTCATATGGTAGTTTAAGTAAGTACTACATGACATATATAATGCTAAAATATACTTAAGTGGCATTTTGCAAGTTTTTTTATGTTAAAAGCCATGTGTTAAAATTCTAGTCTTTATGAATTCTACCTTAATTGATTGACGCTAACAAAGTTAAGGCAGGTATGAATGTTGACAATGAAAAGTTACATTAGATAGTGAAATTAACAATTGAAAAAATTAGGTACTTAATAAAAAAAATGTCCAAAATTTAGGTATTAAATGCAACATTATTCGTATTAATAATAATCTTAAGGCAAGCAACAATTTTTTTTTTAGCAAAAAGTAATGTTGTTGATTGGGAAAAATACACCATATGGAGTTAAGTTTTTTCAATTTTTATTTTAGGACTTTTTTTAAAAAAAAAAGAGTCAATAAAGGATTTCTATTAGTTTCTATTAAAATTTCTATTAACAACTATTGATGTGATACTCCATGTAATAAAATGGCTAACACATGGTGTCTATCTTAGCACAACCCAACCCATGTAAAACTTAACCTAACCAAAAATAGAGCTTAACCCAAAAAAAAATAAAAATGAAAGCCATTGGTCAAAAACCTCATTTTGAAAAAAAAAACAATTTGAAAACCCATCAAGGAAAAAAACCAAAAGCCCCCTTATTAAAACCAAAGCTTCCATTCATGAAAGAAAAGGAAAACCTTAATTTTATTTAAAGTTTATTATAATGCCAGCATTATGACTAGTGTGAAAAGTGAAGATTCTATCTTTTGACTAAAATAACAATTTCTAGTCTTTGGAGTTATTTACGTAAGTTTTATTTATTTTTCTAGATTTTTCAAATGTCTAGGGCTCCGTTTCAAATATTAGAATCTTTCTCACACTAGGCTTTCAATTTTTGCAAGTTTAGTCAAGTAAGAAGGCCATACAATTTTTCCCTAATGGAGTTTTTAAGGTGGTCCCCGATAATATTAAGTATAACAGGGTAAAAAGGAATTTGGTATGTAAATGCAAGTAATTGTTCATTCTCTTATATTATTAGGGGATTTTCCTAAGGCATCAAACGTAACAATATTTCTACATTGCACCTTAAGAAGTCGGGATTAAAAAACTTATTAATGGGTTATGTGTAATTTCTTATGATACATGTCGAGCTTAATTTTTTTTTTAAAAAAAAAAAATTCTTTTAACCCCTAATTCATAAAATGCCTCCTTAATATGAATTTCTTGTGTATGGAGTTAAAAGAAAAATAAATCTTATAAAAATGGAGTTGCCACCAATGATTATCGGAAAACAAACATCAAAATCGATTGGATAATCTAATTTTAATTTTTAAAAGCATTGATAATTAAAAATAGAGATTCAAAGGTTTGAGGACTTTCTTTTGAAGCTACTAGCTACCAAATAAAAAATTCCAAAGATAAGGGAGCTAGAAAAAACTTATGAACTAAGTATGCATGCAAAAGACAACAATGATTTATATATATTTTTTATTTTTTTCTCCATTTATTTCTTTTTTATTTTTATTTTACTTATTTAGAAAAACCAACAAAAAAATACAAAATAAAGAATTTTTTTTTTGTTGTTGTGCCGTCATTAAGTGCATACGTATCGATTTTTTTTTATTTCTTGATATGTTAGTATCTTTTATTATTATCTTTCTTTTCTATTTTTATCTTTTATATATTATTATTTTCTTTTATTTTCAAGAAGAATCTTTCAATTTAAGTTCTTAACTTTTATTTTAAAAGAAACCTCTTTTTCTTCTCCTACTACCATTTGTTTCTTTTTTATCATTATTTTTTATAAGATCACCAATGGAATTTACTTCTTAGTTTTCATTTATTATTATTGTTTTTTATAGCTAGTTTATATGATCTATCATTTCGATTGCCCTATGGGATTTACTTCATTTTCTTTTACATCACCCCATAGGATTTTACTAACATAAGATTTAGTTACCTCACAAGATTTACAATTTATGTCACATTGTGAGATTCATTCCTTGTGATTACCCTATGGGATTTACTTCTTTTTGGTTACCTTATCGAATTCATGATTCATGTCACCTTATGAAACAAACACAATGGACAAGTCTATGTCATTGTACTTGTCAAGCAACACTTATGATCACACGTTATAATAACCAACTAGCATACATTATAAATGAAACTAATTATAGTTTACTTTTACACTATAAGTTAGGGGACTTAAGCTACTCATATAGTGAGCAACTCTAAAATGACAAAAGGTTAAGAAAGAGGATCAATGAAAGTAGGGCTTAAACCACACAGATATCCAATGAAGAGCTTGCCTTCTTGATATCCCAATAGACAGCATCAAAGCCTTTCACATGCAAACACAATCATGGATGCCGTCTCGACTCTTAGACTTGCAACAAGGAGATGGAAACACCAAGATTGCATTCTCCAACCTAGCTGCAAAGTCATCTGTGCACATCTAAAAAAGGAGCCTCTATGCATGCCACCTTTACCCTTGCACTACTCCATAACTAAAGAAGTGGGAGAACTAGACTTAGGTCGCCATTATAGGGCCACTATCAACTTTGCTACCAATGACACGATCGGTAAACAAGGAGTTGTGGACACTAACAATTCATAGCCCTGCCTCCTCCCCCTTAGGGATCTAACTCATGTTGTTGGTTAACCATCGAGGTGACTTCTCCTTTTATAATGATTTGATGAGCTATCCTTTAGATTTATGACAACCTAATGAGCTATCCCCCACTCTCCATAACTTCCTGCAAGCCGCAAATAACCTAACGTTAGTGCATGCACACTATCATTGGTAGACATTATTAAGGGTTTCAAACACTCACCTTCATCAAAGAGTAGTTTGTACACCAATCATAGTTAAGTCTCCTTCTAAAAGGCTCACAACTCACCAATCAACGCTTTAACTTTTGGAAACTACATTACATTACTTCTTGCAACAAGAAAGGGAATTTGCAATGACTAGTCAAGCATCCCTTCATTCCCTATTTATACAACTCAAATAAGGGACATTATAAGTCTACATTTAATGCAAGTACAAAACTAGGGATGCAACTGAGGTAGGTTGTAATAGGGTACCTAATCGACTGATCTGATAAAAATCCTATAGGATTTAGGGTCAAGTTTTAGGGTATAAAATAAAACGTAATAAGGTTTATGGATGAGTTATAAGATTTAAGAAAAACCCAACTCGATAAAAAGAATAATTTTTTAAAAATAATAAATCAATATTATAATTTTTAATGAATACATTTTATTTTATTCTTTTATATATAGAACACAATTTATTTGCAATTTCTCGCCAAACAAAGCCAATTGGTAATGGTAAGTTACTAAAGTTAGTAACACCGACTATAATAACAAGAGTAACTAGTACATGTATAACTAGTCTCGTCTAATTTTGGTCCAAGTCTATGATGTTTGATGTCCATCCGGTGACTCTGGTTTGGTTTGCCCGTCTGCATTGCTGCATCCCCACTTCAACACAGAGTAGTAGCACACTACACCACTTACACTCTCTAGTCCTTAAACTCTCCACTCTGTCTCTACTTGCTTCTCTCATCTCTATTGACTATTCAGTTGCTTGCAGCTTGCACTCTTTAGTCTCTACACTGTCTCTACTCTCTTTTTTCATCTCTATTGATTGTTTTGTAACAAAACGAACTACCAAAGTCCACTGTCAACAAAAACTAACACATGCATACATCATAACTTGTCAACTGCACCACTCTTTGGCATCGTCTACTTGAGGTTCTCAACTCCATTGAGCAACCTACTTTAGCTTTAGCATAGAGCATACCACTTGCACTTTGTCTCTTCTTTGTTATGTGAAAAACTGAACCGAAGTCCACTAACAATCAACGATGATAACATACCACTCATTGGAGGTTTGGAGTAGTTGTACCACCTACAATTAGAATAGGTAAACCTTTAATTTTTTTGCTAGTGTAGCAATTGTTTTGGGGTCTTGTGTATATGTTTTGAGATGCATTTGTACTTGTTTGTTGGAGTCCATTTCATCGGATTTTGGATCATAGATTTGTAGATCCTTAAATAGCCTATAGTAGTCATAATATTTGGGAGGAATCCAATTGTCACATATCAAACTTGTGTGGTGTGGTTTAATTATGTTCTTGAATGCCACCATTGACTCTCGTGTTTGGTTAGGTGTGTGTAGGAGGAGAAGATTGAGTTGGTGCTTTAGAGAGGGAGGATGAAGAGGATGGAGTAGATGAGGAAGACAAGACAAAGACCTAAGAACAATTTTGAAGACCACAACATAAATACCTAGCTTCATGAATTACAAAATTAGATATTATAGATGGGGGGTCCCGGTAGGAGTGGTCACGTGCATATCACGCAGGTACTACGCTGCACGTGACATCAGAGAAAGGCAATTAAAAAATGGCATGTGATGGGATGATTAGGGAGAGAGTGGTAGGGAGGAGGAATAAATAATTTCAAGCGTCTGAATGCACAAGTGACAAACAAGGGAATCAAGGAGACCTCAAGCATCAACCTTGCAGTTCTCGAGCAATAGAGATTGTTCTTTACCTAATCTCTTGTTTGATTTTTGAGAGTAGGAAACTCTTTATAGAACACTATTTCTCTAATCTCTAGAATTCGAGGAAAAAAGGTCATTTAATGAGGAGGAATGACTGAGTATTTATAGATTCTTGGGCCGATGACATCTATCAAATCACTTTAGCAATCAACGAATAGGACGGAGTCTACTCATTTTAAGGTTGTACTAATGAGCTTGCTATAGGTCTAAGACCAGTTGCCTTCCTCATAAGTACATGAGTCTGCCTGAGAAAGATTGGACGTGGATGGATTGATCAAACGATCCCTATTCTAAGCCCGCTAAACCAATTCTCCCTAAGTCGTCTCAATAATTGGACTGGACTTATTAGGCCCTATCACATAGCCCAATGGATCAAGCTAAATAATCAATGAGCTTAGCCTAATATATTCACATAATATTTTTAGCCTTCTACATTTTGCCTCTTGACCAAAATCCTTCGAATGAAGTCGAAGAGGTTTAGGCATTAAATAAGCATTTTTAATGGCTATGAAATTGCTTAGCACGTGCGCGCTTATGGAATAGCTACACTGCTGCTGCATACACATCTTGCGTGATTCATATTATAAGAGCTTAGAGCCAACACTGCATATAATTTAGGTTTTTCTTTTTTTTTTTAGTGCACAAGTTTGCAACATCATTTAATTGCGCATGTCTCCCTTAAACTCATCAAAGTGACCTTGCCCCTAAGACAACATATGCATAAAATTTTTTTAATAGACAATTCTTACATACACACATACAAATACACACACATATATATATTTCATCCTTGTGGAGCATCTAGCTCGCTAAGTTGTCTTCAATATCCCAATTCTCCATTAACGACTTCAACTGACTTGTTAATTCCAATATATGGAAATAAACCAGTAAATCCATATATTATGCACACATTAATTTTGACAGAAATAAAAGTTCTAAATAATAGCAATAGCCTCACATTTGGCACCATCTTAGCATATCATATATCTTTGATATATTATTAATAGATCCTTAAAATATCATATATATATATATATATATATATATATATATATATATATATCTTCAATATCATATCAAATGTGCTTTAGAGTAAATACCTAAATGAGATTTATTCAATAAAATATCTTCACTTGACTGAATGCATTCTATCGAAAATTTACTTTTCATTTTAATATATATATATATATATATATATATATATATATATTATAATAAATATCAAATCCAACTTTATATATCAATAAAATCTTCGGATTTCATTAATTACTAAATTTACATCATTGAGCTTTATCTTCTCTTCGATCAACTCCACTACATATACACACACAACATTGATTTTCTTTCTTTTCATTCTGGGCTCGAGTCTCTCGTCGTCTTGCTTGCAGGTGGTTCTGTAATTGTCTTTTTTTTTTTTTTTTTCAAAATCTCGTTGTACTCACGAAACATACACACACACACATATATACTTGTTTCACCGCAAGGATCGTAGTGACGTGAGAACTAAGAAGCCAAGTTGACACCCTTTTTTTTTTTTCCTTTGAACCACGGGGATCGCAGTGCAGTTTGTTAGAAAACGTCGCCACACGATCCTATTGGCGGGTTCATCCTAAAAGCAATCAGAATAACGGCCTTGCTTGGTTTTCAATCGCGGTGAGTTTTTTATTTATTTATTTACCTGCGACTACTCCGTTGTCGTATCTATTATTCGACTGCTAATTACTTTGCTATCATCAACATTCGTGGGACGACACAACTTCCGTTTGGATTCTTTCTAAACCCTCAATCCTAATAAACTAATCCCGTTATTCGTCTTAGTAGTTTTCCACGGTTGAAATCTGTTGCAGGTGCTATTTCAACTGAAGCAAATGGAGGAATTTCTAAGAGACATGAATTCCAGTGAAGTGAGTGACAGCAGCATCCTCGAAGTAGTAGTCGGTAAGTTCATTGACATCTTGAATAGCTTGAGGGAAGATCCTTCCAAATTTGTGACGCTGAAATGTTATCTTAGTTCAGTGGTTGTTTTTGGAGAAGTCAAGAAGCTTGATCAATTGCCGCATGGTGATCCAATGATTCTGTTTAACTCATTAGATAAATGCTCTTTTGAGTCTGTAAATGCAAAGATTATCAGTTTCTTTGTGGATGTGTTATCGGATGATCTTTACCTCGATCTGAAGCAAAAACTACAGAGAAAGTTCCTTGGGATGGAGTTGCATTCCCTCTCCAGACGGTTAGAGAAGAAGTTGTTGGGTTGTGCAGTGGAAGCTTCTTATGGTAATGAAGATGCCAAAGGCAGTTCGATCTCAGCTAGAGATTTGATCTTAACTTTTCTTGTTTGCCTTACATCTTTCTCTAGTGAGCCACCATCTAGTGAACTCCATAGTCATTTGTTTGAAGCTCTGCTCATCTCTCTTAACGTTGCATTCATGCAATTTGATGTCCATGTTGCCCAATCTACTTTCAACTTTTTGTCCAGTTTGCAAGAGATCAGACATCAATGAACTTGCTTTTAGAGAAGATTGTGATGCTGATGGAGAAGCTGACTGGTGATGAACATCTCCCAAGACTAAGGTTTATTTTTTACTTCCTCAATAGTGTCTTGAAGGACAATATATCTTGTAAGAGTACTTCAAAAAAATCATCTAGGAAGTCCATCTCTAGCTTGGCTCTTGGTCTAGGCTACTTGGGCTCTAAGCTAATGGATCGTTGGAAAATTAATATCTCATCTTTAAAAAATTGTAGTCTTTACATCATTTTTCATTTATCAATTTGATATATATATTTTACAATTTCAGGTTCCATCCCAACATTGGTAATACTATGAATCGATAGGGAAAAACATAGAAGTGATCAAGCAAAAAGACTTGCTGGTGTACTTAGATGGGCATACACCACCAATCCCGAGTCCTCGGGATGTATAGTTGGATGAAATTATCTTTGAAGATATTTTTTGGGACAAAATCACATTGATAGTATGCTTCGCTAAATCAGATGCGAGCCCCATGCTAGCTTGAGAGATGCTATCAACACAAGTTCCATTTTGCGCTTTAGGAATGAAAGAAATGAACTTCCCCTCTCAACCACCCAATTTGCATTCCTCAGGTAGCCACCTTTTGGGTAGAAATTTTGGGTAGAACATATCATTTCAAAGTTGAAGTATGTGACTCTTTTGGAAAAAGCTAGCATCCCCCGTGCCATTACTACTTCCACTCGCCTGTGGTTCCCACATATGAGCAGGTCAAAAGTGTGGCAGGTGATCATTTGTCGCTAGAGCACTTAGACTCACACATTCATCACTTCTTGAGGGGAAATCACTCTAACACTTGAGGATGTGGTCATTCTCCTAAACTTGACTAGGTTTGGGCAGACCAACATTATCTCTGATAAAGTGTCTTATAAAGAGCATAGTTTTCAAATGTTCTTACTGGATGCCTTGAAAGTTACTCGCAACAACAAGAGGAAGTCATATTTCTCTTCTTAGCTTGCATACTTCTTTAAGGAGCAAAGGAAGGACAATCCTTGGGCTTCTAACCCAGGTCGTGGATAGGAGTAAGTATTCTCATCTATTTTCAAGTATTCCTTTATAGTTATGTACTTATACCTCTCTCACTTTTTTTTTTTTTATCATTTTTGCAGGTATGAGCTTGAAACTTTTATAGCGTATTGGCCTTCCTTATTTATGTTCCCTAGTGGACCAAAAGAAGGTGTGAGCCCCCAGCTATTTTCCTTAGCTATTTAAATTGCTCAAGGTGAGTGCTTTGCATTAGGTATCTTGTATCTAGGCCCTTTGTATCGATGTTTGGATTTGTACCACAAGGCTTCCGTTCATTCAAAGGGCCTCTATGTGAATGCGTTGCATGTAGACCTAGTATTTCTCCAACTCTTCTTTTGTGAAAGGTTCTGGAAACACTTCACACCTCCTCTTAATAATGCTAGATCTAACCTTGCTCTTCCTAAAGCGTGGGCTTAGGTTGCAGGAACTATTGAGTAGGCATTTTGCAACTTATTGACGTTGAGTCGGAATTTATATTTCGCCCTTATGTGAAACGACTTGTTGGTTATGAAGACAAGATTGAATTTTATCCTTTAAGCTTAAAGGATGAGGTAACTTTAGTAAATAGGTATAAGGACCTCCATAATTCTGAGGCAAGATTTATTCTATAGTACACTCTAAGGAATCTACCATCCCTCCTAGATAACAAAGACTCCTTTGAGTGCTATTTGGAGTAAAGGGTTATAGTATATTTTCTTCATAGGGTTGCATGCCAACTTGGGTTTAACTAAAGGGTACCTTATGTAACAAATATTACTGACAACTTCGAGTTGTGTTGTCTGTCACTCTCGTTAGGTGACTATAGAAATATTCATCAAGAAGTGCGTCGGTTATACTTTCCTTCTACAAGTCACTGCGAGGTTGCTTCTCCTGGCTAGCTAACATATTGGTCAAATTGCTTGCAAGACGTTTGAGCATATGATTTTGCTTCAGTAGATGATACACTTTGTGTGCCTACTATGTACCGTTGGGAGTTTTGCTTTAAATTACCGCTTAAGCCTAAGCCCAAGCCTATTGGTAATTTCCAAGAGGCTATTAAACAAGTGGATCAGTGAGTAGCATCTCCTACTGATGTGGGATGGAGAACCTCTAAGAATAAACGCCTATTTCTTCCATTGACAAATGGTAGACAGGCTAAGCATAGCTTTATTCATGAGGTAGTATCCTTATATATTTCTTGTTATTATATATGTACATGTATTCTTTTTTACTAATTGCCCCTTGTCTATTATATATGTACAGGTTGAGATGGGCTCTCAAGTTCGCTCTAGCACTTCTACTGATTCAGCAACCGTTTCAATTTGAGTTGATGATAATCAAGACTTAATGCATTATGCAGAATCACCGGTTGAAGATGGCAAAAGCGATGATGATGACATTGAAGTGCTGCATGATTCTATTAGAGTTAGAGCACTTACTACTAGTACCAATGAGTCAGTCATAGAGATAAACAAAGATAATGATAACACCAATGCAAGAGACCATACCAATGCACTGCTTTACTTGGGCACATATGAAGATGAGTTGCATGTAGCTCCTATGGATATCCTTCTTCCCCTAATCGTTATGATGCTTCCTTGAGACAAGGAAGTGACTCGAAGGATTTATGCTGCGGTAGAGGAGACTACATCCTTTCAAAGATTCATTGTGCCTTCTCGGTTATTGGACTCATTGGAGACCCTTAATGCTATGGACATAGACTTTTAGGTTGAGTCTCATGTGTTAGGAACTGAGCTAACTTGCACTATGGTGAAGATGTTGGGGGGGAGATTGCATTTCAAGGATTCACTGTGCTTTCCCGGTTATTAGACTCATTAGAGACCTTTGATGCTATAGACAAAGACTTTTGGGCTGAGTCTCCTATGTTAGGGACTGAGCTAGCTTACATTATGGTGAAGATGTTGGGGGAGACCGCATTATTGTTGAACAGGCCTTGAAATTCCTTACTAGAGGCAGAACTCGAGCAGGTGATTAAATGCATTAAGGGAGCTGACCTTCTAAGATTCAAGATTAGTAGTTTAAAGCTTGTTGCTGCTAAAGCCAAGAGGCTATTGAGTTACTATACTATCAAGAGGCGGCATGATGAAT
Organism: Laguncularia racemosa; assembly: GCA_037954665.1. NCBI lineage: Eukaryota > Viridiplantae > Streptophyta > Magnoliopsida > Myrtales > Combretaceae > Laguncularia > Laguncularia racemosa. The sequence continues at coordinate 6,750,138 of JBBMOL010000004.1, forward strand.
TGATGAGTAAGGTGCAGGAGTTACAAGAAGCAATTAAACAACCAATCTTGAGATAAAGACACTTTTAGGAGATTCAAATCTTAAGTCCTCAATATACCTAGATTGTCTTTCGTAGTTCAGCATGACTATGTTTTTGTTTTCATTCTAAAGCATTATATTGAAATCAATAAAGTTATTTGTCTTTATTATTTTTTTTTTGTGTGATCATGACTTATTCACATGTACTTACCATGAGTGATGTTAGTCACAATCACATTATTTAGTTGAGTTATTATGTTGCGTATTGGAGCGAAGCTTTCACTTGCTAGCAATAATATGTTAAATGGTTGAAATGATCAATCACGCTTAAGCAGTGATAGTGGTATTTATTGTGTAGTTCAACACACTAGCATCGATGATTAAGAGGGTATTACCCAATACATAACCATTTATTGTTTATTTCTGAATTTATATATACATTTTTGTGGGCTAAGTATTTCATTGCGCACTTAGGAGCACTTGCTTTGACCATATGACGACATGTAAGAGGTGATAGTTAATCATGTTTGTGCGCTAAGAAGATGACTCTCTAACTTTGTAGCAACAAGATAAGTGAGCAGTAAAGAAAAAAAAGCATTGAAAAGGCTCTAATAGTGTAAGCCATGAATATGATTCATGATAATTTGCAAATACATCATTCATTTCACATATGAACATTTTTAATATATTGAAAATTGATAGGTGCAGTAACTTTATCAGTTGTTGGGTTCAAAAGCTTGCAGTAGTCACTATCATGGACCTCATGAACGATGAAGGGGCCTTCTCACTTTGGTGCTAGAATACCTCACTGCACATGCTTTGTTACATGAAACGTCACCTTGCTGAAAGGACCATTTCTTAACCAAATGATCATAAGCAACACTTAATCGCTGTTGATAGTTGGCAAGGTAATGCTTGGCGATGCCTCATCTCTCTTTTAGAGCTTCGAGAAGTATTTGGTTCTAGTTCAGCATTGATGGCCAATCTTGTAGATGTAACCAAAACTTCTATGGGCATCATTGCCTCGCATCCATCTAATAAAGAAAAAAGGGTGGTTTAATGTCCTGTATGCCCATAGTGCCAATGGTAGCTTGTCATGCTATTCTTTGTGATTTTCATGCACCAGACGACTTAATACTTTTAGAAGAGTCTTATTCAATGGTTTTGCTTGGCCATTTCCTTTTGGGCAGTAAGGTGTGGACTTCATGTGATTGATACCATAAAAGGCCAATAGTTTTTGTATGTGCAAGTTGATAAAAGGGTGTTCCGTTATTTAAAAGAATGCGCTTTAGGATTCCAAAGTGGCAGATCACATGTTCTTTCATGAAACTTGCCATTACTTGTCCCGTAGCTTTCTTTAACAGGATTGCCTCCACCCACTTAGTGAAGTATTTTGTACTTACCAAGATCTAAATGTATCCCCTAGATGGTGGATGTATTGGGTCGATTGAGTCGAATGCCCACGTATGGAAAGGCCATGGAGTAATCAAGCTATATGGTGCAATGACTAGAGCATGGATGGTATTCCCATGTTGCTGGCACTCAACACACCTCCTGGCAAAGTTGAATGCATTATTTTCCATTTTAGGCTAGTAATATCATAAGCTCAATAGGTGGTAGTACAACTTCCTTCCTCCTTGATGTTCTCCACCATCTTCGGAGTGGGCTTTAGCTAGTACAATTTCTGTTTCTAGTGGTATGACATACCTAAAGGGTTGTCCTATGAACGATACCTTATATAGCTGGTCTTCATGCATAATATACTTCTTTGCCTTGCATTTTACTATGCAAGCATCAATGCTATTTGTAGGTAATGTGCCATTTTGCAAATAGTCTATGTAAGGGTGTCTCCAATCATCGACATTTGCCATGAAGTTGCATTCTCCTTGATCAGGAATCTCAAAGCATTTTGGATAACTCATTTGCATTTGAGAAGCATCTTTTGCCATAGTTGGCCAGTAATACCCTACACGTTGTATGCAGTGATATAGGGATGGGCTTTCCTCTCCACACCAGATTTTGTGGTATTTGTCCAACATTAGGCATACTTGCTTTGCACAAATACATTGCGATAACATGCCTTTTAGACCTTTGAAGTACAAGATGCCATTAATGAGGATAAAAGTTTTTAAGGTTGACATAGAAGCTGCATTAGGATGCGCTAGCTGACCCTTGATGGGAGTGTGCCAATCATCTAGTGTTTCCTCTTCCTCATCTAGCACTTGTAGAGCTGTGCATGAAACCGATTTTCTAATAACTTGTATATTTAAACCATCTTCTTCGACTTAAATAGGAACTTCGGATGCCAAAGTTGCAAGTGCATCCGCATAATGGTTGGCTAATCATTTGGTATGTTCATCTTTTACTGAATTGAATTTGCTAACCAAAGATTGCAATGCAGCCCTATGAGGCATTAGTGTCAATTCTTTGAGAGCAAATTCACAATTGGCTTATTTGATAATCAAGTTTGGATCACCACGAATGCACAAGTGAGATGCCCTAGCATTTTGTGTCGAAATGAGTTTGAGTAGGAGAGCCTCATACTCAGCCTCATTATTGGTGCAATGGAAGTCTAGCTTGAATACTAGTGGTATCTCTTGGCTTTTAAAGATTATCAATACTACCTCAGCTCCTTTCCCGATACTAGTAGATGAGCCATCAAACTGTACTTGCCATTCTTCGCCCAATTTTGTCCTCATGGAATTTTTATGAAACTTTGTCGAGATCGTATCTGTGGTATGGGTTTCATGTGCTATAGGAAAATGAGTTAGGAGGTCTGCTAGAGCTTGAGACTTAATAATCTTAGGTGGCATAACCGTAATGTCAAACTCGGATAGAAGGAGTAAACATTTAACGATTCGTCTAAATAGGGTTGGCTATGATAGCAAGTACTTTATCTGGTCGAAGTGAGTGACAAAATTGACTTTATGCACAAGAAGTAATGACGTAATTTTTATGTAGCAAATATCAATGCCAGACAATGCTTCTCACAGGCTAAATAATTGATTTCACTCCCTTGTAGGGATAGACTTAGATAATATATAGGTCGCTCCCTTCCCTTGAGTTTTTATGCGAGTAAAGCTCCAATAGACTTGTCAGTGAATGTCAAGTAAAGAATCATTGGTAAACCCTTGACAAGCATTGTCATCGTTCGTGGAGAAGTGAGTATATCCTTTACCTTCTGAATGACCTCCTCTTGTAATTGCCCCCACTCGAATAGTGTTCCTTTCTTCATGAGCTGCTATAGGGGATAAGAGATCTCAGCTAGTGCCTGATATAAGAGACCTTCCCCATAAATTTTTTAATTCCTTCGGGTTAATGGGTGAAGGCATGGATTGCATAACCTACACCTTTGTTGGATCAACATCGATCCCTTTTTTGTGAACTACAAATCCAATGAATTTGCTAGATGCTACACCAAAGACGCGCTTTAGTGGGTTCATGCACAACTTATACAATTAGCACTGCTGAAAAACCTTCTATAGATGTATCAAGTGATCTGGCGCTTGCCTTGACTTGGTAACAATGTCATTCACATAGTTTTCCATGAAGTCATGCATCATATCATGGAAAATGGTAGTTATTGCTCTTTGGTAAGTAGCTCATGCATTCTTAAGCCCCGAAAAGCATGGCTATATAGTAGAAATTCCTTACTGGCATCCTAAAAGCAGTACACTCAATGTCTTTGGTAGACATTTCGATTTGATTGTAGCCACTAAAACCATCTATAAACGAGAACAACTCATTGTGACAACAAGCCATCGAAAGAGAGACATGTGGAATCTAGGGAAGGGAAATAGGCACATATAATTACACTTGAATACGCACGACTATCCATGTGCATACGAATGCCAACCCCATCATGCCATGCGTCATTAAATGTGTGCAGCATGACCTAAGTTTGAAATGCATGCATATAGGATGTTAAAGTGCTAATAGGCCCTAAAATTAAATAGCTTCATCTAAGTAACACCTCAGATGAATAGATCCCAAGATAAAAGGTCTTTGTCCATGCAATGCCCTAGACGAACAAGCCTCAAAATTAAACGGTCTCCTCTAGGCAATGCTCTAGATGAACAGGCCCCAATATAAAAAAGGCCTCGTTTTGGTGATGCTTGTAATGAACAAGCCCCAAGATAAGAAGGCCTAGAAGGTCTCTTCTGAGTGACACCTTGAACGAATAGGCCTTAAGATAACTAGCTTCTTTTGGGCAGCGCCTTGAATAAATAGTCCCTAAGATAAGAAGGCTTGGTTTGAGTTATACCTTGAATGAATGAGCCCCAAGATAGAAAGTTTTGTTTTGAGTGATGCCCCAGATGAACAGGGGCTTAAGATAAGGAGGCCTCATTCAAGTAACGCTTCAAGCAAATGATTCTTGGAACAAGAAAGCCTTATCTTAGCAACCCCCCTACAAATAGGTCCCAAAGTAAGATGAACTCGCCCAAACAAGGCTCAAACACGCTAAGCCTTAGGGCAAACGGATCTCGCCTTATCGCCCCTCGCTAAGCCTTAGTTGAACCATAAACAACCCATGCTTAAGACAATCCTTGCATAGAAGCACAAGCCACCTAAACTCAATTCTAAGAATGGATTTTAGCATGGCCTCAAGCCCTTCGCAACAACCTAGTCTCTTCATTGATTGGTTACCAAAGAGAGTAAAGGATAAGTGTTGATGAGCGAAATTTATATATGGGCCTAAGGGCCTAGCACGGCCAAACTAATAAGCCCAACAGTATAAACTTGGCACTGAAGTCGAAACTTAGCCTAAGGCATCATGAGCTTAGAGGGCCACGGTGTAGGGATGATAGGTTGATGTCTTGAAGTTGCTTTAGACATTTTAGGTATTACATTAATGCCATGCCCTAAAAAGGTGATAAGTGACATTTTAGGCCTAAACCTATAACCAGAGAATTCCTTTATAAAAGTTCAAGTTTTAACTCCCAAGTCCATTCTTGAACCGTGAACTTTTACATACATATACTCATTATTATTTTACATGATTTGCAAACTAACTTAACATGTCATAGTGGTCATGCTGGAAAAGACTTTGACATTTGTTTTAACCATATTCTTTTTTATAGTTTATTGAAGCCCATCATCTAATTATTTAAAAATATACTATTTATATATATATATAATATAAACTATGATAATTGAAAAGAAAATAAATGCGGTTCCAACCAAAGTATTTGGTTCCTGTAGTCCTTAAGAAAGGGGGAGACTTGTCAATGTTTCAGTTGCACGGGGTTGAACAAAAAGGATGATGATTAATCGGGGACCCAACCATTGGCGTCCACAGACCGCCATTCAGCACCCATTTGCCCCCTGAAACCCCTGCTGCAGAGGACAAACCCCCTCTTTCACTCTCTACTTTCCTTCCCCAACAAGAAAATTCTACTCTTGTTGAAATAAATTTATATATATATATATATATATATGTAAAAACACTGTTTAAACAGACACAGGCGCATACGCTCACAATAACCCAAAAAGTAAAAACAAAAACCCATTAATCTCATCGACCACTCTGTAATCGTCGTCGATCAAGAAAATAGCCCAGCTCTTTGCCGATCTGTCAATCAATGGCATCCTCATCACCGTCACCATCCTCACCCTCGTCTTCCTCAAATATCATGCTTGCCATCTTCGAGAAGAAGACAAACCCCGTTGACCTCTACCGTCCTATACGCAACTACATCTCCTTCAACTACTCCGAGCGTGAAGCGCAAAACCTCGAAGACGACCTCCAAACCCTGAAAGAACTCCGTTCCGATCTCGAAAACCCTTCCAAACAGCCCTCTCCCACTGCCCGCCGGGATATACTCCAATCCTATTTCAAAGCCCTCTGCGTCATTGAAACCCGTTTCCCTATATCCCCCGACAAGGACCACATCAACGCTCTCACTTTCACATGGTACGATGCCTTTAAGCACAAGAACAAGGCTGCCCAGCAAAACATCCACCTTGAGAAGGCTGCTGTTTTGTTCAATCTAGGCGCTGTGTACAGTCAAATTGGTTTGAGTTACGATAGAACTAGCGTGGATGGGAGGAGACAGGCTGTTCAGGCGTTTATTGGGGCCGCTGGTGCATTTGCTTATTTGCGAGATAACGCGGCCACGAAAGCGTCCATGGGGAGTTCCACTACGCTTGATGTGTCGGTGGAGTGTGCTGGGATGCTTGAGAGGTTGATGTTGGCTCAGGCTCAGGAGTGTGTTTTCGAGAACTCTATTGCTAAAGGGAGTAGTCCTGGTGTTTGTGCCAAGATCTCGCGGCAGGTTGGTTGATGTGATTGATATTATGATTTGATGTGATCGATACTCTTGGGCGGTTTGGATTGAGTATTTTATTGTGTTTCAATTTAGTGCTTCCAATTCAAGTTGTGTACTTGTTGGAGATTCCAGCTCATGCCAAATTATAGGGAAACTTTGTAGATGTTATCTATGGTTTAACTCAATTCCAGGTTTTAAGTATGCCCCGGTTCTAATGGTTGAAAATTGAAATTTTACCAGTAATGCTTTGCCATAGTAATTCTGAAAGAAAAATTCTTATAACTGCTGTTGCTGTTGCCACCATGGTGGCAACGCAAACTAAGTTGTTGTAATTGTGGAGGAAAAGTGCTTGACCTTGTAATGCTTTTTTATTCATTGGAAACAGGTCAGTCTGTACTATGAAGAGGCTTTTGCTGCTTTAAATGTTGCAACCCTAAATCAGCACTTCGACAAGGGTTGGATAAACCATGTACAGCTAAAGGCAGCTTTGTTTTATGCAGAAGCATGTTATAGGTATGCATTAGAACTGCATGAGAAAGAAGAGATTGCAGAGGAGATTGCACGACTGAGGAGTGGAATTAGTGCTTTGACAGAGGCTAAGAAATCCTCTAAAGGAGCTGCAGCTCAGCTTATAGATGCAAGTACCAAGTTGGAGGCAAATATGAATCGGAATTTAGATAGAGCTGTTAAAGAAAATGACAGAGTTTATCTTATGAGGGTTCCTTCTCCTAGTTCATTGCCTCCTCTTCCTGCTTTCTCCATGGTTAAGCCACTGGCGATGAATGAGGTGTTGGATGCCAGCAAGGAGAAGATGTTTGCCAGTCTAGTTCCTGACAGCAGTGCAAAAGCACTCTCTAGGTACACTGAGATGGTTGACAACATTATTCGAACACAAGCTGAGAAATTGCAACAAGGGAGTGAGCTAACTCGTGTGAGGCTCAAGGAAATGGACCTGCCAGATTCAATACTGGCATTGGAAGGAAACTTGACTCTTCCAACAGATCTCAAAGATGATGTTGAGGCAGTGCAGATCAGTGGAGGTCCAGCTGGTTTGGAAGCTGAGTTGCAGCAACTTAGAGATTTAAAGCGTGTGAACCAGGAACTGCTGGTCCAAACAGAAGAGCTTCTACAGAAAGAAGCAAGAGAAGATGCACAATTTAGGAGCCAATTTGGAACGAAATGGACCAGGCCTCAGTCTAGCACTCTCACAAAGAATTTGCAAGATAGATTGAATAGATTTGCAGGAAATCTGAAGCAGGCAGCTGATAGTGATACCCGAATTGAGCGATCTGTGAAAGATCATTTTGCTTTGATGTCAATTCTTGATCGCAGGCCGGTATGTGGTTCCTCTTCATGCATGTTCATTCTTCTATTATTTTCCCCATTTCATGTTCTGGATAGCATGCTAATACAATCCCAATAGGCTGTGTATAAATCCTTTCTGACTCTGAAATTATTGTCCTTATGTGCTATATAGTCTTGCAATCAATTGATATTTAGATGTATCAGCCAGCATAAGAATTTGCTATGCAGGTTATTTTGATATCTTATTATCATGTATTTAACAAGCTAAATACATATGCTCCATTTGTCATGATGAATGATACTTTTAATGGTGAAAGCTTCTTTTATCCCACACAAAGAACATGACTTGTAAGATAAATCTTTCCCTATATCCTGCCATGTACATTCAACATGGCTACATGCATCTTGTTATTACATTACAGGTGAACCATGCCTTCTTATGCTCTTTTATACAAAAATTAACTAATTCAATAACTTTCCATTCTAGGAAAGTAAGCTAGTTTAACAGCTTGAATATGTAATGGTTATTTCTAAGTAGTGAAAATGGTCTGATTCAGTTGAGAGGAATTCGCTTTACATACTGAATATTACTCATCATGCAGGCTTGCCCATTAGTTTCTTTAACATTGTAAACCTAAGAAAGAGTTCTGTTCGGTATACTTATTCCGTAAATCATTAGAACTCAATGCAAATGCAAAAGATGGTAGATATAATGCATAAACCCAATCAGTTAGGATGATTTGCTCTTTTCTGCACTCCTAATCTCCATTCAATTAAGGTCAGTAGCATGACGTGTTTTTTAAAATAAATGATATTATAATGAAATCCTCAGCTGAATGAATCTTTACGTGCTGTGATTTCATATAAAAATAAAACATTCCTTTGATAAGTTTATGCACATAGTATTTTCCAAGGTTGCCCTTTCTCTGAAGGGGGATGACAATTATATATTGACACAACCATCCAAGAAATTCCATTTCAATCTTTAATGTTAGCGCCATTATGTCTACTTGGATTTTCTTCATTTTGTTGTTGACCAGTGCAATGTTGACTTCTTCACATGGTAGTGTTTGATTCGTATAATTTTAAAGAGTGAATTAGACAGAGTATAGTACCATGTTTGCTTGCAAATTAGGGTGTGTACCAGATGAAAATGTCCCTCCAAGTACATATAAAACTTAAAAATTTTATACCATCCAAGAAGTGGTACAAAAATCATAGGAGAAAAGCAAATAAGCCTGCTAAATTTTTATTTAAATATGGATATACTCTCTAAACTTTCAAATGTTGCAAAGTGTGTGTTTTTTGTATTGCCAATTTATCGAAGTTTTAGGAGGCTACTTGCTCCATTTGAAAGTTTAGATAATATATCTGTACCTAAGTCAAAGTTTAGGGGGATTATTTGTAATTTTCCCAAAATCTTATTACTGCACAAAACAAAAGCTTTCTAGAAAACCCCTAAAATGACTCTCTTAAGGATGTGCACCAAACGCTATACAAAAAGTTGTGTTGTGCCATACTGATTTCATTTCTTGTTCTTCTTGTGCTGTATTGTTCTTGTAACTATGACCCTATCTACGTGTTTTACACTTCCAGAGGAGCTTTTATTTCGGTTCCTTCCATCCTGTGTCTTCTTCTTGAGGGTAATTTCCCTTCCTCTGTTTGCTGTTATTCTAGATTATTCAAAAGTCTTGTATAGCGAGACTTGGTTTAAGCTTTTCTTGCTTTCTTTCATATGTAGTATACATGAAAAGGGTCGTGAGGCATGTATTAGGTACTTGTTATAAGGTGAACATATGTCAGAAGAACAGCCACGGATTTGTGGCTAATATTTTGGAGTTTAGCCTATTTGACTGAAGCATGGCATGTGGAAAACCAATGCACAGATTACCTATCTCGTATAGGCTGTTTCTAAAAATGTCCTTTTGAGGGGGACATTTGGAGAAGATTGGAGGATATTTTCCCTTTCTCATGTGTGCTGCCATCCAATTCATCAAATATCCTAGATCTTTTCAATGAGTTTGGCCCCAGATTATTGGCTCCTTGGAAAGTTATTTCAAGTTTAGTTATTTATTGTGTATGGAAGGACAGGAATGAGAAGAGGCTGGGAATTAGCATGCATAGATCTAGTAATGTCTATTGTATTGTTCTTTTTTGGTTTTATGCTATTGATGGCTCTTATTAATTGTGCATAGCCAAGTTCTCGAACTTAGCACCATAAGCTACGTGAATAACCCAAGCAAAGAAGCTGTTTGATTGATGAACTTGATCCTGTAAAAAAGATTAGGTGTGTCACGTTGAACTGAATCTTCTTGATTCTTCTCTTGCTCGACTTGACAAATACATTGTTGCTTTGTAGATGATTTTGATACAAAGTTCATTGTATATTAACTGGAGGGATGAGGTTTGTTAAGATATTGTTATGAGCAGTAGAGTACTATCTGGTGTCTTTTGTGTTGTGTTTACTTATGTAGTGTAAATTCATGTATTACTTTGAGTTATTAAATAGTTGCCTAAGTGTCAAGTCTGATATGTAATAGTGTTGTGTGTGTACGTCTCTGAGTGTAGGGTAAGGCTGTTATGTTTGCAGCCAAGTTGACATGGGTCAGTAAGGGAATTGTGCAGTTAGTGTAGTAGAGGAAAAATGGTAACATGTGTAAATTCCAGCAGTTAGTGGTGTGTGTAAGTTATCGGTCATATGGCAGTTAGTAGAAGGAAAAATAGGAGTCGAAGTTACTAGAAAACTGCCATTTGTTTTGTCTTTTTATAGGATAGCAATGTAGTCAAAAGGAACAAGCCTATTTTCTTCAAAAAAAAAAAAAAAATCCTAAAACTTAAGTGTTCAAGAGATCTAGGGTTCTCTCTATAATGAGCCCCAATCATGAGATCATTGGGTTTTCTCAATAACAAGCCCAAAAATCAATTTTAAAGTAGATCTTGTAACAGATAGATTCTGATTGGTCATGAGTATTGGGAGAGCATCTATTTATGTTTATTTGTTTGAGTGCTAAACTTTTGGTTGACTCTTCAAAAAATAATAGATAAATAAAAAGTGGAGCTAATTGTTGTCTTTGCCTGGGATCAATCTTTAATTTATTTATTGAAGATTTTACACCCTTTATTGCAGATTGAATCAGCTCTTCCAACTTTGGCTCGTCCAATGATGTCATTGGATGCCAATGAAGATGCAATTGTGGGGGGCTTGAAGCAGAGCTTGGTAATATTTTAACTGGCAGAGACATATTTTTGCAAAAAATCATGTTCAGTCATTCTTGTTATTGGATTAATCTTAATAAAGGATATCTGTTTTTCCCTCCATATTCATTTAACTTCAGCATTAGATCTGTTGTACTTTTCTCTATAGCATACACATATTTTTTTTGTTGTTTCAATTCTGATTATTTTAAAAGTTATTATCTATGAATTCTTGCACTGGAGGGATGAAAACAAAGTCTGGTGCCTCAGAACTTCTTTGATATAAACTTTACAGATACGTGATAAAAATCTTAAGCATTCTTTGCTTCTATTTATTGCCTCTCCCTGTCCCAATGTTTAAACCTTTGCATGTTGTTATGATTACATTCCATTTTTAAGCCAAAGGAATTGAGTGAAATGAATCTGATGCTTATTTCAAGAGGATGAAAATATTGGCACTTTACCAGCTGGTTACTTGTAAAATGCGGTAGTCAAATTGAATACAATACTCTTTCATGTGGTTTGCAGAGGCAATTGGAGACACTTGGTTCACAGAGAGCTGGGCTTGAGGACATGCTTAAGGAGATGAAAAGAAAGGTGGGGCTTTTAAAATTGCTCATTTTGGTTTACTCTTTGCTTATTTTTAAGAGTGCTGGAAACATTTTTTCTTGCATTCTTTTTCCCTGGTGTGAGACTGTCTTCATCCTGAGATATAAAGGAAAAAAAGGGAAAAGCTAATTTGACTAGGATGGAAATGAGAGCCAAATCAGATTGAGGTGGGGATTGGGAATTAGTGAACGTCTCACCACACTGGCCCTTCTCTTATAGGCTGCATCTGGGTTTTGCAAAGACCCTACGAATTTGTGATTAAAAGAAAAAAAAAAGTATCAAATAAAATCCAAGGCAGGAAAGCAGAGGTAAGGAGCTAGGAATTGACTTGTTTAGAGTCACTGTCTGTCTGCACTCAGCCTTGTGTTGTCAGGAAATTAGCCAGTTTGTCCATGTTTTCTCCTCCTATTGATACAAAGAATGCCCCCTGCTTGGTGATAAAATCCCTGTAACAAAAAATTGATGCATCTGTTGCTCTTTTCTATGTCAGATGCACCTTTCTTCTTTGGTTTAGAACACTTTTACTTTGATAGTGGTCAAGTGACATAGTTCCCAACCTTCCGAGAGCTCATATGTTTCTTTTTCTCTTCTATTCTGTTCCAGTGTCTTGATTCTATGGTGATGTTGTCGTTGGATTTACACTAATTATAATGGAAAGCATCTGCTAGTGGTTTTTTGATTTGGTGAATTGAATTTGTGTACATTTCACTCTGTGTGTATCTGTGTCGGAGATAATTTTTCCTTGCAATGGTTGGATCATTAGAAAGTATATTTTGTGGTCAGCAAATGAAACAATGTTCTTGTAGTTATGTTCATTTCTTGGTGATGTAATTGTATTCTTAAGGTATTAGTATCTGATTATTTTCGTTGTATGACTTTGTATTACTGTAGTTGACTGGTCTGATCCTAGCAATTGGTGGCTTGCATGATAGAGATAAACCTTATATATTATACCTCTAAATAGAAGATAGCCAAATCTATCAAGATTCTATTTTGTCTGAGTTATACATTTAAGTATTTCTTATTAAGAGGTAAAAATCTGAATTAGTCATTGGGTTTCAGTTTACTTGTGCCATGTGGAATGACATATAGCCATTGCCTGCTAGAGCAAACATATTGAAGGGAAATTTGGTATGATTTTGGGCTCACTGGGAGTGATAACATTGTCAGAAGTCCCAACCTTTAGTGGTAGTATGACAATTAGTTTCCCAAACTGTAGTCCAAGAGAACATATAAATACTTGGAACAACTGGAGTTATAAAAATGAGGAGTTTCCCTTATTATTTTATTCAATTTATCTATTCAATGAGCGTCTTGTTTTTCATAAAAAACAGGGGCATTGTAATCCTTAGATAAAGGCCATCTTATCCCACTATGAGCCATTAAGACATGTTTCAGTTATGGATGATTTTTATAACAGTTTCCATATTGTTATCATTTTAGAAGATCCATACTTTTCCAGATCCGGAAAACAGAATGGTAACCTTATTGGAAGTCTCAAGGAGTAGTAGATTTCAGATTTTTGCCAACTTCAGTTACTTGCGGTGGATTTTAGCTGAAACTTTATTTAGAACATCTTCTATCACGGGTTGACATGAGGTGTCTGATATTACCTTCTGCTGTTTGTTGGTTTTATTATCTTTTTTGTATTTTTTTTTTGGATCAGTGTTATTGGTTTTATTATCATTTGTAGTCATCTTTGACTTTTGGTTGTTGACTCTGTATGGAAATGAGAAGAAGGAATTTTCCTCTGGCATATATTTCTGATACAAGTGCCGCTGCTTGTAATCACATGCAATCATCTAAGAGTGGAAAAGTTTTGAACTTGGGTGTTGCATTTTTGCTGAGCTTTGCATGAAACCGTGATGCATGCAAAATTGTCTCAACTCATTTATCCAGGAAAAACAAAATTGTCTCAACTCAAGTTATATTCTTGCTGACTAATTTTATATTGCAAAATTGTTCTGCTTCTCTGTCACTTTGTCGACTGATTAGGAGTTACATTGATTTGTACAGGATGATATACTGCCTAAATTGATGACATCCACGGGCTCTTATGAGGACCTCTTTAAGAAAGAGCTAGCAAAGTATGACCCTATCTGTGAAGATATTGCTCATAATATTGATGCCCAAGAACAGTTGCTGCTGCAAATTCAGGTTATTTCTTCTTCCATAATTCTTTCGACTATTAAACTTCACATCTTGTAAAGCCAAAATGAAGATGCAAATTTCATTGTTAGCTGCAAGTGGTAGACAATGTTGTATGTCAGGGTTCTCTTTTTTCTCCTGAAGGTCTGCTTTGTGCTTCGAACTAATATTCTTCTGTATTTCCTTCCTAATGAGTGATTTTTTATCTGTTTATAGGCACAAAATGATGAGTTCTCATCTATCTTCAATCTGGAAGATTATAAAGGTAGGTCTTGTTTATGCTTGACGATTTGGTTATTGGCATTCATATGGTTATTTAACCCTTGAGGGTGTAAGAAAAAGATAATTTTGTTATTTATTTTTAAGGTTCTTCCTTTATAATTCAACTAGACGATGTTGCTCATTAACAGGTGCCTACAAACCAAGGAAAAAGTAAATGTCCAAAAACCAATACATTTAATAAAAAAATTGATCATAAAAGGGACAAAAGTAGAGAAATCACATAACAATAAACATGGAAAAACCATAAAAAATAATGAAAATATACAATCAAATAATGGTAGTGGGTGGTTATCTAGGATAGAGTGGGAGATACTTAGTGGGTGGTTTTAGTTTACCTAGTAGCGCTTTAACAGTATATCCATCTATTAAATATTTTATTTTTATCTTGAAGGGTTTTTTGGTAAAATAAAAAGTAAAAGAAAAATAAATATACTAAAGACACCAAAAGTGGGACCTCTCACAATATTATAGATGATGCAGTTAATCTAGGTTTTGTAGTAGTCATTTTAATAGTGTTCTAATATTAAATTGAATACAATTTTATTTGTATGGATTCTTAATGCCTGCCTGACCTATTCCAGCATCCCGAGAGAAATGTTATAAGCAGATTCGTGCCGCCATTGCCAAGTACCGTGAAATTAAGGAGAATATCAATGAGGGCTTGAAATTCTATGTCACGCTTCAAGTAAGTATATTCTCTGTTAGGTGACACATAGCTTTAAGAACACGCCTTGATCTCTTGATTTTGATCAATAAATCATTTGACAGTTTGTGACCTGTTGGAACCAGCAGTTCACCTCCTGTTACACTTGTTCCTCTGTGGGAATGTGGTAGCAGAAATTTTATGTTTGGGTGCTCAATTTAGCGATACTTTAAGTTGTTATGCTGAATCACTCCTCTTTGGCAGGATGCAGTCACAAATGTAAAGCAGCAGTGCAGTGATTTTGTCATGACAAGAAACATCCAATGTCGCGATATGATGGAAGATGTACAAAGAAACATTGCAGGTCTGAGTTTCCAGGATAGAAATTCAGGTGGATACAATAGTAGCTATCCTATGATGGGACATCAATCTCAGAGACCTGGTTCGCAGCACCAAATAGATTCACAAAATGTGCATCCTCCTCATCCACAAACTCCAGTTTACCAGCCTCCTGAGCAGCCTCCAATATCTGGTTACTCTTACCATCCTCCATCATATGGCTCTGCTCAGCAACCACCACCTACTTACCAAGTTCCAGCGACGCATGGCGGTACTTATACACCTCCCCCACCTCAACAACAGCCTCCAGTCAGCCATGACTATGGGCAGCCTCCTTACCCTGGCTGGCGAGGTCCATACTATAATGCACCCCCCCAGCAATCTGGATCACTTCCCCGGCCTCCATATACTGTTCCAGCTCCCTACCCTCCCCACCACCAAGGTGGTTATTATAAGCCTCAGTAGTATAGGGATTCACTAAATTGTTTGTATTGTTCCTTTTAAGTTCTTGGTTCATAATGTGTATGTGTTTTATCCCATCTGTTTGAGATGGAGTTGATTTAGCTAGACTACAATTTTCCTGCCGGGGCCCCGCAGTTTGGATGCATCCTTTGCTTTGCGTTGATATTCCTGGGGTAGAGGGTACAAAGTGCATGGCTGGTCATGTGTGTATATTTTGACTTTAGTAATTTTTAGTGTTCAGGAAAATATACCTTCTCGGTCTCTGTTCCCTCGCGAGTTTCATTGTAGTAAATTTGAAGAATTGCACTGCATGGAGGATGATGTAATGGCAATAGAATTTCTTCTACCACTGCTTTCCTTCTGTAATAAGCTTCTGAGTTCGACTTTTTTTCTTGTTTCTATAGAAGATAGTGTTTGGTTAATAGAACTGAGTATAAGAACTAAATAATATTGTATAAAAAAATAATATATTATAATATTTTTATATCATGTTTGGTTTATGTAGAATAATATATAAATTTTTGTATCTAAATCAAGTTATCTTTGGCGTTAACTTAAGAACTCATTGACAAAAAAAAAGTTTTAGGGTGAGTATAATAATAAAAAGAATTATGATAACATAGAGTTAATGTTTTTGGTTTCGAGAATGTGTTTATTTTGTTTAGTAAAATAAATTTTTATATTATGATTTTATTTATTATTATTTTTAATAATTTAGTTATTATATAAATCAAATAGAAAATTAAAATCTAATATTATAAAATTATGATAATCAAATACTACTTAAATTTAGCGACTTCTGGGGCGTGGACGGTAGAATCCAGGCTGCCATGTTTTTTGCGTGTACATAATATTGTCCTGGAAAGTTGATTTCTTGTCTGATGTACAGGCAGGATAACATTGGGAATTCGGCCATGATTAGGGCCTGAGCCCGCCGCGACGAAGGAAAGTAGGTAGCATGGGCAAAAAGGCAGGACCGGTTGTGAACAGCTAAGTGTTCATTTTTATTTTTCTTTTTTAACATATAGAAATATAGGACATATGTACAATACAATTCCATTTTAGCGTGTAGAAAGTTTAAGCTATATAACAATTATGCCTTTGGAAATCATAGAATGACAAAATCAACAGCATTAGAAACAAAAAATCCTCCTTTTAACTTTATGGCTTCTGTTCTATTATAGATACATACACACACAATATGGTGAAAGGATATTATAATATAAAATCATATATAATAATATAACAAAATGCACATAGGTACACATAAATACACATACAAACATACCAGCAAATGCATATGTGTACATGCACGTGCGCGCACACACAATGATAGCACAAGTAAGCTTCACCGTATGAGTTGAGAAGTGCATAAGGCCCAAAAAAGATTGGTCACTCCCTTCAACATGAGGATGTTAGCATATACTCTTTCTATAATAAGAGTTGGGAGAGAAAGCCCTTTCAATATGAGGTTCTAGTAATATTTACAATAAGAGTTAAGGTAACAAATTTAAACACTAACTATCTTAAATCTATATAGACCATTTATATATGGTTAATGAAAATAAAGATTTACTAGAGTTGCTAAGAACAAGGTTGAGATGCCAACTTTTGGGGATATTGGAAATTTTGAGAAACTTAAGCCGAGATTCTTAAGCCTATAAGCGATAAAGCTTTATCCTGACCATTAGACTACAAATTCAATTTATTGAGATCACACTTTTTACATTGAGAAAGCGCCTAAAGAGAGAGAGAGCCACTCCTCACTAATCTTCAAACAATAAAGGAAAAAAGAGTGAACAACCATTGAGTAATGGGAGGCAAAACTACTTCATCTATAATGTTAAGGGTCCATAAGAATTTCCCACTTGTTGGTAATCCAATTCTCCAACTTAAAAAATAAAAGATAGAGAAAAATAAAAGAGAAGAATAAGTTTTTGGGAAAAAAATATGAGAAAGTTTCTATATGTTTTGATTTTTAGAAATCTAAGTCTCATAAATGAATGAAAAGAAAAAAAAAAGTTCAAAGAAATTTTTTCAAGAAAGAAAATGCTTTCAAAATAGAAAAAAAAGAAGACTTCTTGATTTATCAACTTGGTATCTTGTTTATAGTGATCACAAACACCCTTTTGAACCTTAGGCCCTAGCACCCAGCAACCACCCATCCTCTCAATGATTCTCTAAAACTTGTTGGATGACTAGTTAAAACCTAAAAAAGTGAATCTAGTAAGACTTGTAGGGCAATCACTCAAAACTTAAAAGGTGACTAAATTAGTATCGTAAGGAGACCAACCACTAAAACCAACAAGTGAGGCATGGTGATGGGGAAAAAGTGTATACCCCAATTCGTAGGGACCTAATAATTGGAGTGGATATCCTTTTGAGATTTCTAGGCATTAGAGGACTTATGAGGCATCACTTGCTCTTCCAAAAGTCATGATTCCATCATTTCACGAGAGTTGCATGATGGAAAAAAGTATTTAGCTTGAGTGTAAAAAGTAGGGGAAGTGTTTGAGTGTTATGAATGCAATGAACTTTCACAAGCATGCTTAACTTCTCAAGAATTTTCAAATTATGAAAATTCATGGTGGAAGAATGTTATGTACTAGAGAGAGAGAGAGAACAATATTAGTACTTAAACTTGATGAAAAGAATCACATCTAAAAACATTTGTCCTAAATTATTATAAATGGATCTCTTTAACCATCTTCTAACTATTAAATAGGGAGCTCTTTAGTTTTCTAACTATGTTTAGGATCTTGAAACTTGGATGATTTGATGTAAGATTATAGAACCCCAAGAGCAAACTATTACAAAATTTTTAGGCAGCTTGCACAAAGATATAGTTGATGTGATAGACCTACAATCATTTTCCACTTTTGAGGATGTTATCAAACTAGCTCTTAAGGGTTGCACATTAGTGAAGACAATTAGGAACCCGTCTTAGTGTCACATGTCCCATAGAGTGTAGTACTCCTTGTTCCTTTACATAAAAAATTGTAGGGTTTTAAACTTTGAAGAAGAAGAGTCTAAAACCACAATGCCTATAGAATAATCAAATAGAAACTAAGAAATTAAGTAGTGTTAAGGATTTTGATATATAGCTTTTGATTGTTAAAATAAGAAGATTATGTTTATTTCTAAGGCTAGTGGTGAGGTAAAGAGTGAAGAGGAGACTAATGAAGAGACCTAAATGGAAACCAAAGTTAAGAATTTATTGAAAGAGGGAGATTTCCTAGTTGTGAGAATTACCCATTTGATAGTATGAAAGAAGACCATGATCAGCGTGAAAGTGTTTTCCATACTTAAGCCCTAATTATAAAGAAATTGTATCTAATCATCATAAACAAAGGTGGATACGCTAATGTGACATTTGCCACTATAGTCAAGAAATTGAACCTACTAACACTTAACCTTCCCTGATCTTATAAATGTAGATGGTTGAAGTCATTAAGCATAGGCAAGTACCTTTTTCAATTAATAGTCAAAAGACTGTGTCATGTGATGTAGCCTTAATGCATGCTATACACTTGTTATTTGGTAAACCTTGGCAATAAGACCACAAAGCCAACCATGAGGGATTCACTAGTAAAGTACATTTACGTTAAAGATGGTAGAAAGCATGTATCAAGCCTTTTGAGTCCTAAAGAAGTAATAAAGGATCAAATGAAGGTAAGAAAGAGGAAGCATTGAAGAGTTTGTTGTTGACTCAAAGGCGAGTAAAAGAAGTTTAAGTCAAAACCTCACACCTATCGAGAGAGTTTTAATAGCTAGTTCATTAGTTTGCACTATAAAGAGAAAAGTCTTAAAGGAGTTTGCTGTATTATTTCTAAAAGAGTTACTAATAAGAATATGCCCTTTGAAAGGTATCAAGCATCAAATTAGCCTATTTCCTAAAGTCACTTTACTAAATAGGCCAGCATATATGATGAATCTTAAGAATGCAAGGAACTTCAAAGACAAGTGGAAGAGCCATTAGAGAAAGGATATGTGAGAAAGTTTCTTCACCCTTGTTTCATACCTACTTTGTTAATGTGTGAATGAGCATGGTTAAAAAAGCCATAAACAAAATAATTATTATAAATTATCATTCTATATCCAGGTGAAATGATAAGGTTGATAAGTTATATAGTGCTACTATTTTCTTATATATAGACTCAAAAGTGGATATGATGTGCTCAAAAATCCAAAGCACATGTATACAATTGCAATAATAGAATCAATTAAACAAATCCACAAAATGGACTCAAAAATGGCGTGATGCCTAATGTAATATAACCCAAATTGTGTGAATCATTTTATAAGCAACACAAAGGATTCCAATACCAAATCAAGTTACATATAACATACAAGTCCAATCTTATAAAATTGAAGCAATATGAACCCTAATTGCGTGAACAACAAATAATGGAAAACAACCTATTATCTTTAAATATTACTCATAAGTAATAATAAGGAAGCAACTTAGAAGATCTTGATACTACTTACAAGATATTTCAAGCCTCACTCGCCACAATTTACTAGAAATTGATAAGAGTGTGTGTATTAGCAAGTGAACACCTTATTCTCACGGCAACAAGAAGTGTTTGTTCAAAAATGTCAAAAAGTCCCATACAAACCCTAGTTAGGAAGTATTTATATTTGCTTCAATTAAGGTAAAAACAACATGAAAATTACAAATAAGCTACTCAAGTAGCCGGTTCTAAGAAAAGAAACTACAATTGCTAAATGAAATGGCCGGTTCAATAATCACAAATACAAGTGCAATAGATGGTCTTTAAATGGCCGGTTTTTCAAGTCAATTGAGCAATTTGTGGGCCGTTGGATGTGACTCCAAAAATGTCCCGCAAGTTGATCATTAGTGCATATTATTTGGCTATTCTGTAAAACCGATCAATGTACCTGCTATAGTGCAAAAACTAAACATTATTAGATAACAAGTGAACATATGTGGATGTCTTGGATCATACATCAAAATCAGGTTCCCCCACTGCTAGAACCGCAGGATAGATTCCCATCATCTCCTTGATCCTCTAAAAGATTTGCCCTCAAATCTAAGGGGTCATCTCTTCGACTGAAACTTGATGTCTTTGTTTGCTTGTTTGCCTAAATTTTAGAAGAACCAGAGGTATTTCTAATTTGTTCTTAGAAAGAGCGCACCTCAGATGGAGACATAGGCGTCAAGACTATTCGTGTACCATTCTTTCTAACATTTAAGTGTTTTTGAACTCATCATGTAACACCTTTTTATCAAACATCCAGGGTCTTCCCAATAATAAATGAAAGGTGCACATACGGAGTACATCATAGATAATCTCATCATGATATTTCTTTCCTACACTAATTGGCACCTTTGCCTTTTGTGTAACATGCAGACTACCATGGTCGTCCAACCAATGCAATTTGTAAGGACTAAGATGCAGGCTAGTGGCTAGTTGTAATTTATCTACTAACGTAACATATATGACATTAGTGCAACTACTACTATCAATGAATAGCACACAAAGGTTACCTCGAATCCGGCAAGGTGCGTAGAATAGGTTCTCCCTTTTTTTGTCCTTGACATCTAGAGATAAAGTCAAAACCCCATGCAACACATTAATAGGTAAAAAATGTTCACCCTTTTTATCCTCATGCGTCTTAGCGTTCTAAACATCATAGTATTCCTGTAAAGCCATGGACAGGTCTGTAAGCTTGACAACTTCTTCTTCATCTTCTTCTTCTTCAGTGCCCTCCATGATTGTCATTACTCTCTTATTGGGACACTGTGTAACCATATGTCCAAATCCCATGCATTTGAAGCATTTAATCTAGCGTATCTTCCCACTAGTCGATCCCGATACTGTCTGCCTAACATCAGATCTAACTACCTCTTTGCCCTTCTTAGAAATAATTTTATCCTTATCTGTGTTAAGAGTAACTCTGTTTACTGCCCTGACATGCTCACCTGCTCCCTTTGGTCCACCCAACTGACCATCAGCCCCCATAGGCTTGGTAGTAGTATTGGGCCTGTTACTAGTAATTCGGAATAGATTGGATCGTCTTTGTCTTTCCACTTTCAAGGCTAACTGTATAGCCTCATTAAGTATACTATACCTCTGGAGCTCAACAACATAAGTTATCTCATACTTTAACCCAGATACAAAATGTGCTAGGGTTTGGTTAAGAGGCTTTACTGACCCACATCTGATCATCAAAGTTTCAAACTTCTAGATATAGTCATCCACTATTTTGCCTTCTTGTCTTAAAGTCTGTAGACTTATAAATAGTTCCTGTTTATAATGCTCAGGAATAAACCTCTTCCTCAAAACCCTTTTCATGTCTCTCAAGGTGTGAATTTCAGCGTCTTCATCCCTTCGCTTACTAATCACCAAATTCTTCCACCACAAGACAGCATACCCTATGAACTCAACAGCAGCAAGACGAACTCTGGTGTTATCATCTATCTCATAAACACTCAAAAATGCCCTCAACCTTATCCTCCAAATCTAGATAGTCATCCGCTAAGCCCTTGCCATCAAATGAAGGCATCTGTAGCTTCACATATTCTAGACCCTTAGGTAGCCTGAAATCCCAGTTTGGGTAAGGATTAACCCCAAAATTATCATCCCTCTCCTCCTTAAAGGCATGATGATCTCCTTCCATTCTCCTTCCTATGTTTCTTCCTCCTACTGTTCCCTCTCTTTGAACATTTTGAGGAGCTACTTTAGGTGATGGTGCCTAAGGATTCGCCACTGGTGGTTGTGGCATTGTCATCCTGTTAATCCTTGTTGCTAGTGTAGCAACAATGGTAGTGAGGTCCTGAAGCTGTTCCTCTAAAGTTCTCCTACCTGCAGTATGATGACCCTGTCCTCAACCAACTTGGCTATTGGCTTTATTGCTAATACCCCCATTTACATTGTCATTCGACATGTTTGTGGATGTGATTTGCTGAAATACAAATATAGTCTAAAACAATTGCAGCACTCTCCCTTCACTACACAACACTGCACTCGCAACAACAATCAAATCACTTACAAAATAAACACAACTCTATTTAACTTCACACACCATGTCAACACATACAACACCACACATTGTAACCCCTTTAACTCAATATACACTTACATCGCCACACACACACAAGACAATCACAATAACAATTAAAAAATACACCCTTAATGCAACCTTCTCCACAAATGGTAAGAATCAATTTCAAATTCAAATAGAATGCAATCAATATCACTTAATAACTTCTTTAAACTTAATGAATATATTTGAATTTCAAACAATTTCCTATTCTCCCACACAATGCAAATTTGGAAATTGTAAATGGCACTCCCCAATTTCGAAACGATCATGTAAGAATTACACTTCTCTTCTTCCATAAATGAGGTACCCTCAATTTCAAAAATGACATAAGAAATGCACTTCCTACTTCCCTTCTCTTTACGACAAGTTCAAGAACAAAGGGACTACTACAAGATCTCCACTTCTACTTCAATAATCAACAAGTATAACACAACAAAATCAAAATTAGGTACTTCAATTTTACCTCAACAATTCGGATCAAGAAGTAAAATTCAAGAACCCTAATTTCAATTAAAGATCATGAAATTCCCTTTCTCAAAAACCAATGCTTTAATACCAAAAGATGATGTGCTAAAAAATCTAAAGCACATGTAGACAATTGCAATTGTAGAATCGATTAAACAAATATACAAAATGGACTCACAAATGGCGGGATGCCTAGTGTAATATAACCCAAATTACGTGAATCAATTTATAAGCAACATAAAGGATTTCAATACCAAATCAAGTTATATATAACATGTAACTCCAATCTTATAAAATTGAAGCAATATAAACCTTAATTGCATGAAAACCGATTAAAGAATTATAAGATAGAATTGAGTACTTGTTGGGTTGTCATGGTATATACCACTGTTTAATGGTGAACAACTTTAATAATATAAATAAAAAATTTCAAAGAATTTAAAAAGTATAAAAATAAAAATTTTAAAAATTCAAAAAAATAAAAATAAAAATAAAATTATTAAAAATAAAAATAAATTAAAATATGAAAAAAATTAAAATAAAAAAATAATAATAATGAAAAGTAAAAGATTAAGAAAATAATATAATAATAAAATCTTTAAAAAGGGGTTTTATTAAAATTTTAGCTTAATATTTTACGTCATTTGGAGTTTTTTTTTTTTTAAATAAAAATCTAATATGATTTTTTTTTTTCAAAATTTAGTTTCTCTTAGTATTTTCAAATTTTACCATATGAAAATCTAGGTTTTTAGGTATTTTCTTAATCAAAATTTAATTTGGTTAAACAACATAAACTTGGGTTTTTTTTTTTTAATAAAATTGGTCTACAAACTAAAGTTTTATAAAAGAAAATCTGATTCTGAATAATGGATATATAGGTATCCATGGGGTGATTAATAATAATAAAAAAAATCAATTTCTCAAAAATCCTAAAAAAGAAAATAATTAAAAAAGAATTTTTGTAGTTAGTTTATATTATGCATGTGAATGTTTATATCAAAATAAATGGAAGGGAATTTAATGAAAATTTTTAATTCAAATTCTTGAAAAATAACAAGCAGTAACACTTTAGATTTTAATAAGTTAGTCCTTAGGTCTAGAATTTCTGGTTAATGTTTTTCTAAAAGTCATTTTTTAGAACACCCATTGACTAGTAGCCAAAAATTGAGTTTAATCCACCCAATTAAATTTAATTTCTTATTTTTCCAACTTAGGTTGGTCTTGACTCTTATTTTATAATGTTTTTGAAAAATTTTATTTTTTCTTAATTGTTACTGTCAAGTAATTTATGTTAAGGGGACTTAACATAGGTTAAATTAAGGGAAGAATTCAAAATTAGGCCCGACAAGTTCATTTTGTAAAATTCGACTGGAAAGATTTTGTAATTCCTTGGCTTGTGCCCTTGTGATCAATTTGAAGGTTGATCCCTATCAGGGTTAGCAATACTTTTTGGATTAACTAATGCCACTAATACCTTTATGCATTTGATGAGTCATATGTTGAGATGGTATTTAGGAAAATTCGTGGCAATATCATTTGATGTCATTCTTATATATAACAAGAATTTTGAAGAATGTTGACAACATTTAACGGGTGTTCTTAAGATCTTATTGTAGGAGAGATTGTTTAATAACCTCAAGAAGTGTTCTTTTTATTAATCACAAGTAATATTTTTAGATTTTGTGGTTTCAAAAGAAGAAATTGAACTAGATGAGGAGAGAGTTAAAGCGATTAGAAAATAACCCATACCTAAAAAACGAATTCCAAGTTGGAAGTTTTTTTAAGGTTAAAATCATTCTCTTGCCAATTTGTTAGAGATTTAGTGCACTCATAGTCATGCTTTCAAATTTGAATAAGAAACATGAAGAGCTTTTGTGAGTCCTAAACCCTAAACTAGTTTTAAGGAGAAAGCATATTTTGTGTGCCACACTTATCGTAGCCTCATTAAAATAATTTTTTCAGATAGATTGTGACACTTTTGATGTGGGATTAAGCATTGTCCTCATGCATGATAAGAGGCCCCTTGCCTATTTTAGTGAGATATTAAATTAGGCTTGCCTTCGATACTTTGTCTATAGTATGGAGCTTTATTCCTTAACTTACACCTAAAGACATGGTAACACTATTTACTCCTTAAAGGGTTTGTAGTGCTTGACTAGGTCCTCAAAGCATTAGACAGCAAGGTAAATTGTAAATTAAGTAGGAAACATGATAATGAGTTGAGGTTCTAGAAACGTTTCCTTACATCATTAAGCATAAAGGTAAAATTGAAAATGTTGTAATCAATGTGCTCTTTAAGATACATACATTGGTAACTTTGGTGCAAATAAGAATACTGGTTTTCAGTGGATTAAAGACCGATATAGGAATTAAATAATAGTCAAATTATAAGACAATATGAATAAATCATTTCCAAGAGCTTTTTTATAATAGTCAAATTAAAAAATCACCTTTTTAACTATCATATGTTTCGCTATATGTTTTATAGATTTTGCATATGGAAGAATTTTTATTATCACATGTGGATTATATTTTAATATCACATAAACTTGAAATTTATAAAAAAAAGAAAGAAAAAATTTATAGATTCTACTAAACACCTATACCTTATAGGTTTTACAAGATATGAGTTTCAAGATGGTTCGATAATAGATTCCAATTCCAAAATATGGGCAGAGCCTAGGGTTCAGGTAAAAAAAGAAGAAGATTAAACTAACAATTGAACCAGACTGAATTGAACTGTAAATTAAATTCAAACCTTTTTTGTTTAAGTTTGAAAAAATTATTAATCAAACAAAACTGTTTTCTTTTAGGTTCAAAAAAGTTATGAATTGAAACGAAACATTCTAAATTGAATTGAACCATGAGAAGTAAAAAAAAAAAAAAAAGGCAGTAGAAGTCTAAAGAATATATGACCAAAAAAGAGGATTACATATTCCTCATCTAATTTCTCATCTTATTTGGTTTTTATCAAGTAACTTACTTTTTTTTTACCTGTATTTTTGCTTATTGATAGATATAGAAATCGTAATTTGCCAAAAGAAAGATGATAAAACCTCTTTAGATATATTAAATAGGCATTGAAGATTGAGAATAACATCAAAGAAATGATAATAAATTACATCTTTTTTTTATTATGCACAATTTTATATAAAGTATTAACTTGTAAATAGAACAAAAATTAATAATACTTATAATAATGGTTTGAGTCATGTACCAAACCAAATTGTTTTTTTAAGTTTGAAAAAATTGCAAACGAATCATAGGGTTAAGTTTGACTTAAGGGGAAAAGCTAAATCATAATATATGGTTCAATTTGATTCGGGAGGTGAACCATACCGAATTAAATTGTGCCCACCCCTAGTGGAGTCTCATACCTTACCTATCCTATATACTCTCATTCTAATATATATTGTGTAATATATTGACAAACTTTTTTTTCTTTTTGTTGGAAAAAAAATTGCAGAGATAAAGCTCATATATGTAGAGGCTTAACTTTTTGCCTATATCTCCTTTATCATCACTATCAACTTAACCATTGGAAATGATATGGGTAAGGTCTATACAAAGTATCGTGCAACACTTCCACGATGTATGCTAATTGTAAAGAGATATCTTTTGTGTGTGTGTGTGTGTGTATAATTTTAGGGTTTATGATGAAAAAGAATGAATTTTTATGGGATTTTATATTTATGGGATGTGAAAATAAAATTGGATATGAACAATCAATCCAATTAATAAGTCAAAGACACCACAATCAAATTAATTTGAATTGGGGTTTTGTTAAGTTTAATTGATAAATCAAAGGATGCCATGATTATAAATCCAACAAATATTCAATTATTAGACTATTGATATGATCTATGGTGAATCTAATAATCAAGAATGAAGTTCGCCACAATCTATAATAATAGATCGATAAGAACTGTTACATTGAGATAAAATTGATAAGAATAGTTATATTGAGATAAAATTACTCAATATGAAATGGAGATGAACAATGTTCAATAATACTTAATACTAACAATGGTGTTCAATATTCTATGACATAAAAGAGTTTAAATACTAACAACAAAACTCTAATATCATAATTGTAAATTAAGAATAAGAAAATGGAAATAAAATGGAAATTTATCAATAATATATATATATATATATATAGAAAAAGACTCGTTGGATGCAACACGGTTGCCAACACAACCGTATTGGTGACCATGTATCTCACTAGTCTTCAATATCGATCAATATAGTCATCTTGTTAATTGTGTAAATCAACACACGCGGTAATACAACCATTTACTTCACTGTGTATCTCTTTGTGACTCATTTGCAATTAACATGGTCATGTTGTTGATTATGTTGATCAACGCACCCATCGACACGCTTATATTGGTTGCTGTATACTTTTTTACACCTCATTTTTTAGATCTACCCCTTCTTCTATTGTCTTATCGTAACCTATTGGTTTGATCCTTGATGCTCCGGCTCTATCCTTGACTCGGATTATGTTAGATTCTTATAAGGAAATCCACTATCTCTTTTTAAAAGTACAAGTGAAGTTTGCAACTAGGACAACTCTAGCAACACTTGATAAAAGCTATCATTATCGTGTCCTTCATAGTTCTCCTAGGTTATCCTAACTCTCCATTAGTCATAACCCTTAACCTTTCATATGGAATGTCTTCACTTTTCACACTAAGTCTATCAATTTCTTACATTCATCCTTCCAATCTTCATCTTTTATTTCAAATGGAGGTTAAGTCTATTCAATAATAGAATGGTTTAGAGCATAATGGCTAGATAATCGACTCTTCCTCAAATTTTAGTCTTTGATTTAAATTGATTAATTGCTAAAAACATTGTTTTAGGGTAATGTTTGATTCTACAAGATGAAAAGTTATGGATTCATGAAATAAGAATTTGAATTAATTCCTTTGAAGGACACTTTCTTATAGAAACTCCTAGATTACAAATGCTAATAGATGTGCTTACTAAAGATAATTTTGATTTTTTCTAAGCTGGAGTAACATATATGTTTGACTTTCTTTAACGAACTTTTTTCCTTATGATAAAACCATGAAACATCATGAAAATTAAGATTGCAAATGAGCTGAGTTACTCAAGCTTAGCTCGCTTTGAGCTCGGCTTGACTTGAGCTTGATTAATAAACGAGTTGAGTTTGAGCTCAAAAGACAATTCGTTTATTTAAGCGAGTTAAACTTAAGCTCCTATTTAAGCTTGCAAGTCAATTCAAGAGCAAGTTCGTTTACATTGTTAACAAGTTGGTTTGTGACTTGCAAGTAAGCTTATTTATATTATTAACAAGTTCACTTGCAAACAGTCTTGTGAGCAAGATCGCAAATAGGTTAATGAGCAGGCTTTCGTTTATATTATTAATAAGTCAGCTTATTAATAAACTTATTAGTAGACTCTCTTTTATATTATCAAAAAATTGACTCATAAATAAGCTTATGACTAGACTTTCATTTGTATTATTAATAAATAGACTTACAAGTAGACTCATAAAAAAGTTCATTTATTTAAATGAACTCCAGCTCAGGCTCATTGATCTAAATGAGCCAATCTTGAGCTTCAAATTTCTTAACAAGTTTGAGGTCGAGCATGTAATTTTTAAGCTTGGTAAAAGTTTAGCTTGGATTGGGCCTTATAAAGCTCGGTTTGGCTTAGCACTAAACTTTGACCATAGAGATTTTCCCATTAAAGAATCATTTTATTTTCCAAAGTTTCTTAAAATATATTTTCAAAACAAAGGATCTTAGATTTAATAGTTGATAATAAGATTCATTTCAAGGCTTTTACTTAAATACATTACCTAGATGTACTTAGTCGGTAAGTGTTGGGTTTTTTT
This sequence comes from Laguncularia racemosa, assembly GCA_037954665.1. Taxonomy (NCBI): domain Eukaryota; kingdom Viridiplantae; phylum Streptophyta; class Magnoliopsida; order Myrtales; family Combretaceae; genus Laguncularia; species Laguncularia racemosa. The sequence goes on from JBBMOL010000004.1 coordinate 6,778,813, forward strand.
TATCTAACTTTACCATATTCTCTCCATGTGCTTTCACCATCTTTTGAAAACACTACAAATAACATATCATGATAATAATGTGTTTCAAAAAAAAAAAAAAAGCTAGGTTACTTAAACTATAAGTTCTTAAAATTGCTTTATATTTTGTAATGTCACATAAGAATTCATAATTTATCTAAAGTTCATAAGTTTACATAAGCAACCTTTTCCAAAAAAATCTTAAAATATGTTGTAAAAGCTCTTTAATTCACAATTTTACCTTCTTTTTTTTTTTTTTTTTTAGTGTTACTCTAGTGTTTGTGACATTGCTCAAAGTTTTTAATTTCACTTAAACTCATGGAAACACTCAAAAGTAACTTCACTCAACTGTTCTTAATAATGAACTTTTTACAAAGTTGAGCAATTTTATGTACTCAAATGTTCATAAAATCATTATATTATTCATGAAATCACTTATTACATCTTCACTTAAGAAGAATTACTATTTTGTTTCCCTCTTCTTCAATAAAAAGTTGCTACCTATTACTAAAAAATGCTTAATAGTAATCATGGTTCCAACTTATAAGTTGTTATTCAATGATCTATTTATTATTTTACCATAAATGCCATATCCTTGTAAATTACACCACTCTAATCATATTGTCTACATTAGTATAATTGAAACTTTGGTTTTATTTTAATATAATTCCTTCACGTCAATTGAACAATGTAATAAATATGTAATAATGATTATATCTCTATTTAATTCTTATTGAATTTTAATTCCCCTTTTATTCTATATAGTGAAGTGAATGGACCGTGTAAATATACTCTCAAATTTTCATAAAATTACTATATATGTTTGTAATATTACTAAAAAACATATGTATTTTACTCAAAAGTTTGTGAGAATGCCTTTTGAACCTCCAACCACATTGAAAGCTTCTTTTATCTTAGAAGTGATAGAGAATTTGTGTTTAAAAGATACAAAGGCATAACTATTGTAAAAAGTAATGAATTTTAATCAAAGTTTTGTTTTTATAGCTCCAATACATTAAAGAAACGCATGAACATGAGAGAGAATAAGGTAGAGATGATGAAGATGGCTAAATATACATTCATCTTGTATATGCTAATATATATAGAAAATGATTTTTTTTTTCCTATAATACAAAATGGATAAAGAGTATTGAAGTTGATAATTGCCCATAAGGTAATATAACTTAAATTATTTTTATCATCAATATAGATCCATCATACTCTCTCATTCTTGCAATCAGGCTATCGATTAGCCTCATCATTAATCTAGCTTAAGTCGGACAATTTGTGTAAATAAACCATACTTCATGTTTGTATTTAAATAGTTATATATATATATATAATTTCAATCGGTAACATAACCAATCTATAAATCATGCTTCAAAACTTAAATTGGTAATGCCAATCATGTTTGGTGTCTTAGTTAAATATGTTAATTAATTAAAAAAAGTTATAAAATAGATATATCATAACTATCAAGTTTCTATTTGAAAACATCTTTTTAATATTTTCTTAGAACAAAAAAACTACACTAGAAAGTATAAAAATCTTTCTAGGGATAGCTTTCTATTTTCATCCTACAAGTGTGGGTAAATCCAATAAAAACATAATATCTCAAAAATCCTACGTTATTGATTTATGCTTTGAGTGTTTATGTTAAACTTAAAATAAAAGTATATGTCATGGTTGGTTTATCAAGTTCATGATTGATTCAAATATCCAATTTAGTCTTTATAGCAATGTTAAATAAAAAAGGTTGAGATTTGGATAACGTATAAATTCCCAATGGATTTACATTAAGAAAATTACAAGCAAAATGATTAATGTTTGGAATCAAGTTCAAATGAGAGATTAAACTTTTAAGTGGTTAAAATAAAGAATTAACATTACGCTAAATAGTTAAAATAGAGGATCTCATTATAGTACTGTTATGGATAGTATGGAATCCTCTTTTTAAACCATTAGATATGTTTATGGGATATTTTAATTACTTAGTATAACAACGATTTTTTATTTTAATCACTTGAAAATTTAATTCTTTATTTGAACTTGATTCCAAATGTTGATTCTTTCATTTGTAATTTTTTGGATTAGCATATAGAAGAGAAGTTTGAAATTGCCTATATATGTTATATTATATATATATTACACATACATATATTATTATACTTTTGTTTTAAATTGTTAGAAATTAGAATTCAAAATTCAATACTAATACTCTTGCTAAAATTGGAGGATGAGAACAATAATCAAAGAGAGAATGATGAGAAAAAATGAGACTGATGTTCCAATGGTAGCAAAAGATGATGAAAGAGAGAAACAAAGAGAGGTTTTGGAGGTGAATATTAGAGAAATATTGGAACTGGCTGATAACAGAGAATATAAATTACATTTAAAATCTTAATTTCAAACAAGATTATGAATCAAACTTGGCCATGCTTATGAAACTTGTTTATAAATAGATTTAGGTGTTATACCCACTTGGAAGCTTAAAAAACTAATTATTAAAAGTTATTTAAAAAGGGTAAAAAGCTGTACTATATGTTCATTTTGAAAACCATTTTTAATAAAATATTAGGGATGATTGAGTGATTAGGTGCTTGTAACTAAAAAAAAATAGCCATAGGTTTAAGTTTAATAAAGAGCATTTTTTTTCCTTTTCTAAGTTCTATTTATTTTTTCTTATTCAAATAACATTTTCTTTTTTAAAAATAATTAATAATATTAAATTTCATTCATCACAAAATTTATTATTAGTATATCATAAATAGTAATTACATTGTAAATATTAAAATATTATGGTTTTATAAGTATTTTCTTTATGGATGATTATAATATTGATTTACATAAGGTAAGTTCATTAGTTGCACAATTCTACATCCATCCTTGCTGGACATGTTTTTAAATAGGTTAAAATAAGTTTGATCTATTTATTAATTATATCAAATTTTACTTATACAAATATATCGTATGATACTATGTTTAGATTAACTGATCGGGTATGAATTTGTGAGCCTTGATCTAGCTCATATGTTTAACACACAAAAGGGACCTTCTTACCTATATAATTTAGGATTGATAGGTGAGCTAAGTATTTCTAACCATATGTGCATATGATGTTTTAAAGGAGTTGGATAAGTGGTGATGGTGTGCAATGGTAGATCATGACGAGTTTCAACCGACCATCTTCTTGTAAAAATAGAAAAGAACTTTCAGGTCTTGTTGATCCACTTTTCCTATTACAAACAAGATAACATATACATCGGGCTTGGATAAATTATGAAAGTTTCCACCCCATTTATCTTTTGTAAAAATCAAACATGGACAATATAACATAAAAATAACATGATTAGATTTAGTCCTTTAAATAGTCCAATCTTATTATCTATAGGATAGCTTTTTTTATCTATAAACTTAAATCAATTAATGTTACTTGAAAGATAAATATCACGTTTGATATATAGAAATGAAATGGAATAGAATCAAATATGATAAATTCATTTATCTATTTAGAATCACCATAAAAATTGAATATATATAAATAAGTATTTATCATAAAAATTTTTAATTATTAAATAATATAATTATGTTGAAAGTAAAAAAAATAATTTTAATAAATAAGATAAAATAAAATCGTGATTTTACCTTTTGTGTATTAAAATTAATAATAATAAATAGTAAAAAAAAAAAAAAAGGAACGAAACCGTTTCCTTCTGGTCCATTCCGCATCGTAATTGTTGCAAAGTCCGCCCCGCATGGCCCACCCGATTTTAAAAAAAAATTGACAAATAAGTGAGAACAAACAAAAGGCCAAACCAGGGGTCAACAAGACGGGAAACATAGACTTCTTCGGTTCTTCACGCATCACACTCCAGTCATCGTTCAGTCGTCGTGTCGTTCTCATCCAGTTGCCCCCTCGCCCTCCTCAGTCCTCAGTTCTTCCCGTCTGACAGACCCTCGTCATCATCGTCATTGTCACTCACTCGTCTGACAGATCCTCTTCCCCTATCCTCTCCACTCCTCTACCCTTTGCCATCCTCTGCTCCGATCCGACGTTCCCACTCGCTACTCCGGTGTCTGGTCTCCTACTCCGACACGCACGGACAGAGGAAGAGAAGAATAGAAGAACAGAAGCAAACGGAGGAAGAGTAGAGAGCAACATGCACAACACGACAGAAACAGATCCCTCATTCTCACCCTCTTCAGACTTCAGTCTTTACTCCATGCACCAGTTGGCCACTGTCGTCACTCGAGTTCTTAAATTACATAATAAAAAAAAATTATTACGTTTTTTTTTCTGCAGGTTGGCAAACTAGCCCACCTAATCCGTGTTAGCCCGTAGAACGAGTTGAGCCGACTTTTTCAACCCGCAGTAGATGCGGCCTAACGCAGGTCGGCGCGCTTCAACCTGCTTACCGACGGGGGTCGAGACTGGCTGGCCTGTTTTGCCAGCATTTCCGGCTCTAGCCAAAACGTGCCGTTACTTTACTAGTAAATGAGTGGAACGCACTTCCTCTTCCTCCTACTCCCAAGTCGAGACTCTAGCGAACGAACACTTTCAGTTGTTAGTTTTAACTTGAATTGCAGATGATTTCTAGTTACACTAGGAACCCTGGAACTTAGAATTTTAGTGCCATCGTAACTATAATATTGTTTGTTACATGGGTGTTAATGCATTTTCTCTACTGAATCAAGCCATTCATTCCAGAATTCGAAATACCAAAACCCCATCCTCTTCTTCATCAGAATCCTCTTTTCCCAATACCCTAACCCCGGTAATCCTCAACCATCTCAACTCGGGTAATTTGCGAAAAGCTGTACAGGTCCTCTTCTCATCTCCATTTCCCTCTATGCCCATCTCTTTAACCACTGTTCTTCCCCTAGCGACATCCTTGAAGCCCGAAAGCTTGAGTGCCACTTAACTACCTTCAATCCGACACCCCACATTTATATTCAACAGAGCTATTGAGGCTTTTGGTAAGTGTCGGTGTTTGTGGGGTGCCAAGGGACTGTTTGATCAACTGCCCCAAGCAAATGGTGGGTCTTGGAATGCCATTATTTCTGTGTTTTTGCAAGGTGGGTATCCGAGGAAAGCATTGAGGATGTTTGTGGAGATGAGAAGGGCATGGTTTAGTGCAAGCGAGATCACTTTTGCTAGTGTTCTTAGCTCTTCTGGTGTTGTTTTGGGGATTTCTAAGCGTAGGTAGTTTCACGGCATGATTGTGAAACAGGGTTTTTGGGGGAATGTGATTTTGGTAAGCTCCCTTGTGGATGTGTATGGGAAGTGACGCATTATGAGCGATGCGCCTAGAGTCTTTGATGAGTTGGAGTTTCTGAATTCAGTGTCTCGGAATGTTATAGTTAGGAATAGGAGATGTCTTGAGATGGATGAAAGAAAGGAGGCGATGGTTATGTTTTTCAGAATGTTGCAGGAATTTTACTTTCTTGAATGCCCTCATCGCTTGTTCTAGTTTCTCTGGGCTTGTGGAGGGGAAACAAATTCATGGGACTGTGGTTAAGTTTTGTCTTGAACTTGATGAAGTTGTTTCAAACTCCCTTATTAATATGTATGTACAGTGTGCCAAAATGGAGGATGCGCAGAAAGCTTTTTGACCAGCTGTCTGCGAAAGATTTATTTATGTGTAAATCAATGTTATCGGGTTATGCTTTAAGTGGCAGAACATGGAAGGGAAGGGAGCTCTTCAATAAGATGCCTGATTGTGATATTGTCTCATGGAATGCAACATTGGCAGGATATGTGCATGTTCTCCAATGGGAGGAGGCACTGGATTTTTTCTCCCTGATGTGAAGTAAGACCAAGGATATTGATCAAGTGATGCTCGGATTATTTGCAAATATTTTTGCTGGTCTTTCCAACCTTGAACCAGGGAAGCAGTTGCGTAGATTTGTTTACTGAAATGGTTTCGTTTCAAACTTATTGATTGGAAGTTCTGTTTTGGACTTGTACGGCAAATGTGGGAGCCTAAATAGTGCTGGAATCTGGTTTCATCAATGAGCCAATGGTGGGATAGTGTCTCTTGGAATTCTTTACTGACTAGCTATGCTCGTCAGGTTAGGAGTGAACAGGCTATGGAATTTTTTGGGACATGAATAGGGAGGCAACTCCTAGTGAATTTACATTCACTTCTCTTTTAGCAGCTTGTGCAAATACTTTTGCTGTTCATCATGGGAAGCAAATGCACGGGTTTATGATTAGAAATGGGTATAGAATATATGTTGTGGTAAGTGGGGCTTTGGTAGACATGTATTTGAAGTGTCGTCATATTAGTTACACCATCAAGGTTTTCCATGAATCACCTTCATGGAATGTAGTACATTGGAATTCTCTAATATTAGGCTGTTGTCACAATCAGAGGGGTGAGGAGTTTCTTAAATTATTTCAGTTGATGCAACAAGAAGGCTTTACATTGGAATTCTCTAATATTAGGCTGTTGTCACAATCAGAGGGGTGAGGAGTTTCTTAAATTATTTCAGTTGATGCAACAAGAAGGCGTAAAGCCTGAGCATATCGCCCTTCATGGTGTTTTTCTTGATTGTGCATCTGTTGGTCTTGTTGATGTTGGAAAGCAGATTTTTGATTCCCTACCAATACCTATTCTGTTATTCTAAGGCTGGAGCATTACGAGTGCATGGTTGAGCTCTACAGTCATAGCAAATGTATGGATGAGCTTGAGAAGTTAATTAGTTAGATGCCATTTGACCTGACCATCTTGATGCTAACCAGAATATATGAGGCTTGTGAAGAGTATAAGCATCTGAAGTTGGGATAGTGGGCATCTGATCTACTTATGAAATTGGATACTATGGTCCCATATGAAATTGAGGCTGCAGGGAGAAACTAGATGGAAATGCAGCAGTCATCGGAGTTTGCATATTGAAACTGCTAGGCCGTACTGGCCAAACAGAGGGAGAGCTTGATGAGATCCATGATGGGAGCCAAGCCAGAAGATGGAATGTGGATCCTCTTGAAGTGCCACCTGGACCGATCACAAGAAATCGAGCGAAACGATTCAAGGAAGCACTTAACGGGTTGATAAAGGATGTCCATGAAGCCGGAAAGGATTGGAGCAATCATGAAGTTGGAAATAATTGGAACAACCATGGGAAGACTCTTGCTCTTGTACAAGTCATAAAGGATACGGGTTCATGAGGGCGTGTCTTTTCAAGGCACGGCTGTGTAGGGGTCTCAAGGTTACATAGAATCATACACGGCCATATACACGGCTAAAAGGCACGGTCGTGTATGGTGTCAAGAAAATCCACAGAAAGATACACGTCTAGAAGTACACGGCCGTGTATATCTTCAACACCGACTCAAGGCCGGCTCCAAGGCCGCCGGCCTACATGTCTACACCGCTGGCCTTCATGTCTTGTTTTGTGATTTTTACGCAACTTATCTAAGTTATATCGTTTTGGGCTTTATTGTTATGAATTGTAAACCCTAATATAAAGCTCCTAGGGTTAGAATATAGAGCATACAACATTAAAGTTTGAAAAATACTTTTGAGAGAATTCTTCTCTTGGTTCTTTACAGAACTAATTTAGAACTTATTGGATTTTCTTCTGTGGTGTTCATTCCGACTTATCAATCGGTTTTTCATCCCGATTGTGGTGTCTTCATATTATATCAAGGTTCTTGTCTCGCTTATAGACAACGGGTCGTGGTTTCCACTTGAGTGTGTTTGGTATCTTAGGTAGCGAATTCCAAATGTATTGGTATTGGGTTTCGTCACACGTTGGCGTGGTTCGTATCAGTTAGGAATCCGAGCAAACCGATTTCGTATCAATTTGGTATCAGAGCTAATCGATTCGTATAAGAGCTAGGCTGTCCATATAAATGTCTCGAGGCATATGTATGCCATGTTTGGATACAAATCAAGGATGGAAGGTGATAAGAAGGAATGTATAGGCGAGGAGGAGTTCTATACTTTTTTATTGGTGGAATTTGAAAAGAATGAATATGAGACTAATGAACAAGCCATTCCAGGATTGTGAAAATTTGCTTTCTCCTTTACAAGAAATTTCAATACCATGGTCATGCAGAGGATATACTGCTGCATGGTCTTTCACCACCTTCATATGAGTCCAAAAACAATTGATTCTACTGATCGAAGGGATTTGCTGGTAGAAGTAAAGAGTGGATCTTGCTGACGTTTTGCCTCAGCAATATGAAAGACCCTTTTGAACAGCCATGTGGTAAGATATCTTTTGTGAAATTTCACCTGTCCCCTGGAGAAGAGTAATGGAATAAATGTTGGATGCAATATCGATATGTCCTTTTATCATTAGGCTTTTGGTCTACCAAGGTCTAGCATGAATTAGTTGGTGGTTCAGTTTTGGAGATTCTTTCTAATTTAGCTGTTCATTTGTTCTGGCTATTTCAGTGAAAGGGAAGGGAGGCTGAAGCAGCATCCCTCATTCTGGCGGTAGCTGATGCTGTAATATGGCCCCTTTTTTCAAAATTAACATAATTCTTGATGGTAAAGCAGATTCATCATCCGTAACCAATTTGGAGATTGCTCTTCAAACTTCTCATTTTCATGATAATATTTTTCAGATCCAGACGTAAAGGTCAAACTTACTAGCTCGGGCTGCTCATATGAACTTCGAGGCACTATTTTTTTGTACATTTTCCCTTTTGATAGGTGCATAGATTGATTCAAATTTGTTTTTGGATGAAATTTCCAATCTTGATTGTACTTCATGATATTATGTTGTGGGAAAGCTGAAGAATTTTGAACTTTCAGCAATATAGGTGGGGCTTAAAAGTTTAATTGTTATTATTATTATTTTTTTCCAGTGTGTGAAACTTATTCACTTTGTGAGATAGCAACAGCTGATGAGAGATTGTGAGCAAAGTTGTTCGGGTGTATAGGGTGCAAGTAACTGAACATTTTGGATGCACTTTTCTTTCTTACCCTCTATTATCCTAACTTTAAAAGAAGAAAAAAAAAAACTCAATCCTCAGGCTTGTCTGAACTTGTGCTGAAGGAGGGAGAATTATTTAGCACACCTATCTTCCAATCCATGGTGTGCATTGGATAGGGGCTGATGGGTAGAAATGGAAAAAAAATTGAAAAATTTTTTACTTCAAAATTTAATTTGCAGTTCAGCAAGTTCAATTTGTTGGGTTTAGAAAAGAAGTTTAGCTATTCTAATACTAGAATACATGTTTATTTTCTGCATGGTTTCTGTTGACAACTATGAGATGTGGAGTAGCTATGGAAATACTCTAGATTTTGATGACTTGATCCGATTATTTTGCAAATGCACCTTCTTGCTCAAACTTGATTCATTATATTGATTTGATAAAACTTTAGAGAAAACTACCAAAATAATATCAAACAATCTCAGGATTTTTGTTCTGTAGTTTATAAATTTCGAGATATAACAAAATAAAACATCTTAATCTAAACTTAAAACTAACACATTTTTTTAATCATCTCACCATTAACACTATCACCGCACCATTGCAGCCTCACTAAACAAAGTATGTACATTTAGTGGATTTTCCATTGATTTTGCAAAGGAGGTGCATGTTGTGCCTTAAAGAGAAAAATCTGAGTTTATTTATGTAATATGCAATTTCTATTTTCCATAAAATATAAAGTGCACTTTAAAATGTTGTAAGTAGCATATGCGACTTTTGTTTTACCTTTTTTTCAAATACAAAATTCACACTCCTTCCTAATTACTATCAAACCGGCTGGTTTTATGATTTTGTTTTTATATTATTATAAAAGGTAAATTGCAAACACAATCATTATATTTACTTCATATGCAATTAACCTTCTTATTTTTAAAATCGTGTATTTAATCCCTAAATCTTTAAAAAATATACATTTAAACCCCAAGATACCTATCATTTTAATATTTTTGCCAACTTTATTTTTTATAAAGATTGAAAAAAAAACATTTCTTTAATTCTATTGAAAAAATAAAATTCACATAAAAATCATAGTATTTTAAGTTTCATTAAAAGATATGAATCATATAATATAAATTTTTAGTCTTTAATTAGTTCACATTAGAATTAGAATTTTTTATTATTTATTTATTAAAACTTTTTATTTTAATTATTCTTCTTCTTTTTGAATACTAAAAAAAAGGATTAAATTGTAAATAAATCCCCTTATATTTGTTTATGTGCGTGTAACTCCGATTAAGGAATCTAAGCGCACAAACATAAAAAATAAAGACAGCTAATTTGATGTAAACATAAAGCATGTATTTGCAATTTGCTGTATTAGTTCTCACTTGTTCATAGGGTTTTTGTTTCTAACCCCCAAACCCTTCCTTCTACATCTCTCTCGGGGTCAATCGTCTGTCTCCAACTTGACGGAGGAAGAAGGAATTCCAAAGAATTCAAATACCAAGTTTTAGGTCCCTTCCCTCTCTCTATTTATAACACAAAAAAAATAAAATAAAGATATACCTGAAGTAGTCATCCTCAATATACACACGCTTGCTACAACATGAGTTACCCAATGTCAGTCTTGTGCTCTCTCGCTTATACTAAACAAACAATTCTCTTCCATTCATTTTCTATTCTTTTCTCCCATAATCCCAAACATCAATCTTAGTTTACTCAAAGTAACAACAAGGATATGCACAGGAATAGGTAACGGCCCAGTTCTTTGGTGATAACATAACATTGTAATAGTTGTAAATAAGTCCTTCTCTTTCTTTCTCTTATTCTATCGACTGAAGATCAGATTTTGACGTACCCTTAGCTGAAGCAGCAACTCCGTGGCTATACAAAATCCTCACTTTCTTATTGCTGTTACCTCGTTGACCATTGTTTATCATTAAAGTCTATTCGATATGCCAAAGCTATCCATTGCCACATCTTAAATTTTGGACTTAACGGTAACACCTTTCTGGGTAACCGTTGTCTCGATGTCCATGCTCGGTATGGCACAATTGAGGATGTTCTCGGAGTGTTTCACGCCATACCCAACAAGAATTTAGTGTCCTGGAACATATGTTTAAAGGGGTTATTGATATGCGGGGACACTGAAAGAGCCTGGCTGTTTTTTGATCAAATGAAAGTAAGAGATGCTGTTGGTTGGAATTCCATGATTAAAGGGTGTGCTTCAAATGGGCTTGTTGGTTCTGCATTTGAACTTTTTACAAAAATGCAATGTGTTGGGGTGCGACCGACTGAATTTACATACTCAATTTTGTTGGCACATGTATGGTGTTCTCTTCATGGGCAACAACTTCATGCTAGCATGATCCAAAATGAGGGAATATGGAGAATGTGGAGTTGGAAAATTCACTGATTAATATGTATGGAAGGCTTGGTTTAGTTGACTATGCTCTTAATGTTTTCCAAATGATGAGCAAGGTTGATATTATATCTTGGAACTCATTGATATCTGGGTCTTATAGCACGGGACACATGTTATGGGCATTGAAGATATTCTACTTGATGCATTGCTCAGGACCATTGCCGAATGAATTTACAGTTTCATTGGTAATATCCATCTGTTGTAAAATGCAAGACTTTGAGAGGGGTAAGCAAACTTTTGCTTTCTGTATGTAGATGGGGTTTCTTTCTAACACCGTTGTTGCAAGTGCAGTTATTGATCTATTTTCTAAATGCAACAGATTGGACAATTCAGTCCAGTTCTTTGACGAAGTACAGGAATGGGATATGATGATATGCAATTCCATGACGGCAAGTTAACTTAGCCATGGCTATTGGGAGGTGCCCATGCAACTATTCTTGCATGTCCTCAAGAAGGACCTCAAAGCAACCGAATATACGTTAAGTATTGTCCTTTCAGCTGTTTCTTTTGTCCCCGTTGAACAGGGAAACGAAGTACATTCCTTTATTATCAAATCAGGTTTTGAATTTGAATCGGTAGTTGCTAATGCGCTAGTGCAAATGTATAGCAAAATAGGATTAATAGACTATGCCATGAAGATTTTTCAAGATATGCATGAGAAGGATCCCATTGCTTGGAACACTATCATTATGGGCTTGACATACAATAGCAGGACAAATGAGGCCCTGAACTTTTTTAGTGAGTTACTTGGTGTAGGTTTAGAGCCAGATAGAATAGCATTCCGTGGGGTACTCCAAGCTTGCAGCTATGGGAAGTTTCTTGACAAAGGAATGGTTATGTTCTCTTCAATGGAAGAGTATGGAGTTGTTCCAGAACCAGAACATTATGCATGTATTTTAAACATGTTGAGTCGATTCAATAAACTCAATGAAATGTTTGATGTTGCCCAAGAAATACCTTATGAACCCTGTTCTGAAATATGGGAGGAAATTCTTCAGGCATGTGTTTTCCAGGGGTCCTTAGAACTCTTGGAAAATATGGAAAAGGGATTGATCAAGACAAAGCCTTGGTCACCGCTCTCTTGTATTTAACTAGAGGATATGAGATGAGGGGTAGATGGGAGGGAATTATTCAAGATAGGAGAGTGATGAAAGAGCAGGGAGTTGATAAGCTAACTGAATTAAGTTGGATAAATATAGAAAATCAGGTATTTATCTTCAGGGGCGACCAGTTGTTACACACTGGAGGTATAGATATTAACTTTGTTCTAAGGTTGCTGTCCTTAGATGGGTTGGATAATCAATAATGGCTTATCAATTTGTTGCAATGGAATGTCAATAAAGGAGGATAAAAATGTTCCATTTGATTGCTCTTGAGAATTGTTCTTTTGTACTCTCATCCCGCAACGTGGCTAAGGATAACGGATTGCCAATTTGAGTGGATCCTCCTCATGACATGAGTTTTGCAATCCTTATCTAAACACAATAAAAATTAGAGGTTTGTTCTGATTAAATGCTTTGATTCTTACTAAGTGTCTAGTATGTAAATGTTGTGTACTAAGCAAATAATTGTTTTGATATGTTATGATTGCTTACCTTACCCTCCCTCTCCCCTCTGCGCCACAACCCCCTGCACAACCCTCAACCCCCCACACTTCAACCAACACCTGAAAAGTCCAAAAACCACAACCTTACCTCATAGACACCCTAAAAAAAAAAAATAAAAAGAAGGAAATGGCACTCTTTTGTTATGACTAGAGTGTTATTAATGCACACTCTCTTGCAGGTTTTTGTATGCCATTTCATTCTTGCTTGTATTGTGGCTTTGGAAGAGAAGGCTACTGGAAATCTTCCACATGCACTCTTGAAGGGAAATTAATTCATGGGAAGAGTGATGCAATCAATTTGGTTTCACTTTTCAATCCTCATTCATGAGTATAATTTACAATGGATCTTGATATACAATCACTTATCCGCTTGCTCCAATCCTGTAATACTTTAGGCTCTGTACATCATGGAAAGCAGCTACACCTTTCTTTGAAGAAGGGTCTGCTAAATTCCGTTGTTACCATAGGAAACAACCTTCCGTAGATGTATGTTCGATGTGACCACGTGAATGATTTGATACATTTGTATGAGGATATGCCCAATAGAAATTGTTTTACTTGGAATACAATGATTGAAGGTTGCATGGAAAGGGGACAGATGATGGAGGCATTGTGGTTCTTTGATCTTATGCCTAACAAGGATTATTTCTCGTGGAATGTGGTAATTTCGGGCTTTGCAAAGGCTGGAGATCTTGGAACTGCTATGTGTTTGTTTGATTGTATGCCTCAAAAAAATGGGGCTTCATGGAATTCTGTTATTTGTGGTTATGCAAAAATTGGGAGTCCTGAAAAGGCCCTCAGACTATTTAAAATTATGAATTCCAATTCTATAGATAAAACGTATAGTGATTCATTTGTTTTGGCAACAACATTAGGAGCTTCTTATGATTCTAGAGCTATTGACTATCACAGGCAAGTTCATGCACGCATGATTATTGATGGAGTGGAATTGGACTCGACCTTGACTAGTTTTCTGGTTAACTTGTATGGAAGGAATGGTGATTTGTATAGTTTAGAAAAGGTTTTGAACACCATGGACGAATCGGATGACTTCTCTCTATTAGCACTAATATCTGGATATTCTATCTGTGGCAAACGGAATGATGCAATGAGAATCTTAAGTAGAAAAATTAATTCTTGCATTGTGTCATGGAATTCATTAATTGCGAGCTATGTCTACAATAATAAGGAGGCTGAAGCATTCCTTCTTTTGATCGAAATGCGAAGAACTACAGTTAGTGGAGACTCCTCAATAGTAGCCAGTATCTTGAGTGCGTGTAGTTATAGAAGCTTAGGCTATGGTGATCAAATGCACTATCCTATTTTTAAAAGCGGCTTCATTGGTGATGTCGTTGTTGCTAGTGCTTTCGTTGACATGTACCACAAATATGGAAGCTCTGAAGATGCTTGCATACTTTTCGTTGAGCTTGGGGTTTATGATACCATCTTACTCAATACCATGACAACTGTATACTCCAACTATGGGAAAATTGAACGTGCAAAACAAATATTTAGTACAATGTCCAATAAAAGCTTGGTCTCTTGGAATTCAATGATCGTTGCTTTGCGTCAGAATGGTTATCCCATTGAAGTATTGGATATTTTCTACAAGATGAATAAACTCAATTTGAGGATGGATAAATTTACTCTTGTTATTGCAATCAGTGCTTGTGCCAGTATATCCTCCTTAGAATTGGGAGAACAAATTTTTGGTAGATCCCTCATTGTTGGTCTTGAATGCAATCCCATATTTTCTACTTCTCTTGTGGATTTCTATTGCAAGTGTGGTTTTATTGAAAAGGGGCGAAAAATATTTGATGGAATGTTTTTACTGGATGAAGTTTCTTGGAACACAATGTTGATGGGTTATGATACTAATGGCCATGGAAGTGAAGCATTGAGTTTGTTTGACGAAATGAGAAATGCCCGTGTCAGGCCTTCTGATATCATGTTCACGATAGTTTTGTCAGCTTGTGATCACTGTGGGTTGGTTGATGAGGGGCGAAAATGGTTTCATGCAATGGAATTGGAGTACAGATTAAATCCTAGGATCGAGAACTACTCTTGCATGGTTGATCTTTTTGCTTGCGCTGATTGCATAGAAAAAGCAATAAATCTTATGAAACACATGCCTTTCAATGCAGATGTAACGATGTGGTCATCAGTGTGGCTCATGGGGATAAAACTCTTGGGAAGAAGGTGGCTGAGAGAATCATTGAGCTTGATCCTCATAATTCAGGTTTTTACATTAAGCTTTCAAGAATATTAGCGAACTTTGGTGACTGGGAAAGATCTGGACTGGTAAGGAGTGTCATGAGTGAGATGCAAATGCAAAAATATCTTAGCTGTAATTGGGCTAATTGTTGAACAGGATGTTAAAGCAGTGGGCAAAAGAAAATAATCATACTATTGAAGTGTTAATTTTGATCCAGAAATGAAAATCAATATAAAAAATATTTAGATTGATCACAGTATTCGATGAATTTTTCACCAGCAAAAGAAAATGTTGGAAAAGAACTCTTGATATTTGCTTGCTTTGAAACATTTGCAGTTTCGGTTCTCTCAAGCTAAAGTGCTGTAAATCTTTGCCTCGAGGACTCAAGGAAAGATTATAAGTGAAGTGGAATTGGTAAATCTTTCTTTAAAGGCTTATGGAGTCTTTAATTCATGGTTTTTGAATTATATTGGATAGCCTGATAGCTAATCTAATTTAATTTGTAGTTATAAGAGCTACATTGTATACAAACTCATAAGGTTCTTCTATGTGTTGGGACATTCAAAAAAATAAATACCAAATTCGATGAAAAATTAACTTTTATATGTCTATATATCATAAAAACTGAAAAAAGAAAAAAATTTCTTTTCAATAAACCTGTGTTCCTTCGATTGTTTCATAGAGAAAATCTTTAGACATAGATAGTAAGAATTAGATCAAATGAGAAATAAAAGTCATGTGATAGATAATGATGTATCTTGATTCTTCTTCTTCTTCTTCTTTTTAACTTAATGAAATGAAATGTAGGGAAAAGTTGATAGATAAGTCACCCTTATTGCCACTCTATAGAACTGTACATGAGATTTTCATCTCATACGGCTCCTCGTTCAATTCTTTCAAAGTCATTGGGTCTTTTTCCTCGTTCGAGAATCTCCTCCCTTCTTCCACTCCGTCCCGAAGAGTAACTAGGACCAATTTAGTTACGCTTTCATGTTCCAATTGAACACTTTTCATTTTTGATTATTCTCAAAGGAGAAGATTATTCTTTTTACCAAACATCTGCGGATCCAATCACTATCTTATAATAAGAACAAGAGATCTTTCTCGATCAATCCCCTTACCCCTCATTTTGCGAGAATTAGAAAGATCCTTTTCAAGTTTGAATTTGCTCATTTGAAATCTGGGTTCTTCTACTAAGTCCCATAGGTTTGATCCTATAGAGATGATTTTTTTTATTTGGTTTTTATTTGTTTTCCCTCTTGACTTATCAAAGAGAAAAAAAGTTCTACTATATTATTAATTGGATCCACATCTTTTATGGGAAACAACATATACATAGGAATTTTCTAAGGAAAGACTATACATAATAAGATCTTACCTTAGGCAAGTTGCATATTATATTGTGTACTTAACTTACCAATTGTTTTCTTATTTTCGAAAATTTATTTATATTATATGCTTTTCTGTCAGCTTTATTGACTCATTTCATATTGTATGAGTCACTTCATATTATGCTGAAAGAAAGAGTGAAAAATGATGGGTTTTACTCTTATGGGATCCGAAGAAATTGCTAGAGAACCCCTTGGTTAGATATTAACTACTCAATCAATTACTTCTTCAATATGTCCATTTTTTTTTTTGAAAATAATCCAAGATCTAGCAATGAGAACCATAATATTATCAATTGCTTTTTAGTTATTTCAGATTGATTGGAATTAAGACATATTAAGTAGATGAAGTAAAGAAATCGAATTGGGATACTATGTACATTCCATATATCAAGAAGATATAAATTGTAGATTAATCTACATAAGCCTGTATTTTTATATAGTACAACTTGTTAGATTACAATAACAAAAATATTGAGTATGGTATAAAGAACTATATGAATCTTTCTACTATACTATCATATCTCAACTATTGGATCTCATAGAATATTATGGATTCTAGTTCACTCATTTCATCATTTAATTTAAGTTAAGATGTGAGACTCAAATCCTTTTGATTTCTTGTATTTCATCAATCATTGATTAAGAAAATAAGTCAAGTTTGATTCAAATAAATCACTTTGATTGATTGCTTTTACACATATTATAAGTAAAAAAGCAGTAGGAACTAGAAGCAATAGCAATAAATGGGAGAATATTCACTTTCGTAATCTCATTGTTTTTTTTATTTGACAATAACTTGGGATTTAATCTCATAGAGTTGATAAATCTTTCACCTGTGAGTTCAATGGGATGAATTACACCTCGATGATCGGATCAATATCATGAATAACAATGTCAAAGCTATCAAATCAATTCATTGTCGAGAATTGGATAGTATAACATAGGAAGATTTTTATCCATAACTTGTCACAAATTGGATTCTTGATCTAACTCTTTTACTTTTCCTTTTTATTTGAATTTATCCTCTCTTTTTTTTTTTTTTTTCATTCTTGTTCTTTTCAATAATCTAGCACCTCTCTTCTACAATCATTTGATGATGTATGATTTGAACACTCTTAAGTTTCCATTGGTTACACAAATAAACCAGAACAAACAATAGAAGCGAAATAGAAAAGAAGGAAAGGAGTTAAGTACTTTTTTTTTTTCACTTTAACTATAGAATTCATTTTCTTGGAAAATAATAAAAGAAGTCCTAGTATAAGGTATAAAAAAAAATCTAATATTTCATCAAATTAACTATTTCTTTTAGAGTTTGTTCTTTTTTCACTAGCCCCTTACCTTACTGAAAGTGCAATTTAAAAAAAAAATATTATTTAAAAAAGATTATTCATTCCACCTCTAAACATGGTTAGATCCTTGTTTAATCTTTATTAATATCCTCTCTTATCTTATTGGATTAAAAAAGGGTCGCATATATCAAAAGTTCAATGCTCAATTTGAATGAGATAGGTTCTTTCAAATTAGTAATTGAAGTTAGACAAATTTGAAACTCGAAAAGGAAAGAAATACCTCTTTCATTTTCACTTCAAAGCAAAAAAAAAAAAAAAAAGAATCTCGTTAAGGATCAAATTTGACTATTTATTTGTATCCCTTCTCACGTTTAATTCAAATAGAGAGATGAATTAATGTATGTTTTATTGGATATGATTTTGTTGGGAATGACGAGACTCGAATCTGTAGCTTCCACCTTGATAGGGCAGTGCTCTAACCAATTGAACTATAATCCTAAGGAAATAAAGAAGAAAGAGTTGAGTATAAATATTCTTATGATTGCATTTAAAATTTAAACCAATTTTATTTAGATTAGAATCGCCCTGTTAGAACCTTAAGATCCAATTGTGTCTTAGAACTCGTTATTGATCAAATCATAATTTGATCAGCGCTAAGGTAATCATATAAGTTTGTTTAATTACCCTAGAACATTTTTTTGATAAGAACCCAAGATAAGAATACAGAATTCCCTTGAACCTTAGTTCAAAAGTATTCAAGAACAAGATAAATAGGAATAAAAATCGGATTATAGAAGAGAATCTCAATTGCAATTCAATTCAACACCTTATGCATAAAAAAACACAAGAAAACAAGTTTGCTCATATAATTCAAGAAAAGAGACTCTGTTTTTTTTTTTTTTTTTTTTTTTTTTTGCAAACTAAGAGTCATAACTATAATTACCTTTAACCTAAAATGATGTGCCTAAAACCAAGATTAAGCACACGCAAAACCAATTTCAAAGACAATCAAACTAGTTATTCAAATGGCGCAAATCCTCAATATTTGTAACCAATTCTTCAACTAGGATGTGATCAATATAGATATCCAAATGTAATTAGCTCTGATACCAAAAGATGATGTGCCTAAAATGAGGTTTAAGCACGTGTAAATGAACCAAATTACAATCCCTAAAGGACAAGATCAATTTCGGTCCCAAAGGGCAACAAATTGCGTGAACCCTAGTTGATGTAATATGATCCAAATAATAAAATCGAGGAGATGAAAATGACAAAGATGATAATCCTCAATTGAATCACTTAATCAACTTAAGTTCCAAGAGAATTCCAATCAACAACATATAAAGATAAAACCGTGATCCTCCTCACAACAAGACCAATCCACGCCAAAAAAATATAAAGCAAAATTGATGGTAATAATGAGTGCTAAAACCAATCAATCTTATATCATTACAAAGAAGATACAATTGATACTAAATTCAGATCAAAGAACTAACCTAATCAGCCTTAGATATGACTCACTAGTGATGAAAAAGAAAAACACAACAAAGGGGAATTGATATTACTCACAATTCTCTTTGTTGTAACTCGCCACAATTCCAATTTTTGGATTGAAATTGATAAGAGCTAATAGATTTAGGATGAACCCTAACCCTCACATGAAAATGTGTTTTGCTGCCAATTTCAAAAGCTCTCTCAAAACCCTATTTAAGCAAGTATTTATACTTGCTCCCTTTAGGGTTAAAAAGTCTACAAAATTACAACTATGCCACTTTACGGTGGTCGGTCCTAAAAAAACCTATTACAACCAAATAAAGTGTCCCAAAAACTTACAACATAAATGATTCAAATAAATAAATTACAAGTGAAAATAGTCTTCAACATGCTAGTTCTTCAATAGGATTTGTCGGCCCAGTTCATCGCTGGTTTAGGTCGGTTAATGGATAACCCATAAGCTGAGTCTTAGTGAGTTTGTCCATCGCCCTATAAAGCCTGGTAAGTGTGTCTATTGGAATATACAATACATGAGTAATAGAAAAGAGGTTAGTAAACAAATAATTCTGGGGTCGATTTGCTCAAAATGTGCCCTCATCGCCAAGATTTGAAATCCTTTGGCTTTTGCCCTAATGATAGGTCTTGTTGGATTTTGATTTCTATCATAAAAGAAGATGAAAGGGTTTTAAGACATTTATAAAATTTATTGCATCTAACATTTAAGGTTTTAATTTCGCCTTTATTATCCTCTGGTTGCTAATCTTGAAGCAATTTAATTATCAGGCCTTAATTTCGCCCTTATTATCTTTTGGTTGCTAACTTCAAGAAAATTGATTATCTTGAACTCCTCAAAAACTCTACATGTGGATAGCCCATCATCAACCCATTTTTGGACAAATAGTTGAAGTTACTCTTTTAGCCTTTTAGCTTGTGCCCTAGTGATTGATTTACTGAAATCTTGAACTTCTCATTGAATACGAGTATCTCTAATGTAAGGATCTTGAATACCAGGGACTTCTTGTACACCCTTTGTATCATTTTCCCTCCCCTCAAAAGGATTTGTTCTCGAATCAAACCCTACATCAATATCAAAAGGAGATAAATAAAAAACATTGAAAGTTGCAGAAACATTATACTCACCTGGCAGATCAATGTGATATGCATTGTCATTAATCTTTGCAACAACTTGAAAAGGTCCATATCTACGAGCATCTAACTTTGTTTTCCTTTTAGAAGGAAATCTTTCTTTATGCATGTGAACCCAAACCTAATCTCTAGGTTCAAATTACATCTTGCACCTTCCTTTGTTTACTTGAGATGCAATTTGCTCATTTCACTTCTCTATCTTTTGCCTTGCCTTTACATGAATGGTTTTGAGCAATTCTGCCTTTCTAAACCCATAAATGTTTGAAATCTCAAATAAAAGAAGAGGTAACAAATCTAAAGGAGTTAATGGATTAAGCCTATAAACAATTTGAAAAGGTGAAAAGCTAGTGGTAGAATGCACACTTCTATTGTAAGTAAATTAAGCAAATAGTAGAATATCTTCTCAAGTCTTAACATTCTTTCTAATTAAAGCACACAACAACAATGTTCCAAGTGTCTTATTTACCACTTCAGTTTGCCCATTAGTTTGAGGATGTGAAGCAATAGAAAACAACAATTTTGTCTCCAGTTTAAACCAAAGTATTCTCTAAAAGTGGCTTAAAAATTTAACATCTTGATCAAATACAATAGTCTTAGGAATGCCATGTAAATGCACAATCTCATAAAAGAACAATTCAATAATATGCATAGCATCATTAGTTTTATGACATGGTATAAAATGAGCCATTTTGGAAAAACGATATATAACTAAAAAAATTGTGTCTTGCCCCTTTCTAGTCCTAGGAAGTCCCAAAACAAATCCATAGAAATGTCAACCCAAGGATGTGATAGTATAGGCAGTGGCATGTGTAGTCCATGTGGTTGAGTTCTAAATTTTGCTTTTCTGTATGAAATGCAACTAGAACAAATTTTCTCAACATCTTTATGCATTTTAGGCCAAAAGAAATGTTCATGCAACATATTCAAAGTTTTATCAATCCCAAAATGTCCCATAAGACCTCCATTATGAGCTTCACGAACAAGCAATTCCTTAATTGAACTATTAAGCACATACAATTTTCCCCTCTTAAAAAGAAATCCATCATGTCTATAAAGATCATGGAAAGGTGTATGCTCGCAAACCTCATAAACATTGGCAAAATCACTATCATATGCATACAATTCCTTCAAATGCTCAAAACTAAACAACTTAGTTGAAAGAGTAGAGATTAGAGCATACCTTCTAGATAATGCATCTACAACAATGTTTTCTTTCCCTTGCTTGTATTGAATCACATATGGAAAAGATTATATGAATTCTATCAATTTTGCATGATGCTTGTTCAACTTACCTTGTCCTTTCAAATGTCTCAAAGATTCATGATCCATATGAATCACAAATTCCTTTGGTAACAAATAATGTTGCCATGTCTCTAATGCCATCACCAAGGCATACATCTCCTTATCATAGGTTGAGTAGTTAAGTGGTGCTCCATTTAACTTTTCGCTAAACTAAGCAACTGACCTCTTTTCCTGTAATATAACATCACCTATACCAATCTCGGAAGCATCACATTTAATTCCAAAAGTTAAATCAAAATTAGGCAACCTTAACAATGGTACATTACTCAACTTTTCCTTTAGCAAATAAAATGCATGTTCTTATTCCTTACCCCAAACAAATCCCTTATCTTTTTTCATGATTTCAGTTAATGGGGTAGCAATGGTGCCGAAATCTTTGACAAATCTCTTATAAAAACTTGTCAAGCTATGGAAACTTCTCACATCACTCACAATCTTAGGTTTTAGCCATTCTTATATAGCCTTTACCTTTTCACTATCTACTTCAATCCCTTTTGCACCCACCACATATCCTAAGAAAACAATGTGATCAATGCAAAATGAACATTTATTCATGTTAGCATATAACTTAGATTTATGTAAAGCATCAGGCACACATTTTAAATGCATGACATGCTCCTCAACAGATTTGCTATGCATAAGAATGTCATCGAAATAGACGACTATAAATTTTTCAATAAACTTATGCAAAACATAGTTCATTAAGCGCATAAATGTGTTTGGTGCATTGATTAAATCAAATGGCATTACCAACCATTCATACAATCCATGTTTTGTTTTAAAAGCGGTTTTCCACTCATCACCCGGTTTCATTGGTGATAACCACTTTTTAAATCAATTTTTGAAAACACACATGTACCATGCAACTCATCTAACATGTCATCAAGTCGAGGTATAAGGTGTCGATATTTTACCGTTATCTTGTTGACGACTCTATGATCCGCACACATACACCAACTTCCATCTTTCTTACGTACCAACAAGATGGGTACCGCACATGGGTTGAGACTTTCTCTTATATATCCTCTATTTAAGAGCTCCTCCACTTGCTTTTGTAGCTCCTTTGTTTCTTTAGGATTGCTTTGATAAGCTGGTCTATTTGGAATTGCAGCCTTAGGAATGAGGAATTTGATGTTCTATCCCTCTTAAAGGTGGTAAACCTTGAGGTAGATCATTGTGAAAAACATCTTCATATTCTTGCAAAACATCAATAATAACATTTGGCAAAGAAGGTTTAAGATCATTAGTAGATAAATAAGCTTCCTTTTACATAAGTACTATAATTGGTTTATGAGAAATCAAAGCCTTCCCCACATCTCTCATTTTTGCATGAAGGCTTATTTTCTTTTCCTCTCTTCTTTCTATAGCCAATGGCTCCTCACTCTTTTTCTCCTTTGGATTTTCACTTTTATTCTCTCATTTTCTCTCATCCTCTTTTTTCTTATTTTTCTCTTTTTCTTTTCCACTTTCTTTTCTTTTCCTCTCCATCTCTTTTTGAATAAATTCTTCATGAGACTTTTCAAGTTGCAATTGATCTTCAAATATCTGTTTAGAGATCAAAGGAAGTAGTGTGTACTTTTACCTCCTTTTTCTACTATGTAATTGTTGAGATACCCATTATGTTGCATTCTCCTATCCTATTTCCATGGTCTACCTAACAACAAATGACTAGCTTGCATGGGTACCGCAATACCACATCACAAGTAACCTCATCGTGGTAATTCCTAATAGAAAATAGTACTCTTACTTGTCTAGTAATCTTCACTTCCCCACTATTATTAAGCCATTGCAACTTATAAGAATTTAGATAGCTAGTAGTCTCCAATCCTAACTTATTTATAAATATAGTACTAGCCACATTCATACAACTACCCCCATCAGTAATTAAACTACACACTTTCTCATCAACTAAACACCTAGTATAAAAGATACTCTCCCTTTGCAATATAACCTCCTCATTTTCTTCTTTCAATTGCACATTAACGCTTAGTAACTAGCAATTTACCCTCAACAAGCATCTCTCTGTCACTACAATCTTCTAACGGAGGCATTTCATCATCAACATCACTTTCATCATCTGTTACTACCTCTTCACCACGCATCACCATCACCCTTTTATTTAGACATTGAGATGCTATATGCCCATACCCTAAACATCCAAAACACTTATTGTCTCAATTTCTAGAGTTTTGGAAATAAGTAGTACCTTTGTTTTTGTCAAATGGTTGAGATGGTTTCGCCTTGTCATCTTTTTTAAATTGGGCAGCCTTGTTGTCATTTCTCCAATTTGCTCTCCATGTGTTACTTTAAACCATAGAAGTGTTAACTTGCCTTAAACTCCCTTTGCGCTTCAATTGCCTTTCTATCTTTATGACCATGTGCACCATATCTTTTATCTCCACATAGTGTTGCAGCTCCACTATGTTAGCTATGTCTCGGTTAAGTCTATTGAGACTTAACCGGATCATAGCAATTTCTATCTCCTTGTAGTAATCTTCCACACTCTTTATCCCTTGTGTAAGGCTTTGCAATTTTTGGTGCAAGTCCCTATAATAATGGTTTGGAACAAATCTTCACCTGATGTTAGTTTTCATTTCAACTCAAGTTTGAATAGGTCTTTCACCATTTGATCCCACTATACAATTGCATATTCTCTAAATTCCATCGCTGCAAGTTTTATCTTCTTTTCCTTCAAGTAATTGTGACACCTGAAGATTAATTCCACTTTTCTCTCCCACTCCATATATGCATCTGGATCATTCTTGCCTAGAAAAGATGGCATTTTCATTTTGATACTCCCAATATATCTATCAATATCATTTTGCCCTCCTCTCCTAGCCCTTCTATAATTTCAACCATTATTAGCCACAATAGTTTGTTCATCATATTCCTCTTCAAACTCTTCTTCATACTATGATGTATATTGCCTTTTTGCTATTGGATTAGTTTGAGTAGTCCCCTCACGAATAAAATTGATCTCATTTTATTGCCTTTCTAAGGTGTCATACATGTTACCAAGAATAAGTTGAATCCTCTCAAATTGTTTGTTGCACAGCTTTGAGTAGAAATTCTTGGTCCATCAATGTGTTATCATCCGTTCTTAAGTCCATTTTGTGACCTAAATATCAAAGAAAATAGTAGATAAGAACCTCACAAACACTCCCACATGTGTTTTTCTAAAAAAATGGCTTTTACGCTCTTTTAATCTCACACTCTCTTGTGTTTTACCACTCAAGTAATCTTTATGATTTTTAAACAAAAAGGTTCATGCCAAATAGCAATTTAAGAACTCAAATGTATTCCAATTTTAATAAGAAACACAAAGGAAGCCAAAGAAAATAGCAAAGAAACATGACTTTTTGGTATGATAGAATACCCAAAGATTCTAGATCTAAACAACTCAATAATCAAATAACAATAGAGATAACGAGATTAGAACTAATATCTATAACCTTCTTCTTCTTATATATATATATATATAATCAAATTTTGTCCTCTTTTTTAATTAGAACTGATTCACAAAAATTGGAATTTTGGTTCACCAAAAATTCATGAATCTAATCACAAGCAATTATGAAAAGGGAAAATGGAAAAGATAGCAAGGTTTAACAAGAATAAAGAAAAGGACAATAGAAACCAAAATGATAAGTAATTACTTGGTAATAACCTTTGATCTGATACTAGATGATGCGGAACCCTAGGATCCAATTGTGTCTTAGAACTCGTTATCAATCAAATCAGAATTTGATCATCACTAAGGTAATCGTATAAGGTTTGTTCAATTACCTTAGAACACATTTTTGATGAGAACCTAAGATATGAATACAAAATTCCCTTGAACCCTAGACTAAAAGTATTCAAGAATAAGAGAAATAGGAAGAAAAATTAGATTACTTAAGAGAATCTCAATTGCAATTCAATTCAACACCTTATGCATAAAAAAACACAAGAAAATAAGCTCTCTCATATAATTCAAGAAAAGAAATTATCTGTTTTTTTTTTATTGTAAACTAAGAGTCCCTTATATATAGGGTTATAACTTTTATTGCTTCTAACCTAAAAGAAGATGAAAGGGTTTTAAGACATTTATTATAACATTTATTGCATCTAACATTTAAGGCCTTAATTTCGCCTTTATTATTCTTTGGTTGCCAATCTTCAAGCAATTTAATTATCAAGCTTTAATTTTGTCCTTATTATCCTCTGGTTGCTAACTTCAAGCAATTTAATTATCTTAAACTCCTCAAAAGCTCTACATGTGGATAACTTATTATCAACCAATTTTTGGACAAATAATTAAAGTTGCTCTTTTAGTCTTTTAGCTTGTGTCCTAGTGAATGGTTTATTGAAATCTTGAACTTTTTCTTGAATACGAGTATCTCCAATGTGAGCATCTTGAACACCAAGGAATTCTTGTACAGGGCATTGAATAGGTACACTTAATCTTCTATGGTTCTAGTTTCATGAAATTAAATGGAATAAGTAAGCAATCAAATGGAGGCAGCTTGGGATCAAAAGCCATAAATGGTTGACTGATATTTATAAGTTACGATTATTTTCAAAATTTAGGTGAAAGAGGAACTTGGCATCACGATTTATACAAACGTGGTCAGCCTTCGGACGATGGATGCCATGTCCTATGAAACACAAAGGCAGGGACAAATTTCTTTCTATCTCACCTCGGCGGGGGAAGAAGCCATTAATATTGTATCTGCAGCAGCTCTCAAGGATGACGATGTCATCGTGGCTCAGGCGAACTGATTCGCTAGAATTCTTTAGCAAGATTAGTTTCTATTTTTTCTCAAATGAATTCTAATAGATTCATCACAAAGAACAACATCCTTAGCACCTTGTTCGGATTAGCATATACTCTGAAGTGTGTACTATTTTATGGTGAGGAACTCTAATTAGCTTTAATTACAAATTATATAGCTGTTGAGTATTGGTCTTCTACATTTTAGATACCTATGTTTTTCTCCATTTAGGAGGTATCAGTGAAAAGTCAAAAATAGGCATGTGGGGTGCATGTAGAACAGAAAAGAAAATGAGTCAAAAGCTCTTTCCTCTAATTCTAATGTTTTCAGGTCTTTTTCTTTTTTTTTTTTTTTGGGGGGGGCTATGACATGCTTTTATACTTATTTTAAACGTTTAATTAAATACACGTGATTGAGTACAGGCATGTAAGTGTAAGAAATAAAAAAACATAGATATATAAAGAAACTATAAACATGGATCATGTACGGTAGGCCTCTAATTTGAGCATGGAAGAAGCATGATCACGTAAACGATTGTCAATGTGTGGTATCATGAACCTGGAGTTCTAATGGGGCATGGCTTGTCTGTGCAAGAATTTGCCAACCAGTGTTATGGTAGCAAAGCTGATTATGGGAGAGGCTGACAAATGCTAATCCATTATGGTTCAAATAAGCACAACTACTTCACCATCTCATCTCCACTCTTGTAACATATTTACTATTCATCACATATAAATTAGTTCCTACTAGTTTACTGTTATAACCTATAATTGCAATATCAAAAATAAAATTTTTAGTATGCTTTGTCAGGACACAAATTCCTCAAGCTGTTGGTGCTGCTTACTCTCTTAAGATGGATAGAAAGGATGCATGTTTAGTTGCATATTTCGGGGATGGGAGCAGTAGTGAGGTAAGCACACTATCATCTCTCATTCCTTAAAAAATTTAAATCTAGTAAAATTTCAAATGACTAAAACAAGGATCCCTTTTACTTTTAGGGAGGTTTCCATACTGGTTTGAATTATGGAGGCCCCTGTTATTTTTCTTTGTCGCAACAATGGATGGGCTATCAGTACTCATATATCCGAACAATTCCAAAGTACTCTGTCCCCATTTCACATTACATGCATAAGACATTTCTCTAATGGGATCACTAACATTTTGATTTTTGACTTGATGTTATTGAAAAAATACTTGGTGTAGGTGATGGTGTCGGTGTTAATGGCCAAGCTTCTGGTATCTGCAGCATTCGTGTAGATGGGAATGATGCTCTTGCTGTGTATAATGCGGTACGTAGAGCACGTGAGATTGCTATAAAGGAACATGCCCTTTGTTAATAGAGGTAGGCTTCCACAAAATTACTACTACTATTAGACAGTGATATATCTTCATCATATGATAGCATTTTCTCTAGTATTATCCTTCATTTCATAGAAGCAGCACAAGTATTTTTATCTTAACGCTAGATGCTAATGTATTAATTATCAGGCCATGTCATATAGAGTAAGCTGATCAATGAAATTGATTATTGGAAAATGGCTTGTAATCCTGTGACCAAGTTTAGGAAATGGGTGGTGGGGTGATAGAGAAGAATCAGGGCTCCGGAACAATATAAGGAAGGAGGTTAATATTACATTACCTTCATGCTCAATATCCTAGCTACCTTCTTGTTTTACTACTTTATGTTATATTTGTGATGTTGAAAAATAACTTTTGCTTCATTTTCTTGCAGCTGATAAAGGCAATTCAAACTGCAGAGAAACCTCCATTGGAAGAGTTGTTCAATGACGTCTATGACACTAGGTGTCCACAGGACTACCCATCAAATGTTCCTCTATAGATTTTGCGGAAATGGAGATCAAATTTGAACGGAGGGTTCTATGCAATAAAGTGTAAAGCTGTGTCTAGCTGTATGCAGTATGTAATGCTTCTAGCTTCGTTTGTGATAAACCTATTATCTAGGCGACTGCCAACAGCATTCGTTGTAACATTGAAAATTTAACAATGTTTCGGGCGTAGATAGTCCACGTTGCTTATTGGAACCTAAAGGGGTGTTGATTAGAATTTTACAAATTTTGGGCCTGTTTGGTTGATCCATATAATTTAATTTTGGTACATAATTTGAAAACAGTTATCCAGATATTATATATCGAAAGAATGAAACAAGAGAACATACATAATTGGTACTGGATTGATCTTTAATCTCCTTTACTTGGTAATCTTATAAATTTATCAATATTTTTGTAGCTCATTTTTGCCTTCTTTTTAGAGTTTTTTTTTCTTTCTTTCCGTTTGAATATTTTAAATAAAGAAGAGTAGCTAATTAGAAAAAAGAAAAAAAGAGGAAAAGAAAAACCAAAGAAAAAAAAAGAAAGAAAAATTAGGAATATTAAAAATATTAAATCGATTAAATCTTTTTTTTTTTTGTACTTCTACTTATTTTCTTATGTCGTTCCTTCAATTTATTATTAATTTATGTGTGATAAAAAGATTAAGAGATGAACATATTATACATATATTAATTTATGTGAAATCAGAAGAGACTAAATAAAAAAGAACATAAAATAAAATTAATTTACATCATATATTGAATGTAAAAATTAAGAGAGGAACAAAAATATGGATGCAATGCAAACACCAAACAATAAGTCCAACAGTCTATAGATGAAATTTTTTCAAGTCCTATAATTCTTTAATTGCTGAGCACAATCACAAAATTCCTTGATTAAATTTAGCACAATTCTCTAAAAAGCTTCACCTACGTCCTACAATGAAATGTAATGTAAGTATGTAAAATATATTAACGAGTGAAATTTTGCTTTAAAAAAAACTCTGTAACGACATATTTTTACTTATTCACTCTTAAATTTACATAGTTCTAGAATTCATCCTTAATCCTCTTCCTCAATTATCTCTATATTTACAAAGAGAAAAAAAAAATTATGTTGAATAAATCAAATAATGGGCTATAGAAGCTTTATTAATAACCAAATAAATGCAAATATTATGTAATCTAAACTCTTACCTCTTATTTCATATGATAACTAACTTTGAGTATACATCAATGCCTCAATTGTATCTAGATTGAATTGACTTCTATGTAAGCTAATTACTCATTTATCAGTACTAAAAGTAGATTCATAAGCAACTGTGAATACAGAAATAGCTAATATATCCTTTCTTGTAACGCAGGATACTTGATTCCATTTGATTTCCATCAACTAGGGATATGAAAATTATTTATCTAAGGCAACACAAGCTCTTCTATGTAATGCTCCAATTCTAACTTTACCTGGCCATCATATTGATGGTGCGCAAGTATTATACTAACCTTGATTTTCTTGTAAAATCAGTACAAACACTATCATTGCTTGCTGGAGAACTAAAAGAACTATTGCCACTGTTAGAGTGAGTGCTCTTACTATGACGAGATTTAGCATTTCACTAATATTCTTGAAGCAATTCAAAACAAGTGTTTCTAACATTTTGTGTCTCCATTGAAGCATTCACCCCATAAACATTACCAAACATAAAGTCTACGACCTTTATTTTAAAGCAAGGATCTAGAATAGTACAAACAGCTATAATAATATGCACATCACCTCAATATTTTTGAAACTTCGCAAGCATTTTATAGGCTATAATACTAATATTGACATCAGCAGAATCCTTCCATTCAATGAAAGTTTCCCTAATTTCATACACCTTTTTAAAGTAATAATTTGCCATTGGATATTGAGTATTGGAAAAAAGATTAGTTACCTCATAAAATATTACCAGTTTGCTGCTATTGCTAGCTCCCATTCATCATCTATTGGAAGACATTTGTAGTGTCTATCTATATGCTAAACTCTGTAGAAAGCTTCTTTATATCCAATTGCTGTGACAAGCATATCATATGTTGAGTTCCATTTGGTTTTGCAATATAAAGAAAGCTTTCTATGATACAAAATATCCAATTGCTTACATCCCTCGCCAAACTTCTCCACTAGTGATGGTATTGTAGACCAAAATGTGACACTTTCACGAATCTTCTTTATTGCTTTTTCTATTACACTCACACCTTCTTTCACAATCAAGTTTAAGATATGTACACAATAATGCATATGAATTACCTTCCCACGAAGAATTAGATCATCTCTTCACAACTTCAATAACAAAGTTGTCATCATGGCATCATTTATGGAGTAATTATCCAGAGTAATTGTAGATAATTTTCTATCCAAGCTCCACGACATTGGTGACTCAAAGAGATAATCAGTAAGTACCTCATTTGTATGTGGAGTTAGAATATATACAAAACTGTATAAATATGTAGTTGTACTTTTTCAATAGATAAAATAAGAAAGACATGACAACAAAGAAGCTTACTTTAACAGTCAACTTTAAAGCCTCCAACTGTTGTCAATGAAGTGTGACATCACGGTCATGTATCCCCTTTTCTGATTAGATGTCCACATATCTATTGTTATGGCAACTCAGGAATTTAGGCCTTTCAACATCACTTCCAATTTTTCCTTCTCCCCATTATAAATACTCATAGTTTCTTTCCTCATGGTGTTGCAATTGATATGATTTATCAATGGTTGAATGCTACTAATATACTCTCTAAACCACTCATGTTCAACCATAGAAATGGGATAATCGTGAACATTGATTGCTTTTGCAAGTTTTTGTCTCGATATTTCTTGATTGAATGACCAATTTCCAATCCTTAACCCACTCTCACTGTTAATTTCTCTTTTTTCAATAGATAGAAGACATTGCCTTATGTTTGTTTGTTTTTTTTTTTTCTCTGCAAGCACCTATTCAAATGATTATGCAAATGCTTTGTTCCATGTGAGCTATTTGCTTTTAGTTTTTTGTTACAATGATTGTACACAGCAAAATCCTCCCCATCAATTGTTGTTTTCACTATCTCATTCCACACACTCAAAGTCAACTTACGTTTGCTAGCCTGCTCACTTGCATTGGTATTGCTTGTAACTTTAGAACTTGATGTAGTTGTTGATTTTCTTCATGCACCTTCCTTTTCAAATCTAGATGTTGGAAATGAAACTTCCTCAACTTCATTTGCATCTATGTTCTCCCCAATTTCGTGTATATCCATTTTCCCTACATTGCATAATAAATTTTGTAAATATTTAAGTACCACAAACACTATCAGTCATAATTATTTTATCACAAACTCCAAGATAAAAATAACAGAATACAAGATACTATAAGCTAAGGAATCATTCTAAACTCTCCTACTCCCATGTTCTTTTCAACTGTTGTTTACTTACTAATTTAACAATTGATTTGGTCCATCAACTGAGTGCTTTTCTATCTCATTCTCAACCATACTTCTTATAAAAGCCAAAATTTGGTCGAAATTCCAAGCTAATGTATCATTTTGATACTTCAAATCATCACAAATATTCTTAACACATGATATAAATTGATTCAATTCATTTGTTTTAGTTTCTAAACCTATCAATTGATTATTAATCGTATCATTTTCTTTCTTGATCCACTCCCATCAATTGCTTTTATGTCATCCTACACAACTTTAATCATGCTTTGAATGACCTCCATTTGCTGTTGTAGCCTCTACATGGTTACTAATACTGATGGCTCCAACTTTGCAATCTGCTGCCCTAGCTTGAAGGTGCTAAATTGAGGCTCTAAATTAGTGTTTCCTACATCGCGTGGATGATAAAACATCCACAGAAGTAGGAGAATGCACGTTATTGGAATCTTAATAGCTTAAGAAGTACCAGCCTACCAAGAATTTCATCTCCACTCATTGTTTTTTTTTTTTTTTTCTATGAGGACTTCTACAATCACAAAGGAATGCAATACACATCAAATCACACATGGCACACACACCTCACTTGAGTGTGAGCAATCCTCTAATTAATTCTAGCTCCAAAACCCCCATTCAATTAATTCATTTTGAGTAATTAATTTTTTGATAAATTGTAACCTTAAATCAATTTGTTGTTGTCTCCCATTTACACCAGTCCAACCACCAAATAATAGAACACAACTCCTTCACTAACATAATATAATAAAAAATAACAACATCAAATGTTGTACAAAAATACTAACATAATACGCAATAAACACAAGTCCTTGACATTGGGAAATGGAAACAACATAAAATGTAGTATGAAATAATGGAAGGAATGTATAGCTTAGAGAACGAATTGTATGTGTTGGCCATAGACAGTAGACTTGCAATTGTTAACATGAGATTTCCACAACCTAAACTAAGTGAGCACTGGAGAGAGACTGAGCTGAGATTGAGATATACTGAGTCACTGACACAAACACAATACATAGATAGATTGAGATAGAAAGAGAGAATGAGGTGAGGGTAGGTAACTCAAAGGAAAGCAACCATGGAGATGGAGGTGGAGGCATAGGGAAACACAATCACAAAGTAAAGCAACTGTTTGATCTGATGAGTGGTGACCTAAGTTAAAGTAAGTTAAGTTAAGTTAACCTTGGGTTGGCTGATTAGGTAAGGGTAACTTAACTAGCCTATAGTGATGTAGCTAGGAGTAGGAAAGGAAGTGGGACGAGATAAGTGGACGACTGGCGATTGGACAAAGAGTTAAGTGACTTAAGTCTAGGATGGGCTGAGTGGATGATTGGAATTGCAATTGGATGAAGATTCAGGGTTAATGTCTCATTTGAGGAGTGGAGAGTGAAGGCTGCATTAGAGCTAGACGAGAGTCATAGGACCTACACTGCACTTGTAAGCTGTGACTTGCCTAGCTAGTGGCTACCTTTGCGGCTCTGCTCTACTTTGATTGGAGACGAGAAGACGTTGACAACTTAACTTCTTATTAATATAATATGTATAAGTATATGTTATTGTTATGTTTGGTAATTACTAATTAGTTGTCTTGTTTTTTTGTTTATGTTTCAAGAATTAGGCTTTTAGGTCTAGCGGCTTAGTTTAGCCTTAGCAAGAGAAATTGAAAAAAAATAAAATAAAATCAAACATACAAATTATAAATTTTAATTTTAATTTATTATTAAAAAATTAATGGGTTGGGTTTCCTATCGGGTTTTTCCTAAATCTCATAACCCAATCCTAAACTTTATCTGGTTTCCTTTCATATCTAAAAACCTGGCCTTAAACCTTATAAGGTTTAACCCTATAGGGTTTTTATCGGGTCGGTTGGGTCGGATACGCTATTACGACCTATCTTAGTTTCATTCCTACTTTTGTCATGGTGTACTTTGCTCACTTTGAGCTTATTTTTTGCCCCATTTTTGATCTGATTTCACCTATTAATGGTGAAATCGTGTAAACCACATGGCACATTGTGAATTGAGCTTAATAAATTGTCTAAATTCAAATGTTGACGAGGTTGAATTAGAGCTTGAATCTTGGAAAGCTTTGAATGCATGGTGTTTTCTTTAAGCTTATTTTTGGTTTTGGAAGCTTCCATAGAAAAATTTTGGTAGAAAATGAACATCTTGGAGCTCATATTAACTGCCGATCGATCAAATCTCATTTACATTTCAAATCAAATCCCCAAGCAATAGTCTATATACAAAATCGAATTCGTGGCTATTCTTTAACTTTCCAAGCTTATTTAAGCTCCAACATTATAAATAAGATCACTCCTAAGCATTGAACAATCACTAAAAAGTAGACATTTAAGCTCTTTTCAACTCTTTCTCTATCTTAAAAAGCTTACCCATGAGTTCATAATTTCTCTCAAGGTTCTCTCTTCCCATAGTCAATATCAAGTGTTTGGTTGGTTTTAATGAGTTCCTGAAGTTTGCTAGTGATGTAAGACAGTGGAACTAAAATTAAATTAAAAAATATGAAAATTATTTAGAAATAATTTTTTTTTATTGAATTGATAATTTGAAATGATATGCTTAGTAATTTAATATCACTAGATTTAGATGATGGTCTTATATATCTTTGACTTGTATAGCCTTATACGACATGTTGGATTTTGATAATCTCATATTATCGATGAAAAAGAAGGTATTAAACTTTACTTGAGAAATAGTTAGGTGCTCCAAGCCTTATGATTCACCATGAATATAGTGGCTTGGAACATAAGGAGGCTCAACGACCCCATCAAAGTTATGGAGGTTAAAAGGGTGTGCGGCACCAATAAGGTTTCAATTATGGGTATACTTGAAACTAAGGTAAACCCCTCTAATGAAGCAACCATCCAAAACATCCTAAGCCCAAGATGGTGAGTTAAGATAAATAAAGTAGCACATAAGTTAATATGGCTGGTTTGGAATTCGAGAGAGTAGGATATTAGAGTTAAAGAGGAACAGGCGTAGTACATGCATTACACGGTAAAACACCTTAGAACAAACATCCCTTTCTTCGTCACACTCATCTACAAGTCTAATAATGATGGAGAACAAAGGTTGTTATGGGAGCATATTGCAGCCTTCACCCCATTCCTTGCTATAAGCCCATGGTTGTTGCTTGGAGATTTCAATACGGCGAGATTCCCTTTGGAGAAACTAGGGGAAAGAGCTCAGATGACGTTGGTAATGGAAGAATTCTAGACTTGTCTTGCCACTTCTAAGTTGGAGGACTTAAGATATTATGGGGAGCACTTTACATGGACCAATAGACAAGACTAGAGCCCGATCCTAAGGAAACTTGATAGAGTTTTGGTTAACCACCACTGGTTGGAAGTGTTTCTAAAAACACAAGCTAAATTTTTACCTCATGTTCTCTTAGATCACTCCATTGCCATCACTTGTATGGACTTCTGCTCCGGGGTAAGGAAGGTGCCTTTCAAGTTCTTCAACTTTTGGATCGAGCACTAAAGCTTTAAAGACATAGCCATTAACACATGTAACATTGAGATTGAGGGCTTAAAAATGTTCCAAGTAGTTAAGAAGCTTAAGTTATTGAAAGTGGAGCTCAAACAATTAAATTGCTCCGAGTACTCCCGCATATCTAATATGGTGAAATTGGCTAAGAACGCACTCCTACAGTTGCAATCTACCATGCAAAGCAATGGGGATTCATCTCGTAGAAATGAGGAGAAGGATGCATTTAAGAAGTACTACTTGCTTTGAGGAGCTGAAGAGTGTTTCTGTAAACAAAATTTTAGGACAAAATGGTTGAAACTACGGGACAAAAATACCTCATTCTTTCATAAAACAATGAGGAACCTACATAATAAAAGCTCCTTCTATAGGCTTTTAAAGGAAGATGGAAGCAAGGTAGAGGGAGAAACTGAGATTAAGAAGTTAGTCGTATCACACTTCCAACAGTTATACAACAACTCTTTCCCTCCCATTAACCCTAAGCTAGTCCACAATCTAGTTACTTGAAAGTTGATTGAGCAATAGAAAGAAGACCCGAATTCTCCATTCTCGAATGAAGAGATAAAGTGGGGTTTCTTCTCTCAAGCAAATGAGAAAGCCTTAAGGCTAGATAGGTACTTAGTCAAATTCTTTAAGGAGACCTAGGATATCATTGGCAATAATGTGTCTAAAGTAGTTAGGGAGTTCTTAACCACAAGGCACTTACTCAAATAGATAAACATCACCATCATCTCCTTAGTCCCGAAGATAGATAACCCTTTAAGGTTAGGAGACTTCCATCCAATTACATGCTGTAATGTTCTATACAAGGCTATCTTTAAAGTTCTTGCAGTGCGCTTAAAGAATGTTCTTTAATTGGAAGAGAATCGACCTTGTTCATCTCGGGGTCAAGAATCACAGATAATATCTTCATAGCATAAGAACTGATGGCTGGATACCACTCACAAAAAGGTGCCCCTTCGTTGTACCTTAAAAGTGGATGTATAGAAGGCTTATGACTCTGTATGTTGGGATTTTTTATTGGAGGTTCTTAAAGCTATATAGTTCCCTACACACCTCTGCACCTTTATTGTACAGTTCATATCCACTCCCATGTTCTCCATAAACATTAATGGAGAATTAACTGGTTATTTTGATAGCAAGAAGGGCCTAAGGTAAGGGGACCCCATATCTTCCTATCTATTTGTAATTGGCATGGGGGAACTCTCCACCTTATTGCGGAAGCTCCCATTGAACCCTAACTTCTCCCTCCATTAGAGATGTAAACCCGAAAGACTAACCCATCTTTGTTTTATAGATGATCTTTTCATCTTTGTAAAAGGCAATGTCAAGTTAACTTCCTTGATTAAGGATACTTTACAACACTTTTATTCTCTCTTTAGTTTAGTTTCTAGCAGTAGGAAGAGCAGCTTCTTCTTCTCCCATATCTTTACTAGGGTCAAGGAGAAAATAATATGGGTCACTCAATTCCAAGAAAGTGAACTCCTAGTTTGCTACTTAGGAGTTCCACTACTATCAACAAACTTAAGAAGGAAGACAGTGATGCTTTACTAGAAAGAATTTTAGCTTGCATCAACTCCTGAACCTCCAAATACCTCTCTTATGCGAGAAGATTACAGTTAGTGAAATTAGTCCTCTCCTCAATGTAGATCTTTTGGAGCTTTGTTTTTATACTCCCTAAGGTCATCATCACAAAGATCGAGCAGCTACTCAAGAACATTTTGTGGAGTGAAAGACTGGACATTTATTCCAAAGCTAAGGTCAAATGGAGAGAGGTTTGTAAGCTAATAAAATGTGGGGGTTTAGGGATCCCAAATCTCCACCCTTGTAACAAAGCCATTTAAACCAAAAACATATAGCAATTGTGCAAAGATAACCCTTAGAGTTTATGGCCAGATTGGGTACATTCCCCCCTTCTAAAAGGAAAAAGCTTCTAGTCATCTAGAGCACTAGCCTTATGCTCTTGGTTTTGGAAGAAGCTCTTAAAATTAAGGCATATGGTTCACTATAGCTTCCAATGGGAACCCAACGGCAGCTTATCCATCTCCTTATGGGTAGACTGTTGACTCCCAATAGACCCATTGGACATAATATATAGTGCAAGAGAGATAAGGAGCTTAGGTCTCCCACTGACTACAAAGCTTTATTCTTTAATGGAAAATAACACATGGCAGCTACCTTATAACCCATTTTGGTCAAACATCTAAATCCCACCCCACCTTTAACTTAATGCCTCACATTTTGATTGGCTTCACTAAATCCACTCCACTTTTTCTGATTATACCATAAAGAGTGGATACGACTTCTTTAACACTCCAAGTACCACTATACCTTAGCATAAGGTTATTTGGAACAAGACTTCCCTACCTCAACATTCTTTCATTATGTCATTAACCTTACTTGGTAAATTATCAACCATTGATAAATTAGTCTCCTGGGGAATCACCTCATCTATGACTTACTATCTCTATCAACAAGGAATGGAAGATCACCCCCACCTTTTCTTTAACCGTGGATACACCTCCCAAATATAGGGACTAGTTTGCAATCACCTGCAGTGTCCACCATCCTTTGGAGATTGGTAGAGCGTTATAACCTCTTTGATTGCAACAGCTGATTCATCCACCCCTACCTTCTAAGCTTAAAGGGTAGGTCTAACTGTTGTGGTCTACTATATTTGGAGAGTTCATAACAAAGTGTGCTTAGGAAGTAGTCTCCCTAGCTTTGTTTCTATAGCCAATCAGATTAGTGCTTATGTCAATCTTCTATAATTATATTAGAGTTTAACTTATTTCATACTCAGCTGTTTTTTCCTAATGTATTTGTACTTTTGATGTACTTCTTCTTGTCCTATTGACGGTTGTATACTTTTCTTAGATTAATAAAACCTGAATTATCCAAAAAAAGTTTTATTATTGAATATCAAGTCTTTGTGACCTAAAGCGATTACATAATAATAATACCTGATATTTTAGAAAATTAGAAAATATAAAAAATTTGCTATCTTAAAATAAAGATATTAATCTAACTAAATCTTTTAAATAAGAAACTAAATTTAATAAAATAAAAGATATTAGTAAAATCATATTAAATCTAGATAATATAAAATAAAATAAAATTTATGTAAAAATTATCTAGCTATATTTGCTTATTCTTGCTAGACTATTAAAAATTGTTCCTTTCAACTCAATTTTACTTAAACGAAGATCATATTAGGAGGTTAAGGTTTTGATTTTGCTACCCATCATAAAACTACCATCTTCGCTATACTTGAGACTAAACTACCACTACCACAACACTCCCTATACTTGAAAAGCTCTAGTTGATGACCTCTTGTCCTTTGATGACCGCCACATTAGACCTCATGCTACTAGCGATTTCCTTATTCTTTGTTCGCCGAGTTGAATGGCACTGAGTTGTGCCATCTGAGTCAGTCTAACCCTACATTCTCATCTACACACCTTTTCTCACTTAGGTAGTCAACTTTGTTTGTTTATTTTTCTCTTCTTTTCTTTTTGTTATTCTCTTTTCCATTTCAGTATTTTTTTCTTTTTCAATAATAATCAAGTATTTTTATTCATACTTTAGAAGTTAGTGCATATTTCTTTTAGTGTTAGTTGTTCATTATATATGTCTTTTGAAAATTTAAAAATAATAAGAAAAATAATCTTTACATTATAGTAGTTAAATCTCATTAATCTTTTATTAGTTTAATCTTTGTTATTTATTTGTGTCATTTATAACATGTGCCATTAATTGGGTTTTAGGTTGTACTTTATTTTTAAGATGATCTTTATTCTTCTCTTTCGTTTCTAAGTTATAGAATATAAAAAAGAATAACATAAAACGCATTTGCGAAATTAGCATGTCTTGAAACGAGATTGATAACCAAGTATGCATTGTAATGTATTGATTCTTGTTTCTTTCTTTTTTCTTTTTTTTTTTTTGGTCGTGGAGCTAATTTCTTCTTTTTTAAGTAGGTAATCTTATCATTCAATTGGGAAAATTTAGTTACTGCTAAAAGAAAAAAAAAAAAGAGAATTAGAGATGTCAAAACCATAAAAATATGTATATGTATAAAAAAGGATCATTTGCAGTTATTGTGGAAACTCTCATAATACGTGATTATATTTTGTATTTCCTTTAAATATCTCACTTTCCTTTTATTTGTTCAAGCCATTTAGTTATAAAAGATTCACGTATCACATCAAAATTATTTGATTTGCATATTTGTTATTAATTTCCATTTTTGGTGATAGATATTCTCAACATATTTAATAAGGTTTTTCTATTTACGCCAAAACAAAAACATAAAGAAAGAAAGAAGAAAAATATTCTACTTTGCTGTAACTTATTCCCTTTCCCATTGATATTCGTGGCTAAATTTTCCTATTTGTAGATGTTTTTAGTCTTTAAAAAAAATGAAAGAAGAAAAAAGAAAAAAAATGTACCTCAGTTCAAGACTTATCACGGATTTACGCCTTCCATTGCTTGGGTTGGAAAATCATGAACTAAATGTTAGCTCTAGGCTCCAGTGACCCCGGGTTGTCTTTTGAGATAATTCATAAAGTCTATATATAATTTTTGTATTGTATTTCAATAGACTTGAAAGTACGTATATACATACTAAGCCTATATAGGGTATGGATTGTGAAAAGCTCACAAGCTCAATCACCCTTAAGCGATGAATCCTTGGACTAGGTATTCCTAGGTCTAAATTAGAAGGCGGCATTTCTCGGTTCGACTTAGTTCCCAAAGGTTAAGATAACATATGCCTATAGAGTACACCTCCATGGAGCCTTTCTGTACCATTGCATGATGCCAACAACCTTCTTACATGCATGACTCATTTTATTTATGGGTAAATAATGTTAAGTCAAGTTTATCTAGTGTTCATTGCAATTTAATATAGATACTCGCAATTTCTATATTTTAAATGCAAGGAAAAGTAATAATCATTTAGTCGAGTACAATTAAGGTAATTTAACAATCAATCATAGCAATTAAGCACAAACTGTACCTCGATGACCCCTGCACACAAATCTAGTTCATATAATCAATATATTCATATATGAATGCACTAACTACAAACACAAACAAGGAAAAATAGTCATTGAATTTTACTCGCCTTGCCATGTAGTCCTTAGTTGTAATAGTCAGGTGGTAAGTCATTCTCAAATGACGTGTCACTTGATAGGACAATACTAATTCTATGTTGATGTTAAGGGGGAGAATGTTAAGTTCTCTAATTTAGTTTTGATGTTAACAAAAGAGGAATGAGTGTAATGAATGTTTAAGATAGCAAGTAATTTTCTAAAGTTGAACAAGGAGACAGAAGCTTGTTCAGAACCTTCAAAAGTGTTATAAAGACTATTTTTGTTCTGACAGAAGGTGTTTCAGAAGTTGTGTAGTGTATCCGTAGTTATCGTGGTAACCTTTCGGAAGCACTTTCAGAACCTTCATAACAGGAGAACAGTTGACAGGTTTGTTTTAGAAGCACTTTTAGAACCTTCAGGACAGTTAACAGGTTTGCCTCAGAAGCACTTTCAGAACCTTTCATGTCTGTTACGAATTTTTCCAGATTACGTTCTAAATTTTATATCTATAGTTTTAATAAATTTCAAGGCCTAGCTCCACGTGTCAAGTATTTTTGGGTATATAACTTGATGTGTTTTACTAAAGTTGGATTTTATATCACGGGTTTTTTTAATTTACATAAAGTTTCACAAGATTTTATTCAAAGATTTCATTTTATGATAAAGTGAGATCATATAGGATTTACAAGTTTTATCCAGATTTAAAATTGGATATTTGTACTATATTTTGGGAGATCCAGCAGTTACAAAGATAAGGATAAGAGATATGGTTCCACAATGTGAGGGATATCTTCAACAAACTTGATCCAAGAGATATATCCAAAGAAGATCTCGGTCAAACTAATTATCCAAGCTTATCCTCAACAAGAATATCACGAATGCAGATCTTCCTCAACAGATCCAACTTATTTTTGAATTGAAAATTCAAAAATAAATTCAAGATTATCACGTGGAAAGTAGCCGTTATGTTTTCTCCATATATAAAGTGTTTAATTCAAATGAAAAGTGGAGTGAAGAACGTTAAAGAAAAAAAAAACAGAAAAAGGAACGTTGTTGAAAGAAAAATTACACACGAGAAGAAAAGACTCATACATCTTCAAGCAAATATCTTTACATATATATGTGATCTAGAGGAAATTTGTTATTCCTCATTGTTGTTGTTGTTGAGATTCCTTTCGTGGAAAGGGAATTGTTTGTTGTTTCATCACTGTAGTTGAGTGATTAGCTTAGTGAAGAAGCTAGAAAGACTCAACAGTGAGACTTTGCCTTAAAGAGGCTTGTGTTGTATATCTTCGATTTGTTGATATAGTGAAACACAACCGGTATAGACAACCGGGACCCCGGCGTGGAGCTGGAAGAGAGGACTGACGCTCGAAGCGGAACCTCTATAAATATCTGAGCATTCTACTCTTCTCTACTTTTATTTACTGCACATTATTGTTCTTCATTATTGTTATTCACGTGATTTTATTAGTTAAGAGTTTTGGTTGATTTGCGAAAAAGTGGAATTTTAAGTAATTAATC
The DNA here is from genome assembly GCA_037954665.1 of Laguncularia racemosa. Classification (NCBI taxonomy): domain Eukaryota; kingdom Viridiplantae; phylum Streptophyta; class Magnoliopsida; order Myrtales; family Combretaceae; genus Laguncularia; species Laguncularia racemosa. The sequence goes on from JBBMOL010000004.1 coordinate 6,820,780, forward strand.
AATTCACCCCCCTCTTGATTAATCTAATTGGGACCAACAATTGGTATCAGAGCAGGACTCATCTATTTTGAGTGATCCAAAATGGTTGAAAATAATATTGCAATTAATTGAGCTCCCTACTTCGATGGCTCAAACTTCTCATATTGGAAGATGCATATGGAAACTTACATCAAAACTAATGATTATGATTCATGGCAGGTCATTTCACATGGAGACAGTTTGATCACCTTGAACGGAGATTCAACCTTGTCAGATTCGGAGAAGAAAATTATCGAGAAGAACAACAAAGCAAAAAATTTATTACTGACTACTATTGCTCCATCAGAGTTCTATTTAATATCATCGTGTGCTAGTGCAAAGGAGATTTGGGATATCCTATCCGATACATATGAAGGGACGGATACCATCAAGGAAACTAAGATAAATGCTTTAATTCAACAGTATGAATTATTTAAGTTTAAGTCTAATGAAGATGTCAAAGATGCTTTTAACAGGTTTACAGCTATCACAAATGAGCTTGCATCACTTGGAAAGAAACTTCCAGATCCAGATCTTGTGAGGAAAATGTTGAGGATATTGCCACCATCTTGGGATGCAAAGAAAACTGCTATAGAGGAAGCTCAAGACCTAAACAAGCTAACTCTCAGTCAATTGAGAGAAAAGCTCATGGCATATGAGTCACACATAAAGACCACGCAAAGAGGAGAAGACAGTACCAAAGGAATTGCATTTAAAGTCAAGGAAATAAAGCAAAATGAAACTGAAACAGATGATAGCGACGATGAGAAAGAAGAAGACATCAGTCTTCTAGCACGTAGACTCAATAGGCTGCTCAAGAAGCAAAGAGGTAAGAAGTTTAATGTTTTCAAGAAAAGTACTGAATATAAGCATAATGATGCAGGAAAAGCGTACAAGGAGAAAGAAAAGAAGAAAGAGAAAAGGGAGATTCAATGTTATGAATGCAAAAAGCCAGGACACATCAAATACGAATGTCTAACACTGATCAAGAAAATGGAAAATTATAAAAAGAAAAGTCGAGCAATGCTAGCAACATGGAGTGATTTAGAGGATACAGAGATAAATTCAGAGGATTCAGAAGAAGAAGAGGATGAGGCAAATTTGTGCTTAATGGCTAGTTCTGAGGTACATTCTGAATCTGATGAAGATGTAACTGAAACTAACATGCTAGTAGAAATGAGTAAGCTACTAAAGGCACTAAAAAGGGCTGATACAAAATTAGCTAAGTATGAAAATGAAATAAACGCTCTTAAGAATGAAAATGAGGTAGTAAAGCAAACAAATTCGTTACTTGCGGATGAAAATGATATCTTGAAACAAGAAAATGAATCCATGCATGTGAGTATAGAGAAACTAAGAATAGAAAATCAATTACTTGAAGCAGAAACAAGTAACATGAAGGTAAAGATTGATGAACTGTCAAGTTCGTTGAAAACTACCTTTAAGAAATTTGATGAAAGTGATAAGAAATTGACTATGTTAATTTCTACACAAAGAGTTTCGAATGAAAAACATGGGTTAGGATATGAGCATGGTTCGAGTTCAAAACCGAATCAAAATACAATTTTTGTTAAATTTAAGCAAGTCTTAACTGATAAATTCAAAAGTAAAGAGTATATTTCGAATACAAATATTGTTAAAAGAGGAAATACCAGAGGCTTTTACAGAAGTTATTTTGACAAGAGGTATCCATACAATGGGTACTACAGAAGCAATACCAGAAGGTATAACAGAAGTTATACAAACCAGAATTTCCAAAAACAGGTAAATGGCAGGTATAGGAATGTTAATTCTTATGCATGCTTCTTCTGTAATAAATTTGGTCATATTGAGAAATTTTGTTATTATAAAAGAAATAAGCTCAGTAGTCAACAAGTAAATCGAAGAAATCAAATGAGCTTATCTTTTAAAGGGCCCAAACTTGCTTGGGTTCCTAAAAGGACTTAATTCTTTTTATTTGTACAGGGACATGAAGCTAAAATAAGAGGAACATGGTATTTAGATAGTGGATGTTCTAGACATATGACTGGAGATGCTTCATTGTTCAATAGCATAACTTGGGAAGAAAAAGGGTATGTAAAGTTTGGAGATGATAGTAGAGGTAAAATAATTGCCACTGGAACGATTGGTATGCCTACGTTTCTTATTGAAAATGTATATCTTGTGCAAGGTTTAAAACGTAATTTACTTAGTATTAGTCAGTTATGTGATAAAGGTTACATAATGATTTTTGATCAAGACAAGTGCTATGCTTTTAATGAAAATGATGAAAGATTATTTGAAGGAATTAGGAAAAGAAATATCTATCTTATAAAACCAGATGAAATCAATAATGATTGTTGTTTAATTTCTTCTATCCACAGCTGAAGCTGAATATGTTTCTATTGGAAATTGCTGTGCACAAGTTTTATGGATAAAATAACAATTGAATGATTATGGAATAAATTTTAAAACTGTGCCAATTAAATGTGACAACACGAGTGCAATAAATTTGACAAAGAATCCAGTACATCATTCTAGGTCAAAACATATAGAAATTAGACATCATTTAACAATATTCCCCCCCACCCCCCCCCCCCCCCCCCCCCAAAAAAAAAATATTGAAAAATCTTTATTAATTTAAAATATTTATTCCTTTTCATTTGTTTTCTTCCTTCTCTAATTCTCTTCCTTCGAAATCCGTTCTTTCTCTCTCTCTCTATTTTCCTTCTCTCTTATTGCAACTCCAATGGCGCCTAAAACATCAGAACGCCTCAAACAAAAATCATTCAAAACAAAATCATCAAACAAGCCTTTAGTGATTCATGATGAATCTTCAAACTCTTCGGAAAAATATCAAGAACCTTCCATAGGAGAGAATCCTAGTTCCCCTGATTCCGAATCTATCATAGGTTCCAAGAAGATTACTAAAAGAAAACGAGCTGCATCGTCTTCACAAGGAAAAGGAAAAGCTATTCAAGAAATCTCTCCGCTCAAGAAAGCATCCAGGAAGCAAACGAAACAAGAGAATGTACTAACTCTGAAACCCTCAAATTCAAAATTTCTTCGAAAGAAGAAAAATGAGGTGTGTTCTTGTAGCTTTGTGGATTTTAATTTCTTTACTAGTAATGGATTCTACTGGAATGAACTGTTAGAACCCATAGGATGCATGGAACTTTGCTCTACTAAAGTTCTAGTTTATGGGGAATGTGTCAAAGAATTTTATGGAAATTTAAGTCTTGCGGAAGGGAATGTCTTATTTTCCAGAGTATGTGATCAAGACATTTTAATTTCTAAGGAAGATGTGGTTAAATGTCTACATCTACATGATGTAAATGATGATGTAGAAATCACGAACATGCCTAGGAATGATCTGTTTGTTGCTATAAATGGAGGGTTGCAAATGGATTATGGAAAAGAAGCAATGGTCATTGATTTCGAGTTGTTTCCTTGAATCATTCATAAGATAATTGTTGAGTGTCTATGTCCAAGAAAGGGCAGTTCTACTTCAATGTCCATTGAACATGCTCAAATTATCTATGCAATGATTAACAAAAGGAATGTGGAGATGGCTTCTACAGTCATTGATCAAATTTGGAGGAATAAAGAAAGTTTAGTGTTTGGGAATATACTGATGTGATTGCTTGTGTTTAAAGGGATAGTTTTGCCTACCAGTTCATCTGAACCTATTAAATTAAAGAGGATAGGTAAAGAATTTTTTCATCATATGTCCATCTTTGTTAAGGATTGTTTGTGGTATGTGAATGATGGTGCACATTTTGTCCATCAAAAGCATATGAAAAGAATAGTTCCTTTTGGAATATTTGTTCAAGAAGGAGGTTCAGAACCTAGTTCAGAACCAAGAACAAAGGTTGAAACAGATCATGGGAAGAAATCATATGGTGAAGAGGCTGGGAAGAGTGGAACAAAAGAAGTTATATCCAATGTTGATCTGGAACAAATAAAGAATGTTGTTCGAGAAAGTTTGAAACATGAACTATCAGATTTGGTTAAAACAACTTTGACAGATGAAGTTCTACAACGATCTGATCTAAGGACACTTGAATCAATGGAGTTACAAGTTAAACAAACTTTTGATATTCTCTCTGATATCAAGAAGAATTTTGAGAAGATGATTACCGATCTCCATCACTATAGGATTCTTTATGATGAATTTAGTGTGAGAGTCAAACAAGATCTATCTAATAATGTGATTGCGTTTGATAAATTTGTCTCTCAAGTGAGGAAGATTGGAGATTCAGTTACTAACTCCCTCAAGATTTTGGACTCCAAGACGGATAAAACATCTCAATCTGTCACAAGTCTTCATGGTGAAATCAAGCTCTTCTTATCCAACAAATTTCCAGATTATGTTCGCTCTGGCGCTCACATCATCGACTTGGATACTTCACCAGAGAAACCTTCGTCAACCAAACATTCCACCACTCCCTCTACCTCTCGAGTCACAAGATCTAGAAAATCTTAGTTCTTTTAAATTTTGTTTTCGAATCAACTTGTAAAAGACTTTTGTTATCTTTTATGCATCAATTAAGGGGGAGATACCCTTTTGCTGTTAACAAAAAGGGGGAGAATGGTAAATGTTGATGTTAGGAGAAGAATGATTCTATTATATCTATTTTATATATCTATCAATACTGCTTGCTGCTTTGTTTGCTGCTTATAATGATTCTATATTGCTTATGAGTGCTTATGATCAATGTGTTATAGGAATATATGCTTAAACATGAAAGTTGTGTATATTTTGATTATCTAATGGTGTTTTGTTATCATCAAAAAGGGGGAGAATGTTGATGTTAAGGGGGAGAATGTTAAGTTCTCTAATTTAGTTTGATGTTAACAAAAGAGGAATGAGTGTAATGAATGTTTAAGATAGCACGTAATTTTCTAAAGTTGAACAAGGAGACAAAAGCTTGTTCAGAACCTTCAAAAGTGTTATAAAGACTATTTTTGTTCTGACAGAAGGTGTTTCAGAAGTTGTGTAGTGTATCCGTAGTTATTGTGGTAACATTTCAAAAGCACTTTCAGAACCTTCATAACAGGAGAACAGTTGACAGGTTTGTTTCAGAAGCACTTTCAGAACCTTCAGGACAGTTAACAGGTTTGTTTCAGAAGCACTTTCAGAACCTTTCATGTCTGTTACGAATTTTTCCAGATTACGTTCTAAATTTTATATCGATAGTTTTAATAAATTTCAAGGCCTAGCTCCACGTGTCAAGTATTTTTGGGTAATATACTTGATGTGTTTTACTAAAGTTGGATTTTATATCACGGGTTTTTTTAATTTACATAAAGTTTCACAAGATTTTATTCAAAGATTTCATTTTATGATAAAGTGAGATCATATAGGATTTACAAGTTTTATCCAGATTTAAAATTGGATATTTGTACTATATTTTGGGAGATCCAGCAGTTACAAAGATAAGGATAAGAGATATGGTTGTTATATCAAGATATGGTTCCACAATGTGAGGGATATCTTCAACAAAATTGATCCAAGAGATATATCCAAAGAAGATCTCGGTTAAACTAATTATCCAAGCTTATCCTCAACAAGAATATCACGAATGCAGATCTTCCTCAACAGATCCAACTTATTTTTGAATTGAAAATTCAAAAATAAATTCAAGATTATCACGTGGAAAGTAGCCGTTATGTTTTCTCCATATATAAAGTGTTTAATTCAAATGAAAAGTGGAGTGAAGAACGTTAAAGAAAAAAAAAAACAGAAAAAGGAACGTTGTTGAAAGAAAAATTACACACGAGAAGAAAAGACTCATACATCTTCAAGCAAATATCTTTACATATATATGTGATTTAGAGGAAATTTGTTATTCCTCATTGTTGTTGTTGTTGAGATTCCTTTCGTGGAAAGGGAATTGTTTGTTGTTTCATCACTGTAGTTGAGTGATTAGCTTAGTGAAGAAGCTAGAAAGACTCAACAGTGAGACTTTGCCTTAAAGAGGCTTGTGTTGTATATCTTCGATTTGTTGATATAGTGAAACACAACCGGTATAGACAACCGGGACCTCGGCGTGGAGCTGGAAGAGAGGACTGACGCTCGAGGCGGAACCTCTATAAATATCTGAGCATTCTACTCTTCTCTACTTTTATTTACTGCACATTATTGTTCTTCATTATTGTTATTCACGTGATTTTATTAGTTAAGAGTTTTGGTTGATTTGCGAAAAAGTGGAATTTTAAGTAATTAATCAATTCACCCCCCTCTTGATTAATCTAATTGGGACCAACATTCTATAAATTGGATTTAAATATTAACCTACACTAGTTTTGCTAAATTTATCGGTTTTCCCAGTTTTGAAAGGTTTAGTGTTTTATTTATAACTTTTTCATTTTAAGTTCGTTTTTTGTGTACTTATAGTTGTTTTAAAGGCTTTTGAGTTTTCTTTCCATTTCTAAAGTTTTTTTGGTCATTTAAACTTCAAAAGGTTACATTAAAGGCAGAACAGATTTGGTGCACACGGTCTAAGTTTTGTTTAGAGTCATTTTTCGCCTAATTTGATCTAATAACCCAAAAGACTTAATTCTAATCACTTGAAACATGTTTAAGGCCTCAAATTGGTGGGTGAGGGTTCTGTTAGTTTTTGAAAATTTGGAAATTTGTCCAAGAATTTTGATTGTTCTTTTCTAGGTCCTCGGTTTGCATTTTCTCCTCCTTTTTCATTTTATTTTCGTATTTTCCTTAAAGGCTTTGATTTCTAGAATTTTCCTAAGGTTATTTCCTTGTAGTCAAGTTTTAGAATTTCTAGAAATCATACATAAAAATTAGTTTGATCATTGGTTTTGGGCTTAGAATCATTCTTGCAATTTTTCTACTTTTTCCTACTACTATGGTGCTTTGATCATTATCTATGGTTTTCTATGATTTGGAATGCCTTAAATATATATATATATATATATATATATATATATATATATATATAAACTTATTTAGCTTCCTAAAGTTGGCATCCAGAAGGTGAATAATTTCCACAAATTTGATTTACATGTTTCTCAAATATCAAATATATTCCACTTAATACATGATGATTTTTCACCTTGTTCATGATCCTAATCTAGTGTTTACATCTAAACTTATATCTTAGGCTAGATAAAACTAAAATTTACATATTGAACTTACAAAATAAGAAATATGTCTCCTATTCTAATATGAGGTAGACGAAAATGGAGGAAAAAAAAATGAAAAGATTACAAAGTGGAGTGAAGATCCTACACTTGATTGCTAGTTGAGGAAGCTCCAATTGTCACCTTCTTGCTTCCTCTTAGAGTGGCTTTTGATTTTGATCTTCCTATGGATTCTTACTCCTTAAATGAACTCTTAAATGGTGTAGAAAATATTAGAAATTGAGCTCGAATGGTTTTTGCTTGGGGAGTGATTTTCCTTGTTGAAACAAGGTTGTTATGCATAGGAAAAAGGTTGTGGTTTGTGTGTGTGTGTGTTGATCCGAATTTTGGAGAGTATTTTTTAGAGTTCTTTGAGAAAAATTTTGGTGAGTTTTCTGAGTGGAATTTTTTAGAAGGAAGGGACTCTCCATGTGCAAAAAAAGGGTGAGAAAGGGACTCTCTATGTGCAAAAAAAGGGTGAGAAAGTTAGAAGCCTAAGTAGGTTGGTTGATAAGTTTATCCATCGGTTAAAGGCTTTAGTGCTTGGGTAATGGTATTACACATTGGGTAGTAAGTCTAATCACATTGGACAGGATCTACAATTGAGGTGATGAGTATCAGATTTGAGGTAATAATTCTCAATTGTCCTTAATTAGTTAGCTTAATGATTTGGTTTTCTAGTTGCTTTCTTACTTACTCTATACATCTATGCTTGGCTAGTTGGGTTAACTAATTTCCTTTATTTTCTTTCAATTTAATGGGCTTTAAATAAGGCTTAGTTAGGGAAATTTTTAGATTTAATTTGGGCTTCTAATTTGGTTATTTGATGAGTGAAATGTAGTCATAGTTTTTCTTCATTCCATTGCCACTAGTGAAGAGTATTGGGGTTCATTTTTCTAATTTTTGTTTTACTCAATTTGATCATTTAGTAGAGTTAAATTTAATTATATTTTTAGGTATTCTTATACTAATCATAGGGTAACTTATTGTCATTTAAATTTTGGTTTCGTTCGAATTGAATCATAGTTTTTTTCGAGCTCAAAGTTGGTTTTCCCAATTCCAAAGGTAAACCTAACATCGACGATTGGTTTTAAGATTTTAGAAATCGAATTTAGGCTTTTTGTGCATCCTATTTTGAGTTTGGTTTTCCTAACGTGATGTTCTATCATTAGGGTTTGCTTAGGTTTCAAATTCCCTTAGATTTTGCATGTGCTAGTTGGTTCGCATGTTACAAGGTGAATCTTAATACACAATTGGGTTCTTATATTCATTTTTTGACGTATCTTATGATGTTTTCATTCATAATAATTTTTGAATTTTAAATTTTTTGAGTTTCTAGGGGCTACTTGCTTTTGCACTCACTATTTAGAACTCATACACACTATCTTACACTTCACTCATCTCGCCTCTTGGTAGTCAGCATTCGGACATCACATGCGATACGTCTAATTGTTGTTTTGTAATTTTTTTTTCTTTTTAATTAATTCTTTAGTTATACTGGAGAGAAGAAAGAATAATTTGTGATTAGATTTATAAATTCTCCTTGTCATCGGTTGACTTGATTTTAAGTAGAGGTTGTTGTTGTTGGCTTGGTTTTGTTATGTATGTGCATAATGTGTGTTAGCTGGCTTGATTCCAAGTAGAGGTTGTTGTCGTTGGCTTGATCTATTATGTGTGTAGGTTGGCTTGATTCCAAGTAGAGGTTATTGTTGTTAGCTTGCTTCTATTGTGCGTGTGCATAATGTGTGTTGGTTGGTCTGATTCTAAGTGGAGGTTGTTGTTGTTGGCTTGGTATACTTCTATTGTGTGTGTGCATAATGTGTGTTGGTTGGCTTGATTCCAAGTAAAGGTTGTTATTGTTGGAGGAACCATGCTTTACATACTTAAATCTTAATTTACTTTGAAGATTATATATAGGCTTACAATAAACCGATTCCATTTATATCAATTGCTAAATACTTTTATTGTGCTCAAACTTTTTTTTTTTTGTGTGTAATTGCCTAAGGGAAATGGATTTGGATGAATTTGAGATTAGCATGCATGCTGATGTCACTGACGTAAAGAAAATTGAAATTCTAAAAATAGGATTTGAAAAGGAAGCATCATCAAGAAAAATAGCAACTACATTAGGTTCTTAAGTTGCAAGCAATGTAGATTAAAGTAACAATCATAACAAGCACAAGTTCAGTTCTACTATGAGGAATGATATGGTGAAGAAAATGATAAATGGAGTGGATTGTGTTGTATGCAATCATTATGATAGAAAATTGAAAGCAAGTTGTGCAAATGGAACAAAGCACTTGCATAGCCATTTAGCAAGGTGCTTATAGAGAAAAGATCAAAGGAATATAAGGTAATGTCTTTTATCTGTTCAAAAAAAAAAAAAAAAAAGAAAAAAGTTGGAGTGGAGGTAGCTTAACTATAAAAAATTGGTAATTTAATCAAGAAACTTCTAGTTAGAAACTTGCAAGAGTAATTGCTGTCCATGAGTATTCTATGTCAATTGTTGAGCATGAGTATTTCAAGGAGTATATTAGTAGCATTTAACCCCTTGTGAATCATGTAAGTCAAACCACTATGAAAAAAGAGATAACGAAGCATCTATTAAGGGGGGAAGGAAAAGTTGAGAGTGCTGTTGAAAGAAGTTCATTCTCAAGTTGCGATCACAATAGATATATGGACATCAAATCAAAAAAGGAATACATGATCGTCACGGCACACTTCATTGACAATAATTGGAGACTTTAAAGTTAGCTCTTAAAGTAAGCTTTTTTGTTATATATATATATATATAACTAATTTTTTAACTATATTTATATTTTTTTTGTAGTTTTGTATATGTTTCAACTCTGCACATAAATGAGGTTTTAAGTGATTACCTATTTAATTCACCAATGAATTGGAGTCCAAATAGAAAATTATCTACAATCACTATAGATAATTATGAAGGAAGGTATAACTTTGATTGAAAAATCAATAGAGAGGATTCGTGATAGTATCGCATTTTGGTTAGCAACACCTTTATGAGTGGAGATATTTGCAAAGGCATGTAAGCAACTAGATGTTTCATACCATAGGAAGCTTTGTTTAGACTGTAAGACCAAGTAGAATTCCACATATGATATTGTTAAGTTCTCTAATTTAGTTTTGATGTTAACAAAAGAGGAATAATGTGTAACTTATGTTTGAGCTTGTCAGAAGTTGTTTTAGAAGATAGTAAGTGAATTTTTCTAAATTGAACAAAGAGACAGAAGTTTGTTCAGAACCTTCAAAAGTGTTATACAAATTATTTTTGTTCTGACAGAAGGTATTTCAGAAGTTGTGTAGTATATCCGTAGTTCTCGTGTTAACCTTTCAAAAGCACTTTCAGAACCCTTACAACAGGAGAACAGTTGACAGGTTTGTTTTAGAAGCTCTTTCAGAACCTTCCATGCCTATCACGAATTTTTTCCAGATTTCGTTCTAATTTTTGTATCGATGGTTTTTAATAAATTTCAAGGCCTAGCTCCACGTGTCAAGTATATTTAGGTAATATACTTAATGTGTTTTACTAAAGTTGGATTTTATATCATGGGGTTTTTAATTTACATAAAGTTTTTACAAGATTTTATTCAAAGATTTTGTTTTATGATAAAGTGAGATCATATAAGATTTACTAGTTTTATCAAGATTTAAATCTAGATATTTGTGCTATATTTTGGGAGATCCAGCAGTTATAAAGATAAGGATAAGAAATATGGTTGTTACATGAAGATATGGTTCCACAACATATGGGATATCAAGATAAGGTTCCATAATGTGAGGGATATCTTCAACAAACTTGATCCAAGGAATATCTCCAAAGAAGATCTCGGTCAAACTGATTTATCCAAGCTTATCCTCATCAAAAATATCACGGAATGCAGATTTTCTCCAACAAATTCAACTTATTTTTGAAATACAAAATTTCAAAAATAAATTCAAGCTTGTCACGTGGAACTCCATGAACGTTACATTCTCCAACAAAGTAACCATTACGTCCTCTACATAAAAGGAATGTTCAGTTGAAATAAAAAATAGAATAGAGAGAACTTTCTTCTTAGAATCAAGCACACGGAAAAGAAAAAGCTCATACATCTTCAGGCTCAAATTTTTTTTTTTTTTACATATGTGTGATCCGATTTATAAGAGGAAATTTGATATTCCTCATTGTTATTGTGATTCCTTTCTTATATAAGGAATTGAGAGTTGTTTCATCATTGTAGTTTGAGTGATTAGCTTAGTGAAGAAGCTAGAGAGACTCAACAGTGAGACTTCACCTTGAAGAGACTTATTTTATATACTTTCAATTTGATTGATATAGTGAAACACATCCGGTAAAGACAATCGGGACCCCGGTGTGGAGCTGAAAAAGAGGACTGACGCTCGAGGCGGAACCTCTATAAATCTCTGAGCATTCTATTCTTCTCTACTCATTTTATTTATTGCACATTATTGTTTTTCATTTTTGTTGCTCACGTCATTTTGTTAGTCAAGAGATTTTGGATGATTTGCAAAAATTGAAATTTTAAGTAATTAATCAATTCACCCCCCCTCTTGATTAATCTAATTGGGACCAACAATTGGTATCAGAGCGGGACTCATCTATTTTGAGTGGTGGAAAATAATGTTGCAATTAATCGAGCTCCTTACTTCGATGGTTCAAACTTCTCATATTGGAAGATGTGCATGGAAACTTATATTAAAGCTAATGACTAAGATTCATGGCAGGTTATTTCACTTGGGGACAATGTGATAACCTTGAATGGAAATTTGACCTTGTCAAATTCCGAGAAGAAGATTATTGAGAATAACAAGAAAGCAAAAATTCTATTGCTGACTACTATTGCTCCATTAGAGTTCTATTTGATATCATCGTATGTAAGTGCAAAGGAGATTTGGGATATCCTATCTGATACATATGAAGGGACTGATACCATCAAGGAAACCAAGATAAATGCTTTAATTCAATAGTATGAATTATTTAAGTTTAAATCTAATGAAGATGTCAAAGATGCTTTTAACAGGTTTACAGCTATTATAAATGAGCTTGCATCACTTAGAAAGAAACTTCCAGATCCTAATCTTGTGAGGAAAATGCTGAGGATATTGCCACCATCTTGGGATGCAAAGAAAACAACTATAGAAGAAGCTCAAGACTTAAACAAGCTAACTCTCGATCAGTTGAGAGAAAAGCTCATGGCATATGAGTCTCACATAAAAACCATGCAAAGAGGAGAAGACAGCACCAAAGGAATTGTGTTTAAAGTCAAGGAAATAAAGCAAAATGAAACTGAAACAGATGGTAGCGACGATGAGAAAGAAGAGGACATCAGTCTTCTAGCACGTAGACTCAACAGGCTGCTCAAGAAGCAAAGAGGTAAGAAATTTAGTGTTTTCAAGAAAAGTACTGAATATAAGCATAATGATGCAGGAAAAGCTTACAAGAAGAAAGAAAAGAAGAAAGAGAAAAGGGAGATTCAATGTTATGAATGCAAAAAGCCAGGACACATCAAATATGAATGTCCAACACTGATTAAGCAAATGGAAAATTATAAAAAGAAAAGTCGTGCAATGTTAGCAACTTGGAGTGATTTAGAGGATACAGAAACAAATTCAGAAGATTCAGAAGAAGAAGAGGATGAGGCAAATCTTTGTCTAATGGCTAGTTCTGAGGTACACTCTGAATCTGATGAAGATGTAACTGATACTGACATGCTAGCAGAAATGAATAAGCTATTAAAGGCACTAAAAAGGGCTGATACAAAATTAACTAAGTATGAAAACGAAATAAAAGCTCTTAAGAATGAAAAGGAAGCATTAAAACAAACAAATACTTTACTTGCTGATGAAAATGATATCCTGAAACAAGAAAATGAATCCATGCATGTGAGTATTGTAAAATTAAGAATAGAAAATCATCTACTTGAAGTAGAAACAAGTAACATGAAGGTAAAGATTGATGATCTATCCAATTCGTTGAAAACTACCTTTAAGAAATTTGATGAAAGTGACAAGAAATTGATCATGTTAATTTCTTCACAAAGAGTTTCAAATGAAAAACGTATATTAGGATATGAGCATGGTTCGAGTTCAAAATCGAATCAAAATGCAGTTTTTGTTAACGCTAAACAAGTCTTAAGTGATGAATCCAATAGCAAAAAGTACATTTCAAATACAAATAATGTTAAAAGAAGAAATACCGGAAACTTTTACAGAAGTTATTCTGACAAGAGGTATCCACACAATGGATACTATAGAAGCAATACTAGAAGGTATAACAAAAGTTATACAAACTAGAATTTCAAGAAACAGGTAAATGATAGGTATAGGAATGTTAATTCTTATGCATGTTTCTTCTGTAATAAATTTAGTCATATTGAGAAATTTTGCTATTATAAGAGAAATAAGCTCAGTAGTCAACAAGTAAATCAAAGAAATCAAATGAGCTTATCTTTTAAAGGGCCTAAATTCGCTTGGGTTCCTAAAAGGACTTAATTCTTTTTATTTGTACAGGAACATGAAGCTAAAATAAGAGGTACATGGTATTTGGATAGTGGATGTTCTAAACATATGACTGGAGATGCTTCATTGTTCAATTGCATAACTTGGGAAGAAAAAGGATATGTGAAGTTTGGAGATGATAGTAGAGGTAAAATAATTACCACTAGAACGATTGGTATGCCTACTTTTCTCATTGAAAATGTATATCTTGTGCAAGGCTTGAAACATAATCTACTTAGTATTTGTCAGTTATGTGATAAAGGATATAGAATGATTTTTGATCAAGATAAGTGCTATGCTTTTAATGAAAATGATGAAAGATTATTTGAAGGAATTAGGAAAAGAAATATCTATCTGATAAAACCAGCTGAAATCGATAATGCTTGTTGTTTATTTTCTTTGAATGATCATGTTTTTGCTTGGCATAAAAGACTAGGACACGTTAATTTTAATCATTTAGAAAAATTATCTAAAAAGGATATTATTAAAGAATTACCTAAGATAAATATTAAATAAGATGTGAAATGTGATACTTGCTTAAAGAATAAAATGGTTTTTGTCTCTCATAAAAGTAAAAATGTAATCTCAACTAAGAGACCACTTGAATTATTGCATCTTGATCTTTTTGGACCTACTAGAGTCTTAAGCATAGGTGGAAGCAAATATGGACTTGTCATTGTTGATGATTTTTCAAGATACACTTGGGTTATATTATTGCGACACAAAAGAGATACCTTTGATTCTTTTCAAAAATTTGCAAAACAAATACAAAATGAAAAGGGAGTTTCCATAATTAGTCTTCGAACTAAGCATGGAACAGAATTTCAAAATGCAAGTTTTTTAAATTTTTGTGAAGAACATGGTATATCTCACAATTTCTCAGCTCTATACACTACTCAACAAAATGGAGTAGTGGAACACATGAATAGAACTTTACAAGAGATGACTAGATCTATGTTAAATGAAAGTGGCATTGCTAAGTATTTTTTGGCAGAAGTAGTTTCTACAGCTTGTTATATCATCAATAGAGTTTTCATTCGACCAATGACATCAAAGACTGCTTATGAGATGTTTCGAGGTAAGAAACCTAACGTTTCATATTTTCATATCTTTGGGTCTAAATGTTTTGTGAAAAAGAATCCTCTCAACCTTGGTAAGTTTGATGAAAGATCTGAAGAAGCTATTTTCTTAAGATATTCTCTAAATAGTCGTGCTTATCGTGTTTTCAATAAATCGTCAAAAACTATTGAAGAATCAATAAATGTTGAATTTATTGAGGATTTAAAGGATGTTGATTCTGATGAAGAAAAGGACTCCAATCCTAAAGCAGAAGCTAGTTCAGAACCTAAGTTAAAAGCACCTGCTGTTAACACTCGAGGATCTGGTCGTCTAGAACCTATTTCAGAGGCAAACACAAAAGGTACTTCAAAAGTTGTAAGATCTGAACAAGAAGCTTCTAAAGCTTGGAGGTATAAGTTTTCACATCCTTTTGATCAAATAATAGGTAATGTTCAATCTGGTGTTAAAACAAGAGCTAATTTACAAAATCTTGAAAATCATTTTGTGTTGTTATCTGAAATTGAACCTAGTAATATGGAAGAAGCTTTAAATGATGATAATTGGATTATCTCTATGCAAGAAGAATTAAATCAATTTCAAAGAAATAATGTATGGAACTTAGTTCCTAGACCTAGAGGAAAGTCTATAATTGGAACTAAATGGGTGTTTAAAAATAAATTAGATGAAGACGGTAAAATTATAAGAAATAAAGCAAGATTAGTTGCTAAAGGTTATTCACAAGAAGAAGGAGTAGATTTTGATGAAACATATGCACCTATTGCTAGACTAGAAGCAATATGGTTGATGCTTGCATATGCATCTTATAAGGATTTTAAAGTTTTTCAAATGGATGTAAAAAGTGCATTTTTAAATGGTTTTATAAAGGAAGAAGTTTATGTAGAACAACCACCTGGTTTTGAAGATCCTTTCAAATCAGATTATGTTTTTAAATTAAATAAAGTGCTATATGGTTTGAAACAAGCTCCAAGAGCTTGGTATGAAAGATTGAGTATGTTTTTTATCTCTAAAGGTTTTCATAGAGGAAAGGCAGACACTACTTTATTCTTGAAAACTTTTGATAATGATATCTTGGTTGTGCAAATATATGTGGATGATATTATCTTTGGATCTACTAAAAAATTGTTGTGTCAAGAATTTGCTGAGACCATGCAGACATAATTTGAAATGTCAATGATGGGAGAATTGACATTCTTTTGGGGGCTTCAAATAAAACAAACAAAAGAAGGAATCTTTGTCCATCAAGAAAAATACACAAAATAAATATTGAAGAAGTTTGGATATGATGGCTGCAAAAAGGTTACAACACCTATGAGTACTTCAACAAGGTTAGACTCTGACTCAAATGGATAGAAAGTAAATGAGAAACTTTATAGGAGCCTCATAGGTTCTTTATTGTACTTGACTGCATCAAGACTTGATATTTTGTTCAGTGTGTGTTTGTGTGCTAGATTTCAAGCTGCACCAATAGAAATTCATTTATCAGCTGTAAAGCGAATTTTCAAATACCTAGTTAATACTTCAAATTTGGGCATCTGGTATCCTAAAAATCAAAATTTTGATTTAATAGGATATTCTGATGCAGATTATGCTGGTTGTAAAATTGATAGAAAAAGCACATTTGGTACTTGTCAATTCCTAGGTGATAAATTAATTTCTTAGTCTTCTTAAAAACAAAATTCTGTTGCCCTATCCACAACTGAAGCTGAATATGTTTCTATTGGTAATTGCTATGCACAAGTTTTGTGGATAAAACAACAATTGAATGATTATGGAATAAACTTTAAAACTGTGCCAATTAAATGTGACAACACGAGTGCAATAAATTTGACAAAAAATCCAGTGCATCATTCTAGGTCAAAGCACATAGAAATTAGACATCATTTTATTAGAGATCATGTGCATAATGGAGATATAAATGTTGAATTTGTGCCAACCGAAAATCAATTTGCAGACATTTTTACTAAACCTCTTGAAAAGGTAAAATTTGAATTTATTAGAAATGAATTGGGAATTTGTAACCCTTTTTGAATTTATTTCCCCCGAAACTTTCAATATTTGAAAATCTTTATTTATATAATATATAAATATATATATTCTTTCTCTTCATCCGTTTCTTTCTTTCTTTATTTTTTTTTCTCTCGCAATTTGCTCTCTCTCTCTCTCTCTCTCTCTCTATTTTCCTTCTCTCTCATTGTGACTCCAATGGCGCCTAAATCTTCAGAACGTCTTAAACAAAAATCCTTCAAAACAAAACCCTCCAACAAGCCTTTAGTGATTCATGATGAATCTTCAGATTCTTCAGAAAAACCTCAAGAACCTTCAATGGAGGAGAATCCAAGTTCCCCTGACTTCGAATCTATCATTGGTTCCAAGAAAATTTCCAAAAGAAAACGGGTTGCATCATCTTCAAAAGGAAAAGAAAAGATTACTCAAGAAACCTCTCTGCCTAAGAAAACAGCCAAGAAGCAAACAAAACAAAGGAATGTACCAAGTTTGAAACCCTCAATTTCGCAATCTCTACGAAGGAAGAAAAACGAGGTGTGTTCTTGTAGTTTTATGGATTTTAATTTCTTTACAAGTAATGGGTTTTACTGGAATGAACTTTTAGAACCCATAGGATGCATGGAACTTTGCTCAATTCAAGTTCTAGTTTATGGCGAGTGTGTGATAGAATTTTATGGAAATTTAAATCTTTCAGAAGGGAATATTTTAGTTTCCAGGGTATGTGATCAAGACATTACAATTTCTAGGGCAGATGTAATTAAATGTTTACACTTGCATGATGTAAATGATGATGTAGAGATTACAAACATGCCTAGGAATGATCTTTTTGCTGCTATTAATGGAGGCTTACAAATGGATTATGGGAAGGAGGTAATGGTTATTGATTTCGAGTTGTTACCTTGAATCATACACAAAATTATTGTTGAATGTATATGTCTAAGGAAGGGCAGTTCTACTTCAATGTCTATGGAACATGCTCAAATCATCTATGCAATGATTAATAGAAAGAATGTGGACATGGCTTCAAGAGTCATTGATCAAATATGGAGAAATAGAGAAAGTTTGGTATTTGGGAATGTTCTCATGCGGTTGTTTGTATTTAAAGGAATTGTTTTGCCTACCAGCTCTTCTAAACCTATTACGTTAAAGAGGATAGGTAAAGAAGTTTTTCATCATATGTCGATGTTTGTTAAAGATTGTTTGTGGTATGCGAATGATGGTGCACACTTTGTCCATCAAAGGCATATGAAAAGAATTGTTCCTGTAAACACCCCATTTTTGCCCTAATGATCAATAATAAGTAATTTCCAATTTTTTCCCAATTTTTCCATATTTTTCTCTAATTTAGCAGAAATATGAAAAATATTCAAAAAATAAAAATAAATAGGAAAATACATCAATTTTGGAAAATAATTTCAGAAATGGCAATAATAAGGGTTAAGTGATTTTTATAAATTTTTGAAATTTCAAAAAATACAAAAAAAAAAATCGCATTGCATAAATGCAATTTGCGAAATAAATAAAATCGCGAAAGTGGGCTAGCTCAGCTGGTCTGAACCATGGTCAGGTGCGCGCGGACGGGTGCGAGGTCAGGGGTTCGAAACACGAGGGAAGCAGAATTCGCGTTTTGCGAATTTTTCTTTAGTTGGGACACGTGGTAACATCTGATTGGCTAGAGCGAACGCACGCGCCAGGTGTGTGATCGTCTTCAACCTCTATCCGAGATCGCTGGTGAGGAGAAAAATCCGAATTTCGGCCGTTTTGATTTGATTTTTTGCACAAATCTAACAGATCTTCAACAGAATTAAGATAAACATCATCCAATTGGAATCAAATCTCAACAAATCGATGGATTTACACGAATCGGAGTTGGTTTGTTTAACCGCAAATCCGATTTGCTTTGATCGGTGGAAATCCGAGCTTATCCAGCTCGGTTTTGAATGCCTATAAATAGAGGATGAAGTGGAGAAGTAGAATCACGAATCAAAAGTGAGAAAAAGAAGAGAATCGAAGCTCACCGGAGTTGTTCAAGACCGCGACCACTGATCAAGTGTTGGGCAGCCACCAGGAGGCATTTCTGAAGCAAACCACCGCCACAGTTGAGTTCCTCACCCCCGAAAACCTAGGAATCGACACCTCAACCGCTGCAAAAGGCCGTCGGAATGCCGTCCCCGAGCACTCCCAGCCGCCGCATCCGATCGACCCGACCTGACCCGCGCACCGACCCGGATCCAGGTAAGTCGGATTTTTTGATTTTTTTTATTTGGTTTATTTTATTTATTCGAATTAATTAATTTACTTATTTGTTATTTAGAAAAATGTTAGAAATTAGATTTTTTTAGGATTTAATGATATAAAAATAAAATATAATTATAATAATATAACAAGAAAAATGTAAAAATTTATAAAGAAAATGATAAAAATATTAGAAAAGAATAATAAAAATTTAGATTTTAGAATAGGATAAATAAATAATGTAGGAGAAAATTTTTCAATAAAAATAATAAAAAATAATAAAAATCATAAAAATTAATAAAAAATCAATAAAAATTTATAATAAGTAAAAATAGAAAAATGAGTTTTATCACTTAGAAAAATTATTTTCTCAAATAAATCCAAAATTGGCTTTTTCCTTAAAATTATCATTTTCAAAAAAATCGAATTATCAAGCTTAGGCTTAGATTTTTTAACAAAATCCTAAAATGATAAAAACATAAATCAAAAGAGATTTCACAATTAAAATTCACAAACACACTAAAATTTTTCAGGAAAAGCGAACTACGACATGTTTGATCCTGAGTAGCAGGTACGTAGGCACCCATTTGGGGCAACCTTAAAAAGAATAAAAAATCATTTTCTTAGAACAATTCTCTCAAAAACACAATAAAAGACAATAAAAATAAAATAAAAGACATTTCCAGATGGAGTAAATTTTAGGAGATTAGGGTGGTAACCTCAGGGTTTTAATAGGTTAGCCTCCGAACTTAGAAACTCTGGTTTTTCCCCTTTCCTCTTTTCACAAAAAACAAAAAGAGGAAATCACGACGACTAGTGGTCTAAATTGGGATTAATCTACTCAATTAGTCCTAATTCAACTTTTCCCAACAACTGTTGGTTGGCGACTCCAAAATAAAACGAAATTCCTAACTCAAGTCGATGATCTACATTAGATGAGCATAGGGTCTAGTATAGATCGAATTAGGAATGGGAAATCAAAAATTAGACTCGATAGTTCCCTTTGGAACTTCTTCGATAACTATTCAAGAAGGAGGTTCAGAACCTAGTTCAGAACCTAGAACAAAGCTTGGAACACATTCTAGAAAGTAACCATATAATGTTGAGGCTGGAAAGAGTGGAACAAAAGAAGCTACATCCAATGTTGATCTGAAACAAATGAAGAATGTTATGCAAGAAACTTTGAAACATGAGCTATCAGATTTAGTTAAGACAGCTTTGACAAATGAAATTTCGGTTCTTTAACGGTCTGATCTTAAGAGATTAGAAGCAATGCAGTTACAAGTTAAACAAACTTCTGATACTCTTTCTGACATTAAGAAAAATTCTAAGAAAATGCTTACTGACCTCCATCACTACAGAATTCTCTATGATGAGTTTAGTGTGAGAGTCAAGCAAGATCTATCTAACAATGTGATTGCTTTTGACAAGTTTGTCTCTCAAGTAAGGAAGATAGGAGATTCAGTCACTAACTCTTTCAAGACTTTGGACTCCAAGACGGATAAAACATCCCAATCTGTCGCAAGTCTTCATGGAGAAATCAAGTTGTTCTTATCCACCAAATTTCCAGATTATGTTCGCTTTGGCGCACATATCATTGACTTGGATACTTCACCAAAAAAACCTTCCTCTACCAAACCTTCCACCACTCCCTCTACCTCTCAAGTTACAAGATCCAGAAAGTCTTAGTTCTTATCTTAATTTCCTGTTTTGAACTCAAGTTGTAAAAGACTTCTTTTATTTTTTATGCCTAGAATAAGGGGGAGTTATCCCTTTTGCTATTAACAAAAAGGGGGAGAATGGTACTATAGAGAATTCAATAGAATTCAATGTTGCTTTATTAATGGTTCTATTGTATTTATGGTGCTTTTCTGTTATGAATATATGTTTGCTTGAACATGAAAGTTGTTTCTATTTTGTTTATCTAATGGTGTTTTGTTATCATCAAAAAGGGAGAGAATGTTAAGTTCTCTAATTTAGTTTTGATGTTAACAAAAGAGGAATAATGTGTAACGTATGTTTAAGCTTGTCAGAAGTTGTTTCAAAAGATAGTAAGTGAATTTTTCTAAATTGAACAAAGAGAAAGAAGCTTGTTCAGAACCTTTAAAGGTGTTATACATACTATTTTTGTTCTGACAGAAGGTATTTCAGAAGTTGTGTAGTATATTCGTAGTTCTTGTGTTAACCTTTCAGAAGCACTTTTAGAACCTTTACAACAGGAGAACAGTTGACAGGTTTGTTTCAGAAGCACTTTCAGAACCTTTGCAACAGGAGAACAATTGATAGGTTTTCTTCAGAAGCTCTTTCAGAACCTTTCATACCTATCACGAATTTTTTTTAGATTTCGTTCTAATTTTTGTATTGATGGTTTTTAATAAATTTCAAGGCCTAGCTCCACGTGTCAAGTATATTTGGGTAATATACTTGATGTGTTTTACTAAAGTTGGATTTTATATTATGGGGTTTTTAATTTACATAAAGTTTTTACAAGATTTTATTTTATGATAAAGTGAGATCATATAAGATTTACAGGTTTTATCAAGATTTAAATCTAGATATTTGTGCTATATTTTGGGAGATCCAGCAGTTACAAAGATAAGGATAATAAGTATGGTTGTTACATGAAGATATGGTTCCACAACATACGGGATATCAAGATAAGGCTCCATAATGTGAGGGATATCTTCAACAAACTTGATCCAAGGAATATCTCCAAAGAAGATCTCGGTCAAACTGATTTATCTAAGCTTATCCTCATCAAAAATATCACGGAATGCAGATTTTCTCCAACAAATTCAACTTATTTTTGAAATACAAAATTTCAAAAATAAATTTAAGCTTGTTACGTGGAACTCCATGAACGTTACATTCTCCAACAAAGTAATCGTTACGTCCTCTACATAAAAGGAATGTTCAGTTGAAATAAAAAATAGAATAGAGATAACGTTCTTCTTAGAATCAAGCACACAGAAAAGAAAAAGCTCATACATCTTCAGGCTCAAATTTTTTTTTTTATATACGTGTGATCCGATTTATAAGAGGAAATTTGATATTCCTCATTGTTATTGTGATTCCTTTCTTATATAAGGAATTGAGAGTTGTTTCATCATTTTAGTTTGAGTGATTAGCTTAGTGAAGAAGCTAGAGAAACTCAGCAGTGAGACTTCACCTTGAAGAGGCTTATTTTGTATAATTTCAATTTGATTGATATAGTGAAACACATCCGGTAAAGACAACTGGGACTTTGGCGTGGAGCTGGAAAAGAAGACTGACGCTCGAGGCGGAACCTCTATAAATCTCTGAGCATTCTATTCTTCTCTACTCATTTTATTTATTGCACATTATTGTTTTTCATTTTTGTTGCTCACGTCATTTTGTTAGTTAAGAGATTTTGGATGATTTGCAAAAATTGAAATTTTAAGTAATTAATCAATTCACCCCCCCTCTTCATTAATCTAATTGGGACCAATAGATATGCTTCCCACAAGAAAATAGGGAAGATTCCTATAGAGTTTAACATATGGACAGACATTATAAAAGTCTTCCCATAGGTGAAGATTGTGAGATAATAGAAGAAATTGCAAGAAGTTAGCCATATTTTATGAGGTAACTAATCTTTTTTTTTTTCTTTATGGCACTCAATATCTAATTGCAAATTACTATTTTGAGACATTTTTTAAAATTAGGGAAACCTTGATTAGTTAGAAGGAGTCATTTGATATGAATATTATTATAATGACAAATAGAATGTATGAGAAGTTTGAAAAATACAAGGGTGATGTGCATATCATCATGATTGTCTGTATTATTTTGGATCCACATTTTAAGATGAAAGCTGTGGATTTTATATTCCCTATTGTTTATGGAGTGAGTGCTTCATTGGAGATATAAAATGTTAGGAATATTTGTTATCAATTGCTCTAGGAATATCAATGAAAAGTTAAATCTTGCCATAGTAAGAGTGCGAGTACTTCTTCTCTAGTTCCTTTAGTAAGTAATGATGGTGCTTCTACTAATTCAGTGAGAAAATCATGGTTAGTGTAATACTTGAGCACCATTAATACTGATAGCTAGATAGAATTAGAGTTAGACCACTATTTAGAGGAGGTCGGGTTACTCCAGATGGGATAATTTTGATATTCTTAGCTGGTGGAAATTGAATGGAATCAAATATCCTACATTGCAACAAATAGCTAAGGATTTGTCATCTATTCTTGTTTCTATAGTTGCTTCTGAATCTACATTTAGTATCAATGAACAAGTAATTAGCCTGTATAGAAGTCAACTTAGTCTAGATATAATGGTGGCATCAATGTGTTCCAAAAGTTGGATATCAAGTGAAAAAAGAGGTAATGTTTTTTATTGCATAGTATTGGCTTTCATTATTGAAGAAACAATATTCTATTGCTATTTTATCTACTTTAATTAATTTATTTTTTTCTCCTCATAGGCGTGGAGATAATTGAGGAAGAGGAAGATCTATGAAGTTTGATGATTAAATTCTAGTGATGATATATGTAGTTATTCTATGTATTGCATTTTTATATAGACAATTGGACTTGGGATGGCAAACATGCACACTCAAGGAGTTTTTTTATTAATTTTATCCATTACTACGATTGTCTTTACGTGTTGGAAGACCATGAAGATTCATATGTGATGTTTATGAAATTTTCATATGTGAGGATGTTTATGATTTTCAATTGGGTGTATATTCATGAATTATTACCATCATATAAGATGATATTAATATTACTATTGTTATCACTTATGATGCTTTCCTTTGGTTTTTTCATGATGGATTTATTGAAAATTGGAGCTTCCTCTTGTTTCATTCTTAAGAAGAATGAAGGTTCACTTTGGATTCTTCATATTTCATTTTTTTTTTCTTTAAGTTGTCAATTGCTTTAGCTTAAATTGTATAAATGTAAAGGGAATATTGTTTATAGCACCAAACATAAAAAATAAAATAAAATTGTAAAACGGGATGAGTCGGGGGTAGGTTTCGAGTAATGAATACCTTTATTAGGTCGAGTTCCGAGTTTTACCTTTATTGTAAAACTACATGCCTTGACCTCCAACTTGATTTAGCTGTGCACATCCTCAAAATGGATACGTATGAGGGTGAGATATGGATAAGAAAAGGAGCTAATTAAAGATACACCCCTTATAATATCTAAAGTGGATCTCAAGCATTAATGTACATTTTATATGAAAATTGCCTCCAATCCTTATTTATAAGGATTGGGGACCATTAGGTATGGGACCTTTTTGACCCTTCACTCTCTTTAACATACATTACCAATCACCTATGTTGACTTAGGCATTAGAGTAGTCTGGTCGAAGCAATATCTAGCACCTTACATAGCCTGATTTCTTTTTCTCTTATAAGTGATCTAACCACATTTAGAAGTTCAGCACAACATTTGGCATCATCTTTGTGATCTTACTCATGATTGAATCAATGGAATTTAGATTAAAAAAAAAAAGAAAACCAAATCTAAGGAAACCATGGACACTCTGGTGGCAGACTAAAATGTTTAGGCTACGATGTCTCAACAATTTGTTTGAAAAATAAACACCAACCCGTAGCAAATCGATCCCTAGCATTTTCGTGATATGGAGAATCTTTATAAAGCGCTGGTGGCCTAAAATGAAGCCATTTGCAACGATAATGTGAGGCTCTAAGCTCATGTGGCAAAACTGGAGCAACTCAACAACACGTCAAAATTGGAGAATGTATCCACCCATTCTCTAAATCCACCACAAAACAACCTTCCACAGCCACCATTGGTAGTGCATACCTAGCAGGAAAATTGCTATGGTAAGTCTATGGAACACCATAGCCATGCTTTTACTGACCCAATTCTTCCTGCAACATTGTAGGAATGAGCTCGCTCCCACTCAATCATGTATCTATAGTGGTGAGCCAGCTTGGAATAACAAACCTAAGCTATCTGATGCTCGTACTTAAGCTAATAGATAGGTTAATGATATGGACGTTGACCAAATTGATGATTACATCAAGTGTCTCTTTGACTTAAAGTAGAGTAGTAAGGTTGACCCCACTGCTTGATTCTCTATCAACAAAACCCCATTTACATAGGTGATCCAAGAGGAAGTTCTACCTCCAAATGTCTGCATCCCACAACTTAAGACTTACAATGGAATTATTGATCCGAATGATCACTTATGCTATTTCTAGACAATGATGAACTTGCATGGTCTTAGTGATGTGGTCGCTTTTAAAGCTTTTTCGAGTATTTTGTGTAAGGTTGCCCAAACGTGGCATAACAAAGGTCATGATGAATCGATCATAGGCTAGCTTGCTCGGTTTAATGTTGTGAAGTTAGAAATTCCTAATGTTGACTAGGGCATTGCCCTAATGTGGTAATCTAAGGTATCAAGTATTTTAGTGACTTCTTTAAATCCCTAGAAAAAAATAAACTGTCTAATTTTGACAAATTTAGGGATAAGGCTAGAAAGTACATGATACGAACCACGCCAACTCGTGATGAAACCCAATACCAATACGTTCGGAAATTCGTTGCCTAAGACGCCCAAACACCTAAAGTGGAAAACCGCGACCCGTTGTCTATAAGCGAGACAAGAACCTTGGTATAAAAGTGAAGACGCCACAATCGGGATGGAAGACCGATTGATAAGTCGGGATGAACGCCACGGAAATCAATCCGATAAGTTCGATTTAGTTCTTGAAGAACCAAGAGAGGTGCCTCTCAAAAGTGTTTAATGTTCAAAGATGTCTAATCTAAGTTGTTCTAAACCCTAGGAGCTTTTATACTAGGGTTACAATTCGTGTAAAAACAAGTCCAAAACGACGTAGTTTAGTTAAGTGACATAAAAACGCGAAACAGAACAAGCTGGCCGACAGGGGATACACGGTCGTGTACACGCCCGTGTACTTTGGCCGTGTACTTTTCTGTGCAACCTCTGGCAACATACACGCCCGTGTACTTTGGCCGTGTATCTTTCTGTGCAACTTCTGGCAACATACACGCCCATGTACTTTAGTCGTGTAGCTTTCTGCGGATTTGCTTGACTCCATACACGGCCGTGCCTTGAAAATACACGCCCTCTTCAACCCGTGTCCAGTATAACTTGTACAAAAGCAAGGGTCTTCCAATGGTTGTTCTAATCCGTTCCAACTTCATGATTGCTCCAATCCTTTCCGGCTTCATGGACAACCTTTATCAACCCATTAAGTACTTCCTTGAATTGTTTTGCTTGATTTCTTGTGATCAGTCCAGGCAGCACTTCAAGAGGATCCACATTTCTTCTTCCGGCTTGGCTCTCATCATGGATCTCATCATTCCCCTCCTCTTGAAAAGGATTTGTCCTCAAATCATTGCCTGCATCAAATGGACTTAAATCAATAACATTAAACATGACACTTACTGGATACTCACCTGGTAGATCTTTCTTGTATGCATTATCATTGATGAGCTCAAGACTTTGAATTGGTCCATCGCCTCTAGGAAATATTTTAGATCTACGTTGTACGGGAATCTGCTCTTTGCGCATGTGAACCTAAATCCAATCTCCAGGTTCAAAAATAGCTTGTCGAAAACCCTTGTTGGCTTGTCTCACATACTGCTCCGTTCTTCGCTCAATATTTAGTCTTCTCACGAAATCTGTCTTAGAATCAGCATCAAAACTCACAAACTTGTTAAGTTGCAATGGCAATAAATAAATAGTAACCAATGGGTTAAAACCATACACAATCTCAAATGGTGAACAATGGATAATGCTATTTAAAGCCCTATTACATGTAAACTCCACAAATGGTAGACAATCCTTCCAAGTCCTAATGTTCTTCTCTATGATTGCCCCTAACAATTGAATTAAAGTCCTGTTAACCACCTCAATTTGCCCATCAGTTTGTGGGTGACAGATAGTTGAAAAAATTAGTTTAGTTCCCCACTTTTCCCACAATACTCTCCAACAATGACTCGAAATCTTTACACCCCGATCACTAACAATGCTACTAGGTATACCATGCGGACGCACTACCTCTCTAAAGAACAAATCAACAATGTGTATAGCATGATCAGTTTTATGACAAGGAATGAAATGAACCGTTTTAAAAATCCTATCCACAACCACAAAATGAGAATCTCGTTCATGCCTAGGCCTAGATAATCCTAACATAAAATCTATGGAAATGTCTATCCAAGGCTCATGAGGAATGACACTATACTCATATAACCAATCTAAGAAGTCATCTAAGCAAGGAATAGTATGACGATATTTTATTGTGATGTTGTTGCTGGCGCGGCAGTCAACACGCATTCTCCATGTCCCATCCTTCTTAGGCACCAAAATCACAAGCACTGCACATGGACTCATGCTCTCCCTCACGTACCCCTTCTCCATTAATTCTTCAACCTGCCTTTGGAGTTCCTTTGCTTCCTCCGGGGTGTTCCTGTAAGCTGGCTTGTTTGGAATCGATGCTTCGGGTACAAGGTCAATCTGGTGCTCAATACCATGAACAGGTGGTAATCCCTTTAGAATCTCCTCAAAAAAGACATCTTCAAAGTCCTGCACAAAAGACACAACCACACTAGGCAAAGAGTTAGATAATTCGTTAGTAGTCAAACATGTTTCCTTAAAAAACCAGAAACAACATAGGTTGCTTCATCACTAACGCTTTGCTCACTACACTCGCTCTTGCCACACAACTCTCCTTTTGCAAGGCTTCCCTCTCCTTTTCACTCACCACCAAAGTTGATTCCCCTTCAACTTGGCCTCTCACACTCTTTCCAGGCTTCCTCTCCTTTTCCTTTTGATCTTGACTTTTATATTCCTTTTTCTTCTCATTGTCTTTTGCTCTCTCACTCTCACTCTGCCTTTCACTCACCTCATGTTTTGCAAAAGACTGTTGTAGCTGCAACTGGTCCTCATATACTTGTTTAGGTGTTAACGGTTTAAGATTAAAGCTTTTCCCTTGGTGAACAAGCGTATACTTGTTAGAAAAGCCATCATGAACAGCCTTCCTATCAAATTGCCATGGCCTCCCCAACAACACATGACATGCTTGCATTGGCACTACATCACATAACACCTCATCCTCATACCTACCAATGCGAAACCCAATCAAGGCTTGCTTACTCACCTTAGTCTCACCATTATCATTCAACCACTACAGTTTATATGGACTAGGGTATCTAACAGTTTTGAGCCCTAGCCTCTTGACAATAAAATTAATCACTACTTTGGTGCAACTTCCCCCATCAATAATCAAACTACAAATGTGATCTCCTAGATAACATCTAGTATGAAATATATTCTCCCTTTGCACCTCCTCTTCTTCCTTCACCTGCACATTCAAAGCTCTCTTCACTACTGCCACTAGCCTTCCCATTGCAGGCTCCTCATCATCACTAGCATCCTCTAATGGAGGCATATCCTCTTCTTCACTATCCCCCTCAGTCTCATACTCTCCATCATCACGCAAAATCATCACACGCCTATTTGGACATTGACTAGCAATATGGCCTCTACCTTGACATTTAAAACATCTAATGTCACGATTTCTAGAAATAGAAGATTTAGGGTTACCTTGATTACCAAGAGTAGAACCCGCTTGCCTCAGCTCCCCTTTTGGTTTGGTGGGTAAAGGCTTTTCTTCCTTCTTCCATTGATTATTCTTCCAAGTGGATGAACCATTACCCTATTGCAACCGTGCATTACTACTACCTCTCCTCTTGTGCTGGTTCTCAACTTTTATAGCCATGTGGACCATATCCTCCAATTCTACATAATGCTGCAATTCAACAACATTTTGGATTTCTCTATTCAACCCCGCAAGAAATCTAGCCATTGTAGCCTCTTTATCCTCTTCTACATTCGCCGTAATCATAGTGACTTCCATCCCCTTGAAATACTCATCCACACTTCGGCTTCCCTGCCTCAGAGTTTGCAACTTGTTATGCAATTCACGATAGTAATACGCAGGCACAAACCGCTTTCTCATCACTCTTTTCATCTCTTCCCAAGACTCAATAGGTGGCTCGCCACTCCTTCTCCTATTCAACATTAGTTGATCCCACCACACTATAGCATAATCCGAAAACTCAATGGCAGCAAGTTTTACTTTCTTTCTCCCACTATAGTTGTGACAATCAAATACCATCTCCACCTTTTTCTCCCATTCTAAGTACGCCTCGGGATCATTCTTCCCTTGGAAAGGAGGAATCTTCATCTTTATGCTACTCAATTGATCATCCTCTCTATTCCTATCTCCTCTATCTTCCCAATCTCTAGTTCCTCTATTCCGACCACTATATCCTCTATAACTCCCGACAGAAGGCTCATACAAATCATCATCCGTCATTTCATCTCCACCCCTTGGTACTCTCCTAGAACGACTCTCCCTCTTACGCCCTTGGAATACGTTTGTGGATTACTCTAGTCTTTGCTCCACCGTCTCATGAATTTATTCCATTCCCTCCTGGAACATTCTCTTCATTTCTCCCCTCAACACCTCAATTACTAACCTAGCATCAAACCTTCCCCTCTCACCTTCAGGAGAATGTTGTCTCGACATAGTCCCCACAGAAAAAGATTAGTACAACACAAATATATATATGATTAAACCTCACGATACACTCCCTTACGTGTTTCGCTCAAATGATGATATCACATAGTCACTCGTGTATTCTCACAACAATGATGATATCTACTCGCCAATTTCCTCTTCTCAATTCTCTTGGAACTAACCCGAACTACACCAATTTCCTTCCGTAGAATTCAAAACCAACTCTAGGGTTCGTAAAATTTTCCTCTATTTTTCTATCCGAATTTTTTTTTTTGTCTCTGTTTTTGGCTTTTGATCATGTTTCTCTTTGCTTTTCTTTTCCCTTCTTTTTTTTTGTCGTGACTTTTTACTCTTTTTTTTTTTTTTTACAAATCAACTAGTAAACACTACACTATCAAAAGACAATTAATATTGCGGAATCGAACACGATAATTGATATGAACGATTGGAGTTAGGGTTTTTGATATTACCTTCCTCAACCGAACTTGATGTTTTTGACAAACCTAAGCTCTGATACCAAACTGATACGAACCATGCCAACCCGTGACAAAACTCAATACCAATACGTTCGGAAATTCATTGCCTAAGACGCCCAAACACCTAAAGTGGAAAACCGCGACCCGTTGTCTATAAGCGAGACAAGAACCTTGGTATAAAAGTGAAGACGCCACAATCGGGATGGAAGACCGATTGATAAGTCGGGATGAACGCCACGGAAATCAATCCGATAAGTTCGATTTAGTTCTTGAAGAACCAAGAGAGGTGCCTCTCAAAAGTGTTTAATGTTCAAAGATGTCTAATCTAAGTTGTTCTAAACCCTAGGAGCTTTTATACTAGGGTTACAATTCGTGTAAAAACAAGTCCAAAACGACGTAGTTTAGTTAAGTGACATAAAAACGCGAAACAGAACAAGCTGGCCGACAGGGGATATACGGTCGTGTACACGCCCGTGTACTTTGGCCATGTACTTTTCTGTGCAACCTCTGGCAACATACATGCCCGTGTACTTTGGCCGTGTATCTTTCTGTGCAACTTCTGGCAACATACACGCCCGTGTACTTTAGCCGTGTAGCTTTCTACGGATTTGCTTGACTCCATACACGACCGTGCCTTGAAAATACACGCCCTCTTCAACCCGTGTCCAGTATAACTTGTACAAAAGCAAGGGTCTTCCAATGGTTGTTCTAATCCGTTCCAACTTCGTGATTGCTCCAATCCTTTCCGGCTTCATGGACAACCTTTATCAACCCGTTAAGTACTTCCTTGAATCGTTTTGCTCGATTTCTTGTGATCAGTCCAGGCAGCACTTCAAGAGGATCCACATTTCTTCTTCCGGCTTGGCTCTCATCATGGATCTCATCAGTACATCCAGTAGGAGGATATTACCTTGCAAGCAAGTAGTTCGACCAAAATAGGTCAGTTAAGGAAAAAGACAATAAGGGGTCTATTAAAGATAGCATAGGCCCTAAGCAAGATAAGGGGTCATCTCGAGATAATTGTGTAAGACATAGAAAGTGCACCATCTCAAGTTTTACAACATATACACCAACAAATTGGCCAATAGGGAATATTTTCATAAAAGTTCTTAACATGGGCATTTTTTCTAAACCAATAAGATTAAGGAGTAATTTGAATAAGAAGAACTCCAACAAATATTGTGACTTCCATAGAGATAAGGGTCATAACATTGATGAGTGCTAATAACTCAAAAATGCTCTCAAAGATCTTATCTGGTGCAAGTACATTCAAGCATACATTGTTGACTTTAGTAATTTCATTTAATGACCTACTCAAACACGATAGAAAGAGTAAGGTTGCAATGTGCTAGAAAACAACAACAATAATTGCCCTAATCAAGCCCCCAACAGTGTGATTAACACCATTATTGGGGGCCCCTAGATGGTAGGTTATTTGAGCTCCTCAAACTTTGTTAATACCCCAACTAATTGGTAGGTGATGAGCTTATACGACAATAGACAAATAGTAGACACATCTTTTGCTCCCCATTATGATGCCTTAGTGATTAGTGTAAGGTTTACCAAATTCGAAGTCAAGAAGATCCTGATCGACACAAGCAGTTTAGCGGACATCATCTTTAAACATGCCTATGACCAAATATAGTCCAAGCTTAAAATGAAGATGAAGCCCTGCAATCATGACTTATATGGGTTTAACAACCAATTTATACGGGCTACAGACATCATCACCTGCCCTATAGAGCTCGTGGATGATGAGATTGTGGTACAACAGAATATGGAATTCCTAGTGGTGGACTGCTGGTCTCCCTACAATGTAATATTAGGGTAGCTAAGTCAGAGCACCTTCAAAATGATCTCCTCAATGTTACTCCTAAAGGTAAATTTCTCAATGCCTGATTGAGTAGGTGTGTGCCAAGGGGATCAAAAGTTGATAGGGTCGTTATATTTGAAGGCCCTAAAATGGGAGGAGGTCTTCAATGTAGAGGTTGGACTTAAGGAGAAGTTGGGATCTAGGGAGAATCGGCTGAGGAGATGGAAGAAATCTAATTTGGTAGCAGCGTTAGGCAGATCATGCGAGTAGGAATGTCAATGCTTGTCAAGCTTAAATAATAACTCATCAAATTCCTTAAGTCCAATAATGACATATTTGCTTGGTCCCCATTAAACATGCCAGGCATCTCCACTAAAGTGATAATGTATCACCTCAATGTTAATAGTAGCACCAATAAAAAAAAAAAAAAGACATTTTACTCTAGAATGGTAGGTAGCTATCGAGGAAAAGTTGCAAAAGATGCTCAAAGTAGGATTCATAAAGGAAGAACGTTACCCAACTTAGCTATCTAATTATGTGTTAGTTAGGAAATCCAATGGGAAATGATGAATGTGTATAGACTACATAGACCTCAATAAGGCATGCCTAAAGGATTGCTTTCCCCTCTCTCGAATCGACCAACTAGTTGATTCTACCTCTTACCATGCCCTACTTAGCTTCATGGATGCATTTTCTAAGTACAACCAAATTAAGATGGAGCTAGAGGACGAGCTAAACACTTCATTTGTTACTAACTTTAATACATACTTTTACAAAGTCATGCCTTTTGGCTTAAAAAATACTAGAGGTTGGTTGAAAAAAAAAACATTTGAGCAACAAATTGGGTAGAACATCAAAGTATACGTCGACGATATGATCATTAAGAGCATATGGCTCAAAGACCATTTTCAAGACTTATAGGAAACATTTGATACTCTAAGGCAATATAATATGAAACCTAACCCCTAAAAGTGTGTCATTAGGGGGTAGCTTTAGGTAAGTTCCTTGGATTGGTCACTTAGTGCGGCATTGAGGCAAACATTGAAAAGATATGAGTAGTCCTTGAAGGAGGTATAATGGCTCATAAGATGTGTTGCCGTGCTGAACAGATGCATATCCAGGAGCAGAGACCAATACTCCAAGTTCTTCAAAATCTTGAAGAACTTAGCCAATTTTCAACAAACCGATTAGTGTTAGACTACCTTTGACAACTTGCAGTAGTTCTTGACAACTCCACCAGTACTCTCAAAGCCGATCCTTAGGGAAGACTTGTTCTTATAACTCTCAGTGGTGACCAAGCTCTCTCTTCAATGCTAGTACGAGCCGAGGGAAGAGAGCATAGACCACTTTACTATGTTAGCCATGTCCTCTAAGGACCTAGAGTGAGGTATACAAAAGTGGAAAAGTTTGCCCTCGTAGTGGTAATCTCAACTAAAAGACTACAATCGTACTTTGAAGCTCACCAAGTAATAGTCTTAATTGATCAGCCATTGAGAAACATATTACACAAGTTGGACACATCAGGTCGGATGATGAAGTATGCCTTAGAGCATAGTGCTTTTAGGATACAATAACGACCAAAAGAAGTGATAAAGGTCCAAGTCCTTGTAGACTTTATAGTAGAGTACATAGCGGGTGATGAAATGTCAAACAACAACAATAAACCACTTTAGACTCTACACATTAATGGCTCGTCCACTTGAGGGGTGGTGGGGTTGGGGGAGGTAGTGGAGTTGGCCTCATGCTGCATGGACTACATGGGGTAGAGGTGTCATATGCACTCAAATTTAGATTCCTAGAAAGCAACAATGAAGTGGAATATGAAGCCCTAATTATAGGTATCAAATTGACAAAGGAAATAGGTGTTAAGAAACTAGACATATATTCAGACTCCCAGCTCGTCGTCCAATAAGTAAAAGGAGAATCCATAGTTGAAGGTAAAGTAATGACTTACTACCTCTTGGTTGTACGAAGTCTTACCTTGGAGTTCTCCTCTTGGAACATCACCAAGGTTCCTTTAGTTAACAACTCTAAAGCTAACAAGCTATCAAAACTTGCATCTACAAGCATTCCTAACTTAGACGAATAGGAGAAGAGCTTTTCATCGAGTACCTTCCAAACAAAAGTATTAACAAGAAACAAGCTTAAGTCATGGAGATATGTCTTGCACTAAGTGAGCTATGTTGGATGGATCCTATCATCAACTACTTAAAGAATGGCACTTTTCGCAATACAAGGAGGCTAGGAAGCTCATGTAAAAGGTCACAAATTGCACTATCCTCGATGACCTCCTCTATGAGAGAGGCTTGAGCATGCCACACCTCAGATGTGTCTAGCCTAAAGAAGGCCAAAGGTTGTTGGAGGAGTTACATGCGAGAATATGTAGCAACCATATCAAAAGTCGAGCTTTGTACATGAAGGTGCTAAAACTTGGTTATTATTAGCTCACAATGAGGAAAATTTTGAGCAACTCGTATGAAGGTGTATGTAATGCCAAAAGCATGCACTAATAGAGCACGCTTTGAGCAACCACTAACACTCCCTTACCAACCCCTAGCCCTTTGCCTAATGGGGCTTAAACATTTTAAATCATTTTCCCTGAGCTTTAGGTTAGCGACAATTTATTATTGTTGTTGGCGACTATTTTACTAGGTGGGTAGAGGCTGGAGCTGTAGCTAAGATCATTGAGAGGAATGTTGAAGCCTTCTTCCTCAACAATATCATCTACAGATATGGAGTTCCATGCATACTAATAATAGACAATGAGATACAATTTGACAACCAAAAGTTCAGAAAGTTTTGCAACGAGCATCACATTAAAGTTTATTGCACCTTGGTAGCACATCTTTAGTCAAATGGGCAAGTTAAGGCTATGAATGGGATAGTGTTCAATTGTCTTAAGAAGAGAGTGGATTGGGCTAAGGGTAAATGGGCGAATGAGTTTTTAACCATCCTGTGAGGGTATAAAACCACTCATTTAAACTCTATAGGGGAAACACCATTTAGGCTTGCCTTTGGCTCAAAAGCCATCCACTTAGTCAAATTGGAAATCCTTAGCATAAGAACTTAGAGTATGGACTTGTTAGTTAACCAGCTTGGACTCCAAGCTAACCTTGACACAATAGAAGAAGTTTGGGACACTAAATAGATTTGAGTAGTAGCATATCAGCACCGAGTTGCTCACTACTATGACAAAAAGGTTAGAAATAAAGTCTTCCTGCTATGTGACCTGGTATGTAGAAAATTGGAAACCATTAGATCTCATGAAGATCAAGGAAAGATTGTAATGAATTAGGAAGATCCAGTAAAAGTTATTGAGGACCTAGGCAATGATTAGGTTTAAGTATCTATAAACTCAAATATTGATTAATAAATGACATTCTTATGTTCCACAAAGTCTTATTGCGACTACATGTATGTTTATTTACTTACGTTCTATCTAACTAATGTAGTCCTAGCCGATTTGGGGTAAATGGACTCTATATACTTATCAAGTTTAAAACTATTCGAGGTGAATGGACTTCGTATACTTATCAAGTTCAAACCTATTCGAGGTAAACGAACTCTTGATTGTGCTTAGTCCTAACCTTGTCATAAGTAACGGACTCTAAATATCATTAAATCCACGCTTTCATACATATAAGCAAATAGACTCTTGATGACCATATGTCTTAACCCCTTAAGGGGTGAAAGGACTTTTTAGCTGTTAGACTATTATAGAATAGTCATAGTACTCGACCTCATGAGGAGCATTTAAAGCATTCATGGAAAATTCATCTATAGGACTTAAGTCTCTATGTTTGAGGACCCCTTAAAGGCATAATTCATCATCACTAATAATACAAAAAAAAAAAAAAAAAATCAAGTAAGAGAGGTTAAAGGCAAATATCCACAACTATCTCTTTCAGAGTTACATAAAGAGGTCATTGAGAAGAAACATCTATGCTACATAAAATACAAAGTATTTAAGTACAAATGGCATATATCAATAAAGGTCCATCAAAAGTTACAATTTGAAAGTTAGCATGTCGACTTGGAAAAAATATAGCCTATGAAGAAAAAAAATAAAAATTTCTCTTAGGTCTCTAGGGAAAGGGATAATTAGGGCTTCGATGATCTTGTCCACTTCTACTAAGATGATCTTTTCAATAGGGTGAAGCTTGGAAGGTGGCAAAGGATCTTGTAGGGGAGCTAAGCTAGGAAGAAGAGGAGGAGTAATATCTTTAGGCTGATCTTGACTTATGGCTTGGCCTTGATCTTGCTCCTATTTATCCCTAAGGCATTGCTCTTGAGGAATATCCTTAGGCATACCCTAATCACCCTTATCACCACCATCATTAGCCTCTCCTTTGATGCCTTCCTCAAACTCCTATGGGTCTTTACAGAAGGAGAGACAATTAAAGTCGTAATCTGGGTGTACCTTCAAGATCTTTGACCTAATAATCTTAATTCCTTTAGTCCACTTGCAATCCTAGAGATTAGCCCACTTCTTGCTCTCCATTATTTTGTTAAATACTTCTCTCTCCATGGTAAAGCGATCGACTTAGTTGGTTACGTGAACTTCCAGGTCTAACAGATGAACCATGTCTCATTTAGCTTCAAGGCAAAGTTGTTGGACTTCCTCTTAAAGGCCTTACTTAACCTTAGCATGTCTACTCTCCCTTTCATGAAGTTGTTTGTGTGCCTCTTCGAGTTAAGCAACTAACCTCTTGTTCTCCTTAGCGAAGACCCAGTTAGATCACTCTGCCTCGCCAACCTTTAAGGAAAGCTCAGCATTTGTTCTCGCTTATTGTTTCACTTGAGTTTTTAGTATATCAAGCTATGCCTCAGCTCATATCTTTAGATCATTAATTTTCACTACTTGGTGCTAAGACTCTTCATGAGCTCTTTTAGCTTCAGCTTCCACATCCTCTACTTTCTATGACAAGATACAGTTTTCGTTAGAAAGCTTACAATACCTACCATATAGCCTTTGGTGCTTTGAGACGAGGAGCATGTTCAGACTTTAATTCCCCTACCTACTCGAGATTCGCACCCTATAAATCAAAGGTTTTAACCAAGTGGGATGAAAAATGTAGAATTGAACATTTGCGTTAGCTATTGAAAAGAAAGTATTATACGAGGATAATAAGGAAAATAAGTTTAATTAATACTTACATCATAAAGCTTTGAAATGAGCATCCCCTTAAGTTCATCCTTAGGCATACCACATAATTTCTTCTCTAAGATGGTAGCATCTCTTAGCAATATGCAATCCCTTAGAAGCTCCTTACTCTACCTTATATCCCTAAGGCCCACATCGGAGTAATACACCTCCCATTGTGATCGAAACATATGACCACTTTAGAGAGGTGAAGGTAGCTCGGGGTGCTGATGAGGCTTACTCCTATTTCTTTGAAGTTAGTAGTGTTGATCATGTGCCTTAACAATTGGCCATTTGCTCTGTGGTGCTCGATTCCATGTTAAAGTGAACCATTACATTTTGTTTAGCTAGAGGCCTATCCCCAAAAGCCTCCATATGAGGCTTCTTTTTGGACAATTAGGCCACTCCTTGTCTGACCTTCCCCTTCATCTTCTCCTTAGTTATAGGGTTGTCAATAGGATGAGAAGGTAGGGCCTATCTTTCCTCATCCCTGATCATAAGACGGACTTCATAACGCCTCAAAGTAGGAGCTCTTCATGGGTTTGTTATGCTTAAAGGTGCTTTCTTCTCCATCCTGGCAACTTAAGTCTCCCTCCTCTTGTAAGCATCTTGACAAGAGTGCTCTCCCTAAGTTACATGTCCACAAAAAATAAAAGAGGTTAAGAATTTGAAAAAAAAAAAACAAAAAAGAATACTATGCCGAGTAAAGAGCTCGCAAGGAGACCCATTCTGCTAAGAGGCTTGGCTAGATACAATTTTCTATGGTAACTAACTTCGATATGGCTAAGGTCAAAAGCATACCTCCCTTCCCTTCAAAAGCTACGTTGTCAGTGAACTTCCCATCGTATAGGCACTCGTTAACCACTTTAATAGCATTGCATGGACCACCTGACCTCTTATACAACTTAGCCATTGTTAGATTTATAGTAACTTTGTTGCTAGGACCTAATGTTTGTATTGTTGAAGTGTAAATCTCTTTCGTCTACTTTGTCTAGAAGTTCAGTTCAAATTCGCACACCACTAACAAAAACTTGTTTTTCCACTAATGTATGGAAGACTCTAACCCAACCAACATCTTTCTCCAAAGGCGGCTGGTTAGGTAATACCGGGCATTATTGGATCTTTTCAACACATAGAAGTAGTGTAAGAGTTGAGGTGTAGCTTACAACACAAAGTGCTCTCAAAGGGCTTTAAATGCAATGAGTAGCTTACAAGCATTTGGGATGAGTTGTGTTGGGGATACATGGTGATAATTAAGGAACTCTTTCTATAACTCTGTAAATGGAGCTCGTAATCCGAATTCCATATGCTTCAAATAAAGGTAGAATCAATGATTAACTATCAAAGCGATGCGGTCATCAGCCTGTGGTTTTTTTATCTTCCACTTATGATGCCATGGCTGGAAGTATTTTCTCACTTCCACAAGCTCCTTCAATGACATGAAACCATAAACCCCATCGGAAGTATTCCCTTCCTCAATTGATGATACAGTAATCATGTCAGTTAACACTCTTTATTGTCGTCAATATACACATCTTGGAATCTACACAATGGTTGTCATTATGTCAATCTCTCTTTCTAAACTCCCACCAGATTCCTCAACTATACCAAAATTGCATAAAGGACCTCTTCTGTTGTTGCTTAGGGGGTAATGACTCTCCCCTCTAGGTTAGATTAGATATGAGAGGCGGAAGATAAAGGTATGCTTACTGTATTTGGTTTAATTTGAGGGTAAGTATGGATTTGGAAGGATGGTAACGAAAAAATTGGGGTGAACTTTGAAGATAATAATCTCTTAAGAGTGAACAAAATGGCAAAGGTATGTAAATGATGAAGGTAGGAAGTATATATAGGCATAGGTACGAAGAATGGAGCAACAAACACTGAAAGGACACGATGAGATGTCTTCTGACCAGATTTTGACATGTACCCCACAATTCAAATCAATGATGTTGATCAAACTAGCATGCATTTTCCTACCAACATCTCATTCAATGAGGCATCAGCAGTTGTGCAATGCATTAAACCCACATGTATTTATACGTTAGAAGACAAATTGAATTAATGTTTATTCAAGGGATTAATGACCCCTTACAGTGCACCATTTGATCAAAACTCTTCATGGAATCAATCCTTGAAGCTCTATAATCTTTTATGTCGAGTTAGTTCAACAAATTTTAATAATGTTTAATACACTTTCCAATTGTTATCATCCTTAAGCCAACTACTTAGTTATCTTTGGTACGCCACGTGTCCTTATTTAACATAGGGAGACTTAGCTCGAGTCACCTACTTACTCGGCCACTTAGAGATGTTTCAACTTATTCACCAATAGATTGAAAATGGTAACACAAAGCTCGAGATCCTTAACGTGGAATGATCCACAAAATTCTCCAAGTCACCTCTAAGACCTTCAATGTTTATGCAATTGTCAACTCTCTTTGCTGATCTATCACCAAAGAGACTAGAAGAGCAAGTGTTGATAGAGCTTTTTAGGTATGGGTCCCTATGGCCCATTCTGACCTATTTAAACTTTCATTCAAGCTTTATGCACCTAGATTGACTTGTTTTAGACCACTTCAGCATAGAATTGCCCAAATTTAATCCGCATATCCCAACCTTCAGCTTAGTTTGACTATATGTATTCTCAAAATGGATAAGAACGAAGGCGTGATATGGATAAGAAAATGAGCTAGTTAAAGATACACCTTCCATAATATTCAAAGAGGATCTTAATCATTAATGTACTTTCCATATGAAGATCACCTCCAATCCCTGTAAATGGGGATTGAGGACTAATAATATAGGACCTTTTTTACTCTTCACTCTCCTTAACATGCATTACCAATTGCTTATGCTGACTTAGGATCGAAGTGGTTACAATAGAGCAATCTTTGGTGCCTCCCATAACCTAATTTCTTTCTCTTTTATAGGTGATCTAACTACCTTTGGAAGTTCAACACAACATGTATAGCTAATAAATTTCCTTGGAAGTGAATAATGCTACCACATCATTAAAGCTTTGATTAAGGAATACAATAGAAATGAGGAATAGGCTATCTTTCCAATATTAAAATAGTTTCAATACCAACTCTGGACCCATTACGCTTAAGCTCAAATGGTTTATCAAAATCTGGCAAAATAAACGCTAGCGCAATAATAATTCTCTCCTTAACTTCCTCAAAGCTCTTCTATGCTTTCTCATTCCACTTAAACACTATGCCCTTCTTTGCTAACTTAGTTAAGGAAGCTATAATGGTACTAAAATTCCTTACAACTGTCCAATAAAATGATGCAAGTTCATGAAAACTTCTAACTTTTGCTACAAACTGTAGGATTGACCACCCAATAATGGCTTTAAACTTCTCAAAGTTAACTCTCACTCCTCCTTCAGAACAACAAATCCCAAGAACACCACTTCTGACTAACAAAATACACACTTCTTAAGATTACCCTATAACTTGTCACTTTATAAGAACAAAAATATTAATCATGAATGCTTCCAATGACTATCTAAGTCTTTACTATACACTAAAAATACCATCAAAATAAACCACAACAAACTTAGCAACAAAATCCTCCAGCACATGATTCACTAACCTTATGAACATACTTAGTGCATTTGTTAGACTAAATGGCATGACCACCCATTCATATAGACCATACTTTGTCTTAAAGTCTATCTTCCACTCATCTCCACTTCTCATATATATTTAATGATAGCTACTCTTTAAAATTATCTTTGAAAATACTTGGGCACCTTGCATCTCATGTAGCATATTATCCAATTGTGGAATATGATGTATGTAATTAATAAGGATTTTATTTGTCGCTTTACTATTTTCACATCCTCCAAGATCTATCCTTCTTTAGAACCAAAAGTACAAGTACTGCACAAGGGCTCGTACTTTTTCTAACAGACTCTATCAATTAACTCAGTCACTTGTCTTCGCAATTCCTTAACTTCTTCTAAAGTCATCCTATAAACAAGATGATTAGGTAATGAGGCTTTGGGTATTAAATCAATGTTATGCTCAATATCACACATTGGAGGTAATCTCTTAGGTAACTCTTTCAGGATAATGTCAAAAAACTCCTTTAATAAGTATAAGGTCCTCTAGAATGTAATTCTGGGTCTTATAGCTTAGGATACATGTTTATAGGCATTGAAGATATTCCACTTAGTGCAATGCTTAAGGTAATTGCCAAATGAATTTACAGTTTCATCGATAATATCCATTTTTTGTAAAATGTAAGACTTAGAGAGGGGCAAGCAAACTTTTGCTCTCTTTCTAACACTGTTGTTATAAGTGCAATTATTGATCTATTTTCTAAATCTAAAAGATTGGACGATTCAATCCAATTCTTCAATGAAGTATGGGAATGAGATATGATGATATGCAATTCCATGATGGTAAGTTATCTTCGCCATGACTATTGGGAGGCCACCATCCAACTACTCTTGCTTATCCTTAAGAAAGACCTTAAAGCAATTGAGTATACATTAAGTATTGTCCTCTGAGTTGTTTCTTTTGTCTTGGTCGAATAGGGAAACTATTCCTTTATTATCAAACCGGGTTTTGAGTCTAAATAATTAATTGCTAATATGCTAGCGCAAATGTAGAGCAAAATAGGACTAGTAGACTATGCCATGAAGATTTTTGAAGATATGCATGAAAAGAATCTCATTGCTTAGAACACTTCGTAGGACAATTGAGGCCCTAAACTTTTTTAGTGAGTTACTTCGTATAAGTTTAGAGCCAGATAGAATAACATTCCTTGGGGTACTCTAAGCTTACAACTATGGGAAGTTTCTTAGCAAAGGGATGGCTCTGTTCTCTTGAGTGGAAATGTATTACAGAGTTATTCTAGAAGTAGAACATTATGCATGTATTTTAAACATGTGAGTCAATTTAGTAAACTCAATGAAATGTTTGATGTTGCACAAGAAATGCCTTATGTACTTAGTTTTGAAATATGGGAGGAAATTCTTTAGGCATGTGTTTTCCATGGGTCTTCAGCATTATTGTCCAACCCGAGTTTATTCATATGGTCAAACCTAGTTCGACCTCAGTTTAATTTTGATTTAACTTCCCATCAAACTTGGTTTTTTCCCTTAATCCTTAACTTTCTCACAAGTCCGAGTTAACCACTTAGGTCGGGTTTGACAACACTAGTCTTTAGAAATCTTCAAAAATATGGGAAAGGGATTGATCAAGACAAAGCCTCGATCATGATTATATTACTTGTATCTGGCTAGAGGATATGAGATGAGGGGCAGATGGGAGGGAATTATTTGAGTTATGAGAGTGATGAAAGAGTAGAGATTTAATAGACTAATTGAATTAAGTTAGATAAATATAAAAAAATTAGGTATTTATCTTCAAGGGTAACCAATTGTTCCATACTAGAGGTAGAGATATTAGCTTTGTTCGGTAGTTACTGTCTTTATATGGGTTGGATAATTAATAATGCCCTGTCAATTTATTGTCATGGAATGTCAATAAAGGAGGATAAAAATGTCACATTTGATTGCTCTTGAGAATTGTTCTTTTGTACTCTCATCCTATAACAAGGTTAAGAATAACGAATTGCCAGTTTGAGTGGATCTTCCTCGTCACATGAGTTGTGCAATTCTTATATAAACACAATATAAATTAGAGGTATGCTCTGATTAAATTGTTTGCTTCTTACTAAGTGCCTAGTGTGTAAATGTTGTTGTGTGTTAAGCAATAATTATCCTATTATGTTATGGTTACTTACCTTACCCTCCTTCCTTATTGAGATGGGGTTCACAGTTGAGTTAAGGTTTTTTGGAGAAGATGAAGATAAAGATGTCATATTTGGAGGACAACTGTTAGAAACAACTAAAGAGAGACATGTTACAGATGGAGTAAAATAGGTGTTACAAGGGAATACTATAGAAGATGGGCTAAGCAATACTAATAGTAGGGTCGGTCCAACCTAATTGAGAAAGAAAGTTAAAATGGGTCACTCTTTAAGCCTACACATTTTAGTGATTTCTACATCTTACACTCCTGCACTAGCATACATACATTTTCATATACATCATTGTAATATATATATGTATATATATATATATATAAAGAAAGTAGAATACAACATTATTTCTCCTAAATGTTGAGGTTCTCGTGGGTCTACATTTGAATTCAAAAATTTTCCTTTTGCTAATACATTACACTATGCTTATTTGTTCCAATTGGTATTAAAGCTACATTTGAGGGTGACCATGACAAACAAAGAGTAGAAATGTGTGAAAGAAGTAGTTCATGTAGTGATTAAAGAGAAAGTGGAGTAACAAAAGATTCAGGTAAAAAATTTCACTAACACCCTTACAAGGCAGTAGGTTACCATTGATGAGCTTAAACAATAGATGTTGGAGAGTAAGTCACAGGTGGTTCCATCTACACAAAATCCAGGAAGTGTTAGTTCCACAAGAGATATAGCCATTACTAATGAAACAAAAAATCAAGGTAATGCACTAGATATAGTTAATAGCAATTGTATACCATATCAGTTACCTATTAGGGCTTCGAAACTTGAATTTCCAATTTTTAATGGTGAAGAGTTAAGAACTTGGGTTTATAGAGTAGAGTAGTTTTTCTTGATGGATACTATACCTAATGAGTATGAGGTTAAGTTGGTTATGGTTAGTTTTGAGGAAAAACCCTCGCAATGATTCCACCAATTTACTAAGAAAAAAAAAGGTGAGGATAAAGTGTCCTAGAATGAGTTGGTTATAGGTTTATACTCTAGATTTGATGATAAAGCTTATGAGGATCTTATAGCTGAGTTAAAAGAATTACACCAAACTGGAACTAGAACTATTCAAGAGTACATGACTCAATTTGAACATTTAGCTACTCAACTCCAACTAATAGAAAATTTCCTAATTAGTTGCTTCTTAAGTGTCCTAAAGCTTGAGTACTAATACTTAGTTCACATGTTTCAACCCAAGACCTTGTAGTAAGTTTATAATCTCACCAAATTGTAACAAGCAAACCTACTTTCATCTAACCAGAACCTAAAAACTATCAAGCTTGCTTATACATTAACCCCTACCTTTAATTTGACCGTTGAATACAGTCCACTCATTAAGAATAACCAACCTATCACATCTATGAATCAAAACACAGCAACCACATACACACCTTTTTAGACACAAAACAACAAAATCTAATCATATTCCACAACCTAAAGAATTATGAAAAAAAAAATGACTCTTGAAGAAATTGAAGAGAAGAAGCGCAAGAGGCAATGCTTTGGTGTGCTGACCCATTTGGTCTCGGAAATAAATGTAGAAATAAGCAACTCAGTTTGATTATGGTGAAACTAAATGGGAATGAAGAGGAAGAAGATAATGTAAGGTATGAAGAGGATAACTTAGAGGAAGAATTGTCAAAATTGATTCTTTGTGCTATTGCAAACCAAGATAGAAATGAAGGGGAATGCATGAAATTCATGGGAAGGTATAAGAAGAGCAAGTTAAGTGTCTTAGTTGATTTAGGTAGCTCCTTGAACTTTCTCGGCAAGGGGTTAGCTAAGGAAAATAAATGTAAATGCTATTTCAATTAAACCATTCAAGGTTACTTAGCAAATGGGGGTAAATTTATCTTGTGCTACTAAGCTATCATGTTTCCAATAGGAAGTGCACGGGTATGATTTT
The DNA here is from genome assembly GCA_037954665.1 of Laguncularia racemosa. Classification (NCBI taxonomy): domain Eukaryota; kingdom Viridiplantae; phylum Streptophyta; class Magnoliopsida; order Myrtales; family Combretaceae; genus Laguncularia; species Laguncularia racemosa. The sequence continues at coordinate 6,865,438 of JBBMOL010000004.1, forward strand.
ACAATTGAGGTACATCTGTTACTTATCTCAGGTTTTGACTTGGTGTTAATCATTCCATGGTTAACATCCTTAAGCACCATCTATTGGAATTTTGAGTAGAAGCTTATGGAGTTTTCTTGCAAGGGCTAAGTCTGCCACCTATGAGGAGAAAAAGAAGTTGTGAGACATATTTCTAGTGGACAACTCTCAAAGTTGTTAAGTAGAAATAATGATACAATTGAAGTGCAATGTTGGATTATGAAGGAACCTATAGAGATTAAGAGCAGCAACATAGGGAAAAATTACATCTGCTACTTATTGAACTTCTAGAGGAAAATTATGAGCTCTTGAAGGAGCTTCATAGCTTGCCACCTTCTCGAGAGTATGATCATAAGATTCTTCTATATGAGAATTCCTAACCGATGAACTTAAGGCCTTATAGGCATTCAAATATTCAAAAATCAGCTTTTGATAATATGGCCAAGGAGATGTTGTTGAGTGGAGTAAATAGACACAACCATAACCTATTTGCTTCTTAAGTTGTGTTGGTTAAAAAGCATTCTTGGCAAATGTGTGTAGACTATTAGGAACTCAACAAGCAAACTATTAAAGATAGATTTCCTATTCCTATCATTGATGATTTAATTTGGCAAGTTGGACTAGAGGTTTAGATACCATCAAATTAGAATGAATCCAAATGATGTGTATAAGACAGCTTTTAGGACTTACGAAGGGCACTATAAATTCCTAATCATGTCGTTTGGCTTGACTAATACTCCATCCACTTTTTAAGGACTTATAAATAACATCTTTTAACAAAATTTGAGGAAGTTTATGTTAGTTTTCTTTAACGACATACTCGTCTACAATCCTATCATGGAGGTACACATGGGTCATTTATGCATTGTCTTTGAGAATTTGAAGAAGGAGCAGTTATACTTAAAAAGAAGTAAGTATGTGTATAGTCTGTTACAAATTGAATACCTTGTTCATGTGATTACCAAGGAAAGAGTAGCTAGTGATCTGAAGAAAATTGAGGTCATCTTGCAGTGGCCTATTCTTAAGACACTAAAACAACTTAGAGGATTTCTAAGCCTTGTTAGGTATTATACGATGTTTACTCATGGATTTGGCATTATTTCTACACCTCTCACAATGCTACTTAAGAAGGAAAACTTTGTATGGAATCAAGAGGCTATTGTGGCCTTTCAAAAATTGAAGGAAGCCTTGGTTACTACCCCTGTTTTAAGGTTGCTAGATTATTCCAAACCATTTATACTTGAAATCGATGCTTGTGGAGAAGTTGTGGGGGTAGTATTGATGCAAGAAGGACATCCAATTGCTTATTTAAGTAAGTCATTGTCACTTAGGAAACTTAGTCTATTGATGTATGAAAAAGAATTACTAGCTCTAGTGTATGCCGTAGAGTAGTAGAGACACTATTTGATAGGTCAATAGATCATTATTAAAATGGATCACCAAAGTTTGAAATATCTTTTGGACCAAAGAGTGGCTACTCTTAGTCAATATAAATGCTTGACAAAGTTATTCACATTAGACTAGGGGAATAAATACAAAAGAGGTCAAGCTAATATTGCTGCCTATGCTCTCTCTCGGTCCAAGGAAGCTATTTTACATTCTATGACCATGGTCTTAAATACACTAGAAATTTTTTATCAATCAAAGGCAAGCTGGTACTTACCTAATTCTTATACTAATGTCATTTACACTATTAAAGCAGGCAAGGAATGTAAAAATTTTGCCTTAGTGTGAATGGTGTGCTTTAGAGGAAGGCGAAGGTGGTGGTTGGACTAGATCCAAAGTTAAAGACACAATTGTTGAAACGCTACCATGATGGAGTACTAGGTGGTCATTTGAAGCTCAAGTTACCTACAAGAAGCGGAGTGTTGTTTTCTATTGGCTTAAAATAGAGAAGGAAGTTAGAAACTATGTTAGAAATTATGATACTTGACATAGTTATAAGCCTAAAAACATAGCCACTTAAGCTCTGTTGCAACCTATACCAATTCCTAAGGGCTATTAAGAGGAAATTAGTATAGATTTCATAGAAAGATTGCTGAAGTTGAATGGAAAAGAAGAGTGGTCTATTGTAACCCATACCAATTCCCAAGGGCTATTAAGAGGAAATTAGTATGGATTTCATAGAAGGATTGCCGAAGTCAAATGGAAAAGAAGTCATTATGGTTTTAGTGGATCGGTTGAGTAAGTATGCACATTTTATTAGATTAACACATTTATACATAGCGATCCATGTGGCCCACGCTTTTTAAGACAACATTTACAAGCTTAATGGACTACCCGAAGGAATTATATCTAACGGGGACCTTATATTTATTAGCTCCTTCTAGACTGAGTTTTTCAAACTACAAGGAGTGGAATTGAAATTGTCGTTAGCTTTCCATCCACAAGTTAATGGATAGTTGGAAGTTTTTAACAAGTGTGTAAAGACCTATCTAAGGTGTATGGCAAGAGAGGAACCTAACAATTAGATGAATTAACTTTTGTTGGCTGAGTGGTGGTATAATACCAACTATCACACTAGCATAAAGGTAACTCCTTTTGAAGCTTTATATAGGTACCTACCCCTGATTCATTTACCTTATGTTACAGAAGACTCTCGCAATGCTATGGTGGACCTTATGTTAAGTGATAGAGAAGTTAAGAATAAGATGTTGAAATTTCATCTAAAGAGAGCCTACAGTTGCATGAAGTAAAATCTAGATAGAAGGAGGACTGAAAGGGCCTTTGAAATAGGTGATTTGGCACTACTAAAACTTTAGCCATACCACCAACACAACTTGAGAGCACATCTTGTGTAAAAGCTACAACCATGATACCTTAGGCCATATAAAATTGTAGATATGATGGGAAAAGTAATGTATAAGCTTGACTTACCTTCAAGTTCTTTTGTACATCCAACATTCCATGTTTCTCAATTAAAAAAGTACCATGGACCTTTGTGCTTGTCCAAATCTTCCGTTCACCATGTAGAACTTGAAGATGATCTAAAACCTTTCTCTATCCTTGAGCGAAAACTCGTGAAGAGAAAAAAATGAGCCAACTACCATGGTTTTAGTACATTGGAAGGGGAAAACTCTTGTAGAGGCTACTCGAGAATTTTTAGCGGATCTTGAGTTTCTCTATCTTAATTTACCCTTATGGTCAAGGGTTTCATAAGGAGAGGGGACTGAAACAAGGCTCATGGTTAAGTTAGCATACCTTGGAGAAGATGGAGATACAAATGTCATATCTAGAGGATAGCTGTTACACAACTAAAGGGAGACATGTTATAGATGAAGTAGAATAGGTGTTGTAAGGGAAGACTACAGAAGATAGGCCAAGCAATATTGATAGTAGGGCCGGTTTAGCCTAATAGTGTAGCCTACTAGAAAGAAAGTTAATAAGGGTCACTCTCTAGGTCCACACACATTTGAGTTATTTTTACATCTTACACTCCTACATTATCATACATTATATCACATTCTGTAACCAATTTGCTAAGTTGGCCACATCACATAGAACATTCTAATAGATTTCTTAGGAGAATACATAAATCTTCATATACATATCATTATAAAAAAAATAAAAATAAAAATAAAAATAAAGAGAAAACATAATACAACATTGGTTCTCCCAAATATTGAGGTTCTTACGGGTCTACATTCAAATTCACAAATTTTCCTTTTACCAATACATTGCATTATGCTTGTTCATTCCACCAACCTATTCCCACAACACCTTATGCCCTTAACTTGAAAAAAAAAAAAAAAAACCACAACCTCACCTCACATACATCAAAAAAAAAAAAGAAAGAATAAAAGAAATAAAGTAGCACTCTTTTGTTATGACAAAAGTGTTATTAATGCACATTCTCTTATAAGTTTTTGAATGCCATTATTTATGCTCATCTAATTAGTAATGTGGCTTTGGAAGAGAAGGTTACTTGAAATCTTCCACACCCACTCTTGAAGGGAAATCAATTCATAAGAAGGCCAATGCTATAAATTTGGTTTCACTTTTCAATCCCCATCCACGAGTATAATATACAATGGATCTTGATATACAATCGTTTATCTGCTTACTCTAATCTTGTAATACTTTTGGGATTTGTAGGTTAAGGAAAGCAGATACACCTTCTTTCTTTAAAGAAGGGTCTACAAAATTTTGTTGTTACCATAAGAAATAACCTTTTATAGATGTATGCTGGCCACATGAATGATGCGATACATCTGTATGAGGATTGTCAATTCCAAATTTTGATTTATTTTCTTAATCTGATTTACATTAAACTTTATGCTTATTTAATATAAATCTTCAACTAAGATTAGGAAAAGTATGCTTTATGTTATTTAATTTGGAGAAAAATGAGTTACCACTCAATCGAGATCGAAAAAAAATGTTAAATTAGAACTATTGAATGGATCGTTCCTAATTTAGCTACTAATCTAGATAAAACTTTTAAATAAAAAATAAGAGATTTTGGAATTTAAGATCTACCCTATTAAAACCTTATGATCGCTACTTTAACCTTCTAAGTTTAAAATTATTTTTTGAACAAACAAAGAAAGAAAAAAATTATTAAATTAAAATAGACCTAATTATTATTTACAGTTGAGGTCATTTCATAAGTACACACATACTCACTATTTTGGATCAAACTAGTTATAGTTCATATAATCTAACTTTTAAGTTATTACTTTACCTATTTTATATTTTACCATACCATTATCACTATTTTTATTATATTTTATTATTTATTTTATTTATTATTCCCTTATTATTTATTATTTATTTATTTTTCAAAAAATAGATATTTAAGGAAGAAGATCTAACAATTATTTCTTTATAACTAAACTAAAAAAAAAAAGACCTTTTTTGTTTTTCTTTGTTTGTTTGTTTCTTTTTTTTTTAATTTAAAGAAATGAGCTTAAATAAAAAAAATCTTTAAAAAAATAGGAAAAGGACTTGAAAACTATTTATTTACAAATTGACTTAAATAATTATTATATTACCTATGTATTTCAAAAGGGAAATAAAAATAAATAAATAAGTAAGTAAAAAAGAACACAATCTAGACAACAAACTCACTTAGGCTTTGGACTCGAGTCGGATTTGGATTTAGATCGGGTTGAATGGCAACAACTTGTTTCCTAGCATCCAACCCACTATAGTGGTTATCCGAAGTAGAAGAAGCGCCAACTAGGTCTTTTAAGGGTCATTAGTCAACTTGGTTTGATGTTGTACTAACAAGTCATCGATAAAGATCTTGTTAGAAGAGTGGCAAATGGTAAGGGTCTTAGGTAGAGTTAGTTTGGGCGGTTTTTGGAGTGGTTCTAAGGGGCTTGAAGTGGTGGGTAGGTTTTTGAAGGTAATGGAACTCTAGATATACTCAACTTAAGCTTGATGTAGTGGAAGAGCTCAATTGAGCTAGAGAGAGAAATCAAAAGCCTAGAGAAAGAAAGCTTCGTTTAAAGCTTGTAGGAGAAAGAATGAGTGATGACTGATGGTGAAGTGTAATCCCCAAAGCCCTTTGCATACTACTCAAGGTTGGATTAAGCATTGAAGGTTCATCTTTGCAATAAATTTGAAATTTTGAATTAATGGGTTTTGATATCTTTGCCTTCGAATTCAATGTATTTGGTTGTGAAATGTTGGTTAAATTGACTTCCTGAAAATCTATTCTTGCTCAAAATTGCTCATGGAAGCTTCGAAAATCATTAGTCGAACTTCGAAAATCGTTAGCTCTTTTTGGTCATTACTTGCACATTGATGTTTAATAAAGTATAAAAGCAACTTAGACCAGATTAAACTATTAAATTTGGTTTAAGCCAAAATTAAACCATATTTAATTAGTTATAGGTGCAATTTTTTTTTTTTTTTGGTTATGGTATAGCTTAGTACTCACATGTAAAATTGAACCTAATTTGATGGTTTTACGAGTTCCGGTTCCTTATTTATCTAATTAATTAAAACATTGATTTTCTCATAAATCGAACCATTTAAATCTAATTGAAGCATCATTTGAAGCCACAATTGACATAAATCAGCTTCTTTTTATGATAAAATTAATGAAATTGGATCATAGTCAGAATATTAAATTTTTAGAAAATTCTAATATTCTCATTTAGATTCTTAAAAACCGTTAAATCACATATATATACTCTGACTTCATTTGACCCCTAAAAATGAAATGGGCTAACAAATGAAACCTAATGACCTATTATTTTTCCTAAATATATAAATTTTTCAAATTTCTCACTTTTTTGTTCCTTTTTTTCTTTCTTTTTTCCTTTTTTGCGTATTTTTCCTTTTGTTATATAAAAGAAAAGAAAACTAAATTTAAATAGGGCAAAAATAAGGTATTTACAAGGATATGCCTAATAGAAATTGTTCTACTTAGAATACAATGATTGAAGGTTATGTGAAAAGGGGATAGATGATGGAGGCATTGCGATTCTTTGATCTTATGCCTAGCAACAATGATTTCTCATAGATTGTGATAATTTCAAGCTTTGTGAAGGCAGAAGATCTTAGGATTGCTATGTGCTTGTTTGATTATATGCCTAAAAAAAATGGAACTACATAGAATTCTATTATTCATGGTTATGCAAAAATTGGGAATCCTGAAAAGGCCTTTAGACTATTTAATATTATGAATTCCAATTTTGCAAAAAAGAAAAAAAAATGTAGTGATTCACTTGTTTTGGAAATAACATTAGGATCTTCTTACGATTCTGGTGCTATTGACTATTGTAGGCAAATTTGTGCACGCATGATTATTGATGGTTTGGAATTGGAATCAACTTTGACTAGTTCACGAATTAACTTGTATGAAAAGAAAGGTGATTTGTATAGTGCAAAAAAGGTTTTGAGCACTATAAGCAAACCAAATGAATTCTCTCTATCGGCATTAATATTTAGGTATTCTAATTATGGTAAATTAGATGATGCAATGAGAGTCTTTAGTTGAAAAATTAACCTTTGCATTGTGTCATGGAATTCATTAATTGTAGGGTGTGTCTACAATAATAAGGGGGTTAAAGCATTCCTTCTTTTTATTGAAATGCGAAGAACTATAATCAGTGGAGACTCCTCCATAGTAGCTAGTATCTTAAGTGCATACAGTTGTAGTAGCTTAGGTTTGGTGAACAAATGCACTCTCTTATTTTAAAAAGTAGCTTCATTGGTGATGTCATTGTTGCTAATGCTCTTCTTGATGATGCTTGCAAACTTGTAGATAGCTTGGGGTTTATGATACCATCTTACTAAATACTGTGATAACCGTATACTCTAGTTGCAGAAAAATTGAATGTGCAAAACAAATATTTAGTACAATGCCTAATAAAAGCTTAGTCTCTTGGAATTCAATGATCATTGCTTTGAGTCATAATAATTATCCCATTAAAGCATTGGTTATTTTTTGTGAGATGAATAAACTTGGTTTGAGGATGGATAACTTCACTCTTGCTATTGCAATTAATGTTTGTGCTAATATATCCTCCTTAGAATTGGGAGAGCAAATTTTGGGTAGATCCCTCATTATTGGTCTTGAATTTAATCCCATATTTTCTACATCTCTTGTGGATTTATGTTGCAAGTGTGATTTTGTTCAAAAGGCACAAAAAAAAATGATGGAATGTTTATACCGGATGAAGTTCCTTAAGACACAATGTTGATGGGTTATGCTGCTAATGGTTATAGAAGTGAAGCGTTGAGTTTGCTTGATGAAATGAGAATTGCCAGTGTTAAGCCTTCTAATATCACCTTCATGGCATTTTTATTGATTGGCTGGCAAGGGGTGAAAATGGTTTCTGATGTGACCTAGGTCGACACCTATCGATTCACCATAATCAATTGAATAATGGATCCTAATTAAAACTAATATTGAAGACTTTGAATATTGAAAAAAGGATATGAATGGCCTCTTAAATAGAGAGTAACATGAGGATCTATATGGTTGTGTAGAAGGTTATATTCTTTGGCACACCTAGATATACACGCATGTCATGTTGAATCCTATACAAAACTGAAATACTTTAAAAAAGACACATGGGATACTATACAATCATGTTGTGCTCATCCTAACTAAATTCTTCCATTATTCCATGATAACACTCCAACTCTTGTATATTGATTTAATTCCAACCAATATAACTCCTAAGATGGCTGACATCCAGACCTAGTAGAGATTAGCTTGTTAGGCCATACCTGAACACATTGATAATGTATCTCAATTGCCTATAAACATTTGCTAGTATGGATCTTTTTTCTCAGTCTCACCCTCTACTATGAAATGGATCCATTAATTCCTCTTCCTTTATGATTGTGTTTCACTAGATGATCTTTTCTTTAGTTATGGTTCAAAACTATTAATGGAAACAATTTGCCATTATTTTGTGTGTGTTTATCGAAGTTTACGGATGTAACTTTTCCATTGTGCATCATGGAATTATATAGCTCATTAATACTGGGTTAAAGGACCTCGTCATTGGATTGACGTAAATCCTTTCGTGCAAGATTGCTTTATTACACATGGGATTTCATATTAGTAGTAGGAAATGCAAAGCCAAGGACACATAAAGCACATTCATTGTTAGTAGGGATTGTCCAAATGATCAATAAGCAAAGTTGGGAGCTTAATAGGTGACCTTCTAAATTGCTAGCTTTTACTATGCTCATCTTTTTGAGTTTTATTGAAACCCAAAGGATGTTTCACTACGGAGTTTGGAATTTCTATCTCGATTATGGTTTGTGCATATAAGATTTTATAACAAAGATGATGTACTACTTATTAGTTAGCTAGAAACAATTCTTGCAAAATTGATATTTTAAAATGTTTTGAATTTGGTTTTGTTGATTTATCATTTCGACACAATACATGAATCAGTTTTAAAGAAAAATCAATAGCGTCGGCATTGCATGGATATTGGGACACTTTTTTGCACTTACTCTACTATGTCATTGCGAATGTTCCAAGAAAACCAAATCTTAACCATTTATCAATCCTATAGTAGGTTTTTATGCATAGTGCTATGTTTTTATACTGTCCTTTCATATTCTTATGTGAAATTTCCATAGCTTATTTAATGCACAAATATATTAAATGTATAATTCAGTGGTCTTGTACTAAAAAGCATCACTATCTACTATGCTTACCCTTAAACTCTTTGTAAACAATTTGAGAACCATTGCATTCCTTTTTACATGTTTCTATCAAAGTAGACAGTTGGACTTAGAGCCATGCATGTCATTATGTGCCTAGACTATAGATTTAGTTGATGGGCAATCCAACGTGGAATTGGTGTTTACAATATGGTGATTTGTGTTTTTAGTGGTGTTTTTAATGCTTGTTAGGGAGACTCTAATCTTTAGAAGGTTTATTAATAAAGGACCTTCTAATTTCTTTAAAATTCTGTTTTCAAATAATAATTCCTAAGATCTTGTAGTCTAGTTAGTACAAACACTTTTCTCTCTTCAGCATGGAATAAGTTTAAATCCCTCCTCTCCCATTCATGTAATAATTTATTGGCTAAAATAATAATAATAATAATAATTCCTACTTGTTTTCAAGTGAAGGTTGTTATTTATTTACATAGGTGTTGTGAATGACCACTACACTAATGTACATTAAATTTACCCATTCATGATTTTTTTTTTCATAGACCACCTGATAAAAAATTGATTTTTTTTTCTTTTTACTTTTTTATTGATATTAGTTGGTACATATATACAAGAGAGGACCAAAAAATAGATAAGAGTAAATCTCTTAGAGATAAACCTAGAAACAACCTAATTGACTAACCCTATCTTCCTAAAGATATTTTCAAAATAAACAACCAAGATGAAACCTTACTAGATTGAAAAACATAAAATAATAATAAAAAAAAAATAACAAACAACTAAATAGGCACCGCTATTTATTTCCTTCAATAACCCATTGTAAATTTATCTATACATCAATATATTCATACTTTAAGCTAACCTATTCATGAATATTCCTATTCTTTTGATTTAGATTTTTTTTTTTAACATTACTCCCCTCTTAGATAGCAAGGTTGTTCTGAAGTTCTCAAGGACAAGCAATTAATTGTTTTCCTCATGATAATACTAGATTTAGGCCTTCTCGGTTAAGTAGAAAGACACTAAACACACTTTGTTGTCAACATGTTTTAACGCTAGAAAAAATTTTCACATTTGTTCAACCATGAAAGTGTGTCTTTAGAGTTGTCACATTTTGGAAACTTTAATTTAAAGTGTTGTAGAAAAGGTTTGATCAACCCCTTTCCCCCATTTATGGCAAATCTGACATGGAAGCCATGTTAGAGCCTTCTTTTAAAACTCTCACTATCCACATGAGTGGGGAGCTTCTTATCTAACTGTTAAAACTAAGTAAGTTGGAAATTAGGTTGCATCTTGTGCATTCACATCCACTTGAGTGGTTGCTATTGGCATGTAGAGCTTTTTAGTTCTTCGAAGAGAGGATAATAGGTTTCACTACCTCCTTTGCTTTTATCGTAGCCCAAGTTAGCCTCACTATGAGTGTCATGGTTCTAGGAATCCCTATGGTGCACCATCAAATGTCCATTGGTCAATGCCCTAAACATGGATGATGTTGTCATTGCCTACTTGTCATATCCCATTAATCTCCATCTAGACATGCTAGTTCTTTAACCTTAGCCATTAGGGTTTGTCACTCTTCCATATCCCTAACTCAATCCATTACCTATTGCTTCATAAAAGCCAACACCTTGTAATAAGATTAAGATTTCTAGACTAGTCACACAAGTTCATGTTAAAGGACTATGAGCCACATCCATAAAATCTTCTTAAATGAACCATTTGCTAATGAGTTTAACTTTATAAATTTATTCTCTAATCACTTTAGGGCTTTATGAAATCTTACATTTGTGTTCAATTCTATTGTACTAAGGCAAGGCTTTGATTTTGTACTGGAAAGCGAGGATTAAGATTATGCATAAGGTAAATCTACAATTCTACAAAATATCAATTTGATATCAAAAGCTTTTGATTTAAGTTGTGGTTTTGGTTTGCTTACATGCTTTTGACTCATGTTTTTAGATGGAACTCATTCTAGAATTGCTTTTGCTTTTGGAAGCTTCTGACTTGTGAAGTGCAAATCCTATCTCCACTTTTAATCAAGGGTGCTAGCTTTAAATTCTTCTACTTTTAATTGTTTTTTCTTTTGATCATAGGTGTTGGCTTCTAATTACTTTTGCTTTTAATTATCTCAACTTCTAATTACTTTTGCTTCTAGCTAACTTTGCTTTTAAACCTAGTGGCTAACTTGCCCCTGGTTCTAATAATGAATTACTTTAAGAATATGGACTTGTTTTCAAGTGAGAGTGTTCAAAAGCCAATATATTGGGCTAAGTTTGTTGCTTATTTCTTTTATTTCTATATTAAGTATTGTAATATCCTTTATAATTACAATTATGCCCTTAACATTAGTTTATTAAGGCAAAATAGGCTGTAATCACCATTATCAAGTTTTATCATATCTTCCTTAGGTTTTCTTTGAAATATAGTTCTTATTAATCCTCTAGATTGTGGCAAAAAACCATTTCTGATTAATTCATGTATAATATCATCTTAATAGAAGTATAGTGTGGAATGAACTTGGTGTATAATATCTTTTTTGAGGTTGTATATATTCGAACCCAAACATAAAACAAAAATCTAAAAATTTCTGATCAATTAATTGAATAATGAATCGTAATTGGTTAACTTATAGGTTGGACATATCACCTTGTCTTAATAAATTCCTTACTTGTACATGATAGTCGACTTCGATACTATGCTTTATTGTGAATACAATGTTTGTAATGTGTTTTAGTTTGTTAGAATTTTTCCCTTTATGGTTGGAAGGTATGGCAAATGCTCATTAGAGAGAACACTCTAATCTCTTGAGGGCTCATTAAATGAAATTTTTCCAATCTCTTTGGTACTCTATTTCAAGTAGTAACTTTTACTTTTTTTTTCAAGCGAATGATTGAGACCTATTTATAAAGGGTTACACACCAATAATGTACATTAGATCTGCCCATTAATAATTGAGACCTATTTTTCAATTGTTTAGGAGACTCATCTTATCAATGCTAATTTTATGCTAAGTTATTCCCAATGTTCCTTTATAAAGACATATCCAAAGAAAAGATGATCATCACGTTCTTCCTTAATTTTACACTAGTAGCATACATCATGGAAGATGACATTCTACTATGCAAACTTCTCCTTAATGTAAAGCCTTGGAAGAGAAAGAACAAAGGCATTTTGATGGATAATCTTATTGATCTAGAGTTGATAATGCTAGAGAACTAAGGGACTAAAAAAGTAACATGCTTTGTAAGCTAGCTCAATTGAGAGGGGTTCGCTACGATTTTGCCTTCTTGGTCAGGTGTAGGGCGAAAGGTGTCTAGCTCATCTTAGTTAACTCCTAAGGAGATCCCACCAAATAATCCCAACTTGAGAAGTAAAAGTAGTAGGCACTTAAGGTACCACTAGTGCACCTATTTATTTTTCTAACTTGAGTAAGAAATTATAAAGCACAATGTGTTTTCTTCTTTTTCATAATATATCTTTGTTTATCCCTATTTTTATTATTTCTATTCATGAATTCCCTTTATCTTTTTAAATATGACATATTCTATTCAATATGGCTTGTTTTATTTTATTTTAAAGACTTTAAGTTTAGGGTATTTCAATATTTGTGAATGATATACTTACTCTTTCACTTGTATATATTTTACAATAAAGTGCCATAGATAAATTAAAAGCATGTATAAATTAATAATAGATATATATTATTAATGAGAATTTTACGAGATCTTATCATCTAAAATTGTTCTTAATTGGATAAATATCTAGAGGAGATGAGGATGGTTAGACCTAAATGTTATATGATTAAAGTCATTCTTAATGGATCGAGGGAAAGATGTCCAAATTATATAAGTGGGTGCACTACCTTTCTCTAACGGATTGCCACCTTTCTCCACTTGTTATCAAACTCCACCTAAGATCATCTTTGGCTAAGATTCCAAGCTTTCACAAACATCTTTCTCTTGCCATCATCTATCCTCTTCATCCTCTAAGATCTTCTCTTTGTTGAGTTGCTCAACGATTGGACAACTTGCTATAGTAACACTTTTCTTTTTTTATAAAAATTTAGATAGATTATGTTATAAAGTTTTGATTCATGACACAACCGCTTCTATCTTTTAATGTTATCCTTCTCTAGTAGCCACTCTTCCTCTTGAGCTTAACCTACATGAATCCCTTGATTCGCGACATAGTTACCTCTCTCTCACAATGGTGTCCTCCTTTGGTAGCCGCTCTTCTTTTAAGCTTCTTCCACATGAGCCATTTGTCAATAAGACTGCCCACACATTGATTACATTGGAGTAGTATTTAGGTGGCTCATTAAAGCTAAAATGTTTGCCTCTAATATCGTTTTTCATAGGATGGGAGGTTCTCCCATCTTGGAGTTTTTGTACGATGCTTAATCATCCTTTACCTCATACATTTTTCTCATTTCGATGACAAGTTAGCCTTTTCTTCCTAGTCTTTATCAATGATTGTTCTAAGCCCATCTTTCATCAAGAGTGCCCTCACTAGCTTTGTGTGATCCCTTTGATGTTTAAGAGGAGTAACATTCCCAATTGGTTTTGACTTGCCATGATCATTATTAGGAGAGTGGCATTAGCTCTGGATTAATTTTCTTAAGGATGGTTAAATCCACCTTTAGAAAACCTTAATTGTAGATTAAACTATCCTATTAATGCCATTCACTTCACATTAAGTTTGAGTTGATCTCTCCATGTCCACTTGGATGTCATGGACTGTGACATTGAGCTTTTTACTGAGTTTGAAAATTACAAGCTTGAGTTTAAAGTTTCTTAACGAGCTCATTAAGGAACTTAAAACTGGAGCTTAGCTTGTTTGGATAAACGAGCTTATAATAAGCTTGAATTCAAGTTTATACAAATAAATGAGATTGAACTTGAGCTTGTTTGGATAAATGACTCTAATTACAAACTTGTTTACAAGCTGACTTGTTAATAATATAACACATGTTTGCCCGCGAGTCAACTTATTAACAACATATATGAGAGTTTGGTTACTAGCTTATTTGCAAACTGACTTGTTAACAAATGTTTTTTCTCTTATTAGAAAGTCTAATTCATATGAAGGTTGAAACATTTCAACACTGAATTATGTGGCCTAACTTATAAACTTTTATAGATTTTAAGATTACAATAGGACTTTCTTTCTTTTCTTTTTAATTATACACCTAGACTAGACTACGCATGAAGCTCATTTATCCATTCATTTCTTACGATAACATGACTTATCAAGCCTCTATAATGATGTGGGATGGGAATTTGGAAATTAGGATGACTTAGTCGATTTGGAATATAACTTACGCAGATTCTGTATGATATTTAACAATTTGACTTATTAATCATGGAGTGAATCTTTGTTCTATCTTTTAAGAATTATTTGAATTATTGTAAAGCACGCTACGATAGGAAACCTGGTTTTGTCCGCTCAACCTAAGCTACCATGGAAGAGAATACCATGCACGAAATTATCCTGCAGCATCCCGTTTTGTTCACCCAGCATTATACACGTTTATACTAGTGTAATCCGATTGTTAGAAGGACGTAATCATCTCTCTCTTTCTTACTGTTTTCTTTATTTGTTGCTAATTCATTCATTTTAATTGCATTTTCCCAATATTTGAGAAATAAGGGTTTGGTTAGTTTTGATATACACCATTCCATGATTGCTATTAATAAACATGTATACAAAATGAGTGGATTATAGGGTGTAAATCGTCGGTAAAACAATAATTAAAACATATATATCCCTTTGAAATAAAATTCCTAATATGACACTGCAATTTGGAGACAATTACGAAGCTTCACCAACCTTCTTTGTGTTTCAAAACAGTTACTCCAGCGAAATTCCCTTAACAAGGGTAAAAACCAAGGAAAAGCAAGAAGGAAGATTCCACAACCCCCACCCCCTGAACAGAACACACGAGGAGTACCTAATCCAGGCGCGCAGACCCAAAAGAGACACGACACCCGACGGTCGTGCACGACACGAGTCTCTTACAACAAACGAATTCCATGTCTGGATTAGCTCCGAATCTGTTTCTGTTTTTGTTTCTAGTAAGCTCGGTTCAAGCCGGATCGCGTTCTATCCTTCGAGCAGTTACTGACAACAATAAGAACGGCGTCGTAGATTACGGCGTTGAGTTGAACGCAACCACCTTCGATGCCGCGCTTAGAGACACTCCTGCCACCTACGCTGTCGTCGAATTCTTCGCCAACTGGTAATTCCTACTCCTTGACAAAAAAAAGATCTTTTCTTTTTTCTTTTTCTTTTATTTTCCTCTTAAATTAGGATATTATTGTAAATGTGTTGACTTCCTTGCTACTTCAAAGTCATATAATTTATTTGCCTTAAAAATTGAAGATCGTGTGTGTGTTCAAATACAGTGGATACTTTTAATTAGATAATGAAGTGAATTGCTATCCCCTAGATTCAATTGGTCTGGCATCGTATAATCAGATCAATTAGTTTGCATAAATCAACTGAAGTAACCAAGTGCTAGCCTGAGGAGTTATGCTGGTCCTGGATATGTTTGGGGTATCAGGAATTTCGATTCTTGCATGAATTTCTTACGGGTTTGTTAACATCTCCTGGGAATGGAGTAAAATTAAGCTTTTGATTTCGATTAGATGCAAAAATTTTAGCCAGTTAGCTGCTTGGTCTTGGTTTATGATTGAATACTCTGGTCATAGGCTGAAAATAGATTATTGATCATAACGGATATTTTCTGATGGGAATTGAAAATAAGCGATCTTGTGTTGCTCATTAGCTATCAGCTTAAAATAATGTCTGGCATTCTGTTTTCTTCAAAAAAGGTTCTCAATAAAAGATTCCATTGTGATCCTTATAGTTTGCTCCCCTGAGATTGCAAGGTTATTGCTTGAGTTTAATTACCCAAAAAAAAAACGTAGAGAGAAATCTTAGTGTCTATTGCAATTGCATGGTGAAATGACAACTTATCAATCCTTTGTCTCATGGGACAATCTATATCTATGCTCTCCAAATGTGGTAAAATAGGAGATCAAGGCTCTTTCCCTTTCTGGTCATATTGAGAGGCACATACACATAATGGATTGTACTACTGTGGTTCGTTTAGTAAAGGTAGGTGCCTAACTTATTAAATGTATTGTGTTTTATTATTGGAGTTCTTCACCTATGAGTAGGAATTATGTTTGGCTATGTTTGTTTCATGTAAGATAAATTCCTTTTGCTTTTGAATCTTGGCTTATTGTGTTTATAGTTTGATATTATGGTGGTAACTAGGACAAATAATGGCAGATGGTAACAGGTGTTAGTCAGTGGCCAATGGTGCAGTTGATGTCTATGTTGAAAACTGATCAATGTATTTCATTTTTGAAAATCTAAAAAACATTTTTGAGAAAAAAAAATGATTTTTGCATCTTAGGTGTGATGATGAGATACAAGAATGGAATCTATATGATTTTATCTCTCCTTATTTGTAAGTTATATACTAATAATTGTACTGAAACAGTATTGTTGTTTGACCTTTAAATCTTTTTTGCCTTCAATTGGTTCTTTTGCAGGTGTCCTGCTTGTAGAAACTATAAGGTAAGACATTCTACTTCTCATGGATGATATCTTAAATGAATTTTATTTTATAATGATTCTAGTGCCTTTCCATTTTCATTCTTCAGCCTCACTATGAGAAGGTTGCAAAGCTTTTTAACGGGCCTGATGCTGTGCATCCAGGTGTCATATTGATGACAAGGGTTGATTGTGCTCTGAAGGTAATTGGTGTTTTCATGATAGGGTTCTATTAAGATTCTAAATTGAACTAATCCAGGATAGATGTAATCTTAGCATAAAGATGTAGCATTCTGATGTTGCAAGCATTTATTGAAGACTTTATTAGCGTTGCCATAAGCCAAATTACTTATTTTCCAGTGCTTGGTAGTTTATTGCTCATTGCACAAAATTAGTGAGCTACCTCATCATTACTCTACATATAGCTCCCATGTTAACATCATGGATGATGGATTTCAATTTATTTGTTGCAACTGTTGGTAAATTGGGTTTCCAAAATGCAATCCCTCCCCAATGGGTGGCTGACATGATTTAGCTCTATACCGATTTTCCTGGAGTTAATTTCTTCTATTTTGTTTTGTTTGTCTTTGAATTCAGATAATGACACCATATCAGTTCATGTTAGGGAATTCAAACTGTTACTTCTGAATACTTGTAATTTTAGTTTAGAGAGGTTGGGAAAGGTTTTTTCAATATACATGGTACTGGTGTTTGTTATGTGTTGATGCAAGGCAAGAACATATATTTTCTTTAAGGTGTTTCATCAATAGCAAGTATATCTTGTATGATTAGAAGCATTCTTGGACAATCCTGGAATTCTTCAAATGACTGTATATGGTGTGCAGAGATGATCTTTTGAGGTAATAAGGATGGTTGTGGTGTATGAAGAGATATTATTAACACTATCCACAGGTCACTTACAGCGAGATTTGGAGTCTCTTTGTATGGTTCTTTTAACATTCTGTTTAAGAATTTTATGTTTTTCCTCTCAGTGTTTGTTCCTTGCTTGCCAGTACAGGTGAATAATAAATTGTGCGATAAGTTTTCCGTTGGTCATTATCCTATGCTCTTTTGGGGGCCTTCATCCAAATTTGTAGGGTCTGGTTGGGAACAGAAACAAGAGAAAAGTGATATACGTGTAATTGATAATGGACGGACAGCTGAAAAATTGCTCAATTGGATCAACAAGCAAATAGGAAGGTATGAAGTGTCTTTACCATTTTGTTATGCTGATATTTTAATTCTTGCTACATGCTGCGACTAGTTCTTGCAAAAAACATCTTTCAACCCTAAATACATTTAACTTTTGAGATGCTCTTCTTGCCTGGAATATAATTTAATTTTCTTATTTCATCTTCTGAAACATCTTCACAGGATGGGATGCCTAAGTTCAATTTGATGTATTGTCATCTGACTTCTTTTTTAGTTATTTTCTGCATGATAGGTGTCAGTCAATTTTCAGCCCACCACATGAGGAAAATGTAATGTACATATTAATAAAGGGGGAATGACTTCTATTGGTATAACACGTAAATTTAGTATATGAATCATATCTTCATGAGATCATGGTTGACTCCAACTTCCTATAACCCCATGATCATATACCACATCTGAACTTGCATGTCTCCAGTCCTCCACTGTATCTGTTTCTTTTTTTTTCCCCCCCAACAATATCTTGTCAAACTTGTGAAGATCTTAGAAAATATTCTTTTATACAATAGTATTGTGAGTGCACTGTTCAATGGTATATGAAAACCAGGCTATTGCTGTAATGCGAAAATGCTAGATGTCAAAAGTGGAAACTGCACTCCTGTGAGACAAGGAAGTTACATTCCAGATTTTGACTATGTTAGTAGAAAGTAGAAACTAGTGTTAACGAAAGTTTAAGATGCTAGCTTGGCATAAGATGGTATATCTAGCCAAGGCTTGATGAGATTTCCTGTCTATCCTAGATGAGATGAACTACATTCTTGCCACAAAGAGTCAGCCACTGCAGCATATGCCTTTCACCGTGTGCAGATTCAAGGAGTCCGTCTGTGAATTGCTCCAGTCCATTGGTTGTATGTGGATGGGCAATTAAGGTCATTGATTTTTATGGTCTAGGCCTGGGAAGAGTATGAGTAGCCGAAAAAGAGGTGGCTATGGTCTTCTACAGAACTGTTGTACAGAAATGTGAATTTAGGCGGAATTGTTGGCAATTCCCTATTTTGTCAATTTATCAAGATTGTAGGGTTTACCTTGCCATGCTAATCAAATTATACAGGAGTGTTAAAGTATAACTTTGTTGCATAAAATCATTTTATCCCGTATCACTTAGTTCCACAAAGCCTTTATTCGTTCCAAGCAATCTTGATGGTAAATTGTCCATTAGCCACTGCTATATGTATCAGTTTATCAAATCTTAGGTGGAACTGGCTTCAATGTGGTGTATGTAATGCCCACAGAAAGTATTACTAGGAAGTGCCCATGATTTTCCTTTGATGCCTAGTCTCATGTGGGAGTCCTGAGGAGGCTATGTACCAGGGGACTGGATGGTAGCCAATAGCCATACCAAAGCATTTTGCTTACCTCCTGTTTGAAAGTGTTGTTTGCTAGGCTCCTAAGCTTTAGCAGCTTATTCCACCTTCAAAAGCAGGTTGCTGAAGACTTTCAATCCAGAAATTTGTACCTTTCAACAAATCAGATGTACCCATTCCAGCCAAAGTCCCTTGGTGCCTTTTTTAAATTGCTACCATATACATCTTATTTGTGCTGTATGTTATATATTATTTCATCCTATTCAGAAATGAAATGAAATAATTGTATACAGATATTAAATCTCTTACTTTTATTTTGGTAGACACTTATTGATTAATTATGCACTGGCAAGAATCTAATGGGCGGCAAAACTTATTTTTATGTTCCATACTTGGTTAAGGTTTGGTTCCATAACATTATTCGATCATGGATCATTGGGGTTAAGACAGGATTTGATATGTTAGACTATGAATGCAATTAATCTGTAAATCTGATTAAAATCAGACTGGATTCTGTGCCATCCTGGAAAGTCTTTATCTCAGCCCTGGTATGTTACTTTTGAATGAAACAGGATTTTTTTAGATGTTTCACTAGAAATATATGATTGAAACATCAATGTGAAAAGTTCCTAAATGCCAGACTCAGTTAATTATTGTTAGAAATTTATTTCCCCTATCTTGGATCTGGCATTGAGATGTAAACTTCTTAACTTCTCATACATGTTCCATACTGTTGCGGATGCATTCATAGGGAAAAAATACACAAGACGTACACGCCAAAAGGAGAATGCAAATTAAGGAATTCTGACATATTTTACTTTCCCGTTTGTTTTTTTTAGCATATCTTTTCAATTTTCAGTTTTAATCTTTGCTTATTTAGAGTAGGAGTAATTTTTAGAAAGTTAGGAATATTGTGAAATCCTAATCTTTATTAATTAGGAATCCTAATCTTTTGTATTTCCCTATATTTAGGGAGTTATTAAGTAATAAAGGGCAGAGAATTATTTTCACACAAACTCCAAGATATTTTGGAACTCTCTCTTAACGAGTCCAAGGTGGTAGCTCCCTTACGAGCTGCATTAGATTTCAAGGATAGGTGCATCAAGGAGAAGGAACAAGGGTAAGAACCCTTTGTTGGAAAGAGACTTCTCAATCCTTCGTCCGGTGACCCGATCCCAAACGGGGAATCATAACACATACCTAGTGTACAAAGAGTGCAGAAAATCAACTTTGAGAACTCTTTACACCTTGTAGAATATAATTCTACGGTGATTCAGTAGGTTTGGCTTTTTAAACTGTCCAGTTTTATATGGATATAAAAAATGAATTTTACATAATAGGATCAGTAGAAGATTCCTTTTGCTGGAATGCCTCAAGTTTGGGACAATTTGCACTCATGAAAGTATATCTTGTACTTCTTAAATAATTGGGCCATGAAATTTTGACAATAAATAGACAGATAAATCAAGTGTAACATTAATTTTGGGACATATCTCATAGATCCTGTATAGTGGAAGTTTTCCTGTTCCACTTAGCAGTTAGTTCACGTAAAAAAGAATGGTTCAAATCCCACTATGGACACTTGTTGGGGTTACCTATATAGTGCAAGCTATTCTCATGCGATGCATGGGTCCTGTTGGGTGGTTCATGTGCCTGAAGGTAGCCAATCACAATATGGCTGTGCTCCTCCATTACCAAAAAGAAGAAAAAAAAATTACCTACCTTATTGACCTTTTCCTTTGGCCTTATGTGGAGGATGCTGATCATTTATTTGCATGCACTTCTTGTACTTTATTTTGAAGGAAGCATTATGGTTTTTATTGGACAAATCTTTTAGCTTAAAGCACAAAAGTCCCAGCTTCTCAATATGTAATTTCTTTCATTTGGTTTATATAACTTATTAGTCCTATTAACATGGTTGGTTTCTTTCCACATGCTGTTTATGTTTTTGTAACTTCTTTATATGAGTAAGAAATGAAAATAATAGTACTCATTTACATGAAAAATAGTAAAAATAAGTTGAAAAAGATAAATAAAGTGAAGGGAAAAAAAGAAAATTAGAGGCACCCAAAAAAAAAAAAAGAAAAGAGATTGAGAGAGTAGGCTTAGTAATAGTCTTTTGGAAAGAAAATGAAACAGAGTAAAGAAATAAAGGATGTAAATATACTTTCGGTTCTTTACTTTTTACAATTGGCAAATTAGCTTGAGCCTTGAATATGTGTAATATTATTAATTGAATTTTATTAGGAGGGTACGGCATGCCTTAAAACTTGTACTCTATATACCATTAAGTGCAGATTTTAGAGTGGATGCATGGTATATATGCTATATTATACCCTATCATATAAGAGCAGTTTCTGAAGAATTGAAATTAGAGCTTATCCCGTGACCTTCAATATTTACCTGAAACTTACCTAACTGTGCAGGGTGGAGTAGGTTCCAGCTCCCCAAAGTTACCTGCTCACCCCTATCACAATTGAACTTTGCCCATTTTACTGTGTGAGTATGTCCATACATAAAAATAACTCAAATTTCTGGATACAGGGACAAAATTAAACAGTTATGCTGAAGACCAACCATATTCTTGCATGTAATCATCCTTGTCTCCAGTAGATAATTATATCAGCCTAACCATTCATGGCTATATGAGTAGAGACCCTAAAGTTAGTGGATTCAAGTATAGTCTAAATGATGAAAGATTATCTGTGATACTTTGACATCATTGAAAGGCCTTCATGGACCATGCATTTCTTAGGCAGTCTGTTTATATCAAGAATCATGTCTAAAGGTTGCATTATTACAAGAGCTCATGATATCTCCCTTTGAAGGATAGTGGCAGCAGGTTTTGACATTGTTGGTCACGACTCCTTTTTTTGATTCTTACACATAACCAATGGTGGCTTATTTGTTTAATCACAGCATACTTGTATGTCTAGCAAATAGAAGGACATGTTATGTTTACTTTGGAAGGGTTGCTCTTATTTCATCAAGAGGGAAGGGGGGAATGTTGGCTGAGTGTCCTGCATTATCAGCTTGTGCAACTTAACATAGATGATTTCTGGTTGATTGAATTACTCTTTCTTTTAAATGTTGAGACAGCTTTGCTCAAATCAGCTGGAACTCTTTTTTGACATATATATGTTTCCAGAAGATGGTCTTCATTGGTCAACAGAATCTTTTTGCCAGCCAAAATACATCTCCATCTTCTGAACATCTACTGATGTTATTCCTGACTCTGCTAGCTTAGCTACTTTAGACGTTTACAAAAAAAAAAAAAAATCTATTTATTAATTATAAATTAAAAATGGGACCACTGGTAATTTACATGTATATGAGTTTGCTCCCACAAGTGTTGTAGTGTTGTTACTGGAATGATCAAAAGCATACAAGTGGCTGTCAGGGCATGGAAATTATAAAAAGTGCATCCTTTTATTTTTTTTAATACATGTCTTGGTTTATGTAATATGAAAGATTGCCTCTGCTTGCTTTGCCTTTGTGGCTGCATAATTTTAACAGCTTCTGATAGCTGCATGCCTTGTTCCTCTATTTGCAGTTCATACAGTTTGGATGATGAAAAGTTTGAGAATGATCATCTCCCATCAAATATAACAGACCCTGAGCAGGTGGTTCAAATAATGTGTCCCCATAATTTTATTTTTGAAGTTTCTATAATTTGCATCTAATCTGGGATATTTGACACCTGAAAGATTGCCCGCGCTGTGTATGATGTTGAGGAGGCCACAAGCACTGCCTTTGACATCATTTTTGAACACAAGGTAAAACTTAGTTGTTTGTCGCAAATGTCTAATAGTTTTCTGGATGCAGCACATTATCTTGTAAATATTTTGGATTTTGCAGATGATCAAGTCAGACACCCGTGCTTCACTCATAAGTTTTCTGCAGCTTCTGGTGGTACATCACCCGTCTCTCAGGTTGGACGTGGTTTTTCCTTATATAACAATGCTTTGGTCAATTTGCTGCTTAAACCTTATTCTAACTTTAAGTTGTTTGTTTTAGGTGCCGAAAGGGAAGTGCAGATATACTTGTGAACTTTTATGATTTATGCCCTTCAGATATGTTGTCAAATAATAATGATGGGGTTGATTGCAATGGCAAGGGCACTCTTGACAATCTCCAGATTTGTGGGAAAGAGGTTCCTCGTGGATATTGGGTAAGTTGTTTCCTGCCATTTTCCTTTTTTTTTTTTCTCTCTCTTTTGTGTGTGTGTGTGTGTGTGTTGAGATCAGATATCTTGATCTACTTGCATGATGAAGAAGGGTAGATGTTTGTTGAACCTAGGTTTTTCAAAGTAAACTCTGATGGTTTGATGAAAAAATAGAAAAATCTATCATGAAGGTAAACAACACATGGCACTTACAAACAAGCACACCTACACGTGGCCAGCACCACAGCAACTTCTAACACACACTTGGAGACATGCCTGCTGTAATACTATTTCATTCTCTCTTATTACAAACATGCATAACAACAAACATGTGTAACTCCTATTGTAAACACACATGACAATACAAACACAAACACAAACAAAATCCCACCGCCCTTGAGGTGCTTCCTTATGCTTCCAATGTGTGTAGACACGAATGAAGTAATTCCATATTTATCATCTGATATTTTGGTCCTAGCATTACTCCCCCTTTTGAGAACATGCATGACCTTATGTGCAAAGTTGGGATAACGTTGACAACTTATTCTTCACCCAAAAATAAATAAATAAATTGACAAATCATTGCAGCCTCTTCCCATGATGCTTCCACCTGTGAATATCCTTTCCAATGGATTAAGATTTCTGGTGAAATACCAATATTGCGGGCATAAAAACAGCTTTAGGTGTAGGAGTGGCATGTCCTCTATGAATGACCAGAAGGGGCAGCTGATCAAGAGCTTTGCCTTTAAATCTGATCAATCTTGAGTAGGAGTGGGAATTGGCTGGAGGAGACCCACTGATCATGTTCCACCTTGTTGTGCTGACATGTAATGCTTGGACTATATCTTGAACTTGACACTTCATTCCCTCCCAATAAAAATCTCTAGCTACTAGGTAGTGTCTTCTGGTACCTTTCATGGAATTGATCATGAGTAGCATCACATTAGAACATGGAGCTGAAGTAGAGTTTAAATACCCTTCATCTTTGTACAAATCAGTCCCTGCTTAGTCCACCAATTTTCACTCCATTCCCTGGCCTGCACATGTGCAAACAGTGCTTGAAACTCCTGGGAACTATCACACTCAGCCCGCATCATGACACCTGTATGAGGCTTCAGCCACCTTATTCTCCTTACCCGCCTTATACTCGATTGCATAATAGAACCTTAGGAGTTTACTTATCCAATGCTGTTGAGGAGTAGTCACTTGCTGTTCAAGTAAGAATTTAAGGCTGTTGTGATCCGTTCTCACAATATACTTGTGCCCCACAAATGAGCCCTCCAATGATGTGTAGCGTTGGCCAAATCTACCAATTCTTTTTCATAAGCTGGTAATTTAAATGGCACTGAGCAAATGGGTGGCTAAAGAATTAGATGTTTCTATTTTGCTGTTGTAGCACTCCCCCCATTCCCTTCCTTCAATGCATCACAATCCACTAAAAAGGGCTGATAAAGTTGGGTAATGCCAAAACAGGAGCTTTGGTCATGGCCTTCCAAAGCTTAAGCAAAGCTTGTTTGAACTTTCATGTCCATTGAAAGTCATTTTTGCATAAAATTGTGTTAATGGATCAGCTATGATCCATAATTTTTAACAAAATTTTGGTGATAACTTGTTAAACCTAGGAATCCATGTAATGCCTTTATAATAGTGGGCTTTGGCCAAGGCATGGCCTCAATTTTTTATTTATTTATTTATGTTTTTTTGGGGGGGATCAGCTTCTACTCCCCTTTCTAAAATTAAATGAACAAATACAACACTTGTCTTTGTGCAGAAGTACACTTTGATTTCTTCAAATATAACACAAAAACAAATTTACATAGTTTTGAATATCTCATTTATAAGCACCTGAAAAATGGATGGAGAATCGGTCAGCCTTCTAGGGATTGGTTCTCTAAGCTTGGTTTCAAAACACTTACTTTAATTAAGTGACTCAAAAGACATGTGGTGTCAACTTTTGCATGATTTAAGTGGATATTCACCAACGTTGCACGGCAAACTTTGCATGGACTTGCAAGAAATTACATGAAGCTCATAAGAAATAATATAGATGGCACCAACTAGAAAATTTGCAATCATTTCCTTTATTTTATTTTGTCACTCACTATTAGTGATTAGGTTTATTTTAGGTGTATGGGATCTTCAGCTATATCAATTTTTTTAATTAAAGTTATGCCCTCATGGGTTAATATGTTATTAAGAGTCTTATTTTTCTTTTTATGACACTTATGCCCCTAGGGTGGGTTAGTTTGATAGCACACTACTCAATGTTGACTCATGAATATTGAAAACCTTTCTCTACAAACCTTATTTCTTATCAATTCATCGAATCATGGCGAACAAGCCTCTTGAAATTATTCATTTATGCTGTCATATTGATTGAATACTTTCAAAACCCTTCTTGACTTTAATCAATAGTGCTGCCATATCAATTGATTATTTCCGAACATTGTGTTGCCATATTAATTAAAGATTTTGAAACCTAGTTTGAATTGGTTATTGGTGTTGTCATATCTAATAATTTTACTCGTTCATATCATTTACTTTGCATATTTCTTAAATCAAATACCTATAAAAAACCCCAATTCTAGAGAGAGAAAATGCTCTCTCTTCTCTCTAGAAACCACCCAAAACACCCTAAGAAACCACTTTTCTTAGGTAAAAGATAAATACTTCCATCTAATTCTTTTCACTATCAAATTGTCCCTCTAATACTGTTTTATCCATCTCCATTCTTCATCATCCATGGTGAGTGGGACATCAAACCATAAGCTTGTTGGTGGTCTTTAACATCCCCAAGAAATATTCCAAAACCGGAATCCAATATCCGGATACCAAGAATTTAGTTCCAAGGTCCCTAACCTCTTGCTTTTGGAATTGACTCTACAAAGGATACAACAACTGAGACTTGCAAAGTGGGAGGAGATGATACTGTTGCATTAGATAAACAAAAAGGTGAAGCACTTTTTGGGAACTAGAGGAGTGCATTTATTGGAAAAATAAAAGCATGTTCTGCCAACCTCAATAGTGACACCAACCCTCTTAACCCATTTGGAAATACCATGTTAATCCGTTGGATAA
Organism: Laguncularia racemosa; assembly: GCA_037954665.1. NCBI lineage: Eukaryota > Viridiplantae > Streptophyta > Magnoliopsida > Myrtales > Combretaceae > Laguncularia > Laguncularia racemosa. The sequence goes on from JBBMOL010000004.1 coordinate 6,891,880, forward strand.
TTTTAGGAAGCAAATCCACCTACCTGATCAAGGAATACCACCTAAGACCTTCACCCAAGCCTATGGACCTTCAACGGCCATTCCCAAACGATCGTATTTCAAGTTGGAATACCACCCTCCCCTTTCCCGTAGTGCACTGCCCAAAATAAAGCCACCTCTCGGTGCACCTTTCCATTTCAACACGGTCAAAACATGATCATGTTGGGAGGTAGTACTACCTTCGGCAATCTCCATGAACCCTAATTCTTTTACTTCAATTTCTCCAAAACTCAATCCTAGATATTCCTAAGCTCAATTAAGTCTCTAAAACATGTAATTATAAATAAATTACACAGATTATATTACTTACTTTAATTTCCACAAATCACAAATCTCGAGTCGTTGATTCTCATTCTCCTATCGTCTTTACTTAAACTTCGTGTTTTATATGAATAAGCGATGCACATGAATTTTGAATTCCATTAATCCTAATTCGAAATTCTTATAGAATCCTTACCTTGAGTTCTTAGAATTGATTTGCTCCTTTTTCCTATCATCTTAGGGTTTCTTGTATGGAGTGTCTATCCTCTATGGCTCTGTTACATTGCTCAGAATGACAAAGGAGGCTCTCTAGGTTAACTTGGAGTATTTATATTCTCCATGTGAAATGACCAAATTGCCCCTCGAAATTTTATAAAGTTCCATCCTCGTCCTTAGCTCTTTATGATAATACCTATATTACATAAATAAATAAATAAATAATTAAAATCTTTCAAGTATTACAAGAACATCAATGCAAGAAATAGATAAAGGAGATAGCGTAAAAATGGAAACAATGTTTTCATTTAGTAGTTTACATGAAAAGGGGTTAGCATACCAACCCAATGTACTACAAAGAAATCGCTATGAACATGAGAGATAAAAAACAAAAGGAAAAATCAAGGTTTTTGGTCAAAAGCAGGAGTAAGAAGATCTTCGGAAGCTTCAGCCATTCTTTCGTCTACGACTAGCTAGAGAGTTCAGCAAGAGTTTCTAGAGGAGGAGTAGGATCCTTAAGGGTGATCAGAGTTAGGAGCTATGGGGACTTTGTCATTAGAAGCACCACCTAGCCTTATGTCCACCTCAATGGTGCTATCTATAGTGCTAGTAGGGACCTCAGACTTTGTAAGAGCGTCATTGTCATCTTTTAGCCCATTGAGATTCAGCTCTGGGTGATGCTTGACAACTGTTGCTTTAGCTACCTCAAAACCGTCAGTGTATGCCTCTGTTGTAGCTTCACCCACTCATTATTGTTTATAATCTCTTCATGGACCTTGGACTTAATTGAATCGACTTCCTGCTCGAACTATTTGATTTGAGTCTGATGATGCCTGAAGTTGTCCTCCAAGCTTGTGATTCTCTCTCCCTACCCTTAAAGGACTTAACTAAAGGCTTCAAAACTGTTAGTTCACCTTGGGCTTCAAATAATTGCTCGGAAAAGGCTATTGGATTTCTTAATAGCTCTTCCCTCTCTTTCTAGGTCTTGTTGAGCTCATCCCTAAGCACATTGTTTTTATTGATGGCGGCCTTGGTTTGGCATCTTAGATCGTCCATCTAAGCCTAGTTCCACTCGACAAGCTCCTCTAGGTTGGCTACCTTTTTCCAATGAGAAGTCTCGAAATTCTTAGCATCCTGGGTCCTTTGCAATAGACCCATAGTTTGGTTAAAGAAATGTTGCTTCTTTGCTTAGACATCCTCATAGTCTAGGTGAAGAGTACTAACCTTCCTTCTCTCTTGGAAAAAAAAAATCCCCTTTTCCTTGGTTCAATCCATTGCACTAAGAATATGGAAAGACTATGGTACAACAGGCATCTTATGCAACAAGGATGGCTTCTTTTATTTTCGGTTTGCTCAAGACACCTTCCTTAACGTCATACTAGAAAAACCATGGTTCTTTGCAAAGAGAATACTAATACTTCAAAAATGGAGAGTTGGAAAGCGCTGACCAAGCTACAACCGAATACCGAATAGTATACCGGCTTGGGTGGTCTTTTTCTAAAGTCCCTTGTGAATATCTAGGTGCGAAAGGAGTCAGCTATGTAGCAAGTGTGGTGGGAAAGCCACTCCAAGTTGATACCCTCACAGCATGCCAAGCAAGGGTGCTCGTGGAAGTGGAAGCTGCAGATGAAGTCATACCGAGAATAGAACTTGAAAGGGAAGATGGCACAACCATGTAGATCATGGTCGAATACCATTGGCTACCATCATGGTGCTCTAAATGCAAAGTAGTTGGACATACATGTATCAACTGTACAACCTCTAAAGAGATGCTAACTAAGAAAACTTCAATTGAGGAGAATAAAATCTGGGTGGAAGTCCAAAGAAAGAGTAGGAGGAAAAATAATAGAGGTAGATGGCAGCCCCTCATCACTGGCACAGAGTTCCTAGGTGGATAGAATGGAAATGCTGACTCCCACCAAGTAGCTTGACACAGAGAAGGATACACAGGTGGAAGATGGAGAGATCCAAGTGGAAGACATAGGGTCTGGAAATGATGATTCCATCAACACTGTGACGGATCAGAACCTAGCTTTGTTTCCAGAAACACAAGTGTGTGTAGAAGGAAATGTGGCTGGAGGAGACAAAGTGGAGGATATACGCAAGGAGGAAGAAGCTATGGAAACAGGAAAGTATGGAGAACAGGAGGAAATTCAGAAGGAACAGGCCGTGGATCAAACCAAGGCCACTCCAGCGAACCCTAAACTAGTTGGCTCGCTACGTAGGCATGAGATGAGCAACTCAGCCTCATCAAACAGTGGACAGTCCTCTAGTTCTGGGGGCAAACGGAAGAAGAAGAAAAAGGTCTTCAAACGCTTAAGAAGGTTTACCTAATAGTCATTTTAATTTACAATGAATCTAGTAGCATGGAACATAAAAGGTCTAAATGACCCATTGAAATGTGCTGATATTAGGACGTTTTGTGTAGAGAATGGAGTATCGCTTATGGGATTGTTGGAAACTCGAGTAAACCAAAGAAATGAAGATAGTTAAGCTCAATCTTAATACTAATTGGGACTTTGGAATTAACTTCGTAGCAAGGAAGTGAATATGGATAATGTGGGATCCAAGAACTTGGAATATTAGAGTGGAAAAGGAACATGAACAGTTTTACCACTGTCATTGCACACGTCTTAGCTCCAATTCTGCCTTCTATGTATCTTTTGTGTATGCATCTAAATCGGATCAAGAGAGAAAATTATTGTGGAAGGAATTAATAACGTTGGCACCATCCCTGGTTGATCACCCATGGGTAGTTTTAGGTGATTTTAGTGTGATTAGATCAATTAAGGAGAAAAATGGGGGCAATATGAGACAAATGGCTGCTATGTTGGATTTTGTAAATTTCTTAGATGAAGTGAAACTAGATGACCTTCACTTTGGGGGAAATTATTTCTCTTGGTCAAATAAGCAAGAGGATAGCCCGATTTTGAAGAAACTGGATAGATTATTGGTTAACCGGTGTTGGCTAGAAAAATTTGCTAACTGTGATGTGAGGTTTACACCCCCAATGCTTTCTAATCATTCAGCTGGAGTCTTACGTACAGATTTTGGTACATCAAGGAAAAGGTGCCCATTCAAATTCTTTGATTTGTGGATTGAATCGCCGGATTTCATCCCAAAGGTAAAGGCAATGTGGTCACAGGTAATTAAAGATTCCAAATTATTCCAATTGGTGTCTAAATTGAAGCTTCTCAAGAAGGAACTTGAAAAATTGAATGATTATCAATTCTCCAACCTCTTAGCTAGAGTTAAGTTGGCTAAGGAACACCTAATAGCTACTTAAGCTTCAATTGTGAGTGGAAACACCTCCCTGCTTAATCAAGAGAAAGAAGCATTTAAGGAATATTACCAACCAAGAGGGGTAGAAGAGAGCTTGATGAAACAAAAATCAAGGGTAAAATGGTTGAAATTGGGGAACAAGAATACTGCCTACTTCCATAAAATGGTTAAGTATAGGCAAAACAGGAATGCCATCCACAGTTTAACAAAGGATGATGGAACAGAAATCCGTGGTGACTCTGTTGTCAATGAGAAAATTGTGAATTACTTATCTAAATTGTTGTGAGGCCAGCAAAAAACAATTTCTGCATCAGAGGTATAGGACTACATCTCCAGAAAAATCTCTGATCAACAAGCCATGCAAATTAATGGCCCATTTACGGATGAGGGAATTGGAATGGCTTTTTTTAGTCAAGCAGATAATAATGCCCTTAGTTAAGATGGATATTTTGCTCGATTCTTTAAAGTTACATGGCCCATTATAGGAGTAGATATAAGTTGATAGGGTGAATGAGTTTTTGTCATCTAGGAATATACTCAAGGAACTAAATTGTACAATTGTGTCTCTTATACCTAAGGTTGCTAATCCTGCTAATTTATTTGATTTCAGGCCGATTTCCTATTGCAATACTAGCTACAAAGCTATTTCTATGTTACTTTCCTCAAGACTTAAATTGGTATTACCTGAACTGATAGGTAAAGAGCAGTTTGCATTCATTGGAGGTCGGCGCATTTCAAACAATATCCTTGTTGCTCAAGAATTAGTCAATGGCTACCATCCTGATAGGGGAGCACCCCATTGTATGCTCAAAGTAGATATCCACAAGGCATATGACTCTATTAATTGCAGTTTTTTAGAGGTAGTACTAACCTATATGAACTTTCTACCCCACTTTATCAAACTGGTGGTCCAATGTTTTTCTACTCCAAGATTCTCCTTTAACATAAATGGTGAATTAGTAGGTTTCATACCTAGTTTGAGGGGACTAAGACAAGTGACCCCATATCGCCTTACCTATTTGTCTTTGGCATGGAAGTTTTCTCGGGAATATTAAGGCAATTTACGGGTGTTCTTAGTTTCTCTTTTCATTGGAGATGTAAAACGAAATGACTAACTTACATCTGTTTCGCAGATGATCTCTTGATTTTTTGCAGAGGCAATGCAAACTCGGTTAGGGTAATCAAAAAGTTTTTGCAAACATTTGAGTCAATATCAAATCTCAAAGCCAACAGTGGAAAAAGCTTCTTATTCCAATCACATGTATCACCTTCAATAAAGACAGAGATTATCATCATAATGGGATTCAAGGAGGGGACTCTCCCCATCTACTACTTAGGTGTACCACTACTTGCGTCCAAACTCCGTAAGGCTGATTGTGATGCCTTAATTGAAACAATTTTGGCAAAAATTAACCTGGTCGCCTTCAACTTATTAAGACTGTCCTCTTTTCATTGTAAGTAATACTAGGCATCTATGTTTATCTTACCAAAAAAAGGTAATTGTTTCTATTGAAAGATTAATGCGTAATTTTCCGTAGAGTGGGAGGCGTAATATTTCAACAAAAGCCAAAGTAAGATGGGAAGAAGTGTGTTGTCCGGTTGATCAAGGTGGTCTAAGCATTCCAAAATTAGAAATTTGGAACAAAGTAGCCCAATTAAAATACATTTGGTACCTATGTGGAAATTTAGTAAGGGGAGTCTAGGCTGAATGGATTCAATCTAATCTCCTTAAGGGATCTTCATTTTGGGATATTAAAGTACTCTCTAAATGTTCTTAGAGTTGAAGGAAACTATTGAAACTTCGACCATCAATAAGGAACATGTTTAAGTGGGAAGTGGGAAATGGTTTGTCTATATCCTTATGATTAGACTTTTAGTTGCCGTTTGGGTCCCTAAATTTGGAGCATAGTCCTTGGGAGATTGCTAATGCAGGAATTCCTCTAAATCCTAGACTTTGTTCTATTAACCAAGGCAATGATTGGGAGTTTCCACAAACAACTTTTGGAATGGAATTACAATTCCCTCTGCTATAACCCCTAATCTAGACAAACCTGACAAGTTTACTTGGAATAGGGATCCTTTCGGAATTTTTTCCAGCAAGTGTATACGAGGCCTTAGCACCACACAATGGCCCGGTCCTTTGGTCAAAACTAATTTGGAACAAGTTCTCAATGCCAAGGCACTCATTTATTCTTTGGCTAGCATGGAAAAGGAAATTACATACTCTGGATAAATTGAGTAATTGGGGAGTGATTAACACAACTATATATTACCTTTGTTCAGTTGGGCAAGAAAACCATAACTATCTGTTCTTTGACTACGCTTTCTCTACACAAGTGTGGTAAGAAGTTTTGGTAACACTTAAATGCCCACCTTCATTCTTATCTTGGCAAACAATATCCAATGCCTTAATGAGTATAGCACCTTCAAGCAATACTCTGATCTCAGTTTGGAGAGTTGTCTATGCAGTGGTAGTATACTATATCTAAAAGACATGGAGCTCAACTCGCCTTGGAAATCCTATGCCTTCGCCAACATCTCTAGCTAGATGGATTTTAACTTACTCAAAGCTTCTTATCTCATGATTTGGTTTACATGAGTTTTTATACAATTTTGTAAATTTGTGAAATTCTAGTTCTAGGATGGAAGTTTATTGTAACCCTTTTCTGCATTTAGTGGTTGTACATTCTCTTTATTTAATACAATTACTTATTCACCCAAAAAAAAAAACTATAAAAATCATATAATCCAAAAAGCCTAAAAATAGCAACTTTCTTTAATTTCATAGTTTTCAAAGATTTCTGTGTACTTAACTCAAATATGGATTTGATCCGTATCACAGCCTAAAGGGCATCACTAGAAATTCAAAATGCTCATGATAAGTATTGGCAGATGCATTTGGATTTGATGATATCCCGAACATGGACCTATTTTTGAAAAATAATAAGCTTTGAGTAATTACTCAAATAATTCTTCAATCACCAGAATAGGATATAAAATCCTTGATTGTTTTCTCATTGAAAGCTTGATAGTCCTTACAAAATCTCTTAGTCTGATTCACCTTCTTAACTAGCAACATAGGGATGGAAAACTGGATTGATTTGGCCTAATAATTCCCTTTGCCAACACTTCTTTACATTGCTTTTCGATCTCATCCTCTTGATTGCAAGGATAACGATATGGTCTCAAAATAATCGGTGGAGTTCCTGGTTCAAGCTGGATGTTATGATCAGTGGCTAAACAGGTCAGCAAATTGTGTTAACAATTGATTTATGTCCCAATTCTGATCAACTTCTTGCATTGTTGCCAACTTTGCTGGAATTTGTATTAATGCATCCACACCCTTCAAAATTACAACCTTGGTCCCTTGAACGAACTTCATCTTCATTGCCAAGAAGTCCCAAGCAATTGGACCCAACTCTTCACTTGCTCTCCATTTGCAACCACCACTTCCAATAACTCCTTTTCTTCCGCGTGCAAATTCAGTTGTGATACCACACTAGTGTTTGCAAAAAATTGCACATTAGCAGAATTTATAATGGACTTCCATCTGCATATCCTCTAACCCTCATTGGTTGCAGTTGAGAGAGGCCAACCATAGCATGCAAGGATATCTCCAATTCACCTGCAATTTCTTGACTGGCTAATCACATTTATCTCCAAAGTCTTCTAGGCATTCCAAACCAAAATAATATCTTGCACTTTGTCAAAATCGAATGGCTCATCACAATTAAAGCATAGTCCCTTGGTTTGCCTATCATCCATCCCTCATACTCAATAATTTTATGGAAGGGACCTATTTTTTAGTGGATATGGAGCTATCACTCTCCTTCCTTTACTAGAGGCCTCCCTTGTCAGATATCCCCTTCACTCGTAAAGGTGAGCTAGACTCATGTCTTGGGTGAGATTATTGGGCTGATGCAATTCCACTTCAACAGCAATAAAATCCTGCAACCCACTCACAAAGATTGCAAGTTCTTGCTTCTGTTTCAAATTGATAGCTTTGGGCTAGCAGTTGCTTGAATTGCTGTTCATAACTCTACGGATCCAAGCTGTAGTAATTTCAACAATTCCCCTAACTTGTTACTTTGTAGGGGCCAGGGGAAGCACATGTTACACAAAGACTTCAATTTCACCTTACTCCACAACTAAGCATCACCCTCTAGTTGAAAAGCGGCTAACCAGAAAACTGCTCTTAAGGCCTTTAGACTGATTATATGTTAATAATGGGATTCGATTTTTGTATGGGCTGCATATGGCATGCGTACAAGGTGGGTTGGGGTGTATGGTCTTTGGTTAGATACTCTTATAGCTGTATTGATTGTCTAAGTTGGTGTATGAGCTGGCATCATATGCAGGTAAAGGTTGGGTGTTGGCATTTAAGTGTAATGGGTGTATATATGCTCTGTCACTGGTAATGTAAGGTTTGTGTTTGTGGGTTGGAAGAAGGTGTTCTGTGGATGGACAATTGCCTTAGTAGGTCAGTTGGGGAAGGTGATGAATGGTTGGGTTAGGGCTGTGGTTGGAAGATGGGTGGTTGGGATGGTAATATGGATGATCAGTTGCATGCAGACGAGCCTGTTGTACCACAGTGATGGCTCAATGTATAATCTCTTTTTGCAAGACCTTTATAACATCTAAGAAACCTTGAGCTTCCAAGAGGATTGCCTTCCACGTAGCCATTTATGGAAATATAGATGTGGCTGTCTAGGGAAGTCCTAGGCTGAATATGGGTGGCAGGGTTGGATTTCTAAACAGAGGAGATCCTTTTCTAATTCAACATGATGCTAATTTTGGCTTAAAGAGAGGCATCCTTACAGGTTTACACTACAGCAGCTTTTTTCTTTTTTCTATTGTTTTTTTTTTCTTTTGTCTTCTTTTTTTCATTTTTTTTAATTTTTTTGTTTGCGTGTGTGTTAGGGGGCTGGTGCAGGTAAAGTAATAGTAGAATGCACAAACTTTTGAAATAAATCTAGTGCTTATATTTGTTTCTAGATTCGCTATGACATGCATAATTGTTTAATTTGGTGTATTTGAAAGCGTACCTACAAACTACTTTCTCCTTCCTTCAAAAGAGATTGCTATTCAACTGTAGTTGAAGCTTTTTCCTAGAGAGCTCTAATTAAGAATGACTTTTGTTGCAATATCTTTAAGTTTGAATTTCACTCATGTTATACATATGCATAAGATTTTGCCTGATATCTAAACATGCATCGTGCTATGTCCTTTACATATTTAGTCATATATTTTTAATGGGATGAGCTCTTCCTTTTGTATGGCTCTTTTCTAACTCTTCAAACACTAATTCTAATGTGAAATTAATTACTTGATTGGACAACTTTGCAGATGTTTTGCCGTGGCAGCAGGAACGATACCAGAGGATTCAGGTAAAGTTCCTATCTTCTCAAACCTATTTGTAGCTTATTTTTGCTGTTGCTTAACCTGCAGTTGGTGTAATTTACAGTTAGCCTGGAAAGAAAGCATTCAATCACAAATTATTTGCTGCTCACTCTATTATATAAGAATTAGTTTCTAAAATTTTACTAATCTAAAATCATTGGGGTGCAAACTGGAATTAGTTGAAAGATATGGTATGAGTTTCGTTCCATGTATTTTGCTCCAAGAAAGCCGTCTGAAAAATATTGGCTGATGCGAAAAGCTTCAGAAAAGGTTAAGAACCCAATTGAATGAATATATGAAAAGATTTAAGACTGAAATTGTGCTTATCCTTTCTCGAAGGTTCTTGCTACCATCTATGGTTGATAATAAGCTTCTCTTATGTTTTCTTTCTTAATGTGTCTCTCTTTTACCTTTTGTATTTTGATTTTGATCATGATACTTTACTTCCTCAAGCACTATGGGTCTCCTTATCTCTTTTTTATATGTACAGCTGTGGTCTCTGGGTTTTACTTCATTCATTATCTGTGAGGGTTGAGGATGGAGAAAGTCAATTTGCATTTACAACAATATGTGACTTCATTCATAACTTCTTTATCTGCGAGGAGTGCCGGCAGCATTTTTACAAAATGTGTTCAAGGTATGGGATTGAAAATGCAACACATCTGGAATGTTTTGTCAAACATAGTAGCTTCACTTACCTTGTGTAACTTTATTGCCCAGTGTTTCCAGTCCCTTCAAGACAGCACGTGACTTTGCACTCTGGTTGTGGAGTGCACATAATAAAGTTAACGAGAGATTGATGAAAGATGAGGCTTCTGTTGGAACTGTTGATCCCATCTTCCCAAAAGTCATTTGGCCTCCAAAGCAGCTATGCTCATCTTGTTATCAGTCGCACAACCAAAGAGGTGGTCGAATAAATTGGGAACAGGATGAGGTCTACAAGTTTCTGACTAATTACTATGGGAAAACACTTGTATCTATATACAAGAAGAAAGATGAACTTCATAAAGAAGGAATTAATACTGCTCTCGAAGATTTGGTAGCTTCAACAAATGCAGTAGCTGTGCCAGTTGGTGCTGCTCTGGCGATTGCTCTAGCTAGTTGTGCCTTTGGAGCTCTTGCTTGTTACTGGCGGTCACAGCAGAAGAATCGAAAGTATAACCGTCATCTACAATCTTCAAAGATCATTTGATTGCTAGGAAGATTCTTGTTGATTATTAAATAGAAAAATAACTAAAATTATCACACCAAAGGCGACAGTGTCTCTTTGGTGTGCTTATTTTTGCGGGCTTGGGGAGGGAGGGAGAGGTCTCTTTCTTTCTGGGATTTTGATTTTCTTATATGTTTTTCTCAACAAAATTTCAGGCCAAGAAGAAGCTGGAATTAACATATTTTTTTAAAGGACAAAATCATTCAGAGGTAGAGAAGTGCGGATTGAGGTGAAATCAGCCTCTGAAATAGGAATCCTTACAGCCTTGTACAGCACGGTCTCAGAGAGTTCCACTTCTGGACAACCATTATTTTTTCCTTTTCCTTGAAGATCAAATCCGTGCTGCACGGACTTCTATAACATAGAAAACTGACTTCATACATCTTCTGTATATCTATTTGCTGTGAAGACATTAGAGGATTGAATACTTGCGGTTGTAGGTAGAAGTAGCATGCACTGATTCGTAAATGATCTTTTGTTAAAGATATTTCCGAGAGGCATTTTTCTTGCTGGATGCGAACTGGAGTGGAGAACAAAAAGTTGTTTTGGTTTTGGCGTCTTTGGCAAAAACGTTTTTTTTTTTTTTTTTTTTTTAAATTCCCTTTTCCATATAGTGTCTCGATTCGTGTATTACTAATATATAGAACGAACAATGGTTTTTGGAGAGATTTTTGATATCTTACAAGATTGTTGGCACTGTAGGACAGCATGCATTGAGCTTGAGACTGGATTACATATTTTCAGATTAAAAAGATTGGTAATTTCGCAGTTGAGATGTGGAAGTGGGCGAGGTTATTTATTTATTAATTATTTTGAAGTGCTCTAAAAGGTGTGAGGATTACCGAGGCATGTATTTTGTTCATTACGATTCCATTTTCGCATTGGACTCTCCTTTTCCCAAGATCGCTAAACTTTTGAAAAACTTTCGTGTCTACAATCAGGACACTTTGAGGAATTGGAGTAGAGGGGATTAGACAGATTATTTGTTGGGAATAATTATTACTTTGGAATAGATAAGTTATATTGGATTATTTACTTCCCAGGAATATTTACTGCAATTAATATTTATTTTACATTTTTACATTGCAACGTTAAGGTTGGAATATAATAGACATGTTAATATGCTTCTCTTTGGTGAAAACATTACCAAAGCCATTATCATCATTGTCTCGCCACTATCAGTACAACTATCCCACTATCATCGAAAATTTGTGCTACCACTACTGTTGGCTTTACCATTCCACAACCAAAGCTGCTATCATTTTACCACCCTTTTGTTATTGAACAACAATTACCACTACCACCATTATCACCAACACTAATGCCATAATGGTAGTGATAGTTGCATGGTAGTGTAAGTAGTGCAAGTGAAAGGATGGAATGGTAGTATAGGATAATAGTAGTGGTGCTAATAGTAATAGCAACATAGTGGTAATAATAAGTGAAAGTAGTGGTGTAGCAGTAGTATTAGTGGTGATACGATGATGGCATTTCTAGTGCAAGGTTAATGGTGGTAGTAGGGTGGTGGTGTAAGTTTGGTATAGTGGTGGAGTTGTTGAGCTTGGTGATGTGGCAGCAACAACAATACTAGTGACACTAGTGGTACTTGTGCAAAGTTGGTGATAATGGTGGTGATGTAAGAGTAACAGTAGTGGTTGGGCGTTGATAATAGTAGTAGTGGAGTTTATGTTAATAATGATGGTGTAATGATAATGGTGGTGGTATTAATGATATAAAGATGGTGATGCAATGATACGGTAATAGTGGCCAAGATGGTGGTGGCATTGTTGGTAAGAGTAATAATATTAATGGTGTGAGGTGATGGTATTTGTAGTAGTGTAATGATGGTGTAATTTAAATGGGGAAAAATTATCACATAATTATAAGACTTATTTCCTCTGTAGAGGAAATAATTAATACTAACTTATAGATAGTAATGGTTATTCTTTATGGAAAGAGAGTTAAAAAAAAAAAAACTTTTCGGAATGATTATTCCTCAACCAACTTTCAAGGAAAGAAAGGAATGTATGCAATTTCAAGAATAATTATTCAATTTTTCTTTCTTTCCCCTTTAAGTAAATGGATAACTAAAGTTTAGCTAACGATATGCTTAGTGAAGAGCATTAGGTTGGAACATGAAGACCATTAGATCTCAAGTTTAAGCCCACATGCGGTAGGATTCAAGTAGTTATGCTAAGGTGATAAAGTTTTCAAATTTCTCCATGTACTACTGCAAAGAAACTAATTGTTGTGACTCCTTAAACTTTGTTATAGAGTCCTCATACACTTGATCTCCAAATCGAGTATTCAACCACATTACTAACTCATCTAAAGTCAAGGTAGTTTGTGTAAGCCTAAATTTGACAAAATCCTAATACCACTAAAGGGCATGCTCATCCAAGTGCAAGACAACTATCTTCACCATTAGTTGAGTTAGAGTTTCATCCAGTTCAAAATATTGCTCTTATAAAGCTATGACTTCAATTCATTTTCTTTAAAGGTTGGAAACTCCTACTTGGTTGACTTGATGGGTTTTTGGTAACCTCCATTGATGATAGTGCCTAGTGAAGTTCTTTGAACATCTTTATTTGAAGTAGTCTTCCGCAAACCATAGGAAATTGCCAACCATTAGTACATAAACACTTGTGCATTGTTGTTTCAATTCAAAAGGTGTCTTCTCTTGTTGTTTGAGTATTTCTTGTTGTTTTTTCTTAGGTGTATATAAACACTTTACTCCACCTAACTTGTTTGTTTGCATGTTCCTTTATGATCATTCTCAAGGCTTCCTAAATCCATTTAAACTAGATATGTATATATGTATATGTGCATGTGTGCATATCCTTTCTTTATTAAGCAAACAATAATATCTTTTCATATATATAAATATAGAATCACAAATGAGTTGGTAAAAGGTTTATTAGTGAAAAGAAATTGTATGCTCAATCCGTTTCTCATATACATAATTTAAAGAGAATGAATTGGGTTTTAACCGTTTTTATTGAAAATTGACTAATTCAATAACAAAATAATAAATGCTAGAAATAAAAGAGATAGGAAAGAGAAAATCAAGTACTTGGGGTTTGACATGGTATTCATCCCATTTGCCTAGTCTCTATAATCATAATGTGCCTCTTATGAGGTCTTCACACACCACTTTTATTAATTCCACAAATAATGGTTCCAAAGGACCAAATAAGTGTTTATGCTCACAATTAATCACAAGTCTAGCACTTTTAATTTACAACACAAAATCTCACTCAAGCACTAGACTTTTCTCTCTCAAGAAATTAGCAAAATTTATGAATAAGAGAACAAATAATGATGGGGATCAAGGTGCAAGGCAATGTAAGGGACACTTAGTTGATTTTTTATCTCACACATTATTTTTATAAATTAATCTATATTGATCATGGTGAACCCTCCTTTTGATTTATTGAATCATTGTGAGTCATATCAATAGTTTTGCACACCCTCTTTGGTTATTTCTTCGATTATGAGTAATATTAATCAAAGATCTAGTCAACACCCGATTCAGTTTACATAATTGGTGAGTCATATTCAATTGTCTAACTCATTCATATCTTCTTCCTTTTTTCTATTATTCGTTCAATTATATACAAAAACCTAAGAAAAAAATAATTTTATTTGTTGACTATATTAAAAACCCTAAAAACACATCCTTCAGATATTGAAACCTACATATAAATCCTAAAATAGTCAATTGAAATTTCATCAATGATTGGTGGAAGGAAGTGCTAATAACTGTAATAAGTAGAATAGGCTAATTTGGAGAATTGAAACAATTAAACCAAAAATACCCCCTTTTAATGGTAATAGTTCTTTTTATGATTAAATGGGAAGGGAGCAAAAGGTTGAGAGAGTATTTGAGTGTTACAAGTATGATGAGCCTACCAAGGTGCAGTTTGTAACAGTAGAATTTACATGTCGACCTTTGGTGGAAGAATTTGAAGGAACAGAGAAGGCGAGATGGGGAGGTTTTGAGGTTGCAACATGGTAAGTGATGAAATGAGTGATGCAAAAGAGATTTGTTGTTAGTTATTACCACAAGGAATTGTTTTTGAAACTACAAGGATTACGAGAGGGTGGGATGTGTGTTTGTTGATTGTGTGATAGCGTATGAGTCATTGGTGTCTCCTTATGAAGTTACTGAACCTAAGGACCAAACGATTGATAGGTTTACGATAGGCTTGAAATATGAAATTGCTAGTACTGCTAAGTGACAACCTAATGAAACCTTTAGATGATATGATCGAGCTTACCCTTAAGGTTGAGAGACAATGACAAAGGGGTTAAGTGACAGGGGTGGATACGGTTCGATTCAATATGGCTTGTCCCTCAAACTTAGCCAAATTATATATTATCATTCGATTTTTTTTCTTATATCGAATTTAACCATACAGTTCGATTCATTATTTTTTTAACCTAAAAAAAGGGTTTGGTCTTATTTGGTTCACAATTTGAATTGTTTTAATACATGTTATTAATTTTTTTCTATATGCAAGTCAATAAGCTATAGAAAATTGTATTTAACATAAAAAAAAATTATTATTATTTCTCTAATATTACTTACTATCTTCAATACTCATTCGATATATTTAAGTAGCTATTTTCTCTTAAAGTAATTATAGTTTCTATATTAGTTAATAAGAAAAATACGAAATAAAAAAAGTAGTAAATTACTTGACGAAAACCAAATAAGAGGAGGAATTAAATAAATAACATGAAATCCTCCTTTTTTGTCATATATTTTCTAAATTTTCACCATCATTTTTTTTAATTTACTCATCACTGTTTGGTTTGGTTTGAAACAATTTGGTTCAGTTTATAATTTTTTCAAACCTAAAATAAATGATTTGGTTCAGTTTGGTTTATAATTTTTTTCAAACCTAAAATGACTATTAGAATCTAATTTATGGTTTAGTCTAGTTTGGTTCGCAATTCAATTAGTTTTTGTACCTAGCCCTATCAAGTGAGATCACACCTAAACCTATAGATGACATTCATCCTAAGGATAGGGATGTGTATAGCGATTGACATGACAGGCGAAGCCATAAAGTCCAAGAGTAAGGTGATAACATCAGGTAGAAAATATTCCACACACCTAATGTGTAGGAAACTAAGCAAAGACAAAACATGAGGAAGACTAGTAAGAAAAAGTCCTTCAAATGTTGTGGTTTAAATCATATAGTATCTCAATATCCTAATTGCAAAGTGATGGCCATGAAGGGAGAGGTTCCTTAGTTTGATAAAATTTTTATTGTTTTAGGGTTTTTCAAAAACTCAATTCAAGTCATCTCAAGTTAGATTTCTAACCTTAAAATTCTTTCTTAATCTTTCTTTGTCCAAATCACCATCTGTTATAATTGTCTTCAATAAATTGCCTTTTGGTAAAACATAATCTATTTGAGTTTAGTTAAAATCTTGAATTTTTTCCAACTTCTTCAACAATCACTTCATCTTCCTTTTTTATTTCCCTTCATAAAACATCTTTAACAAGTTAGAAACAAAGCAAACTCTACTACCATCCAAATTTCCACATATGAATCATCGCTTTGTTACCTTTCCATAATAGTTACAATAAGATGAATCTTCTATTCACCATGCTCTAAGTTCTCTTTACTTGGTCTTCTTGAACAATTATCAATAATTGATTTGAAATCCATTTTCAATCTTAATTGAAGTAAAAAACAATAATTCTTAATAAAAAAGTAGGAGTTCTTACTTTAGAAGTCTATCGAAAAACCATAGTGACATCGAAAGAGGGAGAGGGTGGCACTAAAGTGGAGGGGAGAGAGTGGGATAGCTTCCTTTAATGACTCATTAGGAGTCTTATTAAAAAAGGACTAACATTAGCCATCAATTTATAATAAAAAGGTTAAGGGTACAATTACTAACTTACCCTTATTTATAAAGTATTTCTTTAGGGTCTTTCAATTTTATTTTATTTTTTAGCTTCCTTTTTTTCATTCCAAATCTTCTTTATTTTATTGTTGTTCTAATCTAAATCTAACTAATTGGTTCAATCTTTTTGGACCAAAATTGGAAGCTAGTTTAATTAAGGTAATAACCATGTTGACCTATTGCCATATTAGTAAGTTGGTCAATCAAACTAGCTTTTATGTCAAATAGACTAGTCCACCCCAAAGTGCACCAATTATCAATTGATATCACTATATTTGTTCAATTTAACCACATTTCACGTGGCGTAGGTGTATTGAGCATCTTTATGAAGCCTAAGCCTCCACGATTTGGTGCTTGTAGGACAAATTTTATACTTAAATGCTCTCTCCTTGGAAGCATTACAAATAGCATCATCTTCGTTTACTAGTAGAGTTCCCTTAATGGTAAGGACTTATAAGTAGGATTAAAAGTAAAAGATTAGCATCCTTTACTACCAATTACTTAATTCATGTTGTTTTGAAGTGAAAGATGTCACACTGCTAGACCAAGGCATGAAAAGTCCACCCTTGATCTCACTTTAATAAGATAAACAAAAGGTCACTTCAACTACTTGAGTGGATTTCCAATCAAGTATTAGAATATAAAATCCTTGTAGTTAGTTTTGAAAACATTTAGGACTCATTGAGTACTGAGTTGATAATTGGTAGTGGAAAATAAAATGCTAGAACACGCTCGACTGTAAACTAGCAAACCATTAAGGCATAAAGCCTAAAAGAACCAAAGTCCAAATAACTTAGTTCAAAGCCTCAATAGTTCAAGAAAATCCAAAGTCTAGAAAGCCAACCATTGTCACAACTCTTATAAAGAAAACAGTAAAGTAAATAAATGTAGGTTTCCATAGCTAGTGGAAAACTACACGTTGCACCTAAAGTGATAAGATATGCATAGAGATGGTTAATAAGCAGTAAAATAAGGGTATGAATGTAAATACAATTGGATATGACTCACCAACAACAAGTTAGACTTATGATTAGAGTAGGGTTTGATATTACTTATAAACACTAAATTAATTTACGGGTTCCAATAGAAGATAGATATATAACATTATCTCCTAAAAGAGGGTTCACTACAGTCAATGAGTGACTAATAAGAACATGGAGATTAAAGAGGGAAAAGGAGTTTCACTCAACAATCGAAGTAAGTCAAAAGGATTCTTTCATTCATTAATGGACTGATGATGATAGATAGGTGTACGTTTTTATAAGTATCACTATTTATACTACTT
This sequence comes from Laguncularia racemosa, assembly GCA_037954665.1. Classification (NCBI taxonomy): domain Eukaryota; kingdom Viridiplantae; phylum Streptophyta; class Magnoliopsida; order Myrtales; family Combretaceae; genus Laguncularia; species Laguncularia racemosa. The sequence goes on from JBBMOL010000004.1 coordinate 6,909,495, forward strand.
TTAAAACCGTAGTGGCAATTAATAAACATGTAAAAATGTGTTAAACCCTAAATGAAGGCCTATAGGTTCAAATGAATAAATTAACTAAACTAAGAAAATGATACTATTAATTTTAGGCATGCGTCAAAGCTGTTAATTGGGATTGATCTGAACTGGCTATAAGTAGGTTGGAGCAAGTTAGGCGTACTACTAAAAGAGTTTGGTCTACTCTGTGGTTTATTTCTTGGTAGTTTAAACAAATCAATTCGTAGACAACCCGAGGTAAGGGGTCAACCTAGGTAAAGGTTGGCTTGACCACTAGCTTGGATAAAGTTAGCAACCTCCTACTGTTGGCCAACCTAAATAGCTTGTTCTCTCCTTGCAAGGCCAAGTTAAGTAAGACCTTGACTCGATAGGTTGAGGTGCCTTGGTAGTAGCCATGATGTCTTGTTGATACTTTACTAGGTCGGATAAACGTGGGCATTTTCTTTTACCTCTTCCTTAATGAACCTAGCTTCTTGCTACTTAGTTATCAACTTAGTGCTTGCTATGTGAGATTGGATTGATGACCTCATCATCACCCCTAGGTTGAAATTGAGTCAACCTTAACTTTGATTTTGTAGCCCTACAAAATAAGCTAAATAGTGAGTGGTAAATAAACTCCTCTTTCCCTTCCCTTTCTTAACTTAGGCTAAATAGTCCCTTTGTATGTCCTCTACACTCATGGGTAGTAATAGGAAGCTCTTCCCATTCTTCTTAAAGGAGTAAGTGTTACAAAAGCCATCAAAGGCAACTTGTCGGTTGTATTTTCAAGGTTGTCGAAGTATTATGTAGGTGGAATTCATGGGTACCACATCAAACTCTAGCTCGTCTCGATACTCCATAATTGTAAACACCCCATTTTTGCCCTAGGAATCCGCAATAATCACTAATAATCAATTCTTAATTTTTTCCAATTTTTCCCTAATTTAGCATAAATAATTAAAAATATTCAAAAAATAAAAATAAATAGGAAAAAACATCAATTTTGAAAAATGATTTCAGAAATGGCAATAATAAATAATAAATAATTTTTACAAATTTTTGAAATTTCAAAAAATACAAAAAAATAAAAAAATCGCATTGCATATATGCAATTTGCGAATAAAAGAAAATCAGGAAAATAGGCTAGCCCAGCTGGTCCAGACCATGGGCTAAGGCGCGCGCAGGGAGCTCGGTCGCGGGTTCGAATCGCGGGAGGAGCAGTTTTGCAATTTTTTCACTTATCCAGGACACGTGGAAGCATCCGATTGGCTAGAGGGAGCGTACGCGCCGGGCGCGTGATCGTCGTCTACCTCGAGTCCGAGATCGCCGGCGGAAGAGAAAATTCGAATTTCGGCCTTTTCGATTCGATTTTTTGCACAAATCCAACAGATCTTCAATAGAAATAAGATAAACATTATCTAATTGGAATCAAATCGTAACAAATCAAAGGATTTACACAAATCGAAGTTGGTTTTTTTAACCGAAAATCCGATTAGCTTCGATCGGAGGAAATCCGAGCTTATCCAGCTCGGTTTCAAGTGCCTATAAATAGGAATCGAAGGGAGGAAGCCAAAACAGGAATCACAATTGAGAGAAAGTGAGGAAAGAGTGCAAATCGGAGAGCATCGGAGAAGAGCCCAAAACCGCGAGCACCGACCGGAGTTGAACCACCACCAGGAGGCGATCTGGGAGTGAACCACCACCACCATTGGATTCAGCACCCTCGAGAAGCTAGGATTCGACACCTCACCCGCTGCAAAAGGCCGCCGGAACGCCGTGAACGAGCACCCTCTGCCGCCGCATCCGATCGATCCGACCCGACCCGACCCGCGCACCGACTCGGATCCAGGTAAGTCGGATTTTCCGGATTTTTTTATTATTTTATTTAATTAATTTATTTTATTTATTTTTTATTTCGAATTAATTTATTTATTTATTATTTGTTATTTAATTAGTTATTTATTTATTTATTTGTTTATGTTTTATTTTTAATAAATAGGAAAATGTAGAAATTAGATTTTTCTAGAATTTAATAATGTAGAAAAATAATAAATAAGAAAAAAAATAATAAAGAAAAAAATAATAAAATAATAAAATGTAGAAAAATAATAAAAAATATTAGGAAAAATAACAATAAAAATTTAGATTTCAAAATAGGATAGATATTAACTTAGGATAAAAGTTTTCACAAAAATCATAAAAATCATAAAAAAAAAACCATAAAAACCATAAAAATTAATAAAAATTCAAAAAGAAAAAATGAATGAGTTTTAGAACTTAGAAAAATCATTTTTCTCAAAAATAAATCCAAAATTGATGTTTTTCCCTAAAAATCATTTTTAAAAATCAAATAAAACGTAGGCTTAGATTTTTTCAGAAAAAAAAATCCCAAAAATGGTAAGAACATAAAGCAAAAGAGATTTCAAAATTAAAATTCACAAACCCACTTAAAGCTTTCAGAAAAGCGAACTACGGCTTGTTTGATCCTGAGTAGCAGGTACGTAGGCACCCATCCGGGTCAACCCATAAAATGAATGAAAAATCATTTTCTTGAAATAACTCAAAAACATAATAAAAAGTAACAGAAACACAATGAAGCACATTTCTAAATAAGATCAGTTTCAGGAGATTAGGTAGTAACCGTAAAGGTTTTAATAGGTTAGCCTCCGGACTTAAAAACTCTGGTTTTCCCTTTTCCTCTTTTCACAAAAACGAGAAGGGGAAATAACGACGACTAGTGGTCCAAATTAAGACTAATCCGCTCCTTTAGTCTTAATTCAATATTTCCCAACAATAGTTGGGTGGCGACTCCAAAAATCAAACGAAATTCCTAACTCAAGTCGATGATCTATATTAGATGAGCATATGGTCTAGTCTAGATCGGATTAGGAATGGGAATTCAAAAATTAGACTCGACACTAATGTTAAATGAAAATTTAGCTTGTTTATAGACACGTATCATACCTCAGTCATTAGACCATCGCAATTTATATGGCTTTGAGTGTTGGGAGGTTACCAACTTCCTTTAGTTGGTTGTCTAAAACTTGTCAGCATATTAAGGCTAAGAATTCTCCTTCTTCGAGTCTAACATGGAATTGTTCTTCACTCTCCTTAGAAGTATTACCTTTCTGCTCCTCTTCATTCTCACTTTCAATTTTAATGTCAATTCTATGTCCTCTAATGACCATGACTCACTTGTTAGGGCACTAAGATGCTATGTGGCCATACCTAAGGCATTTGAAACATTTCACTTCATGAAATTTTGTTTTGAGCACTCTCTCCTTCTTGAGTTTCTTATGTTCTTTCTCAACTCGATTAGACTCCCCTTTCTCAACTTTCTTCTCAGTCTTATGCCTTTTCTACATATTTATTAAGGCTTGTAGTTTGGGGTCGAAGCGAAGGTTGTCTCAAGTGTCTCCTCTAATGTTGTTTTTCAACTTTAGTGACTAAATTGATGACATCATCTAAGGTATCATATAGTTGCAGCTCAACTACGTTGGCAATTTTGTCCCTCAATCCTAATAAAAACCTAGTAATGGTTTGTTTCAATGCCTCATATAGATCATAGCGCGTCATCAAAATTTCAAATTCTTGTAGGTATTCTTCTACTCTAGATCTGCCTTATCTCAGATGTCGGATTGTATGAAGCATCTCTTGCTTATAATAGGTTAGAACAAAATTTTGGCTTATCATCCTCCTCTTTAGTCTCCAAGATAAAGCTGGTTCTTCTCTTTTATATGCTCTTTTGGCAACTATTTCATCCCACCACAAACTTGCATACTCAATAAACGATAGAGAGGCTAGCTTAACTTTAGTGCAATCATCACACTGATAACACTCAAAAATCTTTCCGACTTAGGATACTTAGTCTAAATATTCATTGCTTCCATTGTAGGTCAACAATTTGAGATTAATGTTCTTTAGACCCTAGTTAGTAATCTTAGGCTCAACTCTCCATCTTTGAGCTCTAATATTCACCTTAGAAACATTACTACCATTACTTTCGTGTTCTTCTCTATGTCATCTAAGCTCATTAGAGCCTCTTTCACTTTACTTTTCTTGGTCTCTTCTTCTTTCACCTCGTTCAACTCTGTGTTGACCTTGGATTAACCAAGTTAGTTCTTGTAATGACTCATTGATGTTGTGCAACTAGTACTCTAAATCATCAACCTAACTTCAATCTTCCTCTAAGACTATCTCCATCATTTTGTACACCTTCACTAGATATGGTAATTCTAATAGCTTAAACAAACACAAAGAGAATACAATCACCAAAATAAGATTTGATTTAAGTACCTATTTCAAATTTGTAGCTAACTAATACCTAATCTACACTATTACAACACTACTAACAACTCTATTGGTAATTTTGGTAACACACAGCTATATCATACTTGGTAATATAACATAAACATAATAAAATAACACCTGTAAGGAAAAAAAAAAAAAGCTCTAAAAAAAAATAGTCTCCAACAATCCCGAGACTCTAACCATCGGTACCCACAACAAATAAGGATTGTTTGAGAGTGCTCAATGTGTTGATAGCCAAGCTTTGATACCAATAAAGATTATATGATATATGTAGCAATGGTAAATAAGTAATAAAATAGGGTATTAATATGATACAACTCACCAACAACAAACACAAGTTAGGTTTGTAATTTGAATAGAGTTCGATATTACTCACAAACAGCAAATTAATTTACAGGTTCTAATAAAAGATAGAAATAACATACTATCTCCTAAAAAAGGGTTCACCACAGTCAATGAGTGATTGAGATGAACATGGGGATTAAAGAGGGAAAAAGGGCTTCACTCAATAATTGGAATAAGCCAAAAAGGATTTTTTTGTTCATTAATAGACTGATGATGATAGATAGGTGTTCGTATTTTTACAAGTGTCACTATTTATACTACTTCTAAAACCTTAGTGGTTGTTTAGTAAATATGTATAAAACGTGTTAAACCCTAAATGGGGGTTTAAAAGGGGAAAATAGGTAAAATAACTAAACTGAGAAAATGAAATTATGCATTTTGGTCATGCATCTAAGTTGTTAATTGGGATCAATTTGAACTGGCTATAGCGGGGTGGAGTAGTTTGGGCATACTACTAAAAGAGTTTAGTCTACTCTGTGGTTCATCCCCTAGTAGCTCAACTAGGTTAGTTCTTAGATGAGTTGAGGTGAGGGGTCAACTCAAGTAGAGGATGGCTCGGCGACGATCAAGTCAATCTTGGAATATGGGCTTTGAGTTGATCACTAGCTTGGATAAGATTGGTGACCTCCTACTATTGGTCAACTTAAGTAGCTCTTCCTCTCCTTATAGGGTTGAGCTTAGTAAGACCTTAACTCAATAGGTTGAGGTGTCTCGATAATAGCCGTGAAGTCTTGTTAGTACTTTACTAGGTTAGATAAATGCAAGGTTGTTCTTCTACCTCTTCCTTGGCGAATTTAGCTTCTCTCTTGCTCTTAGTACTTGGTTATCAACTTAGTGCACGCCATGTGAGGTTACATTGATGAACTCATCATAAAGTTCAAATATTCATCTTTTGAACCACAACCTATGAAGTCATAACACACATTATCAAAATGAAAATCATTATCATCACCTAAAAAATGTTAAAAGAAAGGAATGATTCACAAAAATTCAATGTAGAATAGCCGTATACATAGACTCACATGTTATATGTGCCTATTATAATTTAACAACAATTACCATTTAATATAACTAAAAAAACTATGAGACACAAGCAACACTAAGCTACTCATGACTTTAGATACTTTAAATTACAAAAGAGGTCTAACCATACTTGATTAATATCACAGGACTATTATGGCATATCCAATTACCATGATAGAAACCAAATTGATACCATGACCTTTATCATTACAAGTACTCTCATATGAGTGTTTACTCAAAACACTAGATTGCTTGACATAAGCTAGTACTACTATAATTTTGATAAAAAAAAAATTAAACTTTTGAAAAACTTTTGAATAGCATCATGTACCTTATCGACCAGTGTGCTTAGACGTATGCAATAATAAACTGATAAGTATCCACAAGTCAAATCTCTCAAGGAGGAAAGGCGTTAGATAAGTACTAGGTTAGGTGTCACACTTTAATCTAAGCAAACCGAATATAGAAGTGATCAAGAATGCTAAAACTAATGCTCTAAAACTAGAAATGTAAAGACACCAACACATAAAAGGGTGGATTGGTGATGATTTATACTCTGGAATTGTCAGCAAATTGTGTTGGATTGAGTATTGAATATGGAATTCAATTGGTTTTAATGGAATTCACCTAAACTCATTTCCATGGTTAGGTAGATGAAGTTCACTATATAGTGGAAACATCTAGTTACAGCATGTTTTCTTATATGACTAGTAAAATATTTGATTACTGTCACTAACTAATACCTTAGTTATAAGTATGGTTTAATTACTTGGTCGACCTCATAAAGCAAGTGATTTCAATAAAATCCATTAGTTGCACAATTTTACCCAAAACACCCTAGTTGCATCTAATGGAGTTCAAATCTTTGGTCAAGGATTCAAGTCTCCTAAATATACTAAACCTAATGTTCATGTAATTTTAATATACGTTCAAGAGAAACTACACCAAAATCCCAATTCAATACTTTTACACTACTAATGCCAATAATTCCATCAAAACCTCACAAACCTACTAAAACAAGTCTAGCCACTTATGGAATCAATAAAAACACAAGATAAACACAAAATAAGCATTAAAGTAAACACTAAACAAATTTTTAAAAGAAACCATGTTCGAATACAAGAGACTTAAATCCAAAAGAACAAAATCTTTGCTCCATAACTTAAAATCTAGCTCCCAATGATAGAAATTACATGAAAATAGTTAAAAACAACTAAACACTACTCAACAACTACTAAAAACCTAAAAGTTATAGAGGAAACGAGTGAAAAATGAAATAAAGAGTAGCTCTTCTCTACAACTTGCAAACTATAATGTACTTACTAGATGGTACAGTAAGTTCCCATCCACTTGGTAGACATGTGTTGTCTATCGATTGCTTAAGGTTATGGAGTGGCTAAGGTTTAAGGGGTAGCAGCCAGATGGTGGCTTAACCGGATGGTATGAAGCATATTGACTGGACAATGTACCTTACTCTCCATTTTTCTTCCTTATTTCTTCTATAATCCAACAACGTGGTAACTCCCTATGCACATGCTCAAAACATCTTAAATCAATAGTTTTTTCAATAAAATGCAATCTTTTTCATCAATTATGTAGTTTAAAGCACAGTTAATCACTTTGTGCATAATTAGTACTTTTCTCACTTAATTGTTCAAACTATGCACAAAACATAACTTTTAAGTAAGGAAAAATTACATAATTTTGAGCATATCATTGCTACTGTTGAGTCTAGTTTTTTTATCATTTTTCTCAATTTTAATCTATATTAAATCCTACCTATTTAATATAGATTACTCGACTAAATTAAGAAAAATTAATTTTAAAAAAAAAAGAAGTTGCCACCAACTTAAGTTAGAAAATAGAGTTAAAGTTAATTAGGTATATTTAACCTTAACTAGCTACTAATCTGCGAATTTTTCTAAAAAATATTTTAGAAAAATATGAACCAGAGATATTGGATTCTGGAGCTAATCTATTAAAATCTAAATGATTATCATATAAAATTCTCAAAAATATTTACTAAAAGACCTTTATATTCATATTTTTTTATTTTTCATGTGTCTACTACTATATTATATGATATGCTATTTATTATCATTATGTTTTTATGATTTTATAAGATTTTGAATTTATATATATATAAAAACTCTAAAGTCTAAAGTTTATTATACTTTTTTTTAAAGCTTTTATCATGTCTAATGTTAACAACCTAAAGTTTTTATTTATCTAATTTTTCTAAAGTTTTCAATTTATTTAACTTTTCTACAATTTATTTAATTTAATTTAATTTTTCTAAATTTTTTATTTTATTTAATTTTTCTAAAGTTCTCCTTTTTTTTTTCTTTTCTAAAGTTCCCATTTTATTATATTTTTCTAAACTTTTTTATCTTATTTGATTTTTCTAAAGTTTTTCTTTCATTATTTTGTTTAATTTTTCCTTAACCTAAAGTTTTTAGTTTATTATGATTATTCTTCCTAACTTAAAGTTTTTATTTTATTATGGTTATTCTAAAGGTACCTATGTACCTACTAACCAGAATCAAACCATTCGTAGTTCACTTTTTTCCTTTATAAAAGTTTTAATTTGTTGGTTAATTTTATTTAATAAAAAAAACAAGTTTACATTATTTAATTATATTAATTTTTATTAAGAAAATACCTAAATGGCCTAGATTATCATATGATTATTTTTGAAAAATCTAAAATAACCTAAGTTTGGGGAAACCTCATATTAAATTTTTATTAAAAAAAACTTTAAGCGATAAAACCCTAAAATACCATATTTTAATAAAAAGTATTTTTGTCTTTTATTTATTTTTTATTTTTTATTATTAAGAGCATTATACTAAAAAGTAAAAACTTTATTTTTTTTGGGTATTTTTATCATTTCTACTTTTTATTGAATTTTTATTTCTAAAATTTCATTTATATTAAGATTTTTATTTATTTATTTGATTTTTCTAAATTCTTTGTTTTATTATTTTTATTTTATTTTATCTTTTTATTATTTTATTTTTATTTTTTATATTATATATATTTAAAATCCTAGCTCAAAAAATTTATTATTATTATTGTTTTTATTTACTTTTTTATTATTTATTCATTATATATATATATATATATTTAAAAGGCTTTTAATTGACAATTTTTTTAATTATTTTTATTTTTATTTTTTGCATTCGAGCGATGATATACACCACGACAACTCGATGGGTACTCTAAATTTATTATTCTTAATTTTTTTATATTAAAGATAAGCTAAAAAATGAACTAAAACATCCTAATTATCAAAATAAAAAATAATAAAAATAATAAATAAATAAATAAAATCACCAACCAAATTGCTGGATATACATAGGTCGGTCACATGTTAAGTCGGATTAGGTCGCGGTGGCGGTGCTCCTCATTGACGACGATTTGACAGTCGTTGAGGGTGGTTGATGGGTGCTTTCCTAGGTTTTAGGGGTATTAATCGATTAGTGGTGTTGTTTTTGCCTAAAAACTAGCCTAGGTGGCGGTTTGAGGGTAGCCGAGAGTGGCGGTTGTGGATGCCTTTGATCTGAGCTTCTAACAAGTCCTTACCTTGCAAAACCAACCTTTTCTTACTCCTCACAACCTAAGGGAACTAATGGCACCTAAACCTAAGCTCAAGGTTGAGTATAAGTGGTGCAATTTTAGAGAGAATGTGGTAGCCGACGGCGGGTGTTTCTAGAGAGGGAAAAATGCAAGATTGGGTGTTCTTAAGCTTTTAAAGCATGAATTTCTAACCCCTCTAGTGTTTCCCAAACTCCCTTTTATAGTGGTGTAAGGCGAATCACATTTAAAGCTTGGGATAAGGCTGAATCGTGGTTGGCCGAATTTAAGGGATAAACTCCATTTTTTTTATTTGATTTATTTGTTTTTTCTTGTTAAAATTGATGTTTATCGATCTTTCAGTTAAATGTTGATGGATTTGCATAGAAAAATCGATTTGGGTGGGTTAGATTCATCATTATCTGATTGTTTTTCTCCTTCGAGGTCGCCAGCCGAAGGTAAAAGACAATCACATGCAAGGCACGTAATGCCTTCCATCCAATCACATACTGCCACGTATCCATTTAGAGGAAGAAAAAAGAAAACGATACAAAGTTCCTTGGGTAGGATTCGAACTTGCAACTTGCCCCTTTCCCGTGCACATCAAACTAGCATACGGACCAGCCGAGCCAGCCAATTTCTCGATTTATTATTGCACTTAGCTTAGATATAAACTAATGGTCTTAATTAATTTTTATTAATTTGAGGTTCTCGAACTTAATTTAGAGTATCATATTTTCTTATTTTTATTGAAAATATTCACACTTTTGATTAATTTTTGTTATTTATTATTTTTTTATCATTTTTAAAAGTTTTTTCATTTACTTATATTTTTATTCATTTTTTCTTTTTCCTTTTCTTTTTCCTCTCTTTTTTTTATTTTCTTTATTATATATATATATATATATTGCAGACCAGGCTCTTTATTACTTCTATTATTTTTTATTATCTATTCATTTTTTATTTATATTTATATTTTACATATTTTTTAAACAAATTTAGACAGGAACAAAAATGGAGTGTCTATAGCTACCATGGCCGTGATCTGTTTCTACTATCCTATATAAGACCTATATCTTGTATGACCAGTCAACTTCTCTCCACTTCAATTGTCACTTCATGTGAGTACTAACTCTATTAATTACTCACTACATAACTTTTGTGGCCCAAGTGTCTACTAGTACTTTTATCACCCTCTAGATTGAGAGACCATGCACGATACAACACCTAGATACTTTTAGGCCAAGTTTACGTATTAGTTTATTTTAAATTTCCTCAAGCTAGATTGTAGTGCAAAGACTATCCCATACTCAAAAGCTAAACCCATGAGATGAACTTCAATTAGTCAATCCTCCAATTTGATTAGAGATTCATATGCAATTAAGAACACAATTATAATTGATTAGTATTAATGTATAATCAATTGATTGAGTTAATCTTAGTTCCATTTCAATTAAGTTGTTATTCAACACTTAGGCTTGATGGACATAACATAAAATTTTACTAAATGTAACCCATTAAACTAGTGGGCCTATTTAAAATTTTATGTTAGCTAACTATTTTAGCCCATTTGCTAATTTAATTATTAATTCTAATTTATGTTTATAAGCCCAATTTGTATTGTTAATTAATTAATGTATTAGTTTAATTGATTGGACTATTTCAAGAGTAGTGAACTGATTAAGGATAAGATTAAAACAATAGAGGAATAATTTTGACTTCAGTTTATCTTTAAGGGGTTTTTCCCAAAGTAATTCATTTTATATTTAAGTTAATTAATTAATTTATTTTCTAAATTTCTATGTTGCAAATCGGTCTAGGTGAACCGGTTAGGAGGAGGAAGGTTTAATTCAATTGAACTAGATTTTGGATTGATTCAGTCCTCCTTATGGGATGCTTGGCCTATTGTAATATTTGTTCATTAATTTATTTTATTCTAAAGCTCAACTTGTTAGTTATGTTTCTTATCATGTTTGGGCCCTTTACTACTAATTGGCACTAATCACCATCTCAATCCATGGGTTACTACAAACACATTTTCACACTAGTAACTTACATTCTGAATATCAAACTCACTTTCCTTACAACTTTGATTCAAATCTTTAATTTGATTTTGGATGAAATGTTTTGGCTTTAATGAAATGAGTTGTAGAAATGAAACCACAAGACTAAATTGTACAAGCATCATTCATTAACTCAAATCTCATAGAAAAATGCATTTTTGATGATTTAGGTTGAATAATCTAGATTAAACTCGCATTTTAGAAAGAACTAGATGAATCTTTAAGATGAATATTTGAATATCTTCAAGAGCATTCAAAGTTTAGTTTGGAAAATTAATATGGAATAATAAATTCCATTTCCATAACATGTATCACAATGAATCAAATCATATCAAAACAAGAACGAACCTCATTAAATTTCCAACAACATCAACTTACTTAAATATCATTCAAGCTTCAATTAAATCATAAAAAAAAATACTAAATTTTCTAGAAAATTTTCTATAAAACATATCAATTCAATATAGCACATTTCTCACTCATTTTAAATTCAAATTGAGTCAAACCAAAACCAAAATTATCTTAATCTCTTATACTTTCTAAAACATCATTTAAACTTAATAATTAACATCATTTCTCATAAACACAAATCAAATAAACCATGAAATTGAAAAACACCTTTAAAATCTAAAACATGTCAAAACTTGGCCCATTCATTACCATTCTAATTCCATTCTTTGAATCATCATCCAAAATCAATATCTATAAACTACAATTCATAAAAATCATTATGAACAACATAGTTGAACTTCCCAAATGCTAGAAATTACACCTATGTCTCGACCAGCATAAGAATTACACCAAACTTCAACTTTCTTTGATCTAAAATACTTCTAATGGCTAAATTAGCATACTAAACTAACAATTATTAATTCCATATCATCAAAACACAATAATTAACCAAGAATGCACTCAAACTTCATCTACACCTCATGACCACAACAAGTAAATGGAAATACATACCCAAACTTCATTCAACTAACCAAACAATAATTTCATATCATTAATTAACCCAATCTAACATAATTCAACATGATTTACAAGAATTAAACACCAACTTTCTGATTTATACCCATCACACCATCAATAGTGACCCATTCCATCATTCCAACACACATATCACCAAATTAAACATCAACTCTACTTTCAATCAATAATTGAATTAAAATTATTTGCTTACCTTGTTTGTAGATCACTTCAAAATACTTACTATGACTCCAAAAGTTTTGAATCACCTAACTAAACTTCAAAGACCCAAAACTACCTTTAAAAAAATTAAAAATTAAAACCCCAATTACTATATGAAACTTATAGATCTAGAAATACTCTATCACATATCTCAATTTCAACTTGAACTTTTGGAATTTATCTTAACTTACTCCAATGAGGTCCACGCCACTTCCAATTCTTTTACCTTGCAATTTCAACATCCAAATACCTAACCTAACATACCAATATATAAATAGAATAATTTTAATTAACATATTTAAATTCTAGAGTCTAAAACTCAAATTGAAGTGATTACATTTACCTACACATTGTGGATGCCATGACCACTACTTGAATTCCCAATCCACCACTTGATCTTCACCAACTTGCTTTAATTCCTTAATAAGATATTAATGGAACTTGTTATCCACTTGAATTTATCCAAAAACCAAAGCTCCACTTGTATACTGATAGAATTACTTACCTAACTTAGCTTTAAATTGTTGATTTCTAAGCTCACTTAGCTAGATTAGGTCCCCTAATTATTAAATTGAGTTAAGATCAAATAAAAACCCATTCTAATTATTGAATCTAGCTAAGATAAGATGAAAAACCCATTTATGTAGCTTGAGAGCTTAATTGAGAGAGAGAGTGTTGTATATGTGTGTGCAACAAGAAAAAATTGATTTAACCCTTAAAATGCCTTTAATTTATTTTCTTGAATTAGTTTATGAAATTATTGACTTTGTCATTTTTCAAAAGAATACTATAGAATTAAGAAAACGATATCACAAGCTCTAATCATATGTATAACTTTCAAAGAATTAAGTAAATTGTATTAGGTGAGTTTAACATTTTATTAGCACATTTAAATCAAGATTAGCATAAATGCTACTTATAATTAAGCTATTTAAAATATATAGCATTAGTATTTTGTATTATTGAGCATTATTTTGATTTTTTTTTTCTTATTTAACTTGTAGTAAGCTTTCCTTAGCATAAGTTACTTGACAGTAAAAATTAAGGAAAAATAAACCTTTTAAAAAATGTTTGTAAAATGGGAGTCACCATCAACCGAAGTTAGAAGAAAATAGGAAACTAGGTTTAATTAGGTGGATTAAATCTAATTTCTAGCCACTAATGTGCGACTTTTCTAATTTTTTTTTTAAATTAACTAGAAATTCTGGGCTTGAGGGCTATCTTTTTAAAACCTAAGATACTTGCTATTTTTCAAGGGTATTAATTAAAAGGCTTTATTAAATTACCTTCTTTTTATTTTAATATCAGCATTAATAAGTAGAAAGCAAAATGGATTGATTAAAAAAATTATTTATTATTTTTCTATGTTTCTATTTTTTATTTTTAAAGGTTTTTAGGAAAATAAATTTTTTTATTCTTTGTTATTGGTTGTCCTATAGGTACCTACATATCTACTAATCAAAATCAAACTGTTGTAGTTTCTTTTCTTATAAAAACTTTAGTATGTTGACAAATTTTATTTTTGAAAATAAACTAGGTTTACATTTATTACCACTTTAGCTTTTTACTTGGGAAAAGACATCCTAAAAAACCCTAAGCTTTATTGGTCAAATTTTTGAAAACCTAAGAAATTCCCTAACCTTTGAAAACAAGCATTTAAGATTTCATTTTTCGAAAGCATTTTCTCTATGTGACAAAAGCATTTTTTATTTTTTAATTATTTTATTTTATTTATAAAACCTGAATAAAAATGGCAAGAAAAATTAGACTATCTAGACAACCTAATTGATCTCAGATGACAGTTACTCTACAACACTTAGAATCTATACAATAGTTTCCTCCTAAATATTTTTATTTACTATTGTTTTTTTTTTCTTCTTAACTTTTTTATGTAAATATGGCAATTGACTATGAAAACATGATTGATCTTGAAAATATATGAAATTTTTTATAATAAATATGCAATATTAATTATGTGGTTAAATGTGCAAACAATAACAATATTGCTTACATCCAAGGCCGGTTTGGTTTTGACAATATTACTTTTTTTTTCACACCATATGTGTTTTTCTTTTTCTATCTAATTACTATTTTTTAAAGGCATATGTGATATTGGATTGGGTGCATTATTCTCTAAAAACTTCTTTCACAATCTAAATTAATCATCAAATATTTGGTGCACATAGCCTTTTTTAGAATTATTTTATATCCATGGCACATGAATGAGTTTTTAATGGGGTGTATCTAGGCCCTGCTCAAATCTCACTCAATTTTAAACCTAATCTAGACCCTTAAGAAAATTTTCTTCTTTTTTTTTTTTTTTTTGCCATCCGAATATTTCTTATTTTTTCTGAAACCAAATGCAAAAAAATGAAGAAAAAAAAAATAAAAGAAAAGAAACATTGCTTATTGAGACAGTCGAAAGATACCTTTTAAACTAATCCGTACAAGGGCAAAATCGTACTTACGGGTTTCCCTTAAAACCCTCTGTAACTAACTGCAAATCCGTTGATAGTGGTGTCCCGCCAAAAAGAACTCAATTCTTTCATCATTAACAAACCGTAATCCCGCCGAATCCAAAAGCCCAAAAAGACTCCCCCTCTCGACTATGTCACCCCCAATCTCATCACTCCCCATAATCCTCTCTCCTCCTCCTCTCCTTCCCCCATAACCTTCCAAAAAGCATCCGAAGTTCTCCACAACTCCAACTTCACTTCCATGGCCTTAACCCTCGAACTCCTCTCCCAAATCCCTTTATCCTCTATCCTCCCCCCGCCTCCGTTTCTCACCGTCTTTGCTCCCCGTGACTCCGCTTTTGCCCTCTCCGGCCAGCCTTCCCTCTCCCTCTTACAATATCACTTCTCCCCACTCCCCCTCACCCCTCACTACCTTTCCTCTCTCCCCTTCGCCTCCCAAATACCAACCGCCCTGCGTAATCAATCCTTAACCATCTCTTCGCTTCCTAATGACACCTACGTCTCGATCAACGGCCTCAAGATCGATCCCCTAATTCCATTATACACCGATTCCTCATTAATAATCTTTGGGATTGATAGGTTCTTCGACAAGAATTATACACTTCCTAAGCTAGCTCCAGTTCTTAGGCCAGTTCTCGGGTGTACATCAATGATTAGGAGTGGGAATATGACTATAGTAGATAATTCGCTTGGCGGAGCATTTAAGGTGATGAATTCTGCAGGGTACCGTCTTCGGCTCACTCCTCAGTATGCAGTTGCTCGGGTTTCAGTCGTGTCCAAATAGTCCACTGACGGTGTTTGCTCCGGATGATGAAGCAATGGCAAAGAATCTTGGGAGTTTCAGAGAATACCCATCTGTTTTTCTCCAACACACGGTTCCTTGCAAGCTACTGATGGCTGATCTAGATGGTTTAGGTAGGGGAACCATTAACATACCGACTCATCACAAGGGATTTGCAATCCATGTAACGCGCTCAAGGAATACCTTGAAGGTGAATGGGGTTACAGTAGCAAGTAAAAGTGATCGGGTGGTTGCTTATGGCATTGACGGGATCCTCGGAAAGAAGACGGTGACTGCCCCTCGAGTTAGCCATGAGGAGAATTCGTACCTCGGTTTTTTGACGGTCTACGTGCCGGTCCTCGTTACAACGTCTTCGGCAGTTTTGCAATGGTAAATTTTATTAGTGAGGTGTGACACTTGAATGCCTAATAGATTAATGCGGGCTTCTCCAATGAAATGCCAGAGATGTTGTAGACTGGACCTCTTTTTGTGTGTTAATGGAGCTGAACTACGGCATTTTACATTCATGTCTATCAAACATTACAATTATGAAGAGCTAGCGTTTCACTTGATCACTCATGTTGGGATGCTAATGCGATCATCTACTTAGGGATGCTTTTGTTCCAAGGAAATGTACATTGAGGTTGCACGGTTCCATCGATTAATAATTCTTGTATTTTGTTAAAGTGAAGATCTAGTAGCTTTTAGTGATAGGAAAAGCCATGACTGATAAATTAAAAGGCAAATTCTCTTTGCAATTATGGAATCCTATTTCTCTTACGCTTCCTCCATCCTCATCAATATCAAAACTTACCATTATATAGCTAACTTTAGTTATAAGCAAGGTTGTGTATACAAGACATATAAGCAGATAGAGGAACTAATGCTCGTAACAAGCAAAAGGATTTTGCAAATTACTATACAACAGCAGTAAGGTACATAGCTATGAGATTTCCAACTCAAAGTGAAGCTTTGCCTCGCTTGGTTTCTCGGACCCCTAAAATTGGACAAAACCCTCTCGATCCTTAAGGATAATTTTCTACTATCCCATCTAAATGGCACTAACAGTCTCCAACGATCCATTCTTGTTGCTGTTAGCAGTGTTCTTCGATCTCATCATACGTGTTATTGGTTTGGATATTTTGACAAACGCTTCCTCCCTTTGGGGGTGGTTCGCATACAATATCCATAGGACCAGACACAGCAGAACTCCAATAGAAATCAGGCCAAGTCCTGCATTTACCATCCTTAGATAATGTTCCAGTGGAGGGCAGTAACTTGACGTGATTTCTTGGAACGTGTCAATGACAAAATTGCAATTTTGAAGGCTGAGCAAAGGTGGGGTATAGTGCTCCAATGCATAGCTCTCGTTCACTGCCCCCACCAATTGCATGTAAATAGCTGGGGTGACCCTGCCTTCAGTGATGCACACACCAGACGCAGAAACCTTGCAGGTATAGTTCTGCCAGACCTGAAATAATTGAGACGAGGGAATTAACAGAATCCAAGTTTTCTACCCAAAAGAAAGATCCCACCATATCACATCTATACTGTACCAAAAGTTTCAGCTATATGAAGTGTCTGAAAGGCAGCTATTACTGTCTTAAATTTTTATTCAACGGTATGTTAATTTGATTTCCGAATGCAATAATTTCTCTATTTATACTTCTGAAATTGCAATAACATTTGAAGATCCAAGGATATTCTCCTCAACAAATAAGACTCAGTGAATTGATTAGTCATTCCATCTGCGCAAATTATTGTTTGTCACCTAAAATTATTGGCCATGCATGCGATGTGACTCTGCAGCCTCAAGACCTGCCAACTGTTGCAATTATGGAGAGCCAAAACCATGTTTCCAGAATTAGAGGGTGTATCTAGAAGAAAAACCAGTAGTTTCAAGGGTTGTGATGCCATAGTACCTTCATATTTGGACCAAGGATTAGACAATTATGGTGCTGGCAACAAGAAGATTTTTCATTTATTTCCTACATGCCTGAAAGTCTTTTGGCTAAAAATTTGTGAGCATAAAATTGCTCACTTAAGGACCCTTAAGATTCAGAAAAGCTAAAGCAGCTAAGTAAAAAGAGGAAATGGAGTCAAATGCAGTGAACAGGTAAAGATCATACATACCAGAGAAGCATTTGCCATGGATACTTCTTGTGGTCCACACTGCCGGTCATGCAAATACGAATCAAATGGATAGCAGAGAGGTGGCATTAGTGGTCCAGATTGATTGTAGTAATAAGGGGTACCCTGGGCTGGATAAGTGTTGGCATAGGTATAGATGAATTGGTTGACAACATTGACAATATCATTTATAACTTGTTTACTCTGCACAAGTGTCTTATTAGTAGTCTTCTGATCAACACAGGGAAGAATATTGGTCAGAGCTGATTCTGCATGCGGATTTTCAACCCACTCCTCCATTGCATTGCACGAGTCAGATATTGCACTAAAATAAACAAGTTTAGAGTAAGTCTAGCACACTTTGATGCATAATCTCTTTGGTTTTTATTTTTTTCTATTGCAGCATGTCAAGTAAAGTTTTATTAATCATAATAAGAATGTGAGCCATCATTGCAGAAGGGACATGGATTGAACAAAAATATATATGCAAAATTACCTACAGCAAACAGTGGCAAGAAGTAATCCAAAAATGCCCATGGAATTATTTTGTTAGAAGGAATCATCCTCACAATCCCAAAAATTAAACATGAGGCGGTCTCTAAATAAGTAGGCTAACTAATCTTATGCAAATCAAAATGGGGCCACTCTGCTAAGAATTCCGGTCAAATCTTACGAGCACTAGAACTCAAAAGGGACACACAGAATGCATGAGCCAGAGAATATGGATCTTACTTGCTGAAAATGACAAATACTCCACAAAGTACAAAAGTAACTGCAACGAATAACCATCCACTTATGACAAATCTGCATTTAGAGTTGCTTGTGTTAGACAAAGTTAAACAAGAACAAGGAAAGAGAAAAGCAGCTAGCGGTGAAGCCAAAGTCAGATAGAAAACTTACATATGTATTGCATTTCGATGGCCAAAGATAGACAAAACTGCAAGATATAACATCTTAAGTTAATTGCAAGAAGACTAGTTAGGTGTAACAATAATTTCTTTTTGGGTAAATGGTGTAATAATAATTAAATGAAGGTATACAAGAAGGAAGGTAATTTTAAGCTTTCTGATACTGGTTTACTTACAGAGACCAAGCAGGGCCAAGAGAAGCATAACTGCAGCCACAGTTATCAATGCTGATCGCCTGTTACAATGCATTGTAATATAACCCATCTTAGCCTTCAGGAGAATGGCTGATATAAGCTTACAGTTAGAAAGAGTCACAGAAATCATACACGGCATTGAAGGTTTTTCTTATTTTCCCAGAACTTTCACTGGTCTTTTGTGTCAACATGTTTGCTGCCGCATTCAGATCCATATTCAATTTGTCAATATCATTCATGACGTTAGACGGAAGAAAAACCTGAGCCACATTTATAGTCTTTGCAAGAGACAGATATCCAGTGACATTCCTCAGCGTCTGAACGGTGTACTCAGACTGATTCACAACATACTTTAAGGTATCAAGAACTTCACCATGAAATTCATCTTGTCCAACAGATAGAAGAATACACCCAACCCTGGAGATCAGTAAAGACCACATGCATTAGAAGTGGTTACACAGCATAAATGAATTTACACTTCATCTGCTCGAAATAACCAAAAAGAAAGCATTTTGAAAACAAGGTCTTCATCTAATTCCTATTATTCCAGAGAGAAACTAGTAAATTTTATTAACTCAATAGCAGGAGCAGTTCTGATTAGACAAAATAGAGGACTGCCATTTGTTGGAAAACATGAAAACATGTGCTTATTTAGCATGATTTTAATTGTGAGTCAAACCTTAGGAAGCATAACTAAAAACATTTTGAGAAAAGAAGAGCAACTACATCGGTAATGGTATGATCTAACAAATATGGAGTATGCAGATCAGGTTATTACGCTGCAGCACATGTGAAGAGAATGAGCATTATAAGACATGCCCTTTGTGATCGATGGGATCCTTGGTCTTTGAAGTTCAATTGCCATCCACAACAATGATGCACCAAAAGAACTAGTCCGAAGGAGACAAACCACAGGAAGGCAAGCACAAAACCAATTGAACCTGAAAATCCAACAGACTAAAAAGTAAAGTGTAGTGGTTAGAAATGGAAATAGCAACTGGAAACAAATGGAAATGGACAAGTACGTGAGCCAACAGTCAACATAGATATTTCAATCTGCTGTCAATGTTTAAGACCTAACCATAATGCCAATATAGAAAAAAAGAAAAATCCCATTGACAAGCATGTAACAACGACAATTCCTCAGAGAAAAAGAAAAGGGGGGGGCCTTTCCATAATTCTTCAGACTTGACTTATTTTGTTCATCATTGCCTATTTCAGCTGTAATATCCAGCCACAGCCATATCACTATTTTTCTTTTCCAGCTGCGGGCAAACAGGGAACTTTGTCAAAGGATGGAAAATTTTGTCGCATAATTGAGTTCCTCTGTCTTTGCGGGTGGTTTACATGCCATCATTCAGGTCAATAGATGTAACACTTCAAAAACTATCTGTCTTGAAATATTTAAACACCAAAACTTGTAATCGTGGACCTGAGAAACAATTATGATAGACAAGAATTTAAGTCAAGATGGAACTTTTCGATTGACTTCTTCGTTGAGATCCATACAATGGCCAACAGACAATCATCAAAGGAGTTACAAAATTCCATACGAATCCTCCTATAGCAAACAAATCAACATCATCAACGCTATCCAGCATTCATACAGCTCCTATAAACAACACATCCTAGTTGTACGGCTCGGTTATCTACCTCACCCAAACACAGCAGTAGCTAAAGGCAATGGCAAATGCAGAGTGTAAAGGTAGGGGAAAAATATAAAAAGAGAACTTACGGCCCAGTAATGGTGATTGGAAATGTTCCAACCATCATGGTAGTGCTTGAATCCACGAAGGATGTCAGGTCTATTCGTCCTCTCTGCGGCCAACACAAGCTGATGCTTCCCATCATTTGCAGGCCCCGGAGCATGTGCAACAGTCGCTGGCACCCCATTGTTCAAGGGTCCCAAGTTCTCATCGCCTGCAACTCCCACACCCAAATTACATATGAATTAAAAAAGAGGGAAAAAAAAAAAGAAAAAAAGGAAAAGTGCTACAGCGAATAATTAAATAAAAAAAATTCATGTTTACATCGATCTTTGCATTCGCGTTTAGATTAAATATTGTTCCATAGTAGACCTAATATAATGCATAACTTAAAAAGAACCAATTTTTTTCCCTCCTCTCGATGAACTGGAAAACAATAAACAAAAGAAACGTTCTTGCAGAAAACCAATGAGTTGTCGAGAAAAACAAGCAACATTCGCGCACAAAAAAAGATGATTCAACGACTCATTCCACCTGCATATGAACAGGAATCGATAAACAGAAATTGAAGTAAATGGGCCATTTGATAAAAGAACAGAGCTTTACTTTAGTTGAGTGTAAGACCAACCTAAGATGGCTTTGAGAGGATCTCTAGTGGGTGCATTCCGGGTCACACCGGGGACGGCTGATATGGACACTGACGGAAGGAGAAGAAAAAGAAGAAGCAAGCTTCCGCCGCGGTTCCTCATCTTTGGCATACAAAGGTTTAGTCTTTGAAACAAGAATCTTAAGATGGACGACAACAAAAAGACATCTTTAGAGAATCGATCCAACCAAATTCTCCACAAAATAAGAAGAATCCCAGATAATAAGTAAGATTGGGATGAATGAGGATCACGTCGGCGCCATTTTTTTTTTTACACAGAATATCACTGTATAGAGAGAAATTAGGGAGGGTTAAAATGGGGAGTCACGTGGAGATGGAGTGGAGGAAAGAGGAGAAGGGCGGTACATGTGAATATGCCTCCAATTCTATCGTGACACAACACAAGCAATCTCTCACACTCTCTCTCACCCACACACACAAATATAGCAAGAGAACTGTGCATACTAAGCTGAGAGGGAGGGAGAGGGAATAAAAATATAAAGCAGAGGGCCTACTTGCTACCGTCAGCTGCCTCCTCCCGCTTCTGGGCTTATGTCGACCCTTTCACTTCCACTTCCACCGCTCGTTTTGTCCTTTTCTGTTTTTAATTATTTTTGCCTTTCTTCTACTTTTGGGGCTAACCCCTATACATTAATTGATTGGTTAATTAAGTTTGGACTTACCCTTTTCCACCACCACCCCCAAAATAAATAAATATAAATAAACAAACAATATTACGTTGGGGTCAGGTGAGAATTATTAGGTAAATGCATATCATATTACGAAAATGCTTACTTACTACATGTACCTTACCTGTTAACTAACTATTCGACACGGATAATGCACTCATGATTTGTTTAACGAATTCCCATTAACGTTTTACCTTTCTTCATAAATGCTTAACATATTAGGTGGCTATTTTATCGGCAAGTACCTGTACTTAAACCCATGTTGCAAGCCACATGTTCGTTAATATAGAGTTCTAGACACTTTACTAAACATATGACCATAGGATGAAATGATAATAATAATTTTTTTTTTTTATGCAAGATAATAGATTCCAACCTTACATTCATGTAAAATGCAGACGTGGTTAAAAATATATATAAATAAATAAATAAATAAATAAATAAGAAAGCTTAGAAGTTACCATTTATATTAATAAAGTGAAAAATAAATGTAGTACATTATAAAATTACACATACTTCTTAAACATTGTGGTTAATAATTAATAACAAAATGTAGGCTTGAAGAACACTTAAGATCAGAGGATTATATCCAAGAATGATGGGTCTCGATGAAAAGTCCGTGACGGTAATCTAACTTACCAAACTGGAAAATTTATATATGCACATCAAATGGATGTAGAGATGGACATAAAACCATACCGTTATAAGTTAATATTAAAATTACTTATAAAAATATTTATTTATATTTACAATTACAATACAGCTTATATACACACAAAAAAAGACTTTATAATAATAATAATAACTTGAAAAGTAATATGACTCATATGGGGTTTGAACCAATCATCACATATTTATTTATGTATTTAAACACTTAATCACTTACTCATATCTAGCATCTTACTAATAATTACTTTTTAAATGTTCATATAATACGTAATTTCTCCTTTTAACATAAACTAAAATACATACATATTTGTAGATTCGTTCTTTGTACTTTTTTCTTTATAAGACCCACTTTTTCATTTCATAATGTGAGTTTTAAAAAATAAACCCAAAATACCATCATTGTCATTCTCCATTAAAATATGCATTAAAAGTCTCGTCCAAAAATGCAAGATATACTATCAAATAGTATTTAAAGAACTAGCATTAGAACTTAGAAAAGAAAAAAAAGGGAAATTTATAATATAGAGGATCTATATTTGCTTCTAAGTACATTTTAAGTAATGCAAAGTAATGATATACGCTGCAATTTATTATAAGTATACAAGATGTTGTTAACTCCCTTTTTATAGTCTCTGTTAAAATGCGATGCATACAAAAGATATTGATGTAAGCGTAAATGGAGGATAAATATTATAACTTAATGTGGTGCATGCACATTATGAATAATTGCATCCAAGTGCAAAATAGAGGACGGTAGTAAAGTAGAGCTAACATAATTACATCAAAGAGTTTACTACATCTTCCATGCACCATATGCTATTACGTTAGTCTTCAATTTGTGGAACTAAAATGTACATCCTCTATTTTCACTTCGAAACAAATATATATCCTCTCCATTGTAATTATTTCATATATAAAACCTTTAATTTAAGTAATAATGACAAATCAAATCATCCAATTATTAATCTAAACTAGTTAAAAACTCCCATATTGTAACAAGGACCTAAGGAATGGAAAAAAAAAATAGGATTATTATATTTAATATAATTTAGGAATAAGGAATTATTATGCAAGATTACTAAAATAATTAGAGATATAAATTATGGGAAAATTAGGATTATTGACATTTTCTTTCAATTGATATAATTTTGTCTTCAAGTGCAAATAGATGATATACTTAGTAATATAAATGAAGGATAGATGTTACAACATATAATATATACAAAGAAAGTATGTCTATCTCTAGTTCAAATAGAGGAAACACATTACAATTTATTGTGCATAAGATGGATGTGTGATTGCTTAAAAGAGAAAACAAAGGATTTACTTATGATAGAGATAACACAATTAAATAATACGTTAACAACATCCTTGATATGTACCATACATTTTAGGTAAACTTACCCTCATTTTGAACTCACTTAAGAACATATATCCCGAAATTGTAACCGGGTGCAAACATATATTATGTATATTGTGATTATCCCTACTTTATAATATGTTATTATTGTGTATAGACGAGTGTAAAAGAGTTTAGTGAAACCTATTTGGGTTCAATTGTAGTAGTTGCAATGTGTGGTTGCAAGATAGAACTACATATCTATGTAGTTGTTTCAATGTTGCCCATAATTTTTTTTTTTCTTTAGGGTTTACCATGTTAAAATGATGTGTCAAATAATTATATCTTTTTCTTTACTTGTTATTCTTTATTTTCTATGTTGATTTGTTCTCTAGCCAGATCTAGCATATTAATATCAAAACACTTTTCATATAATTAATTTATATCTAAGAAAGGTTCTCTAACTTGCATAATTATTAAGAGATCTCATTAACTAAAATCACCACTTGTCCATTTGATGTTCACTAGAGGGCATGCATACACATAACATGCAATCTTATAAAGCAAAAATCCTTTGTAAACCAATGATCCTACCAAAAATCAAATAAAGGAAAATATAGATATATCCAAAATATAAATCCTAAATTTGAAAATTTTGATAAAATCTTTTTCTCTATATTACATAAAAAAAAAAGTACTAGGGCAACTGACAAAGAAATACAATAAATATAAGACTTCATTAGAGAAGAGACAATCATTTTGACTATACAACTGCTTTTAGGAACAAACATTGTATATGCAAGAATGTAGAGCTCACAATTTAAGACCTGACTCACGAACTTGGATATGATACGGTACGATACAATTATAAGCAGATTAAGGTTGGTAAAAATTGATACAAATAATAAATGGATTAGATCTAAAAACAATACGTTAAAATTTATGTTCGAGTTTGTATATTATATGTACACTTGTTTATGAACCTGTTTATTAAATAGGCCCTATAAATAAGTTCTAAATTCAACTTGTGACAATTTGTAAGTAACCTGTTTATTAAATAACCCATTTATAAGTTCTAAGTTCTAAGGCCCTACAAATAAGTTCTAAGCATATTCGAGTATATGAACCCATTTATATAGTTTTCTTTATAGTTTATTTAAGGTTACGACACTTTCACCAGAGTCTTAGGGTTTTCCTTTCATCCTTTTCTTTATATATCTCTTTCTCAACCACATAACACAAGCAAAAGCAAACAACCAGATAAATTCTTCTTCTGTTTTATACTACTCCTCTAAGGCCTTTACACCAGTCTTCTCTCTTCTCTTAATTCTATTTTAGGCACAAGCATTCTTCTTTTCTAAATTTTGTTGCATTAAGATTCATTCTTTTTTAGAACAAACATTCTCATAAGTAATGGGATCTATTAATTATTCACTGGTGAAGCTTGTCATGTTTATAGTTAAGGGGTTATTGTATTTATAAATAAATAAATCAATTTAAGGTGTTTTAAATTGCCTTGTTTTGATTTTAATTATATAGTTTGGATATAATGTGGCTAATTTAGATAAACTACTCAAATTAGAAGAAGGCCAAAGATGATCAAAGAAGTGCATGAATGGGTTTTGGAGAAATGATTTTGTTTAATGTTTTTGTAATAAGGTCACAAAAAGTGTTATTTTAAATTATGATAGAATTTCAAAGGGAGTTGGTTAAGAGGGAATTCATCATAAGATCTTGTCACTAATGATAATGTCCATTCAAGTCATGGTTCAAGTTAATTTAATGATGTTACATAGCTAACAAGTATTTAGATTTGTTATAATTGACAAGAATTACTTCACTAAAACTATTGTTTAAGTTGTAATTTTATGTTAAGCTTCAAGATCTTATGTCATTAGTATTTGTAGAGGTTAAACCTGTTTCTTTTTTTTTTTTTAATATGTAAATATTTCATAGATTTATTTATAACTTTTTAATTGATAAATAGGTTTAATCCAGACACAGAACATGTGGGTTAGGTTATGGGTTTAAGTTTTTATATACGATTAAAACATAAGTTATATTAAGATTTTTCGAAGACGAACTTATTTAGATACAAACACAAACACAAATCACCAATCCTATACAAGTGACTAAATATACTAATGTGTGTTAAGATTTGATAACTCATAAAATCTTGTATATATACAATGAAAACAATAAGTTAATGTTAAAATCAACTTACCCCATGCATTGAGGAAATAAGCCAACCTAAATATTAAAACGATATGGAGTAATTCTCTAGAAGCTTTTATGAGTTGATCTTATTATTGGATGCGCAACTTGCAATTATTCTAATTGATTAGAACTTGCAGAAGTGATATGCAAAGTATATGATTGTTAGGGTAAATTATATGAATCATTTTAAAAATTGTATGAACTTTTATTTATTTATTTTTAAGTTAACATGTATCCGTTTAGAAAATTGACGTAGACTTGCGTGAATGTTGAGCTGATATTTTATTAAATATATTTAATTGATTAATGGAAACAAATAAATAATGGATGATTCGTTGATAATGAATTTGGAACATTATATGTTTGCTTTGTCTCATGGTTTCTTCAATCTTTTGCGCTGATGAAATATGAATTAAAATCACATGTTAGAGTTAGACTTCAGAGATTTCTTAATCAATGAGAATGAAAAAACCTTTTTCTAAGCAGAAGGTGTTTATCTAACCGACAATGACCCAATTTCTAAAACCATTTGAAACTCAGAAGTCAACATGATTCGAACCTTAAAAACCAAGCTTCTTTCACAAGTTGACAACTCTACAGCTAAAAATCAAAGGTTTAATATGAGCTAATTAATACTGGTGCTTCGAGACGAAGGAACAAAAAGATCGAAACTTATGGATGAAGAAACAAAATTGAAGTTGATAAGTAACTAATTTATCTAAGCATGAGATAAGTTAAACCTTGCAAGCAAAATATATAAACTGAGTAAATATATAAATAAATAGTTAAATGGATAATAATAAACTTAGTCTAGGAAGTACAATTATAAATTTTCTTGCATATTATCAAATTATTAATAGTTAGTATTGTTTTGGAACTTGATAGATGACAAAAATAAACAAAGCTTTCGTGAATATGTGTTTTAAGTGCAAAAGCTTATGTATTATATTTGTAAATACTTGATTTATTAATAAAAGCAGTATTCATTATTTATTGAATTTATCTTCACTCTACTTTTGTCCGCAACATATTTCCTTGAGCAAATAGAGAATTATAAATGTGCATGTGTTGAGTTACACAAATTCAAGCTAGGCTAAAGATATTTCATATTTTTGTTTTGAATTTATGTAAGATTGGGATTGTGGAGTATGGATAAGTGAAGAAATGAGCAAAAGGTAAAGTTACAGCATGAGACACATAAGAGGCAGTTTGACTATTATTTGTGCTATTCGACCCTTATGTAGTTTTGATGACCAAGCTTCCATGTTGTGATAGTTTCCTTTTTGTACTTTTTTTTAATGCTTAAGCTATATCTTTTATTGAGTTAGCGATTTAAAAATTTCTATAATTCTTCACATATGTTCTCAATGTGTATTAAATAATGCAGATAGGGGAGGAGCTATATATAATCCATTGGATCGATTGAGAGTACCTATGAAAACAATTTATCCCACTAAAACACTTGTAGATAGGTAACTATCTTGCTAGTAATTTTTGTCCCTTGGAATTTATAATGTTAAATCATTTGAGATATATTTTTTCTTTTCCTACATATTTATCCCTAATTGGTGTTTCTAGATTTATAATAATATATATATTTCGGTGTCTCAACAATCTTTAAAATATTCATAAATTAAAATAAAAAACATTTTCGTCTATTTTCTCTTCCGTCCAAAATATGCATGCCCAAAGTACGTGTGCTCCCTTCCGTGTTTTCCATGTTGCAGGATGCATGGACGGACGAGTGCCGGCGGTCCTTGTTGTCTGCGCGTGGAGTGGGTCATGCAAAATGCGACTGAAATTTTTTTTTAAAAAAAAAGTTTGCAATTACGTGGTGAAAAGCATTCATTTATATCAATTATTATCGCATTTAAAAAGCAAATCTTACAAAGCAAAAAAGCCGAAAGGTGACCCAGATTTCGTTGCTTTTACCAAACTTGATTGATTTCCCGAAGAACAGTTCCATAGGAAAAGATAGCATGTGGTGAACTCCACCATTTGCCTTTGTGTTCGGATGTCAGAAGTCAGAGAAGGAAAGTTACACTTACACCACCATGTCCATGACCTGACCACCGACAAAGAGACGTTGGATTGGATGCCTGCATTTTGGAAAGTAATTCATTCGATCAGAAGACTTCCGCATGAGGTGTAAGGTGAACCCTGCTGCACTCTATCGCCCCCTCTTCGCAAGATCTTGTGGGAGGCGTACACATCCCACGTGATCTGGTGGGCCCCACTGCTATCGACTTTAACACGCAGTGTACGCGAATTGGCAGACACCATGAGAACATAAAAAGTGGAGCGCCGCCGCTAGTGCACCTGATCCGCGCCATGACTTCGTGCCGCGAAATCAGTAATGGCGGTGGGTAGCGGATGGTTACGTAACGGAGGATGCCTCATTTGGCCTTTCCTCTTTGGAAAGGGGTTAGGAGGATTAAATAAATGAAAATCCAGCCACTTGATCTGATCCAACCAAATTACAGTCAAACTACGGTCATGACGCGTGATTTTCTTGATATAAAATAATATTTATTAAAACTGTTTATTGATGCGTTAGACCACTAGTTAAATGATCAAATGACTTTTTCAAAATCACTTTTTTTTTTTTTTTTGCATTTATTATTAGATAATAGAAAAAAAAAACACATTATAACCATCCATCGGTCACATACATACATGTAAATAAATTCTTTAAACTCATTTCTCCATAATTTTTTTTAAGATATGTAAATAATTTTAAACTTATTATTAAAATCCTAAAATTATCATTCAAAAAAACTATAAATAGTAATAATTTTGGGTTTTAGGAACAACTAGTTGAAGAACCTACCTAATGTATGAATAATAGTTTGAGTAATGATTGTAATTTTTTTTTCTTTTTCCTTTTCTTAAAACAATAAATATAAATATAATTTAATGTTTTATGTATTATAAAAAATATTATCCAATAAAATAGTTAATGAAATATTTAATTCACTTACTAATAGACTTTAATAAAATATTTAATTCTTTTATTAATAAAATATTTAATTTGTCTCTAGTGGATATTAATGAAATGTTTAATCCATTTACTAATTAAATATTGAAATGGTATTTAAAAAGGTAGAACACCTCTCATAAAAGCTTTAGTAAATAAAAATTTTCAAATCTGGAAAAAAAAAGAAAGAATTTAATTGGTCTCATAACATGTGAGTTTTATACTTTAGAATGATAAATGGTAAATTATGAGATTAAAAGACATTGAGAAATTGTGAATATAAACTTTTTCCTTTTTTTTTTTTACTTTTTTTCTGATAATACTTATACAACCACTTTGTTTATGTTTTATAGTAAGTATATTGACCATAATTTATCACTAATGAAAATAAATATTAGCATTAATTATTATAATAATTACTAAGCATCCTTTCTTTATTTATATGCTAAAATCATTAGATTAATTTTTAGCATCAAATAATAAAATAATAGTTTTATTATCATAATACACTTAAGAAAAGCATAGCATGTTTAATGCAATACATTCACTTTCTAATAAAAAGACAATATAACTGGCATACTTACCATAAACATATTAACTATGAATAAACATGCATTCTTTAATTATAGCGGAATGCTATAAATCTTTTTTAATTTTCTATAAAATATTTTTCTAGCCATAATAAATGTAATTATTTTCATTTCTATTATTTCATGTTCCTTAGGATAATATAATTTTATGAATATTTTTTTTATTTTTTTATAAGAGAAAAAGATTATTAAATTGAGATAAAATTATCAAATATGTTTATAGAATTTTGCATTTGAATAATTTAAGAAATAACATGTATAAGTAGGATTTATATTTTAAAGAGTTAATATTTTTCATCATGATGCTATTGATATGTTTGAAACTTAAATATCAAAAGAAATGTGAAATTATTCAATTGGTTTGATGTAATTCAATTTATTACATTATATACTAGCTTTATTTAATTTTGTTCAAAGAGCATCTTAAGTTATAATATGATTATTACATTCTATTTAATTTTTTAAGGAATCTTATACCACTATTTCATGCATTTTATTATAATAGTAGAAGACTGTAACATGAATTACTAAATATTGACACATTCTTAAATTATTAAGCAATTTAAGTTCTCTATAATGAGTAATTTATAAAGAAAATGTAATAACATTGGCATTTATGAATATATACTAAAATAATCAAATATTGTAAAATTTGAAAACCATGTATTGTGTTAAGTTTATATTAATTAACTAGGAATATTTCCTTTAACAACGAATTTGTTTCAAGTAATTTGGAATAATTTTTTCAAGTAGAATATAAAAGGTAAATACTTTGGAAATTATATTAGATTTTACAAAAAAAAATGATTATGGAAATACTTTAAAGATACCATAAAAGGTGGAATACAAAAAATGTAAGAGTTTCAGAAATTATATATTATAATATGATATGATTTGATAAAAGAAATTATAAAAATAGACTAGTGGTACCATAAAAAGGTAGAATATGAAAAATGAAAATACTTAGTTAATTATATATATTTACATTTTGTTAAAAATTTAAGCCAAGGTTAAAGAGGTAATTAATTTAAAGAAGTGGGGGCAATTTAGTAATTGAACATGGAGGTATAAATAGCTCCAAAACATTACAGTTTGATTCTTTTCTCTCATTTGCACCATCCAGTACCACAAACACCCTTATTAAAAACGCAAGATAGAAGAGGACAATCAAGTTTTGCAATTCGCCAATTTAGTCAAGGTGAGTAAATTGATTAATAACTATTGATCATTGTTTGTGTATATATTGTGAATTTGGAGATTAATGCATTAGAATTCTTTATAGAACAATTTGTGCAACACAAGGTTCAAGACAAGCATTCAAGTGTTATAATGATTCGATCTAATAAGTCATTAGATTAACCCTAATTAGTCTTTTTGTAAAAAATAATGTACGATTAGGTCTAGAATTATTGGATTTGATTTAGGGTTAGAAAGATTCAAGGACTTTTCGAATTGGAAAAAGGAATTAAGGATGAATAATGACCTATACGGCTAGGTCTATGCCCATATACTTGCCTGTGTTGGAATGCCAAAATGTATAGAAAGGTACACAGCCTCTAACACGGTTGTGTACTATCCTATATCACTCTACACAGCCTCCTACATGGCCATGTTGAGTTGAAACATTTCTCGTCTGTTTTTACTTTATTGAAATAAAATCTTAAGAATATATAATTTCAAATATGTATAGATTTGGAGGATTTGTGAAACTATAGAAGCATGAGGAAATCAAGTTTTGCAATTCAGGTACGTATATATTGTGTTTGTTGTTTGTGTTTGTTAAGTTAGAAATTGTGTGTGGATTAAATATTATTATAAGTAAACTTGATTGATTGTGCATGTGATTGTGATTTGCTGGGTTGAAGAAATTGAGTGTAGGTCGATGTTCTCGAAGTGGCACATCTATAATTGGTATGTGACATTGTCTCTAATAGAGTCGTGTGTCGAAATAATCTGGATAGCATGTGGAAGGATGTTGTGAAAGGACTCATGAACTTATGGACAGTGAGGAGTACCTAATGTTGTATATGTATTATTATTATATATGGAATAGATTCAATGATAAAGGGGAGTACCCTTTGCCTTATATGTATTTATATATATTCGTTTATGAAACGATTGTGTGAATATGTATAAGGTTGTATGATGATGATGAGATTGTGTGTTGGCTAAATGATGTAAAAGATAAATAAATTGTGTATGAATAATATGCTACATTATGTGTATGATGATATGTGTAATACACAGATATATATATATATATATATATATATATCATAAAAATAGTATTATAGAATAAGTAAATAATATATATAAAATAAATGGCAATGTTGTAAAGAGAACAATGGAACAAGGGCAATTTTGTCTTTTCCTAGTTGAGCTATAAAAGCGAAACTAACCTGGAGTTTCTCCTTTTTGGCACATTATGCGATTCTCAATAGCAGCCTAGAGAAACCTAAAGAGAGAGAGGGGGCTCCTATAGAGAACTAAGGAAAATCAAAAGAGAATTTTTGAAGCTAATCCAATAGGTAAGCATATGGATTGTAATTACATTTAGTTATGATGCTGAACCTAAGGCCTTTTTATCTTTGTAATGATAGAGATTGGATTAAAAGGCGAATTGGGGCAAACGAAGGATTAGACAAATTAGACATTCCAAGAGTAATCTAAACTAAGTAAGAATTTTAATTCATGTAAAGTGATTAGAAAATTCACGTGTTAGGATTTATTTAAACATAGGATTAGAGAATGGGGATATTGGATGAATTGGTAGAAGAAAATTTAGGGTTTGTAAAACGTACCGAGAGATACATGACCTCTCAATACGGTCGTGTTACTCCCATGTTGAGCACAATAGATATATTAAGAGATACACGACCTGTTTACATGATCGCGTTCCGACCGTGTTGAATCCAAAAGCCACTAAAAGATACACGACCTTTTGACATGGTCGTGTAATAATTGTGTTGAGCTACAAGGCCTCTAACATAACCATGTTGAGTCAAACATAATTTCATTTTATATCTATTTAACTCCTAATTAAACTAATTCCCATGCAACCTAGATAATTAGTAAGACCTTAGATAACCTAATAGATTAAGAGAAATTAAGGGAATTATATTATTCTTAGATTAGTACTAAGAAAGGTATATTGATGATTGTACATATTTCAACTTAGCTTAAGTTGGGGACCAGGCGTGCTTAAGATTACGATCCTAGGTATGTGTTTACTTATTTGTTGGTTGTGATTGTTAGGTAGTTATTAAATAAATTAGTTATAATAATTATATGATGTAATATGAATTGTGAATGAAAAGTTACATGTTGCTTATGCTTGGCTTAGCTTAGGGGCTCATAGTGATAGATCCCTATGGGGCACCTCGATGATCAGTATGTTACGTTATCCCTAGTGGAGCCGTATATTGGAATGGTTTGAGGTAGATTAGGGTTAGACGAGGCCTACAATGGCGGTTCTCACTAGGATAAACTTTTTGTGTGTATCGGGGTCATGAGTACCCCCATGTGATATATTTAATTTTGAGATTAGTGTGTATATTGATATATGAAGATGATGTGGATAAATGTTGCATATATGCATGCGTTATTAATGTGGAGTCTTATGCGCATGTAAGTGTGGTACGCACGTACTGAGCTTAGGCTTACTCCCCTTCTTATTTATTTATTTTCTTTAACTGTAGGTGAGCATGATGAACAAGTAGAGTATGATGGGAATGAGAACTTGGTGGGATATTACATAGATGAGATGGGAAGAGAACATTATTATTATGTAGGGGAAGAGTGATGGAAATTTTAAATATTTGTAATTTGAAGTTTTGTTAGTTGAAATTAAGTTATGGAGATAAAAGTAGACTCCTAACTATAAGAAGTAGTATAGGGAAATATTTGTTTATTTGCGATTATTTTATTAAATTTCGAGGGTTAGAATGACTTAATCGAAAGGCATTAATTTTATACTATTGAAGTTATACTATTATGATTGTTGTTGGAGATGAATAGGTTTTGAAGTTTTATGAAGATTTAGAGCCTTAGCATGTCGCTTTATAGTAGTGACACGTGATGAACTGTGATGTTCCAGGTTTTGAGGTATTACAATATGTTTGGCATGTCGTGCGTATGTGTGTATATGCATGCGTTGTACGAGGTGTTAGCTCACTCCTCGTGGGAACCTTTTTTAGTTGTAGGTACCACAGGGGAAGTGGTAAGGTAAAATGAGACCATTGTAGAGATGTATCAAAATATTGAGGAAAACATATAATATGTCTACTATGATTTAGTAGATGGATGGATGAGGGATGGATAATAGTTGAAGATTTAAGATAGTTGTAGTATTTAAATTATTGAAAATTCCCACTATATTTAATTGAGTAGATTGAATATGGGTTATGTATTGAGGACATATGTTTACTTCAAATGCTTTTGCTGTAATAATTTGAGAAAAATGTTTATTATGTATTTTTCTGAGGATAGATACTCTTTCTAACCTCTTGAATGTAGCAAATGATTTTATCTATTATTATGAGGATGTGAATTTAAAATTTAGAGAATTATAGTATTTGAACCTTCATGTGTTGTCACATATTGAGGACATGTGGCAGGTTCTGCTTGTCTCAAGTTCCAAGGTGTTACAAAAAAAGCAAGAGCTTTTGAATCTATATATTGTAATATAATATTATTTAACAAAAGAAATTATGGAAATATAATAATGATACCATAAAAAATGGGATATAAAAAAAAATACAAAAGCTTCAAGAACTATATATTTTAATATGATATGATATGATTAAAGAAAAAATTTACTAAAATACATTGATGATACCATTAAAGGTGGATTATAAAAAATGCAAGAATTTTTAAAACTATATATTATAATATAATATGATTTGGCTAAAAAATTAATGACAAATGTTACCAATAAAAACTAATGATGCCATAAACAAAAGTAACGAATGAAAAATATATCATAAAAAGCAAGGGCTTCCAAAAACATATATTATAATTTGATATTACATGATAATATGATTTAATTTGACAAAAAAATTATGGGAATACATTAATCATACCATAAAAAGGTGGTTCACATTATACAACTTTTGAAATAATAATACTCTAGTTGGTTTGTACGCACTTAATATGGTGCCCCATAACCATTATTCTATATGTGATTTCATACTTTCATGTAATAACCATTTAAATTTTACTTAATTTGCTTTTTTCCTTACAAACATTAGTCTCTACCTTACATTATAGAGTTTTAAAAAAAGAACAATAGAGGGTTTGGTTTAATAATCAATGCTCTTTCTTTAATTGCTAATGGTTTAAATAGTTGATAATAGGGAATACAACATTTTTAAGAATTCGTTACCTTTTAGCTTACAATTCTATTGTCAGTGTAATTTTAGTAAATTAATATACATACTTAAAAACAAAAGATGCAATTGTCGATATTAAGTTATAAAGAAATTTTCATTTTCATTAACGGTTATGCTTATATTAATTCTATTGTTAGTGTAATTTTAGTAAATTAATATACATACTTAAAAACAAAAGACGCAATTGTCGATATTAAGTTATAAAGAAATTTTCATTTTCATTAACGGTTATGCTTATATAATGATAATAACATAATGACTTAATTAAATATATTGAAGCGGTGGGATATGAAAAGATAGAAGTTTCGAAATTGTATGTTGTATTAATATATTTGGAAATAAAACCCCCATTGACTTAAAAAGTGAAAATAAACCATAATGCTGACATTTTGACTAAAGAATAATGATTTTTCCCTTATAAAAACATACTATAATAAGGGTAAATAGTAAGAACCAATTGTTTGAAATTATATATTATATTAATATATTTAGAAATAAAACCTTGGCGATTTAAAAAATGCAAATGTATCATAATATCGATATTTTTACTTCAAAATAATGGTTTTTATTAAAAAATAGGTAATAAAGGCAAATTTATACGTGAAAAATGACAACATTCTAACATTAAGCATATATTTATACAAAATACAGCATAAAAAAAATTAAGGATTTAAAAAAATCTAATTATGAATTTTGTTACATGTCAACTCATGAAGTGACAAAATCAATAAAAAGACGCAATATGCCAACATATTAACGAATTGGATGTCTATAAAAACATTTTGAATTATACATTATCGTTCTAACTCTTTGTATCCTTAACATTATTATCAGTAGCCTTTTCATTATTTATATATTGAATCACGATAGTAATTTCCAATTGATGCAGGCTTATAAATAGAAAATTGTGTAATAATAATTTGACCGGCATAATATATTTAACGAAATTAGCAGTAAATGCTTATTAAGACATATTCACTTTCTAATTAAAAAAAAATTATGATTGTTACATACCACAAACATATAAAATGTTGATAAAAATATCTCATTTAATTATCTCGAGAATGCTATAAATCTTGTTTAATTTTCTATAAGAAAGTTTTCCAATCATAACAAAATTTAATTATTTTTATTAATGACAAACTATGATGATCATAATTGTTATAAAAAATATATAAAGTGATTGTTTAAGTATCATGGAACAAAGTTAAAAAAAAAAAAACGAAATGAATAATTGAAAAGGTTTATACTTGCTATTTCTCTTATAAATATATTATATCATATTATATCATAGTTATTTCATATTTACCATAAAATGTATGATATAATTATAGTTGTAGCGCTCTAGCCAAAAAAAAAAAGAGTGAATTTATTATTAAAATATTTTATATTAATCACTCTATAATATTAAAAATAATGAAGTAGTTTTGATGTATTATGTATCAAAAATATTATAGTAACGTAATAAATAAATTGAAAAAACCTTGGCTACAATTAGCATACTATTATGAGAATTACTAATATTGTTCATATTAGTCACATTTTGTGTATTAAATTTAACATTATTCGCACTGGTTACATTAATATTAGAATTATTCATATTTTGATCATTAGTTTGTTAAGAAATTTCCATTTAGATTATTTTTTTTGCTATTTTATCTAATGGCCAAAACTCTTTACTTAAAAATGCATATTAACATTAATGCTAATTATACATACCTATTATATGATTCTTTTAATATTCTTTCAATATTTATACACTGAAATCACTCATTAATTTTCAGTTTATTCATACAAATAAAATAGGGAATCTATCAACAATAATTTGACTGTTATAATATACTTATGTATAACACTAATTACTTAATACAATATATTTACTTTCCAATAAAATCAATAATTGATATTGATAAACATGCCTTATTTAATTATGATAAAATGCTATAAATCCTTTTAATTTCTTATAAACAAATTCATTTCAAATAAAATTTAATTATTTTATGTAACACAAACAATGTCCATTATACTTGTAGAAAGACATATCTTAAGTGGTTGTGTAAATGTTACTGAAAAAAAAGTAAAAGAAATTGAAAATGTATATATTCACCTTTATTCTCATACGTAGTTTTTATATCACAATATTCTTTGACTCATCATAAAATGTAAAATAATTATATAAGATCTTTGATAAAATAAAATGTATCCTCATGTCATTCTCCACAATTTTCCTACCATTGAAATGCATGTAGTTATAAAACATACATTTTTATTATTTGTTTTCTATATGTATTTTTTCATGCTCTTTAAAATATATTCACCATGCATATTTTTTTAGATTTTTTTATAAAAGAAAATTTTGTTAAATTGAGATGAAATTAATAATGTGCATAAGCAAAATTTGAGTTTTAAAGAATTACTAATTTCTCATTATTATGTAATCTACACATTTGAAATTTGAATCTTAAAAGAAAAGTGAAATTCTTACATTGGTCTAAATCCATTCAATTCATCACATTATATATTAACTTTATCTAATTTCAATCTTATATCGTAAATTCTTTTTTTTTTTTCTCATGTAATATATAACTTTTAATAGATAAAGCACATATAGATATATAATATAAATTTGACTTAAATAAAGAGACAAAAATGTACTCATTTATATTCAATGTTACATTGATTTTTTTTAAATCATTTACAATTTGTAAAATATACATCTACAAGCTCCTATATCGGTTTTTCTTTTCTTTTTTACCCTTTAGTTCCTATTACGTGTTTGGATATTTCTACTTATGTCATTTTCACAATATATAAATCCATTTATTGATCATTACCTACATAACAAATACATATAAAAGTTAACTAAAGGAAAAAAAGAAGAAGAAAAGATCAAAGCAAGAAGTGGAAATATACAAAGGAATTTTCATTATGCTTAAAAAAAGCATTTAAAACTGTATTTATAAACTCTTACATCAATCATTTTGCCTTTATAGTTTTCATTACCTACAAATGATTGTTAATCATATAAAAGCATATAAAGTGAATAAGCAATTTACAATACTTTTAATTCTATAATAGAATTTAACAACTCTCAATTAACATAACTAGTGGCTTGCTCATAATTAGCTCTTGTGTACATGGTCTCCTATCAATGGTTTGTTAAAAATTAATTGAATGTACATGATCTTCTATGAATTCTTGAATCTAAATTCAAAGAAATCACATTGCTGTCAATGTCATCAGTTATGTCATCTTTTAGGTTATGCTCTCCATGATTGTGAAACCGAGATTTCATCTATTGCAAGAAAGCTTCAATGTAGGGATTAATCTTTAAGGACAAGAACAAAGGCAAAATTGGTGTCCATAGTGCATTAAAACTCCTATATGCTTATTGTGAATTATATAGGGAGAAATCAGTAGATATGTATGGAATGTTAAAATAAATTTAAGAATAATTTAAACTAATTATGGATGGTTATGGAGTATCACTAACCTTCAACATAAGCGACCAAGCTCAATATGTCCTTAAGGAGGATCTTCCCAAAGATTCCCAAGATTTAAGGGCAAATCCTCAACACCTCTAAGGGGGTGATAGGAATCCAACACTGGTCCCATCACTCGAATTAGGGCATGCGAGCTTCAAAACTTGACACGAAGAATTCTCACTAGCTAGCCAGTCGAAGATAAGGCTATTGCTAAACACTTACCTTCATCTATGCCGAAGAGGCGCCACTAAACCTACCTTAGGAATCCTAGTTGAATAGGCCCTAAAGCTTAGATAACTTAGAGTGCTCTACCGTGCCACCCATCGACCTTCCTAGAGTTAGCTAAACCACCATTCAACCTATTAGTTGAACTTACATTCTCATCAGCTCGGATGAAAACCTTATTACTTAGCTTTGTCTGTTTCTCATGTTAGGAACACGTTTAGTATTGCATTGCCATGTGTCTCTGACATCTGATAATTACGTCCTTATGAATATTCCTTTGGTCCTTTTTACATTTTTACTTTTTTTTTGTATTGTATTAGGTAGAAATATTTTTATGTACTTGAACAGTTTTTCCTTTTTAAGTTTTGTAACCTTAGAGACTTACTATAAATAGTTCCTTTTGTATGTAAGTTGCATCTATCATAGCTTTAATACAGAAAATAGTTTTGACTTCTTATGAGTTTTTGCATTACATCTCAAGTTGGATACCTCGACTAAGGTATCCAAATCCATTGTACTTCGATTGCACACCTCTAACCTAATAGGCAAGTGGAAGCAACCAATAAAATCATCCTTAAAATTCCTTGGGAAGAGGGTCATCCAAACTGAGAATGGATGGGACGGTGAGCTCCCATATATCCTTTGGGTATACAGAACGACCCCTGTATAGCAACAGACAAAACCTCTTCCGCCTTGCTTTCAGCGCGAAGGCCATACTCCCCATTGAGTTAGAATTTCCCAACACTTGAACTTAAGACCCCAGTGTAGAAATCCATGAGATCGGTCAGCGAGCTAACTTGGACTTATTAGAAGAGTTGCAAGACTAGGCTAGTCTCTGCGCTATTACCACTCAACAATGGGCAGCCCCCTATTATGACAAGATGGTGAAGCACAAACACTTCCGTGCACTTGGAATGTTCACGACTTACATTTGTACTATGCCCGAGGATTGAAATATGACAAGCTATGCTTTTTTAAAACAACTCTTGGAAAATACAATAACCTAGTAATATTTAGTCTAGTTCTTCTATATTGACGTCGCCCTAACCATGGTTGTAAATGGACCATTTCTACAACCCTGGCTATGGGCGAATGGGAAACCTTCTTCGTTGCCCTAGCCACGGACCGTTGTTGCCATCCTAGCCATGGGCAAATGCAGAACCTTCTTTGCTACCCTAGCCATGAGTGTACACGAGCCATTATTGCTAACCTAATCACAAGCAAACGTGAACCCTTTTCCATCGCCTTAGCCATGAGTGTACACGGGCCATTATTGATGCCCTAACAACGGGTGAATGTGGATCCTTCTCTGTTGCCCTAGCCACGAGTGTACAAGAACCATTATCGCCGCTATAGCAACCCGGCCTGGCCACTACATGTAGAGTAGGAAAACAATCAAATGCTCGCAATAACGTTTTTGTACATTTCTCTATTGTAAATGTGTCTGAGCACTTAGCATTGATTCTATACAAAAGGAAAAAACAAAAACAAGCAGCGTACAAAAAATCATTCCATTCATTTTAAACTAACATCAGACACTTATAAAGAAATCTTAGTCAGCATTCCGACTTATATATTGCAATAACTGCGACTCAGCATTTCT
Organism: Laguncularia racemosa; assembly: GCA_037954665.1. NCBI lineage: Eukaryota > Viridiplantae > Streptophyta > Magnoliopsida > Myrtales > Combretaceae > Laguncularia > Laguncularia racemosa. Next base: position 6,950,030 of record JBBMOL010000004.1, read on the forward strand.
TTTACCTATGATTGGCAGCACCAACCACATACAAGCATACACTACTGAGTTGGATGGAAAGCCGTCCAACATGTACCAATGGAAAACAAGCTTCCGAGCCAACTTTTCCTCTTCAGACGGCAGCCAAACAACTTTAACGGCCGCAATCACCACCATAGAGGCATGGCAAAGAAAGTAGCTACCAAGGAATGGGACTTCAAAAGGAAGGTAAACTGCAATTGAAGGCAAGCTATGGGTCGCACAGCCCAACTCCTATATATGCCCCAGACATCCACAAAAGTAGCCGACCTAGCCTTGGCACTTGTTGTTTCAAAAGCATGGAACAAAGTACAAGCTAGGAAGAATGAATCAGGAAATCTCATTCATTATATTTTGCAAGCTTCTAAAAATATAGAAGCAACAATCTTGATAAGTTTAACATCCTAAATTGTAGTAAAGTAAATAAAAAAAAACTTAATCACTTTTAAAAAATTAGAACCGAATGAAACAAGCCAAAAACTAAAATATTTGCTATCCTAACAAGCAATAAACTAACACTTTTTCATGCTTTTAAGAGCTGTAAATTCCAAGTTTTTGCCTTAAAAGTTCAAGCTTGTTTGCTGGTAGAGGCTTTGTGAAGATGTCTGCAAGTTGTTTCTCGGATTTGCAATACACGAGACTTATATTTCCTTCCTTTTGCACTTCTCTTAAGAAGAACAATTTGATCTTGAAATGTTTCGTTTTTCCATTAAAAACTGGATTATGTGAGATTGCAATTGCTACTTGATTATCCACATAAACCTTTGTATCATTTTGTTGCTCTAAGGGTAGATTGCACAACAGCTTCCTCAACCACAACGCCTGGTTCACAATAGCTGCAGTAGCAATAAACTCAGCTTCTACGGTAGATTGCGTTACAATGTCTTGCTTTTTGGAACTCCAAGAAAAAACTCTTGATCTTAAGCTAAAACAATATCCTGATGTACTCTTCATGTCATCTACGGATCCACTCTAATCACTATCGGAAAATCCTAGTAGACTTAAGCTTTGACACTTCTTGAATTTTACACTAAGATTGATGGTTCCTTTGATATATCTAACTACTCTTTTTGCAGCTTTAAGATGTGTTTCACTAGCATAATGCATGAAGCGCGAAAGAATACTTATAGCAAAGAGAATGTCAGGCCTAGTTGCGGTTAAATACAACAGACAACCAACCAAGCTTCTGAAGTAACTTTCATCAACCTTGTTTGCGCCATCCTCCTTTCTTAAGCTTTCCTTTTGATTCATAGGAGTAGCCATTTCCTTACAATCTTCCATACGAAACTTCTTAAGGATTTCCTTTGCATATTTCTTTTGACATATGAAAACTTCATCTTTTAGCTGCTTAATCTCCATTCTTAAAAAATATGTCATTATTTTAAGGTTTGTTATTTCAAAACTTTCCAACATTTCCATCTTAAATTCTTTAACAAGCTTGGAATTTCCACCTGTAATAAGAAGATCATCAACATAAAAAGAAACTATGATTAGATCAGCCCCTTTGCGTTTTACATAAAGAGTGGCTTCAGACATGCTTTTAACGAATCCTAAGCTTGATAGATGTTTATCTATCTTGCTATACCATGCTCTAGGTACTCGTTTCAAATTATACAGGGCCTTCTTGAGCAAGTACACCTTTTCTTCTTCACCTTGTTCCACAAATCTCTCAGGTTGCTCAACATAGATTTCCTCTTGTAAGGTACCATTCAGGAATGTAGACTTTACATCCATTTTGTGCAGCTATTACTAATACTAGTCAAATAGTATCTAATCTAGCAACAGGAGCAAACGTATTAAAGTAATCAACTCCAAAAACCTAAGCATATCCCTTGAGAACAAGCCTCGCTTTATACTTGTTGACGATCCATCCACATTGAGTTTAGTTCTAAATACCCACTTTACTCCAATGATTTTTCTATCCGTTGGTTTATCAACTAGCTCCCAAGTCTTGTTTTTCTTAATCATTGTCAGCTCTTCCTCCATTGCTTTTTGTCATTTTTGATCTTCAATGGCATCTTCATAACCAGCAGGTTCACAAATGGCTACATTGCATCTTTGGTAGACATCATGGAGAGGTCTTATTCCACGAACTAGCGAATCATCTTCCATTTCTTCTTACCACTATTCTGAAGCTTGTTTTTCTCTTGTTTGGAAGGATAAGCTTGATTGTTGCTTGGTCACATGTATTTCCTTTGTCTGTTCCCAATTCCACTTTTCATCTTCATTAAAAAATACATCTCTATTGACTATTATTTTTCCTGTTTGAGGTTGATAAATCTTATATGCCTTGGAGGAAGAACTGTAGCCTATAAAGATGCCTGGTTCTGATCTTTTGTCTAACTTATCATGCTTAACCCCTAGAACATGAGAGAAACACAAACAACTAAACACTCTAAGAAAATTCAGTGAGAGTTTGTAGCCATACCATGCTTCAAATGGTATTTTGTTGTTCAATGCTTTAGTAGGTAATCTGTTTTGCAAGAAGACCATAGTACTAGTCGCTTCAGCCCATAAGTTCTTTGGCAAATCTTTATCATGTAGCATACATCTAGCCATCTCCATTATATATTTATTTCTCCTTTCGCTTACCCCATTTTGCTGCGGAGTGTAAGGAGTAGTGAGCTGATGTTGGATGCCTGCTTCTTCACAAAACAAGTTGAATTCTCCTAATGTGTATTCTTTTCCATTATCTAATCTTATAGCTTGGATTTTGCAATCACTTTGGTTTTCCACCATTCTTTTGAATTTCCAGAACATGCTAGCTACTTCTGATTTGTATTTTAGAAAGAAAATCCAACACATTTTTGTAAAATCATCAATGAAAATAACATAATATTGACTACCTGCTAAGGATGGAGTTCTATGAGAACTCACAACATCTGTGTGGATTAGCTGAAACTTGTGAGTGGCTCTCCACGATGGCTTCGGGAATGGTTTCCTATTTTGCTTACCATATTGACAGGCATTGCATGTCGGTAAGTAATTTCCAAATGTTGGTAATCCAACTGTGAGCTCCCTTTCCTTTATAAATTGCATCCTTTTCAAGTGGCAATGACTAAGTCTCTTATGCCATATCTCCGTGTTGCTGGCTTTCGTAGAGAAAGCTGCAGTTTCTTCTTTGATTGGATCGAAAGAGAAACTTTTCCCTTTCATTCTCACATTAAGAACCTTCTGACCAGTGGTGTCAAGTATGTGACAGTAGTTATCTTCAAAATAACTTTGAAGCCGCATTCAATTAGTTGACCTACACTCAGCAAGTTTTGGTCAATCTCAAGTACATAAAGAACATCGGATGTTCTTTAAACCTTCAACAGCTGATATGATCATTGTCCCTATTCCTTTAACAGAGATGTAATTGTCATTACCAATTTTAACTTTAGTAATGTTAGTTGGCCTTAGATTTTTGAAGAGTTTTTTATCGTTGGTCATGTGGTTTTTACAACCACTATCAATTAACCAACTTTCAGATGAACAACCATTAGCAACATAAGATGCCATGGAAAGTTGATCTTCATCCTCTTGTTCAGCAACTTGTGCTTCACTCACTTGCTGCTAAATCTTTCTTTTGTAGATGATTGCTTCATATCCCATTTGATTGCACTTGGAACACTTTGCATCAGGTCTCCTCCAGCATTTGAATGGTGGGTGACCTTTTTTTCCATAATGACGACATGGAGGATATTTGCCCTTGAAGCTTCCTTTTCTTCCTCTATTTTTATTTGAAGTAGAAGAAGGATTTCCATCTTCACCTTTCTTCTTTTTCCATTTGTTTTTATCAACTCCATGGTTTTTTTGCAAATAAGGCTCCTTCGGTGCTAACATTTTCCCTCATGTGCCTTCTTTGTTCTTATGCCTGTAATGAGTGTAGCAATTATACCAAGGAAATTTTTTATAGATCCTTGGTATTTTCTAGTGTTGTTACGGTTGCTTCATATCTTTCAAGTACTGTGACAAGGATGTTCTCAACAATCCTTGAGTCATTAAACTCTGATCCCAATAGTTTGATCTTGTTTGCAATATCAAGAAGTCTATTTGAATACTCTTTGATAATTTCAGATTCCTTCATCTTTTGCAATTCAAAATCTCTTATCAGATTTAGAACCTTCATTCCTCTGATCCTTTCATCTCTCACATATTCTTCCTTAAGATATTCCCAAATAGACTTGGTTGTCTTACAAGACATAATTCTTTTAAAAATCGTTGATGATACCGTAGCGAACAAGCACACTTTGGCCTTCGACTTTTTAATCTTGTTCTCCTTATGCATTTTGATCTAAGCCATGGTGGGATTTTTTGGAAGTGTAGATAGATCATAGTCTTCTTCTACGGCTTCCTAAAGATCTAAAGCCTCTAGATAGGACTCCATGTGGACTGCCCAAATCTGGTAATTTTCTCCATCGAACACAGGCGGAGCAATTGAAGAAAAACTTGCTTTAGCTTCCATGACGTTTGGAAAGAGCTTCTACATAGATCCCGCAAGAAGAAAGCTCTGATACCAATTGTTGTTTCAAAAGCAAGGAACAGAGTACAAGCTAGGAAAAATGAATCAAGAAATCTTATTCATTCTATTTTGCATGCTTCTAAAAATATAGAAGCAACAATCTTGATAAGTTTAACATCCTAAATTGTAGCAAAGTAAATCAAAACAAACTTAATCATTTCCAAACAATTAGAATTGAATGAAACAAACCAAAAACTAAAATATTTGCTACCTTAACAAGCAATAAACTAATAGCACTGCCAATAGAAGGAGGAAGCCTAAACTACCCTCTTCCCCTCCTTCTTTGACTAGAGCCAACTTACTTGCATTGACCTACCACCTCTTACCTCAATGATCTTCGCTAGTGCCACACCTCCTAGTAAATGTCTCTAATGCTAGCCTTTAGATTGATCGCTAGGGTTAGCATAGAAAAGAGACCAGCAGAGACAGGATGGGTACTGCCTTCTTTCTTGGGGGGCCATTTCTCATCCTAACGACAAGCTGTATAAACATCTCCCCCTACAACAGCTTGATAAGCTATTAAGCTATCAACCCCTCTTAGAACGACCTAATGAGTTGTCATCAGTCTTCTAGTTTTCTTACAACACACACAAACACATTAGTATGCGTACAAAGAGGAAATGACTATGATAGCACAATGGAGACCAACCTTCACTAAAGGACTCCTTCCAAGTTAACCATCGGTTGACTTTATCACCTTCAATCACCATGAGCAATGGCAACTTCATCACTCACATTGTAGAAACTCCACTTGTGTTTCACTTTCTTTGGCATTCTCTAATGCTTCACCTGGCCTACCCAATAAGGCTAGGGTGCTTGGCATCTCCAGGTCTTTCGATTGCTAGTCCAAGTTGATGTAAGGCCGGTGCTCCCAAACAATCTTCAATAATGCCCGTTGCCCCAATGAAGTCAGATACACCTGAAGGTCTACAAACTCAAAACTCTTGAAGAACTCTATCACCTCACTAGAGATACGGTCAATAGCATGTGCTTTCCAAGCCTCTAGGTCTTGATGTGCTAGGTTTTCTTCCTCTACTAGCCTTGCTTACTCCAGCTCCTCCTATATCTGATAGGATTAAAAATCCGACAAGACCTATCATTAGGGCAAGAACTAAAGGAATTCAAATCTTGGCGTTGAGGGCCCATTTTGAGAAGATCGACCTTGGAATTATTTATATATTAACCTCTTTTCTATTATTCTTGTATTGCGTTTTCCAACAGGCACACTTATCATATTCTATAGGCCAATGGACAGACTCCCTCAGACTCAGATTGTGGGTTATCCATGGACCGACCTGAACCGGCGATGAGTTGGGCCGATGGATCCTATAGAAGACCGGCATCATGAAGAGCATTTCTTTTATGTATTTTTCATTTTATGAACTATTTTAGTTGTATTTTGGTTTTGGGACACTTTTATTTCTTTGTAACTTTCATTTAGGGTTAGCCACCTTAAAAGTGGCAAACTTGTAATTTTGAGCATTTTTTAACCCTAGGAGTAGCAAGTATAAATACTTGCTTAAGAGAGGGTTTGAGGAGGCTTAATTTTTCAGAAAAACACTTCACATTTTCGTGAGAGGGCTTAGGGTTTCCTAAATCCAAAATTCTCTTATCAATTTCAATCCCAAGAAGTTGGAATTGTGGCGAGAGCAACAAGGAGAAATCGTGAGTAATATCGATTCATCTTTGTTGTTGTTCATTTCTTCTCTAGTGAGTCATATCTAGGGTAGATTTGAATCTTTCTTGGACTTATTGGTTATTGTAATTCGTGGACATCAATCTTGTAAGATTGATTGTTCTTTTAGTTATTGAACTCACTATCATTTTTAGTGCATTTGGCGTGAATTTGGTATTGAAAGGGGAAGTGGAATTCATGGTTTGTGTTGCTTCATTTTGATCTGATTTCCACGTGTTTCTCAAGCCTTATTGTGGTTATTTGGTTAAGTTATCATTAGAGATTACAATTATATCATTGGATCATCATTTTTCCATCAAATCTTCACGTGAAATCACCCTCAATTGAACCGGTTTGCGTTTTGTGAATTGAGGAGTTTTCCTTGATTCTTTTGATTGTGCTTAAGTGGAATTAGGCACATCAATATCTCCCTCACTTTGGCATCTATAGCACCTAGGATGAGCTCCTTATCCATCAAATCTTGTTGAGCTTGAACCAGCTCATTAGGCATAGCTATCGCCTCCTTCACCGTGGCCTCCTTCTCTCGCTGAGCTAATGACAAATCTCTAGTAAGGCTCGAGACCCTATAGTTGGCAACCTCTAAATTAGCTCTCAAATAGTTGAATTTATTTGTCAACTACTCATCCCTCTACTCTGCTGCCTCCGCTCTCTTAGCTTAGTAGCTATATGGCCTTCAGTTGCCTCTGTGTAAATACATGGACAAAAATGTTTTATTTAACATATACTATAAAATAGAGTTAAGGCCAAAAGATTAAATATTATAAGAGACATGGGGTAATTTGGTCTTTTTACTAATAGGGCATATAAGCCCCACATTGACCTAGGTCTCCTCCTTTTTGCCATTTGCATAGTGATTGTAAAGGTGCCCTCTAAAATTTCTAAAACCTAAAGGTGATCAAGGAGATTACACAAAGGACTAAACCAATTTCATTAGGTAAGAGTTTCAATGATTGAAGTAGTATTCATGAATATAGAATTTAAGATTTAAGCAATTGTGACTATATGATTTCATTAGGGTTAGATCAAGGGACGAACGTAGAATGAGCATGGAGATCAAGCGATTAAGGGATTTGAATCATGAAATTTACAAGTAAGCTTATCAAACCACACCCTGTAGTAAAATTAATCAAAAATTAGGATTCAATTAGAATTAGGAACAAAAACATTAGATTTAGGAATGAATTAGGAAAGAGGAATTAAGGTTCGTGGAGAAGGTATATACTTAAAGATCGTGTACCTAAGTGTGCCAAAACATTAAAGTTCATGGAAAGGTACATACTTAACAACAAGATTGTGTACCAGTGTGTGCCAAAAGTGAAAAATTCACAGAAAAATACATAGCCACTATACATGACCATGTATCGTAACCGTGCTAAAGTACATGACTTGAAGCATGACCGTGTACTTAGAAAAATTTCTCTACTTATTTTATTTTCTAACTGAACGAATTTCCATGCAACCTAAAAACATAGAGTAAACTTTAAAACTCCAACAGTGTAAGGAAAAGGGATCATATAATGGTTAAGTGAAGACAAGCAAGAAACTTAGATTATTCTTAAAGTAGTATTAAGAGGTGTAAACACCCCATTTTTGCCCTAGGAATCAATAATAATAAAAAATAATCAATTTTCAATAATTTCCAATTTTTTTCTAATTTTTCTCTAATTTACCATAAATAATAAAAATATTCAAAAAATAAAAATAAATAGTAAAACACATCAATTTTGAAAAATGATTTCAGAAATAGCAATAATAAATAATAAACAATTTTTACAAATTTTTGAAATTTCAAAAAAATACAAAAAAATAGAAAAATCGCATTGCATATATACAATTTGCGAAATTAGGAAAATCAGGAAAGTGGGCTAGCTCAGCTGGTCCGGACCATGGGCTAAGGCGCGCGCAGGGGGGCTCGGTCAGGGGTTCGAAATGCGGGGGAAGCAGTTTCCGCGTTTTGCGAATTTTTCATTTACCCAGGACACGTGGCAGCATTTGGTTAGCTGGAGGAAGTGCACGCACCGGGCGCGTGATTGTCTCCTACCTCGAGCCCAAGATCGCCGGCGGAAGGAAAAATTCGTATTTCGGCCGTTTCGATTCGATTTTTTGCACAAATCCAACAGATCTTCAACAGAAATAAGATAAACATTATCTAATTGGAATCAAATCGCAACAAATCGATGGATAGACACAAATCGGAGTTGGTTTTTTAACCGAAAATCCGAATAGCTTCGATCGGAGGAAATCCGAGCTTATCCAACTCGGTTTCAAGTGCCTATAAATAGAGGAGGAGTGGAGGAAGCCAGAACACGAATCACAATTGAGAGAAAGAGTGCAAATCGGAGAGCATCGGAGAAGAGTCCAAAACCGCGAGCACCGACCGGAGTTGAACCACCACTAGGAGGCGATCTAGGAGTGAACCACCACCACCATTGGATTCAGCACCCTCGAGAAGTTAGGATTCGACACCTCACCCGCTGCAAAAGGCCGCCGGAACGCCGTGAACGAGCCTTCTTCGCCGCCGTGTCCGACCGACCCGATTCGACCCGACCGACCTGACCCGCGCACCGACCCAGATTCAGGTAAGTCGGATTTTCTGGATTTTTTAATTTATTTTTTTCGAATTTTGTTTATTTATTTTATTTGTATTTATTTGATTTATTATTTGATTATTTATTTGTTGGTTATTTATTTATTTAATTATTTATTTGTTTATGTTTTATTTCCATAAGTAGGAAAATGTAGAAATTAGATTTTTAGGATTTAATAATGTAGAAAAAAATAATAAAATAATAAAAAAACTATGAAAACTTAGAAAAATTATAAAAAAAATCATAAAAATCATAAAAAAAAGAAAATTCAAACATTATAAAAGAATCATAAAAAAAAAAGAGTTTTAGCACTTAGAAAAATCCTTTTCTTCAAATAAATCCAAAATTGATGTTTTTTCCCTAAAAATCATTTCCAAAAATCAAATAAAACTTAGGCTTAGATTTTTTCAGAAAAAAAAAATCCCAAAAATGGTAAGAACATAAAGCAAAAGAGATTTGAAAATTAAAATTCACAAACCCAGTTAAAGTTTTTAGAAAAGCGAACTACGGCTTGTTTGATCCTAAGTAGCAGGTACGTAGGCACCCATCTAGGTCAACCCATAAAATGAATGAAAAATCCTTTTCTTATAATAATTCAAAATATAATAAAAAGTAACAGAAACACAATGAAACACATTTCTAAAGAGGAACAATTTTTGGAGATTAGGTGGTAACCGTAAGGTTTTAATAGGTTAGCCTCCGGACTTAGAAACTCTGGTTTTCCCTTTTCCTCTTTTCACAAAAACGAAAAGAGGAAATAACGACTACTAGTGGTCCAAATTAAGACTAATCCGCTCCTTTAGTCTTAATTCAATATTTTCCAACAACAGTTGGGTGGCGACTCCAAAAATCAAACGAAATTCCTAACTCAAGTTGATGATCTATATTAGATGAGCATAGGGTCTAGTTTAGATCGGATTAGGAATGGGAATTCAAAAATTAGACTCAACAGGATGGCGACTCTACTGGGGAAGTCAATACCAGTAGGTTAAGCTACCCGAATCTTCGAATTGTTCTCCTTAAATGTGCTTCAATTATTATTCTGTTACTAATTTTTCAGGAATTAGTTAGATTCTAGTTTCTTTGCTATGGGGGTTCAGCATGCATACATATGTTTGTGTGAGTAGATGCGGTCGAACCCGGACCGTCCTAGAAACCTAAGACAGGGAGCCATTGTGTAGGTTTCGGGCGAAGTGAGTTGATTCACCGTTCGGGACCGATTAGGCTACCCCACCCTATGCTTCGATATGGCTTGAGATCCATTTCTCCAAGAATGCGGGAGGCCATAGAGCTCGGGAACCAGTTAAAACCAACTTACTTGCATACATAACATCATAAGGGGTTGACAATTGGATGACAATGTAAAGGTTTGTTATTTTGTCCTTGGAGTTCAGGACTATTTCCCTGTAACGTTTTCATAGTTCTGTTTGTAACTAGGTTGTTTCTTATTATAATAGATGGCTAGCAGTGCAGTCGACCGCCTCCTCCGCAAAGAAGTTCGGGTGTACAAACCTTTGAACCCAAAATTGGTACTGGACCATTGGTTTACCTTGTATAACCCAGAGGAGCAGGCCTTCATCCAGCAAAAGATCGGCCCCGTCCTCTCACTGACAAAGATAGAGGTGAATTGGCCTTTAGTCCGGGCCATGCTCCAATTATGGGAAATCGAGCCCGCTGCTTTCTTTATCGGGCCGCATGAGATCACCCCTACCTTGAAGGAGTACACCCAGTTGCTACAGGCTCCAGCACTGACTGATCAAATCTATATGCCAAACCTTGAGGCCGGGCCAGCCGGTACCTTCAGCAGATTATTAGGCATCCGTAAAACAGCAGTCAACAAAGCCCTAGCAGACTGTAATGGATATTGCGTACGAATGGATGATTTAGAAGCCTAGTTTATCGCCCGAGAGGACAATGGGGATAGGAAGGACATACTGTGTGGGGACCCCAAAACTTACAGACAAAGAAGGGTGAACGCTTTCATCTTGACAACCTTCGCCACCATATTGTTCCCCACCGGGACCTTCTATATTCACTATCGGGTTGTAGAGCTGGTAACCCAATTTCTGGAGGGAAGATCTTACATCCCGACTCTATGGCTGAACAGATTCGGAACTTGAATTTCCTCAAGAAGAAAGGCCATGGGATCCTTCGCTCAAGCCTCAACCTTCTGCTGATATGGTTTGTAAGCCACCTTAAGTGCTTCGGGTTGAACATGGTCCGAAAAACCTTAACCCAGCAGGTAGATATCGTAAACTCATGTATAGAAAAAGGTGAAGCTGCCCGACGACCTTACCAGCCACAGTTGGGTAGAGCTGCTTAGGAGCTTCAGTGCCGAAGATATTCTATGGACAGCCAGGTGGAGTTGCTGTGACAAAATCATCTTGACCTGTAGAAACTTCCAAGCAATACCTTTAATCGGAATCAGCAGATGTGTTGGTTATCACCCCAACTCAGTGGTCCGCCAATTTGGTACCATCTAAGACATAGTTTATCGGCCCTCGGTACAAGCAGTTACCTTTGAGTATCAAGATCCGAACCTGTTAGTAGCTGAGAAATTTGCGAAGCTGGCAGAGGTCAAAGCACTTTGGGAAGCCAGAATTGAAAGCCCGAATGTGGACCTCGGGGAATTAGATGGCGAAGTGGGAAAACACCGAGCCACTAGAGAGTTTGTAATCCGCCAGTTATACCAGACAGGGGAAAGAGCGTACCGGGTTCCAAACGTCACCCAACCAAGACCAGACAAGATCAACCCAGAGACAGAAATCTACCTGGAGCAAGTCAAGGCCTGCATGGAAGTATACTTTGAAGCTGCGAATCATAAGAAAGACATCTGGAAGGGACGTTTCAAAGAATCCGACCAAAGGAACAAGGCCTTAGAAGCACAATTGGACAAATGCCAAGCCAAAGTCAAGGAATTGGAAGCCGTCATCAGTGGGAAGTCTGAGCCTCCACAACAGAAGACTAAAAGAACTAGGAAGTAGATCTTTATTTGTAATATTTTATTTTGAACTCCAGAATTTTCAATATTAATAAAAGTGAATTTTCAATATCACATTGTCAATCAGTTGTCAACCCTTTTTACTTTTTAGTATCCGCGTGACACATGCATATCATTCTTGCATTCATTACACTAAAATAAAAACAAAATGCGCGTCCAGGTATCAAAATAGCTTCCAAGCAACCGAAACCTCCTAGAAGCTTAGTTCTCACGCGCTCAAGAGCAAAAATGGCCAACAGCAGTGACAACCGCAACAACACCAATGCTGAAGTGCCTCGGACTCTAGGATCATGTCCCTAGAACAAACAGTCCAACAACTAGCTGCCTAGGTTCACCTCTTAACTGAAAGCATCGGCCTCCTACGCAACACTCAGCCAACCCAAGAAGAGTATTCAGGGGCCAGAAAGGGGAAAGCAGTGGAGGGACAGCCTCCAGAATATGAAGAGATCAATTCCCACCTTAACCCGACCTTTGAATATGAGCCAAAGGTCAACCAGGGGCCGACCTCTGATGACCTGAAAAAGGAGATGGAAGAGAGGCAGAAGGAGATGGAGAAGCGACTCTTCTAGCAGCTCCATGACAAGATGAAAAGCATTGAAGGCCCTGATGGTTTTGAACAGGCTGGAATCACCAACTTGCCAGCATACAGGGAAGAGGTCTACCCTGAGAAGTTCAAGACCCCAGATTTCGAAAAGTATGATGGGACCGGCTGCCCCAAAATGCATACCAGGTTATATGCCCGGAAAATGAGCAAGTATGCTCAATACGACCAGCTTATGCTCCAGACAGTCCAGGACAGCCTCACAGGCCCTGCACTGGTCTGGTATGCCCACCTGGACTTCAACATTATCAACACCTGGGAGAAGCTAGCCCGGGCGTTTTATGATCAATATAAGTTCAATATTGAAGTCGCCCCATCTGTAATCGACCTGGGGAGTCTCCAAAAAAGACATGCTGAGCCGTTCAAGGAGTATGCTCAGCGTTGGAGGGCCTAGGCTGCCAGGGTAGCAACCCCGATATCTGAAAAGGAATTGACATCCATATTTGTCAATACCCTGGACAAGATCTACTTTTCACATCTAGTAGGCCAGACCTCCTCCAGTTTTGCAGAAGTAGTGGCTGCAGGATGTAGGATCGAGAATGCCATCACTACCGGTAGACTCCAAACAATGGAGCCTCCTAGGGTCGCACCAACGCAAAGGCCCTTAGGAGGAAACAGAGCTAAGGAGCCCACAGTCAGCACAGTCCACTCTGGTAAGGCAGAAAAAGCCGGGACTCGTGTTACATTTCAGACCACGAGTACCCCAATCCAGCAACCCACGACGGGTCAAACTCAGGCTGTCAGGGTCCCAAGGCAGTTCACTCCAATCCTCATCCCACTCAGTCAAGTCTTCGCTCGGTTGAGGGCAGACAACTTAATTAGCTTCGAGATCCCCAACGACCGATACAAGCCCAAGAATTTCGACTCAAGCCTCAAGTGTGACTACCACATGGGTCAGGAGGGGCATTCCACAGATAGGTGCTGGAGACTCCGGCACAAAATCCAAGACTTAATTGATGCAGGAATCATACAATTGGATTTCGTGAATGCCCCAGCACCCAATGTCAACACCAACCCACTGCCCAATCACAAGCCCACCATCAACATGATCACATCAGAGGAGTCGGCTCCCAAAGAAGCCCCTAAAAAGAATCTAACTGAGCAACAGAAGAAGCAATCCCACCAAGCTCCAGAAGAAGCTCTAAAAGCACACATTAAGAGAAGATGGTTAGCCGGAGACCCAACAGTTGGCACTTTGGGAGAATCACACGGGAGATTTCAGTATTTGGTAAACTATTCTTATACCCCAACTGAGCAAGGGCCACCCAGTGGATGGGGACTGGAATTTGAGAAGGAAGACATCCCGGTAAAGGAAGAAGGGAAAACTGTCAACATGATCAACTCTCATCAGAAGCCCAGGGTTATACAGTGCTATGAGGGACAATCAACTGAGGTACAAATCCCAAGAAAAAGATATGTATTCAATGTCCCGATACCGGCAGAGAATTACAAAGCTGCATCGTTCAACTATTGGGCCCTCGAACAAGAGCGGCCTCCTATGGTGGGAGGCATCACCCGCTCTGAGAGATTATATGATCCAAAGTATAAAGGCCCGACTGAAGAGCCCAACATGGAAAAAGGGGAAGAAGAGGAAGAGGGTCTCGCTGCATTTACGAAGATGGTTAAGGCTAGCGAATACAAGATCATGGAACAATTAAATAAAGTTCCAGCACAGATATCACTCATGGGCCTTCTCACAACATCCGAACCTCACAGGGAGGCACTCTTTAAAGTGCTGAAAAAGATTCAGGTCCCGGAAGGTATCGCTACAGACAAATTGGGTCACGTGGCGGACTCCATCTTTGCAATAGACCAAATATCCTTCTCTTCAGAAGAGCTAGGGGAAGAGGGAGACCAACATACCAAACCACTGTTCATAGTGGTCAGGTGCAATGACACCATTGTCTCCCGGGTACTTATTGATAACAGATCATCTCTCAACGTTTGCCCATTAGCAACGCTTGACCTATTAGGGGTCGATCTAAGCAACATAAAACCCAGCTCCACGGTGGTCAGAGCCTTCGATGGGTCCAAAAGAGACCTAGTAGGGGAGGTGGGCCTACCGGTGGAAATCGGTCCACAAATATTCCACATCTCCTTCCAGGTCCTTGACATCCCAAGTTCTTTCAACCTGCTTTTGGGACGACCTTGGATACACGCTGCTGGAGCCATCCCCTCTAGCCTCCACCAAAAGGTCAAATTCATCGCAAACGGGTAGATAGTCACTGTACTGGGCGAGCAGGATTACGCCATATACAAAGAGACTACCATACTTTATATTAGGGAAGAAGGTTCAGAAGACCTGGGGCTACAGATTTTCAACGAAGTGAACATGGTGACCAGCAAGGAGGGCCATCAGTTTAAAGAGGGGCAGCACGGGACGTTTGGACTGGGGTACATTCCTACGGCCGCAGAAGAAGCACAAGTAAGAAGTGTCAAAGGCAGAATGAGGGGAAGTTGATCGACACCCAGATGTGCATCCCACCTCTCCAACAATCTTTTCGAAAGGCAAATGTCATTCAAGAGCTTCGGATAAATGAAGAGGACGATAGCAAAGGGAATTCAACCACCCGCACGTCCAACCAGCATCCGGCTCTGAACAATTGGTTTTGTTATCCTATCAGTAGCGCTAGATCTCCTACCATCGAACACCAGGGATATTTCGCGCAGGTAGAAAGTAAAAACGCTGATATCGTTTCCAACGCTGCTGGGTCAGTTGTTGAAGGCGATATCTTAGACCATGAAATAATACAAGAAAATTGGCTAAAACATGAACAAAGCGGAATCTCGATCGACGAGCCTATGGAGACAGTAAATCTAGGAAGCATGGAAAAGCCTAAGAACCTCAAAATCGGGACTAGTTTGAGTGCCGAACAAAAATGTGAGATAACGAGCTATTAACGGAATATGCAGATGTGTTTGCCTGGTCGTATGGTGACATGCCAGGGCTAGACTAGTCAATAGTAGTTCACAGGCTTCCCACAAGGGAAGACGTCAAACCTAAAAAACAAAAACTGAGAAGATTTAGGCCTGACATCTTACTGAAAATCAAAGAAGAAGTCAAGAAACTGCTAGAAGTAGGGTTCATTGAAGTATCCGACTACCCAGAGTGGGTAGCAAATATAGTCCCCGTCATGAAAAAGAACGGAAAAGTACGCGTATGCGTAGACTTTCGGGACTTAAACCAAGCCACGCCAAAGGATAACTTCCCCCTACCTCATATCGATGTTCTAGTAGACAACACTGCGGGAAACCATCTCTTCTCATTCATGGACGGTTTCTTAGGATATAACCAAATAAAAATGGCTGAGGAAGATAAAACCAAAACGACCTTCATCACAACGTGGGGAACTTTCTGTTACAAAGTCATGCCCTTCGGTTTGAAAAACGCCGGGGCAATGTATCAGAGAGCCATGGTCGCTATACTTCACGATATGATGCATCGAGAGGTTGAAGTATATGTCGACGACATGATAGCCAAATCCAAAGAAGGAGAAAGCCATATAGATATCCTGAGGAAATTGTTTAAACGACTGAGAAAATTTCAGCTCAAGTTAAACCCAGAGAAATGTACTTTTGGGGTCATGACAGGGAAATTGTTAGGGTTTGTCATAAGCCAGGATGACATTAAAATCGACCCTGACAAGGTAAAGTCCATATTAGAATTACCTTCCCCACGCTCCGTTAAAGAAGTAAGAAGTTTATTGGGAAGATTAAATTACATAGCTCGTTTTATCTCACAGCTCACCGACAAATGCTGGCCACTATTCCGTTTGTTGAAGAAGAACACCACAATAGAATGGGACGACGAATGCGAAGAGGCATTCAAGACAATAAAAAACTATCTTATAAAACCTCCAGTTTTGATAGTCCCAAAACAAGGAAAGCCCTTATTCTTATACCTCACTATACTCCCTGAATCTATGGGATGTGTGCTGGGGCAGAAAGATGATGAGGGAAGAGAGCGCTCCATATATTATCTGAGCAAGAAGTTCACAGACGGGGAACAGAGGTACTCAGAGGTGGAGAAGACTTGTTGTGCTTTAATTTGGGTCATGCATCGGCAGTAATCCCTTTACTACCATGTTGAGCTGCTGATAAGACATGATCCTTTGAAATACTTGGCAGAGAAGCCAGCTTTGATAGGGAGAATCTCTAAGTGGCAAATGCTCCTATCTGAGTTCGACATTACATACGTAAATCAGAACTTGATGAAAGGGCAAGCCTTAGCCGACCAATTGGCGGAATACCCTGTCGAGACAGATTCCCAAGAACTATAGGCCCAATTTTCGGATGAGAATATATTGACAGTGGAAGATATGCCAGTAGAAGACTTTGGGACAGAGCATGACCCGAAATGGAAACTGTTTTTCGATGGAGCCGCCAATGCATTCGGTTGTGGGGTTGGGGCAGTATTGATATCCCCAGATGGCACTCAATTCCCTGCAGCGACGAGACTTACATTTCCCTATACCAATAATATCGCAGAATATGAAGCATGTATCCTTGGCCTCAGAATGGCCTGCCAAATAGGAATCCGCGAATTAGAGGTATACGGGGATTCGTCGCTCATCATACTACAAACAAGAGGGGAATATAAGACTAAAGACCCTAAACTGGTACCATATCATCAACACTTGACAGAGCTGATTGAAGAATTCAAGGCAATCACTTTCACATACATCCTGAGAACTCAGAATCAGTTCGTAGATGCACTAGCCATGCTAGCATCTATGATCCAGATAACAGGGGGAGCCGAAGTTCAACCAATGAAAATAGACATCGAAAGTCGGCTCGCCTATTGTTTAACAATGGAAAAGATACAAGATGACAAGCCCTGGTATCACGATATCAAGACCTTTCTCCAAGAAGGTAAATACCCCGAAATGGCTAGCAAGAATGACTAAAGAACACTCAGAAGGTTAGCAAGCCATTTCCTATTAAGTGGGTCCATACTTTACAAGAGATCATTTGATACCACCTTGTTGAGATGTGTGGACAAAGATGAAGCACGCGAACTAATGAAAGAAGTACATGAAGGAGTATGTGGACCTCATATGAATGGCTACATGTTGGCCCGAAAAATCATGAGGTTAGGATATTATTGGTTAACCATGGAATCGGATTGCATAAAATATGTCAAGCACTGTTATTTGTGTCAAGTCTATGCGAACTGGATAAATGCTCCGCCCAATGAGCTACACCTGTTATCAGCACCATGGCCATTCTCCATGTGGGGAATCGACATAATTGGCCCTATCACTCCGACAGCATCCAACGGCCATAGATTTATACTGGTAGCGATTGATTACTTCACCAAGTGGGTAGAAGTTTCATCATATGCTAATGTCACAAAAGGGGTAATAGTCCGCTTCTTAAAAAGGGACATGATAGCCCGATACGGAGTTCCTGAGTCTATCATCACCGACAACGGTACCAATCTTAACAATAAATCGATGACAGGTTTATGTCAGCAATTTCACATAAAACCACAGAAATTCAACTCCCTACCGACCTCAAATGAACGGGGCAGTAGAAGCAGCTAACAAAAATATTAAGAAGATCATCGAGAAAATGACAACAACTTACAAAGATTGGCATGAAATGTTACCGTTTGCTCTCATAGCTTACAGGACTTCAATAAGAACGTTTATAGGAGCTAGCCCTTACTCATTGGTATATGGTACAGAAGCAGTGCTACCAGTTGAAGTTGAGATACCATCATTCAGAATCCTGTCAAAAACTCAGTTAGTCGAATCAGATTGGGTAAAGAAGAGGCTTGATCAGCTGAATCTGATTGATGAATGAAGACTTACCACATTATGCCATGGCCAGTGTTACCAACAAAGAATGGCCCGAGCATTTAACAAGAAGATGAGACCTCGGTACTTTAAAGAAGGGGATCTGGTACTAAGGAAGGTTCTTCCGAACGCTCAAGATTCTAGAGGGAAATTTACCCCAAACTATGAAAGCCCTTATGTAGTAAAAAAGGTTCTGTCAGGAGGTGCTTTGATATTAGCTCAGATGGATGGTCCCGAGTTGAGAGACCCCATTAACTCAGATGCTGTAAAGATGTACTATCCTTAGGCAAAGAAATTGAAATTTCGCCAATGTTAATGAAAGACAATATTTGATATAAATTTCGTTGAGTCGAGTTTTACTTTTTACAAGCAAAGTTAATACTCCTGAATGGTCAATAAATTCAAATCAATTCATCACAACAAATATTCCTAAACACATTACCCACCATATCACCAATGAAAGATAAATGCTGAAATGATAATGAATCTTAATATGGTTTGTGATATAATTTTATCTATTTTTGAGCATTAAAACTAAGCGCATTATTAGGATAACATTACCGTCAAAAGAGCCTTGCGCATAAAGAAAGGGAGCACATCAAAATTTTCAACCCCGTGTCAAGATAAGAAGAGATGAAGCAGAAGCAAACCAGCACGGAGGTTCGGTTGTTTGGTTGCTATCCACGATAAACTGGCAAGCATATTAAAATAAATAACTATCATCATATCATCACATCATTTAGTTCAGGCTGTAGAAAGCATATTCAAAAGCACAAAATGAGTCAGCCCATAGTGGGGCATTTGTCTAAACATTCCCCTTAATAGGGTAGTCAGCTCAAAAAGGGGCACTTCCCTAGATCTCTTCCAAGGTCAGTCTATAAAGACACCTTTCTAGATATCATTTTTACATTAGGTTAGTCAGCCCATAGGGGGCACTTTCCCAAAACCTTGTTCTCATGGTTAGCCCATAGGGGCACTTTTTGAGACAAATTCAATTCCAGGTTTGTTAGCCCATGGGGGGCACTTTCCTAAAACTTCGTCCTCATGGTCAGCCCGTAGGGGGCACTTTTTGAGGCAAATTTAATTCCAGGTTAGTCAGCCCATAGGGGGCACTTTCCTAAAACTTTGTCCTCATAGTTAGCCCATAGGGGGCACTTTTTGAGGCAAATTCAATTCCAGGTTAGTCAGCCCATAGGGGGCACTTTCCTAAAACTTTGTCCTCATGGTCAGCCCATAGGGGACACTTTTTTAGGCAAATTCAATTCCAGGTTAGTCAGCCCATAGGGGGCACTTTCCTAAAAATCTGTTCTCATGGTTAGCCTATAGGGGGCACTTTTTGAGACAATCCCATCAAAGGTTAGTCAGCCCATAGGGGGCACTTTCCTAAAAATCTACCTCAAGGTTAGCCTATAGGGAGCACTTTTTGAGGTATTCAATTCAAGGTTAGTCAGCCCATGAGGGGCACTTTCCTAAATTTTACCGGTTAGTCAGCCTATAGGGGGCACTTTCCTAAAACTTTGTGCTCATGGTCAGCCTATAGGGGGCACTTTCCTAAAAATTTGTTCTCATGGTTAGCCCATAGGGGGCACTTTTTGAGACAATCCCATCAAAGGTTAGTCAGCCCATAGGGGGCACTTTCCTAAAAATCTACCTCAAGGTTAGCCCATAGGGGGCACCTTTTGAGGCATTCAATTCAAGGTTAGTCAGCTCATGAGGGGCACTTTCCTAAATTCTCTCGATTAGTCAGCTCTTGGGGCATTTTTCGGAAATATTCTTCCAAACAGTTGCTAGTCTAGCAAGACACTTCTGTTGACAGGTAGCCAGGTCATAAGGGCGCTTCCTGAGTAAATTTTCTTTCTAAAGGTTGCAAGTCTGATAAAGACGCTTCCTATTATCATTTCTCATACATTCCTACATAATGCTTGAAATGTGTCCTATCGCCAATTAGTCAGCCTATAAAGCACTTTTTGGGAAGGAACATTATTCTAAATTGTTAGGACCATCTTAAATCGTGGGATTATTAGCTCATGGAGCATTTTCCTATCAAAAACCTATTCAAGAGGCAAAAAATGGCGTCGTCTTTTTTGTCTTTGTAGTCAAGTTTTGCAAACTTTACTACAAAGAGGGGCAGCTGTAAACACCCCATTTTTGCCCCAGGAATCAATAATAATAAAAAATAATCAATTTTCAATAATTTCCAATTTTTTCCAATTTTTTTCTAATTTTTCTCTAATTTACCATAAATAATAAAAATATTCAAAAAATAAAAATAAATAGGAAAACACATCAATTTTGAAAAATGATTTCAGAAATAGCAATAATAAATAATAAACAATTTTTACAAATTTTTGAAATTTCAAAAAAATACAAAAAAAATAGAAAAATCGCATTGCATATATACAATTTGCGAAATTAGGAAAATTAGGAAAGTGGGCTAGCTCAGCTGGTCCGGACCATGGGCTAAGGCGCGCGAGGGGGGCTCGGTCAGGGGTTCGAAACGCGGGGGAAGCAGTTTCCCTGTTTTGCGAATTTTTCATTTACCCAGAACACGTGGCAGCATCTGATTGGCTAGAGGAAGCACACGCGCCGGGCGCGTGATCGTCTCCTACCTCGAGCCCGAGATCGCTGGCGGAAGGAAAAATTCGTATTTCGACCATTTCGATTCGATTTTTTGCACAAATCCAACAGATCTTCAATAGAAATAAGATAAACATTATCTAATTGGAATCAAACCGCAACAAATCGATGGATAGACACAAATCGGAGTTAGTTTTTTAACCAAAAATCCGATTAGCTTCGATCGGAGGAAATCTGAGCTTATCCAGCTTGGTTTGAAGTGCCTATAAATAGAGGAGGAGTGGAGGAAGCTAGAACACGAATCACAATTGAGAGAAAGAGAGGAAAGAGTGCAAATCGGAGAGCATCGGAGAAGAGTCCAAAACCGCGAGCACCGATCGGTGTTGAACCACCACCAGGAGGCGATTTGGGAGTGAACCACCACTACCATTGGATTTAGCACCCTCGAGAAGCTAGGATTCGACACCTCACCCGCTGCAAAAGGCCGCCGGAACACCATGAACGAGCCCTCTCCGCCGCCGTGTCCGACCGACCCGATTCGACCTGACCGACCCGACCCGCGCACTGACCCAGATTCAGGTAAGTCGGATTTTCCGGATTTTTTAATTTATTTTTTTCGAATTTTTTTATTTTTTTTATTTGTATTTATTTGATTTATTATTTGATTATTTATTTGTTGGTTATTTATTTAGTTATTTATTTGTTTATGTTTTATTTCCATAAGTAGGAAAATGTAGAAATTAGATTTTTAGGATTTAATAATGTAGAAAAAAATAATAAAATAATAAAAAACTATGAAAACTTAGAAAAATTATAAAAAAAATCATAAAAAAAAATAAAAATTCAAACATTATAAAAGAATCATAAAAAAAAAAGAGTTTTAGCACTTAGAAAAATCATTTTCTTCAAATAAATCCAAAATTGATGTTTTTTCCCTAAAAATCAATTTCAAAAATCAAATAAAACTTAGGCTTAGATTTTTTTAGAAAAAAAAAATCCCCAAAATGGTAAGAACATAAAGCAAAAGAGATTTGAAAATTAAAATTCACAAACCACTTAAAGTTTTCAGAAAAGCGAACTACGGCTTGTTTGATCCTGAGTAGCAGGTACGTAGGAACCCATCCGGGTCAACCCATAAAATGAATGAAAAATCATTTTCTTATAATAATTCAAAATATAATAAAAAGTAACAGAAACACAATGAAACACATTTCTAAAGAGGAACAATTTTAGGAGATTAGGTGGTAACCGTAAGGTTTTAATAGGTTAGCCTCCGGACTTAGAAACTCTGGTTTTCCCTTTTCCCCTTTTCACAAAAACGAAAAGAGGAAATAACGACGACTAGTGGTCCAAATTAAGACTAATCCGCTCCTTTAGTCTTAATTCAATATTTCCCAACAACAGTTGGGTGGCGACTCCAAAAATCAAACGAAATTCCTAACTCAAGTCGAGAATTTATATTAGATGAGCATAGGGTCTAGTTTAGATCGGATTAAGAATGGGAATTCAAAAATTAGACTCGATAAGGGGAAAATCATTTTTTGCTTTGACATATTTTAGAACACTTTAAGTCCAAGAATCAGCTTGCTTAAGACTAAGATTCTAGGTATGTGTAACTTGTTTGTTTTCTTATGCTTGTTAAGTTAGTATATAATTGATTAAGTTGATGACTGGTTTAAGTGATTAGGTGTTTATTGATTGTGTTTGTCTTGGCTTAGGGGTCCACAGTGGTAGATCCCTATGAAGCACCCCAATAATCTTTGTGTGACGTTGTCCCTTGTAGAGTTATGCTTGGAGATGATCTAGGTTGATTTAAGGTTTAAGGACCTATAGGTGTTAGGGCCCGTAGTGGCAGTTCCCACACCAGGTTAAGTTTAAGAACGTTTAAGGACTCATGGGTGTTAGATCTCGTAGTAGTAGTTCCTTCACTAGGTTAAGTTTAAGAATATTTAAGGACTCATGGGTGTTGGGGCTTGTAGTGGTAATTCCCAATACTAGGTTAAGGGTTAAGTTTTTGAATGTGATTGATGGGATTGTGAGTACCCTGTTGTTGATATGTAGACTTAAGTAATATATGAAATTGTTACTTGATATTAAGAGTTGCATATATAAATGTGATTTAAGTTCTTGCTTGTTTATGCGTTTGTGCTTGTTGTTATACATACTGAGCGTTAGCTCACCCCTTGAGGATATGTATTTTTTTAGATGCAGGTATTAAGGGAATTGTTAACCAAGAAGAAGAACTGGAAGTGAACATACAGGAGAGGGAGGAGGAAGATTTCCATTGTTATTATGGAGATTAATTGAGAATTGAATAGTTGAAGCATAGACATTTATTTGAGACTTAGAACCTTTAATTAGTTTAAGTGATTTGGTTTGATGTATTAAGAATATTTCTTTTAAGAGTTGAAAGATTTTATAGGTTGTAATTATATCATGTTGGAAGTATTGTATAGACTTGATTGAGGTTTATAGGATTTATAGAATTAAGTGGTATTAGAGTAGGTTTAGAGCCTTAACATGTCATTGTCTGGAAAGGACACGTGGCGAGCCGCAACATTTATGGGTTTTGGGGCGTTACAACTTAGATGGTATTAGAGCTTATGATTAATGATCCTTTAGAATTAGGTTTAATGATCTATCAGAGCATAGGTTGATAATCTTTAGTAGCTTAGGTTTTGGTCTATCGAGCACAGATTAATGACCCTTAGAAACTAAGTGATGGTCATTAAGTATAAGTTTTAAATTGTAGAAAATAAGATGTGATCTTTAAAGGAATTAAGCATTTGATCTATAAAATGATGAGATATGAAGAGAGTGGGGAAATTATGGGGCGATTATTGTATTCAGTGCTTTATTTTATTGTATTATTATTGTAATTGCACTTCTTTTAAATTGTTAAGTTACTCATATATATGTATATAATTATGTGTAGAGGATTATATGTATATACTGACACATAGTAGCACTAACATATGAATTGACACTACTATTGGGTATTCTGAATATTTAGATGATCATTTGAGTTTTAGTTTTCCCTTAATAGTTGGAAAGCTTTTTACATAAAATATGTAGAAAAGTAAAAATAAAGATACAAGTTAGGGTGATGCTAGCAGATCTTTTGATTTTAGAGATGGTGGAGTTTTGACATTATATTGGGAGTCAACTGGTTGTCAGAATACCATGCCATTAATGACTGTCATAACATGGTGGCAAAGTTCAATATACCCAAGGAAGATTACTTTGAGTATAAGCTGGAAGTGTAGAGACCAATTGGATTACCCACTTATGAGATGTGGGGAAGAAATTTGCTAGCAGTTATAACTACCGAAGCTAGTGAAGAAATCAAATTGGAAGTGGTGCCTAAAGTGAGAGAGTTTCTAACGTGTTTTTAGAAGACCTTCCTAGTTTATCCTTAGTTAAGGAGATAAAGCTCGACATTGATTTGGTATAGAGTATAGTACCAATATCAAAACAGGTATATAAGATGGTGTTAGTTGAATTAGAAGAGCTAAAAAAGTAGTTACAAGAGTTATAGGATAAAGGGTTTTATAAGACCTAGTATATCTCCCTAAGGTACACCAGTCCTTTTTATCAAGAAGAAGAATGGAAGCATTAGACTTTGCATAAAGTACAGAGAGTTGAACCAAGTCACTATAAAGAACAAGTATCATCTTCTCAGGATAGATGACCTATTTTACTGACTTCAGGGAGCTTAGGTGTTTTCTAAAATAGATAAGAAATCAAGATACCACTAGTTGATGATTAAAGAGGAAGACATACAAAAGATAGTTTTCAGGACTAAATATAGGCACTATGAACTTTTAGTGATGCCCTTTGGATTGACTAATATACTTGCAACATTCATGGACTTAATAAATAGAGTATTCAGGGACTTCGTAGGTAAATTTGTAATCGTCTTTATAGATGATATCTCGATATACTCAAAAGGCATTGAAGAACATGAAGAGCATTTAAGATTAGTATTGAACAAGTTATAAGAAGAGAGATTGTATGCCAAATTCAATAAATGTGAATTTTGGCTAGAACAAGTGGTTTTCTTAAGTCATGTAGTTAACAAAGAGGGAATATCTATAGACCTAGAAAAGGTGAAAGTTGTAGTGGATTGGTATAAATCGAAAACTGTAAGAGATAAAAGAAGTTTCCTAAGTCTAGCAGGCTATTACAAAAGGTTTATTGAGGGATTTTCCAAGATAGCAACTTGTCTCACTAGGTTGACACAGAAGAATGTGAAGTTTGAGTGGAATGATAGATGTGAAGCTAGTTTCCAAATACTAAAGGAGAAGCTTGTATCAACACCAGTATTGGCATTACCCAAGAGTGGGGAAGAATTTATTGTATATAATAATGCTTCAACTGAAGGGTTAGGACGTGTGTTGATACAAGGTGGATAAGTCACAACACATGCATCTTGCCAACTGAAGCCTTATGAGAAGAATTATCCAACTTACAACTTCAAGTTAGTGGCAATGGTATTAGCTTTAAAATTATGGAGGTACTACTTGTATGGAGAGAGATGTAGGATCTTCACTAACTAGAGAAGTCTGAAATACATCTTCACATAGATGGAGTTGAACATGTGGTAAAGGAGATGGTTGGAACTGATCAAAGACTATGACTTGGAAATCCAGCACCATCTAGGGAAAGCCAATGTGGTGGAAAATGCCTATAGTAGAAAAAATAGGGTAATGTTGCTACTCTTATAACTTCACAGCGGGAGTTGTTGGATGACATGTGTAGGAAATCAAACCAGCCTAAAGGAGCAGATATCATCTTGATTCTCTTTGATGGAGGCACAAGAGACACGGGCCATGTGTCCCATGTCTCCCGGACCTTCAACGTGGCGAATTTATTTCCATTTTACATGGATGACGCACCCCTTTATCCAGAAGCAAACTCGGGATCGAGTTCTACCTCGGTGGGAGAGAATGATGCGGACATCGTGGAGGGCACAGTGGCTTACACGGCCTAAGGGCACGGCCGTGTATGATTTTACCCGGGCCGTGTATCACTCACACGGGCACAGGGCACGCCCAGCGACACGACCGTGTGCTCCAGTAGGATTCTCATAGAATCATACACGGTCTGAAGGCACGGCCGTGTATGAAACCATGTACTGTGCTCATCATATACGCCGAAGCCCACACGGCCAGGAGAAGACCGTGCATCGCAACCGTGTCTTCAGTTCAGATTTCCACCGAATCATACACGGTCCCCATACACGGCCGTGTATCGTGACCGTGTATTCGAGCAAGATCTCAACAGAAGCGAACACGGCTTCCTTGCACGGCTGGGAACATGACCGTGTACCTAGTCACGAATATTCACAGAGTCATACACGGCTTAAATACACGGCCGTGTATAAGACCGTGTATGACGCGTATTTTATTATTTCTTTCACGTGTACGTTTAGATTTTCCCCCTTTTAGATATTTTACGGGGGCCATATAAATACTCTTTTGTCAGATAGATTAGGGTTACGTTTGAATATACATTTGAATACACTTTGAGAGAGAGTTTTCTCCAATTTCCGGGTTGTGCGCAACCTAATTTGCATCAAAGCGTGTGCCTTTGTTGTGGGAAACCAATCCAATTTCGGATTCGTTTCGATTTTGCTTCCGTGCTGCGTCAGTTGGTATCAGAGCAAGGTAATTTCCTGCGGAGATGTCGGCTAACGACGGTGTTGACGGCGGTCGTATTCTTGACGGTGTTCGAGGTACGGAAGTCCTATGTTACGGGCAACCAATACGAAGGGCGGTAGAGGAGACCATGGATCAGAAAATCCGGCGAGAGGAACATCGTCTTGAGGCCCTGATCTATCGATCCAATACTAACAGTAGCAAGCAGATCTATTGGAGACGACCGGAAGGCGATCCAAGGAACAGTTCTGTTACTTATGATACAGATGATGAAGACGAGATTTTTAATAATTCGCCTAGGAGAAGAGGCCATGGTGACATAAGACGGTATAACAGATGTGATTACAGGTATAAAGATGAAATCTTTTCTCAATTTAAATATGTTGTATCGGAGTTTGATGGTTCCGAGAGTCTGAATGAGTTTTGGGTTTGGGTAGAGGACATAGAAAGATTCTTTAACCATATGAGGGTTTTAAAGGGAATGAAGATAGAGTTAGTGGAGAGTCGTTTGTGGGGTGATGCATTGTATTGGTGGGAACGACTCCAGGGGTTAAGATGCCTTGAGGGTAAAGATTCGGTGAGGACTTGGTTTATGATGCAATGCTTGTTAGAACAAAAGTTCTTTCCCCTCGATTACGAGCGAATTCTCCCTCAAGAAATTCCACAAACACCTAAGCTTGTAAATTTAATTCCGGAAGTGCTTAAAGAGGGGATGGTCGAACAAGAGAAAAACTCAACCTGTGAAGATCATAGTACGTTGGTTGATGATGGTGGAGGCAGTGGAAAAGCAGTGGAAGCCTATGAAAATTGTGTTGGTGAGGAAGCTATTGTGGACTTGCCTTTGTTGAATGACGAGCCGGAGATGACGGTGACTGAAGAGTCGAAGGCTGGAGATACTCTGAGCATAATCATTGCACCAATGAAGGAGATTAAGGGTGTAGAGTTTAATGTTTTACCCAAAAACTTGTACTTCAAACCAGAGGAAACGCTAGAGATGACTTATGGAGGACAAAATATAGAGAAAGAAGCTCATGACATTCTCAGTTATGCATTTGAGAGTGGCACAAATACTTTGGACACTATTGAGGCTTATCCAATTCCAACGGAGAAAGAAACTCAAGGAAAAACAAGTCGTTATATTGGTAGCTGGTTAAAGTCTCAACCACATGACAAGGCCATAGTGGTAACCAAAGTTTGTAGTTATTCAGAAAGGTCAAGCTACATTCGTGAAAATGCAAAGGTTTTACGGGTTGATGCTGCTAACATCCAAGAGAGTGTCGAGAAAAGCCTTAAGAGACTTGGCACTATCGACATTGATTTGCTGCAAATTCATTGGTCAGATCGCTATGTTCCACTGTTTGGTGAGTACTCATATGATTTTTCAAAGTGGCAGACAAGTGTGCCTTTTGTTGAGCAGTTACAAGCCCTACAAGATGTTATCAATGAAGGAAAGGATCGCTACATTGGTGTTTCAAATGAGGCTACATGTGGAATAATGGAGTTTGTTCAAGCTTCTAAAGCTGAAGGGGTTCCAAAGATTGTTAGCATGCAGAATAGCTATGGTTTGCCTGTTAGAGCCCGATTTGAAATGGATCTAGTTGAAGGACGCCATCTGAAAATTCGTAACATAGGCCTCCTTTGTTATTCTCCATTGGGTGGTAGATCATTGACTGGAAAGTATTTGGATATCAATTCTAAAGTTGCCAATGAGAAGAGGTTGAACCTATTTTCTAGATACATGAAGAGGTACAACCGTTCCATCCATAGAACTATTGGAGGATCACTTTTTCCAATGGCCTATACCAAGGCACCTTCTCATGCGCTGGACCTAGTTTCCATTCCCAAAGGTGAGGAGACCTACGTAGCAGCAAAACACCTGGAGGAACAGTGCCACACAGTGGCGTCAGAAATCAAAGAACAAGTTGAGAAAGTAAATGAGCGATATAAGAAAACCGCTGACAGACATAGGAAGAAGAAGTTATTTGACGTGGAAGACCTAGTGATGGTGTTCTTAAGGAAAGAACGCTCCCCCGGGGATACATATGGCAAGTGGCAACTGAAGAAGTATGGGCCCTACAATATAGTGGCCAGGATCAATGGCAACGCCTATGTGATTGGACTTCCAGAAAGCATGAATATCCCCGGCACTCTCAATGTGGCGGACTGTCACCTTTTCATTCCGGTGATACGCCTTTGTATCCGGACGAGAACTCGGGGTCGAGTTCTCCATTGGTGGGGAAGAATGATGGAGGCACAAGAGACACGGGCCATGTGTCCCATGTCTCCCGGACCTTCAACGTGGCGAATTTATTTCCATTTTACACGGATGACGCACCCCTTTATCCAGAAGCGAACTCGGGATCGAGTTCTACCTCGGTGGGAGAGAATGATGCGGACATCGTGGAGGGCACAGTAGCTTACACGGCCTAAGGGCACGGCCGTGTATGATTTTACCCGGGCCGTGTATCACTCACACGAGCACAGGGCACGCCCAGCGACACGACCGTGTGCTCCAGTAGGATTCTCACAGAATCATACACGGTTTGAAGGCACGACCGTGTATGAAACCGTGTACTGTGCTCGTCATATACGCCGAAGCCCACACGGCCAGGAGAAGACCGTGCATCGCAACTGTGTCTTTAGTTCAGATTTCCACCGAATCATACACGGTCCCCATACACGGCCGTGTATCGTGACCGTGTATTCGAGCAAGATCTCAACAGAAGCGAACACGGCTTCCTTGCACGGCTGGGAACATGACCGTGTACCTAGTCACGAATATTCACAGAGTTATATACGGCTTAAATATACGGCCGTGTATAAGACCGTGTATGACGCGTATTTTATTATTTCTTTCACGTGTACGTTTAGATTTTCCCCCTTTTAGATATTTTATGGGGGCCATATAAATACTCTTTTGTCAGATAGATTAGGGTTACGTTTGAATATACATTTGAATACACTTTGAGAGAGAGTTTTCTCCAATTTTCGGGTTGTGTGCTACCTAATTTGCATCAAAGCGTGTGCCTTTGTTGTGGGAAACCAATCCAATTTCGGATTCGTTTCGATTTTGCTTCCGTGCTGCATCAGTTAATGCGGATATCGTGGAGGGCACAGTGGCTTACACGGCCTAAGGGCACGGCCGTGTATGATTTTACCCGGGCCGTGTATCACTCACACGGGCGCAGGGCACGCCCAGCGACACGACCGTGTGCTCCAGTAGGATTCTCACATAATCATACACGGTCTGAAGGCACGGCCGTGTATGAAACCGTGTACTGTGCTCGTCATATACGCCAAAGCCCACACGGCCAGGAGAAGACCGTGCATCGCAACCGTGTCTTCAGTTCAGATTTCCACCGAATCATACACGGTCCCTATACACGGCCGTGTATCGTGACCGTGTATTCGAGCAAGATCTCAACAGAAGCGAACACGGCTTCCTTGCACGGCTGGGAACATGACCGTGTACCTAGTCACGAATATTGACAGAGTCATACACGGCTTAAATACACGGCCGTGTATAAGACCGTGTATGACGTGTATTTTATTATTTCTTTCACGTGTACGTTTAGATTTTCCCCCTTTTAGATATTTTACGGGGGCCATATAAATACTCTTTTGTCAGATAGATTAGGGTTACGTTTAAATATACATTTGAATACACTTTGAGAGAGAGTTTTCTCCAATTTTCGGGTTGTGCGCAACCTAATTTGCATCAAAGCATGTGCCTTTGTTGTGGGAAACCAATCCAATTTCGGATTCGTTTCGATTTTGCTTCCGCGCCGCGTCACTTTTCTATATTAGGAATTAGTGTCCTAGTGATTTTCTTGTAATAATATTCTGTATATATATATATAGATAGCAATATTGTGTACCATATATATAGGTCATATTTTAGGAATAGAATAATATAGTCAGACCTAATTCTATTGTATATATATGTACTCATTCCTTAAGATAAATGACAGAGAAACTTTTCATCAATATTATTTAGCTTCATGGTATTAGAGCCAAGGCTCTAAAATCCCTAAAATATTTTTCTTTTCTGCCTCGGTCTCTCTCAGCCTCTGTCTCTCACCGTCTCTCTCTCTCTCTCTCTCTCTCTCTCTCTCTCTGACAGCTCCAACATACCATCTCTGTTTCAAATATATCCATAACCTCTTATTATGGCCGACTCTTATGGATCTTCCGGGGGCTCCTCAACAACAAATCCACTCCCTGGAATAATTCCAACATCAATTGAAAACAGCTTTGTTCCTATCATCAGCCATAAACTTAATGGCCATAACTATCTCCAATGGTCACAAGCAACAATGTTATTTGTTAGCAGAAGAAATAAAGATGATTATCTCACCGGAGCTATTATTTAACCTGATCCACATGATCCAAAATTCAAATCATAGAGGGCAGAAAACAGTCTCGTTATGTCTTGGTTAATTGGTTCTATGACAACCGAGATAGGAGAAAATTTCTTGCTATACACCACTGCTAAGGAAATCTGAGATGCTGCTCGTGATACCTTCTCCAATCACGAAAACACAGTTGAACTTTTCCATGTGGAAAGTACTCTTCAAGACTTGAAACAAGGAGAAAACTCAGTCACTGTCTACTTCACTACTCTCACTCGACATTGGCAACAACTGGATATGTTTGAGTCCCGTGAATGGAATTGTTCCATGGACCGTGCTTATTTCAAGAAAATCATTGAAACCAAGCGCATATTTAAGTTCTTGATGGGACTTAATAAATCTTTAGATGAAGTCTATGGCTGAATTCTTGGTACTAAACCACTGCCTAACCTACGAGAGGTGTTTTCTGAAGTCCGTAGGGAAGAAAGCTGCAAGAGAGTTATGCTAGGACATTCAGATTATCCAACAACAACAAAAAGTTCAGCACTTGTTGCAATCAAGGATAGTTCACATTTATCTAATGTTGCTGCTGTTGATACTAGAAGAATACCTCAGAATACTGGTGATAATCTGCCATGACGAGGACGTCCCTGGTGTGATCATTACAAAAAGCCAGGCCACTTCAAGGAAACGTGCTGGAAATTGCATGGAAAGCCTCTTGATTGGAAATTAAGCCGAGAACGTGAGGCTAAAGGAAATATTGCTTACACGGAGGCTTCACCATCCAACAATCAAGCACCTTTCACCAAGGATCAATTGGAATTACTCCAGCAGCTAATCCATAATACGAATATCACAGCTAAGTTAACATCTTCTCATGCTAGGAATGGTTCACAACATGGTTCAGGTAATCTTGCACTCCATGTTGCTCAAACTCCTTCGTCATCATGGATAGTGGGCTCCGGAGCATCCAATCACATGACAGGTGACGGATCTCTTTTCTCAACTTATTCACCTTGTAAAGAACCACAAACAGTAAGGATAGCCAATGGTACTCACACCCAAGTTGTAGGGATAGGAACAATCTGTCTTTCAAGCTCTCTGATTCTTTATTCTGTGTTGTTGGTGCTTGATTTAGATTGCAATCTAATCTCGGTTAGCAAACTAAATAGTGATCTACAATGTGAAACTAAGTTCTTTGCCAAATGTTGTGTATTTCAGGACCTGAGCTCGAGGAGGACGATTGGCAATGCTGAGCTTCGTAAGGGTCTTTACATTCTTGATGTAAACTTCTCATCCTCCTACAATTCTTCAAACAACATCTCTAGCAATAAAGTTAGTTCTGTTCATGATCTTGAATCTATTTGTCAATCAAATAAGGATAGTACAATCATGATGTGGCACTTTCAATTAGGTTATCCAAATTTCTCATACATGAAACGATTGTATCCATCGTTATTTATCAATAAAAATCCCAATTTATTTCATTGTGAAGTATGTCAATTTGCAAAACATACTTGGAGTACATATTATCCACGACCTTACAAACCAAGTCATCCTTTTTCTCTCATACATGGTGATATTTGGGGACCAACTCATATTCCTAATATTACTGGTGCTCGGTGGTTTTTATTGTTAGTTGATGATCATACATGACTGTGCTGGACATACCTCATGAAAGAAAAATTTGAGACCAATCACATTTTCCAACACTTTCATGCTATGGTTAGAAACCGATTCAAGACCAACATTCAAATTCTCAAGACTGACAATGCTAGAGATTTCTTTAACTCAAACCTCAGTCTTTACCTCAAATCACATGGTATTGTTCAACAAAGTTCATGTGTTGATACACCTCAACAAAATGGTGTGGCCGAAAGGAAAAATCGCCATATCCTTGAAGTTGCTCATTCCTTGCTTTTTCAAACCAATGTTCCTAAGAAATTTTGGGGTGAAGCTGTACTCACAACTACATATCTCATTAATAGAATGTCCTCACGTGTTCTTAAATTCAAATCACCATTACAAACTCTCCATGTGTTTTACCTAACCTCACGGTTAGTATCACAAGTTCCTCTCAAACTTTTTAGCTGCACTGCATTTGTTCATGTTGACCATGGAAAACTTGATGCTCGTGCCCTTAAATGTATGTTCATAGGATACTCACCGAATAAAAAATGCTACAAATGTTTCTCTCCTCTCACACGTAAATCCTATCATACTATGAATGTCACCTTTTTTGAAGAAAATCCATTCTTTTCCAATTCTGCAATTCAGGGGGAGCATGACACTCATACTCATGAATTCCAAAATTGGGATTGGTCTGCTCTTATTGAGACAAGTTCATCTAATACTTCTTTTCCCAATTCGGTTACATGCTCAAACACATAAAGTCCAAGGAGTTCATCACCAATGATCTATTCTAAACATCTCCTTCTTCCCGTTGAAGAAATCAATGTTTACACAAGGAGGAAAAGACCACTGCAGCCTGAACAGCAAAACCAAGAGACCCTCTCGGGTTACAATCTTGAAAAAACGCCAACTGAGGAAGGATCTTATTCTAAATCAGCAAATGAAAAGGTAATAGATCATGATCCAAATTTAGATTTGCCAATTGCTCAAAGGAAAGGAGTTTGATCATGTACTCAGCACCCACTATGCAATTACATCTCCTACTCAAACCTATCACAGAAATTCCAAGCATTTGTGACTTCTCTAGGTAAAGTTGTGATTCCTAGTTCAGTTTATGAAGCTCTAAAGGTTCCTGAATGGTGGACAGCAACACTAGCAGAATATAATGCCCTTGAGAAGAATGGCACATGGGCTCTAGCATCATTGCCACCAGGCAAGAAGACTATAGGGTGTAAATGGATATTCTCAGTTAAACAAAAGGCTGATGGAGGCATTGATAGATACAAAGCTCGGTTAGTGGCTAGAGGATTCATGCAGTCATATGGAATTGATTATCAAGAAAATTTTGCTCCTGTGGCTAAGCTCAATACAATATGTGTGTTATTATCCATTGCTGCAAATCAAGATTAGCCACTGTTCCAACTTGATGTAAAGAATGCGTTCCTCAATGGAGACTTAGTTGAGGAAGTCATATGGATATACCTGCTGGCTTTGAAACTAAGCAAACAAAAGGAAAAGTGTGCAAGCTACAAAAGGCATTATACGGACTCAAACAATCACCTCGAGCTTGGTTTGATAGGTTCACAAAAGTACTTAAACAGTGTTGGTACTCTCAATCTCAAGCAGATAACACGTTATTCATCAAACATTTCATAGATGGGAGAATTACAATATTGATTGTCTATGTTGATGATATAGTTCTTACTGGGAATCATGAAGGAGAGATGAGAAGACTTAAGATCTTATTGTCCAAGGAATTCGAAATCAAAGACTTAGGACATTTAAGATACTTTTTGGGAATGGAGGTAGGCAGAATTAGCAAAGGGATTTCAGTTTCTCAACGCAAATATGTTCTGGACCTTCTGACCGAAGCAGGTATGAGTGGATGCAAGCCTGTTGAAACACCCATGGATCCCAATACAAAATTGATGCCTTGAATTGGAGAGCTAGCAGCAAATAAGGGGCATTATCAACGCTTGGTGGGAAAGTTGATATATTTGACCCATACACGCCCAGATATAAGTTTTGCAGTCAGTATTGTTAGTCAGCACCTAAGTAATCCATCTACAGATCACATGGAGGCAGTGAATCGGATTCTCAAGTATCTTAAAAAGGATCCTGGAAAGGGGTTAATGTTTGAGAAGGCACATGATAGATCACTTGTTATCTACATTGATGCAGATTGGGCTGGATCTCCTATTGATTGAAAATCTACATCCGAATATTTTTCATTTGTTTGGGGAAACCTAGTAACATGGCGAAGTAAAAAGCAACAAGTGGTAGCTCATAGCAGTGTTGAGGCTAAGTTTCGAGCATTAACTTAAGGCATATGTGAAGGAATTTGGTTGAAACGTCTCCTAAATGAACTCAAGATTGGTATTTCTGATCCTATTAAAGTTATGTGTGATAATTAATCAGCAATTGCAATTGCCAAGAATCCAGTTCATCATGACAGGACAAAGCATGTCGAAATAGATAGGCACTTTATCAATGAGAAAATAGAAGGAAATGAGATTTCTCTTAACTATGTTCCTTCTAGGCAACAAGTGGCAGACATCCTGACAAAAGCACTATTTCGACCCAACTTCATTGAACTAAGTTCAATGCTTGGTTTAATGAACATATATCGCCTGGTTTGAGGGGGAGTGTAGGAAATCAAACCAGCCTAATATGGAACAAGGTTATGTGTGCCAAGGGATATGGAGTTAAAGAGGGAGATAATGAAAGAGTCACACTACTTAATCTATACAATATAATCTTCAAGTACCAAAATGTATAAGGATCTGAAGAGTCACTATTGGTGGGGGAATATAAAAAGAGAGATAGTTGAGTACGTAGTGAAGTGCTTAACTTGTTAGTAGATTATAATTGAGCATCAGATGCCACTTAGAGAATTATAGCCTTTTCTAGTATTAGAGTGGAAATGGGAGCATGTGATAATGGACTTTGTTTCCTCTCGAATACTAAAGAGAAATAGGATAAAGTTTGGGTAATTGTATACCGATTAACTAAGTCTGCTTATTTTCTACCTATTAGATTAGGGTATAAACTAGAGAAACTGGCCTAAATATATATTCAAGAAATAGTCAGATTACATGGAGTGCCAGTGATTATAACTTTTGATAGAGACACAAGATTTATATGTAGATTTTGGAATAGTTTACATAAAGATTTAGGCACCAAACTACAGTTTAACACTACATTCTACCTTCAAACATATGGATAATCTAAGAAGACCATATAGATTTTAAAAGATTTTTTCAAAGCATGTGCATTGGATTTTGGGGTAATTAGAATGAGCATATACCTTTGGTTGAGTTTGCCTATAATAATAGCTATTAGGCAACTATCCAAATGGCTCTTTATGAAGATTTATATGTAAGAAGATACATATTCCCATTACATTGGGATGAAGTGATAGAAAGGCAAATGTTGGGACCTGAATTAGTCCAAAAGGTAGTAGATAAGGTGAAATTGATAAAATGGAGGATACAAATAGCTTAGTCTCGACAAAAGAACTATGTAGATAAGAGAAGGCACCCTTGGGAATTCTAAGTAGGAGACAAGGTACTATTGAGAGTTTTTCCAACCAAATGGGTGATCGGGTTTGGTTTGAGAG
Organism: Laguncularia racemosa; assembly: GCA_037954665.1. NCBI lineage: Eukaryota > Viridiplantae > Streptophyta > Magnoliopsida > Myrtales > Combretaceae > Laguncularia > Laguncularia racemosa. The sequence continues at coordinate 6,986,079 of JBBMOL010000004.1, forward strand.
GGAAGCTAAACCTAAGGTATGTAGACCCATTTGAAATCTTGGAAAGAGTGGGTATTGTGGCTTATAGGTTAGTTCTTTTACCAAGTTTAGCTGGGGTACATGATGTATTCCATATATTCATGTTGAGGAAGTTTGTATCTAACTCGAACTAGATAGTAGCTTTAGAGCCTTTAAATGTGCAACCTAACTTGTCCTTCGTTGAAAGACCAGTTAAGATCATAGACATCAAAGAACAAGTGCTAAGATGGAAAGTGATTCCCTACATCAAAGTATAATGGGCAAATCAAATCGAATAGGAAGCGACGTAAGAATTGGAAGAAGAGATGATGAAGAAATATCAAGAACTCTTCTAGAATCAAGTACTTTCGAAAATGAAAGTTTTTATACGGGGGGGTGGGGTGGAGGAGAATGTAAATTCTTGGATAGAAATGTTTTATTTAACATATATTATAAATAGAGTTAAGGTTAAAAGAGTAAATATTATAAGAGATGGGGGATAATTTAGTCTTTTTACTGATAGGGTATATAAACCTCACATTGACCTAACGCTCCTTTTTGCCATTTGCATAGTGATTGAAAAGACGCTCTCTAAAATTTCTGAAACCTAAAGGCGATCAAGCAGATTACACAAAGGACCAAACCAATTTCACCAGGTAAGAGTTTCAATGATCGAAGTAGTATTCATGAATATAGAATTTAAGATTTAAGCGATTGTTACTATATGATTCCATTAGAGTCGGATCAAGAGATGAGTGCAGAACGAGTATGGAGATCAAGGGATTAAGGGATCTGAATCATGAAATTTACAAGTAAGTTTATCAAACCGCACCTTGTAGTAGAATTAACCCAAAAAATTAGGATTCAATTAGAATTAGGAAAGAATGGGGAAAGAGGAATTATGGTTCATGAAGAAAAACATGGTATACAATTAAGTACATGCTTGTGTACTTGCTCATGCAGAAATATGTGTGTGTACAAAGATATACACATTGCCGAAGTACACGCCTATATACTAGGGTGTGTTGAGTAGGGAAAGTTCACAGAAAGGTACATGGCCACTTACACGACCGTATACCTGGTCATGCAAAAACAATGAAGTTTAAAGAAAGGTACATGGTTAACTACACGATTGTGAATCAGGGTGTGCCAAAAGTGCAAAATATACAGAAAGATACACGGCCACTATACACAATCGTGTATCCTAACTATGCTAAAGTACACGGTTTAAAGCACGACTATATACGTAGAAAAATTTATTTACTTGTTTTATTTTCTAATTGAACAAATTTCCATGCAACCTAAAAACATAGAGTAAACCTAGAAACTTCAACAGTGTAAGGAAAAGGGATCATATAACGGTTAAGTGAAAAGAAGTAAGAAACTTAGATTATTCTTATTGTAGTACTAAGAGGAAAATCATTTTTTTCTTTGATAGATTTCAAAATACTTTTAAGTATAGGAACTGACTTGCTTAAGACTAAGATTCCAAGTATATAACTTGTTTGTTTTCCTATACTTATTAAGTTAGTATCTAATTGATTAAGTTGATGATTGGTTTAAGTGATTAAGTGTTTGTTGATTGTGCTTAGCTCAACTTAGGAGTCCATAGTGGCAGATCCCTAGGGAGCACCCCAATGATTTTTGTGTGACATTGTTTCTAGTAGAATCGTGTTTGGAGATGATTTGGGTTGGTTTAAGGTTTAAGGATTCATGGATATTGGGGCTCATAGTGGCAGTTTCCATACCAAGTTAAGTTTAAGAATGTTTAAGGACTCATGGGTGTTGGGGCTTGTAGTGGCAATTCTCTCATCAGGTTAAGTTTAAAAATGTTTAAGGACTCATGGGTATTGGGGTCTATAGTGGTAGTTTTTAACACTAGGTTAAGGGTTAAGTTTTTTAATGTGATTGGTGGGGTCATATGTATCCCACTATTGATATGGACTTAAGTAATATATGAAATTATTACCTGATGTTAAGAGTTGCATATATGTATATGATTTAAGTCTTTGCTTGTTTATGTGTGTATGCTTACTGTTATATGTACTAGACATTAGTTCAGCTCTTGAGGATTAATATTTTTTTAGATATAGGTATTATAGGAATTATTAACCAAGAAGAAAAACTGGAAGTGAATATACTGGTGAGGAAAGATGAAGATTTCCATTATTATTATAGAGATTAATTGGGAGCTAAACAGTTGAAGTATAAACATTTATTTGAGACTTAAAATCTTTAATTATTTTAATTGATTTGGTTTGATGTGTTAAAAATATTTCTTTTAAAAGTTGAAGAATTTTACGAGTTATAATTATATCATATTAAAAGTATTGTATATACTTGATTGAGGTTTATAGGATTTATAGGATTAAGTGATATCAGAATAGATATAGAATCTTAACCAGTCTTTATTTAAAGAGGACAAGTAAAGAGTGATAGCAAGAGTGATAGCGTTTTCGAGTTTCGAAACCTCCTCCCCTTGTCGCACTTGAATAGTGACCAGTTCTTCAACTTCTTGGTTGCCTCCGCTGTAGCCTACGTACTATGCATAAAGGAAAAAAAATAAAAAGGTATAATAAGCAGAGAAGGGCTGTAATTCGCAATTAATGCAACAAATGAAGTACCTCCAACGTCACCATCCTTTAAGCCAGCAAGGCAATGTGAGTAAGAACAAGATCTGCAGCAAACACCAACTGTCAGAATCCACTCAAACAGGTGAAAACTACTGCTCACAGTAGCAGATACCTCACATAAGTCTTCATCCACTGTGTGTTCAGTATTTTCAGGTCGGAGTGCTTTAACGTCTCCCAGATGGTATTCTTATCCTTGGGTAGTAGGGTGCCCTCCATAAGTGCATGGGCCACTTGCGTGCTCCTCAGTCTCGAGTCCCCCATGTATACGTCCCATTGGGATAGGCAAATATGACCCCAAACAGCCCCCTCAGATCTAGTACTTGACGACCTCCCGACCCCGGATTAGCCCCCTACCATGGCTTGCTGCTCTAACCAGGGGATTCTGGCTTTCCTTAACCAGCTGCTCCCTAGCAGCTTTCCACTTTTACTATTGCTCGATCTCTCGCTTCTTTCGAAGCTTCTCCTTCCACCTTCGCTTCAGTTTAGTCTCTCTCTTGTCGACACCTCACCTTCATACGACTGCTCTCTTTAGTGTTAGGCGACACAAACCCAGTTGCCGCTCTAGCTTCCCCCTCCAGCTCAACCACTAGCACAGATGGCTCCTTCTGGGCCGCTTTCCGTGATCGACTCTACTTGTTCGACCGAATTCCGTTATGGCCGATCCCCATAGTAGCAACACTCGACCTATTTAGGGTAAGCTGCCTACTCACCTCTACAAATTTCCCAATTGCATGACCCTCCTTACGCCCCTCATTTGATCTTTGTTGCTTCGATAGCAACCCATCTACGAAGGGGATCTTCTTAAGGGCATGGTTCCTGCACAACAAACAAACTGGGTTAGCTACAATCTTAATAATCAACTCCCTAACACGCTGAGCATAGACTTTTAGGGGGCCAACTCTGCCGCTCTTGCTCTGTGTAAACTGCATCCCGCCTTAAGTCTCCCCTCAACGTTGTAACAATAGGAAACACATTTAGATCGATCCTTACTCGAGATCCTGGTCAGCCCTTTGATGTCCATTGGATTACCCTTGTAGTGCTGCATTAACTTGGTCGCTGCCTCCCTATCACCAGGCGCAAGGGCCTCTACGATCAGCCTCGTAGGTAGTATTGGCCATGACCACTTCGTCTACATGCTTGGTTCATCATTGCACTTAACCACTAGGAAATTGTCCTTCCGGCCCCTGATTGAAGAGTTCAAGTTTCCTATCAACTTCTTCCTAGGCTTCGCTTGAATATGACACCAGTCCTTGTTCTTTCGTAGGTTGAAGAAGAAGCTCAAGAGATTCAGAGTCAGCACCTCCTTTAGCCTCCTACAAAGGCTTCAAAAGTCGTCGGGAGCAAAACTACGTTCTGAGTTACTTGGGTGTGATTCAATCAACGATGGTTGAAGTACGCCACCAAGAACTTGAGTATCGGTACCGTCATTGCGAACACTATGTGCTGCCTATACACGTTGAATCGACCTCTCTCCATTTGAGAGATCGACTCCTCCAGGTGTAGTAGCCTGCAATTCCGTCTTGCTGGCAAATCAAAGTGGGACAATATCCATTTGCCCTCTACTTCGGTTAGGCTGCTAGCCACCTCATCAAGGCCACTCGTAACATCATTTTTGACAGCTACTGAAGCACTCTCCTCCGATGTCTCCTTCGATGAGGCCTCTAACTCCTCACAAGCTACATGCAAGGCCTCCTCCTCTGGCACTAGCATCACTACCGTAATATCACACTCAGGCACCAGTACTTCCACTATCGCCTCTAAGGGGGTAGTGGGGATAGATGAGGAGGTACCCTTAGAATTGCCCCCATGCGACTAATGGAGCTTCTCTAGAGTTTCGAAGTCAATCATTGAGAACTCACCAAGAAAAGGAAAAGCTCAAACAACGGAATGTGTGAAGGAAAAATCTCTCAAAATACTTCTCGATTGAAAGAGTAAAGAAAGCGTAGAAAACCTTCCCAAAAACCTTAGTAGACTTTATATATTGGAGGGAGCAAGACAAAGCATAACCAGCACGTACCTTGAAACTTCACGTCCATGTTCTCAATCAAATCAAGCCACGTGTCCTTGACTACACGATGAACAATAGATATCGCCAAGTAAAAACTATCAAAGTCATGTTCGAGCACATTCTTCCTACACGCGAGCAACATGCGGCCTCAATATTTAATGCTAGAAAAAGCATATGTAGGATGTGGAAAGACTTGCCTCTTTTATGATAAAAAATTGAAGATTGGTGCGACAATTTAAACCTACTGCCACTATGTGAACATAAAGCCTTAACTCTGCACTTGGCATGCGATCTCACACTGCGTCATGAAACTTGCACATGCTGTAGCACAATAGAAGATCCTAGCTCGGCACTCAGCCTCCTATATCTCAGTAAAGACCTGGCTTGGCTTATCGATTACCTTAACTTGCTTGATGAAGGCTTAGCTTAGCCTCTCCTCTGCCAGGAAGCTCCAAAGCTCAGCAAAGGCCTAACTTGACCTCACTTGTTAAATGCCTCCACAAAATTGGCAAAGGTCTAACCTAGCCTCAATTGCTAAAGAGACCTCAAATCAATAGAAACTTGGCTTCACTTCAAATATCTCAACAAGTTGGCAAGGGCATCAATAGGCCCGCACTTGCTAGATGACTTTATAGATTGATGAACCTTCTCACTTCACTTTATCCATCGAAGTAACATAGTAGCTCATCAAAGCCTCATTTGGTTCCACTTGTCGACAAACACTAGGACTAGATACAAGGCCACCCAAGACCTTACTCACCACATTGCCACTTCAAGATGATCTTACCATTACCCCATGACAAAGGCCATGGCTCAGTTTACTCGATATTCTTCTTGCCGAATAGTCACCAACAAGAGTAGGGAGGCAAGTGTTGATAACCATTTCTAATCGAGCCTTCAACCCACTAAAATGCCTACTTTAACATGGCCTGAAGGCTCTCAATTTGACCCATACCCCTCCTTCTCACAAAAGGTAGGTAGGTTGCTAGGGAAGTCATGTCTTGACAAGATAACCAAGAAGTCATGATTAGCCTCAACACTCAAGGAGCTTACTAAACATCAAATACAATTGAGGGTACTTGATGCCTATGGGCTCTAAGGCACAAGCAAAGGTCATTCAAACTCCCATCCACTAGGTGCCTAGATAAGTTAAGGACCCCCTCCAATATAAGTGATACTTGAACCATAAGGTTTCATATTAAGCCTTTATTAAATACACAACACACTTTCTTTCTTTAAATGTTATTGCCATGATCTCTCTACGCCCCTTATATTTTACTGCTTAGCCATTAGAGTAGCAATGCTGGAGTCCCCTTCAAAGCCCTTCGTTAGCTTACACATGTTCATTTTGCAGGCCTAATATGCTTAGAGGCTAAATTGCCAAAAGGGAGCTAGATCGAGTGTACAGGGGGTGAGAATTGTGCATCAACATTGCTAATCCCCATGCTTAATTTCTTAGTTAAATCATAGACTTCATTGTGAATGAATGTTTTTGTTAATGTTAAGGAAGGGGTAAGTGTTGAAATTTGAGTATTGAACATTGGGTTGTGTTTAGATTGTGTAGGTGTTGAATAGTGTGTGGAAGTAAGGATTTTTTTTTTTTTTTGTATTCTTATGTTCTATAGAGGGTTTTTTAGTGATGAAAGTTCAATTGTATGATGCGAATCCTTTCTCTCTCTCTCTTTAATTGATTTATATTCCTAAGATGGAATTTTAATAGTTTTTTTTAGCCTTTATTACTAAATTTTTTTGTATGTTTTCCTAAAAGTTTTCTCTAAAAGTTGAAAATCATTGAGTAAATTTTATTCAAAAGGTTCAATAAAGGATTAAAGGGAGTAAAGGGTAGTTAGAAGGTTATTTGTAAGGTTCAGTGAAAGGTTAAAGGGAACAAAGGTCAATCAAAAGGATTTAGTAAAGGGTTAAGTGGAGTAAAGGTTAGTTAAAAAGTTTAGTGAATGGTTAAGTGGAGTAAAGATCACTTAGAATGTTAGTTAGAAGTTTAGTAAAAAGGTAAGGACAATAGAAGTTAAGTAGAGGGTTAAGTAAACAATTAAAGAGAGTAAACTGATTTATAACCAACTTGAATAAAGTACTGAGCGAATGTATTTATGTTCTATATTGGGTGTTAAATTTATGGAAATCTAAGAATTAATTAAGCCACTTATTTTAGGTACGTGATTACCTTGTTTGCTGCCTATGCATGTTATGATTAGAATTCAATGAACTTAATGAACATCTGGCTTATAATTATTGTATTGTTTGTTCTTAACAATGTATGATAGATCATGAGTACTGGTGATGTCAAGTGGCACTCTATTGATCATTGTGTGGTGTTATCCCGACTAAAGTTATACTTTAAAATGATTTAGGTAGATTTAGGTTGATTTTAGACTCCATTATATTCATAACATTATATGTGTTTTGTGGGGTCATGAGATGCCCTAAGTATCAAAATGCCAAGACTATGCTGCTTATATCACCTAAACAAAAGACAATTAGTTGGATGATTGAGTATTAAGTGTTAATTGTCAAGGATATGTGTGTATGTGAATTACATATATGGTATTTGCATGTACTTGATGGTTTTCCCATGTTGTGCTTTGGCTCACACCCTATAGGAATCTTTTCAACTACAATTACTTCTATTGATGTCAACTATATTGATGTCTTAAGTTATGACTTGTATAGGAGATGATGTGGAGTATATCTACTATGAGGAGTAAATAGTGTAAGATTTCACTAGAGTAATTGGGATGCTTAATTGTTTAATTGTATTTGAAGATTAGTGTTATGGAAGAGCCACTGTCCCAAGTTCAAGGGCTGAATCAAGAAGAAAGTCAAGTGGCTGAAGTTGAAGTTCAAAGGGATTCAAGTCCAATAAGCCTACCTCAAGGACCAATCACAAGATCCCGAGCTAAGAAGCTACAACAAATCCTAATTTCTCATGTACAGGGTTTGATAAACATCACAAGTGAGAAGTTTCAAGGAATCTAAAGCTTCGGGGCAAGGGATGATCAAAGGGAACTTAATGTAATGGAAATTAAGTAGGAGGAACCGGTCCAGGATTAAGGCTGTCGGCCTTGAAGCCGGTTTTGAAAGGCTGCTGGCCTTTACATATACGTCGTCGGCCTTGACAGCCGGCCATCTTTTAATTACGTTGTATTTTTCCTTATTTCGCGAATTACAATGTATTGCTCGGATGTCTTCATATATATACCGAGATAAGACGATGTAAAGGGGAGTTTTTGTCATCTTTGAAATACCAGAAAGCTTGTTGCTTCAATTCCTTGCGTTCTTGATTGAATGTATGCTAAGAAACTTTCAGGAGAGAGTTGATCGATCTTTTCCTGTGGAGAGTTTCAAGGTTAGGGCTTGATTAGTTCTAGCTTGTTCATCGATCCGTCTAAGAAAACCTAAATCTAAACTATCTTAGGGTTTGATTCCAATTAGATCCGTAGGTTTTCATGTTGTTATTGTGGGGGTCCGTAATAGCCAAAGGGGTTCTCAAGCGCAACTGTGGTGGTTCCGGCATCAATTAGACTACTATATGTTAGTCATGTTCAGTTATATTAGTTTGATTAGTTACCTATATTTGTGTAGTCAGTTGCTATAGTAGTTGATATGGACTCCAATGACATGTTTATGGTTGTTTGTGGTTTGATTAGATAGAGTAAGACTTCGATGACCCACTCAATTATGTAAACTTCTAGAAATTGTTTTACTGTTATGTATTTATAAGTTACTACAGGTACTATAGTTATGTTTAAATAGGTTATGAGCCTTTGCTTGCTATTATTTAATAATGACATGTGGCGAGTTGTTATGTCATAGGCTTTGGAGCATTATAAAATATTATTAATTTATTAAATTAATTATTGTGTACCAAGTAGTGGTTGATACATAGTAAGAGTGGATAGGATTTTAAGGGACATGACGAAAGCCTTTTTTAGTAAAATTTGAAAAATGCTGAGAACTTAAATAGAAAAACTAAAACACAAAGAATCCAATTAGAAAAATAAGTAAACATTAGGGGGCTAAATTTGTACCATTCCATTTTTTATTGTAAGGAGGCAATTTATTTGTTGGAAATGTTAAATTTAAGACATATAATGTTATAAAATGTTTAGAAGATGAATAAAGTATTCATTAAAACCTTGTAAATATAAAGTGATCTTTTAATAATGCTAATGGTTTCATAAAATTGACTTTTTGAAAGCACTTGTTTTAGTGGTGAAATATGTGTTCATTATTTTTAAAGTGTACTCTCTCTTATTAAGTAAATTCAATAGGTTTCATGGGATAATAATTTATGTTAGTAGATTCTCACCTTTTTGTTTTTTTTCCTTTTCTATTATAGGTCTTTTTAGTATTTTCTCAATAGCTTACAAAATGTGTTTCAAATGGTTTACTATTTTAGTTTGATATAACTCAAAACATGATATCATAATTTCATAAAGCACATGATATTGAATGTTAATGGCATATTGATACAAAGGGTATACAAGAAGTCCCTGGTATTCAAGATCCTCATATTAGATATGCTCAAGGAGAAGTTCAAGGTTTTAGTGGACCAATCACTAGGGCATAAGCTAAAAGGCTAAAGGAGTAACTTCAACTATTTGTCCAAAAATGGGTTGATGATCGGCTATCCACATGTGGAGTTTTTGAGGAATCCAAGATAATTAATTTGCTTGAAGTTGGCAACTAGAGGATGATAAGGACGAAATTAAGGCCTGATAATTAATTTCTTTGAAGATAGGTAACCAGAGGATAATAAAGGTGAAATTAAGGCCTTAAATGTAATAAATGTTTGTAGAATATGTTACAAATGTATGTTACAAATATCTTGAAATCCTTTCATCTTCTTTTAAGTTATATAACCCTATATATAAGACACTCTTAGTTTGTAGAAAATAATGGATGGTATCTTTCCTTGAGTTATATGAGAGAGCTTGTTTTATTGTATGTTTTTTTTTTTATGAATAAGGTGTTAAATTGAATTACAATTGAGATTCTCTTATGTAATATGATTTTTCTTCCTATTTCTCTTGTTCTTGAATACTTTTGATCTAGGTTCAAGGGAATTTCGAATTCATATCTTAGGTTCTTATAAAAAACGTGTTTTAGAGTAATTGAACAAACCTATATAATTACCTTGGTGATGATCAAATTCTAATTTGATTAATAATGAGTTCTAAGACATAATTGGATCTTAGGGTTCCGCATCATCTAGTATTAGAGCAAAGGATATCACCAAGTAATTACCTATCCTTTTGTTTTCTGTTGTCATTTTCTTTGTTTTTGATTCTTGCTATCTTTTCATTTTCCCTTTTTGTAATTGCTTGTGATTAGATTCTTGAATTTTGGGTGAAACAAAATTCCAGTTTTTGTGAATTAGTTCTGATTAAAGAAAAAAGGTCGAAATTTGATTATATATATAAAAAATGAAGGAAGGTTATAGATATTAGCTATGATCTCGTTATTTCTATTGTTATTTGATTGTTGGGCTATTTGGATCTAGAATCTTTAGGTATTTTATCATACTGAAAAGTCTTGTTTCTTTGCTGTTTCCTTTGTGTTTCTTCTTTGAAATTGGAATGCATTTGAGTTCTTAAATTTCCGATTGGTATGAACCTTTTGTATAAAAAAAAATCATAAAGATTGCTTAAGCGGTAAAAGGCAAGAGAGTGTGAGATCAAAAGAGGGTAAAAGCCAATTTTTTGAGAAAACATGTGAGGGAGTGGGGTTTTTATCTGCTATTTTCTTTGATATTTAGGTCACAAAATAGAGTCAAGAGGGGATGATAACACATGGATGGACCAAGAATTTCTTCTCAAAGCTATGCAACAATAGTTTGAGAGGATTTAACTTATTCTTGGTAGCATGAATGACACCTTGGAAAGGCAACAAAATGAGATCAATTCTATTCATGAGGGGACTGGTCAAACTAAACCAAGGGCAAGAAGGCAATATACACTATAGTATAAAGAAGAGTTTGAAGAGGAATATGATTAACAAACTACTGTGGCTAATGATGGTCGAAATTATAGAATGGCTAGGAGACGAAATGATATTGATAGAAATATTGGGAGTATCAAAATGAAAATCCCATCTTTTCAAGGAAATAATGATCCTAATGCATATATGGAGTGGGAGAGAAAAGTGGAGTTAATCTTCAAGTGTCATAATTACTTAGAGGAAAAGAAGATAAAACTTGCAGTGATGGTGGAGTTTGCAGAATATGCAATTGTATAGTGGGATTAGTTGCTTTTAAGTAGGAGAAGGAATGATGAAAGACCTATTCAAAATTGGGTTGAAATGAAGACTATCATGAGGCGAAGATTTGTTCTAAATCATTATTATAGGGACTTGCACTAGAAATTGCAAAGCCTTGCACAAGGGACAAAGAGTGTGGAAGATTGTTATAAGGAGATAGAAATTGCTATGATCTGAGAGGATAGAGAAGCTACCATAGCTAGGTTTCTCAATGGACTTAATCGGGACATAGCTAACAGAGTGGAGCTGCAACACTATGTGGAGATGGAAGATATGGTGTACATGGTCATAAAGATAGAAAGGCAATTGAAGCACAAAGGGAGTTTAAGGCAAGTTAACACTTCTCTGGTTTAAAGTAACACATGGAGAGAAAATTGGAGAAATGACAACAAGGTTGCCCAATTTAAAAAGGATGATAAGGCGAAATCAACTTAGCCATTTGACAAAAACAAAGGTACTACTTCTATACAAAACTCTAGAAATTGAGACAATTAGTGTTTTAGATGTTAGGTGTATGGGCATATAGCATCACAATATCCAAATAAAAAGGGTGATGGTGATGCGTGGTGATGACGTAGTAACAGATGATGAAAGTGAAGTTAAGGATGAGATGCCATCATTGGAAGATTGTAGTGATAGTGAGATGCTTGTAGAGGGGAGATTGCTGGAAGCACACACTTAATGTGCAATTGAAAGAAGAGAATGAGGGGGTTAGGTTGTAGAGGGAAAATATATTTCATACTAGGTGCTTAGTTGATGAGAAAGTGTGTAGTGTTATCATCGATGGAGGAAGCTATGTAAATGTGGCTAGCACTTTGTTTGTAAGTAAGCTAGGCTTGGAAACTACTAAACACCCGAATCCTTATAAATTGCAGTGACTTAACAATAGTAGGGAAGTGAAGGTGACTAAACAAGTAAGAGTTCTATTTTCTATTGGGAAATATCATAATGAAATTACTTGTGATGTGGTGCCTATGCAAGCTAGTCATTTGTTGTTAGAGAGGCAATGGAAATGGGATAAGAGAGTGAAACATGAAGGGTATTTTAACAAGTACATGGTGGAAAAGGAAGGCAAAACTTATACGCTTTTTCCTTTGACCCGAAAGCAGATTTTTGAAGACCAATTGCAACTTGAGAAATCTCATGAAGAATTCAACCAAAGAGAGGTGGAGAGGAAAAGAAAAGAGAGTGAAAAAGAAAGAGAGAAAATTGCAAAAAAGAATGAGAAGAGAGGTGAGGATAAAAATGAAAATCCTAGAGAGAAAAAGAGTGAGGAGTTTTTTACTTCAAAAAACAAAAAGAGTTTTTATGCAAAGATGAGAGACGTGAGAAAGACTTTGATTACTCATAAGCCAATGATGGTACTTTTGTACAAAGAGGCTTATTTTCGCCAAGTTTTTTTGTTGATGTTTTGTAGGAATATAAGGATGTCTTTCTCGTTGACCTACCTCAAGGTTTACTACCTTTGAAATGGATAGACATTAGATTGATCTCATTCCCGAGGTTGCAATTCCAAATAGACCAGCTTATAGAAGCAATCTCAAAGAGATAAAGGAGTTGCAAAAGCAAGTAGAGGAACTCTTGAAGAGGGGACATATAAGAGAAAGTCTTAGCCCGTGTCTAGTACCCATTTTGTTAGTGCCGAAGAAGGACGAAAGTTAGCGTATGTGTGTGGTTTGTAGAGCCGTCAATAAAATAATAGTAAAATATTGACACCCAATATCTCGACTTGATGACATGTTAGATGAATTGCATGGTGCATGTGTGTTTTCAAAAATTGATTTAAAAAGCGGTTATCAACAAATTAGAATGAAATCGGGAGATGAGTGGAAAACTACTTTTAAAACAAAACATGATTTGTATGAATGGCTAGTTATGCCATTTGGTTTAACTAATGCACCAAGTACCATTATGTGCTTAATGAATCATGTCTTGCTTGAGTTTATTGGGAAGTTTGTGGTTGTCTATTTCGATGATATTCTTGTGTATAGTAAATCTGTTAAGGAGCATGCCATGCATTTAAAATGTATGTTTGATGCTTTGCGTACAAATAGGTTATATGCTAACATGAAGAAATGTTCATTTTGCATTAATCACGCTGTGTTCTTAGGATATGTGGTGAGTGCAAGAGGAATTGAAGTAGATAGTGAGAAGGTGAAGGTTATACAAGAATGGCCAAAACCTAAGATTGTGAGTGATGTGAGAAGTTTCCATGGCTTAGCAAGTTTCTATAGGAGATTTGTCAAAGACTTCAACACCATTGCTACCCCATTAATTGAAATCATGAAAAAAGATAAGGGGTTTGTTTGGGGTAAGGAACAAAAACATGCTTTTTCTTTGCTAAAGGAAAAGTTGAGTAATGCACCATTATTGAAATTGCCTAATTTTGATTTAACTTTTGAAATTGAATGTGATGCTTCCGAGATTGATATAGGTGTTGTTTTATTATAAGAAAGGAGGCTCGTTGCCTATTTTAGCAAAAAGTTAAATGGAGCACAACTTAACTACTCAACCTATGATAAGGAGATGTATGCTTTGGTGAGAGCATTGGAGACATGGCCGCACTATTTGCTACCAAGGGAATTTGTGATTCACATAGATCATGAGTCTTTGAGACATCTCAAAAAAATAAGGTAAGCTAAATAAGAGGCACACAAAATGGGTAGAATTCATAGAATCTTTCCCATATGTGATCCAATACAAGCAAGGGAAAGAGAACATTGTGGCAGATTGATGGGAATCTGCCCAGCGATCTTGATGGACAGGGAACTTGATTTGGATGATGATCCAAATTACTTGCTTGCATACATATTTTTTTTTATCTAATAAAAGTTTGAATAATAATCTAGCAGGTACAACAATCATTCTTCATGGGATGCCACATAAACTTCACTGTTGGTCAAATTAGGGATATCACCGGGTTCACATCCAATGGTCTACCGTGATCAACATTGACTCGACGAACCGGCTCTTTGAAGATTATTATCTTTTTTACTTGTAATTTATTTTTTTGAACCATTTATTTTGTAAGCTTTTGGGACATTTTATTTGGTTGTATTTTGTGTTTTAGGATCGGGCACCCTTTAGTGGCATAGTTGTAATTTTTTAGTCATCTTAACCCTAAAGGGAGCAAGTATAAATACTTGCTTAAGTAGGGTTTAGAGGAGGAGAATACACTTACCATTGCTACAAAATTTTCATGAGAGATTAGGGTTCATCTTAAGATTTCATAAGGACTCTTATCAATTTCATCCATTGGAATTGTGGCGAGTTGCAACCTAGTGAATTGTGAGTAATATCAATTCCTAAGTTGATTTTCCTTTTCATAACTAGTGTGTCATATCTAGTGTTGATTAGGATTGGTTTTTGGTTCTAATTTTTGACGTCAATTGTAGGTTCAATTCCATCCTTATATTGTTATCAATTTAGTGGAATTGTATCCTAGATATTGTCTTGTAATTGCCATTTCATCTTTGCGTAGAAATTACTTGTTGTAAGGAGTTCATCTTTGATAATTGTGTTAGGTGCTTAATTCAATTGAGCACATCATCATTTTGGTGTTGAGTCTCATTGATTAGTAATTCGAAGTATAAACTATTTTAGGGTTTTTGCCCAATTGAAGGTTAATCCTGATTTGAGTAGCACTTGTTTGAATTGTGTGATTGCATATGCTTTAATTCACTTTAAGGCGTATCATAGATGCTCTTTCTAGAAGGTGTGGTTTAATCTCTACTCTTTCGACTAAGTTTGGTTTTGAGCGTTTGAAGTAATTGTATGCACATGATAGTGATTTTGCCAATGTTTATGAGGCTTGCGAGCATACAATTTTCCATGATTTTTATAGGCATGATAGATTTCTTTTTAAGAAGGGAAAATTGAGTGTGCCTAATAGTTCTATTAGGGAATTTCTTGTTCATGAAGCTCATAGTGGAGGTCTTATGGGACATTTTGGATTTAACAAAACATTGAGTATGTTGCAAGAACAATGTTTTTGCCTAATATGCGTAAAAATGTCGAGAAAATTTGTTCTGGTTGCATTTCATGTAGACAAGCAAAATCTAGAACTCAACCACATAGATTACACATGCCATTGCCTGTACCATCACATCCTTAGATTGACATTTCTATAGATTTTGTTTTGGGACTTCTTAAGACTAGAAAGAGGTAAGACTTGATTTTTGTAGTTGTAGATCGTTTTTCCAAAATGGCTCATTTTATACCACGTCATAAAATTGATGATGCTGTGCATATTGTTGAATTGTTCTTTTGTGAGGTTATGCATTTACAAGGCATTCTTAAGACTATTGTATTTGATTGGGTCATTAAATTTTTGAGCTACTTTGGAGAGTACTTTAGTCCAAATCGAGGACAAAATTGTTGTTTTCTACTGCTTCACACCCTTAAACTGATGGGCAAATTGAAGTGGTAAATAGGACACTTGGAACATTGTTGCGTGGTTTGATTGGAAAGAATGTTAAGACTTGGGAAGATATCCTACCATTTGCTAAATTTTCTTACAATAGGAGTGTGCATTCTACAATAAGGTTTTCACCTTTTGAAATTGTTTATGAGTTTAATCCAATAACTCCTTTAGATCTGTTGCCTCTTCCTTTGACTGAGATTTCACATATTGATGGGTTTAAAAAGGAAAAAATGGTGAAAGCCATTCATGTAAAAGTAAGGCAAAAGATAGAGAAGCAAAATGAGCAAATTGCGTTTCAAGTAAATAAAGGAAGGCGCAAGATGTCATTTGAACCTAGAGATTGGGTTTGGGTTCACATGTGCAAAGAAAGATTTCCTTCTAAAAGGAAAACAAAGTTAGATGCTCGTAGAGATGGACCTTTTCAAGTTGTTGCAAAGATTAATGACAATGTATATCACATTGATCTACCAAGTGAGTATAATGTTTCTACAACTTTCAATGTCTTTGATTTATCTCCTTTTGATGTTGATGTAGGGTCTGATTGGAGGACAAATCCTTTTGAGGGGAGGGAAAATGATGCAAAGGGTATATAAGAAGTTTCTGGTGTTCAAGATCCTCATATTGGAGATGCTTAAGGAGAAGTTCAAGGTTTTAGTGGACCAATCACTAGGGCATAAGCTAAAAGGCTAAAGGAGTAACTTCAACTATTTGTCCAAAAATGGGTTGATGATGGGCTATCCACATGTGGAGTTTATGAGGAATCCAAGATAATTAATTTGCTTGAAGTTGGTAACTAGAGGATGATAAGGACGAAATTAAGGCCTGATAATTAATTTCCTTGAAGATGGCAACCAAAGGATAATAAAGGTGAAATTAAGGCCTTAAATGTAATAAATCTTTGTAGAAGATGTTACAAATATATGTTACAAATATCTTAAAACCCTTTCATCTTCTTTTAGGTTATATAACCTTATATATAAGGCACTCTTAGTTTGCAGGAAAGAACGGATGGTATCTTTTCTTGAGTTATATGAGAGAGCTTGTTTTATTGTATGTGTATGTGTGCGTGTGCGTGTTTTTTTTTTTTTTTATGCATAAGGTGTTAAATTGAATTCCAGTTGAGATTCTCTTATGTAATATGATTTTTCTTCCTATTTCTCTTATTCTTGAATACTTTTGATCTAGGGTTCAAGGGAATTTCGAATTTATATCTTGGGTTCTTATAAAAAATGTGTTCTAGACTGATTTAACAAACCTATACAATTACCTTAGTAAGGATCAAATTTTGATTTGATTGATAATGAGTTCTAAGACATAATTGGATCCTAGGGTTCCGCATCACACATCTATAGCATAAGTCCCCCATGTTTATTCCAAATTTTAATTACATTCTCTATATTTTGAGTAAGGTATCTAAATCCTATAAATATATGTGACACCCTTGGTTTTAAACTTGAAATTTTGTGCTAGAGTTAGCATGACTCATGAAGTCAAACTTTGATAAATTGAAAAGGACTCTTAAGGGAGTGGGACTCAAACTCTTTAATATGGGAAAAAGTGTTTGTGAAAGCTTAAATTGAGCTTGAAAAAAGTTGGTTCAAGTTTAGAATAAAGTTTGGAATTGAAATAGGATTAAGCAAAACACCAAAACACTTATAAGAAACCTAGACTTGCCATATATGAAACTAAGACTTGCAGTTAAAGGGTACCATACCTAACTTCCTTAGGAAGTTTACTTAGCCTTTACATGCTTATTGAACTTAGTCATGGAGGGGGAATAGTGATTTAGAATTCAAGGAATCGGGTAAGTTTATAAGGTCATATGTGGAAGGTTGCCTTTTATTTTCCCTCTTGCTCATCACTTCATTGAACTCTCCCTTTTGTCAATGCTCTCTCAACTCTCTTGCCTAGTCACTCATTAGTAGGGAGCTAACTAGAAGTAGATAGGAGTAGTCCTAATATTGCTCCCTGAAGCTTGCTAAGACTCTTGTGCATTCTTTATTGGGTTGTTAAATAAGGTGAAAACATGAAATCTAAATTTTTTTTCATGAAGTTGTAAAATTTACCTAAAATTTGTACGTACGATCTACGTAATAGTAGGATCATATTATCATATAAACATTATCATATCATGTTAATTTGGAATATATAACATGATAATGTAAATAATACTAAGATTTTGTGGCTCTTACCAAGATAATAATGGTATGTGATATAACATCTAAGATTTGGTGGATAAGAAAATGCTATGTAATCAACTAAGCTTGTGTAACATTCGGGTACTACAAGGAGCTTATCACAACTATAAATTCAAAGCACCGATGCTGGCCTTCTATACTCCACTAATAGCACACAAAGTGAAAACTCATCCACACAAACTTAGATTGAATTTTTCGATTAGAATATATCCAAGACTAGACTATGATTAGAAATTTCAATGTAGGAATCCTTTAGATTCTTGCACATAAGATTCAATAAAGGGATTAGGGTTTAGGTGACTAGAATGCTAAATTTCACTATGCACTAAGCCAAATCTCTTTGAGACATCCTTAATTAAGTCCAATTTCTTGAGCCCTATCATTAATCCATCAAACTAGTCCATGGCATTAAATTGGGCTAAAAGCCCAATTACCAAAATGACTCTCCACATTTTGCCCCATGACCAAAGCTCCTCTAACAACTTCTAGGGGTTTTGGACATTTTGAGAAAAAAATCTTTATTTATTGTAAAGCATGCGCAAGATACTATGGTGTCGCTTTCATCAACTACCTTGTTTATAAAGTTGGTGATTTCTTCTTGTTGATGAGTTGCAGTAGAATAATTTGACATCTACCTTATTGATGACGAATCTATCTCTTAATGTGTAATATTTTGATCTTGTAGTTGCTCCATTACCCTTGGTATATTGATTGAACATTCTTAGAATGCACATAAGATTTAATAAAGGGATTAGGGTTTATGTGACTAGAGTGCTAAATTTCACTACGCACTAAGCCAAACTCTTTAAAACATCCTTAATTGGGCCCAATTTCTTGAGCCCTATCACTAATCCATTAAACTAGTCCATGGCATTAAATTGGGCTAAAATCCTAATTATCAAAATGACTCTCCACATTTTGCCTCTTGACCAAAAACTCCTTTGATACTAGGGGTTTTGGGCATTTTTAGAAAAAAATTCTTTATTTATTGTAAAGCATGCACAAGATACTATGGCATCGCTTTCATCATTTACCTTGTTTATAAAGTTGGTGATTTCTTCTTGTTGATAAGTTGTACTAGAATAATTTGACATCTACGTTGTCGATGGCGGATCTATCTCTTAATGTGTAATATTTTGATTTTATAGTTGCTCCATTACCCTTAGTATAGCGATTGAACATTTGTAGTGTGATATTTAATAACTTGGATCTTTGTAATGATTTTTCCATTCATTAATCTTTGTAGGAAGGGATAATTTTTTTTTTCCATTCCTAGATCTTTGTAGGAAGGAATAAAATTTTATGAGTACTTGTAAGAGTTCGAGGCTTGAAATTCTTTCCTTAAGATTGTTAGACGATGCACTTACAAAGTTCCAATTTATTTCACCTTGTTGCACCTTCAGTGATTGAGCTAGCTTTAAACATGATCATGGAATTACCGATGTCAACATTTTAAATTTTTTACAGCGATTCATCTTCATCTGTGGACTTAACTGGGCTTTAATAAAATAATATTTCTTCAATAATGATGATATTGTGATGTACCTCGATTTGATGAGTAGCAATATATATTTATATATAATGCTCATATATACAATACCTCATGATAGTCATGATATCTCTTAGACTAGCATAGAGAATAATAATATTATTATCTCTCTCTCTTTAACATTGACCAACATTTTAAGCTCGTAATATGTGTGTGTCTACATATATAAGAGAAAATATAAAAAAAAGTACTTAACCTTTAGGTATTTTTCTATTTTAGTCCTCAATGATCACGTCATTCTCCAAAACAAGACTTCCGTTAATCTTCATCAACTCTACTATTAAATTATAATGACATGGACTGTTTTGGAATATGCCCTCTACGTGTCACATAAAACAATGCCTCATCAATGCATCGGCTAACTAATGAAATCCATTTTTATCCTTTTGATAATTTGATGACCTGACCTACATTACAGAACAAACAAGTTCAGTTCTTTTAACATGAAATTCCTTAATCCCTTGTTCTCTTCCTTCTCTTCTCCCATGTAAACCCTAGGATCCCATCCTATCCTTTTCTTTTTTTTTTCTTTTTTCTTTTCCATCATGGTTGTCCTAGTTTCACTAAAGAGAAAATGAATTCTCAAGCTTTAATGTTTGGTGAACTCATAAACCCAATACACCCAACGAATCCAAATAGTTTCTCCATAACAAAAATTATATAAAAACTAACAAAGCATCACCCACTTACATTTAAAAAGAATATTTTGGGAGTGGAACAAAAATCGACAGGTTTTTTACTAGTAGGTTCTTTTTTAGACAACAAGTAAGAATCTTTCCTTTTCTAATGTCTCATGGGGGTCATTTTTTGGTTATATGTACCTTACTGCTGAGTGAGTAATTTTTTTTTACCCTTTTTTTGGTCTTGTGTAGATACTATACACATGAAAGAAAACATGTGCATCCATAATGTAAAAGCCTGGCATAGTGGAAAGTTAATTGAACATTTGAGTAGGCATTATAAGGGAGGTACTCTAGCATTTCTATAGTGGACATAAAAATCCAAATTGCTAGCCATTTAGGACTTGAATCACCATTTTTATTGTGTTGGAGGTGTTGCAATATTATATATGAAGAATTAAAGGAATTAGTTCTTAACTCTCTTGCAATTGATTTGGTAAATAATATTCTTAACCATAATGATGTAGAGCTTTATGGGGTTATGGAATAGCAAACTAAGAAACACTCGATTAAGGATGCAAACTTTAAGGATGTGGTTGTTGGGGACGATGGGGGTAGCATTGATGGATTTGATCACTTAGCTCCTGTAGAGGCCTATGAGTTCTTAAGTGATGATGATGAGAAAGTATAACAAATTAGAAAAAAATTGCACGGCTTGTTTGTCGAGAGTGGAGTGGTTGAATCAAATGGGAATGGAAGTATTGTTCCATTTGAGTCTGAACCTAACTATAATAATAGTGAGGATCTCAAATGCCATGAAATTAAGTATTCTAATTCTAATGATACATATAGCTATGAGTGGTCCATGGAAGATGAGAGCGGTGATGTAGGAACTTTGAAGAGATATAAGAGTGAGTATCCCATTTTCAGAAGTGGACTAGTCAACTAATATTTAATGTGGGAATGATTTTTGGACCTTAAAGGAATTCAAGGAGACCATCATTTGCTATTTAGTCCAACAACATAAACAAATTAAGTTTACAAAAAGTTTCCTAAAATCTATTAAGTTTCGATGCATTGGCGAAGGTGGTTATCAGTGGTTTATTTCTTGTATTTTGAAATTTGATACAGACTCTTTTCATGTCAATACTTATGTTAATCAACATGAGTTTGGCATTACTTTTGAAAATAGGAGGGTCACTAGTAAATGGATATCAAAAGAGTATAATGCCATGACTAAGGTGATGCCCAACATTAGGCTTTTAAAGATAAAGGATCTTGTGAAGTAGCACTTTGGTGTAGAGGTTTCAATCACAAAGCTGAAAAGAGCTAAACAAAAGGTTGTGGAAGAGTTGATTGGAAGGCATATTGAGGAGCATGGGAAGCTATGGAATTATGCAAGTGAACCGCATAGTACTAACCCAATTACCAGTGTGAGATTGAATGTGTATAAGGTTGATTTGATTGCTTCCCCCACAATTTAACCACTTTTATGTGTGTTTTGATGCTTGTAAGAAAGGATTTAAAGATGGTTGTCGAAAGATTGTTGGATTAGATAGATGTTTCCTTAAGACCATCTACAAAGGGGAGTTGTTATATGCGGTTGGGAGGGACACAATGATGGGAAAATTTCCAGCACCTTCGACACTTTCAGAACTCGATTTGGATGATGATCCAAATCACTCATATTTTACTTTATGTCTTTTATTCTAATAAATATTTGAGAAATAACCTTACAGGTACAATAATAATTCTCCATGGGATGCCAGTATGTCCTACAACAGTTGATGGACACAAAACATTTTCAGAGTGACAATCAAAGACCCGCTGCGATTGTTTTCTATTCCAAGGCATTGGTTCATGAAGACTTATGATATTTTGTACTTTGTAATTGTTTTATGAACTATTTTTGGTTGTATATGGTTTTGGGACACTTTCATTTCTTTATAATTTTCATTTAGGACCAGCCACCTTAAAAGTGGCAAACTTATAATTTTGACCATTTTCTAACCCTAGGAGTAGCAAGTATAAATACTTGCTTATAGTAGGGTTTGAGGAGACCATATTTTGCAGATTAAACCTAGCACTTCACATGTGGAATTAGGGTTCATCCTTAGTTCAAAACCTCTTATCAATTTCAACCCAAGAATTGGAATTGTGGCGAGTGCGACAAAGAGAAATTGTGAGTCATATCGATTTCATCTTTGTTGTTTATCATTTCTTCTCTAGTGAGTCATATCTAGGGTGGGTTTGAATCTTTCTTGGAATTATTGTGAGTGCGATTATGAAAAATTGTCTTGTTAAGAATGATTGTTCTTTTAGTACTTGAATTATATATATCATTTGGTTTTGGCGTGCATTGGAATTGAAGGGGGAGTGGAATTCATGGTTTTGGTGCTTCAATTTTGTTCTGATTTCATGTGAATCTCATCTCTTTTTGTTGTCACTTGGTGAATAATACAAATAGGGATTGCAATTACATCATTTGATCATCATTTTTCCATCAAATCTCAAAGGGTTTCACGTGAATTGTTCATCCACATTGAACCAGTTTTGTGATTGAATTGTGACTTGTTTTCTTGAGTCATTTGATTGTGCTTGAACTTGGTTTTGAGCACATCATCTTTTGGTATCAGAGCATAAGTTGAGAGAAGGGATTAAGTGTTGGTTAATTTCTTGATTATCATCTTCAATTAGTGTTCTTCATTTTTGAACTGAAATTGTGTGTAGTGATTTTGAGTTGTGAAAATTGTCTTGATTAGAATTCTGATTTGCTGCTTGTTGAAGTTGGATTGGAGGGATTGTTGTAGCTTCTTGTGATTGATCATTTTCGTGGAAGGGAAGGAGAGTAGAAGTGTTGTTAATTCAACATTTTTGCGAACTTGAAAAATTGCCTTTTCTTGCCGTGACTAGCTTGTTACGTGAAGGAGCTTGTGGCGTTTTGTTGTTGTTGAGTCCATTGTGCAAATTCGGAATTGGGGAAGTATTTTACAAATTTGCATTGTGTTGAATAGTAAGGAATCTATTTGAATTTAAACACATCAATTGTGGGAGTTAATGAGTGTTATTTGAATTTGAAATTCATTTCTTACCAATTGAGGAAGGCTTGCAATTAGTGAAGAAGTTGAAATTCAAATTTGAATTGCTGCCTATTTGTTAAGTTGCGGATTAAATTGTGGAAAGTGGAAGTATATGTTGTTATCCTTACCGTAGAAGTGGAAGTGTATTTGTTGTTGTTGCCATTTATTATTGTTGACGTGGAAATGGAGTGTAATATTTGTGTTGTTGCCATGGGAGTTGCTTGTGAAGGAGTGACTTGTGGAACTTAGAAAAATTTGTTGCACCGTGATTTTGAAAGAAGTGGAAAATATTGTTGTGGTGATTGAATTTGTTAAGCACCGTGTATAGAAAAGGTGTGTGTGTGACTTGTTGTGCTGTGGGTGTACAAGTGTGTTTGTTGTCATCCAAACGTGTTATTGTGACGTGGTGAAGTGAAGGGAGTGTGCTACAATTATTTGAGATTACATTTGTACTTCAAATAAATCTCATCCACAAACATGTCAAATGATAGTGTGAATGGGGGCATTGGTAATGAGGCTAATAGCCAAGTGGTTGGCAGACCGGGTCGTCAAAATACAAGTGTAAGAACTCTAGATGAACAACTTCAGGACCTTACCACAATTGTTGCTACATTAGCAATAAGGATTGATAGGATGACATTGCCACCACCACCTGTGGTAAACCTTCAAGCACCACCTAGAGTAGCTCCTCAAAATGTCCAGAGAGAAGGGGCAGTTAGAGGAAATTTGGGGAGAAGAGTAGAAAGAGATTATCATGCTCTTAGGGAAGATAGAGATGATAATTTTGGGGTTAATCCATACCCAGACAGGGAATTTAGACCACCTTGAGGATTAGAGTATGTGAAGCTACAGATGCTTTCATTTGATGGTAGGGGTTCCACCGATGATTACCTAGACTGGGAAGACCAAGTTGAGGGTCTTTTCGAGTGTTATGAGATTGATGATGACCCCAGGGTACGTCTTGCAGCTGTAGAGTTCACAGGGTATACCGCTTTGTGGTGGAAAAATATGGTGATCAGCAAGCGAAGGGATGGAGAGACCGAACTACACACTTGGAGAGACATGAAACGAGTTTTGAGGAAGAGATTTGGACCGGAACACTACAGGCATGAGTTATTTATGTGTCTCCAGACACTGAGACAGGGGGGTAAAACAGTAGATGACTACGCACAGGAGTTTGAGACACTAGTGATTAGATGTGGATCAATTGAACTTCCTGAACAAACCCTAACACATTTTGTATCTAGGTTGAAGTATGAGATAACTTGTGTAGTTGAGCTTAAGAGATATAGTACACTTGATGAGGCTATACATTTAGCCTTGAAAGTGGAAAGATAGAGGCAATCCTATTCATTCCAGGTTACTAGGAGCAGGCCCAGCACTAATTCAAAGCCCATAGGGGTTGTTAGTCAGTTGGATGGGTCAAAGGGAGTAGGTGAGCATTTCAGGGTTGTAGACGAAATTATCCCTACTACAGAAAAGGAGAAAAATGTTTCTGGGAAAGGCAAAGAGGTAGTTGGATCTGATTTGGGGCAGATGGTACAAAGGTCAACCAGTAGGAAGATGCGCCAGATTAAATGTTTCAAATGCATGGGATTTGGACATATAGCTACGCAGTGTCCCAATAAAAGGGTGATGACTGTCATGGAGGGTAACGAGGAAGATGATGAGGAAGAAACTGTTGAGCCTATAGATTTATCCTTAGCTTTACAGGAGTATTATGATGATGAACATGCTGAAACATATAGGGATAAAAAGGGAGGAAAATACTTACCCATTAATGTGTTACACCGAGATATAACTATTTCTCCAAATACCAGGGACATACAAAGGGGGAATCTACTCCACACACCTTGTCAGATTCGAGATAATCTATGTATGCTTTTCATTGATAGTGGTAGTTGTACTAATGTCATATCTATTGCATTGGTAGAGAACTTACAATTAACCACTAGCTCTCATCCTAACCCGTATAAAGTGCATTGGTTGGACAACCGAGGTAGTTTACATGTTACACAGCGAGCAATGGTACCAATAAGTATAGGAGATCGGTATAATGATGAGATTATCTACGATGTGCTTCCAATGTATGCATTTCATTTACTATTGGGTCGGCCATGGCTATTTGATAGAAAGGTGTTACATGATGGGTTCAAAAACACTTACATGTTTCAAAAGGATGGTATTCGGATTTTATTGACTCCTTTGTCTCCGTCTAAGGTGCGATCTTTCTAGGAATTCTTCCAAATTTTCAGCCAACAAGCCATTCCAAACATCGGGTTTTAGTCCAGGAAAAGACCCTCTAGATTTGAGGGTAAATCTTTCAGAAGCCCAAGGAGATGATGGGAAAATTTCCGGCACTTTCAGAACTTGATTTGGATGATGATCCAAATTTGTTATGGAAGATCCACTGTCCCAAGTTCAAGGGTTGGATCAAGAAGAAAGTCAAGTGGCTGAAGCTGAAGTTCAAAGGGATTCAAGTCCAATAAGCCTACCTCAAGGACCAATCACAAGATCCCGAGCTAAGAAGCTGCAACAAATCCTAATTTCTCATGTACAGGGTTTGATAAACATCACAAGTGAGAAGCTTTAAGGAATCCAAAGCTTCGGGGCAAGGGATGATCAAAGGGAACTTAATGTGATGGAAATTAAGTGGGAAGAACCGGTTCAGGATCAAGGCTGCCAGCCTTGAAGCCGGCCTTTAAATATACGCCACCGGCCTTGAGCCAGCCTTGACAGCCGGCCATCTTTTAATTACGTTGTATTTTTCCTTATTTCGCGAATTACGATGTATTGCTCGGATGTCTTCATATATATACCGAGATAAGACGATGTAAAGGGGAGTTTTTTTCATCTTTGAAATACCAGAAAGCTTGTCGCTTCAATTCCTTGCGTTCTTGATTGAATGCATGCTAAGAAACTTTCAGGAGAGAGTTGATCGATCTTTTCCTGTGGAGAGTTTCGAGGTTAGGGCTTGATTAGTTCTAGCTTGTTCATCAATCCGTCTAAGAAAACCTAAATCTAAACTATCTTAGGGTTTGATTCCAATTAGATCCGTAAGTTTTCGTGTTGTTGTTGTGGGGGTCCGTAATAGCCAAAAGGGGTTCTCAAGCGCAACTGCGGTGGTTCTGGTATCATTTGGTATCAGAGCTTTGACTCTAGATCAGGTTATATCTTTCATTGATCTTTGTTCGACTTTTAATTTTATCTTCGTTTAATATATAAAGTTGTGTTCTTTACATGTTCTATTGTGTTTCTCTCGTCAAGTTGTGACCTTTCCATCATTCTAGGGTTTGTCCATCAAGAAAAGAAAAGAAAAGAAAAGAAATTCGTATTAAAAAAAAGAAAAAAGATATATATATATATTGATTGATTGATAGGGTTCTTGAATTTGTGGTTTTTGTTGGATCCTAACTTTGTGAAAACACCAAATACTCTAGAATTATAGTGTAAATTCATCAAGGGATATTAGGAAACACTAATTGTGTCTGTGTCATACACTTCTCTTTTGATTATTTCTAGGTGTGATTTGATTAAGAAATCGAGGAGCAAGCTTGAGAGGTGTGAGGAACACTTGTGAGACCTGATTTGATTGTGTGACACACGAGAGTACAACCCTATCATTTGAGTGTAAACACGAGAGGAAGTGCTTGTTAAGAAACTGAAGTTTTTATTAACGTTTGTTAGTTTTGCAGGATAAGATGTCTGGTAAAGGTGTTAGTGTGAGTAAGGAGGAGAGAACTATGGATGAAAAACTGTTGAAGGAGGCTCAACAATCAGAGTTTAGGCGTATGACTCAAGCATTGATAGAGATGAGAGAGTCTATGGAGTGAATGAACTTAAGGTTACGGGCAGTTGAAAATAGGGAGCCTAATGCTAGAGAGGGGCATAGAGGAGGTAGGATTCCTATTCCACAGACATTTGATGTGGATGATGATAGTGACTATCCGGAGGAGGAGTATGAAGATAGTACAGTGTTGGATGTCAATAGGGGCCGAAGAGGTGGTAGAGGAATAGAGTGAGCTGGTAGAGGAAGAGGAAGAACACATGAGCGTTACACTACTGGCAGAAGTAGAGGGAATGATGATTATGTAGATCGAGGATTGGGTGGAATTAAACTGGAACTTCCCATTTTTCATGGTAAGTCTGATCCAGAGGCTTATTTGCAGTGGGCGAAGAAGGTAGATCTGATCTTTGATTGTCACCAATGTCGTGAGGAGAGAAAAGTGAAGTTGGCTGTAACCCAGTTTCAAGATTATGCTATCTCTTGGTGGGATCAATGGTGACTAGCAGAAGGAGGAACATGGAGTATCCTATAGATAGCTGGCATGATCTTAAGGCTGTGATGAGAAAGCGATTTGTTCCCAGGTACTATCACAGGGAACTCATGCAAAGGTTGCAAATGTTGAGACAAGGTAGTAGGAGTGTGAAGGACTACTATAAGGAGATGGAGATGATCATGACCAGGACTGATGTGGATGAGGAAGAGGAGGCCACCACGGCACGATTCTTGGGTGGTTTAAACAAAGAAATTGCTGATAGGGTAGAATTGCAACATTATGTGGAGTTGGAGGATATGGTGCATCTAGCTATCAAAATTGAGAGGCAACTCCGAGGCAGAGGTCCATACAGTTATGTTTCCAAACCTTCTTCCAGTTCTCATTCTGCATGGAAGGGTTATGGAAAGTCTGATTTTAAGGGAAGTAAGCCTACTACTGATGTTGTAAAGGGAAGGTAGTTAGGGTTTCACCTGAGAAACCTAAGGAGGTTGAACCCAAGGGCAGGAACAGGGATATTAAATGCTGGAAGTGTCAGGGTGTAGGGCACATTAGCAAGGATTGCCCTAATAAGAGAACAATGGTGATAAGAAATGGAGAAATTGTAATAGATGATGAGGGAGATGATAGTGAGAGTGCAGATGATGACATGCCCGAGCTGGAGGCTTGTAGTGATGCTGGTAGTGTTGAGGAGGCTGTGAGAGGTGACCTATTTGTAGCTAGGCGTGTACTGAGTACCCAGCTAAAGGAGGATGGTCCTGAGGAACAGAGAGAGAATCTGTTTCATACTAGATGCCATGTCCAGGGAAAAGCATGTAGTGTGATTGTTGATGGAGGGAGTTGTACTAATGTGGTGAGTACACTCTTGGTTAATAGGTTGGGATTGCCTACTATACCACATCCAAGGCCATACAAACTTCAGTGGCTTAGTGACTATGGAGAGATTAAGGTAAACAGGCAAGTCCTCATTTCTTTTTCCATTGGCAAATACTATGATGAGGTGCTCTGTGATGTTGTTCCTATGCATGCTGGTGACATCTTGTTAGGTAGACCTTGGTAGTTTGATAGGAAAACCTTGCATGATGGATATCTCAACAGGTACTATTTTACTAAGGATGGCAGGAAAACCATTTTGGCACCACTGTCCTCTAAAGAAGTGTATGAGGACCAATGTAAATTGGAGAGGCTGAGAGTGGAGGCCGAAAGCAAAGAGAAGGAGAGTAGAAAGAGCACTTCAGAAGGAGAGAAAAACAAGAGTGAAAATCAAAAGAGTGGAAAAATTGAGAAGAGTGAAAAGAAAGAGGAGAGTGAAAAGCAAGACAATAATCGGCCAGGAGAAAAAAAGAGTAAAAACGTGAGCTTGATTGCTAGGTCCAGTGAGGTTAGGAATGCTTTGAGTGCCAGTAGACCTATATTTGTACTTCTGTACAAAGGGGCTTGCTTGGCCACTAATGACATTAACCCATGTTTGCCTAGTGTGTTTTCTGATTTGTTGCAGGATTTTGGAGATGTATTTCCAAAGGAGTTGCCCAGTGGACTTCCACCAGTCAGGGGCATAGAGCATCAGATTGACTTCATTCCTAGAGCTGCCATACCCAACCGACCTGCATATAGAACTAATCCCAGATGGGTGGAATTCATTGAGACCTTCCCTTATGTGATCAGGTACAAGCAGGGTAAGGAGAACATTGTTGCTGATGCGTTGTCAAGAAGGTACACTTTACTTAACTCTCTTAGTACATCTTTGTTAGGATTTGAGTTGGTGAAGGAGCTGTACCCACATGATGTTGATTTTTCTGAGGTTTTTGCTGCTTGTATTGACGGGAATGGGATGAATAATTATTATGTGTCTAATGGATTCTTGTTCAAGAAAAGTAAGTTATGTATTCCTAGAGGTTTTGTGAGGGAATTACTAGTTAAGGAAGCACATGGAGGGGGCTTAATGGGGCATTTTGGGGTAGACAGGACCTATGATATGCTGACTCAACATTTTTTTTGGCTTGGCATAGGACATGATGTGCATAAAGCTTGTCAACACTGTATCACATGTAGAGAGGCAAAATCTAAACTGAAACCACATGGACTGTATACACCACTGCTTGTTCCTGATGAACCTTGGACTGCTGTGTCTATGGATTTTGTGCTTGGATTACCTAGGACTAGGAAGGGTAGTGGTAGCATCTTTGTTGTGGTTGATAGGTTTAGTAAAATGGCTCATTTCATTCCTTGTCATAAAACTAATGATGCTATATACATTGTTGATTTGTTCTTTAGAGAGGTAGTACGTCTGCATGGCATACCTAGGAGCATTGTTAGTGGTCGGGATGTAAAATTTTTGAGTCATTTTTGGAGAGCATTGTGGGGAAAGTTGGGAACTAAACTGATGTTTTCGACTACCTGTCACCCACAAACTGATGGGCAAATTGAGATGGTTAACAGGACTTTAATTCAGTTGTTGAGGGCAATCATAGAGAAGAACATTAGGACTTGGGAGGATTGCCTACCATTTGTGGAGTTTGCATATAATAGGGCTGTACATAGCACTACTCATTGTTCACCATTTGAGATTGTGTATGGTTTTAATCCACTGACTCCTATTGATTTATTACCATTGCCACCTAACAAGTTTGTGAGTTTTGATGCTGATTCTAAGGCAAATTTCGTGAGAAAGCTACATGCACAGGTAAAGCGTAGGATTGAGAAATAAAATGCCAAGGTAGCTTCAAGGGTGAATAAGGGCAGGAGACCCATGATTTTTTAGCCTATAGATTGGGTTTGGGTGCATTTTTCGCAAGGAGAGGTTTCCATTACAGAGGAAATCCAAGTTAAACCCCAAAGGCGATGGTCCATTTTAGATACTTGAGAGAATCAATGACAACGCCCAAGTGAGCATAATGTTAGTGCCACTTTTAATGTCGCTGACCTGAGTCCTTTTGATGTAGGTGATGCTTTTGATTCGAGGACGAATCCTTTTGAGGAGAGGGGGAATGTTATGGAAGAGCCACTGTCCAAAGTTCAAGGGCTGAATCAAGAAGAAAGTCAAGTGGTTGAAGTTGAAGTTCAAAGGGATTCAAATCCAATAAGCCTACCTCAAGGACCAATCACAATATCCCGAGCTAAGAAGCTGCAACAAATCCTAATTTCTCACGTATAGGGTTTGATAAACATCACAAGTGAGAAGCTTCAAGGAATCCAAAGCTTTGGGGCAAGGGATGATCAAAGGGAACTTAATGTGATGGAAATCAAGTGAGAAGAACCGGTCCAGGATCAAGGCTACCGGCTTTGAAGCCGGTTTTTAAAGGCTGCCGACCTTTAAATATATGCCGCCGGCCTTGAGCCAGCCTTGACAGCCGACTATCTTTTAATTACGTTGTATTTTTCCTTATTTCGCGAATTATGATGTATTGCTCGGATGTCTTCATATATATATCGAGATAAGACAATGTAAAGGGGAGTTTTTTTCATCTTTGAAATACCAGAAAGCTTGTCGCTTCAATTCCTTGCGTTCTTGATTGAATGCATGCTAAGAAACTTTCAGGAGAGAGTTGATCGATCTTTTCCTATGGAGAGTTTCGAGGTTAGGGCTTGATTAGTTCTAGCTTGTTCATCGATCCGTCTAAGAAAACCTAAATCTAAACTATCTTAGGGTTTGATTCCAATTAGATCCGTAGGTTTTCGTGTTGTTATTGTGGGGGTCCGTAATAGCCAAAA
This sequence comes from Laguncularia racemosa, assembly GCA_037954665.1. Taxonomy (NCBI): domain Eukaryota; kingdom Viridiplantae; phylum Streptophyta; class Magnoliopsida; order Myrtales; family Combretaceae; genus Laguncularia; species Laguncularia racemosa. Next base: position 7,016,851 of record JBBMOL010000004.1, read on the forward strand.
GGGGTTCTCAAGCGCAACTGCGATGGTTCCGGTATCAAAATCACTCATATTTTACTTTATGTCTTTTATTCTAATAAATATTTAAGAAATAATCTTACAGGTACAATAATAATTCTCCGTGGGATGCCAATATGTCCTACAACAGTTGATGGACACAGAACATTTTCAGAGTGACAATCAAAGACTCGCTGCGATTGTTTTCCATTCCGAGGCATTGGTTTATGAAGACTTATAATATTTTGTACTTTGTAATTGTTTTATGAACTATTTTTGGTTGTATTTGGTTTTGGGACACTTTCATTTCCTTGTAATTTTCATTTAGAACTAGCTAGCTTAAAAGTGGCAAACTTGTAATTTTGACCATTTTCTAACCCTAGGAATAGCAAGTATAAATACTTGCTTATAGTAGGGTTTGAGGAGGCCATTTTTGTAGATTAAACATAGCACTTCACGTGTGGAATTAGGGTTCACAAATCACGTGAACACCTTTAGAGATTTGATGGAAGTGCTATGTTTAATCTGCAAAAATGGCCTCCTCAAACCCTACTATAAGCAAGTATTTATACTTGCTACTCCTAGGGTTAGAAAATGGTCAAAATTACAAGTTTGTCACTTTTAAGGTGGTTAGTCCTAAATGAAAATTACAAGGAAATGAAAGTTTCCCAAAACCAAATACAACAAAAAATAGTTCATAAAACAATTACAAAGTACAAAATATCATAAGTCTTCATGAACCAATGCCTCGGAATGGAAAACAATCGCAGCGGGTCTTTGATTGTCACTCTGAAAATGTTCTTTGTCCATCAACTGTTGTAGGACATATTGGCATCCCATGGAGAATTATTATTGTACCTGTAAGATTATTTCTTAAATATTTATTAGAATAAAAGACATAAAGTAAAATATGAGTGATTTGGATCATCATTCAAATCGAGTTCTGAAAGTGTCGAAGGTGCCAAAAATTTTCCCATCACATAAGCAATTAGAGGTTTCCAGTTGCATGGGCAATAGTAGCAATTGAAAATTAGGGCGCTTGGACTTAGTTTTTAAGATTACCATGCATCGATTTGGTCATGGGGATTGGTCAAGAGTGGACAATCATAAGTGAGTAAGCAAAATTACTTATATAACTTCACTTTATTTCATCGTTATTTACTCTTTGTGATGTGAACCCTAGATATATTAAATCTAGAACCTAACAATCGAATTAAATCGAATACCCAAGGACTGTCTCGAACAAGCAATTGAATGTAATGAGACCCCAATCACACCTGTTGATTGAAACCTACGTTATCTAGGCGATTTTCCCTAAGCATTAGATTGAAGAAAATTCAAAGGAGTTGTTCACAAAGAACAAAAGAGAGAACTCTCAATAATTTTATCAAAATTCATATATAAAAAAATAATCCCCTTCCTCTAGTTTATATACAATCTCAAGGTGTCACAAAATAAAAAAAATATAACCTAAAACAAATCTTAACCGTCGGATTTGCATAATATAAGAAAGGACGGTTCAAAGTCTGGTAACGTAATTTCTAGGCCGGCTCAAGGCCGATTAAAGGCCGGCAGCTTAAATTGTAGGCCGGTTCAAGGCTGGTAAAGGCCGGCGGCGTAATTTCTAGGCCGGCTCAAGGCCGGCGGCGTAACTCCTTGTTCCACCAATTCTCCTATTCTGAAGCTTCTAAATCCGAGTAGCTTGAACGGACATCTTGATATAGAGTGTTGATAAACTTGTGGTGCTCCTTAAGACTTTCTTAACAGCTTCCCTCTCATGAATCTCTCGGATCAATCCGTTCAATGCTTCCTTGACCCGTTTGGCTCGAGCTCTAGTCATCGGTCCCCCCATATCATATAATGGGTCATTAAACTTTAGCTCTTGATCCTTTGATGCTAGTTGATTCCCATCATTCCCTCCGTCCTCGAAAAGATTCGTCCTCGAATCACCTGCATCATACAGAGAAAGATCAGAAACATTAAAAGTTGCACTTACATTACCATAGTGACTTGGTAAATCAATTTTGTAAGCATTATCATTGATGCGCTCCAACACTCGGAAAGGTCCATCTCCCCTAGGGTGCAACTTAGATTTTCGTTGTTCAGCAAATCTCTCCTTTCTCAAATGCACCCACACTCAATCTGAGACAGTTTTCACTCGACCCTTATTGGCTTGTCGAGCATAATGCTCATTCTTCTTCTCAATGTTAGCCCGAACTTGTGTATGCAATTCCCTAACAAATTCTGCCTTCTGCTTTCCTTCAAGATCAACAAACTTATTAACAGGCAATGGTAAGATATCCAAAGGAGTCAAAGGATTAAACCCATACACAATTTCAAATGGAGAATAAGATGTAGTGGAATGCACAGCTCTATTATATGCAAACTCTACATGTGGCAGACATTTCTCCCATTGTTTCAAATTCTTTTAATTACAGCACGCAATAAAGTCGAAAGAGTCCTATTGACTACTTCGGTCTGACCATCAGTTTGAGGATGGACTACAATAGAGAACAACAATTTAGTGCCTAACCTATTCCACAAAGTACGCCAAAAATGACTTAAAAATTTCACATCCCTATCACTCACAATCGATTTAGGCAAGCCGTGCAACCGTATAATCTCCCTAAAAAACAAATCAGCAATATGTTGTGCATCATTAGTTTTAGAACTGGCAATGAAGTGAGCCATCTTACTAAACCTATCGACAACAACAAATATACTATCTTTGCCACTTTGAGATCGGGGTAACCCTAATACAAAATCCATAGAAATGTCAGTCCAGGGTTGATTAGGTACAAGCAATGGAATGTATTCTCCATGTGGCATTACTCTGGATTTAGCCTGTCTACATGCAATGCACTTGTCACACACAGTTTGCACATCATGCTTCATTTTTGGCTAGAAAAAATGTTCATGTAAAATATCCAAAGTCTTTTTAACACCAAAATGTCCCATTAAACCACCCTCGTGGGTCTCCCTCATAAGTAGTTCACGCACTGAACTTTTAGGCACACACAACCTATCTTTCTTAAATAAATATCCATCATACTTATAAAAATCAGCATATCCAGTCTCATCACAACCAGCCCAAATTTGGCCAAAATCGACATCAGATGCATACAATTCCTTAATGAGTTCAAATCCAAGCAATTTAGTATGCAGAGAAGTTAGAAGTGTGTACCTTCGAGAAAGGGCATCAGCCACCACATTCTCTTTCCCTTGCTTGTATTTGATTACATAGGGAAATGTTTCAATAAACTCTAGCCACTTCGTATGCCTCTTGTTTAACTTACCTTGGGTTTTCAGAAACTTGAGGCTCTCGTGATCCGAATGAATGGTAAATTCTTTGGGCCATAAGTAATGTTGCCAGGTCTGTAAGGTCCTCACCAGAGCATACAACTCCTTATCATATACCGAGTAGTTCAATGCAGCACCACTGAGTTTTTCACTAAAGTAAGCGATCGGTTTGGAATCCTACATCAAAACACCACCAATGCCTTTCCCGGAAGCATCGCATTCTATTTCAAAAACCTTCTCAAAATTAGGAAGAACAAGTAAAGGTGCATTAGTCAACTTACCTTTTAGAGCGTTAAAGGACTTCTCATGTTCTTCGGTCCATCTGAATTGAGAATTCTTCTTGACAAGATCGTTTAAAGGAGCAGCTATAAAACTAAAGTCCCTAACAAATCGTTTGTAAAAACTTGCTAATCCATGAAAGCTTTTGACCTCACTTGCATTCCTCGGTGTTGGCCACTCCCTAATCGCTTTCACCTTCTCCTCATCAACAGCAATCCCATTTGCACCTACAACAAACCCAAGAAATACCACAGTTTCCATGCAAAAGGTACATTTTTTTAAATCGACATACAACTTATTTTCTCTCAAAATGGTAAAGACACATTGTAAATGCCTAACATGCTTATCTAAAGTCTTGCTGTAAACTAAGATGTCATCAAAGTACACAACAACAAATTTCCCAATAAAAGCACAAAGAACATGATTCATTAATCTCATAAATGTGCTAGGAGCGTTTGTTAACCCGAAAGGCATTACCATCCACTCATAGAGACCGAATTTAGTTTTAAAAGCAGTTTTCCGTTCGTCCCCCTCTTTCATTCTAATCTGGTAATAGCCATTCCTTAAGTCAATTTTAGAAAACAAACAAGCACCATGCAATTCATCAAGCATATCATTAAGTCTAGGGATGGCATGTCTGTACTTAACTGTGATCTTATTGATTGCTCGACAGTCAACACACATTCGCCATGTTCCATCCTTCTTTGGAACCAAAATGACCGGAACCGAACATGGTCTAAAGCTCTCTCTTATGACACCTTTCTCTACCAGTTCATCAACTTGTCACTGGATTTCTTTGGTTTCCTCTGGATTTTGCCCGGTATGCTAGCTTATTTGGAATTGAAGCACCTGGAAGGAAATCAATCTAGTGTTCAATGCCTCTTATTGGAGGCAATCCTCTTGGCACCTCTTCGGGAAATAAATCCTCATATTCCTGCAAAAGAGACATAACCACACTTGGCAAAGATGAGTTAAGGTCATTAGTAGAAAAATACACATCCTTGTACATAAGTACAAGTAACTGTTGTCTTGCCACTATAGCACTCTTAATCTCACTTTTTCTTGCCTCTCCACTCAGTGTGTTTGATTCCCCTCTCTCTTTGCTCACCAAAGTTTGCTTCTCTCCCTCTGCTGCATTCTCACTATTTCTTTCCTTTCCGTTTTCTTCTCGCACACTCAAGTGTTTTCCTCTAAATTCTCTTGCTATCCTCTCCTGATCTGCACTAGCCTCCCATGGTTTCTGGGGAGTTAGAATCACATTCCTCTTGTTGAGAACAAAAGAGTATTGATTCTTATATCCATCATACTTCACCATTCTGTCAAACTGCCATGGTCGACCCAACAAAATGTGACAAGCCTACATGGGACTACATCACACATCACCTCATCGCGATAATTCCCAATAGAAAAAGAAATAAGCACCTGTTTAGTCACTTTCACTTCCCCACATTCATTCAACCACTACAATCTGTAGGATTGCTGATGCTTCAAAGTTTTCAGCTTCAACTTCTCAACCAATAACGTACTAACAACATTAGTGCAGCTACCACTATCAATGATTAAGCTACATACCTTGTTTAGAACATAACATCGGGTATGGAAAATGTGCTCCCGCTGCACCTCATCACCTTCCTCCTTAGGCTGAGTACTAAGAACCCGCCTAGTAACAAGCAATTCCCCTTTCACAGGTCCTTCAACATCCACATCACTGCAGTCCTCTAATGAAGGCATGTTATCATCACTAGAGCTAACACTCTCTACATCGCCATCATCCCGAACGATCATGACTCTCTGATTGGGACACTGAGATGCTATATGCCCGAAACCCTGACACCTGAAACACTTGATCTCATGAGTTCTAGTAATTGGTTTAGCGTCAGTCTTACCTTTAAAAAAAGTAATAGGGTTCTTGGCCTTGACATCCTCCTTCGGTTTTGGATCAGTGGTGTTCTTCTTCCAGTTTGACTTCCATGAAGAGTTAGAAGCCATACCAAATTTAGAACTCCCTTTAGATTTCAGTTGCTTCTCAACTTTGATTGCTTTATGCAACAACTCCTCAATGTCTACAAAATGTTGTAGATCAACTATATCAGCGATCTCCCGATTCAACCCATTAATGAACCTAGCCACAGTAGCTTCATCATCCTCCTCCACCCTAGCCCGGATCATGGCTATCTCCATCTCCTGATAATAATCCTCCACACTTCTGGATCCTTGCGTCAACCCTTGTAACTTTCTATGCAAATCCCTATAATAGTGATTAGGAATAAATATCTTTTGCATGATTGTTTTCATTTCATTCCATGTGCTGGCAGGCCTCTCTCTATAACGTCGCCTATTTCACACTAACTGATCCCACCATACACTCGCATAATCAGTAAACTCAACTACTGCTAGTTTAATCTTTTTCTCCTCTGTGTAGTTATGACACTCAAATATATGATCAACCTTTTGCTCCCATTCCAAGTAAAGCTCTAGGTCATTCTTCCCTTGGAAGAAAGGTATTTTCATTTTAATGCTTCCCACATTACCATCTCTCCTCTGGGTGTTCCCCCTTTCCCTCATGTAACTATACTCCCCTAAATCAGTATCCTCTGCATCTATCCTTACTCCTCCTTTTGGACCCCTCTCCTTCTTCTCCCCTCTAAAATTACTACTTATTGGTTCCTTACTCTGTTCTATCACATCAATCCTCTCATGGATTTGCTCCATCTCCACTCTCAAAATCTTTTTCATCTCACCTAGCAAGGCCTCAAACAGCAACTTATTAGTTCCTTCTCCTTTCTCTCCACTAACTGGAGTTTGATTAGACATTTTGCTGCAATAAAAGAATTAGTAATAAAACAAAATATAAGCCTCACAATTCACTCCCTCACCTATTTACACTCACAAGAGTAAAGTCACTCGTGTTTTCACTCAGTGTAAAATGTTCCTCTCACTCACTCTTTTATGTTCTTTGTTTAGAACACACTTAATACCGTCCTTTAAATAATTGCTAAAGAAACTCAACCTATCAAACAAGTGATTTCAAAACAACAGTAAATAAAAGAAACAATAACAAGAACAATGACAAGGATTAGAACAAGATGAACAGTAACAAGACGAGGACAAGATGATAAGCAACAAAACTAAGATTCCAAAAGAATTTCTGGTTTTTTTTTTTTTGAACGAATTTTTGGTTTCCTTTTTTTTTTTTATCCTCAAGAATAACTGGATCACAACCGAATCAGCAAGGACAAATAAGATTCACCTACGTAAGAATTGGACAGGAATTCACAAATCAATATCAATAGGCGTGTATGTTAACTAAGCAAAAATCATATGGAAATGAGATTCCAAAGGACAGTAAAGATAAATCAAGGAATAAAATCATTCCACGCAAGAAACCTTCCTCGCAAGAATTCTGGACGAATAGAATTTATACGCTGGAATTCTGGACGAACAGAGAAAGAAAAAAAAGAGACGTGCACCTACGCAAGAATTGGACAGCAAATTCGGTCTAGTTGGTGAAGCCCTTACTTGTGCGTGGCAAGGATTTCCAGGGACACAGCGAAGAATTCAATAGTCTGGCCGAACAGAAATAATAATTCTACGCAAGAAGAAAAGAAAGAACTTGACAGAATCAAACCCACCAATTGGACAATGAATACAGCTTCAAGGAATTCAAAAAGAAAAAAAAAAAAGACTTTCACGGAATGTTGAACCCACGAATTCAGCAGCCGAAATACAGATATATTTTGAATTATGAATTTAAAAGAACGAAAATAAAAGACAATTAATCGACACAAAACAATTAAGATAAAGGATATAGATTTACTTGATTCAAGAATCCGAAGCTTTGATACCAAATGATGTGAACCCTAGATATATTAAATCTAAAACCCAACGATTGAATTGAATTGAATACCTAAGGACCGTCTCGAACAAGCAATTGAATGGAATGAGACCCCAATCACACCTGTTGATTGAAACCTACGTTATCTGGGCGATTTTCCCCAAGCATTAAATTGAAGAAAATTCAAAGGAGTTGTTCACAAAGAACAAAAGAGAGAACTCTCAATAATTTTATCAAAATTCATATATAAAAAAATAATCCCCTTTCTCTAGTTTATATACAATCTCAAGGTGTCACAAAATAAAAAAAATATAACCTAAAACAAATCTTAACCGTCGGATTTGCGTAATATAAGAAAGGACGGTTCAAAGTTTGGCAGCGTAATTTCTAGGCCGGCTCAAGGCCAGTTAAAGGCCGGCAGCTTAAATTGTAGGCCGATTCAAGGCTGGTAAAGGCCGGCGGCGTAATTTCTAAGCCGGCTCAAGGCCGGCGGCGTAACTCCTTGTTCCACCAATTCTTCTATTCTGAAGCTTCTAAATCCGAGTAGCTTGAACGGACATCTTGATATAGAGTGTTGATAAACTTGTGGTGCTCCTTAAGACTTTCTTGAACAGCTTCCCTCTCATGAATCTCTCGGATCAATCCGTTCAATGCTTCCTTGACCCGTTTGGCTCGAGCTCTAGTCATCGGTCCCCCCATATCATATAATGGGTCATTAAACTTTAGCTCTTGATCCTTTGATGCTAGTTGATTCCCATCACTTTGTCTACCTTGTCTAAATTCTTTTTTGAAAATTATTTGTCAAGGTTTAGTGAATGTTGTTGCAAATGTAATTGGTGAAGTGGTACACCAAATGTGTGCGCACTATATTTATGCCAATTGGGCAAAGAAGTATAAAGGAAAGGCATTAAAACACCAATTTTGGAAGATAGCAAAGTGTACTAACGTGGTTGACAAAACGACATCAATGGAGGAGTTGAAATAGACGTGTCTAGATGGTTATGAGAGTTTGGTGTGAATGGATCTTATGCATTGGTGTAGAAGCTTTTTCAACTTGTACATGAAATGTGACATTATTGATGATAATTTATGTGAAGCATTCAATGGGACAATTGTCACCAAGTGGAACATGGCTATAATGTCTATGCTAAAGGGGATTTGAGAGAAGGTTATGGTTTGCATGCAGAGGAATCATGATTAAGCTTCTAAGTGGGGAAAGAATGTTGGTCCCATAATGGTGCATAAGATAGAAGAGAATAAGAAATTAGTTCAATTTTGCTATATCATTGGTAATGGCAATGATAGATATGAGATACTACATGAGTCAGTAAAATATAGTGCCATGCTGACTGATGACAATGCTCTTGCAGAGCTTGATAGTTGAGTGGTATTTCATTTTCACATGCGATATTTGTTATCTTAAACAAACATCAAGATCCCATTGACTATGTTGATGAATGCTTTAGCAAGAACCAATATCTCAAGGCCTATGTATACATGTTGGAGCCCATTAATGGTGAAAAGTTTTGGGAAAGAGGCTCTTGGCCCTCCACCACCATAAAATATGCTTGGACTATCAAAGAAGAAGAGGAATCGTGAACTTAGTGAGGCACTAGGAAGCATCCATATGTAATGCATAGGAATGGTCATGCATTGTAAACTTTGCAAGGAGCCAAGGCATAATGAGAGATCATGCTCCAATGGTTCTAATGCACTAAAGGTTAAAGGGGGTATATGTATTATTATGCTTATATGTATATACGTTATTAGTTTATTATTCAATATTATATTTAAAACTTGCTTATTTTTTTTATTTCAAAAGCGTTTGGGAAGATCAACTTCAACCGGTGTCAGTGGCAAAACAAAGACAAAAGTGTATGTTGTACATGATACTATGATGTGTTTAACTGCATAGTTGTGCTGTGTTATTGTTACTGTGCATTTGTTTTTAATTGCGTAGTTAGCTATCACTGTTATTATGCACTTGCTGATGTTGCTATTATTGTTCTTACTATTGGTTATTTCTTATTTCTCAACAACAAGAGGGAGCTACAAGCAACAATAGATATGCTTAGAGTATACCCCCAATACAAGAGAGTGCAAGGTTTATTTGATTCAATAATAGAGAAGAAATATTGTTTAATAAGGGTAGCCCTTTAGATGTAGCTAGATAGTCATGACATGTTTTTTGGGCTATAGTGCCGATTTAGGAATTTTCTTTATGATGCACTTTTTAATATGCTTAAGCTAGGCTTTTTTATCAAGCACTTTTGTCATGTTGAATGCTTATGTTAGGTATGATTCACTCTATTATTAAAGGAAAGACAACTTTATCATGCCTTTTTGGTATTCATGTGTTAGTAAATTTGTGGTTTTGGGGAATGAATGGCTATTTGTGCTTTAGCAAGGAGAAGGTTCTATTGGTTCTATTAATATTAACTTCTACTAATGCTAACTTAATGCCAATACTTTTGATGCTAAATTTCTCAAGTGACTATTGCTAACTTAACTATTATAAGGAACTCCTTTTTTTTTTTTTTTTTCACATCCAAAAAAACAAAACTCTTTTTTTTTTTTTTTTCATGTTAGACTTGTGGAGCCTATAGTTAGAAAGGCTCATAAACTAATAAAATGCAAGGATCTTTTTAATGCATGAGAGAAAATTAGGTGTAAGATTACAACATAACAACAAAAATATAATGCTCTTAGTGTCAAAATAGAAAAGATGCTTTATAATGTATATACTAGTGCTAAATTAGAGAAATATTTGAGAATTTGATATATAGCATTCATTTTAATCATTGACATAAGTAATAAAAGATTGAACTTTTTTTTTTCACTTTCGTGTATGTTTTATTTATTTGATGTTATTGTCATCATTTTCATGGCATGTCAAAAAAGAATTCTTTTTAACTCCATTCTGGAATGAAGGTAAGGTTGCATAACCATAAGAAACAACTGTTGGATTACTTCAACTGATACGATTCCAAGAGCTAAGATATGAGCACCAAAGAAATTAAAGTCAATCCGAGCTAAAGGTGGCAGTACGGGGTCTAAAAAGGGAGGAAATAAGCATCGGGAGGACACAAGGCCAAGTTCGGCCAGCCTTAAGCCGGCCTTGAATGAAGGCCGGCCAAATTAGCTTTAAGGCCACCGGCCTTGAATGGCCTCACACCAATTGTTCTTTATTCCACTTTAATTTATTAATATTTCATTAATATGTCCTTAGGTTACTTTTAGGCATGATATAAATAGTCTTCTTTTAGGTATTTTGGAGATCATGTTATTTTGTTGAAAAGAAAAACACTTTGAGTGTATGAATCCTCACAGTTGCTGGTGAGGCTGTTAACCAAACATAGCAAAAGAAAAGCAGGGATATAAAATGTTTTAAGTGTTTAGGACTTGGCCATATTGCTTCTCAATGTCCTAATTAAAGGGTTATGGTCATAAAGGGTGACAAAGTCGAGAGTGAGGAAGAAGAACAGAAGGGTACTGAGGCAGAAGAGGAAGATGAAGACATTATAGCGTATCCAGTACAGGGAAACTTGTTAATGGTTAAGCAGGATAAAGCTGTTCCTAATCAGAGAGCCAATTTATTTCATATTCAAGGTATGGTGCAAGGGAAGACTTGTTTGATTGTGGTTGACACAAGTAGTTGCACCAATGTTGCTTCAGCAAGCTGGGTTACTAAGTTGGGTTTACAGGTGAAGCAGCATCCAAGACCTTATGCACTTCATTGGTTGAGTCCACAGGGAGCTGTTCATGTACACAAACAGGTTCGTGTTCCATTAATTATTGGTGATTATACTGACGAGATTGTATGTGATGTAGTTCCCATGGAAGCTACACACTTGATTCTTGGAAGACCTTGGCAGTATGATCTCAGAGCTAAGTATGATGGATACACTAATGAGTATACCATTCAGCAACGGGATAAGGCATACAAGCTTATTCCTATGAGTCCAATTGAGGTACAACAAATAAGGTTGATTTGCCTTAAGAAGCCCAAGGGAAAGAGGAGTTTGTTTATGTGGTCTAGCAGGATGGACGATAAAGATTCGAGGTCGAATCTTTTTCAACATGGAGGGAATGATACGATTCCAAGAGCTAAGATACGAGCACCAAAGAAATCAAAGTCAATCCGAGCTAAAGGTGGCAATACGGGGTCCAAAAAGGGAGGAAATAAGCGTCGGGAGGACATAAGGCGAAGTTCAGCCAGCCTTAAGCCGGCCTTGAATGAAGGCTGGCCAAAGTAGCTTCAAGGCCGCCGGCCTTGGTGCCGGCTTACATATAGGCCGCTGGCCTTAAATGGCCTCGCACCAATTGTTCTTTATTCCACTTTATTTTATTAATATTTCATTAATATGTCCTTAGGTTACTTTTAGGCATGATATAAATAGTCTTCTTTTAGGTATTTTGGAGATCATGTTATTTTGTTGAAAAGAAAAACACTTTGAGTGTGTGAATCCTCTTTGGAGAGTTCTTGAATATTGAGAATTGGATTTCCCTTTATTCTAGTTGTTCTTATCAGATTCTTGGTTCCTATAGAATTTGTGGCGAACATTGTTATTGAATTTTTGGAATTCTTTAACCTTAGTGATTAATTTATAGAACGTGGTCTCTATCGTTCTATGTTTTAATTGCGAACTAGTTTAATTTTATCAATCTTGGCATCTATAGATTGGTAATTTTATCCATATCCTTTTTTTATTCGTTAGTACCAAATAAAGAAAACCCTAAAATTATTAAAGAATCCATTATTATTGAAGATCTGCGTGAAAGACCGTAACATCAACCCTTTAATGATATATAATCACTTTATTCTTAAGCGTTGAAGAAAGGAAATCCATTGGTAGCTTGAGGATAGTGCATCCACTGAATGACTATGGTGATATTAAAAGAAAGATTCGCTTCCATCCTTTATAGTGAATGCCAATTCATCCTCAAAGCTAATGGTGTCACAATTGCCAAGCTCACTATGGAGTCACTTTAACCCATCACAGCTAAGATCTCTTTGATCTCTTTAGTGAATGTCATAGAAGAAGCATTAAACTTATTGTGTTCTTAGGAGTGAGCTACTATCAAGTTATTGTAGCTACCTTGACAAAATTACTTTAATTAGTTATAGATGAGATCGCATTGACCTCAAATTTTGTGAAATGGTGTTATGATTGCCAGCCTACTGTAGCATTGCTCTAATCAATCACAGTTGTGGTCGCTTTAACCTCATGCATGAAAGGTGTAGAAAGACATTATGTTTACTATGTACTTAAGAGTAAGGGTACTACTAAGTGACTGTGGCTATCATGGTAGATCACTTCAATCTTTTACAGTTGAGGTTGTTTCAACCCTAGAATCTGCATTAAGGCGTTATGGCTACCAAATCTACTATAGGATTGCTTCAATCTAACATAGCTAAGATTGCTTCAATCTTGTAAAACATAAATGGATATGCAATCCATTTCATTGAATAAAATTTACATTGATGATTACAAATGATTTTTTTTTTCTTTTATATATTGGAAATTTATTGGAGTAGTTATTGCATCTGTTTGGAGATTACGTAGTTTACAATATCCACTATCATAGACTTGCTCCACTACAAATGAACCTTCCAATTTAAGAATGAATTTCGAGGCAGGAAGCCCTTTCAAACATGCTCTGCTACATGAAGGATGACGTTACATTGGTTGATAGAGCATTTCCTAGAAGGCATGACATGGCTAGCAAGGTGATGGTTGAGCATGTCATGTCTTTCATCTAATGCTTCTAAGTCTAGCATTCATAATATATTAGGTTCTAATTCAAAGCTAAACATGCTGATGGTATAAGAACTTTTATTGGCACTATAACTTCTACTCCTTAAACTAGGGAGAAAACAAATGCACATGTAGGTGTTTGCCTCAAAGTCTAATAAGCCCAAAGTGCCAGAGATAGTTTGTCATGCCATTCTTTCTCATTATTGTGCACCATTCTACTAAGGACTTTAATTAGTGTCTTATTTGTAGCTCTTGCCTAGCCATTTCCTTTCAGATAATAAGGTGTGGACTTAATGTGATTAATGCTATACAATTCTAGTAGCTATCTAACATGTGAACTAATGAATGGAGTCTCATTGTCTATTAAGATAGGTTTTGGGATCTTAAATTTACACATGATATTTTTCTTTGATAAATATAGCTACTATTGGTCCAATTGCCTTCTTTAAAGTGATGACTTCCACCCATTTTGTAAAACACTTAATTCTTACTAATATCTATATACAATCACTAGATGTTAGATGTATTGGTCCAATTAGATCAAAGGCCCAAGTGTGGAATGGCTAGAAGGAAGTTAAGTTGTGTAGCTCAACTGTTAGAGCATGAATCATATTACTATGGAGTTGACATTGAGAACATTTCTTAGCAAAGTTGAGTGCATCATTCTCTAAGGTTGGCCAACAATACCCTTTGTCAAGGAGTTAGTAATACAATTTTCTTCCACCTTGGTGTTCATTATAGTCTCTAGAATGGAGTTTGCTTCAGTTTTAGGTAATGCCACACATCTCAAAGATTGTCCTTGGAAAGAGATTCGGTATAACTCGTCATCTTGCAAGATGTACTTTCTTGCCTTCTATTTAAACATCTTGGCATCTCAACCATCAATGGGGAGGACATATTCTTTAGGGAGTTTATATATGGGTGTTGCCAATCTCCAGTGTTAGCAATGAATTTGCATTCTACTTCATCAAGCATTGATGAATAATTTAGGCAACTAAGTTAGAGTTAAGATGCATCTTTAGACATGTAGGGCCAGTAATATCTTGCTTGTTGAATTTAGCGATACAAAGGTAGGCCATCTTCACCACACCAAGCATCATGAAACTTTTGAAGTTTCAATTGGGCTTCCTCTATAGAAATGAAATCAGATGAAATTCTTTTTAAGCCTTTATAGTAAAGAGCACCATGGATGGAGATAAAATTCCTAAGTGTCATAAAAAAAGGCTATTTCAAGATTCACTAATTGCACCTTAATAGGAGTATGTTAGTCATCATACGACTCTTTATTATCTTTAAACAACTGTAAGGTGGTAAAGGGCACATTCCTTTTAGTGATTTTAGTGCCCACCTCATCATTAGAATCCTACATTGGAACTTTAGAAGCTAATGGTGCTAAAGCATCAACATAACGAGTGGTAGATTGCTTGTTATGCTCACGTCTCACTGTTTGGAATTTGGTGACTAGTGTCTGCACCACAGCTCTATATGGGGCCAGAGTGGGTTCTTTCAACCCAAAATCGCCATTAACTTACTTGATGATAAGATTAGAGTCACCTTTAATACATATTTGAGGTACGCCCACTTGTTGAGCTAAAAGCAATCTAACTAACAAAGCCACATATTCAACTTTGTTATTTGCGCAAGGGAAGTCCAATTTAAAGGCCAAGGGAATCTCTTGGCCATTTGGGGATGTTAACAAAACCCTAGCTCCCCATCTGATATTTCTAAATGATCCATCAAATTGCAACGACCATTCCCCACTAGCTTTTACTAAGCACATCTTTATGAAAATCTTTGAGGATGGTTGCAACATCATTACCTTTATTAGCACCAAGAAATTGAGCCAGAAGGCTAGCAAGTGCTTGTTACTTGATTGCTTTCAGAGTTAACACAATGATGCCAAATTCTCTAAGAAGCAACATCCACTTAGTGATTATTCCAAATAGAGTTAGTTGTGAAAATAGGTACTTAATGGGATTGAAATTGGTCATCATAATTAACTTAGGTCTTAAGAAGTAGTCTCGTAGCTTTTGAGTAGCAAATACTAATGTGAGACAATTTTTTTCATTCGTCAAGTAGTTAACTTCACTTCCTTGATGTATACAACTCAAGTAATACACTAGACGTTTGACACCTTCCACTTCCTACACCAATAGGGCCACAATGGACCTATTTGTTAACGTTAAGTATAGAATCATAGGCATTTCACTGATTGTCATAATTATCATTGTGCGGAGCTAAACATTCCCTTAGTCCTTTGAAATGCCTCCCCTTGAGGTAGACTCCATTCAAATTGTACTCCCTTCTCAATCATCTAATGTAGTTGTAAATATATATATATACAAAATGAATAAATTAAGAAAAAAGCACAAGAAAAGTAATAAGGTTTAAGTATGGGGGCAAATTAGTTTTTTTTTTTTTTATGGTTAGGGTATTTAAATCCCGAATTGACCTATGGACTCCTCTTTTCCCATTTGTGCAGTAGAGAACATAAAAATGCTCTTAAACACACGCAGGATTGCTTGATGGAACCCTACAGAATCAATACTTATTCACTAGGTAAGGGCCTTGACTGTCACTACATGGTTTATTGATTTCATGTTCCTGGGCTTGAGTATACTGTGGGTAATGTGTCATTAGAATTCGAAACAAGGGGTGAGATAAAACAAGCATAGATATGGGATCAAGCACTCTTGGGATCTTAATCGCAAATCGAAGTAAGTGTTCATATTTCATATAAAGTTATAGAATTTACAATTTAATTAAGTCAATTTGGTTTGGAGAAGAGTAAGAGGAGAATTATTGAAACAAAAGGATACATAGCAAGGTACACAAACATGTACTTACCCATGTTAAAGTACACGGCCAAGTACATGATCATGTACTTGGGCATGTTGGAAAGGCTTTGTGCATAAAAAGGTACACGACCATTCACATGATCATGTTCCCTACCATGTTCTTCTACATGGCTACATATACGGTTGTGTTGTTCTAGAACACCCATATTTCCCTTTTATTTCATTTTTCTGCAATTCTAAGCTACGGTTTCTGCACAATAACACAAAGGGGAGGGGAAATATACAACTAGGGTATGATTAACCATTTAGTAAACTTAGATTATGTCATAGGGTAGAACTAAACTTAGTCTTTGATACTTGGCAAGTTATCATACTTTTATAGTTACATAAAAGCTAGCTATGGAACTGCTCCTCTAGGTATGTGTTCACTTTATTTGTTGATTATGTCTGATAGTGTAGTTTGTTTAAGGAATTTAAAAGTAATTTAACCGAAATGCATATGTTGCTTGTGCTTGGCTCAACCAAAGGGCCTATAATGGCAGATCCCTAGGGGGGCACCCCTATGATTAGTATACGATGTTGTCCCTAGTGGAGTCCTATACCAAAATGATCTAGGGTAAATGTAGGGTTAGATGGAGCCCGCAATGCTAGTTCGCAATCTAGGAATATATATATATATGGTCATGAGAATCCTCATGTTGTTTGTTGGCTAAATAAAAATTAAATAATTTGATGATTGTGATATGTATATTCATTGCATTTATGTGTTTGTACTGTGGTTAATGTAGTACGCACATGTCTGTGTAGTATTCACATACTGGGCTTAGACTCACTCTATTTCTTTTTTAATTGCAAGTGAGTACGACGAGTACATTGAATATAATGAGTATGGGAATGTAGTTTACTATTACTAGGACGAGAACAAGGGAGATTATCATTATTATTATGGAGATAAGTATTATGGGAGTATATAAAGGATTTTTTTGTAGAATATGAGGATCCTTGAGTGGAGAGTTTAGAGATTGTTTATAAGCTAATAAGCATGTCATTTAATTATATGTTGATGGAAGTTTATAATGGTATTTGAATTAAAGGTTGATATCTATTCTCTTAATTAGCAATAATTGGAATGGTTTACCCATGACTCATTCATTTATATTATTAGAGTTACAGTTATTTTAATATATAGTGGAGTTGAACTAGTTTAAAGTTGTAAGGGAGATAGAGAGCCTTAGCATGTTGCTACCTAGTAGGGACACATGGTGAGTTGTACTATTCTAGGTTCTAGGGCATTATAGTAGAAGAAAGGAGATTTCAGCAAGGGTTAGAATCAATCATCGAATGTAGGACACCCTACCCATGAATCCCTTTAATTCTCTTTAGTTTTTAGGTGGCAACATGGATTGGATTGCTTCAACCTTTGATGGATTAACATCAATTCCTTTTTTATGTACAACAAATTTGAGGAACTTCCTTAATGAAACCCTAAAGACACATTTCAAGGGATTCATTTGCAGCTTGTAAATTCGGCACCTCTAAAATGCTTTCCTCAAAAGACTGATATAGTCAGGTGTACATTGTGACTTAATGACAATATCATCTACATAATCTTCCATGTTGTCGCACATCATGTCCTGAAAGATGGTAGTCATAGCCCTTTGATAAGTGGCTCCTGCGTTCTTTAAGCCAAATGGCATCACAGTGTAGTAGAGGTTCCTAATTGGTGTTCGAAAAATTGTGCACTTAGCTTCTCTTGATGCCATTTTTATCTACTTGTATCTGCTAAACCTATCCATGAATGAAAAGAGCTTATGTCCAGCCATTATGTCAACAAGCATGTCGATGTTTGGGGAGTGGAAAATCATCTTTAAGACAAGTCTTATTCAAGTTGTGAAATTCTACACAAAAACATATCTAGCTATTCTTGTTTCTTACTAGTATGATGTTAACCAGCTAAGTTGGGTTCTTAATTAGCTTAATAAAGCCATCTTTTAAAAGCTTTTCAATCTTAGCTTTAATTTGCACCTCAATCTCAAGACAAAATACATGATGGTGTTGCTCAATAAACTTGACTCTTAATGCGATACTCAAAGGATGCATTTTTAAGTTGGGGTCTAATCCTAACATCTCCTCGCATGTCCAAGCAAACACATCTCAAAATTATTTAATTATATCCACTAAGGGATCCTTTATCTCCTTCATAAGGCCCTAACTAATAAAAATGGGCTTTAGTGTCTTTGCTAGAGCTACCAATTTTAACTCCTCAATTTCTTTAACCTATAGTTAAGCCTAGTTTTGTAACTGTAGAGGGCCTAGTTCGGATCTGTTGTTGAACCTTTTGGACCTCTGAAGGTAACATCGAATTCAGAATGATGCGTTTACCCTCTTGCTAGAATACATAGGTATTCCTGAAGCCATCATGTAAGACCCTCCTATCATATAACCATGGCCTGCCAAGCAATATATGGGATGTACACATAGGAAGAATATTACATTCAAGCTCATCACAGTACTTATCCCCTATACTGAAGGGTACCTTAGCCCTTTGGGTCACATAAAGACTCTCCTGATCATTTAACCAATGTAATGTGTAGGGTTTAGGATGCCGGGTAGTTACAAGTTTCAATTTTGATACTGATGATGCAGCTACAACATTAGTACAACTACCACCATCAACAATAATGACACACAAGTTTCCTTGTACCCTATAAGAAGTATGGAACAAATTTTCTCTTTGTCCATCATCAATGGTTGGAGAAAAAGTCAATACTTGATGTACTAAATCAGTAGAAGTATACACATCATTTGACATGGTTGCTAACTAACTTCAGCAAGTTAACAACACACTTCACTACACGCACCACAACAACACACCCTCACACACCTACGGTGTAACACACAACTAATGCAATAAATACTTATTGTCACTTCAAGTAAAGTCAAGTAAAATAATTGAAGCACAAATAAATCACTTCCAAGTAGTTAAGAAATTAAATTCAACCACTAGTGTTTAAGTAATGATTTCAATTACTTTTACACTTCAATATTTGTTTTTGAATTCAAATTCTACTACTTAAACCTTCCTTTCTTGCCACAGTTTCACACTATAATAAATCACAATGTACAGCACCTCACCACACACACAAATGTACAATTTCACACCGGCACTCCTTACTTTATTCACGATGCAAACACTCACCACCACTACTTACACCACTTGCAATCCCATTTACTCAACACACAAAAACACAACGCCACACATGCACACCCTTCACTAAATACACAAACACAATGCCACACACATACACCTTCTACTCATAGTGCAGCACGCACACACACACACGTTGCACTCCTCCACTTCAACATACTTTCAAACCGTAACTTAACAAGGCAGCTCAATTCAAAATTTAAATGATTTCAATTATTGCAACCTTTCCACAATTGGTAAGAAGGCACTTTCAAATTCAAATGAACACGCAATAACTTTTATCACTTAATGTATGTTTTGAAAATCAAATAGCTTCCATATAATCCACACAATTGAATTATGAAAATGCACAACTAAACTACTTATGTCTGAAACAACATGCAATGGATTACACTTTCACTTCCTTCACAAATGAGGTAATTTCCAAGTTCTAAAATTTGAATCAAGAATACACTTCTACTCCTCTTCCTTTCATGAAAATTATCAACCACAAGGAGTTACAATAAGACCTCAAATTCCACTTCAACAAGCAGCAAATTTAACTTCTCAATCAAGAAAATTACGCAACTCAATCCTCAACACATATACAATTTCGGATAAAAAAAAATTGAAGAACCCTAATTGATAATGAAGATCAAGAAATCAACCAACACTAATCCCTTCTCTTAACTTGAGCTCTGATACCAAAATATGATGTGCCTAAATGATCAAATTCAAGCACATGAAACCAATTGAAGAACCACTTCAACAAATCCCAAAAATGGCATGAAGAACAAACTCCAAATGAACCCTAATTGTATGAACAAATTGCTCTGATACCAAAAGATGATATGCCTTAATTTGACAAAAGCATTTACACATAAACAATTGAAGCCAACTCAATCAAAAATCCGGACAACAACCCTCCAAATGGCGTGAACCCTAAATCCTTTAGAATCCAATTTGTAAATCAATTAATCTTAACACCAAAAGATGATGTGCTTAAATGGATCAAGCACACAACACAAGATTAATTAGCAATCCAATGATCACAACACTAAAAGTGGCGTGAACTACTTATGCAAAAGCCTCCACTCAAATATATAATTCCACTAGCAATTGGATAATTGCAATCAACAAGACAATATAGGAACCAATTTCCACTAAATTGTAAACAATATAATGATGGAATTGACCCTATAATTGACATGAAATCAAGAACCAAAAGAACACAATTCTAATCAAAACTAGATATTACACACTAGCATGAAAAGGAATCAACTAAGGAAATGATATGACTCACAAATCCTTTAGTTGCTACTCGCCACAATTCCTTGAAGAATTGATAAGAGTCTTATGAAAGTTTGGGTAAGAACCCCAACTCTCACGAAAATGGGCAGCAAAGTGTACACTCTTAACTTACTCCATAAACCCTACTTAAGCAAGTATTTATACTTGCTCCCCCGATGGTTAAAATGGCTAAACAATTACATCTATGCCACTAAAGGGTGGTTGGTCCTAAGTCCACAATTACAACCAAATAAAATGTCCCAAAAAGCTTACAAAATAAATGGTTCAAAGAAAAATAACAAATATAAAAAAATAGTCTTCACAAGCCAGCTCTTCAATGGAATTCGTCGGTCCAGCTCATCTTCGGTTTAGGTCGGTCCATGGATAACCCACAAGCTGAGTCTTAGTAAGTTTGTCCATCGCCCTGTAAAGCCCGATAAGCGTGCCTACTGGAATACACAATACATAAGTAATAGAAAAGAGGTTAGTATATAAATAATTCCGGGTTGATTTGTTCAAAATGGACCCTCATCGCTAAGATTTGAAGTCCTTTGGTTCTTACCCTAATGATAGGTCTTGTAGGATTTTGATTCCTATCACCATCACTACATGGCTGCTTAAGCCTTCATCAATCTATTTTCCCTTACTTGTGAGCATTTCAACCAACACAATGTTGACTAGCTCATTAGTCATTAGTGGATCAATTTCTTGAGAAGTTATTGGATCATACGAGATTGATTAGCAACCCTCTGATTATTGTGTTTTGGAAATGGGTTTCTATGCACATTATTATTATCCAACTCTAGCTCACCTTTCAAACCTTATCATTGAAGGTCCTCCTTAGCATCTAACACTTTTATGTTAAATGTCCAACAGTTTTATGGAATCTACAAAATTTAACAACATTTTGTTCTTATGCTATGAGTACCTTCTCAACCTATGGCAATCTAACGACATCATCCCAAAGCCAACAATCAAAGACAGCATGAACCTTATTCATTGGACAAAGGAAAGGCGGAACCTCTACAACTTTGTCTCTTCTAGGCTTCTTATTACCCTTGTAACCTCCACCTTGTGTGGCATTTGTAAATGGTTGCCGCTTCTTACTCAAGTTGCCTCTTTGCTTGGTAGCATAATTGTTGGTCCTCCGCGCATTTTTAACCAAAGCAAAAAATGATTGAAGAGATAAATTTTCAAGATGCACAACATATTCCACAAACATCCCTTGGATACAAATTTTGACAAGTTCTTTCTCATCATAGATATCCTAGATATCTGATGAGTGCTCTTAGAAGCACTTGATGTAATTTATCAAATCTTTCCTTAGACGCTATTGGATGCATCTCATGTCAGTTAAAGTCGTACATTCCTTGTTCTCAAAAACTTTTCCAAGTCTATCTTAAACACCATACCCTAGGAATCTATTGACCTTAGGGGAAGATCAACGTATTAAGTGTACATTTTCTTGGTCAAGGAATTGGAAAACTCTTTTTAATCATCGTTGTGTCCATAGACTTTGAGAATCTCAATGGACTTTAGGAGATGCTCCTCAGCGCTACCTTGTTTCCCATTGAATTTAATGAATTTTAGATTGATGCAGTCCTTTGGATAAGGCTTCTCTACAATCTTTTGAGGATATGGAAGCTTTAGATTAAGGGCGCTAATTGAGCAGGTCAGTTATACTTGTTTCAAATATTTTTCCAAATCTTCCTTCATTACATAAGATAAGGAAACTAGAGTAGAGTTGGCTCTTATTTAGAGCGTTTGAGTGATGTTGTGAGGTGTAGTCATGCCAATTGCAAGAGGCTACATATTACACCTAAAAGAAGATGACCCTCCAAGGTGGGTCCTTGCCTCCTTCACTATGGCAAGAACTCTACAAGAACTTGAGTTAAGGTCAACATTTGCTATAATCCTCCCTCATGCTAAATCCCTTCATCTTTTACAAGAACTTGATTTGTTTGCTCTACATTGTGTGAAGTGCTATGTTAAATACCTTTTAGGGTAGGAGTAGTAGTGGGATTCACTCTAATGGTTTGAGCTCCTAGCATAAGGAGAACCATAGTAGGCTAAGCAATACTAGCTACCATGCTAGTTGTAGGAGCTACCATGCCTAGCATGAATTACATGAAGACACTAAAAAATTGTTTAAGAACACATGTGCTCTTTTGCATGGCTTGAATCATCAAAGTAAATGTATTAGAAACAGATGTTTAATGCACAATCATAGGTATAGTAGTCTTTTCTATAACTAGAACTTGATCAGTGACTTTATGGTTAATCTCATTGGTAAGTGTCAAACAAATCCTTATTTTTAGTACTTATTGGATATAATTTTATATGAATTTTATGTGAATTTATCAAGAAAAGGATACTTAAGTTCTTAATATTTGATTTCAAGGTTTAAAGAGGATAATTGAACGATTTAAAGAAGGTTTGAGTAAAAACGAGGAAAAATTTAGCAAAGCATAGAAAAAGGTGATTTCCACGTATATATAACCTTTAGCATGGCCATGCAGACACTAGTTTTGAAAGGGTAAAGTGATCAGAATGCATCTTGAAAATGTGCCATGGCTATTGCACAAGTTGTGTAGAGAGCAATACTAAAGGAGGAAATCTAAGCATGGCCATGAAGGAGGCCATGCAGAACCTTAACCACAAGAATTTTACTTTGTTCTAGAGTACATGACCTTGAGCATGGGTGTGTAATAGGTCATGCATGCTACCCCTATTTCTAAAACTATAAATATTCTATTTATTTCACAATTATGGAGGAGTTCTGACCTTTTATTATTTTTAGTCACTCTAAAAACCTTAGGAGAGTAGAGTTACGAACTTAAAGAGAGAAATTGTTAGAGCATCACCAAAGATCACAACACATCTATAAGGGTTTATTCTTTTCATCATGATTACTTGTTGTTCCTCTAGAGTCTTTATGCTTATTGTAAATTCCATGGAGGAGTAGATTTATATACCCTGTATCTTTTGAAACTCTAAACTATGTGATTAAATTGTTTATGGATTAATAAAGAGTTTATGCCTTTATATTTACTTATGTATTTTTATTTTTTTGTGCTTAATTTATGCATGAAAATTAATTGCACATTTGATTCTTAATATAAAGAGGTTTCATCTAATAAGATAGATCTTCATGAATATGAAAGTTAAATGTTTTGCCTAAAGGTAGGAAAACTTTGATTTTCTATACAAGGATTAAATCTTTATTTGGGAATTATGAGTTTTAATGAAATCTTATATGGCGATAGT
The DNA here is from genome assembly GCA_037954665.1 of Laguncularia racemosa. Taxonomy (NCBI): domain Eukaryota; kingdom Viridiplantae; phylum Streptophyta; class Magnoliopsida; order Myrtales; family Combretaceae; genus Laguncularia; species Laguncularia racemosa. The sequence goes on from JBBMOL010000004.1 coordinate 7,040,560, forward strand.
GAGGGAGAGGTTTCCATTATTCCATGTAGGGTTAAGAATTAATTAACTCAATGGAGTAATTAGTTTAATTGAGAATTCCTGTAGTGCAGAGTATAAACAATTTGTTAATTGATACCTGATTATGAAAAAGCTAAGGTTTAAGATGAATCAAGATGAAGGGTATGTTTTTGTGATTGAATTCATCTATTAAAGCAATTATAATTAATCTTAGGGTCATTAGATTAGTTAATTGGTAGTTCAAATTATTAATCCCATATTAAGATTTAGACTAGATAATAGAAAAATGGTAATACTAGTACTTGTTTTCAAAATCCTTAATGACGACACCCGGTAAAATCTATACTACATTAGATAGATATACTTACCTAGCTTAGTCGTTAGATTTCTTTTAGTTTATGAATTTATAATTTGATACGATCGGAAGAGTGTACATTAAGTTTTTGGCATTGTTGATGGGGATCTAGTAAAGCAATATTAAGAAAAACCTTATTATCTGCTACTTTAGCCATTTATTTTATTTGTTTTATTTCTTTTCACTCTCCCCATCATTTGAATATTCTAACTTGTCATTGTTTGCTTCTGTAGTGCATGACAAGGGCTCTCCCTTTTGACATTCTTGATCTAGACCCAAAGATCGAGAAAACACTTCGCAAGATTTGGAAGAACTTGGTTGCTGGATCTTTTAGACAATCAGCAATTGAGAGAGAAACGCCTAATATAGAAGTTGAGGCAGAAATAAAGGAAGAGGAATTATATGAAGAATTTTTAGACAATGGGATAGAATTATTAGAGAAGATTAAAGAGGAAACATAGGAAGTAATGGCTAAGGATCTACTTAAGACCAATCTCGATTATGCAAGGCCTACCCTAGATGGAACAAGGCCAACCATTGTGAAGCCTCCCATTAGGACTAACAATTTCGAAATCAAGGGTGTGGTGATTCGACTCTTGCAGCAATACTGTCAATTTGATGGCTTACTGGATGAGGACCCCCATGCTCACATTCAAACGTTCTTGAAAATTTATGAGACCTTAAAAAATAACGAGGTGATGAATGAAGTGGTACGTACCAGACTATTCACTTTCTCACTGAGGGGGAAGGATAAAAATTAGCTTCAATCGTTGGGTCTTAGAGCTTTAACTACATGGGATGACATAGTAAAGCAATTCCTAGATAACTACTTCCCTCCTTACAAGCTAGCTAAGCTTCAGAATGACATTGCATCATTCATGCAATAGGATGGTGATAATATGTATGATGCTTGGTAAAGATAGACAAAATTGTTAAGAAAGTGCCCATTCCCTCAGCTATCTACATAGATGTAGGTTTAGACCTGTTTAAATAGACTTAAACTGGCCACTTGTCAGTTGGTAGACACTGTAGCTAGCGATACATTAAATTCCAAGACCTTAGAAGAATCTTTGAAACTTTTTGCTGACATGGCTAAAAATAATTATCAGTGGAGCAACAATAGAGGTAAGCAAAAAATGGTAGGTAAGTATGAAATAGATCTCATGACTACTTTGGTGGCAAAGATAGAAGCTCTTAATCACTAAGTTTCTACCCTCAAGAGTCCCCAAGAATCACAGCCCTAGGTGGGAGATGCTAGTGGGAATCAAAATAGGCAATAGTATAACCTGTACAGAAATCCCTACAATCTTAGCATGAGAAACCATCCCAACCTCTCTTATGGCAATTAGAATGCCTAGAGATCTAGTCTTCCCCAACCAAGATTCCAAAAGCAACAAATGCCACCTTATCAACCTATGCCTCATCCATTAATACAACTACCTTAGTAGGAGAAGAAGATTAGTTTGGAATATCTTTTGAGTCAATTCATTAAAAGTTCTAAGGCAAGACATCGAAATCAAGAGGCTTCTATTCATAACCTTGAGAATCAAATTGGCTAATTGGGAATAATCCAAGGGAATAGGCAAAAGCCATAACCTTGAAGAGTGGGGAGGAATCGTGAATTGAAAAGGAACCCGAGCAAAAGAAAGAAGGCGATCAGTCTTTTGAGAAGGAGAAGGTGGAACTTGAGAAGAAAGAACTTGTAAAGAAATCACCACCAATTGTCAAAGAGTATATGCCAAAAATTCCATATCCAGCTCGCCCTAATCAGAACAAAGATAAGAAACAATTAAGTAAATTCTTTGAACTTTTCAAACAACTACATATTAATATTCATTTTTTTGATGCACTTTCGCAAATGCCAAAATGCGCTAAACTCCAGAAGGAACTTTTATCTAAAAGTGGAAGTTAGAGGATGTTTCTACTATAGAAGTTGAAGCGAACTACTCATCCATCATTTAGAACAAACTTCCTCCAAAGCTAAAGGATCTAGGCAATTTTACAATTCTGTGTTTAGTAAGTGATATTTCAGTTGATAAAGCCCTAGCCGATCTTGGGGCAAGTATTAATCTGATGCCATATTCTTTCTTCAAGAAGTTTGGGTTAGTTGACCTAAAGCCTACTAGAATGAATCTACAACTTGCTAATTGATCCATAAAAATCTCCAAAGGGGATCATTGAGGATGTCTTAGTAAAGGTAGGAAACTTCATATACCCTATTAATTTTGTGATTCTAGACATAGATGAGGACGAGGATATGCCCTTAATCCTCAAAAGACCATTCCTTACCACTGCTAAGGTAATGATTGATGTGGAAGACAGCAAGCTTACACTGAGAATATGAGACAAAGAGTTGGTGATTACAATGGTTGCCGTCATGAAACACCCCATGTGTGTTGATGATTCATGCTATTTTGTCGATGTTGTTGATTCCTCAATAAACAAGCATATTGAAGAGATCCTCTATAAGGATGAGTTAGAACTAAGTTTAACACAAGGAGAGGGGAAAGACATGGACAACCCAGAGGTTGAGGCATTTATTGAGCAGCTTAATGCTACAAAAGAAGTTACACCTTAGAGAGGGTTTGAAAAGTTGAAGAAAGGCAGTGAGGTGAGACTTAAATCTTCCATAGAAGAGTTGCTAGTGTTGGAATTAAAATAGCTATTGGATTATCTGGAGTACATCTTTTTAGCAAAAAAACTCCTAGCCGTTAGTTATCATAACCTTAGATTTATCTCAAGAGCAAAAAGATCAATTACTTATGGTCCTAAGAGCACATAAGTGTGCCATCGCTTGGAAGATTTTAGACATCAAAGGTATTAATCCCTCTTTCTGTACACATAAGATATTATTAGAAGAAGGATTTAAGCCTGTAGTGCAACTACAACAAAGGTTAAATCCTGATATAAAAGAGGTGGTCAAGAAGAAAGTTATCAAGCTTCTTGATGCTGGATTAATATATCTTATATTAGATAGTTCTTGGGTTAGTCCAACATAAGTTAAGCTGAAAAAGGGAGGGATGACTATGGTTCCTAATGAAAAGAGTGAACTCATACTGATGTGTACCATCACTGGATGGTGGGTTTGTAAACTACTAGAAATTGAATGATGTCACTAGAAAAGACCATTTTCCTCTTCCCTTTGTAGATCAAATGTTAGAGAGGTTGGCTAAACATATGTATTATTGCTACTTAGATGGGATATCTAAATACTTTCAAATATCAATAGCTCTAGAGGACTAAGAGAAGACTATCTTCACTTGCCCCTATGGCACATACACTTATAGGAGAATGCCATTTGCGTTACGTAATGTGCTGGCTACGTTTCAATAGTGTATGTTAACTATATCCGATGATTTGGTGGAGAATATTGTGGTGGTCTTCATGGACGATTTTTCAGTCTTTGGTGATTCGTTTTCTAACTGTCTAGAGAATCTAGAGAAGGTGATTGTTCATTGTGAAGAGACAAATCTTGTACTAAACTAGGAGAAATGCCACTTCATGTGCAAAGAGGGCATTGTACTTACCTACAAAGTTTCATATAGGGGCATTAAAGTTGATCGAGCAAAAGTTGATTTGATTAACAAACTTCCTACACCAAATTCAGTCAAGGTCATAAGAAGTTTTCTAGGCTATGCTAGTTTTTATAGATGCTTCATAAAGAACTTCTCCAAAATAGCCCGCCCACTGACTAAGCTATTGGAGAAGGATGTATTTTTCAACTCTACCCCAGAATGTTAGCATGCCTTTGATGTGCTCAAGGCAAGACTGACAAGTGCTCCTATTATGATAGCTTTTGACTGGAACTCACCCTTTGAACCCCTGTGTGATGTGAGTGTTTATGCGGTTGGGGCTGTTCTTAGACAAAGGCTGGATAAACATTTCCAACCTATCTACTACACCAACAAGACTCTTAATAATGCTCAAGTGAATTACACTACCATAGAGAAGGAGATGTTGGCTATGGTCTTTGCATTTGATAAATTTAGACCATATTTAATTTTGTCTAAGGTCATTGTCTACACTGATCATTCCACCTTAAGATTTTTGTTGACTAGAATAGATGCGAAGCCCAAGCTTATCCAGTAGATTTTTCTCTTACAAGAATTTGACTTAGAGATTCGCAATTAAAAAGTGGGGTAGAGAATCTAGTAGTTGGCCATCTCTTAGGACTTGAGAAAGGAGCTTAAAGATGAGGATATTAATGACTCTTTCCTTGAAGAAAAGCTATATGCAGTTTGTTAACTCATGAACCTAGAAACTCCATGGTTTGTAGACTTTGTAAATTACTTAGTATTGAGAGTTCTCCTCGATGACCTTGATTATTATGCAAGAAGAAAGTTCTTTTTAGAACTTAAATACTACTACTGGGAGGCCACCTTTCTTTTTTAGGTTTATGGAGATTAAGTAATAAGAAGATGTCTCTCACATGAAGAGGGATGGAAGATTCTTAGTGATTGTCACTCCAACCCCATCAATGGTCATTATTCAACTAACCAGATAGCACACAAATTTTTGAAGGTCGGTTTCTATTGGCTTACAATATTTAAAGATGCTTATCGTTGCTATGTCACATGTGATAGATGACAACGGGTAGGGAACATATCAAGGAGAGGTGAGATGCCTTAGAACTTTATTCTAGAATGTGAAGTCTTTGACCTATGGGGCATTGACTTCATCGAACCATTCCCTATGTCTTTCGAGAACAAGTATATATCGGTAGCAGTGGACTTCATGTCTAAATGGGTTGAGGCATAAGCTTTGCCTACAAACAATGCCCGAGTAGTTGTAAAGTTCCTTAAGAAGCTGTTCTCTCGTTTTGGAACCCCCAAAGCCATTATAAGTGATAGGGAGAACACTTTTGCAATGCACAAATGGAGAAGGTGTTAAGGAAATATGATGTTACACCTTACCACCCTTAGATAAGCGAATAGGTGGAAGTCTCCAATCGTGAGTTGAAAAGAATTTCGGAAAAAACAGTGTAGCATCATAGAAGAGATTGGGAAAAGAAGCTTTATGATGCCTTGTGGGCGTATAGAACATCCTACAAAACACTTTTAGGGACTATTCCCTATAGGTTAGCTTATGGGAAGTCATGCCACTTTTGATAGAGATTGAACACAAGGTATAATCAAAATGGCAAATTTTGACTTAGAAGCTGCTAGATTGAAGAGGAGACTATAATTAAATGAACTTGACGAGTGAAGGAGGCATTCATATGAGAATATGAAGATATACAAAGAGAGGATGAAGAAATACCATGATATGCACACCCACCATACAAGGGAGTTCAAGGAAGAGGATCAACTACTTTTTTTTTTTAATTCTTAGTTGAAACATTTTCCCAGAAAATTGAAGTCAAGATAGTTTGGTCCTTTTGTAGTCAAGTAAGTCTTCCCACATGGCGTAGTAGAGCTTGAACATCCTAAGTATAATGATTTCAAAGTGGATGGTCATAGACTAAAGTTATATATAGGAGATGGAACAAAACATTAATATCGATAGGAGTCTAGACTCCAATTACTAGATATTTAGTTGAAAAAAGTGAAGGATGTCGAGTCAACAACATTAAAAAAGTGCGCTTCTTGGGAGGCAACCCATGACCGATATAGGTATGTTAAGTTCCTTTTGTTTCATTTTTGTTTCACTGTCCTAGGTTTTTCTTGCTAAAAAAATTGCAGATTTGTGGGGGAATAAGTGAGCTTACTTGATGGGAATGAGAGTTAATGACAAGTAAGAAAATTCAAGCTTTACTTTGTGCCCCAAAAGCAAAAGCTCTTAAATGCCTTTTTGGAGCCCTACATGGTCTCAAGCACGGCTGTGCAGAATGTAGGGCACTTTGGTGCCCTAGATGAAACAACCCTTAGATAGCTCTTTGAGGCTCTACACAGCCTCGAGCACACCCATGTAGAAGCTTGAGCAAAGTATCCATGTATATATTTGTGCTTTTCTTTCCTCCCTCATTCTTTCTTTTATTTCTTCCTAACTGCATATATTTCCCCCATACCTCCTCTCTACGAATTTGCATTCTTACACTATACACACTTCTTCATCCATTTTTACTTCATCCATTAGAAGCTACACCCCACATTTAAGTAAGTTTTTCTTTTCCATCTACTATATGTGATTTACGTATACGATTTCTTGATGGGTTCTTGTGCACGCATTAGAATGTGGTATTGATTACTTGTTTGATGAGTTTTAATCGTCATGAACTATTTTTCTTTGCACATTTGTGATGTTTACATGAGTTTTTTCCATAAACATGCCGAATCCCATCTAAAATAAGGGTTCATGCGCATTTTTTGAAAGTTCATAACTTTTGGGGCTTTTGCCAATTTTGCGCAATTAACTGTTCTTGAGATCATTTGATGCAAGTAGCTTCTATAATTTTTTAGGCTTGTAATGCATAATTCGAAAATCTAGGGTTCTTGAGTTTGTGAAATTGGAGTTATTGTGAATTTAATTATTAAGGTAGAAATTCGTGGAGCATTAATGCTGGTTTTAGTTCAAACATTTGTTTTGAACTCATACATGATCTTATGTACAACCAATTTCCCACACTCGTGTTGATTTGAATTTTTACCTATTCTTGTTTCTACCCCACCTCTTGCACAGTCATGTAGAAGGTTATGTTGACTTGCATGCTTTACCTTTTTGGTTTTATTCTCAAGAATTGATGTTTGTTTAGTTATACCTTGATTATATATGCCTTTTATCGAGATTGAGCATCAATATGAGTTATTCTAAGCATCCATTACATTATGAAAGTTAGGTGTTGATTCTTGTTATCATAAGCTCATATATGCATTTTTTTTTTCATGCAAAGATGAAAACTAAATAGACAACTAACAAGAAGATGAAGCAGCAAGCTTCCAAATCTCAATAGCAGTAAGCAACAACCTCTTCTCTAAAAAGAGGCTAAGAGCTTAACAACAACAAGAAGTGATGGACGATGTGCTTGTTAAATATTTCGATAAAGAGTGGAGCAAGGAGAGAAGAAAAAGACTGGAATCAATGGCCTTTGGGAACAATGAGTATCTTATTAGAAAATCCTTCAGGCATATGGGATTGATGAAAGGATTCGTAAGCTACTAAGTGTTGGGCCTTCAGCCACTTTTCTTGAGATTAATGAGTTAGCTTATAGGGAGATCACTCTTGAGTTTCTCTCCACAGTGAAGCTTGCTCATCACTGTATGACATTTCAAGCATACATAAGGAAACATACTATCCCCTCCTATAGGTTTGGTAAATACTTAGGCTTATATTTCATATCTGAATCCAATTTAGCGAAATTTCAGTGATTACCATCCACTTAGCCAGATTATATATCAGCTCAAAAATATTGGGAGCAAGTTTATGAAGTAAAAATATATTATAATCCATCTAAGTCCAAAGCCTCATCCATCACAAATGTGGATTTGAGAGTTGTTCATCATTTGTTAGCACATATTATAGGAGGATGAAAAGCAACAATAGGGTGGTAAATAACTTTGAAATCTTTCATCTCTATAGCATGGCTACTAAATTTAAGATCAATGTCAGCTTAAAAGTTGCTAAGTTCCTATATAGGTAGGCTACTGATCTTAGAGCGAAGGGAATATACTGTAGGGGCTATATTACAAAGTTCCTAAAGGGTTATGATATCTTTCGAGCACTCGATCCAGATGACCTAGGCATACTTGCCACAAATATTTCTAATGACCAGTTCCGTCTTTAGCGAATGGTAAAGTTGATTGATCTCCCTACTCTATTGAGGTATTCTACTCCTCCTAGAGGAGTTTCTACCACTTTTGTTGCATCTACTTCCCAGGCCCCACCTCTTGAGAGTGAGATTCAAAAATTGAAACGAAAATTTCAAGAAGAGAGGAAACTAAACCAAAGGGAAAGGAAGAAAAACAAGTGCTTTAAAGGTGTAATTTGGGCATTCATGGGGAAACATGCTGGCTGTTTTTCCCCACTACCAATTGATCTACCCATACATGAATCTTCTCTTGAAACTAGTTCACCTAACGACACTACTCTTAGGACATTTAGGAAAGGTGGAAAGGACCTAGTTATTACTGTGTCCTCTAGTTCTAGGGAAGAGGTAGATGAGGGAGATGATGTTGAAGAGGTAGATGAGGGGGGTGATGATGAGGATGATTAGGAGGATGACAAGGCTAAAATAGAGGATGACGACAACAGTGAGGAGGAAGATTGAGAGCTAGATTATCTGCTAGCTTTAAACTTTCCTACTTATGCCCTTTTCCCCTAATAATAATTGTTCTATTTTTTGCATATGTTTTATAACTAATTAAGCTCTCTTATGGGAACTCTATATTTGAATCTACTAAATGTTGTATTCTCTGGACTAGGATAGGCTAACTTCCATTTTCTTTTTTTAGTTTTGTGCTTTCATTTTTTTTTTCATTTTTTTTTTAGGGTCAATGCTGCACAACTTTTGATTTGATGGATTCACAACTCAATAGATGATGAAAAGCGAGAAAGTTCTTAGTATCCTTTTTCTTTTTTCTCTTTGCTTTTTCCTTTTTTTTTTCCTTGTGTGTGCTTGCTTTGGGAAGACATTAGGGACAATGTCTTAGATAAGTGTAGGGAAGGGAAGGATATAAAGATATAAGAAAGTAGGTTTTAAATTGTTTATGCCCCTTATGCACTTGTTGATCAAATTTCCACATTTACAATTTTGCAATTGAGCTTTAATTTTGATTTTGAATTGTTGAAAAGTGAGAGCCTTGAAATTGTACTCATTACAATGTAAAAGTAGCATTCTTGTATACACATATGTAAAAGTAGTGACTTTGTATGCCTTATGATAAGAATCAAAATCCTATAGGATCTATCACTAAGGCAAGAGCCAAAGGGTTATAAGATTGGGCGATGAAGGTCCTCTTTGAACAAATCGACCTCGAAAATATTTGTATACTAACTTCTTTTCCATTACTTATTTGTTGTGCATTCCAGTAGGTATACTTGTGGGTTTTTATAGGGTGATGGATAAACTTGCTAAAGCTCAGCTTGTGGGTTATTCATGGGTTGACATAAACCAAAGAAGAACTGGCCTAGCAAATTGTTCACTTGAATCGAAGAATCGGCTACTTGAAGACCATTTGCATATGTAATTGTTACTTATGGAAACCGGTCATTTTATTTTGTACTTGTAATTTATGATTAGGGAACCGGCCACTTAAGTGGCATCTTTGTAATTTTTTGTACATTTTTACCCTAATAGGAGCAAGTATAAATACTAGCTAACTAGGGTTTTTAGGGAGCTTTTTGATATTTTGACAAAACACACACATTGTTGCTGTAAGGAGTTCCCTTTGCTTGCAATTGATCTCTTATCAATTTCATTTGTGAAATTGTAGCGAGAACCAACTAGAGTGATTGTGAGTAATATCAATCATCTCTTGTTGTTTTTTACAAATTGTATTTAGTGAGTAGTATCTAAATGCAATTTGTTGGTTCCTTATCCTTATACACGTGAATATAGGGTTCTTATTTTCATATTTGAAACATTTCAATTTGGGTGGAATCTTAGTTCATTTCCTTGGTTATCCATTGATATTCATATCATTGTTTATTCCATATATCTATTTGTCTTCAATTTTCGTGAATTAGGGCCATTTTGTAAAGTTGTTGATCAAGACAATTGTTGGTTGTAATTGTTGATTCACGCCATTTGTATTGGTATTCATGTGCTTGGTCTTTTAAGCACATCATAATTTAGTATCATAGCATTGGTTTTTGAGAAGTGAATTTCGTGATCTTCAATTGAAATTGGGGTTCTTGAATTTTATTTCTTGATCCAAATTGTTGAGGTGGAATTGAAGTACTTAATTTCAATTTTGTTGTGTTAAACTTGTTGATTGTTGAAGTAGAAGTGGAGATCTTATAGTAGTCCCTTTGTTCTTGAACTTGCCATGAAGAGAGGGGAAGTAGGAAATACATTTCTTATGTTATTTTCGGAATTGAGGGTACCTCATTTGTGGAAGAAGAGAAGTGTAATTCTTGCATGATTATTTCGGAATTGGGGAGTACCATTTACAATTTCTAGATTTGCATTGTGTGGGAGAATAGGAAATTATTTGAATTCAAACACATCCATTAAGTTTGAAGAAGTTATTGAGTGGTATCGATTGCATTCTATTTAAATTTGAAATTGATTCTTATCATTTGTGGAGAAGGTTGCATTAAGGGTGTAATATTTTGAATTGTTGTCGTGATTATGTATTGTTTGAAGGAGTGCACCGTGTTTGTGTTGTATGTGGAAAGTGTTGTAAATTGTTGTGGAATTTGTGTTGTGAAGGGATGTTTCCATGAAGTGTTATGTGTGTTGAAGTAAAAGTGTTGCACATGGAAGTAGAGGTGTGTATGTGTTGTGAGCTACTTTGTTTGAGAAAGAAGGGAATTGCATTTTTTTAAAGGAATTTTAGAAGTAAACTTATCTTCATTTCCAAATTTTGCTTTCAATTGCATGGAGGATTTGGAAACAATTTGAAATTCAAAAGCAATTATTAAGTTGAAAGAGTTATTGTGTATTATTAATCATAGTACACTGACTATTTTGAAGTGTTTACTTACCATTCGGAGAAGTATCATTAATTGTTTCAAATTGTTGTTTGCTACCGTGATTAAGAGTGTATGTTGCAACATAGGTGAGTAAATGATTGTTGTGTGGTGTAGTGAGTGTTGTAGTGAGGGTTGTAACGTGGTTTATTATGTGTATTGTAATTGGAGAAGTGTTGCATCGTGGTTGTGTGTGTTGTCGTAGTGTGTGTAGTGAAGAGTAGTGTTGTTGTATAAGTGAACCGTAGAGTTTTTATTGTATTAATTGTTTGTTGTGCCATGGATGTGTGAAGCCTAAAGGGGATTTAGTGTTTTCTTTAGTAGTGTATTATTGGTTTATTGAAATAGTAAGCAACCATGTCAAGTGACTTGTTTTTGTCTACTATTGTACTACGTTGAGCCTTGAAATTTTCCCCAACCATTGAAGATGGGCAGAGAAAGAATTTATTTCACACTTCTTATCGGGTGCAAGGTAACTTGTGTGTTATTATTATTGATGGTGGTAGTTGTACCGATGTTGTGGCTACCTCATTAGTATCAAAATTACAGCTTACAACTACCTTACATCCAGAACCCTACACATTACATTGGTTGAGTGAATAGGAGACTCTCTATGTGACCTAGAGGGCTAGGGTACCTTTCAGTATAGAGGGTAAATACTGTGATGAGATTGAATGTGATATTCTTCTCATGTGTGCATCCCATATATTGCTTGGCAGGCCATGATTATATGATAGGAGGGTTTTACATGATGGCTATAGAAATACTTATATGTTCCAACAGGATGGTGAACGTATAGTATTGAGTCCTATGTCACCATTAGAGGTTCAAGAAGTACAAAGATAGATAAGTCAACCATAAGAGGTTCTTGAGATTCATAGTCAAATGAGTCAACCTTTAGAAGACCAAGCAGTTTAGAAACAGATGTGTCAACCATTAGAAGTTCGAAAGGTTTAGGGGCAGATGAGTAAACCATCAGAGGGCCAAGAGGTTTAAAGACATACTAATGAAATAGGGCAAAAGAAGACATTATTGGTAGGACAGTTTGAGTTAGGGGAGGTCTTAGTGGATGATAGACCATTATATGTGTTGCAGATGAGTATATCCTAGAGATGGTGGAGCGAGAGTAACCACCCCCTATGATAACTTGCTAGGAGGATACGGAGTCTCTACTGCATTTGACCTATCAGATTTAAGGACAAATCTTGTTGAGCCCCGAGGAGATGATATGATTCAAAATCCTATAGGACCTATCATTAGGGCAAGAGCTAAAGGGTTACATAAGTTAGCAATGAGGGTCCTCTTTGAACAAACCGACCCTAAAAATATTTGTATACTAACTTCTTTTTCATTACTTATTTGTTGTGCATTTCAGCAGGTATACTTGTGGGTTTTTATAGGGCAATGGATAAACTCGCTAAAGCTCAGCTTGTACGTTATTCATAGGCTGACATAAACCAAAGAAGAACTGGTCCAACAAATTGTTCGCTTGAATTGAAGAACTGGTTACTTGAAGACCATTTGCATATGTAATTGTTACTTATGGGAACCGATCATTTTATTTTATACTTGTAATTTGTGATTAAGGAACCGACCACTTAAGTGGCATCTTTGTAATTTTTTTATACATTTTTACCCTAATAGGAGCAAGTATAAATACTAGCTAACTAAAGTTTTTAGGGAGCTTTTTTATATTTTGACAAAACACACACATTGTTGTCATGAGGAGTTCCCCTTGCTTGCAATTGATCTCTTATCAATTTGACTTGTGAAATTGTGTTGAGAACCAACTAGATTGATTGTGAGTAATATCAATCATCTCTTGTTGTTTTTTATAAATTGTATTTAGTGAGTAGTATCTAAGTGCAATTTGTTGGTTCCTTATCCTTATACACATGAATATAGGGTTCTTATTTTCATATTTGAAACATTTCAATTTGAGTGGAATCTTAGTTCATTTCCTTGGTTATCCATTGATATTCATATCATTATTTGTTCCCTATATCCATTTAGCTTCAATTTTCGTGAATTAAGGCCATTTTGTAAAGTTGTTGATAAGACAATTGTTGGTTGTAATTGTTGATTCATGTCATTTGTATTGGTATTCATGTGCTTAGTTTTTTAAGCACATCACCTTACTTACCTATTGTTGGGCTTAGTATACTTAGCTAGAGTTTTATGATGAAATCTAAGTGGGGTAAATCTACTTGTTGCTTAATAGCTGACTTTAGATTTATGAAGTAAATAGAAATTCTTAATTTCAAGTGAATTGATTGTGTTTTTAAGCTAACTAACTAATATACTTAATATTCAATCATTTTGAGAACTCTTTTAACTTTTTTATGAAAGAGGCATGTGAAATTGTTAACTTGGTAATCCCTTTTTGAAACGATCTCTTTGAAAATAAATTTAATATTTAAATTGAAAAAAAAAAGCCTATGCTCTAATGACTTGGTTTACCTAAGTTATAAGTATCATTATTGAGTCCCTATGTGTTAAGGTAAGGGAGGTTCTATAGAGTCCCCTTAAAACCTGGTCACCTAAGGTCATTTGTTCTAGGATTGATTAATCGATGAAATTACCATAACTTTAAGGGATGTAAAAAAGGCAAGTTTAGCGATTCTTGTAACTCGAGTAAATAAGCCAATAAGGATGCCCTCCATCAAGGGGATAACGTCTGTTAACTTAAGTGATGAGCCCGGGATTATCGGCTAAAAGCTTGCTACATAGGTTACTTGGTTCTATCCAACTGAACTAAATTGAAAAAAAAAATCAAATTAATAATAATTGACTGAGTTTAAATAAAACTTTTGAAGAGACTTAAAAAAGAAAGGAAAATAATTCAGGGGAATAATAGATTCCATATATACTTTCACTTCTTGTTGTTGTGCTTAGAGAAATAATTGAATATTTTATATGCTTTTTGGTAAGTGGCGAGATGCGACTGCTCGACTTTGACTTTGTTTGATTTGTTATTTCCTTCATGACTTTGAAAGCAGTTGCTAAATGGTGAGGGTAGTGTTACTTAGAATCTGAAAAGTCTAATTATTGTATGATAGGTACACATATAATTGTGATAGGTTTGAGCGATAGGCAATAATGAGTCATTAAGGATTAATTGAGTATAGAATGGTGCTTGTGATTTGAAGTTCATAATGAGGATAATTGATGATAGGGTCTTTCTCTTATCCTTATTATGTTTGCTTGAGGACAAGCAAACGGTTAAGTGTGGAGAAGTTTGATAAGCGTCAAAAGATCCTTATTTCTAGTACTTATTAGATATAATTTTATATGAATTTTATGTGAATTTATTACTTAAGTGCTTAATATTTGATTTCAAGGTTTAAAGAAAACAATTGAAGGATTTAAAGAAGGTTCAAGCAAAAATAAGGTAAAATTTGGCAAAATATAGAAAAGAGTGATGATAGGAATCAAAATTCTAGAAGACCTATCATTAGGGCAAGAGCCAAAGGATTTCAAATCTTGATGATGAGGGTCCTCTTTGAACAAACCGATCCTAGAATTATTTATATACTAACCACTTTTTTGTTACTTATATATTGTGTATTCCAACAGACATACTTATGGGGCTTTACAGGGCGATAGACAAACTTACCAAGACTCAACTTGTGGGTTATCTATAGTCCGACCTAAACCGAAGATGAGCTGGACCGGTGAATTGATTTAAAGAATTAGTGTTGAAGACTATTTTTATTTGTTTGTTATTTTCTTTAAACCATTTATTTTGTAAGCTTTGGGACATTTTATTTGGTTGAAATTACAACTATGTAATTTTTTTTACTCATCTTAACCCTAAAGGGAGCAAGTATAAATACTTGCTTAAGAAGGGTTTATGGGTGAGGAGAGCATGCACTTATTTTGGTGCAAATTTTCGTGAGAATTAGGGTTCTTCCTAATTGTCATTGGACTCTTATTAATTTCATCAAGAAATTGTGGTGATTTTGCAACTAAAGGAATTGTGAGTAATATCATTCCTTTGGTTGATTTTCCTTTTCATAACTAGTGTGTAATATCTAGTGTTGATTAGGATTGGTTCTTGGTTCATAATTCATGTCAATTGTAGGTTCAATTTCCATCCTTATATTGTTGTCAATTTAGTGGAATGTATCCTATGCATTGTTTTTTTTATTGCCTTTCTTCATTTGCATGGAAATTCCTTTATTGTAAGAAGTTCACGTCCATTTTTGTGTTGATTAGTAATTAGAATTTCATTTGATCTTATGTTGTGTGCTTAATCCCATTGAGCACATCCTCATTTGGTGTTGAGATTCATTGATAAACAAATCGGATTAAAAAAGGGTTTAAGGTTCATGCCATAATTGAAGGTTGATCCAATTTGATTAGGAGTTGTTTGTATTGTTTGGTTGCATATGCTTTAATTCAATTTAAGGCATATCATCTTATGGTATCAGAGCTTGTGGTTGTGAAAAGGGATTGTTTGATTTTGATTTCAGAAATTTTAGGGTTCCTGATTTAGCATCTTGATCTGAAATTGAAAAGTGAAATTGAGTTGTTTGATGTTGTTGATTGAAGTTACGTAATTTTCTTGATCGAGGAGCTGAACTTGCTGCTTGTTGAAGCTCCATTTGGTTATTAATTTTCATGAAAAGAAGATGAGTAGTAGTATATCTTGTGATTCAAATTTCAGAACTTGAAGTTACTTCATTTGTGAAGAAGTGGAGGTGTATTTTGCTTGTATTGTTTTCGGACATAAGGGGGTTTAGTGTACAATTTTTTCAGATTTGAATTGTGTGGATTATATGGAAACTATTTGATTTTCAAAACACACATTAAGTGATGGAAGTAATTGTGTATTCATTTGAAATTTGAAAGTGGCTCCTTACCATTTGTGGAAAGATTGCAATTAGCGAACTCATTTGAATTTTGAAATTGAGCTGCCTTTTGTTGTAATTTGCAATTTGGAAAATTGTATAAAAGTGGAGAAATGCACCGTGAGTAGAAGGTGTGTGTGTGTGGTGTTGTGTTTTGTGTATTTAGTGAAGGGTGTGTGTGTGTGGTGTTGTATTGTGTGTGGTGTGTAAAGGAGTGTTGTAAGTGGCGTGAGTGGTGGTGGAGAATTTTTGCACCGTGAGCAAGGGAAGGAGTGGCGGTGTGGAATTGTCCATTTATGTGTGTATTGAGGTGTTGCACATTGTGAATTAAAGTAGTGTGAAACCGTAGCAAGAAAAGGAAAGTTTGAGTAGTAGAATTTGAATTCAATGAAACATTTAAAGTGTGAAAGTAATTGAACTCATTACTTAATCACTTGTGGTTGAATTTAATTCTTAACTACTTGGAAGTGATTTGTTTGTGCTTCAATTATTTTAGTTGACTTTACTTGAAGTGACAATAAGTAATTCTTGTATTGGTTGTGTGTGCACCGTGGGTGTGTTATTGTGGTGCGTGTAGTGAAGTGTGTTGTTAACTTGTTGAAGTTAGTTAGCAACCATGTTAAATGATGTGTATACTTCTACTAATTTGGTAAATTAAGTATTGATTTCTTCTCCAACCATTGATGATGGACAAAGAGAAAATTTGTTCCATACTTCTTATAGGGTACAAGGAAACTTGTGCGTAATTATTATTGATGGTTGAAACTTGTAACTACCCCGCATCCTAAACCCTAGACGTTACATATCAAGAGAGTCTTTATGTGGCCCAAAGGGCTAAGGTACCCTTCAGTATAGGGGATAAGCAATGTGATGAGCTTGAATGTGATATTCTTCCTATGTGTACATCCCATAAATTGCTTAGTAGGCTATGGTTGTATGACAAGATGGTATTACATGATGGGTATAGAAATACTTATATGTTCCAACAAGATGGTAAACGTATAGTATTGAACCCTATGTCGCCATCAAAGGTCTAAAAGATGCAAAGATAGATAAGATAACCATCAAAGATTCCTGAAGATCATAGCTACATGATTAAACCTTCAGAGAACCAAATTGTGCAAAAGCAGATATGCCAACCTTCAGAGGTTCTTGAGGCTCCTAGTTACATGAGCCAACCTATAGAGCACAAAACTTGTCAGACACGGGTGTGCTAACCTTTAGAGGATCCTGAGGGTTAGAGTCAAATGAGCCAACCACCAGAGGACCAAATTGTTCAGAGATAGTTGTGTCCACCTTCAGAGGTTTTAATGGGCCATGAGCAGTTGAGCAAACCATTAGAGGGCCATGAGGGTAAAAAACATACAGGTGAATCAAGAAAGAAGGCATAATATCAGTGGAATGGGTTGAGACAGGAGAGTCCTTAGTGGATAATGGACCATTATATGTGTTGTAGATGAGATATATCCTAGAAATGGAGGAGAGAAAGCAATCACCCCTTGTGGTATTTCAGGTATTGGGGTTCTATAGTGATACTTCTTCAAATGGCTTGCTAGTAGGATACAAAGTCTCTGCTACATTTGATCTATCAGATTTGAGGAGGACAAATCTTTTTAAGGCCCAAGGAGATGATAGGAATCAAAATCCTATTAGACCTGTCATTAGGGCAAGAGCCAAAGGATTTCAAATCTTGGCGATGAAGGTCCTCTTTAAACAAATCGATCCTGAAATTATTTATATACTAACCTCTTTTCTATTACTTATGTATTGTGTATTCCAGTGGGCACACTTATGGGCTTTACAGGGCAATAGACAAACTCATTAAGACTCAGCTTGTGGATTATCCATGGATCGACCTAAACCGAAGATGAGCTGGACCGACAAATTGATTTGAAGAATCAGCGTGTTGAAGAATATTTTTATTTGTTTGTTACTTTCTTTAAACCATTTATTTTGTAAGCTTTTGGAACATTTTATTTGGTTATATTTTGTGTTTTAGGATCGGCCACCCTTTAGTGGCGTAGTTGTAATTTTTTTTAGTCATCTTAACTCTAAAGGGAGCAAGTATAAATACTTCTTAAGAAGGGTTTATGGGTGAGGAGAGTGTACACTTATTTTGGCTGCAAAATTTCGTGAGAATTAGGGTTCTTCTAATTGTCATTGGACTCTCATCAATTTCATCAAGAAATTGTGGCGAGTTTGCAACTAAAGGAATTGTGAGTAATATCATTCCTTTGGTTGATTTTCCTTTTCATAACTAGTGTGTAATATTTAGTGTTGATTAGGATTAGTTCTTGGTTCATAATTCACGTCAATTGTAGGTTCAATTCCCATCCTTATATTGTTGTCAATTTAGTGGAATTGTATCCTATACATTGTCATGTTGATCGCCTTTCTTCATTTGCGTGGAAGTTCCTTTGTTGTAAGAAGTCCACGCCCATTTTTGTGTTGATTGGTAATTGGAATTTCATTTGATCTTATGTTGTGTGCTTAATCCCATTGAGCACATCCTCATTTGGTGTTGAGATTCATTGATAAACAAATTGGATTACAAAAAGGTTTAAGGTTCACGCCATAATTGAAGGTTAATCCGAATTTGATTAGAAGTTGTTTGTATTATTTGGTTGCATATGCTTTAATTCAATTTAAGGCATATCAGGTGATTTCCATATGTACACAACCTTCAACATGGCCTTTCAGATACTAGTGTTGGAGGGTAAAAAATGATCAAAATTCATCTTGAAAATGTGCCCTGATTGTTGCATAAGTTGTGTAGAGAGCATGTTGAAGGAGGAAATCTGACTAAAGAAGAAAATGAAGGAATTCTAAAGTGCACAACCCCAAGCACGGCCTTGCAGGAAGCCGTGCAAAGCCTTGAACACCAGAATTTTGCTTTGTTTTAGAGTACATGACCTCAAGCATGGGCATGCAGTAGGTCGTGCATGCTACCCTTGTTTCTAAAACTATAAATACTCGATTTATTTCACAATTATGGAGGAGTTATGAGCTCTTATCATTTTTAGTCACTCTAAAAACCTTAGGAGAGTAGAGTTACGAACTTGAAGAGAGAAATTGTTAGAGCATCATAGAGATCGCAAAACATCTACAAGGGTTTATTCTTTTCATCATGATCACTTGTTATTCCTTTAGAGTCTTTGTGCTTATTGTGAATTCCATGGAGAAGTAGATTTATATACCCTGCATCTTGTAAAACTCTAAACCATGTGATTAAGATGTTTATTAATTAATAAAGAGTTTATGCCTTTATATTAATCCATATATCCTAATTGTTTTGTGATTAATTTATGTGCATAAATTAATTGCATGTATCATTCTCGTTAGATAAAAATAGGTTTCATCTAATATGATAGATCTTCATGAATAAAAAAGTTGCATGTTTTGTCTAAAGGTAGGAAAACTATGATTTTCTACATACTGGTTAAATCTTTATTTAGGAATTTTGAGCTTTAATGAAATCTTATATAGCGATAGTGAGGGAGAGGCTTCCACTATTCCATGTAGGGTTAAGAATTAATTAACTCAAGGGAATAATTAGTTTAATTGAGAATTCTTGCGGTGCAAAGTATTAACAATTTGTTAAATACATGATTATAAGAAAGCTAAGTTTTAGGTTGGATCAAGATAAATGGTATATTTTTGTGATTGAATTCATCTATTAAAGCAATTATAATTTGTCTTAGGGTTGTTAGATTAGTCAATCAGTAGTTCAAATTATTAATCTCAAATTAAGATTTAGACTAGATAGTAGAAAAACAGTAATGCTAGTACTTATTTTTAAGATCCTTAAGGACGACACCTACTAAAATCTATACTATATTAGATAGATACACTTGCTTAGCTCAGTCGTTAGATTTCTTTAGGTTTATAAATTTATAATTTGATATAATCGGAAGAGCATACATTGCTCATGAGAATGAGAGTGCTCCTTTTGTATATTTCTTTTGTTCGTAGGTGCCATTTCTTGATTTAAGTAATTTCTCCCTAGTGGAGTTGCCAAATAATATATAGGGGGTTACTATCGATGATCGATCACATGTAATGCATGTATAATTCCTTCTTAGAGATTACTTGATTTTGTGACACGTGTATTAATGTGATAGGAAGAGACATGGAAGGAGGAGCAGGTAAACTCAATGTCTTGTAAGTGCATTTGTGATAATAGATTTGACTCTATATTCTTGATTCATTCTTGATAAAGAGGTGGTTTAATCTCATGTAAAGGTGCTTTGGCAGAGCTTTCACATTTGTCTTACACCTTACAAAGTGTTAAATATGTTGAAAATGAGAGCTTTAGCCTCTTATTTATTGGTTTTATAGGTGGATTTTGACCATCGAATCACTCTAAGATGAATGACTAAGATCTAATATTGCTAATGGCCATTGGATTACTTTTAATGATCCAATGGCTAACATTTATCCCCTTTTTTCTTATGGATATGGGCTTGAGTAAGTGGACCTACATCATAGACTTGCATAAGCCTAAAGGTCTATAATAAGAAGAAGAAGTCTATATTTAAATCAAGGCTCATTTGAGTCATTTTAAAGCCTATTGAGGCTAAATGAAGTCCAAGCAGACTTTGAAAGACTTCTTTTAAGCCTACTTTTCACGTGCGAGACAACTAAGTAAGGTTAGGAGCAGAAAAGAACCGATCTAGTGATCCCTATTCCAAGCTTATGAAGTTAAATCTCCCTAAAACATCTCTAATTAGGCTTAGTTTCTTAATCCTCATCACTAACCCATTAAATCGATCCATAGTATTAAATTGAGATAAAAGCCTAATTATTAAAATAACGCTCTAGAATAGGTATTTCTTTCCATAATTTTATGTATTCCTTTTAATTATATCGAATCCTTAATCCTTATGCCATTTTTCACTTTATCCATGCACTTATTTATCTATTGCTAATCTATTGGGAATCATAATTAAGCATATTTTAAGTTCATTTCAAGTTTCATGCATAAAGATTACAATTATTAGTTTCAATTTTTTTTTGTTTCACTTTTTAGAGTCCTTTTCTATTTTTGACATATATATACATAAAAAAGAAGTAGTGAACAACAAGAAGATAAAAATCAGTTTATTTAGAAAAATATAACTTATTTAATGAATTTATCAATTTCAACTTTGATGAGATGCTAATAGATAGAATAAGGGTCTATTAGAAAAAAATTGTATAATATCGAATCAAAAGAAGTATATAGTGTAATTGTGTCATTTAGGAAAACAAAATCAAGCAATTCCTTCATTGTTCAAACTTGGAAAGTACTAATAGATATTATCATTTAGTAAGAGATGTTCTAAATGAATATGAATGAATGAAACTTTCAAAACTCTTATCATAAAAAATGAAATGAATTTTATTTTAAACATCGAGCAGAGTGATCTATTTTATCATTTAGATGAATAAAATATTAGTTCTCATGCTATATCGTACTAAAATTATTGCATTTAGTAAATAAGTTCAAATTTTAATAAGAGCACACCTAGATGTAGGTATTGGGTATTGTGAAAATAATCAAAACTGCTTATTGTTTTGTGTGTTAGGATTGTACAACCTCCTTAAATAGTGGTGTTAGCACAATATAAAAATGGTGGTGGTGGTTTCTAACAAGTCAACCTATGTACACCTAATTTTGGTGTATTTAAGTTGATAATTTAGATACTTAAGGGTTACGGCCTAGTTAGGAGTATATAGATGATCTATGATGGGGTAAGGGAAAAATTGGTGGTTGTTGCTGTGGATAGCACCATCAAAGTGGTAGTATAAAATGGAGTGGAAAGTAGCACTAATGGAGACAAATATAAATAGTTTTAATGAACTTTTGAGAGTTCTATAAATGAGATTATGTTTTCTCTCTCTTTAAATGGTCTCATGCATCTTTAAGGGACCAAATTGCAGCATTTAGGATCGTTTGACACTTGTCTTATGTCTCAGTGGCATGTGTAAGTGAGTGAACCCTATAAGTGCATAATCTAATAATAAAATATATGCAACAAATTTTAGGCTTGCAAGTTAATCTTATTGGTTTTAGGGCATTTCTTTAAATTCTTATGATGATCCATTAATGATATGTTGTTACCACAATCCTTTCTCAATGAAGGATGGAAAAGTCTTAGCACGATTACGAGGAGGTTAGATTTTTCAAGAGATATAGAGTAAGCATAAAGTAATGATGGTGGTAACACTACCACATAACTTTAAGTTTTAAAATAGGTGGAGCATGTAAGTGAGAGTATAGGTGATTAGCTTTGCTTAGAGTGCTTAGGTTGCTTTAGTAAGCACATAGAAATGGGTAAATTCTATAGCAAATATGACCAGTATGTGGGAATGATTTGAGATGTGACTTCTTAGTTAACTAATGCTATTCTTTGGTTCTTTTAATCTACTCTAAACATTGATGTATGTTTTAAAGCTTGAAACATGCATATTGAAGTATTTTGTTGAAAAGAAAAAAAAGAATTGTGTATATTTCTTAAAGATGGTATGGATTTAATACAAGGAGAAAATCATATGGCATTTGGGATAGTAGTTGTTTCTATGCTACTGTAACTAGGTTTTCCAATTTGCTTTTAGAATTTTAAACCAAGTGTTGGTTGTTGTTAATATTGCCTTTATATAGAAATTGCATTTCTCATGTGAAGTTAATTGAGGGCTCAATTAACAAAGTGATTATTTTTCATTTGCGGAAAAGGCCTCTATAGTAGCCACTAGCTTATTGTGTCTAGTAGGTTAAGAGTTTTGGCAAGGTAAAACTTGCTTTATTTGATAATGACTGTTCCATATGTCTAGCCATGCTAATTAGCTTGGTTCCTTTAATTACTTAAGAAAGTTGCTACCTTGCTATATGAGTTGAATGTTTTAAGAAATCAAGATCCATGTGTTATTGGATACTTAAAACCATTAACTTATGTACAATTGATAAACTAGACTTCACTATTAAAGAAAACCATTAGTTACCTAAAACGATTGGCTCTTAGTGCTTAATAAATTGACTAATATCACACAATTTACTAATGCTTATATCCAATATCACACAATTGACTAATGCTTAATAAATCGTGTTTCAAAATGTCTACAAGTAACACATTCTTTATAGTGAGATCTTTATTCACAAGAATGTTACCTTCGCCTATTACATGTGCCTTGCAATTGTCTCCAAAGGTAACACTCCCTCAATCCTTCAAAGTTAATGTTTTGAACTTAGTAGCATCTTGCGTTATGTGCCTAGAGCATCCACTATCTAAGTACCATTTGTTACTTCTCCTTGCATGTCCCTATAAAAATAGGGACTTAGTTTTTTGGTACCCATGTGAGTTTAGGTCCTTTTAGGTTAGTTGCAATAATATAAGTTTTTTTCTTAGGAACTTAAACCATCTTGTCTTTATGATTCAAATTGGTGTTTCTCCTTATTACTCAAGTATGTACAATATGGCTATATAATCCAGAATAGTTGCAAATCTTATTTGTTGCTTTTACAAAATAACTTCATTCAAACTTGTAGCCATTGTTTTCACTATAACCAATTCTACTTTTATCTAGCCCTAGCCTTTGTAAGCCTTAAATTTTTTACAAGTTCTTTTTGCATTTGATGAATTTAGCTATAATTTGCTTTAAATCATATAAGCTAGATTTTAAAATAGCATTCTCAATTTCTAGCCTTCCTAGTTTATCAACAAGCATGTCATCATTCTCTAGTTCCTTATTCTTTAACTTAATTTCTTCATTCTTCTTTTTCAACTCATCATTTTCAATTGTAAGCTCATTATTTAACTCGATCAACTTGTTATTCTTCTCATCAAATTCTTCATCCTTGCTCTTCAAATTTTCATTTTCTAATTTTGAATACTCATTATCTTCCTTCAAGTTTTCATTTTCATCATTTATCTTGTTATATTCACTCAAGTTCACTCCCTATTTCTTTCATCATATCCTTCAAACCTTTGTTCTTCTTTTGCATCTTCACAAACTCTGTAAGCAATTCATCATACATATCTTTTAATTTATCATATAAAGGATCATAGGATGTAGAGCATACCTCATCACCCATAACCATAAAGTACACATCTTCATTGGAATCACTAGTCATCATCACTCCATATTACCACCATAGCTTTCCTCCTTAACTCCTTACCAGCTTTCTTAGGTGGTAGACAACATTGTTGAATATGGCCCATCTTTTGATAATTATAGAATTTGAGAACTTCCTTCTTATGCCTAAAGGTGTTGCCACCATCATCTTTCTTCAACTTCTTATTGAATTTCAAGAACTTTTTAAACTTTCAAGCTACCATGGCCAAGTCCTTATCATCATTATCACTCTCTTCATCACTTGTACTAGAAGTTGAGGCCTTGAGAGCAATTGTTTCCTTCTTGGACTCCTCTCCTTATCTCTTAATCATTTTATGTATCTTGAGAGTTCTAAGATGTTGATCCTTTAGTATTGTGTTGAGATCATGAGCCTCCTCAATTGTGGTCCTCTTTACTTCTTAATCATTTGGTAATGACCTAAGTATTTTGGAATTAATTTCAAGGTTAATGAAGGTCTTACCAAGCACATTCAAAAAATCAATGATATTAATGAACCTATTACGCATTTCATTAATTGTTTCATTAGGATTCATCTTAAAATTTTCAACTTCACCACATAGCAAACTTATTTCATTGTTTCTAACTTAGCTAAATCCTTCATAAGTTCTTTGTAATTCATCCTAAATTTCCTTAGCGCTTTTATAAGTACATATTCATAGCAAAATGAAAAATATTCATAGTTATATCTATTAAATCAAATAAATTTCCAATTATTGTCAGTGTAATGCCTTTCTTCATTATTCTCCATCTTGAAAGGCCATTATCTACAACTTACCACAACAATCAATTTCAAGCCTTTAGGAAAGCAGTCATCCTACACTTCCAATAAGGATAGTTACTATCAATTAGAAGAGGTGGTCTATTTATAGCTTGACCTTCTAAAAATCCTAATGCATTAGCTGCCACGATCATTACTCTAGATGTGGTTAAGCAATAAAGAATCTATAGAGCCCTTCCTCTAATACCAATTCAAATGCTAAGTTTAAACTCAAGAGGAGGGTGAATTGAGTTTAATGATAAATTTTAATTTCTTTTTCGAGTTTTATCAATATTGTCAACTAAATGAAGTATTAATAAAACTAAACAATAATAATGACCATGGAAAATAATAAGAGATAGGGATAGAGAAGATCAAGCCTGGATTTAACATGGAGTTCGAACTACCTTCTACTCTCCATGATCACACAATCACCTCCCAACCAAGATCTTTGCAGCACTTTTATTAACACAAACCATAATGGCTCTAAGAGCCTACACTAAAATTTGTATATACAATTACAAGTGCAGAGCACTCTCTCAATGAATTTACAAATAGTAAGGACTTGGCTACTACACTTGATTTTCACTTTTGAATTTTGCAAATTTAAGTGCAATGGATAAGAGAAGTAATGAGCAAAATAATAATATGAATAAATGCAAGTTGATCTCTCTTAATTGCTCAAAACATCAGGTAATCAAAATATTTGTAAGCTTCATAAAAAATCTTCCCGTTATCTTCTTTCAACTACCGCATTAAATATAACAATGGCTTGTTTCTATGCTACCATTAGGACAACATCTCATACTACTGTCCTGCTAGTAGTTACAATGTAATTGCCATTTGTGAACCACTCGGATTGTGAATGAAGACAATGTTGCACACATAATGCCCTCAATTTTATCTCAAGTATCAGCGGAATGGTACCAAATAGTCTCGGTAGTCTGGTGCATAGTTCTTAATGCATTAACTCCTATTAGTTTGATGATTCTTCAAGCAATGTCAGGACACCATGCTCTGAGTTGTCTAGCCCTACAAGAACTTTATAAACTCATTCCAATACATATTCCTAGTTGTATTAATTTATAAACTCACATAGTTAACATCTAAGAACAAGATTATTTCTTGATCATTTGAAATTAACCAAATATTAATGATTTTCCAATTAGATCAATGTCAAGATTAACTTAATCACAAAGTTTTGTTCTCATCAAAATTGCATATGAACCTTTTGGTTTAACAATTTCTTGTCTATTATATAGGTATGTAAATTAGTAGGAATATAAGAAAGGAGCTAACACAAGAGATAAAGAGAAATTGTGAAACTGGCCGAATTTATTAGAACGATCTTATGGATTGTTCTACTTAGGTCAATCAATAGCCAAATGAACACAAGGCATAACTTTAGTTGCTGTATCGACCAGAGTTTTAAAGAAAATTAGTATTGCTTATACGAGTGCATGTGCTTGTATGAATTAATCCATATTAATGCCACTCCATATCCATATACTATTTAACCAAGGATATTTAAATCGATGTAAATTCCCACTAGTCATATAATGTAAGCTTACGCTAAGGGACTTCATAATTAGGTTGCTAGAGTTTTGCATGAGGAACCACTTGAGGATGAACTCTCAATGATTAGCTCATTTCAATTGCATTTTTCAGCTAATGAAGAGCCTACAACACTAACACGGTGTGTGGGGAAGGAATATGGGCAAAAGGAAGTCAAGGAGGAGTTCAACATGAACTCAAGTGAAAGAAAGAAGAACAGAGGCATGTTTAGACCCATGTATCTCTCAAGTCAAAGATTGCTCTTTTCATATTTGTGCACAAGCACATTGTTTTGAGGTGTGTTAAGATACACAACTAAAGTTCACTCTTGTCTACCCTAACCATATTCAACTATGCTTTGTTGTTTGTGTTATTTCTTTCATAAACTCTATAGATTTTATTTAGTTTTCAAATTTAGCCTTTAGTCAACACTAATTATCAATATATTGGTTGTAAAAACTATTATTGAACATAGTTTACAAAATCAATTGTTTTCTTGAGATTTTTCTCTCAAACAAAGTTCTTATCAATTCATACTTTAAATTGTGGCGAGCAAATCACTCATTGAACTTATGTGTCATATCAAGTGAAATGACTGTAGAATGGATCTCGTTGGTGTGTAATATCTTGTGAGGTCCAGAAGATGAAATTGAATGCAATATTCTACCTATGTGTACATCCTATATATTGCTTGGCAAGCCATGGTTGTATGATAGGATGGTATTACATGGTGGGTATAGAAATACTTATATGTTCCAATAAGATGGTAAACGTATAGTATTGAACCCTATGTCGCCATTAGAGGTCCAGAAGATGCAAAGACAAATAAGAAAACCATCAAAGATTCCTAAGGATCATAGCCACATGATCAAACCTTCAAAGGACCAAATTGTGCAGAGGTAGATATGCCAACCTTCAGAGGTTCCTGAGGCTCCTAATTACATGAGCCAACCTATAAAGGACAAAACTTGTCAGACACAGATGTGCCAACCTTTAGAGGATCCTGAGGGGTAGAGTCAGATGAGCCAACCACCAGAGGACTAAACTATTCAGAGGTGGTTGTGTTCATCTTCGGAGGTTCCAGAGGCTCATGAGCAGTTGAGCAAACCATTAGAGGATTCTAAGGGTCAGAGTCAGATAAACCCATCACCAGAGGACTAGACTATTTAGAGATAGTTGTGTCCACCTTCAGAGGTTTCCAAGAGCCATGAGCAGTTGAGCAAACTATTAGAAGGCTATGAGGGTAAAAAACATACAGGTGAATTAGGAAAGGAGGCTAAAATATCAGTGGAATGGGTTAAAACGGAGAGGCCTTAGTGGATAATGGACCATTACATGTGTTGTAGATGAGATATATCCTAGAAATGGAGGAAAGAAAACAATCACCCCCTGTGGTTTTTCAAGTATTGGGATTCTGCAATGATACTTCTTTAGATGACTTGCTAGGAGGATACAAAGTCTTTACTATGTTTGATCTATCAGATTTGAGGAAAAAATTTTTTGAGGTCCGAGGAGATGATAGGAATCAAAATTCTACAAGACCTATCATTAGGGCAAAAACCAAAGGATTTCAAATCTTGGCGATGAGGGTCCTTTTTTAACAACTCGACCCCGGAATTATTTGTTTACTAACCTCTTTTCTATTATTCTTGTATTGTGTATTCCAACAGGCACACTTATCAGGCTTTACAGGGTGATGGACAAACTCACTAAGACTCAACTTGTGGGTTATTCATGGACCGACCTAAACCGGCGATGAGCTGGACCAACGAATCCTACTGAAGAGCTAGCTTGTTGAAGATTATTTTGTACTTGTAATTTATTTCTTTGAACCATTTATGTTGTAAGTTTTTTGGACATTTTATTTGAGTTATATTTTGTGTTTTTAGGACCGGCTATCCTACAGTGGCATAGTTGTAATTTTCTAGTCATTTTAACCCTAAAGGGAGCAAGTATAAATACTTTCTTAAGTAGGGTTTTGGGGAAAAGAGAATACACTTACCTTTTGCCGTAAATTTTCGTGAGATATTAGGGTTCTTCCTAAGATTTCATAAAGACTCTTATCAATTTCATCCATTGGAATTGTGGCGAGTTGCAACCTAGTGAATTGTGAGTAATATCAATTCCTAAGTTGATTTCCTTTTCATAACTAGTGTGTCATATCTAGTGTTGATTAAGATTGGTTATTGGTTCTGATTTTGACGTCAATTGTAGGTTCAATTTCATCCTTATATTTTTATCAAGCTAGTGGAATTGCATCCCATATATTGTATTATTGATTGTCTTTCTTCAAATTGCGTGGAAGTTCCTTTGTTGTATGAAGTCCACGCCAATTTAAGAGTTTTTAGTAATTGGAATTTCATTTTGATCTACTCTTGTGTGCTTAATTCCATTGAGCACAACATCATTTGGTGTTTGGAATCATTGATTAACAAATCGGATTACAAAAGGGTTTAGGGTTCACACCAAATTGAAGGTTGATCCGGATTTTCTTTTGAAGTTGTTTCAATTGTGTGATTGCATATGCTTTAATTCAATTTAAGGCATATCATAATTTGGTACCAGAGCTTATCTTACTTGGATATTCAATCTTGATCACATCCTTGTTGTGAAATTAGTTTATAAGAATTGGGGATTTACGCAATTGGTGGACTAGTTGTATTGCCATTGTGTAATTGGTCTTTCAATTGGATTTTGTGTGCTTAGACTCACTTTTAAGCACATCACTAAAGGTGTCATCTTTTGATGGCAAGGGTAGTCTTGACAAGTATTTTGATTGTGTGACTCAAATTAAAAAGCTATTTGAATTTTATGAGTGAGAGGAAGAGTAATGGGTGAAACTAGCAACATTGGAATTTTAGGGACATGCCACATTATGGTGATAGAACATAGTTGATAATAGATGAAGGACTAGAGATGGTAATGTTGCTACTTGAGGAGAGATGAAAGTGTTAT
This sequence comes from Laguncularia racemosa, assembly GCA_037954665.1. Classification (NCBI taxonomy): domain Eukaryota; kingdom Viridiplantae; phylum Streptophyta; class Magnoliopsida; order Myrtales; family Combretaceae; genus Laguncularia; species Laguncularia racemosa. The sequence continues at coordinate 7,069,712 of JBBMOL010000004.1, forward strand.
TGCATAGGAGGTTTGTACTTAAATATTACCAGTTGGAGTTACTAAAGAGGTTGCATTCTTTAAGACTAGGAACTTTAAGTGTTGACAAGTACATTTATGAATTTGAGTTGCTTACTATTAGGAGACAAATCGTTGAATACTTGAAGTAGATGATGGCCAAGTTAGTCTTTGGACTTCAATATGATATCTTTGATGTAGCAGATCTATAGAGGATAGATACATACATTTATGGAGGCTATGTAATTAGCTAGTAAGGTTGAGAGGCAAAGGAAGAGAAACCCTCTCTAATCTCAAGTATCATCTCCATTACCTAATCCTGTTAATTTTAATATAGTTGAAGATGATAGAAAGGGTGAAATGATAAAACAATTTGACTAAAAGAAATTTGATTGAGCTGTAGAGAGAGGGAAGTCTCCTACTATAGGGGATTTTAAAGAGTAGGGTGTATAGGATTCACAAAAGGAAGTAAGGACATGAAATTCTATAAGTGTCCGAGATATGGGTATGTAGCTTCTCAATGCCCTAATTGTAAGGCCATGGTGGCATGTGGACAATGTGTTGAAAGTGAAGATGAAGAGGAGAATCGGGTAAAGAGTGAATTAGAAGCTAAGGAAAAGGGTTATGTGAAAGAGGAGTCAAATAAGGAAGAAGAGGGTCCAGTTATGCCTATTACTAGAATCAATAGAAAGGTATTAAACATAACTCCATCTATAGGAAATGAGCAAAGCAAAAACCTATCCTATATTAAATGTTTGGTGAATGTTGCCATGTGTTCTATCATAGTAGATAGTGAGAGTTGTGAAAATGTAGTTGCATTGGGTATGGTAGAGAAATTAAAGCTTCCTACAGTTGAACATCCTATGCCTTACAAGTTGTAGTGGTTTGATGATAAAGGAGGAGTTAAGGAGGAGAAGAGAGTCAAAGTTCCTATTTTAAATCCTGGTAAATCTAATGATGAGATCCCTTGTGATGTAGTTTCAACTAATAAGTCTCATATGATATTGGGAAGACTATGACTATTTGATTGACATGTATTAGATGATGGGTTTCAAAACACATTGTGATAGGAATCAAAATCCTACAAGACCTATCACTAGCGCAAGAGCTAAAAGATTACAAAAATTGGCAATGAGGGTCCTCTTTGAACAAACCGACCCCAGAAATATTTGTATACTAACTTCTTTTCTATTACTTATGTGTTATGTATTCTAGCAGGCATACTTGTCAAGTTTTACAAGGCAATGGACAAACTCACTAAGACTCAGCTTGTGGGTTATTCATGGACCGACCTAAACCAAAGATGAACTGGACCAACAAATTATTTGCTTAACTTGAAGAACCAACTCTTTGAAGACCATCTTTGTATTTGTTATTTTATCTTTGAACCAGTCACTTTGTAATCATTTTTGGGACATTTTTTATTTGCTTGTATTTGGTTAAATTAGGACCGGCCACATTAATGGCATAAGTGTAAATCTTTGGACATTTTAACCCTAATTGGAGCAAGTATAAATACTTGCAAAGTAGGGTTTGTAAGGGACTTTTGAACAATATTTTTCAAGCTTGAAACCGTGAGGGACTCCTCCTTTTCACATGAAACTCTTATCCTTTCTTCGACGAAGTATGGTGAGTGGGATTTGATCTTGTCGTGTGTGATATCAACAACATCAAATCCATCCCAATTCCCAACTAGTGAGTAATATCTGATGAGGAATTAGTTTATCCTTTTTGTTATTTCATTCACACAATTTTTAATGTTACAATTCAATTTTGATTTCATACCCTTTTGGTTGTGTATTATGTAATTGAATTCAGAAATTGCAATTGTGTAATTGTAATTCTCAATTGTTATTTGTGTGGAAGTCATTTGACATTTAGGGTTTTTCGAGTTTATTGAATTCATGCCTTATTTATAGACTTGGTTTTGTTTGGATTGCTTCAATTTGTTATGTGTATGTGCTTTGGTCATTTGAGCACATCATCTTTTTGGTATCAGAGCAAGTTATTCATACAATTAGGGTTCACTTGGCAATTGTTCATCACGCCATTTTGAAAACTCGTTTCATTGATTCTTCAATTGACATTGTATAATTGCAATCCATAAATTGAAGCACATTATCATTTGGTATCAGAGCATTGGTTATGAGAAGGAATTTTTGTAATTGTGAATTCGGAAATTAGGGTTCTTGAGTTCAGCACCTTGATCAGAATTGTAGGAGTGAAGTTGAGTTGATTAATTGTGGTTTTTGTTGCACTCTATTTGTTGTTGTTAAAGTGGGTGTGAAGCACTTGTAATATTTTTGTCTTCTTCAGCTTGCCGTGAGTGAGTAAGGAGAAGTGATCATTGTGATCATTTGAAGGCTAGAAGAATGTAATAGTGAATTGTGTGTTGGTGATTTTGGAAATTGTAGTTGTCCTTTACCATTTCTTGATTTGCATTACATAGAGAAAAGGAAAATATTTGAAATTCAAACACCATCTTTACGTTGAAGAAGTTATTATGTGTTAGTTGATTGAATGGTTATTTAAATTTGAATTTGCTTCTTACCATTTGTGGAGAAGATTGCATTTAGACGAGTTATTTGAATTGTGCTTGCTGCCTTTGTTTGTGAGTGGTGATGTGAATTGTGTTGTTGTGAGTAGTGAATTGGAGTTGTGTTGTGAAGGGGTGTTGCAACGTGAAGTGTTGTGGTGCTAAGGTGAAGGTGCTACACGTTAAGTGGTGTCGTGGTGAATTGAGTGCACCATGATTATGTGTGTATGTGTGGCGGTGTAAGGGTGTTTTGAATTGAAGAGTTGCAACATGTAGTGTTGTGTGTGTTGAGGCAAGAAGTTGCTACACTTGAAGTGTTGTTGTTGTGGATTGAAGTGGTGCACCATATGTGTATATTGTGTAAGTGGCGGTGTGGAATTGAAGAATTGTGTGTGGTGCAAGGTGCTACACATTAAGACTAATTGTGAGTGTGAAACCATGATAAGAAAGGAAAATTGAGTAGTGAAGTTTGAAATTCAAAAAAAAAAAAAACAAGCATTTAAGTGTGAAAGTTAATGAAACTTAGTACTTAAACACTTGTTAGTTGAATTTAATAGCTTAACTACTTAGAAGTGTTTATTTGTGCTTCATTTATTTTAATAAACTTGAAGTATTAAGAATTTTTTTGATGAGATCCATGATGAGAGCCAAGTCGGAAGAAGAAATGTGGATCCTCTTGAAGTGCTGCCTGGACCGATCACAAGAAATCGAGCAAAACAATTCAAGGAAGCACTTAACCGGTTGATAAAGGTTGTCCATGAAGCCGGAAAGGATTGGAGCAATCATGGAGTTGGAACGGATTGGAATAACCATTGGAAGACCCTTGCTTTTGTACAAGTTATACTGAACACGGGTTGAAGAGGGCGTGTACTTTCAAGGCATGGCCGTGTAGGACTCTCAAGATTGCCTAGAATCATACACGGCTAGATACACGGTTAAAAGGCACGGCCGTGTATGGAGTCAAGCAAATCCACAGAAAGATACACGGCTAAAGTACACGGGCGTGTATCTTGCCAGAAGTTGCACAAACAGATACACGGTCAAAGTGCACGAGCGTGTATGTTGCCAGAAGTTGCACAGACAAGTACACGGCCAAAGTACACGGGCGTGTACACAGGCCGTGTATCCCCTGTCGGCCAGCTTGTTCTGTTTCGCGTTTTTATGTCACTTAACTAAACTACGTCGTTTTGGACTTGTTTTTACACGAATTGTAACCCTAGTATAAAAGCTCCTAGGGTTTAGAACATTAGAGATAAGACATCATTGAACATTAAACACTTTTGTGAGGCACCTCTCTTGGTTCTTCAAGAACTTAATTCGAACTTATCGGATTGATTTCCGTGGCGTTCATCCCGACTTATCAATCGGTTTTCCATCCCGATTGTGGCGTCTTCACTTTTATACCAAGGTTCTTGTCTCGCTTATAGACAACGGGTCGCGGTTTTCCACTTTAGGTGTTTGGGCGTCTTAGGTAACGAATTTCCGAACGTATTGGTATTGGGTTTCGTCACGAATTGGCGTGGTTCGTATCAGTTTGGTATCAGAGCTTAGGTTTGTCAAAACATCAAGTTCGGTTGAGGAAGGTAATATCAAAAACCCTAACTCCAATCGTTCATATCAATTATCGTGTTCAATTCCGAAATATTAATTGTCTTTTGATAGTGTAGTATTTGCTAGTCGATTGTAAAAAAAAAAAAAAAAGAAGAGTAAAAATCACGACAAAAAAAAAAGAAGGGAAAAGAAAAGAAAAGAGAAACGTGATCAAAAGCCAAAAAAAAAAAAACAGAGACAAAAAAAAATTCGGATAGAAAAAAATAGAGGAAAATTTTACGAACCCTAGAGTTGGTTTTGAATTCTACGGAAGGAAATTGATGTAGTTCGGGTTAGTTCCAAGAGAATTGAGAAGAGGAAATTGGTGAGTGATATCATTGTTGTTTGTGAGAATACACGAGTGACTGTGTGATATCATCATTTGAGCGAAACACGTAAGGGAGTGTATCGTGAGGTTTGATCATATATATATTTGTGTTGTACTAATCTTTTCTACAGGAACTATGTCGAGACAACATTCTCCGGAAGGTGAGAGGGGAAGGTTTGATGCTAGGTTAGTAATTGAGGCGTTGAGGGGAGAAATGAAGAGGATGTTCCAAGAAAGAATGGAACAAATTCATGAGACGGTGGAGCAAAGACTAGAGCAATCCACAAACGTATTCCAAGGGCATAAGAGGGAGAGTCGTTCTAGGAGAATACCGAGGGGTGGAGATGAAATGTCGGGTGATGACTTTGATGAGCCTTCTGTTGGGAGTTATAGAGGGTATAGTGGTCGGAATAGAGGGACTAGAGATTGGGAAGATAGAGGAGATAGGAATATAGAGGATGATCAATTGAGTAGGATAAAGATGAAGATTCCTCCTTTCCAAGGGAAGAATGATCCCGAGGCGTATTTAGAATGGGAGAAAAAGGTGGAGATGGTGTTTGATTGTCACAACTATAGTGGGAGAAAGAAGGTGAAACTTGCTGCCATTGAATTTTTAGATTATGCTATAGTGTGGTGGGATCAATTAATGTTGAATAGAAGAAGGAGTGGTGAGCCACCTATTGAGTATTGGGAAGAGATGAAAAGAGTGATGAGAAAGCGGTTTATACCTGCGTATTACTATCGTGAATTGCACAACAAGTTGCAAACTCTGAGGCAGGGAAGCCGAAGTGTAGATGAGTACTTCAAGGAGATGGAAGTCACTATGATTAGGGCGAATGTAGAAGAGGATAGAGATGCTACAATGGCTAGATTCTTTGCTGGGTTGAATAGAGAAATCCAAAATGTGGTTAAATTGCAGCATTATGTAGAATTGGAGGATATGGTTCACATGGCTATAAAGGTTGAGAACCAGCACAAGCGGAAGGGTAGTAGTAGTGCACGATTTCAACAGGGTAATGGTTCATCCACTTGGAAGACTAATCAATGGAAGAAGGAAGAAAAGCCTTTACCTACCAAACCAAAAGGGGAGCTAAGGCAAGCGGGTTCTACTCCTGGTAATCAAGGTAACCCTGAATCTTCTACTTCTAGAAATCGTGACATTAGATGCTTTAAATGTCAAGGTAGAGGCCATATTGCTAGTCAATGTCCAAATAGGCGTGTGATGATTTTGCGTGATGATGGTGAGTATGAGACTGAGGGGGATAGTGAAGAAGATGATATGCCACCATTAGAGGATGTTAGTGATGATGAGGAGCCTGCAATGGGAAGGCTAGTGGCAGTAGTGAAGCGAGCGTTGAATGTGCAGGTGAAGGAAGAAGAGGAGGTGCAAAGAGAAAATATATTTCATACTAGATGTTATTTAGGAGATCACATTTGTAGTTTGATCATTGATGGAGGGAGTTGCACCAATGTAGTGAGCAATTTTATTGTTGAGAGGCTGGGGCTCAAAACTGTTAGACACCCTAGTCCATATAAATTGCAGTGGTTGAATGATAGTGGTGAGACTAAGGTGAGTAAGCAAGCCTTGATTGGTTTTCGCATTGGTAGGTATGAGGATGAGGTGTTATGCGATGTAGTGCCAATGCAAGCATGTCATGTGTTATTGGGGAGGCCATGGCAATTTGATAGGAAGGTTGTTCATGATGGCTTTTCTAACAAGTATACGCTTGTTCACCAAGGAAAAACTTTTAACCTTAAACCTTTAACACCTAAACAAGTGTATGAGGACCAATTGCAGCCGCAACAGTCATTTGCAAAACACAAGGTGAGTGAAAAGCAGAGTGAGAGTGAGAGAGCAAAAGACAATGAGAAGAAAAAGGAATATAAAAGTCAAGATCAAAAGGAAAAGGAGAGGAAGGCTGGAAAGAGTGTGAGAGGCCAAGTTGAAGGGGGATCAACTTTGGTGGTGAGTGAAAAGGAGAGGGCAGCCTTGCAAAAGGAGAGTTGTGTGGCAAGAGCAAGTGTAGTAAGGAGAGCGTTAGTGATGAGGCAACCTATGTTGTTGCTGGTTTCCAAGGAAACATATTTGATTACTAACGAATTATCTAATGCTTTGCCTAGTGTGGTTGTGTCTCTTGTGCAGGACTTTGAAGATGTCTTTCCGAAGGAACTCCAAAGGCCGTTTGATGAATTAATGGAGAAGGGATACGTGAGAGAAGGCATGAGTCTATGTGCAGTGCCTGTGATTTTGGTGCCTAAGAAGGATGGATCATGGAGAATGTGTGTTGACTGCCGCGCCATCAACAACATCACGGTAAAGTATCGTCATCCCATTCATCGTTTAGATGACTTCTTAGATTGGTTATATGAGTATAGTGTCATTCCTCATGAGCCTTGGATAGATATGTCCATAGATTTTGTGTCAGGATTATCTAGGCCTAAGCATGGTCGAGATTCTAATTTTGTGATTGTGGATAGGATTTTTAAAATGGTTCATTTCATTCCTAGTCATAAAACTGATAATGCTATATACATTGTTGAATTGTTCTTTAGAAAGGTAGTGCGTCTGCATGGTTTACCTAGTAGCATTGTTAGTGATCGAGATGTAAAGATTTCGAGTCATTGTTGGAGAGTATTGTGGGAAAAGTGGGGAACTAAACTAATGTTTTCGACTATCTGTCACCCACAAACTGATGGGCAAATTGTTGTGGTTAACAGTACTTTAATTCAATTGTTAAGGGCAATCATAGAGAAGAACAATAGGACTTGGAAGGATTGCCTACCATTTGTGGAGTTTGCATGTAATAGGGCTTTAAATAGCATTATTCATTGTTCACCATTTGAGATTGTGTGTGGTTTTAACCCATTGGATCCTATTTATATCTTGCCATTGCAACCTAACAAGTTTGTGAGTTTTAAAGCTGATTTTAAGACAGATTTCGTAAGAAAGCTAAATATTGAGCGAAGAGCGGAGCAGTATGTGAAACAAGCCAACAAGGGTTGTCAACAAGCTGTTTTTGAACCTGGAGATTGGATTGGGGTTCACATGCGCAAAGAGCATATTCCCGTACAGCGTAGATCTAAATTACTTCCTAAAGGCGATGGACCAATTCAAATTCTTGAATACATCTATGATATAGCATACAAGAAAGAGTTACCAGGTAAGTATCCAGTAAGTGTCACGTTTAATGTTACTGATCTAGTCCATTTGATGCAGGAAATGATTTGAGGACAAATCCTTTTCAAGAGGAGGGGAATGATGAGATCCATGATGAGAGCCAAGCCGGAAGAAGAAATGTGGATCCTCTTGAAGTGCTGCCTGGACCGATCACAAGAAATCAAGCAAAACGATTCAAGGAAGCACTTAATGGGTTGATAAAGGTTGTCCATGAAGCCGGAAAGGATTGGAGCAATCATGGAGTTGGAACGGATTGGAACAACCATTGGAAGACCCTTGCTTTTGTACAAGTTATACTGGACACGGGTTGAAGAGGGCATGTACTTTCAAGGCACGGCCGTGTAGGACTCTCAAGATTGCCTAGAATCATACACGGCTAGATACACGGTTAAAAGGCACGGCCGTGTATGGAGTCAAGCAAATCCATAGAAAGATACACGGCTAAAGTACACGGGCGTGTATCTTGCCAGAAGTCGCACAAACAGATACACGGTCAAAGTGCACGGGCGTGTATGTTGCCAGAAGTTGCACAGACAAGTACACGGCCAAAGTACACGGGCGTGTACATAGGTCGTGTATCCCCTGTCGGCCAGCTTGTTCTGTTTCGCGTTTTTATGTCACTTAACTAAACTACGTCGTTTTGGACTTGTTTTTACACGAATTGTAACCCTAGTATAAAAGCTCCTAGGGTTTAGAACATTAGAGATAAGACATCATTGAACATTAAACACTTTTGAGAGGCACCTCTTTTGGTTCTTCAAGAACTTAATTCGAACTTATCGGATTGATTTCCGTGGCGTTCATCCCGACTTATCAATCGGTTTTCCATCCCGATTGTGGCGTCTTCACTTTTATACCAAGGTTCTTGTCTCGCTTATAGACAACGGGTCGCGGTTTTCCACTTTAGGTGTTTGGGCGTCTTAGGCAACGAATTTCCGAACGTATTGGTATTGGGTTTCGTCACGAGTTGGTGTGGTTCGTATCATTTTTATTGTAGCATTGGATGGTAAATTGCACCGTGGATGTATAGGAAGTATTGGTGTATTGTTATTGTATAAGTGAACCGTGGAGTATTTTGTTTTCTTTATAGTGGTTGTTGTGTAGTTTTAGAGTGAAGTCTTTGTGGAGGTGTGTATTGCACCGTGGGTATAAGGTTAAGGTATGTTGGTATTGACATGGTGTGAAGTGTGTTATGGCTTATTGAAGTTAGTAAACAAACATGTCAAACAATTTGTATTCTTCTACTAATTTAGTTTGTTGAGTATTGACTTCTCCAACCATTGATGATAGACAAAGAGAAAATTTGTTTCATACTTCTTGTAGGGTACAAAGTAACTTGTCTGTCATTATCATTGATGGTGGTAGTTGTACTAATGTTGTAGCTACATCATTAGTATCAAAATTGCAACTAGTAACTACCCCACATCCAAAACCCTACACATTACATTGGGTGAATGAGCAGGAGAGTCTTCATATGACCCAAAGAGCTAAAGTACCTTTCAGTATAGGGGATAAATACTGAGATGAGATTGAATGTGATATTCTACCCATGTGTGCATCCTATATATTGCTTGGTTGGCCGTGGTTGTATGACAAGATGGTATTACATGATGGGTATAGAAATACTTATATGTTCCAACAAGATGATAAACGTATAGTATTGAAACCTATGTCGCCATCGGAGGTCTAAGAGATGCAAAGACAGATAAGTCAACCATTAGAGATTCCTGAGGATCATAGTCACATGAGCCTACCTTCAGAGGACCAAATTGTTCAAAAACAGATGTGTCGACCTTTAGAGGTTCCTAAGGTTCATAGTCAGATGAGCTAACCTTTAGAGGACCAAATTGTTCAGAGGCAGATGTGTCCACCATCAGAGGTTCCTAAGGTTCATAGTCAATTGAGTAAACCATCAGAGGGCCAAAAGGTTCAAAAACATATAGGTGAAACAGGAAAGGAGAAAGCAGTATCGGTGGAACAGTTTGAGATAGGGGAGGTCTTAGTGGATGAGGGACCATTATACGTGTTGCAGATGAGATATATCCTAGAGATGGAGGAGCGAAAGCAACCACCCCCTGTGGTATCTTAGATACTGGGATACTGCAATGATAATTCTTCAGATAACTTGCTAAGAGGAAACAGAGTCTATTACATTTGACATATCAGATTTGAAGACAAATCTTTTTTAGGCCCAAGGAGATGATGGGAATCAAAATCCTACAAGACCTATCACAAGTGCAAGAGCCAAAGGATTAAAAAAATTGGCAATGAGGGTCCTCTTTAAACAAACCGACCTCGGAAATATTTGTATACTAACTTCTTTTCTATTACTTATGTGTTGTGTATTCCAGCAGACATACTTGTCGGGTTTTACAAGGTGATGGACAAACTCACTAAGACTCAGCTTGTGGGTTATTCATGGACTGACCTAAACCGAAGATGAATTGAACCAACAAATTGTTTGCTTGCCTTGAAGAACTAGCTCTTTAAAGACCATCTTTGTATTTGTTATTTTATCTTTGAACCGGTCACTTTGTAATCATTTTTAGGACATTTTTTATTTCCTTGTATTTGGTTGAATTAGGATCGGCCACATTAGTGGCATAAGTGTAAATCTTTGGACATTTTAACCCTAATTAGAGCAAGTATAAATACTTGCAAAGTAGGGTTTGTAAGGGTCTTTTGAACAATATTTTTCAGACTTGAAACCGTGAGGGACTCCTTCTTTTCACGTGAAACTCTTATCCTTTCTTCAACGAAGTGTGGCAAGTGGGATTTGATCTTGTTGTGTGTGATATCAACAACATCAAATCCATCCTAATTCCCAACTAGTGAGTAATATCTAGTGAGGAATTAGTTTATCCTTTTTGTTATTTCATTCACGTAATTTTTAGGGTTACAATTCAATTTTGATTTCATACCCTTTTGGTTGTGTATTGTGAAATTGAATTCGGAAATTGCAATTGTGTAATTTTAATTCTCAATTGTTATTTGCGTGGAAGTCATTTGAAATTTAGAGGTTTGGGAGCTTATTGAATTCACTCCTCATTTGTAGACTTGGTTTTGATTGGATTGCTTCAATTTGTTGTGTATATGTGCTTTGGTCATTTGAGCACATCATCTTTTTGGTATCAGAGCAAGTTATTCATACAATTAGGGTTCACTTGGCAATTGTTCATCACGCCATTTTGAGAACTTGTTTGATTGATTCTTCAATTGACATTGTATAATTTCAATCCATCAATTAAAGCACATCACATTGGAATCAAACCAATGTAACAGTAAGACCCATTACCAAAGCAAGAGCTAAAGGACTACAAAACTTAACATTGAGAGTCCTCTTTGATCAAATAGAACCTGAAGACATTCACATAGTGTCTTCATTTACTTTATATGATTGTTTTGCATTTAATCAGGTACACTTGTCGGTATTATAGAACGGCAATCAAACCCATTAGCACTTGGTTTGAAGATGAGTCACAGTCCATGTTTTTTAATCAAGATGGACATAGAGGAGCAGACCATGTGTTATGTACTTTAAACCGAAATGGACATAGAAGACTGGCCATGTGTTATGTATTTTCATTATGTTGTTTTTCCATATTTAGGGCTTAGTATAAATACTTGTAAAGGAAAACAACAAAGGGACTTTTGACTATTATTTACAGTATATTCACATGAAAAAGGGGCTTCCTCTCTTTCATATACACTCTTATCAATTCCAATTAAGGTTGTGGTGAGTAGAGGCTTGGATTGTTGTGTGTTGAATTAACAATTACAAGTTTTTCTCATTCTACAAGTGAGTCATATCTGGTAAGAATTTGGATTTCATTTGTTCTTTGTTTTTGAAAAATTATGGTTCCACGTGAAAAGGGGATCCTTGCCATTCGGGAATAATTGTTCAATTATTTCATAATTAGCATTGTTTTATTGCAATTAGAGTGGCATATCATCTTTTGGTATTAGAGAATTTGATTAAGAGGGCGAATTGCACATGGGAGTCTTGATTTTAATTTGGGGATTTAGGGTTTATGTTGTGCACTTGAGCAATTAATTTATTGTGTGAATTGAAATTGAGATATTGCTTGAATTATGTCGCGTTCCCTTAGTCATTGTGAGTTGAAGTTGAGGAAAGGATTACTTAGGTTTCTTGCCATGGATGAATTAGGGGCTTACTATAATTGATTCCATAAGTGTGTAATTGAATAGTAATTGTGCATTAAAGTGCTATGAATTCACTATTGACTTGAGTTGAAGGGATTTATGCCATAGAGTGTGTTGTTCATTTATGCCATAGAATGTGTTGTTCATTTATGCTATGAGTGTATGTTAGAGAGTTTGAAGAATTGTGTCGTAGAGTGTGTATGTTGAGTGTTGGAAAATTTGTGCTGTGGAGTATATTTGTGATTTAAAGGGATTGTGCTGTGAGTGTGTGAATTAGAATTGGAGGACTTATGCCATGAAGGTGTGATTGTGAGATAAAAAAAAATAATCTTATCAAAGTTTTAATTCAACAATTATGTCGAATGATAGTGTGAATGGAGGAATTGGGAATGAGGCCAATAGTCAGGTTGGAGGAGGAATTCAAGGACGTTGTGCTGCAGGTGGAAGAAGAACTTTAGAAGAACAATTATAGGACTTAACTACTATTGTTGCTACTTTAGCAACATGGGTTGAACAAATGACATTACCACAACCACCAGTGGCAAATCCATAGGCACCCCTACCTCAGGTAGCTCATAATGATGCACGTAGGGAAGGAGTAGTAGGAGGAAATAGGAGCAGGAGAATGGGAGGAGATTATCATGCTTATTGGGAGGAAAGGGATGATAACTTTGAGGATGAACCTTATCCTAACCATGAGTTCAGGCCGCCTAGGGATCTGGAATATGTAAAATTGCAAATGCCTTCATTTGCTAGAAGGGGTTTTGCAGAGGATTATCTTAACTGGGAAGATAAAGTAGAGCGACTTTTTGAATGTTACGAAATTAATGACCATACTCGGGTTTGTCTAGCTATAGTCGAGTTTACAAGGTATGCCGCTTTATGGTGGAAGAACCTTATAACCAATAGAAGGAGAGACGATGATGCTGAGATTCATACTTGGCAAGAAATGGAACGAGTTATGTGGAAGAGGTTTATACCAGAGCACTACAGGCAGGAGTTATTCATGCGTCTCCAAACATTGAGACAGGGAGGCAAAACTGTAGATGACTATGTCCAGGAGTTTGAGACCTTGTGATGGGAATCAGCTAGCATCAAAGGATCAAGAGCTAAAGTTTAATGACCCATTATATGATATGGGGGGACCGATGACTAGAGCTCAAGCCAAACGGGTTAAGGAAGCATTGAACGGATTGATCCGAGAGATTCATGAGAGGGAAGCTATTCAAGAAAGTCCTAAGGAGCACCACAAGTTTATCAACACTCTAATTCAAGATGTCTGTTCAAGCTACTCGGATTTAGAAGCTTCAGAATAGGAGAATTGGTGGAACAAGGAGTTACGCCGCCGGCTTTGACTCGGCCTAGAAATTACGCCGCCGGCCTTTACTAGCCTTGAACCGGCCTACAATTTAAGCTGCCGGCCTTTAACCGGCCTTAAGCCGGCTTAGAAATTACGTTACCAAACTTTGAACCGTCCTTTCTTATATTACGCAAATATGACGGTTAAGATTTGTTTTAGGTTATATTTTTTTTATTTTGTGACACCTTGAGATTGTATATAAACCAGAGAAAGGGGATTATTTTTTTATATATGAATTTTGATAAAATTATTGAGAGTTCTCTCTTTTGTTCTTTGTAAACAACTCCTTTGAATTTTCTTCAATCTAATGCTTGGGGAAAATCGCCTAGATAACGTAGGTTTCAATCAACAGGTGTGATTGGGGTCTCGTTCCATTCAATTGCTTGTTTGAGACGATCCTTGGGTATTCGATTCAATTTGATCGTTGGGTTCTAGATTTAATATATCTAGGGTTCACATCATTTGGTATCAGAGCTTCGGATTCTTGAATCAAGTAAATCTATATCCTTTATCTTAATTGTTTCGTGTCGATTAATTGTCTTTTATTTTCGTTCTTTTAAATTCGTAATTCAAAATATATCTGTATTGTCGGCTGTTGAATTCGTGAGTTCAACGTTCCGTGAAAGTCCTTTTTTTTTCTTTTCAAATTCCTTGAAGTTATATTGATTGTCCAATTGGTGGGTTTGATTCTGTCAAGTTCTTTCTTTTCTTCTTGCATGGAATTATTATTTCTGTTTGGCCAGACTATTGAATTCTTCGCTGTGTCCCTAGAAATCCTTGCCACGCACAAGTAAGGGCTTCACCAACTGGACCGAATTTGCTGTCCAATTCTTGCATAGGTGCACGTCTCTTTCTTTTTTTTCTCTGTTCGTCCAGAATTCTAGCGTATAAATTCTATTCGTCCAGAATTCTTACGAGGTAGGTTTCTTGCATGGAATGATTTTATTCCTTGATTTATCTTTGCTGTCCTTTGGAATCTCATTGCCATAGGATTTTTTCTTAGTTAACATACACGCCTATTGATATTGATTTGTGAATTCCTGTCCAATTCTTGCGTAGGTGAATCTTATTTGTCCTTGCTGATTCGGTTGTGATCCAATTGTTCTTGAGGATAAAAAAAAAGGAAACCAGAAATTCTTTTGGAATCTTAGTTTTGTTGCTTATCATCTTGTCCTCGTCTTGTTACTGTTCATCTTGTTCTAATCCTTGTCATTGTTCTTGTTATTGTTTCTTTTATTTACTGTTGTTTTGAAATCACTTGTTTGATAGGTTGAGTTTCTTTAGCAATTATTTAAAGGAAAGTATTAAGTGAGTTCTAAACAAAGAACATAAAAGAGTGAGTGAGAGGAACATTTTACACTGAGTGAAAACACGAGTGACTTTACTCTTGTGAGTGTAAACAGGTGAGGGAGTGAATTGTGAGGCTTATATTTTATTTTATTACTAACTCTTTTGTTGCAGCAAAATGTCTAATCAAACTCCAGTTAGTGGAGAGAAAGGAGAAGGAACTAATAAGTTGCTGTTTGAGGCCTTGCTAGGTGAGATGAAAAAGATGTTGAGAGCGGAGATGGAGCAAATCCATGAGAGGATTGATGTGATAGAACAGAGTAAGGAACCAATGAGTAGAAATTTTAGAGGGGAGAAGAAGGAGAGGGGTCTAAAAGGAGGAGTAAGGATAGATGGAGAGGATACTGATTCAGGGGAGTATAGTTACGTGAGGGAAAGGGGGAACACCCAGAGGAGAGATGGTAATGTGGGAAGCATTAAAATGAAAATACCTTTCTTCTAAGGGAAGAATGACCCAGAGCTTTACTTGGAATGGGAGCGAAAGGTTGATCATATATTTGAGTGTCATAACTACACAGAGGAGAAAAAGATTAAACTAGCAACAGTTGAGTTTACTGATTATGCGAGTGTATGGTGGGATCAGTTAATGCAAAATAGGTGACGTTATGGAGAGAGGCCTGTCATGACATGGAATGAAATGAAAACAATCATGCAAAAGAGATTTATTCCTAATCACTATTATAGGGATTTGCATAGAAAGTTACAGGGGTTGACGCAGGGGTCCAGAAGTGTGGAGGATTATTATCAGGAGATGGAGATAACCATGATCCGGGCTAGGGTGGAGGAGGATGATGAAGCTACTATGGCTAGGTTCATTAATGGGCTGAATCGGGAGATCGCTGATATAGTTAATCTACAACATTTTGTAGACATTGAGGAGTTGTTGCATAAAGCAATCAAAGTTGAGAAGCAACTGAAATCTAAAGGGAGTTCTAAATTTGGTATGGCTTCTAACTCTTCATGGAAGTCAAACTAGAAGAAGAACACCACTGATCCAAAACCGAAGGAGGATGCCAAGGCCAAGAACCCTATTACTTCTTTTAAAGGTAAGACTGACGCTAAACTAATTACTAGAACTCGTGAGATCAAGTGTTTTAGGTGTCAGGGTTTCGGGCATATAGCATCTCAGTGTCCCAATCAGAGAGTCATGATCGTTCGGGATGATGGCGATGTAGAGAGTGTTAGCTCTAGTGATGATAACATGCCTTCATTAGAGGACTGTAGTGATGTGGATGTTGAAGGACCTGTGAAAGGGGAATTGCTTGTTACTAGGCGGGTTCTTAGTACTCAGCCTAAGGAGGAAGGTGATGAGTTGCAGCGGGAGCACATTTTCCATACCCGATGTTATGTTCTAAACAAGGTATGTAGCTTAATCATTGATAGTGGTAGTTGCACTAATGCTGTTAGTACGTTATTGGTTGAGAAGTTGAAGCTAAAAACTTTGAAGCATCAGCGATCCTACAAATTGCAGTGGTTGAATGAATGTGGGGAAGTGAAAGTGACTAAACAGGTGCTTATTTCTTTTTCTATTGGGAATTATCGCGATGAGGTGATGTGTGATGTAGTCCCCATGCAGGCTTGTCACATTTTGTTGGGTCAACCATGGCAATTTGACAGAAGGGTGAAGTATGATGGGTACAAGAATCAATACTCTTTTGTTCTCAACAAGAGGAATGTGATTCTAACTCCCTAGAAACCATGGGAGGCTAGTGCAGATCAGGAGAGGATGGCAAGAGAATTTAGAGGAAAACACTTGAGTGTGCGAGAAGAAAATGAAAAGGAAAGAAATAGTGAGAATGCAACAGAGAGAGAGAAGCAAACTTTAGTGAGCAAAGAGAGAGGGGAATCAAACACACTGAGTGGAGAGGTAAGAAAAAGTGAGATTAAGAGTGCTATAGTGGCAAGACAACAGTTACTTGTACTTATGTACAAGGATGTGTATTTTTCTAGTAATGACCTTAACTCATCTTTGCCAAGTGTGGTTATGTCTCTTTTGCAAGAATATGAGGATTTATTTCCCGAAGAGGTGCCAAGAGGATTGCCTCCAATGAGAGGCATTGAACACCAAATTGATTTCCTTCCAGGTGCTTCAATTCCAAATAGGCCAGCATACCGGGCGAATCTAGAGGAAACCAAAGAAATCCAGCGACAAGTTGATGAACTGGTGGAGAAAGGTGTCGTAAGAGAGAGCTTTAGTCCATGTTCGGTTCCGGTCATTTTGGTTCCAAAGAAGGATGGAACATGGCGAATGTGTGTTGACTGTCGAGTAATTAATAAGATCACAGTTAAGTACAGACATCCCATCCCTAGACTTGATGATATGCTTGATGAATTGCATGGTGCTTGTTTGTTTTCTAAAATTGACTTAAGGAATGGCTATTACCAGATTAGAATGAAAGAGGGGGACGAATGGAAAACTACTTTTAAAACTAAATTCGGTCTCTATGAGTGGATGGTAATGCCTTTTGGGTTAACAAACGCTCCTAACACATTTATGAGATTAATGAATCATGTTCTTCGTGCATTTATTGGGAAATTTGTTGTTGTGTACTTTGATGACATCTTAGTTTACAGCAAGACTTTAGATGAGCATGTTAGGCATTTACAATGTGTCTTTACCGTTTTGAGAGAAAATAAGTTGTATGTCAATTTAAAAAAATGTACCTTTTGCATGGAAACTGTGGTATTTCTTGGGTTTGTTGTAGGTGCAAATGGGATTGCTGTTGATGAGGAGAAGGTGAAAGCGATTAGGGAGTGGCCAAAACCGAGGAATGCAAGTGAGGTCAGAAGCTTTCATGGATTAGCAAGTTTTTACAGACGATTTGTTAGGGACTTTAGTTCTATAGTTGCTCCTTTAAACGATCTTGTCAAGAAGAATTCTGAGTTTAGATGGACCGAAGAACATGAGAAGTCCTTTAACGCTTTGAAAGGTGATTCGAGGACAAATCTTTACGAGGACGGAGGGAATGATGGGAATCAACTAGCATCAAAGGATCAAGAGCTAAAGTTTAATGACCCATTATATGATATGGGGGGACCGATGACTAGAGCTCAAGCCAAACGGGTCAAGGAAGCATTGAACGGATTGATCCGAGTGATTCATGAGAGGGAAGCTGTTCAAGAAAGTCCTAAGGAGCACCACAAGTTTATCAACACTCTATATCAAGATGTCCGTTCAAGTTACTCGGATTTAGAAGCTTCAGAATAGGAGAATTGGTGGAACAAGGAGTTACGCCGCCAGCCTTGAGTCGGCCTAGAAATTACGCCGTCGGCCTTTACCAGCCTTGAACCGGCCTACAATTTAAGCTGCCAGCCTTTAACCAGCCTAGAAATTACGTTGCCAAACTTTGAACCGTCCTTTCTTATATTACGCAAATCCAACGGTTAAGATTTGTTTTAGGTTATATTTTTTTTATTTTGTGACACCTTGAGATTGTATATAAACCAGAGAAAGGGGATTAATTTTTTATATATGAATTTTGATAAAATTATTGAGAGTTCTCTCTTTTGTTCTTTGTGAACAACTCCTTTGAATTTTCTTCAATCTAATGCTTGGGGAAAATCGCCTAGATAACGTAGGTTTCAATCAACGGGTGTGATTGGGGTCTCGTTCCATTCAATTACTTGTTCGAGACGGTCCTTGGGTATTCGATTCAATTCGATCATTGGGTTCTAGATTTAATATATCTAGGGTTCACATCACCTTGATGATCCAATGTGGGACAGTCGAACCTCCTAAACAAACTATGGCATGATTTTTGTCCAGTTTGAAATATGAGATTGCATGTATTCTAGAGCTGCAACGATATGACACCATTGATGAGGCCATTCGGTTAGCTCCGAAAGTAGAGAGACGGAGGCGATCTAACCCTTTTAGAGTAATGAGTAATAGGTGTGGATCCTCTACAAAACTGTATGGGTTAGAGGGTATACAGGCTGATAAGGAGAGATATGGCAGAAATGTGGAAAAGAATGCAGTGGTGCCAGACATTAGAAGGGAGAAAGAATTAGCTGGGAAAGGAAAAAAAGTTGTTGGGTATGAGAACAAATAGGTAGTAGTTGGGTCATCAGGAGGAAGGAATCACCAGGTTAAATGCTTTAAATGTTTAGGTTTTTGACATATGACTACTCAATATCCAAACAAAAGAGTTATGACTACTATGGAGGTTGAGAGTAAGGAAGAAGAAGAAGACATGCACGAGGCGATAGATCTGTCAATTATATTGGATGAATATTATGGTGATGCAGATGCTGAGGTACATGAGGATAAGGGGAATGATCAGTATTTGTCCATCAATGTATTACGCAGAGCAATGACTACCTTTCATACTAATGAGGATGAATAGAGGGAAAACTTATTTCACATCTCCTGTAGGGTCTAAGGTAATCTTTGTTCTCTTATTATTGATGGAGGTAGTTGTACTAGTCACTACCCCACATCCTAAGCCTTATCAACTGCATTGGTTAAGTGAACAAGATAGTTTGCATGTCACTTAGAGGGCTAAGGTTCCATTTAGCATGGGAGAGAAGTACCATGACAAAATTATTTGTGATATTATTCCTATGTGTGCATCACACATATTGCTTAGCAGGCCCTGGTTGTAAGATAGGAGGGTGTTACATGATGGTTTTAGGAACACCTATGTGTTCCAGAAGGAAGGTAAGTGCATAGTTTTGAACCCCATGTCACCTACTGAAGTACAAGAGGCACAGAGGCAAATTAATAAGGCTAGGAAAAAGAAGACATTGTTGGTGGGACAGCATGAACTAGAGGAAGCAATAGAAGATGAGAAGCCAGTGTATATGTTGAAGAAGAGATTTGCACTAGAGGTGGATGGACGTGAACAGTTACCCCTTGTGGTAAACCAGGTATTAGATGAGTACAAAAATCTATTTCCAAATGAATTACCTAAGGGATTGCCGCCTATGAGAGGCATTGAACATGCCATTGATTTTTAGCCTGGGTCAGTTTTGCTAAATCGACTTGCATATCACATGAATCCTGAAAAGGCTAAAGAATTGAATCATTAGGTAGATGAACTAGTAGAACAGGGTTTTGCCAAGGAGAGTACCGGTCCTTGTGCTGTTCCTGCACTTCTTGTTCCTAAGAAAGATGGCACATGGAGGATGTGCATTGATAGCAGAGCCATCAACAAAATTACCATCAAATACAAGTATCTCATTTTTAGACTTGATGATATGTTAGATGAGCTACATAGTGCACAAGTATTCTCTAAAGTAAACCTTAAAAGCGGATATCACCAAATTCAAATGAGAGGAGGAGATGAGTAGAATACTGCTTTTAAAACACAGCATGGTTTATATGAGTGGATAGTCATGCCATTTAGGTTGACCAATGCCCCTAGTACTTTTATGAGACAGATGAATCATATCATGAAAGAATTTCTAGGAAAAATTGTTCTTTATTTTGATGACATTTTGATTTACAGTAGAAACCTAGAAAATTATGTTGAACATTTATAAGCAATTTTCTCAATACTAAGGGAACAATAGCTGTATGCAAACCTCAAGAAGTGTTCTTTCTATTAAACTAAGGTAACATTTCTTGGATTTGTCGTAACTGGTTTTGGTGTAAAGGTAGATGAAGAAAAGGTGAGGGCTGTTGTGGATTGGCCAATACCACATTCATCTATTGAGGTAAGAAGTTTTCATGGGCCGGCTTCATTCTATGGATTTTTTGTCAGGAATTTTAGTAGCAGTACATATTTCAGTGATGTGTTGATGCAGGAAAAGAAACCCAATACATATTTCAGTGAAAAACTGAGTTGTGCACCTTTAAACTACTCAATATATGATAAGGAGTTTTATTCCTTAGTGAGGGTGTTGACGATGTGGCAACATTACCTCCTTCCTAAGGAGCTTATTATTTATACAAATCATAAGTCACTAAAACACTTCAAAGGTCAATAACATCTATCAAATGCTAAGTTGAATGGATAGAATTCTTAGAGAGTTTTGCCTATGTGATTAAGTACAAGAAAGGAAGCACGAACATTGTAGCTAATGCCTTGTCACGCAGGTATATAGTTATCACTTCTCTACAATTAAAGCTGTTTAGGTTTGAATTAATGAAGGAACAGTATGGTCGTGATGAATACCTGAAACTGATTGTTGAGAGAAGCTCTGGAGGAAATGTAGTAGATGGGTATTATATGATAGATGGCTTTCTGTATAAAGTAGGAAAATTATGAATACCCTGTGGTTCTGTTAGAGAGTTATTAATTAGGGAAGCTCACACTAGGGGGTTATCTGGGAATTTTGGTAAAAAGAGAACTTTAGAGTTATTAAAAGAACATTTTTTCTGGAGGGGTATGTTAAAGGATGTCCACAAAGTATTGGAGAGAAGTGGTGTTTGTAAGAGGGCAAAGGGGAAGAAGGGAGTCCAAGGTGAATATATGCCTTTACCTCTACCTACACAGCCCTAGATTGATATTAGCATGGATTTTATCTTGGGTCTACCCAAAACACAGAGAGGCAAAGACTCCATCATGGTGATCGTTAATCACTTTAGCAAAATGTCACATTTTGTGCCCTGCCATAAAACAGATGACGTAGTTTTTATAGCTAACCTTTTTGTGCTGGAAATTGTAAGATTACATGGTGTTCCCCACAGCATAGTGTTTGATAGAGACACTAAGTTTCTTAACTTTTTCTAGAAGACACTCTGGAAACGACTTGGTACTAAACTCATGTATAGTACATCATATCACCCCCAGACGGAGGTTGTCCATTGTACTCTTAGTGCCTTACTAAGAGCAACAGTTGGCAAGAACCTTACTAATTGGGACTTGTGTCTTCCTATTGTTAAGTTCGCTTACAATAGGTCAACTCATAGTTCAACTAGTAAGTCTTCCTTTGAAGTCATGTGTGGCTATAATGCTACCCTTCCATTGGATTTAATAGCTAATCCGACAACAAAGGAAGAAAGCTTGAGTGGAGTAGAATATGCAAAGGAGATTCAGAAACTTCATCAAAAGGCTTCTGAGCATCTTAAAAAAACTCAAGAACAGTAGAAACTTCAAAGCAACAAAAACAAGAAAACCAAAATTTATAACCTAGGTGATCTAGTTTGAATCAATCTCAGCAAAGGCAGGTTTCCTCACAAGAAATCACAAAAGCTTTCACCTAGAGCAGATGGACCTTTCAAAATTCTCAAGTGCATCAACAATAATGCATACAGGGTAGAGTTACTAGGGGAATACGGCGTCTCTGCTATATTCAATGTTGTAGATCTATCGCCTTATATACTAGAAGATACCCATGAAGACCCATTAGATTTGAGGGCAAATCTTCCATAGGCCCAAAGAGATGATGAGAATCAAACTAATGCAACAACAGGATCGATTACTAGAGCAAGAGCTAAAGAACTTGTTATGGAAGAGCCACTGTCTCAAGTTCAAGGGCTGAATCAAGAAGAAAGTCAAGTGGCTGAAGTTGAAGTTCAAAGGGATTCAAGTCAAATAAGCCTAGCTCAAGGACCAATCACAAGATCCCGAGCTAAAAGCTACAACAAATCCTAATTTCTCATGTACAGGGTTTGATAAACATCACAAGTGAGAAGCTTCAAGGAATCCAAAGCTTCAAGGCAAGGGATGATCAAAGGGAACTTAATGTGATGGAAATCAAATGGGAGGAACCAGTCCAGGGTCAAGGCTGCCGGCCTTGAAGCCAGTTTTGAAAGGAAACCGGCCTTTACATATAAGCCGTCGGCCTTGAGCCGGCCTTGACAGCCAGCCATCTTTTAATTACGTTGTATTTTTCCTTATTTCACAAATTACAATGTATTGCTCGGATGTCTTCATATATATACCGAGAAAAGACGATGTAAAGGGGTTTTTTTTGCCATCTTTGAAATACCAGAAAGCTTGTCACTTCAATTCCTTGCATTCTTGATTGAATGCATGCTAAGAAACTTTCAGGAGAGAGTTGATCGATCTTTTCCTGTGGAGAGTTTCGAGGTTAGGGCTTGATTAGTTCTAGCTTGTTCATCGATCTGTCTAAGAAAACCTAAATCTAAACTATCTTAGGGTTTGATTCCAATTAGATCTGTGGGTTTTCGTGTTGTTGTTGTGGGGATCCATAATAGCCAAAAGGGGTTCTCAAGCACAACTGCGGTGGTTCCGATATCATTTGGTATCAGAGCTTTGGCTCTAGATCAGGTTATATCTTTCATTGATCTTTGTTCGACTTTTAATTTTATCTTCGTTTAATA
This sequence comes from Laguncularia racemosa, assembly GCA_037954665.1. Classification (NCBI taxonomy): domain Eukaryota; kingdom Viridiplantae; phylum Streptophyta; class Magnoliopsida; order Myrtales; family Combretaceae; genus Laguncularia; species Laguncularia racemosa. The sequence goes on from JBBMOL010000004.1 coordinate 7,092,445, forward strand.
TATAAAGTTGTGTTCTTTACATGTTCTATTGTGTTTCTCTCGTCAAGTTGTGACCTTTCCATCATTCTAGGGTTTGTCCGTTAAGAAAAGAAAAGAAATTCGTATTAAAAAAAAAAGGATATATATATATATATATATATATATTGATTGATTGATAGGGTTCTTAAATTTGTGATTTTTGTTGGATCCTAACTTTGTGAAAACACCAAATACTCTAGAATTATAGTGTAAATTCATCAAGGGATATTGGGAAACACTAATTGTGTCTATGTCATACACTTCTCTTTCGATTATTTCTAGGTGTGATTTGATTAAGAACATTGAGGAGCAAGCTTAAGAGGTGTGAGGAACACCTGTGAGACCTGATTTGATTGTGTGACACACGAGAGTACAACCCCATCAGTTGAGTGTAAACACGAGAGGGAGTGCTTGTTAGGAAATTGAAATTTTAATTAACTTTTGTTAGTTTTGCAGGATAAGATGTCTGGTAAAGGTGTTAGTGTGAGTAAGGAGGAGAGAACTGTGGATGAGAAACTGTTGAAGGAGGCTCAACAATCAGAGTTTAGGCGTATGACTCAAGCATTGATAGAGATGAGAGAGTCTATGGAGCGAATGAACTTGAGATTACAGGCAGTTGAAAATAGGGAATCTATTGCTAGGGAAGGGCATAGAGGAGGTAGGATTCCTATTCCACAGACAGTTGATGTGGCTGATGATAGTGACTATCCGGAGGAGGAGTATGAAGATAGTATAGTATTGGATGCCAATAGGAGCCGAAGAGGTGGTAGAGGAATAGGAAGAGGAGTAGGAGCTGGTAGAGGACGAGGAAGAACACATGAGCGTACACTGCTGGCAGAAGTAGAGGGAATGATGATTATGTAGATCGAGGATGGGGTGGAATTAAACTGGAACTTCCCATCTTTCATGGTAAGTTTGATCCAGAGGCTTAGTTGCAGTGGGAGAAGAAGGTAGAGCTGATCTTTGATTGTCACCAATGTAGTGAGGAGAGAAAAATGAAGTTGGCTGTAACCCAGTTTCAAGATTAAGCTATCTCTTGGTGGGATCAACTAGTGACCAGTAGAAGGAGGAACATGGAGTATCCTATAGATAGCTGGCATGATCTTAAGGCTGTGATCAGAAAGCGATTTATTCCCAGGTACTATCATAGGGAACTCATGCAAAGGTTGCAAATGTTGAGATAAGGTAGTAGGAGTGTGGAGGACTACTACAAAGAGATGGAGATGATCATGACCAAAGCTGATGTAGATGAGGAAGAGGAGGCCACCATGGCACGATTCTTGGGTGGTTTAAACAAAGAAATTGCTGATAGGGTAGAATTGCAACATTATGTGGAGTTGGAGGATATGGTGCATCTAGCTATCAAAATTGAGAGACAACTCTAGGGCAGAGGTCCATACAGGTATGTTTCCAAACCTTCTTCCAGTTCTCATTCTGCATGGAAGGGTTATGGAAAGTCTGATTTTAAGGGAAGTAAGCTTACTACTAATGTTGCAAAAGGGAAGGTAGTTAAGGTTTCACCTGAGAAACCTAAGGAGGCTAAACCCAAAGGCAGGAACAGGGATATTAAATGCTGGAAGTGTCAGGGTGTAGGTCACATTAGCAAGCATTGCCCTAATAAGAGAACAATGGTGATAAGAAATGGAGAAATTGTGACAAATGATGAGGGAGATAATGAGAGTGCAGATGATGACATGCCCGAGCTGGAGGCTTGTAGTGATGCTGGTAGTGTTGAGGAGGCTGTGAGAGGTGACCTATTTGTAGCTAGGCATGCACTGAGTACCCAGCTAAAGGGGGATGGTCCTGAGGAACAGAGACAGAATCTGTTTAATACTAGATGCCATGTCTAGGGAAAAGCATGTAGTGTGATTGTTGATGGAGGGAGTTGTACTAATGTGGTGAGTACACTCTTGGTTAACAGGTTGTGATTGCCTACTATACCACATCCAAGGCTATACAAACTTCAGTGGCTTAGTGACTATGGAGAGATTAAGGTGAACAGATAAGTCCTCATTTCTTTTTCCATTGGCAAATACTATGATGAGGTGCTCTGTGATGTTGTTCCTATGCATGCTGGTGACATCTTGTTAGCTAGACCTTAGCAGTTTGATAGGAAAACCTTGCATGATGGATATCTCAACAGATACTCTTTTACTAAGGATGGCAGGAAAACCATTTTGGCACCACTGTCCTCTAAAGAAATGTATGAGGACCAATGTAAATTGGAGAGGCTGAGAGTGGAGGCCAAAAGCAAAGAGAAGGAGGGTAGAAAGAGCACTTCAGAAGGAGAGAAAAACAAGAGTGAAAATCAAAAGAGTGGAAAAATTGAGAAGAGTGAAAAGAAAGAGGGGAGTGAAAAGCAAGACAACAATCGGCCAGGAAAGAAAAAGAGTAAAAATGTGAGCTTGATTGCTAGGTCCAGTGAGGTTAGGAATGCTTTGAGTGCCAGTAGACCTATATTTGTACTTCTGTACAAAGGGGCTTGCTTGGCCACTAATGACATTAACCTATGTTTGCCTAATGTGTTTTCTAATTTGTTGCAGGATTTTGGAGATGTATTTCCAGAGGAATTGCCCAGTGGACTTCCACCAGTCAGGGGCATAGAGCATCAGATTGACTTCATTCCTAGAGCTGCCATACCCAACCAACCTGCATACAGAACTGATCCCAGTGAAGCCAAGGAGATCCAGAAACAAGTTGAAGAGTTGCTGGAGAAAGGGTATGTAAGAGAGAGTCTAAGTCCCTGTTCAGTTCCTATGATTCTAGTGCCTAAGAAGGATGGGACTTGGAGGATGTGTGTAGACTGCAGAGCCATCAACAAAATCACTGTAAAGTATTGTCACCTTATTCCTAGGTTAGATGATATGTTAGATGAATTGCATGGTTCTTGCTTGTTTACAAAAATTGATCTGAAATATGGTTAGTATCAGATACGCATGAAAGTAGGAGATGAATGGAAAACTGCATTTAAGACTAAATTTGGTTTGTAAGAATGGCTTGTCATGCCTTTTGGTCTTACTAATGCACCTAGTACTTTTATGCGACTGATGAATCATGTGCTGCGTGAGTACTTAGGTAAATTTGTTGTGGTATATTTTGATGATATCTTGATTTACTCTAAGTCTCTGGATGATCATGTTATGCATGTGAGTTTGGTGTTAACAAAACTGAGAGAGGAAAAGTTGTTTGCAAATCTTAAGAAGTGTAGTTTCTGCATGGATAGGATTAATTTTCTGATACAAAATCGGTTTACTCGGATTCCTAACTGATACGAACCATGCCAACGTGTGACGAAACCCAATACCAATACGTTTGAAATTTGCTACCTAAGATGACAAACACACTTAAGTGGAAACCGCGACCCGTTGTCAATAAGCGAGACAAGAACCTTGGTATAATATGAAGACGCCACAATTAGGATGAAAGACCGATTGATAAGTCGGGATGAACGCCACAGAAGAAAAATCCGATAAGTTCTAGATTAGTTCTTTAAAGAACTAAGAGAGGAATTCTCTCAAAAGTGTTTTTTTTTAACTTGTATGTTGTATATTCTATATTCTATATGTTCTAAACCCTATGAGCTTTATATTAGGGTTTACAATTCATAACAATAAAGCCCCAAAATGACATCACTTCAATAAGTTGCGTAAAAATAACAAAACAAGACATGAAGGCCGGCGGCCTTGGAGCCAGCGTTGGAGAAGTACACGATCGGCGTTAGAGATGTACACGATCATGTACTTCTGGTCGTGTATCTTTCTGTGGAAATTCTTGACAACATACACGACCGTGTACTTCTAGTCGTGTATCTTTCTGTGGAAATTCTTGACACCATACACGGCCGTGCCTTTGAGCCGTGTATATGACCGTGTATGATTCTGTGTAACCTCCAGACTCCTACACGGTCGTGCCTTGTAAAGACACGCCCTCTTCACCCCGTATCCGGTATGACTTGTACAAGAGCAAGGGCATTCCCATGGTTGTTCCAATCCTTTCCAACTTCATGATTGCTCCAATTCTTTCCGACTTCATGGACATCCTTTATCAACCCGTTAAGTGCTTCCTTTAATCGTTTCGCTTGAGTTCTTGTAATCGGTCCAGGTGGCACTTCAAGAGGATCCACATTCCATCTTCTGGCTTGGCTCCCATCATGGCTCTCATCATTTTCTAGGATTTATTGTGTCTAGTCAAGGAGTAGAGGTTGATGAAGAGAAGGTGAAAGCCATTAAGGAGTGGCCTAAACCTAGGACTGCTAGTGAGGTGAGGAGTTTTCATGGACTTGCTGGTTTCTATAGGAGGTTCATTAGAGATTTTAGCACAATAGCCGCACCTTTGAATGAACTTGTGAAAAAGAATGTTAGTTTTACTTAGGGTGATGCACAAGAACATGCTTTCAATGAACTTAAGAATAAATTGTGTAATGCACCATTGCTTGCTTTGCCTGATTTTGATAAAACTTTTGAGATTGAGTGTGATGCTAGTGGCATAGGGTTTGGAGCTGTATTGATGCAGGATCACAGGCCACTAATGTATTTCAATGAAAAATTGAGTGAGACAGCATTGAAGTACCCAACATATGATAAGGAGCTGTATGCCTTAGTACTCTCACTGCAGACTTGGCAACACTATCTATGGCCTAAAGAGTTTGTTATACATACAAACCATGAGAGCCTGAAACATCTAAAAGAGACATGCCAAATGGGTGGAATTCATTGAGACCTTCCCTTATGTGATCAGGTACAAGCAGGGTAAGGAGAACATTGTTGCTGATGCGCTGTGTTATGGAAGAGCCACTGTCCCAAGTTCAAGGGCTGAATCAAGAAGAAAGTCAAGTGGCTGAAGCTGAAGTTCAAAGGGATTCAAGTCCAATAAGCCTACCTCAAGGACCAATCACAAGATCCCGAGCTAAGAAGTTGCAACAAATCCTAATTTCTCATGTACAGGGTTTGATAAACATCACAAGTGAGAAGCTTCAAGGAATCCACAGCTTCGGGGCGAGAGATGATCAAAGGGAACTTAATGTGATGGAAATCAAGTGGGAAGAACCGGTCCAGGATCAAGGCTGCCAGTTTTGAAAGGCTGCCGGCTTTGAAGCCGGCCTTTAAATATACGTTGCCGGCCTTGACAGCCGGCCATCTTTTAATTACATTGTATTTTTCCTTATTTCGTGAATTATGATTTATTGCTCGGATGTCTTCATATATATACCGAGATAAGACAATGTAAAGGGGAGTTTTTTTCATCTTTGAAATACCAGAAAGCTTGTCGCTTCAATTCCTTGCGTTCTTGATTGAATGCATGCTAAGAAACTTTCAGGAGAGAGTTGATCGATCTTTTCCTGTGGAGAGTTTCGAGGTTATGGCTTGATTAGTTCTAGCTTGTTCATCGATCCGTCTAAGAAAACCTAAATCTAAACTATCTTAGGGTTTTATTCCAATTAGATCCGTGGGTTTTCGTGTTGTTGTTGTGGGGGTCCATAATAGCCAAAGGGGTTCTCAAGTGCAATTGCGGTGGTTCCGGTATCATTTGGTATCAGAGCTTTGGCTCTAGATCAGGTTATATCTTTCATTGATCTTTGTTTGACTTTTAATTTTATCTTCGTTTAATATATAAAGTTGTGTTCTTTACATGTTCTATTGTGTTTCTCTCGTCAAGTTGTGACCTTTCCATCATTCTAGGGTTTGTCCGTCAAGAAAAGAAAAGAAAATCGTATTAAAAAAAAACAAGATATATATATTGATTGATTGATAGGGTTCTTGAATTTACGGTTTTTGTTGGATCATAACTATGTGAAAACACCAAATACTCCAGAATTATAGTGTAAATTCATCAAGGGATATTGGGAAACACTAATTGTGTCTGTGTCATACACTTCTCTTTTGATTATTTCTAGGTGTGATTTGATTAAGAACATCGAGGAGCAAGCTTGAGAAGTGTGAGGAACACCTGTGAGACCTGATTTGATTGTGTGACACACGAGAGTACAACCCCATTAGTTGAGTGTAAAAACGAGAGGGAGTGCTTGTTAGGAAACTGAAATTTTAATTAACGTTTGTTAGTTTTGCAGGATAAGATGTCTGGTAAAGGTGTTGGTGTGAGTAAGGAGGAGAGAACTGTGGATGAGAAACTGTTGAAGGAGGCTCAACAATCAGAGTTTAGGCGTATGACTCAAGCATTGATAGACATGAGAGAGTCTATGGAGCGAATGAACTTGAGGTTACAGGCAGTTGAAAATAGGGAGCCTAGTGCTAGAGAGGGGCATAGAGGAGGTAGAATTCCTATTCCACTGACAGTTGATGTGGATGATGATAGTGACTATCCGGAGGAGGAGTATGAAGATAGTACAGTGTTGGATGTCAATAGGGGCCAAAGAGGTGGTAGTGGAATAGGAAGAGAAGTAGGAGCTGATAGAGGAAGAGGAAGAACACATGAGCGTTACACTGCTGGCAGAAGTAGAGGGAATGATGATTATGTAGATCGAGGATTGGGTGGAATTAAACTGGAACTTCCCATTTTTCATGGTAAGTCTGATCCAGAGGCTTATTTAAAGTGGGCGAAGAAGGTAGAGCTGATCTTTGATTGTCACCAATGTCGTGAGGAGAGAAAAGTGAAGTTGGCTGTAACCCAGTTTCAAGATTATGCTATCTCTTGGTAGGATCAACTGGTGACCAACAGAAGGAGCAACATGGAGTATCCTATAGATAGCTGGCATGATCTTAAGGCTGTGATGAGAAAGCGATTTGTTCCCAGGTACTATCAGAGGGAACTCATGCAAAGTTTGCAAATGTTGAGACAAGGTAGTAGGAGTGTGGAGGACTACTACAAAGAGATGGAGATGATCATGACCAGGACTGGTGTGGATGAGGAAGAGGAGGCCACCATGGCACGATTCTTGGGTGGTTTAAACAAAGAAATTGCTAATAGGGTAGAATTGCAACATTATGTGGAGTTGGAGGATATAGTGCATCTAGCTATCAAAATTGAGAGACAACTCCAGGGCAGAGGTCCATACAAGTATGTTTCCAAACCTTCTTCCAGTTCTCATTCTGCATAGAAGGGTTATGGAAAGTCTGATCTTAAGGGAAGTAAGCCTACTACTGATGTTACAAAGGGAAAGGTAGTTAGGGTTTCACTTGAGAAACCTAAGGAGGCTGAACCCAAGGGTAGGAACAGGGATATTAAATGCTGGAAGTGTTAGGGTGTAGGGCACATTCGCAAGGATTGCCCTAATAAGAGAACAATGGTGATAAGAAATGGAGAAATTGTGACAGATGATGAGGGAGATGATAATGAGAGTGCAGATGATGACATGCCCGAGCTGGAGGCTTGTAGTGATGTTGGTAGTGTTGAGGAAGCTGTGTGAGGTGACCTATTTATAGCTAGGCGTGCACTGAGTACCCAGCTAAAGGAGGATGGTCCTGAGGAACAGAGAGAGAATCTGTTTCATACTAGATGCCATGTCCAGGGAAAGGCATGTAATGTGATTGTTGATGGAGGGAGTTGTACTAATGTGATGAGTACACTCTTGGTCAATAGGTTAGGATTGCCTACTATACCACATGCAAGGCCATATAAACTTCAGTGGCTTAGTGACTGTGGAGAGATTAAGGTGAACAGGCAAGTCTTCATTTCTTTTTCCATTGGCAAATACTATGATGAGGTGCTCTGTGATGTTGTTCCTATGCATGCTGGGGACATCTTGTTAGGTAGACCTTGGCAGTTTGATAGGAAAACCTTGCATGATGGATATCTCAACAGGTACTCTTTTACTAAGGATGGCAAGAAAACCATTTTGGCACCACTGTCCTCTAAAGAAATGTATGAGGACCAATGTAAATTGGAGAGGCTGAGAGTGGAGGCCGAAAGCAAAGAGAAGGAGAGTAGAAAGAGAACTTCAGAAGGAGAGAAAAATAAGAGTGAAAATCAAAAGAGTGGAAAATTGAGAAGAGTGAAAGGAAAGAGGGGAGTGAAAAGCAAGACAACAATCGGCCAGGAAAGAAAAAGAATAAAAATGTGAGCTTGATTGCTAGGTCTAGTGAGGTTAGGAATGCTTTGAGTGCCAGTAGACCTATATTTGTACTTCTGTACAAAGGGGCTTGCTTGGCCACTAATGACATTAACCCATGTTTGCCTAGTGTGTTTTCTAATTTGTTGCAGGATTTTGGAGATGTATTTCTAGAGGAGTTGCCCAGTGGACTTCCACCAGTCAAGGGCATAGAGCATCAGATTGACTTCATTCCTGGAGCTGCCATACCCAACTGACCTGCATACAGAACTAATCCCAGTGAAGCCAAGGAGATCCAGAAACAAGTTGAAGAGTTGCTGGAGAAAGGGTATGTAAGTGAGAGTCTAAGTCCCTGTTCAGTTCCTGTGATTCTAGTGCCTAAGAAGGATGGGACTTGGAGGATGTGTGTAGACTGTAGAGCCATCAACAAAATCACTGTAAAGTATCGTCACCCTATTCCTAGGTTAGATGACATGTTAGATGAATTGTATGGTTCTTGCTTGTTTACAAAAATTGATCTGAAATCTGGTTATTATCAGATAAGCATGAAAGTAGGAGATGAATGGAAGACTGCATTTAAGACTAAATTTCGTTTGTATGAATGGCTTATCATGCCTTTTGGTCTTACTAATGCACCTAGCACTTTTATGCGACTGATGAATCATGTGCTGCGTGAGTACTTAGGTAAATTTGTTGTGGTATATTTTGATGATATCTTGATTTACTCTAAGTCTCTAGATGATCATGTTATGCATGTGAGTTTGGTGTTAACAAAACTGAGAGAGGAAAAGTTGTTTGCAAATCTTAAGAAGTGTAGTTTCTGCATGGATAGGGTTAATTTTCTAGGATTTATTGTGTCTAGTCAATGAGTAGAGGTTGATGAAGAGAAGGTGAAAGCCATTAAAGAGTGGTCTAGACCTAAGACTGCTAGTGAGGTGAGGAGTTTTCATGGACTTGCTGGTTTCTATAGGAGGTTCATTAGAGATTTTAGCACAATAGCCGCACCTTTGAATGAACTTGTGAAAAAGAATATTAGTTTTACTTGGGGTGATGCACAAGAACATGCTTTCAATGAACTTAAGAATAAATTGTGTAATGCACCATTGCTTGCTTTGCCTGATTTTGATAAAACTTTTGAGATTGAGTGTGATGCTAGTGGCATAAGGATTGGAGCTGTATTGATGCAGGATCACAGGCTACTAATGTATTTCAGTGAAAAATTGAGTGGGGCAACATTGAAGTACCTAACATATGATAAGGAGTTGTATGCCTTAGTACGCTCACTGCAAACTTAGCAACACTATCTATGGCCTAAAGAGTTTGTTATACACACAGACCATGAGAGCCTGAAACATCTAAAAGGCTAAGATAAGTTGAACAGGAGACACGCCAAATGGGTGGAATTCATTGAGACCTTCCCTTATGTGATCAGGTACAAGCAGGGTAAGGAGAATATTGTTGCTGATGCGCTGCCAAGAAGTTACACTTTACTTAACTCTCTTAGTACATCTTTGTTAGGATTTGAGTTGGTGAAGGAGCTGTACCCACATGATGTTGATTTTTCTGAGATTTTTGCTGCTTATATTGACGGGAATGAGATGAATGATTATTATGTGTCTCATGGATTCTTGTTCAAGAAAAGTAAGTTGTGTATTCCTAGAGGTTCTGGGAGGGAATTACTAGTTAAGGAAGCACATGGAGGGGGCTTAATGGGGCATTTTAGGGTCAACAAGACCTATGATATGCTGACTCAACATTTTTTTTGGCCTGGCATGAGACATGATGTACATAAAGTTTGTCAACACTGTATCACATGTAGGGAGGCAAAATCTAAATTGAAACCACATGGACTGTATACACCACTGCCTGTTCCTAATGAACCTTGGACTGCTGTGTCTATAGATTTTGTGCTTGGGTTACCTAGGACTAGGAAGGGTAGTGATAGCATCTTTGTTGTGGTTGATAGGTTTAGTAAAATGGCTCATTTCATTCCTTGTCATAAAACTGATGATGCTATATACATTGTTGATTTGTTCTTTAGAGAGGTAGTATGTCTGCATGGCATACCTAGGAGCATTGTTAGTGATCGAGATGTAAAATTTTTGAGTCATTTTTGGAGAGTATTGTGGGGAAAGTTGGGAACTAAACTGATGTTTTCGACTACTTGTCACCCACAAACTGATGGGCAAACTGAGGTGGTTAACAGGACTTTAATTCAGTTGTTGAGGGCAATCATAGAGAAGAACATTAGGACTTGGGAGGATTGCCTACCATTTGTGGAGTTTGCATATAATAGGGTTGTACATAGCACTACTCATTGTTCACCATTTGAGATTGTGTATGGTTTTAATCCACTGACTCCTATTGATTTATTGCCATTGCCACCTAACAAGTTTGTGAGTTTTGATGCTAATTCTAAGGCAGATTTCGTGAGAAAGCTACATGCACAGGTAAAGAGTAGGATTGAGAAACAAAATGCCAAGGTAGCTTCAAGGGTGAACAAGGGTAGGAGACCCATGATTTTTCAGCCTGGAGATTGGGTTTGGGTGCATTTTCACAAGGAGAGGTTTCCATTACAGAGGAAATCCAAGTTGAACCCCAGGGGCGACGGTCCATTTCAGATACTTAAGAGAATCAATGACAACGCCTACAGAGTTGACTTACCAGGTGAGTATAACGTTAGTGCCACTTTTAATGTCGCTGACCTGAGTCCTTTTGATGTAGGTGATGCTTTTGATTCGAGGACGAATCCTTTTGAGGAGAGGGGGAATGTTATGGAAGAGCTACTGTCCCAAGTTCAAGGGCTGAATCAAGAAGAAAGTCAAGTGGCTGAAGCTGAAGTTCAAAGTGATTCAAGTCCAATAAGCCTACCTCAAGGACCAATCACAAGATCCCGAGCTAAGAAGCTGCAACAAATCCTAATTTCTCATGTACAGGGTTTAATAAACATCACAAGTGAGAAGCTTCAAGGAATCCAAAGCTTCGGGGCGAGGGATGATCAAAGGGAACTTAATGTGATGGAAATCAAGTGGGAAGAACCGGTCCAGGATCAAGGCTGCCGGCCTTGAAGCCGGCCTTTACATATAAGCCACCGGCCTTGAAGCCGGTTTTGAAAGGCTGCCGGCCTTGAAGCCAGCCTTTAAATATACGCTGCCGACCTTGACAGCCGGCCATCTTTTAATTATGTTGTATTTTTCCTTATTTCGTGAATTACGATGTATTGCTCGGATGTCTTCATATATATACCGAGATAAGACGATGTAAAGGGGAGTTTTTTTCATCTTTGAAATACCAAAAAGCTTGTCGCTTCAATTCCTTGCGTTCTTGATTGAATGCATGCTAAGAAACTTTCAGGAGAGAGTTGATCGATCTTTTCCTGTGGAGAGTTTCGAGGTTAGGGCTTGATTAGTTCTATCTTGTTCATCGATCCGTCAAAGAAAACCTAAATCTAAACTATCTTAGGGTTTGATTCCAATTAGATCCGTGGGTTTTCGTGTTGTTGTTGTGGGGATCCGTAATAGCCAAAGGGGTTCTCAAGCACAACTGTGGTGGTTCTGGTATCACGCTGTTAGAAGGTACACTTTACTTAACTCTCTTAGTACATCTTTGTTAGGATTTGAGTTGGTGAAGGAGCTGTACCCACATGATGTGGATTTTTCTAAGATTTTTACTGCTTGTATTGACGGGAATAGGATGAATGATTATTATGTGTCTGATGGATTCTTGTTCAAGAAAAGTAAGTTGTGTATTCCTAGAGGTTCTATGAGGGAATTACTAGTTAAGGAAGCACATGGAGGGGGCTTAATGGGGCATTTTGGGGTAGACAAGACCTATGATATGCTAACTCAACATTTTTTTTGGCCTGACATGAGACATGATGTGCATAAAGTTTGTCAACACTGTATCACATGTAGGGAGGCAAAATCTAAACTGAAACCACATGGACTGTATACACCACTGCCTGTTCTTAATGAACCTTGGACTGTAGTGTCTATGGATTTTGTGCTTGGGTTACTTAGGACTAAGAAGGGTAATGATAGCATCTTTGTTGTGGTTGATAGGTTTAGTAAAATGGCTCATTTCATTCCTTGTCATAAAATTGATGATACTATATACATTATTGATTTGTTCTTTAGAGAGATAGTACGTCTGCATGGCATACCTAAGAGCGTTGTTAGTAATCGGGATGTAAAATTTTTGAGTCATTTTTTGAGAGTATTGTGGGGAAAGTTGGGAACTAAACTGATGTTTTCGACTACCTGTCACCCACAAACTGATGGGCAAACTGAGGTGGTTAACAGGACTTTAATTCAGTTGTTGAAGGCAATCATAGAGAAGAACATTAGGACTTGGGAAGATTGCCTACCATTTGTGGAGTTTGCATATAATAGGGCTGTACATAGCACTACTCATTGTTCACCATTTGAGATTGTGTATGGTTTTGATCCACTGACTCCTATTGATTTATCGCCATTGCCACCTAACAAGTTTGTGAGTTTTGATGCTGATTCTAAGGAAGATTTCATGAGAAAGCTACATGCACAGGTAAAGAGTAGGATTGAGAAACAAAATGCCTAGGTAGCTTCAAGGGTGAACAAGGGCAGGAGACCCATGATTTTTCAACCTGGAGATTGGGTTTGGGTTCATTTTCGCAAGGAGAGGTTTCCATTACAGAGGAAATCCAAGTTGAACCCCAAGGGCGACGGTCCATTTCAGATGCTTGAGAGAATCAATGACAACGCTTATAGAGTTGACTTACCAGGTGAGTATAATGTTAGTGCCACTTTTAATGTCGCTGACCTGAGTCCTTTTGATGTAAGTGATGCTTTTGATTCAAGGACGAATCCTTTTGAGGAGAGGGGGAATGTTATGGAAGAGCCACTGTCCCAAGTTTAAGGGCTGAATCAAGAAGAAAGTCAAGTGGTTGAAGTTGAAGTTCAAAGGGATTCAAGTCCAATAAGCCTACCTCAAGGACCAATCACAAGATCCCGAGCTAAGAAGCTGCAACAAATCCTAATTTCTCATGTATAGGGTTTGATAAACATCACAAGTGAGAAGCTTCAAGGAATCCAAAGCTTCGGGGCAAGGGATGATCAAAGGGAACTTAATGTGATGGAAATCAAATGGGAGGAACCGATCCAGGATCAAGGCTGCCAGCCTTGAAGCCGGCCTTTACATATAAGCCGCCGGCCTTGAGCCGGCCTTGACAACCGGCCATCTTTTAATTACGTTGTATTTTTCCTTATTTCGCGAATTACAATGTATTGCTCAGATGTCTTCATATATATACCGAGATAAGACGATGTAAAGGGGGTTTTTTTTGTCATCTTTGAAATACCAGAAAGCTTGTCGCTTCAATTCCTTGCGTTCTTAATTGAATGCATGCTAAGAAACTTTCAGGAGAGAGTTAATCGATCTTTTCCTGTGGAGAGTTTCGAGGTTACGGCTTGATTAGTTCTAGCTTGTTCATCGATCCGTCTAAGAAAACCTAAATCTAAACTATCTTAGGGTTTGATTCCAATTAGATCCGTAGGTTTTCGTGTTGTTGTTGTGGGGGTCCGTAATAGCCAAAAGGGGTTCTCAAGTGCAACTGCGGTGGTTCCGGTATCAAAACTACAAAACTTAACATTGAGAGTCCTCTTTGATCAAATGGAACTCAAAAACATTCACATAGTGTCTTCATTTACTTTATATGATTATTTTGTATTTAATTAGGTACACTTGTCAGTATTACAGGAAGGCGATCAAACCTATTATCACTTGGTTTGGAAATGAGTCATGGTCCATGTTTTTAAACCGAAATGGACATATAAGACCAGCCATGTGTTATGTATTTTCATTATGTTGTTTTTCCATATTTAGGGCTTAATATAAATACTTGTAAAGGAAAACAACAAAGGGACTTTTTAGTATTATTTGCTGCATATTCACGTGAAAAAGGGGCTTCGTCTCTTTCATATACACTCTTATCAATTCCAATTAGAGTTGTGGCGAATGGAGGCTTGGATTATTGTGTGTTGAATCAACAATTGCAAGTTGTTCCTCATTCTACTAGTGAGTCATATCAGGTGAGAATTTGGATTTCATTTGTTCTTTGTTCTTGAAAAATTAGGGTTCCACGTGAAAAGGGGATCCTTGCCATTTGGAAATAATTGTTCAATTATTTCATAATTAGCATTTTGTTGATTGCAATTGGAGTGGCATATCATACATACTCCTTTAAAAGGATGGAAAGCTGATCAAGTTGTGCTTGATGAGTCATGCAAAGGTTAAGAATATATATAAAGAGATGCATAGAGGGAAGAAAAAGAATCTAATGCTAAGGAAGATTGATGTGTGGCATGAATAATGGGGTATGGTTGTACTAAATACGTAAAATATGATATTGTTGTAGGAGTTTAGAAGCAAAGGGTTGCCAATATGATGTACCTTAATAATTCAAGCACATGAACATAATCCAATTAGAGAATTCAACAAGACAAAATCTATAAAGTGGCGTGATGAAATTGAATTCCACTTAAGCAAATGACCAAATGAAATTTGAACTAATAAGTATGTGAATGTTCAATGGGAAATCACACAATTACACTAGGAAGCAATTTCAAAATTGAAATGACCCAAATCTGAAAATTACATCAAAATCACGTGAATAAAAGTAACCACAAATTGCACCTAGATATCACTCACTAAATACCATTTGTTAACAACAAAAGAAAGATTGATATGACTCACAATCTCCTCTTGTTGAATCTCATCACAATTTCCTAAGAAATTGATAAGAGATTTTTTATTTGCAAGGCTCTCCCTCACGGCTCAAAGAGTGTTTGTTTTTTAATTTAACAAAAGCTCTCTAAAAACCCTAGTTAGCAAGTATTCATATTTGCTCCAATTAAGGTAAAATATTCAAAAAATTACACATATGCCACTAAGTGGCCAGTTATAAAATCAAAGTACAAGTACCAAAATAAACAAAAATTGGTCGGTTCAATAACGACGATTACAAGTGTAAAAGATGGTCTCCAAGTGGTCGATTCTTCAAGTCAAGTGAACACATTGTGGACTGTTGGATGTGAGTCCAAGAATGTCCCCGATTTGATCCTTAGCGTGTTTCTATTCGCCATCCTATAAAACCGATAAATGTACCTGGCTGAATGCACAACAATTATGTAATACAAAAGTAGATACTAAATTAACATCCTCAGAGTTTAGTTGTTCATAGAGGATCCTCATAGTTAGATTTTGTAAACCCTTAGCTCGAGCTCTAGTGATTGGTCCTGTAGGAATCTGATTCCTATCACCTCCTCAAGCCTCAAGAAGATTTACCCTTAAATCTGATAGGTCTTCATGTGGGTCATCTAGTAAATATGGTGACAGATCTGCAACATTAAAAGTAGCCGATACACCATACTCCCCTGGTAACTTTATTTTGTAGGCATTGTTGTTAATGCACCTGACAACTTTGAAAGGTCCATCTGATCTAGGTGATAGCTTTTACGACTTCTTATGAGGAAACCTATCTTTGCTAAGATTAATCTAGACTAAGTCACCTGGATTATAAATGTTGGTTTTCCTATGCTTATTTCCCTAAAGTTTATGTTGCTCTTGTGTCTTCTGATGGCGTTCATCTATCTTCTCATGAAGTTGTTGAATCTCCTTGGCTCGCTCCACTCCACTTAGGCTCTCTTCTTTTGTTGCTGGTCCTGCTATAAGATCTAATGGAACGGTAGGATTATAGCCATACACAACTTCAAAGGGAGACTTACTGGTTGAACTCTGAGTAAACCTATTGTAAGTGAACTCGATAATAGGACGACACAAGTCCTAATCAATAAGATTCTTGCCAACTGTTGCTATTAGTAATGTGCCAAGAGTACGATTAACAACCTTAGTCTGGCCGTCGGTCTGTGGATGGCATGAGGTATACATAAATTTAGTACCAAGTCTTCTCTATAGTGTCTTCTAAAAGAAGCTAAGAAACTTAGTGTCTCTGTCAGACAATATACTATGTGGAACACCATGCAATTTAACAAACTCCTGCACAAAAAGATTAGCTATAAAAAGGGCATCATCTATTTTGTGATTAGGTACAAAATGAGACATTTTTCCGAATCTATCAACAACCACCATGATAGAATCCTTTCCCCTTTGCGTCTTGGGCAAACCCAACACAAAATTCATACTGATATCAGTCTAGAGTTTAGTAGGTATAGGCAAAGACATATATTCACCCTGAAAGCCTTTCTTTCCTTTTGCCCTTTTGCAAACTCTAAACCTTTCTAGCTCCCTATGAACATCACTTATCATACCCTTCCAATAAAAATTTTCTTTCAACATGGTGAAGGTTCTCTTCTCACCAAAATAACCAGACAAACATCCTACATGTGCTTTCCTCACCAACAATTCCTTCACAGACCCATAAGGTATATACAATTTTGCAGCTTTATACAAAAACCCCTCAATCATGTAATACCCCTCAAACATCTTTCCCTCAGAACATTTCTCAATAATTATTCTCAAATAATCATCATGCATATATTGTTCCTTCAGCAATTCAAAGCCAAGCAGTTTCGATTGAAGAGAAGTGATAAGTACATACTTGCGTGACAAAGCCTCAGCTACCATATTTTGGTTACCCTTTTTATACTTTATTACATATGCAAAGCTCTCAAGAAACTCCACCTATTTGGCTTGGCGTTTAAATAGGTTTTGCTAACCCCTGAAATGTTTCAATGACTCATGATCTGTGTAGACGATGAATTGTCTCGGAAGGAGATAATGTTACTATGTCATCAAAGTCCTCACTAAGGAATAAAATTCCTTATCATATATGGAATAGTTTAAAGTTGCACCACTCAACTTTTCACTAAACTAAGCAATAGGCCTCTTATCCTACATCAATACAACACCAATCCCTATCCTAAAAGCATCACATTCTAACTCAAAAACCTTATCAAAAACAGGTAAAGCCAATACTAGAGCACAAGTAAGTTTTTCCTTTACCTCTTCAAAACTCTTTTAGGCCCTCTCACCCTAATGAAAGGAACATTTTTCTTAGTCAATTATGTTAATGGACTGACAATACTACTAAAATTATGGACAAAGCACCTTTAAAATGATGCTAGTCCATGGAAACTCTTTACCTCCATGACTGATTTTGGTGTTAGCTATTCTCTAATAGCCCTCACTTTCTCCTCATCAACCCTAAAACCAAAACTAGATACAATAAAACCCAAAAATGTTACCTTAGTTTGGTAGAAGGAACATTTCTAGAGATTTGCAAATAGCTATTGCGCCCTTAAGACTGAAAATACTGCCTGAAGATGCTCCACATGATTTTCTAGGATTTTGCTGTATATTAGAATATCATGAAAATAAACAACAACAAATTTACCTAAAAACTCCTTCATTACATGATTCATTAATCTCATAAATGTGCTAGGAGCATTACTCAAACCAAACGGCATAACCATCCATTTGTACAGTCCATGGCATGTTTTAAAAGCGGTCTTCCACTTGTCTCCTTCTCTCATCCGAATTTGATGATATCCGCTTTTAAGATCCACCTTGGAGAACACTTGTGCACCATACAATTCATTCAACATATCATCAAGTCTAGGAATAGGATACCTGTATTTGATGGTAATTTTGTTAATGGCTCGACTATCAATGCACATTCTCCAAGTACCATCCTTCTTAGGAACAAGAAGGGTTGGAACAGCACAAAGGCTGAGACTCTCCTTGAAAAAACCCCGTTCGACTAGCTCATCCACCTGACCTTTTAATTCCCTAGCCTCCTCGGGATTTTATGTAATATGTTGGTTGATTTGGCAAAACTGACCCAGGCAAGAAGTCGATGGCATGCTCTATACCTCTCAAAGGTGGTAAACCTTTTGGCAAATCATCAATAAAAAGGTCATTGTACTCATCTAATACCTAAGATACTATAAAGGGTAGATGCTGATGTCCATCCATCCTTAAGGCATATCTCAACTACAACAAGTATACTAGGCCCTCATCTGTTATGGCCTCCTCCAACTCACTCTATCCCATCAATAAGACCTTCTTTCCCCTAGATTTCTTAGCTTGTATTGGACTCGCTTTGATCTCTGATAGTCTACTGATCTATTGCTGAACCTCTTGGACCTTTGAAGGTGACATTAGGCTCAGGATGATACGTTTACCCTCTTTTAGGAATATATATGTATTCCTGAAACCTTCATGTAAGACCCTCCTATCATACAACCATGGCCTGCCAAGCAATATATGAGATGCACACATAGGAAGAATATCACATTCAATCTCATCATAGTATTTATCCCCTATACTGAAAGGTACCCTAGCTTTCTGGGTCACATGTAGACTCCCCTGTTCATTTAGCCAATGCAATTTGTAGGGTTTAGGATGTGGGGTAGTTACAAGTTTCAATTTCGATACTAATGAGGTAACCATAACATTAGTACAACTACCATCATCAATAATAATGACACATAAGTTACCTCACACCCTACAAAAAGTGTAAAACAAATTTCCCTTTTGCTCATCATCAATAGTTATAAAAGAAGTCAAGGCCCAGTGTAGTACATTAGTAGACAAAAACAAGTCACTTGACATTGTTGCTTACTATTTCAACAAACCAATAGTACATTACACCACACACACCATGGCAACACACTCCTACACACCCACAGTGCAATTAAGCAACCAATGCAACACACACTTCCCCACACTTCAATTATGGCAACAATAAGTGGAACAATAATTAAACACTTCCAAATAGTAAGTTAATGAATTCAACTAAGCAAGTGTTTAAGTATCAATACTCAATAACTTCCACACTTTAATGCTTGTTTTGAAATTCAAATTTTACCACTATATTTCCCTTTATAATCACGGGTACAAACACAATCTTATACTCCATATGCAACACCTTCTTCTCAACACAACTCCACAACAATTTACAATTTTCTTCACTACACACTCACACCACCACACACACAATACAAACACGGTGCAACTCCTTCAAACCTCAACACCACTTCACGTGCAACAAATTTCACCTTAACTCACACAACACTTCACATTGTAACACCCCTTCACAACATAACTCCAATTCACCACACACACAACACAATCAAGACAACAATTAAAAAAAAAAAACACTCTTAATGCAATCTTCTCCACAAATGGTAAGAGGCAAATTCAAATTTAAATAATACTCAATCAATGCTACTCAATGAATTGCTTCAAACTTCAAGAAAGTGTTTGAATTTCAAATATTTTTCTTATCTCCACAAGGCAAATCTGGGATTTACAAATGACAAATACAATTTTCGAAAATTACCAACACATAATTCACTCTTCTTGTTTCAAATTTCCACTTTTTCAAATGATCACCAAAGATCACTCCTTCTTACTCACGGTAACAATTTCGAATCAAGAAATTAACTCCAAGAGCCCTAATTGTCAAATGATGATCACACAAATCCCTTCCTCAATTCCTATGCTTTGATACCAAAAGATGGTATGCCTTAATAATTCAAGCACATGAACACAATCCAATTGGAGAATTTAACAAGACAAAATCTACAAAGTGGCGTGATGAAATTGAATTCCACTTAAGCAAATGACCAAAAAAATTTGAACTAATAAGTATATGAATGTTTAGTGGGAAATCACGCAATTACACTAGGAAGCAATTTCAAAATTGAAATGACCCACATCTGAAAATTACATCCAAACCACGTGAATAAAAGTAACCACAAATTGCACCTAGATATGACTCACTAAATACAATTTGTTAACAATAAAAGAAAGATTGATATGACTCACAATCTCCTCTTGTTGAATCTCGCCACAATTTCCTAAGAAATTGATAAGAGATCTTTGATTTGCAAGGCCCTCCCTCACGGCTCAAAGAGTGTTTATTTTTCAATTTGACAAAAGCTCTCTAAAAACCCTAGTTAGCAAGTATTTATACTTGTTCCAATTAGGGTAAAAATGTTCAAAAAATTACACATATGCCACTAAGTGGCCGATTTTAAAATCAAAGTACAAGTACCAAAATAAACAAAAATTGGCTAGTTCAATAATGACAATTACAAGTGCAAAAGATGGTCTCCAAGTGGCTGGTTCTTTAAGTCAAGTGGACACATTGTGGACCGTTGGATGTGAGTCCAAGAATGTCTCCAATTTGATCCTTAGTGTGTTTCTATTTGCCATCTTGTAGAACTGATAAATGTACTTGTCTGAATGCACAACAATTACGTAATACAAAAGTATATGCTAAATTAACATCCTCAGGGTTTAGTTGTTCATGGAGGATCCTCATAGCTAGATTTTGTAAACCCTTAACTTAAGCTCTGATTGGTCCTGTGGGAATCCGATTCCTATCACAATATCAATATCTAGATGTTATGGAAGTTGCTAGTTAAAAGAGGATTTGCGGAGCAAATGGTAGATGGTTATAGAGGTCTTCCCTTTAAAGATGTAAAGTTAGTGGCTATTTCAAGCCTTAACATGTTTGGAAGCTTTTGCTTAACTCTTTTTAAGTTTATTCCTTGCAAGTACAATCCGTGGCATATAATGCATGAGCTAAGAGGACACATTCTATGCGAGATCGATCAAGATGTAAGGGCAAATCTTCATGAGCCCTAGGGAAATAATGGGAATCAATGCCCACTAGTTCTATAACGCAAGCATAAGCTAAAGGATTTCAGAATTTGGTTACTAGAATTTTGCATAAGGAATTGCTAGAGGATGAATTCTTAATTATTAGCTCATTTCATATGCATTTATCAACTTATGGAGAGCCTACAATGCTAATATGGTGCATTGGGAAGGAATGCAAGTGAGTTATGAAAGCTAATGAGGAGCTTAGTGTGGACATGGGTAAAGACATGAAGAACACGGGAGGGTTTGGACCTGTGTAACTCTCAAGTAGTTTGGAAGCCAAGCATGTTGTGACCCATGTATCTCTCAAGTCAAGATTTTTCTTTTTCATCTTGTACATGGGCGTGTTGTTTTAGGGCATGTAGGAGTACACAGTTGAAGTATATGCCTGTGTACCCTAACCATGTTCAACTATGTTTTGTTGTCTTGTATTGTTTCTTTCATGAACTCTCTAGATTTTATTTAGTTTCCAAATTTAGCCTTTAGTGAACCCTAATTATCAATAGATTGGTTGTAAAAATTATTATTGAGCACAATTTAAAAGATTGAATGCTTTTCTTGAGACTTTTCTCTTAAATCCGTTCTCATCAATTTATACTCTAAAGTGTGGCAAACAAACCACCCATTGAACTCATGCGTTATATCAAGTGAAACGAGTGTAGAATGGATTTTGTTATTGCATAATATCTTGTGAGAGGTCATTCATATCTAATTTCACCCTAAACCTTAAAATCCATAAATAATTGTTTCTTATAAATTCTTGTTTCATACTATATTAAATAATTATTCGCACTAGTAGACATTTTGGTTGACATCTCATATCAAACGTGATATCATAAAATCTCAATAGAACTCAACTTCCTTTTATTCCTTGATACCTTTAATCAACTTATGGGATTTTACTGTATATAGTTACAATTATAAAGTATGAATGAATAAGTTATAATTATTATTTGATTAAGAATTAAATTGTTATATAATGGACTCATCTGGTTAACTCCGTGATTGCTCTTATTCTTAATGACAGTTTAGAACGGATATAAAAATAGAGATATAAATTGGCTATCTATACTTTTAATTCTTGGAATCCTATTAACCAATAGGGGAGAGGAATATGATTTCAAAGAATTGAGAGCAACCAATGGAAAATTTTATGACTTACCAACTTACATCCCCACTAAATTTCTATAAAAAAAAATAGGTCAAATTGCATACATACCCATAAAAAATTGTTGATTATATACTAATAAACTCCTTTAAATTTTTAAAAGTGCAATTTCACATCTATCTCTTTAAAAATGTACACATTTACCCCAAATATTATCTAAAAAATCCAAAATTGCTACTATTTATAGTTCTTTTAACAATATTTTTTAATTTTAGCTATAGTTTGAAAATATTTTATATTTTTTCAAATGTATAGAGATGTGAAGTTATATTTGGAGAATTTTAAGGGATTTGTATACTTAACCAATAGTTTAAAAAATATATTCATAATTATCTCTAGAAAACAAGAGCAACTTGAATTATATTGAATAAACTGACATGTCTTAGCCATAAGACACATACTTTCCTCGATACCATCAAGATTTCTACAAAGTTGTTATGCTGGTAAGAAAAGGGGTATGTTAGCAATTTATGAGTTGAAAGCTCAATTCAAATGTCAATAAATACTTGAATTATCAAGGTGTACTTTCATCTCCCTATAATTTTTAGATGTATCTATAACTTTTAAATATGTATATATTGCTTGTAGTAGTAGCTATAAATTCCAGAATGGTTGCTATTTAGTTCTTTTAATATTGATTTTAGAGTTTAATATCAATTTGGGTGTGTATATATATATATAACCACGTAGAGGTGAATTTATACTATGAGAGTTGAATTTATCTGTAATTGCCCCATTAAATTTTAAGATAATGTTGAAAATAAAGTAGATTCATTCACAAAATACTGCATTGTATATCTGTGAAAACTTTCAACAAAGTGCCATGCCATTCATTTGTTTTGGGATATAGAATAGATAAATGGATCTGCATTTTAACTTACTCTTCTCCGGCCCCTTGTTCCTTTAAAATAAATAAAAGGCCCGAAACCTTTATGGAGCAGCTAGCCGATAGATTAATTACAAACAAAAGTTACATGTGTTTGTGAATATTTATAAAGAGGTTATTTATGTTTCATTTTTTTTTAATAAAGATATTATCTAAGTTTTTAAATGTAGTAATGACACACAAGCGATATGTATCCAATATTATTAAATCATTTAACTAAAAATATAAATAAAATTATTAAAATCATACAAAAAAATTTAAAAAAGAAGAAAATGCAGAAAAAGTTTTTAAAAACCAAGAAAACCATTTTCTTGACCATTGCCACCACTATAATATATGGACACGTATTTCTTATATGTCATTAACATAAAATTAAAAAAGTCATATCACATTTTTGTTAAGAAACAGCTTTTTACAAATGAAAAAAAAAAAAAAAAAAAAAAACAAAGATGACATTTTTTAAATTTACCCTTAAATCAAACACCAGACCATTAGGGGCGGAAAGAAGGAGACACAGCTCAAAAGTATTTTTGGGCTTACGAAATAAGTGCAAAGCCCATTGCCCATTCCTATCACCCCCACTCACTATAGGATAACCTCATTTACAGCGTTTCGGTTTACATTTCGGCTGAAGGATGAAGAAGAAGAAAACGACTTAAATTACAATCAGCATGGAGTATGGCCATTCCGGCACCAACAAACTAGGAGCCATGTATCATAACTCAATTCATATATTCCCTTATCGAAGATTGCATATTCCTTATATCAGCTATTATAACACTTAAATTCCGCTGTGTACAATTTGAACTGCAGCTGGAATGAAGTTTTCCTCCATTTCACCAAACGAACGCATACAAAAAATAGATAAATATGTTTATTTATTATTTTCGCTACATTGATAAAAGATATCATGGAAGGAATAGCTAAATATAGAGATAATAAACACGAATCCCAAAGTTTCTGATGCATGTCTCGCGCAATGCAAATGCGGAAAATCAAGCAGACGATTTATTAATTGGCGAAAAGACGTATAGTAAAATGGAACTGAAACTGTACTTCCTATCAGTTTATAGTAATCGGAATCCTAAACTCTTTTCATTTATTTGATCCACATAGACTTTGGACAACCTTAAACTAACCTAGAACACTGTCTATTTCTATCCACCGAAGATACCCAAATGCAAAAGACAGATCCTTACCTTGTCAATATTCTCCAAAATAAAGAATTTCGAGCTTTATCACATTTCCCTAATTAATGTCAAAGCCACCCTTTTGTCCACTAAGTAGTTACTTTAAAACCCAGCAGCCAAAAGAGGAAAAAAGAAAAGGAGAATCTAAAGCATGAATAAACTAAATATTTCCTACTTTATTCTTGATAGTAATCCCAAGCTCACCAGCCACAATTACAGTTGTTGCCATATCAATGAACATACCATGCTCCACAACACCAGCCAATCTCAATATCTCATCACTTGCAACTTTCAAATCTCCGATTCCAACACCCTTCTTAAAATACAAATCCACAATATAATTCCCATTATCAGTAACAAAAGGCATACCTTTCTTTGCCGTAATCCTCAATTTTGCCACACAACCCGACTCTTTAAACAGCTTCTCCAATCTCTCCTTCGTGAATTTCCAGCAAAAGGGCACGATTTCCACAGGCATTGCCAATCCACTCCCACCCAATTGCCCCACTAATTTTGACTCATCAACTATCACTACGAATTTCCTACATGCACTCTCCACCATCTTCTCTCTCAGCAATGACCCACCCCGTCCTTTCACTAAATTCAGATGGGGATCCACTTCATCCGCCCCGTCAATCGCGACGTCGATACAAGGGTACGTGTCGAGATCGGACAAAGGTATGCCTAGAGACAGGGCCTGCTGGTGGGTCTGTTTCGAAGTAGGGATTCCTACGATATTCTTTAATTTCCCCTGTTTCAAAAGCTCGGCGATTCGGTCGACAGCGTGGCGGGCGGTGGAGCCTGTACCGAGGCCAATGACCATGCCGGACTCGACGTATTCAACGGCCTTGTAGGCTGCGATTTTCTTGAGATCGTCTTGGGTTAGGATTGATGGAGATTGTATATTAGTCTCCATGGACAGAGAGGGTTTGTTTGGTAATATGAAATGAGTGCACGGAACAGCCATGACTCGATTGGTGAATAAGTATGCAAGGGAAATCAAAGCCTGGAGTATGTTTCACGAAATGCCTACGAGTATGATAGGAATTTTAAGCAGAAAGTGGATGGATTGGGGTAAAAATCAACAAAATTAGAAGTCAGAAGGGTATGCAGATTAGAAACCAGTAATTTGCAGGGTAATTGTGTTGTGTGGCGTCAAAATGACCTTAGAATGGTATATGAGAGAGAGAATAGAATAGGGCTTTGTTTGGAGTTGTGTTTGGGTGCTGAGAATGTGAGTTCTACCTCGTGAATTTAATGGGGGAAAAATTTGAGAGGAGAATGGCATTCGCGTGTGCGTGGTTCGTGGGGGAGCGGGAAAAAAAGGCTGGAGACCAAGAAAAGAAGAAAGAAAGATACGTTACGTCAACACTCGAAGCGGCCATAATCCGGTCGGTGGTTTTGGAGTATTAAGTACTAACTCACATATCATAAATTAATTAAAATGTCAGATCTTGAATATGTACGTAGATCTCTTAAAATATATTTTTATTAAAACCTAAATATTTATAACAAATAAATTATTAACTTTATATACTTGTATTAAAAAGTAAAATGTTTTACTTAAAAAAAAAAAACTGAGAATTAAGGCAACTTGTTCTAATAATTTCTCCTTATAGCATCCCATCCTGTGTTCGATATTGTTTAAGGGATTTAAAGATAAAAGTAAAACAGATTTTTAAGGAAGACAGTTTTTTAAATAGTTAATGTAATGCTTAAGGATTAGCATAGATGCATTTGTGGTTTGAAAAGGAAAAAAAAGGTATCTATAATATTAATGCTTAGAACTATTTTGGGTATTTATTAAGTACTGTAAAACTTATTTTATTTTTTTTTATTTTATGTGACTTACCTTCTCGTCTATTTAATTAAAAGAAAATTATCATATCATATCTTCTATTTTACTTGATCAAACCTCTTTTTTATCTTCTCAAAAGAATGTTATTTTTATCTTTTTGATATCTTATTCTTAATAAATATATATATCCAAACAAAAAAAATAAATAAAGACCGTCCTGATTTAGTTAACTTGATGCTTAATTGATTATTTTTTTAGGCCAAACATGTCGGTCGGCATCTACCTGGTGTACTATTAAGGGGGAACTCCATTTGCAGGAAAAAATAATAATAAAAAAAAAACTCATTTTCGATGTAACACTTAAATGGATTTAATGGGCCTATAACTCTGGAAGACTATTGTGACAATTATTTTTTTACAATTACAGAAAAGGTTCCACCAATTTTATCAATTGAGATAATTAACGAGGTTTCCAAGTGATCATTACAATGAGGGGTTAGATTTGCCAAATTTATTTTGTACATCTATGGTTGAGATATTTCATAGGCACCTGTACTTCGAGTCGTTGTCTCATATAAATCGATAGCTACTAAGAATGATTATTAAAATAGCTGAAGCCTTTAGGAAAGATTGTATACAATATTTGTATATGAAAATTCATAAAAAACTAGATTCTCTATATGAACAAGATACATCTAGAGGCAGCTCATTAAGAACAACAAGGACAAAGCATGACAATTGATTTGCTAGTATGTGATGCATTTGATCCAGTGCTAACTTTTGCATCCTTATGTAATGAAGAAAATTCAATTGAGTGAGACGTAGATTAGTTTCTCCAAGTTCTAGCTAAAGATGATATTGATGTGGAGCACTTTGCAAGGAGAGATGATGATGGGGTCTTTTGAGGAAGATGAGGGTCCTTCTCATAATAATATAAATAACATGCAAGCCGCACACCTTCCAATGTTAGAGTATATCATGCAAGCACCCCATGCCCATAGGGAGGGAAGGCCCTTAGTAACTTAGTAGAGGATAGCATGAGACACCACACAACACCTGATACACATCATGTAAACATATGGGGATGTATTCAACCGTTAAACCCCACACCATCTTATATCTCTTGCTCATTTGTCCATATTATATTATATAACTTCAAACTAACTCTTATATGTTTAATGTTAGGTTATGTGGCAACTATATCTCAACAAGCTCATTGACATGTGGAGACACATATGAACCACTTGGATACCATTTATCTACTTTCACATTGTCAAGCGATGCTTCCTATATTGTGTTTTTCGCTAGTTTGGTGGTTTTTGTGAGTTCATGCCAATGTAACCACAAAGCCTTGCTTACATCAAATAAACTTATGCAAGATGACCGACATTGACTAGGTACATGTAGTTTACATAAATTATTAGTATGAGCATCATGCTAACTCAATCTAGTTAAAGCCTAGCAATAGGATACATCTAGATTACATCTTATGGTACAGAAGAATCAATCAACGTTATGTTGGTTATACCTAAGCAATCATTGGACACCTAATAAGTAATGCATTTACAGTGGTCATTGAACTTAGCTACATAAATGACTTTGACTAATGCGTTTTGCTATGTTTCTTTCTTTAAGTTGACATATTTGCCATTTAGTGCTTGATCTATTTGTAGTGGTTTCTTTTACCAATAGAGGCATACAATTCATCGAGGATTATGGCGAGGTTATATTGTTCCTTAACGTTCACTGTAAGCAAGCAAGTGAAATGCATGGAGATTTGGATCCACCATATGTATCACTAATAGATTCTATGCCTACACCACCACCTCACCCCAAAGATTGAGGACCTCAGGTTAGAGGGGGTTGATGGACAGATGACTAAGGTGATCAACAAGATACCCTTTTGACCTTTCCCTCCAACCTGCGCCATATAGTGGTCATTCCATGATGAAGGACACTATAGGTAGCTTAGCTCCGAGTTTAGGCTCATTTATGACTCACCATTGTCACTCTCTTGGTGAACCTCTACTTACACTAGTAGACCCTTAGAGGAGACATCACAGCTAGTTGGAGATTATTGATAGTTCATAATTTTTGACAAAATGGAGTCTAGTGCCTCCACGTGATTTCAAGGAGACCTTAGAGTCTCATCCAATTTAGGAGTCATATGCTCTTCCCACCATTAGTGTTGACAAAGTGACAAAGAGTAGATCGATGTTATCCAAGATAATAAGGCACTTTATTAAGAGTAGGAGTAGGAGGAGATAAATATTTATAGGATTTCCATCTATAAATTTTCAATGATATTTGTATCTATATACATTTTAATGATGAATTCATGTATTTAAAGCATTTTTCACATTTTGTTATCCCATACTTGTTTGGTATTGCACTATAATGTTATTACATATGCTTTGTCTTTGAATTTGACTTTTAACTTCTAATACCTTAAGGAGTTTTAAGTTCAAGTTTTTGGTTTGTGATTGTATAACTTGTGTGCTTCAATCTTTATGCAATAATACATGTTTGTATGCAATGGGTCTATGGTTAGGATGTGTCATGTTGCTTTTAATGGAGATGGGAAAGTTATTATGCAAAGCTTTTGTCTTTTATGGCATGCTATGGAAAGTGCTGCAGTTTGTGTAGGGCTCATAAAAGAAGGCACATACATTAAATATGCCTTCTTCTATATATTTTTGAACTGAAAGGTATATTCTGTTTATGCGCTTTCTATGCCAAAAAAAAAAAAAAAAAAAGAACTGAAAGATGTGTATGATGTATGAGAAAATCAACAAAATGGAAGCACACACACTATATGTGCCCCCCCCCCCCCCCCCCCCCCCCCCCCCCCCATACCTTAGTCGCTTAACATTTTTTCTAGGCCTCCTATTTTAATACTATTTTTTTTTTAAAATACTTTTTTCGGTACTTAAGCATATATACATAATCTTTAACACTTTTTGAAGAAATGATTTTGCACTATTGCTACTCTACGAAAATGAAGGCACACTACTGTTCATACTATTTTCTTGTGCTTGTTGAAGCTTCTAGTGTTTATTGTTGTTAAAATAAATGATTTGCTATTGCTATCTTATGATTCAATCGATCGCCACTTCTACCATCTTTAATGGATCACTGCTACTATTGTTAAAGGTAAGCAGATAACCATATTGTATACGATACCCACTTATATCCTACTTGATCAAGTAGGTCCTAGATAAATATTAATAGCATGTTTGGTTTGTAGAATAACGTAAGGTAGGAATAGAATTGTAATTCTTAATGAATGAAATAGAAATCAAATACCCATTTTTTATGGTTTTTTTGAGGTCTCATGGGTAGGTATGTATGTATGTTTAGGAAAATTAAAGAATGGTTATTCCCTTAGTCTTATAAAGGAATTTTAATTTCTCATTGTGCACAATGATAATTCTATAAAATAACTATTTAACCAACCAAATGCAGGAATAGGTCCATAGGTAAGGAATTCTTATTATATTGCACCCTTATGAAGTAAACCAAATATGTTGTAAGGATCATAGGGTAGGTTGTGAGTTTAAATTTTTTGAAACCTACTTTCACAAAGTAAGGTATGGGTATAGGGTCTTCCTATCCTATGCTCATCATGAAATCTGTATTCTAAAATATATAAAGTATAAGTTTTATCATACCTTATTTCCTTCTTAAAAAAATTATTAAATAATATTAATAAATGAATATAAATAACAATATTAAATATTTTGGCCAATAAATGTTTTAATAAAACCAAAAAAAGAGCTAAAATCCAAACAGTAATAACCTTGAACAATTGAAACTATGTGGCCTCTCTTACTTTATGTTTTCCTTATTTTTCTTTGTTCTTCCCTGTTTTACTTTTTTAATTACTTAAAATAATGAGTGTAAGAAAAATTACTTTTTTTAATTTAATAGATTTTGCTATAAGTTTCACGGAATTTTCATATGAAGAATTTGTAATATCACATATGGATTATTTTTTTCAAAAATATATAAATTTGAAATTTATAAGAAGATAGACAAAATTTATAAAGTTCATAAGGTACCTTATACCTTATAGATTCTATAGGATATAGGTTTTATAGCAGTTTCAAAATATTACATGATAAGTTTTAATTATAAAATTAAAGAACTTGTATCTTATAAGATAGAATTTGAATGAGACTTTATCTACTATTTATTCTAATTTCTTTGGCCTATCACTTATGCATTCAAATTCTCACTGTCAGTTTTTCCTCATTGCTTGATAGTGATATTGATTCATTGTGTAGTCCCTTGTCGTTAACAGGCAATACTCTTGGTTAATGGAACGAGACTAGCAACTTTTGCAGCTGTAATTAGGGCCGGTAATGCGGGCTGACCCGCAATGGCTCGCAAGTGTCGTGGGTCAGCAAAATCAACCCACCTCGCCCCGCGAGCCAATGCGGGCTGGCTCGCGACGACCCGCAGTGGCCTATGGAAGTGGAACTTGCAGTGGCCTATGCGACGACCCGCACCGGCCCACGGGTCATCCGTCGACTATCGTCCTCACCTGAACTCCTCCCTCGTCCGTCGACTGTTGTCCTCGCCTCGACTCCTCCCTCGTCCCTCCACACTCAGTCACAAACTGAAGATGACAGCACAGTCGACAGTCCTCGACGAGCACGTACCATGTCCAGACGTACCCTGTGCACGTGCTTGGACTTACGTCTGCCCAAGGACTCCTCGTCCTTCTCGTCCCACAATGGTCAACGAACGAGGGAGTGTCAGTGTATGACGCCCGTGACGGTGTGGGTGTGTGTGGGCTGCTGTGGACGGTGGTGTGATCACTTCAGTCGACGTCGTCCTCAACTCCTCGTCTCGTCATCGTCACTTCAGTCGACGTCGGCGTCGTCAGTCATCACCGTTAGTCCTCAGTCCTCAATCGTCCTCACCTCGACTGCTCCGGAGTCCGGACAACCCTCGCTGCTTCGCCATAGGTAGGCCTCCACAAGCTGCAGGAGCACTGACTCAATAAGGTTAGCTGATCTAGCCGGTGAAACCTCAATGCAAGGGAGCACTACCAGTCTGCCACTAACTCAGTAGTCAGCAATCGCCAATTAGTAATTTTTTTTTCTGGTTCGTGGGTTCGCGGGCCGACCCCTCGCCCGCGGGAACTTGCCCGCCTCGACCCGCGGGTTATGCGGGCGCGGGTTAAAATGGCCCGCAATGACCCGCCCCGCAATTACCACCCCTAGCTGTAACTGCTTATGATATGAATACAATCCTAATGAGGAACCTAAACAAATTAAAAAAGAATGACACAGAATAAAGATACCATGTCCAATATGTATTTACAACTTCATTAGAATGCAAAAGTTGTATCAAAGAAATTATTTAAGAATGTATTTTAGGATTTCATTTAGGTTAATCGTTAGGTTAGGGAACAAAACGTGCAATGGATGTACTATAGAAAGAGCTGGGTTATAAGTATATCAGGATGGATGTGTTATTGGAGTTGTGATTTATTGTATAATGTACCTGTGCCTCCGTGCCCCCGTCGACAACCTACGGGATTAAGGCTGACGTAATCATAATTGTCAAACTAATGCAGCCAAGTCCTCGCTGTTCTTCGATGACAACACACGCGGAGTATGCGTCACGTCAGTGTGAACGAAAGATCGTGGAAAGAGACAATAGGTATCAAGTCTTCATTTGAATCCTCTCAAGAAACTTCAAGGCTTCTTCCCTCGATAAGGAAAATATGTGGCTTCCACTGCAGCTGAGCGTGAATAATGAATGCTATATGGGACAGGGGATCATTGAAGTGGAAGAAGAGATATGCTGTTGACCGAAACCTCGGACTTCTGATTAGAAGAAAAATCTAACAAAATAAAGTGATCCTTTAGTATTGACATAGAGATCTCTCTTCCACAAAGCAGCTAATCCTACATTTGGGTGGATCTTCCGCTGTTTAATATATATTATCAAATTATACACTTGCAATGCCTATGTTTAAATATAGTAAGTCATTTGATTTATAGAACTATCATAAAAATTAGAAATAATTATACATGATAGATATCTATTATAATATATAAATAACCAGTTAAAGCTTCACGTTATGTGTTATGTATAAACTTTTGATTGAATAGATATATATAAAATATTACTTCCTTCAATAAATATCTCTTTATTCATTATAATTTAAAAAAGTCTTCATATGATTTAATTAAATGAATACAATTAGATATATTATCCAAATATATCTAATTCACAATGCTGGGCTTTAGTAATAACTTTTCTTCAATAATAAAAATGCTTTTAGTTAATGCTTCTAAAATGTGCTTCAGATTCTGATTTGCTAATTCTAATTCTATTGTTCTCTAGATTTTGTTCCTACTGTTCTAATTTTGTAGATTCCATTGTTTTGATTTTGCTATTTTGCAAATTCTGACTAGTTCTAACTACTTTTGTAGTTATTTCCAACTGTTTCTAAAGTTATTCTAATTCTAATCTTCAAAATTCTAATTTTGAAATTAGAATTCTAAATCTATTTTCAAAATTCTGATTCTAATTTTAGAGTTCTGAAATATCAATTGTATAGACCCTTCTCTCCATATCTAACACTTTTCACTATACACTAGATTAACTTATTAGAAAACTTAAACATCATTGAAATAATTAACAATGTGTATACTGCTGGCCTAGGATGTCCTATGTGTTATTTAGTTCAAAGGACGAGACTTCAAGGAATTAGTATTGTTGTGCTTCCCGGTCCACAGCCAAGGTTAGGTGTAAAATATGCTTTGATCGATGCAACTTGCTTGACGAACATAATTGGACATGATCAGCTTAGGTTTTCCGTTTCGAAGGGTAAAAAGAGAAAACGAAGAGACCATCAATGTATACACTTTTTCTTTCCTCTTTATTAATCATAAAGTTTGGCTCTTTCTACGCTTGAGTGGTTGAAAAAAATTTGATTTTTAATATTTAAATGAGCCCCCACCTCCTTTATTCTAAACTTCATATATCTTGAATTTGGAACTAAGTTGGGGAGGTGGCTTGTACCATTGAAGTTTTGCAGTTTGAAGAACATAAAAATGAAGGAGCTTAAAAAAAATATGAAAATGAAAATGCAAAAGTTTGCAATTGTCAATTTTTGCTACATGCTATGCCAAGTGCACATCCTACATGGCATATAGTGATTAAAATAAAGGTTTGGAACACTTGGTGACTAATTGTTGATCGAAAGAGCCGACTAAATTTAAAGTAGGTGACGTTACCAACCTCGAAAGCTTCAATTAAATACTAAAACTGGCAATTTCAAAATTAGGTACTTAATTAAAAAATTTATACTAAAGTACCAAATGCACATATCCTAGAAAATGCATATACATACATAAAACATGACAAGTATCCTTATTTAACTTTAAATAACAGATACCCATAGGAAAAACATGTTATCCAAGCAAGCGAGAATAAAGGTGGTTGGGTGGGGGTTGTGGTAGAGGGGGTTGGGGCGTGCGCTGGACAGATGAACTTCTGGCGGAACTCTAGTCAGATAGTTCCTGCTAGATTTTATGGTGCGACGTTGTAGCTGGAATTTACCAGACTTGATTTACAGCAAAAGGTTTCTTCACGGCAGCATTTCTTCTGTCAAATATGGACAATGCACCAGCTGAGGGAAATATCACGACATTGTAACTTTAGTTTTCATGGATGCACATTCATAAATAAAATTTTTTATAAAAGCTTCAGTAACTGATTTATAACTGGCGTTTTCCCTTTTTCTGGTCTGGAGGTGTGTTCCTGTCACTCAATGTACAGATGCTTTGCGACTTCGCAAACATCAAATGGGAACACAAAAATTGTACTAATGCCACAAACTGCCCCCAACTGCAAAGTGCGTTTTGTTTCTATCTGCCACTTCCATGACATACATCAGCTGTTGTAGCACGAAGGCAGGATATGAGTAGGCTATTCCAAGCATCAAGTGGCTCCTCGCTATCCAGGGTACTGAATAACTATTCTTAAGCAAACAACAGCGGATATCTTTAACCAGAGGCAGAAAGAAAATAGTCACAAAGACAGGAGTTTGATTCTGGTTAAAGAACAAGCCTCCTGGACAGAGACTCTTGATATTCCTTCTTTGCACAAAAGATCAAGAGGGCCAAAAGGATTCATTCTACAAAATAGCACATAGTTATGAATTTAACCATCTTGTCAGAGGTTTGATGGTGCATATATTGACAATGTAAGCAATGGAAAAGTGAACAGTAGTTCATTAATACTATACAGTGGTTCCTATTTGCAACCATATGCACTTCCTCAGATATTTAAAATTTTAGGTCATAATATGCACTATTATGTAAATGATAAGGAACTGAATAGACATGAAGCCCTCCCCTTTTGCAATCTCATCTCCCTTACTTAGCACCTGTATGAGATATGTCATTAAATAAAAGCAAAAATTATGATTTAGCAGTAATACCCAAGTACTTACAAACCTTCCAGGATAAATGGACGGATTTGGTCAAGAGGAGATGAGTCATCTGACTCATTGAATTCTACTTGGTTGCGTTTCTGAGGATCTGGTTGTGGGGATTTGACAAAAGGAATATCAAGGGGCTCAAGCTGCAGTGAAGGTTGAACTTGGTCTAGAGGTAATGGCTCAAGTTGTTGGTACTTGGGCTTATTCTTCTCAAGGAGAAGGTAGGTGGTGCAATACCAGAAAAGCAGTATTTTACTTTGTGCTATTACTGTATCAACAATGTGACTCCCTCCAAATGAAAGCCTCTCGAGGGCCTGCCAAATTGTCATAGAATGTCAGTGTTAGCGGAGTACATGAAACATGGAATGATCAATGCAATTGCTAAGATGCTCCAGACAACTACATACGTACATACATACATATATATATATATATATATATACTCACGAAGCTTGAAAAGTAAAACAGCATGCAAGTGTAAATGGAATTCAATTTAAGGGAGAGAGATAGAGCTTAATTTTGAGCCTATATGGGTAAGATGTATCTAAAAAGGTCCCAATTATGAGTGAATCACTGTTAGACGGATGGCATTACCTGTTCTCCTGTTTCTACATCAAAAGAATGCTCGTGATCAAATTGAAGGCCCTTAAACTCATTGATGCAAAGACCCTGGAATGCCCTGTGTCGAG
This sequence comes from Laguncularia racemosa, assembly GCA_037954665.1. Lineage (NCBI taxonomy): Eukaryota > Viridiplantae > Streptophyta > Magnoliopsida > Myrtales > Combretaceae > Laguncularia > Laguncularia racemosa. Next base: position 7,127,335 of record JBBMOL010000004.1, read on the forward strand.
AAAAGGCAGATGTCATTAGTAGCTACAACAGAAAGAGAAACAACATGGATTGATTCAAGTAGGTGTAATGACCCTATTCAGGTTTAGTATTAAACTCACGATCTAATGAGAGAAACACGGGGAATCCAGCGGAAAATAATTGGTGTGTTATCTGCATTTACATAATAGCCACCAAACACTATGAAAACAGTCATCAGAGAGGGTCCCAAGGCCATTGCTGCTTCAGTGGTTGGAACCATTGCTCCCACTGTCAGCCCCATTGCTGATGCAGTAAAAGATTCAGCAGTCACAATTCCACAAAACTTACCAAACCTGCAGTACCAGAAGTTAATAAGGGGAAAAAAGATAAAAAACACATGTCCATTGTGTAAGATACAATAAGGTATTGAAATACCAGAAAATGAGGTAAGTGCCTGCATGATTTTTCTAGAAGAAAAAATGGGGAAAAAAACCATTCTGGCTAGGCAAAACCTTTTTAATTGTATAATCTAGAAATTTTCAGTAATAGAACTCTATCTATGAAAAGTAAAACTAGAAAAATTTTGACAATTGAGCAAAATGTCCTATTGGAACTAATTCAGGTAAATCCCATAGGAAAAGAAAATCAATATTGACATCTCTCAAATAGTACCAAACATCTATCTAACCTTAAAGCTACCAATAATTTCATGATGGTGATGAATCATGAGATTACACCAAGCACAGTATAGCTTTAAGTCACCTTGTCAGGGTTGGATGAAGACGAGCCATTGGGTATAATACAGCACCAAACATAAGAGGAAAAGCTGCCCCAACAGGAATCTCAGCCAACAATTTGGAAAGGAGGTAGGGTCCCAATGAATAAGATCCCTTGGCACGTTCTCTCTCAACAATTGCACGTTCCTTTGGAAAGACACCAACAGTCTTAGTAAGTGCAGCCATTGCAGTATTTATTGCTGCAACCTGTAGAGGGAAAAATCCTTGAATGATGTAAAGTGCAATATGGTTGGTAGATGCATATTCACAATATCCAAGTAAAAAAATCAAATTCAAATAGAAGCATTCAGACAACCCACATTTCAGCAAAATACTGACAACCACTCAAAGAGCTTTGTAACTACTTGTACCATAGCAAGTCCAGAACATGAGAAATAAAAAAATATTGCTATACGTTAAACAAGGATTTAAATTAAACTTGTCTCTTGCTTGCACTGACCCCTTAAAAAATGATACCACGTATACATGAATTAAGACATGTGATAGCCACAAGGTCACTTCAATGAAAATTTGTTACTACATTAATTTATTTGTAATGGAGGCACTAAAGAAGATAGGAAAAACGGTCCACTGAAGCTTATATGAAATATTGCATGGTGTCCAACTTTCGACATGAGAAATTTTTTATAGAGAGCATTTTGAATATTATCGACTACGGCAGAGAGAACTGCCCAAGTTTATATATGCCTTTTGTCCGTGGAACATGAAATCCTTAAAAATTCTCTTTATTAATTTGCATGAAAAATAATATGAAGAAATTATGTGGCAGCAAGAGCAGGGATGTATAATTGACTAAATATGTAAAGTTGTTTGTCAGAGTTCCTTTTACAATGTTTTGCATTTCCCGGAGAAGAAAAAGAGGCTGGTGGCGTCCCTTGTATCCAAAAATTTTCTAATAGAATAGAGAACATCAAATAGATATATTCCAATCCTAAATAAAGAACTGAAGTAAAACCACTCATCTTTTCTTCTGGCAAACAGAGCGTAATTACTATTTTGTTACTAATCCTTTCTTGTGGATTTCCCTAATCATGAACTCCCTATGCTTGTTAGGTCAAAACTGTAGTATTCGATGATCAAATAATGACTTTTTTACCAGCATTTTCTTGTTTCACCATTATGATGCAGATTTGAAGAGGATATACCCTGAATCCACTGCAGAAGGTGAAGTTGAGGTTGGAGACAAAGAAGCTGATGGTGTCCTTCATGTCTCTAAAATCTCCCTACTAGAATGGAGAAATTGATGATATGCATCCCGATCTTAAATAAAGCACTTGCAGTAATACCGCTTGTCTTTTATTCAGGAAAACAAAGCCTGAATAATATTCATTCAATAATCCTTTTTTGCAAATTTGATTTTCTAATTAATAACTTGCTATGCATGTTTGATTGACATTGTAGTATTTGAGGATCAAGCAATAACTATTCTACTAACAATTTCTGGCTCCACCATTACAGTGCGGGTTAGAACAATCTCAGCCCTGATTCCACCAAGATACATTTTATCTTCACCCAGAATTATTTGTTAAGTACATATATATCTATATCATTTGTGGAATATTCAATGAGCTTGTAGGTGACCTTTATTCACAGAATCGATAGGCATACATAGTGGTGAAGGCACACAAAAATAAGTTGATCAAAGTTGCAGCAGTTCACTTATAAAGGCTTAAAAAACAATCAGCAATAATCTTTACCTGCAGTAGCCCCATTCTGTCCTGTATCGATGTCTGGGATCTTCCCATTCTCCAAAATACTGACCCAAAAATTAGTGCCGATGCAATGGACATCCTTGCCCTCACCTTGTTCGTGGGCCCATCACGAGAAGCCTGGAAGGTATTGCAGTTTCTAAGAATGCCCAGACATTTTTATGCTTAAAAGATAAAACTGCCCATCAAAGCCATAAGCGATGCTTATTGAACGCTTTTATAGAAAAGCCAGACCACATAATATATCCAGTCAAGTAAACAAGGTTTCACTTATCAGGGTTGCATGCATCTTCCTTCAGTAGAGTATCCATTGCGACGACAGCTACTACAGGAAGAGAAGAACTGACAAAATTTACACCAGCAAATTACCTAAGCATATGGAAAGCATGAACACCTGAAGACATTCTCCTACATTACTTAACTCAGCCTGTCTAGATGGATTATGTTGATGTAAGGACAAATAATAAACTATCTGTAGTTATGTGCATGCAAGCACATGCACTTAGAATAAGTGTGTATTCTTGTGGATGAACCTGCAACCATGCTCGTTTAAGAAGCAGCCAAAATTGTCTCCACCAGCCCCCTTTCTGCTTGACAACTGTCCTCTCTCTGCATATCTTGCCACCCTTGAAACCCTCCCTTCTATTAAGAAGTGTTGCATATAATATAGTTGATGTCTGTAAAGAGAAAGATTCAACTAATCCATCTACCCTTTTCTGAGAAGAGTACACACTTTCAGACGAACTGTAGTCAATGGATATGAGATCGGCCAAGAATTCAGCAGGATTAACATGATCTGGGCATATATACCTATAGAGTGAAAAACTAATCAGTCAGAACATAGTGAAGACGTACACAAATTCAATCAAAATAAACCAATCTGAGGTCAAACAGTCATTAAAAATGTTAAGAGAGGTATAGATAAGGAAGGAAATACAAATATCCAACAACGTTAAGCTCGAGATGATGCTCTATTACTCTAGTCAGATCATGAATTTAATTAATCAATAAAGCTTACAAGGTACTTCTCTTTGTCTGTGATGGAGTGAGAACTGGTTTCTAGCCCTAGAGATGTTAAAATAGAATTGATCTCTAGGAGTGCAATGTAGTTTATAAAAAACTGGTAATTCATCAAGTGCTCAGGGAGAAACACTGCTGATGAGGACTACTTGAGCATGGTGTGAGCTAAAGGTGCAGCATTTTGAAAATGAGGTGCTAATACTACAAATTAATACTGTACCAGATCAAGCCTATAATTCTGTTGAGTTATATATGGATCCTACATTCTTTAGTATAGAATATTTTTAGTGTCTTTTGTGTGTGTATATATATATATATAAGCACAATGTATTTTTAAGTTGAATGTAATAAAATAATTTTATTCTTCCTTTTCCTCACAAATTGATTCACCTTAACATTTTTTTTTTTGTGATGAGTCATTCACCTTAACATTTATCCTTACATTATTAGCAATTTAGCAGTGAGGTTTGAATTTTTTTCAGCATAAAATCTATCACAAATTTCACTCTCTATTAATCAAATAAAACGCTTCAATACCCAGTCAGTGACTATTCTCTTCCTTAAGCCCCCAAGAAAACTCCGAACTTTGACCTTCAAATCTCCCCTTCCCCAGCACTGCTCTAACATACACCTGAGAAACTTTGAGACCATCCAAGCTAAGGACAATGGAATTTTAAGGTATCATTGATTTGCTGTACCTGTATTATTATTTTTTAATGGGGAAAATTAAGCTTTAAGATAGGAATTTAACTCCAAAACTTATGGACTAGAAGGGATGCAGAACCTTTTAGTAGCTCATAAATTTAAGCAAATTCCCGTCAACTCACCAAATATATTACATGTCTCATTACGCCCTTTCTATCTTGGAGAACCTCTTTCATTTAATTTCAAAGGGAAGTCCTATGGAAAGAATGACAAGAAGTATATAGGCTGTCTAAAAGTTGATTTTGTTTGAATGAGAGCATAGAACCATGTTATGGTGATTGCCTTTCCACATGTATATTCATTGAAATGGACAGTGAAAAAGCAAACACATACAGAATGTTTTCTAGGCCAAATCCACTTTATGAATGTAACTGGTTTCAGGGGCATCCTATTTCATGAAATGTTGTAAATGACATATAATGTTAAAATGCTGATTATACATACATGTATCTTGAATATTTGAGACAGAAAGTTAGTGAAGTTCCAAGTTCAGTAACCACCAAAGTTGTTCTAATATGTCAGCCAATATGGAAAGAACCTGTAGACGGTATAGGGGTGAAAGAGACAGCAGGAAAAGATAGAATGGACAAAATCTAGATAAAGGATGATAGGCATTAGAATCCAAGAGAACTTGCAATAAGTGTGAAATGAGGCAGTAACAAGGGGAAACAAATGGTATTACCAGCAGAGAAATAAAGAAGCGTCTAGGTGCTCCCAAGAGGACTGCAGTCAAATCACTCCAAATGAAATTCAGACAAAGTGACAAGATCCAAACGGAACTTGAGAACATCCAAACAAAGTTGCTTCACCTGAACAACCGATAGGGCAATTCAACAAAGTCCCTACCTTTTGACAAAGTTCGGCTACTACAGAATTTTGTTCGAATGCCCTGAATGGGAGAAGATACATTCTTAATTGTTTACTATTTTGCGCTTAATAGCCGAATTAGGGTTATTGAACAAGTTTTAGTTGTATTTTGGAGATGATCATTGAATTATGATCATATTGTAAACCTAGAAAAGACCTCTCTAATTTGATCTTACCAATCCATTACAAGATTTTTGTGAACATCAATTGATTGGAGTCTGCACGGCATATATTGGCAACGTATTACTCATTGTTTATTTCAATGATTGTGCACAACATCACTCTACAAGATAATCATGGATTGATTTGGGACTCAATGCATCATATCCTTAATGCAAATCATCCATGTCCCTTTATTTGTGTCTCATAGATTTATAAAAACTCAAAACTATGCAATTTGTGTTCAAAACGAGATTGTGTGAACCTACGCAACATGTTCCATTGAGTGAAACCATTGATAAAGTAGTGGGTAAGCACCAATTCACCTATTAAATTAGAATTTGAGGAATTAGGGCTTTCGTAGCATGTGGTTGAATTTGGGGAAATTACATTTTGTGTTTGCATTGTCAAATTCACTTGGGAATGCAATACTGTATCCCATGATTGTATTTGGGTGTAGTTGGCATGATTGGATTGTTGCAGCTTAATCGAATAATAGCATGAGTTAGTTGAATGTGGGTCATGCGATGGGTGCAAAAGGTTCAAAAGATGTTTCGAGTGATGTGTGCACTAAGGTTAGAATTGAATCTGTAGATTTTACTAATTATGCCAATTTATGGTGGATGAGTGTTAAGGCATAGAGGCAAGGACTAGTGACAATGATGTGTCTACATGGCATTTGATGAAACATCTGATACAAAAGCATATTGTTCATGATTGTTTCTTACACTCTAGACTTTGTGACAGGGAGAAATGAAAGTGGGAGATTCTAATCAAGAAACTTGAGGCACTGCTGATCAGATGCAAGGTCACTAAACCTCAAGAATAGATAAAGTGATTGAATTGGCTACTAAGGTAGAGAGATAGCAGAGATGCAGTATCCGTTGTCATCTCATAACCAATGAAGACCATTGCTTCTTAAAAATTTTGGACTGCAAAGGAATGTGGGATGCAGAGTCTGTGTTGCGATACTCGCTTCTTATGAAGACACACTGTTTGTGCTGCACTGCAATGGTGCATGGTCTGACTATGATGCTCACCTGCTGCAACACTACACAGCTCGTATTGTGACACTCACTTACTGCAACAATGCATGTTTCATGCTGCAATTTGCAACAATGCTCGATCTGCACTATGATGCTTACTGCAATGACACTCAATTTGAGTACTGAAAATCTAGACTCTATGCATCTTTAAGCTCAAGGAATGCCTTGGCATCTCCTGTTGCTTTTGTTGTTATGTAGCAGAACAATACCCTTAACAAGCATCGCTAAGGTCAAGCAAATCCTTCTATATTACAGCCACTATCACTATATTACAATAGAGTACTTTCCTTGGCATGTGAGGCTCATCTCAAGTAAATTTATATCATCTACTATCGTTTTTCACTATCAAGCAGTAGATCAATCCTCTTGATAAGCATCAATAAAGCCTAGGCAGGCCCTGACATATTACAACTATTGCTGTTGCCTCTTAGTAGCATACTCTTCTTAGCACATGATGCATACCTGAATACTCATCGGCATTGTAATTATGTTACTTCTATTGTTGAGTACTAGAAATTATCTTCGCAAAGACCACTTCATTAAGGTAATTTATGGCATTTGCTTGATATAATGCTCATTATATTCATTTTATGGAAAAAAAAAAAAACAATAATTTATGACTTGTACAGCTGAAGGCTTATTATGGACATTACTTACTCTCTACAGCATTGTCTTTGTTAAAGCACTTGCTAAAGCTAACATTACTAGAAAGTTCACTCTAGGTGATGCTTGCATTTGAAATTTATATAGTATACAATGCTTAACATTTTCAGTCACATTTTTGTGCGACGTACAATTAATTAGGGGCAAGATGTCCTAAACCTTTTTATGAGGAAAAGCAGTGTCTCCTCATGAAGATAAGCCTGTGAACTATAGCAACATATCCTGCAATTTAAACTTTCTAAATCGAAAAATGAATCATCATATATCTATCAATGATGCGATATGATGAGGAACTTAATGAAATCTTTTATTATTCATAAGCTATATAGGCATGCCATGCAGCAATATAAGTGTTGAATAATGTAGAAAATGAGCCTTATGAGCAACTTGAGCTTCAAAAATATATTTCCACTGATTACATATGTTTTGGCATATGCCAAATGATTCTTTAGCAGCATCCAAAGAATCATTGATTGTGGGGCAAAATGTAAGGGGATCAATTTGCAATCATGACCAAGCCCAACACCAATTAGTTATGTTTAAGGTTAATTCTCTGGACTAATGACAGGATTTAAAGTGTCAAACCTATTTTTGGAATAATTTAAAAGTTTAGAATTGGTGGCTCAAAGTAAGGTTAGATAAAATTATCAACAATTTTATCTATTCTCAATAGAGTCAAGGAGTGATTAGGATCCATTGTGAACCCAAGCTTATTGGGGTTAGTAAACCTTAATTAATATTGTCCATTAATAGTGGCAACATTGAATGGTCATAATTGACCAATAATGTCTATAAATACCCCTTGATATTGCTTATGAGAAAGAGGAGAAGGCTTTTAACCTAACCCCCTCCACTATACCACCTATCACTTGAACACCAACCTATTGTGTTATGTTTCCTCGAGTAGTGAAGCCTATTACTCGTGTTTACACTAGACGTGAGAATAGGATTTAGTTACTATAGTGCATTTGTTAGTTTAGAGATATTTTAGATATTTTTCTTTGTATTTCTTCTAGAAGTTTCTAGAGACATCTAGATTACTTTGTAACAGTTAGAAGGTTACAAATACTTGTATTGTAGCTACCCTAGAAGATAGATAGAAACTCAATTTGTTGATTGTTGAGCAAGTGTGCTCAAGCAGGCTTCATAGCTGTAGTCTCTGTACCATTTTTCTTTCTAAAATCAATAAAATAGCCTATTGTTTGCCCTAAGCTAGCTAAGTTGCAACATATTGAGATTGACTATTCTGCCTCTCTAAACCTTATCTAAATCATCCTTTTATTGTTCTATTGCAACACTAACCCTATGTTAGTCATGTAAAGTATGTGGGCACATGCTACACATACATACCATAATCTGTAGAATGAACCAACCCTCACATCTACAATAGTGATGCTGTATAAATTGAATTTCCTTATTTTCCATGCATCACAAACTCTGATTATAGTTTATCTAATTAGCTAATGTTGCTAAATTACAGGTGTATGGAGTTCTCTTCTCTTCAAATGAGAGAATACACAATGTCTATAACCACATGCTTGTATTGCATCAACAATCAATCATAAAGTCAATATGGAGGAACCTCTATTTCTTATACTTGTGTTTTTCAATGATGAATTACTTTGACCCTTCAAATTCTCACAGGTGTATGACATCAAGTCTTATGTACCAGATAATAATCATTCAAGCACGCAAGGATCATCCAAACAGTTGGAAATACATGAGGTTTCAACTTATAGAGATTAGAATGATGACACAGGTGACACAGCAAATCCCCTTCACCTTGAAAATGATGCCAGATGGCATCTTGGTACTCAACCACCAGCCCTGGTAGTAGAGCATTGGTTCTTATGATCAGAAGTCTAGGGTTTAATCCTGTGTCCAACTCATTTCCAGGGGAAAAAAGGCTCCAAGGAAATTAATCAACACATTGGTCTAAATTATCTTCCCAAAAGATAGAAGGAAAGATTATGGTACGCACCCAAATTTTGAGAAGTATCTCAAAGGCTCATCACGTGCAGGACCGGCATAGACAAGTGCACCTTCTGCTAGAAGCACAATGTCGTCAAATTTATAGTATATAGAACTTCTTGGCTGGTGTATGGAGCATATAACTGTATGTCCATCCTGCACTAGTTGTCGTAGGGTTTCCATTACTTTCTCAGCTTGGAAGGCATCGAGCCCTGATAGCATCAAATGGAGTTATAAGAAAAAGAAAGAAGTTCTGGAAAGAGAGTCAGCAGTGAAATTCTAATATAAAACTTCATTATTTTCATGACACTAACAAGCAAAAAATATAAGTGCTTAATGCTAACTCAGGTCCAATTATGTTAAGTAATCCTGGTAATGACAAAGGGTAATGCTCTTGCATAAAAAGAGCCAACAAAAGAAAAGCAACAGGAACAAATTCAAATCTTTGCACTAGAAGGTTCAGTAACACCAATTAGCCAACACAGTAATAATCTTTCTCAGATACCAAACTGTCCAATCAAAAGAAGTTTTGATCTTATCCATATGACAACCTGATTGTGCATATCACCAAAATCCTCACAAATGAACTTCTGGCATTACTGAAGTACAAAGAGTGGAGGCACAAGAATGCAGAACTCTTATTGCTGCAATCCAACATTTTGGTATACATGCTTTGGGGTGTCAAGTATACAAAACATATATTTAAGTCTTAAGACTTTTAATCTAGTTGATTGCATATCTAAATTTAACTCAATATTATATTAAAGGGTCCTAGTTTTGAATCCTATATAACTATGTAACTATACATAGTTCCACAGGATAGACGTCTATCAATATCTAAGCCTCTAAATGAGGAAAGTATTGAAAATATATACCTCATGTACATATATTCTAGCTTAATTTGTCCAATTAGTTGATTGTGGACTTAAATTTAATAGATATGTTGATAGGGACAATCATGCAAGTTGGCGGTGAAAATGTTGACCAAGAATGACCATGTAACAATGTAGTTTGATGTGATAAGTTCGAGAATTTCTTATCATTAGCCTATAAGAATTTTGACTAATAACTATGATCAGGATTTCAGTCATTCTTGGTTGCTCCCATACCATGTAGAAGTAGAGAAAAAAAGACACAGAAATGAGAATCAAAAACTTGAGTTACTAGGTTTGCTGTCAAGGACATATATGGCCCTTGTAACAACTCCTTTGGAGCTCTTGCCAAATTTACCAAATTAGGAATGGACAATTTCAAAGCACCAATCACACAATTCTATACAAATGCAATTATCAAAATGCCCCCCCCAACAATATGTCTATATAATACTATATTTTCTAATTGTTGCTTTGCCAAAATATATATCCAGGACAGTATATATATGTCAAAGCTATATCGACAAAGAATAGAATCCTCTCTAATGGAAGGGTACACTGTGGTCACACCCAGTTAATTTGTGCACTTACACCCAACAACTATGAATACAAAGGCTTGTACCCCTAAAACTCCAAAATTGACTTTATCATAACATTTTCCATTGATAATGATAAAATATTGTGTAATGAAAATAATAATGACCTATTTACTACTTGATCCAAAAAAAAAATGACCTATTTACTTTCAAGACTAGAAAAGGTAAGGAATAGAAAAACTATTTCTTGAAAATAACTATTATCTAGAATAGTCAAGTAACATATGTTTCATCTTTAGTTCCCACAAATCTCTGTGGTAGGGAATAACTATTCAATTGTTTACATTATATTACTATATTGGACTATGAGTTGAGAATGGAATAAAAAGCACCAATATGCCTTTGGTTGCTTGCATCCCTCCTTAGTCCCACCACCACCAACCACCTCTTTCGCCACTACCACCATTGCCATCAAACTGCTATTGCTGTCAACATTATGATGTTAATAATGGTAGTTTAGTGGTGTTGGTGATGGTGGTGGTGGCATTGATGTAAGAGTGGACTAACAGAACAGGGTAGCACAATAGTGTTGGTGTAGTAGTGGTGGTGTGTTAAGGACCAAGCGGCTCTAGTTGCCCCTTTTAAATATGTATACCAATGGCATAAAAACAAGAAGCAACAGTAGTGTTAGAAGCCATGATTAGTTTAAGTCGTAGCTATCTGAAATGTATGTATTTATGTTGTCTTGGTGAGTATTTGTGTAATTATGTATGTGCGTATTTATGTAATTATGTATGTGATAGAGATCAGGCCATCACACCCTTTGCAAAGTTTACCAAAGATGTACACACGGGAAAGTAAACCAGGTGTAATTCACCAAGTTTGGGTTCTCTTCGACGAGCCCAAACCACCAAAGTAACCATAGGGAAATTAGGACGAAAATCAAAGAAACAGAATCCTAATCCCCAACACAAGCTAGAGCGTCTGAGGACACGATTGCAAATGCCTGCCACTAACAGTATGATGGTCGGAGTCCTATCTATTTATGTGTTGGAAGTCCAAGTGTCAATCTGTCTCCGTGTGTCAGGCCTATAAAGGTTGCATGTGGCAACCTGAAGTGGAGTCAATAGATAGTGGGCAGTTAATAGTTGTGTAGAAGGCAGTTTCCATTAGTAGTCATGTACGAGAAAATACAGGAAAGTGGAGGGCCAGGGTAACAGCCTCTTGTACTGTTAAATGGCAAGAAATTAATGAAAGAGGTTACGTCTATTTTCCTGAAAATTTTCTACAAATTATGAGATTGTTGGGTTTTCTCTAATGACCCCAAACCTAAGTTAATCATAGGGAAATACGGAAGGAAATCACCAACATACAAAATAGAACCTAAAGTCATCATCAATCGTCCTACAACTGGATCTCAAACTCGATCCTCCAACATGGTGCAATAGTGATGGTGATAGTGATGCTAATAATAGGGACTCTAGTGATGGCATTGGTAAGGAAGGTGGTGGTGGTGGTGATAGTGGCAATATGATGGAGACGGTGGTGTAGGGGTGGTGGAGTAGGGGTAGTAGTGTTGGTGGCAGCATCGGCAGTAGTTGTCATGTGGAGGTGGTGGGTAGTAGGTTAGCAATGGCTGATGGTGATGTGGTAGTGACTAGTAGTGGTGCTATGGCAGTAGTGGCAATGATGTGGATGGTTTTTGGAGTGAGGGTTGAAAGAGAGAGAGGGAGGGTTTAAGGACAACAGCAACAGTAGGTGGCAGTAACAATGGTGGAGGGAATCATATAGCAATGATGGTGTTTGATGGTACAGAGATGATGGTGTGGTGTAAATGTGATGGCTAAAATAATGGTGTAGTGGTGGTGGTAGTTCCCTATGGTCGGGTTTATGATGATTGTGGTGGTGCATTGGTGGAGGAGGTAGTGATGGTAATGGAGGTTGCGGTGGAGATGGTGGTAGGGATGGTAGTGGTGTGGTGGTTGAGTAATTTTGATGAAGGTGAATTTGTTACATAACTATAAGACATATTCCCCATTTAAAAGGTCCAACAAATACCACTAGATAGAAGGTAGTAGTTATTCCTTATAGATAAGGAATAGAAGAACCTCCTGAAATAGTCATAAGCAAATGGGGCAAGGCGATAGATGTTATTTTAGGAATAGTTATTCAAGTATTTATTCCTCCCTATTACCTTAAAGTAAGCCAGCCATGAAAGAATGAAATCATCCAAAAAGTCAAGGAAATGTTGAAGGTGAATTAATCTGATAAGATTTTTGGTGATGGTGAGAATGGAGTAGGTGTTGGCTGTGGAGAGAGTATAAAGCCAAGGCGAACAGAGTGGAAAGTAGTGTGGTGGCTAGGTGGTAATTCGTTTTCGAGTTTAGTAGGTAAATTAACATAAATCAAGGTTAGTGGCAAGCAAAGGGGAACAGAAACAAAAAGGCTACACCTTCTCAAAAAAGAAAAAAAAGGCTACAGCCATGTTCTTTTTCATTCATTTTTCTTTTATCTTTTTGGTTTAACACTATTTTATTGATTTTAATGAAAAACGCTAACATTCTTATCTGGCAATACTCGCCTCCTTATCTTCCAAACTGTGGGGTAAGTACACAAAGGCAAGGTCCAAGAGGTCCAAATGCAATTTATCCTTAAGATAATTGCCAAGTAAATACTTCTCTTTATAAAATACATTTTTTTAATTTTTCTTTAATTTTCTTCTTTTATTCCAATTTTATTTTATTTTAGTTTATCAAATTCTTTCTTCTTTTTTTTTAACTTTTTATTTTTGCTTAGCACTATTTTATTAATTTTTAACAGAAAATGCTAACATTCCTAACTAGCAATACTCATGTCCTTGATTTCAAAATTGTGGGGTAAATATGCAAGGGCAAGGTTAAAGAGGTCCAAATGCAATTCATCCTTAAGATAATTGCAAAATAAATACTTCTCTCTAGACATCTAATTTTCCTTTGTTCATTAATTTAGAACAATTTCATTAATTGTAGGCAAATTCACAAGGAAAAATGCAGGAAGTAAATAGGAAGCACGAAGTACCAAAAAAGCATTAGAAAAAGTGGATCTGCATGGCGTAAGCTATACTTAACCAGGGGGGGTTGGGTTTTCTACATTGGCTCTCGAGCAGAAAAGTACCAAAGGTCCAATTACAACTATGTTAGCATAGTGAAAAAAGTATAATTAATTGGAGCAGGTTTCTTTTAGGATGCATAAATTAGCTTTCCATATGAACACAGGCACAGTAAATAACAGAGTGAATCCACACATAACATCAATTGGAGAGTAGTAGAAAGTGAAGATTACTAATTAGAGCTGATGAGTTATTTTACCATCCAGTAGCTTTGCCAAGTGAGGATTCCAAGAGACTGGTTAATTCCATTGCCATGCCTAATCATGATGCTTCCAACTTCTTGTGTTTGTTTCATGACTCTATCATATTCTATATCCCTCAAATTTTCATTATTTAGTTACATGATGGGTCATATCATGCCACTGTTTTGGATCTGGTAAAGTAAATATAAAAGCTAGCACTATATCTACAAACTTAAACTTTTGAATTCATCATATTATCAAAGCAGATAATCAAGGGTTCAAATGATATGCCATCTTCTGACCCCTATTTAATTAAATGTCTCTTGGATAGGCTTCAAGCAAAATTCAAGCCCACAAGTAATGATATAATTATAGAACAAACCTCATCAATGTTCATGATCCATATAACCCACAAAAACTACAGCAGACAATAGCCATTTTAGTTATTAGATAAAGCATAGAAGATCTCTTTTATCCTGTTTATTTGCTTTTAAATGTATGGACTCCATAATCAATGTGACTAGTTAGGATAGTGTCAAAAAATTGCTTCAAACCTGACCTGGCTTACTTTGCTGAGAGAAGAAGGCTTAACCAGTTGTTTATTATGCAAAGCAGCTTGTTTTCTTCTTTAACAAACTTTAGTGCAAATACAAAAAGTTTCATATGTGGAGGCCATTTCAAAAATTACTCATGGAACCTCTCTTTCTTGCATGTCCACTTACAGAGATAAAGAAACACTCGCAAATATGAATACAGCAGGAAGTGCAAATAAGCATATTTAAGAGGGTAATTATCTAATTTACCTATTTCAATACCATGCTTGCATGTACAAGTACAACAATTTCATCTTGCATTGCTATTATGTGGTTGCAACTCATTCTATGATTAATCTTTGAAGTTTTTTTCTTACTATTAAATAAAATACAAAAGAAAGTTCTAAGGGACAGCAGATGCAAAAGGGCATCTTGCAATGGAGGGAGGCTACCCGCTTAAAAAGAAGATAAATCCTACTAAAAACAGAAAAATAAAAGCATGTGCAAGATACCAGTAGTGGGCTCATCAGCGAAGATAACAGATGGGCTTGCAATCAGTTCACATGCTAGGGATAATCGTTTCTTCTCACCACCGCTAATTCCACGTATTTTTGCATCACCAACATTCGTATCAGCACAACTGACCTTTCAATAGAGAGAGAAATGGATCCCACAGTTATAAAAAGAATCAACATGTCATTAAATTGATAAATCAGTAAATATTTAAAGAGCAACTGATCAGTTATACTTATATCTTCCTGAAATGGTGAGGACACTGGATGTGTTTAACTAGGAAAAAGGCCAGAAAATCAAATAATGAAAAGCAAATAGGTTCCATCGCAACAAACTAGTGCAATAACATTTCTTACCAAGCCCAGTTTAAACAAGAGATTATTCACATATTCATCCTTCTCTTCCACAGAAGAGATCTCTGGAAGCTGAAGTTTAGCAGCCAGAGAAAGTGTTTCCCGCACTGTCAACTGTGAGAAGAAAAGGTCCTCCTGCCGTATATAAGCAAACCTGCATCAACAAAAATATATATATATTCACATAATCTAACTAATCACAACATCTATTTAGATAATCTTCAAGGTAAATGTACTTGTAAGATTTGTTCAATTGAGGCCGTCCATTGATCTCCAAAAGACCTGACAAATGCAGCCGAGGAGATGCCACTAGCTGACCTGCTAGAACATTAAGCAAAGTGGTTTTCCCTGAACCTGAAGGTCCCATTATGGCCAGCAATCTGCCAGGTTTTGCCTCTCCAGTGACATTTTTCAGAAGAAACTTAACCTGGACAGCATAAAATCATGTATTATTTTCTTCAACTCTACCCCCAAAATATTGTTAAAGTCGAATACGCAGTTGCAGAAGACAACACCACTTTGATAAAGCATAATTTATCCTCTGATTCTCGTCTTACCTTTAGAAATTAGATAAAGGACAAAACAAAAGTAACAATTTTTTTTTTTTTTCATTTTTCTCGTGTGTATAAGAAGAATAGGATTTTATGCCTAAAATATGCGTTATGTCTTATAGTTTCCAGAGTTTAGATGCTTAAACAAACTAAGACGTATCAAACACCCAAATGCTGGTTCCATTGAGACTTGAGGAAGGTCTGAACTAATTAAATTAGGAACTCCTTTCACATAGAAAACCTAACGATAGTGAGCAATTTTTAAAGCTTACTACAAAAACTGCAAGACAAGCTACACTTTTCATAGTAGTAAATCACACTCTGCGGAGCAGAGAATGTTGCACAAAGGTATGTAAGGTTTGCATATTGAGACTTGTAGCACTTGCTGGTGGCAGCGTGCGGACAGGAAGGTGGGGGGGCATTTGTAATTGCCAACACCAGGTGGTGTCCAGATTAAAATTAAACACGATAACTAGTAATGGAAAGTGACATTTGTTTTCTCTGCAACAAGAAATCATCTTGTTCAATTACTTGTAAACATTTTATTCGTAAACAATGTTTTACTATTGATCAAAATATAGTCTATCTTTCCATGTCAGGCATATAGATAGATTAAATTTTCATGACATAATCTTTTTCATTATTTTTTACCCAGATGTTTCATGTCTATTTCATATCACATTTCGGGTGGTTTTGGAAGTAGTTATTTTTCGAGGACATGCATCGAGTCGAGTTTGCATGTTTCAATGGCATTAATACCAATAGGCAAATCTCTTCAAAAATTACATGTAAACCTAGATAACAAAACATAATATCAATTGAATTGCAGCAAGCACTCACTGATTTAGAAGATTTCTCGGAGAGCGAACAAGTAATGTTGCGCCACCGGATTGTCACCGGACGGATTTTCCCCGCGGACGGAGCCTCCTTAACGGTTTCTTCATCGACAGCGGCGTCATCCTCTTCGCCGTCGTATTCCGGCAAAAGAGCAGGGCCTGGTCCGGAGAAGAGACGAACAAGGAGAGCCACCGCAGCAGCTGCCAGTATCTGGCCCACCTGACTCCCACCAAAACCCACTATTTTCATTTTATCAATAATTATTCTGCTCTGGAATGGAGCAATGCAGTAGTAGAGTTAAGTAACGAGTAATGAGGGCTGGATGATGATGATAATGTTGGTCCTTTGGTCGACAAACGCGATGTCGTTTTGGTCGTCCGATTGGACTTGAGGATTGAGAGCAGAACAGAGATAGATAACTAACATGGAGAAGTAACGCTTGACGCGTGTTTCATTTTGGATAAGATGGGCTTATCTTTCTAGGCCCAGTTGCTTTCAGGCCTTCTCAATCGTTGGTCGTAAGGAAAAACAAAAATCAAATATAATACTTACTGCTTACTCGAGCCACGTGAGGGTGCACAAAAATATAACAAAACAAAAGTTTTTTTTTTTCTTTCTCTTTTTTTTCCACTAACTACTATATATTACTATTATTGAAAGATGATTTATTTGAATTTAATTTATCCCATTAAAAGATCAATATTTATACCACTTATCTATAAGTATATTGACAAAAAAATATTCATGTAAATAAATCTCTACTTTTAAGTACTTATAAATATCATATAGATATTAAAAAAAAGAAGAAAGTACATAATTATATAAATAAATTATGTATAGGCTATTTGAAAATATTGTTTTCTTCAATACTAGAGTTAGCATTTATCAAAAGAAGAATAGACACATTTCTCTATTGAACCAATCAAAATAATTTCTCTATACTTCATTTAATAATAGATCTTTTTTTTTTTAAAAAAAAAAAGCCACGAATAAGTAAACTTAAGATTGATTTCAATAGAAATGCTACTGGATGGGTTATTATAGGGTGCCCAATCTATCAAATCCAATAAAAACCTAAGGTTTTTGGATGGATTTTGGCACATGGTTTAAAGACTTACTGGGTTTTTAGTCAACTTTTAGGACATAAAAAAAAAAAGAAAAAAAAAACCAACAACCAAATCCAATTAAAAATAATTATTATATATAATAATATTAAAAAAATAATTATTAATAAAAATAGTACTATTTTGTAACTCTATCTCTCTTTATTTTGAATTTTGACCAAAAGTAACAACAAATTATCAAACTCTAATACACTCTCATCTTGAGTATTGTATTAGTTTGCCTATTCAGGGCAAACTTATTTTTAAAAAATAGTTAAAAAAAAACTAATTCTCATAATACCATTTTAAAATCGTATATTGAACTTGTGATTTGAGAGTTGTAAAAGTTTCCACAAAAATTGTAAGTTGACACTGCAATTTGTGTAGTGGGGAAATCGTATGTTCGCACTATGATTCAAATTTAAGAGATACGATGCATTTTGGGGATGCAAATCGCATGTTGGTACTATAATTTAAATTTAAGCCATACAGTGCATTTTAAGGATGCAAATCACATGTCCAAAATGCAATTTTGTCGTCTCTTATATCAACACCAAACTTCCATATTTATCATTTTTTCCCTCTAAAACTCACATAGAAAACATAGTTTTTTTGTTTTAAAGCTTAGTTCTACAACTTTAACTTACAATTTTAGTGTATATTAGGTAAGTATCAACTATTACCTTTAATATTTTGTTGTAAGTTTGTTTATTTTAATGTAATACTTTTCTACTCCATTGTTATTTCTCTCTCTAAACATATGATGTGTTATTGTTGATTTTGTAGTAGGTAAAGCTTAAACTTGAAAGTGCACTTTGTTCCATGTCAATTAGTGGTGTAATTGCTTAGTTTAGGTTAGTTTTAGATTTTGCCCCATTTTTTGGATTTTGCTGTAATTTTTTTTTTCAATTTATCCCAGTTTGTAAAATTTGCCATAATTGTTAGAATTTTCTCCAATTGTAGAATTTGTTCCTAATTTTATGGAGTTTACCATAATTTGTAAAATTTGCCCAAATTTTATGGATTTTGCTAATTTTGTAGAATTTACCTCAATTTTGTGGATTTTTCCTTAATTTATAAGATTTGCTCTAATTTTGTGAAATTTGCCACAATTTATAGAATTTACCCTAAATTTGTGAATTTTTCCCTAATTTATAGATTTTCCCCTAATTTTGTTGATTTTTCCCTAATTTATAGAATTTGCTCCAATTTTGTGGATTTTGTTAAAATTTGTAATTTGTAAAACTTGCCCCAAATTTGTAGATTTTGCCATAATTTGTAAGATTTGTTTCAATTTTGTGAATTTTTTCATAATTTATAGAATTTTCCACAATTTTGTTGATTTTTCCTAATTTGTAAAATTTGCCCCAATTTTGTGGATTTTACCTTGATTTGTATAATTTGCTTTAATTTTGTGGATTTTGCCCAAATTTGTAGACTTTGCTCAAATTTTGTGGATTCTGCTCTAATTAATAGGATTTGCCCTCAATTTTGTAAATTTTGTCATAATTTGTAGAATTTTTCCTAATTTTGTTGATTTTGATCTAATTTGTAATGGTGGCTATTTTAGAAGTGTGGCAAAGGGTAAGAAGATACCTGCTTCACCAAATCCCAACTCTAAAGAATAGGAAATATATTTGATATGCTTAAAACCAAGTCCAAGCACAATCAAATGAATCAAAGAAAATAAACCACAACTCAAATACAAACCGGTCTAATTGGATGACAATTTACGTGAACCCTTTTTGGAATTTTGATGAAAACCAAAGGTCAAATAATGCAATTACAATCCATATATGTAATCTTCACCATGTAACAACAAGAATAATTGAAATCCACATGAATCAAATCAAAAGGGATTGATCAAAACCGAAACTCCAACTTCTTCTATAATTCCAATTCACACCAACAATGAAATGATATTGATTTCAAGTACTAAAGAACAATCAATCTTAAACAAGATAATTGTTCACAAATTGCGATCACAAGTATGTCCAAGAAACTCCAAATCAACCCTAGATATGACTCACTAGAGATGAAATGAAAAACAACAATGAAAGAAATTGATATGGCTCACAATTTCCCCTTGTTGCACTCGCCATAATTCCAATTCTTGGGTTGAAATTGATAAGATAATTAAAACTAGGATGAACCCTAATTCCCACATGTTAAGTGCTTGTGTATAATCTGCAAAAATGGCCTCCTCAAACCCTATTCTAAGCAAGTATTTATACTTGCTACTCTTAGGGTTAGAAAATTGTCAAAATTACAAGTTTGCCACTTTTAAGGTGGCTAGTCCTAAATGAAAATTACAAATAAATGAAAGTGTCCCAAAAGAAAAATTACAACATATAAATAGTCCATAAAAGGAGAAATAAATAGAAGAAATGATCCTTCATAATGCCGGTCTTCAAGAAACTTTTGAATTAGGTTCCGTTGAAAACCTTGATTCGCTCAGTAGTATAGGTGTTTTTGTATCCTGTAGGACTAATAAGTGAACCTACTGAAATGCATCAATGATGAGATCCATAATGAGAGTCAAGCTGGAAGAAGGAATGTGGATCCTCTTGAAGTGCCGCCTGGACCGATCACAAGAAGTCGAGCGAAACGACTCAAGGAAGCACTTAACGGGTTGATAAAGGATGTCCATGAAGCCGAGAAGGATTGGGTCAATCATGAAGTTGGAACGGATTGGAACAACCATGGGAAGACCCTTGCTCTTATACAAGTCACACCGGACACGGGTTGAAGAGGGCATGTACTTTCAAGGCACGGCCATGTAGGACTCTCAAGATTGCCTAGAATCATACACGGCTAGATACACGGTTAAAAGGCACGGCCGTGTATGGAGTCAAGCAAATCCACAGAAAGATACACGGCTAAAGTACACGGGTGTGTATGTTACCAGAAGTTGCACAGAAAGATACACGGTCAAACTACACGGACGTGTATGTTGCTAGAAGTTGCACAGACAAGTACACGGCCAATGTACACGGGCGTGTACACAGGCCGTGTATCCCCTGTCGGCCAGCTTGTTCTGTTTCGCGTTTTTATGTCACTTAACTAAACTACGTCGTTTTGGACTTGTTTTTACATGAATTGTAACCCTAGTATAACAACAGAGATTAGACATCTTTGAACATTAAACACTTTTGAGAGGCACCTCTCTTGGTTCTTCAAGAACTAAATCGAACTTATTGGATTGATTTCCGTGGCGTTCATTCCGACTTATCAATCGGTCTTCCATCCCGATAGTGGCGTCTTCACTTTTATACCAAGGTTCTTGTCTTGCTTATAGACAACGGGTCGCGGTTTCCACTTTAGGTGTTTGGGCGTCTTAGGCAACGAATTTCTGAACGTATTGGTATTGGGTTTCGTCACGGGTTGGCGTGGTTCGTATCAGTTTGGTATCAGAGCTTAGGTTTGTTAAAACATCAAGTTCGGTTGAGGAAGGTAATATCAAAAACCCTAACTCCAATTGTTCATATCCATTGTTAGCATTCAATTCCGCAATATTAATTGTCTTTTGATAGTGTAGTATTTACTAGTCGATTGTAAAAAAAAAAAAAAAGAGTAAAAATCACGACCAAAAAAAAAAAGAAGGGAAAAGAAAAGAAAAGAGAAACGTGATCAAAAGCCAAAAACAGAGACAAAAAAAAAATTCGGATAGAAAAATAGAGGAAAATTTACGAACCCTAGAGTTGTTTTGAATTCTACGGAAAGAAATTGGTGTAGTTCGGGTTAGTTCCAAGAGAATTGAGGAGAGGAAATTGGTGAGTGATATCATCGTTGTTTGTGAGAATACACGAGTGACTGTGTGATATCATCATTTGAGCGAAACACGTAAGGGAGTGTATCGTGAGGTTTGATCATATATATATTTGTGTTGTACTAATCTTTTCTGTAGGAACTATGTCGAGACAACATTCTCCTAAAGGTGAGTGGGGAAGGTTTGATGCTAGGTTAGTAATTGAGGCGATGAGGGGAGAAATGGAGAGGATGTTCCAAGAGGGAATGGAACAAATTCATGAGACGGTAGAGCAAAAACTAGAGCAATCCACAAACGTATTCAAAGGGCGTAAGAGGGAGAGTCGTTCTAGGAGAGTATCGAGTAATGGAGATAAAATGTCGGATGATGATTTTTATGAGCCTTCTGTTGGGAGTTATAGCGGTTATGGTGGTCGGAATAGAGTGACTAGAGATTGGGAAGATAGAGGAGATAGGAAAGGAGAGAATATATTTCATACTAGATGTTATCTAGGAGATCACATTTGTAGTTTGATTATTGATGGGGAAAGTCGCACCAATGTAGTGAGCAATTTTATTGTTGAGAGGCTGGGGCTCAAAACTGTTAGACACCTTAGTCCATATAAATTGCAGTGGTTGAATGATAGTGGTGAGACTAAGGTGAGTAAGCAAGCCTTGATTGGTTTTCGCATTGGTAGATATGAGGATGAGGTGTTATGCGATGTAGTGCCAATGTAAGCATGTCATGTGTTGTTGGGGAGGCCATGGCAATTTGATAGGGAGGCTGTTCATGATGGCTTTTCTAACAAGTATACGCTTGTTCACCAAGGGAAAAGTTTTAACCTTAAACCGTTAACACCTAAGCAGGTGTATAAGGACCGGTTGCAGCTACAACAGTCGTTTGCAAAACACAAGGTGAGTGAAAAGCAGAGTGAGAGTGAGAGAGCAAAAGACAATGAGAAGAAAAAGGAATATAAAAGTCAAGATCAAAAGGAAAAGGAGAGGACGACTGGAAAGAGTGTGAGAGGCCAAGTTGAAGGGGGATCAACTTTTGTGGTGAGTGAAAAGGAGAGGGCAGCCTTGCAAAAGGAGAGTTGTGTGGCAAGAGCGAGTGTAGTAAGGAGAGCGTTAGTGATGAGGCAACTTATGTTATTGCTGGTTTTTAAGGAAACATGTTTGACTACTAACGACTTATCTAACTCTTTGCCTAGTGTGGTTGTGTCTGTTGTGTAGGATTTTGAAGATGTCTTTCTTGAGAAGATTCCAAAGGGATTACCATCTGTTAGAGGTATTGAGCACCAGATTGACCTTGTACTCGGAGCATCGATTCCAAACAAGCCAGCTTACAGGAGCAACCCGGAGGAGACAAAGGAACTCCAAAGGCAGGTCGATGAATTAATGGAGAAGGGGTACGTGAGAGAGAGCATGAGTCCATATGCAGTGCCAGTGATTTTGGTGCCTAAGAAGGATGGGACATGGAGAATGTGTGTTGACTGTCGCGCCATCAACAACATCACGGTAAAGTATTGTCATCCCATTCCTCGCTTAGATGATATGTTAGATGAGTTACATGGGTCTAGTGTCTTTTCTAAAATTGATCTGAAAAGTGGATATCACCAAATTAGAATGAAAGAAGGTGATGAATGGAAAACTGCATTTAAGACAAAATATGGATTGTATGAGTGGTTAGTAATGCCTTTCGGGTTAACTAATGCACCTAGTACTTTTATGAGACTTATGAACCATGTTTTGAGGACATTTATTGGAAAATTTGTGGTTGTCTATTTTGACGACATTTTTATTTATAGCAAAAGTTTGGAAGATCATATGTCACACTTGAGAGATGTTTTAGAAGTGCTTCGAAAGGAACAATTATATGCTAACCTCAAGAAGTGCACTTTTTGCACAGACAAACTTGTGTTTCTTGGTTTTGTTGTTAGTGCGCAGGGAATACAGGTTGATGAAGAAAAGGTTCGTGCGATCCAAGAATGGCCTAGTCCAACCAATGTAAGTAATGTGCGGAGTTTCCATGGACTAGCGAGCTTTTACAGGAGGTTTGTGAAGGATTTCAGCACCATTGCAGCACCACTTACTAAGGTAATTAAGAAGAACGTGGGGTTCAGTTGGGGAGAGCAACAAGAGAAGGCCTTTCAGATGCTTAAAAATAAGCTGACTCAGGCGCCGTTACTTGCTTTACCTAACTTTACTAAAACGTTTGAAATTGAGTGTGATGCTTCAGGATTAGGTATTGGAGCAGTGCTTATGCAGGAGAGAAGACCGATTACATTCTTTAGCGAGAAGCTAAGTGGGGCAACCTTGAATTACCCTACTTACGACAAGGAGCTATATGCATTGGTTCGAGCCCTAGAGACGTGGTAACACTACCTTTGGCCAAAAGAGTTCGCGATCCACACTGATCATGAATCCTTGAAGTATTTGAAGGGGCAACACAAGCTGAACAAAAGGCATGCTCGTTGGGTGGAGTTCATCGAAACATTTCCATATGTCATCCATTACAAGCAAGGTAAAGAGAATGTAGTTGCTGATGCACTTTCTAGAAGGTATACTCTTATCTCTACACTTAGTTCTAGACTTCTTGGTTTTGAGCACATTAAGGAGTTATATGCTGCTGATCGAGATTTTTGTGAGGAGTATGTGCAATGTGAGAAGATTGGGCATGGAAAATTTTATAAACATGACGGATTCTTGTTTAGGGAGAGTAAGCTGTGCATTCCAATTTGTTCTGTAAGAGAATTACTTGTGAGGGAGTCTCATGGAGGAGGTTTAATGGGACACTTTGGAGTAGCTAAAACATTAGGGGTATTGCAGGAACACTTCTATTGGCCTCATATGAAACGAGATGTTGAGAGGATTTGTGAGCGATGTGTCACATGTAAGCAAGCGAAATCTATAGTCCAACCTCAAGGGCTTTACACCCCACTTCCCATTCCTCATGAGCCTTGGGTAGATATTTCTATGGATTTTGTGTTAGGATTACCCAGGTCTAGACATGGTCGGGATTCTGTTTTTGTAGTTGTTGATAGGTTTTATAAAATGGCACATTTCATTCCTTGTCATAAAACGGATGATGCTTGTAATATTGCTAATTTATTCTTTAGGGAAGTTGTGCGATTGCATGGTATGCCTAGAACAATTGTATCAAATAGGGATGCTAAGTTCTTAAGCTACTTTTGGAAGACTTTGTGGGCTAAGTTAGGAACTAAGTTATTGTTTTCTATTACTTGTCATCTACAGACTGATGGTCAAACTGAGGTAGTGAATCGAACTTTGTCTACTTTGTTGAGGGCTGTAATTAAAAAGAATATTAAAAGTTGGGAGGATTGTTTGCCGCATGTTGAATTTGCTTATAACTGTACAGTGCATTCTGCTACTAAATGTTCTCCTTTCGAAATTGTGTATGGTTTTAATCCACTAACTCCTTTGGATTTATCACCTTTGCCTATTTCTGAGTATATTAATTTAGATGGCAAGAAGAAGGCCGAATTTGTTCAACAGATCCATGAGAAGGCAAGGCTGAACATTGAACGACGAACAGAGCAGTATGTGAAACAAGCCAACAAGGGTCGTCGACAAGCTATTTTTGAACCTGGAGATTGGGTTTGGGTTTACATGCGCAAAGAGCGGTTTCCTGTGCAGCGTCGATCTAAACTACTTCCTAGAGGCGATGGACCATTTCAAGTTCTTGAGCGCATCAACGACAATGCATACAAGATAGATTTGCCTGGTGAGTATCAAGTAAGTGCTACATTTAATGTTACTGATCTGAGTCCTTTTGATGTAGGTGATGATTTGAGGACAAATCCTTTTCAAGAGGAGGGGAATGATGAGATCCATAATGAGAGTCAAGCTAGAAGAAGGAATGTCGATCCTCTTGAAGTGCCACTTGGACCAATCACAAGAAGTCGAGCGAAACGACTCAAGGAAGCACTTAACGGGTTGATAAAGGATGTCCATGAAGCCGAGAAGGATTGGGTCAATCATGAAGTTGGAACGGATTGGAACAACCATGGGAAGACCCTTGCTCTTATACAAGTCACACCGGACACGGGTTGAAGAGGGCGTGTACTTTCAAGGCACGACCGTGTAGGACTCTCAAGATTGCCTAGAATCATACACGGTTAAAAGGCACGGCCGTGTATGGAGTCAAGCAAATCCACAGAAAGATACACGGCTAAAGTACACGGGCGTGTATGTTGCCAGAAGTTGCACAGAAAGATACACGGTCAAAGTACACGGGCATATATGTTGCCAGAAGTTGCACAGATAAGTACACGGCCAATGTACACGGGCATGTACACAGGCCGTGTATCCCCTATCGGCCAGCTTGTTCTGTTTCGCGTTTTTATGTCACTTAACTAAACTACGTCGTTTTGGACTTGTTTTTACACGAATTGTAACCCTAGTATAAAAGCTCCTAGGGTTTAGAACAACAGAGATTAGACATCTTTGAACATTAAACACTTTTGAGAGGCACCTCTCTTGGTTCTTCAAGAATTAAATCGAACTTATCGGATCGATTTCCGTGGCGTTCATTCCGACTTATCAATCGGTCTTCCATCCCGATTGTGGCGTCTTCACTTTTATACCAAGGTTCTTGTCTCGCTTATAGACAATGGGTTGCGGTTTCCACTTTAGGTGTTTGGGCGTCTTAGGCAACGAATTTCCGAACGTATTGGTATTTGGTTTCGTCATGGGTTGGTGTGGTTCGTATCAATCAAAATTATAATGCGAAGATATAGGAAGTAGGTTAGTTTTCTCAAGATTAGGTTTCTCTAGTAAAACCCTCAAAGCTAGATTATGAAGACCCTTAGCTCGAGCCCTAGTGATAGGTCTTGGAGGAGTCTGATTCCTATCAATATTTTACATATGGATAGGAACATTTAAGAACCCTGGCTCAAAGTGGAATATTACAATAAAGTAACCAAATCGAAATTAAAAAATTATAGCAAGTTATTGATGATTGCAACCCTTTTTTGGTACAAAGTTAAGGTGGGGGGTAACTTTAATGGAACTCGCATATTTAACTTACGATTTTTATAAAAGTCGCATATTAAACATGTGATTTCCATGTGGCATGATTTCCATGAACATGCAATTTCCATACAAATCATTAGATGACATGGAATTCGTATGTTCAATATGTGATTTCTTTGTTTCCAAAACTAGATCTCGAACTTGTAGGTTCAACATACAATTGTGGAATGGTATACTAGGAATTAATTTTTCTAGAACTGTTTTCTAAAAATAACTTTATCCAAAGTGATACAATTGGGCAAATTGACACAATACTCCTCTCATCTTAGTGACAATCTCTATCATTCTGACTTCATTATTTTCAACCGCATTACCATAGCCCCTACCAACACCACACGACTACACCATACGACACACCATCAGTCCATCACAACAATAGTCTCAGCCTACTCGGCCCACATCACCACATGACTAGGATATTAGACACACCATCACTAATTGCAGTCGTTCTCACTCTTAACCCTCACATACACCGCCAAATGATATACTGCCACTTGATATCGGTCTTCTTACTATCTAACTTTAGACCTATAGGTAAGTGCACTTATTGATTCTATAGTATAGTGGATAAAGATATTGAGTGTCAATCTTATAGAGATTACGCATACTAGTAATAACCCCTTCTCTTATTATCTAATCAACAAAATTAAATAAGTGATTAAAATAAATAACAAATAAATTAAGAAAAGTAATAATCAATTAAAATGTATTTAGGTATTGAATCTCCTTAGAATTACTAATGTAATTAACTAATTATTATTCAAATTCTTATTTTATTTTTGGATTGTGAAAATTTCTAAATTGAACTAATAACTTTCTAGAATCATATTAATTCTTAATCCTAGGTTAATTAATTGGAATCTCTTCCTAATTAAAATCTCTAAAATTGCATTACATTTGATCTATGAATTCTACTATTAAGTTTCAACATAATCCGAAAGAATTATGTCATCCTATCTTTAAGATTACATTCAAATCATTTCAATTATATTAGATCTATTTTTATATAGAATCTCTCAATCTCTATATAAAAAATCAAATTTCAACTAATATGCTGGTAATATTAAATTGAATCACAAGAATGCTAAATAAATTATTGAATAATAAATTAGAAAAGTTGTATGCTCATTCCAGGGTTCATCATACTTAAATACAAAAGAAAATTTAAGTTATTAACATGTTGTTTAAAAGCAATAAAAATAAAGTGCATAAGTAAAAACATAAAAATCTACTCTAATCTCCTAATCTAATTCTAATATGTTAATCCTCTAATCTAATTTTTCTAATAATCTAATTCTATCTTGGATTGCTTTATTGGTTCTGTTCTCATTATGATATATATATATATGTTGAATGCAGCACGGTTATGATTTTGGACGAGATAAGGATGTAATCTTTCCTTGCATGCTTTTCGGTGAATCAATCTTCTCAGCGTGTTTTTGGTGAGTCTTCTTGTTTTTGATCTAATTTTTTTGTCATCATTTACTCCGATCTCTCATATCTATCTATCTATCTTTATCTCGTTTGATTTGTTCGTGTTCTCTTTCAATTGTCCCCTAATTTCTAAACTGATTTGCTACTTTCTAACCGTCATGTCTATCATAGAAATATGTTGTCGTCAGCACGATCTAATCTCCTAGATGTCTTTATATAGGCTTTGAACATAGCACGGGAAATTCTTGGTGCAACACACGCAGACTTCATCTCAGCATGAGCGTGTTTTCTAGCTTGTGATATGTGCATTTTTCCTTCGGAATGCCCACAAGCATGGGTGTGTCCACGTGTGTGTTGGCTTCTATGGTTGAGTTACAAGCTTTTCTTTGCAAGTCTGATCTTGGTTATTTAGCATGGTTGCTTTGATGGTTTAGACACGTCCATGTTTATTCACGTATTGAACTTCTCATCTTATAAAAATTATATTTTCTTATTCAACTTTCATATAATTATTTCATTGAAACATAAATCATATTTTAAAACTCTAAAATCAAAATATAAACTAATTAAATATAATATCAATACAAAATAAAAAAAATTATATAAATAATTAATACTTTATAATTCTTATCACCACTATTCTCACTTAGTGCTATTAGCCTCTACCCTCTCTCGTTCTCGCTCACAACCTTAGCCCCCAGCCCACACGACGCACTAGGATGCCGGACGCCAAACTCAGTCACTTTCGCTGGTTTCTCTTTCTCTTCTTTGGACGTGTGGACAGGCAATGGTGCATGCTCACAGCTGGCAGCTCTCTCTCGTCTTTCTCTTCTCTCGTCATGTATAGGGGATACGAGGCACGCTCTTGGCTCTCAGATCTGAGCTCTCTCTTGTTTCTCTTTTCTCCGATGACCCACACGCGCACGCAATGCAACACGCTCTCATCCCTCTGTCGTCTCTCTCTTTAGTCTTCTCCAGTGACCCACCAAGTTTTCTGCAGTCTTCATCTTGCTTAGTCGTATCGAAATCCACGAGCGCTATTCTTGATTTGATTGACAAAAGAAATAAACCATTGAACTTGATCTTGATTGTTGCTTCTATTTTTATTTATTTATGGTTGTTTTTTTGTTTGGATTGAGGTTGTTTTTGGAAAGTGGCAATAATCACGGGTGATTGAGGTCCCATTTATAATTACATTTGCAGTGTATTTGAAGGATTCTTGCTAATTGTTTGTTCGATTTAGTGTTACTTTAAAACAGTTTAGCCACTCACAATATGTATTAATATCTTTGTGTTACTCAATTATTTATAATAGATGTGTAACAATAGTATAAGTGATTAATTGTTTTTACAGTGGTCTTCTGAATAACCTCTTGAGGAAGCTTATGACACTATAATGTGTACTTGTTTATTTTAATTCTACATCTTTTACGACTTGTTGCAACTTGTTAATAATATATTTGGATCATTGGTGCTGACTTTAATTTGTGATTTTGTGAAGATAAAATAAAAAATGTGCAACCAACAAGCACATAACGAGTCAGGTTGGATTGGATTGAGTCAATTCGTAAATAGGTTTTAAAATACTTTACAAGTATTGGGTTAGATTTGAGTTTTATAAAACTCTTTTCAAACTTGTCCCAATGGCATCCTTAGATTCTAATTTAGTCACGTTATTCTTATTTTAGTTGATGTAACACGTGGGAGAAACAATCGGTGCATGGATATACAATGGGAGTTGGGGTTACTTTAGATACTTTATGGATAGAGAGAAGCTTAAAAAGTGGCAAGTTTTGTAGTCAATGAGAAATTGTTTTTAATACTCAATAAACTAAGAAAGCAAACTATTTAAATATCTAAAACATCAAAAAGTACTAGTGACATCAATATTTTGTCATGTTTGGTCTATTCTTGTATTTCATTAGTCGAATAACCTTTACTAGACTAGGTGAATAGCTATTCTTGAATTTTTTTTTTCTTAACATATTTTCATATTTATTCATGAGATTTCAAAGAACTTAGAAGAAATTACAATTCTAAGCTTACCTTATTTTATTTTGCAAACCAAATATACCATTGCAAATAACCATAAAATAATGAAGATATTGTTATAACCACATTACTTAATCTAACTTCCACAACTATATTAATTGCATCAACTTTAGAAAGTACATTTTTATAAATATTTAATGTTTATTTATATTATTAAAGTAACCTTAAATATTTAATTTTACAACCCCCTATTCTATTTTATTTGAATTAACAATTGTATGTAGTAACTCATACATAAAATATACTCTTTTAATAGTTTATATGGTAATTAGGGACAATATTATAATAGAAATATAGAAATAAACTTTAAAGTATCAGAATTACAACTTACTAGGTTAGGAACAATTGATAAAGCATCTTATAAATATTAAGCTTTTTATAACTAATAATAGAAGTTAAAGTTTTATGATGTGCCTAAAACCAAGATTAAGTACATGCAAAACCAATTTGGAAGACAATTAGACAATGTCAATCAAACTAGCTTTAAATCACATAAACAATGGCGTCAATTCTCAAAATCTATAACCAATTCCTCAACACCGCGTGATCAATATTGAAATGAACTAAGTATGTGCAGCTTTGATACCAAATTATGATGTGTCTAAAATAGGGATTGGTGCAAATTATAAACCTCAAATGCACTAAACCAATCTCGGTTCAAACTACTAGAATTTGCGTGAACCCTAATGGAGATGCAATGAAATCCAAATGCTCAAAGTTACAATTAACAATTCCACAATGATAATTTCCTCCAATATAACAATAATCACAAGTAAATCCACGTGAATTACACACAAGAACAACAAGATCCAATTCCGTGATCCACGGTTCAAAATGATGCTAAATTGAAGGTTAAAACTAAGGCTAAAACCAATCAATTAAGCAACAAGAGTTTGATTACAAATGCAATCAAATTCTAGTCAAAACACTTCTAAACCACCCTAGATACTACTCACTGGAGAAGAAAGGAAATTGCAACAAAGTAAATTTGATATTACTTACAAATTTACCTTGAAGCCACTTACCACAACCTTAAATTGGGATTTGAAATTAATAAGAGCAATTGGATTAGGAAAAAACCCTAACCCTCTCACGTAAAAGTGAAGTTCTATTATGAAAATTCTATCCCCTCAAAACCCTACTTAAGCAAGTATTTATACTTGCTCCCTTTAGGGTTAAAAAGTCTACAAAATTATAATTATGCCACTTTTAGGGTGGCCGATCCTAAAAGACAATTACAAGCAAATGAAAGTATCCTAAAAAGATTACAACATAAATAGTCTAAGTAAATAATAAATATATAAACATTAGTCTTCAAGATGTTAGCTCTTCTATAGGATTTGTCGGCTTAGTTCATCGTTCGTTTAGGTCGGACCATGGATAACCCACAAGCTGAGTTTTAGTGAGTTTGTCTATCGCCTTGGAAAGCATGATAAGTGTGCCTATTGGAATATACAATACATGAATAAGAGAAAATAGGTTAGTAAACAAATAATAAAATGGGCCCTCATCGCCAAGAATTGAAATCCTTTAGCTCTTGCCCTAATGATAGGTCTTGACGGATTTTGATTCCTATCATCTCCTCGAGCCTTAAAAAGATTTGTCCTCAAATCTGACAGATCAAATGCAGTAGAGACTCTGTTTTCTCTTAGTAAGCCACCTGAAGAAGTATCATTGCAAAATCCCAATATTTGAAATACCATAGGGGGTGATTGTTTTCTCTTCTCCATTTCTAGGATGTAACTCATTTGCAACACAATAATGACCCATTATCCACTGAGGTCTCCCCTATCTCAACCCGTTTTACTGAAATTGTTTTCTCCTTTTCTAACTCACCTGTATGGCGTTGATCCTCATAGCCCTCTAATGGTTGGCCCAACTGCTCACTACCCTCTGAAACCTCTAAAGATGGACACAACTGTCTTTGAACAGTCTGGCTCTCTGATGATGGGCTCATCTGATTCTGACCCTCAGAATCTTCTAATGGTTTACTCAACTGCTCATGAGCCTTTAGTACCTCTGAAGGTGAACACAATTGCCCCTGAATAGTTTGGTCCTTTGGTAGTCTACTGATTTGTTATTGAACCTTTGAACCTCTGAAGGAGACATCAGATTCAGAATAATACATTTTCCCTCCTTTTGGAATACATAGGTATTCCTGAAGCCATCATGTAAGACCTTCTTATCATATAACCAAGGCCTGCTAAGCAATATATGGGATGCATACATAAATAGAATATCGCACTCGATTTCATCACAGTATTTATCTCCTACATTGAAAGGTACCCTAGCTCTTTGGGTCACATACAAACTCCCATAATCACTAAGCTAATGCAATTTATACGGTTCAAGATGTAGAGTAGTGGTAAGTTTTAGTTTTGATACTATCGATGCTGCTACCACATTGGTACAACTACAGCTATCAACTATAAGGACACATAAATTTCCTTGTACCTTGTAAGAGGTATGGAACAAGTTTTCTCTTTGTTCATCATCCTTAGTAGTGAATGTAGTAGATGTCCAGCACAATACATTAGTATAATGAAACATTTCACTAGACATGATTGTGTTCAAACCCAATAACACAATAATTATCTTCACACTTCCACGGTTTAAGTGCACAACCAAGCCACAAATGAAGTACACTCAACTACTTTTAAGTAGATGGAATTAAATTTAACTACAAGTGTTTAAGTAATTAGTTCAATTATTTTCACACTTTAATGACTTGTTTGAATTTCAAATTCTACTACTTAACTTTCCTTTTTCTTGCCTTGGCTTCTCACTACTTAAATACACAATAGGCAGTAATTAAACACATATATGATACATAATTCACTGCCACATAACTTCCTTTCTACTCACGGTACCAATATGTTCACGCCACTAACAACAATTATCTTTATAGCATTAACAACAACTAACGCAAAATATACACACCCTTCACTAAGTTTATAAAAAACACAACACTACATACACTCCTCTTCAAGCCACGGTACACTTCCCTTCCACACACTATAACAAACCGCAACTTCAACACAAAAAGGTAGCTCAACTTTCAAATTCAAAAAGGAGTTCAATAAGTGAAAAATTCCATAAATGGTAAGGAGCTATTTCAAATTCAAATGACACACAATTAAACAATCACTTAATGTGCGTTTTGAACTTTCAAATTGCTTCTTAACTCACACTTTAATTCTGAAATTCAAATATGAAAATTACAATTTGCTACTCTTCACTTCCACTTCAAGATCACTTAACACTACTTCACACATACAACAATTCACACCGTCACTCACACTTACACACACACAACAAATCACACCGCCATTCACTTCCCTTAATCACAGTGCAAACACTCACCACCAATTCATACACCACTTGCAATCCCCTTCACTCAACACATAGAAACACAACGCCACACATACACCCTTTACTTAGCACACAAATGCAATGCCACACACACACACTTCCACATGTTTTACTCCTCTACCTCAACACAATTTTCCAAACTGCAACTTAATAAACAAGGTAGCAAAAAATTCAAATGGTCTCACTTATTGCAACCTTTTCACAAATGGTAAGAAGCCACTTTCAAATTCAAATGAACATATAATAACTTCTATCACTTAATGTGTGTTTTTGAAAATCAAATAGCTTCCATATAATCCACACAATTCAAATATGAAAAATTGTACAACTATACTCTTATTTCCGAAATCAACATGCAATGGATTACACTTCCACTCCCTTCATAAATGAGGTAATTTCCAAGTTCTAAAATTTGAATTAAAAAATACACTTATACTCCTTCCCTTCACGGTGAATTCAACAACAAGGAGCTACAACAAGACCTCCACTTCTACTTCAACAAACAACAAATTCACTTCTCAATCAAGATAATTACGTAACCTCAATTCACAACACATAATTTTGGATCACAAATTAAAGAACCCTAATTGAACATGGAGATTAAGAAATCAACCAACATTACTCCCTTCTCTAAACTTGAGCTTTGATACCAAATTATGATGTGCCTAAAACCAAGATTAAGCACATGCAAAACCAATTTGAAAGATAATTAGACAATGTCAATCAAACTAGCTTCCAATCACATAAACAATGGCGTCAATTCTCAAAATCTATAACCAATTCCTCAACACCACGTGATCAATATTGAAATGAACTAAGTATGTGCAGCTTTGATACCAAATTATGATGTGCCTAAATTAGGGATTGGTGCAAATTATAAACCTCAAATGCACTAAACCAATCTCGGTTCAAACTACTAGAATTTGCGTGAACCCTAATGGAGATGCAATGAAATTCGAATGCTCAAAGTTGCAATTAACAATTCTACAATGATAATTTTCTCTAATATAACAATAATCACAAGTAAATCCATGTGAATTACACACAAAAACAACAACATCCAATTCCGTGATCCACGGTTCAAAATGATGCTAAATTGAAGGTTAAAACTAAGGCTAAAACCAATCAATTAAGCAACAAGAATTTGATTACAAATTCAATCAAATTCCAATCAAAACACTTCTAAACCACCTTAGATACTACTCACTAGAGAAGAAAGGAAATTGCAACAAAGTAAATTTGATATTACTTACAAATTAACCTTGAAGCCACTCGCTACAACCTCAAATTGGGATTTGAAATTGATAAGAGCAATTGAATTAGGAAAAAACCTTAACCCTCTCACGTAAAAGTGAAGTTCTATTCTTACCCCCTCAAAACCCTACTTAAGCAAGTATTTATACTTGCTCCCTTTAGAGTTAAAAAGTCTACAAAATTACAATTATGCCACTTTTAGGGTGGTCGGTCTTACAAGACAATTACAAGTAAATGAAAGTGTCTCAAAAAGATTACAACATAAATAGTCCAAGTAAATAACAAATATATAAAAATTAGTCTTCAAGATGTTAACTCTTCCATAGGATTCGTTAGCCAGGTTAGTAAACAAATAATTCCGGGGTCGATTTGCTCAAAATGGGCCCTTATCGCCAAGAATTGAAATCCTTTGGCTTTTGCCCTAATGATAGGTCTTGATGGATTTTGATTCCTATCATTTTGATAAAAGTTAATATAGTTAAACATGTTTGAAATTTAAACTAACAAAATCTTTCTTTAAAATGAATCAAATGTGCGCCCCCAAGTTTTGTGCTACTAAATAGGACTTGAAACAATGTTTTTAACTTCCATTCAAAACATAGAAGGTCAACGTTAAAAGATATAAGGTTAAGATTATAATGTGGATGTTTTCTTTTTCGCTCGAAATTTATGATAAAGCCATAAAAAAATAGTAAAAGTGACCCCTTAAAGTTCATTTTTCAAAATAATATATATAGACACATTTATTTGGTTAATGGCATAGCTCAACTACTTTGATTCATTAACTAATAGAAACTCAAATAGCAAGTTTTGTAATATAGTGAGAAGTTAAAAATGGACCAATTAATTTATTTAATTAATAGTCATGATTAATGTAATGTTGTTGGAGACTCGTTGGTCACAAGTATGTGACTGCTTCAACTTAGCCATTTTGTGTTATTTTATATTATTTGTTTTATTCGATCGTTTTATATATTTTAAGTCTTTATTTTATTTTATTATTCTTATGTTATTTTAGTTAGTTTTCAATTTTATTTTAAGAGGCCATAGGACATTCCAATATTATTTTAAGTTGTTTCCTATTTTATTTTACAAGGTCATAAGGTTTTTTTTTTTTTTTTAAATCAAGAATAGAGTTGTTATCAATTTTTCAGTATCAAGAATTTATATTGTTAAGTTTTTATTGAGGTATTAAATTCTCTTTATTCATACTTTGTATTCTTACTTGTTTTAATTGGATTGTGGTGAACACGTTGATTGAATCATTGTGCTTCACTTGATTTTTTTAATACCTATGTGTGTTTTATAAACACAAACCAATTTGATTTTATTGTTCATATGTAATATTGAATATCAACTTCATTCATATCATTTTTTTTAAAATTTTTCTTATCCATAAAAATTCAAAACTATAAACATAAAATTATTACCTTTTTCATTTTACAAACCCTAAAAGTAGAAAAACACAAATAAATTATTTTGCAAGCACATTTGCGTACGTATTACATAGTGTGTGCAGGTAGGTAGTGATTGTAAGCTAGGCTTCCTAGCTTATTTAGTTTTAAGGCTCATTTTATAACATTTTAGATATTAAAAGACTTTTAATAGAGAAGACAATGAGAACATGGGATTTCAAAAGTGTTGTATCTATACACTATATTGATGATAGCATTCAAGAAGAAGAATTTAAGAAATATGAGTCTTATTTTTAGTATTTATTGAATATAATTTTTGTATAAATTTTATGTGAATTTATTAAGAAAATAACATTTAAGTGCTTAATATTTGAATTCAAGATTTAAAGCGTGCAATTGAAGGATTTAAAAAAGGTTCGAACGAAAATAAGGTGAAATTTAGCAAATTATAGAAAAGGTGATTTCCACGTGTACACAACTTTCAGCATAGCTATGCAAACACCAATGTTGGAGGGTAAAAAGTGATTAGAATACATCTTGAAAATGTGTTTTGCTTGCTGCATAAGTTATGTAAAGAGTAGTGTTGAAGGAAGAAATCTAATTGAAGAAGAAAATGAAGGAATTCCAAAGTACATAACCCCGAACACAGCCATGTAGGAGGCTATGTAGAACCTTGAACACCAGAATTTTACTTTGTTCCAAAGTACATGACCTCGGGCATGGGAGTGTAGTAGGTCGTGTATGTTACCGTATTTCTAAAACTATAAATACTCAATTTGTTTTGCAATTTAAAAAAGAGTTTTGAATTTTTATCATTTGGAGTCACTCTAAAAACCCTAGGAGAGTAGAGTTACGAACTTAAAGAGAGAAATCGTTGGAGCATCATTGGAGATTAGAAAACATCTACAAGGGTTTATTCTTTTCATCATGATTACTTGTTATTCCTCTAGATTCTTTGTGATTATTGTAAATTCTATGAACGAGTAGATATATATACCTTGCATTTTGTGAAACTCTAGACTATGTGATTAAATTGTTTATTGATTAATAAAGAGTTTATGCCTTTGTATCTATTTATATATTTTGATTGTTTTTGTGAGTAATTTATGCACACAAATTAATTGCATGTATGATTCTTGTTAAATAGAAAGAGGTCTCATATAATATGATAGGAATCAGAATCCGATAAGACCTATCATTAGGATAAGAGTAAAAGGAATTCGAATCTTGGTGATGAGGGTCCATTTTGAGCAAATCGACCCCAGCATTATTTGTTTACTAACCTCTTTTCTCTTATTCACGTATTATATATTCCAACAGGCACACTTATCCAGGCTTTATAGGGCGATGGACAAACTCACTAAAACTCAGCTTGTGGGTTATCCATGGACCAACCTAAATCAGTGATGAGCTGGGCCGACGAATCCTATGGAAGAGCTAGCATCTTGAAGACTAATTTTTATATATTTGTTATTTACTTGGACTATTTATGTTATAATCATTTTGGGACACTTTTATTTGGTCGTAATTGAGTTTTAGGATCGGCCATCCTAAAAGTGGCATAGTTGTAATTTTGTGTACTTTCTAACCCTAAAGGGAGCAAGTATAAATACTTGCTTAAAGTAGGGTTTTGGGGGGCCATATTTTTTAGATTTGAGATACACTTTGCGTGAGGGAATTAGGGTTCTTCCTAGTTCAATTTCTCTTATCAATTTCAATCCCAAGAATTGGAATTGTGGCGATTGCAATAAGGGGAAATTGTGAGTCATATCAATTCTTATTATTATGTTTTCTTTTCATCTCTAGTGAGTCATATCTAGGGTTGGATTGAAGTCTTCTTGGTCAGATTTTTGATTGCATTTGTAATCAAACTATCATTGCATAATTGATTAGTTTTTTAGCACTAGTTAATACCATCAATTTGTAACTATACTTGTGGTGTGTAACTTCTTTGTTGTAAGGTGGATTACGGTTTGATTTGTGTATTGTTGATTGAGATTCTCTTGGAATTAAGTTGGTTAATTGATTCAATTGAGGATTACCATCTTTGTGGATTTCATTTCCTTAATTTTATCATTTGATTCATCATTCCTCAATTAGGGTTCACGCAATTTTTGTCCCCTTTGAACCGGTTTGATCTTGTGAATTGAAGTTGTTCCTTTGGTTCATTTGCATATGCTTAGACCTTGGTTTTAGGCACATCATAATTTTGTATCAGAGCATCATTATACTTGGATTCATTCTTGATCACGTCTTTGTTGTGAGAATTGGTTCATAAATATTGAGGAATTATGCAATTGTTGAACTAGTTTGATTGACATTGTCTAATTGTCTTTCAAATTAGTTTTGCATGTGCTTAATCTTGGTTTTGAGCATATCATCTTTTGGTATCAGAGCTTGTGGTTGTGAGAAGGGATTATGTGATTTTGAATTTAAGAAATTTAGGGTTCATGTTCTTACATCTTCAATTCCAAAATTGGGGGTAAATTGAAATTGTTGTTGTAGTTGTTTGAAGTAGAGTGAATTGTCTTGAGTAGAAGTTGAACTTACTGCTTGTTGGAGTGATTTGGAGTACTTGTTGAAGCTTCTATGTTGTGGACTTCACCATGAAGGAAGAGGAAAGATAGTGCATTTTTTAGTGCAATTTCGGAAGTGCAATTGTGTAGGAAGAGAATTGTGATTCTTACATTGTTTGTTTTCAGAAAATTAGTGGAGAAATTGAGCATTTCCAGATTTGAATAGTGTGGAAGATTTGGAAATTATTTGATTTTCAAAAAAAACATTAAGATTGAAGGAGTTAATGTGTGTTTGTTTGAATTTGAAAATCATTTCTTACCAATTGTAGAAGAGTTGCAATTAGTGAAGTGGTTTGATTTTCGAATTTGAATTGTTGCTATTTTTGTGTATGAGTTGCGGATTGCTTTGGAGTTGTGTAGTGACAAGGGAGTGTATACTTTGAAGTATTGTGTGTGTATTATATTGGAGAGGTTGTTGTACCATAGTCGTTTTTGTGTAGAGTTGTGTTTGTAAAAATTTAGTGAAGTTGTGTGTGTTTAGTGTGAGTGGCGGTGTGACTTGTTGTGTGTGTAAGTGTGTATGGAGGTGTGAATTTGTGGAAGTTGTGCGGAGTAAGGTGTTGCACATTGAGGCTAAAGTGTGAGAGTGTAGTGCATGGAAAGCAAACCGTGAAGGAGAAGAGTGGTAGTGTTTCAATTGTGAAGTGAAATTGTGTAGTGTGTACATTTTCAGAAAGTGGAGGAATTACAATTATTATTTTTAGATTTCAAATCAGAATTGAAAGTGTACATTAAGAGGTCAATTTGAAATCTCAAATACACATTAAGTCATAGTTAATTGTGTATCTTTTGAATTTGAAAAAGCCTCTTACCATTTGTGGAACATTGCAATTATTGAACTCATTTTGAATTTGAAATTTGAGTTGCCTTTGTTGTTGAAGTTGCGGTTTGATATTTGTGTGGAAGTGGGGAAAGTGCACCATGGCTTGAAGAGGAGTATATGTAGTGTTGTGTTTTTGTTAATTTAGTAAAGGTTGTATACATTTGGTGTTGGTTATTGTAAGTGTTGTTAAGGACATTATGGTAGTGGCGTGATTGGTGGTGGAACCGTGAGCAAGGGAGTTTTGTGATGGTGGAGTTGTGCATTTGTGCTTGTGTTAAGGTGCTGCAATTTGTGATTTATTATAGTGTGAAACCTTAACAAGAAAGGAAGGTTTTGAGTAGTAGAATTTAAAATTCAAACAAGTCATTAAAGTGTAAAAGTAATTGAACTAGTTACTTAAACACTTGTAGTTGAATTTAATTCTATCTACTTGAAAGTAGTTGAGTGTACTTCATTTGTGGCTTGGTTGTGTACTTGAACCGTGGAAGTGTGAAGATAATTATTGCGTTGTTGGGTTTGAACACAATCATGTCTAGTGAGATGTTTCATTATGCTAATGTATTGCGTCGAACATTGACTACATTTACTACTAAGGATGATGAACAAAGGGAAAACTTGTTCCATACTTCTTGTAGGGTACAAGGAAATTTATGTATCCTTATAGTCGATGGTGATAGTTGTACCAATGTGGTAGCAGCATCGTTAGTATCGAAACTAAAACTTATTACTACTCCACATCTTGAACCATATAAATTGCATTGGCTTAGTGATCAGGAGAGTTTGCATGTGACCCAAAGAGCTAGGGTATCTTTCAATGTAGGGGATAAATACTGTGATGAAATCGAGTGTGATATTCTACCTATGTGTACATCCCATATATTGCTTGGCAGGCTTTGGTTACATGACATGAGGGTCTTACATGATGGCTTTAGGAATACTTATGTATTCTAGAAGGAGGGAAAACGAATTATTCTGAATCCGATGTCGCCTTTAGAGGTTCAAAGGGTTCAACAACAAATCAGTAGACCATCAGTGGGCTATGAGCAGTTGAACCAACCTTTAGAGCACAAAATTTGTCAGTCACAAATGTACCAACCTTCAGAGGATCCTAATGAACAGAGTCAGATGAGTAGATCATTAGAGGAGGAAACTATTCAAGGGCAGTTATGTTCACCTTCAGAGATACTAGAGGCTCATGAGCAGTTGAGTAAACCATTGGAGGGCTTTGAGGGTCAGAGTCAGATGAGCCTATCATCAGAGAGCCAGATTATTTAGAGACAGTTGTGTTCACCTTCAGTGGTTTCAGAGGGTAATAAGTAGTTGGGCTAACCATTAGAAGACCATGACGATCAACGACATACAGATAAGTTAGAAAAGGAGAAAATGGTTTTAGTGGAACAGGTTGATACATAGGTGACTTTAGTAGATAATGGAGCATTATTTGTGTTGCAGATGAGATACATCCTATAAATGGAGGAGAGAAAACAATCACCACCTGTAGTATTTCAGATATTGGGATTCTGTAGAGATACTTCTTCAGATGGATTGCTAAGAGAAAACAAAGTCTCTATTGCATTTGATATGCCAGATTTGAGGACAAATCTTTTTAAGGCCCGAGGACATGATAGGAATCAAAATCCGACAAGACCTATCATTAGGACAAGAGTAAAAGGAATTCGAATCTTGGCGATGAGGGTCAATTTTGAGCAAATTGACCCCGGCATTATTTGTTTACTAACCTCTTTTCTCTTATTCATGTATTATATATTCCATTAAGCACACTTATCATGCTTTACAGGGTAATGGACAAACTCATTAAAACTCAGCTTGTGGGTTATCCTTAGACCAACCTAAATCGGTGATGAATTGGGCCGACGAATCTTATGGAAGAGCTAGCATCTTGAAGACTAATTTTTATATATTTGTTATTTACTTGGACTATTTATGTTGTAATCATTTTGGGACACTTTTATTTGGTCGTAATTGAGTTTTAGGACCGGCCACCCTAAAAGTGGCATAGTTGTAATTTTGTGTACTTTCTAACCCTAAAGGGAGCAAGTATAAATACTTGCTTAAAGTAGGGTTTTGGGGGGCCATATTTTTTACATTTGAGATACACTTTGCGTGAGGGAATTAGGGTTTTTCCTAGTTCAATTTCTCTTATCAATTTCAATCCCAAGAATTGGAATTGTGGCGAGTGTAACAAGGGGAAATTGTGAGTCATATCAATTCCTTATTGTTGTGCTTTCTTTTCATCTCTAGTGAGTCATATCTAGGGTTGGATTGAAGTCTTCTTGATCAGATTTTTTATTGCATTTGTAATCAAACTATCATTGCATAATTGATTAGTTTTTTAGCACTTGTTTAATACCATCAATTTGTAACTATACTTGTGGCGTGGAACTTCTTTGTTGTAAGGTGGATCACGGTTTGATTTGTGTATTGTTGATTGGGATTCTCTTGAAATTAAGTTGGTTAATTGATTCAATTGAGGATTATCATCTTTGTGGATTTCATTTCCTTGATTTTATCATTTAATTCATCATTCCTCAATTAAGTTCACGCAATTTTTGTCCCCTTTGAACCAGTTTGATCTTGTGAATTGAAGTTGTTCCTTTGGTTCATTTGCATGTGCTTAGACCTTGGTTTTAGGCACATCATAATTTGGTATCAGAGCATCATCATACTTAGATTTATTCTTGATCACGTCCTTGTTGTGAGAATTGGTTCATAAATATTGAGGAATTGTGCAATTGTTGAACTAGTTTGATTGACATTGTCTAATTGTCTTTCAAATTAGTTTTGTATGTGCTTAATCTTGGTTTTGAGCACATCATAATAGGATAGATCTTTATGAATAGAAAGATTACATGTTTTGCCTAGAGGTAGGAAAACTTTGATTTTCTACACAAAGATTAAATCTTTATTTGGGAATTATGAACTTTAATGAAATCTTATATAGTGATAGTGAGGGAGAGGTTTCCATTATTCCATGTAGGGTTAAGAATTAATTAACTCAAGGGAGTAATTAGTTTAATTGAAAATTCCTATAGTGTAAAGTATAAACAATTTGTTAATCAATATCTTATTATAAGAAAGTTAGGGTTTAAAGTGGATCAAGATGAAATGTATGTTTTTGTGATTGAATTCATCTATTAAAGCAATTATAATTAATCTTAGGGTTCTTAGATTAGTTAATCAGTAGTTTAATAGGTTGATCTCATATTAAGATTTAGACTAAATATTAGAAAAATGATAATACTAATACTTGTTTTTAAGATCCTTGTGGACAATACCCACTAAAATTTATACTAAATTAGATAGGTACACTTGTCTAGTGCGATCATTACATTTCTTTAGGTTTATAAATTTATAATTTGATATGATTGGAAGAGTGCACATCAAGTTTTTGGCTTCGTTGTCGGAGATATAGTAAAATAGTATTAGAAAAAACCTTATTATCTACTACTTTAGTCATTTATTTTATTTGTTTTATCTCTTTTTACTATCCCAATGTTTTAAATACTTTAACTTGTGACTGTTGCTTTTGTAGTGCATAACAAAGACTCTCCCTTTTGACATTCTTGATTTAGATCTTAAGATTGAGAGAACACTTTGTAGGATTCAGATGAACATGACTGTTGAGTCTTTTAGGCAATTAGCAATTGAAGGAGAAACACCTAATATAAAAGTTGAGGTAGAAGTAAAGGAAGAAGAATTATCTGAAGAATCTTTAGACGGTAGAATAAAATTATTAGAGAATATTAAAGAAGAAACATAAGAAGTAATGGTTAAGGATCTACTTAAGACTAACTTAGATTATATAAGGCCTACCCTAGATGAAACAGGGCCGACCATTGTGAAGCCTCCCATTGGGGCTAACGATTTTGAAATTAAGGGTGTGGTGACTCAACTTTTGTAGCAATACTTTTAATGATGGATTACCAAATGAGGACCCCCATGCTCACATTCAAACGTTCTTAGAAATTTGTGAGACCTTTAAGAACAATGGGGTGACAGATGAAGAGATGCGTACTAGATTATTCCCTTTCTCATTGAGGGGGAAGGCGAAAAACTGGTTTCAATCGTTAGGTCCTAGAGCTTTAATTACATAAGATGACACGGTAAAGCAATTTCTAGATAACTATTGCCTTCCTTGCAAGATAACCAAGCTTTGAAATGAAATTGCATCATTCATGCAACAGGATGGTGAGACCATATACGATGCTTGGCAAAGATGGATAAAATTGTTGAGAAAGTGCCCACACCATTAGCTACCCACATGTATGCAGGTTAAGACCTTTTTGTATGAAATTAACCTAGCCACTCGTTAGTTAGTAAACGCCACAGCTAGTGGTATATTAAATTTAAAGACAAGAATCTTTGAAACTTTTTTCTAACATGACTAAAAATAATTATCAATGAGGTAACAATAGAGGCAAGCAAAAAGTAGTGGGTAAGTATGAAGTAGATCTCATGATTACTTTGGTGGCAAAGATGGAAGCTCTCAGCTATTGGGTTTCTACCTTAAAGAATCTCCAAAGATCACAACCTTAGGTGGGAGATGCTTGTGAGAGTATGATTTCCACGAGTAGTATAAGCAAGTAGATTACCTTGGGAGTTAGAACAGGTGATAGGTAACACCTATAATCCAGGCAATCAGAATG
Source organism: Laguncularia racemosa (assembly GCA_037954665.1). Classification (NCBI taxonomy): domain Eukaryota; kingdom Viridiplantae; phylum Streptophyta; class Magnoliopsida; order Myrtales; family Combretaceae; genus Laguncularia; species Laguncularia racemosa. The sequence continues at coordinate 7,171,254 of JBBMOL010000004.1, forward strand.
CCTGGAGATCTAGTTTTCCTACACCAGGATTTTAGAAGCAATAAATTCCACTTATCAGCTTATACCCCATCCATCAGTACATCCACCTCACCAGGAGAAGAAGACTAGTTTGGAAGATCTTTTGAGTCAATTCATTCAAAGTTCTGAGGTAAGACATTGGAACCAAGAGGCTTCTATTCATAACTTGAGAAGCAAATCGGCTAATTAGCCAAGATGATGTCTGAAAGATAACTAGGTTCTCTCCTTAGTAACACTAAGAATAATCTAAGGGAATAGGCGAAAGCCATGTCCTTAAGGAGTGGGAAGGGATTGGAAATGGAAAAGAAACTTGAGAAAAAGAAAGAAGATGGTCAGTCTTTTGAGAAGGAGATGGTGGAACTTGAGAAGAAAGAACCTGAAAGCAATCACCACTAGTTGTCAAGGAGTATGTGCCAAAAATTCCACATCTAACTTGCCTCAATCAAAACAAAGACAAGGAGCAGCTCGATAAATTCCTTGAACTTTTCAAATAGCTACATATTAATATTCTATTTGTTATGGCACTTTTGTAGATGCTAAAATACACTAAGTTCCTGAAGGAACTCTTATTTAACAAGCAAAAGTTAGAGGATGTTTCTACTGTAGAAGTCGGAGCAAACTGCTCATCCATCATTTAGAACAATCTTCCTCCAAAGTTAAAAGATCTAGGTAGTTTTACAATTTTGTGTTTGCTTAGTGACATTTCAGTTTATAAAGCCTTGGCTGATCTTGGAGCAAGTATTAATCTGATGCCATACTCTTTCTTTAAGAAATTAGGGTTAATTAACCTAAAGCTTACCAGAATGAGTTTACAACTTGTTGATCAATATGTGAAAATCCCCAAGGGGGATCATTGAGGATGTATTGATAAAGGTAGGAAACTTCATATACCCAATTGATTTCATGATTCTAGACATGGATGAGGATGAGGATATGCACTTAATTCTCAAAAGACCATTTGATGGGAATTAGCTTACACTAACTCTTTCCAATGATCTATTGGAAGGAATTGGAAGACCAATGATAAGGGCAAGAACAAAACACATGGAGCAGGCTTTGAATGGACTTGTTGAAGATCATTTGGACCAAACATTCCAATTGAGTAATCCAAGAGATGAAGAGATCATTTTCCGTTTATTAAGCCTCTCTAATAATAATAATGAAGATCAAAGCTTGGAGCATCACTAGCAAATTGAAGTTTTGAGCTTGAAGGCTATCATGTTTGGAAGATGTTGAAGGCCGCTTGGGAGATAAAGAAGGTCACAGGTCTTGCTCTTAAAGGATGCTAGCGTTAAAGATTTAGGTTGCCGGTGTTGAAGATTAAGGCCGCCAGCTTACTTAGCCGGCTTAGGATTTAGGCTGCCGGCTTTTGGGCCAGCTTTGAAAGCCAATCTTTATTTTTTGTCTTGTGATTTCTTTTGTCATTTGTTCCTTTATTTGTAAAGACTATAAATGGTCTTTGAGGGATCGAATTAGGGGGAGACCATTTATATGAAATTACAGAATTCTTCTTTGTTCTTTAACAGGAACTTAATCTAATCTTATCAAGGCATCTTATGGTGATCGAAATCTCGTTATAACTCTGGTTCTAATTCTAGATTGCGAATTAGGGTCTAGTTTTGTTTGCTTGTTTTCAAGACGATCTTAGGGTTTCTTTTCCATTTGATTGGGTTCTAGGTTTGTCTCAACCTAGGGTTCGCATCAATTGGTATTAGAGCTTTAGCTATAGAAAATTAGGTGTTATCTATCCTTTAATTATTTCATTGTTATCTTTCATCATTTTAGTTCTTGAGTTTTAATTCATTATTATTCTTATTCATCAAAATTTCATTTTTTGTTCGTGTTCTTCATTGATGGGATCCATTGTTGTTGTCTGTAATTTTAATCGTGTTTAAATAGTTAAAGAAGAAGAAGAAGAAGAAAAGAAATTCATATAAAAAAGGGGGGCTTGATACGAAATTCCCTCTTTGAATTGCTTAAACAAAGTTATTCCCTTGTTATTGGTATTACTTTGTTGTTACTTTTTGTTTAGTAGGGTCATTGATAAGGTTTTATTAAAGAACTTGTAAGGAGAAGTTTATTGGATAAAAAAAGAAAAAATTAATTTGAGTGAAACATGAGTGATTCAAATCCATATTTTTGAGTGTAAACACGTGAGAGAGTGTTTGAGAGGAAAAGTCTCTTTTTACTAACAAACTCTTTGCAGGTTATGGAACATGAGTAATGGAGGAGATAATGTGGATTCTAATATGAAGTTGTTTATGAAAGTTGTCTAAGATCAATTTAAACTTTTGAATAGAAGGTTAGATGATCTTGAATCTCCTTCTAAGCCTAAATCTTTCTGAACGAGTATGGATGAGGAGTCTGATGTTGATGTGACTAGTTCTAGGAGAAGTAAAGGGTTGTTCAGAAGCAAGATAGTAATTTGGGAAGCATTAAGATGACAATCCCTACTTTTCAAGTGAAGAATGACCCTGAGTAGTATTTGGAGTGGGAGAAAAGGGTAGAACACATGTTTGATTGTCATACTTATTCTGAGGAGAAGAAGGTTAAACTAGCAGCAATTGAGTTCATTGATTATGCTAGCATTTGGTGGGATCAACTTATGGTTAGTAGGCGAAGAAATGTTGAGAGACCTATTCGGTCATGGGAAGAGATGAAAGTAGTAATGAAGAAAAGGTTTATACCTAGTCATTGTTATAGGAACTTATATAGGAAGTTGCAACGACTGACTCAAGGTTCCATGAGTGTTGAGGATTATTACAAGGAGATGGAGATAGCTATGATTCAGGTCAACATAGAAGAAGATCATGAGGCAACGATGGCTAGATTTGTTAATGGCCTAAATAGAGAGATAGTTGATGTTTTAGAGTTGCATCATTATGTGGATATGGAGGAATCATTATGTAAGGCTATGAAGGTGGAGAGGTAATTAAAGTCTAAGGGTACCTTTAGGTATGGCTCCACTTTTGGCTCTTTAGGGAAGTCAAACTAAAAGAATAGCAATGATGCCTCTAAGCAAAAGGAAGATGCAAAGGTTAAGGAATCAACTATCTATCTTAAAGGTAAAACCGAAATTAAATCCTCTTCTAGATCATGTAATATTAAGTGTTTTAGGTGTTCAAGGATTGGGGCACATTGCATCTCAGTATCTAAACAAGAAGGTTAGGGTTGTTTTGGATAATGGTGATGTAGAGAGTGTCAGTTCAACTGAGCAAGAGATGCCACCATTGGAGGAATGTAGTGATGTTGATATAGAGGGTCCTGTGAAAGGAGAGATGTTGGCCACTAGGTGTGCTCTAAACATATAACCTAAGGAAGATGTTGATGAAGAATAGCGTGAGCACATCTTTCATACTAGGTGCCATGTGAGTGGTAAGGTGTATAGCATGATTATTGATAGTGGTAGTTGCACTAATGTAGCAAGTTCTTTAATGGTTGAGAAATTGCATTTACCTACACTAAAGCATCATAGACCATATGAGCTACATTGGTTGAATGAATGTGGTGAAATTAATGTGACAAAGCAGGTTGTAGTTGCATTTTCCATTAGTAACTACAGGGATAAGGTTCTTTATGATGTAGCAACAATGTATGCTAGACATCTCCTTTTGGGGTGTCCATGGCAGTTTGATAGGAAGATCACTCATGATGGGTACAAGAATGTGTGCAAATTTGTGATGAATAATTGACTCATTATGCTAATACCCCTAAAACCTTTGGAGGCATATGAGGATCAAGTTAGGATAGTTAAAGAGTGTAAATTGAGAGAAAACAAAGTGAGTACACAAGAAAAAGAAAAGAGTGATAAAAGGAGTGAGTATGTACAAAAGAGTGGGAAAAGCAGTGAAGAGAGTAGTAAGAAAGTGAGCGCTTTTGCTACAAAAGGGGGGGGGGGGGGATTAAGAGAGCTATGTTGTCAAGGCAACAATTACTTGTACTTTTGTACAATGATGTTTATTTTTCAACTAACGATCTTAACTCTTCTTTGCCCAGTGTGGTTGTGTCTTTACTACAAGAATTTGAAGATTTGTTTCCCAAGGATATTCTAGATGGATTACCTCCTTTAAAAGGTATTAAACATCGGATCAACTTCATTCCGAGGTCATCAATCCCTAGTAGACCTGCTTATAGAGCCAATTCGAAAGAGACAAAAGAGATTCAAAGGCAGGTGGATGAGCTAGCACAAAAGGGATTCGTGAGAGAGAGTCTTAGCCCATGTTTAGTTCCTATGCTTTTGGTTCTTAAGAAAGATGGAACATGGCGCATTTGTGCTGATTGTCGAGTCATCAATAAGATCACCATAAAGTACAGATATCCTATCCTAAGGTTAGATGATATGCTTGATGAGTTGTATGGTTTATGTCTATTTTCTAAAATTGATTTAAAAAGTAGCTATCATCAAATTTGCATAAAGGAAGTTGATGAATGGAAAATTGCTTTTAAGACAAAATATGGATTGTATGAGTGGTTAGTCATGCCATTTAGCTTAATTAATGCACCTAGCACCTTTATGAGTTTAATGAATCATATTTTGCATTCTTTCATTGGAAAATTTGTTATAGTCTACTTTAATGATATCTTAGTGTATAGAAAAAATTTAGATGATCATGTTAGACACTTACATGATGTTTTGAGTGTTTTGAGGGAAAATAAATTATATGTTAATTTGCAGAAGTGTGATTTTTGTATGGAATCCATTGTTTTTCTTAGATTTGTTGTAAGCTCATAGGGAATAAAGGTGGATGAAGACAGGGTAAGGGCGATTAGGGACTAGCCTATACCTAAGAATGAAAGTGAGGTAAGAAGTTTTCATGGTTTAGCAAGTTTCTATAGGAGATTTGTAAAGAACTTTAGTTCTATTGCAGCATCTTTAAATGAACTTGTTAAAAAGAATATTATGTTTAGGTAGGGGGAAGTGCATGAGAAAGCTTTCAATATTTTGAAATAAAAATTGACCAATGTACCTTTGTTGTGTTTACCTAACTTTGACAAAGCTTTTGAGGTTAAATGTGATGCATTGGGGGTTGGAATAGGGGCTGTTTTGATGTAGGATTCTAAATCGATTGCCTTTTTTAGTGAAAATCTTAGTGTGGCAGCATTGAATTATCTTACCTATAACAAGGAGCTATATGCATTAGTAAGAACTCTTCAGACGTGGTAGCACTACTTGTGGCCAAGGGAATTCTTCATTCATTTTGATCATGAGAGCTTAAGGTTTTTGAAATCCCAAGGTAAGCTTAATAAAAAACATGCTAAGCGGCTAGAAATTCATATAAATATTTCCTTATGTGATTAAATACAAGAACAGGAAGGAAAATGTTGTTGCTGATGCCTTGTCTAGAAGGTATGTATTGCTCACTTCCTTGCAAACTAAATTACTTGGTTTTGAGTTCATTAAAGATTTGTACATCAATGATGCTGATTTCTGCTAAGTATAGAATGCATGCTCTAAATGTGCATATGGAGAATATTATAGGCATGAAGGATTTTTGTTCAAAAAGGATAGATTGTGTGTGCCTATATGTTATTTGCATGAATTACTGGTTAAGGAGTCCCATATAAGAGGTTTAATGGGACATTTTGGTGTGCGGAAGACTTTAGACAAATTTATGAGCATTTTTATTAGCCTAACATGAAGCATGATATGCAATCTATTTGTGATAAGTGTGTAACTTGTAAACAAGCAAAGTCTAAAGTAAAACCACGTGAGTTTTATACACCACTACTTATACCTACTCAACCTTGGATTGATATTTCTATGGATTTTGTGATTGGGTTGCCTAGGACTCAAAGTGATAAGGACAACATATTTGTTGTTGTTGATAGGTTTAGTAAAATAGCACATTTTATTACATGTTCTAAAACTAATGATGCAATACATATTGCTGATTTGTTCTTCAAGGAAGTAGTACGTTTGCATGGATTGCCTAGAACGATAGTAAGTGATCGAGATGTTAAGTTCTAAGTCATTTTTGGCATACTTTATGGAATAAATTAAGGACTAAACTCTTGTTTTCAACTGTTGCACATCCCCAAATGGATGGGTAAACTGAAGTAGTTAATAAGACATTTACTACTTTGTTGCATGTTGTCATTCAAAAGAACTTGAAACAATGGGAAAATTGTTTGCCTCATATTGCGTTTGCATATAATAGAATTGTTCGTTCTACTACGTCATATTCACCTTTTGAGATTATGTATGGCTTTAATCCTTTAACTCCTTTAGATATCTTACCTTTGCTTACTAATGAGTTTGTTAATTTGGATGGAAAATAGAAGGCTGATTTTGTTAAGGATTTACATGCCAAAGTTCATGCTAATATAGATAAGAAGAATGAGCATTACACAAGGCAAGCTAATAAGAGGTGAATTAAGGTTTGTAAACACCCCATTTTTGCCCTAGGAATCCACAATAATCAATAATAATCAATTTCCAAATTTTTTCAATTTTTTCCAATTTTTCCCTAATTTAGCATAAATAATTAAAAATATTCAAAAAATAAAAATAAATAGGAAAAAACATCAATTTTGAAAAATGATTTCAGAAATGGCAATAATGAATAATAAATAATTTTTACAATTTTCGAAATTTCAAAAAATACAAAAAAATAAAAAAATCGCATTGCATATATGTAATTTGCGAATAAAAGAAAATCAGGAAAATGGGCTAGCCCAACTGGTCCGGACCATGGCTAAGGCGCACGCAGGGGGGCTCGGTCACGGGTTCGAAACGCGGGGGAAGCGGTTTCCGCGTTTTGCGAATTTTTCATTTACCCAGGATACGTGGCAGCATCTGATTGGCTGGAGGAAGCGCACGCGCCGGGCGCGTGATCGTCTCCTACCTCGAGCCCGAGATTGCCGGCGGAAGAGGAAATTCGAATTTCGGCCGTTTCGATTCAAATTTTTGCACAGATCCAACAGATCTTCAACAGAAATAAGATAAACATTATCTAATTGGAATCAAATCGCAACAAATCGATGAATAGACACAAATCGGAGTTGGTTTTTTTAACCGAAAATCCGATTAGCTTCGATCGGAGGAAATCCAAGCTTATCCAGCTCGGTTTCAAGTGCCTATAAATAGAGGAGGAGGTGGAGAAACCAAAGCACAGATCAGAATTGCGAGAGAGAGAGAAAAAAGTGTAAATCGGAGGAAACCCAAAGTTGCGACCACCGATCGGAGTTGAACCACCGCAAGGAGGCGTTTTGGGAGCAAACCACCGCCACCATTGGATTAAGCAACCTCGAGAAGCTAGGATTCGACACCTCACCCGCTGTAAAAGGCCACCGGAACGCCGTGAACGAGCCTTCCCCGCCGCCGTGTCCGATCGACCCGACCCGACCCGATTCGACCCAATCGACCCGACCCGCGCACTGACCCGGATCCAGGTAAGTCGGATTTTCGAATTTTTTTTTATTTAATTAATTTTTTTTATTTATTTATTCTGAATTAATTAATTAATTTATTATTTGTTATTTAGTTATTTATTTATTTATTTATTTGTTTATTTTTATTTTTAATAAATAGGAAAATGTAGAAATTAGATTTTTCTAGAATTTAATAATGTAGAAAAAAATAATAAGAAATAATAAATAGATAAATAAAAAATAAAAAATAATAAAATATAGAAAAATAATAAAAAAATTAGGAAAATAATAATAAAATTTTAGATGTCAAAATGGATAGATAATAAACCAAAAATCCCAAAAATTCCCAAAAATCCCAAAAATCACAAAAATTTCCAAAAATCCCAAAAATTACAAAAATTCCCAAAAATCACGAAAATCAACAAAAATTCCCAAAAATCACAAAAATCCACAAAATTCTCAGAAATCATAAAAATAACAAAAAAATCATAAAAAAATTCAAAAATTATAAAAGAATCATAAAAAATGAGTTTTAGCACTTAGAAAAATCATTTTTCTTCAAATAAATCCAAAATTGATGTTTTTCCCTAAAATCATTTTCAAAATAAAATCAAAGCTTAGGCTTAGAAGTTTTTTTAGAAAAAAATCCCAAAAATGATAAAAACATAAAACTAAAAGAGGTTTCATAAATTAAAATTCACAAACCAACTTAAAGTTTTCAGGAAAGCGAACTACGGCTTGTTTGATCCTGAGTAGCAGGTACGTAGGCACCCAGTCGGGTCAACCCATAAAAATGAATGAAAAATCATTTTCTTAAAATAGCTCAAAAACATAATAAAAAGTAACAGAAACAAAATAGAAACACATTTCTAAATAGAAACAATTTCAAGAGATTAGGTGGTAACCGTAAAGGTTTTAATAGGTTAGCCTTCGGATTTAGAAACTCTGGTTTTCCCTTTTCCTCTTTTCACAAAAACGAGAAGAGGAAATCACGACGACTAGTGGCCCAAATTAAGACTAATCCACTCCTTTAGTCTTAATTCAATTTTCCCAACAACAGTTGGGTGGCGACTCCAAAAATCAAACAAAATTCCTAACTCAAGTCGAGGATCTATATTAGATGAGCATAGGGTCTAGTCTAGATCGGATTAGGAATGGGAATTCAAAAATTAGACTCGACAGGATGGCGACTCCGCTGGGGACCCATGCCAGTAGGCTAGCCACCTGAATCTCTTCAATTTGTTATCTTTAAGAAATGTGTTTCATTCTTTTTACTCTGTTGCTAACCTTTCAGGAATTAGTTAGATTTTTAGTTTTTCTTTCTTGTGGGGGTTCAGCATGCATACATATGTTTGTGTGAGTAGATGCGGTCGAACCCGGACCGTCTTAGAAACCTAAGACGGGGAGCCATTGTGTAGGTTTCGAGCGAAGTGAGTTGATTCACCGTTCGGGACCGATTAGGCTACCCCACCCTATGCTTTGATATGGCCTGAGATCCATTTCTCCGAGAATGCGGGAGGCTATAGAGCTCGGGAACCAGTTAGAACCAACCTGCTTGCATACATGACATCATAGGGTTGACAATTGATAACGATGTAATGGTTTGTTGTTTTGTTCATGGAGTTCGAATTTATTTCCCTGTAATGCTTTCATAGTCCTGTTTGCAATTAGGCAATTTCTTATTGTAAATGGATGGCTAGCAGTGCAGTCGACTGCCTCCTCCGCAAAGAAATTCGAGTGTACAAACCTTTGGACCCAAAGTTGGTACTGGACCATTGGTTTACCTTGTACAACCCAGAGGAGCAGACCTTCGTCCAGCAAAAGATAGGCCCATCCTCTCACTAATGAAGATAGAGGTGAATTTACCTTTGGTACGGACTATGCTCCACCTATGAGAAATAGAGCCCGCGACTTTCTTCATTGGGCTACACGAGACCACTCCCACTCAAGACGAAAGCCAAAGTCAAAGAATTAGAAGCCGTCATCAACGGGAAGCCTGAGTCTCCACAACAGAAGACCAAGAGAGCTAGGAAATAGATTATCATTGTAATCTTTTATTTGTTTGAATGTCGAACTCCAAAAATTATTTAATATTAATAAAAGTAAAGTTTAATATTACATCGTCAATCAATTGTCAACCCTTTTTAGCATCCGTGTGACACATGCATAGCATTTGCATACATCATACTAAAAAAAAAAGAGAAAAATGCGCGCCAGGTATCAAAATAGCTCCCAGGCAACTGAACCCTCCCAGAAGCCCAATTTGCACACGTTCAAGACCAAAATGGCAAACAGTGGCAACAACACTAGCATTGAGTACATTCCTACGGCCGCAGAAGAAGCGCAAACAAAAGGTGTCAAAGGCAGAATAAAGGAGAAGCTGACCGACACCCAGATGTGCGTCCCACCTCTCCAACAATCTTTCCGAAAGGCAAACGTCATTCAAGAGCTTTGGATAAATGAAGAGGACGACAGCAAAGGGAAATCAACCCCCCGCACGTCCAACCAGCATCTGACTCTAAACAATTGGTTTTGTTATCCTATCAGTAGCGTTAGGTTAGCTCAAAAATAGAGAAAAATTATTAAACAAAATTTATTGAGACTCTTTATCAAGTTCAATTACAGTTTGTTTTTTTTCTTCTTATATGCTTTCATTTTACTCAGATCTCCTACCATCGAACATCAGGGATATTTCGCGCAGGTAGAAAGTAAAAACGCTGATATCATTTCCAACGCTGCTGGGTCAGTTGTTGAAGGCGATATTTTAGACCATGAAATAATACAAGAAAATTGGCTAAAACATGAACAAGGCGGAATCTCGATCGACGAGCCTGTGGAGACAGTAAATCTAGGAAGCATGGAAAACCCTAAGAACCTCAAAATTGGGACTAGTTTGAGTGCCGAAGCAAAAACATGAGATAACCGAGCTATTAACGGAATATGCAGATGTGTTTACCTGGTCGTATGGTGACATGCCAGGGCTAGACCAGTCAATAGTAGTTCACAGGCTTCCCACAAGGGAAGATGTCAAACCTAAAAAACAAAAACTGAGAAGATTTAGGCCTGACATCTTACTGAAAATCAAAGAAGAAGTCAAGAAACTGCTAGAAGTAGGGTTCATTGAAGTATCCGACTACCCAGAGTGGGTAGCAAATGTAGTCCCTGTCATGAAAAAGAACGGAAAAGTACGCGTATGCGTAGACTTTCGGGATTTAAACCAAGCCACGCCAAAGGATAACTTCCCCCTACCTCACATTGATGTTCTAGTAGACAATACTGCGGGAAACCATCTCTTCTCATTCATGGACGGTTTCTCAGGATAAAATCAAATAAAAATGGCTGAGGAAGATAAAACCAAAACGACCTTCATCACAACATGGGGGACTTTCTGTTACAAAGTCATGCCCTTCGGTTTGAAAAATGCCGGGGCAACGTATTAGAGAGCCATGGTCGCTATACTTCACGATATGATGCATCGAGAGGTTGAAGTATATGTCGACGACATGATAGCCAAATCCAAAGAAGGAGAAAGCCATATAGGTATCATGAGGAAATTGTTCAAACGACTGAGAAAGTTCCAGCTTAAGTTAAACCCAGAAAAATATACTTTCAGGGTCACAACGGGGAAATTGTTAGGGTTTGTCATAAGCCAGGAAGGCATTAAAATCGACCATGACAAGGTAAAGTCCATATTAGAATTACCTTCCCCACGCTCTGTTAAAGAAGTAAGAAGCTTACTGGGAAGATTAAATTACATAGCTCGTTTTATCTCACAGCTCACCGACAAATGCCGGACATTATTCCGTCTGTTGAAGAAGAACACCACAATAGAATGGGACGACGAATGCGAAGAGGCATTCGAAACAATCAAAGACTATCTTATAAAACCTTCGGTCTTGATAGTCCTGAAATAAGGAAAGCCCTTATTCTTATACCTCACTATACTCCCTGAATCCATGGGATGTGTGTTGGGGCAGAAAGATGACGAGGGAAGAGAGCATTCCATATATTATCTGAGCAAGAAGTTCACAGATGGGGAACGGAGGTACTCAGAGGTGGAGAAGACGTGTTGTGCTTTAATCTGGGTCATGCATCGACTAAGGCAATACATCCTTTATTACCATATTGAACTGCTAACAAGACATCATCCCTTGAAATACTTGGCAAAGAAACCAGCCTTGATAGGGAGAATCTCTAAGTGGCAAATGCTCTTATCTGAGTTTGACATCACATACGTAAATCAGAACTCGATGAAAGGGCAAGCCTTAGCCGACCAGTTGGCGGAACACCCTGTCGAGACAGATTCCCAAGAACTACAGGCCCAATTTCCGGATGAGAATATATTGTCAGTGGAAGATAGGCCGGTAGAAGACTTTGGGACAGAGCAGAACCCAAAATGGAAACTGTTTTTCGATGGAGTCGCTAATGTATTCGGTTGTGGGGTTGGGGCGGTATTGATATCCCCGGATGGCACGCAATTCCCCGTAGTGACGAGACTTACATTTCCCTATACCAATAATATCGCAGAATATGAAGCATTTATTCTTGGCTTCAAAATGGCCTGTCAAAGGGGAATCCGCGAATTAGAAGTATATGGGGATTCGTCGCTCATCATACTACAGACAAGAGGGGAATACAAGACTAAAGACCCCAAACTGGTACCGTACCATCAACACTTGATAGAGCTAGTTGAAGAATTCAAGGCAATCACTTTCACATACATCCTGAGAACTCAGAATCAGTTCACAGATGCCCTAGCCACACTAGCATCTATGATCCAGATAACAGGAGGAGCCGAAGTTCAACCGATGAAAATAGACATCGAAAGTCGGCCCGCCTACTGTTTAACAATTGAAAAGATACAAGATAACAAACCCTGGTATCACGATATCAAGACCTTTCTCCAAGAAGATAAATACCCCGAAATGGCTAACAAGAATGACCAAAGAACACTCAGACGGTTAGCAAGCCATTTCCTATTAAGTGGGTCCATACTTTACAAGAGATCATCTGATACCACCCTGTTGAGATGTGTGGACAAAGATGAAGCATGCGAACTGATGAAAGAAGTACATGAAGGAGTATGTGGACCTCATATGAATGGCTACATGTTGGCCCGAAAAATCATGAGGTTAGGATATTATTGGTTGACTATGGAATCAGATTGCATAAAATATGTCAAACACTGTCATTTGTGTCAAGTCTATGTGAACAGGATCAATGCTCCACCCAACGAGCTACATTTGTTATCAGCACCATGGCCATTCTCCATGTGGGGAATCGACATAATTGGCCCTATCACTCCAACAGCATCCAACGGCCACAGATTTATACTGGTAGCGATCGATTACTTCACCAAGTGGGTAGAAGCTTCATCATACACCAATGTCACAAAGGGGTAATAGTCCGCTTCTTAAAAAGGGACATAATAGCCCGATACGGAGTTCCTGAGTCCATCATCACCGACAACGGTACCAATCTTAACAATAAATCGATGACAGGTTTATGTCAACAATTCCACATAAACCACAGAAATTCAACTCCCTACCGACCTCAAATGAACGGGGCAGTAGAAGCAGCTAACAAAAATATGAAAAAGATCATCGAGAAAATGACAACAACTTACAAAGATTGGCATGAAATGTTACCGTTTGCTCTCATGGCTTACAGGACTTCAATAAGAACATCTACAGGAGCTAGCCCTTACGCATTGGTATATGGTATAGAGGCAGTGCTACCAGTTGAAGTTGAGATACCATCATTCAGAATCTTGTCAGAAACTCGATTAGCCGAATCAGATTGGGTAAAGAAGAGGCTTGATCAGCTGAATCTAATTGATGAAAGAAGACTTACCGCATTATGTCATGGTCAATGTTACCAACAAAGAATGGCCCGAGCATTTAATAAGAAGATGAGGCCTCGGTACTTTAAAGAGGGGGATCTGGTGTTAAGGAAGGTTCTCCCGAACGCGCAGGACTCCAGAGGAAAATTCACCCCAAACTATGAGGGTCCATATGTGGTAAAAAAAGGTTCTGTCAGGAGGTGCTCTGATATTAATTCAGATGGATGGTCCCGAGTTGAGAGACCCCATTAACACAGATGCTGTAAAGATGTACTATCCTTAAGCAAGGGAATTGAAATTTTGCCAATGTTTATGAAAGCCAAGGTTTGATACAAATTTCATTGAGTCGAGTTTTTACTTTTTACAAGCAAAGTTAATATCCCTGAATGGTCAATAATCCAAATCAATTCGCACCATAACAAATATCCTTAAACACATTACCCACCATTTCACCAATGAAAAAATAAACACAAAAATGATAATGAATCTTAATATGGTTTGTGATATAATCCTATCTACTTTTGAGCATTAAAACTGAGCGTGTTATTATGGTAACATTACCGTCAAAAGAGCGCTATGTATAAAGAAAGGGAGTACATCAAAATTGTCGACCCTGTGTCAAGATAAGAAGAAATGAAGCAGAAACAAACCAGCCCGAAGGTTCGTTTGTTTGGTTGCTATCCACGATAAACTGGCAAGCATATTAAAATAAATAACTATCATATCATCACATCATTTAGTTCAGGCTGTAGAAAGCATATTCAAATCTAGGTTAGTCAGCCCATAAGGGGCACTTTCCTAAAAATCTACCTCATGGTCAGCCCATAAGGGGCACTTTTTGAGGTGAATTCAAATCTAGGTTAGTCAGCCCATAGGGGGCACTTTCCTAAAAATCTACCTCATGGTCAGCCCATAAGGGGCACTTTTTGAGGTGAATTCAAATCTAGGTTAGTCAGCTCATAGAGGGCACTTTCCTAAAAATTTTGTCCTCATGGTCAGCCCATAGGAGGCACTTTTTGAGGTGAATTCAAATCTAGGTTAGTCAGCCCATAGGGGGCACTTTCCTAAAACTTTGTTCTCATGGTTAGCCCATAGGGGGCACTTTTTGAGACAAATTCAATTCCAGGTTAGTCAGCCCATAGGGGGCACTTTCCTAAAACTTTGTTCTCATGGTTAGCCCATAGGGGGCACTTTTTGAGACAATTCAATCTAGGTTAGTCAGCCCATAGGGGGCACTTTTTGAGGTGAATTCAAATCTAGGTTAGTCAGCCCATAGGGGGCACTTTCCTAAAAATTTTGTCCTCATGGTCAGCCCATAGGGGGCACTTTTTAAGGTGAATTCAAATCTAGGTTAGTCAGCCCATAGGGGGCACTTTCCTAAAACTTTGTTCTCATGGTTAGCCCATAGGGGGCACTTTTTGAGACAAATTCAATTCCAGGTTAGTCAGCCCATAGGGGGCACTTTCCTAAAACTTTGTTCTCATGGTTAGCCCATAGGGGGTACTTTTTGAGAAAAATTCAATTCCAGGTTAGTCAGCCCATAGGGGGCACTTTCCTAAAACTTTGTTCTCATGGTTAGCCCATAGGGGGCACTTTTTAAGACAAATTCAATTCCAGGTTAGTTAGCCTATAGGGGGCACTTTCCTAAAACTTTGTTCTCATGGTTAGCCTATATGGAGCACTTTTTGAGATAAATTGAATTCTAGGTTAGTCAGCCCATAAGGGGCACTTTCCTAAAACTTTGTTCTCATGGTCAGCCCATAGGGGCACTTTTTTAGGAAAAATTCAACTCCAGGTTAGTCAGCCCATAGGGGGCACTTTCCTAAAACCTTGTTCTCATGGTCAGCCCTTAGGGGGCACTTTTTGAGACAATTCAACTCCAGGTTAGTCAGCCCATAGGGGGCACTTTCCTAAAAATCTGTTCTTATGGTTAGCCCATAGGGGGCACTTTTTGAGACAATCCCATCAAAGGTTAGTTAGCTCATAGGGGGCACTTTCCTAAAAATCTACCTCAAGGTTAGCCTATAGGGGGGCATTTCCTGAGGCATTCCACTCAAGGTTAGTCAGCCCATGAGGGGCACTTTCCTAAACTCTCCCGATTAGTCAGCTCTCGGGGCACTTTTCGGAAATATTCCTCCAAACAGTTGCTAGTCTAACAAGACGCTTCTGTTGACAGGTAGCCAGCTCATAAGGGCGCTTCCTGAGTAAATTTTCTTTCTAAGGTTGCAAGTCTGATAAGACGCTTCCTATCATCATTTCTCATACATTCCTACACAATGATGGAGACATGTCCCATTGCCAATTAGTTAACCCATAAAGCACTTTTTGGGAAGGAATATCGTTCTAAATTGTTAGGACCATCTTAAATCGTGGGATTATTAGCTCATGGAGCATTTTCCTACCAAAAACCTATTTAAGAGGCCAAAAATGGCATCTTTTCTTTTTTGTCTTTGTAAGTCAAGTTTTTCAAACTTTACTACAAAGAGGGGCAGTTGTAAACACCCCATTTTTTCCCTAGGAATCCACAATAATCAATAATAATCAATTTCCAATTTTTTTCAATTTTTTCCAATTTTTCCCTAATTTAGCATAAATAATTAAAAATATTCAAAAAATAAAAATAAATAGGAAAAAACATCAATTTTGAAAAATGATTTCAGAAATGGCAATAATGAATAATAAATAATTTTTACAAATTTTTGAAATTTCAAAAAATACAAAAAAATAAAAAAATCGCATTGCATATATGCAATTTGCGAATAAAAGAAAATCAGGAAAATGGGCTAGCCCAGCTGGTCTGGACCATGGCTAAGGCACGCGCAGGGGGGCTCGGTCACGGGTTCGAAACGCGGGGGAAGCGGTTTCCGCGTTTTGCGAATTTTTCATTTACCCAGGACACGTGGCAGCATCTGATTGGCTGGAGGAAGCGCACGCGCCGGGCGCGTGATCGTATACTTTAAAGTAGAAAGGATATGTTGTGCATTAGTTTAGGTTATGCATCAACTCAGATAATACACACTTTACTATTCAGTCGAGTTATTAACAAGACATGATCCCCTAAAGTATTTGGCAAACAAATAAGCCCTAATTTGTAGGATTTCTAAATGGCAAATGTTATTATCTAAATTCGACATCACCTACATGAATTAGAGTTCAGTTAAAGGTCAAGTTGTAGCTGATCAATTGGCTAAGCATCCACTTAAAGGAACTTCCTAAGAACCTCAAGCACAATTTCTAGATGAAGATATATTGGTGATTGAAAATGATCCTAATTCTAAAAAAGAAAACATTCTTAAATGGAAATTGTACTTTGATGGAGCAGCCAATGTATTTGGCTATGGAATAGGAGCAGTGCTAGTCTCACTTAAAGGTAACCAATTCCCTATAGCAACGAGGCACATGTTTCTATACACTAACAATATTGCAGAATACAAAGCATGCATTTTGGGTCTCAAAATGGCTTTGGATATGGGAATTCATGAATTAGAAGTATATGGGGACTCCTCACTCATCATTTGTTAAACATGAGGAGAGTATAAGACGAAAGATCCAAAATTAGTACCTTATCACCAACACTTGTCACAATAAAAAGGGAAGTTTAGAGAGATCACTTTCACATATGCATCAAGGGTACAAAATTAGTTTGTTGATGCCTTAACTACATTGGCATCTTTAACTCAACTAACAAAAGGGATAGAAATCTAACCTCTCAAGATCGAGATTAAAGATAAATCTGCTTTTTGTTTAGCTATTGAAGGAATGCAAGATGATAAGCCTTGGTATTATGACATCAAGATCCTTCTTTAAGAAGGAAGATATCTAGAAAAAGTTAATAAGAAAGACAAAAAATGCTTAGAAGATTGGCAAGTCATTTTTTGTTAAGTGGATTCACACTATATAAGCGATCATTTGACAACGTATTATTAAGATGTGTGGATAAGAAAGAAGCAAACACCCTTATGAAAGAGGAGCATGAACGGTTACATGTTAGCCAAGAAGATCATGAGATTAGGTTATTACTAGTTGACTATGGAATTCGACTACATCAAACATCTAAGACGTTGTCATCCATGTCAAATTTATGCCAAAAAAATAAATGCCCCTCCTCAAGAACTTTATACACTTTCTTCACCATGGCCATTCTCTATATGGGGTTTAGTCATAATTGGACCAATTAATCCAAAAGCATCCAATGGTCATCGATTCATATTGGTGGCAATCAATTATTTTACCAAATGGGTTGAAGCTTCCTCATATACCAATGTTACCAAAGGAGTAATGGTCAAATTCATCAAAAGGAACATTATTGCTTAATATGGATCTCATGAATCAATTATTACAGATAATAGCACGGACCTCAATAACAAACTCATGATGGAGTTATGCCAAGATTTTGGAATCAATCATAAGAATTCCACTCCATATCGACCATAAATGAATGGAGCTGTAGAAGCGGCCAATAAAAATATCAAACGGGGTATTGAAAAGATGGCCATTACTTATAAAGACTAGCATGTGATGTTACCATTTGCACTCATGGCCTATTGGACCTTCATTAGAACATCAATAGGAGCTACCCCACACTCTTTGGTATATGGTACTGAAGTTGTATTGCTAGTTGAAGTTGAGATTCCATCACTTAGGGTATTGTTAGAAACTCAACTAGATGAAGCTGATTGGGTGAAAAAAGCAAGTTGACCAATTGAGTCTAATAGATGAAAAGAGGTTAGCAGCATTATGCCATGGGCAATGTCACCAACAAAAAATGGTTAGAGCCTTTAATAAAAAAGTGCGACCTTAAAGTTTCCAAAAGGGTGACTTAGTTTTAAAAAAGATCCTCCCAAATGTACAAGATTCTAAAGGGAAGTTTACTCCTAATTACGAGGGGTCATATTCTGTAAAGAGAATGTTATTTGGAGGGGCATTAATTTTCTTACATATGGACGGTCTAGATTTAAAAGACCCTGTAAATTCTAATGTAGTTAAAATGTATTATCCTTGATGAATCAATGGAATCTTACCTGACTTTATTGAAAATATCATTGGTCTTTTTGTGGTTTAATTTTTACCATTTACGTGTAAAGTAGATATCCCCATTGATCATCTCCCTCCTCATCAACAAGTTTCTTTCTTCTTTACTCTTATTTTGCCTTATGCACTTAAACATGAAGAAAGTTGTGAGGAATAAAACAATAATGAATGATAAAAGCTCTTCAACTACTCCATCATGGTTTTATCTTTTTCGAAAAGGATTTTCTTTTGCTATTTCAGGTTAGAGTCCCAAATAACAGGAGCAGAAATAATTTGACCAAAATGGATTGGAAGAGTTGAAATTCTTGAATGGAAGTGAATATCACACAAGCATGGTTCATCCAACAATAGGAAGAGTTGATTCAAGAAAGAGACAAGTAAACAAATGTGTTGAACTTCAAGAAAGAGGGTTCATTGTTTAGGCACTATCTGCAAAACCAGGTAAAATTCTTCATTATTAAAAATATGTAATGCATAAGTAGTTAAATTTTAATATGCTTTAGGATAGTCAGCCCACAAAGGCATTTTTCTAGAAATTATTTTTAGGATTGCTAGTTTGTAACAAACACCTTCCTATAAAATTAGTCAGCCTACAAGGACACTTTCTTAAAAATCATTTTTAGGATTGCTAGTCTGTAATAAATTTTTTCCCATAAGAATTAATCAACCTATAGGGGACACTTTCCTAAATATCATTTTTAGGATTCAAGTCTATAATAGACACTTTCCCATAAGAATTAGTCAGCCTACATAAGCACTTTCCTAAAAATCATTTTTAGGGTTGCTAATCAATAACTGACGCTTTCCCATAAAAATTTGTCAACCCATAGCGGCACTTTCCTAAATATCATTTTTAGGGTTACTAGTCCATAATAGACGCTTTCCCAAATAAATTAGTTAGCCCATAGGGGCACTATTATGAAATTCCTCTTTTCTTAAGATTGTTAATCTACAATAGATGCTTTCTCATTAGTTAACCCACAAGATGATGTGCCTTACTAATTAAATACCAAACACATCAACAAATGGTGTGAACAACAAATTACAATCCATAATAGGCATGATCACTAATTCACCGAAGACTCCTAATTCACAAGAATTTCAAAAGGCTTAATGATAAATTGAAATATGGAACAACACAATTGTATAATTATTAATGGATATCAATAGCAATGAACTAGAATTCCATTCAAATTGAAGTGATTCGAATCTGAAATGGATGAACCCTAATTCACGTAGATAACAACAAGTCACCAACAAATTGCACCTAGATATGACTCGCTAAATACAATTTGAAAACAACAAGATGAAGATTGGTATTACTCACAATCTAATCAAGTTGATCTCGCCACAAAAATGATAAAAACATAAAACTAAAAGAGGTTTCATAAATTAAAATTCACAAACCAACTTAAAGTTTTCAGGAAAGCGAACTACGGCTTGTTTGATCCTGAGTAGCAGGTACGTAGGCACCCAGTCGGGTCAACCCATAAAAATGAATGAAAAATCATTTTCTTAAAATAGCTCAAAAACATAATAAAAAGTAACAGAAACAAAATAGAAACACATTTCTAAAGAGAAACAATTTTAAGAGATTAGGTGGTAACCGTAAAGGTTTTAATAGGTTAGCCTCCGGATTTAGAAACTCTGGTTTTCCCTTTTCCTCTTTTCACAAAAACGAGAAGAGGAAATCACGACGACTAGTGGCCCAAATTAAGACTAATCCACTCCTTTAGTCTTAATTCAATTTTCCCAACAACAGTTGGGTGGCGACTCCAAAAATCAAACGAAATTCCTAACTCAAGTCGAGGATCTATATTAGATGAGCATAGGGTCTAGTCTAGATCGGATTAGGAATGGGAATTCAAAAATTAGACTCGACAAGGTTGTTTTTGAGCCTAGAGATTAGGTTTGAGTACATTTTCGCAAGGAAAGGTTTCCCGAACAAAGGAAATCCAAGTTATAACCTAGAGGAGATGGGCCATTCCAAGTGTTAGAAAGGATAAATAATAATGCCTATAGGATTGATTTACCCAGCAACTATGGAAACGTGAGTGCTACTTTTAATGTTGCTAACTTATCTTTGTATGATGCAGGTGATTTGAGGATGAATCCTTTCGAAGAGGGAGGGAATGATGGCAATCAACTTACACCAACTCTTTCTAATGATCCATTGGAAGGAATAATGAAAAGGGCAAGAACAAAGTGCATGAAGTAGGCTTTGAATAGACTTGTTCAAGATCATTTGGACCAAACATTGGGGTTGAGTAATCCAAGAGATGAAGAGATCATTTTCCATTTATCAAGCATCTCCAATAATAATAAGGAAGATCAAAGCTTGGAGCAACACTAGCAAATGGAAGTTTTGAGCATGAAGGTTGTTATGCTCGGAAGATATTGAAGGTCGCTTAAGAGATGAAGAAGGCTATTGGCCTTACCCTTAAAGGCTACTGGTGTTGAAGATTTAGGCTGCTAGCTTTTGGGCCGGCTTTGAAAGTTAGCCTTTATTTTCTGTCTTATGATTTCTTTTGTCATTTGTTCCTTTATTTGTAAAGATTATAAATGGTCTTTAAGGGTTCGAATTGGGGGAGACCATTCATATGAAATTATAAAATTCTTCTTTGTTCTTTAATAAGAACTTAATCTAATCTTATCAAGGCATCTTGTTGCGATCAAAATCCCGTTATAACTCCGGTTTTAATTCGAGATTGCAAATTAGGGTCAAGTTTCATTTACTTGTTTTCAAGACGATCCTAGGATTTCTTTTCCATTTGATCGAGTGCTAGGTTCATCTTAACCTAGGGTTCACATTACCATTCCTTGCCATCACTAGGGTAGTGATTGATGTGGAGGATGGTAAGCTTATGCTAAGAATAAGGGAAAAAGAGTTAGTGATTAAGATGGTTATCGCCATGAAACACTCTATGTGTGTTGATGATTCATGCTATTATGTTAATGTTGTTGATTCCTCAATAGACAAGCATATTGAAGAGATTTTATGCAATGATGAGTTAGAACTAAGCTTGACATGAGGAGAGGAGAAAGACATGGGAAACCTTAAGGTTGAGGCATTCATTGAGCAGCTTAATGCTATAAAAGAAGTTACACCTTAGAGAGGATTTGAAGAGCTAAATAAAGGCAGTAAGGCAATACTTAAAACTTCTATAGAAGAGCTACTAGTGTTGGAATTAAAATAGCTATTAGATTATTAGGAGTATACCTTTTTGGCAAAACACTCCAAGTTGCCAGTTATCACAGCCTCAAATTTGTCTCAAGAGTAAAAAGATAAATTACTCATGGTCTTGGGAGCACACAAGTGAGTCATCACTTGAAAGATTTTAAATATCAAAGGTATCAATCCCTCTTTTTGTACACATATGATATTATTGGTAGTGCAACCATAGTGAAGGTTAAATCCCAATATCAAGCTTCTCGATGCTGGACTAATATATCCTATATTAAATAGTTCTTGGGTTAGTCTAACATAAGTGGTGTCGAAAAAGGGAGGGATGACTGTAGTCCCCAATGAAAGAGTGAACTTATATTGATGCATACCATCATTGGATGGTGAGTTTGTATAGGCTGTCGGAAATTGAATAATGCCACTAAAAAAGACCATTTCCCTCTTTTCTTTATAGATTAGATGTTGGAGAGGTTAATTGGACATATGAACAATTGCTACTTGGATGGGGTGTCTAGATATTTCTAGACACCAATAGCTTTAGAGGATTAGGAGAAGACTACCTTCACTTGCTCTTATGGCACATATGCCTATAAGAGAATGTCATTTGGGTTATGTAATGCACTGGCTACATTTCAGCGGTTTATATTGGCTATATTTGATGATCTATGGAGAAAATTATGGAGGTCTTCACGGATGATTTTTTAGTCTTTGGTGATTCTTTTTCTGACTGTTTAGAGAATTTAGGGAAGGTGCTTCTTCATTGTGAAGAGACAAATCTTGTATAAAATTGGGAGAAATGTTATTTCATGTGTAAAGAGGGCATTGTACTTAGCCATAAAGTTTCTCATAGGGGCATTAAAGTTGATCGAGAAAAAGTTGATGTAATTGACAAACTTCCCCCACCAAATTCAGTCAAGGCTATAAGAAGTTTTTTAGGTTATGTTAGTTTTTATAGATGCTTCATAAAGGACTTTTCCAAAATCGCTCGCCCATTAACTAGGCTATTGGAGAAGGATGTGTTTTTCAACTTTATCCTTGAATGCTAGCATGCCTTTGATGTGGTCAAGGCAAGACTGACAAATGCTCCTATTATGATATCTCCTAACTGGAACTCGCCCTTTGAACTTAATGCAAATGATTATGTAGTTAAGGTAATTCTTGGATAAACGCAGGACAAACATTTCTAACCTATTTACTATGTTGGTAGGAATCTTAATAATGCTCAAGTGAATTACACTACCATAGAGAAGGAGATGCTGGCTATGGTGTTTGCATTTGATGAATTTAGGTCGTATTTAATTCTATCCAAGGTTATTGGCTACACTGATCATTCCGCCTTGAGATTTTTGTTGACTAAAATAGATGCGAACCTAAAGCTTATTTAGTAGATTTCGCTCTTACAAGAATTTGACTTAGAGATTTGTGATAAAAGGGAGACAGAGAATTTAATAGCTGATCATCTCTTAAGACTTGAGAACCCCTGTTTAGAGGAGCTTAAAGAGGAGGATATTAATGACTCATTCCTTGAAGAAAAGTTATATGCAGTTTATCAGCTCATGAATCTAAAAACTTCGTAGTTTGTAGACTTTGCAAGTTATTTGGTAGTGAGAGTTCTCCCTAGTGACCTTGATTATCATATAAGAAGGAAATTCTTTTTAAAACTTAAATACTACTATTGGGAAGACCCCTTTCTTTTTCAGGTTTATGGAGATCAAGTAATAAGGAGATGTATTTCACATGAAGAGGGATAGAAGATTTTTGGTGATTGTCACTTCGGCTCTATTGGTGGTCATTATTTAGCTAACCAAATTACACACAAAGTTTTGGAGGTTAGTTTCTATTGGCCTACAATATTTAAGGATGCTCATCATCACTGTGTCATATGTAATAGATGTTAATGGGTAGGGAACATATCAAGGAGAGATGAGATGCCTCAAAACTTTATTTTAGAATGTGAGGTCTTTAACCTATAGGGCAATGGCTTTATCGAACCATTCTCTACTTCTTCTGGGAATAAGTACATTTTGGTAGTAGTGGACTACATGTTTAAATGGTTTGAGGCACAAACTCTGCCTACAAACGATGCCCAAGTAGTTGTGAAGTTCCTTAAGAAGTTGTTCTCTTGTTTTGGAACCTTTAGAAACATTATAAGTGATAGGGGAGCAAATTTTTGCAATGCACAAATAGAGAAGGTGTTATGGAAATATGGTGTGACACATTAAATTACTACACCTTACCACCCTTAAACAAGTCAATCAGTGTAGGCGTGTAGAATAGCGGACAAAACACATTTAGGAACTACTCCCTATAGGTTAGTTTATGGGAAGTTATGCCACCTTCTAGTGAAGATTGAACATAAGGCATACTGGACAATCAAAATGGCAAATTTTGACCTAGAACATGCTAGATTGAAGATGAGACTACAATTAAACGTACTTGATGAGTTGATGTGCTTTGATACCAAAATATGATATACTTTGATACTAAAAATTATGATGTGGCTTAGATCCAAATGTAAGAACACAAAGCTAATTGAAGAATCAACCCAACCAAGTCCATAAAAATGGAATGATACCAATAATCACATTAACCCTAATTGCGTGAATCAAGTTGCTATAATGCCACATTATGATGAGGATCACTTGCAATTGTAAGATATATAAAGGATAACACAACGATGAACTGAATTCCAATCAAATTGGGCATGGACCAAATATGAAAAATTGGAACCCTAAATCACATGAACAAGAACAAAGTAAAACAACCAATTACAACTAGATATGACACACTAGAAATAATTGGAAGCAACTTAAGAAGTATTAATATGACTCACAATAATCCTTAAGCTAACTCGCTACAATTTCAATTTCAATTGATAAGAGTGTATTTACGTGAAGATGGAACTCCCTCACGGTAAGAAAAAGGCAGATTTTCTAATTGTTCAAAAGTCCTTTCTAAAACCTATTTAGTGATGTGCCTAAAACCAAGGTCTAAGCACATGCAAATGAACCAAAGGAACAACTTCAATTCACAAGATCAAAACCGGTTCAAAGGGCACAAAAATTACGTGAACCTTAAATGAAGTAGGTGAACCGATTGCTATATTTCATGAAATGAATATCACTATGATGTATTTCTCAATGAAGATCATAAACTATACTTGACAATCATGTGGATAATACAAAAGATCAACAAGAACAATTCTGAAATCCTCCTTTCCAACAAGACCCAATTCACGCCACAAGATGAAGCAAAATTTGATGGTAATAACAAATGCTAAGAACCAATCAAATTAAGTAGTAATAATTTGATTACAAATGCAATCAAATCTGACCAAGAAACTTCCAATTCAACCCTAAATATTACACACTAGAGAAGAAAAGAAATCACAACAAATTAAAATTGATATGACTCACAATTTCAAGTGTTGCACTCGCCGCAATCTCAACTTTTGGGATTGAAATTGATAAGAGGAAATTTGAACTAGGAAACCCTAATTCTCTCACGTTAAAGTGAAGTGTACATTCTGAAAAAAATGACCTCCAAAACCTTACTTTAAGCAAGTATTTATACTTGGTCCCTTTAGGGTTAGAAAGTACACAAAATTACAACTATGCTACTTTTAGGGTGACCGATCCTAAATGAGAATTACAAACAAAATGAAAATGTCTCAAAAGAAATTACAACATAAAATACTCCATAGAACAATGACAAAGTACAAAATATTATAAATCTTCATGAGCTAATGCTTTAAAGTGGAAACAATTGCAATGGTCCCGTGGCCATCAACTAATGTAGGACATGTTGGCATCCCATCGAGAAATATTATTGTACCTGTAAGATTATTTCTCAAATACTTATTAGATAAAAAGAAATGAAGTAAAATATGAGCGATTTAGATCACCATCCAAATCTAGTTCTGAAAGCATATACGGTGCTGGAAAATTTACCATCATCTCTTCGGGCCTCTGAAAGATTTGCCCTCAAATCTAGAGGATCATTTTTGGAACTGAACCCTGACGTCTCTGTTGGCCTGCTTTGCCGGCTATCAGAGGTAGTGAAAGTAAATCTGATCTGTTCCTGAAACTGATGCACCTCAGATGGAGTCATAGGTGACAGTACTATACGAGACTCGCTCATACTGAATATGTAGGTGTTCTTAAATCCATCATGTAACACCTGTCGATCAAACAACCAAGGTCTACCCAATAGCAAATGGAATGCATGCATAGGAATCACATCACATAGGATCTCATCGTAATATTTCTGCCCAACACTCACAAGCACCTTCACCCTTAGCGTAACATGCATACTGCCCTGATTATCTAACCAATGTAAGTCATAAGGGCTAGGATGTGAGCTAGTGGACAAATGTAATTTGTCTACTAGTGCAGCAGATATAACATTCATGCAACTACCACTATCAATGATGAGTACACAAAGATTACCTCTGATCCTGCAAGAGGTGTGAAATATGTTCTCCCTCTGAATGTCTCTAGCATCAGGAGATATGGTTAGAGTCATACGTAACACATTAATAGGTAGATATTGTTCACCTGTACACTCCTCATGTGTTTCTGCAGTTTGGTTATCATAATACTCCTACAGTGCTACAGGTAAATATGTAGGCTCAGCCTGTTCCTCGTCAACCTCAACATCTTCCCCAGCGCCCTCCATAACAATTATCACCCTCTTATTTGGACACTGTGTTGCCATATGCCCAAATCCTATGCATTTAAAGCATTTGATCTGGCGTGCTTTTCCACTAGTAGATCTGGGAACAGTCTGCCTCACATCTGGTGCTATTACCTCTTTACCCTTCCTAGTGGGTATATTTTCTCTAACAGTGTTAGGGTAGTTTTGTCCACTGCTCTCATTGTCTCACCTACCGCCTTTGTCCCCCTTAATTGACCTTTAACTGCTATGGGTCTGGTATTAGTATTAGGCTTACTACTCGGAGCCCTGAACAAGCTAGACCTCCTTTGCCTCTCCACTTTCAAGGCCAACTAAATAGCCTCATCAAGTGTATTATAGCACTGCAGCTCAATAACACACGCTATCTCATATTTCAGACCTAAGACGAAGTGTGCTAGGGTTTGTTTTGGAGGTTCGATTGGCCCACATCTAATCATGAGGGTTTCAAATTCCCGCATATAATCATCCACTATCTTACCTCCCTACCTCAAAGTCTGCAGTTGTATAAACAGTTCCTGTTTGTAGTGCTCAGGAATAAATCTCTTTCTCAACACCCTTTTCATATCCCTCAATGTCTGAATCTCAGCCTCCCCATCCCTACGCCTGTTGATAATCAAATTCTTCCACCATAGTGTAGCGTATCCTATAAACTCGACAGCAGCCAATCGTACTCTGGTATTATCATCGATCTCATAACATTCAAAGAGACCCTTGACCTTATCCTCCTAGTCTAAATAATCATTAGTTGATCCCTTGTCGTCATAAGAAGGCATCTACAGCTTCATATACTCTAGTCCTCGAGGTGGCCTGAAATCCCTATTCTGATATTGATTAGCCCCAAAGTTGTCATCCCTTTTTTCCCTGTAAGGATGATGATCTCCATCCATCATTCTATTCAAATTTCCATCTCCCACTACTCTGTCTCTCTAAAGGTTCTATGGAGCTGCTTGGGGTGATGCTTAAAGGTTCACCATTGGTGGTTGTGGTAATGTCATCCTATCAATCCTAGTTGCTAAAGTAACAACTATGGTAGTAAGATCCTGGAGTTGTTCTTCCAAAGTCCTCCTACCTGTAATATTATGATCTCGACCTCCACCAACCTAGCTATTGGCTTCATTGCCAATTCCCCCATTTACACTTTTATTGGGCATGTTGTGATTTAGGAAGTAATCCCACAAACTTTAGCACACTCCTTCAACAACATAACCCACATGTTTAACAACCACAATAATGCAATAGCTCACAATTAAAAAAAAAGAATTATAGGCATAAGGAAATAATTTAGTACCTTCCTTTTCTTGCCTTGATTCCACACTATAAATAGCCACAATGTGCAGCACCTCAACAAATACAAAATAATCAAATCCACCAACACACTACTCTTCTTTTTCTCACAGTGCCACACCAATCACACCTCCAACAACAATTATCTATACTACACACACCAAAACTCATGCCAAATGCACACACTCTTCACTAAATTTACAAAAACACAACTTTACACACACACCTCTTCAAGTCACGGTGCACTTTTCCACTTCTACACAAGTTAACAAATCGCAATTTTCAACAATCAAGGTAGCTTAAATTCAAATTCAAATTGAGTTCAATAATTGCTCTATTCCACAAATGGTAAGGAGCCACTTTCAAATTCAAATGAACATATAATTACTCAATCACTTTATGCGTGTTTTGAAATTCAAATTGCTTCCCTAACTCACACCTCAATTTTGAAAATTCAAGTTTGAAAATCACAAATGTTACTCCTCATTTCCAAAAATTCAACAAGACAATTCACACTTCTTCAATTGATCACAAAGGATCAACACTCTTTTCTCTTCACATTTCACTTCAAAGATACTTCACATTTACGGTTAAGTGTCAAAGAATCCAAGAATGTTACAAATCTCCAAGTGTATAACAACTAAACAACAAGATAATACTTCAACAACACAAGGAATAAAAACATAACTACACTTCACAATTTGAATCAATGTGATAATTCAACAACCCCTAATTTCTAAATTCCAAATTGCAAAATCCCTTCTCTTAAACCTCAAGATCTGATATCAAAAGATGATATGACTAAAACCAAGGTCTAAGCACATGCAAATGAACCAAAGGAACAACTTTAATTCAGAAGATCAAAACTAGTTCAAAGGGCACAAAAACTACGTGAACCCTAAATGAAGTAGGTGAACCGATTGCTATATTTCATGAAATGAATATCACAATGATGTATTCTTCAATGAAGATCATAAACTATACTTGACAATCATGTGAATGATACACAAGATCAACAAAAACAATTCCGAAATCCTCCTTTCCAATAAGACCCAATTCATGCCATAAGATGAAGCAAAATTTGATGGTAATAACAAATGCTAAGAACCAATCAATTAAGTAGTAATAATTTGATTACAAATGCAACCAAATCTGACTAAGAAACTTCCAATTCAACCTTAGATATTACACACTAGAGAAGAAAAGAAATCACAACAAAACGAAATTTATATGACTCACAATTTCAATTGTTGCACTCACCACAATCTTAACTCTTGGGATTGAAATTGATAAGAGGAAATTTGAACTAGGAAACCTTAATTCTCTCACGTTAAAGTGAAGTGTATATTATGAAAAAAATGGCCTCCAAAACCTACTTTAAGCAAGTATTTATACTTGCTCCCTTTAGGGTTAGAAAGTACATAAAATTACAACTATGCTACTTTTAGGGTGACTGATCCTAAATGAGAATTACAAACAAAATGAAAGTATCCCAAAAGAAATTACAACATAAAATAGTCCATAGAACAATTACAAAGTACAAAATATTATAAATCTTCACGAGCCAATGCTTCAAAGTGGAAACAATCGCAATGGTCTTGTAGCCATCAACTAATGTAGGACATGTTAGCATCCCATGGAGAAATATTATTGTACCTATAAGATTATTTCTCAAATACTTATTAGACAAAAAGAAATGAAGTAAAATATGAGCAATTTAGGTCATCATCTAAATCTAATTCTGAAAGCATATACGGTGCTAGAAAATTTCCCATTATTTAGCTAGTATTTATACTTACTCCAATTAGGGTAAAAACAACAAAAACCAAATTACAAATAAAACCAACAAATGACCGGTTCTGAAGCAACAAAAGACAATTACAAAATAAATCTTCAAAATGGCTGGTTCTTCACTTCCATGGAACACTTGTGGACCGGTTGATGTAAGTCCATGAATGACCCACAATTGATCCTTAGTGAATTTTACTCGCCGTCTAGTAAAACCGATAAATGTACCTGCTGGAATGCACAACAATTATATAATGGAAAAGAAGATACTAAACAAGCATCCTTAGGGTCTAATTGTTCAAAGAGGACTTTCATTGCCAAATTTTGTAATCCTTTAGCTCTTGCTCTGGTGATAGGTCCTGTAGGTATATGATTCCTATCATGAGTAGAGAAGGCAAACGTATGAGAATATGAAGTGTACAAAGATAGGATGAAGGAATATCATGATATACACATCCGCCATCCAAGGGAGTTCAAGGAAGGGGACTAGGTACTTTTTTTTTTTTTTTAATTCTTAGTTGAAACTTTTTCCCAAAAAATTGAAATCAAGATGGCCTGCTCCTTTTGTAGTTAAGAAGGTCTTCCTATATGGCGCAATGGAGCTCAAACACCTAGAGCATGATGATTTCAAGGTGAATGGCCATAGATTACAGTTGTACATGGGAGATGAAATAGAACATGAACATCAAGAGGAGTCTAGACTCCAATCACTAGATATTTAGCTAAAAAAAAAGTGAATAATGTCGAGCTAATGACGTTAAAAAAGTGCACTTCTTGGGAGACAACTTATGATTAATCTATGTATGTTAAGTTCTTTTTGTTTTATTTTTATTTCACTATTCTAAGTCTTTCTTGTTAAAAAAATTGCAGATTTGTGAGGGAGTAAGTGAACTTACTTGAAGGGAATGAGAGTTAATCCTTAAGTGTAGGGAAGCATTAATGGCAAGTAAGAAAATTTAATTTTTACTTCTCAAGTGTACTTGGTAAGTCATTTTCTTGCTCTTTTACTTATGTCAAGGTGCACACTGAACAAGCACATAGATCAAACAGTTTAGAGAGTTTTTACTTGTTTTCTGTATAATTTTTAAGCACCTGCAAAACCTTGAGCACAAGTAGTGCTTAAAGTAGTTTACACACGAAGAGGAGCTTCTGGATACTTTTTAGAGTCCTGCATTGTCTTGAACACAACCATGCCGAAGGCAGGGCATTTTTGTGCCCTAGATAAAACAATCCTCAGGTAGCTCTTTAGGACTCTATAAGGCCCCCAACATGCTTGGGCAGAGTTTCCATGTATATATTTATGCTTTCCTTTCCTCTCTCATTCTTTCTTTTATTTCTCCCCTTATTCTATTTTCTGCATATGATTTGTAACTAATTGAGCTTCCTTATGGGAAGACTCTTTATCTTAATCTGCAAAATGTTTTATTTTTTAGACTAAGATAGACTAACTTCCATTTTCTTTTTTTTAGTTTTTGTGTTTTCGTTTCTTTTAGGGTCGATGCTGCATAGCTTTTGATTTGATGAATTCACAACTCTACAGATGATGAAAATCGAGGAAGTTCTTAGTGCCCTTTTTCTTTATCTCTTTTCTTTTTCCTTATGTGTGCCTGCTTTGGGAAGACATCGGGGATAATGTCTTAAATAAGTGTGGGGAGGGATATAAAGACAAAAGCAATTAGGTTCTGAATTGCTTATGCTCCTTATGCACTTGTTGATCAATTTTCCCCCATTTATAAGTTTACAATTGAGTTTTAATTTTGATTTTAAATTATTAAAAAGTGAGAACCTTGAAATTGTACCCATTAAAATGTAAAAGTAGCATTATTGTATATACATATGTAAAAGTAATGACTTTATGTGCCTTACTTACCTATTGTTGGGCTTGGTATACTTAGTTAAAGTTTTAGGATGAAATCCAAGTGGGGTAAATCTATTTGCTTTTTAATAGCTAAATTTAAAGTTATAAAGTAAATGAAAATCCTTAGTTTTAAGTGAATTAGTTGTGTTTTCAAGTTGACTAACTAGTATATTTAATATTCAATCATTTTGAGAACTCTTTTGACCTTTTGTGAGAGGGGCATATGAAATTGTTAACTCGGTAATCCCTTTTTGAAATAGTATCTTTGAAAATAAATTAAGTATATTAAACTAAAAAAAATGGTTTACCTAGGTAATGAGTATCATTATTGAGTCTTTATGTGTTAAGGTAAAGGGGGGGTTTAATAGGGTTCCTTTAAAGCCTAGTTACCTAAGGTCGTTTGTCTTGGGATTAACTGATAGATAAAATTACCATAAAATTAAGGAATATAAAAAAGGCAAGTTTAGCGAGTCATGTAACTTGGGTAAATAAGCCCATAGGGATACCCTCTATTGAGGGAATAATGTCTATTAATTTAGGTGATGAGCTCGAGATTATTGGCTGAAAGCCCATTACATGGGTTACCTAGCTCTATCCAACTGAACTAAATTGAAAAAAAAAAATCAAATTGACTTAGTTTAAATAAAGTGACTTGAAAGAAAAAGGAAAATAATCTAAAGGAGTAATAGATATCATATACTTTCACTTCTTGTTATTGTGCTTAAAAAAATAATTGAATGTTTATATGCTTTTTGGTAAGTGGCGAGATGTAACTGAGTAGCTTGGGCTTTGTTTGATTTGTTATTTCCTTCATAACTTTGCAAGTGGTTGCTAAATGTTGAGGATACTGGTTTAACTTACTTGAATTAATATGAAAAGTCTAATTACTGTATGCTAGGTATATATACAATTAAGGTAGAGTGATAGGCACTAATGGGTCACTAAGAATTAATTGAATAAAGAATGTTGTTTGTGATTTAAAGTTCATAATGAGTTTAATTGATGATAGGGTCTTTCTCTTATCCTTATTTTGTTTGCTTGAGGATAAGCAAATGGTTAAGTGTGGGAAGTTTGATAAGTGTTGAAAGAGTCTTATTTCTACTACTTATTGAATAAATTTTTGTATGAATTTTATGTGAATTTATCAAGAAAAGGACACTCAAGTGCTTAAAATTTGAATTTAGGTTTAAAGAGTGCAATTGAAGGATTTAAAGAAGGTTTGAAAGAAAACGAGGAGAAATTTGGCAAAGTATAGAAAAGGGTGATTTCCACATGTACACAACCTTCAGCATGGCTATGCAGACATTGGTGTTAGAGGACAAAAAGTGATTAGAATACATCTTGAAAATGTGCTTTGGTTGTTGCACAAGTTATGTAGAGAGTAATGCTGAAGGAGGAAATCTAACTAGAGAAGAAAATGAAGGAATTCTAGAGTGCAGAACCTTAAGCACAACTGTGCAAAACCTTAAACACCAGAATTTTATTTTATTCTAGAGTACATGACCCTGAGCACGAGCATGAAATAGGTTATGCATGTTACCCTGTTTTCTAAAACTATAAATACTTGATTTATTTCACAATTTAAAAAGAGTTCTGACTTTTTATCATTCGGAGTCACTAAAAAAACCCTAGGAGAGTAAAGTTATAAACTTAAAGAAAGAAATCATTAGAGCATCATTGGACATCACAAAAAATTTACAAGGGTTTATTCTTTTCATCATGATTACTTGTTATTCCTCTTGATTCTTTGTGATTATTATAAATTCCATGGAGGAGTAGATTTATATTTCCAACATGTTGTGATTAAATTGTTTATTGATTAATAAAAAGTTGATGTCTTTGTATCTATTTATTTATTTTAATTGTTTTTGCATGTATAATTCTTGTTAGATAGAGAGAGTTCTTATCTAATAGGATAGATCTTTATGAATAGAAAGATTGCATGTTTTGCCTAGAGGTAGGAAAACTTCAATTTTCCACACAAAGATTAAATCTTTATATGGAAATTATGAACTTTAATGAAATCTTATATGGCGATAGTGAAGGAGAGGTTTCCATTATTCCATGTAGGTTAAGAATTAATTAACTTGAAAGAGAAATTAGTTTAATTGAGAATTCCTATAGTGGAAAGCATAAATAATTTGTTAATCGATATCTTATTATAAGAAAGTTAGGATTTAGAGTGGATCAAGATAAATTGTATGTTTTATTGATTTAATTCATCTATTAAAGCAATTATAATCAATCTTAGGGTTGTTAGATTAGTTAATTAGTAGTTTAATCTATTGATCTCATATTAAGATTTAGACTAGATAGTAGAAAAACGGTAATCCTAGTGCTTATTTTCAAGATCCTCGAGGATTATACTTGCTAAAATCTATATTACATTAGATTAGTACACTTGCCTAGTTTAGTCGTTAGATTTCTTTGAGTTTATAAATTTATAATTTGATATGATCAGAAGGGTGTGCATCAGTTGTAATTTAAGAATGAAAATGTAAATGATTTTTCCAGCTTAAAATAACACTTAGAGATTGAGGTAAAGGAGTCACATGGATTAGTTCTCCTTAAAAGTTATTCTTAAGGTACTACAAGTATTTTTCATGATGTCGCAACTATATAGAATGCAAAATAGTGAGAGATTTGCGTGTTTGTGTAAGATAAATTAGGGTTTCTTAGGAAGAATGGGGGAGATGAAAGAAGAAATTGGACTTAACTAATCAGTGTTTGAAGAGCTCAAGAAAGTAGAGTAAGAGAGACATGTTGAACTTTTGGTAGCACCTCCTAAGAAAAGGCTGAAATTAAACAACGATGCTTCTTGGATAACTATGAAAGATATAGATGGCATAGGGGTAGCTACTAGGCACAATTGATAAACTTTACATAGTGGGTTTTCTATGCAAGTGAAGGGCTATAATGCAGAAGCCTTGAAATGTTTAGCCATCTTAAAAGGTTTGGAAGTGGGCTGTTAGAGAGGATGGAGGAATTTTATTATAGAATCCGATACCAGCAATGTAGTGAACTCAATAAATGGGCTAATGACTATGGTCCACTGGAGCAATAGGCAATATATAGAGGAGATCAAGTTTTTGTTATTGCAACTAGAGAATGTTTCAATAGTCTATATTTTAGAAATGCAAATAGAATTGTAGATTAGATGGTAGTTAACACAAGGAAAGAGATGTTTTGTTTAGGTTGGTGGTTAAATGTCCCTTTCCAACTCCTTAAACTGCTGATAGATGATGCTAGATCTTCTAGAAGTAGTGAGTCAGATCAAAATTGTAATGTTTCAAATGATAGTAATGAATTTCTCCTTTTATGGTTGTCGCGTCTAATTTTTTTCATTTTTTTCTAATCTGATTTACATTAAACCTTTAGCTCATTTCATGTAAATTCTCGATTAAGATTAGAAATATTTTTCTTTTTTAAAAAAGAAAAAGAGTCGCCACATGATTGAAATTGGGAAAAGTGTTAAATTAAGACTAATTGAGTAGACTAATCTTAATTCGACTATTAGTTTACGAAAAAAAAATTTCTTTTATACTAGAAATTTTGGAGTTTGGGGGCTATCTTATTAAAAATTTACATTATCACTTTTTAACCTTCCAAATAATTTTTTTTGAGAAGAAAAAGAAAAGAAAAGAAAATAAAAAAATAAAGAAGAAAAAAAAAAGAAGAAATAGAATATTTTACAAATGAGGTCGCCCTAAGGCTACTTATGTACCTCGATACTCGGGATCAAAGCTATCATAGTTCACATGATTTTTTTTTAAATAAAACGTTTTAAGATTTATAATTCTTTTTAAAAAATTATATCTAAAATATATTTTTTATATAAATATTTTTAATTTTTTTTATAATGTCTTGAAAGTATATAAAATAACTAAAAATAATTTTTTTTTAAAAAAATCTAAAATATCTTACTGTACATAAAATAACTAATTTTTTTAAAAATCTAAATATCTTAAAATATAAAATAACTAAAAATTCATTTCAAGAATTTTAAATGTATTAAAATATATAATAAATAAAAGAAATTCTTTTAAGAAAAAAAAACTATATAAGCGTAGGTTAGGATAGCTGGAGATGGTGACGACGGTGGAGAGCAGCAAAGGATGGTGGGTGTGGTGGTGTCAGTCGAAGCTTCTAGAAATGGGAATGCATCCAGGTTGTCAGAGTAGGGTAATCGAGAAAAAAAAAATTTATAAAGAGAGAGAATGTCGTTGGAAAAAAAAAATTCTTAAGAAAACATTTTGAGATATTTTTTTGGCCTAAAAATCCCCCTTCAAGTGGAGTTGGAACTTTATTTATAGGCAAATGTAGGTTGAATGATTGGGGGAGAAGAAAGGCCGAAGGTCAGATTTTTTATTGCGGAAGCGTTTTTTGATTTTAATTTCTTTGATTAATGACTTTATTGCATTTTTAATTTGATTCTAGAAGTTATTTTCTTTTTGAATTATGTTGTTTGATCTTTTGTAAGTTTTGAAACGTTAAAAGAAAGAGGAAAAAAAAAAGAAATTTCCAAGCTCCCCGTAGTCTTCCATGGTAGACGAGTCAGGGGTAGAAGATGATGAAAACGTGGGTTGAACCCACGTTTTTCATTGTAATAGAAATTGAGCAAAAAAAAAAAAAAGAAAAAATGATAGAAATCAAAATCCTACAAGACCTATCACTAGAGCAAAAGCAAAAGGATTACAAAATTTGGTGATGAGGGTCCTCTTTAAACAATCTGACCCCATGAATATTTGTTTAGTATCTTTTTTTTTAATTATATATTTGTTGTGCATTCCAGCAGGTACATTTATTGGTTTTTACAAAATGGTGGATAAATTTGCTAAAGCTTAGTTTGTGGGTTATTCATGGACCTACATAAATAAAAGAAGAACCAGTCCACAAGTGTTCTATTGAAGTGAAGAACCGACCATTTGAAGACTTATTTGTACTTGTAATTTGTTTTTTAGAACTGGTTATTTAGAATGGCTTATTTGTAATTTGTTTTGTTATTTTTACCCTAATTATAGCAAGTATAAATACTTGCTAACTAGGGTTTTGAGGAGCTTTTTAAACATTTTGAATTGAAACACTTTCTTTGCCGTGAAGGTTCCCTTGCTTGCAAATAATCTCTTATCAATTTCACAAGTGAAATTGATGTGCTTTGCTTGTTGATTGCAATTAACAATAACAAATGAAGAATCATACAACAAATCACAAGAGGCGTGAATTCAACAAACTCCAAAACTCCTAAATATCGAATGAATTCCATGCAAATGACAACTCAATTGTAATTTAGATCAAAAGCATAATTGACAACACACTTTAGGATCTAATTCCACTACAATGGCGTGAATCCAAGGATTGAGATAGAACCCTAAAATGGCATGTAAATAAGACTTAAACAAGAACAATCCAACTTGTACTAGATATGACACACTAGCATGAAATTGGAATCGACTTAAAGGATTTGATGTTACTCACAAATCCTTAAGCCTCCACTTGCCACAACCCTTGAAGGAGTTGATAAGAGCCTTATGAAATTAGAGAATGAACCCTAGCTTTCACGTGAAAATGGGTAGAAAATGCAATGTTCAAAATTCCCTTACAGTGCAGGAAGGAAGAGATTTTTATTTATCTATTAATGTATTACGCTGAACTTTGACTTCGTTTCCTACCATTGATGATGAATAGAGGAAAAATTTGTTCCATACCTCTTGTAGAGTACAAGGTAATCTATGTGCTATTATTATTGATGGTGGTAGTTGTACCAATGTAGTGGCTACATCATTAGTATCAAAATTGAAACTTGTAACTACCCCACATAAAAAACCCTATGAATTGCAATGGCCGTGTGAGTAGGGTAGTTTGCATGTTACCTAGAGAGCTAGGGTACCTTCCAGTATAGAGGATAAATATTATGATGAGATTATATGTGATATCTTTCCCATGTGTGCATCCTATATATTGCTTTGCAGGCCTTGGTTGTATGATAGGAGGGTTTTGCATGATGGCTATAGAAATACTTATATGTTCTAGCAAGAGGGTAAACGTATAGTGTTGAACCCAGTGTCACCATTAGAGGTCCAAGAGGTTCAGAGGCAGATCAGTAAACCTTCAGAGGACCAAGAGGTTTAGAGGCAGATAAATAAACTTTCAGAGGTCTAAGAAGTTCAGAGGCAGATGAGTAAACCTTAAGAGGACAAAGAGGTTTAGAGACATATAAGTAAAACTAGGAAGAAGAAGACCTTATTAAGGGAACAATTTGAGTTAGGGAAGGCCATAGTGGATGATAGACCATTGTATTTAGTGCAGATGAGGTATATCCTAGAGATGGAGGGGCGAGAGCAACTACCCCTAGTGGTATCTTAGGTACTAGGTGACTATAGTGATATTTTTATAGATAACTTGCTAGGAGGATACAGAGTCTCTGCTACGTTTAATGTTACAAACCGGTCACTCTATTTACCCAATGATGTTCATGAAGACCTATCAGATTTGAGGGCAAATCTTCTTAAGGCTCGAGGAGATGATAGGAATCAAAATCCTATAGGACCTATCACTAGAGAAAGAGCTGAAGGGTTATAAAATTTGGCGATGATAGTCCTTTTTGAACAATCTGACCCCAAGAATATTTATTTAGTATCTTCTTTTCTATTATATTTTTGTTGTACATTTTAGTAGGTACATTTGTCGATTATAAATTCGCTAGAGCTTAGTTTGTGGGTTATTCATGGACCTACATAAATCAAAGAAGAACTGGTCCACAAGTGTTCTATTGAAGTGAAGAACCAGCCATTTAAAGACTTATTTGTACTTGTAATTTATTGTTTAGAACCGATCATTTGGAATGACTTATTTGTAATTTGTTTTATTATTTTTACCTTAATTGTAGCAAGTGATGAGAGCCATGATGGGAGCCAAGCCAGAAGATGGAATGTGGATCCTCTTAAAGTGCCACCTGGACCGATCACAAGAACTCGAGCGAAACGATTAAAGGAAGCACTTAACGGGTTGATAAAGGATGTCCATGAAGTCGGAAAGGATTGGAGCAATCATGAAGTTAGAAAGGATTGAAACAACTATGGGAATGCCCTTGCTTTTGTACAAGTCATAACGGATACGGGTTGAAGAGGGCGTGTCTTTACAAGGCACGACTGTGTAGGAGTCTGGAGGTTACACAAAATCATACACAATCGTATACACGGTTCAAAGGCACGACCGTGTATGGTGTCAAGAATTTCCACAGAAAGATACACGACTAGAAGTACACGGTCGTGTACGGTGTCAAGAATTTCCACAGAAAGATACACGACTAGAAGTACACGGTCATGTATATCTCCAACGCCGGCTCCAAGGCCGCCAGCCTTCATTCCCATGCCGCCGGCCTTTAAGTCATTGTTTTGTTATTTTTACGCAACTTAATGATGTTATGTCGTTTTGGGCCTTTATTGTTACGAATTGTAAACCCTACTATAAAACTCCTAGGGTTTAGAATAGCTAGAATAAAGAATATACAACATACAAGTTTGAAAACACTTTTGAGAGAATTCCTCTCTTGGTTCTTTAAAGAACTAATCTAGAACTTATCGGATTTTTTTATTCCGTGGCGTTCATCCCGACTTATCAATCGGTCTTTCATCCTGATTGTGGCGTCTACATATTATACCAAGGTTCTTGTCTCACTTATAGGCAATGGGTCACGGTTTCCACTTGAGTGTGTTTGGCATCTTGGGTAGCAATTCTGGACGTATTAGTATTGGGTTTCGTCACACGTTGGCGTGGTTCGTATTAGTTTGGTATCAGAGCAAATCGATTTCGTTTCAGTTTGGTATCAGAGCCTAGGTTTGTTAAACCATCAGTTTGGTTTGAGGAATGTAACATCAAAACCCTAACTCCAATCGTTTATATCAATTGTTTGTATTCAATTTCATAGTGTTAATTATCTATTGAAAGTGTAGTACCTACTATTCAATTTTGTTATGAAAAAAAAAGGAAGAATCACGATAAAAAAAAAGGAACGTGATCAAGAGCAACAAACAAAGGCAAAAAAAAAAAAAAATCTGAAAGAAAAAGAGGAAAAATTTCAAGCCCTACAGTTGTTTTGAATTCTACGGAAGGGAATTGGTGTAGTTTGGGTTAGTTCTAAGAGAATTGAGAAGAGGAATTGGTGAGTTGATATCATCATTGCTTGTGAGAATACACGAGTGACTGTGTGATATCGTCCTTTGAGCGAAATACGTAAGGGAGTGTATCACGAGGCTTAATTATATATATTTGTGTTAGTACTAATCTTTTCTGCAGGATCTATGTCGAGGCATCATTCTCCTGAAGGTGAGAGGGGAAGGTTTGATGCTAGATTAGTAATTGAGGCGTTGGGGGGGTGAGATGAAGAGGATGTTTCAGGAGGGCATGAAACAAATTCATCAGACGGTGGAACAAAGACTAGAGCAATCTAAAAACGTCTTCCAAGGGCGTAAGAGAGAGAGTTGTTCTAGGAGAGTAGAAAGGGGTGGAGATGAAATGTCTGATGATGAATTTGATGAACCTTCTGTCGGGAGTTATAGAGGTTATAGTGGTAGGAATAGAGGAACTAGGGATTGGGAAGAGAGAGGAGATAGGAATAGAGAGGATAATCAACTGAGTAGTATAAAGATGAAGATTCCTCCTTTCCAAGGGAAGAATGATCCCGAGGCGTACTTAGAGTGGGAGAAGAAGGTAGAGATGGTGTTTGATTGTCACAACTATAGTGGGAGAAAGAAAGTGAAACTTGCTACCACTGAATTTTCGGATTATGCCATAGTGTGGTGGATCAACTAATGTTGAATCGAATAAGGAATGGCGAACCACCTATTGAGTCGTGGGAAGAGATGAAGAGGGTGATGAAAAAGTGGTTTGTGCCTGCATATTACTATCGTGAATTACACAACAAATTGCAAACTCTTAGGCAGGGAAGCCGAAGTATGGATGAGTATTTCAAGGAGATGGAAGTTACTATGATTAGGGTGAATGTGGAGGAGGATAGAGAGGCTACCATGGCTAGGTTTCTTGCTGGATTGAATAGAGAAATTCAAAATGTTGTGGAATTGCAGCATTATGTGGAATTGGAAGATATGGTTCACATGGCTATAAAGGTTGAGAACCAACACAGGAGGAAAGGTAATAATACTGCACGGTTTCAACAGGGTGCTAGTTCATCTGCCTGGAAGACTAACCAATGGAAGAAGGAAGAAAAGCCTTTACCCACCAAACCAAAAGGAGAGCAGAGGCAAGCGGGTTCTACTTCTGGTGATCAAGGTAAACCTGACTCTTCTACTCCTAGAAATCGTGACATTAGATGTTTTAAATGCCAAGGTAAAGGCTATATTACTAGTCAATGTCCGAATAGGCGTGTGATGATTCTGCGTGATGATGGTGAATATGAGACTGAGGGGGATAGTGAAGAGGATGATATGCCTCCATTAGAGGACGTTAATGATGATGAGGAGCCTGTAGTAAGGAGGTTAGTGGCAGTAGTGAAGAGAGCTTTGAATGTGCAGGTGAAGGAAGAAGAGGAGGTGCAAAGAGAGAATATTTTTCATACTAGATGTTATCTAGGTGATCATATTTGCAGTTTGATCATTGATGGAGGAGGTTGCACCAATGTGGTGAGTAATTTTATTGTTGAGAGGCTGGGACTCAAGACTACTAAACACCCTAGTCCATATAAATTGCAATGGTTGAATGATAGTGGCGAGACTAAGGTGAGTAAGCAAGCCTTGATTGCTTTTCGCATTGGTAGGTATGAGGATGAGGTGTTATGCGATGTAGTGCCAATGCAAGCGTGTCATGTGTTGTTGGGGAGGCCATGGCAATTTGATAGAAAGGTTGTTCATGATGGCTTTTCTAACAAGTATACGCTTGTTCACTAAGGGAAAAGCTTTAATCTTAAACCTTTAACACCTAATCAGGTGTATGAGGATCAATTGTAGCTACAACAGTCTTCTGCAAAATATAAGGTGAGTGAAAAACAGAGGGAGAGTGAGAGAGCAAAAGACAGCGAGAAAGAAAAGGAATACAAAAGACGATATCAAAAGGAAAAAGAGAGGAAGGCTGGAAAGAGTGTAAGAGACCAAGTTGAAGGGGGATCAACTTTGGTGGTGAGTGAAAAGGAGAGTGCAGCCTTGCAAAAGGAGAGTTGTGTGGCAAGAGCGAGTGTAGTGAGGAGAGCGTTAGTGATGAAGCAACCTATGTTGTTGCTGGTTTTTAAGGAAACTTGTTTGAATACTAACGAATTATTTAACTCTTTGCCTAGTGTGGTTGTGTCTATTGTGCAGGACTTTGAAGATGTCTTCCTTGAGGAGATTCCAAAGGGATTACCACCTATTCGTGGTATTGAGCACCAGATTGACCTTGTACCCGGAGCATCGATTCCAAACAAACCGGCTTATAGGAGCAATCCAGAGGAGACAAAGGAACTCCAAAGGCAGGTCGATGAATTAATGGAGAAGGGGTACATGAGAGAAAGCATTAGCCCATGTGCAGTGCTTGTGATTTTGGTGCCTAAGAACGATGCCGCACCATCAACAACACCATGGTAAAGTATCATCATCACATTCCTCGCTTAGATGACTTATTAGATGGGTTATATGGGTTTAGTGTCATTCCTCATGAGCTTTGGGTAGATATTTCCATGGATTTTGTGTTAGGATTACCCAGGTCTAGACATGGTCGAGATTCTATTTTTATAGTCGTGGATAGATTCTCTAAAATGGCACATTTCATTCCTTGTCACAAAACAGATGATGTTTGCAATATTGCTAATTTGTTCTTTAGGGAAGTTGTGAGATTACATGGTATGCCTAGAACAATCGTATCGGATAGAGATGCTAAGTTCTTGAGCTACTTCTGGAAGACCTTGTGGGCTAAGTTAGGAACTAAGTTATTGTTTTCTACTACTTGTCATCCACAGACTGATGGTCAAACTAAGGTTGTAAATTGAACTTTATCTACTTTGTTGAGGGCTGTCATTAAAAAGAACATTAAAAGTTGGGAGGTTTGTTTGCCGCATGTTGAATTTGCCTATAATCGCATAATGCATTCTACTACTAAGTTTACTCCTTTTGAAATTGTATATGGTTTTAATATACTAATTCCTTTGGATTTATCACCTTTGCCTATTTCTGAGTATGTTAATCTAGATAGCAAGAAGAAAGCAGAATTTGTTAAACAGATCCATGAGAAGGCAAGGCTAAACATTGAGTGAAGAACATAGTAGTATGTGAAACAAGCCAACAAGGGTCATCGACAAGCTGTCTTTGAACCTGGAGACTGGGTTTAGGTTCACATGCACAAAGAGCGGTTTCCTATGCAGCGTCGATCTAAACTACTTCCTAGAGGTGATGGACCATTTCAAATTCTTGAGCGCATCAATGATAATGCATACAAGATAGATTTACCAGGTGAGTATCAAGTAAGTGCTACATTTAATGTTATTGATTTGAGTCCTTTTGATGCAGGCGATGATTTGAGGATAAGTCCTTTTCAAGAGGAGGGGAATGATGAGAGCCATGATGGGAGCCAAGCCAGAAGATGGAATGTGGATCCTCTTGAAGTGTCACCTGGACCAATTACAAGAACTCGAGCGAAACGATTAAAGGAAGCACTTAACGGGTTGATAAAGGATGTCCATGAAGTCGGAAGGGATTGGAGCAATCATGAAGTGGGAAAGGATTGGAATGACCATGGGAATGCCCTTGCTCTTGTACAAGTCATAACGGATATGGGTTGAAGAGGGTATGTCTTTACAAGGCACGACCGTGTAGGAGTCTGGAGGTTACACAGAATCATACACGGTCGTATACACGATTCAAAGGCACGGCCGTGAATGGTGTCAAGAATTTCCACAGAAAGATACACGATTAGAAGTACACGGTCGTGTATAGTGTCAAGAATTTCCACAGAAAGATACATGACTAGAAGTACACGGTCGTGTATATCTCCAATGCCGGCTCCAAGGCCGTCAGCCTTCATTCCCATGCCGCCGGCCTTTGAGTCATTGTTTTGTTATTTTTACGCAACTTAATGATGTTATGTCGTTTTGGGCCTTTATTGTTACGAATTGTAAACCCTACTATAAAACTCCTA
Source organism: Laguncularia racemosa (assembly GCA_037954665.1). NCBI lineage: Eukaryota > Viridiplantae > Streptophyta > Magnoliopsida > Myrtales > Combretaceae > Laguncularia > Laguncularia racemosa. Next base: position 7,214,442 of record JBBMOL010000004.1, read on the forward strand.
GGGTTTAGAACAGCTAGAATATAGAATATACAACATACAAGTTTGAAAACACTTTTGAGAGAATTCCTCTCTTGGTTCTTTAAAGAACTAATCTAGAACTTATCGGATTTTTTTATTCCGTGGCATTCATCTCGACTTATCAATCGATCTTTCATCCCGATTGTGGCGTCTACATATTATACCAAGGTTCTTGTCTCACTTATAGGCAACGGGTCGCGGTTTCCACTTGAGTGTGTTTGGCATCTTGGGTAGCAATTCCGAACGTATTGGTATTGGGTTTCGTCACACGTTGGCGTAGTTCGTATCAGTTTGGTATCAGAGCAAATCGATTTCGTATTAGCAGGTATAAATACTTGCTAAGTAGGGTTTTGATGGAGCTTTTTGAACATTTTGAATTGAAACACTTTCCCGTGAAGGTTCCTTTGCTTGCAAATAATCTCTTATCCATTTCACAAGTGAAATTGTGGCGAGATCAACTTGATTAGATTGTGAGTAATACCAATCTTCATCTTGTTGTTTTCAAATTGTATTTAGCGAGTCATATCTAGGTGCAATTTGTTGGTGACTTGTTGTTATCTACGTGAATTAGGGTTCATCCATTTCAGATTCGAATCACTTCAATTTGAATGGAATTCTAGTTCATTGCTATTGATATCCATTAATAATTATACAATTGTGTTGTTCCATATTTCAATTTATCATTAAGCCTTTTGAAATTCTTGTGAATTAGGAGTCTTCGGTGAATTAGTGATCATGCCTATTATGGATTGTAATTTGTTGTTCACACCATTTGTTGATGTGTTTGGTATTTAATTAGTAAGGCACATCATCTTGTGGGTTAACTAATGAGAAAGCATCTATTGTAGATTAACAATCTTAAGAAAAGAGGAATTTCATAATAGTGCCCCTATGGGCTAACTAATTTATTTGGGAAAGTGTCTATTATGGACTAGTAACCCTAAAAATGATATTTAGGAAAGTGCCGCTATGGGTTGACAAATTTTTATGGGAAAGCGTCAATTATTGATTAGCAACCCTAAAAATGATTTTTAGGAAAGTGCTTATGTAGGCTGACTAATTCTTAAGGGAAAGTGTCTATTATAGACTTGAATCCTAAAAATGATATTTAGGAAAGTGTCCCCTATAGGTTGATTAATTCTTATGGGAAAAAATTTATTACAGACTAGCAATCCTAAAAATGATTTTTAAGAAAGTGTCCTTGTAGGCTGACTAATTTTATGGGAAGGTGTTTGTTACAAACTAGCAATCCTAAAAATAATTTCTAGAAAAATGCCTTTGTGGGCTGACTATCCTAAAGCATATTAAAATTTAACTACTTATGCATTACATATTTTTAATAATGAAGAATTTTACCTGGTTTTGCAGATAGTGCCTAAACAATGAACCCTCTTTCTTGAAGTTCAACACATTTTTTTACTTGTCTCTTTCTTGAATCAACTCTTCCTATTGTTGGATGAACCATGCTTGTGTGATATTCACTTCCATTCAAGAATTTCAACTCTTCCAATCCATTTTGGTCAAATTATTTCTGCTCCTGTTATTTGGGACTCTAACCTGAAATAGCAAAAGAAAATCCTTTTCGAAAAAGATAAAACCATGATGGAGTAGTTGAAGAGCTTTTATCATTCATTATTGTTTTATTCCTCACAACTTTCTTCATGTTTAAGTGCATAAGGCAAAATAAGAGTAAAGAAGAAAGAAACTTGTTGATGAGGAGGGAGATGATTAATGGGGATATCTACTTTACACGTAAATGGTAAAAATTAAACCACAAAAGACCAATGATATTTTCAATAAAGTCAGGTAAGATTCCATTGATTCATCAAGGATAATACATTTTAACTACATTAGAATTTACAGGGTCTTTTAAATCTAGACCGTCCATATGTAAGAAAATTAATGCCCCTCCAAATAACATTCTCTTTACAGAATATGACCCCTCATAATTAGGAGTAAACTTCCCTTTAGAATCTTGTACATTTGGGAGGATCTTTTTTAAAACTAAGTCACCCTTTTGGAAACTTTAAGGTCGCACTTTTTTATTAAAGGCTCTAACCATTTTTTGTTGGTAACATTGCCCATGGCATAATGCTGCTAACCTCTTTTCATCTATTAGACTCAATTGGTCAACTTGCTTTTTTCACCCAATCAGCTTCATCTAGTTGAGTTTCTAACAATACCCTAAGTGATGGAATCTCAACTTCAACTAGCAATACAACTTCAGTACCATATACCAAAGAGTGTGGGGTAGCTCCTATTGATGTTCTAATGAAGGTCCAATAGGCCATGAGTGCAAATGGTAACATCACATGCTAGTCTTTATAAGTAATGGCCATCTTTTCAATACCCCGTTTGATATTTTTATTGGCCGCTTCTACAGCTCCATTCATTTATGGTCGATATGGAGTGGAATTCTTATGATTGATTCCAAAATCTTGGCATAACTCCATCATGAGTTTGTTATTGAGGTTCGTGCTATTATCTGTAATAATTGATTCATGAGATCCATATTAAGCAATAATGTTCCTTTTGATGAATTTGACCATTACTCCTTTGGTAACATTGGTATATGAGGAAGCTTCAACCCATTTGGTAAAATAATTGATTGCCACCAATATGAATCGATGACCATTGGATGCTTTTGGATTAATTGGTCCAATTATGACTAAACCCCATATAGAGAATGGCCATGGTGAAGAAAGTGTATAAAGTTCTTGAGGAGGGGCATTTATTTTTTTGGCATAAATTTGACATGGATGACAACGTCTTAGATGTTTGATGTAGTCGAATTCCATAGTCAACTAGTAATAACCTAATCTCATGATCTTCTTGGCTAACATGTAACCGTTCATGCTCCTCTTTCATAAGGGTGTTTGCTTCTTTCTTATCCACACATCTTAATAATACGTTGTCAAATGATCGCTTATATAGTGTGAATCCACTTAACAAAAAATGACTTGCCAATCTTCTAAGCATTTTTTGTCTTTCTTATTAACTTTTTCTAGATATCTTCCTTCTTGAAGAAGGATCTTGATGTCATAATACCAAGGCTTATCATCTTGCATTCCTTCAATAGCTAAACAAAAAGCAGATTTATCTTTAATCTCGATCTTGAGAGGTTAGATTTCTATCCCTTTTGTTATTTGAGTTAAAGATGCCAATGTAGTTAAGGCATCAACAAACTAATTTTGTACCCTTGGTGCATATGTGAAAGTGATCTCTCTAAACTTCCCTTTTTATTGTGACAAGTGTTGGTGATAAGGTACTAATTTTGGATCTTTCGTCTTATACTCTCCTCAGGTTTAACAAATGATGAGTGAGGAGTCCCCATATACTTTTAATTCATGAATTCCCATATCCAAAGCCATTTTGAGACCCAAAATGCATGCTTTGTATTATGCAATATTGTTAGTATATAGAAACATGTGCCTCGTTGCTATAGGGAATTGGTTACCTTTAAGTGAGACTAGCACTTCTCCTATTCCATAGCCAAATACATTGACTGCTCCATCAAAGTACAATTTCCATTTAAGAATGTTTTCTTTTTTAGAATTAGGATCATTTTCAATCACCAATATATCTTCATCTAGAAATTGTGCTTGAGGTTCTTAGGAAGTTCCTTTAAGTGGATGCTTAGCCAATTGATCAGCTACAACTTGACCTTTAACTGAACTCTAATTCATGTAGGTGATGTCGAATTTAGATAATAACATTTGCCATTTAGAAATCCTACAAATTAGGGCTTATTTGTTTGCCAAATACTTTAGGGGATCATGTCTTGTTAATAACTCGACTGAATAGTAAAGTGTGTATTATCCAAGTTGATGCATAACCTAAACTAATGCACAACATATCCTTTCTACTTTAAAGTATTTTTGTTCCCCTTTAGTAAATTTCTTGCTTAAGTAGTAAATGGCTCGTTCCCTTCCCCTTTCATCCTTCTGGCCAAGCATACACCCTATGGATTCAAGTAGTATTGTCAAGTACAAGAATAAGGGCTTGCTAAGTTTAGGGGTCACCAATATAAGGGATTTCATGAGATATTGTTTGATTTCCATGAAAACTTCTTCACATTCTTCATTCCATTCTATGACGGCTTTTTCTTTAGTAGCTTGAACAAAGGGCGACATTTATCCGTGAGGTGTGAGATGAATTGAGCAATGTAATTCAGACGCACAAGTAGTCCTCTGACTTCTTTAAGTATACGTGGAGGCGGTATTTCCAATATTGCTTTGACCTTATTTGGGTCCATCTCGATGCCTTTTTGATTGGCTATGAAACCTAGTAATTTCCTAAAGGTAACTCCAAAAGTTCATTTTTTTTGGTTAAGTTTCAACTAGTACTTCCTTAATCGTTCAAACATCTTTTTCAGAGTGTCTACATGGTCTCCCCCTTCTTTAGATTTAGCGATCAAGTCGTCGACATACACCTCAATTTCTTGGTGTATCATATCATGAAATAATGCAACCATCACTCTTTGATATGTTGCCCCAACATTTTTAAGACCAAAGGGTATAAACCTTGTAACAAAAGGTGTCCCAAGTTGTGATGAAGGTTGTCTTGGTCTTATCTTCTTCTAACATCTTGATTTGGTTATTGATAGGCATCAGACTCCTCCAGGACCTATCACCAGGGCCCGAGCTAAGGGTCTCCATAATCTAGCTTTGAGGGTTTTGCTAGAGAAACCTAATCTTGAGAAAACTAACCTACTTCCTATATCTTTGCACTATAATTTTGATGCATTTCAGCAGGTTCACTTATTAGTCCTACAGGATGCAAAAACACCTATGCTACTGATCGTTGCCAATCGTAGTTTTAATATTTATAATGCCTATTCCTAATTCTAACTATGTTGCAATAGGCAAGTGTACCTACCGTGGACGTAATATAGTGTCAAGTACAGGGTCGTCCCATGGAGATACACCAACTACTAGTACTAACTCCATTCCTATTATCTAACCGACGCTTAAATATGTTGGTTGAAACTTAATTACTCTAATCTTAAAACTAATAACTCACTAACAACAATGGTTCGGAAGATTTATCAATTAACAAAAGCAACCTAGATCTTATTCTACTCCTTCTCTATCATGTAATTCATTAGATTTATGAAGATTGACGTAATTGACTTCTTATACTGTCGAATTCCCTAGTCAAGTTAACTACTTTCTCAAGTATATTAACCTATCTAATCCTAGGTTTATCAAATTGGATCTCTCCTTAATTAATAGCAACTTAGAATTGCATAAAGCACATGAATTCGCATCAAAATAATCGATGTAAACAGAAGACTCTTGTTTCCTATCTCTAGAAGAACAATCAAATCTCATTAATTGCATTAAATCTAATCATAAAAGCAATTTCTCAATTAACTAATATGATATCACACATAAATTCATATTCCAGATCTATGAATCTAAGAAATAATTGAAGGGCATGCAATTAATCATAAGAAAGTCAACAACTTCGCATTAAAAACTGAATCTTCATCACATGACAGAGAAGTTTCGAATAAAATCTAGATTTAGAGTCTACTCCTCTATAAATTGGACAAACGAAATACAATTACTGGAAGAATAAATAAAATTCATAGTCATAGCCTTTAAAGATAGAATCTTCTTCTTCGTGGGTCTTCAATCTCCTTTTGAATTGACGGAATCTTCTTTCCCCTGCTGTTATGAGAGTCAGAGCAAGTACAAAATTCGTAACCTCGTTTCTAGGGCAACTAACGGTCTATTTATACATGTACCCGGGTTGGATACATACACGAGCAGATACACGAGTAGTGTATCTCGTTCATGTATCTCGTGCTTTCTTCCAAGCGTCCTTATGTGAATATACACGAGTAAGTACATGGGAGTGTACATTAGTCGTGTATTTGAAACATCGTTGCACAGCAGCAAAACTTAGATACACAAGCAAAGTACATGGGCGTGTACTTTGCTCGTGTACCTTCCAGACATCCACTTCAATATACACAAACAAAGTACATGGGCATGTATCTTTGATGGGTGTCAAATCCAACAAAAATAAAACCTACTCCTAGACAATTATATGATTTGCATATAGTGGTGAGTAGGGTCGAATCCACAGAGATTGGTTAAACTTATTTCTATTCAAGGAGAATAAAAGGGAAAAGAAAAATGGGGGGGTTTTGTTTGTGAATCAAAATAAAGTAAAACAAGGTAAGAAAATCGGATATTAATAAAAGCCTAGCCAAAGGAATCAAGATAGTTTAATTCCAGGAATTGATCATCGATGCCAATGTTTTCTATTCTTATTCCTAGATAAACTGGTTATGGTTATTAACAAGCTCTAACAACCTATCTCTCCTTACTTCCTCGATAACCTCAGACAAGCGCTTTGAATTATTTCTCTTATTGATTAAACAACCCTAGACAAGCGCTTAGGATTTAATCTATCAATAGCATTAAGATCTAGAGAGACCACCAATTCATGCCAGTAGATTATAAGATAACCTATTTAAACATGATCACACACCTCCATAACATGAATTCGATCATCTCTTTTATAACCAAACATGTTATTGCGTCACTAAGACTAGAACAATCAAACAATTATGGATTTGACGTGCTAGTTGACAATATATTAACTTGCTAATTGAGTAGAAGAGCTCTATTCATACCAATCAACAAAGATAATAATGACAAAACGATCAGAAGATATATGAATACCAGAAAGCAAAGAATAGAATAAATACAAGTCAATTAGACCTCACAATTCGTGGAGAATTAAACATCTATGACCCTTTGGCTAGAAAAGTAGCTTAGCTACTCATGTTCATCAATAAAACGAAAATAAAAAGTAAAGACATGATGAACCCGGTTGCCTGCTCTGCCTCCAAGATGATCTAAGGTTCTTCAAGATCCAAAGATTCAAAAGTTGCCTTAACCCTCTAGGGTTGGCTCTATTTATATTATTAGATGGATAGCATGTGATCTTTTGCTAGCAAGATACAGAAATATCTTTCCTTTTCCAAGTAGATTTCGAGAAGTGAAGATTCGTCTGCCTGGCACGCCCCACCACACGGCCGTGGGTCAAGCCGTGCCATCCTCTGTGCATATTCTTCAAGTCTTCATCCGCGCCCAGTGTGTACCACGGTTACACACACGGCCAGATTTCAAGCCGTGCCTTAATCTGTGCATAATCTACAAGTCTTCATCCGTGTCCAGTGTGTACCACGATTACACCCACGGCTAGATTTCAAGCCGTGCCTTCATCTAGTTGATGTTCCACACTTTCTTCTCCTTGGCACACCTAGCTTCCACCACGGCTCCAAGCACGGTTTCTCCCACGACTTCCACTACGGCCGTGCCCTAAACCGTGTCTTTCTCTGTTCAAAGTCCACATTTCCGTCTTCTTGTCCAGTGTGTAACAAGGTTTGAACCTTGGCCGTGCCTCAAACCGTGCTTCCTCCGGTGGTGTAATTCCTTGTCTTGATCCAAGTTGTAGATGACTTCTCTAAAATACTTGAATTAGCATCCTTGACTCCATTTAACCTGATTTATCACGATGATAGAATTAAAGTACCATTTCCTTATGATTTCTATAAAATCAATAATAATTTAACACAATTTATACTATAAAGATTGAGTATAAAATGGCTCTATCAAATTCCCCCACACTTAAACTCTTGCTTGTCCTCAAGCAATTGCATCAAATCAATTGAGAAATCTGTCATAGATTACACAAACTTTCTTTTTATCATTCCAAGCATCTATTCATTTGTAATTCATGACTTGTAGTTTTAATGTCTACTACTTCAACCAAACTGGTTTCCTGTGATCAAATTACTATGGACAAAATTCAATAGCTAATCTAAACAAAACAAACTTTAATCCTCATGTTTAGCAAATGAATTTTTATTCCAAAAGTAAATACTTAATCCACTAAGGAAAAACACCCAATTAAACTTCATTGGATATTAGCAAACATATAATCCTTGCAACATAAAGTAAAAGCATATAGTATCAACTCTTTCTATAGATTTTCTCCCTTTTCTATTATAAGTCATGTTTCATTCAATGAATGTTTACATTCATGTTCTTTTGATTTATTCAAGCATCTGTTTTGACGGGTTTTTGCCCGCTTCTTTTCATGAACTTTCGCCTTTTTCGCCCTTATCGTTATAGTGAGTTCATTGAGTCGGCAACATCCCGAGCTCATCACTCAAGTGACCGGGTTTTGAGATACCCCTACGGACTCTTCCTCACTCTAACATTCAAGTTTGAATACTCTTAACTCAATTAATTGAATCATTGGAGTAATGGCTATGCTTGATTTATTTATTTATTTTTTTCAAAGAGTATATAGTAGCTAATATATCCTAGAAGTAAACTTGTTTATTTTTCACTTAAGGACTCGACCTACTCTTAGACTTCTAATTCTAAGGCTAAATACAAGGTAAATTTGTTTCTTAAAGATTTCACTACTTAATTTTAACCAAGTATCCTAATCACAGCAGTGGGTGAGCAAAGCATTTGAACAAGTCAATTTCACATTTTGTAGATGCTTATTATAACATTTAGTACAATCTCTAGATTTCATAAATTTGAAAAAATTTGGCTTAAAATTGCTTAAGGACAAACATTCAGAGTATAAGTTAGTTCTCTATTCTCTATATTTTATTATCCTCTCCCCCACACTTAGCTTGAACAGTGTCCTCACTGTTCCTAATTTAGCACAATTGAAAAGGAATTAACAACTCAAGGAACATTAGAGAATAAGAGAAAGGAAATACTGGTACTTCCCTGGTATTGGAGTTTTCCCTTTAAGCTCTGGAAAGTGTCATCTGATTATGTGTATCCTTGCTGTAGCTGATCCAAAGAGTTCAAAACTACACTAAAATCAAAACAAACTAAACTAAAACAAAACAAAACAAAAACAAACCAAAACTAATGCAAAACAAAACTTTTTTTTTTTTACATGGGTTGCCTCCCATGAAGCGCCTTTCTTTAACGTCTTTGGCTAGACGTTCCTGGCTAAATATTCGGATAAGGATTTTGATTCCAGCCTTGGTGCCTGTGGTGATGGGTTAATAACATCCGTAACAAAAATAGGAGAGATATCGTTAGGATGTTTCATGGCATCATAAATGTTAAATTTAATCACTTCACCATCAAATTCCATAGTGAGGGTGCCATCATTTACATTGATTTTTGTTTTAGAAGTCTTAAGGAATGGTCGCCCTAATAATATCAGTGATGAAGTATGAGAATCACTATCGTCCATATCAAGCACATAAAAATCAGCAGGAAAAACCAACCTATTGACTTGAACTAAAACATCCTCTAAAACTCCCTCAGGATAAACATTGGACCTGTCAGCAAGTTGAACAATGACACCCGTTTCCTTCAAGGGACCAACATTTAAACGTTGATAAACAGACAAAGGCATGACATTGATAGAAGCTCCTAAATCACACATGGCTTTAGCGATTCCAAGATTACCTATTTTGCAAGGAATAGTAAACATACCTGGATCCTTGCATTTAGGAGGAAGCTTCTTCTGAATAATAGCTGAAACATTTTCACTCACACTAATCTTTTCATTGCCTTTCAGCTTCCTTTTGTTAGTGCATAAGTCTTTGAGAAATCTAGCATAGCGCGGTATTTTCTTAATTGCCTCAAGCAAAGGAATATTTACCTCGACTTTGCGAAAAGTTTCCAGAATCTCTTTTTCTTCCGCTTCATTCTTGGATTTCGCCAATCTGGAGGGGAAAGGAGGTGGTATCGATGTGACCTTCGATGGCTCAACTAGAGACTTGCTAATCTGGTCGCCCTGTTGGCTCGGAGTCGAAATCTCTTTCTTGGTCTCTTCCTTAAGATTAGATGGATGTCCTTTCTTATTTGATCCCTGCAATTCTGTTCCACTTCTCAAGGTAATTGCATTAACGCTTTGCTTCCGGTTTGTAATAGTTTGAGAAGGTAACTTACCTTGAGTTTCTAATCTGTTTACAGCTGAAGCAAGTTGGCTTACCTGATTCTCCAAGTTTTGAATGCTTTACTTTGTTTCCTCCTGAAATTGTTTGGTATTCACAGCAAGAGACTTAAAATTGTCCTCAAGAGACATACCTGAGGTGGAAGGAGCTTGGGGTACTTGGTGTGGTGGCTTAGGCTGGAATTGTTGGAATTGTTATGGGTTATTGCCATATCGAAAGTTAGGATGATCCCTCCATCCAGGATTGTAAGTATTCGAGTAGGGGTCATACTTCCTTTGCAGTTGTCCTGGAAATCCGCCTACAGCATTGGCGTGTTCATGGTTGTCATCTTGTAATGTGGGGCACATGTCGGTTGGATGATTAGGAGCAGCACAAATTCTACAAGCTTTCACCTGTTGGGTATTTCCAAGAGCTAGCTGCTGCACAAGGGAGGTAAGATTAGAAATTTGATGTTCAAGGTTAGACACATTTACCTCATTTACCTTCCTTGAAGACGTATCATGCCTATACCCAAATTGTTGCGAATTGGTAGCCATAATGGAGATCAATTCCCTAGCTTGACCAGGGGTTTTGTTTACTATGGCACCTCCACTTGCAGCATCCATCATCTTCCTTTCCATCAGAAGTAGGCCTTCGTAGAAATATTGGATGAGGAGTTGTTCAGATATCCCATGTTGTGGGCAGCTTGCACACAGTTGCTTGAACCTCTCCCAATACTCATGAAGACTCTCAGTGTCCCTCTGTTTGATACCACAAATTTCTCTTCTTATACCAGCGGCTCTAGAAGCGGGGAAGAATTTATCCAAGAAGAGTCTCACCATATCAGTCCATGTGGTTATAGAACCTGGAGGCAAATAAAACAACCAATCTTTAGCTTTAGTACTTAAAGAAAACGGGAAAGCACGTAGCTTGATTTGATCGTCGGTTATTCCTTGTGGCCTCATACTAGAACACACTATATGGAACTCTTTCAAATGCTTATGAGGATCTTCATTCTCAAGACCATGAAATGTAGGTAGCAGATGTATCAACCCAGATTTCAATTCGAATTCCACAGCTAGTTCGGGATAGTGAATACAAAGTGGTTGTTGATTCACATCCGGTGCAGCCAACTCCCTTAAGGTTCTCTCGAGATTTGCCATGTCGTCCTCTTTTTCAGAATCAAGGGATGAATCAGACAAGTCCGATACTAAGTTCGGTCCGGGGGATGATCTAGCTTCTTGTCGCAGCCTCTTTAGAGTCTTCTCAATCTCCGGATTATAAGTTAGTTCACCTATCTTAGAAGAACGAGTCATACAAGAATAGAAATAAATTTGACACCAATCCCCGGCAACGGCGCCAAAATTTGATGGGTGTCGAATCCAACAAAAATAAAAACCTACTCCTAGACAATTATATGATTTGCATATAGTGGTGAGTAGGGTCGAATCTACAGAGATTGGTTAAACTTATTTCTATTCAAGGAGAATAAAAGGGAAAAGAAAAATGGGGGGTTTTGTTTGTGAATCAAAATAAAGTAAAACAAGGTAAGAAAATCGGATATTAATAAAAGCCTAGCCAAAGGAATCAAGATAGTTTAATTCCAGGAATTGATCATCGATGCCAATGTTTTCTATTCTTATTCCTAGATAAACTGGTTATGGTTATTAACAAGCTCTAACAACCTATCTCTCCTTACTTCCTCGATAACCTCAGACAAGCGCTTTGAATTATTTCTCTTATAGATTAAACAACCCTAGACAAGCGCTTAGGATTTAATCTATCAATAGCATTAAGATCTAGAGAGACCACCAATTCATGCCAGTAGATTATAAGATAACCTATTTAAACATGATCACACACCTCCATAACATGAATTCGATCATCTCTTTTATAACCAAACATGTTATTGCGTCACTAAGACTAGAACAATCAAACAATTACGGATTTGACGTGCTAGTTGACAATATATTAACTTGCTAATTGAGTAGAAGAGCTCTATTCATACCAATCAACAAAGATAATAATGACAAAACGATCAGAAGATATATGAATACCCGAAAGCAAAGAATAGAATAAATACAAGTCAATTAGACCTCACAATTCGTGGAGAATTAAACATCTATGACCCTTTGGCTAGAAAAGTAGCTTAGCTACTCATGTTCATCAATAAAACAAAAATAAAAAGTAAAGACATTATGAACCCGGTTGCCTGCTCTGCCTCTAAGATGATCCAAGGTTCTTCAAGATCCAAAGATTCAAAAGTTGCCCTAACCTTCTAAGGTTGGCTCTATTTATATTATTAGATGGATAGCATGTGATCTTTTGCTAGCAAGATACGAAAATATCTTTCCTTTTCCAAGTAAATTTCGAGAAGTGAAGATTCGTCTGCCTGGCACGCCCCACCACACGGCCGTGGGTCAAGCCGTGCCATCCTCTATGCATATTCTTCAAGTCTTCATCCGTGCCCAGTGTGTACCATGGTTACACACACGGCCAGATTTCAAGTCGTGCCTTAATCTGTGCATAATCTACAAGTCTTCATCCGTGTCCAATGTGTACCACGGTTACACCCATGGCTAGATTTCAAGCCGTGCCTTCATCTGGTTGATGTTCCACACTTTCTTCTCTTTGGCACACCTAGCTTCCACCACGACTCCAAGCACGGTTTCTCCCACGGCTTCCACCACGGCCGTGCCCTAAGCCGTGTCTTTCTCTGTTTAAAGTCCACATTTCCGTCTTCTTGTCCAGTGTGTAACACGGTTTGAACCTTGGCCGTGCCTCAAACCGTGCTTCCTCTGGTGGTGTAATTCCTTGTCTTGATCTAAGTTGTAGATGACTTCTCTAAAATACTTAAATTAGCATCCTTGACTCCATTTAACCTGATTTATCACGATGATAGAATTAAAGTACCATTTCCTTATGATTTCTATAAAATCAATAATAATTTAACACAATTTATACTATAAGGATTGAGTATAAAATGGCTCTATCAATCTCACTCGTGTACTTTCCAGACATCCACTTCAGTATACACAAGCAAAGTACATGGGCGTGTATCTCGCTTGTGTACTTTCCAGAATTCTTTTCTTCACATGTATTGTATCCAATTCCTTCCAAACTTGATCCGACTCTTCAAAACTCCTTCCCTTAGCTCCAAAATACTCTAGAAAATCCTGAAATTGACATTCATTCCATTAAGCATCCTTTTCTTCAACAAATCATCTAAAAATTCAACAATAAAGCACAATTTCATTACTCTAGATAAGGGTATTTTGCGACTTATCAAACTTCCCCACACTTAAGTCTTTGCTTGTCCTCAAGCAAAACAAAACATTGATCAAACTTCTCATTAATCATGATTGTCATTACCAAATAAAACTACTCAGATATTAGCATTTGTGAATTTTAATCTTTAAAGCTCAATGCAATCCCTCAATCTGATGTGTGCTTCTCACCTTATCATGAAAGTATTGTAACAAAGATACTTTAGTCAAATTTCTAGGATTAATCAGAGTAGACTAATCTTTACCCTTGTCATTTTAACAATGGCTTTCATGATCAAAATTAGACACAAGATCAATTAAAGCAAAAGAAAATGTGGTACATTTCAACCACCATTAAAAGTCTACTATCTTCTCAATTATCTCTCTTAGTGAAGCAATCAATAATGAAAATACATTGCATCTATGTTTCCCTTGGATTCCTCTTCCTTTTTGGTTGATCTCTTCAAAGATTTTATTCTTTGCAATAGTTCACACTGGTTTGCATCTATCCTTCTTTTTTTTTTTTTTTTTGGAATCTTGCAACCCATGTAACGAGTTTTCAGCCGATAATCCTAGGCTCGTCACCTAAGTTAACGAACGTTATCCCCTCAATTGAGGGCGTTCCTATGGGCTTAATTACTCGAGTTACAAGACCCTCTCAACTTTTGGCTTTATGGTATTTCATTTTATTACGGTAATTTCCTCGGTCAGTCGATCCCAAGCCAAACGACCTTAGGTGACCAGGTTTTAAAGGAACCCCATCGAACCTCTATTACCTTAACTTATTATTTTGACTAGTTAGTAGCGGAGTCAAACTTCGCTCTTCTGAGGGACCAAAGCCTGCCCATACTAACCAATCCTTTATTTTTCAAGTATAACATGCTTTCATTAAATTATTACTTTAAAGAGATCTTCTAAGAAGGATCACCAAGAGAATAATTTCATTTGCCCTTTCATGAAAGATTACATGGCTCTCAAGATCTTTGAGTTTCACAACGATTTTATCCCATAACTTTGACTAAGTATCAATGTTCCAAAGAAGACAAAGGTGACATGCACAACACTCTTTTAGAGGAATTCAGTCACTAAATGCTACAATACTATGTAATTTGCAATCATGATTTCAAAATTCAATTATCAAGCAAAAAGAGAAAAACAAAAATTAGGGGAAATTTTTTGAATGGCTCATACAATTCAGCACAACCCTTATCAAATTTCTTTAGTATCCCCTTCCCCACACTTAGATTGATACATTGTCCCCAATGTCTTTATCATTCAAGAACGTAATGAGAAATAAAGAGGTAAAAAGAAAAAATAAAAAGAAAAGGAACTGAGACTTCCCGGGATTAAACGGGTGATGGACCAATTGCATAGCTAGCAGAATGTCGATCATCTGTATCGATGAAGTTCGCCAAGGAAAGTTATGAGACCAGTTGCGTTCGCGGGATAGCACCTAGATCAGCAAAGTTCAACACAATAAAAACGAAAGGTAAAAGATTAAATAGAGATCAGTCATTATTACAGTCATCCAACAAGAAAGAGTCTAGCTCAATAGAAAGAGCTCCTCGAATATGCAGAATAAAATAGGTAACTGAAAGTCATTCATTATTCCGAACTAGTCTCCTCATCTTCATCATCTGTTTCATCCTCTTCATCATCACTTTCCTTACCCTTGGCAATGGTTGGTTCCACTTCCTCAGTGGTTTCCTCAGTATCCTCTTCACTTTCTCCCTCACTTTCTCCTTCATTTTCCTTGTCTTTATCGCCGCTGGCCTCAACTTCCTCTTCAGCTTCAGAGGAAGAGGCATAAGTGGGCAAACTAGCTTGCCCTGCTGGGAAGCACTTAGTTAGCGATTGGAAAGCGTGAACTATAAATTTCCTAATTTTTTTTGTTTCTTTTTCATCCCTTGTAATTGAACTTTAATCTCACCTTGGGTCTTCTCAATGGATGCCAAGCGGTCAAGCACTCACTCCGATGTAGGAATAGAAGACTCATCGGGTGAAGACAAGGAAGGAGCAGCTTTGAGGATTGTGTAGAAGGAAGCGGCCTGCTAGAAGTGCGGGAAGTTCCTGTGGTTTTTTTACTCCCCACTTGGCAAACGGCCCATCAGAGATTCTTTCCTGATTGCATTTGGCGGCCTCTGGCCTAGGGTCTTGGAAAATATCCATGCTCTTCAGCAAATGAGTGATGAAGCTGCCACAATAAATCCCCTTAGAACGGGAGTCATGTGCCTGTCTCCATATATAAAAGGCCAATTCCAACCCGATATTAATTTGATATCTGTGGGAGATGCTGTAAAGATAGAAGATTTCAAAGTTATTGACAACTCCCTTACTGCTTTTTCGGGCTCCAATTGTGTTTGTCAAGAGCCAATGACAAACTTTAAGGCAATCATCTTTAATTAGAGAAGCCTTGGAGTTGGATGGAAAGTACTCTTGAGTCGAGTTTCCGATCAACTCCTCCCAGCATAACTGATTGTTAACGTTGGAAGGCCAACGGCAATGTAAATCCTAAAACTCAGGTCTCCAGGTAAAAGCTTCGGTGTAGAAGCCCATGAGAGAACAGAACTGGCGGATAGTATAGTTGTGCCGTTGCCCATACACTTCAAAACTGAAAGAGTTGTCCCATCCTTTTTCAATTTCTGTCTTCTATATCTGCATAGTGGATAGGAACTCAAGAGTAACATCCCGATACGCTGGTTCTTGTATGGTGAACAGGACCTCCCATGGGCTGGTGGCAAAGATCTCCTTCATTGGTTGAACTAGTCCATACCCTTCCAGCATGCCCCAATCCAAATATTGGTGTGCACCAAACAGTTTTCGTGAGAGAATTTCAAACTGCTTCTTGCTCCATGGCTCCTCCGCAACTCTTTGGGGAGGTGGAGCGGAGGATGAACTAGCACCATCCCGCTTCCTCTTAGCAGGGGTGGTCTTCTTCTTCTTATTAAACTTTGGTTTAACTGCACAAGTCTTTGTGACCATCTGAAGCAATCACAATGGTCTCAAAATAGGTTAGGTTCGTTAATTACACAAAGAAAATGATAGGACTTGCATTGGGTTTCCGAAATAAGGAGGAAGATAGCACAGTTGAGATACACGACCAAGGTACACGACCGTGTACCTAGTTGTGTATCTGCCCATCTAATACATGCACAAATTACCATAGGAACACTCAAAATCAGGTCTTGTGGCTTTAGTATATTATCAACCTACCTTCCTGAAGGCCAAAAATGTAACTACAACACACCCAAAGCATCATCAAACGATAAAGTTCGAATCTTGATTCTAAGAAGCTAGGTGGCTGGAGCGTTGCATAATCCGAAAGGCATGCGTCGATAAGCGACATGTGAATGTCATCTTTTCCTGGTCTTCGGGTGCGATAGGAATCTGAAAATATCCAGACATCCCATCGAGGAAACAGTAATATGCATGACCGGCTAACCTTTCAAGCATTTGGTCCACAAATGGAAGGGGAAAATGATCCTTTTGAGTTGCGTCATTTAGCTTGCGGTAATCTATACAAACTCTCCATCCAGTGACAGTTCTCATCGGGATGAGCTCATTTTTTTCATTCGGTACTACTGTCATACCGCCTTTCTTCGGAACTACTTGAGTGGGGTTCACCCATGAGCTATCAAAAATCGGGTAGATCATTCCTGCATCAAGCAATTTGATGACTTCCTTTTTTACAACATCTCTCATATTTGGATTAAGTCGGCGCTGCGGTTGTACCACTGGCTTGACACTATCTTCCATCAAAATTTTGTGTGTACAAAACGATGGGCTAATTCCCTTTATATCTGCAATTTTCCATGCAATTGCTTTCTTGTGTTGCCCTAGGACATGCAATAACCTTTCCTGCTGATCTCGATCCAGATTTGATGCAATTATGACTGGAAGTTTAGAATCTTCTTCCAAAAATGCATATTGAAGGTAGTATGGCAGTTGTTTCAATTCTAGCTCAGGTGGTTCCTCAATCGAAGGTTTCGATCTCTGAATGGTGGATCTATTCATACCTTCAAAGCTTCTTTCTTCTCTCAACTCAGGATTATTATTAAGCTGATTGACAACTGCTCTAATCGCCATATTTTTAGGTTGCTCTTTCTCCCCATTCATCAAACACAATTCCAATGCATCACCAATCGATAAGTCTTGCAATGAATCTGAAACTGCGAAGTCAAGGTAGTCGATTGCATAGCATGTATCATCATGGTGCAAGCTTTGTCTAAGGATGTCAGGCATTTTCACTATGACCTCTTCATTTCCCATTCTCAACACTAACTTCCCATCCCCAACATCAATTATGGCTCTAGCAGTAGCCAAAAATGGCCTCCCCAATATAAGAGGGACCTCCACATCTACTTCCATGTCAAGGATGACGAAATCTGCCGGGAAGATGAAGTCCTGTACCTTCACTAATACATCTTCGACTACTCCTCTCGGGAATTTGACTGATTGATCGGCTAACTGAAGACTCATTTTGGTCGGTTTTGGCTCTCCAATACCCAATTTCTGGAACATCTTGTATGGCATCAAATTAATACTGGCTCGCAAATCAGCTAATGCCCATTCTTCAGATAAATTCCCTATTAGGCAAGGGATGGTAAAGCTCCCAAGATCTTTTAACTTCTTTGGGAGTTTGTTTTGAATTACCGTAGAGCATTCTCCTCCTAAAGTTACAGTGGAGAACTCTTCAAGCTTCCTTTTGTTCGATAGCAACTCTTTCAAAAATTTTGCATATCATGGCATTTGTGATAATGCCTCAACCAGTGGAAGGTTGATATGCAATTGCTTGAATATCTCTAAAAAGCTGCCATAGTGCCCATCTGTTCTGTCCTTCTTGAGTCGTGCTGGATAAGGAACATTGGGCTTGTATTCTGGGATTAATGGAGGTGATGATTTCTCTTTAGGTGATTTTTCTGAATGCTTTCCCCCTTCTTTGAGAACTACTTGTTCTTTTGCTGGTTCAGTCACCCAACTCTCTTCTTCTTGAACCTTTGGTTGTAGTTCCTTGCCACTTTGTAATGTGACAGCTTTAACATGTTCTCTCGGGTTGGTTTTCGTGTTTCCCAGTAGTGAACCTTGAGATCTCTCTGACAGAAGCTTAGCTATCTGACCGACTTGGTTTTCAAGATTGTGTATTGATGCCTCATGATTCTTTAGAGCCGAGTCCTGATTTTTCAGAATCAAATCTAAGGACTTCTGTCGGTCTTCTGAATCCTTGATGAAATTTGTGAGGAGATCTTCAATTGGCGGTTTGGAACTCTGGACCATTGGCCTCTAATAACCTGGTGGAGGATTCGGATTGCCCTTATAAATATTACTGTTGTTAATCCAAGAAAAATTTGGGTGATTTCTCTATCCTGGGTTATAAGTATTGCTGTATGGATTATTCTGGGGCCGAATTGGGTTTCCCAAATAATCCACTTGCTCTGTTTGCCCTTCCTCACCACTTGAGGGTTCCACAATAGCCAGCTGATGTTGTGAGACAGCCAACCCGTCGATCTTTCTAGATAAAGCCTCAACTTTGGACATGATAGAAGTTGCCACATCCACTTCAAGAATGCCTGCCACCTTCTTTTCTCTGCCCCTACCATGTGACCATTCATAATTATTCGCGGCCATATCTTCAAAAAGAGTCAAACTTTCTTCAGGAGTTTTATGATTCAAGGTGCCACCAACTGCGGCATCTACTGTTTGTCTCATTTGATAGTTCAACCCATTATAAAATATCTGAACTTGAAGCCACTCTGGGATCCCATGGTGTAGGCATTTCCGCATTGAGTCCTTGAATCTCTCCCAGGTTTCATACAAAGTCTCCATGTCATACTGATGATAAGATTAAATCTCAGCTCGAAGTTTAGCGGTCTTTGAAGGAGGGAAGAATTTGTCCATAAACTTCTTAATTAGACCTTGCCATGTAGTAATGGAGTTCCTCGGTAAAGAATTCAACCACTGCTTAGCCTTGCCTTTCAAAGAGAATAGGAAGAGCCTGAGGCGGATCGCATCATCACTAACTCCATTAAATTTGAAGGTATCGCATATCTCCAGAAAGAGTTGGATATGCGCATTTGGATCTTCATCCTGTAAACCATCAAATTGAGTATATTGCTGCACCATCTGAATCACGGTAGGCTTCAGTTCAAAATTATTTGCCTCCACTCGAAGACGGACTATGCTAGAGCTAACGCCTATCAAGTTTTGCCTGGCAAAATCAGAATTGGTTGTAGGTGGCTCATTAACTCGGCCATCTCTATTATCAACCAGTTGATGATTCGAGGGATCCACAACAACATTTCCTTGATTCAGCTCTTGAGCAAGATTATTGAATTGATCAGCCATTTCTTCCTTCGGTGATTCTCCTTGAATACCAAATGATGTTGACTCCGTCGAGTGTTGCTTTTTCTGATAACGACGAACAATTTTCTCTGGCTCAGGATTAAAAATAGCAAGTTCCTTGGAGCGACTTCTGGTCATGCACTGTAAACGTAATACAAATCAATTATGAGCTCCAAATTCTCAGGAAGTAAAAGGAAAAAGAAAATAAGAAAGAAATAAATTGGTTAAATTAATAGGTAAAAAGTGTTTCTAATATTGGCGTATCCCCGGCAACGGCGCCAAAAACTTGATCGTTGCCAATCGTAGTTTTAATATTTATAATGCCTGTTCCTAATTCTAACTACGTTGCAATAGGCAAGTGTACCTACCGTGGACGTAACATAGTGTCAAGTATAGGGTCGTCCCATAGAGATACACCAACTACTAGTACTAACTCCATTCCTATTATCTAACCGACGCTTAAATATGTTGGTTGAAACTTAATTACTCTAATCTTAAAACTAATAACTCACTAACAACAATGGTTCGGAAGATTTATCAATTAACAAAAGCAACCTAGATCTTATTCTACTCCTTCTCTATCATGTAATTCATTAGATTTATGAAGATTGACGTAATTGACTTCTTATACTGTCGAATTCCCTAGTCAAGTTAACTACTTTCTCAAGTATATTAACCTATCTAATCCTAGGTTTATCAAATTGGATCTCTCCTTAATTAATAGCAACCTAGAATTGCATAAAGCACATGAATTCGCATCAAAATAATCGATGTAAACAGAAGACTCTTGTTTCCTATCTCTAGAAGAACAATCAAATCTCATTAATTGCATTAAATCTAATCATAAAAGCAATTTCTCAATTAACTAATATGATATCACACATAAATTCATATTCCGGATCTATGAATCTAAGAAATAATTGAAGGGCATGCAATTAATCATAAGAAAGTCAACAACTTCGCATTAAAAACCGAATCTTCATCACATGACAGAGAAGTTTCGAATAAAATCTAGATTTAGAGTCTACTCCTCCAAAAATTGGACAAACGAAATACAATTACTGGAAGAATAAATAAAATTCATAGTCACAACCCTTAAAGATAGAATCTTCTTCTTCGTGGGTCTTCAATCTCCTTTTGAATTGACGGAATCTTCTTTCCCCTGCTGTTATAAGAGTCAAAGCAAGTACAAAATTCGTAACCTCGTTTCTAGGGCAACTAACGGTCTATTTATACATGTACCCGGGTTGGATACATACACGAGCGGATACACGAGTAGTGTATCTCGTTCGTGTATCTCGTGCTTTCTTCCAAGCGTCCTTATGTGAATATACACGAGTAAGTACATGGGAGTGTACATTGGTCGTGTATTTGAAACATCGTTGCACAGCAGCAAAACTTAGATACACAAGCAAAGTACATGGGCGTGTACTTTGCTCGTGTACTTTCCAAACATCCACTTCAATATACACAAACAAAGTACATGGGCGTGTATCTCACTCGTGTACTTTCCAAACATCCACTTCAGTATACACAAGCAAAGTACATGGGCGTGTATCTCGCTTGTGTACTTTCCAGAATTCTTTTCTTCACATGTATTGTATCCAATTCCTTCCAAACTTGATCCGACTCTTCAAAACTCCTTCCCTTAGCGCCAAAATACTCTAGAAAATCCTGAAATTGACATTCATTCCATTAAGCATCCTTTTCTTCAACAAATCATCTAAAAATTCAACAATAAAGCACAATTTCATTACTTTAGATAAGGGTATTTTGCGACTTATCAGCTACTGAGCAAATCAGGGTTGTCAATGGAACCTGATTCAAAAGCTTCTTGAAAACCGGCATCATGAAGGACCATTTCTTTTATATATTTCTTCTTTTATGAACTATTTTTTTTGTTGTATTTGGTTTTATGACACTTTCATTTTCTTGTAATTTTCATTTAGGACTAGCCACCTTAAAAGTGGCAAACTTGTAATTTTGACCACTTTCTAACCCTAGGAGTAGCAAGTATAAATACTTGCTTAGAAGAGGGTTTGAGGAGGCCATATTTTGCAGAACAAAAATAGAACTTTCACATGTGGAATTAGGGTTTATCCTAGTTCAAAAATCTCTTATCAATTTCAACCCAAGAATTGGAATTGTGGCGAGTGCAACAAAGGAGAATTTTGAGTCATATCGATTCATCTTTGTTGTTTTTCATTTCTTCTCTAGTGAGTCATATCTAGGGTAGATTTGAATCTTTCTTGGACTTATTTGTGATTGTAATTCATGGACAATTATCTTGTAAGGTTGATTGTTCATTTGAGATTGAATGCTCTTTAGTGGTGGCATGAATTGGAATTGTTGGAAGAGGATATATCACGGTTTTGAGTCTTTCTTATTCATCCTTTTCACGTGAATTTTCACTTGGTCTTATTGTTGTTTAGTGAAATTGATCATTGGTGGAAGTTGATTGCATCTTTGAATCATTGGATTTCATCAATTTTCCATTAGGGTCACGTAATTTCCTAGTTCGATTGGATCGGTTTGATTATGACTTGTGGATTGATTTCTTTGAGTCATTTGATTGTGCTTAAACTTGGTTTTGAGCACATCATCTTTTTGGTATCAGAGCACAAGTTGAGAGAAGGGATTAATTATTGGTTGATTTCGTGATCATCATCTTCAATTAGGGTTATTCAATTTTGAACTGAAATTGTGTGTTGTAGTTTGTGAGTTGCGAAAATTGTCTTGATTGGAATTTTGATTTGCTGCTTATTGGAGTTGGATTGGGAGGATTGTTGTAGCTTCTTGTGATTAATTATTTCGTGGAAGGAAAGGGGAATAGAAGTGTTGTTAATTCAACAATTTTTTGAACTTGAAAACTTACCATTTTCTTGCCGTGACTAGCTTGTTGCGTAGAGGAGGTTGTGAAGCTTGTTGTTGTAATTCCATTGTGCAAATTCTGAATTGGGAAGTGTATTTTACAGATTTGCATTGTGTTGAGTAGTAAGGAATCTATTTGAATTCAAACACATCCATTAAGTTGTGGGAGTTAATGAGTGTTATTTGAATTTGAAATCCATTTCTTACCAATTGAGGAAGGCTTACAATTAGTGAAGAGGTTGAAATTCAAATTGGAGTTGCTGCCTATTGTTAAGTTTCGGATTACATTTGTGGAAAGTGGTATATTTGTTGTGTTGATATCCTTGTCGTAGAAGTGGAAGTATATTTGTTGTTGTTTCTGTTTGTGTTGTTGCCCTGGGAGTTGTTTGTGAAGGAGTGATTTGTAGAACTTAGAAAGAAACATTTTGTTGTACCGTGATTTTGAAAGAAGTGGGAAATATTGTTCATGTGTTGATTGAATTTGAATTCCACAATGTCTAGTGAAATGCTTCAATATGCTAATGTATTGCGACGAACATTAAGTACATTTGCTAATAAGGAGGAAGAACAAAGGGAAAACTTGTTCCACACTTCTTGTAGGATACAAGGAAATTTGTGTGTCCTTATAATAGATGGTGGTAGTTATACTAATGTAGTAGCTGCATCGTTAGTATCGAAGCTAAAGCTTTAACTATTCCACATCCTAAACCATATAAACTACATTGGCTTAATGATCAAGGAAGTCTATATGTTACCCAAAGAGCTAGGATACCCTTCAGTATAGGGGACAAGTATTGTGATGAAATTGAATGTGATATTTTGCCTATGTGTGCATCCCATATTTTGCTTGGCAGACCTTAGTTATATGATAGGAGGGTCTTACATGATGGCTTTAGGAATACATATTTGTTCCAAAAGGAGGGCAAACGAGTTATTCTGAATCCTATGTCACCTTTAGAGGTCCATAATGTCCAGCAACAGATTAATCGACCATCAGAGGTTAAGAAGGCTTTGATGCAATATGATGATTCTGAGGGGAAAAAGGTGTTGTTGATGGGATAGGGAAAGATGGAGAGGCTAATCACAGAAGAGGCTCCAACATACTTGCTTCAGTTGAGATGTGTATTAGGGTTACGGGAACCACAGTCTCTACCTCCAGCAGTTTCTCAGGTATTGAATGAGTATACTGACATTTTTCCTGATGATTTGCCAGCAGGATTACCCCTTGAGAGGGATAGAGCATGCTATTGATCTTATGCTCGGTTCAGTGTTACCAAACCGACCTGCATATCGCATGAATCTTGAGGAGGCTAAGGAATTGAAACGTCAGGTAGATGAATTGGTGGAACGACGGTTTGTTAGAGAGAGTCTTAGCCCATGCGCTGTTCTCGCCCTTCTTGTTCCCAAGAAGGATGGAACTTGGAGACTGTGTATCGATAGCAGAGCCATCAACAAAATCACCATTAAATACAGGTATGTTATTCCTAGACTTGATGATATGTTGGATGAGCTGCATGGTTCACAGGTTTTCTCCAAAGTGGATCTTAAAAGTGGATATCACCAGATTCGGATGAGGGAAGGGGATGAATGGAAGACCACTTTTAAAACACGTCATGGACTGTATGAATGGTTGGTTATGCCCTTTGGTTTGAGTAATGCTCCTAGTACTTTTATGAGGTTGATGAACCATGTACTGAAAGAATT
Source organism: Laguncularia racemosa (assembly GCA_037954665.1). Classification (NCBI taxonomy): domain Eukaryota; kingdom Viridiplantae; phylum Streptophyta; class Magnoliopsida; order Myrtales; family Combretaceae; genus Laguncularia; species Laguncularia racemosa. The sequence continues at coordinate 7,238,583 of JBBMOL010000004.1, forward strand.
TCTGGGAAAATTTGTTGTTGTTTATTTTGATGATATTCTGATATACAGCAAAAGCCTAGAACAACATGTGGAGCATCTTCGGGCGGTATTTTCAGTATTGAGGACACAACAACTATTTGCAAATATTCAGAAGTGTTCCTGTTGCCAAACTGAGGTAACATTTTTGGGTTTTGTTATGTTGAGTTCAGGAGTTAGGATGGATGAGGAGAAAGTGAGGGCGATCAAAGAATAGCCAACACCCACTTCAGTTACCGAGGTAAAAAGTTTTCATGGGCTTGCATCCTTTTATCGACACTTTGTCCAAAACTTCAGTAGTATTGTCAGTCCTCTCACAGAACTGACTAAGAAGAGTGTTCCTTTTATTTGGAGTGAAAAGGCCTAGAGGAGTTTTGAAGAGATAAAAGAAAAACTCACTTATGCTCCATTACTGGTCTTACCTGATTTTGACAAAGTTTTTGAATTGGAATGTGATGCTTTAGGGATTGGAATTGGTGCTGTATTAATGCAGGAGAAGAGACCTATAGCATATTTTAGTGAGAAGTTGAGTGGAGCAACTTTGAACTATTCTATATATGATAAGGAATTTTATTCCTTAGTAAGGTCTCTCATGACATGGCAGCATTATCTCCTCCCGAAGGAGTTTATTATTTATATTGATCATGAATCTTTGAAACATTTCAGGGGACAACATCATTTGTCTAAGCGCTAGGCTAAGTGGGTAAAATTTCTAGAGGGTTTTGCTTATGTGATAAAGTACAAAAAGGGCAATCAGAATATTGTTGCTGACGCTTTATCACGACGGTATGTACTTATCACTTCTCTTCAGTCAAAATTGCTGGGTTTTGAGTAGTTGAAAGAACAATATGTATGTGATGAGGAATTCAAAACTGTCATGGAGAGGTGTCTTGGAGGCGGGATGTATGATGGAGATTGTGTGATAGATGGTTTTCTGTATAAATTAGGAAAACTATGTATTCCATTTGGATCTATGAGGGGATTATTAGTGAGGGAAGCACATGTAGGTGGTCTGTCAGGACATTTTGGTGAGAAGAGAACTTTAGCCATATTGAGGAAGAATTTCTATTGGAAAGGTATGATAAAGGATGTCCATAGGATACTAGAAAGGTGTGGTGTTTGCAAGAGAGCTAAAGGGAGGAAAGGTGCATAGGGTGAATATATGCCTTTACCTATACCATCTAAACCGTAGACTGATATCAGTATGGATTTTGTGTTGGGATTGCCTAGAACACAAAGGGGGAAGGACTCTATTATGGTGGTTGTTGATCGATTCAGCAAAATGTCACACTTTGTGCCATGTCACAAAACAAATGATGCTCTTTTTATTGCTAACCTTTTTGTGCAGGAAATTTTCAAATTACATGGAGTTCCACACAGCATAGTGTCAGACAGAGATACTAAGTTCCTTAGTTTCTTTTGGAAGACACTATGGAGAAGACTGGGTACTAAACTGATGTACAGTACCTTTTGCCATCCTCAGACAGATAGACAAACAGAGGTTATCAACCGCACGCTTGGGAATCTACTCAGAGCAATAGTTGGTAAGAATCTTACTGATTGGGACTTGTGTCTTCCTATTGTTGAGTTTGCTTAAAATAGGTCTACTCATAGTTCAACCAATAAGTCTCCCTTTGAAGTTGTTTATGGCTATAATCCTTCCATTCCATTGGATTTTATAGCTGGACCAGCGATAAAGGAAGAAAGTCTTAGTGGAGTTGACCGAGCCCGACAAATTCAGCACATCCATGATCGGACAACTAAACACCTTCAAAAGACCTAGGAACAGCAGAGGATCCAGGGAAACAGACACAGGAAAATTCATTTCTATAATCCAGGTGACTTAGTCTAGATTAATCTTAGCAGGGACAGGTTTTCACATAAAAAGTCACAGAAGCTATCTCCTAGATCAGACGGACCATTCAGGGTCTTAAAGCGCATCAACGACAATGCCTATCGCATAGAGTTACCTGGAGAGTATGGAGTATTAGCAACTTTCAATGTCTTAGATCTCTCACCATACTTAGCAGATGATGTGCATGAAGATCCATCAAATTTGAGGGCAAATCTTCCAGAAGCCCGAGGAGATGATAGGAATCAGACTCCTCCAAGACCTATCACTAAGGCCCGAGCTAAGGGTCTCCATAATCTAGCTTTGAAGGTTTTGCTAGAGAAACCTAATCTTGAGAAAACTAACCTACTTCCTATATCTTTGCACTATAATTTTGATGCATTTTAGTAGGTTCACTTATTAGTCCTACAGGATGCAAAAACACCTATGCTACTGAGCGAATCAGGGTTGTCAACGGAACCTGATTCAAAAGCTTCTTAAAAACCGTCATCATGAAGGACCATTTCTTTTATATATTTCTTCTTTTATGAACTACTTTTTTGGTTGTATTTGGTTTTGGGACACTTTCATTTTCTTGTAATTTTCATTTAGGACTAGCCACATTAAAAATGACAAACTTGTAATTTTGACCACTTTCTAACCCTAGGAGTAGCAAGTATAAATACTTGCTTAGAAAAGGGTTTGAGGAGGCCATATTTTGCAGAACAAACATAGCACTTTCATGAGTGCGACAAAGGAGAATTGTGGCGAGTGCGACAAAGGAGAATTGTGAGTCATATCGATTCATCTTTGTTGTTTTTCATTTCTTCTCTAGTGAGTCATATCTAGGGTAGATTTGAATCTTTCTTGGACTTATTTGTGATTGTAATTCATGGACAATTATCTTGTAAGGTTGATTGTTCATTTGAGATTGAATGCTCTTTAGTGGTGGCGTGAATTGGAATTGTTAAAAGAGGATATATCACGGTTTTGTGTCTTTCTTATTCATCATTTTCATGTGAATTTTCACTTGGTCTTATTGTTGTTTAGTGAAATTGATCATTGGTGGAAGTTGATTGCATCTTTGAATCATTGGATTTCATCAATTTTCCATTAGGGTCACGCAATTTCCTAGTTCGATTGGATCGGTTTGATTGTGACTTGAGGATTGATTTCTTTGAGTCATTTGATTGTGCTTGAACTTGGTTTTGAACACATCAGTTATACCTTGAGAAACCATCCATGAGTGAGAAAAGATGGTTTTCAATTGTATTATCTACCAAGACATCTATGTAGGGTAAAGAGAAGTTATCTTTTGGTGTTGCTTGATTCAAGTCTTGGAAATCTACACATACACGTACTTTCCCCTTTTCCTTTATTATTAGGACTATGTTAGCTACCCATTCAGGATAATCTAACACCTCAATAAACTTAACCTCCAATAATTTCTTGATTTCTTCCTTGATTTTCAATAAAATATTAGGTTGAAATCGCCTTAATTTTTGTTTTTTAGGTTTGATGTTTTTTTGTGTAAGCAACTTATGAACCATGATTGATGGGTTAAGTCCTGGCATATCTTCATAAGACTATGCGAATACATCAAGGTATTCAGATAATAGCTCCGTTAACATTCCTTTTTATCTATCATTAAGATTGCCCCCAATCTTGAGATTCTTAGGTATGTCCTTATTTCCCAGGTTGATTGTTTCAATTAACTCATCAATAGAAATCCTACCCTGCTCATATCTTTGCCAGTTCTCTTGAATTACTTTATGGTCATCAATATCATCCCTATTGATTAACCTAATAAGTTTGGAGGTGATATTAATATTTTTACCTTTTACATGTGTGAGATATCCCTGATTTTCATCACCAGATCTAGATAAATGTATAAAGAAAAGAAATGAATAAGTAGAAGGGAAAAGATGGAGCAATATTGAGGAAATGATTCATTCATTGATTTTATTCATGTGGGTTACACTTATTGAATAAAAAGAAAAAAAAAACTTAACAAATATTAAATCATGGTCCACCATTTCTCTAAAGTAGGCTTATTGCTATTTAGAGGATAAGAGAACCAATTTTGGAGTGATTGAGAGCTAAGGGATATGCTTGTTGATTCTTATTGCTGCTTGACTATGAGGTCAACGAAGTTGCCTTCTCTTGTAGATACCAGTGTCTCAACACTAGCCAGATGGGTGAATGTAGTTTGGATTGGTGGAAAATTCATTAGGGTACTGTATAGTCTGTCTACTTTTCTTCCTTGCTTGAATTTCATTTGAAATCTTTCTTCTGGAGTAGAGACATATGCAAGACCAAATGTCCCTGTTTAACCTTCTTTAAACTGTACCTTTCTATATCCTTGTTTCTCGAAACTAGTAATCATACACACCTCATCTAATATCTGAAGTCCTAGGTCATTAAGGCCTTCTTTGCTTATGTAGGGTATGACCATTTCTTTATAAATGGCATAATCTTGAAACTTAGATTGATTAACACTGGATAACTTGTTAGTAAAAATAATTTTTTTTTGAATGCATGTGTCAAAAGGATGCAAATATGGGGTTAGTGAGTAATCCATAATGTGGGAATATAGAAATTTTATTGATATTTCAACTTTAGAGTATGATTACATAATTTGAAAAGGAATTACAAAAAAAAAATCTAAAATCTAAATCTTCTTCTTGCGATGACATAATCCTTTTTCTGTTTTCTCTTTTGTAGGAGTTTCTGGTTCCTTGATCTTTTGCCTAACCTTTCTTAGTTGGGCTTCTAGAGCTTCAACTCATTGGTTGGATTCTTGACATTTATTCTTCCAAATATCCCCTTTGCTTTCCATGTTTTCCATATGGACTTGCATTCGTGCTTGCACTTCTTCCATATATGTTTTCATTTTAGGAGTAGGATTTGCTGGAGTAGGTTGGAGTGCAATTGGGGCACTAAATGGTTTTTCACCTATCCTTTTGAGTTGGTGAAAAATGTACTCTTTGGTTGCTCGATATTTACCTAACTCCCCCCTTAAATTCCCTATGTCAATAGTAGGGCTTATTATTCAAGTCTCCCATAGGGTTTTGATCTCTAATAGTTTAGCTATCTTTTAAGCTATTATCATATGAGGATTGTAGAAATCAAGTGTGATGGGTTTGAGTAAGGTTTTACGGACTATATCTTGAATAGGTCCCAATTGATATATTAGAGCAGTTGGTTAGTAACTAGTGTACCGGTTAAATCCAATCAAGGGAACCACCTCATAATTTTTACAAGCACATACCATCTTAGTACAAGAATTCCATTTGGCTACCCATAATATATCTTTAGCACAAAAGTCTTGTAAGACATCAATCCATTAGTAAGTAGGAATATCCTCTGGAAATGTGATTATAGAATCAAATGAATTAATAAGGTCAATTTGTTGTGCAAAGGCCCCTTGAATGAAGTCAAGTCTGTAGCATTGCATATGGCTGACAACCATATCATAATTAGTGCCATGCTTGTTTTTAAATCCTTGTCTTTTTTTCTTTAAGTGGTTAAGTGATCTGATTTGCTTAGCGAGGAGCGTGGGGATGTAAGACTTGCCTTCCAAAAATTGGGCCACTATTTCTGTGACCCTAAAGTGGATATGAAAAATCTCATTTAGAAACAATATAGTCCTGAAGGCCATTAGGATGAATGCATGAATCCAGTGCTGCTGCCATGCTTCAAAATCTACACAAAACAGGGTTTGCTTTTGATGGTAACTGGATTGAGTTGCAAACCATGTCAACAAGTCATCAATTTTAATACAATTCCCATTACGATTTTCTAAGGCCATATTGATTTCAGCCTTACGAACCCCTAGTAATTTACTAAAGATTTTTACGGGCCCTGCTTCAAGATCTAGGATATATATGCTTTTAGTGTTGAGTAAAGCCTTAAGCAATTGGGCATATTCTTCCATTATTGGGCTTAATTGATGGGGACCCAAGCAAAAAGTGATAGTTTCTAGATCCCAAAAATGAACTAAGGCCCGACCCAAAGTGATATTAACAGAGACCTTCTATAATGAGAGGATTGGTCTAATATTGTTTTGAATGACCTCTTGTTAACTTAGGTTGAAGAACTGGATCCACCGATCAAGTACTATCTTTGACTCCAGGGGATTATGAACATGGACTTCCTTAGGAAGAGCTTACATGCGGGATGAGCTTGCCATTGCTACAAAATTTATGAAAGTAAATACATTATGACTATACTATTTACAAGAAAATATATTTGTTACAAGGAATTTACAATAACAAAATTACAAGTTACAACTCCACTAACGTTGCAATTTTTTTTTATTTGCCACATCATGTTCATTCGCCAACTTGAAGGGTTTGTGAATGCAATTTGATAGGTTCTATAGGTCCTCAAGTTTCGCGACCTTGCTCATTTAAAAAAAAAATAGCTCACAAGTCACGTCAAAACTTGAGTGGGGTAGCCTAATTAGCCTTGGGTGGTAGTTTCCCTACAACACCCAAAGCTTACACAATGACTCCCCTCCTAAGGTCCAAAGACGACTTGGGTTTGATTGTATCTATCATACATTTGATGCCTTCCTTTCAAATTAACAAAAAAAAAAATGCTGCAAAAAATATAATGGTTAGAATAACTATACAAAGACACATACATATATATATCTACAAGTAAAGGAAAAAAGAAAAATTAAATATTTTGGAAGGTTTAATTGGCTAGCACACTTTTTTGGTCTCTAGTGGAGTTTCCATCTTATCGAGTCTAATTTTTTTCATTTTTTTCTAATCTGATTTACATAAATCCTAGCTCATTTAATGTAAATCCTCGACTAAGATTAGAAAGAATTTTTTTTTTTAAAGAAATGGAGTCGCTACCTGATCAAAATCAGAAAAAGTGTTAAAATTAAGACTAATTGAGTGGATTAATTTTAATTTGACTACTAGTCTACGTAAAAAAAAATCTTTTACACAAAAAATTTTGGAGTTCAAGGGCTATCTTATTAAAATTTTAGATTACTACTTTTTAACCTTCCAAATAATTTTTTTAGAAGAAAAAAGAAAAGAAAAAAATAAATAAAAAGAATAAAGAATAGGGAAAAAAAAAGAAGAAAAATAAAATTATGTTAGAAATGGGGTCGCTCTAAGGGTGCCTACGTACCCGATGCTCGGGAATAGACCTATCGTAGTTTACATGATTTTTTTTTAAATAAAATGTTTTAAGATTTATAATTCTTTTTTAAAAAAAATTATATCTAAGATATATATTTTAGATAAAATGTTTTATTGTTTTTATAATGTCTTAAAAGTATATAAAATAACTAAAAATATTTTTTTATAACAATATTTTTAAAAAACTAAAATGTCTTACTATACATAAAATAACTATTTTTTAAAAAAATCTAAATTCCTTAAAATATAAAATAACTAAGAATTTCTTTTAAGAATTTTTTTAGTTTTTTAAAAATGCATTAAAATATATAATAAATAAAAGAAATTCTTTTAAGAAAAAAAAAAAACAGTACAAACCTAGATTGGGATTGTTGGAGATGGTGATTATGGTAGAGAGCCGCAAAGGATGGCTGGTGTGGTGGTGTCGGCTGGAGCTTCTAGAAATAGGAACTCGACTAGGTTGTCGGAGTAGGGTGATTGGGAAAAAAAATTTAGATAGAGAGAATGTTGCCGAAAAAAAAAATCTTAAGAAAACATTTTGAGCCTTTTTTTTTCTTCTTTTGCCAAAAATTTTCCCTTCAAGTGGAGTTAGAACTCTATTTCTAGGTGAATGTGGATTGAATGGTTAGGGGAGAAGAAAGGCTAAAGGTTGGATTTTTTTTATTGCGAAAGTGGTTTTTTATTTTAATTTCTTTGATTAATGACTTTATTGCATTTTTAATTTGATTCCCGAAGTTATTTTCTTTTTGAATTATGTTGTTTGATTTTTCATAAGTTTTGAAATGTTAAAAGAAAGAGAAAAAAAAATTTCAAAGCTTTCCGTAGTCTTCTATGGTGGACGAGTCAAGGGTAAAAGATGATGAAAATGTGGGTTCAACCCACATTTTTCATTGTAATAGAAACGGAACAAAAAAAGATAAAAAATGTGAGTTAAACCCACATTTTTCATTATAAGGTAAAATACTAAAAATATATATATATATATATATATGGGTTTAACTCAAGTTTTTCACCAAGAGAAAAAAATCCCGTGCACTTGCACGAGTGAGGATTCAATCCTGGTCTCCTGCAATTTTGTACACGTGTTTTTCCAATAGGCTATTGGGTTATGTTGTAGTCATACAATGCAATTAAATTGTATTAATTTTTTTATTATTAAAAATAAAATAAATGCACAAGTAAGAGGATAAATTAAACAAGTGAGGGTGAGGATCCATAGCTTTATGAAAACACTTCTCATACACAATAATGCAAGAAATGGGCACCACAAGATTTAATACCTATACATAAAACGGTTCCACTATTGAGGGCTCCCTATCTCCAATCTCCGTCAGTGCATAATGATGATGATGAGATTCATCAAGGGATTCCAAGTATACGAAGGGAGAACAGTTGGCGAAGAAAAAAAGAAAGAAAGAAATTGGAGAACGAGATGATATCGTGTATATTTCCAGCTATTGTTTTGATGTCATTTATGAGGTTGTAAAAAAATTAACATTCGAGAGAAAATCCTGACCAAGCGGTTGTTATTGGGTTGATGTCGGCTTCACAATGGACGGTTTAAAATGACGAGTCCTGAGTGCATTAATTTTGGCAAGCGCCCTATCAGTGACATCCCCACAAGTCACAGCCACATGTAAGTCTAATTATCTTGTCATGCCAGCAACAGGATTTAATTTGTCAAACTAGTCTCATTATTACATATATAAAATACGTATATGTTTGTGTCAAATTGACACATTTATGCTCTTTTAGTATCTTCTTCTTCTTTTTTTTTCCCTTTCTTTAAACATCGTGGAAGTTGCTGTAAATGAGCATTACACCTCTTTCTATTTATTGCATTAACAAGAGTAAAAGTAAAACAAATTCCTAAACCTTATGTTATTGTTGTCACTTGGGATGTCTGGGGTGACGGTCATGGGATGCTGATGCTAAAAATGGGTACGGTTATGGGTAGTCAATGGCTTAAAGGAAGTGGTTTGGGTATATGGATAGCAATTTTTTGAAAGATAGACGTGCCAATGTATTTAACAGTCTAAAACGAAAAATTCTTCAGTTATGCAACTTCAAGTGTGCTTAACATAAACGGATTAATCCAATGATTAATGATATATTTAAAAAAGTTTTCCTACTTCTCATGTTTAAATGATTTAAAAGTCATACACGTTTTTTTTTTTTTTTTTATTTACATTACGTTTGGTTGTTGTTGAAAATAATGATACTAGATTGGACATAATCCTTAGCTTTTTGTTTGATTTATATAGTAATCAAGTTATTAGATAGCAAAGACCTTTCAAAGTATTAGACAAAACCTAAGAAATTTATATCATATATTTAAAAGTACAAAAAATTATTTCAAAGCATAATATAAACATATTCTCAAAAGCAAAAAATTACCTTATATTATCATTTTCTTTTTTATTATTATATTAATGACAAAACTCTTTTAATGAATTCTTATATTAATATTAAAAATAACCTTATATCATCATAAAAATTTATATTTTTTATTGTATACATCAAATATAATACATGAAGATTGTAATATGCCATTCTCTTTGTAAAACTCTCTTTTGTTCTCCATGGACTATTCCATTCTAGTAACCAAACCACTTAAAGATAATATTTAAAAAATGAAACTCATTTTAGATATGTTATGGTTGATTTAATAGAGGCAGCAATATGGAAATTTCATTCGATTTGTAATTTGCTGCCCATTTTCGGTACTTTTTTCCCCCTTAGAATATTGTTCTTAAGTTAATTATATAGGGCAAATCGCAATTTCAAACAAAAAATCAATTTGTCCATACATCCTTAGACTTTCAAAAAGAAAAAAATATTATATCTTTTCAAATCTTTCGGAAAAAAAAAAAAAGCATTCATTTCAACTAGAACTATTAAAAACCCTAAAATCGACTCTAATTTGATTACATTTAGTGATGGTTTATAAGCTTTAAGAAAATGTTTGTTACACCAGAAGTAAACAACGTCACTTACATGTCTTCAAATATAAATGATTACATTAAACATATATCTAATGCCTTTTTCTTTACTTGATTGGTAATTTATATTTTCAATGCATTCTTAGTGTTCATTTTTTTTTTATGGATCATTACTCTAAGATTTAACCATAAAACAAGTTATTTGTACGTTTCAGAAACTCTTAAAATGCAAAAATATATCTAAAAGTTTAGAAGTACATTATACCAAATAAAAACCTTTTGGGCTAAAATTGCAGTTATCTCAGATATTATTGGATGAGTTGAGCTGACATGACACAAACTCGATAAAATCTTCAGGTGAAAGAAAATTGTATCAATTGTTTTGACCTCATCTAGAAACTGATTTAGGTTATATATTGCCAAAATGGCCTAATTCATTCTAATTTAGATTTAAATGGTTGAAAATATACCACACCCCAAAAGACTCAGTGATAGGTGCTCAATTTTATAAATTGGAGTTTCCGTGAGGTGTTTGTATATTACTTGCCCTTTATACTTTGTGCAAATTGCGAATTCACCAACGTAAAAACGTGACTTTAGCTTCTAATGTTTTTTGGAAAGCAAGTAAACTTATATATGCGTTTATCATAATGTTAGTCTAGAGACGAACTATTGCATGTAAATGTTCTAGCTCAATCAGTGAGACAAATTAAGCATGTTTTTTTTTTTTTGGGTAATTCATAATTTATTGACTGGAAATAATGATACATCTATCAAAGATGGTTACAAATTCAAGTACAACGCTAGTACCATACTTATAGTAGTTGGTATAATGAAAGCCCTGTCAAATTACACCTTATAAATATAAGATTTGATTTGATTGGCTAAGAAGGAGATGTTAGGGGTAAGGTTCTCAAGTCGTGCTTTTTTGTGTGTTCTCTAAATACAATATACAGTGGCAGCGAGGCTTGCTCTCCATGTTTGGTGGAGTTTAGCGGTGGACTGAGTCGTTGCTAGTAGTACACATTTGGTGCCTTGCCAATCCTTACATGAAGGAGGACATTGGGCTAGGTCGCACACTAGCTGCCATACTTGAGATGAGTAGTGACACCCGAAGAATAAGTGTGAGTGGTCTTTAGCTTCCTGTTGGCATAGGTAGCATTTCGAGGATGTGGCTAATCCCCATGTGGTCAACTTGTCGAGGGTAGAAAGTTTTCCTAACCAGGTTAGCCATAAGATGAAGGAGTACCTTGGTATGGTAGTCCTGTTCCATATAATTTTGTACCAAGGGACTGTTGATCCAGCTAGATTAAGGAAGAAATATCCACTCTTGATGTTGTGCTCCCCTAAAGTTGTGTGAATCCATTGGAGTTGGTCAGAGGTGGAGTGATTGGGTTGAATGTGTGCAGGAATGCAGATATCTGTCTATGATGGATAGTTTGGTAGCTACCATGTGTTGTTGTCCACTATAGAGCATAGTTTGGCCATTATCGGAATACCAGAGTTTTTGATCTGTCTTGAGGAGAATAGGCTATCCAAAGCACCTGTGGGTAGCTAGGATTCGGACGAGATAGAAATAGATAGGCCGTCTCCCGGTTTCCAATGAAAGCTGCAGCGCTCTAGGGGTCTTAGTTTTAGGAGTTTCTTCCATGACCAAGAGCATATGGTTGGGGCTCGTGACATCCAAAAGCTTTTGCCCTCCAACAAAGTTGATTGTACCCATTTAGGCCATAGGCTTCATTCTCCACTCTTGCATAGGTGCCAAATATGCTTGATTTATAGGGCCTTATTCTAAAGGTGAAGGTTGGGGATCCCTAGGCCACCACATTTGAGGGGTTTACAAACTTCTTCCCATCTAACTTTGGCTTTGGATATTGTGTGAGGGTTTCCAATCCAAAGGAAGTTCCTAATTAGCTGCTCTACCATAGTTATTATCTTCTTAGGAAGAAGGAATACAGAGCTCCAGTAGACTTGCATAGAGAATAAGACTGATCTAATTAGCTGAAGTCGGCCTGCATAGGATAGAAATTTCGAAGTCCACATGGTGATGCGTGCTATGATTTTATCTACCAAAGTGTCATATTCCTCCATTTTAAGTTTAGTGGAGAGGAGAGGGACGCCAATGTATCTTATTGGGAGTTTGCCTTCCTGGAACTGGGTAACCTGTAGGATGAGTTGCCTGACCCTAGAGTGAACATTGGAAAAAAATATAAAGCTTTTGGAGTTGTTGGCTATCAAACCTGAGAGTGCTTGGAATTGTTGGAGGGCATCTTTAATCAAGGATATGGATGGCGCATTTCCTTTAGCGAATATGAGGAGATCATTCGCAAAGCACAAGTGGGTGAGGCGCTCTGGTTTACATCTCCAATGGAGAGAGAAAGCGAGGTTGGAGATGAGTCTTCAGAGTGTAGTGGAGAGAATTTCCATGCCTACAACAAATAAGTATGAGGAAATAGGATCACCCTACCTTAGACCTCACTTGCTTGAGAAGTAGCCTGCTAGTTCTCCACTGATGTTGATGGAGAATTTTGTAGTGGAGATGCACTACTCTATGAGATTGTAGTAGTGAGATGGGAATTGCATGGATCTTAGAGCTTCAACTAAAAAGTACCATCGTATGGTATCATAAGCTTTTTGGAGATTGACCTTCAGTGTGCATTAGGGCGCTCTTGCTTGCGTCTGATATCCGACCATCAATTCCTAGGTGATGAGGATGTTGTCTGTGATCTTCCGTCTTGGGATGAATGCAGCTTGCTCTCTACCAATTAGTGAGTGTAACAACTTCTTGAGACGGGCGGCTAGAACCTTGGACATTGCTTTATAGAGCACATTATAGCGTGCTATGGGTTTAAACTCTCCTATACTGGTGGCATTGGGGATTTTAGGGACTAACGTGAGTATGGTAGAGTTTAATTCTTTGAGTAGATGCCTCGACTGGAGGAATTCCCTGATAGTAGATGTGAGGTCCTTGCCTATTGTTCCCCATGTCTCCTTGAAAAAGAGAGCTGTGCATCCATTCGGGCCCGAGGCCTTCTCATTTGCTTGGGAGAAGAAACCCCATTTGATTTCCTCATCCGTATATGGTGCGAGCATCTCTTTTCGTTGTTGATCATTGAGTTTCCATGTCACTAGGTTGGATATCTCTTCTTTGTTGATTGGTGGGTATGTCTTGTTGTAGAGTTATTGGAAGTGGGCAACTATTAGGTTCTTTACCTGTTCTTCACCTATTGCTTCACTCCCATCCTCTCGGCTGATACAGAAAATGTGGCTCTTGTTATGGTGGTTTCATATGGATTTGTGAAAGAAGGAAGTGTTCTTGTCTCCAAGTTTTAGCCATTTTATTCTTGACTTCTGCTTGAAGAATCCTTCTTCAGTGTTTCTTAGTAGGTAGTACTCCTTGAACGAGCTTCTTTCAGTTTCCATTTAGGATCTGTTGCCGGTGCTATGGATGTTGGATTGCAATTGAAGGAGGGTTTGCTTTGCCTTTTTTACTCGATTAGATAAGTTGGAGTAATTAATATGGTTGAGTTGTCTCAGTTTCTCCTTGAGTAGTTTAAGCTTGCTTACTACTTAGTACATTTTGGATCCGGCTGTCTCCATGCTCCATACATTGGATACTATGTCATTGAACCTTGCATTATGTATCCAAAAATAGAAGAATTTGAAAGGTGTCGTCCTTACTTGCGATGTGGAGTCTAAGTGTGTGATGGATAGGGAATGGTTCGAAAAGATGGGGGGTAGGAACTTGGCTTGACTGGTTGGGAATGTTTGTATCCAGCTTTGGTTGATCATGACGCGATCGAATTTCCTCAAAATAGGGTTGTGAGCTTGTCGGTTTGTCCATGTGAAGAAGTCACCCGTATATCTTAGGTCCTCTAATTCGACCTTGGCCATGCATGCTTGGAATTCCGCCATGGCGGGTATCATTCGCCCTCGACCACCTTACTTCTCGGAGGGGGATCGGGTTATGTTGAAATCCCCAAGAACCATCTACGGGATGGTGGCATGAGTGAGGAAAAGTTCTTCCAAGTATCTCCATAATTCCCTCCTATCATTGTTGTTGTTAGCCTTGTAGATGAAGGTGATGTTTAGGCTAGTATTGGAGCTGCGATGAGTCGTTATACAATGGGATATTTGAGTTCTTGCCATAACAATGCGGATGTCCCACACTCTCGGTTGCCATGCTATCCAAATTCTCTTGGGTGTGACTTGGTTGATGGCTACTTGCCAATGCGGTCCCAAACGTTGCCTTACCATTGCCTCATTGGTGGTGTTCACTTTGGTTTCCAATATCCCTATTAGGGATATATTTGTGTCACACTTTTTTATGATTTCCGTCGCTTTGAGAGGGTCGTTTAACCCTTTTACATTTCATGCTACTATATTCATGGGTATGAGTATGATAATGGAGACCTTGAGAAGTTAGGTGAAGGTACGACGCCTCTTCCTTTGTTTCTTCTTGTGTTTACTAGAGGAGTTAGAGCCTTTTCTACCCTTGTTGCTGCTTCCAGGTGTCTTGGACGCTATGTTAATTAGGTTGGACAGTGGGATGTTTTCATAAAAGTTGTCCTCACTGTCCTCGGTTGCTGCTATTTTGTTTGTCTCGGTGGGGGTTGGTTTGGGGGTAAAAGTGTTACATGGCGAATTGCTTGCTTTGGATGGTTCTTGGCTATTATGTAGGTTGGTTTGTGGTAAGGGGTTGTTGGCTTCTTCCGTCTCCGTGTCTTTACCCTCGGAGGTGGAAGCTTGGTGGGGGTGGCCTTGGAGAGCTTCACGCTTGGCTTGAGCTAGGCTACCCTTCATGCTGTCCAGGAGTGTTGCGGGTGTTAGGTGGTTAAGGCTAGGAGATGGTTAGTTTCCATTGGGGGTATTCTTTTGGGGTAGGGTGTTTGTTGCTTTGTTTTGTTTGGTCTTATCGGTGTGGGGAGGTTGCATCCCTTCTTCATCCCTTAATGTAAGGGGGTTTGTGGATGAGGGTGCAGTGGGTGTTTGGCATTTGTGACCGAAAACTTTGCATTTATTGCAATGAGGAGGGATCCATTGGTAGTCGACGTTGATAATGGCCAAGGAACCATCAGCTCTCTTGACTTCAATCTGCTTGACTAGCTCCCTTCTTCCATCAAGCTCCACAAGGACACATGCTTGGTTAGGGCGTTGCCTAGAGACCATGAGAGTATCAGCTTTTATGGGCAGGCCTACCCCACTAGTAATGTGGTTGAGTCCTTCCACGGAGAGAAGCTCGCATGGAATGCGGTTGAGAGTGATCCAAACTGGAACATAGGTGGGTTAAGGCTTGCTTAACCTCATTACTCTCCTCCACTATTGAAGGATGAGGAAGCGTTTGGAGAAGAACCACACTTTCTCTAAGATGGGTGTGATGTCTTTGTCCTTGTCGAATTGAAAGTAAAAGAAGCCATCAGGGTTGGCAAGGATGCTTTGGAGTCCGAAGTCCTTCCACAATTTGGTAGTTATAGCGTGAATAAGGGTGTATGGCATTTTGCGGTTGATGAAGTACCCTATTAGTGTAGACTCCCAATAGGTGGCTCCCTCAACCTCAACGGATTGTGGGATTTTTACCTTGGGTATTTCAGAAGAGGTAGTTAGTGGAATGAATCGGAGAGAGAAGTCTGGTGGAGGTGGAGGGGTTCCTTGAAGGCAAGCTGTGGTGTAAGATTTTGCTGGTTTATGTGGGGATGGGGTTGGTTTTTTGGTTGGTGTTGACTGGAAAGAGGGTGTTTTTGGTTGTTTGTGAAGTCCAATGTGGTTTTGTTGATAAGGGAAGGATTTTGGGAGTGGTTAAGGTCTGAGATGTGAAAGGGGATGTTATGTGTGGTTTTTTTAGGAGATAATGTGTCAGGGGTACAAGACTCCAAATTACTCTTTTGGGAAGGCTAGTTGTGTCCTTTCCATGTGTTTGAAAAGGTGCTGTTTCCTTTTCCTTAATGGGGTGCCTAGGACTTGGAGCTTTTGTGTGGATATTCAGTAGACTTATGGAGTGATGGTGTATTGCTTAGGTGCTTCGGTGGTCGGAGGAGCTTCCTAACTCTCCATGGAGGTGGTGAGGGACCTCCGACAGCATTGTAGGTAGTGATTTGGACGGGTGAGTGGGTGGCTAGGTAGTTTTTCTAAGGTTTGGTAGTGTGTATTGTTACCTAAAGGAAGTGGTCCTCTAGGGGAGGGAGTAAGGGCAGAGGGTAGAGAGAGGAGAGAGCATTTTCTCACTCTACCTTTTCCCCATTCTTCATAGTAACTAAATTAAGCATGTTGATGAGAAGCAAGTATACCTATCAAACTTTGTAATATAGTATATTAAATATGGATATCGTCCTATAGGAATTACAGGTACTAATACTAGCTTGCACACTATTATCTAACTTGTAAATTATAAACATTAATTGATCTAAACCTTATAACTAAGTATTAATTAATGAACTAGAGATTAAATTAAAAGAAAGAAGAGCAAAACAGATTATAATTAACTTTAAGATAGTAAAACTAGTATTGAGACTTTGTTTTCCCTAGGAATTATTACGTAATATTAACAAAATTCATTCAAATCCTTATTAATTTTATTGACCCAGGAAATTTCCAAATTAGTTTAATAACTTTGTTAAGCTTATTAACCCCAACCTTAAAAATACTTATTTAAATTTTTTCATAATAGTATATTTCAAAAATCGCATTAAAAACGATGAATTCCTTAAAAATAAGTTAATCAATTTCGGAAGAATTATGTAACTTATCTCTAAGATTACATTAATTTTCTTCAAATATGCTAGATCTAATTACATATCAAATTTCTCAATTCTAATGTACAATATCAAATAAATTGAATAATACTCAAGAAATATTAATTTAAATAAAATCAAGAATACATACATGAATCAAGAAATCTAAGAATTCATTATATAGTAATAAATCTAGTCAAATAATAATCTTAGGATACATAAGTATAGTAACTAAGAAAAATTAAGCTCTAATCATATTGAAAACAAAACTCCTTAAAAACCCTAAAACAAATAAAAAAGAATGTCTTCTAAAAGTTATGAGGTTGGATCCCTCTTATCCTTTATATAGCAAACATCGAAAACGCTGTTTTTAGACCAATACACCATCTAATATGGTCATGTTTTAGGTCGTGTCGAAATCGTTGATAAAAAACTTGGAAAATTGGATGCTACAGTTGATATGGCCTAGACACAGTTGTGTCTAGAGGTTGTGCTTAAGTCATGTTTAAAATTAATTATCTTTGAGAAATACACAATCAATAGACACGGTTGTATCTAGCCCCTATATAACTCTTGGTTTTATGCTTCAAATTCAATACATTCTAGACATGGTTATGTCTGATATTCGTATCTATTTTCAAAACTTCATTACTTCTTTTATTTAGCTCCAAATTGAGTAAATTGGATTCCTTTTATTTTCTTTTAATTTAACTATCCATCAAAATCCTAAAATCAAAATATTACTCGATTAAAATTCAAATTCTTCAAAAATACACCAAAATAAGGAAAAAAATACTTTAAATCTCACTTTATATATATATTTAGTTAAGCACCTATCACATGTCTATCTTACACATGATATTGTGGTTTACATATACTGTATTTTGTTATTTAATGCTTTTTGTTTCAATAGTTTATGATTGTATTTGTTATTATTTATATTCATAGAAGTGGCATTGACTTATGATTTCAACATTAATATTTTGAGCATTAGGCCATTTTAATCAAAGTAAATAAAAGTAAAAGAATTCATAGGTTTTTTAGAATATGCCACAAATTGTAGATTTTTATAAAATATAGGTTTTAGGGCGATTTTATGCTTAGATCCCAAATATTTAGATTATATACTTATAGAGTAGACATAAAACAAGAGTTTCTACCTTGTCATACGTTTAAGAAGAAACTAGATATTTGAAGACTTCACTTATCCTTTGCATTTATTTTGAAGTATAAATACGTGGCATTTATGCATCATTATCAGCTCCCAAGCTTTATTCCGGTTATCACAATCTATTATCCACCATCACATTATCGTTAATATTGTATATAAATTATATATACCTAGATAGTAAGATATCGTAATTTACAGAAATTATAACCACCACTGCTATTTGTATTATTCTTTTATCATACGAAGAATCAATGTGAATTATAATATTCCTATATCCATGACCCTTTTTTCTTTCTTCCACTCTTTTATTATGTCCTCTTTCAGTTACCTTCCCCTCTATTGCCATAGATAGCTCTACTACTTCTTCCCATTTCCTTTCCCCCTATTTTTTTTCATCCCTCCCCTCTTGTGAAATTCTATGAAATTTTGATCGTGTGCAATTCTCCAAAACAGAAACTATTTGATCATGTGGAACGTCCTTTTATATGCTATAGCTAACTTTGATTAACTAACTCCGTTAATACCAATAATAGAACTAACTACAGGACCTAACGAAACTAATAGACATCACTACTATTTTCTAGCTACTGTTCACATAAATGTAATGTACGGGTATAATGGTTTACATCCTCTCTTAAGTTGAATCTCAACTTGAAACAAGGGAAGTTTAAAGTAGATTTAGAAAATGACTTAGTCATAATGTCAATGAGTTGTAATTTTGAAGGAGCATGTCATATTTGCAATAAACTAGAGAAAATTTGATCATGAGTAAGGTATGTAATAGGCATTAGAGAATCAACATGTAAATCTTTAAGGATGTATGAAACCCAAAGAAGTTCATTTGTCATTGAGGCCATGCTTTGATATTCGCTTTAGTAGTTAAGGTGGAAACAATAGCCTGCTTCTTTGTCTTCTAGGATATGAGAGTAGAATTGAGCATGATACAATATCATGTGATAGATTAGTGATTAGTAGGACATGAAACCCAATCCTCATCAAGCTATCCAACCAAAATGAATGAATTATATGAGGAATTAAAAAGCCCTAATAAATGAGAACCCTTAAAGTAATGAAATACATAAAATAACACTTGCAAGTGAGGTGTGTGGGGAGAAGAAAGGAATTGACTAAGATGATGGACTGCAAATGAAATTTCTAGTTGAGTCAATGTAAGATATAAAAGACTAAGGTTAGCAATTCGTGTAAGAGTGTTTACAAATGAAATATCTAGTTGAGTCAATGTAAGATTTAAAAGACTAGGGTTGACAATTTGTGTAACAGTGTTGTGTTTCATATTTGTATCTAAATAGGTTTGTATTTAAAAAACCTTAACTCATAACACAATTCGTTTATTAATTTGTATAAAAACATAAATCTGTGACCTAACCCATTTAATAAGTGTATCTTGTATCTAAGTTGAGCTCATTTATTGATTAATAAGTCTATAAAATACTTCATATACAAAATGAAAAGGGATACAACAAAATTAAATTCTATAAATACTAATGATATAAAGCTTGATAAGTTAACATAAAATTATAATCCAAATAATAGTTTTAGTGAAATCTAATCAATTATAACCAATCTAAAAACTCATAAGTTTCATAAAATTATTGAATTAACTTGAGCCATGACTTGAATTAACATTACTACTAGTGATTTCCATCTTTATCACATTTTTTGGTAGATCTTTAAGGGATAAAGAATTTATAGATAAAAAAGAATGATATTGGTAAAAGTGTGACATTGAAAATTTTATAAAAAAAAAGTTTAGTTTATTAACTTCGTCTCCATAAAGATGATCTTTTGTACATAAAAGAGTTTATGTAGCTTATGGCTTTAGTGAAATGTGATGTTGATTAAAGATTTGACCTCTAATACCAAATTCAAATTCTAAAGCTACCTTAGATATCGAAATACTTAAGATATCATGTGCCATTTTTGCAACTTGATGATATTGGAGTTGATTAGTCTTTAATAACTCAATACATTCAATTTAACCATTGCATGTCACTCTTCATCTAAATTTAACTTTAGTTTAGATTTGATAGCACTCTTAAGGATTTGCATGCTTTTAAAAGATCGAAATTCTTAGACAAGATAAAAAACTATAAGCATCATATAAAATGAAATTAACTTTAAAGTGTAAAAACAATATGCATAGTTCTAAAAAATAAAGTTATTTGCAAGTTGTTACTCCAATAATCAATAATAGATTCCTTGACTTTTAACTTATTGCTATTATCAATATTTTGATTTGATCTTGCACTATCGTTTTTCACATATTCATCAAAAAGAGAGAATAATTCTTTGTTTACTTTTATAAACTCATTTGAGTTATCACCATAAATCCTTTGAAATCTTTGCACAACAAAATCAAGTTTATATCGTAGATATGGTGTAATAGCAATAGCCAAAATCATATCAAACTCGGACCAATACTTTTAGTTGGTATGCCATATCTTTTAAATATGCTTCAATTGTATGCATATTACTTGTCAATGCTTGGTATGCCCTAAAAACTGATGGGAAGTACAAGTTGGTAGTAATATACTTTATTCTAAAAAATTGACAAGTAATATCATTAAAAAAAAATTTAAGAATTTGCTCATTTTCTCAGTTTTGTCCCATTTTTCTAAAGAAGGAAAATTCTTATAATTGAAATCACTCAATTGCACGTGACAAAATGCAATTTTATAGTAAATTGCATTCTCAAGCATAAGACATGGAATTCCATCAAGTTGAGACATCTTACATCAAACCTCTATCTTTAAACAAGACAACAAGCTCATGCATTTAGCAAGCTTTATTTTTCTTATTTGAGACCCCTTCACATACTTCGCACTTTCCCTCACCTTACTTACAACACTATGAATCTCTTTTAAACTTCGTAAATAATTAAATTGAGAATGTGTGGAGGTGGTATATATGTAAAACTCAAAATCTTCTTTTGCAAGACCCAATTTTTATCAATGAAATGCATGATAGATATATATCCATCATAGCTACTGATGTCTATAAATTAGATGTTAAGGAAATCTTACTAGTATAATCCAAAAACATGTGTTTGATCTTATTTTTTTTCCTCTTAAAAATCTTCATCAGATTATCTTTAAGAGTATTTCTTGATATATGCATAATATTCTCATTTAAATATTCAAATAATAGTCTAATTCCACCATACTCCACGAATGAAAGAGGCAATTCATGCTTAACAATTGCAACAACCAATAATACATGAAATTTCTTAGGTTACAAACTTTATAGTTTTTAGTTTCATATTAGCTAATATAAACATTTGACTAATGTCCTTAATCTAACGATTACAACATTTAAGCATATGCTTCCTTAAATTCCTTATTTCAAACTTACTATCACATCTTACGGTGGTCTTACATGACTTACTTGTAGCACTTATAATAATTGACCACGCTTCTCAATAGCATGAGTAAAACAAGTTTAAACTAGAGAAGTAAGCTTCCTTTGTTGTGTTTGTGTAGAATCAATTGTTGATCTTGAAACTTCAATTACATCATCCCTTTCATTTGCTTCAAGCATTTCCATTTTGTTGAAGTCCATTAAATCTTTTAAAAATCCATCTACATGTCACACAGTGGTGAATGTGGATCTAGGAGACAAAGTCCCTTAGCTACTTCATGTAGTGAACATAATATAATCAAAATATCACTTTAATAAATAATGTGATTATATAGATAAGAATCACAAATAATTTATTATGAGAAGCTTAAGCTTCCCCTCTATAAGCATGAGGAGTAATAAAGGAAGCAATTTCACTTATTGATGTGCTTCAATTGATGGATTGCAATTATACAATGTCAATTGAAGAATCAATTAAACAAGCCCACAAATGGCGTGAACCTCTAATCCTTATGAAGCTAAATTCGTCGTGAAACCAAGCAAATTATAATGATCTGATACCAAAAAGATGATGTGCTTCAATTGATGGATTGCAATTATACAACGTCAACAAAGATTGAAAGCAAGCTTTCCACGGCAACAAAGATGTCTTAAAATTTATGTTTCAAAAAGTTACATACAAACCCTAGTTAGCAAATATTTATACTTGCTTCTATTAGGGTAAAACAAACAAAAAAATTACAAATATGCCACTTAGGTGGCCAGTTCCAAGAAAAGAAATTACAAAGGCTAAATAAAATGGCCAGTTCTCAAAATAGCAATTACAAGTACAAGGTTCTTCAATTCAATTGAGTAATTTGTTGAACCGGTTCTTCTTTGGTTTATGTCCGTCTATAAATAACCCATAAGCTGAGTTTTAGTGAGTTTGTCCATCATGTTGTAAAACCTAACAAGTATGCTTGCTAGAATGCATAACAAATAAGTAATAGAAAAGAAGTTAGTATACAAGTATTTTCAGGGTCAGTTTGTTCAAAGAGGACCCTCATCGCCAAATTTTGTAATCCTTTGGCTCTTACCCTAGTGATAAGTCCTGTGTGATAGGTCCTGTAGGATTTTTATTCCTATCATCTCCTCGGGCCTCAAGAAGATTTGTTCTCAAATCTAATAGGCCAAATGCAGTAGAAACTCTGTATCCTCTTAGCAAGTTATCTATAAAATTATCACTACAGTCTCCTAGTACCTAAGATACCATAGGGGGTGGTTGCTCTCGCCCCTCCATCTCTAGGATATGACTCATCTACAACACATATAATGGTCTATCATCTACTATGACCTCCTTTAACTCAAACTATCCCACCGATATTGTTTTCTCCTTTCCTGTTTCACTTGTATGTTTTTGAACCTTTTAGCCCTCTGATAGCTTACTCATCTACCCTTGAACTTATTGGACCTTTGACGGTTGACACATTTGCTCTTGAACCGCTTAGTCCTTTGAAGGTTGATTCATCTAACTATGATCCTTAAGAATCTCTAATAGTTGACACATCTGCTTTTGAACAGCTTGGTCCTCTAAAAGTTGGCTCATCTGACTATGAACCTCAAGAACCTCTGATGGTTGACTTATCTATCTTAGCATCTCTTGGACCTCTGATGGTGACATAAGGTTCAATAATATACGTTTATCATCCTACTGGAACATACAAGTATTTCTATAACCATCATGTAAGGCCTTCCTATCATACAATCACAATCTGCTAAGCAATATGTGGGATACACACATGGGAAGAATATCACATTTAATCTCATCATAGTATTTATCCCCTATACTGAAAGATACTCTAGCCCTCTAAGTCACATGGAGACTCCCCTACTCACTCAACCAACGTAATGTGTATGGTTTTGGATGTGGGGTAGTTACAAGTTGTAATTTTGATACTAATGAGGTAGCCACAACATTAGTACAACTACCACCATCAACAATAATGACACACAGGTTACCTTGTACCTTACAAGAAGTATGAAACAAATTTCCCTCTACTCATCATCCTTAGTTGTCAAAGAAGTTAAAGCCCAGCGCAATACATTAGTAGACAAAAACATTTCACTTGACATGATTGTTCACTACTTCACAAACCAATACAAGCCTATTCACCCATGGTGCAATTAAGCAACCAATGCTACAAATACTTCTCTACACTTCAATTATAGTAAAATAAATGAAGCAACAATTAAACACTTCCAAGTAGTTGAGTTATTGAATTCAACTAAACAAGTGTTTAAGTAATAAAACTTAATAACTTTCACACTTAAATGCTTGTTTTTGAATTTCAATTCAATACTTAATTTCCTTCCTTAGCCACGACACACACACACACACTTTAATCTCCATGTGTTCCACATACATACCTCTACAACAATTCATGCCACCACACATACCACACACATACACGACGCACTTACTTTAACCACCACTACACACACACAACACTTCACGGTGCAAATTACCCTTCACTCAATATACACAACAAAACTCCAACAACTCAATACACTCCCTTACATCGCAACTCATATACATACAACACGGCAACAATTCAAATGACACTCCTTAATGCAACTTTCCCATAAATGGTAAGAATCAATTTCAAATTCAAATGAAATGTATTCAATACCACTCAATAACTACTTCAAGTTAATGGAATGTGTTTGAATTCAAATGATTTCCTTCTTTTTTTTCACACTAACTCAATTATGAAATTGTAAGTGGCACTCTTCTATTCTAAAAATACACAAAAAACATACGGCACACTCCACAAGTTATTCAAATTATGGAATTCCAATGATGAAATTTCAAATTTAAATAACTTTCCTTCTTCCACACACAAGGAGCTCACAACCAAGATATTGATCACTAAATATCAAATATGAATTTCTACTCCCAAGTTTACAACAAGAAGTAATCCACGACACAATTCACACACAACTACTTCAACTCCTCTTTAATCAACAACAAGTATGAAATGGAAGAATAGGAACCCTAATTTCCAAATTCAACAATCTAAAAATCCCTTCTCGAAACCTAATGCTTTGATACTAAAAGATGATGTGCTTCAATTGATGAATTGCAATTAATGTTAATTGAAGAATCAATCAAACAAATCTACAAATAGCGCAAACCTCTAATCCTTATGAACCCAAATTTGTCGTGAAATCAAGCAAATTATAATGCTCTGATACTAAAAAGATGATGTGCTTCAATTGATGGATTGCAATTATACAACGTCAATTGAAGAATCAATCAAACAAGTCCACAAATGGCATGAACCTCTAATCCTTATGAACCCTAATTTTTCGTGAAACCAAGCAAATTATATTGCCCTGATACCAAAAAAGATGATGTGCCTTAATTCCAAAGAACAAATACACAATGCAGTTGATGATTTAACTACACAATGAATACTTAAAATGGCGTGAAGTCCCTAATTGTGATGAACCTAGCTTTGACATTAAACAAGATGGAAGAAGAACAAATATTGATTTGTAATAAATATATATCAAGGATAACACAACAAGGAGCCAATTTCGAATCAATTGGGGCATAAACCTAAATTGAAATTGGAACCTAATTGGCGTGAAACAAGAGATAGATAAGAGGATTTAATTCCTTACTAGATGTTATACACTAGTTTGGAATTAGGTTTGATTTTGATGTTGTTGATATGATGCACAAAACAATCAAAATCCACTCGCCACAAATTTTAGGAGAATTTGATAAGAGTAAGGGGGGGAGGGGTGAAAACAAGCTTTCTACGGCAGCAAAGGTGTCTCAAAATTTGTGTTTCAAAAAGTTGCATACAAACCCTAGTCAGCAAGTATTTATACTTGCTCCTATTAGGGTAAAACAAACAAAAAAAATTACAAATATGCCACTTAGGTAGCTGGTTCCAAGAAAAGAAATTACAAATGCTAAATGAAATGGCTAGCTCTCAAAACAACAATTACAAGTACAAGGTTCTTTAAGTGCCTGATTCTTCAATTCAATTGAGTAATTTGTTGGATTGGTTCTTCTTTGGTTTATGTCGGTCCATGAATAACCTATAAGCTAAGTTTTAGTGAGTTTGTCCATCGCGCTGTAAAACCTGACAAGTATACCTGCTGGAATGCACAACAAAAAAGTAATAGAAAAAAAGTTAGTATACAAGTATTTTTGAGGTCGGTTTGTTCAAAGAGGACTCTCATCGCCAAATTTTGTAATCCTTTGGCTCTTGCCCTAGTAATAAGTCCTGTAGGATTTTGATTCCTATCACTTATGGACAACATATAATCAATTATTTAAAAACCAAGAAGAAGCTCTACATTAACTAATATTCAAAATGCGGAAATGTAGTTAATGAGAAATCAAATTAATTGGCTGGTAGTGTGTAACTTGATGAGATCCATGATGAGAGCCAAGCCGGAAGAAGAAATGTAGATCCTCTTGAAGTGCCGCTTGGACCGATCACAAGAAATCGAGCGAAACGATTCGAGGAAGCACTTAACGGGTTGATAAAGGTTGTCCATGAAGCCGGAAAGGATTGGAGCAATCATGAAGTTGGAATGGATTGGAACAACCATGGGAAGACCCTTGCTTTTATACAAGTCACACCGGACACGGGTTGAAGAGGGCGTGTACTTTCAAGGCACGGTCGTGTAGGAATTCCAAGATTGCACAGAATCATACATGGCTAGATACATGGCTAAAAGGCATGGCCGTGTATGGAGTCAAGCAAATCCATAGAAAGATATGCGACCAGAAGTACACGGTCGTGTATGTGACCGAAATGTGCACAGAAAAGTACATGGCCAAAGTACACGGTCGTGTACACGACCGTGTATCCCCTGCCAGCCAGCTTGTTCTGTTTTAGTGTTTTTTACACAACTTATCTAAGCTACGTCGTTTTGGACTTGTTTTTCACGAATTGTAACCCTAGTATAAAAGCTCCTAGGGTTTAGAACAACTTAGGATATACATCTTTGAACATTAAACACTTTTGAGAGGCACCTCTCTTGGTTCTTCAAGAACTAATTTGAACTTATCGGATTGATTTCCGTAGCGTTCATCCCGACTTATCAATCGGTCTTTCATCCCGATTGTGGCGTCTTTACATTGTACCAAGGTTCTTGTCTCGCTTATAGACAACGGGTTGCAGTTTCCACTTTAGGTGTTTGGGTGTCTTAGGCAACGAATTTCGAACGTATTGGTATTGGGTTTCGTCACGGGTTGGCGTGGTTCGTATCAGTTTGGTATCAGAGCTTAGGTTTGTCAAAACATTAAGTTCGGTTGAGGAAGGTAATATCAAAAACCCTAACTCCAATCGTTCATATCAATTATCATATTCAATTTCGTAGTATTGATTGTCTTTTGATAGTGTAATATAGACTAGGTGATTGTTAAAAAAAAAAAAAGAGTAAAAATCACGACAAAAAAAAAAAGAGAAAAGAAAAGAAAAACGTGATCAAGAGCAACAACCAATATAAAAAAAAAAAAATCGGATAGAAAAATAGAGGAAAATTTACGAACCCTATAGTTGTTTTGAATTCTAAGGAAGGAAATTGGTGTAGTTCGGGTTAGTTCCAAGAGAATTGAGAAGAGGAAATTGGCGAGTTGATATCATCGTTGTTTGTGAGAATACACGAGTGACTGTGTGATATTATCATTTGAGCGAAACACGTAAGGGAGTGTATTGTGAGGTTTAACCATATATATAGTTGTGTTAGTACTAATCTTTTCTATAGGAACTATGTCGAGACAACATTCTCCTGAAGGTGAGAGGGGAAGGTTTGATGCTAGGTTAGTAATTGAGGCATTGAGGGGAGAAATGAAGAGGATGTTCCAAGAGGGAATGGAACAAATTCATGAGACGGCAGAGCAAAGATTAGAGCAATCCACAAACGTATTCCAAGGGCGTAAGAAGGAGAGTCATTCTAGGAGAGTACCGAGGGGTGGAGATGAAATGTCGGATGATGACGTTGATGAGCCTTCTGTCGGGAGTTATAGAGGTTATAGTGGTCGGAATAGAGGAACTAAGGATTGGGAAGATAGAGGAGATAGGAATAGAGAGGATGATCAATTGAGTAGCATAAAGATGAAGATTCCTCCTTTCCAAGGGAAGAATGATCCCGAGGCGTATTTAGAGTGGGAGAAGAAGGTGGAGATGGTGTTTGATTGTCACAACTATAGTGGGAGAAAGAAAGTAAAACTTGCTGCCATTGAGTTTTCGGATTATGCTATAGTGTGGTGGGATAAACTAATGTTGAATAGGAGAAGGAGTGGCGAGCCACCTATTGAGTCTTGGGAAGAGATGAAAAGAGTGATGAAGAAGCGGTTTGTACCTGCGTATTACTATCGTGAATTGCACAACAAGTTGCAAACTCTGAGGCAGGGAAGCCGAAGTGTAGATGAGTATTTCAAAGAGATGGAAGTCACTTGATTAGGGCGAATGTAGAGGAGGATAGAGAGGCTACAATGGCTAGGTTTCTTGCTGGGTTGAATAGAGAAATCCAAAATGTGGTTGAATTGCAGCATTATGTAGAATTGGATGATATGGTTCACATGGCTATAAAGGTTGAGAACCAGCACAAGAGGAAAGGTAGTAGTAATGCACGGTTTCCACAAGGTAATGGTTCATCCACTTAGAAGACTAATCAATGGAAGAAGGAAGAAAAGCCTTTACCCACCAAACCAAAAGGGGAGCTGAGGTAAGCGGGTTCTACTCCTAGTAACCAAGGTAACCCTGATTCTTCTACTTCTAGAAATCGTGACATTAGATGCTTTAAATGTCAAGGTAGAGGCCATATTGCTAGTCAATGTCCAAATAGGCGTGTGATGATTTTGCGTGATGATGGAGAGTATGAGACTGAGGGGGATAGTGAAGAAGATGATATGCCTCCATTAGATGCTAGTGATGATAAGGAGCCTGCAATGGGAAGGCTAGTGGCAGTAGTGAAGCGAGCGTTGAATGTGCAGGTGAAGGAAGAAGAGGAGGTGCAAAGAGAGAATATATTTCATACTAGATGTTATCTAGGAGATCACATTTGTAGTTTGATTATTGATGGGGGAAGTTGCACCAATGTAGTGAGCAATTTTATTGTTGAGAGGCTGGGGCTCAAAACTGTTAGACACCCTAGTCCATATAAATTGCAGTGGTTGAATGATAGTAGAGAGACTAAGGTGAGTAAGCAAGCATTGATTAGTTTCCGCATTGGTAGATATGAGGATGAGGTGCTATGCGATGTAGTGCCAATGCAAGCATGTCATGTATTGTTGGGGAGGCCATGGCAATTTGATAGGAAGGCTGTTCATGATGGCTTTTCTAACAAGTATACGCTTGTTCACCAAGGGAAAAGCTTTAATCTTAAACCTTTAACACCTAAGCAAGTGTATGAGGACCAGTTGCAGCTACAACAGTCTTTTGCAAAACATAAGGTGAGTGAAAAACAGAGGGAGAGTGAGAGAGCAAAAGACAATGAGAAAGAAAAGGAATATAAAAGTCAATATCAAAAGGAAAAAGAGAGGAGGGTTGGAAAGAGTGTGAGAGGCCAAGTTGAAGGGGGATCAACTTTGGTGGTGAGTGAAAAGGAGAGGGCAGCCTTGCAAAAGGAGAGTTGTGTGGCAAAAGCGAGTGTAGTAAGGAGAGCGTTAGTGATGAAGCAACCTATGTTGTTGCTGGTTTTTAAGGAAACATGTCTTAATACTAATGAACTATCTAACTCTTTGCCTAGTCTGGTTGTGTCTATTGTGCAGGATTTTGAAAATGTGTTTCCGAAGGAACTCCAAAGGTAGGTAGATGAGTTAGTGGAGAAAGGATACGTGAGAGAAGGCATGAGTCCATGTGCAGTGCCTAAGAAGGATGGGACATGGAGAATGTGTGTTGACTGTCGCGCCATCAACAACCTTACAGTAAAGTATCGTCATCCTATTCCTTGTTTAGATGACTTCTTAGTTTGGTTATATGAGTATAGTGTCATTCCTCGTGAGCCATGGATAAACATTTCCATAGATTTTGTGTTAGGATTATCTAGGCCTAGGCATGGTCGAGATTTTAATTTTGTGGTTGTGGATAGGATTTTTAAAATGGTTCATTTCATTCCTTGTCATAAAACTGATGATGCTATACACATTGTTGATGTGTTCTTTAGAGAGGTAGTGCGTCCGCATGGTATACCTAGTAGCATTGTTAGTGAACGGGATGTAAAAATTTAGAGTCATTTTTGGAGAGTACTGTGGGAAAAATTAGGAACTAAGTTATTGTTTTCGACTATTCGTCACCCACAAATTGATGGGAAAATTGATGTGGTTAATAGGACTTTAATTCAATTGTTAGGGGCAATCATAGAGAAGAACATTAGGACTTGGAAGGATTGTCTACCATTTGTGGAGTTTGCATATAACAGGGCTTTATACAGCACTATTCATTGTTCACCATTTGAGATTGTGTATGGTTTTAACCCATTGGTTCCTATTTATTTATTGCCATTGCCACTTAACAAGTCTGTGAGTTTTTATGCTGATTCTATGGTAGATTTCGTGAGAAAGCTACATGCACAGGTAAAGATTAGGATTGTAAAACAAAATGCCAGGGTCGCTTCAAGGGTGAACAAGGATAGGAGACCCAAGATTTTTCAGCCTGGAGATTGAGTATGGGTGCATTTTCGCAAGGAGAGTTTTCCATTGCAGAGGAGATCCAAGTTGAACCCTAGGGGAGACGGTCCATTTCCGATGCTTGAGAGAATCAATGATAATGCATACAAGAAAGATTTCCCAGGTGAGTCTCCAGTAAGTGTCACATTTAATGTTACTGATCTGAGTCCATTTGATGCAGGCAATGATTTGAGGACAAATCCTTTTCAAGAGGAGGGGAATGATGAGATCCATGATGAGAGCCAAGCTGGAAGAAGAAATGTGGATCCTCTTGAAGTGCCGCCTGGACCGATCACAAGAAATCGAGTGAAACGATTTGAGGAAACACTTAACGGGTTGATAAAGGTTGTCCATGAAGCCGGAAAGGATTGGAGCAATCATGAAGTTGGAACGGATTGGAACAACCATGGGAAGACCCTTGCTTTTATACAAGTCACACCAGACACGAGTTGAAGAGGGCATGTACTTTCAAGGCACGGCCGTGTAGGAATTCCAAGATTGCACAGAATCATACACGGCTAGATACACGGCTAAAAGGCACGGCCGCGTATAGAGTCAAGCAAATCTACAGAAAGATACACGACCAGAAGTACACGGTCGTGTATGTGATCGAAATGTGCATAGAAAAGTACACGGCCAAAGTACACGGTCGTGTATCCCTTGCCGGCCAGCTTGTTCTGTTTTCGTGTTTTTTACGTAACTTATCTAAGCTACGTCATTTTGGACTTGTTTTTCATGAATTGTAACCCTAGTATAAAAGCTCCTAGGGTTTAGAACAACTTAGGATATACATCTTTGAACATTAAACACTTTTGAGAGGCACCTCTCTTGGTTCTTCAAGAACTAATTTGAACTTATCGGATTGATTTCCGTGGCGTTCATCCCGACTTATCAATCGGTCTTTCATCCCGATTGTGGCGTCTTCACATTATACTAAGGTTCTTGTCTCGCTTATAGACAATGGGTTACGGTTTCCACTTTAGGTGTTTGGGCATCTTAGGCAACGAATTCTGAACGTATTGGTATTGGGTTTCGTCACGGGTTGGCGTGGTTCGTATCATAACTCTCCCATATTTTGATCTTCATCACTCGTATTTTCTCACTCATTTTTTGTTAATGTTATTTTCAATATAATGGACCATATATTACATTTAAAATGAGAACTATTACCTTTGGATGTAACTATTATTTTATAATTTTTTTTAACTTTTAACTCACTTGGTCATGATTAAAGCATTAATAATGCCTTCAAATGTAAAATATCTCAGAAATAAATTAAACAAATCACACATAATAGCATCTTCTTTCCATACTTGCTAATCGAATTTTTGCAATTAAAATAGGAAACAAAGAAAATAATAGTTTAATATTAGAATATGACTAATTGATTTGTTTATTTCTTAATTTTGAAAAACCAATGTTGAGTAATGGTATAAACTTTCTATTTTCCCCTTCCAATTCCATCTAAAAGTCCTTAAATGATAGGAATCAAAATCCGACAAGAGCTATCATTAGGGCAAGAATTAAAGGATTTCGAATTTTGGCGATGAGGGCCCATTTCGAGTAAATCGACCCCGGAATTATTTATAAATTAACATCTTTCTATTATTCTTGTATTGTGTTTTCCAAGAGGCACACTTATCATATTTTATAGGGCGATGGACAAACTCACTCAGACTTAGCTTGTGGGTTATCCATGGACCGACCTAAACCGACGATGAGTTAGGCCGATGAATCCTATAGAAGATCAGCATCTTGAAGACCAATTTCTTTTATATATTTTTCATTTGCGTGGACTATTTATGTTGTAATCATTTTGGAACACTTTTATTTTGATTGTAATTTTCATTTAGGACCAGCCACCCTAAAAGTGGTATAGTTGTAATTTTGTGCATTTTCTAACCCTAAAGGGAGCAAGTATAAATACTTGCTTATAGTAAGGTTTGAGGAGGCCAAAATTTTTAGAATTATCTTCATATTTTCGTGAGAGGGCTTAGGGTTTCCCTAGATCCAATTTCTCTTATTAATTTCAATTTCCAAGAGTTGAAATTGTGGCGAGTGCAACAAAAGGCAATTGTGAGTAATATCAATTCCTTCTTTGTTGTGTTTCCTTTTCATCACTAGTGAGTCATATCTAGGGTTGATTTGGATGTTCCTGGTCAGATTTTTTATTGCATTTGTGATCAATTATCTTGTTATAAGATTGATTGTTTTAGAACTTGATATCATCATCTTCATTGGTGACATGAATTGGGAATTGTAGGAAGAAGTTGAAATCATAGTTTTGATCTATTCCTCTTGATTTGATTCATGTGGATTTCACTTATAATTGTTGTTATTTGGTGAAGATTACATATATGGATTGTTAATTGCATCATTTGACCTTCGGATTTTCATCAAAATTCCATTAGGGTCACGTAATTTCTTGATTCCATTAGACCGATTTTTAATTGTGAGTTGGGGTTTGTTTATTTGATTCATTTGCATGTGCTTAGGCTCGGTTTTGAGCAGATCATCTTTTGGTATCAAAGCTATATCATATTTGGATTTAATATTGAACACATCCTAATTGAAGAATCAGTTATAAACATTGGAAATTGACGCCATTATTCATGAGATTGAGACTAGTTTGATTGACATTGTTTGATTGTCTTTAAAATTGGTTTTGTATGTGCTTAATCTTGGTTTTAGGAACATCATCGTTTGTATCAGAGCTTGTGGTTTAAGAGGAGGGATTTTTCAATTGAATTTTGGAAATTTAGGGTTCTTGAGTTTACATTTTGATTCTGAAATTGAAAGTGGAAAATTAAATTGTTTATGTTGCTATTTGAAGTGGCGTGATTATCTTGCTTAGGGAGTTGAACTTGCTGCTTGTTGGAGTGATTTTTGAGGTCATGTTGAAGCTCCATTTGATTAATATTTTGGTGTAAAAAAAAAAAAAAAGAATAGTAGCACATCTTGTGATTCAAAAGTCATAACTTGAAGTCACCTCAATTGTGAAGAAGTAGAGGTGTATTTTTGCTTGGAGTGGTTCGGGCATAAAGGGGGCTTAGCGTATACTTTTTAGATTTGAAGTGTGTGGAAGGATAAGCATCAATTTGAAATTCAAATACCTTCTTTAAGTTTGAAAGCAATTCATTGAGTAGCATTGAATAAGTGTTATTTGAATTTGAATTGTTTTTTACCATTTGTGGAGAAGGTTGCATTTAGTGGAGTGATTTCAAATTTGAATTTTGTTGCTGCCATTGCTTGTGGTTTACGGTGTGAATTGGAGTTGTATAGTGGTAAGGGAGTGTATACTTTGAAGTATTGTGTGTAGAGTTGTGCTTAAAAAAAAAATATCGTGGAGGTTGTTGCACCGTGGTTGTATGTGTATGAATTGTGCTGTAAAAAGGAGTATTGAATTGTTGGTGTTGTGTTTGTGTGTTGAGTGAGGGAATTGCCATTTGTGAATTTGTGGAAGTTGTGTGGAGTAAGGTGCTGCACATTAAGGCTAAAGTGTGAGTGTGTAGTATATGAATAGAAAATCGTAAAAGGGAAGAGTGGTGTTTCAATTGTGAAGTGGAATTGTGTAGTGTAATCACAATTGTAATTTTCATATTTGAATTAAAAATTGAAGTGTGAATTAAAAAGTCAATTTGAAATTTCAAAACATACATTAAGTCATAGTTTAATTGTGTGTCATTTAAATTTGAAATAGCTTCTTACCATTTGTGGAATTGTGCACTTATTGAATTCCATTTTTTAATTTGAAAGTTGAGCTACCTTTTTTGTGTTGGAGTTGCGGTTTGGTATTTGTGTGGAAGTGGGGAAAAGTGTACCGTGGCTTGAGGAGGAATTGTATGTAGTGTTGTATTTTTTTTTTGTAAATTTAGTAAAGGGTGTTAACATTTGGTGTTGGTTGTTGTATGTGTTGTCAAGCTACTTGTTGTTGGTGCGTGAACATTGTTGAACCGTGAGCAAAGGGAAAGTTGTGTGGTGGTGAATGGTGTGTTGTGTATGTGTTTAATTTCTGCCAATTGTGTATTTAAGTGGTGAGAAGTCAAGGCAAGAAAAAGGAAAGTGAGTAGTAGAATTTGAAATTCAAACAAGTCATTAAAGTGTGAAAGTAATTGAACTAGTTACTTAAACACTTGTTGTTGAATTTAATTCTATCTACTTGAAAGTAGTTGAGTGTACTTCATTTGTGACTTGGTTGTGTACTTGAACCTTGGAAGTGTGAAGATAATTATTGCATTGTTGGATTTGAGCACAATCATGTCTAGTGAAATGTTTCATTATGCTAATGTATTGTGCTGGACATTGACTACATTTACTACTAAGGATGGCGAACAAAGGGAAAACTTGTTTCATATATCTTCTAGGGTACAAGGAAATTTATGTGTCCTTATAGTTGATGGTGGTAGTTGTACCAATGTGGTAGCAGCATCGTTAGTGTCGAAACTAAAACTTGCTACTACTCCACATCCTGAACCATATACATTACCTTGGTTGAATGATCAGGATAGTCTTTGTGTGACCCAAAGGGCTAGGGTACCCTTCAGTATAGGGGAAAAGTACTGTGATGAGCTTGAATGTGATATTCTTCCTATTTGTACATCCCATATATTACTTGGTAGACCATGGTTATATGATAGGATGGTATTACATGATGGGTATAGAAATACTTATATGTTCAAAAAGGATGGTAAACGTATAGTGTTGAACCCTATGCCGCCATCAGAGATCTAAAAGATGCAAAGACAGATAAAAAAACCATCACAGATTCTTGAGGATCATAGCTACATGATCAAACCTTCAGAGGGCCAAACTGTGCAGATGCAAGTATGCCAACCTCCAAAGGTTCTTAAGGGCTCTAGTGACACGAGCCAACCCTTAGAGCATAAAATTTGTCAAACACCAATGTGCGACCTTCAGAGGATCCTAATGCTCATAGTCAGATGAGCAGACCACCAGAGAGCCAGACTGTTTAGAGACAGTTATGTTCACCTTCACAGGTTTCAGAGGGTAGTAAGCAGTTGGGTTAACCATTAGGGGGCTATGAAGATCAACACCATACAAATGAGTTAGAAAAAGAGGGAAAAAAAATCAATGGAATGGATTGAGACAGGGGAGACATCAGTAGATAATGAGTCCTTATTTATGTTGCAGATAAGATATACCCTGGAAATGGGGGAGAGAAAACAATCACCTACTGTAGTATTTCAAATATTGAGATTCTGCAGAGATACTTTTTCAGATGGATTGCTAGGAGAAAACAAAGTCTCTATTGCATTTGATCTGCTAGATTTGAGGACAAATCTTTTTAAGGCCTGAGGAGATGATAGGAATCAAAATCTAACAAGACCTATCATTAGGGCAAGAACTAAAGGATTTCGAATTTTGGCGATGAGGGCCCATTTTGAGCAAATCGACCCCAAAATTATTTATAAATTAACCTCTTTTCTATTATTTTTGTATTGTGTTTTCCAACAGGCACACTTATCATATTTTATAGGGCAATGGACAAACTCACTCAGACTCAGCTTGTGGGTTATGCATGGACCGACCTGAATCAGCGATGAGCTGGGCTAATGAATTCTATAGAAGACCAGCATCTTGAAGACCAATTTCTTTTATATATTTTTCATTTGCATGGACTATTTTTGTTGTAATCATTTTGGAACACTTTTATTTTGATTGTAATTTTCATTTAGGACCGGCTACCCTAAAAGTGGCATAGTTGTAATTTTGTACATTTTCTAACCCTAAAGGGAGCAAGTATAAATACTTGCTTATAGTAGGGTTTGAGGAGGCCAAAATTTTCAGAATTATTTTCATATTTTTGTGAGAGGGCTTAAGGTTTCCCTAAATCCAATTTCTCTTATTAATTTCAATTTCCAAGAGTTGAAATTGTGGTGAGTGCAACAAAAGGCAATTGTGAGTAATATCAATTCCTTCTTTGTTGTGTTTCCTTTTCATCACTAGTGAGTCATATCTAGGGTTGATTTGGATGTTCTTGGTCAGATTTTTTAATGCATTTGTGATCAATTATCTTGTTATAAGATTGATTGTTTTAGTACTTGATATCATCATCTTCACTGGTGACATGAATTGGGAATTGTAGGAAGAAGTTGAAATCACGGTTTTGATCTATTCCTCTTGATTTGATTCATGTGATTTCACTTATAATTGTTGTTATTTGGTGAAGATTACATATATGGATTGTTAATTGCATCATTTGACCTTTGGATTTTCATCAAAATTCCATTAGGGTCATGTAATTTCTTGATTCCATTAGATCGGTTTTTAATTATGAGTTGGGGTTTGTTTATTTGATTCATTTACATGTGCTTGGGCTTGGTTTTGAGCACATCATTAAATCAAATAAGTTCAAACTTCAAATATACCAACATAGATCTCCTTATGGAAACACTAGAAAATCACTTGATTTTCCATGAATCATCACCTTAATTACCACTAATCACTCAATAAACTAACTATACAATTAGAAAGTTTGAAACTTTTAACAAGAAGGCCTCACATTCAACTAACTTTAGATTTGACATGCAACTAGATAACTAAAATCCATCTTTTAGCACTTCTTTAGCCTAAAGGCTATTTTAATAGGAAAGCGAGAAAAGCACAAATATTAAGGTACGTGAATGTTTAAATATGGTGAATAGTGATCCTAATGTACTACACTACCAAAGAACTTACTAGATAGTAAGATTTAATGAGAAGAAATAAAAACCTAGCTAGTAGGGAAAGTGAGAGAGAGAGTACCTGTGCTGAGGGAGATGCTAGTCTGAAGAGATAAGAGTAGAGGTAAAGGGTGTAGTTATAGGTTGGGTTTCCTAAGTAGAGAAGAGAGGAGAAAGATGATATGAGTTTAAGTAATAAGATAAGCTAGGGTTTTCTTCTTTTTAATTGTTTATTAAAATATATATTTAATATAATAATATTATTATATATTAAATGAGTTCACAGGTCAAACCCGTAACTTGTTTATTAAATGGCTCTATGAGTTAGATATGAATCTAAGCATGAATTTCATCTTAACGGGTCTACCCACTTGAGTCATGTCAATTTTTTCCATATATAAACCCATTTATATCGTATCGTGTCCTAGTTTCACGCATTAAGTTTCAAATTGCTAGCCCTATAAATGATAACCATCTAATCTTCTATAAAATGAGGAATTTTCAATCACATGCCTAGTCATATTATCTATCTTAAGGCTTGTAGGTAGAGGGAACTTATTTAGCGTTGCTCCTATCATTCCTACACCAAAAAGAATATTTAAATATCGATTCTACAAATCTCTAATCTTAAAAAGAAATGAGTTGCTCCAAGGTCCTTAATAGGAAACTTAGAGTTAAGTCTATGTTTAATATTAGAGATGGCTAAACCATTGGTTCTTGTTACTGTGAAGTCCGAAAAATTTCAAAAAAGTTATATAAGCAATTACAGAAAATAAATGGAATAACAAATATTATTTTATTCTAGATTTGTGATAATAATAGGCTTTAAAAATTTAAACTATTAGAAAGAATGACTTTCGTAAGAAAGATATGATAATGAACGTAATAAATTGAATTTTATGAAATATGTAATTGAATAAATTTAGGAAGTGACGTACTTGAAAATATCCAAATATAAAAATATAAACGGATAAATGAAAATAATTGTAAAATTTAACTTTAGTTCGGGTAAATTAAATTAAAAGAATAAATCATCCGAAACATAATTTATAAAAAATGTTAGGTTAAATAATGAAATTAATTTAAGTTATAAAACTAGGAAATTCAAATTAAAATTTAAAGTAAAAATTTATCTTTGGAATAATCAAATTAACTCAAACATAAAATTTTGTAATAAATTGTTAAAGATATAATTTTTAAAAGTATTCCTATACGCATACGAAATGTTAAAATAGGGGTATTTTTAAATAAAATATAATTATAATATAATATATAAAAATACATATAAACATATATATAACTTAAAAAAAAAAAGTCCCATCCCTTTCTTTTCTTTCTTTTCTTTTCTTACCTTTTTCCCTTACCGATTGGCCCTTGCTCCCTCCCTTTCTCTTTCTTCCTTTTCTTTTTCCTTTCCTTTTCTTCTTCTTCTTTCCATTCCTTTCTTCTTCCTCTGGTCGCATTCCTCAGCTTTCTTGTTCCTCTCTTCCTTCCCTTCTGGGCGGCAGCACCAACGACGACCTTCAATAGCAACAACAATGATAGTGAGTGGCTAAGCGTGTGGTGTGTGCGAGAGAGGAAGACAATAATGGTAGTAGCACCAATGGCAGCTCCCACAGTAGCAATAACAAGAAACTCCGACCATGGCAGCCACCGTGATGACCACAACCTTCAACAGCAGCAACGACGGTGGATGGTTGAGTGTGTGAGTGTGCATGAGAGGGAATGACCACCGCAACAACGGCGACCGAAACGATGAAGAGCCCGACGGTAGCAACAGCTGCCATGGTGACCATGGCGACGACAACAACTAAGATGACTTTGACCCAGCAACTCTGGTGGCAATAGCAACCTCGATGGCAACAATTCAGTAGCTGCAACAACAACAACAACCACCACCTAATGACGGCCACAACAACCGTGATGGCGGCAACAACAATCATGCAACAGCAAGGAATAACGTCGACAATCGTGATCTCAACAGCGACAGCAACAACAACTACACGGACAGCCTTGGGCAGTAACAGCAATGGCTACGGCAAACGGCAGCAACAACAACCATGACTGCGACAACAGTGGCAGCAGTAACTACAACCGGCAACCACTCAATGACGGTGGTAGTGATGACCACAGCAACAGCAGCAGCAATGAAAGCCCAATGACAATAGCAACAACAACTAGTTGTTGTGGGAGAAAGTGGAGAAGGAAATCCTTAGTGCGGCAAAGGATTATGTGTGTGTGGTGAAGGAAGGTATGGATGTACGGGAATGGAGGCTGTGTGTGTGTACGTGTGAGTGTGTGTGGCTATGTGCATAGATGAAGGTGTGTATGTATGTGTGTGTGGAGGAAGATGTGTATGTGTGATTGAAGGTGTGTGAGTTGTGTAAGGATGCATGTATGTGCGGGTGAAAGTGTGCGGAATGTGGGAGGATATATGTGTATGAAGTATGTGGGAAAGTGTGTATGTATGTGAATGATGGAGTATGGTATGTGAGTAGGAATGTGTGTGTATGCAGGCGTGTAAATGAGGAGGTGATGTAGTGTATGCAAAATGTGTGTGTGAATGAAGTGGGCATATGTGTATGTGTGGTTGAGGGTGTATGATGTGTATAAAGATGTATGTACGCGTATGTGTGTGATGTATGTGGGAAAGTGAGTAGTGTATGTGATGGTGGGTGTGATGCATATGGAGATACGTGTATGTGTAGGTGATGGTGAGTAGTATATGTAAGGATGTGTGTGTTGGTGATGATGTATGGTGTGTAAAGGTGTGTGTATGTGTGAAGGAGGAGCCGAGTGTGTAATGCTTGGAGTATGTGTGTAGGTGCATGAAGTGATGTAGGGTGTGTGGTATGTGCGTGTATAAGGGTGTGATGTATGCGAAGTGTATGTGTATGGGATGGTATGTGGTGTGTGTGAAAGTGGGGTATATGCATATGGACGGTGTGTGGTAGGTGTGGTTTGTGTGTGTGTGTGGGGATGCCGTGTAGTGTGTAAGGGTGTATGTGTATATATATGGAAGGCGAATGTGGTGTATGCAAAGTATGTGGGTGTGTGTATTGATGGTGTAAGGCGTATATGGAGTATGTGAGTAGGTGTATGAGATAATGTATGGTGTGGGTGTGTGAGTATAGATATGAGAGGTGTGTAATATGTGTAGAGTAAATGGATAAGAATATGTGTATTTTAGTGTGCATGTGGTGTGTGGAAAAGGTTGGTGTATGTATGGTAATAGAAGAAATGATTTGTTGGAAGATATTAAAGACAATTGAATAAATGAAAGGTTCAAAGATGCTTCATGGACGAGAGAAGCATCTACGATGGTGTAAATGGTGAAGGGAATGATTCAAGCAATATCCAAAATGATGGCCTGGGAGATATTTGGAATGAAATGGATTTCACAATGGAATGTTCAAAGGATGTCGAGAAAGATCATTCTTGGCCAAATACCCTAATGCAAGATCTTCAGTTGTCCTTTCTAAGGATATCTTGCATATGTGGAAGAAGGAATTCCAAATTTAGCAAGTTGAAGTCATTCCATTGCTTGACTTCTACACAAAGAAAGCAGACAGTCGATCACAGCAACTTGAGGTGTTGGAAGCATAGATTCGAAGGAAGTTCAACATTCAAATCTTGTTCGGCCAAAGTTCCATAAGGAGGAAACTTCACGCCTTTTCATCAACTACAAGATGAGTAGAGTACACATATCGGGCACTAGAAGACTACCAAAGTCAAGTGAAGATGCGGCTTTGTGATTGGCTTAAAGAAGCATCGTAGAAGGATACTGACTTCAAGAGGAGCATAAAGGAGTTACCCGCAAGAATCGCTCGACTCCAGCTAGGACTACGACAATCCTAAAAAAATGAGTGGGAAACTTAATGATATGCTACTATGCTGTGTTGTATGTGGAATGCTATGCATGTGAAATTGATGTTTATTGTGCTGCTATTTGATATGATTGTTGTTGAGTTAAGTTATTTAGTAGAGAATAACGGGTTAGGTGAGAAGTCGTGAAGAATATAGGGGAATGAATGGTTCGAGAGTTTAGATGTCATTATCTTAATGATAGCACCTAGCGCTATATCGCTAGTGCTATAACCATAAGCCTAACCCATGTTTTACAAATTGTTTTCTTCTAAATCAAACCAAAATATAGAAACTTAGTTTTTCC
The DNA here is from genome assembly GCA_037954665.1 of Laguncularia racemosa. Lineage (NCBI taxonomy): Eukaryota > Viridiplantae > Streptophyta > Magnoliopsida > Myrtales > Combretaceae > Laguncularia > Laguncularia racemosa. The sequence goes on from JBBMOL010000004.1 coordinate 7,279,341, forward strand.
TTCTACGGCTACCGAGTCGGTAAGCTTAGTGGGAATAGGGTGTATAGGTATCATTATGTATACATGTCAGAGATGGTTCCTAAATGTGTATACATATACTTAACCAAATTTATTTTCACATTATATTTACAAAATACACTCATGAGCTCAATCATATAAATTATGAGTGCAACCTTAGTTTTTACAACATAATGATCTTATTTTCTTACTCTCTTAAGTTCGTAAGGGAAAGCGTTTAATAAACTGTCCTTAATTAGAGATGTGACAGAAATATGTACACACACACACACACACACACATATATATATATCATATACAAATGTCTTGAGGACATCGAAAGAGAAAACGAGATGACCTTGTTGGTTATCAAAAGTGTGAAAATGATAGAGCACTTGAGAAGTGTGATGGCACAGAGGTGTCAAAGATGATTAATGTAAATCAACCCTGAGTGGTTGGTTTAACATGTGATATAAATGACACAGAAGTGTCAGAAATGATTGTAAGCCAACCCGAGTGGTTCGGCATTTGAGAGAAATGGCACAGAGGTGCCAGATATAATGATTGTAAGCTAACTCGAGTGGTTTGGCATTTGAGAAAAAGGGCATAGAGGTACCTGATCTGATGATCGTAAGTCGACTCGAGTGGTTTGACATTTAAAAGAAATGGCATAAAGAGGTGCCGAGATAATTTAATCCATTATAAACTAGATAGGTTTATGTCAACGGGGTTTGGGCTCAGTGTCTATCTTGAGTGATAAGAAAAACATGATTTGTGTTTGTTGTGATGAGTGAAATAGGATGTTCGATGTTTGCTTTTGTGGTCTGATTGATTGTGATTGTAAATGTTGTTTGATCACCCTAAACAAATTAATTAAGGGAGAGGACCTGATTTAAAAACCTAACATGCATTTTTACGAGACATTGCATGAGATTGAAGGCCATCATTGTCACAGGATGCGTCGGAAGTGATCAAGAGGATCGCTGTTCTGCCAAGGGCGAACTAAGTGATTAGGGGATTGTCGCGACTTGACGGTTCTGAGCCTGGCCTGTCTTGGAGGGTTTTGCTCCATCTGGTGCAGAGAGGCACGAAAGCATTCACTGTTAAGTTAATAAGATATCATAATTAACCAAGTGATAAGATAAATAAACCGGGTAATGACTTGGGCACTAATGGTGGCTTCGGAATCCCCAACCCAAGGTCAAGGGCCGCGTAAACCCTAGACTTCACGTTGGTTACCAGAAGACCACGTGAGATAATGCATTTATATGGTTGTTCATGCATAGCATACATTTAATATTTTAAATTGAATTTGCTTGCTTGTGTATGTATATAGCATATGTTTAATATCTTAATTTGAATTTTCTTGTGTATGTATTTAGCATAAGTCTAATATTTGATTTAAGTTTGTTTGTTGTGTATGAAGCATTGAAAGTGTTACCATCCCATTCACTGAGCCATGGTGTGCTCACCCCTTCACAAACTTTATGTAAGTGACGATAGTGAAAGTGCAGGATGGGCTAAGATGTAAAGTGTTGAGAGTTTTGGAAGACCAAAACAACGAAGTAAGATTTGTACAGGGTAGATTTACTTAGATGAAATGTTAGGACCCCCATGTGAATAGATTTTGAAGTTGAGAACCTAGGATTTATTCTTTTTTACTGATTGGTAGGGAATACTAATTCTCTGCGATCATGGTTGACCATGGGATTCAGGTTCCATAGCGATATTTTATTATCTAATCATATGTACTATAACTTGTTATAGATGTAATTATTTACTTAGAGTCTTATAATCTCTGACTCGTAAGACGATTATCATGTAAGGGGTGCACACGTGCCATGATAATTTAGTAAAGGCTTCTAGGCCCCCCTTTTGGGGTGTGACGGTTATGGTAAATCATCGACATACAGCAAGATAATAAGAAAACCACTCGAATTATTCCTTGCTTGTAAAAAGTGAATAATCTCTTTTGGATTGAACAAATCCTTAATCAATAAGAAATTGGGAGATCTTAAAGTTCCAATGTCATAAAGCCTACTTGTGGCTATAAAGAGATTTCTTAAGATAATAAACTTGATTAGGTTGAGCTTTATCATATCCTTGGGGAGGAAGCATGTAAATTTCTTCATCAATATACCAATGAAGAAAGTTAATATTGATGTCTACATGATATAAGGGCCATTTTTATGTAGCAACAATCATTAGCAGAATACACACAAACCCAAGTTTGGCTATTTGAGAAATTGTATCATGATAGTCTTCCTTCTCCTTTAGTTGCTAACCTAGCTTTAATCAATAAACTAAGGTTTTAGGATAGATTAAGCTGTGAACCTAAGTTTAATGTCCATAAGTCTAGGCTAAACTTTTAAATCCTAAAGGGCTTTTGATCTATATTGGTTAAATTACTAAATTTATCAGGAATTGTTCAATTAACAATCCATTACAGAAGTTTAGGTTAGTTCTTGAATTTCATGTTTCTTATTCTTAGGATTTTAGCATGGATATGATTTGGATTTAAAATTTGATATTGGTTTTAATATTTGGATTTGAATTAGGTTTCTAGGTCTTAGTTTTACAATTTGATTTCATTAATAATAGGTCGATTATAACTTTTGATTGTTGAAATTAGAATCAATGAGTTGGGTTTTTGAAATTAATTGGATAGCATAATCTTAGAGCATTATTTTCTTTTATCATAGTAAATGGCCTCTTACTAGAGTAAATTATGTAAAAGATTGGAAGATCAAATAATAGTGTTTAGGATTGTTATGATAGTTTTCAAATGTCATTATGTATCCTTTTGCAATTGTTATATTAAAGGTCATTTTTCAATTACATTTTTATTCTAGTTTATACTAATTCTCTTTATTTTAATTGGAAAATGCAAGTCATTGTTTCTATTTAAGTAATGGGTACAAAATAATTATGGGTACTTATATATAAATATTAGCTTTTTATTAGCACATCCTTTTATATAAATTTTAAATTGTTTGGGATGCTTCATAAACTATAGTTTAATTTAGGTGCAAAATTTGTGGAAGTAAACCGGAAGCAAAGTCGAGTAACTGTGACAGGGTATGTGGAGCCAAACAAAGTGTTGAAGAAAGTGAAGGGAATAGGTAAAAAAGCAGAGCTATGGCTATATGTCCCATACAACTTGGTGGCTTATCCCTACATAGCACAAGCTTATGACAAGAAGGCTCCTTCTAGCTATGTAAGGAATGTGGCTCAGGCCCTACCTTCACCAAATGCAACTGATGAAAAGCTCACAACACTCTTCAATGATGAGAATGCAAATGCATGTTCCATTATGTGAATGTTCTCATCTACAGTGGGTGAGAATATATATGGTGATCTACATTAGGAGTTTAAATAATTGTTAACATCTTGTGACTATATATTTTGCAAGAATGATGAGGTAGATTTAGATGTGTTTTATCCTTTTAGAAAAACATATTTTTACTAGTTAAGCTACAAAGGAATTGAATATTCTACTAGAATAGTTGTATTGTAAAGATGATTTTAGGTTTACATACAATGAAAATAGATTTGTCATATTACATGCATATCACGTATCCTACATTTACTTGTGCATATATGTTCAAGAATTTATCTTAGGAAGAGGGGGAAATATGGGGGCTTTACATTTTCTAGCCAAAAGGACAATAAAGAAATTGTAATCACCCTAGAACCAAGGCATAAGAAGCCCACGATATACATGTACTTCAATATGTATATGCAAAGGTTCATAACCTACTAGAAGTTCCACAATGTATTTAAGAACCATAAATACTCTCTACAGAAGTTTCCATTATTAAAAAAGTAGCCTCTAGGGCAACTTATGAGTATTGATTACATCACCATATCAAATCAACAAGTCTTGAATCAAATAATTAGACATGTATGTTGTAATTTGTATTTGTACAAAATTTGTTAAGACACATTTTAATATATTTATGAATATTATTAATAAAAAGCAAGTATTTATTATATATGTATACTTTTTTATTCATATATATTTTGTAAACATATGGAAATATATAATTAAATATATAATTATCCAATATTTATTGAAATATAAAGCCAAGGTCAAGCATGTTATTATTATAAAGACACAAGGGCAATTTAGTCTTTTCATGGTCGGGATATATAAACCCCATTTGACCTAGTGTATCTCTTTTCACCATTTGCACAATAGCAGACAAGAGATGTTCCCTAAAACCCTAAGGCAACCTAGCAAACACCTACAAAATCCAATCTAATTTCATCAAGTATGGGATTCCAATATTCTAATTATTGTTTTTGATGATGGAATTGTGGATTAAAGCAAGTGTTATTACATGATTTATAGAATTCAAATCAAAGAATGGGCAAAAAGAGTACAGAATCAAGCAACTAAAGGTTTGAATCATAGATTGAGACAAGTAAGTACATCAATTCACATAATGTATTAATATTAACAAAAATTATGATGCAATTAGACTTAGGATCATAGAAATTAGGCTAAGGAATGAATTGAAGAAGAGGAAAAGCAGTTCATGTAGAACAACATAGTATACGATCAGGTATACGCTCATGTACCTGCCCGTGTAGAAATATGCATTGTATACAGAAAGGTACATGGATAAGGGACACACTCGTGTACTTGGATGTGTCAAATTATGGAAATTTACAGAAAGATACATGGCCAAATACATGACCGTATACTTGGGTGTATCAAAATAACAAAATACACAAAATGATACATGGTCACAATATATGGCCATGTATCCAACCATGCCAAAGTATACGGCCTAAGGCATGGCTGTGTACCTAGAGATATTGTTTAATTCGATTTATTTGAATTTCCACTCAGTTTAAACACCTAGTATAACCTTAGAAATTCTCAGAGAGAGAAAGGTGAGTAATCTTATAATGATTAAGTAAATAGCATCTAGTAGCATAAACAATACGTAGACTAGTACTAAGAGTGAATTATTGACATTTTGACATATTACAGTCTAGTTGTTAATCCAAAACAAGTCGTGTTTAAGACTATGTTTCCAAGTATGTGTGATCTTTGTTTTTGTTTGTGATTGTTAGGTTAATTGTAAACCGGAATAACATATAATGGGTTAGATTAAGTTACTTGTTGATTATGCTTGGCTTAGCCTAGGGGCCTTGTAGTAGCAAATCCTTAAGGAATGCTTAATGATCCTTATGTGACGTTGTCTTTAGTGGAGTCATGCATGGAAATGATTTGCATAGTTTTAAGGACTCATGGGTTTTAGGACCCATAATAACAATTCCTAACATCATATAATGTATTAAGATGTATATATGGTTTGGCAAGGTCATAGGCACCCAATTGTTATTATGTGGACCAAATGAAATAATGACCTGTTGCATGATTTTGATGTCCACATTATTGCATTTGACTTAATTTATGCATGTATATACGTGTGTGTTTATGCGTTGTACGTATTGGGCATTAGCTCACCTCTAGGGGATTTTTTTTTTTAGCTATAAACATAGATGAATGTGCTATCTATGAAGAGGATATAGGATCAAATGTGCAGGAAGGGGATGACATAGATTATTTTTACTACTATGATGATTGAGTAAAGGAAAGCCTTTGAAACAATGATGGGACTTAATTGGTTTTGAGAAATTGAGTATTTATAATAGTTAATATTTAGAGTATTTTTAGTTGATGTATTAAGAGTTATTTGAAGAAGTATGTAGATGACGAGTGGGACTTAATTGTCTAAATGATTGTCATGATTGTGATTAATGGATATTGCATATTTTGTGGTTTAGAGAGGATAATAGCCTTAAGGTGTCTTTACACTATAAAGACATGTGATGGGCTATAGCATCCTCGATTTTAGGGTGTTACATATTTTACAATAAAGTTCCATATATAAATTAGTGCATGTCTAAAATAATAATAAAGATACGTTATTAGTGAAAATTTCATGACATTTTATTATTTAAAATTGTTATTGGCCAAATAAATATCTATAGTGGATATAGATATTTAGACTAACATATATAAGTAAGGTCACTCTCAGTGGACCAAGAGAAAGGTATTCAATTTATACAAATGGGTGTCCAAAATTAAGTATGTATATTGAACATAATCCATCAATAGAGAATATCATATGTTTGATGCCATTGCTTTCTTCTTTATATGCACAACCATAAATAGTTCTTAGACTTGAGATCTTTATATATCTATATATGAAATGTTGTACTTTAATGTCATTAAACGCATTCTTCATTAAGATTATAAATAATATGGTTATTGAATACAACATAAAATATAGAGATGATAATGGTGAGTCAAAATAGAATTCACTACTCTCTTGGATTAAGGAGATGATATCCTTGACCACTCGATTAAGATAAAAGTGACTCATAAGTTGCTGGCCACAATAAAATTTATTGAGTCTAATTTATCTTAGAACCAATTAAATGATTAAATCTTGATAACATGATATGCAAAAGTTTAATCGAGATAGCATTTGATGAAGGAATTTAATTATGTAGAAATTGTTTTATAGTGGTTTAGGTTCGCAAACTTTTTCTATCACGTCGAATGGTTAATAACTATTGCTAGATGGTTATTCAAAAGATATTGCCTTTGTGTATATAGAAACTTATAGGATCACATAATTAGCATAGCTAATAGGAACAAGTTTTATTAACTAAAGATTTTAGTAGATTCTATAATTATTTCATTATGTATCTTAGAATTAGAATCAAATGGATCATTAATTTATTTCAAAATAGTGGAATAATATAAAAAAGATTTAATTGTCAGCGGATATTCATGTATAAAATCTTATCTCTTTTGGATAAGACATAGTTATGGTTTAAAAATATTTGATCATAAAATTTTATCCTATTATTATAAGAAAAGACTCCCTTTCTTCCTCTCTCTATATATTAAAGAGAGGAGAGAAGAGAGAATTACAAGAAATATATTTTTCTATTTACTTGTAAAGTTCAATTTTTTTTTTGGAATTTTTAACCATTTTATCTCCAGCTCCAAGGGAGAAGACTTTTTGCATTACAGAAAAAGGAAATTTTTCTTCTAACTAATTTCATTTAACATTAGATATGCTACACATAGATCTTGGGGTAGATATTGTAAGGAAAATTATAAAATTCCGCTATATTTTACATACTACATATTCTAACGGTGTATCACAGCCTCTTGTTTATACATATATTGTTTTAATATTAACTTAGAATCTATTTGTAGTTTAGTTGTTTATAATCTTGATAATAAGGGATTAGTTGTTCACATATTTAAGATATGAATTAAGTATGAAACATGGTATATACTCTATTTGGAATCAGAAGCTAGTTTTTCGTATAGCTATTGATAGAAATAAAAATGCACGGTAAAGTTTTACTTTGGCGTTCAGTGATAAGGGAGTAATTCGATTAAATCATTTTGTATCCCTTAAGTTAAAGCCAAAGTAGAAGGCCATATAGTAAATAAAGTGGAAATTGAAAGTTATTTAGAACAATGAACATAATTAATGGGCAACTGTTTGATGTCAAAGATATGTTAATTTGAAAGTAACTGGAATTGCTTTGCCACCGATTGACTATAAGTCAATTATCAAAGAATTAAAGCTGTAACATAATGTCCTTATAAACTAATGCAACCATGCTTTGTTACCTTTAAGTTTTCCTAAAAAACATCCAGCAAGAATTTGAACCAAATAGTAATGCTTCCATAAATTTGTTTGGATCGAGAAAATTTCATGACTATTGGACGTTTATAGGGTCTGCATTTCTTTTGGGTAGGTTGAGTTCGAAAAAAGATTATAATTTTATATTTTATTTGAATGTGCACCTATAGATGAAACGTAATTTTAATGTATCAGGGTTTGTGAGCCCAAATTAAGAATTGCATTTGTATTTTATTTTCTTTACTTTTTGTATAGGTATTTTAGAAATTTAGGAAATTTTAGTACTAAATGGAAGAATGGAGGTCCATGTTTATTCAAGATACAGGGAAGTCTGAAAGGACTAAGAATAAGTTAATGGACTTTTGTACCATGGCCTGTAAGGCCTTGGCTTGGCTATGTGTAATTCCTGAAAATTTTTATTTATTTTAATAGATATATATTGTTACAAAGAGCTAAAGATAAAGACGAGAATTTTATGAAATTTGAGAAGTAATTTGGACATTTTATATAAAGGGTATAAATACATCAAATTAACCTAGAGAGCCTCCTTTGTCATTTTGAGCAATGAAACAAAAACCACAAAAGATAGATGCTCTCTTGGAACAAACCCTAAGATGACAAAAGGAAAAGGCGCAACTTAATTTCAAATATGAGAGGTAAGGATTTTTATACAAAAGTTTCAATTTTGATTATTGGATTTGGACCTCATGAGTATTGTGTACACATTAGGACTCAAAATTTGAGAAGGGATGAAATGAGAATAGGGAATCAACTGCTTAAGGATAAGATTTGTGGAATTTTTGAAGTAAGTAGTCTAATTTGCGTAATTTATTTATAATTACATGTTTTAGAGATTTAATCAAGCTTAGGAATAAAGAGAATCGAGTTTAGGAGAATTGGAATGAAGAATAAGGAGTTTATGGAGATTATCGAGGGTAACACGGTCTCCCAACATGGTCGTGTTTCGATCATGTTGAGTTTGAAGGTTACACCGAAAGATACACGACCTCTCAACATGATCGTGTTTCGACCATGTTGAGTCAAGGGTAATAGGGCATCCTAACATAGTCATGTTTCAATCGTATTAAATTAAAAAGAACATGGCCTCCCAACACGACCGTGTTCCAACTATATTGAAGCCAAACTTTACACTAAAAGATGCACGACCCTTAACACGGTCATGCTCCAGCTTGTGTTAAGCAACATGGCCCCTAATATGGCCGTGATGAATAAAATATAATTTAATTATATATTCATTTAACTTCAAATTAGAATAATTTCCATGTAACCAAGATAGCTAGTAAGGCTTTAGAGAAATTAAATAAATAGGATTAAGAGAATTAAGAGATGATATTAATCTTAGATTAAGTACTAAGAAGAGCTTGTTGATGTATATAGATTTCAATTTAGCTCAAGTCTAAGACCAGAAGTGCTTAAGGCTAGGATTCAAGGTAGGTGTAACTTGTGTGTTAATTTGTGCTTGTTTAAGTTAGCTTATGCATTGAAATTGATTAAGTTAAACGATTTGAGTTAAGCATTTAAGTTAAATGTTGTATGTGCCTAGCTTGGCCTAGGGGCCCGTAGTGGAAGATCCCTAAGGGGCACCTCAATGATCCTTGTATGACGTTATCCTTAGTGGAGTCGTGCTTAGAAATGATCTAGGTTGAATGTTGGTTAAGAGTTTTAAGTGGACATGGGTATGGGGCCCGTAGTGGCAGTTCCCATCATTAGGATTAAGTGGTTTAAGTGAACATGGGTGTGAAGCCCGTAATGGCAATTCCGATCACCAAGATTAAGTGTACCATGGGTGTGGGCCCATAGTAATAGCTCCCATCACGAAGTTTAAGGATTAAAGGATCATAGGTGTGAGACTCGTAGTGGCAGTTTCCATCACCAAGTCATGTTCTAGTGTATTAAGTGTGTTAAGAGGGTCATGAATACACTGTTGTTGCTTGTCGACAAAATTTGTATTATGAAACGGTTGTCTTTGTTTAAGTATTGCATAATATGTATGATACTTGTTCATGCGTATGTGGTTGTGTTATACGTACTAGGCATTAACTCACCCTTCGGGGATATTTTTAGATGCAGGTATTGAGGGAGATGATAACCTAGAAGATAACTTGGGCTTAGGTGAGCCATAGAGAGAGGAAGATAAAGATTTCCATTACTACTATGATGATTAGGATTTGGAGAATTATGTTATTTGATTGTAATAGACATGATCTTTTGAAGAATATTATTTTAGTGTTCAAAGACTTCTGCTGCGTTAGATGTTTAATATGGTTTATGAAATCATTTTCAAGTTATGGGATGTATTGAATGTTTTTATATAGGAGTTATAGGTCAAAATATATTAGAGTTGATTTAGAGCCTTAATATGTTCTTATGAGATAAGAACACGTGATGAGTAGTAGCATAACCCAAGGTTTTAGGGCGTTACAACTTAGGTGGTATCAGAGCTTTAAGTTTATGATCTTTAAGGACTCAAGTTTGAATCTATAGATAATAGGTTGATGATCCTTATGATTTAAGTTTTGATCTATAGAACATAGGTTGTTACTCCTGAAAAGCTTAGATAATGATCCTTAGAACTAAGTGACGATCAATAGACATAAGTTTTAAACAATAGAGCATAAGATATGATCTTTAGAGGAATTAAGCACTTGATCCATAAGATCATGAGACATGTAGAGAGTGGGTAAATTATGGGACATTTACTTAATTATTTAATTATTTTCTTATATTATTACTTTACTTACATTCTTCTAACTCCTAAGTTATATATATGAGTAGACCATATGTGTATATACTTACACGTTATGACATTAACCATGATTGATATTAATTTAAGTAGATCCAGTTGTTTCTTCTTTAACAGAATGCCTCTAAGAAGAATTACCGGATTAAGAGTTGGAAGGGATGCTAGACATGATAACCCCAATGAGAAAGAAGTTCCGAATCCACAACCACAAGGGGAGAGAGGTTAGATCGCTGAAGAGATAGTTCAGCTACTGTATACTATGAACTACCTGGTGGGACTATTGGCATAACAACACCAAGCCCCCAATATCCTAAAACATAGGAATGCCAAGGAACCCATCAGCTTTAATAGGTTCATAAGAGTAGCTAAGGAATTTAACCTCAGAATGGATGAGCCAATCGAGGATGAGGATTAGGTACAGGAAATTGAGAAGACATTTGCTGCATTCCAGATACTAGAAGATAGGAAGGTAAATTATGTTACATTCATGCTGAAGGGAACTACAACAAAATGGTGGGCCCCAGTTCCTAGACTTGCGAGGGAATGCATGAATTGGGCTGTATTTAAGGAGTTGTTTTACTAAAGATACTTCCCCAGCAGCTCTAGAGACAGGATGGAGAATGAATACTACAATTGTAAATAAGGAAATCGAATAGTTGAAGAATATGAGGCAGAGCTGAATCACTTCATCCAGTTCCTTCCTGAAAATGTACATAATGATGATAGGTCTTGAGCTAAGAGATTCTTAAGAGGATTGGACTTGGACCTACAACTTGCAGTATAGGCCTTTTAGATAAATACATATGCTAAAATGGTTAACAAAGCGATGTACCTTAAGTAGAATAAGAAGATTATTGAAGAACAGAGGAGTTGTAGAGCAACAATAGCTCTAGGAAAAAGACATGCCTATAGTAGAATAGGCTAAGACAAGAGTAAAAGGCATCACATGCTACAAAACAGAACATCGAGTGCTACAACCCCTCCTCTCCATATCAAATAAGTGCCTTTGGCACTCATTGCAGCAGGCCCAAATGTTAAATGTCCTATGTGTTATGGGCCTCATGAGTTAAGGTAGTGCAGATGGGTAGATAGGGCATGTTTCTCTTATGGAAAGACTAGGTACATTAGAAGGTATTGCACTAAGAGGTTAGTTCCCCTAATCTTTTATCATGTGTACAACCAGAGGGGACACAAGGTAGTTAACTATCCTTAAAGACAAATCATAAATCAGACAGAGCTAGTTAAACAGGCAGCTAAACCTCTAGTAAGAGGGCAGGGAAGTAAACCATAGGCAGGAGGTCTGAGATAAAGAGTTCCTACTAGAGTGTTTGCCATTCACCAGCAGTAGCACTGGGATATCCCTAATGTCGATAACATTACAAGTGTGCTTCTAGTACACTCCTGCAATGCATCTGTGCTATTCGATATCAGTGTGTCTGTATCCTATGTATTTGAGGATTTTGTTTGTGCATGTGCTTTGAATGTTGAAAACATGAATGACTGTTTAGCTATTAGTACTTCTTTGGGAGTAGCAGGAAGAATAAGTAGAATATGTAGAGAAGTGAGAATAGAAATACATGGTAAGGTGATGCTAGCAAACCACTTAGTATTGGAAATAATAGAATTTGAAATTATTTTAGCTGTCAACTAGCTATCAAAATATCATGCTACCATTAACTGTCACAACATGGTGGTGCAGTTTAATATACCAAGGGATAGATATTTTGAATACAAGTTAGAAGTGCAAAGACCCGCTAGATTGTCTACTTATGAGATGTGGGGGAAAAAGTGTATTGGCAGCTACATCTATTAGGGCTAATGAAGAAGTTAAGATGGAAGGAGTACTGATAGTGAGGGAATTTCCTGATGTGTTTTCAAAATATCTTCTTAGTTTACCGTCAGCTAGGGAAATATAATGCAACATCGACTTGGTATAGGGTACATTACCCATATCAAAACCAGTTTATAGGATGACACTAGTGGAATTAGAAGAATTAAGGAAACAATTACATGAGCTACAAGATAATGGTTTTATAGGACCCAGTGTCTCTCCTTAGGGTGCACTAGTCCTGTTTGTGAAGAAGAAGGATGGAAGCATGGGACTCTGTATAAACTATAGGGAGTTAAATAAGATCACAATAAAGAATAAATACACTATTCCCAGGATAGATGACTTGTTTGACTAGTTGCAAGTAGCTTAGGTGTTCTCCAAAGTAGACCTGAGAGCAAGCTACCATCAGCTAAGAATCAAAGAAGAAGACATCTAGAAAATAGCATTTAGGACTACATATGGGCACTACGAGTTTCTGGTGATGCCCTTTGGACTGATGAATGCACTAGCTGCATTCATGGATTTAATAAACAAAGTATTTAGGGATTTTCTGGATAAATTTGTAATCGTCTTTATAGACAATATCCTAATATACTCTAAAAGCACTAAGGAGTATGAAGAACACTTGAGATTGGTATTAGGCAAGCTACAAGATGAAAAGTTGCATGCCAAATTTAGTAAATGTGAATTATAGCTGGAACAAGTAGTCTTCTTGGGTCTTGTGGTTAACAGAGATGGGATATCTGTGGACTTAAAAAAGGTAAGAGCGATAGTAGACTAGCATAGACCAAAGATAGTTACAGAGATATGAAGCTTCATGGGTCTAGCAGGCTACTATAGGAGATTTGTAGAAGGGTTTTCCAAAATAGCAACTCCTCTCACTAGATTGACAAAAAAGAATGTGAAATTTGAATGGGATAACAGATGTGAAGCCATTTTTCAAATGTTCAAAGAGAAACTTGTGTCGGTGTCAATTTTTACTTTGCCTAAGAGTGAAGAAACGTTTATAGTGTATAGTGATACCTCAGTTCAAGGGTTAGGGTGTGTATTGATGTAAGGTGGTCAAGTAATAGCTTATGCATTCGATAATTGAAGCCATATGAAAAGAACTACCCAACTCATGACTTAGAATTGGTTGTTATAATACTAACCTTGAAGTTATTGAGGCATTACTTATATGGGGAAAGGTGTAAAATTTTCACTGACCATAGAAGCTTGAAATACATATTTATGTAGAAAGAGTTGAATATGAGACAGAAGAGATGGCTGGAGTTAATAAAGGATTATGACTTGGAGATATAATATCATCCAAGAAAAGCCAATGTGGTGGTAAATGGCCTTAACAGAAAGAAACAGGGTAATGTAGCCACTTTTATCACCTCACAGAAGGAGTTATTAAAAGACATGCGTAAATTGGAGCTAGAAGTTTTAACACGAGAAGTAGGAACAAAAATGGCTACCTTAAGATACAGCCAATAATAATGGATAGGATTAAAGCTAGTCAAATAAAAGATCAAGATATGTAAGAGATCAAGAGTAGAATAGAACAAGACAAGGCTCTAGAATTCAACTTGGGTGTAGAAGGGACCTTAAGATACAAAATGAGACTATGTGTGCCAAAGGATGTAGAATTGAAGATAGAGATAATGAGAGAGGTACATCACTCCGCCTACACTATACACCTTGGAAGTACCAAAATGTATAAGGACTTGAAGAGTTGTTATTAGTGAAGAAACATGAAGAGAAAAATAGCTAAATATGTAACCAGATGCCTCACAAGCTAGCAGATTAGAATAGAACATTAGAGACCAGTTGGAGGATTACAGCCTCTTCCAGTACTAGAGAGGAAATAGGAGCATGTGACAATGGACTTTGTTACAACCCTCCTAAACACTAGGGAGAAGCAAGATGCAATTTGGATTATAATGGACAGATTGACTAAGTCTGCTCATTTTATATCTATCAGAGTAGGATATAAGTTGGAGAAACTGGCTCAGATATACATATAGGAGATAGTTAGACTGTATAGAGTGCCAGTGATAATCACTTCTAATAGAGACACAGGATTTGTGAGCAGATTTTGGAGCAGCCTACACAAAGCATTGGGTACCAAACTGCAATTTAGTACAACATTTTGCCTACAGATAGATAGTCAGTTTGAAAGGACTATACAAATATTGGAGGATTTGCTCAGAGCATGTGCATTAGATTTGGGGGGAAATTGGAATGAACATGTACCTTTAGTGGAGTTTGCCTATAATAGCAGTTACCAAGCAACCATCCGGATGGCACCATATGAAGCTCTTTATGGAAGAAGGTGCAAATCCCTACTACACTAGGATAAAGTGGGAGAAAGATAGATAATGGGACTAGAGTTAGTATAAGAAGCAGTAGACAAGGTGAAATTAATCAGGTAGAAAATATAAACTAAGCAATCTCGATAAAAGAGCTATGCGGACAAGAGAAGACATCCTTTGGTTGAAAGATAAGGTATTATTGAGGATTTCTCCAACAAAAGGAGTGATCAGATTCGAGTTGAGAGGAAAGTTAAGCCTAAGGTATATAAGCCCATTTAAGATCTTAGAGAGAATAGGTATAGTAGCTTACAATTTAGCTCTTCCACTAAATGTGGCTGAAGTACATGATGTATTCCATATCCATGTTAAGGAAGTATGTACCCGACCTAAATCAAATATTAGCTTTAAAACCATTGAACGTGTAGCTAAATTTTACATTTGTGGAAAAGGTTAATCAGAATTCTGGACACTAAGGAATGGGTACTAAGAAGGAAAACAATCCCTTATGTTAAAGTGCAATGGATAAACCAAACAAAAAGGGAAGCGATGTGGGAACTACAAGCAAAAATGAGGAAAAAGTATCCAGAACTTCTCCAGAATCAGATACTTTTGGGAACAAAAGTTTTTATAAAGGGGAGAGAATGTAATACTTGGAAATTTTTATTTATTTTAATATATAATATATATTGTCATAAAGACCTAAGGATTAGGATGGGAAGTTTATAAAATTTGAGGGGCAATTTGGACATTTTACATGAAGGGTATAAATACCCTAAATTAACCTCAAGAGCATCCTTTGTCATTTTAAGTAGTGAAACAAAAACCATAAAAGACAAATGCTTACTTAGAGCAAACCCTAAGACAATAAAAAGGAAAAGGCACGACCTAACTTCAAATATGAGAGGTAAGGATTTTTATACAAAAGTTTCAATTTCAATTATTGGATTTAGACCTCATGAGTATTGTGTGTGCATTAGGACTCAAAATTTGAGAAGGGACAAAATGAGAATGGGGAATCAATGGCTGAAGGATATGATTTGTGGAATTTTTGAAGTAAGTAATCTAATTCGTGTAATTTATTTATAATTATGTGTTTTAAAGATTTAATCAAGCCTATGAATGGAGAGAATCGAGTTTAGGAGAAATTGGAATGAAGAATTAGGAGTTCATGGAGATTGTCAAGGGTAACACGGTCTCCTAACAGGTTTGTGTTTTAACAGTGTTGAGTTTGAAGGTTACACCAAGAGATGCACGGCCTCCTAGCATGGTTATGTTTCAATCGTGTTGAGATTGAAGTTAACACCGAGTGATACACGGTCTCTTAACACAGTCGTGTTTCAACCGTGTTAAGTCAAAGGTAACACGACCTCCTAACACGGTAGTGTTTCAACCGTATTGAATTAAGAAGAACATGACCTCCCAACAAAGCCGTCTTCTAATCGTGTTGAAGCCAAACTTTACACCAAAAGATACATGACCCTTAACATGGTTATGCTCTAGCCCGTGTTAAGCAACATGGCCCCCAACATGGCCGTGTTGAATAAAATATAATTTAATATATTCATTTAACTTTAAATTAGATTAATTTCCATGCAACCTAGATAACTAGTAAGGCCTTAGAGAAATTAAATAAATAGGATTAAGAGAATTAAGAGGTGATATTAATCTTAGATTAAGTACTAAGAAGAGCTTGTTGATGTGTATAGATTTCAATCTAGCTTAAGTCCATGACTGGAAGTGCTTAAGGCTAGGATTTAAGGTACGTGTAACTTTTGTGTTGATTTATGCTTGTTTAAGTTAGCTTATGCATTGAAATTGATTAAGTTAAATGATTTAAGTTAAGTGTTTAAGTTGTATCTTGTATGTACTTAGCTCAGCCTAAGGGCTCATACTGGCAGATCCCTAGGGATCACCGTAATGATCCTTGTGTGACGTTGTTCCTAGTGGAGTCATGCTTGGAAATGATCTAAGCTGAATGTTGGTTAAGTGGTTTAAGTGGACATGGGTGTGGGGTTCATAGTGACAATTCCCATTACCAAGTTTAAGCATACATGGGTATGGGTCCCGTAATGGTAGTTCCCATCACTAGGATTAAGTAGTTTAAGTGAGCATAGGTCAGGCCCCATGGGTGTGGGGCCTGTAGTGGCAGTTCCCATGGGTGTGGGGCCTATAGTGGTAGTTCCCATAACAAAGTTTAAGGATTAAGAGATCATGGGTGTGGAGCCCGTAGTGGCAGTTCCCATCACCAATATTAAGTGTACCATGGGTGTAGGGCCTATAGTGGCAGTTCCCATGACCAAGTTTATGGATTAAGGGATCATGGGTATGGGGCTCGTAGTGGCAGTTCCCATTACCAAGCCATGTTCTAGTATGGTAGGTGTGTTAAGGGGGTCATGAGTACCCTATTGTTGCTTGTGGACATAAATTGTATTATGAAACGATTGTTTGTGTTTAATTACTGCATGATGTGTGTGATATTTGTTCATGTTTGATCATGCACGTGTGGTTATGTTATACGTACTGGGCATTAGCTCACCTTTCGGGGAATATTTTTAGAAGCAGGTATTGAAGGAGATGATAACCTAGAAGATAACTTGGGTTTGGATGAACCACATAGAGAGGAAGATAAAGATTTCCACTACTCCTATGGTGATTAGGATTTGGAGAATTATGTTATTTGATTGTAATAGACATTATCTTTTAAATAATGTTATTTTAGTGTTCAAAGACTTCCATTGAGTTAGATGTTTGATATGGTTTATGAAATTATTTTGAAGTTATGGGATGTATTGAATGTTTTAATGTAGGAGTTACAGGTTAAAATGTATCAGAGTTGATTCAGAGCCTTAACATATTTTAGTGAGATAAGGACACGTAGCAAGTAGTAACACGGCTTAGGGTTTTGGGGCGTTACACTATGCTTGTATTTTAGTTAGCTCATGATCTTTGCATATTTATTTTGTTATTATTGTTGCTTATTTAATGTATACGAGTATTGTTGATATATGTCATTGATAGTATGCATGCTAGGTGAGACATAATGACTAAATGAAATCCCCTTAATATATTAAGTCAAGATAAAATATAATGCCTCTTAGTTATAAAATTTAAAATAGTTAGGATTTAAAACATTCAATGATTCAAGTGGTTGCAACCTTCCTCAAGTGCATCTTTCACTTTTTGCATTAAATCTTTATATCTTTATGTTATCAACAGTTTCCAAAAACAATCAAGGTCATCATAGTTAAGATTTTCTATATCTGCTAAGTTACTATCGAGATCCTCTTCCATTCATGCAACATTAGCATCATCTTCTTCCACAAAAATAGCTTCATTACTAGATAACTTGTTAAGGTTCACTAAGAATGAATCACCTAAAGTTGCCATGCTTTTTGAGTTCACGATGGAGTTAAGGCGGTTTAAAGAAGAGAGTGAGAAGAAAAAGAGAGGGGAGTTACCTACTTATAGTGGGTGCTTTTTAGTATGTTCAACAACTCCATATCAATCAAATTAAAATGCTCTCACCTCAAGATTTGCACTTGTAGAGAGAGAGAGAGACAAAGAGACACACACACACATAACAAAGAGAGAGAGAGAGAGAGAGAGAAGGGAATAATACTTCAATCTAAAAACTTCTATGGAAATAAGGAAGGATACATAACCCTAGAACATTGAACTGGGGAAAGGAGTGACACTAGGGTTTTGTGTATTGAAGGAGGAAGAACATAAGAAATTTCTAAGGGTGTTTGCTTATAAGAGGAACATAGTGTTTAAGTATAAGCATGTTGTCTGAATAGACCAAAAATTTAAATTCTAGTGTTTACTTTATGTAATTTTTTATTGTAGAGAATATGCATTTTAATGTTTACTTTATATTATTAATTGCTATATTAAGTTAAGTATAGAACTAAAAATACCAATAAACCTATGTTTACCATCCTAAAATTATATATATATATGTGTGTGTGTGTGTGTGTGTGTGTGTGTGTGTGTGCTGTAACAAATGCACCACCATATATTACATATGTATATAGATTACATATTTTTTATAGACGTTGTATTTGATAGTTATATACATACATATATTATATTTTTTATAATTATATAATCTATGTATAACACACACACATGCACACATATACATAGCGCTTATAAGTATAACATATGTGTAGGTATAAAATAGATATCAATAAACATATAATGCATATGTATGTAGGTACACATCAATATGTTATACATATAACATATATGCAATAATAAAATATATATAATTATATAAATAACAAATATATAAATATATGTATGACATATATATAAATATATGTATAACATATATGTCATATGTGTATATATATACATATACATATTTATATATATGTTATATATGTTATGTACCTTTACCCATGTTCTACATATATATTTGATAATACATACATACATACATATGTATGTTTATAAAATCTATAGGTAAGTCTAGCATAAATATATTATTGTAATATATCCACTAATACATACAACACACACACACACACACACACTATAAACCTTGAGAAATTTTCAAGTTGGGTCACCAATTGCATAGAGATAATTTAGAAATAATTCTAGGAGCTGATAAGAAACCCAACCTTAGTCTTAGAGATTTCCCTAATTTGACTCAACACTCAAAATGATACTTAAAAAATAAAGAGTCTAAACCTTGTTGAGCCTCAAACTTAAATGCATAACCACCCTAACTCTAAACCCTAAAATGACCATTGCACCCTTGGTTTAAGTTCGAAACCCTAAATTGAGTAATCAAAACCTTAATTCCCAATGAAAAACCCTAAAGAAAGTAATCCACTTAAAAGCCCTACATTTTGCTGAAAACTCCAAAATCAAAATTTGCTAGTAAAGGCACCTAATTAGTATAATTAAGTATAATTAATAACATTCAATAATTAAGTAGTAGAAATTAATATGAAATCATCAATAAATTCCACTCTATCGTAACCTTAAATGGCATGAACAATACCCCTTAATGTGGCAATTTCTAACCTAGTTGCAAACTAACTAAAACACCTTAAAATACCCCGGCTACAAAATTGGAAACTAACCTAATTATGAAACAAATAAAAAAAATTAAATGAATTGATGGGAAATGACAAGGCATCATCGACCATGGGGAAGGGAACAAAATGAGGTAACTTATCTAGCTAATCCAAAGGCTATCCTTAATTTAAGGGAGATTAGAGTGCTTAGGGTAGCATCTAAGGTGTTGTGTTGTTGATGAGATCCATGATGAGAGCCAAGCCGGAAGAAGAAATGTGGATCCTCTTGAAGTGCCGCCTGGACCGATCACAAGAAATCGAGCAAAACAATTCAAGGAAGCACTTAACGGGTTGATAAAGGATGTCCATGAAGCCGAGAAGGATTGGGTCAATCATGAAGTTGGAACGGATTGGAACAACCATGGGAAGACCCTTGCTCTTATACAAGTCACACCGAACACGGGTTGAAGAGGGCGTGTACTTTCAAGGCACGGCCGTGTAGGACTCTCAAGATTGCCTAGAATCATACACGGCTAGATACACGGTTAAAAGGCACGGCCGTGTATGGAGTCAAGCAAATCCACAAAAAGATACACGGCTAAAGTACACGGGCGTGTATGTTGCCAGAAGTTGCAGAAAGATACACGGTCAAAATACACGGGCGTGTATGTTGCCAGAAGTTGCACAGAGAAGTACACGGCCAAAGTACACGGTTGTGTACACGGCCGTGTATCCCCTGTCGGCCAGCATGTTCTGTTTCGCGTTTTTATGTCACTTAACTAAACTATGTCGTTTTGGACTTGTTTTTTACACGAATTGTAACCCTAGTATAAAAGCTCCTAGGGTTTAGAACAAGAGATTAGACATCATTGAACATTAAACACTTTTGAAAGGCACCTCTCTTAGTTCTTCAAGAACTAATTCGAACTTATCGGATTGATTTCCGTGGCGTTCATCCCGACTTATCAATCGGTCTTCCATCCTGATTGTGGCGTCTTCACTTTTATGCCAAGGTTCTTGTCTCGCTTATAGACAACGGGTCGCGGTTTCCACTTTAGGTGTTTGGGCGTCTTAGGCAACGAATTTCCAAACGTATTGGTATTGGGTTTCGTCACGGGTTGGCGTGGTTCGTATCAGTTTGGTATCAGAGCTTAAGTTTGTCAAAACATCAAGTTCGGTTGAGGAAGGTAATATCAAAAACCCTAACTCCAATCGTTCATATCAATTATCGTGTTCAATTCCGCAATATTAATTGTCTTTTGATAGTGTAGTATTTACTAGTCGATTGTAAAAAAAAAAAAAAAAAAAAGAGTAAAAATCACGACCAAAAAAAAAAGAAGGGAAAAGAAAAGAAAAGAGAAACGTGATCAAAAGCCAAAAACAGAGAAAAAAAATTCGAATAGAAAAATAGAGGAAAATTTTACGAACCCTAGAGTTGGTTTTGAATTCTACGGAAGGAAATTGGTGTAGTTCGGGTTAGTTCCAAGAGAATTGAGAAGAGGAAATTGGTGAGTGATATCATCGTTGTTTGTGAGAATACACGAGTGACTGTGTGATATCATCATTTGAGCGAAACACGTAAGGGAGTGTATCGTGAGGTTTGATCATATATATATTTGTGTTGTACTAATCTTTTCTGTAGGAACTATGTCGAGACAACATTCTCCTGAAGGTGAGAGGGGAAGGTTTGATGCTAGGTTAGTAATTGAGGCGTTGAGGGTAGAAATGAAGAGGATGTTCCAAGAGGGAATGGAACAAATTCATGAGACGGTAGAGCAAAGACTAGAGCAATCCACAAATGTATTCCAAGGGCGTAAGAGGGAGAGTAGTTCTAGGAGAGTACCGAGGGGTGGAGATGAAATGACGGATGATGACTTTGATGAGCCTTCTGTTGGGAGTTATAGAGGTTATAGTGGTCGGAATAGAGGGACTAGAGATTGGGAAGATAGAGGAGATAGGAATAGAGAGGATGATCAATTGAGTAGCATAAAGATGAAGATTCCTCCTTTCCAAGGGAAGAATGATCCCGAGGCGTATTTAGAATGGGAGAAAAAGGTGGAGATTGTGTTTGATTGTCACAACTATAGTGGGAGAAAGAAGGTGAAACTTGCTGCAATTGAATTTTCAGATTATGCTATAGTGTGGTGGGATCAATTAATGTTGAATAGAAGAAGGAGTGGCGAGCCACCTATTGAGTCTTAGGAAGAGATGAAGAGAGTGATGAAGAAGCGGTTTGTACCTACATATTACTATCGTGAATTGCACAACAAGTTGCAAACTCTAAGGCAGGGAAGCCGAAGTGTAGATGAGTACTTCAAGGAGATGGAAGTCACTATGATTAGGGCGAATGTAAAAGAGGATAGAGAGGCTACAATGGCTAGATTTCTTGTTGGATTAAATAGAGAAATCCAAAATGTGGTTGAATTGCAGCATTATGTAGAATTGGAGGATATGGTTCACATGGCTATAAAGGTTGAGAACCAGCACAAGCGGAAGGGTAGTAGTAGTGCACGATTTCAACAGGGTAATGGTTCATCCACTTGGAAGACTAATCAATGGAAGAAAGAAGAAAAGCTTTTACCCACCAAACCAAAAGGGGAGCTGAGGCAAGCAGGTTCTACTCCTGGTAATCAAGGTAACCCTGAATCTTCTACTTCTAGAAATCGTGACATTAGATGCTTTAAATGTCAAGGTAGAGGCCATGTTGCTAGTTAATGTCTAAATAGGCGTGTGATGATTTTGCGTGATGATGGTGAGTGTGAGACTGAGGGGGATAGTGAAGAAGATGATATGCCACCATTAGAGGATGCTAGTGATGATGAGGAGCCTGCAATGGGAAGGCTAGTGGCGGTAGTGAAGAGAGCTTTGAATGTGCAGGTGAAGGAAGAAGAAGAGGTGCAAAGAGAAAATATATTTCATACTAGATGTTATCTAGGAGATCACATTTGTAGTTTGATTATTGATGGGGGAAGTTGCACCAATGTAGTGAGCAATTTTATTGTTGAGAGGCTGGGGCTCAAAACTGTTAGACACCCTAGTCCATATAAATTGCAGTGGTTGAATGATAGTGGTGAGACTAAGGTGAGTAAGCAAGCCTTGATTGGTTTTCACATTGGTAGGTATGAGGATGAGGTGTTATGCGATGTAGTGCCAATGCAAGCATGTCATGTGTTGTTGGGGAGGCCATGGCAATTTGATAGGAAGGTTGTTCATGATGGCTTTTCTAACAAGTATACGCTTGTTCACTAAGGGAAAACCTTTAATCTTAAACCTTTAACACCTAAACAAGTGTATGAGGATCAGTTGCAGCTGCAACAGTCATTTGCAAAACACAAGGTGAGTGAAAAGTAGAGTGAGAGTGAGAGAGCAAAAGACAATGAGAAGAAAAAGGAATATAAAAGTCAAGATCAAAAGGAAAAGGAGAGGAAGGTTGGAAAGAGTGTGAGAGGCCAAGTTGAGGGGGGATCAACTTTGGTGGTGAGTGAAAAGGAGAGGGCAGCCTTGCAAAAGGAGAGTTGTGTGGCAAGAGCGAGTGTAGTAAAGAGAGCGTTAGTGATGAGGCAACCTATGTTGTTGCTGGTTTTTAAGGAAACATGTTTGACTACTAACGACTTATCTAACTCTTTGCCTAGTGTGGTTGTGTCTCTTGTGCAGGACTTTAAAGATGTCTTTCCTGAGGAGATTCCAAAAGGATTACCACCTGTTAGAGGTATTGAGCACCAGATTGACCTTGTACCTGGAGCATTGATTCCAAACAAGCCAGCTTACAGGAGCAATCCGGAGGAGACAAAGGAACTCCAAAGGCAGGTCGATGAATTAATGGAGAAGGGGTACGTGAGAGAGAGCATGAGTCCATGTGCAGTGCCTGTGATTTTGGTGCCTAAGAAGGATAGGACATGAGGGATGTGTGTTGACTGTCGCGCCATCAACAACATCACGGTAAAGTATCGTCATCCCATTCATCGTTTAGATGACTTCTTAGATTGGTTATATGAGTATAGTG
This sequence comes from Laguncularia racemosa, assembly GCA_037954665.1. Taxonomy (NCBI): domain Eukaryota; kingdom Viridiplantae; phylum Streptophyta; class Magnoliopsida; order Myrtales; family Combretaceae; genus Laguncularia; species Laguncularia racemosa. Next base: position 7,302,951 of record JBBMOL010000004.1, read on the forward strand.
TCATTCCTCATGAGCCTTGGATAGACATGTCCATAGATTTTGTGTTATGATTATCTAGGCCTAAGCATGGTCGAGATTCTATTTTTGTGGTTGTGGATAGGATTTCTAAAATGGTTCATTTCTTTCCTTGTCATAAAACTGATGATGCTATACACATTGTTGAATTGTTCTTTAGAGAGGTAATGCATCTGCAGGGTATACCTAGTAGCATTGTTAGTGATCGGGATGTAAAGATTTCGAGTCATTGTTGGAGAGTATTGTGGGAAAAGTGGGGAACTAAACTAATGTTTTCAACTATCTGTCACCCACAAACTGATGGGCAAATTGAGGTGGTTAACAGGACTTTAATTCAATTGTTAGGGGCAATCATAGAGAAGAACAATAGGACTTGGAAGGATTGCCTACCATTTGTGGAGTTTGCATGTAATAGGTGATGGGTGTCGAATCCAACAAAAATAAAACCTACTCCTAGACAATTATATGATTTGCATATAGTGGTGAGTAGGGTCGAATCCACAGGGATTGGTAAAGATATTTCTATTCAAAGAGAATAAAAGGAAAAGGAAAATGGGGGGTTTGGTTTGTGAATTGAATAAAGTTAAAACAAGTTAAGAAAGTTGTATATTGATAAAAAGCCTAGCCAAAGGAATCAAGATGGTTTAATTCTAGGAATTGATCATCGATGCAAATGTTCTTTATTCTTGTTCCTAGATAAATTGGTTATGGTTATTAACAAGCTCTAACAACCTATCTCTCCTTACTTCCTCGATAACCTCAGACAAGCGCTTTGAATTATTTCTCTTATTGATTAAACAACCCTTAGACAAGCGCTTAGGATTTAATCTATCAATAGCATTAAGATCTAGAGAGACTACCAATTCAAGCCAGTAGATTATAAGATAACCTATTTAAACATGATCACACACCTCCATAACATGAATTCGATCATCTCTTTTATAACCAAACATGTTATTGCGTCACTAAGACTAGAACAATCAAACAATTACGGATTTGACGTGCTAGTTGACAATATATTAACTTGCTAATTGAGTAGAAGAGCTCTATTCATACCAATCAACAAAGATAATAATGACAAAACGATTAGAAGATATATGAATACCCGAAAGCAAAGAATAGAATAAATACAAGTCAATTAGACCTCACAATTCGTGGAGAATTAAACATCTATGACCCTTTGGCTAGAAAAGTAGCTTAGCTACACATGTTCATCAATAAAACGAAAATAAAAGATAGAAACATAATGAACCGTGTTGCCTGCTCTGCCTCCTCGTTTCCTTCTTGTCTCCAAGGTGATTCCAGATTCCAAAGTTCAAAAGTTGTCCTAACCCTCTAGGGTTGGCTCTATTTATACTATTAGATGGATAGCATGTGATATTTTGCTAGCAAGATACGAAAATATCTTTCCTTTTTCAAGTAGATTTCGAGAAGTGAAGATACGTCTGCCTGGCACACCCCACCACACGGCCGTGGGTTAAGCCGTGCCATCCTCTGTGCATATTCTTCAAGTCTTCAACCGCGCCCAGTGTGAACCACGGTTACACACACGGCCAGATTTCAAGCCGTGCCTTCGTTTGTGCATAATCTTCAAGTCTTCATCCGTGTCCAGTGTGTAGCACGGTTACACCCACGGCTAGATTTCAAGCCGTGTCTTCATCTAGTTGATGTTCCACACTTTCTTCTCCTTGGCACATCTATCTTCCACCACGGCTTTAAGCACGGTTTATCCCACGGGTTCCACCACGGCCGTGCCTTAAGCCGTATCTCTCTCTGTTCAAAGTCCTCATTTTTGCCTTCTTATCCAGTGTGTAACACGGTTTGAACCTTGGCCGTGCCTCAAACCGTGCTTCCTCCGGTGGTGTAATTCCTTGTCTTGATCCAAGTTATAGATGACTTCTCTAAAATACTTGAATTAGCATCCTTGACTCCATTTAACCTGATTTATCACGATGATAGAATTAAAGTACCATTTCCTTATGATTTCTATAAAATCAATAATAATTTAACACAATTTATACTATAAAGATTGAGTATAAAATGGCTCTATCAATAGGGCTTTAAATAGCATTATTCATTGTTCACCATTTGAGATTGTGTGTGGTTTTAACCCACTGGATCCTATTTATATCTTGCCATTGCAACCTAACAAGTTTGTGAGTTTTGAAGCTGATTCTAAGGCAGATTTCTTGAGAAGGCTAAACATTGAGCGAAGAACTGAGCAGTATGTGAAACAAGCCAACAAGGGTTGTCGACAAGCTGTTTTTGAACCTGGAGATTGGATTTGGGTTCACATGCGCAAAGAGCGGATTCCCGTACATCGTAGATCAAAATTACTTCCTAGAGGCGATGAACTAATTCAAATTCTTGAGTACATCAATGATAATGCATACAAGAAAGATCTACCAGGTGAGTATCCAGTAAGTGTCATGTTTAATGTTACTAAGCTAAGTCCATTTGATGCAGGCAATGATTTGAGGACAAATCCTTTTCAAGAGGAGGGGAATGATGAGATCCATGATGAGAGCCAAGCCGGAAGAAGAAATGTGGATCCTCTTGAAGTGCCGCCTGGACCGATCACAAGAAATCGAGCAAAACAATTCAAGGAAGCACTTAACGGGTTGATAAAGGATGTCCATGAAGCCGAGAAGGATTGGGTCAATCATGAAGTTGGAACGGATTGGAACAACCATGGGAAGACCCTTGCTCTTATACAAGTCACACCGGACACGGGTTGAAGAGGGCGTGTACTTTCAAGGCACGGCCGTGTAGGACTCTCAAGATTGCCTAGAATCATACACGGCTAGATACACGGTTAAAAGGCACGGCCGTGTATGGAGTCAAGCAAATCCACAGAAAGATACACGGCTAAAGTACACGGGCGTGTATGTTGCCAGAAGTTGCAGAAAGATACACGGGCGTGTATGTTGCCAGAAGTTGCACGGAGAAGTACACGGCCAAAGTACACGGTTGTGTACACGGCCGTGTATCCCCTGTCGGCCAGCATGTTCTGTTTCGCGTTTTTATGTCACTTAACTAAACTATGTCGTTTTGGACTTGTTTTTTACACGAATTGTAACCCTAGTATAAAAGCTCCTAGGGTTTAGAACAAGAGATTAGACATCATTGAACATTAAACACTTTTGAGAGGCACCTCTCTTGGTTCTTCAAGAACTAATTCGAACTTATCGGATTGATTTCCGTGGCGTTCATCCCGACTTATCAATCGGTCTTCCATCCCGATTGTGGCGTCTTCACTTTTATGCCAAGGTTCTTGTCTCGCTTATAGACAACGGGTCGCGGTTTCCACTTTAGGTTTTTGGGCGTCTTAGGCAACGAATTTTTGAACGTATTGGTATTGGGTTTCGTCACGGGTTGGCGTGGTTCGTATCAGTTGTGGATGTGGGATTACTAAATAAAGTAAGAAGATTTGACTAAATCATGTCATTAACCACAAGATTAAGACATTGTCCAATAACTTCTTTTGTCCTCTATACATTAAGGTTAGCTTAACTAATGTTAAACAAAAATTTTAAAACACAAACACCCTCGCTCTCCCCTTCCATTTCATTTCCCACTCACTTACACACTTCAAACACCTCCAAAACTTCCTCTTCACTACCACCATTGACCGGCCCCTTGGCACTACCATGAGCACCAAAAATTTCCACCCTTTCCCACTCTAATATACCTACTTAAATCAAGCCAAAAGAAACTCCAACTCATACACCACCAATTTAGGTTGAAACATCCATAAACTACCATCACCTCCACTTCTAATGTGGACTCTTGAAGACCAATCCCGTGCCTAGTTAGGAGGCTTTCTTAGGAGCTTGAAGATAAGCGTGGAAGCAAGGGAATAGGGGAAGGGCAGCACGTGGGGAAAGAAGGAAGCGAAGACCACAAGAAAATCACACACTCCATCAAAGAGTAGGAACACCAACACTCTTTTAGAGTTCATGTAGCATAAGGTTTTAGTTCTTATTTTTTAATATTGTAAATTGATGTAATACCAATCTTTTGATGGTTGTAATATGTGTCCTAATCATGAAAATATATCAATATAATGTAAATGTATACACCATTGATGATAATGGAATCACTTGATTTTACATAAGTTTCTTAGTACATAGACTTGAAAAGCCTAACAAAGAGTGAAGGAAATTACATTTTTTCTTTCCTATGTTGGTTAAAGAACTTAGGGTGCCTAATAGTTTCTAATTTTGACTTATTAAGCAAATGGGAAAAGTATACTTTCAGTTTTCAATGTTTACCTATTTTTTTCTATTTAAGTCTTCAACATTTTTTTCCTCAATTTAAGTCTTTAAGATTTTCAAAACCTTACAAAAAGGATTTTTGTTAAATTTATTAAGTTTTCTATCAATATGTTAACATGTATCAACTTTAAATTCACCTACAATAGTTAATTAATAAAATGATAATATTAAATATATTTAATGATATAATTAGTAAAAAATAATAAAAAATATGAAAATGATAATTAAAATTAAAAAATGGGCTAAAAACATTTATGTGTTTCCTAGTCACCTTGGGCAACTAACCTAAGGTTGATTGAAAGCCAATACATGCTTAAAATAAAAAAGAAAACTTAACATATTTGATAAAAATCCTATTTTTATAAGGTTTTGAAAACATTGAGAACTTAAATATAGTGAAAAAAAAAAGGTTAAGGACTTAAATAGAATAGCAGGTAAATATTGACATCTAAAAATATACTTTTTCCTAAGCAAATTATAATAGAAATTAGCTTTATAAAGTGCCTTGGGATGAGTAGGAATGGTTAAATGAAAGATGCTTGTATGAATGCGTCAAAATCAACACTAGGAGTAGTAAATTAGTGATATTTTTTGAATTCCCATACTTATATTACAATAAAAGGATAATAGAAAAGATCAAGAATAAAACTCCTTCGTTAAGTTCATGTAAACAAGACTTTAGGTGGATTATAAGCAAAACCGAAAGGAACAATGCTAACACCTCATGAGTGGGCCAAAACTTAGAATGCATAGTAGCATTTTTAATCTTTAAATAATAAATAAAGGCCTAAATATGATTATAAATCAAATTAGAAGTGATCCATTAAGTTTTAAGCTTAAACAACATAAAAGACCCCAATTTAAGTCTAACAAAGGTGATTCACGGAATTGCTTAAACTTTTCTACAAAGTTGCACGATCTAAATGACTAAAATGACCCTAAAAATGAAAATTTCACTCAAAAACCTTCAAAACAACTATAAGAACACAAAAAGCGAACTTAAAATGAAAAAGTTATAGCAAAATATGAAACATTTAAAATTGATAAGTAAGACATGTGATGTTTTGTACCACCTAAAATCATTGAGAATAAGACATGTGATGTTCTGTAAAACTTCTCTAGTTGTTTTTGTAAACTAAGTGGGTTCTCCTACAAAGTGTTTAGTAATTACATAAATATGGGTAAAGGTGGCAACTTCTATTGATGTAAGTCTTTGACTGATACAAGTTCTTGACTAACACCTACTTCTCTTTTTATTGTAGTTATAAATTTCTTTTATTCTAGAGTAAGATAATTTTTCCACCAACCTTTAAGCTAACTTGTAAATCATGAATTATAACTATTTAGAGATCTAAATTATTTTTCTATTTGTAGGCATTTGTTGCCATTACCATTTGACTTAATAAATCTAAAATTTAATATTTTGTTAATCCATCTATATTCCACTCATATACTTTACTTCCGCCAAATCTACTAATTTCAATAAATGGTTTTTCTTCAAACATTGTGTTAGGTAGAGAAGGTCTCGGGTACCATCCCCTAGGATTGGATACAGTTTCATATTCTCTTTTAACTTTACCAAGCACCATTCCTATCTTATTGATGTCTAATTTTTTTATAAAACTGACCAACTAGCTCATCTATATCAATTTCACTTCCTTTTTCCATCACATTAACTACTTTTTTGCCATCCTTTATATTAAGCTTATCTATCTTTAACATTATAATTCCTAACATATCTTCTTCTTTGCTAAATTTATTATTTTTTGGGCTTTGGGATGCAAAGGGGAGGATAAATTGGCCTTGAAATAGATGAAGAGGTTAGGTTTAACTTTAACTTTATTGGTTCATTTTCAAAATTTATTTTGGAATCTCTTTTAGAATTTGATCCCATTTGTTTGTAATCTAATAGTATATAATACCTTATTAGTATAATTATTTTGTGCCTTCAAACTATTCAATTCTAAATGAAAATCTTTCTTTTTTTCCTTGGTAGTTAATCTATTTACAACCTTAATATGACATTTTCCTTGAACTCCATAATACTCTGAAAACCATTTTAAAGAAAGGTTTTTTTTTTTTTTTCTTTCAACCTATTTTGCATATCATTATACCATAATGCTCTTATTAAATATATCTCTTCTTTAGAATATGATGAAATGTATGCTCATCTATTAAATTTATTTTCTTTAGAGTAAAAATCTTTTCTTAAAAATTCTTTATCAATGGAAAAAGGTTCTTCTAAAGACATCACATAGACTTCATTCATATGTGATTGTGTTGGTTGGTTAGGTTAGGAGTAGGTGGTTCAAAGTTTACACCTCTTAGTCTAACATTTTCTTACTCAATTTTTCCTTCTTTATTCTCTTCTCCTCTAGAAGGAGGATTGTTTTCTAAATATATTTTTCTCAAATCAGTGCTATCATCTAAACTAAGGGAAGATGGTCTTATATTAGTATTTCTAAGAAAAACTATCTTAAGAGTTTCATTTTCATATCTTGAAAGTAAGGTAGGCCTACTATAAAAAATACTTAACCTTAGTGGAACTACTTTTTCTAGAATCCAATTTTCTAAGAGTTCAATTTCATCCCATTTTAACATTTTCAAAGTAAATACTTTACAACCTTCTATATTTACTTCTAAAAGAAGAGTTTCACCTTTTGGAGAGACTTTCTTTGCTTTTGGATTAGCATTACTACTCATGCATTTATAATATATTCTATATATAAGTTCCATGACCTTAGTTCCTTCTATAAATTTATAATTTTAAGACTTGATGTGCAATACTAAACTATTCATTATGTTAGGATCATTTAATCTAATACTAAAATTGGAGTAATAGTTTAAGTAGGATGACTCTTTATGCAAATTTGCTTGAATAATTGACAACGTTGTTTGATCAAAATCAGTAATCATAGCATCTCTTAAACATATTAATATAGGTGATTTATTTACACTCTATGAAGGGGTTGTAAAGCTACTTGAATTAATCGTATATGTAAAAATTTATGCTTTTCTCTACGTCTTCCTTTGGATTATTTAGTAAAAAGATTTATTTTAGTATGAGTACTTCCTATAGGTATAGCTTCTTCAATAGTTTTTATCACATAATCATGCTTTAAAGAACTTCCAATTCCATCGATCACTTTGGGGTTTTGTTATGGGATTGACCAATTTTGCAAGTTTTGTTCTAGTTAAGATATTTTGATTTAGGAAAATTACAAGTGAGGGGATTAACGTTTGGGGTCAAGTTTAAATAGATAATTAAATGTTTAAATGGTTTAAATAGATTATCAAGGTTATACTAAATGGTTAAAATAGATAATCATATTTTCAAGTTATTAAAATAGAGAATTAACATTTTACGAAATGGTTCAAACAGAGGATCTAATACTATTCAGTAAGCATGCTCATTGGTTTAAAAAGAGAATCTATTACTATTTATAATAGTGCCACAATAGGTTCTTGTTTAAACTATTTAGTATAACATTGATCCTCTATTTTAATCACTTTAAAGTTTGATCATTTATTTGAACTTGATTCCAAAAATTGATCTCCTCAATTGTATTTTTCCCAAAATACTAAAACATTATATGTGTCTTGATTTGCACTACTTGAACTGACTTCTAATGAAAAGGATTGCTTAGATCTAGTGAGGAAGATGACCTTCTAAATAAATTCATCTTAGAAGGTTATTTGACATATATATATATATATGTTCTATATGTTATGTACTTGTTACACATGTTCTACATGTATCCGATATATATTTAATATAATATAGCATACACACATATTATTGTAATATGTACATTAATGCATTTAACATATGTATATAGATTATATATTTGTCATATATATATATATATATATAACATGTATGTAAGTACATAAATATATAAATATACAAATAAAATATATATAAATATTCGTATGACATATATATGATCGTACGCATAACATATATGTCTTACTTATATAATACATACATACATGTATGACATATATAAATATTCTATATGTTCTATAATTGCTACATATTCTATATATAAGTTATATGCTATATATATATATATTATGTTATGAACTTGTTACACATATTCTTACACATGTTCTACACACACACAAATCTATATGTAAGTGCAGCATACATATATTATTATAATCTATGCACTAATACATGCAACATATCCATATAGATTATATATTTGTTATTTATACATATACATATATATATACATGTATGACACATACACACACATATATATTATATATATATATAACATATAGTTATAACATGTATGTCATACTTATGTAATACATAAGTACATGTATGTATGAATATGAATGTGTGTTTGAAATTTCAAATTGACCTCTTAATATACACTTTCAATTCTGATTTCAAATATGAAAATGACAATTGTGATTCCTCCACTTTTTCCGAAAACACACGCTACATAATTCCACTTCACAATTGAAACACCACTCTTCCCTTTTACGGTTTGCTATCCATGCACTACACTCTCACACTTTAGCCTCAATGTGCAGCACCTTACTCCACATAACTTCCACAAATTCACAACGCCATACGCACTTACACACACAACAAGTCACGTCGCCACTCACATTAAACACACATAACTTCACTAAACTTTTACAAACACAACTCTACACACATACACCTTTTATAGACGTTGCAGCACACACATACACACTCTTCTACACTTGAATTTCTCCACTTCTATACAAGTTTCAAACCGCAACTCACAACAAAAGGCAGCTCAAATTCAAATTCAAAATGAGATCACTAATTGCAATATTCCACAAATGGTAACAAGCCACTTTCAAATTCAAATGAACACACAATTACTTCTATCACTTAATGTGTGTTTTGAAATTCAAATAACTTCCTTAACCCACACACTCACTTCTGAAAATTGTACACTAAGCCCCCCTTATGTCCGAATCACTCCAAGCAAAAATACACCTCTACTTCTTCACAATTGAGGTAACTTCAAGTTATGACTTTTGAATCACAAGATGTGCTACTATTCATTTTTTTTTACACCAAAATATCAATCAAATGGAGCTTCAACAAGACCTCAAAACTCACTCCAACAAGCAGCAAGTTCAACTCCCCAAGCAAGATAATCACGCCACTTCAAGTAATAACATAAACAATTTAATTTTCCACTTTCAATTTTGAAATCAAAATGTAAACTCAAGAACCCTAAATTTTTTAAATTCAAAATCAAATAACCCCTTCTAACAACCACAAGCTCTGATACCAAATTATGATGTGCCTAAAACCAAGATTAAGCACATGCAAAACTAATTTGAAAGACAATTAGACAATGTCAATCAAACTAGTTCAACAATTGCACAATTCCTCAATATTTATGAACTAATTCCCACAACAAGGATGTGACCAAGAATGAATCCAAGTATGATGATGCTCTGATACCAAAAGATGATGTGCCTAAATGGGATTTAAACACAATCAAATGGAGTAAAAATCCAACCCTAACTGCAATCCCTAATTCCGGTTCAACAATTGAAGAATTTGCATGATTCCAAAGGGTGCAAATGGATCTGGAATCAATAAACAATGAACTAATCCAACACAAAGAATCAAATCCCTCAATATATACTAATCAAGCTTGAAATTACCACGTGAAATTCAAGAATAATCAGCAAAGATAATACTGTGATTCCCCTCTATAGAACAAAGCAATCTACGTGAATAAGGATGAGTAAATGTTGATGAATAACACTATGATAAGTAACTCAACAAACTCAATATTTCGACATAAAAACTTAACCAAATCTGACCAAGAACTATCTCAATTCAACCCTAGATATTACACACTAGAGGAGAAAAGAAATCACAACAAAATGAAATTGATATTACTCACAATTTCAAGTGTTGCATTCGCCACAATTTCAACTCTTGAGATTGAAATTGATAAGAGTCTAATGACAATTAGAAAGAACCCTAATCCTCACGAGAAGTATTTTTCTAATTTTGAAAAAATGGCCTTCCTTCAAAACCCTACTTAAGCAAGTATTTATATTTGCTCCCTTTAGGGTTAAAAAGTCCACAAAATTACAACTATGCCACTTTTAAGGTGACCGATCCTAAAAGACAATTACAAGTAAATGAAAGTGTCCCAAAAGAAAGATTACAACATAAATAGTCCAAAGAAATAATTATAAATAAAAATAGTCTTCATCATGCTAGCTCTTCCATAGGATTCGTCGGCTCAGCTCATCATTGGTTTAGGTTGGAGCATGGATAACTCACAAGTTGAGTTTTAGTGAGTTTGTCCACAGCCCTGTAAAATATGATAAGTGTACTTGTTGGAATATATAATACATGAATAAGATAAAAGTGGTTAGTAAACGAATAATTCTAGGGTTGATTTGCTCAAAATGGGCCCTCGTCGCCAAGATTCGAAATCATTTAATTCTTACCCTAATAATAGGTCTTGTCGGATTTTGATTCCTATCAAGCAGGCCCACTTATCGGGATTTACAGGGCAATGGACAAACTCACTAAGACTCAGCTTATAGGTTATCTATAGACTGACCTAAACCGAAGATGAGCTGGACTGATGAATTCCATTGAAGAATCGGCTTGTGAAGACTATTTTTGTATTTTGTTATTTTTCTTTCAACCATTTATTTTGTAAGCTTTTGGGACATTTTATTTGATTGTATTTTGGGGATTTAGGACCGGCCACCCTTTAGTGGCATGGTTGTAATTGTTTAGTCATTTTAACCCTAAGAGAAGTAAGTATAAATACTTGCTTAAGTAGGGTTTAGGAGGAGGTTGAGAGTATACACATTTTGCTGCCTAAATTTTCGTGAGAGCTAGGGTTTATCCCAGTTTTCATAAGACTCTTATCAATTTCTTCAAGGAATTGTGGCGAGTAACAACTAAAGGAATTGTGAGTCATATCATTTTCTTGGTTGATTTCCTTTTCATACTAGTGTGTAATATTTAGTCTTGATTAGGATTGGTTCGTTTAGTTCTTATTTTCACGTCAATTATAAGGTCAATTCCATCATTATATTGTTTACAATTTAGTGGAATTGTATCTTATATTGTCTTGTTAATTGCCATTCTTCATTTACATTGAAGCTTATTGTATAAGAAGTTTACGCTAATTTTTAGTGTTGTAAGTGATTAGATTTACATTCGATATTGTGTTGTGTGCTTAATCTAATTGAGCACATCATCATTTGGTGTTAAGGTTGTTTGATTTACAAATTGGATTCCAAAAGGGCTTAAGGTTCATGCCATTTGGAGTGATGGGAAAATTTTTGGCACCATCGACATTTTCAGAACTCGATTTGGATGATGATCCCAATCACTCATATTTTACTTTATGTCTTTTATTCTAATAAATATTTGAGAAATAATCATACAGGTACATTGATAATTCTCCATGGGATGCCAATATGTCCTACAACAATTGATGGACACAGGACATTTTCAGATTGGCAATCAAAGACCCGTTGCGATTGTTTCCATTCCGAGGCATTGGTTCATGAAGACTTATGATATTTTGTACTTTGTAATTGTTTTATGAACTATTTTAGGTTGTATTTTCTTTTGGGAAACTTTCATTTCATTGTAATTTTCATTTAGGACTAGCCACCTTAAAAGTGGCAAACTTGTAATTTTGACCATTTTCTAACCCTAGGAGTAACAAGTATAAATACTTGCTTATAGTAGGGTTTGAGGAGGCCATTTTGCAGATTATACACTAGCACTTCACGTGTGGGAATTAAGGTTCATCCTAGTTCTAATCCTCTTATCAATTTCAACCCAAGAATTGGAATTGTGGCGAGTGCAACAAGGGGAAATTGTAAGTCATATCGATTTCTTTCTTTGTTGTTTTTCATTTCTTCTCTAGTGAGTCATATCTAGGGTGGATTTGGAGTTTCTTGGACATCTTTGTGAATGTAATTCGTGAACAATTGTCTTGTTAAAATTGATTGTTCTTTTAGTACTTGAAATCAACATCATTTCATTGTTGGTGTGAATTGGAATTGAAGGGGGAGTTGATATCACGGTTTTGATTCTTCCATTTTGATTTGATTTCACGTAGATCTTAATTAAATTTGTTGTCATATGGTGAAGATTACAAATAGGGATTGCAATTACATCATTTGATCATTGGTTTTTCATCAAATTTCAAAGGGGTTTCACGTGATTTGTGAACCAAATTGGACCGGTTTTGTGATTGATTTATGAGTTGTTTTCTTGAGTCATTTGATTGTGCTTGAACTTGATTTTTAGCACATCATCTTTTGGTATCGGAGCACAAGTTAAGAGAAGGGATTAAGTGTTGGATGATTTCGTGATCTTCACTTTCAATTAGGGTTCTTCATATTTGAACCGAAATTGTGTGTTATGGATTTGAGTTGCGAAATTGTCTTGATTGAAAATCTAATTTGCTGCTTGTTGAAGTTGGATTGAAGGGATTGTTGTAGCTTCTTGTGGTTGATCATTTTCGTGGAAGGGAAGGAGATTAGAAGTGTTGTTAATTCAACATTTTTTGAACTTGAAAACTTGCCTATTCATACTGTGATTAGCTTGTTGCTTGAAGGAGCTTGTGGAGTTTGTTGTTGTAAATCCATTGTACAAATTTGGAATTGGGGAAGTATATTTTACAAATTTTCATTGTGTTGAATAGTAAGGAATCTATTTGAATTCAAACACATCAATTAAGTTGTGGGAGTTAATGAGTGTTATTTGAATTTGAAATTCATTTCTTACCAATTGAGGAAGGTTTGCAATTAGTGAAGTGGTTGAAATTCAAATTTGAATTGCTGCCTATTTGTTAAGTTGCGGATTAAAATTTGTGGAAAGTGGAGTATATCTTGTTATCACTACCATGGAAGTGGAAGTGTTTTTGTTGTTGTTGCCGTTTGTTATTATTGCCGTGGAAGTGGAGTGCAATTTTGTATTGTTGCCGTGGGAGTTGTTTATGAAGGAGTGACTTGTGGAATTTAAAATTTTTGTTGCACTATGACTTGAGAGGAGTGGAAAATATTATTGTTGTAGTGATTGAGTTTGTTAAGTACCGTGTATAGCAAAGGTGTGTGTGGCATTGCATTGGTGTGTTAAGCAATTAGTGAGTGTATGGTGTTGTGTGTATGTGTTGATTAAAAAGGGGATTGCAAGTGTTGCATGTGGAGGTGAATTATATAGGTGTTACACCGTGTTGTGTTAATGTGTTGTGGAGAAGAGTGCTACACGTGGGTTGTAATAGCATACTTGTGAAGTTAAGTGGATTTGTTTGTTTTCCTTTTTGTAGTTGCTATTGTGCGGCGTTAAAGGAAGTATAGTTGTAAAGTGTGTTTCCTTGCTCCAAATTGTCTTTGAGGATCGATAAATGAGGGTCTACAACTATGTCGAATGACAGCATGAATGGGGAAATTGGTGATGAAGCCAATAGTCAGGTTGGTGGAGGTTAGGGTCGTAATGTTATAGGTAGGAGAACTTTGGAAGAACAGCTCCAGGATCTTACTACCATAACCACCAGTGGTAAACCAACAGGCACCACCTCGGGTAGCTCCACAGAATCCTCATCGAAACAGAGTAGTGGGAGATAGGAATCTGAATAGAAGGATGGGTGAGGAGCATCTTCCATACAGGGAAGAGAGGGATGACAATTTTGGGGCAAAATCATATCAGAATAGGGATTTTAGGCCACCTCGAGGCTTGGAATATGTGAAACTGCAGATGCCTTCTTATGATGGCAAGGGATCAGCTGATGATTATTTAGATTGGGAGGACAAGGTTGAGGGTCTCTTTGAATGTTATGAGATCGATGATAGTACTAGGGTCTGATTGGCTGCTGTCGAGTTTATAGGGTACGCTGCATTATGGTAGAAGAATTTGATTATCAGCAAGCGAAGGGATGGAGAGGCTAAGATTTAGACCTGGAGGGATATGAAAAGGGTATTGAGAAATAGGTTCATTCCTGAGCACTACAAACAGGAACTGTTTATGTGACTATAGACAATTAAGGCAGGGAGGCAAAACAGTAGATGATTATGTGTAGGAGTTTGAAACCTTCATGATTTGGTGTGGGTCCGTTGAACCTCCAGAACAAACTGTAGCATGTTTCATCTCAGGTCTGAAATATGAAATAGCGTGTGTAGTTGAGCTGCAGCGCTATAGTACACTTAATGAGGCTATTCAGTTGGCCTTGAAAGTAGAGAGATAAAGGAGGTCCAACTTGTTTAGGGCTCCGAGCACTAGGCCCAGTGCTATTACTAGACCCATATCAGCTGATGGTCGATTAGGGGGAACAAAAGCGGTAGGTGAGGCAGTGAAGGCAATAGACAAAACTACCCAAACTATTATTAGAGAAAATTTACCTACTGGGAAGGGTAAAGAGGTAATGACTCCAGATGTGAGGCAGACTGTTCCCGGATCTACTAGTGGGAAGGCGCGCTAGATAAAGTGCTTTAAATGCATGGGATTTTGGTATATGGTAGCATAGTGTCCAAATAAGAGGGTGATGACTGTTATGGAGGACACTGGGGAGGATATTGAGGATGACCACGATCAGATTGAACCTACAGATTTACCAGCGGCACTGCAGGAATATTATGATGACTAGACTGCAGACGTACCTAAGGAGCGTACAGGAGAAAAATATCTACCCCTTAATGTGTTACGCAGGGTTCTAACTATATCTCCTGATACTAGTGACATTCAGACTGAGAACATATTTCACACCTCTTGCAGAATCAGAGGTAACCTTTGTGTACTCATCATCGATAGTGGTAGTTGCACGAATGTTATATCTGCTGCACTGGTAGACAAATTACATCTGTCTACTATCCCACATCCTAGCCCTTATAACTTGCATTAGCTAGATAATCGAGGTAGTATGTATGTTACACTTAGGGCAAAGGTTCCTGTGAATGCCGGGCAGAAATATCATGATGAGATCCTGTGTGATGTAGTTCCTATGCATGCATTCCATTTACTGTTGGGTTTTGATCGATGGATGTTATATGATGGGTTTAGAAATACCTACATGTTCAGCATGGGCGAATCACGCATAGTTCTATCACCAATGACTCCATCTAAGGTCCATGGGTTTCAAGAATAGATCAAAACTCCATCCACTACCTTTGATAGCCAAAAGAGCAAGACAATAGAGACATTAGGGTTCAATTCCAAAACTGATCCTCTAGATTTGAGGGAAAATCTTTCAGAAGCCTAAGGAGATGATGGGAAAATTTCTGGCACCATCGACATTTTCAGAACTCGATTTGGATGATGATCCAAATCACTCATATTTTACTTCATGTCTTTTATTCTAATAAATATTTGAGAAATAATCATACAGGTACATTAATAATTCTCCATGGGATGCCAATATGTCCTACAACAATTAATGGACACAGGACATTTTCAGATTGACAATTAAAGACCCGCTGCGATTGTTTCCATTCCGAGGCATTGGTTCATGAAGACTTATGATATTTTATACTTTGTAATTGTTTTATGAACTATTTTAGGTTGTATTTTCTTTTGGGACACTTTCATTTCATTGTAATTTTCATTTAGGACTAGCTACCTTAAAAGTGGCAAACTTGTAATTTTGACCATTTTCTAACCCTAGGAGTAGCAAGTATAAATACTTGCTTATAGTAGGGTTTGAGGAGGCCATTTTTCAGATTATACACTAGCACTTCACGTGTGGGAATTAGGGTTCATCCTAGTTCTAATCCTCTTATCAATTTCAACCCAAGAATTGGAATTGTAGCGAGTGCAACAAGGAGAAATTGTGAGTCATATCGATTTCTTTCTTTATTATTTTTCATTTCTTCTCTAGTGAGTCATATCTAAGGTGGATTTGGAGTTTCTTGGACATCTTTGTGAATGTAATTCGTGAACAATTGTCTTGTTAAGATTGATTGTTCTTTTAGTACTTAAAATCAACATCATTTCATTGTTGGCGTGAATTGGAATTGAAGGGGGAGTTGATATCACGGTTTTGATTCTTCCATTTTGATTTGATTTCACATGGATCTTAATTAATTTTGTTGTCATATGGTGAAGATTACAAATAGGGATTGCAATTACATCATTTGATCATTGGTTTTTCATCAAATTGCAAAGGGGTTTCACGTGATTTGTGAACCAAATTGGACCGGTTTTGTGATTGATTTGTGAGTTTTTTTTCTTGAGTCATTTGATTGTGCTTGAACTTGATTTTGAGTACATCATGGAAGGTTGTTTTTTGGATTTGATTGAAGTTGTTTCAATTGTTTGTATATATATGCTTTAGTCAAATTAAGGCATATCAAAGCTATCTTTAGATTCTTCAACCATGTTGGGAGTGCGCTAAAGAACTTCTTCTACCAATGCATACGTTTATCTCATACACTATGGGGATGGTGAGGAGATATATTTTCCTAAAGGGGCCTATTGCTTGACGTAAAATGGATAGTAGGTTTTTTTTTCTATCTTTCATTGAATCTTATTCATGGATAGATAGATAATTTAATAAGTTGATGGGATAAGATAATTTCTACTATTATTTAGTATTTTATATTTAATAGGTTGTTCAAAAGGATCTCCTATTCTTCCATCAAATATTCGGCTTTTTCCCAGATACTTAGGTTCAAATACCTACAGATTCGTTGTTTGCTTACTGTGTCAAATGGACATTACGTGGTTGATATATCCCTTAAAGACTGGGCCTAGTCACTGCAACCCCCTTTGTGAGGAGGCACCCCTTCTCCCGAAGTTATGGGGCTATTTTGCTGGGTCAGACAAAGATTGGCCCTCAAGTGCAAAGGTAGAAGGGAGCTTGACTATAAGACCTACCCATCGAGTGAAGACAATGGTCGGCCTTATGGTGGGGGTGAAATTTAGGATCGAAAGTGAGAAAAAGAGGATTGAAGGATTTAAGAACAAGAAAGATTTAGTGTCAAGGGGATTTTTGTGAATGAGGAATAAAGCAAAAAGTGCCAAAATGATGTGGACAATGGATATATATAGACAAGGGCACAATTAATGATGAGGCAGTTATGAAAAGGACATGATGGGATATCCTTCAACCTAATCTTGACCCGTGGCCCACATTTTTAAATCAACAATGTAGATTTAATAGGCGTACTTTACTCGCATAGACCTCACTTAGTAATTTATCGATAGCTAAATACAACATTAAACTTACTTATATTTACATGCCTAAAGACAAATCAAATTAAAACTTCCTCAAGAAGCCATTTACTCATTGCATTTCGTGCTGTCCAGAGAGATTATAATTGTCTACATAGCCAATTCTTAAAACTTATACTCATATTAGCTTAGATTTATATGAACTAACATAATGACACTCGATGTATCATCCTTGAACTAACAAATTGAACCTCTATGGAGGGAAGTACATTCTTAATATCATCCATGTCAAGTCTAATTTTTGAATTCCCATTCCTAATCCGATCTAGACTAGACCCTATGCTCATCTAATATAGATCCTCGACTTGAGTTAGGAATTTCGTTTGATTTTTTGGAGTCGCCACCCAACTGTTGTTGGGAAATATTGAATTAAGACTAAAGGAGCGGATTAGTCTTAATTTGGACCACTAGTCTTCGTTATTTCCTCTTTTCGTTTTTGAAAAGAGGAAAAGGGAAAACTAGAGTTTCTAAGTCCGGAGGCTAACCTATTAAAACCTTACGGTTACCACCTAATCTCCTAGAATTGTTCTTATTTAGAAATGTGTTTCATTGTGTTTCTGTTACTTTTTATTATGTTTTTGAATTATTTCAAGAAAATGATTTTTCATTCATTTTATGGGTTGACCCGAATGGATGCCTATGTACCTGCTACTCAGGATCAGACAAGCCGTAGTTCGCTTTTTTGAAAACTTTAAGTTTGTTTGTGAATTTTAATTTTGAAATCTCTTTTGCTTTATGTTTTTACCATTTTCGGGATTTTTCTAAAAAATTCTAAGCCTAAGCTTTAATCTGATTTTTTTAAAATGATTTTTAGGGAAAAAAACATCAATTTTGGATTTATTTTTGAGAAAAATGATTTTTCTAAGTGCTAAAACTCATTTTTATGATTTTTTGTGATTTTTATTATTCTTCTTGATTTTTTATGATTTTTATTATTTTCATCATTTTTATGATTTTTGTAGTTTTTTTATTATTTTTATGATTTTTATTAAATTTTCTATAATTTTTGTGAATTTGTTTTTAAATTTTATCCTAAGTTAATATCTATCATATTTTGAAATCTAAACTTTTATTATTATTTTCCTAATATTTTATTTTTTATTTTTATTTTTCTACATTTTATTATTTTTTTTCTTTTTTCCTTATTTTTTCTCATTTTTTTCTTATTTATTATTTTTCTACATTATTAAATTCTAGAAAAATCTAATTTCTACATTTTCCTATTTATTAAAAATAAAACATAAACCAATAAATAAATAACTAACAAAATAACAAATAATAAATAATAAATTAATTTGGAATAAATATATAAACAAAATAAATTAAATAAATAAAATAAAATAAATCCAGAAAATCCGACTTACCTGGATCCGGGTTGGTGTGCGGGTCGGGTCGGTCGGGTCGAATTGGGTCGGTCGGATCGGTCAGACACGGCGGCAGGGGTTGCTCGATCATGGCCTTCCGGCGGCCTTTTGCAGCGGGTGAGGTGTCGAATCCTAGCTTCTCGAGGGTGCTGAATCCAATGGTGGCGGTGGTTCACTCCTAGATCGCCTCCTGATGGTAGTTCAACGCCGATCGATGGTCGCGGCTTTGGTTTTCCTTTGGTGCTCTCCGATTTGCTCTCTTTTCTCACTTTCTCTCAATTTTGACTCATGTGTTGGCTTCCTCCCTTCGATTCCTATTTATAGGCACTTGAAACCGAGCTGGATAAGCTCATATTTCCTCCAATCGAAGCTAATCGAATTTTCGATTAAAAAAACCAACTCCGATTCGGGTAAATCCATTGATTTGTTGCGATTTGATTCCAATTAGATAATGTTCATCTTATTTCTGTTGAAGATTTGTTGGATTTGCGCAAAAAATCGAATCGAAACGGCCGAAATTCGAATTTTCTCTTCCGCCGGTGATCTCGAGCCCGAGGTAGAAGACGATCACGCGCCGGGCGCGTACGTTCCCTCCAGCCAATCAGAGGTTGCCACGTGTCCTGGATAAGTAAGAAAAACAAAACGCGGAAATTGCCTCCCCCGTGATTCAAACCTGCGACCGAGTCCCCCCCCCCCGCGCGCGCGCGCACCTTAGCCCGTGGTCCGAACCAATTGGGCTAGCCCATTTTCCTAATTTTTCTAATTTCGCAAATTGCATATATGCAATGCGATTTTTTTTATTTTTTTTGTATTTTTTGAAATTTCAAAAATTTGTAAAAATTATTTATTATTTATTATTGCCATTTCTGAAATCATTTTTCAAAATTGATGTGTTTTCCTATTTATTTTTATTTTTTTGAATATTTTTATTATTTTTGCTAAAGTAAAGAAAAATTGAAAAAAAATTGAAAATTGATTATTATTGATTATTATTCATTCTTAAGGCAAAAATGGGGTGTTTACAACTGCCCCTCTTTGTAGTAAAGTTTGAAAAACTTAACTACAAAGATAAGAAAGACGCCATTTTTGGCCCTTTAAATAGGTTTTTGGTAAGAAAATGCTCCATGAGCTAATAATCCCACGATTTAAGATGGACCTAACAATTTAGAATGATGTTCCTTCCCAAAAAGTGCTTTATGAGCTGACTAATTGGTGACAGGACACATCTCAAGCGTTGTGTAGGAATGTATGAGAAATAATGATAGGAAGCGTCTTATCAGACTTGCAACCTTGGAAAGAAAATTTACTTAGGAAGTGCCCTTATGAGCTAGCTACCTATCAACGGAAGCGTCTTATTAGACTAGCAACTGTTTGGAAGAATATTTCTGAAAAGTGCCCCAGGAGCTGACTAATCGGGAGAGTTTAGGAAAGTGCCCCTCATGGGCTGACTAACCTTGAATTGAATGCCTCAAAAAGTGCCCCTTATGGGCTAACCATGAGGTAGATTTTTAGGAAAGTGCCCCTTATAGGCTGACTAACCTATGATAGAAATGTCTCAAAAAGTGCCCTCTATGGGCTAACTATGAGAACAAATTTTTAGGAAAGTGCCCCCTATGGGGTGACTAACTTGGAGTTGAATTGTCTCAAAAAGTTCCCCCTATGGGCTGACCATGAGAACAAAGTTTTAGGAAAGTGCCCCCTATGGGCTGACTAACCTGGAATTGAATTGTCTCAAAAAGTACCCCCTATGGGCTGACCATGAGAACAAGGTTTTAGGAAAGTGCCCCCTATGGGCTGACTAACCTGGAATTGAATTTGTCTCAAAAAGTGCCCCCTATGGGCTAACCATGAGAACAAGGTTTTAGGAAAGTGCCCCCTATGGGCTGACTAACCTGGAGTTGAATTGTCTCAAAAAGTGCCCCCTATGGGCTGACTAACCTGGAATTGAATTTGTCTCAAAAAGTGCCCCCTATGGGCTAACCATGAGAACAAGGTTTTAGGAAAGTGCCCCCTATGGGCTGACTAACCTGGAGTTGAATTGTCTCAAAAAGTGCCCCCTATGGGCTAACCATGAGAACAAAGTTTTTAGGAAAGTGCCCTCTATGGGCTGACTAACCTAGGATTGAATTTGTCTCAAAAAGTGCCCCCTATGGGCTAACCATGAGAACAAATTTTTAGGAAAGTGCCCCCTATGGGCTGACTAACCTAGGATTGAATTTGTCTCAAAAAGTGCCCCCTATGGGCTAACCATGAGAACAAAGTTTTTAGGAAAGTGCCCCCTATGGGCTGACTAACCTAGGATTGAATTATATCTCAAAAAGGTGCCCCCTATGGGCTAACCTTAAGAGATGATGTTTAGGAAAGCGCCCCTCTTAGGCTGACTAACCTAATGTAAAAATGATATCTAGAAAGGTGCCTTTATAGACTGACTTTGGAAGAGATCTAGGGAAGCGCCCCTTTTTGGGACTGACTACCCTATTAAGGGGAATGTTTAGACAAATGCCCCACTATGAGCTGACTCATTTTGTGCTTTTGAATATGCTTTCTACAACCTAAACTAAATGATGTGATGATATGATGATAGTTATTTATTTTAATATGCTTGCCAGTTTATTGTGGATAGTAACCAAACAACCAAAACCTCGGGCTGGTTTGCTTTTGCTTCATTTCTTCTTATCTTAGCACGAGATTGAAAATTTTGTTGTGCTCCCTTTCCTTATGCACATGGCTCTTTTGATGGTAATGTTACCCTACTAATGCATTCAGTTCTAATGCTCAAAAGTAAATAGAATTATATCACAAACTATATTAAGATTCATTATCATTTTAGTGTTTATCTTTCATTGGTGAAATGGTGGGTAATGTGTTTAGGAATATTTGTTGTGATGAATTGATTTGAATTTATTGACCATTCAGGAATATTAACTTTGTTTGTAAAAAGTAAAAACTCGACTCGACGAAATTTATGTCAAACATTGGCTTTCATAAACATTGGCAAAATTTCGATTCCCTTGCCTAAGGATAGTACATCTTTACAGCATCTGTGTTAATGGGGTCTCTCAATTCTGGACCATCCATTTGAGTTAGTATCAAAGCACCTCCTGACAGAACCTTTTTCACCACGTAGGGGCCTTCATAGTTTAGGGTAAATTTCCCTCTGGAGTCTTAGGCATTCGGGAGAACCTTCTTTAGTACCAGATCCCCCTCCTTGAAGTATCGAGGTCTCATCTTCTTGTTAAACGCTCGGGCCATTCTTTGTTGGTAACACTGGCCATGACATAATGCGGTAAGCCTTCTTTCATCAATCAGATTCAGCTGATCAAGCCTCTTCTTTACCCAATCTGATTTAGTTAGCTAAGTTTCCGACATGATTCTGAATGATGGTATCTCAACTTCAACTAGTAGCACTGTTTTAGTACCATATACCAATGAATAAGGGGTAGCTCCCGTAGATGTTCTTATTGATGTCCTATAAGCCATGAGAGCAAATAGTAACATTTCATGCCAATCTTTGTAAGTTGTTGTCATTTTCTCGATGATCTTTTTGATATTTTTGTTAGCTGCTTCTACCGCCCCGTTCATTTGAGGTCGATAGGGAGTTGAATTTCTGTGGTTTATGTGGAATTGTTGACATAAACCTGTCATTGATTTGTTGTTGAGATTGGTACCGTTGTCGGTGATGATAGACTTAGGAACTCCATATCGGGCTATTATGTCCCTTTTTAAGAAGCGGACTATTACCCCTTTTGTGACATTGGTATATAATGAAGCTTCTACCCATTTGGTGAAGTAATCAATCGCTACCAGTATGAATCTGTGGCCGTTAGATGCTGTCGGAGTGATTGGGCCAATTATGTCGATTCCCCACATGGAGAAAGGCCATGGTGCTGACAACAAATGTAGCTCATTGGGCAGAGCATTTATCCGGTTTGTGTATACTTGCACAAATGACAGTGCTTGACATATTTTATGCAATCTGATTCCATGGTCAACCAATAATATCCTAACCTCATGATTTTTTGGGCCAACATGTAGCCATTCATGTGAGGTCCACATACTCCTTCATGTACTTCCTTCATTAGTTCGCATGCTTCATTTTTGTCCACACATCTCAACAAGGTGGTATCAGATGATCTTTCGTATAATACAAACCCACTTAATAGGAAATGGCTTGCTAACCTTCTGAGTGTTCTTTGGTCATTCTTGCTAGCCATTTCAGGGTATTTACTTTCTTGGAGAAAGGTCTTGATATCGTGATACCAGGGTTTGTTATCTTGTATCTTTTCCATTGTTAAACAGTAGGCGGGCTGACTTTCGATGTCTATTTTCATCGGTTGAACTTCGGCTCCCCCTGTTATCTGGATCATAGATGCTAGTGTGGCTAGTGCATCTGCAAACTGATTCTAAGTTCTCGGGATGTATGTGAAAGTGATTGCCTTGAATTCTTCAATTGGCTCTGTCAAGTGTTGATGATACGGTACCAGTTTGGGGTCTTTAGTCTTGTATTCCCCTCTTGTCTGTAGTATAATGAGCGACGAATATCCATATACTTCTAACTCGCGGATTCCCATTTGGCAGGCCATTTTGAGGCCAAGAATACATGCTTCATATTCTGCGATATTATTGGTATAGGGAAATGTAAGTCTCATCGCTACAGGGAATTGAATGCCGTCCGAGGATATCAATACTGCCCCAACCCCACAACCGAATACATTAGTAGCTCCATCGAAAAACAATCTCCATTTAGCATTCAGCCCTATCCTAAAGTCTTCTACAAGCCTATTTTCCACTATCAATATATTCTCATCCGGAAATTGGGCCTGTAGTTCTTGGGAACCTGTCTCGACAGGGTGTTCCGCCAATTGGTCGGCTAAGGCTTGCCCTTTCATCGAGTTCTGATTTACGTATGTAATGTCGAACTCAGATAGGAGCATTTGCCACTTAGAGATTCTTCCTATCAAGGCTGGCTTCTCTGCCAAGTATTTCAAGGGATCATGTCTTGTCAGCAGCTCAACATGGTAGTAAAGGGTATACTGCCTTAGCCGATGCATAACCCAAATTAAAGCACAACAAGTCTTCTCCACCTCTGAGTACCTCTATTCCCCATCTGTGAACTTCTTGCTTAGATAATATATGGAACACTCTCTTCCCTCGTTATCTTTCTGCCCCAGCACACATCCCATGGATTCAGGGAGTATAGTGAGGTATAAGAACAAGGGCTTTCCTTGTTTCGGGACTATCAAGACCGGAGGTTTTGTAAGATAGTCTTTGATTGTTTTGAATGCCTCTTCGCATTCGTCATCCCATTCTATTGTGGCGTTCTTCTTCAACAGACGGAATAATGGTCGGCATTTGTCGGTGAGCTGTAAGATAAAACGAGCTATATAATTTAATCTTCCCAGCAAGCTTCTCACTTCTTTAACGGAGCATAGGGAAGGTAACTCTAATATAGACTTTACCTTATCAGGGTCAATTTTAATCCCTTCTTGGCTTATGACAAACCCTAACAATTTCCCCGTCGTGACCCCGAAAGTACATTTTTCTAGGTTTAACTTGAGCTGGAATTTTCTCAGTCGTTTAAACAATTTCCTCAGAATATCTATATGGCTTTCTCCTTCTTTGGATTTGGCTATCATGTCGTCGACATATACTTCAACCTCTCGATGCATCATATCGTGAAGTATAGCGACCATGGCTCTCTGATACGTTGCCCCGGCGTTTTTCAAACCGAAGGGCATGACTTTGTAACAGAAAGTTCCCCATGTTGTGATGAAAGTCGTTTTGGTTTTATCTTCCTCAGCCATTTTTATTTGATTATATCCTGAGAAACCGTCCATGAATGAGAAAAGATGGTTTCCCACAGTGTTGTCTACCAGAACATCAATGTGAGGTAGGGGGAAGTTATCCTTTGGCGTAGCTTGGTTTAAGTCCCGAAAGTCTACGCATACGCGTACTTTTCCATTCTTTTTCATGATGGGGACTATATTTGCTACCCATTCTAGGTAGTCGGATACTTCAATGAACCCTACTTCTAGCAGTTTCTTGACTTCTTCTTTGATTTTTAGTAAGACGTCCGGCCTAAATCTTCTCAGTTTTTGTTTTTTAGGTTTGACATCTTCCCTTGTGGGAAGCCTGTGAACTACTATTGACTGGTCTAACCCTAGCATGTCACCATATGACCAGGCAAACACATCTGCATATTCCGTTAATAGCTCGATTATCTCACATTTTTTTCTCAGCACTCAAACTGGTCCCGATTTTGAGGTTCTTAGGGTTTTCCATGCTTCCTAGGTTTACTGTTTCCACAGGCTCGTCGATCGAGATTCCGCTTTGTTCATGTTTTAGCCAATTTTCTTATATTATTTCGTGGTCTAAGATATCGCCTTCAACAACTGACCCAGCAGCGTTGGAAATGATATCAGCGTTTTTACTTTCTACCTGTGTGAAATATCCCTGACATTCGATGGTAGGAGATCTGAGTAACATAAAAATGAAAGCATATAAATAAGAAGAAAACAAACTGCAATTGCATTTGATAAAGAGTCTCAATAAAATTTGTTTAATAATTTTTCTCTACTTTCGAGCTAACCTAGCGCTACTGATAGGATAACAAAACCAATTGTTCAGAGCCAGATGCTGGTTGGACGTGCGAGGGGTTGATTTCCCTTGGCTGTCGTCCTCTTTATTTATCCAAGGCTCTTGAACGATGTTTGCCTTTCAGAAAGATTGTTGGAGAGGTGGGATGCATATCTGGGTGTCGATCAGCTTCCCCCTTATTCTGCCTTTGACACCTTTTGTTTGCGCTTCTTCTGCGGCCGTAGGAATGTACCCCAGTCCAAACGTCCCATGCTGCCCCTCTTTAAACTGATGGCCCTCCTTGCTGGTTACCATGTTCACTTCATTGAAAATCTGTAGCCCCAGGTCTTCTGAACCCTCTTCCCTAATATAAGGTATGGTAGTCTCTTTGCATATACCGTAATCCTGTTCGCCCAGTACGGTGACTATCTGCCCTCTTGCAATGAACTTGACCCTTTGGTGGAGACTAGAGGGGATGGCTCCAGCAGCATATATCTAGGGTCGTCCCAAAAGCAAGTTGAAAGACTTTGGGATGTCGAGGACCTAGGAGGAGATGTGGAATACTTGTGGACCGATTTCCACCAGCAGGTTCACCTCTCCCACTGTCTCTCTTTGACCCATCGATGGCTCTGACCACCGTGGAGCTAGGTTTTATGTTGCTTGGATCGAACCCCAATAAGTCGAGCGTTGCCAATAGGCAAACGTTGAGGGATGATCCGTTGTCAATGAGTACTCGGGAGACAATGGTGTCGTTGCACCTGACCACTATTGACAGTGGTTTGGTATGTTGGTCTCCCTCTTCTCCTAGTTCTTCCGGAGAAAAGGCTATCTGGTCCATTGTGAAGATGGAGTCCGCCACGTGACCTATCTTGTCTGTAGCGATACCTTCCGGGACCTGAATCTTTTTCAGCACTTTAAAAAGTGCTTCCCTGTGGGGCTCGGATGTTGTGAGAAGGCCCATGAGTGATATCTGTGCTGTAACTTTATTTAATTGTTCCATGATCTTGTACTCACTAGCCTTGACCATCTTCGTAAACGCAGCAAGTCCCTCTTCCTCTTCTTCCCCTTTTTCCACGTTGGGCTCTTCAGTCGAGCCTTTATACTTTAGATCGTATAATCTCCCAGAGCCGGTGATGCCTCCCACCATAGGAGGCCGCTCTTGTTCGAGGGCCCGATAGTCGAACGGTACAGCCTTGTAATTCTCTGCCGGTATCGGGACATTGAATACATATCTTTTTCTTGGGATTTGTACCTCAGTTGATTGTCCTTCATAGCATTGTATAACCCTGGGCTTCTGATGAGAGTTGATCATGTTAATAGTCTTCCCCTCTTCCTTTGACGGGTTATCTTCCTTCTCAAATTCCAGCCCCCATCCACTAAGCAGCCCTTACTCGGTCGGGATATAAGAATAGTTTACCAAATACTGAAATCTCCCATGTGATTCTCCCAAAGTGCCGACCGTTGGGTCTCCGGCTAACTACCTTCTTTTAATGTGTGCTTTTGGTGTTTCTTCTGGAGCTTGGTGGGATTGTTTCTTCTGTTGCTCCGTCATATTCTGCTTAGGGGCTTCTTTGGGAGTCGACTCCTCAAACCTGATCATATTAATGGTGGGCTTGTGATTGGGCAGTGGGTTGGTGTTGGTATTGGGTGCTGGGGCGTTCACGAAATCCAGCTGGATGATGCCGGCATCAATTAAGTCTTGGATCTTGTTTCGGAGCCTCTAGCACCTATCTGTAGAATGCCCCTCCTGACCCATGTGGTAGTCACATGATACACTCAGAACATATTTATAAAATGGGAGCGTAAATTGCAGCAAGTGCACTGGTCGTATCAAGTAATAAAGTGGTGAAAAGTAAGGTTGTCGATCCCTCGAGGAACCAATAGAGTACTAGATCTATGGCAATTCTTATCAATATCTAGGTGATTAAAAAGGGGTTTTGAAATGTCTAATCTAAAAATTTAACTTAAAGCAACAAGAAAAATTTTATGACGAATCTATCAATTATGAACAAGGGAAATTAGAATTCACCCTAGATTTGTTAATCAAATTGCTACCAAGTTATGTCAACTAGTGGTTATAAGGTTATTCAAGTGAGTTTAGAAAATCCTTTTTAGGGATGTTGACCTTAAATCAATTAGTCGGCTTCCGCGTCTCCAATTAACCAAGGAATCAAAATTATGTTCATACACCTCCCGATGCTACAAACAACTAATGCCCTAAATCAATTAACCCTAATCCCTTAGTGATTAATTAACAAGAAACATTGCATTGCGCCCTCCATAAACTCTAATTAAACCAATTATCGCAACTCCCGTATTGATAATCAATCTAATTAAGAATTCCTAACAAATCCTAATCAATTCCCGTATCAAAAGGATTTCTAACAATTATAATCAAAGACTGGTTATAATTGAAATCAAAGGAATTGCAATCATGAATAATCCTAATAATTCCTAATTACATAACATGGCTACAATTATCCTTTTAACATTCTAGAGTTTCATCCAATTTCCCACAAGGATGATTTAGAACATTATAGTATGAGTTGCATAAAAACAATTGAAATAAAGAGGTGCAATGGAATTCATATTAAACAACTAATAAATGGCATAAAAGAAAATAAAGTAAATGAAACAATGGTTATAATCTTCAAGAGCTTCAATCTTCAAAAATGACTCATTGAATTCTTCAATTGAAAGCAAACTTCAACAAAATGACATTCTTCCTTCAAACTAAACTTTGGAAAAATCTAAAGTACCTAAGGAAATTCTAATGATTCAAAAGAAAGACAAATGATGCTAAAACAAAGAAGAAGAACAAAAGGATTCTAAACAAAAGAAAGGATGCTTAACAAACGAAAGGATGCCTCCAAGGTTCACACAAGGGGTCTATTTATAGATCCAAAGAGGAGGGGGATAAGGTTGATCTGATGAGGATTTGAGTCAGCAAATTAATTAGGATACGATTTTGGAGAGGTTCTCGCAATGGATATCCGGGGAGTAATGAAGGCCGGCTCAAGGCCGGCGGCCTTGAATGTAGGCCGGCTCAAGGCCGGCGGCTTTTCTTCTTTTTGAGGCCGGTTTAAAGGCCGGCGGCCTTGAATGTAGGCCGGCCCAAGGACGGCGGCCTTCAGTGCAATCCTTCGCTCACTTCTTCAATTTTGTGAAAAACTCCTCCAATTAACTTGTAATTTACTTTTGGGTCCTCAAAACCTGTATTTTCACAATAAATACCATTAAGTATCATTTCTTTATATTTTCTTATAATATTAAAATAAATTTAATATAAGTCCAAAAGAAAATATAAGTATAATGTGATCTTATCAACATCCCCATACTTGAACTTTTGCTTGTCCTCAAGCAAAATAATTGATTTAAACAAGAGAAATCCATCATTGAACTTCTGGTGCCCATTGTTCTGACCATACTGAAATTTGTAACTAGTATATCTAGTTGAAATTTAGTAGTTAATCTAAATACAACAGATTTTTAATCCCGGTGTTTAACAATAGAAAACAATACTTAGTCCATAAGGAAAAACATTCATTTAAACTTCATTGGTTATTAGCAAGTATCATCTCCCTCAATTTTACTTCTCTAAACAAGATAACAAGGAGTGAAAGCATATGGTATCCATTTTTTCCTAGAATTTCTCCCCTTTTTTTTATGTTTTATTTGCCTTGATTAGCAGCGGAGTGAGACTTCACTCTTCTGAGGGACCAAAGCTCGCCCATGTCAACCTGACTTTCATTAAGGTACTAAATTTTTGCCTTTCCGCCCTTCTCGTTATTGTGAGTTCATTGAGTCGGCACATCCTGGGCTCATCGCCTAAGTGACCAGGTTTTAAAGGGACCCCTACGAACTCTTCCTCACACTAACATTTAAGATTGGATACTCTTAACTCACTTTCCTGAGTTATTGGAGTAAAGGCTCTTTTTTTTTTTTTTTAAGGGATCACTAAGTAAAATATTTCTTTTACCTCTTTCACTAGGTGTTAAGGTATTCTCAAAGAAATTTCAATAGAGACTTATCCCAACCAATTTTTCCTTGAAGTAAACTTGCTTGTTTTTTCAACTTAAGGACTCAATCTCAAGTTCAAAGGCTAAACAGAGGGTAAACCCCGTTCTCTAGAGATTTTACTCTTAAATTTTAACTATGTAAACTAGTCACAACAATTGGCGAGTAGGGCACCAATCTAATTCAATTTCAGGATTTCATTGAAAACACTTAAGGACATAAATAAAGCATGGGATTTGTAAGCTCATGATGTGTGCAATCATTATACTTCTACATTTATAATCCCTTCCCCACACTTAAATTGGACAATGTCCTCATTGTTCCTAATATATCACAAAATTAAGGAAACAAATGTCAATGCAGAAATTGAAATACTGGTACTTCCCTGGTATAAAATTGTTCATCAGGAAGAAAATTCCTCCTAAAATGTCTGTCATCCTTGGAGTGTCTTGAATGCACCGCAGCTCTTATCCAGCCTTGAATTAGTTTTTTTTTTTTTTTTAACGAAACTATTATAGATACTCATTAAGCATGGGCTGCCTCCCATGAAGCGCTTGTTTTATAGTCATCAGCCTGACTATCAGGGTTAGCTTACATCAAGGAGTTTAAACAACTCCTTCAACACCATCGTTTTCAGATTAGGATTCCAAGCTTCCTTCCATGGTATGGTGCCCTTCTTTTCAGCTTCCACCAATGTTTTGTAGGTAGATATCAACAAACTTACCTGCTGGATGTCTGCCCTTGACCATCCCAGGATTTCCCTATATTCATCCAACTGGCCTTGAATCTGCTGCTGCAATTCTTTTGTCATAGGCGCTTGATTAATGTGAGGCCATGGATTTCCTAAATTCAGACACTTATAATCAAACAATTGATTAGAAAAGACATTAGGTTCAAGTGTCTGCATAGGCATTAGTGTCGGCACTGGTAGCTTCTCATAGTCGTCTGTCTTCTCAAAAGCAACAACATTTTCAGTCTGGGGTACTTGTTCACGACCTTTGTTTTCTTGCTCATCTTCATCCCCCCAATCATCTATCTCATTCAAGACAGCTTCAAGAGTGGTTTGCCCTACATCTTCCTCCACATCATTGTTAGTAATTTCACCCTCAGCAGATATGTCAGAATACCTTGCTTTCTCATTAGACAAAAACACAGGATCATACATATCAAATGTTACCTGGTCATCTAGTGCTCTAAGGGTGAGCTTACCTTGTCCTACATCAATTAGAGCTTGACCTGTGGCTAGGAATGGTCTTCCTAAGATCATGGGTACCTCTCTATCTTCTTCCATTTCCAAGACTATAAAGTCAACTGGAAAGATGAATTTGTCCACTTTTACTAGGACATTCTCCACTATACCCTTTGGGTACTTGACACTTCTATCCGCAAGTTGTAAGGTGACGTGCGTCTCCTTACATTCTCCAAGTCCTAGTTTTTTGAAAATAGACAGAGGCATTAAATTTATACTTGCACCAGAATCTATAAGTACTTTATCAAAATTAAAATTACCAATAGTGCAAGGAATAGTAAAACTTCCCTGATCTCTTTGTTTTCTTGGCAAATTGGATAAATTCTTTTGTAAGATCATAGAACATTCTCCTATAAGCATCACTGGTTCATTTCCTTCAATCTTCCTCTTCTTTGTGAGTAAATCCTTCATGAACCTAGCATATGATGGCATCTGCTGAAGTGCCTCTGCAAAAGGAATGTTAATTTGCAATTTTTTAAAGACTTCTAAAAATTTAGCAAATTGTGAATCCAATTGTTGTTGCTTCAGCCTTCTTGGGAAAGGAATAGGAGGAACATATGCTTTCACTTTTGGTGAATTTTTCTTTGGCTCCTCTTCCTTTTGTTTCCCTTTATCTTTCCCCAGGTTAACCTCCTCTTCCTCAAGTTTCTTATCAATCAATTCCTTACCACTTCTTAACATAATAGCATTTACACCCATAGGATTTTGCTCAGTATTGCTAGGTAAAAACCCAGATAGTCTATTACTCAACTGTTGAGACATTTGACTAAGCTGATTTTCAAGATTCCTAATGGTGGCTTGTTGATTTTGCAACATTGTGTCAGTCTTTTGCATATAACTTATCATGAGTTCTTCCATTTTAGACTGACCTTGCTGAGAAGAGGTATTATGATTAGGATATTGTTGATGGGGAGTATTATGATTAGGACCTTGCTTTTGAAATCCAGGGGGTTTAAGTGCGTTGTTATCATTTCTCCATGAGAAATTTGGATGGTTACGCCACCCTGGATTGTAGGTGTTTGAATAGGGTCCTTAATTTCCTCTTTGGAAATTGTTGACAAAATTTACTTGCTCTCCATGGGATGAGGAGGAAAAGTTTCTAGATGGGCACTCAAGAGTTGAGTGTGGTCCTGAGCATAACTCACAACAAGAAAATTGATTAACATTGAAAGAAGGTGCAGAGGTGAGTTTACTTACCTGGGCGGTAAGAGCAGAAATCTGAGCTGTTAAGGTGTCCATATCATTGACAGATGCCACTCTAGACTTACCTCTTTCATGTTGCCAATTATGTGCACTAGAGGCCATTTCATCTATCAAAGCACTAGCCTCATCATATGTCTTACTCATTAATGCACCACCAGAAGCAGCATCTACCAGAGATCTCAATGTGTCATCTAAACTGAGATAGAATATCTCAATAAGGAGATTATTTGGTAATCCATGATGGGGGCATTTTCTAATTGCCTCCTTAAATCTTTCCCATGCTTCATAAAGTGATTCACCACTAAACTTACTGAAGTTTGTGATGTCATTTCTTAACCTAGCAGTTCTAGCTGGTGGAAAAAATCTCCTTAAAAATTTAGATGAGAGATCTACCCAAGTGGTTACAGAGTCTTGTGGCAATGAATTGTACCAAGCCCTAGCTTTTTCTCTAAGTGAAAACGGAAAAAGTTGTAGCCTAATTACATCATCAGATACATTATTCATTTTCACTGTATTACAATATTGAAGAAATACTGCAATATGCTCATCAGGACTCTCATTTGGATATCCTCCAAATTGATTTGATTGAACCATTTGAACGAGTGCTGGTTTTAACTCGAAATTATTAGCCTGAATTGTTGGTTTTCTAATTGCAGGACCTGAAACAACAGGTACCGTGTATTCTCGAAGTGCTCTACCAACACCCTGAATCTGATTGTTGTTCTCATCTGCCATGTTCTCTTCTTCCTTTCTTCTCTGCTCTCTTCTAAGTTGTCGCAAGGTGCGTTCTATCTCAAGATTAATTGGTAGAAGTTCAGCACTTCTACTCTTGCGCATAAAAAGACCCTTAAAGAGAATGGAAAACGATCACACAATGATAAGAAAAATTAAATAACAAAATAATTGTGCCTAAATTACCAACAGAATTACAAAATCTAATATCTATTAGTTCCCCGGCAACGGTGCCAAAAACTTGATACACTCAGAACATATTTATAAAATGGGAGCGTAAATTGCAGCAAGTGCACTGGTCGTATCAAGTAATAAAGTGGTGAAAAGTAAGGTTGTCGATCCCTCGAGGAACCAATAGAGTACTAGATCTATGGCAATTCTTATCAATATCTAGGTGATTAAAAAGGGGTTTTGAAATGTCTAATCTAAAAATTTAACTTAAAGCAACAAGAAAAATTTTATGACGAATCTATCAATTATGAACAAGGGAAATTAGAATTCACCCTAGATTTGTTAATCAAATTGCTACCAAGTTATGTCAACTAGTGGTTATAAGGTTATTCAAGTGAGTTTAGAAAATCCTTTTTAGGGATGTTGACCTTAAATCAATTAGTCGGCTTCCGCGTCTCCAATTAACCAAGGAATCAAAATTATGTTCATACACCTCCCGATGCTACAAACAACTAATGCCCTAAATCAATTAACCCTAATCCCTTAGTGATTAATTAACAAGAAACATTGCATTGCGCCCTCCATAAACTCTAATTAAACCAATTATCGCAACTCCCGTATTGATAATCAATCTAATTAAGAATTCCTAACAAATCCTAATCAATTCCCATATCAAAAGGATTTCTAACAATTATAATCAAAGACTGATTATAATTGAAATCAAAGGAATTGCAATCATGAATAATCCTAATAATTCCTAATTACATAACATGGCTACAATTATCCTTTTAACATTCTAGAGTTTCATCCAATTTCCCACAAGGATGATTTAGAACATTATAGTATGAGTTGCATAAAAACAATTGAAATAAAGAGGTGCAATGGAATTCATATTAAACAACTAATAAATGGCATAAAAGAAAATAAAGTAAATGAAACAATGGTTATAATCTTCAAAAGCTTCAATCTTCAAAAATGACTCCTTGAATTCTTCAATTGAAAGCAAACTTCAACAAAATGACATTCTTCCTTCAAACTAAACTTTGGAAAAATCTAAAGTACCTAAGGAAATTCTAATGATTCAAAAGAAAGACAAATGATGCTAAAACAAAGAAGAAGAACAAAAGGATTCTAAACAAAAGAAAGGATGCTTAACAAAAGAAAGGATGCCTCCAAGGTTCACACAAGGGGTCTATTTATAGATCCAAAGAGGAGGGGGATAAGGTTGATCTGATGAGGATTTGAGTCAGCAAATTAATTAGGATACGATTTTGGAGAGATTCTCGCAATGGATATCCGGGGAGTAATGAAGGCCGGCTCAAGGCCGGCTATAGGAGGCCGGCGGCTTTTCTTCTTTTTGAGGCCGGTTTAAAGGCCGGCGGCCTTGAATGTAGGCCGGCCCAAGGACGGCGGCCTTCAGTGCAATCCTTCGCTCACTTCTTCAATTTTGTGAAAAACTCCTCCAATTAACTTGTAATTTACTTTTGGGTCCTCAAAACCTGTATTTTCACAATAAATACCATTAAGTATCATTTCTTTATATTTTCTTATAATATTAAAATAAATTTAATATAAGTCCAAAAGAAAATATAAGTATAATGTGATCTTATCATCACATTTGAGGTTTGAGTCGAAGTTCTTAGGCTTGTACCGGTCGTTGGGGATCTCGAAACTAATCAAGTTGTCTGCCCTCAGCCGAGCGAAGACCTGACTAAGCGGTATAGGGATTGGAGTGAACTGCCTTGGGATCCTGGCGGCCTGAGTATGACCCGTCGTGGGTTGTTAGATTGAGATACTCGGGGTCTGGAATGTCACACGAGTCCCGGCTTTTTCTGCCTTACCGGAATGTACCGTGTTGACAGTGGGCTCCTTAGCTCTGTTTCCTCCTAAGGGCCTTTGTGTTGGTGTGACCCTAGGAGGCTCCATTCTTTGGAGTCTACCGGTGGTGATGGCATTCTCAATCCTACATCTCGCAGCCACTACCTCTGCAAAACTGGATGAGGTCTGGCCTACTAGGTGTGAAAAGTAAGTCTTATCCAAGGTATTGACAAATATGGATGTCAATTCCTTCTCAGATATCGGGATGGCTACCCTGGCGGCTTGGGCCCTCCAGCGCTGAGCATACTCCTTGAACGGCTCAGCATGTCTTTTTCGGAGACTCCCCAGGTCGATTACAGATGGGGCGACTTCAATATTGAACTTATATTGAGCATAAAACGCCCGGGCTAGCTTCTCCCAAGTGTTGACAATGTTGAAGTCCAGGTGGGCATACCAGACTAGTGCAGGGCCTGTGAGGCTGTCTTGGAATGTCTGGAGCATGAGCTGGTTGTATTGAGCATACTTGCTCATTTTTCGGGCATATAGCCTGGTATGCATTTTGGGGCAGCCGGTCCCATCATACTTTTCGAAATCTGGGGTCTTGAACTTCTCAGGGTATACCTCTTCCCTGTATGCTGGCAGATTGGTGATTCCGGCCTGTTCAAAACCATCAGGGCCTTCAATGCTTTTCATCTTGTCATGGAGCTGCTAGAAGAGTCACTTCTCCATCTCCTTCTGCCTCTCTTCCATCTCCTTTTTCAGGTCATCAGAGGTCGGCCCCTGGTTGACCTTTGGCTCATATTCAAAGGCCAGGTTAAGGTGGGAATTGATCTCTTCATATTCCGGAGGCTGTCCCTCCACTGCTTTCCCCTTTCTGGCCCTTGAATACTCTTCCTGGGTTGGTTGAGTGTTACGTAAGAGGCCGATGCTTTCAGTTAAGAGGTGAACCTGGGCAGCTAGTTGTTAAACTGTTTGTTTTAGGGACATGATCCTAGAATCCGAGGCAGCTTCAGCATTGGCGTTGTTGCGGTTGTCGCTACTGTTGGCCATTCTTATTCTTGAACGTGTGAGAATTGGACTTCTGGGAGGGTTTGGTTGCTTGGGAGTTATCTTGATACCTGGACGCGCATTTTGTTTTTTTTTTTGTTTTAGTGTAATGTATGCAAAATGGTATGCATGTGTCACGCGGATGCTAAAAATAAAATGGTTGACAATTGATTGACAATGTAATATTGAAACTTTACTTTTATTAATATTGAAAATTTTGGAGTTTGATAATCAAAATAAAGATTACAAATAATAATCTATTTCCTAGCTCTTTTAGTCTTCTGTTGTGGAGGCTCAGACTTCTCATTGATGACAACTTCTAATTCTTTGACTTTGGCTTGGGTCTTCTCCAATTGTGCTTCTAAGGCCTTGTTCCTTTGGTTGGATTCTTTGAAACGTCCCTTCCAGATGTCTTTCTTATGACCTGCAGCTTCAAAGTATACCTCCATTTGGGCCTTGACCTGTTCTAGGTATATTTCTGTCTTTAGATTGATCTTGTTTGGTCTTGGTTGGGTGACGTCTAGAACCCGATATGCTCTTTCCCCTGTCTGGTATAGCTGGCGGATTACAAACTCTCTAGTGGCTCGATGTTTTCCCACTTCGCCATCTAATTCCCCGAGGTCCACATTCAGGCTTTCAATTCTAGCTTCCCAAAGTGCTTTGACCTCTGCCAGCTTAGCAAACTTCTCGGCTACCAACAGGTTCGGATCTTGGTATTCAAAGGTAACTGCTTCCAACGAGGGCCGATAAACTATATCTTGGATGTTACCAAACTAGCGGACCACTGAGTTAGGGTGATATCCAACACATCCGTTGATTCCGATTAAATGCACTGCTTGGAAGTTTCTGCAGGTCAAGATGATTTTGTTACAACAACTCCACCTGGCTGTCCATAGAATATCTTCGGCACTAAAGCTCCTAAGCAGCTCTACCCAACTGTGGCTGGTAAGGTTGTCGGGTAGCTTCACCTTTTCTATACATGAATCCATAAGATCCACCTGCTGGGCTAAGGCTTTTCGGACCATGTTCAGTCCAAAGCACTTAAGGTGGCTTACGAACCATATTAGCAGAAGGTTGAGGCTTGAGCGGAGGATCCCATGGCCTTTCTTCTTGAGGAAATTCAAGTTCCGGATCTGTTCAGCCAATAGAGCCGGGATGTAAGATCTTCCCTCCAGGAATTGGGTTACCAGCTCTGCAACCCGGTAGTGAATATAAAAGGTCCCGGTGGGGAACAGTATAGTGGCAAAAGCTGTCAAGATGAAAGCATTCATCCTTCTCTGTTTGTAAGTCTTGGGGTCCCCACATAGTATGTCCTTCCTATCCCCATTTTCCTCTCGGGCGATGAACCAGGCTTCCAAATCATCCATTCGTATGCAATATCCATTACAATCTGCTAGGGCTTTGTTGACTGCTGTTTTACGGATGCCTAATAATCTGCTGAAGGTACCGGCTGGCCCGGCCTCGAGGTCTGGCATATAGATTTGATCGGTTAGTTCTGGAGCCTGTAGCAACTGGGTGTACTCTTCCAAGGTAGGGGTGATCTCATGCGGCCCAATAAAGAAAGCAGCGGGCTCGATTTCCCATAATTGGAGCATGGCCCGGACTAAAGGCAAATTCACCTCTATCCTTGTCAGTGAGAGGACGGGGCTGATCTTTTGCTAGATGAAGGCCTGCTCCTCTGGGTTGTACAAGGTAAACCAATGGTCCAGTACCAATTTTGGGTCCAAAGGTTTGTACACCCGAATTTCTTTACGGAGGAGACAGTCGATTGCGGTGCTAGCCATCTATTTACAATAAGAAATCGCCTAATTACAAACAAGACTATGAAAGCATTACAGGGAAATAAATTCGAACTCCATGAACAAAACAACAAACCATTACATCGTCATTCAATTGTCAACCCCTTATGATGTCATGTATGCAAGTAGGTTGGTTCTAACTGGTTCCCGAGCTCTATGGCCTCCCACATTCTCGAAGAAATGGATCTCAAGCCATATCGAAGCATAGGGTGGGGTAGCCTAATCGGTCTCGAACGGTGAATCAACTCACTTCGCCCAAAACCTACACAATGGCTCCCCATCTTAGGTTTCTAGGACGGTCCGGGTTCGACCGCATCTATTCACACAAACATATGCATGCAAACCCCCATAGAAAACTAAAAATCTAACTAATCCCTGCAAAGTTAGTAACAGAGTAATAATTGAAACACATTTCTTAAAGAGAACACTTCGAAAAGATTCAGGTGGCTAGCCTACTGGCATGGGTCCCCAGCGGAGTCGCCATCCTGTCGAGTCTAATTTTTGAATTCCCATTCCTAATCCGATCTAGATTAGACCCTATGCTCATCTAATATAGATCCTCGACTTGAGTTAGGAATTTCGTTTGATTTTTGGAGTCGCCACCCAACTGTTGTTGGGAAATATTTAATTAAGACTAAATGAGCGGATTAGTCTTAATTTGGACCACTAGTCGTCATCATTTCCTCTTTTCGTTTTTGAAAAGAGGAAAAGGGAAAACCAGAGTTTCTAAGTCCGGAGGTTAACCTATTAAAACCTTACGGTTACCACCTAATCTCCTAGAATTGTTCTTATTTAGAAATTTGTTTCATTGTGTTTCTGTTACTTTTTATTATGTTTTTGAATTATTTCAAGAAAATGATATTTCATTCATTTTATGGGTTGACCCGAATGGGTGCCTACGTACCTGCTACTCAGGATCAAACAAGTCGTAGTTCGCTTTTCTGAAAACTTTAAGTTTGTGAATTTTAATTTTGAAATCTCTTTTGCTTTATGTTTTTACCATTTTCGGGATTTTTCTAAAAAATTCTAAGCCTAAGCTTTAATCTGATTTTTGAAAATGATTTTTGGGGAAAAAACATCAATTTTGGATTTATTTTTGAGAAAAATGATTTTTCTAAGTGCTAAAACTCATTTTTATGATTTTTTGTGATTTTTATTATTCTTCTTGATTTTTTTATGATTTTTATTATTTTTATGATTTTCATCATTTTTATGATTTTTGTAGTTTTTTATTATTTTTATGATTTTTATTAAATTTTCTATAATTTTTGTGAATTTTTTTTTTAATTTTATCCTAAGTTAATATCTATCCTATTTTGAAATATAAAGTTTTATTATTATTTTCCTAATATTTTTTTTCTACATTTTATTATTTTTTTCTTTTTTCCTTATTTTTTCTCATTTTTTTCTTCTTTATTATTTTTCTACATTATTAAATTCTAGAAAAATCTAATTTCTACATTTTTCTATTTATTAAAAATAAAACATAAACCAATAAATAAATAACTAACAAAATAAAAAATAATAAATTAATTTGGAATAAATAAATAAACAAAATAAATTAATTAAATAAAATAAAAAAAATCCAGAAAATCCGACTTACCTGGATCCGGGTCGGTGCGCAGGTCGAATCGGGTCGGGTCGGATCGATTAGACACGGCGGCGGGGGTTGCTCGATCACGGTGTTCCAGCGACCTTTTGCAGCGAGTGAGGTGTCGAATCCTAGCTTCTCAGGGTGCTGAATCCAATGGTGGCGGTGGTTCACTCCTAGATCGCCTCCTGGTAGTAGTTCAACGTCGATCGATGGTCGCGGCTTTGGTTTTCCTCTGGTGCTCTCCGATTTGCTCTCTTTTCTCACTTTATCTCAATTTTGATTCGTGTGTTGGCTTCCTCCCTTCAATTCCTATTTATAGGCACTTGAAACTGAGCTGGATAAGTTCGGATTTCCTCCGATCGAAGCTAATCGGATTTTCGATTAAAAAAACCAACTCCGATTCGGGTAAATCCATTGATTTGTTGCGATTTGATTCTAATTAGATAATGTTTATCTTATTTCTGTTGAAGATCTGTTGGATTTGTGCAAAAAATCAAATTGAAATGGCCGAAATTTGAATTTTCTCTTCCGCCGGCGATCTCGGGCTCGAGGTAGAAGACGATCACGCGCCCAGCGCGTACGTTCCCTCCAACCAATCAGAGGTTGCCACGTGTCCTGGATAAGTAAGAAAAACAAAACGCGGAAACTGCCTCCCCCACGATTTGAACCTACGATCGAGCCCCCCCGCGCGCACGCCTTAGCCCATGGTCCGGACTAGCTGGGCTAGCCCATTTTCCTGATTTTTCTAATTTCGCAAATTGCATATATGCAATGCAATTTTTTTATTTTTTTGTATTTTTTGAAATTTTAAAAATTTGTAAAAATTATTTATTATTTATTATTGCCATTTCTGAAATCATTTTTCAAAATTGATGTGTTTTCCTATTTATTTTTATTTTTTTGAATATTTTAATTATTTTTGCTAAATTAAAGAAAAATTGGAAAAAATTGGAAAAATTGAAAATTGATTATTATTGATTATTATTCATTCTTAAGGCAAAAATGGGGTGTTTACAATCCAACATAAGGTGAAACCCAACTCAAGTCACTTATCTACTCGGTTGCTTCGTGATAATTTAAGCCCTACTGAGCCTAATCATATAATGAGATTGGAATTACAGCAAAGAGTTCACCTATTCAAATGTAGGTCATTTTTTAGACATGCTAGCTCATCATAGAGACCTTGGATGTCCATTTGATTGTCAACTCTCCTAAGGTAGGTTGATTAGTGGGGGTAGTGGGGCAAGTGTTGGTAAAACCTTCAGGTATGAACTTTCAAGGCTCAATTCGACTTGTTTGGATCCTTATCCAAGCTCTTTATGTTGAAACTAACCTTCAAAGGACTACTATAGTTGATACGATTCCAAGAGCTAAGATACGAGCACCAAAGAAATCAAAATCATTCCGAGCTATAAGTGGCAGTACGGGGTCCAAAAAAGGAGGACATAAGCATCGGGAGGACCTAAGGCGAAGTTCGGCCAGCCTTAAGCCGGCCTTGAATAAAGGCCGGCCGAGTTAATTTTAAGGCTGCCGGCCTTGGTGCCAGCCTATATGTAGGCCGTCGGCCTTTGGTGCCAGCTTATATATTTAGGTCGCCGGCCTTAAATGACCTCGCACAATTTTTTTTAGGATGATATAAATAGTCGTCTTTAGGGTTTTTTCGAGGACGGATGCTAATTTTGGTTGAAAAAAAAAAAAAACTTTGAGTGTTTGTATGAATCCTCTTTGGAGATTCTTGAATATTGAGAATTGATTTCACTTTATTCTTGTTGTTCTTATCAAATTCTTGGTTCCTATAGAATTTGTGGCGAGCATTGTTATTGAATTCTTGGAATTCTTTAACCTTAGTGATTGATTTATAGAACGTGGTCCCTATTGTTCTATGATTTGATTGCGAATTAGTTTAATTTTATCAATCTTGGCATCTATAGAATGGTAATTTTATCTATATCCTCTTTTTATTTGATAGTACCAAAATCCAGAAAAAACCCTAAATTTTTAATCCATTGTTAGATTTGATCTGCGTGAAGGAATTCGTATCATTTGATTTCAGAGCAATCGTATCAATTTCGTGTCATTTGGTATCAGAGCATCCCAAATCCTTATCATTTGGTATCAGAGCCAAAGGATTCGATCAAAACGTGGGTTAAATCGGTAAGGCTGTTGAATCTCAACTCAATTGTAGTTTTAATTCAATACTGCCGTTGGTTGAAAAATTTAGGAATTTATTTTGATAAGTATTGCTATGAATTCGATTGTTGGGTGTTGAATTGGTGTTTCGGTTGTTGTTGAGAATTGGGTTTTTGTGAATATCTTTGCTGAAATATTGATTGGTAGAGATGTCGTCACATGGAAGTGTTCATAACAACAACAATGGGAATAATGCTGATAATGGGGGTGAGGTTGTGATTAGGGTTGAGTTCAATCAAATCCAAGAAAATATTAGATTGATTATGGAGAGATTGGACGTTAGGGATAGAAGAAGCCATAGTGGTGTAGGAATTAGGAGGAAACATTCTAGTGATGATTCTGATGCTCATAGTGAAAGGAGTAGGAGAGGAAACAATGATGACAAGCGTAAGGGGATTGAAAACATAAAGCTGAAAATTCTACTTTTCACTGGTAGTAGTAAACTAGAGGAATTTCTCGACTGGCTGCCACGGGTTGAGAAGGTGTTTGACTGTTATGAGTAGGATGAGCACATGAAGGTGAAGATGGCGTCTTTAGCATTTTCTGAATATGCTAGTTTGTGGTGGGATAAACTACAAATTGAGAGACGTAGGGCGGATGAGGAGAAAGTGTGTTCATGGGCTTTGATGAAAAGATTGATGAGATGCAGATTTATGCCAGATTACTATAAGCAAGAGATGTTGATGGAGTTGCAATCCTTGAGGCAGGGTAAGAAAAGCATAGAAGAGTATGTGAAGGAGTTTGAGACACTAATGGCAAGGTGTGATATTAAGGAATAATGGGCTAAAGATGGACATTGCCAATGTAGTGGAACTCCAACATTATCAGACTCTAGAGGATGTGATTAAATTAGCCAGTCGGGTTAAGCGGCATCAGCGCAAGCGGGATCAGAAATCATATCACCACCATAAGTCATGTGATGGTAAGAGGGAGAAGGAAAGAAAGGAAAAAGGAAAGGCAGTCGCTAGTGAGGCTGTTGACCAAACACAACAAAAGAAGAGCAGGGATATAAAATGTTTTAAGTGTTTAGGACTTGGCCATATTGCTTCTCGATGTCCTAATAAAAGGGTTATGGTCATAAAGGGTGACAAAGTTGAGAGTGAGGAAGAAGAATAGAAGGGTACTAAGGTAGAAGAGGAAGATGAAGACGTTATGGCGAATCCAGTATAGGGAGACTTGCTAATGGTTAAGTAGGATGAAGCTGTTCCTAATCAGAGAGCCAATTTATTTCATATCCAAGGCATAGTGCAAGGGAAGACTTGTTTGATTGTGGTTGACACAAGCAGTTGCACTAATGTTGCTTCAGCAAGCTGGGTTACTAAGTTGGGTTTACAGGTGGAGCAGCATCCAAGACCTTATGCACTTCATTGGTTGAGTCCACAGGGAGCTGTTCATTCAC
This sequence comes from Laguncularia racemosa, assembly GCA_037954665.1. Taxonomy (NCBI): domain Eukaryota; kingdom Viridiplantae; phylum Streptophyta; class Magnoliopsida; order Myrtales; family Combretaceae; genus Laguncularia; species Laguncularia racemosa. The sequence goes on from JBBMOL010000004.1 coordinate 7,345,627, forward strand.
ACAAATAGGTTCGTGTTCCATTACTTATTAGTGATTATACTGACGAGATTGTTTGTGATGTAGTTCCCATGGAAGCTACACATTTGATCCTTGGAAGACCTTGGCAGTATGACCTCGAAGCCAAGTATGATGGATACACCAATGAGTATACCATTCAGCAACAGGACAAGGCATACAAGCTTCTTCCTATGAGTCTAATTGAGGTACAACAAACAAGGTTGATTTGCCTTAAGAAGCCCAAGGGATAGAGGAGTCTGTTTATGTGGTCTAGCAGGATGGACGATACAGATTCGAGGTCGAATCTTTTTTAACATGGAGGGAATGATACGATTCCAAAAGCTAAGATACGAGCACCAAAGAAATCAAAACCAATCCGAGCTATAGGTGGTAGTATGGGGTCCAAAAAAAGAGGACATAAGCGTCGGGAGGACCGAAGGTGAAGTTCGGCCAGCCTTAAGCCGGCCTTGAATAAAGGCCGGCCGAGTTAATTTCAAGGCCGCCGACCTTGGTGCCGGCCTATATGTAGGCGCCGGCCTTTGGCCGACCTTGAATGGCCTCACACAATTTTTTTTAGGATGATATAAATAGTCGTCTTTAGGGTTTTTTCGAGGATAGATGTTAATTTTGGTTGAAAAACAAAAAAAGAAAAACACTTTGGGTGTGTGTGTGAATCCTCTTTGGAGATTCTTGAATATTGAGAATCAATTTCACTTTATTCTTATTGTTCTTATCAAATTCTTGGTTCCTATAGAATTTGTGGCAAGCATTGTTATTGAATTCTTGGAATTCTTTAACCTTAGTGATTGATTTATAGAACGTGGTCCCTATCGTTCTATGATTTGATTGCGAATTAGTTTAATTTAATCAATCTTAGCATCTATAGATTGGTAATTTTATCCATATCCTCTTTTTATTCGATAATACCAAATATAGAAAAACCCTAAAAATATTCAGGATTCCATTGTTATTGTTGATTTGATTTGTGTGAAAAGGATTTGATTCAAATTTGTATCAATAGTGCTAAGAGAATTAAGTTTAACTTGCAATCTAGCTTATTTGCTCAAACTTTAGCTTAAATTAGCCTTGTATATCCTATAGATAGATAAGGAAGACAAAGAAGACTCTAAGCAAACAAGGAGAAGGAACCAGTTAAATATATACACCACCCCCACTCCCCCTCCCCCCCCCCCCCCCCTACAATATTCGGATATGAATGCACTTATCATATGAAGCCTGATCTTTTTTCCTATAAATAGGAGATGAGATTACTTGGTAAAGGATTTCATTCTCTTAACTCTTACTCACATTTAACACATGTTATCACTCTCAAAACTCGTCATAATTTAGTTATTAGAGTGGCCATGCTAAATCATCTTCCTATTCCAAAAATTTATAGCAAAATACCTCTAGAGAAGAAATAAAAAATACTACCGAATATAATGTAATAACTATTCTTCGTGGAGAGAGAATAAAAAAACTATTGGAAGTAAACATTCCTTATTCAATTTTCAAGCAGACATGATAACAAAAAGTAGTTTGGGAATATAGTTATTCTATTCTTCCTCTAGTACTTCCATGTAAATAGACCGTTAGATAATTAAGAAAATAAGTTATATATGAGATTGCTTAAAAAAGAAAAAAGAAGTAAAATTACACTACTTTTCTATATGCTAGTTGTCATTCAATAAAGATTGATACACATCTTTATATCACCATGCAAAATAACTATTTTCTTTATATTTTTAAATTTATTTACCTAATATATTCTTAATATCATGTAAAAATTCAAATATTCCCTCACATTTTAATATTATAGAGAATTATGCAATTTTAAGATTTGGAGAGTTAATGTAATTTTATAGTTTAGGGGGAGACGACAATTGGATAAAGAGTTAAAAGTCCATTGTTTCAATTTTATAATTAAGTCTAAGAAAGCAAATAGAAAAATCTAGTGCTGTCAAACTTAGGTTAACCCACATGGTCTAACCTGATTCAATCTAATTAAGTCATAAACCAGTTTAGGTTATTATTTCGACCTTCTTTGACAGTATTCCCTAAAGGCCCATTTGACCCAACTGGTTTAACCTAGTTTTTATAGGACTTGTTTAGGTTTTCCTTGTTGAAATGTGCTAATTTTTTTTTTTATATCTCTTTACTAGAAAATACACTAATTTACTTAAAATAATAAATCAAAACCTTAAAAAAAAGAAGAAGTAAAAAGCTCTCAACTTTTAAATATTGAGAAGATTTTTTAATTATAAATATAATATAAATTATATTTCATTATTTTTATCGACACTGATTTGAACTTGGTGTAACCTTAATTTGGCCCTCTTAACCCTTATTCCATTTTAATTTTGGATCAATCTCTGATCCAAGATAGGAATGCAATCGAGATGGGTTTGGATCAGGTTCAATAAACTTGATACTCATCCCCGTTACTCTATAGGGTTATTTGAAACTCGTCCCATACTCTATAGGATTTTTTATTAAGTACTTGAAACCTGCCTAATAAGCTCAATAATCAACTCGATTCTTGACCCACTACCCATTATTTTTTTTCCTTTTTTCTTAAATACTCTATTGTTGTTTTAAGTCCCCACTTATTTATTATGACTATATTTTTGTAAAATATAGCTTATATTCTTGTAAATAAATAAAATTTATACTTTTAACATATCTAATTGATAGAGCCATTTTATACTTAATCTTTATAGTATAAATTGTGTTAATTCATTATTGATTTTATAGAAATCATAAGGAAATGGTACTTAATTCTATTATGGTGATAAATCAGGTTAAATGGAGTCAAGGATGCTAATTCAAGTAAATTAGAGAAGTCATCTACAACTTGGATCAAGACAAGGATTTACACCGCCGGAGGGAAGTACATGGGCGTGTAATTGAAGTACACGGCCGTGTACTTGGTTTTGAATCAACAGGAAGATACATGGTTGAAGTACACGGCCGTGTATCTATCTAGGAGGAAGCACGGTTTGAGGCACGGCCATGGTGCAAACCGTGTTACACACTGGACAAGAAGGCGGAAATGTGGACTTTCAACAGAGAGAGACACGACTTAGGGCACGGCCGTGGTGGCAGCCGTGGGAGAAACCGTGCTTGGAGTTGTGGTGGAAGCTAGACGTGCCAAGGAGAAGAACTTATAGATCATGCACGGAGGAAGGCACGGTTGAAAATCTAGCCGTGGGTGGAGACGTGCTACACACTGAACACGGAAGATGATGCGTGAATTATGCACAAAGGAAGGCACGGCTTGACCCACGGCCGTGTGGTAGGGCGTGCCAGGCAGACGAAGATTCACTTCTCGAAATCTACTTGGAAAAGGAAAGATATTTTCGTATCTTGCTAGCAAAAGATCGCATGCCATCTCTCTAACAATATAAATAGAACCAACCCTAGAGGGTGAGGACAACTTTTGAATCTTTTAATCTGGAACCTTTGGATCATCTTGGAGGCAGAGCAGGCAACCGGGTTCATCATGTCTCTACTTTTTATTTTCGTTTTATTGATGAACATGAGTAGCTAAGCTACTTTTCTAGCCAAAGGGTCATAGATGTTTAATTCTCCATGAATTGTGAGGTCTAATTGACTTGTATTTAATCTATTCGTTGTTTTCGGATATTCATATATCTTCTGATCGTTTTGTCATTATTATCTTTGTTGATTGGTATGAATAGAGCTCTTCTACTCAATTAGCAAGTTAATATATTGTCAACTAGCACGTCAAATCCGTAATTGTTTGATTGTTCTAGTCTCAGTGACACAATAACATGTTTGGTTATAAAATAGATGATCGAATTCATGTTATGGAGGTGTATGATCATGTTTAAATAGGTTATCTTATAATCTACTGGCATGAATTGGTGGTCTCTCTAGTTTTTAATGCTATTGGTAGATTAAATCCTAAGTGCTTGTCTGGGGTTGTCTAATCGATAAGAGAAATAATCAAAGATCTTCTCTTAGTTATCGAGGAAGTACGGAGAGATAGGTTGTTAGAGCTTGTTAATAACCATAACCAGTTTATCTAGAAATAAGAATAAAAAACATTTGCATCGATGATCAATTCCTTGAATTAAACTATCTTGATTCCTTTGGCTAGGCTTTTATCAATATACGATTCTATTATCTTGCTTCGACTTTATTTTGATTCATAAACAAAACCCCCCCTCGTTTTCTTTTCATCTTTATGCCCTTTGAATAGAAATATCTTTAACCAATCCCTGTGGATTCGACCCTACTCACCACTATATGCAAATCATATAATTGTCTAGGAGTAGGTTTTATTTTTGTTAGATTCGACACCCATCACTAATCATATTTATTTCAATATTGTTCCAAAGTCTAAAACTTGGTTTTTTTTTTTTAAGTAAAAACTAATTAGTAAACAATATAGTAATATTTATATACTTAACTATAAAAAAGAAAGGGAAAAAATGGGTTTGAATTCTCAATGGGTTTAATAATATTTATCTCATTATTTGTCCCAAACTCCATAATGTTTTTTTTTAAAAAAAAACTTATAACCCATCTCTAACCCTATATGATACTATCCCATAGAACTTTAAATGAGTAAGATGGATGGGGAACCTAAACCGCCCAATCCCTAATCCAGGACCGACAGCAATGGAAAAATCATGTACATAACAATTTATGGATCTTTTGATAGCTTCATTCATACTTCTTCAACACACGTAACTCATGTGCTCATCAAGCGGTCCGACTTCTATAAGTCTTATCTTTGACTTGGTAATATACATACAGTGTACCGAGTGACTCCGCGTGATCCGCTGGAAGGTCAATCAATATAACAGCAACCGAACATCCGGTGACCTCGTGAAAAACATGCGATCATGTGGGTAAATGCGTTGTTCGTGCAGATTTTACATAGTTGATTATTAAGTGACGCTATCTAATTATTATTTTTTAAACATAATTAGACAAAAAATGTTTGTGTCCAACGCTGATTAGTTTCTATATTATTTTCCTAGGGATCTCGTTCTACATAAGGATCGGATATTTAGCGAGTATGAATTTGGACATATGTCAAGAGATTGTTTCTGCCATCCATTTTTTTTTTTCTTTTGTATGCATTTACCTCTTTATTAAGTGAAAAAAAGGGTTTATTTGAAGTAATACGCTATGTGAACTATGATGTAATAGATAAAAATATGTAAAAATTTAATATATAGCAATATTTAGAATCATCCATGATGGTTATCTTTTAAGATAGTAGATGACGTATTAAAATTTTAGTGACATATATAATAAGCTTGTTCTTACCATTTTCACCTCTAAAGCAATTTATCAACGCTAGAAAAATTACTAATAATCATGGTGTTATAACTTCGTTGACACAAAGATTACTTTCCTATGGATGGAATATGTTCGGTTTTTGTCATATTCATCCCCTGTAGGATATACTGCATTAGGAAAAAGAATCCTCACAAGTATTGCCACGCAGCTTTAAAAATCGCGAGCCTATATATATATATATGTGTGTGTGTGTGTGTGTGTGTTGGGGAGGGGAGAGTGAGGAAGAATAATTTGATCTAAAAGCCCGTATATGTAGAGGAAGGTTGTATTTATGTATTTTTTGTAAAAAAGATTTAGATTTTTTTATCATATATTTAAGGGATTGTGTTTATAAAATGCCTTCATTTTAGGATTTTTGTTTATTTGTTATTAATGTGATTTGACATATGGTTCTAAAATGAGTATAACTAATAAATATAGGCTTGTAAACGCATGGTTGAAAAATCCATATCCTTTTTTGCAAAATTACACAAATGTAGGCCCTTATTTGCATGTTTCTAGACAAAACATAATTAAATAAGAATATTCACATTATTTTTATAGCAACCAATGAATGTATATTATAAGAATATTGATTATGACGTTTTTAAAATAAACTATTATTTTTAGTAGTATTATGTATGCTCTAAAATACAATCCACACATAATGCGAGATAAATGATAAATATACATTAATTCATATTTAGAGTTAAAAACTTTATCTTTAGATTTTGATAATTATTTTTCTAGAAAATAATAATTAAAAAAATTAACTAATCTAATAATGGATGGATATTATTATTAATATTTGTAAAAGATGCATCTTTTGATGAGGTAATTAAATATATATTGAATTTAAAATATTATTATTTAGAATTTGGTTTAGTTATGATGAATATAAAAAAATGGAAATAAATAAAACATAAAAAATATTAGGAAAAATGAAAAATAAAATATTACTTCTTATATATATATATAAGGATGGCATTGAAATATGAGATTTGCTTATCTTTTGGCATGTGTTTTAATGAGGTTAAAAACTACAATTATATAATGTTATAAATACATATATATATATATAATAAATAATAATAATATTTTATATGTGATTGTATATATTTAGATGAAAGAAAAATATAAAGGAAGGACTTGCATTTATAAAGTTTTACAAAAGAAATGGTTAGAATTTTTCGATCATATATTTAAGAGTCAGAATTTATAAGTTATACTTATTTTAGGACTTTCGTCTATGCCATGTTATATTTCATTAATGGTAGATAAATGGAGATCCTAAAATAAAGATATATAAATACAAGTCTTTGTATACATGTTAAAAGATCCAAGCCCTTTTTTGCAAATAGCGCACAAATACGAATCTTTCTTTTACATTTTTCTTGAAATTTATTTTAAGCTATAAGGTTGAATTATGTATGTCAAGAGCATACCATCCACATGAGAATGGAAAAATGAGGTAATAAATAGATGCTTGGAGGTGCATTTGATATGTATGACTTGAAATCACTATAAGAAACATAGTCTATTTCTTTCTTCAGCAGTATAATAGTATAACAAAAGCATCAACAATTTTATTATCATGACACCCATTGAAGTACTTTATAACTTCCCTTAATTCACCTACCCAATATTTTTAGGGATTCTATTAATTCTTCTATTGATACACTACTTTGGGAAGGGAAGGAGAAAATTATAAGCCAAATGTATCATTTATGAAGAGCATAAGATAGAAGTAGAAGGATGGCAAAGGGTAAGAGGAGCAACAAATTGTTAGAAATTGGAGCCTAAAGTACCATCACAACTAAGTTTTTTACACCTTAATAATATATGAAGTGGGTAAAGTAGCATATTCCTTGGATTCACTTGCTACATTTACCATTTATCCAATTTTTTATGTATCATAATTACATTGGTGCTTTGCTTTAGAAAGGACTCAATAAACTATAACCTTGCCTCCCTACACATTTACTTAACCTATTATGTTACCCCTGTTGCCTAGAAGATGAATCATTATGCCATTCCTAAGTTAAGGAAAAGATTTATCTATAATTGAGCATTTACTAAACTCTATAAAATCGTTTACGTCACTTTAAACTTTTGTTCAATAATATAGGGAATTGTAAGCAAACCTTACAAAACGTGACTTCTATTCATAGTGTCAAAGCATATTTACATTTATATTTCAATTACAAACTGAGTTACACTTTACATACAAAAGGTTTTACATTATACTTCATATGGCATAATGTAGCAATCTCTACAAACTACTTCAAAATTTCTTGATGCCAAAATCTATGTATCAATGCTATCATTTCCCATTCTATATATTGAATTTATCTAGGCTTAATCCTTGTAACTTGAGGTTAGATGATAAGTCGCAAAATACCTTTATCTAGAGTAATGAAATTGTACTTTATTGTTGAATTTTTAGATGATTTGTTGAAGAAAAGGATGCTTAATGGAATAAATGTCAATTTTAGGATTTTCTAGAGTATTTTGGAGCTAAGGGAAGGAGTTTTGAAGAGTCGGATCAAGTTTGGAAGGAATTGGATACAATACATGTGAAGAAAAGAATTCTGGAAAGTACACAAGCGAGATACACCCCCATGTACTTTGCTTGTGTATACTGAAGTGGATGTCTGGAAAGTACACGAGTGAGATACACGCCCATGTACTTTGTTTGTGTATATTAAAGTGGATGTCTAGAAAGTACACGAGCAAAGTACATGCCCATGTACTTTGCTTGTGTATCTAAGTTTTGCTGCTGTGAAACGATGTTTCAAATACACGACCAATGTACACTCCCATGTACTTACTCGTGTATATTCACATAAGGACGCTTGGAAGAAAGCACGAGATACACGAACGAGATACACTACTCGTGTATCCGCTTGTGTATATATCCAACCCGGGTACATGTATAAATAGACCGTTAGTTGCCCTAGAAACGAGGTTACGAATTTTGTACCTGCTCTGACTCTCATAACAGCAGGGAAAAGAAGATTCCGTGAATTCAAAAGGAGATTGAAGACCCACGAAGAAGAAGATTCTATCTTTAAGGGCCGTGACTATGAATTTTATTTATTCTTCCAGTAATTGTATTTCGTTTGTCCAATTTATGGAGGAATAGACTCTAAATCTAGATTTTATTCGAAACTTCTCTATCATGTGATGAAGATTCGGTTTTTAATGCGAAGTTGTTGACTTTCTTATGATTAATTGCATGCCCTTCAATTGTTTCTTAGATTCATAGATTCAGAATATGAATTTATGCATGATATCATATTAGTTAATTGAGAAATTGCTCTTATGATTAGATTTAATGCAATTAATGAGATTTGATTGTTCTTCTAGAGATAGGAAACAAGAGTCTTCTGTTTAAATCGATTATTTTGATGTGAATTCATGTGCTTTATGCAATTCTAGGTTGCTATTAACTAAGGAGAGATCCTATTTGATAAACCTAGGATTAGATAGGTTAATATACTTGAGAAAGTAGTTAACTTAACTATGGAATTCGACAGTATAAGAAGTCAACTATGCCAATCTTCATAAATCTAATGAATTACATGATAGAGAAGGAGTAGAATAAGATCTAGGTTGCTTTTGTTAATTGATAAATCTTCAGAACCATTGTTGTTAGCGAGTTATTAGTTTTAAGATTAGAGTAATTAAGTTTCAACCAACATATTTAAGCGTCGGTTAGATAATAGGAATGAAGTTAGTACTAGTAGTTGGTGTATCTCTATGGGACGACCCTGTACTTGACACTATATTACGTCCACAGTAGGTACACTTGCCTATTGCAACGTAGTTAGAATTAGGAACAGGCATTATAAATATTAAAACTACGATTGGCAACGATCATTAGACAAATTAATTCATCAGCTTTTATTCAACCTCAGTAAGTATAAATTGAAAAACGAACAACAATAGCAATTCAAATAAATACAAGTATACAACAAATAAACAAGAACAATGAATTAGCCATGAGAGTCATAAGACTGAAACCATGAACTTTATCTATGTGAGTCAAAGGACTCATGTAAAACCCTAAAATTTTGAAAAATTATATAAACAATTAAAGAAAAAAAATAGAAGAATAAATTATCTGAAATGTAATTTTTAAACAATATTTGGTTAAATAATAAAATTAATTTAAAATTTTAAATCTAGGAATATCAAATTAAAATTTAGAGTAAATAGTTATGTTCATAATAATCAAATTAATCTATAGGTAAATTTTTTATAGTAAATTTCTAAAAATATAAAATTTAAACATATTCTCGTACACGCATAAAATACAAAAATAAAGACATTATAATATAAAATATAATATATATAATAATATAAATATTTATATCCAACTGTTAAAAGAAAAAAAAAAAAGACTGACCAGACGCCACAGTAGTAGCCGGAGGTCCAATTTGTCGCATCATCCACGTCGCTGGTGCTCGGTCGCGTCAACCAGCGTCCTGTCCCATCCTGCCCCCTCTCCCTCCTTCTTTTTTCTCTCTCTTCCTTTTCCTTTTCTTTCTTCTTCTCCTTCTGGCCATACTTCCTCCTTCTTCCCTTACTTTTTCTTTTCTTCTTCTTCTATTCTTTTCTTCTCTTCTTCTTTGTCTGCCTTCCCCGACCGCGCTTCCCTTCCTCTCTTCCCGTTCCCTTCTTTTCCCTTTCGGCCAGCCACCCAACGACGGTCCCATAGCAGCTGCAACAACAATCTCGACGACAATGAAGAACAACAGCAACAGTAACTATAGTGGACCACCCCAACAAGGACCGCAAAAACGATGGCGACGACGACCCTTAACAGCAACAGCAACGGCAGCAACATCGATCTCCGTAGCAACAGGAAATGATGATGACAAGGAGGACGACAGCCGCAACAACTGTGATAATGGCAACAGCAATGATGACAGCAACATCCAAACCTCTATGGAGATCTAATTTCTGACGTAGATGGACGACCTGTGCAACTCCCCCTTTCTTCCTTCTTCTTCCTCGTCATTTTCGTGCTCCTTAACGCGGTGCTGTTTCCCCTTTGACTCCAACCGTATTAGCAACAGCAACGACGGAAGCACCAACTGCAGTAACCACAGCGACAATGGTGGCCACGACGACGAGCCCAACAACCGCAACAGCTGCAACGACGACTAGAATGACAGCAGCGACTCCGATAACAACCCTAACTGCAACGACAATAGCAGCAACAACAAATGGCAACCTAGCAATGACAACCACCACAATGGCATCCGCGATAGTAGCTGGCATTGTGTTGTCTTGTCTCCTTTCCCAACGACGGTGGAGGCAACAGCGACAACGAGTAACTCCAACCATGGCAACAACCGTGACAACCATGACTCTCAACAGCAACGGCGATGGATGGTGTGTGAGGGTGTGTTTGTGTGTGCGTGAAGAGTGTGTATGTGCAAGTGAAGAAAGTGTATGGGTGTCTATGGAGGGAGGCCATGTGTGTGAGGGAGGTGAAAGTTGTGTGGTGCTTGCTGGACAACAAGGAAGAAGAGGAAAGGAGTAAGGAAAGGTGGGGTTTGGTTGCTGCCCATGTTGGGTGGTTAGGATGAGGAGAAAAGGAAAACAGCTACAGTAGCATGTAGTCGCATGTGCGTGTGTGCGTGCGAGGAAGGAGGTGTATGTGAGTGTGTGTGTGTGAAAGAAGGTGTGTATGAGTGTGTGTGGAGGAAGATGTGCATGTGTGTGTGCGTGAATGGGTATGTGTATGTGGAAGGGAGAAGGAGGAGCTAATAGTGTATATGTGTATGTGTAGATGATGGTGTGGATGTGCGAGAGTGTATGTGTATATGTGTAGGATGATATAGGGTGTGTGCGAAAGGGGTGTATGCATGAGGGTGTAGATGTGCGAGAGTGTATGTGTGTATGTGTAGGATGATATAAGGTGTGTGCGAAAGGGGTGTATGCATATGGATGATGTGTGGTATGTGCGAATACATATGTACATGTATGGGAAGTTTGATGCATGGGGTATGTATATAGGTGTGCAGAAGGAGTGTGATGTGCGGACATGTGTGCGTATGTATGAAAAGTGAAGGTGATGTATGCAGAGTATGTGGATATGTACATTTTGGTAGTGTGAGGAGAATGTGGAGTATGTGCGTATGCGCATGAAGTGGTGTAAGGTGTGCGGTATGTGTATGTGGGTGTGTGGCATGTGTGTGTATAAGGGTATGGCGTATGTGGAATGTAGGAGGATGTAGGTGTGCGTATGTGTATGTGATGGTGTGAGGCGCATGTACAAATGTATGTATGTGTAGATGATAGTGTATGGTGTATGTATAAGGATGTGTATGCGTGTGTATAGGAATGAAAGTGAGTAGTGTATGTGAAGATGGTGTGTGTGACGGTGGGTGTGATGCATATAGAGATACGTGTATGTGTAAGTGATGGTGAGTAGTGTATGTAAGTATGAGTTATGTGTTGGTGATGATATGTGGTGTGTGAAAGAGGGTATGTAGGTGTATTAAAGGTGTGGGATGTGTGGAGTATGGAAGGTGTGGTGTATGCGGAATGTGTGTGCATAGGATGATATGTGGCGTATGTAGAGAGAGTGTATGCATATGGATGGTGTGTGGTAGACATAGGTTGTGTATATATGTATGGATGCTATGTATTGTGTGTATATATATGTATAGAAGGTGCAAGGTGCGTGGTACTAGGGTGTATATGGATGGTGTGTGTGGAATATGTGGCATGTATATATGTATAAGGAAGGAGTGGTATGTGTAGTCATGTATGTGTGTATGCGAAATAGTATGTGTTATAAGGACATGTATGTGTGTGTAAATATGGAAGTTGAGGATGATGTATGTGGGATATGTATATCTGAGTATAAAATGATGTATGGAGTGTAAACATGTATGTGTGGGTATGGAAGGTGAATATAGTGTGTGCAAAGTATGTGGGTGTGTGTATTGGTGATGTAGGGCGTATATGGAATATGTAAGTAGGTGTATGAGTATGGTGTGGGTATGTGAGTATGGATATGGGAAGTGTGTAATATGTGTAGAGTATGTGGGTAAGTATATATTGGGGGTGTGAAGTGTATGTAGGGTATGTGTGTATGTGCATGTTAGTGGTGTGAGAAGTGAAAGGAGTGTGTATGTATGTATGCGCGAGTGGTGTATATGATAAGAATCAAAATCCAACAAAACCTATCTGATACGATTCCAAGAGCTAAGATATGAGCACTAAAGAAATCAAAGTCAATCCGAGCTATAGGTGGCAATACGGGGTCCAAAAAAAGGGAGGACACAAGGCGAAGTTTGGCTAACCTTAAGTCAGCCTTGAATAAAGGCTGGCTAAATTAACTTCAAGGCCGCCGGCCTTGGTGCCGGCTTAAATGTAGGTCGCCGGCCTTTGGCCGGCCTTGAGCCGGCTTTGAATGAAGGCCGACCATATTAACTTCAAGGCCGTCGACCTTGATGCCGACTTAAATGTAGGCCGCTAGCCTTGAATGGCCTTGCACAATTTTATTAATATGTCATTAGGTTAGTTTTAGGCTTGATATAAATAGTCGTCTTGAGGTTATTTCGAAGATAATGTTATTTTTGTTGAAAGAAAAAACACTTTTGAGTGTGTGAATCCTCTTTAGAGGGTTCTTGAATATTGATAATTGATTTTACTTTATTCTAGTTGTTCTTATCAAATTCTTGGTCCCTATAGAATTTGTGGCAAACATTGTTATTGAATTCTTGGAATTTTTTAACTTTAGTGATTGATTTATAGAACGTGGTTTCTATCATTCTATGATTTGATTGCGAATCAGTTTAATTTTATCAATCTTGACATCTATAGATTGGTAATTTTATCCATATCCTTTGTTTTATTTCATTAGTACCAAATACAGAAAGCCCTAAAATTATTAACAAAGCCATTGTTATAGATTGTTTTGATTTGCGCAGAAGAAATCTTATCATTTGGTATCAGAGCTTATCGTTTCATATCATTTGGTATCAGAGCGAAGGTTGGATTCGTAAGGATTCAGAGCGAAGGTTGGATTCGTACAAAGCGAAGAAGGATTCGTAAGGAGCGAAGGTTGGAGGATTTGTGAATCGATGCGGGTTAAATCGGTAAGGCTGTTGAATCTTAACTCAATTGTAGTTTTAATTCAATACTGTCGTTGGTTGGAAAATTTGGGAATTTATTTTTGATAAGTATTGCTGTGAATTCGATTGTTGGGTGTTGAATTAGTGTTTTGGGCTGTTGGTGAGAATTGAGGTTTTTTTTTTGGGTGAACATCTATTGCTGAGAATTTTGAGTGGTAGAGATGTCGTCGCATGGAAGTGTTAATAACAACAACAATGGGAATAATGCTGATAATGGGGGTGAGGTTGTGATTAGGGTAGAGTTCAATCAAATCTAATAAAATATTAGATTGATTATGGAGAGATTGGAGGTTAGGGATAGAAGAAGCCATAGTGGTGTAGGAATTAGGAGGAGACATTCTAGTGATGAATCTGATGCCTGTAGTGAAAGGAGTAGGAGAGGAAACAATGATGACAGGCATAAGGGGATTGAAAACATAAAGCTAAAAATTCCACCTTTCACTGGAAGTAGTAAACCAGAGGATTTCCTAGACTAGGTGCCACGGGTTGAGAAGGTGTTTGACTGTTATGAGTGGGATGAGCACATGAAAGTGAAGATGGCGTCTCTAGCATTTTCTGAATATGCTAGTTTGTGGTGGGATAAACTATAAATTGAGAGATGTAGGGCGGATGAGGAGAAAGTGCGTTCATGGGCTTTGATGAAAAGATTGTGATGCGAGATCGGTTTGATCGGATTACTAACTGATACGAACCATGCTAATGTGTGACGAAACCCAATACCAATACGTTCGGAATTCGTTACCTAAGATGCAAAAACACCCTCAAGTGGAAACCGCGACCCGTTGTCTATAATCGAGACAAGAACCTTAGTATAATATGAAGACGCCACAATCGGGATGAAAGATCGATTGATAAGTCGGGATGAACGCCACGGAAATTAATTCGATAAGTTCTAGTTAGTTCTTGAAGAACCAAGAGAGGAGCCTCTCAAAAAGTGTTGTTAATGTTCTATCATCTATGTTGTGTTCTAAACCTTAGGAGCTTTATACTAGGGTTTACAATTCGTAACAATAAAGTCTAAAATGACATCACTTCAATAAGTTGCGTAAAAATAACAAAAACAGAGCATGGAGGCCGGCGGTGTAGACATGAAGGTCGACGGCGTTGGAATGAAGGCTGGCGGCCTTGAGCCGGCGTTGGAGACATACACGATCGTGTACTTCTAGACGTGTATCTTTCCGTGGATTTTCTTGACTCCATACACGGCCGTGCCTTTTGGCCATGTATATGACCGTGTATGATTCTGTGTAATCTTGAGATTCCTACACGGTCGTGCCTTGTAAATACATACCCTCTTCACCCCGTATTCGGTATGATTTGTACAAGAACAAGGGTCTTTCCATGGTTGTTCCAATCCGTTCCAACTTCATGATTGCTCCAATCCTTTCCGACTTCATGGACATCCTTTATCAACCCGTTAAGTGCTTCCTTGAGTCATTTCGCTCGATTTCTTGTGATCGGTCTAGGCGGCACTTCAAGAGGATCCACCTTCCTTCTTCCGGCTTGACTCTCATTATGGATCTCATCATTCCCCTCCTCTTGAAAAGGATTTGTCCTCAAATCATCACCTACATCAAAAGGACTCAGATCAGTTGATAGAGCCATTTTATACTCAATCTTTATAGTATAAATTGTGTTAAATTATTATTGATTTTATAGAAATTATAAGGAAATGGTACTTTAATTCTATCATCGTGATAAATCAGGTTAAATGGAGTCAAGGATGCTAATTCAAGTATTTTAGAGAAGTCATCTACAACTTGGATCAAGACAAAGAATTACACCACCGGAGGAAGCACGGTTTGAGGCACGGCCAAGGTTCAAACCGTGTTACACACTGGACAAGAAGGCGAAAATGAGGACTTTCAACAGAGAGAGACACGGCTTAAGGCATGGCCGTGGTGGAAGACGTGGGAGAAACCGTGCTTGAAGCCGTGGTGGAAGCTAGACGTGCCAAGGAGAAGAAATTGTGGAACATCAACCAGAGGATGGCACGGCTTGAAATCTTGCCGTGGGTGTAACCGTGGTACACACTGGGCACGGATGAAGACTTGTTGATTATGCACAGAATAAGGCACGGTTGGAAATCTAGCCATGGGTGGAGCCGTGGTACACACTGGACACGGAAAATGATACATGAAATATGCACAGAAGATGGCACGGCTTGACCCACAGCTGTGTGTTAAGGCGTGCCAGGCGGACGAACATTTACTTCTCGAAATCTACTTGGAAAAGGAAAGATATTTTCGTATCTTGCTAGCAAAAGATCACATGTCATCTCTCTAACAATATAAATAGAACCAACCCTAAAGGGTTAGGACAACTTTTGAATCTTTGAATCTTGGATCACCTTGGAGACAAGAAGGAAACGCGGAGGCAGAGCAGGCAACTGGAAACAAAGGCTTGTTATGTTTTTATTTTTTGTTTTGTTGATGAACATGAGTAGCTAAGCTACTTTTCTAGCCAAAAGGTCATAGATGTTTAATTCTCCACGAATTGTGAAGTCTAATTGACTTGTATTTATTCTATTCTTTGCTTTCGGGTATTCATATATCTTCTGATCGTTTTGTCATTATTATCTTTGTTGATTGGTATGAATAGAGCTCTTCTACTCAATTAGCAAGTTAATATATTGTCAACTAGCACGTCAAATCCGTAATTGTTTGATTATTCTAGTCTTAGTGACGTAATAACATGTTTGGTTATAAAAGAGATGATCGAATTCATGTTATGGAGGTGTGTGATCATGTTTAAATAGGTTATCTTATAATCTACTGGCATGAATTGGTGGTCTTTCTAGATCTTAATGCTATTGATAGATTAAATCCTAAGCGCTTGTCTAGGGTTGTTTAATCAATAAGAGAAATAATTCAAAGCGCTTATCTGAGGTTTTCGAGGAAATAAGGAGAGATAGGTTGTTAGAGCTTGTTAATAACCATAACCAGTTTATCTAGAACTAAGAATAGAAAACATTTGCATCGATGATCAATTCCTAAAATTAAACTATCTTGATTCCTTTAGCTAGGCTTTTATTAATATCCGATTTTCTTACCTTGTTTTACTTTATTTTGATTCACAAACAAAACCTCCCATTTTTCTTTTCCCTTTTATTCTCCTTGAATAGAAATAAGTTTAACCAATCTCTGTGGATTCGACCCTACTCACCACTATATGCAAATCATATAATTGTCTAGGAGTAGGTTTTATTTTTGTTGGATTCGACACCCATCAAATTTTGGCGCTGTTGCCGGGGATTGGTGTCAAATTTATTTCTATTCTTGTACGACTCGTTCTTCTCAGACAGGTGAACTAACTTATAATCCGGAGATTGAGAAGACTCTAAAGAGGCTGCGACAAGAAGCTAGATCATCCACTAGACAGAACTTAGCATCGGATTTGTCTGATTCATTCCTTGATTCAGAAAAAGAAGACGATATGGCAAATCCCGAGAGAACATTAAGGGAGTTAGCTGCACCGGATGTGAATCAACAACCACTTTGTATTCACTACCCCGAACTAGCTGTGGAATTTGAGTTGAAATCTGGGTTGATACATCTGCTACCCACCTTTCATGGTCTTGAGAATGAAGATCCTCATAAGCATTTGAAAGAGTTCCATATAGTGTGTTCTAGTATGAGGCCGCAAGGAATAACCGACGATCAAATCAAGTTACGTGCTTTTCCATTTTCTTTAAGTACTAAAGCTAAAGATTGGTTGTTTTATTTGCCTCCAGGTTCTATCACCACTTGGACAGATATGGTAAGACTCTTCTTGGACAAATTCTTCCCCACATCCAGAGCCGCTGGTATAAGAAGAGAAATTTGTGATATAAAACAAAGGGACACCGAGACTCTTCATGAGTATTGGGAGAGGTTCAAGCAATTGTGTGCAAGCTGCCCACAACATGGGATATTTGAACAACTCCTTATCCAATACTTCTACGAGGGCCTACTTTCGATGGAAAGAAAGATGATGGATGCTGCAAGTGGAGGCGCCATAGTAAACAAAACCCCTGGTCAAGCTAGGGAATTGATCTCCATTATGGCTGCCAATTCGCAACAATTTGGGTATAGGCATGATGCATCTTCAAGGAAGGTAAATGAGGTAAATGTGTCTAACCTTGAACATCAAATTTCTAATCTTACCTCCCTTGTGCAGCAACTAGCTCTTGGAAAAACGCAGCAGGTGAAGGCTTGTGGAATTTGCGCTGCTCCTAATCATCCGACCGACATGTGCCCCACATTGCAAGATGAAAATCATGAACACGCCAATGCTGTAGGAGGATTCCCAAGACAGCCACAAAGGAAGTATGACCCCTACTCGAATACTTACAATCCTGGATGGAGGGATCATCCTAACTTCCGATATGGCAATAACCCTCAACATGTCAAACAATTCCAGCCTAAGCCATCACACCACGTACCCCAAGCTCCTTCCACTTCAGGTATGCCCCTTGAGGATATTGTTAAGTCTCTAGCTGTGAATATCAAACAATTTCAGGAGGAAACAAAGCAAAGCATTCAAAACTTGGAGAATCAGGTAAGCCAACTTGCTTCAGCTGTAAATAGGTTAGAAACTCAAGGTAAGTTACCTTCTCAAACTATTACAAACCCGAAGCAAATCGTTAATGTAATTACCTTGAGAAGTGGAACAGAATTGCAGGAATCAAATAAGAAAGGACATCCGTCTAATCTTGAGGAAGAGACCAAGAAAGAGATTTCGACTCCGAGCTAGCAGGGCGACCAGATTAGCAAGTCTCTAGTTGAGCCATCGAAGGTCACATTGATACCACCTCCTTACCCCTCCAGATTAGCGAAATCCAAGAATGAAGCGGAAGAAAAAGAGATTCTGGAAACTTTTCGCAAAGTCGAGGTAAATATTCCTTTGCTTGATGCAATTAAGCAAATACCGCGCTATGCTAGATTTCTCAAAGACTTGTGCACTAACAAAAGAAAGCTGAAAGGTAATGAAAAGATTAGTGTGAGTGAAAATATTTCAGCTATTATTCAGAAGAAGCTTCCTCCCAAATGTAAGGATCCAGGTATGTTCACCATTCCTTGCAAAATAGGTAATCTTGGAATCGTTAAAGCCATGTGTGATCTAGGAGCTTCTATCAATGTCATGCCTTTGTCTGTTTATCAACGTTTAAATGTTGGTCCTTTAAAGGAAACGGGTATTATTGTTCAACTTGCTGATAGGTCAAATGTTTATCCTGAGGGAGTTCTAGAAGATGTTTTAGTTCAAGTCAATGGGTTGGTTTTTCCTGCTGATTGTTATGTGCTTGACATGGACGATAGTGATTCTCATACTTCATCACTGATATTATTAGGGCGACCATTCCTTAAGACTTCTAAAACGAAAATTGATGTAAATGATGACACCCTCACTATGGAATTTGATGGTGAAGTGATTAAATTTAACATTTATGATGCCATGAAACATCCTAGTGATATCTCCACTGTTTTTGTTGCGGATGTTATTAACCCATCACCACAGGCACCCAAGCTGGAATCAAAATCCTTATCCGAACATCTAGCCAGGAACGTCTAGCCAAAGACGTTAAAGAAAGGTGCTTCATGGGAGGTAACCCATGTAAAAAAAAAAAAAAAGTTCTGTTTTGCATTAGTTTTGGTTTGTTTTAGTTTTGTTTTGTTTTAGTTTAGTTTGTTTTGATCTTAGTGTAGTTTTGAACTCTTTGGATTAGCTGCAGCAAGGATACACATAATTAGATGACACTTTCCAGAGCTTAAGGGGAAAACTCCAATACCAGGGAAGTACCAGTATTTCCTTTCTCTTATTCTCTAATGTTCCTTGAGTTGTTAATTCCTTTTCAATTGTGCTAAATTAGGAACAGTGAGGACACTGTTCAAGCTAAGTGTGGGGGAGAGGATAATAAAATATAGAGAATAGAGAACTAACTTATACTCTGAAGGTTTGTCCTTAAGCAATTTTAAGCCAATTTTTTTTTTTCAAATTTATCATGAAATCTAGAGATTGTACTAAATATTATAATAAGCATCTACACAATGTGAAATTGACTTGTTCAAATGCTTTACTCACCCACTGCTGTGATTAGAATACATGATTAAAATTAAGTAGTGAAATCTTTAAGAAACAAATTTACCTTGTATTTAGCTTTAGAATTGAAAGTCTAAGAGTAAGTCGAGTCCCTAAGTGAAAAATAAACAAGTTTACTTCTAGGTTATATTAGCTACTGTATACTCTTTGAAGTTGTTTGTAAAGCAATCATAACACTTAGTGAAAAAAAAAAAAAAAAGAATCAAGCATAGCCATTACTCCAATGATTCAACTAATTGAGTTAAGAGTATTCAAACTTGAATGTTAGAGTGAGGAAGAGTCCGTAGGGGTATCTCAAAACCCGGTCACTTGAGTGATGAGCTCGGGATGTTGCCGACTCAATGAACTCACTATAACGATAAAGGCGAAAAAGGCAAAAGTTCATGAAAAGAAGCGGGCAAAAACCCGTCAAAATAGATGCTTGAATAAATCAAAAGAACATGAATGTGAACATTCATTGAATAAAACAAAGATGTATAAAAGGGAGAATATCTAGCAAATAGCTTATACCATATGCTTTTACTTTATACTGCAAGGATTATATGCTTGATAATATCCAATGAAGTTTAATTGGGTGTTTTTCCTTAGTGGATTAAGTATTTACTTTTGGAATAAAAATTCTTTTGCTAAACATGAGGATTAAAGTTTGTTTTGTTTAGATTAGCTATTGGATTTTGTCCATAGTAATTTGATCACAGGAAACCAGTTTGGTTGAAGTAGTAGACATTAAAACTACAAGTCATGAATTACAAATGAATAGATGCTTGGAATGATAAAAAGAAAGTTTGTATAATCTATGACAGATTTCTCAATTGATTTGATGCAATTGCTTGAGGACAAGCAAGAGTTTAAGTGTGGGGGAATTTGATAGAGCAATTTTATACTCAATCTTTATAGTATAAATTGTGTTAAATTATTATTGATTTTATAGAAATCATAAGGAAATGGTACTTTAATTCTATCATCGTGATAAATCAGGTTAAATGGAGTCAAAGATGCTAATTCAAGTATTTTAGAGAAGTCATCTACAACTTGGATCAAGACAAGGAATTACACCACCGGAGGAAGCACGGTTTGAGGCACGACCAAGGTTCAAACCGTGTTACAAACTGGACAAGAAGGCGAAAATGAGGACTTTCAACAGAGAGAGACATGGCTTAAGGCACGGCCGTGGTGGAAGACGTGGGAGAAACCGTGCTTGAAGCTATGGTGGAAGCTAGACGTGCCAAGGAGAAGAAATTGTGGAACATCAACCAGAGGATGGCACGGCTTGAAATCTTGCCGTGGGTGTAACCATGGTACACACTGGGCATGGATGAAGACTTGTTGATTATGCATAGAATAAGGCACGGTTGGAAATCTAGCCATGGGTGGAGCCGTGGTATACACTGGACACGAAAGATGATACATGAAATATGCACAGAGGATGGCACGACTTGACCCACGGCCGTGTGTTAGGGCGTGCCAGGCAGACGAACATTTACTTCTCGAAATCTACTTGGAAAAGGAAAGATATTTTCGTATCTTGCTAGCAAAAGATCACATGCCATCTCCCTAACAATATAAATAGAACCAACCCTAGAGGGTTAGGACAACTTTTGAATCTTTGAATCTTGGATCACCTTGGAGACAAGAAGGAAACGCGGAGGCAGAGCAGGCAACCGGAAACAGAGGCTTGTTATGTTTTTATTTTTTGTTTTGTTGATGAACATGAGTAGCTAAGCTACTTTTCTAGCCAAAGGGTCATAGATGTTTAATTCTCCACGAATTGCGAGGTCTAATTGACTTGTATTTATTCTATTCTTTGCTTTCGGGTATTCATATATCTTCTGATCGTTTTGTCATTATTATCTTTGTTGATTGGTATGAATAGAGCTCTTCTACTCAATTAGCAAGTTAATATATTGTCAACTAGCACGTCAAATCCGTAATTGTTTGATTGTTCTAGTCTTAGTGACGCAATAACATGTTTGGTTATAAAAGAGATGATCGAATTCATGTTATGGAGGTGTGTGATCATGTTTAAATAGGTTATCTTATAATCTACTAGCATGAATTGGTGGTCTCTCTAGATCTTAATGCTATTGATAGATTAAATCCTAAGCGCTTGTCTAGGGTTGTTTAATCAATAAGAGAAATAATTCAAAGCGCTTGTCTGAGGTTATCGAGGAAGTAAGGAGAGATAGGTTGTTAGAGCTTGTTAATAACTATAACCAGTTTATCTAGAACTAAGAATAGAAAACATTTGCATCGATGATCAATTCCTAGAATTAAACTATCTTGATTCCTTTGGCTAGGCTTTTATTAATATCCGATTTTCTTACCTTGTTTTACTTTATTTTGATTCACAAACAAAACCCCCCATTTTTCTTTTCCCTTTTATTCTCCTTGAATAGAAATAAGTTTAACCAATCTCTGTGGATTCGACCCTACTCACCACTATATGCAAATCATATAATTGTCTAGGAGTAGGTTTTATTTTTGTTGGATTCGACACCCATCATCAGTAACATCAAATGTGGCACTTACTTGATACTCACCAAACAAATCTATCTTGTATGCATTATCGTTGATGCGCTCAAGAATTTGAAATGGTCCATCGCCTCTAGGAAGTAGTTTAGATTGACGCTGCACGGGAAACCGCTCTTTGCGCATGTGAACCCAAACCCAATCTCCAGGTTCAAAAACAGCTTGTCGACGACCCTTGTTTGCTTGTTTCACATACTGCTTTGTTCGTCGCTCAATGTTCAGCATTGCCATCTCATGGATCTATTTAACAAATTCGGCTTTCTTCTTGCCATCTAGATTAACATACTCAGAAATAGGCAAAGGTGATAAATCTAAAGGAGTCAGTGGATTAAACCACACACAATTTCAAAAGGAGTAAATTTAGTAGCAGAATGTACTGTATGGTTATAAGCAAATTCAACATGCGGCAAACAATCCTCCCAACTTTTAATATTCTTTTTAATTACAGCCCTCAACAAAGTAGATAAAGTTCGATTCACTACCTCAGTTTGACCATCAGTCTGTAGATGACAAGTAGTAGAAAACAATAACTTAGTTCCTAACTTAGCCCATAAGGTCTTCCAGAAGTAGCTCAAGAACTTAGCATCTCTATCAGATACGATTGTTCTAGGCATACCATGCAATCTCACAACTTCCCTAAAGAATAAAATTAGCAATATTACAAGCATCATCCGTTTTGTGACAAGGAATGAAATGTGCCATCTTAGAGAATCTATCCACAACTACAAAGATAGAATCTCGACCATGTCTAGACCTGGGTAATCCTAACACAAAATCCATGGAAATATCTACCCACGGCTTATGAGGAATGGGAAGTGGGGTGTAAAGCCCTTGAGGTTAGACTCTAGATTTCGCTTGCTTACACGTGACACATCGCTCACAAATCCTCTCAACATCTCGTTTCATGTGAGGCCAATAGAAGTGTTCCTGCAATACCCCTAAGGTTTTAGCTACTCCAAAGTGTCCCATTAAACCTCCTCCATGAGACTCCCTCACTAATAATTCTCTTAAAGAACAATTTGGAATGCATAGTTTATTCTCCCTAAACAAGAATCCTTCACGCTTATAAAATTTACCATGTCCACTCTTCTCACAATGCACATACTCCTCACAAAAATCTCGATCAGCAGCATATAATTCCTTAATGTGCTCAAAACCAAGCAGTCTAGAACTAAGAGTAGAGATAAGAGTATACCTTCTAGAAAGTGCATCAGCAACGACATTCTCTTTACCTTGCTTGTAGTGGATGACATACGGAAATGTTTCGATGAACTCCACCCAACGAGCATGCCTTTTGTTCAACTTGTGTTGCCCCTTCAAGTACTTTAAGGATTCATGATCAGTGTAGATCACAAACTCTTTTGGCCAAAGGTAGTGTTGCCAAGTCTCCAAGGCTCGAACCAATGCATATAACTCCTTGTCGTAAGTAGGGTAGTTCAAGGTTGCCCCACTTAGCTTCTCGCTAAAGAATGCAATCGGTCTTCTCTCCTGCATAAGCACTGCTTCAATACCTAATCCTGAAGCATCACACTCAATTTCAAACGTTTTAGCAAAGTTAGGTAAAGCAAGTGATGGCGCCTGAGTCAGCTTATTTTTAAGCGTCTAAAAGGCCTTCTCTTGTTGCTCTTCCCATCTGAACCCTACGTTCTTCTTAATTACCTCAGTAAGTGGTGCTGCAATGGTGCTGAAATCTTTCACAAATCTCCTGTAAAAGCTCGCTAATCTATGGAAACTCCGCACATGACTTACAGTAGTTGGACTAGGCCATTCTTGGATCGCACGAATCTTTTCTTCATCAACCTGTATTCCCTGTGCACTAACAACAAAGCCAAGAAACACAAGTTTGTCTGTGCAAAAAGTGCACTTCTTGAGGTTAACATATAATTGTTCCTTTCGAAGCACTTCTAAAACATCCCTCAAGTGAGATATATGATCTTCCAAACTCTTGCCGTAAATGAGGATATCATCAAAATAGACAACCACAAATTTTCCAATAATGTCCTCAAAACATGGTTCATAAGTCTCATAAAAGTATTAGGTGCATTAGTTAAACCGAAAGGCATTACTAACCACTCATACAATCCATATTTTGTTTTGAATGTGGTTTTCCATTCATCACCTTCTTTCATTCTAATTTGGTGATATCCACTTTTCAGATCAATTTTGGAAAAGACACTAGACCCATGTAACTCATCTAACATGTCATCTAAGCGAGGAATGGGATGACGATACTTTACCGTAATGTTGTTGATGGCGCGACAGTCAACACACATTCTCCATGACCCATCCTTCTTAGGCACTAAAATCACAGGCACTGCACATGGACTCATGCTTTCTCTCACATACCCCTTCTCCATTAATTCATCGACCTGCCTTTGGAGTTCCTTTGTCTCCTCCGGATTGCTCCTATAAGCTGGCTTGTTTGGAATCGATGCTCCGGGTACAAGGTCAATCTAGTGCTCAATACCACGAATAGGTGGTAATCCCTTTGGAATCTCCTTAGGGAAGACATCTTCAAAGTCCTGCACAAGAGACACAATCACACTAGGCAAAGAGTTAGATAGTTCGCTAGTAGTCAAACATGTTTCTTTAAAAACCAGCAACAACATAGGTTGCTTCATTACTAACGCTCTCCTCACTACACTCGCTCTTGCTACACAATTCTCCTTTTGCAAGGCTACCCTCTCCTTTTCACTCACCACCAAAGTTAATTCCTCTTCAACTTGGTCTCTCACACTCTTTCCAGCCTTCCTCTCTTTTTCCTTTTGATATTGACTTTTGTATTCCTTTTCTTTCTCATTGTCTTTTGCTCTCTCCCTCTCCCTCTGCTTTTCACTCACCTTATGTTTTGCAAAAGACTGTTGTAGCTGCAACTGATCCTCATACACTTGTTTAGGTGTTAACGGTTTAAGATTAAAGCTTTTCCCTTGGTGAACAAGCGTATACTTGTTAGAAAAGCCATCATGAACAACCTTCCTATCAAATTGCCATGGCCTCCCTAACAACACATGACATGCTTGCATTGGCACTACATCACATAACAGCTCATCCTCATACCTACCAATGCGAAAACCAATCAAGGCTTGCTTACTCACCTTAGTCTCACCACTATCATTCAACCACTGCAATTTATATGGACTAGGGTGTCTAATAGTTTTGAGCCTCAGCCTCTCAACAAGAAAATTGCTCACTACATTGGTGCAACTTCCTCCATCAATGATCAAACTGCAAATATGATCTCCTAGATAACATCTAGTATGAAATATATTCTCCCTTTGTACCTCCTCTTCTTCCTTCACCTACACATTCAAAGCTCGCTTCACTACTGCCACTAACTTCCCTACTGCAGGCTCCTCATCATCACTAGCATCCTCTAATTGAGGCATATCATCTTCCTCACTATCACCCTTAGTCTCATACTCACCATCATCACGCAAAATCATAACACGCCTATTTGGACATTGACTAGCAATATGGCCTCTACCTTGGCATTTAAAACATCTAATGTCACGATTTCTAGAAGTAGAAGAATCGGGGTTACCTTGGTTACCCGGAGTAGAACCCGCTTGCCTCAGCTCCCCTTTTGGTTTGGTGGGTAAAGGCTTTTCTTCCTTCTTCCATTGGTTAGTCTTCCAAGTGGATGAACCATTACCCTATTGAAACCGTGCATTACTACTACCTTTCCTCTTGTGCTAGTTCTCAACCTTTATAGCCATGTGAACCATATCCTCCAATTCTACATAATGCTGCAATTCCACAACATTTTGGATTTCTCTATTCAACCCAACAAGAAATCTAGCCATGGTAGCCTCTCTATCCTACTCTACATTCGCCCTGATCATAGTAACTTCCATCTCCTTGAAATACTCATCCACACTTCGGTTTCCCTGCCTCAGAGTTTGCAACTTGTTGTGCAATTCACGATAGTAATACGCAGGCACAAACTGCTTCTTCATCACCCTTTTCATCTTTTCCCACGACTCAATAGGTGGTTCGCCATTCCTTCTTCGATTCAACATTAGTTGATCCCACCACACTATGGTATAATCTAAAAATTCAATGGCAGCAAGTTTCACTTTCTTTCTCTCACTATAGTTATGACAATCAAATACCATCTCTACCTTCTTCTCTTACTCTAAGTACGCCTCGGGATCATTCTTCCCTTGGAAAGGAGGAATCTTCATCTTTATGCTACTCAATTGATTATCCTCTCTATTCCTATCTCCTCTATCTTCCCAATCCCTAGTTCCTCTATTCCGACCACTATATCCTCTATAACTCCCGACAGAAGGCTCATCAAAGTCATCACCCGACATTTCATCTCCACCCCTTTGTACTATCCTAGAACGACTCTCCCTCTTACGCCCTTGGAAGACGTTTGTAGATTGTTCTAGTCTTTGCTCTACCGTCTCATGAATTTGTTCCATTCCCTCCTGAAACATTCTCTTCATTTCTCCCCTCAACGCCTCAATCACTAACCTAGCATCAAACCTTCCCCTCTCACCTTCAAGAGAATGTTGCCTCGACATAGTTCCTGCAGAAAATATTAGTACTAACACAAATATATATATGATTAAACTTCACGATACACTCCCTTACGTGTTTCGCTCAAATGATGATATCATACAGTCACTCGTGTATTCTCACAAATAATGATGATATCAACTCACCAATTCCTCTTCTCAATTCTCTTGGAACTAACCCAAACTACACCAATTCCCTTCCGTAAAATTCAAAACAACTCTAGGGTTCGTAAATTTCCTCTTTTTCTATTCGATTTTTTTTTTTTTGTCTTTGTTGTTGCTCTTGATCACGTTTCTCTTTTCTTTTCTTTTCTTTTTTTTTTCTTTTTCGTGATTCTTCCTTTTTTTTTTTTTGTAACAAATCGACTAGTAGGTACTACACTTTCAATAAACAATTAATACTATGAAATTGAATACGATAATTGATATGAACGATTGGAGTTAGGGTTTTGATGTTACCTTCCTCAAACCGAACTTGATGTTTTGACAAACCTAAGCTCTAATACCAAATTGATGCGAGATTGGTTTGATCGGATTCCTAACTGATACGAACCACGCCAACGTGTGACAAAACCCAATACCAATACGTTTGGAATTCGTTACCTAAGATGCAAAAACACCCTCAAGTGGAAACCGCGACTCGTTGTCTATAATCGAGACAAGAACCTTGGTATAAGATGAAGACGCCACAATCGGGATGAAAGACCGATTGATAAGTCGGGATAAACGCCATGGAAATTAATCCGATAAGTTCTAGTTCTTGAAGAACCAAGAGAGGAGCCTCTCAAAAAGTGTTGTTAATGTTCTATCATCTATGTTGTGTTCTAAACCTTAGGAGCTTTATACTAGGGTTTACAATTCGTAACAATAAAGTCTAAAACGACATCACTTCAATAAGTTGCGTAAAAATAACAAAAACAGAGCATGAAGGCCGGCGGCGTTGGAGACATACACAGCCGTGTACTTCTAGACGTGTATCTTTCTGTGGATTTTCTTGACTCCATACATGGCCGTGCCTTTTGGCCGTGTATATAACCGTGCATGATTTTGTGTAATCTTGAGATTCCTACACGGCCGTGCCTTGTAAATACATGCCCTCTTCACCCCGTATCCGGTATGATTTGTACAAGAACAAGGGTCTTCCCATGGTTGTTCCAATCCGTTCCAACTTCATGATTGCTCCAATCCTTTCCAGCTTCATGGACATCCTTTATCAACCCGTTAAGTGCTTCCTTGAGTCGTTTCGCTCGATTTCTTGTGATCGGTCCAAGCGGCACTTCAAGAGGATCCACATTCCTTCTTCCGGCTTGACTCTCATTATGGATCTCATCAGATTGATGAGACACAGATTTGTGCCAGATTACTATAAACAAGAGATGCTGATGGAGTTGCAATCATTGAGGCAGGGTAAGAAAAGCATAGAAGAGTATGTAAAGGAGTTTGAGACACTAATGGCAAGGTGTGATATTACGGAATCATCAGATGAATCCATAGCTCGTTTCATCAATGGGTTGAAGATGGACATTGCCAATGTAATGGAACTCCAGCATTATCAGACTCTAGAGGATGTGATTAAATTAGCCAGTCGGGTTGAGGGCATCAGCGCAGGCGGGATCAGAAATGGCGAGATCAGAAATCATATCATCACCATAAGTCAGATGATGGTGAGAGGGAGAAGGAAAGGAAGGAAAAAGGAAAGGCAGTCGCTAGTGAGGCTGTTGACCAAACTCAGCAAAAGAAGAGCAGGGATATAAAATGTTTTAAGTGTTTAGGACTTGGCCATATTGCTTCTCAATGTCCTAATAAAAGGGTTATGGTCATAAAGGGTGACAACGTTGAGAGTGAGGAAGAAGAACAGAAGGGTACTGAGGCAGAAGAGGAAGATGAAGACATTATAGCGTATCCAGTATAGGGAGACTTGTTAATGGTTAAGCAGGATGAAGTCATTCCTAATCAGAGAGCCAATTTATTTCATATTCAAGGCATGGTGCAAGGGAAAACTTGTTTGATTGTGGTTGACACAGGTAGTTGCACCAATGTTGCTTCAGCAAGCTGGGTTACTAAGTTGGATTTACAGGTGGAGCAGCATCCAAGACCTTATGCACTTCATTGGTTGAGTCCACAGGGAGCTGTTCATGTACACAAACAGGTTCGTGTTCCATTAATTATTAGTGATTATACTGATGAGATTGTTTGTGATGTAGTTCCCATGGAAGCTATACACTTGATTCTTAGAAGACCTTAGCAGTATAATCTCAGAGCTAAGTATGATGGATACACCAATGAGTATACCATTCAGCAACAAGACAAGGCATACAAGCTTCTTCCTATGAGTCCAATTGAGGTACAACAAGCAAGGTTGATTTGCCTTAAGAAGCCCAAGGGAAAGAGGAGTTTGTTTATGTCGTCTAGCAGGATGGACGATACAGATTTGAGGTTGAATCTTTTTCAACATGGAGGGAATGATACGATTCCAAGAGCTAAGATACGGGCACCAAAGAAATCAAAGTCAATTCGAGTTATAGGTGGCAGTACGGGGTCCAAAAAAGGGAGGACATAAGTGTCGGGAGGACACAAGGCGAAGTTCGACCAGCCTTAAGCCGACCTTGAATAAAGGTCGACCAAATTAACTTGAAGGCCGCCGGCCTTGGTGTTGGCTTAAATGTAGGCCGCCGGCTTTGATATGAAGGCCGGCCATATTAACTTCAAGGCCGCCAGCTAGCCTTGAATGGCCTTGCACAATTTTATTAATATGTCCTTAGGTTACTTTTAGGCATGATATAAATAGTAGTCTTGAGGTTATTTCGAATAGAATGTTATTTTTGTTGAAAGAAAAAAACACTTGAGTGTGTGAATCCTCTTTGGAGGGTTCTTGAATATTGAGAATTGATTTCACTTTATTCTAGTTGTTCTTATCAAATTCTTGGTCCCTATAGAATTTGTGGTGAACATTGTTATTGAATTCTTGGAATTCTTTAACCTTAGTGATTGATTTATAGAACGTGGTCTCTATCGTTCTATGATTTGATTGCAAATCAGTTTAATTTTATCAATCTTGGCATCTATTGATTGGTAATTTTATCCATATCCTTTGTTTTATTTCATTAGTATCAAATACAGAAAACCCTAAAATTATTAACAAAGCCATTGCTATAGATTGTTTTGATTTGCACAAAAGAAATCTTATCATTTGGTATTAGAGCTTACCGTTTCGTATCACTATCATTAGGGTAAGAACCAAAGGATTTCAAATCTTGGCAATGAGGGCCCATTTTGAGCAAATTGACTCAGGAATTATTTGTCTATTAACCTCTTTTCTCTTATTCATGTATTGTATATTCCAACAGGAACACTTATCATGCTTTACAGGGCGATGGACAAACTCACTCAGACTCAGCTTGTGGGTTATCCATAAACTGACCTAAACCGGCGATGAGTTGGGTCGACGAATCTTATTGAAGAATTAGCATGTTGAAGACTATTTTTACTTGTAATTTATTTTCTTTGGACTATTTATGTTGTAAGTTTTTATGACACTTTTTATTTGGTTGTAATTGAGTTTTGGGACCAATCACCCTAAAAGTGGCATAGTTGTAATTTTGTGGACTTTTTAACCATAAAGGGAGCAAGTATAAACACTTGCTTAAATAGGGTTTTTGGGGAAGAATTTTTCATAATATACTTCACATATTACGTGAGAGAGTTAGGGTTTCTTCTTAATTCATTTGCTCTTATCAATTTCAATACCAAGAATTAGAATTGTAGCGAGTGCAACAAAGAGAAATTGTGAATAATATTAATTCCTTTTTGTTATGTTTTCTTTTCATCACTAGTGAGTTATATCTAGGGTTGAATTGGATGTTTTCTTGGTCAGATTTGATTGCATTTGTAATCAAATTCTTATTGCTTAATTGATTGGTTTTAGCTTTGGTTTTTAACCTTCAATTTAGCCTCATTTGAACCGTGGATCATTTTGTTTGGGAAGTGGATCACGGATTTGGATCTTGTTGTTCTTGTGTGTAATTCTTGTGGAATTACTTGTGATTATTGTTATATTGGAGGAAATTATCATTGTTGAATTGTTAATTGCAACTTTGAGCATTCAAATTTCATTGCATCTCCTTTAGGGTTCACTCAAATTCTACTAGTTTGAACCGATATTAGTTTAGTGCATTTGAGGTTTATAATTTGCTCCAATTGTATGTGCTTCACTCCTAATTTAGGCACATAATAATTTGGTATCAGAGCATCATCATACTTGGAATTAAGATTAAATACGCCATTGTTTAAGAATTTGTTGATAAATATTGAGGAATTGTGCAATTTTTGAACTAGTTTGATTGGCATTATTTGATTATCTTTCAAATTGGTTTTGCATGTGCTTAATCTTGGTTTTAGGAACATCATAATTTGGTATCAGAGCTTAAGTTTAGTGAAGGGAGTACTGTTGGTTAATTTCTTAATCTTCATGTTCAATTAAGGTTCTTCAATTTGTGATCCGAAATTGTGTGTTGTGAATTAAGGTTACGTAATTGTCTTGATTGAGAAGTGAATTTGTTGCTTGTTGAAGTTGAATTGAAAGACTTGTTGTAGCTCCTTGTGGTTGATAATTTTCGTGCAAAGGAGGAGGAGTAGAAGTGTATTATTGATTCAAATTTCAGAACTTGGAAATTACCTCATTTGTGAAGGGAGTGGAAGTGTAATCCATTGCATGTTGATTTTAGAAATAAGAGTATAGTTGTACAATTTTTCAGATTTGAATTGTGTGAATTATATGGAAGCTATTTGATTTTCAAAAACACTCATTAAGTGATAGAAGTTATTGTGTGTTCATTTGAATTTGAAAGTGGCTTCTTACCATTTGTGGAAAGGTTACAATAAGTGAGATCATTTGAATTTTTTGCTACCCTGTTTATTAAGTTGCGATTAGAGATTATGTTTGAAGTGGAGGAGTGCAACATGTGGAAGTGTGTGTGTGTGTGTGTGTACTGCATTGTGAGTGAAGGGAGTGTGTGTGTGGCATTGTGTTTGTGTGTTAGTGAAGGGTATGTATGTGTGTGGCGGTGTGAATTTGTGTGGAGTCAGGTGCTGCACGTTGAGGCTAAAGTGTGAGTGTATAGTGCATGAATAGCCAACCATGAAGGGAAGAGTGGTGTTTCAATTGTGAAGTGGAATCGTGTAGTGTGTGTTTTTCGGAAAAGGTGGAGGAATCATAATTGTAATTTTTAGATTTGAAATCAGAATTGAAAGTGTACATTAAGAGGTCAATTTGAAATTTCAAACACACATTAAGTCATAGTTAATTGTGTATCATTTGAATTTGAAAAAGCCTCCTACCATTTGTAGAGTTATGCACTTATTGAACTTCTTTTAAATTTGAAAGTGGGCTGCCTTTTGTATTGAAGTTGCGGTTTAATGTTTTTGTGGAAGTGGGGAAAGTGCACCGTGGCTTAAAGTAGTGTGTATGTAGTGTTGTATTTTTTTTGTAAATTTAGTAAAGGGTGCTAACATTTAGTGTTGGTTGTTGTATGTGTTGTCAAGCTACATATTATTGGTGGCGTGAACATTATTGAACCGTGAGCAAAGGGGAAGTTATGTGGCGGTGAATGGTGTGTTGTGTATGTGTTTCATTGCTGCCAATTATGTATTTAAGTAGTGAGAAGTCAAGACAAGAATAAGGAAAGTTGAGTAGTAGAATTTGAAATTCAAACAAGTCATTAAAGTGTGAAAGTGATTGAACTAATTGCTTAAACACTTGTAGTTGAATTTAATTCTATCTACTTGAAAGTAGTTGAGTGTACTTCACTTGTGGCTTGATTGTGCACTTGAACCATAGAAGTGTGAAGATAATTATTGTGTTGTTGGGTTTGAACATAATCATGTCTAGTGAAATGTTTCATTATACTAATGTATTGTGCCGGACATTTACTACATTCACTACTAAGGATGATGAATAAAGGGAAAACTTGTTCCATACCTCTTGTAGGGTACAAGGAAATTTATGTGTCCTTATAGTTGATGGTGGTAGTTATACCAACGTGGTAGCAGCATCGCTAGTATCGAAACTAAAACTTGCCACTACTCCATATCCTGAATCGTGTAAATTTCATTGGCTTAGTGATTAGGGGAGTTTGGATGTGAGCCAAAGAGCTAGGGTACCTTTCAGTGTAGGGGATAAATACTGTGATGAAATCAAGTATGATATTCTACCTATGTGTACATCCTATATATTGCTTGGCAAGCCTTAGTTATATGACAGGAGGGTCTTACATGATGACTTTAGGAATACTTATGTATTCCAGAAGGAGGTAAAATGAATTATTCTGAATCCGATGTCGCCTTTAGAGTTTCAAAGGGTTCAGCAACAAATCAGTAGACCGTCAGAGGGCCATGAGTAGTTAAACCAACCCTTAGAGTACAAAATTTGTTAGACATAGAAGTGCCAACCTTTAGAGGATCCTAATGATCATAGTCAGATGAGTAAACTACTAGAGAACCAAACTGTTCAGGGGCAGTTGTGTTCACCTTTACAGGTACTAGAGGCTCATGAGCAGTTGAGTAAACCATTAGAAGATTTTGAGGGTCAGAGTCAGATGAGCCTATCATTAGAGAGCCAGACTGTTTAGAGACAGTGGTGTCCACCTTTAGAGGTTTTAGAGGGCAGTGAGCAGTTGGGCCAACCATTAGAGGGCCACGAAGATCAGCGCCATACAGATGAATTAGAAAAGGAGAAAACAATTTCAGTGGAACAGGTTGAGATAGGAGAGACCTCAGTGGATAATGGGTCATTATTTGTGTTGCAGATGAGATACATCCTAGAAATGGAGGAGAGAAAACAACCACCCCCTATGGTATTTCAGATATTGGGATTCTGCAATGATACTTCTTTAGGTGGCTTACCAGGAAGAAACAGAGTCTCTACTGCATTTGATCTATTAGATTTGAGGACAAATCTTTCTGAGGCCTGAGGAGATGATAGGAATCAAAATCCGACAAAACCTATCATTAGGGCAAGAACCAAAGGATTTCAAATCTTGGCAATGAGGGCCTATTTTAAGCAAATCGACTTAGGAATTATTTGTCTACTAACCTCTTTTCTCTTATTCATGTATTGTATATTCCAACATGAACACTTATCATGCTTTACAAAACTCACTCAAACTTAGCTTGTGGGTTATCCATGGACTGACCTAAACCAGCGATGAGTTGGGCCGATGAATCCTATTGAAGAATTAGCATGTTGAAGACTATTTTTACTTGTAATTTATTTTCTTTAGACTATTTATGTTGTAAGTTTTTGGGACACTTTTTATTTAGTTGTAATTGAGTTTTAGGACCAATCACCTTAAAAGTGGCATAATTGTAATTTTGTGGACTTTTTAACCTTAAAGGGAGCAAGTATAAATAATTGCTTAAGTAAGGTTTTTGGGGAAGAATTTTTCAGAATAGACTTCACATATTACGTGAGAGGGTTAAGGTTTCTTCCTAATTCATTTGCTCTTATCAATTTCAATACCAAGAATTGGAATCGTAGCGAGTGCAATAAAGAGAAATTGTAAGTAATATCAATTCATTTTTGTTGTGTTTCCTTTTCATCACTAGTAAGATATATCTAGGGTTGAATTGGATGTTTTCTTGGTCAGATTCGATTGCATTTGTAATCAAATTCCTATTGCTTAATTGATTGGTTTTAGCCTTCAATTTAGCCTCATTTGAACCATGGATCATTTTGTTTGGGAAGTGGATCACATAATTGGATCTTGTTGTTCTTGTGTATAATTCACGTGGAATTACTTGTAATTATTGTTATATTGGAGGAAATTATCATTGTTGAATTGTAAATTGCAACTTTGAGCATTCGGATTTCATTGCATCTCCTTTAGGGTTCACGCAAATTCTACTAGTTTGAACCGAGATTGGTTTAGCGCATTTGAGGTTTATAATTTGCTCCAATTGTATGTGCTTCACTCCTAATTTAGGCACATCATAATTTGGTATCATAGAATCATCATACTTGGAATTAAGATTGAACATACCATTGTTTAAGAATTGGTTCATAAATATTGAGGAATTGTGCAATTGTTGAACTAGTTTGATTGTCTTTCAAATTGGTTTTGCATGTGCTTAATCTTAGTTTTAGGCACATCAATATATGTATATGTAGGTGTGTATACGTAGTGCGTGGGAATGTGCTGGTGTATGTGAGTTTGGGGAAAGGCATTAAAGAGCTTGAGAAGAGATAGGAGTTAACAATAGATTGAGCAACCCAACGAAAATTGCGGAGAGTTGCAGTAGCTGACCCTTCGATACCATGCTCGGAGAAGGGACTAGACATCGGAATCAGTTGAGGACGATTAGGACTACAACGACCATAAACAAGTGGGTGGGAAACTTAATGATATGCTACTATGTTGTGTTATATGTTAAATGCTATGCATGTGAAATTGATGTTTGTTGTGTTGCTATTTGATATGATTGTTGTTGAGTTAAGTTATGCGATAGAGAATAATGAGTTAGGTAAGAAGTCGTGAAGAATATAAGGGAATGAATGGTCCGAGAGTTTAGATGTTATTGCCTTAATGATAGCACCTAGGACCATATCGCTAGTGCTATAACCATAAGCCTAACCTATGATTTAAAAATGGTTTTCTTCCAAATCAAATCAAAATATAGAAACTTAGCTTTTCCTTCTATAGCTACTGAGTAATTATGCTTAGTTGGAATAGGGTGTATAAGTATCAACATGTATACATGTCAGAGTTGGTTCCTAAATGTATATACATATACTTAACCAAATTTATTTTCATATTATATTTACAAAATACACTCATGAGCTCAATCATATAAATCATGAGTGCAACCTTAGTTTTTACAACATAACGATCCTGTTTTCTTACCCTCTTAAGTTCGTAAGGGAAAGTGTCTAGAAAAGTTTCCTTAAGTAAAGATATGTCATGAATATGTATATACATATACAAATGTCTTGAGGACATTGAAAGAGAAAACAAGACAATCTTTCTGGCTCTCGAAAGTGCGAGAATGATAGAGCACTTGAGAAGTGCGATGGCATAGAGGTGTCAAAGATAATTAACCCTGAGTGGTTAGTTTGACATGTGAGATGAATGACATGGAGGTGTCAAAAATGATTGTAAGCCAACCCGAGTGGTTCGGCATTTGAGAGAAAAGGCACAGAGGTGCCAGATATGATGATTGTAAGTCAACCCGAGTGGTTTGACATTTAAAAGAAATGGCACAGAGACGTGTTGAGATAATTTAATCCATTATAAAACTGGATAGGTATGTCCACGAGGTTTGGGTTTAGTGTCGATTTTGTGTGATAACTGATAGAGCCATTTTATACTCAATCTTTATAGTATAAATTGTGTTAAATTATTATTGATTTTATAGAAATCATAAGGAAATGGTACATTAATTCTATCATCGTGATAAATCAGGTTAAATGGAGTCAAGGATGCTAATTCAAGTATTTTAGAGAAGTCATCTACAACTTGGATGAAGACAAGGAATTACACCACAGGAGGAAGCACGGTTTGAGGCACGCCCAAGGTTCAAACCGTGTTACACACTGGACAAGAAGGCGAAAATGAGGACTTTCAATAGTGAGAGACATGGCTTAAGGCACGGCCGTGGTGGAACCCGTGGGAGAAACCGTGCTTGAAGCCGTGGTGGAAGCCAGGATCAAGGAGAAGAAAGTGTGGAACATCAACCAGATGAAGGCACGGCTTGAAATCTAGCCGTGGGTGTAACCGTGGTACACACTGGACACGGATGAAGACTTGAAGATTATGCACTGTTGAAGGCACGACTTGAAATCTGGCCGTGTGTCTAACCGTGGTTCACACTGGGCGCGGATGAAGACTTGAAGAATATGCACAGAGGATGGCACAGCTTGATCCACGACCGTGTGTTGGGGCGTGCCAGGCAGACGAATCTTCACTTCTCGAAATCTACTTGGAAAAGGAAAGATATTTTCGTATCTTGCTAGCAAAAGATCACATGCCATCTCCCTAACAATATAAATAGAAACAACCCTAGAGGGTTAGGACAACTTTTGAATCTTTGGATCTTGAAGAACCTTGGATCATCTTGGAGGCAGAGCAAGCAACCGGGTTCATTATGTTTTTACTTTTTATTTTCGTTTTGTTGATGAACATGAGTAGCTAAGCTACTTTTCTAGCCAAAGGGTCATAGATGTTTAATTCTCCACGAATTGTGAGGTCTAATTGACTTGTATTTATTCTATTCTTTGCTTTCGGGTATTCATATATCTTCTGATCGTTTTGTCATTATTATCTTTGTTGATTGGTATGAATAGAGCTCTTCTACTCAATTAGCAAGTTAATATATTGTCAACTAGCACGCCAAATCCGTAATTGTTTGATTGTTCTAGTCTTAGTGACGCAATAACATGTTTGGTTATAAAAGAGATGATCGAATTCATGTTATGGAGGTGTGTGATCATGTTTAAATAGGTTATCTTATAATCTACTGGCATGAATTGGTGGTCTCTCTAGATCTTAATGCTATTGATAGATTAAATCATAAGTGCTTGTCTAGGGTTGTTTAATCAATAAGAGAAATAATTCAAAGCGCTTGTCGGAGGTTATCGAGGAAGTAAGGAGAGATAGGTTGTTAGAGCTTGTTAATAACCATAACTAGTTTATCTAGAACTAAGAATAGAGAACATTTGCATCGATGATCAATTCCTTGAATTAAACTATCTTGATTCCTTTGGCTAGGCTCTTTATCAATATACAACTTTCTTATCTTGCTTTGACTTTATTCGATTCACAAACCAAACCCCCCCTTTTTTCTTTTCCTTTTTATTCTCCTTGGATAGAAATAAGTTTAACCAATCTCTGTGGATTCGACCTTACTCACCACTATATGCAAATCATATAATTATCTAGGAGTATGTTTTATTTTTGTTGGATTCGACACCCATCAAATTTTGGCGCCGTTGCCGGGGATTGGTGTCAAATTTATTTCTATTCTTGTATGACTCGTTCTTCTCAGACAGGTGAACTAACTTATAATCCGGAGATTGAGAAGACTCTAAAGAGACTACAACAAGAAGCTAGAGCATCCCCCGGACCGAACTTAGTATCGGACTTGTCTGATTCATCCCCTGATTCTGAAAAAGAGGACGACATGGCAAATCTCGAGAGAACCTTAAGGGAGTTGGCTGCACCGGATGTGAATCAACAACCACTTTGTATTCACTACCCCGAACTAGCCGTGGAATTCGAATTGAAATCTGGGTTGATACATCTGCTACCTACATTTCATGGTCTTGAGAATGAAGATCCTCATAAGCATTTGAAAGAGTTCCATATAGTGTGTTCTAATATGAGGCCGCAAGGAATAACTGACGATCAAATCAAGCTACGTGCTTTTCCATTTTCTTTAAGTACTAAAGCTAAAGATTTGTTGTTTTATTTGCCTCCAGGTTCTATCACCACTTGGACAGATATGGTAAGACTCTTCTTGGACAAATTCTTCCCCGCATCCAGAGCCGCTGGTATAAGAAGAGAAATTTGTGGTATAAAACAAAGGGACACCGAGACTTTTCATGAGTATTGGGAAAGGTTCAAGCAACTGTGTGCAAGCTGCCCACAATATGGGATATCCGAACAACTCCTCATCCAATATCTCTACGAAGGCCTACTTCCGATGGAAAGAAAGATGATGGATGCTGCAAGTGGAGGCGCCATAGTAAACAAAACCCCTGGTTAAGCTAGGGAATTGATCTCCATTATGGCTGCCAATTTGCAACAATTTGGGTATAGGCATGATGTATCTTTAAGGAAGGTAAATGAGGTAAATGTGTCTAACCTTGAACATCAAATTTCTAATCTTACCTCCCTTGTGCAGCAGCTAGCTCTTGGAAATACACAACAGGTGAAAGCTTGTGGAATTTGTGCTGCTCCTAGTCATTCGACCGACATGTGTCCCACATTGCAAGATGACAACCATGAACACGCCAATGCTGTAGGCAGATTCCCAGGACAGCCACAAAGGAAATATGATTCCTATTCAAACACTTACAATCCCGGATGGAGGGATCATCCTAACTTCCGATATGGCAATAACCCTCAACATGTCCAACAATTCCAGCCAAAGCCATCACACCACGTACCCCAAGCTCCTTCCACTTCAGGTATGCCCCTTGAGGATATTGTTAAGTCTCTAGCTATGAATACCAAACAATTTCAGGAGGAAACAAAGCAAAGCATTCAAAACTTGGAGCATCAAGTAAGCCAACTTGCTTCAGCTATCAATAGGTTAGAAACTCAAGGTAAGTTACCTTCTCAAACTATTCCAAACCCGAAGCAAAGCGTTAATGCAATTACCTTGAGAAGTGGAACAGAATTGCAGGGATCAAATAAGAAAGGAAATCCGTCTAATCTTAAGGAAGAGACCAAGAAAGAGACTTCGACTCCGAGCCAGCAGGCGACCGGATTAGCAAGTCTCTAGATGAGCCATCGAAGGTCACATTGATACCACCTCCTTTCCCCTCCAGATTAGCGAAATCCAAGAAGGAAGCGGAAGAAAAAGAGATTCTGGAAATGTTTCGTAAAGTCGAGGTAAATATTCCTTTACTTGATGCAATTAAGCAAATACCGCGCTATGCTAGATTCCTCAAGGACTTGTGCACTAACAAAAGGAAGCTGAAAGGCAATGAAAAGATTAGTGTGAGTGAAAATGTTTCAGCTATTATTCAGAAGAAGCTTCCTCCTAAATGTAAGGACCCAGGTATGTTCGCCATTCCTTGCAAAATAGGTAGTCTTGGAATCGCTAAAGCCATGTGTGATCTAGGAGCTTCTATCAATGTCATGCCTTTGTCTGTTTATCAACGTTTAAACGTTGGTCCTTTAAAGGAAACGGGTATTATTGTTCAACTTGCTGATAGGTCCATTGTTTATCCTGAGGGAGTTCTAGAGGATGTTTTAGTTCAAGTCAATGGGTTGGTTTTTCCTGCTGATTTTTATGTGCTTGACATGGACGATAGTGATTCTCATACTTCATCACTGATATTATTAGGGCGACCATTCCTTAAGACTTCTAAAACGAAAATCGATGTAAATGATGGCACCCTCACTATGGAGTTTGATGGTGAAGTGATTAAATTTCATATTTATGATGCCATGAAACACCCTAACGATATCTCCCCTGTTTTTGTTGCGGATGTTATTAACCCATCTCCTGTTTTTGTTGAGGATGTTATTAACCCATCACCACAGGCACCAAGGCTGGAATCAAAATCCTTATCCGAATATTTAGCCAGGAACGTGTAGCCAAAGACGTTAAAGAAAGGCGCTTCATGGGAGGCAACCCATGTAAAAAAAAAAAAAAAAAGTTTTGTTTTACATTAGTTTTGGTTTGTTTTAGTTTTGTTTTGTTTTAGTTTAGTTTGTTTTGATTTTAGTGTAGTTTTGAACTCTTTAGATCGGCTGCAGCAAGGATACATATCATTAGATGACACTTTCCAGAGCTTAAAGGGAGCACTCCAATACCAGGGAAGTATCAATATTTCCTTTCTCTTATTCTCTAATGTCCTTTGTGTTGTTAATTCCTCTTTAATTGTGCTGAATTAGGAACAGTGAGGACACTGTTCAAGCTAAGTGTGGGGGAGAGGATAATAAAATATAGAGAATAGAGAACTAACTTATAATCTGAATGTTTGTCCTTAAGCAATTTTAAGCCAAAGTTTTTCAAAATTATCATGAAATCTAGAGATTGTACTAAATGTTGTAATAAGCATCTACAAAATGTGAAATTGACTTGTTCAAATACTTTACTCACCCACTGCTGTGATTAGAATACATGGTTAAAATTAAGTAGTGAAATCTTTAAGAAACAAATTTACCTTGTATTTAGCTTTAGAATTGGAAGTCTAAGAGTAACTCGAGTCCCTAAGTGAAAAATAAACAAGTTTACTTCTAGGTTATATTAGCTACTGTATACTCTTTGAAGTTGTTTGTAAAGCAATCATAACACTTAAAAAAAAAAAAAGAATCAAGCATAGCCATTACTCTAATGATTCAACTAATTGAGTTAAGAGTATTCAAACTTGAATGTTAGAGTGAGGAAGAGTCCGTAGGGGTATCTCAAAACCCGATCACTTGAGTGATGAGCTCAGGATGTTGCCGACTCAATGAACTCACTATAACGATAAGGGCGAAAAAGGCAAAAGTTCATGAAAAGAAGTGGGCAAAAACCCGTCAAAATAGATGCTTGAATAAATCAAAAGAACATAAATGTGAACATTCATTGAATAAAACAAAGATGTATAAAAGGGAGAATATCTAGCAAAGAGCTTATACCATATGTTTTTACTTTATACTGCAAGGATTATATGTTTGCTAATGTCCAATGAAGTTTAATTGGGTGTTTTTCCTTAGTGGATTAAGTATTTACTTTTGGAATAAAAATTCTTTTGCTAAACGTGAGGATTAAAGTTTGTTTTGTTTAGATTAGCTATTGAATTTTACCCATAGTAATTTGATCACAGGAAACCAGTTTGGTTGAAGTAGTAGACATCAAAACTACAAGTCATGAATTACAAATGAATAGATGCTTGGAATGATGAAAAGAAAGTTTGTATAATCTATAATAGATTTCTCAATTGATTTGATGCAATTGCTTGAGGACAAGCAAGAGTTTAAGTGTGGGGGAATTTGATAGAGCCATTTTATACTCAATCTTTATAGTATAAATTGTGTTAAATTATTATTGATTTTATAGAAATCATAAGGAAATGGTACTTTAATTCTATCATCGTGATAAATCAGGCTAAATGGAGTCAAGGATGCTAATTCAAGTATTTTAGAGAAGTCATCTACAACTTGGATGAAGACAAGGAATTACACCACAGGAGGAAGCACGGTTTGAGGCACGCCCAAGGTTCAAACCGTGTTACACACTGGACAAGAAGGTGAAAATGAGGACTTTCAACAGAGAGAGACACGGCTTAAGGCACGGCCGTGGCGGAACCCGTGGGAGAAATCGTGCTTGAAGCCGTGGTGGAAGCCAGGATCAAGGAGAAGAAAGTGTGGAACATCAACCGGATGAAGGCACGGCTTGAAATCTAGCCGTGGGTGTAACCGTGGTACACACTGGACACGGATGAATACTTGAAGATTATGCACAGCTGAAGGCACGGCTTGAAATCTGGCCGTGTGTCTAACCGTGGTTCACACTGGGCGCGGATGAAGACTTGAAGAATATGCATAGAGGATGGCACGGCTTGATCCACGGCCGTGTGTTGGGGCGTGCCAGGCAGACGAATCTTCACTTCTCGAAATCTACTTGGAAAAGGAAAGATATTTTCGTATCTTGCTAGCAAAAGATCACATGCCATCTCCCTAACAATATAAATAAAACCAACCCTAGAGGGTTAGGACAACTTTTGAATCTTTGGATCTTGAAGAACCTTGGATCATCTTGGAGGCAGAGCAAGCAACCAGGTTCATTATGTTTTTACTTTTTATTTTCGTTTTGTTGATGAACATGAGTAGCTAAGCTACTTTTCTAGCCAAAGGGTCATAGATGTTTAATTCTCCACGAATTGTGAGGTC
Organism: Laguncularia racemosa; assembly: GCA_037954665.1. Taxonomy (NCBI): domain Eukaryota; kingdom Viridiplantae; phylum Streptophyta; class Magnoliopsida; order Myrtales; family Combretaceae; genus Laguncularia; species Laguncularia racemosa. Next base: position 7,387,831 of record JBBMOL010000004.1, read on the forward strand.
TAATTGACTTGTATTTATTCTATTCTTTGCTTTCGGGTATTCATATATCTTTTGATCGTTTTGTCATTATTATCTTTGTTGATTGGTATGAATAGAGCTCTTCTACTCAATTAGCAAGTTAATATATTGTCAACTAGCACGTCAAATCCGTAATTGTTTGATTGTTCTAGTCTTAGTGACGCAATAACATGTTTGGTTATAAAAGAGATGATCGAATTCATGTTATGGAGGTGTGTGATCATTTTTAAATAGGTTATCTTATAATCTACTGGCATGAATTGGTGGTCTCTCTAGATCTTAATGCTATTGATAGATTAAATCCTAAGCGCTTGTTTAGGGTTTGTTTAATCAATAAGAGAAATAATTCAAAGCGCTTGTCGGAGGTTATCGAGGAAGTAAGGAGAGATAGGTTGTTAGAGCTTGTTAATAACCATAACTAGTTTATCTAGAACTAAGAATAGAGAACATTTGCATCGATGATCAATTCCTTGAATTAAACTATCTTGATTCCTTTGGCTAGGCTCTTTATCAATATACAACTTTCTTATCTTGTTTTGACTTTATTCAATTCACAAACCAAACCCCCCCTTTTTCCTTTTCCTTTTTATTCTCCTTGGATAGAAATAAGTTTAACCAATCTCTGTGGATTCGACCCTACTCACCACTATATGCAAATCATATAATTGTCTAGGAGTAGGTTTTATTTTTGTTGGATTCGACACCCATCAATAACCCATGCATAATCCTTACTTGAGATGAGTGAAATGGAATGTTTGATGTTTACCTTTGTGGTATGATTGAAAATTGATTTGATTTTATATGTTGTTTGATCACTTTAAATAAATCAATTAAAGTATGAATTGGACCTGATTTAAAAACCTAACATGCATCTCCACGAGACATTACATGAGATTGAAGGCCATCACTATCACAGGATGCGTCGGAAGTGATCAAGAGGATCGTTGTTTCACCAAGTGTAAACTAAGTTGTTAGGGGATTATCGCGCCTTGACGGTTCTGAGTCCAGCCTATCCATGAGGGTTTGCTCCATCTGGTGAAGAGAGGCATGGGATCGTTCACTGTTGAGTTAAGAAAATATTATAATTAACAAAGCGATAAGATAAATAAACCAAGTAATGACCTAGGCATTGATGGTGGCTTCAGAATCCCCAACCCAAGGTCAAGGGGGGGCGTAAACCTTAGACTTCATGTCGATTACCGAAAAACCACGTGAGATGCTGCATTCATATAGTTGTTCATGCATAGCATATATTTAATATTTTAATTTGAATTTTCTTGTGTATGTATATAGAATATGTTTTAGAACTTGATTTGTAATTTATTTGTGTGTGTACGTAGCATTGAAAGTGTGATTGGAATTAGACTTTTCCAGGACCTATCACCAAGGCCCGAGCTAAGGGTCTCCAGAATCTAGTTATGAGGGTTTTGCTAGAAAAACCTAACCTTGAGAAGTCTAACTCACTTTCTACATCTTTGCACTATAATTTTGATGCATTTCAGCAGGTTCATTTGTCAGTCTTATAGGATGCAAAAACACCCTTACTACTGAGTGAATCAGGGTTATCAACAGAAACTGATTCAAAAGCTTCTTGAAGACCGGCATCATGAAGGACCATTTCTTTTATATATTTACTCTTTTATGAACTATTTTGGTTGTATTTTGGTTTTGGGACACTTTTATTTCTTTGTAACTTTCATTTAGGGTTAGCTACCTTAAAAGTGGCAAACTTGTAATTTTGAGCACTTTTTAACCCTAGGAGTAGCAAGTATAAATACTTGCTTAAGAGAGGGTTTGAGGAGGCTTATTTTTGCAGAACAAACACTTCTTTTCACGTGAGAATTACGGTTCCTAATTTTCATCTAAACTCTTATCAATTTCAATCCCAAGAGTTGAAATTGTGGCAAGTGCAATACCTTGAAATTGTGAGTTGTATCAATTTCATTTTGTTGTGATTTCTTTTCTTCTCTAGTGTGTCATATCTAGGGTTGAATTGAGATAGTTCTTGGTCAGAAATACATCTTATTGTTGACGAATTATTGTGTTTATTTGAGGTACTTTGCAATTGACTTTGAATCTTCATTGAAGAATTCCCTTGAAAACGTATACTTCACTATTGGAAAGGAGTTCTTGGAATTGAGGTTTTCTTCGTCATTTGTGGATTATCTTCATGGATTATATGAGATTAGAGTGTTGTTAGAAGATATTATCATTGTGGTATTACAATTATATCTTTGAACTTTTGGATTTCCTTATATCTTCATTAGGGTTCACGTGAAATTGCCCTTTGTAGATCCAGTTTTGCCTTGACTTGAGATTGTTTTTTCTTAAGTCTTTTGATTGTGCTTCTAAGTGGTTTTAGGCACATCATCTTTTTGGTATCAGAGCTCTTTTTGAGAGAAGGGAATTGGTTTCATTTGATTTCGTGGAGTCAATCATCCATTAGGATTGATTTAGTGGAAACCACAATTGTATTGATTGTTGTGGTTTTAAGTTTGTGAAATTACCTTATCTTGGAGTTTATTTTGCTGTTTGTTGGAGTTGGTTTGGGAAGGTTTTTGCATCATTTTTTTATCACTAATTTACGTGGAAGGGCAGAAATACAAAGTGTTGTTTAATTCAACAATTTTTGGAACTTGCAAAACTTACCAAAATTCCTTGCCATGGCTTGTTGTGGCGTAGAAGAGGAAGTGTAGTTTGTTATTTTGATTTCCATCGTGTAATTCTGAATTGGTGGAGTACAATTTTCAGATTGCATTGAGTTTTGATTAGTAAGGAATTATTTGAATTCAAAACATATGCAATTAAGTTGTGGGAGTTAATGATTGCTATTTGAATTTGAATTCATTGTTACCAATTGAGGAAGGCTTGCAATAAGTGAAGTTGTTTGAATTTCAAATTGAAAGTTGCTGCCTATTGTGGAATTCGGAATTCATTTGTGGAAAGTCACTTATTAGTCCTTTGTTATCATTATTTGTCGTGGAAGTTGAAGTCTACTTGTAATTAATATCCATCTTGTTGTTGCCGTGGAAGTAACACATCATCATTGTTGTTGTTGCTTGTGTGTTGCTGTGGAGTGACTTGTGGAGATTTAAGTTTGTTGCACCGTGATCTTAAAAGAAGTGGGGAATATTATTCACGTGTTAATTGAGTTGAATTCCACAATGTCTAGTGAAATGCTTCAATATGCTAATGTATTGCAGCGCTCATTAAGTACATTTGCTAGTAAGGAGGAAGAACAAAGGGAAAATTTGTTCCACACTTCTTGTAGGATACAAGGAAATTTGTGTGTCCTTATAATAGATGGTGGTAGTTGTACTAATGTAGTAGCCGCATCGTTGGTATCGAAGCTAAAGCTTTCAACTATTCCACATCCTAAACCTTATAAACTACATTGGCTTAATGATCAAGGAAGTCTGTATGTTACCCAAAGAGCTAGGGTACCCTTCAGTATAGGGGACAAGTATTGTGATGAAATTGAGTGTGATATCTTGCCCATGTGTGCATCTCATATTTTGCTTGGTAGACCTTGGTTATATGATAGGAGGGTCTTACATGATGGCTTCAGAAATACATATTTGTTCCAAAAGGAGGGTAAGCGAATTATTCTGAATCCTATGCCACCTTCAGAGGTCCATAATGTCCAGCAACAGATTAATCGACCATCAGAGGCTAAGAAGGCTTTGATTCAAAATAACGTTTCTGAGGGGAAAAAGGTATTGTTGATGAGACAGGGTGAGATGGAGAGATTAATCACAGAAGAGGCTCCAACATACTTGTTTCAGTTGAGATGTGTCTTAGGGTTACGGGAATCACAGTCTCTACCTCCAGCAGTTTCTCAGGTATTAAATGAGTATACTGACATTTTTCCTGATGATTTGCTAGTAGGATTACCGCCCTTGAGAGGGATAGAGCATGCTATTGATCTTATGCCCGGTTCAGTGTTACCAAACCGACCCGCATATCGCATGAATCCTGAGGAGGCTAAGGAATTGAAATGTTAGGTAGATGAATTGGTGGAACGGGGGTTTGTTAGAGAGAGTCTCAGCCCATGCGCTATTCCCGCCCTTCTTGTTCCCAAGAAGGATGGAACTTGGAGAATGTGTATCGATAGCAAAGCCATCAACAAAATCACCATTACATACAGGTATCCTATTCCTAGACTTGATGATATGTTGGATGAGCTGTATGGTTCACAGATTTTCTCTAAAGTTGATCTTAAAAGCGGATATCACCAGATTCGGATGAGGGAAGGGGATGAATGGAAGACCGCTTTTAAAACACGTCATGGACTGTACGAATGGTTGGTTATGCCCTTTGGTTTGAGTAATGCTCCTAGTACTTTTATGAGATTGATGAACCATGTATTAAAAGAGTTCTTAGGAAAATTTGTTGTTGTTTATTTTGATGATATTCTGATCTACAGCAAAGACCTAGAACAACATGTGGAGCATCTTCGAGCAGTATTCTCAGTATTGAAGGCACAACAGTTATTTGCGAATTTTCAGAAGTGTTCCTTTTGTCAAACTGAGGTAACATTTTTGGGTTTTGTTGTGTCAGGTGCAGGAGTTAAGATGGATGAGGAGAAAGTGAGGGCAGTTAAGGAATAGCCAACACCCACTTCAGTTACTGAGGTAAAAAGTTTTCATGGGCTTGCATCTTTTTATAGACGCTTTGTCCAAAATTTCAGTAGCATTGTCAATCCTCTCACAGAATTGACTAAGAAGAGTGTTCCTTTTATTTAGAGTGAAAAGGCCCAGAGGAGTTTCGAAGAGATTAAAGAAAAACTCACTTGTGCCCCATTACTGGTCTTACCTGATTTTGACAAAATTTTTGAATTGGAATGTAATGCTTCAGGGATTGGAATTGGTGCTGTATTAATGCAGGAGAAGAGGCCTATAGCATATTTTAGTGAAAAGTTGAGTGGAGCAACTTTGAACTATTCTATATATGATAAGGAATTTTATTCCTTAGTGAGGGCTCTCATGACGTGGCAGCATTATCTCCTCCCGAAGGAGTTTATTATTTATACAGATCATGAATCTTTGAAACATTTCAGGGGTCAATATAATTTGTCTAGGCGCCAGGCTAAGTGGGTGGAATTTCTGGAGGGCTTTGCTTATGTGATTAAGTACAAAAAGGGCAATCAGAATATTGTTGCTGACGCTTTATCACGATAGTATGTACTAATCACTTCTCTTCAGTCAAAATTACTGGGTTTTGAGCTATTGAAGGAACAATATGTATGTGATGAGGAATTCAAAATTGTCATGGAAAGGTGTCTTGGAGGCGGGATGTATGATGGTTATTGTGTGATAGATGGTTTTCTATATAAATCAGGAAAACTTTGTCTTCCATCTGGATCTGTGAGGGAATTATTGGTGAGGGAAGCACATGCAGGTGGTTTGTCAGGGCAATTTGGTGAGAAGAGAACTCTAGCCGTATTGAGGGAGAATTTCTACTGGAAAGGCATGATAAGGGATGTCCATAGGGTACTAGAAAGGTGTGGTGTTTGTAAGAGAGCCAAGGGGAGGAAAGGCGCACAGGGTGAATATATGCCTTTACCTATGCCATCTAAACCTTGGACTGATATCAGCATGGATTTTGTGTTAGGATTACCTAGAACACAAAGAGGGAAAGACTCTATTATGGTGGTTGTTGATCGATTCAATAAAATGTCGCGCTTTGTACCATGCCACAAAACAGACGATGCTCTTTTTATTGCTAACCTTTTTGTGCAGGAAATTGTCAAATTACATGGAGTTCCACACAACATAGTGTCAAATAGAGATACTAAATTCCTTAGTTTCTTTTGGAAAACACTATGGAGAAGACTGGGTACTAAAATGATGTACAGTACCTCGTGCCATCCCCAGACTGATGAATAAACAGAGGTTGTCAACCGCATGCTTGGGAATCTTCTCAGAGCAACAGTGGGCAAGAATCTCACTGATTGGGACTTGTGTCTTCCTATTGTTGAGTTCGCTTACAATAGGTCTACTCATAGTTCAACCAGTAAGTCTCCCTTTGAAGTTGTTTATAACTATAACCCTTCTATTCCATTGGATTTTATAGCTGGACCAGCGACGAAGGAAGAAAGTCTTAGTGGAGTTGACTGAGCACAACAGATTCAACACATCCATGATCGGACCACTGAACACCTTCAGAAGACCCAGAAACAACAGAGGATCTAGGGAAACAAGAACAGGAAAATTCATCTCTATAATCCAGGTGATTTAGTTTGGATTAATCTTAGCAGGGACAGGTTTCCACACAAAAAGTCACAGAAGCTATCTCCTAGATCAGACGGACCATTCAGGGTCTTAAAGCGCATCAACAACAATGCTTATCGCATCGAGTTGCTAGGAGATTATGGAGTATCAGCCACTTTTAATGTTTCAGATCTTTCACCTTATTTAGCAGATGACTTGCATGAAGATCCATCAAATTTGAGGGCAAATCTTCCAGAAGCCCGAGGAGATGATAGGAATCAGACTTTTCCAAGACTTATCACCAGGGCCCGAGCTAAGGGTCTCCAGAATCTAGTTATGAGGGTTTTGCTAGAAAAACCTAACCTTGAGAAGTCTAACCCACTTTCTACATCTTTGCACTATAATTTTGATGCATTTCAGCAGGTTCATTTGTCAGTTCTACAGGATGCAAAAACACCCTTACTATTGAGTGAATCAGGGTTGTCAATGGAACCTGATTCAAAAGCTTCTTGAAGATCGACATCATGAAGGACCATTCCTTTTATATATTTACTCTTTTATGAACTATTTTGGTTTTGGGACACTTTTATTTCTTTGTAACTTTCATTTAGGGTTAGCCACCTTAAAAGTGGCAAACTTGTAATTTTGAGCACTTTTTAACCCTAAGAGTAGTAAGTATAAATACTTGCTTAAGAGAGGGTCTGAAGAGGCTTATTTTTGCAAAACAAACACTTCTTTTCACGTGAGAATTAGGGTTCCTAATTGTCATCTAAACTCTTATCAATTTCAATCCCAAGAGTTGAAATTGTGGCAAGTGCAATACCTTGAAATTGTGAGTTGTATCAATTTCATTTTGTTGTGATTTCTTTTCTTCTCTAGTGTGTCATATCTAGGGTTGAATTGAGATAGTTCTTGGTCAGAAATACATCTTATTGTTGACAAATTATTGTGTTTATTTGAGGTACTTTGCAATTGACTTTGAATCTTCATTGAAGAATTCCCTTGAAAACGTATACTTCACTATTAGAAAGGAGTTCTTGGAATTGAGGTTTTCTTTGTCATTTGTGGATTATCTTTGTGGATTATATGAGATTAGAGTGTTGTTAGAAGATATTATCATTGTGGTATTACAATTATATCTTTGAACTTTTGGATTTCCTTATATCTTCATTAGGGTTCACGTGAAATTGCCCTTTGTGGATCCGGTTTTGCCTTGACTTGAGATTGTTTTTTCTTAAGTCTTTTGATTGTGCTTTTAAGTGGTTTTAGGCACATCAAAGTGTTACCATCCCATTCACCAAGCCATGGTGTGCTCATCCCCTCATAGACTTTTTGTAGGTAACGATAGCCAAAGTGCGGGATGGGATAAGATGTGAAGTGTTGAGAGTTTTAGAGGACCAAAACAACAAAATAAGATTTGTGAAGGATAGATTTACTTAGATGAAGTGTTAGGACCCCATGTGAATAGAACTTGAAGTTGAGAACCTAGGGATTAGCGATTGGTACTTGGTAGGGGATACTGATTTTCTGCGATCATGGTTGACTGTGGGATTCGGGTTCTATAGCGATATTTTATTATCTAATTATATGTACTATAACTTGTTGTAGATATAATTATTTAGAGTCTTACGATCTCTGACCCGTAAGATGATTATTATGTAAGGAGTGCACACGTACCATGATAATTTTAGTAGAGGCTTCTAGGTCTCTAAGCCTCCTTTCAGGGAGTGACAACTCAAGCTATGATATATATGCTGAAAAATCGAGGTTGTTAAAACTAAGTAACTTATTTTTTATTTTATTTTTTTTGGTAAATCAGATTTTTTTGAAAATATGACTTTTAGTTCCTTTTGTACCATGTAGTGGATGCAATCAACAATTACCAAAAACTCATCCAAAATAACATAAGTAATAAATAGCATGTGTACGTAGCACTTTAAATAGTCAAACCATGGTACAAAATCCAGATTTAGCAATTCACTCAAGTAAAATCCTTTCAAGCAACAAATACAAGCAATGAAATCCTATTCAATCATGAATTCCTAACTTCTCAACCATATTAACCAGCAAAGCTACACAACCAATCACCAAACATTCCATATCGATTACCAGACAATAATTTATTTCAGTTTTCGTACGAACACGAACATCAATTTATCAAATATTAACAAAAAAAGAAAGGTCCTAGATACTCACTTGGTCAAAGCTAACTCTACTATTTGTTGAATCTATAATCACTTATTACATTAACATCTCATCATTTTCGTCTTTATTCTAAGATACAATTATGTATAATTGCAATATGACATTATCGATTTATATTAATGGGCCATAATGGCCATAATTTCCCCATTTCTTATCTGATTTGATGAGCTGTATATCGTCGCAATAATCTTTTCGAAGACTATCTAAATATGCTGTATACTGAATAGAATAGATTTGTAAAATTAGAGAAATATCATTCTTTGTTTTTTTTTTTTTTTGCAAATATTGTCTAATCCTAACTTAGCATAAATACGTGCCTAATACTCAAATAATTATAATCGTTGGCTTCATGGTTACCACCAACCAGTACATGTTCAAGAAAAAATTAATTTTGAATCACATAAATATCACAAATATTATTAATTTACTTAATATCTACTAATATAGTTAATATGAAGCTAAATACTAGTTATTTACATGATAATTAACATACATAATTAATTCCATGAAATTTACTATAAGTTTGAAAAATCATTTATCTTTAGGATTGCAAATCATAAATGTCAAATTAGCTCATTGCACATGTTTACTAAAATTACGATCTTAACCTCTAATTAACTCTAAATTACATAAATAATCACCTATTCATGCAAGATTGAACATTATTATTATTATTATTATTATTATTATTATTATTATTATTATTATTAAGTTTAAGGAACTACCACAAGTTAGATTATTATTATTAGCCTAATTATTTCAATTATTCACGAGAACTGCTAGTTTATGCAAAATAAGTATTAAAAATATTAAATGTGTAACTTTTTGAAATTTCTTTTCATATAAGTTATTATGACTCTACAAAGAAAAATTTAGCTAGAATGTACATTTAATATTTTAAAAAATTCAATACAAATCTTGTTTAAAGAGAGCATCTTCTTTAGAAACCCATATAGTTCTCAATAATTTTCTTAAAAAAAGAAAGAAAGAAAGAAATGCTACGTTAAACTGTAGTAAAAATAATGCACAAATAAATTTATTGTAGTTAATTTCAATGATTTAATATTTTAGAAATTTAAGCAAGTTCATGCGGAAAACAGGGTATTCCTGTTGCTAAAGCTCCAATAGCCGTTTGCCAGTCAAAAAAGGTCCTCAAGTGGTACTCTTGCGGAGATCGGTAGAGCTCACTGGTAGACTTTCAATAGACCTTTGAACTCCATATGACCATATGTTCGATTATATTTTCCCTAAACATGATTTTTTGATAACTATTTTCCCTAACTATTATTCTTAATTCTTTTAGCTAAAACCCCCTAGAATGTAATGCTTGCTGGGTGGTTTGATTTCAAACTACATGACATGTTACTTGCTTCAATTATTGCCACCGCAATAAACTTTGGTGGTTTGTTATTATTAGGTGTCATTTAATTGAATTTATTAAAAATTTAGATGTAATTTAACCTATATTTAGGGTTTATGTTTACATAGTATGTATGTATATGTATATTTTTTATTTAACATGTACCTTTAGTGAGTATATATTCTTTAGATGTCATTTCAAGCCATATTAATAACTCTGTAAGCCAATCAATTTATCCCTTGCGTTCTATCTCAAAATTCAAATTTCAAATTTTTGACAAATAACGAGCCATGTTGATAAACTTATATTTTTGTTAAAATAAAGCTTTTATGAGTTTGATGTTAAGAAATAAATTTTACAAGGTGACTTGACCTTGCCTTTGTGATCTCATGGTAAAGTTTAAAATTAGAAAGGATAATGCTATACAAAACCTTACATTTAGTAGTTTAAGAAATACAAGATATCGCATTCTACCCCCTTATAGATAGTTTCATCTTTAAAATGATTACACTCAAGAATCTATGGATTACAAAACACTACACTTTTTCTATGCAACTCCGTGTCTTACATCACATCAAAATCATCAACATTGTTTAGAGCCACAACTACAACCTTGATAAATGCATTCCTCAGCATAATTATCAATACCTTTAGTCCTACTTATGTGAACATTGTAAATGAAAGGAGTTCATATAACACATTATGTAAACATTATAAATGATGTTTTACCGATTAAATAGATAGTAAGTGGAACTAGAAAGATGAGGTACGTAGAAACTTTTAGTGACGAATGTAGGATTTAAAAGGATAAAGGTCATACCAAACCTACATAAATGATTGAAAATCCTTAGAAATGAGACCACTTTGTTGCAAATGTAAGGGGAGGCATTGAGTAATGGAATGTCCTAAACTACATGGAAAATTTTTTAGATGTAGTGAGAATATGCACTTGGCTAGACAATGCCTAAACCTGAAAGATTTGTGGTGCTATAGGTATAATAGATTAAGACATATTGACAGTCCATTTGAAGACCCACATTAAGTAAATTCAACTCAAGCTCGAGTAATTAAGCTAAGGCTTAAGAGCAACAATTATATATATTGAGAAAGGTTGAACAATGGTTAAAAGCTTAAGCTATACTTTACTAAATGCAACTGGATAAAGCTGTAGGTGAGAACAAAGTAATAGTAAGAATCTATAACATAAGTTAAACAATGAGCCAATATATATGAGTGTACATTTTAAGTAGAGATAAAGTTAGTATCTAAGAACTTCATTTTTGAAGTTGGTAAGATGGGAGTTGCATAACTAAAGTGTAGTAAGGCTGTTAATGATAATGCGAAAATCCTATAATTGGGTTAGGTAGGACAATTCATTAGAATGAACACAACAAAACAAAGAGTGTAAGGAAAAGAAAATATGAGGGGATAGTTAACTAAAAGAAAGTGATTGTCTTATTAATTAAGTTAGGCTAGAAGGTTTATGAATATGTTAATATTAACCATGTAATAGCCTAAGCTGAAGAAAGTTGAAGTGGTTGATAGATTGCATTAAGTTTTAGATTAAGATTAGGAACCTTACACTATTTACAAAATTTAGTTGATGGTTTAATGTTTTACTATCTTATATAAGTATGTAAGGACATTGACATAAAAAGAAAAAAAAAACCTTGGATATGGTTGTTTCAAGGATGAAATTATCATTATTATTTTTTTTTTTTGGGAAAGGATGTTGGAACTGTAATATCAAATTTAGGGAACCCTTGTAAATACAAGTTAGTTTTTTAACAAGCAAGCATGGAAAATCAAATGAATGCTTAATAAAATATGCTTGAACTTTTAAGGTAAGTTTCAAGAGATCCCTTAAGCTTTGGAGAAACGTAGAATTACATTATTCAAGAAAAATATTATGGAGATAATTGAGATGAAAATAAGAGATATTGAAGTTGGATTTCCAATCCTTGAATAGCTTAAAAATATGATTATGTTGGTAGTTCAAAATGAGATTATTTAAAAGTTATGTTTAAGATATCTTGAAAAGCATAAGACTTGAGATTCAAGCCTCAAAATCTTAGGAAACGTGATCTAAACCCTACCTATGTTCAAGAACTACTTTCATACTTATTAAAGCTTGAGAAGAACATTTAAAGTTCACTCAATGCTTGACCTATAGACGGCTTGTGTAAAGAGCAATCTTAGTAGCTTTAAAAACCACACCAACATACACCTTTAATGAACAAATCAAATTGAGTCATTTGCATACCCTAAGATTCAATACAATTGTACCATTTCAAGCCTTAGCATAATGGCTTGTTGACCTACAGATTACCACTTCAAACCTTCAATTTTTTTTTCCATTTACAAGCATTAAAAGACAAGTAAACTTCACTTAGAAGAAATTTGTAAGCCACCATCCTAAGCAATCCTTCTCTCCCAATAAAGGCTCCACAAATCACCCCTCTTCCAATTGTAAACACCTTTAGATAGATGCATATTGGACCCACCCATAACTAAGTCAAAAGTACCCGAAAAACTTAAGAAAATAATCACCACTTATAAGTAATTGTCAAGAGAAAAATTAAACCATCATGCACCCCTCCATAGTCACCCATATCATCACTTTTGAGCACCACTAACCTTAATTTTGTTACTTATTGATTTATTTTAATAGATATTCATAATGAATTTTGACACACTATAAAGCATTAATACATAATCAAAACTATAGAAAATTGAATAAATATAATAGGAAACTAAGTTAATCAAAACAAAGTCTCTTAATTTAGGGAAAAAATTCCTTGACACTTTGGCATGCAATAGAAATACACAATTATGACCTTAAAATGGCTCCAAATAGAAAAAGCACTTTATATTAGCTCAGAGTAGACTCAAATCAATTTTTATCAATATATTATGAGTTCTATAATTCTTTATAAGCAACTAGTTATAACTTTATAAAGTTGATCTTTTGAAGTGAGGCTTCTTCATTAGACAAAGTAGCTTCTTACTTCTGCTAGTGATTTTTAATAGTTTCTTGCTTATTTGGAGCCTAACTAACATTGTTCTTGAAAAACTTTTGCATGTACTTGGCTAATTTCTAATTTTGATAGTTTCTTTTGAAGTTTTTGATTCTGCTAATTCTTTTTCTTTTGTGTCTTTAATTGATTAAATTGTTCTATAATTCACAAACTTAACTCATTCACATTCATGTCATATTTGATGTAACATGATATGATATGAATATTATGTCATTACATAGATTCAGGATGAGATTTTGAGCAGAAAAACCTTTTTGAAGTGCACATTCCCCTACTACTTGATAACCCAATAGATTGGGCCTCGGTTGGGCCGCAAATTGGGCTCTAGACATGCAAATTGTTTTGTAAGAATACTATCTTCGTGACTATGGATCGGAGCTTTCATCTCCCTTTTTTGCAACCCACAACCACCAACCCCCACCCCACGCACCCCCCAAAACCCCCGTGATGACACTAATTAATTCATCTGTTAGAATGAAAGATAACGAAAAGAAAAAGTTAATGGTTTCTTGAAGATTTGGAGTCTTACATCTTAACTTTAGCATAAGACAAGATTTCCTAATCACTGAGCTCACAAAAATAAGTCGTATAGTCGAGATATGAGGAATCTTTATATCTCTCAACATGTATTCACAAAATAATTTGAACCACGTATCAATAAGAAATAAATGGAGATCGAACTATACGGGTTAGTAGAAAATGCAACACTTTTGATTTATGCTCGTGTTACATCGTATCGATTAATGTCGAAATTCTAAAGCATACTATGATGTAATGGAAACAATCTCTAACTAAAATATACAGGTAACTATTCCTGTAAACAAGCATTTCTACAGTCCAAATAATCCCTGTTATAGCTAGCACTGCAGCAGCTCAATGGAATCAACGGTTCATATGCTGGTGATCTCTTGCAAGGCGCCTCATAATACACCATTACGAGTACTACACTACCATGGTAGTTTGAATCTGGACGGCTGGGCTGGCGTTGGTAAAAATGACAATCCACGATCTTCAAGAATATTGGTTAATTTTGAATTCGCCAATTATCTGAAGTGGAGTAGCGTAGAAGAGGAGAAGCTTAATATATATATATATATATATATATAAATCCATTTTCCTTGTATTAATTAAACAAGTAAATAGGAGGAGGATTTTGGTCTTCCTCAATTTTCTCTATTGATGGAAGAATGTAAGGTAAATGTAAGATCAAGGTTCAGATCGGGCAATCTACTCGGTTCCCCTTCCAAACTAATACTTCCGGCATCTGACGCTTTTTCTATGTCACTGGGGGATTTCAGTGGTGGGCTGAGGCTTGATTTTAGGTCGTACGAGTTTGCAGAAGAGCCGCAGGAGACAATCGCATTCTGGAAGCAAGAAAGACCTTGGATCAACCGATGCTTATTGGGATCAAGACCCATATTGATAAGTTTTCTCTTCAAATGAGAGTTCCAATAGTTTTTCACTTCATTATCGGTTCGTCCTGGTAGTCTCCCAGCTATTAGGGACCACCTACAACAGAAAATCGCCACTCACTCTCATTAAGGACCACGTCTGAGCGTGTGATATTTGATTAAGCAAATTCCAGGGTTATAAGAAGCTGGTAAAGAGAGAGAGAAAGAAAAGGAAGCATGTGTAGGTAATTTGTAACCCGACCTGTTGCCAAGGAGTGCATGAAGTTTGATGATGAGATCTTCTTCATCTTCAGCGAAGTTGCCTCTTTTGAGGTCCGGCCTTAGATAATTCATCCACCTCAGTCTACAACTTTTTCCACAACGAAGCAATCCTGGTAAATCGTGTAATGAAACGATCACATGTTTCCTATATTATACATACATAATTACTCAACAACAGTGTAGACAATCATATTGTACGGTTCATCAATGCAAAAAATTTCGGAAAAGATATGGTGTATATATATATATATATATTTACCTGCAGCCTTAGGAAGTGTACGCCAAGATCCTTCGCCGTGCTTCTTTATGTAATCGATTAGTTTCTGGTCTTCTTGCTTGGACCATGCTCCTTTGTTCCTGTCTTCTTGGTCACACCAAGGTCTTCTCATTCTTGTGTGTTTTATTTCCAATATCTAGGGAAATAAAAAAGGGGTTTTTGTCTTAATTCAGCATGGTTAAAGAAAGTTAGAAGAAGAGACTGAATTCGATCCGAGGAAGGCCAGGTAGTTAAAAGAAGAGACAATGCCAGTTTAATTATATTAGGGAGATGGATTTCATACTTTCTTTTTTTCTTTTTTTTTTTTTTGCCTTACTGTCAGAAAAAGAAGATGGACAAGGTTGACTTAGACCGGTGGTTCTGACAACTCGTGAAGTGGTTCTGGCAACTCGTGACTCCACAATTGGATTAAAAGCACTTTATCCATTTATAAATTTGTTAGGTTGCCGTTAAGTATTGGTCCTTTTCCTTGCATTAATTTTAGTAAAAAATAAAAAGACCTACGTGCTCTTACAATATCTTCCCTTACCTACGGCTAACTGTTTCAACTTTTGACTTGGAAAAGTATAAATAGTAATGTCAATAATAATAATAATAGTAAAATCGATATCATATCTCGCTCGTTGTAGCTTACAGGCATCGCAGTGCTATACTCAACACTTTGAAATGTTTCTTAAATAATTATTTTAATTTTCACCCTACTTTATAACAAAAAAAAGAGGGGGGAAAAAGCCTGACATCTCTACTTGGATTACGTAAACTTATTCTATGAACAAGAATCTAAATTTTGTCAAATCATCGCACCTATCATGATCTCACTACTAAATAGTATATCACAAAGTAAACAAAACAACTATTATAATCTATTTACATAGGGGTATTATATAATACTTCTCACATTTTAATCTTTCATTTTCTTCATAAAGTATTTAATTAGTAGAAAAAAAAACATGAAGAATTTATTTTTAAGGTGTATAACAAGTAGTTCGGATACCGATTGAATCCCATATTGTGTTTACTCATAGCAAAGTAAGATTGTGTGTTTTCTTCCCCCTAATGTACTTAATTAGATGGTAATATAAAACAAAAATGCTTATTTTATTTTTCCCTAAAGTATTCAATTAGTAATAAAAAATGTATAAAATTTATTTTTAAGGCCATTAACCGGTGTTTTAGAAACTGATTCGATCCGTCTATGTCTATGTATTAGGAGTAAAACATACATCAATCTTTTGCCGAATTGATTATGTGTTCCGAGTTTGACGGTAATTTTTGAAAGCACAGAATGAACTGTAAAGCACATTGAGATCGAACAAGGTTTGGAATTTGATGCAAGAAAGACAACTGACAATATAGATAAGAAGGAAGAACGAAGGGTGTTTGGGATCGGGGGCATGTTGACTGATAGTTCTCGCTATCTGTAACATGGACAACCACAACGAAATAGATGATTATGACTATATAGCAACAGCCTCTCAACATACGTCGGTGTTGCAACTGGTTTCAAGTTACTATTCCCCTCGCGAATCGTGATTTGGTAATTACTATCCAGAAATAACCAATAGTAAGAGGGAATCTGCGTTATCACCTCACAAGAGTACTCGAAAATGCTGCCTTTTTTCAGCTAAAGTTCCCGGATAGAGCTACTTACCCATTTGTCCTTCTATTGTCATAGGATCTCACAGCTGGTCCTGGTCGTTGGACTATTCATTTGCAACCTCACGTTCATTTTTGGAAGAAGTTTCATCATGATCCATGATGCAGTACACTATGATAAATATCCAGTGACAATTTTCTTCCTCTTCATCTCCATTTGAAAATGGTATATCCGATGGGGATGGCTTTAATAATTTTACCATAGGATTTGTTGACGAGAGTAAGTCCCCGGTGAGAATGGTCGTGAGAAGCAGATCGTGTAGAAATTCGCAATGGCATCCATGCCCAACAAAACTATCTTTACTCATCTCAATCGCAATTCAAGATCCATAAATTTGAAGGGATGCCATCCAAATTACCTAGATTATGATGATATGCTTTTTACCATAAAATTTTGTTGTGGATATTATTTGAAAGATAAGATTTACTACGAGAAATAAATTAAGAGGATATAGTCGATATTATTAAAATGCAATATAAAAATAGAAAGGAATAAGGTCAATATAAATTGAATACTTATCTTAGGTCAGTATGTCAGTAAAGATGTAAACAGGTTAGGTTTGGGACTGGTTCATTGAAACCCAAATTCGACTCGGCAAAAAATTATATATCTAAAACTTGCCCCGACCTGATGGTTTTTTTTTTTTTATCCGACCCAATTAATAAACAATGCAACCTAAACCCAACCTGAATGGTGCTTAAATATTTTTTTTTTCATATTTCAACTTATTTTTATAAGTTATTTATTTAATTTATTATTACTCTATTTGTAATAAAAAGAAGAGAGAAATTAAATATAAAAATAAAATAAAATATAAAAATATATTGATTAAAAATAAAATAAAATATACGTATTATAATTTATAATATTAATTTATTATTTAAAAAAATTATCTGATTAGATTTTCCCATTGAGTTTTTTCTATATCCCATAACCCGATCCTAAACCTATCGAGTTTTATTTCATGTCGCAAACTTGACCCTCAGTGTGAGGTGCTGTTATGCTTATATAAATGAGGGACTAAAGGACCCTAAGAAACTCAAATTCATAGTTTGTCTTTTTTTTTTTTTCCATCTACATATTATACAACTAGTATACGTGGAAAGAGATTTGAGTTTATTCCATCTTAAAAAAAATTATTCATACTAATTAAACTATTAAATATTAGCATATTTTTCTTCATACTACGTAAGATTCGTCTAGCGCTAATCTATCGACAACTGAGGTAAGATCCTAACATTCATCCCTTATTTATGTTAATGTTCGTGAATATATACATACACATAGATAAGCCCAGGTATAAAGTACGAGAAATTAATAATGGTACGCATAGTAGGAAGAGAATACAATGAAATTATTCATGGAATCTATTTGTACAATCATAAACGTGATTGATAGAGGAAGTAATAAAAGTTATAAGAAGGAAAGTCTCAATTTAATATGTGCTCTATTATGATGGACAAAGATGAAAATCATTTTTTTTTTCTTTTTTCTTTGGGCAAATAGATGAAAATCATGTCAATTGATGAAAAAGAAAGACATGAGAGTTGAGTACCCATTGTATAGGGCCGAAATAAAGAATTGGAAAGAAGAAAAGAAGAGGAAGATTTCAAAACCCAAAAGTTAATAAAAGAATATATAAGGATTTGTGTTTGGACCCTTTAATTGTACCAAACATAGGGAAAGGGCCCGTTTAAGCTCGTGAATTAGTCTAAATTCTGGAGGCCAGTTTAAGGATGGTTAGAACCCATTGGGGCCAGTGGTTTTCGGCCTGGGTTGCGTAGGTTTTCAGTCGGGTTATGCAAAGTAACCTGGATGAATTGGTGAGTTGTGAATTGGATCACAATCCGTTGGTTTGGCTTGTTGTAAATATTAAAAAATGAAAAAAAGAAAAAGTCAAAGCTACAACTCTGCAAAGTTAGAAAAAGGAAAAAAAAAATTTGAAGACCAACAATGTGGACTATTGGAAAATTGAAGAGTTATATTAGATATAAATAGTGGAAGCAAACAAATGTATGCAATATTTAAACCACGATTTGAAAAAAAAAAAACAAATAACGTGTAGAGCTGTAGGATTATAGGTGGTGACCAACAACATGAGTTGTTAGTGGAGAAAAAAAAAATTTAGAAGACAATTCATGCAAACAAATGTTTGCAAAAGAGCAACAATAGTTTGAAAAAAAATTATGAGAGTTGTAGGCTTGCAGGTGTAGGTGCATGTGTTCAAATTTTCAAATTTGAACATTACGAGGGTGTAGAAAAATTTTAACGGTATGAGGATCTTGTATAAATCCATGCCTCTGTATCACAATGGAAATTCACTACAAAAAAAAAAATAAATTTACACTCATTCTATTGTGCATTTAGTATTTTCTGTACTCTAATCAATAGTTTCTATTTACTTAAATATCTTCTATTATATAATTTGCAACCTCTTCAATATTTTCTATGCTCTCATCTATCCATATCAATATTTCTTTTTATACTAATTTATAAAATGGCAAGTTTCTTCTATGGTTCATCTTTTAGCAAGAAGAGAGGTTCTATAAAAGGTGATAAGAGAAAATCTATACAACCTGCACTTGAGCAATTTTTTTGAAGGGGATGATTATGATATCCACGACTTCACTAATGAGCAATTGGAGGATTTAATGATGCCACCCCTTGACTTTGATCAAATGTCTTTTGGTGGACAAAGCCAACTACTGTCATGAGGTTGAAGAAGAAGAAGAGGAAGGTGATATCTAGGTAGTGCTGAAGGAAGAAATACTAAGCCACATATGTGGCCCATTCGGCTCCATGGATAAGCCACCTACACTACTTAAATTTGACATTTTTACCAAACATTTTTTTAAAATTATAGGGGAAGATGAGAGCACTAGTGCGTATTGTAACTATTGTCAATTAAATTAAGTGTGGAAGAAGGGGTAAGGTTACAAGACTTTAAATAGGCACATGCGATCGAAGCACCTCGCAAAGTTCAACATAAATAAGTCACAACAACAAATTTCCTAGTTAGGTGGATCACAATTAGGAGGCCTATTTCTATATTTTTTTGAGAGGCAACAAGTTATCCTTGCAGAATACTTAGCAAAATGTAACCTATCATAGAGTCATGCATCTTCCAAGCACCGATTAGAGTACACGTAAAAAACTTTGAATCTAAGCTCACATAGTTATGACTCGAAAATGATACAATGAACCACCGTGAAGTTGTATCACAATGATAAGCATGAATTAGCTACTCTTTTTAATTCTCTTAACACGCATCTTTCTATTTGTGTAGATATATGAACTGATCTATGGTAGGAAAATTCATACATGGGAATTATATGTCATTGGATAGACAATGCATTGCAAGTATAAAAGAGACTAATAGCACTTAGGATTTTCAGCGAACACTATACGACGTAAAATATTTTTTGTATAATAAGTATTATTTTATGTGAATATGGTTTGACAAAAAATATATTTTTAATCAGTTTTGACAATGCGTCTACTAACATAGCATCCATTGACAAACATCAAGCATTATCTCAACTCATGCTAGGTGAGACTTTTTCCCACATACGTTGTACTTGCCATATTTTAAATCTTTGCATTAAGAATGGTATAAATTGTTTAGATTTTATGATTTCCTCAACAAGATAACTAGTTGGCTTTTTAATTGACCATCCTTATGTAAATAAGGCATGATAGAAATTTTGTATTGAAAATGGAATGTGACCTAAAAAAGTTAGAAAAGACATTGAGCATAGATAGAATTCCATATATCAACTTTGAGAAAGTATGATTCCTTATAAAGATGCATTGTATACTTTTTCTACGATGAATGTCTTAAACATTCCATTGCACCCCAACAATTGATATATGCAGTAGATGATGAGTGATATGAACCATGCCCACGTGTGACGAAACCCAATACCAATACGTTCGGAATTTGCAACCCAAGATGCCAAAAACAAACGAGTGGAACCGCGACCCTTTGCTTATAAGTGAGGCAAGAACCTTGGTATATTCTATAGACGCCACAATCGGGATGAACGCCATGGAAGAAAATTCGATAAGTTCAAGAGAAGTTCTTTAGAGAACCAAGAGAGGAATTCTCTCAAAATGTGTTATTCAACCTTGTATGTGTGTTCTATGTTCTGTTCTCAACCCTAGAAGCTTATATTAGGGTTTACAACTCGTAATAATAAAAGCCCAAAACGACATAACATCATAAAGTCGCGGAAAAATAACAAACAGGGAATGAAAGCCGGCGGCGTAGTAGCCGGTGTAGGATGTACGCAGGGTAGAAAGGCCGGCGACATAGTAAGCCGTCGTAGCCCTTCTGTTATGCGCGAATGGCAATGCCGGGTCAAGGCCAGCGGTGCTCAGGCCAGCGTTGTCAAGGCTAGCAGCTTTGACCTCCTATGCTTTGATCTCCTTGAATGACTTGTACAAGTGCAAGTGCATTCTTCTGGTTGCTCCAATCCATTCCGGCTTCGTGGACATCCTTTATCAACCCGTTAAGTGCTTCCTTGAATCGTTTCACTCGAATTCTTGTGATCGGTCCAAGTGGCACTTCAAGAGGATCCACATTCCATCTTCTGGCTTGGCTCCCATCATGGCTCTCATCATTCCCCTCCTCTTGAAAAGGATTTGTCCTCAAATCGTTGCCTACATCAAAAGGACTTAGATCAGTAACATTAAAAGTAGCACTTATTTGATACTCACCTGGAAAATCTATCTTGTATGCATTATCATTGATGCGTTCAAGAATTTGAAATGGTCCATCGCCTCTAGGAAGTAATTTAGATCGACACTGCACAGGAAACCGCTCTTTGCGCATGTGAACCCAAACCCAGTCTCCAGGTTCAAAAATAGCTTGTCGACGACCCTTGTTAGCTTGTTTCATATACTGCTCTGTTCTTCGCTCAATGTTTAAACTTGCCTTCTCATGGATCTGTTTAACAAATTCTGCTTTCTTCTTACCATCTAGATTAACATACTCAAAAATAGGCAGAGGTGATAAATCCAAATGAGTTAGTGGATTAAAACCATACACAATTTCAAAAGGAGTAAACTTAGTAGCAGATTGCATTGTGCGATTATAGGTAAATTCAACATGCGGCAAACAATCCTCCCAACTTTTAATGTTCTTTTTAATGACTGCCCTTAACAAAGTAGATAAAGTTCGATTTACTACCTCAATTTGACCATCAGTTTGTGGATGACAAGTAGTAGAAAACAATAGCTTAGTTCCTAACTTAGCTCACAGGGTCTTCTAGAAGTAGCTCAAGAACTTAACATCTCTATCCGATACGATTGTTCTAGGCATACCATGCAATCTCATAACTTCCTTAAAGAACAAATTAACAATATTGCAAGCATCATCTGTTTTGTGACAAGGAATGAAATGTGCCATCTTAGAAAATCTATCAACGACTACAAAAATAGAGTCTCGACTATGCCTAGACCTAGGTAATCCTAACACAAAATCCATGGAAATATCTACCCAAGGCTCATGAGGAATGGGAAGTGGGGTATAAAGCCCATGAGGTTGGACTCTAGATTTTGCTTGCTTACAAGTGACACATTGCTCACAAATCCTCTCAACATCTCGTTTCATGTGAGGCCAATAGAAGTGTTCCTGCAATACCCCTAAGGTTTTAGCTACTCCAAAATGTCCCATTAAACCTCCCCCATGAGACTCCCTCACTAATAATTCTCTTAAAGAACAATTTGGAATGCAAAGTTTATTCTCCCTATACAAGAATCCTTCATGCTTATAAAATTTACCATGACCACTCTTCTCACAATGCACATACTCTTCACAAAAATCTCGATCAGCAGCATACAATTCCTTAATTTGCTCAAAACCAAGCAGTCTAGAACTAAGAGTAGAGATATGAGCATACCTTCTAGAAAGTGCATCAGCAACAACATTCTCTTTACCTTGCTTGTAGTGGATGACATAGGGAAATGTTTCGATGAACTCCACCCAACGAGCATGCCTTTTCTTTAGCTTATGTTGTCTCTTCAAGTACTTCAAGGATTCATGATCAGTGTGGATCACAAACTCTTTTGGCCAAAGATAGTGTTGCCAAGTCTCCAGCGCTCAAACCAATGCATATAACTCCTTGTCATAAGTAGGGTAGTTCAAGGTTGCCCCACTTAGCTTCTCGCTAAAGAATGCAATTGGTCTTCTCTCCTGCATGAGCACTGCTCCAATACCTATTCCTGAAGCATCACACTTAATTTCAAAAGTTTTAGAGAAATTAGGTAAAGCAAGTAATGGCGCATGAGTCAACTTATTTTTAAGCGTCTGAAAGGCCTTCTCTTGTTGCTCGCCCCATCTGAACCCCATGTTCTTCTTGATTACCTCAGTAAGTGGTGCTGCAATGGTGCTGAAATCCTTCATAAACCTCCTGTAAAAGCTTGCTAGTCCATGGAAACTCCGCACATTACTTACATTAGTTGGCCTAGGCCATTCTTGGATCGCACGAATCTTTTCTTCATCAACTTGTATTCCCTGTGCACTAACAATAAAACCAAGAAACACAAGTTTGTCTGTGCAAAAAGTGCACTTTTTGAGGTTAGCATATAATTGCTCCTTTCGAAGCACTTCCAAAACGTTCCTCAAGTGAGATATATGGTCTTCTAAACTCTTGCTGTAAATGAGGATATCATCAAAATAGACAACCACAAATTTGCCAATAAAAGTCCTCAAAACATGGTTCATAAGTCTCATAAAAGTACTAGGTGCATTAGTTAAACCGAAAGGCATTACTAACTACTCATATAATCCATATTTTTTTTTAAATGCGGTTTTCCATTCATCATCTTCTTTCATTCTAATTTGGTGATATTCGCTTTTCAAATCAATTTTGGAAAAGACACTAGACCCATGTAACTCATCTAACATGTCATCTAAGCGAGGAATGGGATGACGATACTTTACCGTGGTGTTGTTGATGGCGCGGCAATCAACACACATTCTCCATGAGCCTTCCTTCTTAGGCACCAAAATCACAGGCACTACACATGGGCTCATGCTTTCTCTCACATACCCCTTCTTCATTAATTCATTGAGAAAGGAAGAAGACGACACTGAAGGACTCATGCACAGGGGTTTTCTCTTTCTTTTTCATTCTATTTCATTGAGTTATATCTTGAAAATCCTTAGTGTCTAGTTGTTTCATTCCCGAACCTTATGAATTCTAATTGTCATGTAATATGGGATTGATTGCATAGTTAATGAATATTGGAATTCTCTGAATTTATTCATGTTGTTCGTGTAGTGTTGCTAATTTGATGTATGGCCAACATTGAGTTTGCATTGATTTCTTATAAGATGATTGGGAAATCTCTTGTTTGAATAGATCTTACATGAATAAAGGAATTCGTATGTAATCTAGGGATAGAGAACGTGGATTTTCCATATTAGGTTAAATTAGATAATTTGATCTAATTGAGGGTTCAAGAGTGTTAATGCAATTCTAATTGATTTTGATAGAAGAGTGATCTTTATCAAAGCGATTAGGGTTAGGAGCTAGTGATTCTGGGAAGAACATTAGCTTAGTGTTAGATACTCCGCGGTTTAGAGATAACCATTGCTTGTTAACTAGTTTATTGAAAGGGCAAAGTTACATGACAATTAGAGGAGTAGTAAGGGTAGGGTATATTCTTAGTTATCAGATTAATAATCAAGTTATAGTATTATTTTTAATTGCTAAAGGTTTTGTTAAGTATTCTTAATTTAATCTGAAACCTCTCGAATTTGTGCGGTTAGATAGTTGGTTTAGAGTTAGTATTAGTACTTGCTGATCCTTGAGGAGACGATACCCGAACTCAACTCTATACTATTATAATCGATAGGTGCACTTGCCTACTTGATCGTAACAGAGAGTCATAGAAAGGGATTTTTAATTTGAGTGATTACGATTCAATCAACAAGTTTTTGGCGCCGTTGCCGGGGATCGACAATATTAAGAAAGCTCAACGCTAACTACTTTAACCAATGCATTTCTTTAGGTAAGCTTTTATTTCTTTAATCCATTCAATTACTCTTTATTTCATTTCAGAGATTCTGTTAGATGGGTGGAGTACATGACTTTAGTCATGAGAAGGTCGGGGATATTACATGTTGGGATTTCTTTTCAAGAACTCCTGGTCCTGTGCACATGAATGCTATTGAATGGAGTGCTTCTGCAAAAGTGGATGCTAGATGCGCGATTCTGATATCGATCCAAGGGAGTCTTATTTCTCTTTTCCTTTTATTTCCATTCTTTTCCCTCTTTCGTGTACTTTGTGGGCAGACATTGGGGACAATGTCTGATTTTAAGTGTGGGAAAGGGAATAGAAAGAACAGAAAGATATCACAAGAGCAATGAACTTATGGACTTTTAAATGCTCAATTTCCCTTGTTTAAGTAACATTTGGAAGCTTAATGATGATGAGAAATAGTTGCTCAGGAAACATAAAATTCCACTTGTATAGGCAGCTATTTCATGGAAAATTTTTCGAATTTTGCATTATTCTCTTATTTTGTATTCTCTTTACCCTTTTTAAAGTTATAGTATGGTATCCATGTGAGGGAGACTTACTTCTTATTTAGGCTTTCATTTCAGATTTAGGATTTGATTTTGCGATCTTGAATGAAGGAACAAGTGATACTCATAGCTTGGTGACTTTCCCTTACAAAAATAATGGAATAGAACACAAATTGGGAGTAATTTGATGAATTTAAAAAAAAATGATGATGAACAATAACAAATAGTTCAGAAGTGGATCTCATTGACTCGAGTAATTAAGTCCGGGGGGTGCCCTTTCTAGGGAATAACATCTATTGACTTGGGTGATGAACTCGGGATCATTGGCTGAAAGCTCGCTACAAGGGTTATGAGTAAAATCCGAGAAAACTGAACTAAATGAGGATTTAAATTAGAATATTTGGATTCGAGTGGTAGAGGTTCGAAGGGGTATCTTAAAACCTAGTAGCCTAAGATCGTCTGGTCTAGGACTTACTGGCCAAGGAAACCGCTCTTATTCACTAAAAGAAAGGAATTGATTAGTTAATTCAACCCGAACAAGTAAATCCGAGGGACGCCCTCTATGCTTGAGGGGATAACGTCTGTTAACTTGGGTGACGAGCCCGGGATTATCGATTAAAAGTTCGTTACATGGGTTAATTGACTAAGAAAAGGTACTAAAAGGTTGAACTCCCAATCCAAAAAGGGGAAAAAGATCCAGGAAATAAGTGGATGTATATGCCTGAGTTCTATGATTGTAAGTCTGATCTTAACCTTGAGATTTTTGGTTAAATGATAAAGGGTAAAAGTTTCACTTACTTAGATTAATACTGGAAATCTACTATTGGTATTTTGAATACAAGTGCTTAATAAGATTGAGTGATAAGAAAGGCGAATTGTGGAAAATGGTGGCTATCTTGGTATAAAGTGGGGTTAATGATTGAATTTCTTCCTGAGTTTTAAGAATTCTGAGAATTGAGACTTCCATATGTGTAATTTGCTTGAGGACAAGCAAATGCTTAAGTGTGGGGAAATTTGATAAATCTATTTTAACTCTTATAATTGGAGACGATTAAGTCAATTTTTGAGATAATTGGGAGTGAAAATATAAGATTATGATGCTTAATTGATTTATATTTCATGTTCAGGTGTGGAAAAGGATGATTTGATGAAAAGTATTTAAATTCAAGACGAATTGGAGATAAAAGCAAGTAAAAAGGGAATGCTTTGAAGTTAAAGGAAGTCACACGGTTTTACAAACGGCCGTGTGAAGGAATCAGGAGACTACACGGTTCGGATACACGCCCGTGTATCAGCGTGGAAGAAGAGTTTTCAGGACAGACCAGTACACGGTTGGAATACACACCCGTGTAATCAACCGTGTATGAAGAACAAAGAAGATAGAGGAATACACAGCTATTACAAACGGTCGTGTGGGATATACACGCCCAGAGTTCACTGATTTAGAGAGATACACGGTTTATCTACATGCCCGTGTAGTATGACCGTGTGTCTATCGAAGGAAAGATATCTTCAAATCGATTTTAAATCTTTCGTCCATATTTGAAGGATATCTCCTACACGCCAGAGAGGAAGCTACCCTAGGTATAAATAGTTGTCTTGAGAGAGAGAAAAAAAGAAGGAGAGGAAGGAGAGTTTCAAAAGAGGAGGCCAAGAGGCCGAAAGGCCGAGGAGGCCGAGGAGGCCAAAGGGACAGAAAATAAAAGATGAAAGGATGAGAAAGGAAGAAGACGACACTGAAGGACTCATGCACAGGGGTTTTCTCTTTCTTTTTCATTCTATTTCATTGAGTTATATCTTGAAAATCCTTAGTGGCTAGTTGTTTCATTCCCGAACCTTATGAATTCTAATTGTCATGTAATATGGGATTGATTGCATAGTTAATGAATATTGGAATTCTCTGAATTTATTCATGTTGTTCGTGTAGTGTTGCTAATTTGATGTATGGCCAACATTGAGTTTGCATTGATTTCTTAGAAGATGATTGGGAAATCTCTTGTTTGAATAGATCTTACATGAATAAAGGAATTCGTATGTAATCTAGGGATAGAGAACGTGAATTTTCCGTATTAGGTTAAATTAGATAATTTGATCTAATTGAGGGTTCAAGAGTGTTAATGCAATTCTAATTGATTTTGATAGAAGAGGGATCTTTATCAAAGCGATTAGGGTTAGGAGCTAGTGATTCTGGGAAGAACATTAGCTTAGTGTTAGATACTCTGCGGTTTAGAGATAACCATTGCTTGTTAACTAGTTTATTGAAAGGGCAAAGTTACATGACAATTAGAGGAGTAGTAAGGGTAGGGTATATTCTTAGTTATCAGATTAATAATCAAGTTATAGTATTATTTTTAATTGCTAAAGGTTTTGTTAAGTATTCTTAATTTAATCTGAAACCTCTCGACTTTGTGCGGTTAGATAGTTAGTTTAGAGTTAGTATTAGTACTTGCTGATCCTTGAGGAGACGATACCCGAACTCAACTCTATACTATTATAATCGATAGGTGCACTTGCCTACTTGATCGTAACAGAGAGTCATAGAAAGGGATTTTTAATTTGAGTGATTGCGATTCAATCAACAATCTGCAAAATGATAAGCCTCCTCAAACCCTCTCTTAAGCAAGTATTTATACTTGCTACTCCTAGGGTTAAAAAGTGCTCAAAATTACAAGTTTGCCACTTTTAAGGTGGCTAACCCTAAATGAAAATTACAAGGAAATAAAAGTGTCCCAAAACCAAAATACAATCAAAATAGTTCATAAAAGAAGAAATATATAAAAGAAATGGTTTTCAAGATGCCGGTCTTCTATAGGATCCATCGGCCCAGCTCATTGCCGGTTTAGGTCGGTCCATGGATAACCCATAAGCTGAGTTTGAGGGAGTTTGTCCATTACCCTATAAAATATGATAAGTGTGCCTGTTGGAAAACACAATACAAGAATAATAGAAAAGAGGTTAATATATAAATAATTCCGGGGTCGATCTGCTCAAAATGGGCCCTCAACTCCAAGATTTGAAATCCTTCAGTTCTTGCCCTAATGATAAGTCTTGTCGGATTTTTATTCCTATCACAACAACATAGGTTGCTTCATCACTAACGCTTTCCTCACTACTCTCGCTCTTGCCACACAACTCTCCTTTTGCAAGGCTACACTCTCCTTTTCACTCACCACCAAAGTTGATCCCCCTTCAACTTGGTCTCTCATGCTCTTTCCAACCTTCCTCTCTTTTTTCCTTTTGATTTCGACTTTTGTGTTCCTTTTCTTTTTCGATGTCTTTTGCTCTCTCACTCTCCCTCTGTTTTTCACTCACCTTATATTTTGCAAAAGATTGTTGTAGTTGCAACTGATCCACATACACCTGTTTAGGTGTTAAGGGTTTGAGATTAAAGCTTTTGCCCTAGTGAACAAGTGTATACTTGTTAGAAAAGCTATCATGAACAACCTTCCTATCAAACTGCCATAGCCTTCCCAACAACACATGACACGCCTGCATTGGCACTACATCGCATAACACCTCATCCTCATACCTACTGATGCGAAAAGCAATCAAAGCTTGCTTACTCACCTTAGTCTTGCCACTATCATTCAGCCACTGCAATTTATATGGACTAGAGTGTTTAGTAGTCTTGAGTCCCAACCTCTCGACAATAAAAGTACTCACCACATTAGTGAGTACCTAGATAACATCTAGTATGAAAGATATTCTCTTGTTACACCTCATCTTCTTCCTTCACTTGCACATTCAAAGCTTGCTTCACTATTGCCACTAACTTCCCTGCTGCAGGCTCCTCATCATCACTAGCGTCCTCCAATGGAGGCATATTATCCTCTTCACTATCCCCCTCAGTCTCATACTCACCATCATCACACAGAATCATAACACGCCTATTCGGACATTGACTAGCAATATGGCCTCTACCTTGGCATTTAAAACATTTAATGTCACGATTTCTAGGAGTAGAAGAATCAGGTTTACCTTGGTTACCAGGAGTAGAACTCGCTTGCTTCTGCTCTCCTTTTGGCTTGGTGGGTACAGACTTTTCTTCCTTCTTCCATTGGTTAGTCTTCTAGGTGGATGAACCAGCACCTTGTTGAAACAGTGCAGTACTACTACCTTTCCTCCTGTGTTGGTTCTCAACCTTTATAGCCATATGAACCATATCTTCCAATTCCACATAATGCTGCAATTCTACTACATTTTGAATCTCTCTATTCAACCCAGCAAAAAACCTAGCCATGGTAGCCTCTCTATCCTCCTCTACATTCGCCCTAATCATAGTAACCTTTATCTCATTGAAATACTCATCCACACTTCGGCTTCCCTGCTTAAGAGTTTGCAATTTGTTGTGCAATTCACGATAGTAATACGCAAGCACAAACCGCTTCTTCATCACCCTCTTCATCTCTTCCCAAGACTCAATAGGTGGTTCGCCATTCCTTCTTCGATTCAACATCAGTTGATCCCACCACACTATGGCATAGTCTAAAAACTCAATGGTAGCAAGCTTCACTTTCTTTCTCCCACTATAATTGTGACAATCAAACACCATCTCTACCTTCTTCTCTTACTCTAAGTACGCCTCGGGATCATTCTTCCCTTGGAAAGGAGGAATCTTCATCTTTATACTACTCAATTGATTATCCTCTCTATTTCTATCTCCTCTATCTTCCCAATCCATAGTTCCTCTATTCCTATCACCATAACCTCTATAACTCCCGACAGAAGGTTCATCAAATTCATCATCAGAAATTTCATCTCCAACCCTTTGTACTCTCTTAGAACAACTCTCCCTCTTACACCCTTGGAAGATGTTTTTAGATTGCTCTAGTTTTTGCTCCACCGTCTCATGAATTTGTTCCATGCCCTCCTGAAACATCCTCTTCATCTCACTCCTCAACGCCTCAATCACTAACCTAGCATCAAACCTTCCCCTCTTACCTTCAGGAGAATGTTGCCTTGACATAGTTCCTACAGTAAAAGGTTAGTACTAACACAAATATATATGATTAAGCCTCACGATTCACTCCCTTACGTGTTTCACTCAAAGGATGATATCCCACAATCACTCGTGTATTCTCACAAGCAATGATGATATCAACTCACCAATTCCTCTTCTCAATTCTCTTAGAACTAACCCAAACTACACCAATCCCTTCCATAGAATTCAACACAACTCTAGGGGCTCGAAAATTTCCTCTTTTTCTTTCCTTTTTGTTGCCTTTGTTTTGTTCTTGTTCATGTTTTTTTTTTTTGTCGTGATTTTTTTTTGTTCTTGTTTTTGTTTGTAACAAAATTAATAGGATGCACTACACTCTCTAGAAAACAATTAACACTATGAACTTGAGTACGAAGCTATGACAACACGAAACTTGATATGAACAATTGATATGAATGATTAGAGTTAGGGTTTTGATGTTACCTTCCTCAAACCGAACTGATGTTTAACAAACCTAGGCTTTGATACCAAACTAATACGAACCACACCCACGTGTGATGAAACCCAATACCAATACGTTCAAAATTTACAACCCAAGATGCCAAAAACAAACGAGTGGAACCGCGACCCGTTGCCTATAAGTGAGGCAAGAACCTTGGTATATTCTGTAGACACCACAATTGGGATGAAAGATCGATTGATAAGTCGGGATGAACGCCACAGAAGAAAATCCGATAAGTTCAAGAGAAGTTCTTTAGAGAACCAAGAGAGGAACTCTCTCAAAATGTGTTATTCAACTTTGTATGTGTGTTCTATGTTCTGTTCTCAACCCTAAAAGCTTATATTAGGGTTTACAACTCGTAATAATAAAAGCCTAAAACGAAATAACATCATAAAGTCGTGGAAAAATAACAAATAGGGAATGAAAGCCGGCGGCATAGTAGCCGGCGTAGATGTACGCCGGGTAGAAAGGCCGGCGACGTAGTAAGCCGGCGTAGTCCTTCTGTTGTGCGCAAATGGCAATGCCGGGTCAAGGCCGGCGGTGCTCAGGCCAGCGTTGTCAAGGCTGGCAGCTTTGACCTCCTATGCTTTGATCTCCTTGAATGACTTGTACAAGTGCAAGTGCATTCTCCTGGTTGCTCCAATCCTTTCCGGCTTCGTGGACATCCTTTATCAACCCGTTAAGTGCTTCCTTGAATCATTTCGCTCGAATTCTTGTGATCGGTCTAGGTAGCACTTCAAGAGGATCCACATTCCATCTTCTGGCTTGGCTCCCATCATGGCTCTCATCAATGAGAAATTTTCTAGCACCACCTATACCTTTAGAACTGGATTTGGCTTATGGTCCAGATCGCTTATATTTTTACTTTATCTTTTATTCTAATAAAAGATTTAAGAAATAATCTTATAGGTACAATAATAATTCTCCATGGGATGCCAATATGTCTTACACTAGTTGATGGATACGGGACATTTTCAGATTTACAATCAAAGGCCCGCTGCGATTGTTTCCATTCCGAAGCATTGGCTCATGAAGACTTATGATATTTTTGTACTTTGTAATTATTTTATGGACTATTTTATATTGTATTTTTCTTTTGGGACACTTTCCTTTTTATTGTAATTTCCATTTAGGACCAGCCACCTTAAAAGTGGCAAACTTGTAATTTTTGTCCATTTTCTAACCCTAGGAGTAGCAAGCATAAAAACTTGCTTATAGTAGGGTTTGAGGAGGCCAAAATTTTTCAGATTTGAACATCACATTTTTGTGAGAGAGCTTAGGGTGTCCCTAGTTCAATTTCTCTTATCAATTTCAATTTCCAAGACTTAAAATTGTGGCGAGTGCAACAAAGGGCAATTATAAGTAATATCAATTTCTTCTTTGTTGTTTTTCCTTATCATCACTAGTGAGTCATATCTAGGGTTGATTTGGATTTTCTTGGTCAGATTTTTTATTGCAATTATGATCAAATATCATGTTAAGAAATTGATTGTTTTAGTATTTGTTACCATCATCTTCATTTGTGGCGTGAATGGATATTGTAGGAAGAAGTTGAAATCACGGCATTAGATCTAGTCTTCTTGAATGTAATTCACGTAGAAATATGAAATAGCGTATGTTGTTGAGCTGCAACGCTATAGTACACTTGATGAGGCTATTCAGTTGGCTTTGAAAGTGGAGAGGTAAAGGAGGTCCAACTTGTTTAGGGCTCCGAGCAGTAGGCCCAATGCTATTACTAGACCCATAGCAGCTCACGGTCGATAAAGGGGAACAAAGGTGGTAGGTGAGGCAGTGAGAGCAGTGGACAAAACTACCCTAAATACTATTAGAGAAAATTTACCTACTAGGAAGGGTAAAGAGGTAATAATGCCAGATGTGAGGCAGACTGTTCCCGGATCTACTAGTGGAAAGGCACGCCAGATCAAGTGCTTTAAATGTATGGGATTTGGGCATATGGCAGCACAGTGTCCAAATAAGAGGGTGATGACTGTTATGGAGGGCACTGGGGAAGATGTTGAGGATGACAATGAACAGACTGAACCTATAGATTTACCAACAGCACTGTAGGAGTATTATGATGACCAAACTGCAAAGACACATGAGGAGCGTACAGGTGAACAATATCTACCCATTAATGTGTTACGCAGGGCTTCAACTATATCTCCTGATACTAGAGACATTCAGAGGGAGAACATATTTTACACCTCTTGCAGAATCAAAGGTAACCTTTGTGTACTCATCATCGATAGTGGTAGTTGCACGAATATTATATTTGCTGCACTGGTAGACAAGTTATATCTGTCTACTATTCCACATCCTAGCCCTTATAACTTGCATTGGTTGGATAATCGAGGTAATATGTATGTTACACTAAGGGCGAAGGTTCCTGTGAGTGTTGGGCAGAAATATTATGATGAGATCTTGTGTGATGTAATCCCTATGCATGCATTCCATTTGCTGTTGGGTCGGCCTTGGTTGTTTGTTTGGCGAGTGTTACATGATTGGTTTAGAAACACCTACATGTTCAGTATGGGCGAGTCTCGCATAGTTCTGTCGCCAATGACTCCATCTGAGGTACATCAGTTTCAGGAATAGATCAGAACTACATCCACTACATTTAATAGCCAAAAGAGTAGGTCAACAGAGACATCAGGGTTCAGTTCCAAAATTGATCTTCTAGATTTGAGGACAAATCTTTTAGAAGCCTGAGGAGATAATGACAAAATTTCCAGCACCACCTATACCTTCAGAACTGGATTTGGCTTATGGTCCAAATCGCTTATATTTTTACTTTATATCTTTTATTCTAATAAAAGATTTGAGAAATAATCTTACAGGTACAATAATAATTCTTCATGGGATGCCAATATATCCTACACTAGTTGATGGACATGAGACATTTTCAGATTTACAATCAAAGACCCGCTGCGATTGTTTCCATTCCGAAGCATTGGCTCATGAAGACTTATGATATTTTTGTACTTTGTAATTGTTCTATGGACTATTTTATGTTGTATTTTTCTTTTAGAGCACTTTCATTTTTATTGTAATTTCCATTTAGGACCGGCCACCTTAAAAGTGACAAACTTGTAATTTTTGTCCATTTTCTAACCCTAGGAGTAGCAAGTATAAATACTTGCTTATAGTAGGGTTTGAGGAGGCCAAAATTTTTCAGATTTGAACATCACATTTTTGTGAGAGAGCTTAGGGTGTCTATAGTTCAATTTCTCTTATCAATTTCAATTTGCAAGAGTTGAAATTGTGGCGAGTGCAACAAAGGGCAATTGTGAGTAATATCAATTCCTTCTTTGTTGTTTTTCCTTATCATCACTAGTGAGTCATATCTAAGGTTGATTTGGATTTTCTTGGTCAGTTTTTTTATTGCAATTGCTATCAAATATCATGTTATGAAATTGATTGTTTTAGTATTTGTTATCATCATCTTCATTTGTGGCGTGAATGGATATTGTAGGAAGAAGTTGAAATCACGGCATTAGATCTAGTCTTCTTGAATGTAATTCACTTGTATTTGTTGTTATTTAGTGAAGATGAAATTGATGGATCGTTAATTGCATCTTTTGATCTTCGGATTTCATCAAAACTCTAATAGGGTTCACGCAAATTCCATTCCAATTGAACCGATTTATGTTTGAGAGTTGGGGTTTGTTTCTATGATTCATTTGCATGTGCTTGGGCTTGGTTTTGAGCACATCAGTTGTACTTGCCATATTTTAAATCTTTGCATTAAGAATGGTATAAATTGTTTAGATTTTATGATTTCCTCAACGAGATAACTAGTTGGCTTTTTAATTGACCATCCTTTTGTAAAAAAGGTGATAGGAATCAAAATCCGACAAGACCTATCATTAGGGCAAGAACTAAAGGATTTCGAATATTGGCGATGAGGGCCCATTTTGAGCAAATCAACCATGGAATTATTTGTCTACTAAACCCTTTTCTCTTATTCATATATTTTATATTCCAACAGGAATGCTTATCATGCTTTACAGGGCGATGGACAAACTCACTTAGACTCAGCTTGTGGGTTATCCCTGGACCAACCTAAACCGGCGATGAGTTGAGCCAACGAATCCTATGGAAGGGCTAGCATGATGAAGACTATATTTATTTATAATTATTTCTTTGGACTATTTATGTTATAATCTTTCTTTTGGGACACTTTCATTTACTTGTAATTGTCTTTTAGGACTGGCCACCTTAAAAGTGACATAGTTGTAATTTTGTGGACTTTTTAACCCTAAAGAGAGCAAGTATAAATACATGCTTAAAGTAAG
Organism: Laguncularia racemosa; assembly: GCA_037954665.1. Lineage (NCBI taxonomy): Eukaryota > Viridiplantae > Streptophyta > Magnoliopsida > Myrtales > Combretaceae > Laguncularia > Laguncularia racemosa. The sequence goes on from JBBMOL010000004.1 coordinate 7,422,544, forward strand.
GTTTGAGGAGGCCAAAATTTGCAAAATTGAGATACACTTTGCGTGAGGATTAGGGTTCTCTGATGTGCCTAATTCCACTTCCAAGCACAATCAAATGACTCAAGAAAACAAGTCTCAAGTCTCATACAAAACCGGTCCACCAAGGAAGCAATTCACGTGAATACTTTGTAGATTTTGATGGAAAATGTTGATCAAATGATTTAATTATAATCTCTATTTGTAACATTCACCAAGTAACCACAATAAGGATTGAAAATCACGTGGAAATCAAATCAAAGAAAGCAATAAAACCATGAATTCCACTTTCTCTTTCAATCACAAATTCACACCAATGCACTAAAAATCATATATGCAATTCAAGTGCTCAAGGAAACAATCAATCTTACAAGATTGTTGTCCATGAAATATAACCACAAATATGTCCAAGAAAGATCCAAATCTACCCTAGATATGACTCACTAGAGAAGAAATGAACATACAACTAAGATGGAATCGATATGACTCACAATTCCCCTTTGTCGCACTCGCCACAATTCCTATTCTTGGGTTGAAATTGATAACAGTTTTGAACTAAGGAAAGAACCCTAATTCACACGTGAAATGTGTCTCTCAATTCTGCAAAAAATGGCCTCCTCAAACCCTCTCTTAAGCAAGTATTTATACTTGCTACTCCTAGGGTTAAAAAGTGGTCAAAATTACAAGTTTGCCACTTTTAAGGTGGCTAGCCCTAAATGAAAATTACAAGGAAATAAAAGTGTCTCAAAACCAAAATACAACCAAAATAGTTTATAAAACAATTATAGGGTGTCGAGTCTAATTTTTGATTTCCCATTCCTAATTCGATCTATACTAGACCCTATGCTCATCTAATGTAGATCCTCGACTTGAGTTAGGAATTTCGTTTTATTTTGGAGTCGCCACCCACTGTAGTTAGGAAAGATTGAATTAGGACTAATTGAGCAGATTAATCCCAATTTAGACCACTAGTCGTCGTGATTTCCTTTTTCAATTTTTGTGAAAAGAGGAAAGGGAAAACCAGAATTTCTGAGTTCAGAGGCTAACCTATTAAAACCCTAAGGTTACCATCATAATCTCCTAAAATCTTAACCTTATCTAGAAATGTCTTTTATTTATTTTTTTATTATCTTTTATTGTGTTTTTGGGTGAATTATTCTAAGAAAACGATTTTTATTCCGTTTTAGGGTTATCCCAAATGGGTGCCTACGTACTTGCTATTTAGGATCAAACTTGCCGTAGTTCGCTTTTCTTGAAAATTTTTAATGTGTTTGTGAATTTTAATTATGAAATTTCTTTTGATTTATGTTTTTAGCATTTTAGGATTTTTTTTCTAAAAATCTAAGCCTAAGCTTGATAATTTGATTTTTGAAAATAATAATTTTAAGGAAAAAATACCAATTTTGGGTTTATTTAAGAAAATGATTTTTCTAAGTGATAAAAATTTCATTTTTTCCTATTTTTCAACTCATTTCTATTATTATTGATTTTTATTGATTTTTATGAATTTTTATAATTTTTTATTAATTTTTAATTTATTATTAGTTTTTATTAACTTTTCATAATTTTTATAATTTTTTATTTTTATTGAAAAATTTTCTCCTAGATTTTTTATCTATCTTATTTTAAAATCTAAATTATTATTATTATTTTCTTTATAATTTTTCTAGATTTTTATTTTTTATTTATTAATATTATTATTTTTATTTTTATTTTTATCATCGAATCCTAAAAAAAAAAATTCTAATTTCTAACATTTTTCCATTTATTGAATTATAAATAAAAAATAGGTAAATAAATAAAAAATAAGAAAATAAATTAATTCGAAATAAATAAAATAACTAAATAAATAAAATATAATAATAAAAAAAATCAGAAAATCCGACTTACTTGGATTTGGGTTGGTGCGCTGGTCGGGTCAGATCAGGTCAAAGCGGGTCGGGTCGGGTCGATCAGACGCGGCAGCTGAGAGTGCTTGTTGATGGCGTTCCGGTGGCTTTTCGAAGCGTTTGAAGTGTCGATTCCTAGGTTTTTGGGGGTGAGGAACTCAACTGTGGTGGTGGTTTGCTTCAGAAACGCCTCCTGGTAGCTGCTCAACACTTGATCGGTGGTCGCGGTTTTGAAGAACTCCGGCGAGGCTTCGATTTTCTCCTTTTCTCTCTTTTCCTCACTTTTGATTCGTGCTTCTGCCTCTCCACTTCATCCTCTATTTATAGGCGTAAGAAATCGAGCTGGATAAGCTCGGATTTCCACCGATTGAAGCAAATCGGATTTGCGGTTAAAAACCCATCTCCGATTTGTGCAAATCCATTGGTTTGTTGCGATTTGATTCCAATTGGATGATGTTTATCTTATTTCTGTTGAAGATCTGTTGGATTTGTGCAAAAAATCGAATCAAAATGGCCAAAATTCGGATTTTTCTCCTCGTCGGTGATCTCGGATGAAGGTTAAAGACGATCATGCGCTCGACGCGTGCGTTTGCTCCAGCCAATCAACTGTTGCCACATGTCCCAAGCGATGAAGAAAAATTGCAAAACGCGGAATCTGCTTCCCCTGCGTTTCGAACCCCTAACCGAGCCCTCCCCTGCGCGCCTTAGGCCGGTCTAGACCAGTTGGGCTAGCCCACTTACTCAATTTTTTTATTTTCGTAATTTGCATATATGTAATGCGATTTTTTTTTTGTATTTTTTTGAAATTCCAAAAATTTGTAAAAAATATTTAATCCTTTTTATTGCTATTTCTGCAATTATTTTCCAAAATTGATATATTTTTCCTATTAAATTTTATTTTTTGAATGTTTTTTTTTTCTATTTTTGCTAAATTAGAAAAAAATGGAAAAAATTGAAAATTGATTATTATTGATCATTAGGGAAAAAATGGGGTGTTTACACAAGGTACAAAATAATATAAAGTCTTCATGATCCATTGCCTCGGAATAGAAAACAGTCGCAGCGGGTCTTTGATTGTCATCCTGAAAACGTTCTGTGTCCAACAACTATTGTAGGACATATCGGCATCCCACGGAGAATTATCATCGTACCTGTAAGATTATTCTCAAATATTTAATAGAAATAAAGACATAAGGTAAAATATGAGTGATTTGGATGATGATCCAAATCGGGTTCTGAAAAGGTCGACAGTGTCAGAAAATTTCTTATCATTAAAAGTGGCAAACTTATAATTTTGACCACTTTTTAACCCTAGGAGTAGTAAGTATAAATACTTGCTTAAGAGAGGGTTTGAGGAGGCCATTTTTTGCAGAATTGAGAGACACATTTCACGTGTGAATTAGGGTTCTTTTCTTAGTTCAAAACTCTTATCAATTTCAACCCAAGAATTGGAATTGTGGCGAGTGCGACGAAGGGGAATTGTGAGTCATATCGATTCCATCTTAGTTGTATGTTCATTTCTTCTCTAGTGAGTCATATCTAGGGTAGATTTGGACCTTTCTTGGACATATTTGTGGTTATATTTCGTGGAAAACAATCTTGTAAGATTGATTGTTTCCTTGCGCACTTGAATTACATATATGATTTTTAGTGCATTGGCGTGAATTTGTGATTGAAAGAGAAAGTGGAATTCATGGTTTTATTGCTTTCTTTGATCTAATTTCCACGTGATTTTCAATCCTTATTGTGGTTACTTGGTGAATGTTACAAGTAGAGATTATAATTAAATCATTTGATCAACATTTTCCATCAAAATCTACAAAGTATTCACGTGAATTGTTTCCTTAGTGGACCGATTTTGTATGAGACTTGAGACTTGTTTTCTTGAGTCATTTGATTATGCTTAGAAGTGGAATTAGGCACATCATTTAAGGTGGCTAGCCCTAAATGAAAATTACAAGGAAATAAAAGTGTCCCAAAACCAAAATACAACCAAAATAGTTCATAAAACAATTACAAGATACAAAATAACATAAGTCTTCATGATCCAATGCTTCGGAATAGAAAACAATCGCAGCGAGTCTTTGATTGTCATCCTAAAACGTTCTGTGTCTAACAACTGTTGTAGGACATATCGACATCCCATGGAGAATTATTATCATACCTGTAAGATTATTCTCAAATATTTATTAGAAATAAAGACATAAGGTAAAATATGAGCGATTTGGATCATCATCCAAATCGGCTTTTGAAAAGGTCGATAGTGTCAGAAATTTTCCCATCATCTCCTCAGGCTTTTGAAAGATTTGCCCTCAAATCTAGAGGATCAGTTGTGGAACTGAACCCTAATATCTCCGTTATCCTGCTTTTCCGGCTAACAATGGTAGTGGATGGATTTCTGATCTGTTCTTGAAACCCCTGGACCTTAGATGGAGTCATCGGTAACAGAACTATATGTGACTCACCCATGCTGAACAGTAGGTATTTTCAAACCCATCATGTATCACCCGTTGATCATGCAACCAAGGCCGACCCAATAGTAAATGGAATGCATGCATAGGGACTACATCACACAGGATCTCATCATGATAATTCTGCCCGACATTTATAGGAACCTTTGCCCCAAGGGTAACATGCATACTACCTCTATTATTCAACCAATGCAAATGATAAGGACTAGGATGTGGGATAGTAGACAGTTGTAATTTGTCTACTAGTGCAGCAGATATAACATTCATGCAACTACCACTATCGATGATGAGTACACAAAGGTTACCTCTGATTCTGCAAGAGGTATGAAATATGTTCTCCCACTGAATATCACTATTATCAGGAGATATAGATAAGGCCCTGCATAACACATTAAGGGATAGATATTTTCCTCTTGTGTGCTCCTCAGGCGTGTCTGCAGTCTGATCATCATAATATTCCTGTAGTGCTGTTGGTAGATTTTTAGGTTCAATCTGATCATGATCATCCTCAATATCCTCCCCAGTGTCTTCCATAACAGTCATCACCCTCTTATTTGGATACTGTGCAGCCATATGCCCAAATCCCATGCATTTAAAGCATTTTATCTGGTGCGCTTTCCCACCAGTAGATCCAGGAACAGTTTGCCTCGTATCTAGAGCCATTACCTCTTTACCCTTGCTAGTAGGTAAATTTTCTCTCATAATAGTTGGGGTAGTAGTGTCCACTTCCTTTACTCCCTCACCTACCGCCTTTGTTCCCCTTGATTGACCGTCAGCTGATATGGGTCTAGTAACAGTACTAGGCATACTACTCGGAGCCCTAAAGAAGTTGGACCTCCTTTGTCTTTCTACTTTTAAGGCCAATTGAATAGCCTCATCAAGTGTATTATAGCGCTGCAGTTCAACAACACACGCTATTTCATATTTTAGACCTGAGACAAAACGTGCTACAGTTTGTTCTGGAGGCTCAACGGACCCACACCTAATCATAAGGATCTCAAACTCCTGCACATAATCATCCACTGTTTTGTCTCCCTACCTTAATGTTTGCAATCGCATAAACAGTTCTTGTTTGTAGTGCACAGGAATGAACCTTTTCCTCAGTAATCTTTTCATATCCCTCCAGGTTTGAACCTCAGCCTCTCCATCCCGACGCCTGCTGATAATCAAATTCTTCCACCAGAGTGCAGCATACCCTATAAACTCGACAGCAGCCAATCGGACCCTGGTACTGTCATTGATCTCATAACATTCAAAGAGACCTTCGACCTTATCCTCCCAATCTAAATATTCATTTGCTGATCCCTTGCCATCATAAGATGGCATATGTAGTTTCACATATTCCAAGCCCCGAGGTGGCCTGAAATCCCTATTCTGATTTGGATTTGCCCCAAAATTATCATCTCTTTCTTCCCTGGATAGAAGATGCTCCTCACCTATCCTTCTATTCAAATTCCCATCTCCCATTACTCTATCTCTATGAGAATTCTGTGGAGCTACTCGAGGTGGTGCCGGCTGGTTTACCACTGGTGGTTGTGTTAATGTCATTCTGCCAATTCTAGTTGCTAGTGTAGCAACTATGGTAGTAAGATCCTGGAGCTGTTCTTCCAAAGTTCTCCTACCTGCCACATTACGACCCTGACCTCCACCAACCTGACTATTGGCTTCATCACCAATTCCCCCATTCACGCTGTCATTCGACATAGTTGTAGACTGATACGAACGCCGCCAACCCATGATGAAACCCAATACCAATACGTTTAGAAAATTCGTTGCCTAAGACGCTCAAACACCTAAAGTGGAAACCGCGACCCGTTGTCTATAAGCGAGACAAGAAACTTGGTATAAAAATGACGACGCCACAATCGGGATGAAAGACCGATTGATAAGTCGGGATGAACGCCACAGAAATCAATCCGATAAGTTCGAATTAGTTCTTGAAGAACCAAGATAGGTGCCTCTCAAAAGTGTTTAATGTTCAAAGATGTCTAATCTAAGTTGTTCTAAACCTTAGGAGCTTTTATACTAGGGTTACAATTCGTGTAAAAACAAGTCCAAAACGACGTAGTTTAGTTAAGTGACATAAAAACGCGAAATAGAACAAGCTGGCCGACAGGGGATACACGGCCGTGTACACGCCCATGTAGTTTGGCCGTGTACCTTTTTGTGCAACTTCTGGCAACATACACGCCCGTGTACTTTGGCCGTGTATCTTTCTGTGCAACTTCTGACAACATACACGCTCGTGTACTTTGGCCGTGTATCTTTCTGTAGATTTGCTTGACTCCTACACGGCCGTGCCTTGAAAGTACACGCCCTCATCAACCCGTGTCCAGTATAACTTGTACAAAGGCAAGGATCTTCCCATGGTTGTTCCAATCCATTCCAACTTCATGATTGCTCCAATCCTTTCCGGCTTCATGGACAACCTTTATTAACCTGTTAAGTGCTTCCTTGAATCATTTTGCTCGATTTCTTGTGATCGGTCCAGGCGACACTTCAAGAGGATCCACATTTCTTCTTCCGACTTGGCTCTCATCATGGATCTCATCATTCCCCTCCTCTTGAAAAGGATTTGTCCTCAAATCATTGCCTGCATCAAATGGACTTAGATCAGTAACATTAAACATGACACTTACTGGATACTCACCTGGTAGATCTTTCTTGTATGCATTATCATTGATGCGCTCAAGACTTTGAGTTGGTCCATCACCTCTAGGAAGTATTTTAGATCTACATTGTACGAGAATCCACTCTTTATGCATGTGAACCCAAATCCAATCTCCAGGTTCAAAAATAGCTTATCGACAACCCTTGTTGGCTTGTTTCACATACTGCTCAGTTCTTCGCTCAATGTTTAGCCTTCTCAAGAAATCTACCTTAGAATCAGCTTCAAAACTCACAAACTTGTTAGGTTGCAATGGCAAGATATAAATAGGATCCAGTGGGTTAAAACCACACACAATCTCAAATGGTGAACAATGAATAATGCTATTTAAAGCCCTATTACATGCAAACTCCACAAATGGTAGGCAATCCTTCCAAGTCCTAATGTTCTTCTCTATGATTGCCCCTAACAATTGAATTAAAGTCCTGTTAACCACCTCAATTTGCCCATCAGTTTGTGGGTGACAGATAGTTGAAAACATTAGTTTAGTTCCCCACTTTTCCCACAATACTCTCCAACAATGACTCGAAATCTTTACATCCCGATCACTAACAATGCTACTAGGTATACTATGCGGACGCACTACCTCTCTAAAGAACAAATCAACAATGTGTATAGCATCATCAATTTTATGATAAGGACTGAAATGAACCATTTTAGAAATCTTATCCACAACCACAAAAATAGAATCTCGACCATGCCTAGGCTTAGATAATCCTAACACAAAATCTATGGACATGTTTATCCAAGGCTCATGAGGAATAACACTATACTCATATAACCAATCTAAGAAGTCATCTAAACGATGAATGGGATGACGACACTTTACCGTGATGTTGTTGATGGCGCGACAGTCAACACACATCCTCCATGTCCCATCCTTCTTAGACACCAAAATCACAGGCACTGCACATGGACTCATGCTCTCTCTCATGTACCCCTTCTCCATTAATTCTTCGACCCGCCTTTGGAGTTCCTTTGTTTCCTCCGGGTTACTCCTATAAGCTGGCTTGTTTGGAATCGATGCTCCGGGTACAAGGTCAATTTGGTGCTCAATACCACGAACAGGTGGTAATCCCTTTGGAATCTCCTCAGGAAAGACATCTTCAAAGTCCTGCACAAGAGACACAACCACACTAGGCAAAGAGTTAGATAATTCGTTAGTAGTCAAACATGTTTCTTTAAAAACCAGCAACAACATAGGTTGCTTCATCACTAACGCTCTCCTCACTACACTCGCTCTTGCCACACAACTCTCCTTTTGCAAGGCTGCCCTCTCCTTTTCACTCACCACCAAAGTTGATCCCCCTTCAACTTGGCCTCTCACACTCTTTCCAGCCTTCCTCTCCTTTTCCTTTTGATCTTGACTTTTATATTCCTTTTTCTTCTCATTGTCTTTTGCTCTCTCACTCTCACTCTGCTTTTCACTCACCTTATGTTTTGCAAAAGACTGTTGTAGCTGCAACTGATCCTCATACACTTGCTTAGGTGTTAGCGGTTTAAGATTAAAGCTCTTCCCTTGGTGAACAAGCGCATACTTGTTAGAAAAGCCATCATGCACAACCTTCCTATCAAATTGCCATGGCCTCCCCAATAACACATGACATGCTTGCATTGGTACTACATCACATAACACCTCATCCTCATACCTACCAATGCAAAACCCAATCAAGGCTTGCTTACTCACCTTAGTCTCACCACTATCATTCAACCACTGCAATTTATACGGACTAAGGTGTCTAATAGTTTTGAGCCCCAGCCTCTCAATAATAAAATTACTCACTACATTGGTGCAACTTCCCCCATCAATAATCAAACTACAAATGTGATCTCCTAGATAACATCTAGTATGAAATATATTCTCCCTTTGCACCTCCTCTTCTTCCTTCACCTGCACATTCAAAGCTCTCTTCACTACTGCCACTAGCCTTCCCATTGCAGGCTCCTCATCATCACTAGCATCCTCTAATGGAGGCATATCCTCTTCTTCACTACCCCCCTCAGTCTCATACTCTCCATCATCACGCAAAATCATCACACGCCTATTTGGACATTGACTAGCAATATGGCCTCTACCTTGACATTTAAAACATCTAATGTCACGATTTCTAGAAGTAGAAGATTCAGGGTTACCTTGATTACTAGGAGTAGAACCCGCTTGTCTCAGCTCCCCTTTTGGTTTGGTGGGTAAAGGCTTTTCTTCCTTCTTCCATTGATTAGTCTTCCAAGTGGATGAACCATTACCCTGTTGCAACCGTGCATTACTACTACCTCTCCTCTTATGCTGGTTCTCAACCTCTATAGCCATGTGAACCATATCCTCAATTCTACATAATGCTGCAATTCAACCACATTTTGGATTTCTCTATTCAACCCAGCAAGAAATCTAGCCATTGTAGCCTCTCTATCCTCCTCTACATTCGCCTTAATCATAGTGACTTCCATCTCCTTGAAATACTCATCTACACTTCGGCTTCCCTGCCTAAGAGTTTGCAACTTGTTATGCAATTCACGATAGTAATACACAGGCACAAACCGCTTTCTCATCACTATTTTCATCTCTTCCCAAGACTCAATAGGTGGCTCGCCACTCCTCCTTCTATTCAACATTAATTGATCCCACCACACTATAGCATAATCCGAAAATTCAATGGCAGCAAGTTTTACTTTCTTTCTCCCACTATAGTTGTGACAATCAAACACCATCTCCACCTTTTTCTCCCACTCTAAGTACGCCTCGGGATCATTCTTCCTTTAGAAAGGAGGAATCTTCATCTTTATGCTACTCAATTGATCATCCTCTCTATTCTTATCTCCTATATCTTCCCAATCTCTAGTTCCTCTATTCCGACCACTATATCCTCTATAACTCCCGACAGACGGCTCATCAAAGTCATCACCCGACATTTCATCTCCACCCCTCGGTACTCTCCTAGAACGACTCTCCCTCTTACGCCTTTGGAATACGTTTGTGGATTACTCTAGTCTTTGCTCTACCGTCTCATGAATTTGTTCCATTCCTTCTTGGAACATCCTCTTCATTTCTCCCCTCAACGCCTCAATTACTAACCTAGCATCAAACCTTCCCCTCTCACCTTCCGGAGAATGTTGTCTCGACATAGTTCCTGCAAAAAAGATTAGTACTGACACAAATATATTTATAATTAAACCTCACGATACACTCCCTTACGTGTTTCGCTCAAATGATCACACAGTCACTCGTGTATTCTCACAAACAACGATGATATCACTCACCAATTTCCTCTTCTCAATTCTCTTGGAACTAACCCGAACTACACCAATTTCCTTCCGTAGAATTCAAAACCAACTCTAGGGTTCATAAAATTTTCCTCTATTTTTCTATCCGAATTTTTTTTTTCGTCTCTGTTTTTGGCTTTTGATCACGTTTCTCTTTTCTTTTCTTTTCCCTTCTTTTTTTTTTTGGTCGTGATTTTTACTCTTTTTTTTTTTTTTACAATCAACTAGTAAATACTACACTATCAAAAGACAATTAATATTGCGGAATTGAATGCTAACAATGGATATGAACGATTGGAGTTAGGGTTTTTGATATTACCTTCCTCAACCGAACTTGATGTTTTGACAAACCTAAGCTCTGATACCAAACTGATACGAACGCCGCCAACCCGTGATGAAACCCAATACCAATACGTTCGGAAAATTCGTTGCCTAAGACGCCCAAACACCTAAAGTGGAAACCGCGGCCCGTTGTTTATAAGCGAGATAAGAACCTTGGTATAAAATGACGATGCCACAATCGGGATGAAAGACCGATTGATAAGTCGGGATGAACGCCACGGAAATCAATCCGATAAGTTCGAATTAGTTCTTGAAGAACCAAGAGAGGTGCCTCTCAAAAGTGTTTAATGTTCAAAGATGTCTAATCTAAGTTGTTCTAAACCCTAGGAGCTTTTATACTAGGGTTACAATTCGTGTAAAAACAAGTCCAAAACGACGTAGTTTAGTTAAGTGACATAAAAAAGCGAAACAGAACAAGCTGGCCGACAGGGGATACACGGCCGTGTACACGCCCGTGTAGTTTGGCCGTGTACCTTTTTGTGCAACTTCTGGCAACATACACGCCCGTGTACTTTGGCCGTGTATCTTTCTGTGCAACTTCTGGCAACATACACGCCCGTGTACTTTGGCCGTGTATCTTTCTGTGGATTTGCTTGACTCCTACACGGCCGTGCCTTGAAAGTACACGCCCTCTTCAACCCGTGTCCAGTATAACTTGTACAAAGGCAAGGATCTTCCCATGGTTGTTCCAATCCGTTCCAACTTCATGATTGCTCCAATCCTTTCCGGCTTCATGGACAACCTTTATTAACCCGTTAAGTGCTTCCTTGAATCGTTTTGCTCGATTTCTTGTGATCGGTCCAGGCGGCACTTCAAGAGGATCCACATTTCTTCTTCCGGCTTGGCTCTCATCATGGATCTCATCATAGACTCCCGTATACTGATCCTCAAAAACAATTTGAATCAAGGGCACACACTCCACTACTACACTTCCCTTAACACCATACAATAGCAACTACAAAAAAAGAAAAACAAACAAACCCACTTAACTTCACAATTATTTTATTACAACTCACGTGTAGTACTCTTCTCCACAACACGTCAATATAAGACGGTGCAACAAATTTTAATTTCCACAAGTCGCTCCCACGGTAACACACAAGTGACAACAACAATAAATATGCTTCATTTCCACGGCAACAACACAAGTGGCAATAACAACAAGTATGCTTCCACTTTCCACGGCAAGGATGACAACAAAAAAAACAAATATACCACTTTCCACAAATGTAATCCGAATATCCACAATAGGCAGCAACTTCAATTTGAGATTCAAACCACTTAACTAATTGCAAGCCTTCTTCAATTGGTAAGTAATGAATTCAAATTCAAATAGCACTCATTAACTCCCACAACTTAATGGAATGTGTTTGAATTCAAATAGATTCCTCACTAATCAAACTCAATGCAAATCTATAAATTGCACTCCTCCAATTCAGAATTATACAATGGAAGTCACAACAACAACCTACACAACCTCCTTCATGTCACAACTAGTCACGGCAAGAACAAGGTAATTTTTCAAGCTCACACAATTGTTGAATTAACAACACTTTGATTCTTCCTTCCTTCCACGAAAATTATTAATCACAAGATGATACAACAACCTTCTCAATCCAACTCCAACAACCAGCAAATCAAAACTCCAACCAAGGTAATTTCGCAAGTCACAAACTACACAACACAATTGCGGTTCACAATTTGATTAACCCTAATTGAAGATGAATATCACAAAATCAAATAACCATAAATCCTTTCTCTCAACATGTGCTCTGATACCAAAAAGATGATGTGCCTAATTCCACTTCCAAACACAATCAAATGACTCAAGAAAACAAGTCTCAAGTCTTATACAAAACTAGTCCACCAAGGAAGCAATTCACGTGAATACTTTGTAGATTTTGATGGAAAATGTTGATCAAATGATTTAATTATAATCTCTCTTTGTAACGTTCACCAAGTAACCACAATAAGGATTGACAATCACATGGAAATCAGATCAAAGAAAGTAATAAAACCATGAATTCCACTTTCTCTTTCAATCACAAATTCACGCCAATGCACTAAAAATCATATATGTAATTTAAGTGCTTAAGGAAACAATCAATCTGACAATATTGTTGTCCACGAAATATAACCACAAATATGTCCAAGAAAGATCCAAATCTACCCTAGATATGACTCACTAGAGAAGAAATGAACATACAACTAAGATGGAATCGATATGACTCACAATTCCCCTTCGTTGCACTCGCCACAATTCCAATTCTTGGGTTGAAATTGATAAGAGTTTTGAACTAAGGAAAGAACCCTAATTCACACGTGAAATGTGTCTCTCAATTCTGCAAAAAATGGCCTCCTCAAACCCTCTTTTAAGCAAGTATTTATACTTGCTACTCCTAGGGTTAAAAAGTGGTAAAAATTACAAGTTTGCCACTTTTAAGGTGGCTAGCCCTAAATGAAAATTACAAGGAAATAAAAGTGTCCCAAAAAAAAAAATACAACCAAAATAGTTCATAAAACAATTACAAGGTACAAAATAACATAAGTCTTCATGATCCAATGCCTCGGAATAGAAAACAATCGGAACGGGTCTTTGATTGTCATCCTGAAAACGTTTTGTGTCCAACAACTGTTGTAGGACATATCAGCATCCCATGGAGAATTATCATCATACTTGTAAGATTATTCTCAAATATTATTAGAAATAAAGACATAAGGTAAAATATGAGCGATTTTGATCATCATCCAAATCGGGTTCTGAAAAGGTTAACAGTGTCAGAAATTTTCCCATCATTCTCTTAATTGTCATTAGACTCTTATCAATTTCACTCCAAAGAGTTGAGATTGTGGCTAGTGCAACACTTTGAAATTGTGAGTAATATAAATTTCATTTTGTTGTGATTTCTTTTCTTCTCTAGTGTGTAATATCTAGGGGTGAAATGAGATAGTTCTTAGTCAGATTTTTTATTGCATTTGTGATTAATTATCTTGTTATAAGATTGAATGCTTTAGTACTTGATATCATCATCAATTTTGGATCAATTCTGACGTGAATTGTGCTTGTTGGGAGAGGATAAAATCACGGTTTTGGTTCTTTTCTTCTTCGTATATTTCACATGAAATTCACTTATAATTGTTGTTATTTAGTGAAGTTTATCATTACTGGATTGTGATTGCATCATTGGACCTTTGGATTTCATCAAAATTCCAATAAGGTTCACGCAATTTCTTGATTCCAATTGAACCGGTTATGTTTGAGATTTGAAGTGTTCCTTTGGTTTATTTGATTGTGCTTGGACTTGGTTTTGAGCACATCATCTTTTGGTATCAGAGCAATCATCATATTTAGATTTAAGATTGAGCACATCCTGATTGAAGAATTGGTTATAAACATTGGAAATTGACGCCATTATTCATGAGATTGAGACTAGTTTGATTGACATTGTTTGTTGTCTTTCAAATTGGTTTTTGTATGTGCTTAATCTTGGTTTTAGGCACATCATAAGGCATGACAGAAATTTTGTATTGAAAATGGAATGTGACCTAAAAAAGTTAGAAAAGACATTAAGCATAGATAGAATTCCATATATCAACTTTTAGAAAGTATGATTCCTTATAAAGATGCATTGTATACTTTTTCTACGATGAATGTCTTAAACATTCCATTGCACCCCAACAATTAAGATACATGCAGTTGAATGCTGAATGTTCTAAGAGTTTTTCATGAGTGTATACTGACATTTTCTCAGGTGTACCAAGCTATTGTTCACTTTTTCCTAATGGATTTCATAAACATACTATCAATGCTTGAAGCCTGAAGTCTACAGTGACCTATTTCTTCAGGTGGTTGTTACTAAAATGGCTAAAAAATGGTTGTAGTATTATAGACAAATTTTTGCAATTTATCTTGTTGCTTGTATTTTGGATTTGCATTTTAAGAAAGATATGTTATTAGAATATCTTAATCTGTATTATCAAATTGTTGATAGCTTTTCCAAAACTAAAGACACCTATGCTATTACTACCTCATAAGAATTATAACGAGCGATCTGGGTAACAGAAGACTTATATTCTAACTTTTTTACTACTTTTGGTGGACAAGTTCCTATAACTCCCTCAACATCCTCTGATCCACGTGGTACCATGCATGGTCATACCTTCCTTGCGCAACGAATGATGGTGTAAAGATTAAAGCAGCACCATGCCGGGTCAAGTGAGTATACAGAACTTGACCACTACTTTAATACAAACTTTGAACTTGGTGACAGTAGTATCATAGACTTCAACATCTTGGACTAGTGGAGGAGGCATAGGAAGATACATTTGATCCTCTCTCGAATGGCTTACTAAGTTCTTGCTACTCCTACATTAGCGATAGCTGTTGAACAAGCTTTCAACACGGTGAGCCTTATCTTATCCAAGTGGTGATCATGACTATCACTTATCAACATTAAGGTGCTCGCTTGCATGGAGGATTAGTCTAAGGTAAGGAGTTGAACACAAGAGTCATATGGGATGTCTAAAGAAAAAGATGAATATTTCAGCGATTTCATCCTGTTGGGAGAAAGCTTCATTAGTTTAGATCCTGATGTTAGGTAAGCCAAATTAATTTGTAAGGATAGTATTACTATCTTATTTATTTTTTACACTATGTTAGAGATAATTTATAAGGGAATTAGTGTTCCCTTATTTATTTTTTGTTATTTACTTGTAGAGTCATATAATTGTGTATAAGAGGTAAGGTTACATGTCCTCCCTCTCGTTCTGTAATATTTTTAATCAATTAATAAAATTCGGGGTTAACATCCCCTTCTTGTGTATGGTCTATTGCCACCAATTAATGAAGTAAACATCATATATTGCCGCAAAAATGATGGATTAACTTTCAATGTGAATAAATTTAAGGAAAAAACCTACTAAAAAATACAATTACATAAATAACAAATAATCTAAAATAATTAAAAAAATAGAAATAAAAAAATGATAAAAAATTAAAAATAATCTAAAAAAAATTATTTAGGATCAGTTCATGGGCTAGTAGTTCATGGGCCACTAGCCTCTAAACCAGCAGGTCATGGGAATCAGCTTAGCCTTTCCTCCTATGGGTTAGTTTCGGTTCCACCAAATGCTAGCATGAATTGAATTACTTGTAATTGTGCATTAAATGATTAAATTAACTAGGGAGCAGTTCATAAATGCATACATGAAACTTTAAACAAAATTTTAAAATAAATTTATAATACTTTCAATATACACTGCAAGAATATATGATACAATGGAGACTAATAATTACATTTAGATATATAGTTTTCTTAGATATGTGTGATTGGTTAACAAAAGAATATATTTTTAAGAAGATTTTAATGAAGAATCTGGGAAAACAAGGACATTAATTTTAATCAAATCACATGAGTCTTTCATACAAATTCGAAGAGATTTTATGGATTTTAAAGTCAATGAAAGAAGGCATGTTTCACCTTTCATTAGATAAGTTTGTTATACGCATCAATTGGAGAATTTTTAAGTCCTCTAGCAAATCAAGCTATTGTCTCGCATGCTTTCCAAGATTCACGGGATTTTCAATATCTCAAGATATCAACAAGAGAATTTTGTGGAACTAAATTATCTTGGAATCAATTCATGTTCAAGATTAGATCAATTGAGGTGCAATTCAAGTTTTCAACTTTTAAAATGGGTAGGGATCGATTTGGTTCAAAAATCATGTAGATTTGATCTTTAATTCAAGATATAAGAGAACTTCTAATCCAAAAAATCAAAAGAAAAATCAATTGAAAGCTCTTCCATTTCTTATCAAAAGAGTGGTCATCAATATTCTCTAAGAGCTTTTGAATGTTGAAGATGAGAAATATATTGAGATCATTCAAACACAGAAAAAGATAATAAGATCATCAAGAAAAAGCATCAAGTAGTCTCACAAGCTTAGTAGTCATTCAAAATTTCATCAAGTTCATAGTTGTCCTTTTTCATTTTGCTTAAGTAGAAGCTAATATAAGAGCACTAGAAGCTTAGTGTGAATTTGAGGGGATTTTACTTGTATTTCTCAATTATCTTTGGACTCTTTTGTGATATTTGTTGGGAGTATTATTGTGGTTTTGGTGAGGCTTTTAGCACCGGTAGAATTGAAGAGATAATGTAGTAACTAGACTTATGGTAATCATTGTACTTGTACACTCATTTGTTTTTGTAATGCCCCAGAACTTGAGCCACACTACTGCTTGCCACATATCTTTATCACACAAGGACACGTTAAGACTCTAGTCAACTTTGATACCTCTTAATCTTACAATTCCTACAAATCTCCATTCATTATCTACAATAATGACATCACGATATAAAACATTTCAATCTATCCTTTAACCTTAAAACCAACTTAACATAAATCCATATCGAATATCTAATGTAGTGGAGGTCCATAAAATTCCACCTACATATTCTCCAGAAAACCACTATTTATTTTAATTAAATAACAAAGTCATTCTAAGTTCTATTCTCCATAATAGTAATGATAATCATTCTCTTCCTCCATTCTCGGTTCATTTACACCCAAATTTCCTTTTAAGTTATCAACACTCTCAATACCTGCATTTAAAAAAAAAAACATTCCTTGTAGAGCGAGCTAATGCCTAGTATGTATAACACAAATACACATGCATGGACAAACATGAACATGTATCATATGTATTATGCAGTACTTAAACACAAGCACCATTTCATGATGCAATTTAAATTCATGAGCAACAATAGGGTACTTATGACACCCTTAACACACTTAACATATTGGAACATGAATTAGTGATGGTAATTGCCACTACAGGCCATACACCCATGATTTCTTAACCCTTAAACTTAGTGATGGGAATTACCACTATAGGCCCCACATCCATGTTCACTTAAACCACTTAATCTTGGTGATGGGGACTACTATTACGGGCCCTACGCCCATATCCACTAAGAACTTAAACTTGGCGATGGGAACTACCACTATAGGCCTTACACCCGTGTCCACTTAAACCACTTAATCCAACATTTAACTTTGATCATTTCTAAACATGACTCCATTAGGGACAACGTCACACAAGGATCATTAGGGTGCCCCCTAGCGATCTACCACTACGGGCCCTTAGGCTAAGCTAAGTACATATAACATACAACTTAAACATTTAAGCCAATTCTTCTAATTAAATCAAATTCAATACATATACTAACTTAAACAAGCACAAATCAACACATAAGTTACATGTCCCTTGAGTTCTAGCCTTAAGTACTTCTAATCTTGGCCTTAGAGCTAATCTAAAATCTGTACAACATTAACAATTCCTTTTTAGTACTAATATAAGATTAATATTATCTCTTAATTCTCTCAATCTTAATCATTTAATTTTTCTAAGGTCTTACTAGCTATCTAGGCTACATAGAAATTAGCTTTAATTAGAAGTTAAATAGATATATAATTAACTTATATTTCTCTTAACACATCCATGTTAGAGGTTATATAGCTCAACACGGGCTAATACATTGTCATAGGTCGTACATCTTTCGGTGAGTTTTAGGTTCAACACGGTTGAAACATGGCCGTATAGATAGGTTGTGTATCTTTCGGTATGCTTTGTATTCAACACGGTCGGAACATGGCCGTGTAGATAGGCTATGTATCTCTCGGTATGCCCTGTATTTAACATGGTTGAAACACAATCGTGTAAATAGGCCGTGTATCTCTCAGTATATTTAGGGTTCAACATGGTCGAAACATGGCTGTGTTGGGGGGTCGTGTATCTTTTGGTAAATTCCCATAAACCGTAACTTCTTTGTTCCAACTCCTCCTAAATTTGATTCTCTTTATTCCTAAGTTTAACTTAACCCTAAAACATGAAATTAAAAAAATCAATGATAGGGATTATGCTACTTACATCAAAATTTCTACGAAATGAATCCTTAAGCCATTGAGTCTCATTCTCGTTACATCCTTTCCTCAAATTTGAGTTCTGGTTTACACAAGGATTGAAAAGTGATTAGAATTTCCATTCCATATGGAAAAATCACCAATTCACTACTTTTCTTACCTGGTTTACTCAAAATCATCACTGTGGTTCAATAGATTGCCTTTCTCCCTTTAGGGAGTCTGTGTTGTTACTGTGAGGGTTGAAATAGAGGAAAGTTATGTCAACCTTGAGTATTTATACTCTAAACATAAAAAGACCCTTTTGCCCCTCAAGTTTTTTTTTTTTTTTTTTTTTTTTTTATGAAATCCCATTCGTGACCTTGGTTTTACATTATTATATATATTAAATAATTCTAAAAAAATTCATATATTACATTTTCCTCTCTTGTGAAATTTTTTTTCCTAAAAAATTACCTGGATTATTGAAGAATTTTGGATATCATGTTCTCATCTCCTCTTCTAATTCTTAAGTTGTTTCTCTTTCTATTTGATTGTTCCATTGCACTTTGATATATCTGATAACCCACCTTCTCGAACTCTACTCTTTAGTATCCACAATTCTGATAGGTCTCTCCACTGTTGTGAGATTCAGCTGCACTTGCAAAGGTTCCAGTGTATTGATTTGATCAGGGTTAGGCACATATTTCCTTAGCATGGAGAAGGAAATGTGAAATACATTATGTACCCTTGCTAGACTTAGCGAAAGAGCTAACCTGTAAGCCACTGTACCTATTCTTTCGAAGATCTCAAACGAGCTTATATACCTTAGGCTTAGCTTTCCTCTTAACCCAAATCTTATCACTCCTTTTGTTGGAGAAATCCTCAACAAGACCTTATCTCCCACTTAAAATTCTAAAGGGTGTCTTCTCCTGTCAGCATAGCTCTTCTATTGAGACTAGGCTATCTGTATTCTCTACTTGATCAATTTCACCTTGTCTACTACCTCTTGTACTAACTTTGATCCTATCATCTGTCTTTCTCTCACTTCATCCCAATGCAGTAGGGATTTACACCTTCTTTTATAAAGAGCTTCATATGGAGCCATCCAGATGGTTGCCTGGTAACTGTTATTATAGGTAAACTCCACTAGGGGTATATGCTCATTGCCGTTACCTCCAAAACCCAATGCTAAGCAAATCTTCTAGTATTTATATAGTCCTTTTAGACCGACCATCTGTTTGAGGGTGGAATACCATGCTAAATTGCAATTTGGTACCCAAAGCTTTATGTAAGCTACTCTAGAATCTACTTGCAAATCTCATATCTCTATCAGAAGTGATGGTCATTAGCACGCTATGTAGTCTAACTATCTCTTGTATGTATATCTGAGCTAGTTTCTCCAACATGTATCATACTTTAATAAGTATAAAATAAGCAAACTTGGTCAATCTATCCATTATAATCCAAACTACATCTTGCTTCTCCCTGGTATTCGAGAAGGCTGTAACAAAGTCTATTGTCATATGCTCCTATTTCCAGTTTGGTACTGAAAGAGGCTATAATTCTTTAGCTGGTCTCTGATATTCTATTATGATCTGCTGGCATGTGATGCATCTAGCTACATACTCAGCTATCTCTCATTTCATATTTCTCCACCAATAACAACTCTTCAAGTCCTTATACATTTTAGTACTTTCAGGATATATTGTGTAGGTGGAGTAATGTGCCTCTTTCATTATATCCCTCTTAAATTTTGTATCCTTTGGCACACGTAGTCTCATTTTTTTTTTAAGGTCCCCTTTACATCCAAGTTCAATTCTGGAGCCTTGCCTTGTTCCATTCTGCTCTTTGATCTCTTGAATATCTTTATCTTTTATCTAACCAGCTTTAATTTTATCCATTATGGTCAGCTGTATCCTTAAGATAGCCATTTTTGTTCCCACTTCTTGTATTAAAATTTATAGTCCCAATTTGCACATGTCTTCTAATAACTCCTTCTACAAAGCATGAGAGTGGCTATATTACCATGTTTCTTTCTAGTATAAGCATCCACCACCACATTAGCTTTTCCTGGATGGTATTGTATCTCTAGGTTGTAATCCTTAATTAGCTCTAGCCATCTCCTCTGTCTCATATTCAGCTCTTTCTGTGTAAATATGTACTTCAAGCTTTTGTGATAAGTGAAGATTTTGCACCTTTCTCCATAGAAGTAATGCCTTTATAGCTTTAAAGCTAATACCACAATTGTCAACTCTAAGTCATGAGTTAGGTAGTTCTTTTCATATGGCTTTAATTGACGAGATGCATAAGCTATTACTTGACCATCTTGCATCAACACACACACCAACCCTTGAATTGAGGCATCACTACACACAACTCTTCTCCACTCTTGGGTAAGGTTAAAACTGGCACTGACACAAGTTTCTCTTTGAGCATCTGAAAGCTAACTTCACATTTGACATCCCACTCAAATCTCACATTCTTCTTTGTCAATCTAGTGAGAGGAGTTGTTATTTTAGAAAATCTCTCTACAAATCTCCTATAGTAGCCTGCCAAACTTAGGAAGCTTTTTACCTCTATAATTGTCTTTGGTCTGTGCCAGTCCATTATTGCTCTCACCTTTTCTAGGTTTACAGATATCTCTTATCTATTAACCATATGATGTAATAAGACTACTTGTTCCAGCTAGAATTCACATTTACTTAATTTGGCATATAACTTTTCTTCTTATAACCTACCCAATAACAATCTCTTCTTATAACCTACCCAATAACAATCTCAAGTGCTCTTCATGCTCCTTAGTGCTTTTAGAGTATATTAGGATATCGTCTATAATTACAAATATATCGAAAAAATCCTTGAATACTATATTTATTAAATCCATGAATGTAGCTGGTGCATTCGTTAGTCCAAAGGGCATCGCTAGAAACTCGTAGTGCCCATATCTACTCTTGAATGGTGTTTTCTAAATGTCTTCTTCTTAAATTCTTAGTTGATGGTAGCTTGATCTCAAATCTACTTTGGAGAACACCTAAGCTCCTTGCAACTAGTCAAATAGACTATCTATCTTGGGAAGGGGATATTTGTTCTTGATTGTGACCTTATTTAACTCTTTATAATCTATATAGAGTCTCATGCTTCCATCTTTCTTCTTCACAAATAAGACTAGTCCATCGCAAGGAGAGACATTGGGTCTTATGAAACCATTATGCTATAGTTCCTGTAACTATTTCCTTAGTTCTTCCAATTCCACTAGTGCCATCTTATAGACTGGTTTTGATATAGGTACTATACCTTGTACCAAGTCAATGTTAAATTCTATCTCCTTGGCTAGGGGTAAACCAAGAATGTCTTTTGGAAACACGTCAAGAAACTCCCTCACTATTAATACCCCTTCCATCTTAACTTCTTCACTTGCTTTAACAAATATAGTTGCCAACACACTTTCCCCACATCTCATAAGTGGGCAATCTAATGGGTTTTTGTACTTCTAACTTATATTTAAAATAT
Source organism: Laguncularia racemosa (assembly GCA_037954665.1). Lineage (NCBI taxonomy): Eukaryota > Viridiplantae > Streptophyta > Magnoliopsida > Myrtales > Combretaceae > Laguncularia > Laguncularia racemosa. The sequence goes on from JBBMOL010000004.1 coordinate 7,444,600, forward strand.
TCCTCCCTTAGTATATTAAACTACACTACCATGTTGTGACAGTCAATCATGGAATGATATTTTGACAGCTAGTTGACACCCAGAATAATGTCAAATTCTATCATCTCCAATATTAGGAGGCTTGCTGGCATCACCTTACCATGTATTTCTATTCCCACTCCTTTGCATAATCTACTTATTCTTCCTCCTACTCCTAACGGAGTACTAACAACCAAACAGTCATTCATGTTTTTAACATTTAATATACATGTGCATACAAAATTCTCAAACACACAAGATACATACGCACCAATATTAAACAGTACAGATGCATTGCAAGAGTGTATTGGAAGCATACCTACATTGTTATCTATGTTAGGGATATCCTAGTGCTATTACTGGTGAATGGTAAATACCCTAGTAAGAACTCTTTGTCTAGGACTCCTTACCTATGGTTTACCTCCCTGTCCTCTCACTAGAGGTTTGGCTGCTGGTTGGACTGAGCCTACTTGATTTCTTATATGTCCTTAAGGACAGTTGATTGCCTTGTGTCGCCTTTAATTGTGCACATGATAGAAAATTAGGGGGACTGACCTCTGTGCAATGCCTGCTAATGTGTCCAGTCTTCCTATAAGAGAAACATACCCCCTCTAGCCATCTGCACCCTTTCAACTCATGAGGTCTATAGCATTTGGTACATTTAACATTTGGGCTTGCTATAGATAGTGCCAAAGGCACTTTTTGATCTTGAGAGGAGGGGCTGTAGCACTTTGTGTTCTGCTTTGCTGCACATGATGTCTTTTGCCTCTATCTTACCCCATTCCACTAGAGAAAGGTCTTTTTCCCAAAGCTATTACTGCTTTATGGCTCTTCTGTTCTTTAATAATCTTCTTGTTTTACTCAAGGTACTTAGCTTTATCAACCATTTCAGCATATGTATTTAGCTAGAAGGTCCCTATTGTAAGTTGTAAGTCTAAGTCCAAGCCTCTTAGGAATCTCTTGGCTCGGGAACTATCATCATTACGCACATTTTCAGGAAGGAATTGAATGAGGCGATTTAGCTCTACCTCTTATTCTTTAACTATTTTGTTCCTTTGTTCACAGTTGTAGTATTCATTCATCCTATCTCTAAAGTTGCTGGGGAAGTATCTTTGATAGAATAGCTCCTTAAACATTGTCCAGTTCATGCATTCCCCTACAAGTTTGGGAATAGAGGCCTACCATTTTGCTACAGTTCCCTTCAGCATGAATGCAACATAATTTACCTTTCAATATTTTGGTATTTAAAAGGCAGCAAAGGTTTTCTCAGTTTCTTGTACCCAATCCTCAGCTTCGATTAAGTCATCCACTTTGGGGTTAAACTCTTTAGCCACTCTAATGAACCTATCAAAGTTAATGGGTTCATTGACATTTCTGTGTTGTGGGACTTTGGGGGTTTGGTGTTGCTGTGCTAAAAGTCCCACTAAGTGATTTACAGTATGCAGTAGTTGAATTGTCTCTTCAACCATCTAACCTCTTTTCACTTGTGATTGTGGATTCTGGATTTCCTCCTTATTGGGGTTGTCACATCTAACACCCCTTCCGACTCTTGATTCGGTGATTCTTTTTGGAGGCATTTTGTTTAAAAAGTGACAATCGGATCTACTTGAATTAATATCAGCCAAGGTTAGTGTCATTTTGTGTAGGTGTATATGCCTATATACATAAGGTTTACTTATATATATATAACTTAGCAATTAGAAGAAGACAAGTAAAATAATAATACAAGAAAATAATTAAATAAATAAGCAAATGTCCCATATCTTTCCCACTCTCTTCATATCTCACTATCTTACAGATTAAATACTTAATTTTTCTAAAGATCATATCTTATGCACTATTGTTTAGAACTTATGGCTATAGATCATCACTTAGTTCTAAGGATCATTATTTAAGCTATTCAGGATCACAACCCATTTTCTATAGATCTAAAACTTACATTCTAAGGTTCATTAACTTATCTTCTATAGATTCAAACTTAAGTCCTTAAAGATCATGAACCTAAAGCTTTGATACCACTTGAGTTGTAACACCCCATAACTTAGACCACAGTACTGCTCACCATGTGTCCTTGTCACATAAGAACATTTTAAGGCTCTAGTCAACTTTGATACCTCTTAATCTTACAATTCCTACAAATCTCCATTCATTATCTACAATAACGACATCATGATATAAAAACATTTTAATCTATCCTTTAACCTTAAAACCAACTTAACATAAATCCAAATCAAGGTTTATAAAATTCCATTTACATATTCTTTAGAAAACCACTATTTATTCCAATCAAACAACAAAGTCATTCTAAGTTCTATTCTCCATAATAGTAGTGATAATCATTCTCTTCTTCCCTTCTTAGTTCATTCACTCCCAGATTTCCTTCTAAGTTATCGGCACTCTCAGTACTTGCATCTAAAAAACATATTCCCCAAAGAGTGAGCTAATGCCCAGTACATATAACATAAACATAAATGCATGAACAAACATGAATAGGTATCATATGCATTATGCATTACTTAAACATTAGAATTGTTTCATAATACAATTTACATCTACAAGTAACAACATGGTACTCATGACCCCCTTAACAAACTTAACATATCGGAACATGGATTAGTGATGGTAACTGCCACTATAGGCCCTACACCCATGATTCCTTAACTCTTAAATTTGCTGTTGGGAACTACTACTATGAGCCCCATACCAATGTTCACTTAAACCACTTAATCTTGGTGATGGAAACTACCACTATGGATGAGAACTGCCATTACGGGCCTCACACCCATGTTCACTTAAACCACTTAATCCAACATTCAAGCCAGATCATTTCTAAGCATGACTTCATTAGGGACAACGTCACATAAGGATCATTGGGGTGCTCCCTAGGGATTTGCCACTAGGGGCTCCTAAGCCGAGCTAAGCACATACAACATACAACTTAAACACTCAAGCCATTTCTTCTAATTAAATCAAATTCAATAGATACATTAACTTAAACAAGCACAAATCAACACATAAATTACGTGTACCTTAAGTCCTAGTCTTAAGCACTTATGGTCTTAGCCTTAAAGCTAATCTAAAATTTGTACAACATCAACAATTCCTTCTTAGTACTAATGTAAGATTAACATCATCTCTTAACTCTTTTAATCTTAATCATTTAATTTTTCTAAGGTCTTATTAGCTGTTTAAGTTATGTGGAAATTAGCTTAATTAGAAGTTAAATAGATATATAATTAAGTTATATTTCTCTCAACACGACCATGTTGGAGGCTATGTAGCTTAATGTGGGCTAATATACGGCCGTGTCAAAAGTCGTGTATCTTTCGATAAGTTTTAGGCTCAAAACAGTTGGGATATAGCCGTATAGATAGGTCGTGTATCTCTCGGTATACTTTGTATTCAACACGGTCAGAACACAATCGTGTAGATAGGTCGTGAATCTCTCAGTATGCCCTATATTTAACATGATCGAAACATGATCGTATAGACAAGGAGTGTATTTCATGGTATATTTAGGGCTCAACACAGTCGAAACATGACTGTGTTAGGAGGTTGTGCATCTCTCGGTAAATTTTCATAAACCTTAATTTCTTTATTCCAACTCCTCCTAAATTTGATTCTCTTTATTCCTAAGTTTAACTTAACCCTAAAACATGAAATTCAAAAACCAATTATAGGGATTACGATACTTACATCAAAATTACTACGAATTGAATCCTTAAGCCATTAAGTCTCATTCTTATTACATCCTTTCCTGAAATTTGAGTTCTGGTTTACATAAGGATTGAAAAGTGATTAGGTTTTCCATTCTATATGGAAAAATCACCAATTCACTACTTTTCTTACTTGGTTTACTTGGAATCGTCATTGTGGTACGATAGATTGCCTTTTTCCCTTTAGAGAGTCTGTGTTATTATGCTAGGGAGGTGAAAAAGAGGAACGCTAGGTTAACCTTGAGTATTTATACTCTGAACATAAAAAGACCCATTTGCCCCTTAAGTTTTTTATGAAATCCTAATTGTGACCTTGGTTTTATGTTATTATATATATTAAATAATTCTAAAAAAAATCATATATTATAGTCTTTTCTTTCTTTCTTTCTTCCTTTTTTTTTTTTTTTGATACAAGGGAACAACTTGTATAGAATTCGATTGGAGCTAGAAGAATAGACTAAAACATAAGGAGAAACTACTTTATATCACTGCTTGATTCTTTAATCCTTATTCCTTTTATTTTTTATTGCATACTCATATTGTCTATAGGCAATTGTCATATTACATGCCATAATCTTTAAAATGTAGTTATGAAAGGAATTATTATCCCCTTAAAATAGGGCATAGTAGTGGCATTCCTATAAATCGTTATTTAGTATATGCACCAAGTATTCAACAATCATCTTATAGTTAGAGTGATAGGAATCAAAATCCGACAAGACCTATCATTAGGGCAAAAACTAAAGGAATTCGAATTTTGGCGATGAGGGCTCATTTTGAGCAGATCGACCCCAGAATTATTTATATATTAACCTCTTTTCTATTATTCTTGTATTGTGTTTTCCAACAGGCACGCTTATCATATTCTATAGGGCAATGGACAAACTCCCTCATACTTAGCTTGCAGGTTATCCATGGACCAACCTAAACCGGCGATGAGTTGGGCCGATGGATCCTATAGAAGACTGGCATCTTAAAGACCATTTCTTTTATATATTTCTTCTTTTATGAACTATTTTTGGTTGTATTTGGTTTTGGGACACTTTTATTTCCTTGTAATTTTCATTTAGGGTTAGTCACCTTAAAAGTGGCAAACTTGTAATTTTGAGCACTTTTTAACCCTAGGAGTAGCAAGTATAAATACTTGCTTAAGAGAGGGTTTGAGGAGGCTTATCATTTTGCAGATTAAACACTACATTTCACGTGAGAATTAGGGTTCATACCTTGGTTCCAAACTCTTATCAATTTCAATCCCAAGAGTGGAAATTGTGGCGAGTGCAACACCTTGAAATTGTGAGTTGTATCAATTTCAATTTGTTGTGATTTCTTTTCTTCTCTAGTGTGTCATATCTAGGGTTGAATTGAGATAGTTCTTGGTCAGAAATACATATTGTTATTCACGAATTCTTGTGTTTATTTGAAGTATTTATCAATTTGATTCGGATCATCATTGAAGATTACACTTGAAATCTTGTTCTTTTCTATTGGAAAGGGATTCTTAAAATTAAGGTTTTCTTTGTCATTTGTGGATTATCTTTGTGGATTATATGAGATTAGGGTGTTGATAGAAGATATTATGATTGTGGTGTTCTAATTATATCATTGGATATTTGGATTTCATCATTTCTTCATTAGGGTTCACGTGAAAAGTGCACTTTGTGGATCCGATTTTGCTTAGACTTGATTTTTTTTTCTTAAGTCTTTTGATTGTGCTTCTTAGTGGAATTAGGCACATCATATTTTTGGTATCAGAGCATCATCATACTTGGATTCATTATTGATTCACATCTTAATTGAAGAATCGGTCATAAACTTTGAGGATTTGATGCCATTGCTCATATGATTGAGATTAGTTTGATTGACATTGTTTAATTGTCTTTCAAATTGGTTTTGCATGTGCTTAATCTTGGATTTAGGCACATCATCTTTTTGGTATCAGAGCACATGTTGAGAGAAGGGAATTGGTTTCATTTGATTTCGTGGAGTTAATCATCCATTAGGGTTGATTTAGTGAAAACCGCAATTGTGTTGATTATTGTGGTTTTAAGATTGTGAAATTACCTTGTCTTGGAGTTTATTTTGATGTTTGTTGGAGTTGGTTTGGGAAGGTTGTTGCATCATTTTGTGATCACTAATTTTCATGGAAGGGCAGAAGTATCGAGTGTTGTTCAATTCAACAATTTTTGGAACTTGCAAAACTTACCAAAATCCTTGCCATGGCTTGTTGTGGCATGGAGGAGGATGTGTAGCTTGTTGTTTTGATTTCCATTATGTAATTCTGAATTGGAGAAGTGCAATTTACAGATTTGCATTGAGTTTTGATGAGTAAGGAATTTATTTGAATTTAAACACATGCCATTAAGTTGTGGGAGTTAATGAGTGCTATTTGAATTTGAATTCATTACTTACCAATTGAAGAAGGCTTGCAATTAGTGAAGTGGTTTGAATTTTAAATTGAAGTTTCTGCCTATTTTGTTGTGAGTTGCGGTTAGAACTTGTGGAGAGTGAAGTATATTTTGTTATTATTGCCGTGGAAAGTGGAAGTATATTAGTTGTGTTGTTGCCGTGGAAGTGAAGCATATTTATTGTTGTGTTCACTTATGTTGTTGCCGTGGGAGTAACTTGAGGAAGTAAAAAAAAAATTGTTTCATCGTGATTGAAAAGAGTAGGGAAATATTATTGTTGTGGTGTTTGAATTTGTTATACACCGTGTATAGAAAAGGTGTGTATATGTAGCATTGCATTTGTGTGCTAAGTAAGTAGTGTGTGTATGGTGTTATTGTGATGTGGTGAAGTAAAGGGAGTGTGCTACAATTATTTGAGATTACATTTGTATTTCAAATACATCGCATCCACAAACATGTCATGTGATAGTGTGAATGGGGGCATTGCCAATGAGGCCAATAACTAAGTGGGTGGCAGACTAGGTCATCGAAATACAAATGGAAGAACTCTAGATGAACAACTTCAGGACCTTACCACAATTGTTGCTACATTGGCAACCAAAATTGATAGGATGACATTACTACCACCACCTGTGGTAAACCATCAGGCACCACCTAGAGTAGAACGAGATTATCATGCTCTTAGGGAAGACAAAGATGATAATTTTGGGGTTAATCCATACTCAGACAGGGAATTTAGACCACCTCGAGGACTAGAGTGTGCGAAGCTACAGATGCCTTCATTTGATGGTAGGGGTTTCGCCGATGACTACCTAGACTAGGAAGACCAAGTTGAGGGTCTTTTCAAGTGTTATGAGATTGATGAAGACCCCAGGGTACGCTTTGCAGCTGTAGAGTTCACAGGGTATGCCGCTTTGTGGTGGAGAAATATGGTGATTAGTAGGCGAATGGATGGAGAGATCGAAATACACACTTGGAGAGATATGAAATGAGTTTTGAGGAATAGGTTTATACCAAAACACTATAGGCATGAGTTATTTATGCGTCTCCAGACACTGAGACAGGAGGGTAAAATAGTGGATGACTATGTACAGGAGTTTGAGACACTGGTGATCAGATGTGGATCAGTTGAACCTCCTGAACAAACCCTAGCACGTTTTGTATCTGGGTTGAGGTATAAGATAGCTTGTGTAGTTGAGCTTCAAAGATATAGTACACTTGATGAGGTTATACAGTTAGCCCTAAAAGTGGAAAGACAGAGACAATCCTATTCATTCCAAGATACTAGGAGCAGACTATCGGGAACCAAACTGTTCAGGGTCAGTTATGTTCTCCTTTAGAGACACTAGAGGTTCATGAGCACTTGAGCACACCATTGGAGTATTCGGAGGATCAGAGTCAGATGAGTCTATCATTAGAGGGTCAGAATGTTCAGAGACATTTGTGTTCACCTTCAGAGGTCTCAGAGGGCAATGAGGAGTTAAGCTAACCACTAGAAGACCATCGGGATCAGCGACATACAGATGAGCTAGAAAAGGAGGATACAATATCAGTGAAATGGGTTAAGATAGGGGACACCTCAGTGGATAATGGGTCATTATTTGTGTTGCAAATGAGATACATCCTGGAAATGGAGGAGAGAAGACAATCACCACTTGTAGTATTTCAGGTATTGGGATTCTGTAGAGATACTTCTTCAAATGGATTGCTAGGAGAAAACAAAGTCTCTACTGCATTTGATTTACCAGATTTGAGGACAAATCTTTTTGAGGCCCGAGGAGATTATAGGAATCAAAATCCGACAAGACCTATCATTAGGGCAAAAACTAAAGGAATTCAAATTTTGGCGATGAGGGCCCATTTTGAGTAGATCGACCCCGGAATTATTTATATATTAACCTCTTTTCTATTATTCTTGTATTGTGTTTTCCAACAGACACACTTATCATATTCTATAGGGCAATGGACAAACTCCCTCAGACTCAGCTTGTGGGTTATCCATGGACTGACCTAAACCGGCGATGAGTTGGGCCGATGGATCCTACAGAAGACCGGCATCTTGAAGACCATTTCTTTTATATATTTCTTCTTTTATGAACTATTTTTGGTTGTATTTGGTTTTGGGACACTTTTATTTCCTTGTAATTTTCATTTAGGGTTAGCCACCTTAAAAGTGGCAAACTTGTAATTTTGAGCACTTTTTAACCCTAGGAGTAGCAAGTATAAATACTTGCTTAAGAGAGGGTTTGAGGAGGCTTATCATTTTGCAGATTAAACACTACATTTCACGTGAGAATTAGGGTTCATACCTTGGTTCCAAACTCTTATCAATTTCAATCCCAAGAGTGGAAATTGTGGCGAGTGCAACACCTTGAAATTGTGAGTTGTATCAATTTCAATTTGTTATGATTTCTTTTCTTCTCTAGTGTGTCATATCTAGGGTTGAATTGAGATATTTCTTGGTCAGAAATACATATTGTTATTCACGAATTCTTGTGTTTATTTGAAGTATTTATCAATTTGATTCGGATCATCATTGAAGATTACACTTGAAATCATGTTCTTTTCTATTGGAAAGGGATTCTTATAATTAAGGTTTTCTTTGTCATTTGTGGATTATCTTCGTGGATTATATGAGATTAGGGTGTTGATAGAAGATATTATGATTGTGGTATTCTAATTATATCATTAGATATTTGGATTTCATCATTTCTTCATTAGGGTTCACGTGAAAAGTGCCCTTTGTGGATCCGATTTTGCTTAGACTTGAGATTGTTTTTCTTAAGTCTTTTGATTGTGCTTCTTAGTGGAATTAGGCACATCATAGAGTGCACAAGATTCTAAACATCAAAACTTGGTGGCTTGTTTATATTCAAATATAATACCTATACATGACCAATTTACCTATTACTAATAGCTATACATACTCATATCTAAAATATCTTGGCTTTCTAAGACCATAGAGAGTTGGTATTCCTATTAAACAATGAGATCAAAGAACCTCTTTGGAAACTTTTTGTAATATTGAGCAAATAAAAGTGGATTAAGTTTCAATTCTTAGTTTACACATAAGCTTAACACTTTGCAACTTATCTTTTACTTTGAATAACATTCACTATATTAACTACACTAAGCTTATTCTAAAGGACTCTTTGAAAGGAAACAAAGGAAGCTCTCATCATTTAAAATCCTAGCCCACTTAGCTTTAGTATAACCTACAAAAAGAATTGTGGGAAAGTGAGTAAACCATAGCCTAGTAAGTGAGAAACCTTGATAACATGCAACAAGTAATAATTAGCCAATTTATCACAGCAATTTAGGTGCTATGCATAGGTCCAACACATGAAATGCAATAACATTCATGATCAACTGGAAATCACAAAGGAATTTGATTTGCACCCTCTAAGACTGAGGATTAGGAGACAAATTTCGTACATTAGCCCCAAGCTCTGAATTTATATTCCATTGGTGAATTAAAACTTAACATGGGGCCCAATTGTAACAACTTTTGCCTAACCTAAAGTGAATGCCCAACTAAAACTTAGTCCTAGCCTTATCAAGTAGCGACACTTGAGTGAGTTATTAGGCCTTAATTAAAAGATAGCATCTCTTGGTGCTTGATAGTTTCCAAAGTAGGTCGAGGCAAGGTAACATCGCATACAAGAGTCACCTCTTATCAACCTTTTAGGTGATTGCGTAGTGCTGACAACCTTCTGACAATGCAAGATTGTGTAATGCATGATCAGTTATCATTAAAGCCTTTCTTCAATTAGTTCATTTACAATGTGATTATGCAAATACGATAGATATTCAACGCATAACAATTATAAGTAGCATTAGTTACTAAATAATGGCAACCAAGGTTAGATTTCACTTTATCAAAGTATATTGGTAGCCAAACTAAGTCCTTTTATCCCCAATCACATAGCATAAATTAAAGGTAAATCATTTACAGCCTAACTAAACCTATCAGCACAAGCAAGTATGTCATCATAGAATATCACTTGCTTGGGTGTGGTTATAGCAAAGTTATTAAATGATTCTTGAAATAAGAAATCTTTCATTGAAATAAAAAAACCAAACAGTCCTTTTAATAATCTAAAAGATTGAAGAGATCACCTAAGTTATAGTACATACATAACCAATATCTTAGAAAATTGAAGGAAGTTGCTTATTCTACATGAAGCTTTCTTACTCTATATGATGTTTGGATTATCTTAGGTTTGTAGTTTAAGTCCTATAAGCGTTGAGTTATTCCTAATGGCTTCATTAATCTTTAGTTGGTTTAATTATTTCATGAAGTTTACTTATACATCTCAAGCCACTTCATTTCATGAGTTTTAAGTAGTTCTAATGTAGCATGGTCATCATATAGTCATTAGTTTAATCATACTTACCTAGTTTAGGCCTTAAGTTGTTGAGTTTAGTTCCTAGCCTTATTGTAATCTCTTATTCAATTAATTTTAAGGTTTAGGTTATGTGAATTTTATCTTATATTATACTGTAGGGTTGATTTTAGCTAGGATAGTCATGACTTTTATATGTACATACTGGTATTTACCTTTTACTTAAGGTTCCATTAGCATAATTTTTTATACTTAAAGTTTTGCTTGTATTCTAATTAAGGTTCTATTTATATAGGGTATATACAAGTATAAATATATATAATTTATCTATAAAAGGGAAGGCTCTTAATAACATAAGGAAGTTTAAGTAACCTTATACATTTTGAGTTATGGATCCAACTTGAGTTGGCCAAATTTAGTCAATTGAAGTCAGAATTATACATTTAAATAGGCATTTCAAAGGTATACATATCTAGGTTCTTTTTCTATAGCCAATACTCTATTCTCAAGTGGTTAAGTGGTCGAAATACTATTAAACAATTTTAATGCGTAACTCTTTAAGGCAATTTGCTTGTATTGTGAGTTTTCATTGATCTAATAATTGGGGTCACTTTTAGGTGAGAAAAAATTGCAAGATAATTTTTAAAAATTAGTTTTACTATATAACATGTGTAAGCAAGGGAGTGGTTTGGTTCAAAAGGCTAAGGAAGTGTCCTACTTCTTCATATGGATGTTCAAGTGGTCTTTTGCAAATAAGTTTGGAAATTTGCATTCAAAAACCAAGATGAAATATATTTCCTTTCCACACAATTTAAAACATAATTTTAAGATGCTAGGAAAACCTAGAATTTTGTTTCACTAAATTTTGAGATTGTTTGAGAAAATGGCAATCAAAACAAAATAATTGGACATGGAAATTGAGTAGCTAACAGAGTAGTAGGTGTCACTTTGAGGGGTTGTTTGAAGGCCTTAATGGTCAAGTCTTTACATGAAAGTTTATGAAGATAAAATATTATATGTTAGTTACACAAGAGAGGTGGAATCTTTCTGTTCGAAGAACTATAGTGGTTGCAAACATTTTTGAGATTTTAGTTGATGGGAGAGATTAGTTAGAGGTTAGTGTGGGGGTGTCATGGTTTAAGGGTTAGTTCTTGGTGTTATTGGTTGAGTTTTAAGATGGAGCTTGGATGGAATAGACTTTGGGATGTTGGAAAGATTTGAGAAAAAGAAGCTTTTTTATTTCAAAGTTTGAGTTAGTTGCAGTAGTTTTTGGAGTTTTAGTCAATGGGATCTTCCTAAGATAGCTTAATTTCTCCATGACTTGATTGGTTCTAATTTGTTTGGTATCTCTTTGGCTATTGCCAAGGGTTGCTTAATCCACATGCTAAGGCTCCAATTACCAATTTATATTTCTTTTCCTTTCTTGATTCCAAGCCTAAATCACTTCCAGGTACTTAATGAATCATGTTTAAATCGTTTAGGTCATACCTTAAGCCCTTTTCTAATATGCCTATCTTGTTTTAGCCATGAGTTGGGTGTTTCTTATTCAAGTAGCACAAATGAGTAGTCATTGCAAAGAACTTTTAGTCTAGTTTTAGATCTTAAGATTCATTTATTGATTGGAATTTATTTAAGGGCTGGAATAATTAGAAAATTTCAAGGCGCTTAAGGGTCTGTTTTAGGTAAAGGGAAACTTATCCATTGTCTTTTTGTTTCATACACAAATTCTAGGTTTTTTTTAAGTGATACTTAGTTTTTTAAATCATTAAGAATCAATTTAATCACTTATCTCAACAAGGTTTAAGCGCTTGTATGTCTATTGGGTGCTAAACTTAACTATACTATATGCTCATTTCCGCTGACATTTGAGTCATATTATATCTCTAAGCTTCCTATGGGCCAATTTGGACCTATGACCATTTAAAGGCCTTGTTAAATTGTAAACCCCAAAAATTTTCAGGATCAAGAGCTAGGGCCCAGTGGAAATATTAGGAAATATATTAGAAAACAAACATGAAAGCACAACTATAAACTTAGGATTTATTCTGTGATACTCGACTTGACTAGTGTACTGAAAACCAAAGGGATCAAAACCCTAGATGAGATCCCAATCCTATAACATTACATTGAGAGACCTAAACTCTAACTATAGTTTACACAGGACTCGAATTCAAATCTCCAAATCCTAAATCAATTAACTAACTCAAGAGCTACTTTAAGGATTATTGAAATTAACCTCAAGCTTAGAAAAACCTAGGTTTCAACTCAACTAAAACCAAAACCTTAAAAGAAATAATTTACCTCATGATTAATATAAAAGATCTAATAATTTAATTAAAACTAATCCTATTGAATAATAAAATTATACAAGGTAAATGATGGGAAACAATTCCCTCTCAACTACCCCCTAATTGGCTTGAACATAAAGGGTAATTTGGCTATTTTATACCCATCATTAGCTTATATAAATAACCTAATTTGACCTCTAGAAATTACCCCAATCAAACCTTAGTTAACCCACATTTCTTGGCCAAGGGACAAAATAAGTAAAGGTAACAAAAACACCTAGCAAGCACCGACTACTTCTAAGTGTAAGGAGATAGACAACTTGTGTGATCCAAGGGTTTAAAAGGCTTTAAGTAAACCTAGGAGTGAGGGTATAGATCATAGACATGAACTTAATTATGATGGAATGGACCATTTTCATAAGAGGTCTGGTGGTTTAACCTAAAACATCCCTTTACCCAAAATGTAAATCCATTGGCCAACTCACCCTATTGACCAATATGTAAAAACCATCCCTTAAGTAACCCAAATCATTCTCATTTTCTCTTATCTACATGTAAATCCTAAGAACTTCTATTTTGGAAAATTTCCACTAGAAAAACCTCCTAAAAACTCTCTAAGTGGAACCCTAAAAACAGTTTACCACCCAATTACCCAAACCACCACCCATTACCACACACAACACCACCATTCCAATAAGAAATCACAACAACAAACATCATCACCTCAAGCTAAATTCTAGAAGTCTTCCATGCCATCTAAGAGGAAATTTGAGGAGTTACAAATAAAGGGGAAACCAGATATCAACCTCACACAAGAAGGAAAGCTAGGGAATGAAGTAAGGAGCACCAATTAGAAGGCCACCAAGTGTAGGATACTAACTTATACCTATACCTTTCTATTCCTTGTAAATTAGATTAGAATAGTGATTATTATTATGATTTGATAATTTTACTTGTACATTTATGTTGTACCAAGCTAAGGATTCGAAATGTTGGTGTAAACTTAAACTATGATAGAGGACAATGTAGAACAACCATCTTGTATTGAGCTAATTGTGTAAAATTTGGAGATAAGTCATGTAAATGAGATTAAGACCTTATTGTACACTTTTGGCCACCATGTTTAAGAAGCTAGGAAGCATCGTTTTCTGATGAATGAAGTGAACTTCAATCCTTAGGAGCCTTAAGTAGTGGTTAATATGTATTAGTAATGGGAAAAAGTTGGAAATGTGGAAGGCTTACGCTCAAAACACCAAACCAATGCCCAAGAAGGAATTTTGTTCATGTTTTACAAAATTTCAAGACCATGAAGATGGTAAAATATCATTAGGAAAAGGTAGGAAATGAAACCTTATAAGTAAATACAAAAGATGAGGTATATAGGTCAGAAATAGGTAAAACCAAAACCAAAAACCATCAACTTGGAACAGTGGACAAAAACCTTAGATTCAAAGCAAAAGCATGACTCTTACACATCTAAGAAAAAGCCCCAATAAGTCTATAAGTTGATTAGAAATAGCTTCAATTGAATTTTAGATTCAATTAGGAGAAAAATGTTTCAAAATAGACTTAAACAATGCGCACTTGAAACTGTTCTGAGTGTAACATAGTTTTTTGTAGCCCAAATAACCAAAATGATTTTAGAAATAGAAAGAACACTAAAAAACCTTTGAAACGGCTATAAATATGTGAAACATAGACCTAAAATAAAAAAGTTATGATCAAAACACCAAAACAACCTAAATTGTTATAATCAACGAATTTAATTAAATCAATCGGGATTGATATCTTACTTAAGCTTATAGAATTACAATTTTTCCTACTAAGTGATATCAATTTTGAGGTTGAGTTACCTCCAAATTACTACGACTAGGGATAGCTTGGCTAGGTGAGTGATCTGATGACTATTGTTCCTATTTGTGTTTGTAATTTAGTGCACACATATATAACTATGATTTACAAAATTTGATGTATGTGTAGGGAAATCAAGAAATTTGTTGTGTTTGATTGATGAGATTTTGATTACCAAACTACTTTAAATAATATTTGGCTAATTAATTGTTAGTTTCCCTTACATTTAGACTAAGGATAATGTGAGTGTTTATGATAAGTTGGTTGGTCACCAAAATAACTAAACCTAATGATATCCGACCATAATTAAATGAATCATGCATCACATATTTTTGCATGTAAGAAGGTCATTGGCATCACTCGATGGTACGAAAAGGCCACATGGAGGTGTATTTCATGTGTAAACCTCATCTTAACCTTTGGGAACTACTTGGAACTAGGAAATGCTAATGGGAGCCAAGCCAAAAGAGGGAATGTGGATCCTCTTGAAGTGCCAGCTGGACCGATCACAAGAACGCGAGTAAAACAATTCAAGGAAGCACTTAACGGGTTGATAAAGGATGTCCAAGAAGCCGAAAAGGATTAGAGCAACCATGAGAATGAACTTGCATTTGTACAAGTCATTTAAGGAGATCAAAGCATAGGAGGTCACAGCTGCCAGCCTTGACAACGCTGGCTTAAACACTGCTGGCCTTGAACTGGCGTTGCCATTCGCACGCGACAGAGGGACTACGCTGGCTTACTATGCCGCCGGCCTTTATACCCGGCGTACATCCTACGCCGGCTACTACGTTGGCTCCTACGCCGCAGGCTTTCATTTCCTGTTTGTTATTTTTCCGCGACTGTATGATGTTATGTCATTTTGGGCTTTTGTTATTACGAGTTGTCAACCTTAATATAAGTTGCTAGGGTTGAAAACAGAGCATAGAACACAGATACAAGATTGAATAACACATTTTGAGAGAATTCCTCTCTTGGTTCTCTAAGAACTTCTCTTGAACTTATCGGATTTCTTATGTGGCGTTCATCCCGACTTATCAATCGGTCTTTCATCCCGATTGTGGCGTCAACAGAATATACCAAGGTTCTTACCTCACCTATAGGCTACGGGTCGCGGTTCCACTTGTTTGTTTTGGCATCTTGGGTTGCAATTCCGAACGTATTGTTATTGGGTTTCGTCACACATGGGCGTGGTTTGTATCAGTTTGGTATCAGAGCCTAGGTTTGTTAAACATCAGTTCGGTTTGAGGAAGGTAACATCAAAATCCTAACTCCAATCGTTCATATCAAGTTTCGTGTTGTCATAGCTTCGTACTCAAGTCCATAGTGTTAATTTTTTCTTGAGAGTGTAGTGTATCCTATTAATCTTGTTACAAAAAAAAAAAAAAACGTGAACAAAGAACGGAAACAAAGGTAGCAAAAAGGAAAGAAAAAGAGGAAAATTCAAGCCCCTAGAGTTGTTTTGAATTCTACGGAAGGGATTGGTGTAGTTTGGATTAGTTCCAAGAGAATTGAGAAGAGGAATTGGTGAGTTAATATCATCATTGCTTGTGAGAATACACGAGTGATTATGGGATATCATCCATTGAGTGAAACACGTAAGGGAGTGAATCGTGAGGTTTAATCCTGTATATTTGTGTTAGTACAAACCTTTATTACAGGAACTATGTCGAGGCAACATTCTCCTGAAGGTGAGAGGGGGAGGTTTGATGCTTGGTTAGTGATTGAGGCATTGAGGAGTGAGATGAAGAGGATGTTTAAGGAGGGCATGGAACAAATTCATGAGACGGTGGAGCAAAAACTAGAGCAATCTAAAAACGTCTTCTAAGGGTGTAAAAGGGAGAGTTGTTCTAAGAGTACAAAGGGGTGGAGATGAAATTTCTGATGATGAATTTGATGAACTGATCCACGCAAAAAGAGATATAAAATGAGCGTGAATAAATACCGGCAAGTGTACCAGATCGAATCAAGTAATATAGTGAGAGAAGAGTGTCGAACCACGAAGATTGATTAAGTAACAGACCTTTATCAATTTCTACTATTATTTAGGCAATGATGTTTGATGAGAATTAAATGAATTATGCTAAATGCTCAAAAAGAGGATTATGTTTGAAAAATGATAAATTGATGGTGGGAAATAGAATCCACCCTAATTCTACTAATCATATTGCCTTCATGTTATAATAACTCATAGCTATATGGATTTTCATAAAAAATTAACAAAACCTTAATCCTTTATCAAGTTTTAAAGTAATGTTACCCCAATTTAATTTAATAGCTCCCGCTAATTAAAATCAAACGAGGATTCTAATTCACAATCATAAATTTCCCAATTATATGATTGCCTAATATCTTTAAAATAATTTCTCATAATCCCTTAGTGAAAAATTTAATAAAAATATTGCATGAAACACTTAGGTCAATTTCTAATAAGATTCAATAACGATGCTTCCACATGAATTATTAAATCTTACTTAGGAATTCCTGATAAAACCTAAATTTCTCTTTCGAGTCATTTACATTTCTATGCATTGATTTCAATTACAAAATATAATTCATAGCAGGACTTCTTATATGAAAATTCCGCATATCTATATGTCCTATAACATGAATACAATGATCATTTTAGTTTGAATTATGGCTTCATCATGTTTCCCACAAGGATGATTTAGAACATTATAGTATGAATTGCATAAAAACAATTGAAATAAATAGGTGCAATGGAATTCATATTGAACAACAAGAATAAACTAATAAATGGCATAAAAGAAAATAAAGTAAATGAAACAATAGCTATAATCTTCAAGAACTTCAATCTTCCAAAATGATTCCTCGAATTCTTCAATTGAAAGAAAACTTCAGCAAAATAACTTTCTTTCTTCAAACTAAAATTTGGAATAACATAAAATGTAAAGGAATTAAAGAAAATATAAAATCCTAAAGTTCCTAAGGGAATTCTAATGATTTCAAAGAAAGACAAAGGATGCTAAACAAAGAATCAAAACAAAAGGATTCTAAAACAAAAGGGGATGCCTCCAAGGTTCACACAAGGGGCCTATTTATAGATCCAAAGAGGAGGAGGATAAGCTTGATATGATGAGGAGTTGAGTCAGCAAATTAATTAAGATACGATTTTAGAGAGATTTTCGCAATGGATATCCGGGGAGTAATGAAGGCCGGCTTAAGGCCGACTCAAGGCCGGCGACCTTCAATGTAGGCTGGCTTTAAGGCCGACGGCTTTAATGTTTTTTTTTTAGGCCGGTTTAATATAGGCCGGCTCAAGGCCGGCAGCCTTGAATGTAGGCCGGCCTAAGGTCGGCGGCCTTCCGTGCAATCCTCCGCTCGTTTCTTCAATTTTGTGAAAAACTCCTCCAATTAACTTGTAATTTACTTTTGGGTCCTCAAAACTTGAATTTTCACAATAAACACCATTAAATATCATTTCTTTATATTTTCTTTATAATATTGAAATAAATTTAATATCAGTTGAAAAGAAAATATAAGTATAATGTGATCTTATCCTGAACCTTCTATTGGGAGTTATAGAGGTTATAGTGGTAGGAATAGAGGAACTAGGGATTGGGAAGATAGAGGAGATAGGAATAGAGAGGATAATCAATTGAGTAGTATAAAGATGAAGATTCCTCCTTTCAAGGGAAGAATGATCCCGAGGTATACTTAGAGTGGGAGAAGAAGGTAGAGATGGTGTTTGATTGTCACAATTATAGTGGGAGAAAGAAAGTGAAGCTTGCTGCCATTGAGTTTTCAGATTATGCCATAGTGTGGTGGGATCAACTGATGTTGAATAGAAGAAGGAATGGCGAACCACCTATTGAGTCTTGGGAAGAGATGAAGAAGCGGTTTGTGCCTGCTTATTACTATCGTGAGTTGCACAACAAATTGCAAACTCTTAAGCAGGGAAGCCGAAGTGTGGATGAGTATTTCAAGGAGATGGAGGTTACTATGATTAGGGCGAATGTAGAGGAGGATAGAGAGGCTACCATGGCTAGGTTTCTTGCTGGGTTGAATAGAGAGATTCAAAATGTCATAGAATTGTAGCATTATGTGGAATTGGAAGATATGGTACACATGGCTATAAAGGTTAAGAACCAACACAAGAGGAAAGGTAGTAGTACTGCACGGTTTCAACAAGGTCCTGGTTCATCCACCTAGAGGACTAACCAATGGAAGAAGGAAGAAAAGTCTTTACCCACCAAGCCAAAAGGAGAGCAAAAACAAGCGGGTTCTACTCCTGGTAACCAAGGTAAACCTGATTCTACTACTCCTAGAAATTGTGACATTAAATGTTTTAAATGCCAAGGCAAAGGCCATATTGCTAGTCAATGTCCGAATAGGCGTGTTATGATTCTATGTGATGATGGTGAGTATGAGACTGAGGGGGATAGTGAAGATGATGATATGCCTCCATTGGAGGACGCTAGTGATGACGAGGAGCCTGTAGCAGGGAAGTTAGTGGCAGTAGTGATGCGAGCTTTAAATGTGCAGGTGAAGGAAGAAGAGGAGGTCCAACGAGAGAATATCTTTCATACTAGATGTTATCTAGGTGATCATATTTGCAGTTTGATCATTGATGGGGGGAGTTGCACTAATGTGGTGAGTGCTTTTATTGTTGAGAGGTTAGGACTCAAGACTACTAAACACCCTAGTCCATATAAATTGCAGTAGCTGAATGATAGTGGTGAGACTAAGGTGAGTAAGCAAGCCTTGATTGCTTTTCTCATCGGTAGGTATGAGGATGAGGTGTTATGCGATGTAGTGCCGATGCAGGCGTGTCATGTGTTGTTGGGGAGGCCATGACAGTTTGATAGGAAGGTTGTTCATGATGGCTTTTCTAACAAGTATGCACTTGTTCACCATGGCAAAAGCTTTAATCTTAAACCCTTAACACCTAAACAAGTGTATGAGGATTAGTTGCAGCTACAACAATCATTTGCGAAATATAAGGTGAGTGGAAAACAAAGGGAGAGTGAGAGAGCAAAAGACATAGAAAAAGAAAAGGAACATAAAAGTCGATGTCAAAAAGAAAAAGAGAGGAAGGCTGGAAAGAGCGTGAGAGACCAAGTTGAAGGGGGATCAACTTTGGTGGTGAGTGAAAAGGAGAGTGCAGCCTTGCAAAAGGAGAGTTGTGTGGCAAGAGTGAGTGTAGTAAGGAGAGCGTTAGTGATGAAGCAACCTATGTTGTTGCTGGTTTTCAAGGAAACTTGTTTGAATACTAACGAACCTTTTAACTCTTTACCTAGTGTGGTTGTGTCTATTGTGCAGGACTTTGAAATGTCTTCCCTAAGGAGATTCCAAAGGGGTTACCACCTATTCGTGGTATTGAGCACCAGATTGACCTTGTACTCGAAGCATCTATTCCAAATAAACCAGCTTATAGGAGCAATCCAGAGGCGACAAAGGAACTCCAAAGGCAGGTCAGTGAATTAATGAAGAAGGGGTACGTGAGAGAAAGCATGAGCCCATGTGTAGTGCCTGTGATTTTGGTGCCTAAGAAGGATGGGTCATGGAGAATGTGTGTTGATTGCCGCGCCATCAACAACATCACGGTAAAGTATCGTCATCCCATTCCTCGCTTAGATGACATGTTAGATGAGTTACATGGGTCTAGTGTCTTTTCCAAAATTGATTTGAAAAGCGGATATCACCAAATTAGAATGAAAGAAGGTGATGAATGGAAAACCGCATTTAAAACAAAATATGGATTATATGAGTGGTTAGTAATGCCTTTCGGTTTAACTAATACACCTAGTACTTTTATGAGACTTATGAACCATGTTTTGAGGACTTTTATTGGCAAATTTGTGGTTGTCTATTTTGATGATATCCTCATTTACAGCAAGAGTTTGGAATACCATATATCTCACTTGAGGGATGTTTTGGAAGTGCTTCGAAAGGAGCAATTATATGCTAACCTCAAAAAGTGCACTTTTTGCACAGACAAACTTGTGTTTCTTGGTTTTATTGTTAGTGCATAGGGAATACAGGTTGACGCAGAGAAGATTCGTGCGATCCAAGAATGGCCTAGTCCAACTAATGTAAGTATTGTGCGGAGTTTCCATGGACTAGCAAGCTTTTACAGGAGGTTTGTGAAGGATTTTAGCACCATTCCAGCACCACTTACTGAAGTAATCAAGAAGAACATGGGGTTCAGATGGGGAGAGCAACAAGAGAAGGCCTTTCAGATGCTTAAAAATAAGCTGACTCATGCGCCATTACTTGCCTTACCTGATTTCTCTAAAACTTTTGAAATTGAGTGTGATGCTTCAGGAATAGGTATTGGAGCAGTGCTCATACAAGAGAGAAGACCAATTGCATTCTTTAGCGAGAAGCTAAGTGGGGCAACCTTGAACTACCCTACTTATGACAAGGAGTTATATGCATTGGTTCGAGCGCTAGAGACTTGGCAACACTATCATTGGCCAAAAGAGTTCGTGATCCACACTGATCATGAATCCTTGAAGTACTTGAAGGGACAACATAAGCTAAACAAAAGGCATGTTCGTTGGGTGGAGTTCATCGAAACATTTCCCTATGTCATCCACTACAAGCAAGGTAAAGAAAGTGTTATTGCTGATGCACTTTCTAGAAGGTATGCTCTTATCTCTACTCTTAGTTCTAAATTTCTTGGTTTCGAGCATATTAAAGAATTGTATGCTACTGATCGAGATTTTTTTGAAGAGTATGTGCACTATAAGAAGAGTGGTCATGGCAAATTTTATAAGAATGAAGGATTCTTGTTTAGGGAGAATAAACTTTGCATTCCAAATTTTTCTTTAAGAGAATTATTAGTGAGGGAGTCTCATGGAGGAGGTTTAATGGGACATTTTGGAGTAGCTAAAACCTTAGGGGTTTTTCAGGAACACTTCTATTGGCCTCACATGAAACGGGATGTTGAGAGGATTTGTGAGCGATGTGTCACTTGTAAGCAAGCAAAATCTAGAGTCCAACCTCATGGGCTTTATACCCCACTTCCCATTCCTCATGAGCCTTGGGTAGATATTTCCATGGACTTTGTGTTAGGATTACCCAGGTCTAGGCATGTTCGAAACTCTATTTTTGTAGTCGTGGATAGATTTTCTAAGATGGCACATTTCATTCCTTGCCACAAAACAGATGATGCTTACAATATTGCTAATTGGTTCTTTAGGGAAGTTGTGAGATTGCATGGTATGCCTAGAACAATCGTATCGGATTGAGATGCTAAGTTCTTAAGCTACTTCTGGAAGACCTTATGGGCTAAGTTAGGAACTAAGCTATTGTTTTCTACTACTTGTCATCCACAGACTGATGGTCAAACTAAGGTAGTAAATCGAACTTTATCTACTTTGTTAAGGGCAGTCATTAAAAAGAACATTAAAAGTTGGGAGGATTGCTTGCCGCATGTTGAATTTTCTTATAATCGCACAATGCATTCTGCTACTAAGTTTACTCCTTTTGAAATTGTGTATGGTTTTAATCCACTAACTCCTTTGGATTTATCACCTCTACCTATTTCTAAGTATGTTAATCTAGATGTTAAGAAGAAAGCAGAATTTGTTAAACAGATCCATGAGAAGGCAAGGCTAAACATTGAGCGAAGAACAGAGCAGTATGTGAAACAAGTTAACAAGGGTCGTCAATAAGTTGTCTTTGAACTTGGAGATTGGGTTTGGGTTCACATGCGCAAAGAGCGGTTTCTTGTGCAGCGTCGATCTAAATTACTTCCTAAAGGCAAAGGACCATTTCAGATTCTTGAGCGCATCAATGATAATGCCTACAAGATAGATTTGCCAGGTGAGTATCAAGTAAGTGCTACTTTTAATGTTACTGATCTGAGTCCTTTTGATGTAGGCGACGATTTGAGGATAAATCCTTTTCAAGAGGAGGGGAATGATGAGAGCTATGATGGGAGCCAAACCAGAAGAGGGAATGTGGATCCTCTTGAAGTGCCACCTGGACCGATCACAAGAACGCGAGCGAAACGATTTAAGGAAGCGCTTAACGGGTTGATAAAGGATGTCCACGAAGCCGGAAAGGATTGGAGCAACCATGAGAATAAACTTGCATTTGTACAAGTCATTCAAGGAGATCAAAGCATAGGAGGTCACAGCTGCCAGCCTTGACAATGCTGGCTTAAACACTACCGGCCTTGAACCGGCGTTGCCATTCGCGCGCGACAAAGGGACTACGCCGGCTTTTATACCAGGCGTACATCCTATGCTGGCTACTACGCCGCCGACTTTCATTTCCTGTTTGTTATTACGAGTTGTAAACCTCAATATAAGCTGCTAGGGTTGAAAACAGAGCATAGAACACAGATACAAGATTGGATAACACATTTTGAGAGAATTCCTCTCTTGGTTCTCTAAGAACTTCTCTTGAACTTATCGGATTTCTTCCATGGTGTTCATCCCGACTTATCAATCGGTCATTCATCCCGATTGTGGCGTCAACAGAATTTACCAAGGTTCTTGCCTCACCTATAGGCAACGGGTCGCGGTTCCACTTGTTTGTTTTAGCATCTTGGGTTGCAATTCCGAACGTATTGGTATTGGGTTTCGTCACACGTGGGCGTGGTTCATATCAAATGCCACCCTTTGATTAAGACTAAGTCTGAGGATTCATTGCTTAAGGGTGATTAAGCTTGTGGGCCTTTCATGTCTACAACCCCCATGGGAATATTTAAGTATATATACATATATATAAGCTTTGATATAGTACAAAAATACTGACTTTTGTGAATGTTCTTAAAAGGGAAGCTAAGGTGATTGGAACTTAGAGTCAATGTGCAATGTATGATTTCCCAACCTAAGCAATAGAGGACAATAAATCCATGTTATATGCGGTATTTGAAGACTATATACACCGTGGCAATCATATGAGTGAATCATGCATTGCATATGCTTGTTTAAATAAGTTGCTTGCTAATTCTTATTAGTTAAGTAGGAGGATTTTTCTCACTAAGTTGTCATAGCTTATACCCCCATAATGTTTCATTGTTATAGGAGCCTATCTAACTAGAGCTTGGTGGACATATGCTAGAGGTTAGTATGGGACACTAGGGGATGTGCAAAGGATGAGGGAGGAATAGAGAGATCACTTTTTATGTCTATCTATATACAAATTTGAATTTATGTTTTAGTTGTATTAATATTTTAGCAAGGGCTTAGACTGCTTAATTATTGTTCATTGGACAATATTAGTAACTTTTGGATATTTGATGGGACCCTAGTCCCATAATATCATGATGCTTATTATGTATGATTAATTATTTTGTCTTCATATTTCTTGGAAATATTGAACCATGTTTGGAAATTTAGATGCGAGTACGCCTTGTATATTCTAAGGAAAATCCTCGAATAACATAGGGGTTATTCCTAGGCTTCTGTATAGTATACGACGGGCTGTTACATTTAAGGGGCTCACCTGGGTGTGATAGTTTTGAGTGGTATTAGAGCATCAATGAAATAACTAAAATTTGAACTTAGAAACCTTAAGAGAAACCAACACAAAGAAAGGAAAAGTATGCGTAGAACTAGGATAAGGTAAATGTAATTATGTTTACTTATTTAATGTACGTATTCTAAATATATTTGGTTTGCACTATAGATTAGTCTAGCCGTGGCATGGGATAGATAGACCTTAAAAATTAGGGAAAGGGAGACTCTCGTGGAGTACCGGTGTAGATTGAGGTTAATTTGTGAGGATATGGAACTCTTGGTGAGGCTCTTAATGTTATAGTCGATTATAATACGGTAGAGAGCTGAACTTGGGTAATTTTGGTCCCCCATTTATCTATAGACTCAATGGATTAAGGAGGGCCTATATACAGATGCCGAGATGATTTATGAGATGGAGAAACTAGCTTGAGAGATAGGACAGGTTGGTGAGAGTGATGAGATTGGATTTGTGGTAGCAAATTAGGATGGAACCATTTTCCTTAACTTTACCTTGTAGACCTACGTTAGGCTAAGGTTAATATATGTGAGAGATAGGAGGAGTGACCACTTGAGGTTGAATACTAAGGAGATAGCAAGGGTTACCCGTTGTAAACACCCCATTTTTGCCCCTAATGATCAATAATAATCAATTTTCAATTTTTTTCATTTTTTTTATAATTTTTCTTCTAATTTAGCAAAATAGGAAAAATATTCAAAAAATCAAATAAATAGGAAAAATACATCAATTTTGGAAAATAATTGTAGAAATTGTAATAAAAGGATTAAATAATTTTTACAAATTTTTTGAATTTAAAAAAAATACAAAAATAATAAAATCGCATTGCATATATGCAAATTGCGAAAAAAAAAAAAAAAAGAGTAAGTGGGCTAGCTCAACTAGTCCGAGCCATGGCCTTGTGCATGTGGGGAAGGGGTCAGGTCGCGGGTTGGAAACGCGGTGGAAGCAGATTTCGCGTTTTGCAATTTTTTTCCTCGCCTAGGATATGTGTCAGCAGCTGATTGGTCGACACGAACGCACGTGCCAGGCGCGTGATCTTCTTCTTCCTTCGTCCGAGATTGTCGCCGGCGGGGGAAAAATTGAATTTTGGCCATTTTGATTCGATTTTTTGCACAAATCCAATAGATCTTTAACTAAAATAGGATAAACATCGTCCAATTGGAATCAAATCGCAACAAATCAATGGATTTACACAAATCGGAGATCGGTTTTTCAACAGAAATCCGTTTTGCCTCAATCGGAGGAGATTCGAGCTTATCCAGCTTAATTCCTTGTGGCTATAAATAGAGGACGAAGGCAGGAAGCCAAGGCACGGATAAGAAGTGAGAAAAAGAAAGAAATTGAAGCTTCGCCGGAGTTCCTCGAGCCGTGACCGCCGACCAAGCTTCGAACCACCACCAGGAGGCGTTTTGGGAGAAATCTACCACTACGGTTGAGTTCCCCACCCTCGAAAACCTAGGAAATGACTCCTTAACCTCCTTGAAAGGCCGCCAGAATGTCGTCAACGAATACCCCCAACCGCCGTGATCGCTCGACCTGACCCGACCCGCTTCAACCCGCTTCGACCCGACCGATCCGACTCGCACACCGACTCGGATCCAAGTAAGTCGGATTTTTCGATTTTTTTTATTTATTTTTTATTTATAATATTAGAATTTAGATTAGTTTTTTTAGGATTTAGTTTAGGATGAATAATAGAAAAAAATAATAAAAAAAATAAAAATAAGAAAAATAAAATAATAAAATCATAAAAAAATGATAAAGATATGTTAGAAAAAATGATAGAATTTAGATTTTTAGTTTAGGGTAGATAAAAATAAAAGAAAAAATTTTAATTAATTAATTAACAAAAATTAATAATAAAAAAATAAAAAAAATTAATAAAAAAATAAAAAATAATAATATTAGAGGTAGGTTAAAAATAGAGAAATAAATTTTTATCACTTAGAAAAATGTTTTTTAATAATAAATCCAAAATTAGTTTTTTCCTTAAAATTATTATCTTTCGAAAAATCAAATGATCAAGCTTAGGCTTAGATTTTTCTAGAAAAATACTAAAATGATAAAAACGTAAACCAAAAGTAATTTTATAATTAAAATTAACAAACACATTAAAGCTTTTTCATGAAAAGCGAACTATGGCCTGTTTGATCTTGAATAGCAAGTATGTAGGTACCCGTTTGGGGCAACTCTAAAAGGAATAAAAAAATCATTTTTTAGAATAAGTTATTCAAAAACACAATAAAATGATAACAAAAATAAAATAAAAGACATTAGGATAAGGTTTAGATTTCAGGAGAATATGGTGGTAACTTTAAGGTTTTAATAGGTTAGCTTCCGAATCCAGAAACTCTGGTTTTCCATTTCCTCTTTCACAAAAACGAAAAGAGGAAATCTCGCTGACTAGTGGTCTAAATTAGGATTAATCCACTCAATTAGTCCTAATTTAATCTTTCCCAACCATAGTTGGGTGGCGACTCTAAAATAAAATAAAATTCTTAATTCAAGTCGAGGATCTACACTAAATGAGCATAGGGTCTAGTATAAATTGGATTAGGAACAGAAAATCGAAAATTAAACTCGACACTCATGAGTTATGTGATCACATGGAAAATGGGCTAATGTTTCCACCTCTTTCAAGGATAGGGGGGGAGGAGATAATACTAGTGGACACACAGGTAAAGGTAGTTTTAGGAGAGATCTAAGGAGAGAGACATGATTTAGTGATAGTAGAGTTATAGGATGGGACATTTGGTATTCCCTTAACATGGTTCAAGGATAGCATTGTAGTCACTGTAGTTTCGATGGATTGAGAGCTAGTGTAGGATAGAGGTGAGGGTATAGGAGTTGATGTGATGGGATTACCACCAAAGTTTTAGGGTACTTCAGTGATGCCTATAGTTGATGAGGGGCTGGCACATGCAGATCTTACTCCAGCCGGTCTAAATTTAGCACCATATGGACCTATTGTATTAATAGGTGGTAAGCTATACCCAATGGATTTTCTAACTTTTAGTGAGCTTGATATCGATTGTAAACACCCCATTTTTGCCCTAGGAGTCAATAATACTAAAAAATAATCAAATTTCTATTTTTCCCAATTTTCCTCTAATTTAGCATAAATAGTAAAAATATTCAAAAAAATAAAAATAAATAGGAAAACACATCAATTTTGAAAAATGATTTCAGAAATAGTAATAATAAGGGATAAATAATTTTTACAAATTTTAGAAATTTCAAAAAAATCCAAAAAAATGGAAACACCGCATTGCATATATGTAATTTGCGATACAAAGAAAATCGGGAAAATGGGCCAGCTCAGCTGGCTCGTGCGTGCATGTTGGGACCGTGTGAAGGCTGAAGGTCGCGATTTCGAATCCCCCCCCGCGTGCGCTTGGCAAAAAATTTTCCTTCTTTTCCCTGGAGCCGCCACGTGGCAGCGTGTGATTGGCCGAGAGAAAACGCGTGCATCGCGCGTGATCGTCTTCCTCACTCGGATAGACGCGAGAAGAAACCGGAGCAGGTCCGGTGAAGAGGAAATCGACTGTCTTTTTTTTAATCTTCTAGATTACGGTCAAGATAAAGCCGAATCCATAAGATAAATCAAAGAAAAACAAGAGATCAACATTAAATCGCCGGGATAAAATCAAATCTAAAAACATAAGAAATTCAGATTTATCTTAATCGGGCAATCCGAGCTTATCCAAGAGGGTTTCCGGACGCCTATAAATAGAGGAGGACAGGAGGAAGCCAAAACACGAAGAAAACGTGAGAGAAAGAGAGAGAAAGGAGCGAATCGGAGTACGCCGGAGAAGCTTGAAGCCGAGACCACCGACCGGAGTTAGAGCCACCACAAGGAGACGTTCTGGGAGTGAACCGCCACTACCGTTAGAATCAACACCCTCGAGAAGCTAGGATTCGACACCTCACCCGCTGCAAAAGGCCACCGGAACGCCGTGATCGAGCAACCCCCACCGCCATGTCCGACCGATCCGACCCGACCCAATTCGACCCGACCGACTCGATCCGTGCACCGACTCGGATCCAGGTAAGTGGGATTTTCCGGATTTTTTATTTTATTTAATTAATTTTGTTTATTTATTTATTCCGAATTAATTAATTTATTTATTATTTGTTATTTAGTTATTTATTTATTTGTTTATGTTTTATTTTTAATAAATAGGAAAATGTAGAAATTAAATTTTTCTAGAATTTAATAATGTAGAAAAATAATAAATAAGAAAAAAAAATAAATAGATAAATAAAAAATAAAAAAATAATAAAATGTAGAAAAATAATAAAAAATATTAGGAAAAATAACAATAAAATTTTAGATGTCAAAATAGGATAGATAATAAACTTAAAATCACAAAAATCAACAAAAATTCCCAAAAATCACAAAAATCAACAAAATTCTCAGAAATCACAAACATAACAAAAAAAATCATAAAAATCATAAAAAAGATTCAAAAATTATAAAAGAATCATAAAAAATGAGTTTTAGCACTTAGAAAAATCCTTTTCTTCAAATAAATCCAAAATTGATGTTTTTCCCTAAAATCATTTTCAAAATAAAATCAAAGCTTAGGCTTAGAAGTTTTTTTAGAAAAAATCCCAAAAATGGTAAGAACATAAACTAAAAGAGGTTTCATAAATTAAAATTCACCAAACCAACTTAAGGTTTTCAGAAAAGCGAACTACGGCTTGTTTGATCCTGAGTAGCAGGTACGTAGGCACCCATTCGGGTCAACCCATGAAATGAATGAAAAATCATTTTCTTGAAATAACTTAAAAGCATAATAAAAAGTAACAGAAATACAATGAAGCATATTTCTAAATAAGATCAATTTCAGGAGATTAGGTGGTAACCGTAAAGGTTTTAATAGGTTAGCCTCCGGACTTAGAAACTCTAGTTTTCCCTTTTCCTCTTTTCAAAAACGAGAAGAGGAAATAACGACGACTAGTGGTCCAAATTAAGACTAATCCGCTCCTTTAGTCTTAATTCAATATTTCCCAACAACAGTTAGGTGGCGACTTTAAAAATCAAACGAAATTCCTAACTCAAGTCGATGATCTATATTAGATGAGCATAGGGTCTAGTCTAGATCGGATTAGGAATGGGAATTCAAAAATTAGACTCGACAAGATGGCGACTCCGCTGGGGACCCATGCCAGTAGGCTAGCCACCTGATTCTCTTCGAATTGTTCTCTTTAAATGTGCTTCAATTATTCTGTTACTAACTTTTCAGGAATTAGTTAGATTCTAGTTTATTTGCTATGGGGGTTTGCATGCATATGTGTGTATGAGTAGATGCGGTCGAACCCGGACCGTCCTAGAAACCTAAGACGGGGAGCCATTGTGTAGGTTTCGGGCGAAGTGAGTTGATTCACCGTTCGGGACCGATTAGGCTACCCCACCCTATGCTTCGATATGGCCTGAGATCCATTTCTCCGAGAATGCGGGAGGCCATAGAGCTCGGGAACCAATTAGAACCAACCTACTTGCATACATAACATCATAAGGGGTTGACAATGTAATGGTTTGTTATTTTGTCCTTGGGGTTCAGGACTATTTCCTTGTAACGTTTTCATAGTTCTGTTTGTAACTAGGCTATTTCTTATTGTAAATAGATGGCCAGTAGTGCAGTCAACCGTCTCCTCCGCAAAGAAATTCGGGTGTACAAACCTTTGGACCCAAAATTGGTACTGGACCATTGGTTCACCTTGTACAACCTAGAGGAGCAGGCCTTCATCCAGCAAAAGATCGGCCCCGTCCTCTCACTAACAAGGATAGAGGTGAATCTGCCTTTAGTCCGGGCCATGCTTCAATTATGGGAAATTGAGCCCGCCGCCTTCTTTATTGGGCCGCATGAGATCACCCCTACCCTGGAGGAATACACTCAGTTGCTACAGGCTCCAGCATTAACCGATCAGATCTACATTCCAGACCTAGAGGCCGGGCCAGCCGGTACTTTCAGCAGATTACTAGGCATCCAGAAGACAGCAGTCAGCAAAGCCCTGGCAAACTGTAATAGGTATTGCATACGCATGGATGATTTAGAAGCCTGGTTTATCTCCCGAGAGGACAATGGGGATAGAAAGGACATCCTGTGTGGGGACCCCAAGACTTACAGACAGAGAAGGGTGAACGCTTTCATCTTGACAGCCTTTGCTACCGTACTGTTCTCCACCGGGACCTTCTATATTCACTACAGGGTTGCAGAGCTGGTGACCCAATTCCTGGAGGGAAGATCCTACATCCCGGCTTTACTGGCTGAATAGATCCGGAATTTAAACTTCCTCAAGAAAAAAGGCCATGGGATCCTTCGCTCCAGCCTCAACCTTCTGCTAATATGGTTTGTAAGCCACCTCAAATGCTTCGGGCTGAACATGGTCAGGAAAACCCTAGCCCAACAGGTGGATCTGGTGGACTCATGTATAGAAAAGGTAAAGCTACCCGACGACCTTACCAGCCATAGTTGGGTAGAGCTGCTTAGGAGCTTCAGTGCCGAAGATATTCTATGGACAGCCAGGTGGAGTTGCTATAACAAAATCATCTTGACCTGCAGAAACTTCCAAGCAGTGCCTTTAATCGGAATCAGCGGATGTATCGGATATCACCCAAACTCAGTGGTCCGCCGATTCGGCACTATCTAAGACATAGTTTATCGGCCCTCGGTACAAGCAGTTACCTTTGAGTATCAAGATCCGAACCTGTTAGTAGCTGAGAAGTTTGTGAAGTTGGCAGAGGTCAAAGCACTTTGGGAAGCCAGAATTGAAAGCCCGAATGTGGACCTCGGGGAATTAGATGGCGAAGTGGGAAAACACCGAGCCACCAGAGAGTTTGTAATCCGCCAGCTATATCAGACAGGGGAAAGAGCATATCGGGTTCCAGACGTCACCCAACCAAGACCAGACAAGATCAACACAGAGACAAAAATATACCTGGAGCAGGTCAGGGCCCGAATGGAGGTATACTTTGAAGCTGCGGATCATAAGAAAGACATCTGGAAGGGACGTTTCAAAGAATCCGACCAAAGGAGCAAGGCCTTAGAAGCACAATTGGAGAAATGCCAAGCCAAAGTCAAGGAATTGGAAGCCATCATCAGTGGGAAGTCTGAGCCTCCACAACAGAAGACTGAAAGAACTAGGAAGTAGATCTTTATTTGTAATATTTCATTTTGAACTCCAGAATTCTCAATATTAATAAAAGTAAAGTTTCAATATTACATTGTCAATCAGTTGTCAACCCTTTTACTTTTAGCATCCGCATGACACATGCATATCATTCGTACATTCATTACACTAAAAGCAAAACAAAATGCGAATCTAGGTATCAAAATAGCTTCTAAACAATCGAACCCTCCTAGAAGCCTAGTTCTCACGCGCTCAAGAACAAAAATGGCCAACAGCAATGACAACCGCAACAACACCAATGTTGAAGCTGCCTCGGACTCTAGGATCATGTCCCTAGAACAAACAGTCCAACAACTGGCTGCCCAGGTTCACCTCTTAATTGAAAGCATCGGCCTCCTACGCAACACTCAGCTAACCCAGGAAGAGTATTCAGGGGCCAAAAAGGGAAAAGCAGTGGAGAGACAGCCTCCGGAATATGAGGAGATCAATTCCCACCTTAACCCGACTTTTGAATATGAGCCAAAAGTCAACCAGGGGCCGACCTCTGATGACCTGAAGAGGGAAATGGAAGAGAGGCAGAAAGAGATGGAGAAACGACTTTTCCAGCAGCTCCATGACAAGATGAGAACCATTGAGGGCCCTGATGGTTTTGAACATGCCAGAATCACCAATCTGCCAACATATAGGGAAGAGATATACCCTGAAAAGTTCAAGACCCCAGATTTCGAAAAGTATGATGGGACTGGCTGCCCCAAAATGCATACCAAGCTATATGCCCGGAAAATGAGCAAGTATGCTCAATACGACCAGCTCATGCTTCAAACATTCCAAGACAGCCTCACAGGCCCTGCACTGGTCTGGTATGCCCACCTGGACTTCAACATTGTCAACACTTGGGAGAAGCTAGCCTGGGCGTTTTATGACCAATATAAGTTCAATATTGAAGTCGCCCCATCTGTAATCGACCTGGGAAGTCTCCGGAAGAGACATGTTGAGCCGTTCAAGGAATATGCTCAGCGCTGGAGAGCCCAGGCTGCTAGGGTAGCAACCCCGATATCTGAGAAGGAATTGACATCCATATTTGTCAATACCCTGGACAAGACCTACTTTTCACACCTGGTGGGCCAGACCTCGTCCAATTTTGCAAAGGTAGTGGCTGCGGGGTGCAGGATTGAGAATGCCATCACCACCGGTAGACTCCAAACAATGGAGCCTCCTAGGGTCACACCGACACAAAGGCCTGTGGGAGGAAACAGAGCTAAAGAGTCTACTGTCAGCACGGTCCACTCCGGTAAAGCAGAAAAGGTCGGGACTCGTGTTACATTTCAGACCACGAGTACCCCAGTCCAGCAACCCACGACGAGTCAAACTTAGGCTGTCAGGGTCCCAAGGCAGTTCACTCCAATCCCCATCCCACTCGGTCAAGTCTTCGCTCGGTTGAGGGCAGACAACTTGATTAGTTTCGAGATCCCCAATGACAGGTACAAGCCTAAGAACTTTGACTCAAATCTCAAGTGTGACTACCACATGGGTCAGGAGGGGCATTCCACAGATAGGTGCTGGAGGCTCCTACACAAAATCCAAGATTTAATTGATGCAGGAATCATACAATTGGATTTCGTGAACACCCCAGCACCCAATGTCAACACCAACCCCCTGCCCAATCACAGCCCCACCATTAATATGATTACATCTGAGGAGTCGGTTCCCATAGAAGCCCTGAAGACCGAGCCACAGAAGAAGCAATCCCGCCAAGCTCCAGAAGAGACTCCAAAAACACACATTAAGAAGAGATGGTTAGTGGGAGACCCAACGGTTAGCACGTTGGGAGAATCACACAGGAGATTTCAGTACTTGGTAAACTATTCTTATACCCTGACTGAACAAGGGCCACCTAGCGGATGGGGACCAGAATTTGAGAAGGAAGACAACCCGGCAGAGGAAGAGGGGAAAACTGTCAACACGATCAACTCTCATCAGAAGCCTAGGGTTATACAATGCTATGAGGGACAATCAACCGAGGTATAAATCCCAAGAAAAAGATATGTATTCAATGTCTCGATACCAGCAGAGAATTACAAGGCTGCACCATTCGACTATCGGGCCTTCGAAAAAGAGTGACCTCCTATAGTGGGAGGCATCACGCGCTCTGGGAGATTATACGATCCAAAGTATAAAGGCCCGACTGAAGAGCCCACCGTGGAAAAAGGGGAAGAAGAGGAAGAAGGACTTGCTGCATTCACGAAGATTGTTAAGGCCAGTGAATATAAGATCATGGAACAATTAAATAAAGTTCCAGCGCAGATATCGCTCATGGGCCTTCTCACAACATCTGAACCTCACAGGGAAGCACTCTTTAAAGTGCTGAAAAAGATTCAGGTCTCGGAAGGTATCACTACAGACAAATTGGGTCACGTGGCGGACTCCATCTTCGCAATGGACCAAATATCCTTCTCGCTGGAAGAGCTAGGGGAAGAGGGAGACCAACATACCAAACCACTGTTCGTAGTGGTCAGGTGCAATGACACCATTGTCTCCCAGGTACTTATCGATAACGGATTATCTCTCAACGTTTGCGCATTAGCAACGTTCGACTTATTAGGGGTCGATCCAAGCAATATAAAACCCAGCTCCACAGTGGTTAGAGCTTTTGACGGGTCCAAAAGAGACATAGTAGGGGAGGTGAGCCTACCGGTGGAAATCGGTCCACAAATATTCCACATCTCCTTCCAGGTCCTCGATATCCCAAGATCTTTTAATTTGCTCTTGGGACGACCTTGGATACATGCTGCTGGAGCCATCCCCTCTAGTCTCCACCAAAGGGTCAAATTCATCACAAACGGGCAGATAGTCACTATACTGGGCGAGCAGGATTACGCCATATATAAGGAGACTGCCATACCTTACATTGGGGAAGAGGGTTCAGATGACCTGGGGCTGCAGATCTTCAATGAAGTGAACATGGTAACCAGCAAGGAGGGCCATCAGTTTAAAGAGGGGCAGCATGGGACGTTTGGACTAGGGTACATTCCTATGGCCGCAGAAGAAGCGCAAACAAAAGGTGTCAAAGGCAGAATAAGGGAGAAGCTGACCGACACCCAGATGTGCATCCCACCTCTCTAACAATCTTTCCGAAAGGCAAACATCATTCAAGAGCTGCGGATAAATGAAGAGGACGACAACAAAGGGAAATCAACCCCCTGCACGTCCAACCAGCATCCGGCTCTGAACAATTGGTTTTGTTATCCTATCGGTAGCGTTAGATCTCCTACCATCGAACATCAGGGATATTTCGCGCAGGTAAAAAGTGAAAACGCTGATATCGTTTCCAACGCTGCTAGGTCAATTGTTGAAGGCGATATCTTAGACCACGAAATAATACAAGGAAATTGGCTAAAACATGAACAAAGCGGAATCTCGATCGACGAGCCTATGGAGACAGTAAATCTAGGAAGCATGGAAAACCCTAAGAACCTCAAAATCGGGACCAGTTTGAGTGCCGAGCAAAAACGTGAGATAACCGAGCTATTAACGGAATATGCAGATGTGTTTGCCTGGTCGTATGGTGACATGCCAGGGCTAGACCAGTCAATAGTAGTTCACAGGCTTCCTACAAGAGAAGATGTCGAACCTAAAAAACAAAAACTAAGAAGATTTAGGCCTGACATCTTACTGAAAATCAAAGAAGAAGTCAAGAAACTGCTAGAAGTAGGGTTCATTGAAGTATCCGACTACCCAGAGTGGGTAGCAAATATAGTCCTTGTTATGAAAAAGAACAGAAAAGTACGCGTATGCGTAGACTTTCGGGACTTAAACCAAGCCACGCCAAAGGATAACTTCCCCCTACCTCACATTGATGTTCTAGTAGACAACACTACGGGAAACCATCTCTTCTCATTCATGGACAGTTTCTCAAGATATAATCAAATAAAAATGGCTGAGGAAGATAAAACCAAAACGACCTTCATCACAACATGGGGGACTTTCTGTTACAAAGTCATGCCCTTCGGTTTGAAAAACGTCGGGGCGACGTATCAGAGAGCCATGGTCGCTATACTTCACAATATGATGCATCGAGAGGTTGAAGTATATGTCGATGACATGATAGTTAAATCCAAAAAAGGAGAAAACCATATAGATATCCTGAGGAAATTGTTTAAACGATTGAGAAAATTCCAGCTCAAGTTAAACCCAGAAAAATGTACTTTCGGGGTCACAACGGGGAAATTGTTAAGGTTTGTCATAAGCCAGGAGGGCATTAAAATCGACCCTGACAAGGTAAAGTCCATATTAGAATTACCTTCTTCATGCTCCGTTAAAGAAGTAAGAAGCTTATTGGGAAGATTAAATTACATAGCTCGTTTTATCTCATAGCTCACCGACAAATGCCGGCCATTATTCCGTCTGTTGAAGAAGAACACCACAATAGAATGGGACGATGAATGCGAAGAGGCATTCGAAACAATCAAAGACTATCTTACAAAACCTCCGATCTTAATAGTCCCGAAACAAGGAAAGCCCTTATTCTTATACCTCACTATACTCCCTGAATCCATGGGATGTGTGCTGGGGCAGAAAGATGACGAGGGAAGAGAGCGTTCCATATATTATCTGAGCAAGAAGTTCACAGATGGGGAACAGAGGTACTTAGAGGTCGAGAAGACGTGTTGTGCTTTAATCTGGGTCATGCATCGACTAAGGCAATACACCCTTTATTACCATATTGAACTTCTAACAAGACATGATCACTTGAAATACTTGACAGAGAAACCAGCCTTGATAGGGAGAATCTCTAAGTGGCAAATGCTCCTATCCAAGTTTAACATCACATACGTAAATTAGAACTCGATGAAAGGGCAAGCCTTAGCTGACCAGTTGGCGGAACACCCTGTCGAGACAGATTCCCAAGAACTATAGGCCCAATTTTCGGATGAGAATATATTGACAGTGGAAAATATGCCGGAAGAAGACTTTGGGGT
This sequence comes from Laguncularia racemosa, assembly GCA_037954665.1. Lineage (NCBI taxonomy): Eukaryota > Viridiplantae > Streptophyta > Magnoliopsida > Myrtales > Combretaceae > Laguncularia > Laguncularia racemosa. The sequence goes on from JBBMOL010000004.1 coordinate 7,480,799, forward strand.
AGAACAGAATGCTACATGGAAACTGTTTTTCGATGGAGCCGCTAACGTATTCGGTTGAGGGGTTGGGGCAGTATTGATATCCCCGGACGGCACTCAATTCCCTATAGCGACGAGACTTACATTTCCCTATACCAATAATATCGCAGAATATGAAGCATGTATTCTTAGCCACAAAAAGGCCTGCCAAATGGGAATCCGCGAATTAGAGGTATACGGGGATTCATCGCTCATCATACTATAGACAAGAGGGGAATACAAGACTAAAGACCCCAAACTGGTACCATATCATCAACACTTGACAGAGCTAATTGAGGAATTCAAGGCAATCACTTTCACATACATCCCGAGAACTCAGAATCAGTTCGCAGATGCACTAGCCACACTAGCATCTATGATCCAGATAACAGGAGGAGCCGAAGTTCAACCGATGAAAATAGACATCGAAAGTTGGCCCGCCTACTGTTTAACAATGGAAAAGATACAAGATAACAAACCCTGGTATCACGATATAAAGACCTTTCTCCAAGAAGGTAAATACTCCGAAATGGCTAGCAAGAATGACTAAAGAACACTCAGAAGTTTAGCAAGCCATTTCCTATTAAGTGGGTCCATACTTTACAAGAGATCATCTGATACCACCCTGTTGAGATGTGTGGACAAAGATGAAGCATGCGAACTAATGAAGGAAGTACATGACGGAGTATATGGACCTCATATGAATGGCTACATGTTGGCCCGAAAAATCATGAGGTTAGGATATTATTGGTTAACCATGGAATCAGATTGCATAAAATATGTCAAGCACTGTCATTTGTGTCAAGTCTACGCAAACCGAATAAATGCTCCGCCCAACGAGTGATAGAGCCATTTTATACTCAATCCTTATAGTATAAATTGTGTTAAATTATTATTGATTTTATAGAAATCATAAGGAAATGGTACTTTAATTCTATCATCGTGATAAATCAGGTTAAATGGAGTCAATGATGCTAATTCAAGTATTTTAGAGAAGTCATCTACAACTTGGATCAAGACAAGGAATTACACCATCGGAGGAAGCACGGTTTGAGGCACGGCCAAGGTTCAAACCGTGTTACACACTGGACAAGAAGGCGAAAATGAGGACTTACAACAGAGAGAGACACGGCTTAAGGCACGGCTGTGGTGGAAGCCGTGGGAGAAACCGTGCTTGAAGCCGTGGTGGAAGCTAGGTGTGTCAATGAGAAGAAAGTGTGGAACATCAACCAGATGAAGGCACGGCTTGAAATCTAGCCGTGGGTGTAACCATGGTACACACTGGACATGGATGAAGACTTGAAGATTATGCACAGATGAAGGCACGGCTTGAAATCCTGCCGTGTGTGTAACCGTGGTTCACACTGGGCGCGGATGAAGACTTGAAGAATATGCACAAAGTATGGCACGGCTTGACCCACGGCTGTGTGTTGGGGCGTGCCAGGCAGATGAATCTTCACTTCTCGAAATCTACTTGGAAAAGGAAATATATTTTCGTATCTTGCTAGCAAAAGATCACATGCCATCTCCCTAACAATATAAATATAACCAACCCTAGAGGGTTAGGACAACTTTTGAATCTTTGAATCTGGAATCACCTTGGATACAAGAAGGAAACGTGGAGGCAGAGCAGGCAACCGGGTTCATTATGTTTTTATTTTTATTTTTCGTTTTATTGATGAACATGAGTAGCTAAGCTACTTTTCTAGCCAAAGGGTCATAGATGTTTAATTCTCCACGAATTGTGAGGTCTAATTGACTTGTATTTATTCTATTCTTTGCTTCCGGGTATTCATATATCTTCTGATCATTTTGTCATTATTATCTTTGTTGATTGGTATGAATAGAGCTCTTCTACTCAATTAGCAAGTTAATATATTGTCAACTAGCACGTCAAATCCGTAATTGTTTGATTGTTCTAGTCTTAGTGACGCAATAACATGTTTGGTTATAAAAGAGATGATCGAATTCATGTTATGGAGGTGTATGATCATGTTTAAATAGGTTATCTTATAATCTACTGGCCTGAATTGGTGGTCTCTCTAGATCTTAATGCTATTGGTAGATTAAATCCTAAGCGCTTGTCTAGGGTTGTTTAATCAATAAGAGAAATAATTCGAAGCGCTTGTGTGAGGTTATCGAGGAAGTAAGGAGAGATAGGTTGTCAGAGCTTGTTAATAACCATAACCAGTTTATCTAGAACTAAGAATAGAGAACATTTGCATCGATGATCAATTCCTTGAATTAAACTATCTTGATTCCTTTGGCTAGGCTTTTTATCAATATACAACTTTCTTATCTTGTTTTAACTTTATTCAATTCACAAACCAAACCCCCCATTTTCCTTTTTCTTTTATTCTCCTTGAATAGAAATAAGTTTAACCAATCTCTGTGGATTCGACCCTACTCACCACTATATGCAAATCATATAATTGTCTAGGAGTAGGTTTTATTTTTGTTGGATTCAACACCCATCAAATTTTGGCGCCGCTGCCGGGGATTGGTGTCAAATTTATTTCTATTCTTGTATGACTCGTTCTTCTCAGACAGGTGAACTAACTTATAATCCGGAGATTGAGAAGACTCTAAAGAGGCTGCGACAAGAAGCTAGATCATCCCCCAGACCGAACTTAGTATCGGACTTGTTTGATTCATCCCTTGATTCTGAAAAAGAGGACGACATGGCATATCTCGAGAGAACCTTAAGGGAGTTGGCTGCACCGGATGTGAATCAACAACCACTTTGTATTCACTATCCCGAACTAGCCGTGGAATTCGAGTTAAAATCTGGGTTGATACATTTGCTACCCACCTTTCATGGTCTTGAGAATGAAGATCCTCACAAGCATTTGAAGGAATTTCATATAGTGTGTTCTAGTATGAGGCCGCAAGGAATAACTGACGATCAAATCAAGCTACGTGCTTTTCCATTTTCTTTAAGTACTAAAGCTAAAGATTGGTTGTTTTATTTGCCTCCAGGTTCTATCACCACTTGGACAGATATGGTGAGACTCTTCTTGGACAAATTCTTCCTTGCATCCAGAGCCGCTGGTATAAGAAGAGAAATTTGTGGTATAAAACAAAGGGACACCGAGACTCTTCATGAGTATTGGGAAAGGTTCAAGCAACTGTGTGCAAGCTGCCCACAACATGGGATATCCGAACAACTCCTCATCCAATATCTCTACGAAGGCCTACTTCCGATGGAAAGAAAGATGATGGATGCTGCAAGTGGAGGCGCCATAGTAAACAAAACCCCTAGTCAAGCTAGGGAATTGATCTCCATTATGGCTGCCAATTCGCAACAATTTGGGTATAGGCATGATGCATCTTCAAGGAAGGTAAATGAGGTAAATGTGTCTAACCTTGAACATCAAATTTCTAATCTTACCTCCCTTGTGCAGTAGCTAGCTCTTGGAAATACCCAACAGGTGAAAGCTTGTGGAATTTGTGCTGCTCCTAGTCATCCGACCGACATGTGTCCCACATTGCAAGATGACAACCATGAACACGCCAATGCTGTAGGTGGATTCCCAGGATAGCCACAAAGGAAATATGATCCCTATTCAAACACTTACAATCCCGGATGGAGGGATTACCCTAACTTCAGATATGGCAATAAACCACAAAACTTCCAACAATTCCAACCCAAGCCATCAAACCAAGTATCACAGGCTCCTTCCACTTCAGGTATGTCCCTTGAGGAAATTATTAAATCACTTGCCGTTAATACAAAACAATTTCAGGATGAGACAAAGCAGAGCATCCACAACTTGGAAAATCAGGTAAGTTAACTTGCTTCTTCTCTAAATAGGTTGGAAACTCAAGGTAAGTTACCTTCTCAAACCGTCACAAATCCAAAGCAAAGTGCTAATGCAATTACCTTGAGAAGTGGAACGAAATTGCAGGGATCAAATGAGAAGGATCACCGAACTAATCCTGAGGAAGAGACTAAGAAAGAAACTCCAACTCCAAGCCAGCAGAACAATCAGATCAAAGGACCCCTCATTGAACCACCAAAGGTCATGACAACAACACCTCCTTTCCCTTCTAGACTAGCAAAATCCAAGAATGAAGCTAAAGAAAAAGAGATTCTTGACACTTTTCGCAAAGTTGAGGTAAACATTCCCTTGCTGGATGCTATTAAGCAAGTACCTCGTTATGCTAAATTTCTAAAAGAATTGTGCACTAACAAAAGAAAGCTGAAAGGTAATGAAAAGATTAGTGTAGGTGAGAATGTTTCAACTATTCTTCAAAAGAAGCTTCCTCCTAAATGTAAGGATCCAGGTATGTTTACTATTCCTTGCAAAATAGGTAACCTTGGAATCACTAAAGCTATGTGTGATTTAGGCGCTTCAATCAATGTTATGCCTTTGTCTGTTTATCAATGTTTAAATGTTGGTCCCCTAAAGGAAACATGCGTTATTGTTCAACTTGCTGATAGGTCCAATGTTTATCCTGAGGGAGTTCTAGAAGATGTTTTAGTACAAGTTAATGGTTTGGTTTTCCCCATAGATTTTTACGTGCTTGACATGGAAAATGATGATTCTCGTAATTCATCGATGATATTATTAGGGAGACCATTTCTTAAGACATCTAGAACAAAAATCGATGTACATGATGGTAACCTCACTATGGAATTTGATGGTGAAGTGATTAAATTTAACATTTATGATGCCATGAAATATCCTAGTGACATCTCACCCGTTTTTGTTGTTGATGTTATTGACCCATTAACACAGACTACATTTGATTTGATAGATGATGATGAGTTGAAAGTTGTACTTAATAAGAGTTTTACGATTCATGCATTGAAAACTCTTAAGGAGAAGTTTGTAATATCCTCTGATTTGCAGGACAAGATTTGGGAGTTGGAATCATTAAAACCTATCAGGTATGATGTGTCCTACATTCATTTACCCTTCTAACACAAAACTTCTTCCTTCTATTATGCAGGCACCAAAGCTAGAATTAAAACCCCTACCCGAACATCTAAAATATATTTTCTTAGGAGAAAAGGAGACTCTTGCTGTGATAGTCTCCAACAAGCTAAGTACTTTAGAAGAAGAAAAGTTGATTCGAGTGTTGAGGGAGTACAAAGAAGCCATTGGATGGTCTATAGCTGATATCAAAGGACTAAGCCCCTCTACCTGCATGCACAAGATTTTGATGGAAGATAATTGCAAACCTTCAAGGGAAGTTCAGCGTCGTTTGAATCCACCTATGATGGAGGTAGTTAAGAAAGAGATCTTGAAACTTCTTGATGCAGGTATGATCTATCCAATTTCCGACAGCAAATGGGTAAGTCCGATCCAAGTTGTTTCAAAGAAAACAGGCTTAACTGTGGTTGAAAACTCCGATGGTGAGTTAATTCCTACTCGGGTTCAGAATGGATGGAGGGTTTGTGTCGATTACAGGAAGTTAAACGCGTCAACTCGGAAGGACCACTTCCCTCTTCCATTTCTTGATCAGATGCTTGAACATTTGGATGGCCATTCTCACTATTGCTGTCTTGATGGTTATTCAGGTTTTCATCAAATTCCAGTGGCACCGGAAGATCAAGAGAAGACCACTTTCACTTGTCCATTCGGTACTTTTGCGTATCGAAGGATGCCTTTTGGGCTCTACAATGCCCCAGCCACATTCCAAAGATGTATGGTTAGTATATTTTCAGATTATGTGGAGAATATTATAGAAGTTTTCATGGATGACTTTACCGTCTATGGTAATTCTTTTGATTCATGTTTGACTAACCTTACAAAAGTGCTTCAAAGATGTATAGATAAGAATCTAGTGTTGAATTATGAAAAATGTCACTTTATGGTTGAACAGAGTCTCATTTTAGGCCATATTGTATCTTCTAAGGGGCTTGAAGTCGATAAAGCTAAGGTAGAACTGATTAAATCTTTACCTTACCCTGTAAGTGTACGGGAAATTCGGTCTTTTCTTGGGAGTGCAGGATTCTATCGACGCTTCATCAAGGATTTCTCCAAGATTACTCAACCCCTATGTCGATTTCTACAAAAAGAAGTGACATTTGAGTTCGATGAGGCCTGCAAGAACGCTTTTGACACACTGAGGGACAAGTTAACTTATGCTCCAATCATCCAACCACCCGACTGGACCCTTCCCTTTGAAATCATGTGTGATGCGAGCAACTATGCAGTTGGAGCAGTTCTTGGCCAAAGAGCTGGGAGAGCTTCTCATGCCATTTATTATGCTTCCAGAACTTTGGATAATGCTCAATGCAACTATTCCACAACGGAAAAAGAACTCTTGGCTATTGTTTTTGCATTAGAAAAATTCAGATCATATTTACTTGGTACTAAGGTAATTGTTTACTCTGATCATGCAGCTCTTAAATACCTGCTCGCGAAGAAGGAGGCGAAACCAAGACTTATTCGATGGATACTCCTCTTACAAGAGTTCGATATGGAGATACGTGATAGGAAAGGCTCAGAAAACTTAGTTGCCGACCACCTCAGCCGAATTCCTATCAGTGAAGGGTCCACACAAATACAAGATGATTTTCCAGATGAGTATCTCTTTTCTATTCAAAAGACAATTCCGTGGTATGCTGATATTGTCAATTATTTGGTTACTAAGATGCTACCAAGTGATTTGTCTAGGGCTCAAAAAGATAAAATTAAAAGTGATGCTAAGTATTATGTATGGGATGATCCATATTTGTGGAAACATTGTGCCGATCAAATCATTAGAAGGTGTATTTCTCAAGATGATATTCCTTCTGTCTTGCAATTTTGTCACTCATATGCATGTGGTGGACATTTTGGCCCTAAGAGGACAGCTCAAAAGGTATTAGGGTGTGGTTTGTTTTGGCCTACATTGTTTCGTGACTCTTTTATGTTTTGTAAGTCTTGTGAATGATGTCAAAAGATTGGGAACTTAGGACGTAGAGATCAAATGCCACTTACCCCTATTCTTGCTTGTGAAATATTTGATATATGGGGTATTGACTTCATGGGTCCTTTTCCTCCCTCCTTCGGTAATGTTTACATCATTCTTGCTGTGGATTATGTTTCAAAATGGGTGGAAGCCAAAGTAACTCGAACTAATGATGCTAAAGTTGTTGTGGATTTTGTTAAATCTCATATTTTTGCTAGGTTCGGGACACCAATGGCTCTCATTAGTGATCGTGGCACACACTTTTGTAATAGGATAGTGGAAACTCTACTAAAAAAATACAGGGTCACTCATCGCACTTCCACCGCATACCACCCTCAAACCAATGGATTGGCAGAAGTCTCAAATCGAGAAATCAAGTCTATTCTGGAAAAAACCGTCAATCCAAGCAGGAAGGACTGGAGCACAAGACTTGAGGATGCATTATGGGCCTACCGGACAGCTTACAAGACCCCTATAGGTATGTCTCCTTACCGTTTAATATTTGGCAAACCATGTCATTTCCCTGTGGAGCTGGAACATAAGGCGTATTGGGCTGTAAAACAATGTAACATGCGAATGGATGAGGCAGGTGAACACAGAAAACTTCAATTACAAGAACTTGAGGAGATTCGAAGAGAAGCTTATGAGAGTACTAAAATCTACAAGGAAAAAACAAAGGATTTTCATGATCAAATGATTTCCCGAAAGAATTTTTCTGTAGGTCAAAAAGTATTACTTTACCATTCTCGATTGAAATTGTTTCCTGGCAAACTACAATCACGGTGGATTGGTCCTTTTGTTATCACTAACATATCTTCACATGGTGCAGTTGAGATCGCAAGCCTTGAAACTAGTAAGACCTTCAAAGTTAATGGTCATCGCTTGAAACCTTTTTATGAAGGATTTCAAGTATGTAATATTGAAGAAACCAGTTTAACTCACCCCGAGTATTGTGATTGATGACAGGAACGTCTAGCCAAAGACGTTAAAGAAAAGCGCTTCATGGGAGGCAACCCATGTCAAAAAAAAAAAAGTTTTGTTTTACATTAGTTTTGGTTTGTTTTGTTTTAGTTTAGTTGGTTTTGATTTTAGTGTAGTTTTTGAACTCTTTGGATCAGCTGCAGCAAGGATACACATAATCAAATGACACTTTCCAGAAGCTTAAGGGGAGAACTCCAATACCAGGGAAGTACCAGTATTTCCTTTCTCTTATTCTCTAATGCTCCTTGAGTTGTTAATTCCTTTTCAATTGTGCTAAATTAGGAACAGTGAGGACACTGTTCAAGCTAAGTGTGGGGGAGAGGATAATAAAATATAGAGAATAGAGAACTAACTTATACTCTGAATGTTTGTCCTTAAGCAATTTTAAGCCAAATTTTTTTCAAATTTATCATGAAACCTAGAGATTGTACTAAATGTTGTAATAAGCATCTACAAAATGTGAAATTGACTTGTTCAAATGTTTTACTCACCCACTGCTGTGATTAGAATACATGGTTAAAATTAAGTAGTGAAATCTTTAAGAAACAAATTTACCTTGTATTTAGCTTTAGAATTGGAAGTCTAAGAGTAAGTCGAGTCCCTAAGTGAAAAATAAACAAGTTTACTTCTAGGTTATATTAGCTACTGTATACTCTTTGAAGTTGTTTGTAAAGCAATCATAACACTTAAAAAAAAAAAAAAGAATCAAGCATAGCCATTACTCCAATGATTCAATTGAGTTAAGAGTATTCAAACTTGAATGTTAGAGTGAGGAAGAGTCTGTAGGGGTATCTCAAAACCCGGTCACTTGAGTGATGAGCTCGGGATGTTGCCGACTCAATGAACTCACTATAACGATAAGGGCGAAAAAGGCAAAAGTTCATGAAAAGAAGCGGGCAAAAACCCGTCAAAATAGATGCTTGAATAAATCAAAAGAACATGAATGTAAACATTCATTGAATAAAACAAAGATGTATAAAAGGGAGAATACCTAGCAAAGAGCTTATACCATATGCTTTTACTTTATACTGCAAGGATTATATGTTTGCTAATATCCAATGAAGTTTAATTGGGTGTTTTTCCTTAGTGGATTAAGTATTTACTTTTGGAATAAAAATTCTTTTGCTAAACATGAGGATTAAAGTTTGTTTTGTTTAGATTAGCTATTGAATTTTGTCCATAGTAATTTGATCACAGGAAACTAGTTTGGTTGAAGTAGTAGACATTAAATTACAAATGAATAGATGCTTGGAATGATGAAAAGAAAGTTTGTATAATCTATGACAGATTTCTCAATTGATTTGATGCAATTGCTTGAGGACGAGCAAGAGTTTAAGTGTGGGGGAATTTGATGGAGCCATTTTATACTCAATCCTTATAGTATAAATTGTGTTAAATTATTATTGATTTTATAGAAATCATAAGGAAATGGTACTTTAATTCTATCATCGTGATAAATCAGGTTAAATGGAGTCAAGGATGCTAATTCAAGTATTTTAGAGAAGTCATCTACAACTTGGATCAAGACAAGGAATTACACCATCGGAGGAAGCACGGTTTGAGGCACGGCCAAGGTTCAAACCGTGTTACACACTGGACAAGAAGGCGAAAATGAGGACTTACAACAGAGAGAGACACGGCTTAAGGCACGACCGTGGTGGAAGCCGTGGGAGAAACTGTGCTTGAAGCCGTGGTGGAAACTAGGTGTGTTAATGAGAAGAAAGTGTGGAACATCAACCAGATGAAGGCATGGCTTGAAATCTAGCCGTGGGTGTAACCGTGGTACACACTGGACATGGATGAAGACTTGAAGATTATGCACAGATGAAGGCACGACTTGAAATCCTGCCGTGTGTGTAACCGTGGTTCACACTGGGCGCGGATGAAGACTTGAAGAATATGCACAGAGTATGGCACGGCTTGACCCACGGCTGTGTGTTGGGGCGTGCCAGGCAGATGAATCTTCACTTCTCGAAATCTACTTGGAAAAGGAAAGATATTTTCGTATCTTGCTAGCAAAAGATCACATGCCATCTCCCTAACAATATAAATATAACCAACCCTAGAGGGTTAGGACAACTTTTGAATCTTTGAATTTTGAATCACCTTGGATACAAGAAGGAAACGTGGAGGCAGAGCAGGCAACCGGGTTCATTATGTTTTTATTTTTATTTTTCGTTTTATTGATGAACATGAGTAGCTAAGCTACTTTTCTAGCCAAAGGGTCATAGATGTTTAATTCTCCACGAATTGTGAGGTCTAATTGACTTGTATTTATTCTATTCTTTGCTTCCGGGTATTCATATATCTTCTGATCGTTTTGTCATTATTATCTTTGTTGATTGGTATGAATAGAGCTCTTCTACTCAATTAGCAAGTTAATATATTGTCAACTAGCACGTCAAATCCGTAATTGTTTGATTGTTCTAGTCTTAGTGACGCAATAACATGTTTGGTTATAAAAGAGATGATCGAATTCATGTTATGGAGGTGTATGATCATGTTTAAATAGGTTATCTTATAATCTACTAGCCTGAATTGGTGGTCTCTCTAGATCTTAATGCTATTGGTAGATTAAATCCTAAGCGCTTGTCTAGGGTTGTTTAACCAATAAGAGAAATAATTCGAAGCGCTTGTCTGAGGTTATCGAGGAAGTAAGGAGAGATAGGTTGTTAGAGCTTGTTAATAACCATAACCAGTTTATCTAGAACTAAGAATAGAGAACATTTGCATCGATGATCAATTCCTTGAATTAAACTATCTTGATTCCTTTGGCTAAGCTTTTTATCAATATACAACTTTCTTATCTTGTTTTAACTTTATTCAATTCACAAACCAAACCCCCCATTTTCCTTTTTCTTTTATTCTCCTTGAATAGAAATAAGTTTAACCAATCTCTGTGGATTCGACCCTACTCACCACTATATGCAAATCATATAATTGTTTAGGAGTAGGTTTTATTTTTGTTGGATTCAACACCCATCAACGAGCTACACTTGTTATCAGCACCATGGCCATTCTCCATGTGGGGAATCGACATAATAGGCCCTATCACTCCAACGGCATCCAACGGCCATAGATTTATACTGGTAGCAATTGATTACTTCACCAAGTGGGTAGAAGCTTCATCATACACCAATGTCACAAAAGGGGTAATAGTCCGCTTCTTAAAAAGGGACATAATAGCCCGATATGGAGTTCCTGAGTCCATCATCACCGACAACGGTACCAATCTCAACAAAAATCGATGACAGGTTTATATCAAAAATTCCACATAAACCATCGAAATTCAACTACCTACCGACCTCAAATGAATGGGGCAGTAGAAGCAGCTAACAAAAATATCAAAAAGATCATCGAGAAAATGACAACAACTTACAAAGATTGGCATGAAATGTTACCGTTTGCTCTCATGGCTTACAGGACTTCAATAAGAACGTCTACAGGAGCTAGCCCTTACTCATTGGTATATGGTACTGAAGCAGTGCTACCAGTTGAAGTTGAGATACCATCATTTAGAATTTTGTCAGAAACTCAGTTAACCGAATCAGATTGGGTAAAGAAGAGGCTTGATCAGCTGAATCTGATCGATGAAAGAAGACTTACCGCATTATGTCATGGTCAGTGTTATCAACAAAGAATGGCCCAAGCATTTAACAAGAAGATGAGACCTCGGTACTTTAAAGAGGGGGATCTGGTACTAAGGAAGGTTCTCCCGAATGCCCAAGACTCCAGAAGAAAATTCACCCCAAACTATGAAGGACCCTATGTGGTGAAAAAGGTTCTGTCAGGAGGTGCTTTGATATTAACTCAAATGGATGGTCCAGAATTGAGAGACCCCATTAACACAGATGCTGTAAAGATGTACTATCCTTAGGCAAGGGAATTGAAATTTTGCCAATGTTTATGAAAGCCAATGTTCGATACAAATTTCGTTGAGTCGAGTTTTTACTTTTTACAAGCAAAGTTAATATCCCTGAATGGTCAATAATCCAAATCAATTCGCACCATAACAAATACTCCTAAACACATTACCCACCACTTCGCCAATGAAAGATAAACACTAAAATGATAATGAATCTCAATTTATTTGGTAATATAATCCTATCTATTTTTGAACATTAGAACTAAGCGCATCATTAGGATAACATTACCGTCAAAAGAGCCTTGCGTAAAAAGAAAGGGAGCACATAAAAATTTTCAACCCCGTGTCAAGATAAGAAGAGATGAAGCAAAAGCAAACCAGCACGAAGGTTCGGTTGTTTGGTTGCTATCCACGATGAACTGGCAAGCATATTAAAATAAATAACTATCATATCATCACATCATTTAGTTCAGGCTGTAGAAAGCATATTCAAAAGCACAAAATGAGTCAACCCATAGTGGGGCATTTGTCTAAACATTCCCCTTAATAGGGTAGTTAGCCCAAAAAGGGGCACTTCCCTAGATCTCTTCCAAGGTCAGTCTATAAAGGTACCTTTCTAGATATCATTTTTACATTAGGTTAGTCAGCCCATAAGGGGCACTTTCCTAAAAACCTTGTTCTCATGGTTAGCCCATAGGGGGCACTTTTTGAGGCAAGTCCAATCCAGGTTAGTCAGCCCATAAGGGGGCACTTTCCTAAAACTTTGTTCTCATGGTCAGCCCATAGGGGGCACTTTTTAAGACAAATTCAATTCCAAGTTAGTCAACCCATAGGGGGCACTTTCCTAAAACTTTGTTCTCATGGTCAGCCCATAGGGGGCACTTTTTGAGACAAATTCAATTCCAGGTTAATTAGCCCATAGGGGGCACTTTCCTAAAAACCTTGTTCTCATGGTTAGCCCATAGGGGGCACTTTTTGAGACAAGTCCAATCCAGGTTAGTCAGCCCATAGGGGGCACTTTCCTAAAATATTGTTCTCATGGTCAGCCCATAGGGGGCACTTTTTGAGATAATTCAACTCCAGGTTAGTTAGCCCATAGGGGGCACTTTCCTAAAAACCTTATTCTCATGGTCAGCCCATAGGGGGCACTTTTCTAAAAATTTGTTCTCATGGTTAGCCCATAGGGGGCACTTTTTGAGACATTTCTATCATAGGTTAGTCAGCCTATAGGGGGCACTTTCCTAAAAAAAAAAATCTACCTCATGGTTAGCCCATAGGGGGCACTTTTTGAGGCATTCAATTCAAGGTTAGTCAGCCCATGAGGGGCACTTTCCTAAACTCTCCCGATTAGTCAGCTCTTGAGGCACTTTTCGGAAATATTCTTCCAAACAGTTGTTAGTCTAGCAAGACGCTTCTGTTGATAGGTAGCCAGCTCATAAGGGCGTTTCCTGGGTAAATTTTCTTTCCAATGGTTGCGAGTCCGATAAAGACGCTTCTTATTATCATTTTCTCATACATTCTTACACAATGCTTGAGATGTGTCCTGTCGTCAATTAGTAAGCCCATAAAGCACTTGTTGGGAAGGAACATTACCTTGAATTGTTAGGAACATCTTCAATTGTAGGATTATTAGCTCTTGGAGCATTTTCCTACCAAAACCTAATTCAAGAGGCCAAAAATGGTGTCTTTTGTTTATCTTTGTAGTTAAGTTTTTCAAACTTTACCACAAAGAGGGGCAGCTGTAAACACCCCATTTTTGCCCTAGGAGTCAATAATACTAAAAAATAATCAATTTTTTATTTTTCCCAATTTTCCTCTAATTTAGCATAAATAGTAAAAATATTCAAAAAAATAAAAATAAATAGGAAAACACATCAATTTTGAAAAATGATTTCAGAAATAGTAATAATAAGGGATAAATAATTTTTACAAATTTTAGAAATTTCAAAAAAATCCAAAAAAATGGAAACACCGCATTGCATATATGCAATTTGCGATACAAAGAAAATCGGGAAAATGGGCCAGCTCAGCTGGCTCGTGCGTGCATGTTGGGACCGTGTGAAGGCTGAAGGTCACGAGTTCGAATCCCCCCCTGCGTGCGCTTGGCAAAAAAATTTCCTTCTTTTCCCTGGAGCCGCCACGTGGCAGCGTATGATTGGCCGAGAGAAAACGCGTACATCGTGCGTGATCGTCTTCCTCACTCGGATAGACGCGAGAAGAAACCGGAGAAGGTTCGGCGAAGAGGAAATCGACTGTTTTTTTTTTTAATCTTCTAGATTACGGTCAAGATAAAGCCGAATCCATAAGATAAATCAAAGAGAAACAAGAGATCAACATCAAATCGCCGGGATAAAATCAAATCTAAAAATGGAAGAAATTCGGATTTATCTTAATCGGCCGATCCGAGCTTATCCAAGAGGGTTTCCGGACGCCTATAAATAGAGGAGGACAGGAGGAAGCCAAAACACGGAGAAAAAGTGAGAGAAAGGAGCGAATCGGAGTACGCCAGAGAAGCTTGAAGCCGTGACCACCAACCGGAGTTAGAGCCACCGCAAGGAGACGTTCTGGGAGTGAATCGCCACTACTGTTGGAATCAACACTCTCGAGAAGCTAGGATTCGACACCTTACCCACTGCAAAAGGCCACCGGAACGCCGTGATTGAGCAACCCCCGCCGCTTTGTCCGACCAATCCGACCCGACCCGATTCGACCCGACCGACTCGAACTGCGCACCGACCCGGATCCAGGTAAGTGGGATTTTCCGGATTTTTTTTTATTTTATTTAATTAATTTTGTTTATTTATTTATTCCGAATTAATTAATTAATTTATTATTTGTTATTTAGTTATTTATTTATTTATTTATTTTTTTATGTTTTATTTTTAATAAATAGGAAAATGTAGAAATTAGATTTTTCTAGAATTTAATAATGTAGAAAAATAATAAATAAGAAAAAAAATAATAAATAGATAAATAAAAAATAAAAAAATAATAAAATGTAGAAAAATAATAAAAAATATTAGGAAAAATAACAATAAAATTTTATATGTCAAAATAGGATAGATAATAAACTTAAAATCACAAAAATCAACAAAATTCTCAGAAATCAGAAAAATAATAAAAAAAATCATAAAAATCATAAAAAAGATTCAAAAATTATAAAAGAATCGTAAAAAATGAGTTTTAGCACTTAGAAAAATCCTTTTCTTCAAATAAATCCAAAAATTGATGTTTTTCCCTAAAATCATTTTCAAAATAAAATTAAAGCTTAGGCTTAGAAGTTTTTTTAGAAAAAATCCCAAAAATGGTAAGAACATAAACTAAAAGAGGTTTCATAAATTAAAATTCACCAAACCAACTTAAGGTTTTCAGAAAAGCGAACTACGACTTGTTTGATCCTGAGTAGTAGGTATGTATGCACCCATTCGGGTCAACCCATAAAATGAATGAAAAATCATTTTCTTGAAATAACTCAAAAGCATAATAAAAAGTAACAGAAACACAATGAAGCATATTTCTAAATAAGATCAATTTCAGGAGATTAGGTGGTAACTGTAAAGGTTTTAATAGGTTAGCCTCCGGACTTAGAAACTTTGGTTTTCCCTTTTCCTCTTTTCAAAAACGAGAAGAGGAAATAACGACGACTAGTGGTCCAAATTAAGACTAATTCGCTCCTTTAGTCTTAATTCAATATTTCCCAACAACAGTTGGGTGGCAACTCCAAAAATCAAACGAAATTCCTAACTCAAGTCGATGATCTATATTAGATGAGCATAGGGTCTAGTCTAGATCGGATTAGGAATGGGAATTCAAAAATTAGACTCAACATGGATGATTCGGAGGACTAGCTAGAGTTTGAGCAAGGGTTGAGCATGACACCCTCTAGTATGGGATTGACTGGTGCTTATTCACCAAAATGGGAGATGGAGAGAGGAGATGCTTCATAAGGAGCCAGCTTAGCTACTGGGCCTACTATTACATGAGCTTGTTACCGAGGGGTGTAACTTCATATCTTGAAAAATGAATTCAGGTCTACTTTGTATCATAGTCAAAGATGCTTTAGATTTTGTTCTAAGGATTATAGATGATCATTTTATATTTAGGAGTTTGGCATTGTATGGACATATGTACACATTGATGTAATTACACTTTGCAGGTGGAGACTTACTCACTAAAAGTGACCACCTTTAGGTTGTAACCTCATGTTGCTTAATTAATGACAAATCGAATATATTAGCTTATCAATGAAAATCATATGTATTTCTATCTCATCTTATACTGCCATTGTATTAGTGAAACAAAATTGAAAATGTAGGAAAAAAGGCATCTTTATATATGAAATAAATGGTTATGTAAAGGATATGAATTAACATCATAAACATTATATTAAGGACTAAATTAAGAAAATGTTGTAGACGTCAAGGACTACATAGACGATTGCCATCGACAAATAATGCTAAAAGTGATGAACAGAGGCACAATCAACCTTGAGACAAACAAATGTATTCCTAGTAGCTATTGAAAGGTAAAATGAGTGGTTTAGGTTATATTTAGAGAGATAACCACCACCAACTTTGACCTTACCACCACTAGTGGATGTCAAAGAAGCACTGTTGCTACCTCTAGCACCAATGGCACCAATTGAGATAGCTCGAGTTACATTACCAAAACCTTGATATTAGAGGAGTATGTTACTCAATTTTATTCAATGTAACAAGTATATTGAGGGTAATATGGGATGCCTTGAGGAAGCTGAGGGTTAGATATCTCAGATCGAGAGGATGTTTGAGGCCTTTGAGATGCCATTAAATCGGAGGGTGAATTATGGCACTTACTTGTTGAGATTGAGGGCATGGACATGGTAGGATTCTAAGAGTAGGATTATTTCGCCCCCAATTAATTAGGATGCCTTCAAACATGAGTTCTTAGAGCGCTACTTCCCAAAGAGCCTATGTGCCAAGTATAATGAAGAGTTATTTGCTATACAAGCAAGAGGGAGAAGCATAGACCAATATGAGGTTGAGTTTAGCCAATTGTTATAGTTTGCTCCTCCAGAATACCAGTTGAGTGATGGATTGAAGATCCAAGTGTTTGCTAAGGGATTAGAACCCAAGATGAGAAGGAAGCTTGTTGAGCTTGAGGTTCATACTTTTAGTGAGATGGTAGAAAAGGCAAGAGTATTGGAAAATGCCAAAAGATAGGAGGTGGTGACCTTTAGGAGTAAAGTTAATTTTTTTTGGAAAGAGACCACATAATGGATCGGGATATAACATGAAAAATAAGAAATTTGCATGCCCCCATGATTTCTTTTAGATAGGGGTGAGGCTAGGAAATACCCCATTTGTATTATGCTGGAAGTGTAAGGGTAAGCATTACCTTAGAGAGTGCCCACTATTAAGGAATAAGTGTTATTACTATAAGGAAGCAACATATCTTATTAGAAATTGCCTTTAAAAGAATATAGCAACTTGTTTTTACTATAAACAAATTGGGCACTTGTTAGTAAATTGCCTCAGGAGATAGCAAGCCACTGTATCGGTAGCTAAGTCTTTACAGCTTACAAGGAGACTAGCAGCTAATAGGATTGGGAATGGATAGGGTAACAATAGTAATTGTGCTAACCTCACCACTTGTATCACTTGAGTATATAATCTTGAAGGGGCTTGGGATGGCAAGATTTATGAGGAAGAGGAATTTATAGCCTTAGATGTTGATAACATAGCTAATATTGAGTTAGTTATAGGTAAGTACTCAAACTTAAATTTCTACTCTTATTTCATTGAAAAGCTAGACATTAGGAATGCAAGAACAAATTGTAAAAGCCTTTAGTAAAGAAAATCTAACCCCTATTGAAAATATAAATAGGAGGCATACCTAAACTATAATTTTATCCTCTTGAACTCAGGAAACATCTTGATTTCTAATGAACCATTTTTTGCCCTTTTTGACATGCTACTCACTCCTTTGTTACATCTAAGGTAGCCGAATAATTGAGATTACCTATAACCACTATAGACTCTAGTTTTAGCATAAAAAAACCTTTGGGAAGTATAGTAATTACCAAGGAAATGATCAAGAGATGCCCAATAGATATCCAAGGATACAAGAACAGTGGTGATTTGATCATGTTGGATATGAATATGTATGATGCTATACTAGGAATGAACTAGATGTCGGCCATGAAGGCTATAGTAGATTGTCGGAAAAGGAGAGTAGCACTTGAAGACTTTGATGGACTAAAGGCAGAATTCATAAGAAAGTTTACTTTTTCAAGGTCTTTAGATGGAATTATTATGGACCATGGGGAATTTCCTTAGGATGAGAGCTTGATGAATACCATAGAAGTAGAGGTGGAGAAACCTAATTTAGAGGATATTTAAGTAGTTAATGAAGTTCTTGATGTATTCCTAGAAGAGCTACCAAGATTACCACCCAAGAGAGAAATAGATTTTGAAATCAATCTAATGGTAGGGATAGAACCAATTTCCAAAGCACCCTATAGAATGGCCTCGATAGAGCTCAAAGAGTTGAAAAAGCAACTACAAGAATTATTAGACTAAGGTTTTATCCGCCTAAGTGTTTTACCTTAAGGAGCACCTATGCTTTTCATGAAGAAGAAAGATGGCTTTATGAGGCTTTGCATCAATTATTAGGATTTGAACAAAGTCACTATAAAGTACAAATACCCATTGCCCCAAATCAATGGCATGCTCCATCAGTTGGAAGAAGTTAGTGTATTTTCATGAATTGACTTATGCTCTAAGTATCACCAACTCTAAATTAAGTTAGAGGATATTTTTGAGATGGCTTTTAGGAATAAATATGGACATTATGAATTCTTAGTAATGCCATTTGGATTGACAAATACCTTTGCTGCTTTTATAGATTTGATGAATATAATTTTCTAGCTTCGTTACCAAGGGTGTGATCACCTTCATTGACGACATTTTGGTTTATTTAGTTACACCTAAGTAGCATGAATGACATTTAAGGATTGTACTTCAGACTCCGAGGAGACATAAGCTATATGTTAAATTGTCTAAGTGTGGCTTTTGGTTTAAGGAAATATCATTCCTTAGACACATCATTTTGGAGCAAGGTATATTAGTAGACTCGAAGAAAACTAAGACCATAGTAGATTGGAAATGGCCTAAGATAGTAACTGAGGTGTGAAGTCTTCTAGGTTTAGTAAGGTATTAAAGGAAATTTGTTAAGGACTTTTCAAAGATAGCTAAAGCACTCACCCAATTGGTCAAAGGTGCAAGGTATAAACTAACCACAAGAGCCTCAAGTACCTATTTACACAAAAGAGCTGAATGTGAGATAAAGACGATGGTTGGAGCTAATAAAAAATTATGATTTAGGAATAAATTATTGCCTAGGAAATGTGAATGCTATTGTAGATGCCTTAAGTAGGAAAAATCATGCCGAAGTTGCATCTTTGTTAATCGAGCAAAAGGAATTGATTTGAGAATTTGAAAAACTTAATCTTGAGTCTGCATGGCATGATGCAAGTTCAAAGTTGTCAAATTTAACCATTGAACCTACATTAATGGGAAGGATTAAAGAAGCCCAACAGAAAAATCTTACATTCGTGCAAATAATGCAAAGAATACATGCTATAAGGATGTAGACTTTGAAGTCTAAGATGATGTGGACTTTAAAGTTTGGGATGATACAGTTGTTTGAATGAAAGGAAGGTTATTTGTACTCGATGATAATGAACTCAAGAGAGAGATCATGATAGAAGCACATCATTCTAGTTATGCTGTTTACCTAAGAGGAATCAAAATGTATTAAGATCTTAAGGATAATTTTTGGTAGAATGGAATGATGCAGGATGTAGTAGACTTCATGATGAAATGTGATACTTGTTAAAGGGTAAAAGCAGAGCATTAGAGACTAGGTAGGTTACTTTAACCTTTTCTAATCCCAAAGTGGAAATGGAACTAGATTATAATGGATTTTGCAAGTGGTTTGTTGAAAATCGTAGCAAGTTATGATGCCATTTGGGTTGTGATGGATATACTCACCAAATCTACACACTTTCTTCCTATTAATAAGACGTATTCATTAGAAAAGTTGGCTAAGATCTATGTTCAAGAAATAATATGGCTTCATGGTGTACCTACGGCATTGTATCAAATAGAGACCCTTTTATTTGCATTTAGGTTTTACGAGAGCCTACAAAAAGCTTTGGGGACTAAGTTACAATTTAGTATGGCCTACTATCCTTGATGGTCAATCAAAGAGGACCATTCAGACTTTAGAAGACCTGCTTTAAGCTTATGTGATTGAATTCAAAAGGAGTAAGGATGCTCACTTGCCATTAGTGGAATTTGCATATAACAACAACTACCACTTTACAATTAAGATGCCTCCATATGAAGTCCAACATGGTAAGAAATATCAATCATCATTATTTTAGGATGATGTGAAAAACTTGCAGTAGGGCCAGATTTGATACAAGAGGTTGTAGACAGGGTATCCATCATTAAGAATAAGATGAAGGAGGCCTAGGAGCAACAAAAGAGTTAGGTAGATAAAAAATAATGACCTTTAGAGTTCAAAATAGGAGATCATGTATATTTGAAGGTAAGCCTAATTATGAGTATACATAGGGTTAGAACATAAGGAAAACTAAGCCCTCATTATATTAAACCCTTTGAAATATTGGAAAGGATTGGGAATCAGGCATACCACTTGGCATTACCCCTAAATCTATCAGAGATTCATAATGTATTCCACGTGTTAATTCTAGATAAACACATTACAAGCCCTGATCAGATTGCTACATTAGAACTAATGGTCTTGAAGGAAACCCTGACATATAAGGAGCATTTAGTTTGGATCTTAGATTGGAAAACTCAAAAACTAAGGAACAAGGAAATCAAATACATTAAGGTCCTATGGTGGAACCATGAAAGGGAAGAGGCTACTTAGGAAGTAGAAGATGAGGTGAAGAAAAGATATCCATACTTATTGGTGATGATCGTAATCACACAAATTTAAAAATCCCTTTTTCTATGACTCTTTGTTACGATCAAATAGGCAAGTGCACCTATTGATTGTAATAGTATAGAATTTTGTTCGGGTATCATATCCTCAGGGATTAGCAAGTACCAATAATAACTCTAAACCGACTATCCAACCGCACAAATTCGAGAGGATCAGATTAAATTAAGAACACTTAACAAAACCTATAGCAATTAAAAATAACACAATAACTTGATTACTAAATCCGATAACTAAGACCATACCCTACCCTTACTACTCTTCTAATTGTCATGTAACTTCACCCTTTCAATAAATTAGTTAACAAGCAATAGTTATCTCTAAACCGCAGAGTATCTAACACTAAGCTAATGTTCTTCCCAAATTCGTTAGCTCCTAACCCTAATCGCTTTGATAAAGATCCCTCTTCTATCAAAAATCGATTAGAATTGCATTAACACTCTTGAACCCTCAATTAGACCAAATTATGTAATTTAATCTAATACGGAAAATTCACGTTCTCTATCCCTAGATTACATACGAATTCCTTTATTCATGCATGATCTATTCAAACAAGAGATTTTCCAATCAACTTCTAAGAAATCAATGCAAACTCAATGCTGGCCATACATCAAATTAGCAACACTACATGAACAACATGAATAAATTCAGAGAATTCCACTATTCATTAACTATGCAATCAATCCCATATTACATGACAATTAGAATTCGTAAGGTTCGGGTATGAAATAACTAGCCACTAATGATTTTCAAGATACAACTCAATGAAACAGAATGAAAAAGAAAGAGAAAACCCCTGTGCATGAGCCCTCTGGTGTCGTCTTCTTCTTTTTCATCCCTTCAGCCTCTCTTGTGCGTCCCTCCGGCCTCCTCGGCCTCTTCTTTGGAACACTCCTTTTCGCACCCCCCCTCTTTTCTAGAAAAATGAGAGTATATATATGCATGAAACCCTAAAATCTTCTGAAACGGCCGACTCTTTTTATATACACGGTCTCAGCCGATGGTTATACACGGCCGTGTACTCAAACCATGTAACCTTCTATTCGTTTTTTTTAAGCCAGACACACGACCGTGCTCTGGCAATACACGCCAGTGTACTTCCCTTGTTTCTTCTAAAAAGCAATTTTCTTCGTGTATTCTTCTCCGATTTCAATCCAAGTTGATATCTCTTCTCAAAATAGTGGTCCTCATCCCTGAAACTGAAATATTTTTCTTTTAAGTATCAAAATTCTTCAAGATAATATCAACTTATTACACAAACAAATAGAATTCATCTAAAATATAAGTGTTAATTTATACTTATCACTTATTCACAAATCTAGGTACATTTTAAAATTTTTGAAGATAAAACTTATTTTAAGATCAAGAACTAGGTCTAGTGGAAAGATTAGGAAATATATCAGAAAATAAACATGAAAGCACGACTATAAACTTAGGATTTGTTCTAAGACACTTGACTTGATTAGTGTACTTAAAACCTAAGGGATCAAAGCCCTAGACAAAATCCCGACCCTAGAACATTACATTAA
Source organism: Laguncularia racemosa (assembly GCA_037954665.1). Taxonomy (NCBI): domain Eukaryota; kingdom Viridiplantae; phylum Streptophyta; class Magnoliopsida; order Myrtales; family Combretaceae; genus Laguncularia; species Laguncularia racemosa. The sequence continues at coordinate 7,503,110 of JBBMOL010000004.1, forward strand.
GAAACCTGAACTCTAACTAATGTTTACATAACACCCAAATTAAAATCCTAAATACCAACTCTAGAGCCACTTTAAAGATTGTTAAAATTAACCTCAAGGCTAGAAAACCTAGGTTTCAACTCAACTAAAATTAGAACCTTAAAAGAAATAATTTACCTCATGAACAATATAAAAGATCCAATAATTTAATTAAAACTAGTCTTATGAATTAATCAAATTAGATAAGGTAAACGATAGAAAATAATTCCCACTCAACTACCCTTTAATTGGCCTAAACATGAGGGGTAAGTTGGCCATTTTATACCCATCATTAGCTTAAAAATAACTTAATTTGACCTCTAGAAATTACCATAATGAAACCCTATTTAACCTATATTTATTGGCTAAGGAACAAAATAAGTAAAGGTAGCAAAAATACTTAGCAAAGACCAATCACTTCTATACGTAAGGAGATGGACAACTTATGTCATTTAAGGGTGTAAAAGGCTTCAAGTACACTTAGGAGCTAGGGTATAGATCATAGACATGAACTTAATTCTAATAGAAGGGACCATTTTCAGAAGAGGTATGGTAATTTGACCCAAAACATCCCTTTACCCAACATATAAATCCATTGACCAATTTACCTTATCAACCAATGTGTAAAAACCATCCATTAAGTAACCCAAATCACTCCCATTTTCTCCCATTTGCATGTAAATCATAAACGCTTCTATTCTGGAAAATTTCCATTAGATAAAGCTCCCAAAAACTCTCCAATTGGAACCTTAAAAACCGATCACCACCTAACCATCTAAACTACCACCCATCTCTACACTCAACATTACCATTCCACAAGAAATCACAACATCAAACATCATCACTTCAAGCCAAATTCTAGAAGTCTTCCATGCCATTTAAGAGGACATTGGAGGAGCTAAGAATCAAGGAAAAAAAAAGATATCAACTTTACACAAGAAGGAAAGCTAGGGAGTGAAGCTAGGAGCACTAACTAGAAGACCACCAAGTATAAGATGCTGACTTATACCTTTATCTTTCTATTCTTCGTAATATGTCCTTGTAAATTTGATTAGAATAGTTATTATTATTTTTATTTTGTAATTTGACTTGTACATTTAAGTTGTGCCAAGTTAAGGATTCAAGATTTTGATGTAAACTTAAATTATGATAGAGAACAATATAGAATAACCATCTTGTATTGAGCTGGCTATGTAAGATTTGGAGACAAGTAATGTAAATGAGATCAAGACCATATTGTACACTGCTTGATGTGCCTAAACCCACTTGGAAGCACAATAAAAGACTCAAGAAAAAAAACTCAAATCAACCACAAAAACCGGTTCCAAAGAACGATAAAATTGCGTGAACCTAATGAAGGTGTAATGAAATCCAAATACTCAATGATGCAATTATGATACCACAATAATAATCTCTTCTAACATCACACTAATCACATATAATCCCACGTGAATAATCCACAAACTCAAAATAAATCTTCAATTCTAATAACCCCTTTCCACAAGTGATAATCACGTTTCAAGAAGTAATCTCTAAGGAAGAACCGAATTCAAATGCAAAGGATCTCAATTAAGCACAAGAATTCGAAAATAATAGGAAGAAAATCTGTCCAATAACTATCTCAATTCACCCCTAAATATGACACACTAGAGAAGAAAAGAAATCACAACAAAATGAAATTGATACTACTCACAATTCCAAGGTGTTGCACTCGCTACAATTTCAACTATTGGGATTGAAATTGATAAGAGTCTAATGACAATTAGGAAACCCTAATCCTCACGTGAAATGTACTCTCAAATCTATAAAAATTAGCCTCCTAAACCCTCTCTTAAGCAAGTATTTATACTTGCTACTCCTAGGGTTAAAAAGTGCTTAAGATTACAAGTTTGCCACTTTTAAGGTGGCTAACCCTAAATGAAAATTACAAGGAAATAAAAGTGTCCCAAAACCAAAATACAACCAAAATAGTTCATAAAACAATTACAAGATACAAAATAACATAAGTCTTCATGATCCAATGCCTCGAAATAGAAAACAATCGCAGCGGGTCTTTGATTGTCATCCTGAACAATGTTCTGTATCCAACAGGAGTTGTAGGACATATTATCATCCCATGGAGAATTATCATTGTACCTGTAAGATTATTCTCAAATGTTTTATTAGAAATAAAGACATAAGGTAAAATATGAGCAATTTGGATCATCATCCAAATTGTGTTCTGAAAAGGTCGACAGTGTCAGAAATTTTCCCATCATTGCTGGATGCCATGTTTAAGAAGCTAAGAATCATTTTGATCTAATTTATTAAGTGAACTTCAATCCTTAGGAGCCTTAAGTAGTGGATAATATGTATTAGTAATGGGAAAAAGTTGGATGTGGAAGGCTTACAAAATGTAAGCTTTGGGGATGATCCTAGGTTCTCAAGTGCTAAAGATGAACCTATAAACAAATTAGATATCCTAAACTATTATAGTTAGGAATGTCAAGCTTATGGGGGCTCTACTTGGTCTTCAAACTTCATTTTAATCCTTCAATTTGATTTGTCACTTCCTTCATTATTATTGTCCTTGTACTTTAAATCTCAAAATTTGGATTGGCCTTCCTATTGATTCAAGCATATATTATCCTCATTCTTACTTGGTCAAAACTTGAACTAGCTACTCCTCAATTGCTTAGATATCACTTTCCTTCTTAAGTAACCACATCAAACTTAAGGAGGCTCTTATTTTCTTTACTTATTGTTTTTTAGTAAGAAATGTGAAAATTTTGTTTCTAACAAAAGATAGTGCCAATCAAAGTAAGGATCCTACAACAACAAAACAAACACCTTAGTTTATTAAAATAATCAAAACACTAAATGAACACATGGCCACATTTTTTTTTTAACTTTTCAATTTTATGGGATTTATCCATACTAAAAAAATAATATATTGCAGTTATTAGTACCAAATAGCTATCTTAGCCCAAAAATGAAAAGCTAATTAGCTATCTAAAGATTAATATAGAACATGCCATATTGAACAAGAAAACAATAATTTACTCAATAATAACATACTTTTTACATTTTGGTGTTTTTATAATCTTTTTTTTTTTTAGTTTTTAGTACTTTGTAAATCATTTTACAATACAAGAGCATAATAAACATATAAAAAGCCCATAATAGCAAAAATAACACTAAGCTTCAATTAAATTATAGTAAAAATAATTATTTACCTCTTATTTTGTAAAAAGAATTTATCAAAAATTGAAATAAAATAGAGAAGAAAAAAAAAAAACTTACCTATGTTGCATGGCAATGAAAATGGCAGATTAGAGGTGATGTAGCGGTTGTTGGTAGATAAGGAAAGGTTAGCCAAACTCCTAAGACCAAGGGTAAGCAAAGAGCTTAATTTGTTCTATGATTATGGTAGTGTATGCTGGTCAATTTCAATCAAAAAGTGATGTTATGTGAAATTGAAAAAGTGAACTCTTCATGATATAATGACACTTGATGCATATTTATTTTCTACAAATTAATGGAGAGATTTTGCAATCAAGGATGTGGGAAATACTTAATGTGCCTCACTAATTGGATAGCAAACACATCAATCAAATGGTGTGAACAACAAATTCCAACAACAAATGGCGTGATCACTTATTTCACAATTGAACCCCAAATTCACGAGATTGAAGACAAATTGATATAAGAACAACCAATTATATAAATATCAATGGAAAAACAATGGAAATGAACTAGAATTCAATTCAATTTGAAATGATTCAAATCTGAAAATGAAGAACCCTAATTCACGTGGACATGGACAAGTTACTAACAAATTCTACTTAGATATTACTTACTAAACACAATTTGTAAAAAACAACAAGAATAAGATTGATATTACTCACAATCTACGTTAGTTGGTCTTGCCACAATTTCACTAAGAAATTGATAAGAGATCTATTGCATGCAAAGGATAACCCTCACAACAACAAAGTGTTTGATTTCAAAATGTCAAAAGCTTCTTCAGAAACCTTAGTTAGCTAGTATTTATACTTGCTCCTTTTAGGGTAAAAACAATACAAAAATTACAAAGATGCCACTTAAGTGGCTGGTTCCCAAAAGCAACAAATTACAAATACAAATGGTCTTCAAGTAGTCGGTTCTTCACTTCAATTGAACAAGTTGCGGACTAGTTCTTCTTTGATTTATGTAGGTCCATAAATAACCCATAAACTAAGCTTTAGCGAGTTTATCCACCATCCTATAAAAATTGATAAGTGTACTTGCTGGAATGAACAACAAATATATAATAGAAAAGAAGATACTAAACAAATGTTTTTGGGGTCTAATTGTTCAAAGAGGACCCTCATTGCCAAATTTTGTAATCCCTTAGCTCTTGCTCTAGTAATAGGTCCTGTAGGAATTTGATTCCTATCATCTCCTCGAGCCTCAAGAGTATTTTTCCTCAAATTTAATAGGTTTTCAAGAATATCATCGGGTAAATAGAGTGATAGGTCTGTAACATTACATGTAATAGAGACTCTGTATCCTCCTACCAAGTTATCTATAAAAATATCACTATAATCACGTAGTACCTGAGATACCGCAGGGGGTAGTTGCTCTCGCCCCTCTATCTCTAGGATATACCTCATCTGCAACAAATATGATGGTCTATCATCTGATATGGCCTTCCTTAACTCAAACTATTCCCCCAATAAAGTCTTCTTCTTCCCAGTTTTACTTATGTGTCTCTGAACCTCTTGGTCCTCTGAAGGTTTACTTATCTACCTCTGAACCTCTTGGTCCTCTAAAGGTTTACTGATCTGCCTCTGAACCTCTTAGACCTCTGATGGTGACATTGGGTTCAACACTATACGTTTACCCTCCTACTATAACATGTAAGTATTTCTATAGCCATCATGCAAAACCCTCTTGTCATACAACCAAGGCCTGCCAAGCAATATATAGGATGCACACATAGGAAGAATGTCACATTCAATTTTATCATGATATTTATCCCCTATACTGAAAGGTACCCTAGCCTTCTAGGTCACATGGAGACTCCCCTGCTAACTCAGCCAATGTAATTTATAGGTTTTTGATGTGGGGTTGTTACAAGTGTCAATTTTGATACTAATGAGGTAGCCACAACATTAGTACAACTACCACCATCAATAATAATAACACACAAGTTACCTTGTACCCTATAAGAAGTGTGAAACAAGTTTTCTCTCTACTTATCATCAATGGTTGGAAAAGAAGTCAAGGCTCGGTGTAGTACATTATTTGACAAATACAAATCACTTCCCTCTTGATTTTTATCCACATTTACAAATCCCCCATTTACAATAATATTAGACATGGTTGATGAATTGAGTTACACAAAGACAATTCAAAGGCAAGTGTAGCAGAATTGACAATCACCCTTTTATGCCAACACAAACAATATACCACGTTGCACTCACACACTTCTACAGTGTAACATAACTTCCATGCCTCAATTTACAACTAACACAACCATAGTGCATGCTTCAATCACTTCACCAAACACACACAACTCAACCACAGTGCAAGCTTTAATCACGACACACACTTACACTCACGGTGTAGCATTTCTTTAATTCCACAATACATACACTTCTACACCACTTCCAATTATGACACAACAACTCAAATGTAACTCTTAATGAAGCTTCTCCACAAATGGTAAGAAACAATTAAAAAATATTCAAATTGTACTCAATCAATACTACATAATAACTTCTTCAAGCTTAATGAATGTATTTGAATTCAAATAATTTCCCTAACCTCTATGTAAAACAAATCTAGAAATACAATTTACACCTCAATTTCGAAACAACATACAAGGAATTCCACTTCTCTTTTGTCACAAAGAATGTATCTCCAATTCCGAAACACATACAACGAAATATACTTCCTACTTCCCCTTCTCCTCACGGTAAGATCAAGAACACAAGGACTACTACAAGGTCTCCACTTTTACTTCAACAACAACAAATATAACACAATAAAATCACAATAAACTACTTCAATTCCACTTCAAAGTTCAGATCAAGAAGTAAAATTCAAGAACCCTAATTTTTCAATTGAAGTTCACGCAAACCCTACTCCACAACCTTTGCTCTAATACCAAAAATGATGATGTACCTCACTAATTGGATAGCAAACACATCAATGAAATGGCATGAACAATAAATTGCGTGATCACTTATTTCACAATTGAATCCCAAATTCACGAGATTGAAGATAAATTGATATAAGAATAACCAATTGTATAAATATCAATGGAAAAACAATGGAAATGAACTAGAATTCAATTCAATTTGAAATGATTCAAATCTGAAAATGAAGAACCTTAATTCATGTAGACATGGACAAGTTACCAACAATTTATACTTAGATATTACTCATTAAACACAATTTGTAAAAACAACAAGAGTAAGATTAATATTACTCACAATCCACTCTAGTTGGTCTAGCCACAATTTTACTAAGAAATTGATAAAAGATCTATTGCATGGAAAGGATAACCCTCATGGCAATAAAGAATTTGATTTCAAAATGTCAAAAGCTTCTTCAAAAACCTTAGTTAGTAAGTATTTATACTTGCTCCTATTAGGGTAAAAATAATACAAAAATTACAAAGATGCCACTTAAGTGGCTGGTTCCCAAAAGCAACAAATTACAAATACAAATGGTCTTCAAGTGGCTGATTCTTCACTTCAATTGAACAAGTTGTGGACCGGTTCTTCTTTAATTTATGTAGGTCCATGAATAACCCACAAATTGAGCTTTAGCAAGTTTATCTACCGTCTTATAAAAGCCAACAAGTGTACTTATTGGAATGAACAACAAATATATAATAGAAAAGAAGATACTAAACAAATGTTCTCAGGGTCTAATTGTTCAAAGAGGACCCTCATTGCCAAATTTTGTAATCCCTTAACTCTTGCTCTGGTGATAGGTCCTATAGGAATTTGATTCCTATCACTACTTCTAACTTCCATTATTTTGATTTTCACCAAGAATGAATGATTCTTAGAGAGAAGTAAGAATTGGATATAGTTCATGCCTAAAGAGGCAAAAACACAATTTAGAGCAATTTGAGGTGATCTACTTTGTGCTTGGTGATGAAAATGAAAGCTTCGACTCCTATCTATATGATCTTTACACATTATGAAGAAAAATAAAATTAGGGGTATAATCATACTCTCCATCAATCAAACTCATTGTGTGTAGCTTATGAGAAAGAAATAGAGTAAATACTATAAAATATACATTAATATATACTATAATTTAAAACTAAAGATAAAGAATGTAAATAGTTCAAAATGAGGGGGGTAATTTGGTCTTTTTAGGGTTAAGGTATTTAAGCTTCACTTGACTTATTGTCTCCCTTTTACCTCATTTGCACAGTGAACACCCAAGAGACACCCTCAGATACATACCAAGTGACTTAATGGAAATCTACAAAGATTAACCCACTTTCATTAAGTAAGGGCTCTGATCATTAATGTGCATTTTCTGATTAAAGATTTGGTTGGTTTAAGTGAATTTGGTGACATGTCGATAGAGCTCGAAACAAAGAGTGAGGTAGAATGAGCAGGGGATTAAGCAATTTGAGGACTTTGATTGTAAATTGAAGCAAGTAAATGCACAAGATCTATAGAATGTATTAGAATTAATAGGTTAATTGATCTAATTTGGTTTAGGTTAATGGAAATTAGGCTAAATAGCAAATTGGAGAAGAGAAAAAGGGATTCATGATGAAACAGTGGAGTACACTATTAGGTACACACTTGTGTACTTGCTTATGTCGAATTATGAATGTTTATAGAAAGGTATATGGTCGTAGGACACACCCATGTATCTTGGCTTATCGAATTATGAAAGTTCATAGAAAGGTATGCAACCATAATACACGACTATGTACCTTATCGTGTCGAAGTATATGACCAAATATATGATCGTATACTTAGGCATGCTAGAAAATTGTTTTACATAGAAAGGTACATGGCCATTAGCAAGGTCATGTTCCTTCCCTTGTTCCTTTGCATGACCACTCACACAGCCGTGTTGTTCTAGAACACTTACAGTTCAATTATATTTCATTTTCCTACAATTCTAAACTAAGAATTATGCACCATGAAATAAGGGGAAGGGAAGATTCTACAATTAGGACATAATTAACTAGTTAGTGAACTTAGATTAAGTTATAAGATATAACTAAACTTAGTCCCTCATGCTTGACAAGTCTATATCCCATTTCATAGAGATGTAAGAGCTAACTATGGGACCACTTCTCTAAGTACATGTTTGCCATGATTATTATTTGTGATTGTTAGTGTAGTATTTAAATAACTTTACTTGAATATTATGTTTAAGTATATGTGCTATTTGTGCTTGGCTTGGCCTAGGGCCTAAAGGTAGTAGATCCCTAAAGGGCACCCAGATGTTCGGTATACTGCGTTGTCCTTAGTGGAGCCATATATTGAAATGATTTGGGGTGAATTAAGGTTGAACGAGGCCTGTAGTAAGAGTTCCCAACTTAGGAATATATATAGATAGATATATGTAAATATTAATTGTGTGACGGGGTCATGAGTACCTAATGTGCTCAAGGGATCTCAATACTAATTAACAAGAACACACACAATTGATTCAATTCCAATTAAAAATGGCGTGAACAAATTGAAGAAAAAATCTCCAAATGGCATGAAAACAAGGATCAACAACCCTAAATGATGTGAATCAAATTAGAAGTACTACAAGTGGGTTCCAATACCAATCAATTACAAAGGAACAATTTAATTCCAATCCTTACAGTTGGCATGAAAACCTAGCATTACATGAACCCTAATTTGGCGTGAAAGGAACAAACAAAGATCAACCAATTATAACTAGATATTACTCATTAACAATAATTGGATGCAACTTAAGAAAATCTTGATATGACTCTCAAGAATTCCTTAAGCCAACTCGCCACAATTCCATAAGTGAAATTGATAAGAGTAAGGTGACGTGAAGAGAGCACTCCTATGACAACAAAAGTCAAGTGTATAATGTTAAAAAAAGTCTCCATCTAACCTTACTTTGCAAGTATTTATACTTGCTCTAAATAAGGTAAATTTAACAAAGAAAATTACAAGTAAAAACAACAAAATGTGGCTGGTTTCTAACAAAAGGAAATTACAAATGAAAAGATAATATGTGGCCCATTTCATCACCTCCATGGAGCAATGTAGGATCGATTCTTCTTTGATTTATGTAGGTCCATGAATAACCCACAAACTGAGCATTAGTAAATTTACTCACCATCTTGTAAAAACTGACAAATGTACCTATTGGAATGTACAACAAATATACAATAGAAAGGAAGATACTAAACAAATATCCTTGGGGTCTAATTGTTCCAAGAGGACCCTCATCGCCAAATTTTGTAATCCTTTGGCTTTTGTCCTGGTGATGAGTCCTGTAGGTATATGATTCTTATCATCTCCTCGGGCCTATGGAAGATTTACCCTCAAATCTGATAGGTCTTCATGAACATCATCAGGTAAATAAGGTAACAGATCAGCAACATTAAATGTAGTATAGACGCCATATCCTCTTGGCAATTTATATGTAAAAAGATCACTGTAGTCATCCAGTACTCGAGATACCACAGGGGGTATTTTCTTACACCCCTCCATCTTTAGGGTATACCTCATCTAAAATAAATATATTGGTCTCTTATCTACTATGGCCTCCTTTAACTCATATTGTCCCACCAATAAGGTCTTCATCTTCCCAATTTTATTTATCTGCCTTGGAGCCTCTTAGAGCTCTGAAGGTTTACTTATCTACCTCTGAACCTCTTGGTCCTTTGAAGATTTACTTACCTGCTTTTGAACCTCTTAGACCTCTAAAGGTGACATTAGATTAAACACTATACGTTTACCCTCTTTTTGGAACATATTAGTATTTTTAAAGCCATCATGCAAAACCCTCCTGTCATACAACCAAGGCCTATTAAGCAATATATAGGATGCACACATGGAAAGGATGTCACATACAATCTCATCATGATATTTATCCCCTATATTGAAAGGTACCCTAGCCCTCTACGTAATATATAGACTACCCTGCTCACTCAGCCAATGCAATTTATAGGGTTTTAGATGTAGGGTAGTTACAAGTTTCAATTTCGATACTAATGATGCAGCCACCACATTAGTATAAGTATTGCCATCAATAATAATAACACATAGATTACCTTGTACTTTGCAAGTGGTGTAGAACAAATTTTCCCTCTGCTCATCATCATTAGTAGGAAACAAAGTCAAAGTTTGGTGTAGTACATTAATAAATAAATATAGATCACCTCTAACTTGACTATTGGCCTCATTGCCAAGTTCCCCATTCATACTACCATTTAACATGGTTGATGAATTTATCTATTGACAAAAAAAAAAAAAAATTAAGACAACTACAATACACTTCACGTCAAGTATAATACACATAACACCCTTTTTTAAATCTTCAACACACACACCATGGCTTCACACACACTTCCACACTTCAATACACAACCACTACTACATACCCACTACGCACAACAATCACTTCATGGTACACACACACACTCACAATACAGTAACCTTCAAACCACAACACACACTCACGGTGCAGCAACCTTCAAACCACAACACACACTTTACACCACACATACACACTCACAGTGCAATACACACTCTATGGCTTCACTTCCAATCATGGCAACAAAATGTAAATGGAAACAATTATAAACACTTCTTCAAATGGCAAGCAAGTAATTCCAACTAGTTAAAGTGCATTATGATGATCAATACACAATAACTCCCTCACTTAATGATTGATTTTGAAATATAAAATGAACCACAACACACACTCTATGCTACATACACACACTCACGGTGTAGCACCCTACTCCACATCTTCACTCACTTTAAAACACAAAGTGCACTCCACTTAAACATCACACACCCATGACACACTTCACAATTACGACAACAAATGCAAATGGAAGTAATTATGGATACTTTTCCAAATGGTAAGTAAATATGATGGGATCTTTCCGGTAACCTAGATGGATATGGAACTTAATTTGGATGATGATCTAAATCACTCATATTTATACTTTTTTTTCTTTATCTAATAAATATTCGAATGATAATCTTACAGGTACAATGATATTTCTTCACGGGATGCCAAATGAATCACATTGTTGATTAATTAGGGACATCATCAGATTTTCATCCAATGGCCCGTTGTGATCAAATCACCTCGATGCATTGGCTCTTTGAGGATTCTTATTATTTTGTACATGTAATTATTTTCTTTAGACTATTTATATTGTAAGTTTTTTGGACACTTTTATTTGATTGTAATTGATGCTTTTAGGACCGGCCACCCTAAAGTGGCATAGTTATAATTTTGAAGACATTGCAACCTTAAAGGGAGCAAGTATAAATACTTGCTTAAGTAGGGTTTTGAGGATAGAGTTGAAATTTGTAGCATACCCTTTTCGTGTGAGGGATTAGGGTTCTTCCTAATTTCATTGGCCCTTATCAATTTCAATAAAAAAATTGGAATTGTGGCGAGTTGCAACATGGAGAATTGTAAGTAATATCAATTCCCTACGTTGTGTTTTTCCTTTTCATCACTAGTGAGTCATATATAGGGTTGATTAGAGTGGTTCTTTGATCCAAAATTGGCATCAATTGTATCATCTTTTGTGATTATATATCATTGATTGGTTTTTGTCACTTGTTATTGCAATCAATTTCACTATATATGGTTTTGCGTGGAAGGGCCTTGTTGTGAGGAGGGGTCACGGTTTTATTATTGATGTTTTGATTGGAATTCTCTTGGAACTTGAGTTAATTACGTGATTTAATTGAGAATTATCATCTTTGTGATTTAATCTCATTGATTTTTATCATTCAAATCTTATTCCATCAATTAGGGTTCATGCAATTTTGTCTCACCTTAAACCGATTTTGATCTTGTCCTTTATGGGTTGTAAATTGGTTCATTTGCATGTGCTTAAACCCCCTTTTAAGCACATCATAATTTGGTATCAGAGCTAATCACAATTGGATATTCATCATTGATCACATCAACATTTGAAGAATTGGTTACAAGCATTGAGAATTTATGCCATTTGATTAGCTAGTTAATTGACATTGTCTAATTGTCTTTCAAACTTGGTTTGTGTGTGCTTAGACTTTAGTTTTAAGCATATCAAAATAATTCCAACTAGTCAAAGTGTATTATGATGATCAATACATAATAACTCCCTCAACTTAATGATTGTTTTAAATTTCAAATTGATTCTTAATCCTCCACATAAGAAGAGCAAATTTGGAAATGAAAATACACTCTAATTCTGAAATCCTCAAGACAATGCACTTCTTTTTCTTACTCAAACAAGCAACTCATGGCAAGATGAAGAATACAAGGATCAATTTTGAAATTTCCACTTCCAATTCCACAATAATAAGGTATATCACAATACAATCACATTAAATTACTTCAATTCCACTTCAAATAACTTCAATTAAGAAATGGAAGATCAAAAACCCTAATTCCCAAATTACAAATCACACAATCCCTTCTCAAAACCCTTGCTCTTATACCAAAAATTATGTTGTGCTCAAGGGATCTCAATACCAATCAACAAGAACACACACAATTGATTCAATTCCAATAAAAAATGGTGTGAACAAATTGAAGACAAGATCCCCAAATGGCGTGAAAACAAGGACCAACAACCCTAAATGACGTGAATTAAATTAGACGTACTACAAGTGGATTCCAATACCAATCAATTACAAAGGAACAATTCAATTCCAATCCTTAGAATTAGCGTGAAAGGAACAAACAAAGATTAACCAATTACAACTAGATATTATTCTCTAGTAATAATCGAATGCAACTTAAGAAAATCTTGATATGACTCATAAGAATTACCTAAGCCAACTTGCCACAATTCCACAAGTGAAATTGATAAGAGTATGGTAGCATGAAGAGAGCACTCCCACAACAACAAAAGTCAAGTGTATAATGTTAAAAAAAGTCCCCATCTAACCTTACTTTGCAAGTATTTATACTTGCTCTAAATAAGGTAAATTTAACAAAGAAAATTACAAGTAAAAACAACAAAATGTGGCCAGTTTCTAACAAAAGGAAATTACAAATGAAAAGATCATATGCGGCCCATTTTTTCACCTCCATGGAGCAATATAGGACCAGTCCTTCTTTGATTTATGTAGTTCCATGAATAACCCACAAACTGAGCATTAGTGAATTTACCTACCGTCTTGTAGAAATCGACAAATATACCTACTAGAATGCACAACAAATATACAATAGAAAAGAAGACACTAAACAAATATCCTCGGGGTCTAATTGTTCAAAGAGGACCCTCATCGCCAAATTTTGTAATCCTTTGGCTCTTGTCCTAGTGATGAGTCTTGTAGGTATATGATTCCTATCAGTACCCTTATGTTGTATGTTGGTTAATTGAGGATAATAACTTAATGATTTGACATGTACTTCTATTGCATTTTTGTATGTTGATATTGTTGTTAATGTGGCATGTGTATGTTTGTATGGTACTCACTTATTAGGCTTATCCTCATTCCAATCATTTTTTAGCTGTAGGTGAATATGATGAGTATGTCCATTATGATTAAAATGAAAATGTAGTGTATCATTATTAGGATGAGAATGGCGGAGAGTAGTAATGAATAAAGTAGGAGAAAATGAAGAACCCTTTTTATAAGAATGAGAGGATGATGATTAAAGAACTTGGTGATAGTTATGGACTTTCAAAAATGTTATTTAATTATATGTTGATGGATTTTTATCCTATTTATGGAATTAGAGTTTAATGTATTTGCTTAAGTAATGATGATTAGAATGATTCACCTAAGAGTTATTCATTTATATTATTGAAGTTACATTGATATAAATGTATATTTGAGATGAATAGGTTGATATCATAATGGAGATTTAAAGCTTTAGCATGTCGCTACTCAATAGTGACACATGGCGGGCCATGGTGTCTCAATTTTTTAGGCATTATAACTTGGGTGGTACCAGCGCTTAGGTTTTGATCACTAGAGTATAGGTTGTGATCCGTAGAACTTAGGTTTGATGATCCTTAGAAATTAGGTGATGATCAATAAGTATAAGTTTCAATCAGTAGAAAATAAGTTGAGATCTTTAGATAGATTAAGAATTTAATCTATAGAATGGTAAGAGATGAAGAAAGTAGGTAAATTGCGGGTTGATTATTTTTGTTCAATAATTTATTTTATTTCAATTACTATTTTGAGTTGTAGTTCTTTTAAATTTATATTTCACTTATATATGTGTGTGTGTGTGTGTAGACATTGGTATACATAGATGTATACCATCATTAACTCCTTACACTGACTCTAACTCTTGGATCTATTTGGTTGCATCCTCTTAGATAAAATGCCTTCTAGAAGAATCATAGGACAAAGCTCAACTAGTGCTAGATAAGGTGGGGATGCCCTAGGGGAAAGTTATCCTCCAAGATTGCCTCAACTGGGAGCTTTAGCTTAGGTTAACATCACGACTGCTCAACTATTAGAAACTATCAATACCATAGCAAGGATGATAGCATAGTAGCAGCAATAATGAGATCCATGATGAGAGCCAAGCCGGAAGAAGAAATGTGGATCCTCTTGAAGTGCTGCCTGGACCGATCACGAGAAATCAAGTGAAACGATTCAAGGAAGAACTTAACGGGTTGATAAAGGTTGTCCATGAAGCCAGAAAGGATTGGAGCAATCATGAAGTTAGAACGGATTGGAGCAACCATGGGAAGACCCTTGCTTTTATACAAGTTACACCGGACACGGGTTGAAGAGGGCGTGTACTTTCAAGGCCCGACCGTGTATGGAGTCAAGCAAATCCATAGAAAGATACACGGCCAAAGTACACGGGCGTATATGTTGACCAAAAGTTGCATAGAAAGATATACGGCCAAAGTACACGGGTGTGTATGTTGCCAGAAGTTGCATAGAAAGGTACACGGCCAAAGTACATGGGCGTGTACACGGCCGTGTATCCCCTATCGGCCAACTTGTTCTGTTTCGCGTTTTTATGTCACTTAACTAAACTACGTCGTTTTGGACTTGTTTTTACACGAATTGTAACCCTAGTATAAAAGCTCCTAGGGTTTAGAACAACTTAGATTAGACATCTTTGAACATTAAACACTTTTGAGAGGCACCTCTCTTGGTTATTCAAGAACTAAATCGAACTTATCGGATTGATTTCCGTGGTGTTCATCTCGACTTATCAATCGGTCTTTCATCCCGATTGTGGCGTCTTCGTTTTTATACCAAGGTTCTTGTCTCGCTTATAGACAATGGGTCGCGGTTTCCACTTTAGGTGTTTGGGCGTCTTAGGCAACGAATTTTTCGAACGTATTGGTATTGGGTTTCGTCACGAGTTGGCGGTGTTCGTATCAGTTTGGTATCAGAGCTTAGGTTTGTCAAAACATCAAGTTCGGTTGAGGAAGGTAATATAAAAAAAAAAACCCTAACTCCAATCGTTCATATCCATTGTTAGCATTCAATTCCGCAATATTAATTGTCTTTTGATAGTGTAGTATTTACTAGTCAATTTTTTTTAAAAAAGAGTAAAAATCACGACCAAAAAAAAAAAAGAAGGGAAAAGAAAAGAAAAGAGAAACGTGATCAAAAGCCAAAAACAGAGACAAAAAAAAAAATCGGATAGACAAATAGAGGAAAATTTTACGAACCCTAGAGTTGGTTTTGAATTCTACGGAAGGAAATTGGTGTAGTTCGGGTTAGTTCCAAGAGAATTGAGAAGAGGAAATTGGTGAGTGATATCATCGTTGTTTGTGAGAATACACGAGTGACTGTGTGATATCATCATTTGAGCGAAACACGTAAGGGAATGTATCGTGAGGTTTAATTATATATATATTTGTGTCAGTACTAATCTTTTCTATAGGAACTATGTCGAGACAACATTCTCCGGAAGGTGAGAGGGGAAGGTTTGATGCTAGGTTAGTAATTGAGGTGTTGAGGGGAGAAATGAAGAAAATGCTTCAGGAGGGAATGGGACAAATTCATGAGATGGTAGAGCAAAGACTAGAGCAATCCACAAATGTATTCCAAGAGCGTAAGAGGGAGAGTCGTTCTAGGAGAGTACCGAGGGGTGGAGATGAAATGACTGATGATGACTTTGATGAGCCTTCTGTTGGGAGTTATAGAGGTTATAGTGGTCGAAATAAAGGAACTAGAGATTGGGAAGATAGAGGAGATAGGAATAGAGAGGATGATCAATTGAGTAGCATAAAGATGAAGATTCCTCCTTTCTAAGGGAAGAATGATCCCGAGGTGTACTTAGAGTGGGAGAAAAAGGTGGAGATGGTGTTTGATTGTCACAACTATAGTGGGAGAAAGAAAGTAAAACTTGCTGCCATTGAATTTTCGGATTATGCTATAGTGTGGTGGGATCAATTAATGTTGAATAGAAGGAGGAGTGGCGAGCCACCTATTGAGTCTTGGGAAGAGATGAAAAGAGTGATGAAGAAGTGGTTTGTGCCTGCGTATTACTATCATGAATTGCACAACAAGTTGCAAACTCTTAGGCAGGGAAGCCGGAGTGTAGATGAGTATTTCAAGGAGATGGAAGTCACTATGATTAGGGCGAATGTAGAGGAGGATAGAGAGGCTACAACAGCTAGATTTCTTGCGGGGTTGAATAGAGAAATCCAAAATGTTGTTGAATTGCAGCATTATGTAGAATTGGAGGATATGGTCTACATGGCTATAAAAGTTGAGAACCAGCACAAGAGGAGAGGTAGTAGTAATGCACGGTTGCAACAGGGTAATGGTTCATCCACTTGGAAGAATAATCAATGGAAGAAGGAAGAAAAGCCTTTACCCACCAAACCAAAAGGGGAGCTGAGGCAAGCGGGTTCTACTCCTGGTAATTAAGGTAACCCTGAATCTTCTACTTCTAGAAATCGTGACATTAGATGTTTTAATGTCAAGGTAGAGGCCATATTGCTAGTCAATGTCCAAATAGGCGTGTGATGATTTTGCGTGATGATGGAGAGTATAAGACTGAGGGGGATAGTGAAGAAGAGGATATGCCTCCATTAGAGGATGCTAGTGATGATGAGGAGCCTGCAATGGGAAGGCTAGTAGCAGTAGTGAAGAGAGATTTGAATGTGCAGGTGAAGGAAGAAGAGGAGGTGCAAAGGGAGACTATATTTCATACTAGATGTTATCTAGGAGATCACATTTGTAGTTTGATTATTGATGGGGGAAGTTACACCAATGTAGTGAGTAATTTTATTGTTGAGAGGCTGGGGCTCAAAACTATTAGACACCCTAGTCCATATAAATTGCAGTGGTTGAATGATAGTGGTGAGACTAAGGTGAGTAAGCAAGCCTTGATTGGGTTTCGCATTGGTAGGTATGAGGATGAGGTGTTATGTGATGTAGTGCCAATGCAAGCATATCATGTGTTATTGGGGAAGCCATGGCAATTTGATAGGAAGGTTGTGCATGATGGCTTTTCTAACAAGTATATGCTTGTTCACTAAGGGAAGAGCTTTAATCTTAAATCGTTAACACCTAAACAAGTGTATGAGGACCAGTTGCAGCTACAAGAGTCGTTTGCAAAACACAAGGTGAGTGAAAAGCAGAGTGAGAGTGAGAGAACAAAAGACAATGAGAAGAAAAAGGAATATAAAAGTCAAGATCAAAAGGAAAAGGAGAGGAAGGCTGGAAAGAGTGTGAGAGGCCAAGTTGAAGGGGGATCAACTTTGGTGGTGAGTGAAAAGGAGAGGGTAGCCTTGCAAAAGGAGAGTTGTGTGGCAAGAGCGAGTGTAGTAAGGAGAGCGTTAGTGATGAGGTAACCTATGTTGTTGCTGGTTTTTAAAGAAACATGTTTGACTACTAACGAATTATCTAACTCTATGCCTAGTGTGGTTGTGTCTCTTATGCAGGACTTTGAAGATGTCTTCCCTGAGGAGATTCCAAAGGGATTACCACCTATTCGTGGTATTGAGCACCAGATTGACCTTGTACCAGAAGCATCGATTCCAAACATGCCAGCTTATAGGAGCAACCCGGAGGAAACAAAGGAACTCGAAAGGCAGGTCGTAGAATTAATGGAGAAGGGGTACGTGAGAGAGAGCATGAGTCCATGTGATAGGAATCAAAATCCGACAAGACCTATCATTAGGGCAAGAACTAAAGGATTTCGAATTTTGGCGATGAGGGCCCATTTTGAGCAAATTGACCCCAGAATTATTTGTTATCTAACTTCTTTTCTCTTGTTCATGTATTATATATTCCAACAGGCACACTTATCATATTCTATAGGGCAATGGACAAACTCCCTCAGACTCAGCTTGTGGGTTATCCATGGACCGACTTGAACCGGCGATGAGTTGGGCCGATGGATCCTATAGAAGACCGGCATCTTGAAGACCATTTATTTTATATATTTCTTCTTTTATGAACTATTTTGGTTGTATTTTGGTTTTGGGACACTTTTATTTCCTTGTAATTTTCATTTAGGGCTAGTCACCTTAAAAGTGGCAAACTTGTAATTTTGAGCACTTTTTAACCCTAGGAGTAGCAAGTATAAATACTTGCTTAAGAGAGGGTTTGAGGAGGCTAATTTTGCAGATTATACACTTCACATTTCGTGAGAGGGCTTAGGGTTTTCCTAATTCCAAATTCTCTTATCAATTTCAATCTCAAGAAGTTGAAATTGTGGCGAGTGCAACAATTGGAAATTGTGAGTCATATCAATTCCTACTTGTTGTGTTTTCTTTTTCTTCTCTAGTGTGTAATATCTAGGGTTGGATTAGAACATTCTTGGTCAGATTTACTTGTTGTTATCCACGAATTCTTGTGATTATTTGAAGGAATTATCAAGTTAATTCAATTCATCTTTAAGGATTTCCTTGTTAATGTGATTTTCACCATTGGAAAAGGGATTGTTTTGTGATGGTTTTCTTTTATCAAATTGAGGCTTCATTTTCGTGGATTATATGAAATTAGAGTGTTGTTAGAAGCCATTTCCATTGTGGTATTCAGATTATATCATTAGTTGTTTGAATTTCATCATTTCATCATTAGGTTTCATTTGAAAAGTGTCATTTTTTTGATCCGATTTTGCCTAGACTTGAGATATCTTTTCTTAAGTCTTTTGGATGTGCTTTTAAGTGTGTTTAGGCACATCATCTTTTTGGTATCAGAGCACATTTTGAGAGAAGGGAATTGGTTTCATTTGATTTCGTGGAGTTAATCATCAATTAGGGTTGATTTAGTGAAATTGCAAATTGTGTTGATTGTTGTGGTTTTGAGTTTTTGAAATTACCTTGACTAGGAATTTAATTTGCTGTTTGTTGGAGTTGGATTGGGAAGGTTATTGTATCATTTTATGATCAATAATTTCGTGGAAGGGCAGAAGCATAAAGTGTTGTTTAATTCAACAATTTTTGGAACTTGCAAAAAACTTACCAATCCTTGCCGTGGCTTGTTGTGGTGTGAAGGAGATTTTGTAGCTTGTTGTTTTGATTTCCATTGTGCAATTCGGAATTGGAGCATTTGCAATTTCCAGATTTGAAGTGTGTGGAAGAATAAGCAACCATTTGAAATTCAAATACCTTCTTTAAGTTTGAAAG
Source organism: Laguncularia racemosa (assembly GCA_037954665.1). Taxonomy (NCBI): domain Eukaryota; kingdom Viridiplantae; phylum Streptophyta; class Magnoliopsida; order Myrtales; family Combretaceae; genus Laguncularia; species Laguncularia racemosa. The sequence goes on from JBBMOL010000004.1 coordinate 7,522,872, forward strand.
CAATTCATTGAGTAGCATTAAATAAGTGTTATTTGAATTTGAATTGTTTTTTACCATTTGTGGAGAAGGTTGCATTTAGTGGAGTGATTTCAAATTTGAATTTTGTTGCTGCCATTGCTTGTGGTTTATGGTGTGAATGGGAGTTGTGTAGTGTTAAGGACGTGTATACCTTGAAGTATTGTATGTAAGAGTGTTTATAAAAAAAAAAAAAAAAAGTTACAACGTGTAGTAGTGTTGTAGTGAAGTGAGTGCACCGTGATTGAGGTGTATATGGTGGTGCAAATTTGTGGAGTTTTGTGTAGTGTAGGGTGCTGCACATTGTGGTTATTTGAAGTGTGAAATCAAGGCAAGAATAAGGAAAGTGAGTAGTAGAATTTAAAATTCAAACAAGTCATTAAAGTGTGAAAGTAATTAAACTAGTTACTTAAACACTTGTAGTTGAATTTAATTCTATCTACTTGAAAGTAGTTGAGTGTACTTCACTTGTAGCTTGGTTGTGTGCTTGAACCTTGGAAGTGTGAAGATAATTATTGTTGTTGGGTTTGAACACAATCATGTCTAGTGAAATGTTTCATTATGCCAATGTATTGCGCCGGACATTGACTACATTTACTACTAAGGATGACGAACAAAGGGAAAACTTGTTCCATACTTCTTGTAGGGTACAAGAAAATTTATGTGTCCTTATAGTTGATGGTGGTAGTTGTACCAATGTGGTAGCAGCATCGATGGTATCAAAACTAAAACTTGCTATTACTCCACATCCTGAACCATATGCATTGCATTGGCTTAGTGATAAGGGAAGTTTACATGTGACCCACAGAGCTAGGGTACCATTCAGTGTAGGGGATAAGTACTTTGATGAGATTGAGTGTGATATTTTGCCTATGTGTACATCCCATATATTGCTTGGCAGGCCTTGGTTATATGATAGAAGGGTTTTACATGATGGCTTCAGGAATACTTATCTATTCCAAAAGGAAGGAAAACGAATTATTTAAATCCGATGTCGCCTTCAGAGGTTCAAAGGGTTCAGCAACAAATCAGTAGACCATCAGAGGGCCACGAGCAGTCGAACCAACCTTTAGAGCACAAATTTATCAGTCCCAGATGTGCCAACCTTCAGAGGATCATGATGACCATAGTCAGACAAGTAGACTACCAGAGAACCAGACTGTTCAGAGACAGTTATGTTCACCTTCAGAGGTTTTAGAGGGTAATGAGCAGTTGGGCCAAACATTAATAGACCATGAGGATCAGCGACATACAGATGAGTTCGAAAAGGAGGATACAATATCAGTGAAATGGGTTGAGTTAGGGGACACCTCAGTGGATAATGGGTCATTATTTGTGTTGCAGAAGAGATACATCCTGGAAATGGAGGAGAGAAAACAATCACCACCTGTAGTATTTCAAATATTGGGATTCTGCAGAGATACTTCTTCAGATGGATTGCTAAGAGAAAACAAAGTATCCATTGCAATTGATCTACCAGATTTGAGGACAAATCTTTTTGAGGCCCGAGGAGATGATAGGAATCAAAATCCGACAAGACCTATCATTAGGGCAAGAACTAAAGGATTTCGAATTTTGGCGATGAGGGCCCATTTTGAGCAAATTGACCCCAGAATTATTTGTTATCTAACTTCTTTTCTCTTGTTCATGTATTATATATTCCAACAGGCACACTTATCATATTCTATAGGGCAATGGACAAACTCCCTCAGACTCAGCTTGTGGGTTATCCATGGACCGACTTGAACCGGCGATGAGCTGGGCCGATGGATCCTATAGAAGACCGGCATCTTGAAGACCATTTATTTTATATATTTCTTCTTTTATGAACTATTTTGGTTGTATTTTGGTTTTGGGACACTTTTATTTCCTTGTAATTTTCATTTAGGGCTAGTCACCTTAAAAGTGGCAAACTTGTAATTTTGAGCACTTTTTAACCCTAGGAGTAGCAAGTATAAATACTTGCTTAAGAGAGGGTTTGAGGAGGCTAATTTTGCAGATTATACACTTCACATTTCGTGAGAGGGCTTAGGGTTTTCCTAATTCCAAATTCTCTTATCAATTTCAATCTTAAGAAGTTGAAATTGTGGCGAGTGCAACAATTGGAAATTGTGAGTCATATCAATTCCTACTTGTTGTGTTTTCTTTTTCTTCTCTAGTGTGTAATATCTAGGGTTGGATTAGAACATTCTTGGTCAGATTTACTTGTTGTTATCCACGAATTCTTGTGATTATTTGAAGGAATTATCAAGTTAATTCAATTCATCTTTAAGGATTTCCTTGTTAATGTGATTTTCACCATTGGAAAAGGGATTGTTTTGTGATGGTTTTCTTTCATCAAATTGAGGCTTCATTTTCGTGGATTATATGAAATTAGAGTGTTGTTAGAAGCCATTTCCATTGTGGTATTCAGATTATATCATTAGTTGTTTGAATTTCATCATTTCATCATTAGGTTTCATTTGAAAAGTGCCATTTTTTGGATCCGATTTTGCCTAGACTTGAGATATCTTTTCTTAAGTCTTTTGGATGTGCTTTTAAGTGTGTTTAGGCACATCACCATGTGCAGTGCCTGTGATTTTGGTGCCTAAGAAGGATAGGACATGGAGGATGTGTGTTGACTACCGCGCCATCAACAACATCACGGCAAAGTATCGTCATCCCATTCATTGTTTAGATGACTTCTTAGATTGGTCATATGAGTGTAGTGTCATTCCTCATGAGTCTTGGATAGACATGTCCATAGATTTTGTGTTAGGATTATCTAAGCCTAGGCATGGTCGAGATTCTATTTTTGTGGTTGTGGATAGGATTTTTAAAATGGTTCATTTCAGTCCTTGTCATAAAACTGATGATGCTATACACATTGTTGATTTGTTCTTTAGAGAGGTAGTGCGTCCGCATGGTATACCTAGTAGCATTGTTAGTGATCGGGATGTAAAGATTTCGAGTCATTGTTGGAGAGTATTGTGGGAAGAGTGGGGAACTAAACTAATGTTTTCAACTATCTATCACCCACAAACTGATGGGCAAATTGAGGTGGTTAACAGGACATTAATTCAATTGTTAGGAGCAATCATAGAGAAGAACATTAGGACTTGGAAGGAATGCCTACCATTTGTGGAGTTTGCATGTAATAGAGCTTTAAATAGCATTATTCGTTGTTCACCATTTGAGATTGTGTGTGGTTTTAACCCACTGGATCCTATTTATATCTTGCCATTGCAACCTAACAAGTTTGTGAGTTTTGAAGCTGATTCTAAGGCAGATTTCTTGAGAAGGCTAAACATTGAGCGAAGAACTGAGCAGTATGTGAAACAAGCCAACAAGGGTTGTCGACAAGCTGTTTTTGAACCTGGAGATTGGATTTGGGTTCACATGCGCAAAGAGTGGATTCTCGTATAGTGTAGATCTAAAATACTTCCTAGAGGCGATGGACCAATTCAAAGTCTTGAGCACATCAATGATAATGCATACAAGAAAGATCTACCAAGTGAGTATCCAGTAAGTGTCACATTTTATGTTACTGATCTGAGTCCATTTGATGCAGGCAATGATTTGAGGACAAATCCTTTTCAAGAGGAGGGGAATGATGAGATCCATGATGAGAGCCAAGTCGGAAGAAGAAATGTGGATCCTCTTGAAGTGCCGCCTGGACCGATCACGAGAAATCAAGCGAAACGATTCAAGGAAGAACTTAACGGGTTGATAAAGGTTGTCCATGAAGCCGGAAAGGATTTGAGCAATCATGAAGTTGGAACGGATTGGAACAACCATGGGAAGACCCTTGCTTTTATACAAGTTACACCGGACACGGGTTGAAGAGGGCGTGTACTTTCAAGGCACGACCGTGTATGGAGTCAAGCAAATCCATAGAAAGATACACGGCCAAAGTACACGGGCGTGTATGTTGACCAAAAGTTGCACAGAAAGATACACGGCCAAAGTACACGGGAGTGTATGTTGCCAGAAGTTGCACAGAAAGGTACACGGCCAAAGTACACGGCTGTGTACCTGTAGGCCAGCTTGTTCTATTTCGCATTTTTATGTCACTTAACTAAACTACATCGTTTTGGACTTGTTTTTACATGAATTGTAACCCTAGTATAAAAGCTCCTAGGGTTTAGAACAACTTAGATTAGACATCTTTGAACATTAAACACTTTTGAGAGGCACCTCTCTTGGTTCTTCAAGAACTAAATCGAACTTATCGGATTGATTCCCGTGGCGTTCATCCCGACTTATCAATCGGTCTTTCATCCTGATTGTGGCGTCTTCGTTTTTATACCAAGGTTCTTATCTCACTTATAGACAACGGGTCGCGGTTTCCACTTTAGGTGTTTAGGCGTCTTAGGCAACGAATTTTCCGAACATATTAGTATTGGGTTTCGTCACGGGTTGGCGGAGTTCGTATCAAGCAACATGCTATGAGATGTGCTAGGCCTATAGAGGACTAGTGTAGACTGGATAAGTTTATTCGGCAGGCAAAGGAATTCAACTTACAGGTTGATGATCTAATAGAAGTTGAAAATTAAATCATTGAAATTAAAAAGACATCCATTCCATCCATGGTGCTAGAGGACCAAAAGGTAAAATTTGCAGCATTTATGTTAAAAGGGTCGGCTACAGATTGGTAGGCTAGTATGTCCAGATTAATAGGAGCTCTTGTCAATTGGCAAAGGTTTAGGGAACTATTTTATGAAAAATATTTTCCCAATAGCATCAGAGGGAGAATGGAGGCAGAGTACTATAATTGCCAATGGGGCAACCGAACCATAGAGGAATATGAAGTAGAGTGAACCGCTTGATTAGATTTTTACCTGAAGAAACTCATATTGATGATGCCTTTAAGGTAACAAGGTTTGTGAGAGGCTTAGAGCCTAACTTGTAACATGAGGTAGGGTCCTTCTAATTACCCACCTATGTAGAGGTTGTTGATAAAGCAAAATTCCTTAAGTAGAGTAGGAAGAGAATTGAGGAGCAATTATCTTGTAGGTCAGGAATTACCTTAGGAAAAAGACCTACCTGGAGTATATCATATGTAGATAAAGGAAAGAGGCCAATAGTGTATCAAGCCAAACCTATGGCTTTCATGCCTAGACTTATTCAAATTAGGCCTGTACCTTTAACGCTGCCTCCACCATCACAAGCAAGGCTAGGGAGAAGATGTCCTAAGTGTTTGGAACCACATGATCTGCATTAGTGTAGTTAATCTGAAGGAGCATGCTTTCTTGTGGTAAGATAGGACATCTTAGTAGGAATTGTATAGAGAAATCTATTCCTCAAACCTTTTTCTATACTTATAAGTAAAAGGGTCACAAATCCTTTGAATGTGGTGCTACCCTTAACTAGAAGATTGCAGTACCTCAATAGATTCTAGTGTTGTAGCTAGTAAAACCTCCCCCTAGAGTACTAATGAGTAGACCTCAACACATCAAACTAAGGCAGAGGGCTTCTGGTCGTTTATTTTCTTTACAATAGCAATAGTAGCAAGATACTCTAGATGAAGATACTATTGCAAGTACGTTGCTTGTAAACTTAACTACTACTTATGTAGTATTTGATATGGGTATAATGCATTCATGCATATCATCTATGTTTATGCATACGTATGGTTTGAAACCTATGCTATTGAATAATGCCATGGTTGTGAATACTCCTTTTGGAGTGAAAGGAAGATTAGATCAAATGTGTAGGGATGTTGGGATCAAAATACAAGGAAAAGAAATATCAATAGATTTATTTGTATTTGATGAGAAATTTTCCGGCACCGCCTATACCTTTAGAACTAGATTTGGCTGATGGTCTAAATCGCTTATATTTTTACTTTATATCTTTTTACCTAATAAATATTTGAGAAATAATCTTACAGGTACAATAATAGTTCTCTATGGGATGCTAATATGTCCTACACTAGTTGATGGCCACGGGACATCTTCAAATTTATAATCAAAGACTTGCTGTGATTGTTTCCATTCCGAAGCATTGGCTCATGAAGATTTATGATATTTTTATACTTTGTAATCGTTCTATGGACTATTTTACGTTGTATTTTCTTTTGGGACACTTTCATTTTTATTGTAATTTCCATTTAGGACCGGCCACCTTAAAAGTGGCAAACTTGTGATTTTTGTCCATTTTCTAACCTTAGGGGTAGCAAGTATAAATACTTGCTTATAGTAGGGTTTGAGGAGGCAAACAATTTTCAGAATTATCATCACATTTTTGTGAGAGGGCTTAGGGTTTCCCTAATTCCATTTTCTCTTATTAATTTCAATTTCCAAGAATTGAAATTGTGGTGAGTGCAACAAAGGAAAATTGTGAGTAATATCAATTCCTTCTTTGTTGTGTTTCCTTTTCATCACTAGTGAGTCATATTGAGGGTTGAATTGGATGTTCTTGGTTAGATTTTTTATTGCATTTATAATCAATTATCATGTTATAAGATTGAATGGTTTTAGCATTTGTTATCATCATCAATTTTTGAATCATTGTTGACGTGAATTGAGCATTGTTGGAAGAGGAGAATCACGGAATTGAAACTTGTTATCTTGGTGCATTTCATGTGGATTTCACTAGTATTTATTGTTAATTGGTTAATTTTAACATAATTGGTTTGTTGATTGCATCTTTGAACCTTTGGATTTCATCAAATTTCCATTAGGGTTCACGTAACTTCATAGTCCAATTGAACCGATTCATATGTGTGAGTTGGGGTTGTTTCTTTGATTCATTTACATGTGCTTGGGCTTGGTTTTGAGCACATCAGTATTAGAGATGATGGAATTTGATGTAATTTTAGGGGTAAACTAGTTGCCTAAATGTTATGCTACTATTGATTATTGCAATTTAGTGGTCAGTTTCACTTTCCTTAATGAAGATCTAGTTATATTTAAGTTAGAAGTGCAAAAGCTTGTGACTCTTCCTATATATGAGTTGTGTAGGATAAGAGTAGAATATTGAAAATGTTAGTGGAGACTAAACAAGCCACAAAACTAGAAGATATACATGTGGTGAAGAAATATACAGATGTTTTTCTAGAAATTTGCTAAGCTTACTGCCAGCTAGGGAAATGGAATTATGTATTACCATAGTACCAAGCATAATAACAATGATAGGAAACAGACTTTTCCAGGACCTATCACTAGGGCACGAGCTAAGGGTCTCCAGAATCTAGTTTTGAGGGTTTTGCTAGAGAAACCTAACCTTCAGAAATCTAACCCACTTTCTACATCTTTGCACTATAATTTTGATGCATTTCAGCAGGTTCATTTGTCAATCCTACAGGATGCAAAAACACCCTTACTATTGAGTGAATCAGAGTTGTCAACGGAACCTGATCCAAAAGCTTCTTGAAGACCGGCATCATGAAGGACCATTTCTTTTATATATTTACTCTTTTATGAACTATTTTGATTGTATTTTGGTTTTAGGACATTTTTATTTCTTTGTAACTTTCATTTAGGGTTAGCCACCTTAAAAGTGGCAAACTTGTAATTTTGAGCACTTTTTAACCCTAGAAGTAGCAAATATCTTAAGAGAGGGTTTGAGGAGGCCATATTTTGCAGATTATACACTTCTTCTTCACGTGAGAATTAGGGTTCCTAATTGTCATTAGACTCTTATCAATTTCAATCCCAAGAGTTGAAATTGTGACGAGTGCAACACCTTGAAATTGTGAGTAGTATCAATTTCATCTTGTTGTGATTTCTTTTCTTCTCTAGTGTGTCATATCTAGGGTTGAATTGAGATAGTTCTTGGACAGATTTGCTTCTAATTGTTGTCGAATTCTTGTGTTTGATTAAGGTCCCTTGCAATTGAATTCGAATCATCCTTGAAAATTCCCTTGAAAACGTGATTTTCACTAGTGGAAAGGAGTCCTTGGAATTGAGGTTTTCTTTTGAATTTTTGGATTATTTTCGTGGAATTATATGTGATTAGGTTGTTATTAGAAGAGATTATCATTGTGGTATTACAATTATAACTTTGAGCAATTGGAATTCATTACATCTTACTAGGGTTCACGTGAATTTTGCCCCTTGTGGATCCGGTTTGTTGTTGACTTAAGATTGCTTTTTCTTAAGTCTTTTAATTGTGCTTCTAAGTGGATTTAGGCACATCATCTTTTTGGTATCAGAGCACATTTTGAGAGAAGGGAATTGGTTTCATTTGATTTCGTGGAGTTAATCATCCATTAGAGTTGATTTAGTGAAAACCGCAATTGTGTTGATTGTTGTGGTTTTGAGCTTGTGAAATTACCTTGACTTGGAGTTTATTTTGCTATTTGTTGGAGTTGGTTTGGGAAGGTTGTTGCATCATTTTGTGATCACTAATTTTCGTGGAAGGGCAGAAGTATAAAGTGTTGTTTAATTCAACAATTTTTGGAACTTGCAAAACTTACCAAAATCCTTGCCGTGGCTTGTTGTGGTGTGGAGGAGGATGTGTAGTTTGTTGTTTTGATTTCCATTGTGTAATTCTGAATTGGTGGAGTACAATTTGCAGATTGCATTGAGTTTTAATTAGTAAGGAATTATTTGAATTCAAACATATGCAATTAAGTTGTGGGAGTTAATGATTGCTATTTGAATTTGAATTCATTATTTACCAATTGAGGAAGGCTTGCAATAAGTGAAGTTGTTTGAATTTCAAATTGAAAGTTGCTACCTATTGTGGAATTCGGAATTCATTTGTGGAAAGTCACATATTAGTCCTATGTTATCATTATTTGCCGTGGAAGTGGAAGTCTACTTGTAATTATTATCCATCTTGTTGTTGCCGTGGAAGTAACTCATCATCATTGTTGTTGTTACTTGTGTGTTGCCATGGAGTGACTTGTAGAGATTAAAGTTTGTTGCATCATGATCTTAAAAGAAGTGGGGAATATTGTTCACGTGTTGATTGAGTTGAATTCCACAATGTCTAGTGAAATGCTTCAATATGCTAATGTATTGCGACGCTCATTAAGTACATTTGCTAGTAAGGAGGAAGAACAAAGGGAAAATTTGTTCCACACTTCTTGTAGGATACAAGGAAATTTGTGTGTCCTTATAATAGATGGTGGTAGTTGTACTAATGTAGTAGCTGCATCGTTGATATTGAAGCTAAAGCTTTCAACTATTCCACATCCTAAACCTTATAAACTACATTGGCTTAATGATCAAAGAAGTCTGTATGTTACCCAAAGAGCTAGGGTACCCTTCAGTACAGGGGACAAGTATTATGATGAAATTGAGTGTGATATCTTGCCCATGTGTGCATCTCATATTTTGCGTGGTAGACCTTGGTTATATGACAGGAGGGTCTTATATGATGACTTCAGAAATACATATTTGTTCTAAAAGGAGGGCAAGCGAATTATTCTGAATCCTATGCTACCTTCAGAGGTCCATAATGTCCAGCAACAGATTAATCGACCATCAGAGGCTAAGAAGGTTTTGATTCAAAATAACGTTTCTGAGGGGAAAAAGGTATTGTTGATGGGACAGGGTGAGATGGAGAGATTAATCACAGAAGAGGCTCTAACATACTTGCTTCAGTTGAGATGTGTCTTAGGGTTATGGGAATCACAGTCTTACCTCCAACAGTTTCTCAGGTATTAAATGAGTATACTGACATTTTTCTTGATGATTTGCCAGCAGGATTACCACCCTTGAGAGGGATAGAGCATGCTATTGATCTTATGCCCGGTTCAGTGTTACCAAACCAACCTGCATATCGCATGAATCTTAAGGAGGCTAAGGAATTGAAATGTCAGGTAGATGACTTGGTGGAACGGGGGTTTGTTAGAGAGAGTCTCAGCCCATGTGCTGTTCCTGCCCTTCTTGTTCCCAAGAAGGATGGAACTTGGAAAATGTGTATCGATAGCAAATCCATCAACAAAATCACCATTAAATACAGGTATCCTATTCCTAGACTTGATGATATGTTGGATGAGCTGTATGGTTCACAGATTTTCTCCAAAGTTGATCTTAAAAGCGGATATCACTAGATTCGGATGAGGGAAGGGGATGAATGGAAGATCGCTTTTAAAATACGTCATGGACTATACGAATGGTTGGTTATGCCCTTTGGTTTGAGTAATGCTCCTAGTACTTTTATGAGATTGATGAACCATGTATTGAAAGAGTTCTTAGGAAAATTTGTTGTTGTTTATTTTGATGATATTCTAATCTACAGCAAAGACCTAGAACAACATGTGGAGCATCTTCGGGCAGTATTCTCAGTATTGAAGGCACAACAGCTATTTGCGAATTTTCAGAAGTGTTCCTTTTGTCAAACTGAGGTAACATTTTGGGGCTTTGTTGTGTCAGGTGGAGGAGTTAAGATGGATGGGGAGAAAGTGAGGGCAGTTAAGGAATGGCCAACACCCACTTCAGTTACTGAGGTAAAAAGTTTTCATGGGCTTGCATCTTTTTATAGACGCTTTGTCTAAAATTTCAGTAGCATTGTCAGTCCTCACACAGAACTGACTAAGAAGAGTGTTCCTTTTATTTGGAGCGAAAAGGCCTAGAGGACTTTCGAAGAGATTAAAGAAAAACTCACTTGTGCCCCATTACTGGTCTTACCTGATTTTGAAAAAAAAAATTAATTGGAATGTGATGCTTCAGGGATTGGAATTAGTGTTGTATTAATGCAGGAGAAGAGGCCTATAGCATATTTTAGTGAAAAGATGAGTGGAGCAACTTTGAACTATTCTATATATGATAAGGAATTTTATTCCTTAGTGAGGGCTCTCATGACGTGGCAGCATTATCTCCTCCCGAAGGAGTTTATTATTTATACAGATCATGAATCTTTGAAACATTTCAGGGGTCAACATAATTTGTCTAACCACCAGGCCAAGTGGGTGGAATTTCTGGAGGGCTTTGCTTATGTGATTAAGTACAAAAAGGGCAATCAGAATATTGTTGCTGACGCTTTATCGCGATGGTATGTACTAATCACTTCTCTTCAGTCAAAATTACTGGGTTTTGAGCTGTTGAAGGAATAATATGTATGTGATGAGGAATTCAAAATTGTCATGGAGAGGTGTCTTGGAGGCGGGATGTATGATGGTTATTGTGTGATAGATGGTTTTCTATATAAATTAGGAAAACTTTGTATTCCATCTGGATCTGTGAGGGAATTATTGGTGAGGGAAGCACATGCAGGTGGTTTGTCAAGGCATTTTGGTGAGAAGAGAACTCTAGCCATATTGAGGGAGAATTTCTACCGGAAAGGCATGATAAGGGATGTCCATAGGGTACTAGAAAGGTGTGGTGTTTGCAAGAGAGCCAAGGGGAGGAAAGGCGCGCAGGGTGAATATATGACTTTACCTATACCATCTAAACCTTCGACTGATATCAGCATGGATTTTGTATTGGGATTACCTAGAACATAAAGGGGGAAAGACTCTATTATGGTGGTTGTTGATCAATTCAGCAAAATGTCACGCTTTGTACCATGCCACAAAACAGACGATGCTCTTTTTATTGCTAACCTTTTTGTGCAGGAAATTGTCAAATTACATGGAGTTCCACACAGCATAGTATCAGACAGAGATAGTAAATTCCTTAGTTCCTTTTGGAAAACACTATGGAGAAGATTCGATACTAAACTGATGTACAATACCTCTTGCCATCCCCAGACTGATGGACAAATAGAGGTTGCCAACCGCACGCTTGGAAATCTTCTCAGAGCAATAGTTGGCAAAAATCTTATTGATTGGGACTTGTGTCTTCCTATTGTTGAGTTCGCTTACAATAGGTCTACTCATAGTTCAACCAGTAAGTCTCCCTTTGAAGTTATTTATGGCTATAACCCTTCTATTCCATTGGATTTTATAGCTGGACCAGCGACGAAGGAAGAAAGTCTTAGTGGAGTTGATCGAGTACAACAGATTCAACACATCCATGATCGAACCACTGAACACCTTTAGAAGACCCAGGAATAACAGAGGATCCAGGGAAACAGGCATAGGAAAATTTATCTCTATAATCCAAGTGACTTAGTCTGGATTAATCTTAGAAGGGACAGGTTTCCACACAAAAAGTCACAGAAGCTATCTCCTAGATCAGACGGACCATTCAGGGTCTTAAAGTGCATCAAGAACAATGCTTTTCGCATCGAGTTGCCAGGAGATTATGGAGTATCATTTACTTCTAACGTTTTGGATCTTTCACCTTATTTAGTAGATGACTTGCATGAAGATCCATCAGATTTGAGGGTAAATCTTCCAGAAGCCCGAGGAGATGATAGGAATCAGACTTTTCCAAGACCTATCACCAGGGCCCGAGCTAAGGGTCTCTAGAATCTAGTTTTGAGGGTTTTGCTAGAGAAACCTAACCTTCAGAAATCTAACCCACTTTCTACATCTTTGCACTATAATTTTGATGCATTTCAACAGGTTCATTTGTTAGTCCTACAAGATGCAAAAACACCCTCACTACTGAGTGAATCAGGGTTGCCAACGGAACCTGATTCAAAAGCTTCTTGAAGACTGGCATCATGAGGACAATTTCTTTTATATATTTACTCTTTTATGAACTATTTTGGTTGTATTTTGGTTTTGGGACATTTTTATTTCTTTGTAACTTTCATTTAGGGTTAGCCACCTTAAAAGTGGCAAACTTGTAATTTTGAGCACTTTTTAACCCTAGAAGTAGCAAGTATAAATACTTGCTTAAGAGAGGGTTTGAGGAGACCATATTTTGCAGATTATACATTTCTTCTTCACGTGATAATTAGGGTTCCTAATTGTCATTAGACTCTTATCAATTTCAATCCCAAGAGTTGAAATTGTGGCGAGTGCAACACCTTGAAATTGTGAGTAATATCAATTTCATCTTGTTGTGATTTCTTTTCTTCTCTAGTGTGTCATATCTAAGGTTGAATTGAGATAGTTCTTGGATAGACTTGCTTCTAATTGTTGTCGAATTCTTGTGTTTGATTAACGTCCCTTGCAATTGAATTCGAATCATCCTTGAAAATTCCCTTGAAAACGTGATTTTCACTAGTGGAAAGGAGTCCTTGGAATTGAGGTTTTCTTTTGAATTTTTGGTTTATTTTCGTGGAATTATATGTGATTAGGGTGTTATTAGAAGAGATTATCATTGTGGTATTACAATTATAACTTTGAGCATTTGGAATTCATTACATCTTACTAGGGTTCACGTGAATTTTGCCCCTTGTCGATCTTGTTTGTTGTTGACTTGAGATTGCTTTTTCTTAAGTCTTTTAATTGTGCTTCTAAGTGGATTTAGGCACATCAAACAATATCTAAGGCACCTTATAGAATGGCACCCACTAAATTCCTGGAGTTAAAGACCCAGCTTTAAGAGTTACAAGATAATGGATTTATTAGGTCAAGTGTCTTGCCATAGGGTGCTAAACCGAGTTATGATCAAGAATAAGTACCATCTCCTTAGAATAGATGACTTATTTGACCAATTACAAGGATTTAGGTCTTTTACAAAATTATCTTGAGATCGGGGTATCATCAACTAAGGATTAAGGAATAGGACATTCAAAAGATGGCATTTAGAACTTGGTATGGGCATTAAGAATTCTTAGTAATGCTTGATGTTGGAGGTGTAGTGAAATATGGTATGAGATTGTGTGTACCAGATGATAACAAGAATTGAGGAAGGATATTATGAAAGAAGTTCATTACTTAGAATACATGGTACATTCTGGAAGCACCAAGATGCATAAAGATCTAAAGAATCATTATTGGTGGAGAAATAGGAAATAGGAGATAGCAGAATTTGCATCCAGATGCATGACATGTCAGTAAATCAGAATTCAACACCAAAGACCAATTGGTGAGTTACAACCACTTCCTATACTTAAATGGAACTTAGAACATGTAACTATGGACTTTGTTAGAACTCTCCTAAGAACTAAGGAGAAATATGATGCAATATGGGTGGTTGTAGATAGATTGACCAAATCCACCCATTTTCTACTAATTAAGGTGGACTATAGATTAGAGAAACTTGCTTAGCTATATATTAATGAGTTTGTCAAATTATGTGGTGTGCCAACCACTTTAACTTTTGACAGGGATACCCAATTCATGAGTAGGTTATGGAAAAGTCTACATTAGGCTTTGGGTACTAAATTACAATTTAGTACTACTTTTTAACCTCAGACAGGTAGGCAGTTTGAAAGGACCATTCAAATTTTGGATCACCTATTATGAGCATGTCCTTTGGACTATAGGGGTAATTAAAGTGATCACTTACCCTTAGTGGAATTTACATACAATAGCATATATTAGGCTACTATTCAAATTGCTCCATATGAAGCACTATATGGTAGAAGTGCAGATCTCCCTTATACTGGTATGAAGTTGGTGAAAGACAGATAATAGGGCTAGAGATAATGCAGGAAGCTGTAGATAAGGTGAGGGTGATAAGACAGTGAATTCTTTTGGCTTAGAGTCATCAGAAAAGTTATGTAGATAGGAGGCGATGTCCCTTGGAATTTCAAGTGAGAGATAATTTTTTATTGAAGGTATCTCTAACTAAAGGGGTGATCAGATTTGGTCTGAAGGGGAAGTTAAATCCAAGGTATTCATTCATGATTTTGGAAAGAATTGGCACCGATAGTTACAAATTGGCTTTACTATTAAGTTTGGCTAGGGTATATGATGTATTTCATATATCTATATTGAGGAAGTTTGTGCTAAATCTAAACCAAATGGTAGCTTTGGAGCCTTTAAATATATAGCTAGATTTATCCTCTATTAAAAGACTTATAAGGATTATAGACACTAAGGAATAGGTGTTGAGGAGAATAGTGATTCCTTATATCAAGGTACAATAGTTAAATAAAAAAAATGTGAAGTGAAATGGGAGTTATAAGATAATATGCAAAGGAAGCATCTAGAGCTCTTTCCAAACCTAGGTAACATTCAAGGACAAAAGTTTCTGTAAGGTAGGGGGTGGGGTTGAAACATAAAATATACATTAATATATATTATAGTTTAAAATAATGGGGGTAGTTTAGTCTTTTTAGGGTCAAGGTATTTAAGCTTCACTTAACCTATTGTCTCTCGTTTACCTCATTAACGTAGTGAACACCTAGGAGACACCCTTAGACACATACCAGGCATCCTACCACAAAGATCAACCCATTTTCATTATGTAAGGGCTCTAATAATTAATGTTCATTTTCTAATTAAAGATTTGGTAGGTTTAAGTGAATTTAGTGACATGTTGACATAGCTCGAAATAAGGAGTAAGATGGAATGAGTAAGGGATCAAGCAATTTAAGGATTTTGATCACAAATTAAAGCAACTAAGTGCACAAGATCCATAGAATGTATTAGAATTAATAGGTTAATTGATCCCATTCAATTTAGATTCGTGGAAATTAGGTTGAGGAGCTAATTAGAGAAGAGAATAAAGGATTTGCAATGGAACAGTGAAGCACATGGCTAGGTAAACACCAGTATACTAGCCTGCATTCAATTACGAATGTGTTCAAAAAGGTACTCGGTTATAGAGCATGCTTGTGTACTTAGGTGTATCGAATTGTGAAAGTTCACAGAAAGGTACACGGCCATAATATATGACTGTATACCTTACCGTGTCAAAGTACACAGCCAAATACATGACTATGTACTTAGGCATGCTGGAAAACTATTATACACAAAAAGGTACATGACCATTAGCACAGTCGTGCTCCCTCCTTTGTTCCTCTATGTGGCCACTCACATGGCCATGTTAATCTAGAACACTCATTATTTAACTATATTTCATTTTCCTACAATTTTAAACTAAGAATTATGCATGATAAAACACGGGAAAGGGAAGATTCTACAATTAGAACATAATTAACCAGTTAGTGAACTTATATTAAGTTATGAGATAGAACTAAACTTAATACTTTATGCTTGATAGGTTTATATCCCTTTTCCTAAAGATGTAAGAACTAACCGTGAGACCACTTCTCCAGGTATGTGTTTACAGTGATTGTTGTTTTATTATTGTTAGTGTAGTATTTCAATGACTTTAGTTAAATATTAGGTTTAAGCATATGTGTTGTTTGTGCTTGGCTCAGCCTAGGGGCTAGAGGTAGTAGGTCCCTAGGGAGCACCTTCATGATTGATATACCACCTTGTCCCTATTGGAGCTGTATATTGAAATGATTTAAGGTAGATTAAGGTTGGATAGGGCCTGTTGTGGCAGTTCCCAACTTAGGAATACACACACACGCGCGCATATATATATATATATATATATATATATATATATGTAAATATTATGTGTGATAGGGTCATAAGTACCCCTTTGTTGTATGTTCGTTAATTGAAGATAATAACCTAATGATTTGCTATATACTTCCATTGCATTTTCGTGTGTTGATATTGTTGTTAATGTGGTACATGCATGTTTGTGTGGTACTCACATATTGGGCTTAGGCTCATTCTAATCATTTTTCAACTATAGGTGAATACGATGAGTACGTTGACTATGATGGAAATGGAAATGTAGTATATCATTATCATGATGAGAATGGTAGAGAGCATCAATACTACTATGGTGATGAATGGAGTTGGAGAAAATGAAGGATCCTTTTTGTAAGAATGGGAGGATGATGATTAGAGAACTCGATGATAGTTATGGACTTTCAAAAATGTTATTTAATTATATGTTGATGGATGTTTATTCTGTCTATGGGATTAGAGTTTAATGTATTTTCTTAAGCAATGATGGTTAGAATGATTCTCTTAAGAGTTATTCATTTCTATTATTGAAGTTACATTGATATTAATGTATAATGGAGATGAATAGGTTGATATTGGAATAGAGATTTAGAGCCTTAGCGTATTGCTACTCAATATTGACACATGGCGGGCTGTGGTGTCCTAGTTTCTAAGGCATTACAAATACATTACGAAGTGAGCTAGCAAGCCCATCACCATCATCTTTTGCAATCAAATATTACTTGAGCTTTCCAAGCTAACTTAGGTTAACTTGACATAAGAGCAACCTTAGGCCATTAATCAGCTTAAAGTTCTTTTTTCCTAGAAAACTAATTTTATGCCTCACAATTAATGTGTCAAGTACTTACACATGAAAAATTATTTTTAAAATTAGTGCAATTTAAAGGAAATATGAGCCCAAGTAATAATGTGGTCTAACTTACAATGAACATGATTTCTTCATATAATGAGCTATTTAAGTCTAATTGAGATGATGTTTGAAGTCACAATTCATTTAAAAAATCTATTTTTGTGTTTTTAAGAACAATTAAGATGGTTTAAGCCTAGAAAAAATAATTTGTATAAAAGTCTATTGAAAACACGATTTCCATCAAATTGCATGTGTGCTTTGATCGTAAAAATTGCTTTTAGCTTGATTTAATAAACCTGACCCTTGAACAAGCTATTTTGACACTCGAAAGACTAACTTTGGTGAATTTTAGAAATCTCATATTTTTACTTTTTCTATTTTTCCATTTTTGTTTTTGCTCATGCTTTCTCTTCCCCCCCCCCCCCCCCCCCCCCCCCTTTTTGTCTTGTCTCTTTCAAATTTTTTATCTTTTTTACAATTTTCAAGTATTTTTCTTATTTTTATATTTTTATGGCTTTTCTTATTATTTGAAATTTCTAAATTAAATCTAAAAGAGGGAAGGTAAGGTATTTTTAATAACTAACTATACTTGATTACTAACAATATATGATATTCTCTTTTAGCTTTATTATATATTCATGCTAGGATAGATGCATGTGGTAGATAACAAATATACCTTTCATGGTTAAACTTTCAATCAAACTTATTTGGTATCTCAACAACGTGGACTTTTATTCAAATGACCTTAAAGCAAGCTTAATAGAATTGCTCTAAAGTCATTATATCGCATTCATGCCTGTAATATGAAAACCACTTTATGAGTTGGAGTTAGTAAGATTTTAATTAAATATTCTCTCCTTACTTTAATTGATAATATATATATACATACAAATAAATAATGTAATTGATTATTATGAAAATAATTATGAAAATTGATATGCCACAATTTATTAGAATCGTAGAGAACTGCTATCCCCTACCGAATCATAAAATCAAGTGGTTAGAACTTTGGAAAAGAAAAGTTGATAGGAATCAAAATCCGACAAGACTTATCATTAGGGCAATAACCAAAGGATTTTTGAATCTTGGCGATGAGAGCCTATTTTGAGCAAATCGACCCTGGAATTATTCGTTTACTAACCTCTTTTATCTTATTTACGTATTTTATATTCCAATAGGAATACTTATCATGCTTTACAGGGCGATGGACAAACTCACTCAGACTCAACTTGTGGGTTATCCATGGACCGACCTAAACCGACAATGACTTGGGCTGACGAATCCTATGGAAGAGCTCGCATGATGAAGACTATTTTCTTTTATTTTGTAATTTTTATTTGGACTATTTTATGTTGTATTTTCTTTTGGGACACTTTCATTTTGATTATAATTTCCATTTAGGACCGGCCACCTTAAAAGTGGCATAGTTGTAATTTTTATCCATTTTCTAACCCTAAGGATGGCAAGTATAAATACTTGCTTATAGTAGGGTTTGAGGAGGCCAAAAATTTTCAAAATACACTTCACATTTTCGTGAGAGGGCTTAGGGTTTCCCTAGATCCAATTTCTCTTATCAATTTCAATTTTCAAGAGTTGAAATTGTGGCGAGTGCAACAAAGGGTAATTGTGAATAGTATCAATTCCTTCTTTGTTTTGTTTCCATTTCATCACTAGTGAGTCATATCTAGGGTTGATTTAGATGTTCTTGGTCAGATTTTTTATTACAATTGTGATCAAATATCATGTTATGAGATTGTTGGTTTTAGTATTTGAAATCATTATCAATATTGGAATCATTTGTGACGTGAATGGTGATTGTTGATAGAGGATAAAATCACGGCACTAGATCTGTTCTTCTTGGCATAATTCATGTGGAATCATTTGTATTTGTTGTTATTTAGTGAAGTTTAACCTTGTTGGATTGTTGATTGCATCTTTGGTCCTTTGGATATCATCAAAATTCCAATAAGGTTCACGTAATTTCTAGTCCAATTGAACCGGTTTATGTGTGTGAGTTGGGGTTTGTTTCTTTGATTCATTTGCATGTGCTTGGGCTTGGTTTTTAGCACATCATCTTTTGGTATCAGAGCAATCTAATTTGGATACTTAAGATTGATCACATCCTTATTGGAAGAATTGGTTATAAACATTGAGATTTAACACCATTGTTCATGTGATTGAGATTAGTTTGATTGACATTGTTTGTTTATCTTTCAAATTGGTTTTTGTATGTGCATAATCTTGGTTTTAGGTACATCATCTTTTGGTATCAGAGCTTGAGGTTGTGAGAAGGGATTGATTGCAATTTGAATTCGGAAGTTAAGGAATTGTTGAATAGTACATTGATTTGAATTTGCTTGACGTGAAGCTTGAATTGTCTAATTGTGTCGTTGAGGAGTTATAGTTGCTGCTTGTTGTTGTAGACGTGGGGCAATTGTGAATCTTTATCATTTTGTTGTTAACGTGAGCTTGGAAGGAAAAGTAAGTAGTGTATTTCCTAGTGTTTGATTGTGGAATTGGAAATATAATAATTTGTAGTAAAAAGAGAAGTGACTTTTGTTGATTTAGGAATTGGGGAGAATATTTTACCATTTCCAGATTTGAAGTTTGTGGAAGGATAAGCATCCATTTTAAATTCAAATACCTTCTTTAAGTTTGAAAGCAATTCATTGAGTAGTATTGAATAAGTGTTATTTGAATTTGAATTGTTTTTTTCCCATTTGGGGAGAAGGTTGCATTTAGTGGAGTGATTTCAAATTTGAATTTTGTTGCTGCCATTGCTTGTGGTTTACAGTGTGAATTGGAATTGTATAGTGTCAAGGAAGTGTATACTTTGAAGTATTGTGTGTAGAGTTGTGCTTACAAAAAAAAATTGTGGAGGTTGTGATAGGAATCAAAATCCGACAAAACTTATCATTAGGGCAATAACTAAAGGATTTTGAATCTTGGCGATGCGGACCCATTTTGAGCAAATCGACCCCGAAATTATTTATATACTAACCTCTTTTATCTTATTCATGTATTTTATATTCCAATAGGAATACTTATCATGCTTTACAGGGCAATGGACAAACTCACTTAAACTCAGCTTGTGGGTTATCCATGGACCGACCTGAACCGGCGATGAGTTGGGCCGATGGATCCTATAGAAGACCGGCATCATGAAGAGCATTTCTTTTATGTATTTTTCATTTTATGAACTATTTTAGTTGTATTTTGGTTTTGGGATACTTTTATTTCTTTGTAACTTTCATTTAGGGTTAGCCACCTTAAAAGTGGCAAACTTGTAATTTTGAGCACTTTTTAACCCTAGGAGTAGCAAGTATAAATACTCGCTTAAGAGAGGGTTTGAGGGGCTTATCATTTTGCAGATTAAACACCTCTTTTCACGTGAGAATTAGGGTTCATACCTTGGTTCCAAACTCTTATCAATTTCAATCCCAATAGTTGAAATTGTGGCGAGTGCAACATCTTGAAATTGTGAGTTATATCAATTTCATTTTGTTGTGATTTCTTTTCTTCTCTAGTGTGTCATATCTAGGGTTGATTTGAGATAGTTCTTGGTCAGAATTACTTGTTGTATTCATGAATTCTTATGCTTATTTGAAGGAATTATCAAATTGATCCGATTCTTCTTGAGGATTTCCCTTAATAACGTGTTCTTCAATATTGGAAAAAGGATTATTTTGTTACGGTTTCTCCTTGTCAAATTAAGGTTTTATTTGTGTGGATTACATGAAATTAGAGTGTTGTTAGAAGGAATTTTCATTGTGGTATTCTGATTATATCATTGGTTGTTTGAATTTCATCATTTCATTATTAGGGTTCATTTGAAAAGTGCCATTTTTGGATCCGATTTTGCCTTGACTTGAGATAGTTATTCTTAAGTATTTTGGATGTGCTTTTAAGTGTGTTTAGGCACATCATCTTTTTGGTATCGGAGCTCTTGTTGAGAGAAGGGAATTGGTTGTATTCAATTTCGTGGAAGTGATCATCAATTAGGGTTGATCAAGTGAAAACCGCAATTGTGTTGTTGTTGTTGTTTAAGATTGCGAAATTGCTTTGGATTGGGATTTGATTTGCTGATTGTTGGAGTTGATTTGGGAAGGTTATTATATCACTTTGTGGACACTAATTCACGTGGAAGAGCGGAAGTACAAAGTGAAGTTTACTTTAGCAAATTTTTTTTTGAAATTGTGAAACTTACCAATTGTTGCCGTGAAGTAGCTTGTGGCGTGAGGAGTTGTGTTGTTTGTTGTCTTTGAATTCCATTGTATAATTCTGAATTTGTGAAGTACAATTTGCAAATTACATTAAGTTTGATTAGTAAGCATTTATTTGAATTCAAATCATATGCAATTAAGTTGTGGGAGTTAATGATTGCTATTTGAATTTGAATTCATTGTTACCAATTGAGGAAGGCTTGCAATAAGTGAAGTTATTTGAATTTCAAATTGAAAGTTGCTGCCTATAGTGGGATTCGGAATTCATTTTGGGAAAGCTACTTATTAATCTTTTGTCTTCATTATTTGCCATGGAAGTTGAAGACTACTTATAATCAATATTCACCTTGTTGTTGCCATAGAAGTGATACATCTTAATTGTTGTTGTTGTTTGTGTTGTTGCCGTAGACTTATTGGTGGAGTGAGTGCACTGTGATTGAAGGTGTGTGTGGTGGTGTAAATTTGTGGATTTGTGTGGATTAAAGGTGCTGCACATGAAGATCAATTGTAGGTGTGAAACCGTGGCAATAAAGGAAAATTGAAGTAGTAGAATTTGAATTCAAAAACAAACATTAAAGTGTGAAAGTAATTAAACTTATTACTTCAACACTTGTGAGTTGAATTTAATTTCTTAACTACTTAGAAGTATTTATTTGTGCTTCACTTATTCTAATATACTTGAAGTGATAAAAAGTATTTATTGCATTGGTGACTTGTTGCACTGTGGGTGTATAAGTGTGTGTGTTGTTATCCAAACTTGTTATTGTGACGTGGTGAAGTGAAGGGAGTGTGCTACAAATTATTTGAGATTACATTTGTACTTTAGATAAATCGCATCCACAAACATGTCATATGATAGTGTGAATGGGTACATTGGCAATGAGGCCAATAGCCAAGTGGGTAGCAGACCAAGTCGTCGAAATACAAATGGAAAAACTCTAGATGAGCAACTTCGGGACCTTTCCACACTTGTTGCTACATTAGCAACAAGGATTGATAGGATGACATTGCCACCACCACCTGTGGTAAACCTTATGGCACCACCTAGAGTAAAGGGAGATTATCATGCTCTTAGGGAAGATAGAGATGATAATTTTGGGCTTAATCCATACCCGGACAGGGAATTTAGACCACCTCGAGGACTAGAGTGTGCGAAGCTACAGATGCCTTCATTTGATGGTAAGGGTTCCGCAGATGATTACCTAGACTGGGAGGACCAAATTATGCAGACGCAAGTATGCCAACCTTCAAAGGTTCTTGAGGGCTCTAGTGACACGAGCCAACCCTTAGAGCATAAAATTTGTCAAACACCGATGTGCCAACCTTTAGAGGATCCTGATAATCATAGTCAGACGAGCAGACCACCAGAGAGCTAGACTGTTCAAAGACAGTTATGTTCACCTTCAGAGGTTTTAGAGGGTAATGAGCAGTTGGGCCAACCATTAGAAGACCCTAAGGATCAGCATCATATAGATGAGTCAGAAAAAGAGGAAACAAACTCAATGGAATGGGTTGAGACAAGGGAGACATTAGTAGATAATGAGTCTATGTTTGTGTTGCAGATGAGATACATCCTAGAAATGGAGGAGAGAAAACAATCACCTACTATGGTATTCCAGATATTGGGATTCTGTAGAGATACTTCTTCAGATGGATTGCTTTTAGAAAATAGAGTCTCTACTACATTCGATCTGCTGGATTTGAGGACAAATCTTTTTGAGGCCCGAGGAGATGATAGGAATCAAAATCCGACAAAACTTATCATTAGGGCAATAACTAAAGGATTTCGAATCTTGGCAATGCGGACCCATTTTGAGCAAATCGACCCCGGAATTATTCATATACTAACCTCTTTTATCTTATTCATGTATTTTATATTCCAACAGGAATATTTATCATGCTTTACAGGGCAATGGACAAACTCACTTAAACTCAGCTTGTGGGTTATCCATGGACCGACCTGAACTGGCGATGAGCTGGGCCGATGGATCCTATAGAAGACCGGCATCATGAAGAGCATTTCTTTTATGTATTTTTCATTTTATGAACTATTTTAGTTATATTTTGGTATTGGGATACTTTTATTTCTTTGTAACTTTCATTTAGGGTTAGCCACCTTAAAAGTGGCAAACTTGTAATTTTAAGCACTTTTTAACCCTAGGAGTAGCAAGTATAAATACTTGCTTAAGAGAGGGTTTGAGGGGCTTATCATTTTCCAGATTAAACACCTCTTTTCACGTGAGAATTAGGGTTCATACCTTGGTTCTAAACTCTTATCAATTTCAATCCCAAGAGTTGAAATTGTAGCGAGTACAACATCTTGAAATTGTGAGTTATATCAATTTCATTTTGTTGTGATTTCTTTTCTTCTCTAGTGTGTCATATCTAGGGTTGATTTGAGATAGTTCTTGGTCAGAATTACTTGTTGTATTCACGAATTCTTATGCTTATTTGAAGGAATTATCAAATTGATCCGATTCTTCTTGAGGATTTCCCTTGATAACGTGTTCTTCAATATTGGAAAAAGGATTATTTTGTTACTGTTTCTCCTTATCAAATTAAGGTTTTATTTGCGTGGATTACATGAAATTAGAGTGTTGTTAGAAGGAATTTTCATTGTGGTATTCTGATTATATCATTGGTTGTTTGAATTTCATCATTTCATCATTAGGGTTCATTTGAAAAGTGCCATTTTTTGATCCGATTTTGCCTTGACTTGAGATAGTTATTCTTAAGTCTTTTGGATGTGCTTTTAAGTGTGTTTAGGCACATCAGGTTGTTGCACCGTGGTTATATGTGTATGAATTGTGGTGTAAAAAGGAGTATTGAATTGTTGGCGTTGTGTTTGTGTGCTGAGTGAGGGAATTACCATTTGTGAATTTGTGAAAGTTGTGTGGAGTAAGGTGCTGCACATTGAGGCTAAAGTGTGAGTGTGTAGTGCATGAATAGAAAAACTATAAAAGGGAAGAGTGGTGTTTCAATTGTGAAGTGAAATTGTGTAGTGTATGCATTTTCGGAAATTGGAGAAATCACAATTGTCATTTTTCAAATTTGAAATTAGAATTGAAGTGTACATTAAGAAGTCAATTTGAAATTTCAAAACACATATTAAGTCATAGTTAATTGTGTGTCATTTGAATTTGAAATAACTTCTTACCATTTGTGGAATCTTGCACTTATTGAGCTCATTTTGAATTTGAAAGTTAAGCTGCCTTTTACTTTGAAGTTGTGGTTTGATTTTTTGTGTAGAAGTGGGAAAGTGTACCGTGATTTGAAGAGGTGTGTGTGTGGAGTTGTGTTTTTGTACATTTAGTGAAGGGTATGTGTAATTGGTGTTAGTTCTTATGTGTGTTATATAGATACTTGTTGTTGGTGGTGTGAATAATTGTGGAACCGTGAGCTAAAAGGGGAGTTGTGTGGCGGTGAGTTGTGTTTTTGTGCTTGTGTTTAAATGCTGCCCATTGTGAAGTTAATTAGTGTAAAACCAAAGCAAGAAAAGGAAAGTTGAGTAGTGGAATTTGAATTCAAACAAAACAATTAAAGTGTGAAAGTAATTTAACTCATTACTTAACACTTGTGGTTGAATTTAATTCTTAACTACTTAGAAATAATTGTGAGTACTTCATTTATTTAGCTTTACTTGAAGTACCAAGAATTATTGATTTGTGCTTCAATTATTTCACTTGACTTTATTTGAAGTAACAATAAACATTTCTTGTATTGGTTGAGTGTGAGCACCAAGGGTGTGTAAGGGTGTGTTGTCGTGGTGTGGTGAAGTGTATTGTGGTTGTTGAAGTTAGTAAGCAAAAATGTCAAGTGAGTTGTATTTGTCTACTAACGTATTGCGTCGGGATATGACTTCTTTTCCAACCATTGATGAGGGACAAAGAGAAAACTTGTTCCATACTTCTTGTAGGGTACAAGGAAACTTGTGCGTAATCATTATTGATGGTGGTAGTTATACTAATGTTGTAGCTGCATCATTAGTATCTAAGTTGAAACTTGAAACCATCCCACATACTGAACCCTATACATTACATTGGTTAAATGATCAGGATAGTTTTTATGTGACCCAAAGGGCTAAGGTACCCTTCAGTATAGGGGATAAGTATTGTGATGAGCTTGAATGTGATATTCTTCCTATTTGTACATCCCATATATTACTTGGTAGACCATGGTTGTATGACATGATGGTATTACATGATGGGTATAGAAATACTTATAAGTTCAAAAAGGATGGTAAACATATAGTATTGAACCCTATATCGCCATCAGAGGTCCAGAAGATGCAAAGATAGATAAAACAACTATTAAATATTCTTAAGGATCATAGCCACATGATCAAACCTTCAGAGGACCAAACTGTGCAGACGCAGGTATGCCAACCTTCAAAGGTTCTTGAGAGCTCTAGTGACATGAGCCAACCCTTAGAGCATAAAATTTGTCAAACACCGATGTGCTAACCTTCAGAGGATCCTAATGATCATAGTCAGATGAGCAGACCACCAGAGAGCCAGACTGTTCAGAGACAGTTATGTTCACCTTCAGAGGTTTTAGAAGGTAGTGAGCAGTTGGGCCAACCATTAGGGGGCTATGAGGATCAGCACCATACAGATGAGTTAGAAAAAGAGGAAACAAAATCAATGGAATGGGTTGAGACAGGGGAGACATCAGTAGATAATGAGTCCTTATTTATGTTGCAGATGAAATACATCCTAGAAATGGAGGAGAGAAAACAATCACCACCTGTAGTATTTCAAATATTAGGATTCTATAGAGATACTTCTTCATATAGATTGCTAGGAGAAAACAAAGTCTCTAATACATTTGACCTGCCAGATTTGAGGACAAATCTTTTTTAGGCCCGAGGAGATGATAGGAATCAAAATCCGACAAGACATATCATTAGGGCAAGAACCAAAGGATTTCGAATCTTGGCGATAAGGGCCCATTTTGAGCAAATCGACCCTGGAATTATTCGTTTACTAACCTCTTTTATCTTATTCATGTATTTTATATTCTAATAGGAATACTTATCATGCTTTACAAGGCGATGGACAGACTCACTCAAACTCAACTTGTGGGTTATCCATGGACCGACTTGAACCGACGATGACATGGGCCAACGAATCCTATGGAAGAGCTCGCATGATGAAGACTATTTTCTTTTATTTTGTAATTTTTATTTGGACTATTTTATGTTGTATTTTCTTTTGGGACACTGTCATTTTGATTATAATTTCCATTTAGGACTAGCCACCTTAAAAGTGGTATAGTTGTAATTTTTGTCCATTTTCTAACCTTAAGGGTGGCAAGTATAAATACTTGCTTATAGTGGGGTTTCAGGAGGCAAAAAATTTTCAGAATACACTTCACATTTTCATGAGAGGGCTTAGGGTTTCCCTAGATCCAATTTCTCTTATCAATTTCAATTTCCAAGAGTTGAAATTGTAGCGAGTGCAACAAAGGGTAATTGTGAGTAGTATCAATTCCTTCTTTGTTGTGTTTCCATTTCATCACTAGTGAGTCATATCTAGGGTTGATTTGGATGTTCTTGGTCAGATTTTTCATTGCAATTGTGATCAAATATCATGTTATGAGATTGTTTGTTTTAGTATTTGAAATCATCATCAATATTGGAATCATTTATGATGTGAATGGTGATTGTTGATGGAGGATAAAATCATGGCACTAGATCTATTCTTCTTAGCATAATTCACATGGATTTCATTTGTATTTGTTGTTATTTGGTGAAGTTTAACCTTGTTAGATTGTTGATTGCATCTTTGGTCCTTTGGATTTCATCAAAATTCCAATAGGGTTCACACAATTTCTAGTCCAATTGAACCGGTTTATGTGTGTGAGTTGGGGTTTTTTTCTTTAATTCATTTGCATGTGCTTGGTCTTAGTTTTTGAGCACATCATCTTTTGGTATCAGAGCAATCTAATTTGGATACTTAAGATTGATCACATCATCATTGGAAGAATTGGTTATAAACATTGAGATTTGACACCATTGTTCATGTGATTGAGACTAGTTTGATTAACATTGTTTGTTTGTCTTTCAAATTGGTTTTTGTATGTGCATAATCTTGGTTTTAGGCACACCAAAAGTCCCAATGAGTTTTGAAATATTAAAGATTTTGAAAAGAAAGAGAATATAAATCCTAATATTTTATTTCTCAATCTAAGTTTAATTTAAATATACTCTAGGGTTTACACCTATCCTTGAAGACTTAAGCTTAGAACACTCATCACTCTAATCTTAACCCATTCCCAGCTTGGAAATAACTTACAAGAATGACTATTGGGTGAAGAGCAAACCATGGCATAGTGAGTTTGTCCCTTACCACTATTGTTCAAATAGGGTTATCAAGCATTAGTTAGCACATTATGCAATCTATCTACATACAAAATGAATGCAAGCATGATGAATGCAAGCAACGCATTCATGG
This sequence comes from Laguncularia racemosa, assembly GCA_037954665.1. NCBI lineage: Eukaryota > Viridiplantae > Streptophyta > Magnoliopsida > Myrtales > Combretaceae > Laguncularia > Laguncularia racemosa. The sequence goes on from JBBMOL010000004.1 coordinate 7,550,628, forward strand.
GAATCTAGAACCATGGAAGGTGTAGATTTACATCGTCTACATGTCAATTATCTTTTGTACTTAATTGTACGAAGCACCTCACCTTATCTACATGAGGTTGTCTATAGGCTTGGTCTTACTAGACACACTTAGCAATTACCCTCTGCTAATAAAGAGTGCCATAAGGGTTAAACATGGTGATCCTGACTCTAGGGTATATACCATCAATTAATCAATCAATAATGCCCCAAATGAAAAACTAGTGATCTCACATTGAGGCATCTACCTTTAGTCGATCAATCAACAATGCCACATATTCTTCAATCAAGAGATGTTCTAACAATTTTTCCCTAAGGAAGTCAATTTGAATAAAATTACCATCGATGATCTTATAAGCATGCACTAAGGTTTTAAATAAAATTACCATAAGTAGCCTCAAGAGAACACATCAAGATTATAGGTAAAATTATTATCAATGGTCTCAAGAGCACATATTGAGGTTTTAGATAAAATTTCTATCGGTAACCTTAAGAGCACACACCTTAAGTGTACGCATCAAGATTTTACAAATAGCAGCTTTTGGGAGCACACATCGAACTTTACAAAAGACAACTTCTAAGAGAACATGCCGAGATTTTAAATAAAATCATTATGAAAAATTTTTAAACATATTTCAAAAATGTTTAAAAAATATTTTCCAAAGCTTGAACACTCTACGCTCCTTTTTTTATTTTTTATTTTTTTTTTTTGTGTACCTACTAGGTCATAGAGATGCAATAGGTATATTTGGTTGTTTAGGCCATAAATTTAAATTTACAAATTAATAAGTTAATCACACAAATGATAATCTACAAGGCAATCAATTAGTCTAACAAATAATCGATAGCAATTAGTAGAATATCATGTAATTAGCAAACAACAAACAAATAGTAGATCATTGGAACTCCCTCACCTAGGTATAATTGCTCAGTTGGCACAGTCCTTGGAGTATCTTAATAACAATGGAGTCACTAAAGAGTTGATAAAAACTTAGTAAGCATTTTGAATATGTGTGCTACTTGAATAAACTAAATGTCTACCGCAATTTGCCCAATTTTTGCTTGCCGTAATCATAGTTGATTAATTTTGTGTCATATTATTATTACTGCTACTACTACTACTACATATGTAGACATGTAATGGGTAGTGCAACAAGTGTTTTTTAGTTTAGATTAACTGATTCATTTTATCGTACTAGTATATATATCTCTATGGATATAGATAAGTCTTCTCTCATATATATATATATATGTTTTCTTTTTCTTTTCATACATAAATAAATAATAAATATATAGTCTTTATATAATATATATATATATATACACACATATGTTTTCTTCTGTTTTTTTATACATAAATAAATAATAAATATATATAGTCTTTAAATAAATGGATTCATAACCTTTAAGTGTAAGGATCCATATGTACATATTATATATATGGGAATTGAAGTAACATATATATATATAGACTACATATTTATAGAAACATATCCCGTTATTTATTTACTTTCCAAAGCATAAGTATATATGCACATTACACACATATAGAAACATTTTCTTTTTTTCTTTTTTTTGAATGTAAAAAGTATAAGCATATATATATATATATAGAGAGAGAGAGAGAAGTACCTTTTTAGATATTCAAAATACAAGTATGAATCAAGAAAAAGAAAATGGGCTTGAGAGGGGAGGGGGTTAGGTGTTAGGTTGGGTTTAACTTGTAACCGTAATGACTTTGCGAACATGACGTTTTATTGATTTATTTTTTGTGATTATTTTTTTATTTGGTATATCATTGACAAATTAGTTAATCAAAATTTAGGGGAATATACTTAAATAATATAGTTTTTTAAAAAAAATCACGAAATAGAGTACCTACAAAAGCTATTCCAAAAATAAGTTTTGAAGTTGCGAACTCGATCTACACCTTTAGTGTAAATTCTTCTTTTTTTAATAGGAAGTCAGTTATTGAAAATGAATTTTTTTATTGTTATAAAAACAATAAAATTTTACCTAAAGAACAACCAAAGAAAGAAAAATGTAATGTTCATAAACTTAAAAGTTATAAAATAAGTAATTACAATAAGAAAAAAAATAAACCATTACTTCAATTAATGAAGATCACATTAGGAGGATTGGTCCAAGGATGATTAAAGATAAGATAGGGAGTTTGAAGCAAGGAGCAAGGCCTTATTTGAAGTGCGGATCACAAAGGTGGAAGTTAGGGAAGGAATTAAGGCTGATAGCTTCAAGATTGTTGAAGGTCACCGGCTTTAGAGAAGGTTGCCAGCCTAACGTGGCTAGTGTAAATTACATGATAGGTCGGCTAGTAAGCCGCTGGCCTAAGTAGCCAGCTTACAATTCCATTTGGGCCAGTTGAAATGTAAATCAAAGCTGTTAGCTTTGCATCAATTTTAGGTTGGCTTTGTAATATTTTAGGCCGCCGATGTATACTGTTTTCCTTAGTCGCATTAGGGTTTTTTATGACTTTTTTGTTTACTCTTTTTAGTAAGACTATAAATAGCCATCAAGCACTCATTATAAAGGACTTTTTGACAAAATTGAAATACAAACACTCTTCTTTTGTTCTTGAAGAACTTAAACTTATCGGAATTGTTCGTAGCATTCATCCCTTTACTTATCAATTGGACTACTATCCCGATTGTGGCATTTACATTATACCAAGGTTCTTGCTTCACTATAAGCAACTGGTCATGGTTTCTCTTCATTCATAATCAATCGTAGTTTGTTCAATTTAATTCAATTTTGGGTTTTGGCACAGGTTGATAGAGTTCGTATCATTTGGTATCAGAGCACACCTAGGTTGGTTAGGAATTATCTATCTTGAATCTAATTTGTGTTCTTTATAGATCTAAGGTTCGATTTCAAAGAAAAAAAAGGAGGAAATTCATATAAAAAGAAAAGAAAAGAAAAGTTTGAATCCTTGTCTTAGACTTGTCATAGCAATTACTATATGTGTTCATTGATCCATGTTTGGATAGTTAAAAAAAATTCGTATAAAGAAAAACATTCATTAGGATTCTTGGCAATTGTTTTGTTGAAGACCTAAAAATCATATTTGCATTTTTTTTAAATTACCGAGGAAACTATAGTGACTTGTTAAATTATTGATTCCAACAATAAGAAATCTGTTGAACCAACGGGAAAAACTTCTAATTTGTTATTTAGTTCTAAAAGAACTGAAGAAGAGATTGTGAGTGGTAAAAGGCAAGAGTGGTAAGACCATTGGAGTGCATAAAAGCCAATTGAATCTTATGAGCCATAAAATACGAGTGATTAGAGAGATTCATTGATTGAGTAAAAAACACGCGAGGGAGTGATTAAGCGATAATCTGTACTTTTCTATTATCATCTTTTTTTTTATAGAAATATTACTAATAGAAATTCTCCTGATAGTGTGATGGGGGGTATTGACACGAAATTGATCATGGAAACTCTGATTGTTGAGATGAGAAGGATTTTTAGAGCAGAGATGGTTCAACTTCAGGAGCAAATGGAGAAGGATTTTGAGTAGTCATAAATTGCTTTTGCAGGGTGTAGGAGGGATAAAATGCTAAGAAGGATAGTGTGTGTGGAGGAAGATGAGTAGGGTAGAGAAGGGTCTACAGTTAAATTTGATCAGGATTCTATTATGGGTTATAGGAGGAATATAGGGAGAAGTAAAGGAACTAAGAATGAAGAAGATAGCAACTTAGGAAATATAAAGATGAAAATTCCTTCCTTCTAAGGGAAGAATGATCCTGATGTATATCTTGAATGAGAGAAAAAGGTGAAACTGGTTTTTGACTGTCACAACTACTCTAAAGTTAAGAAAGTGAAATTGGCTGCCATAGAATTTTTTGACCATGCTATAGTTTGGCGGGACCAATTGTTATTGAGTAAGAGGAGGAATAGAGAGCCACCAATAGATGTAGGAAGAGATAAAAAGGGTGATTAGGAAGCAATTTATTCCCACTTATTAGTACAAGGATTTTTACAATAAGCTACAAAAACTTAGGCAGGAGAACAGGAGTGTAGAGGAATATCATAAAGAGATGGAGGTTGTGATGATTAGGGTGAATGTTGAGGAGGACTGGGAAGCTACTATGGTTAGGTTCTTGGTAGGCTTGAATAGGGAGATTCAGAATGTGATAGAATTACAACACTATGTGGAACCAGATGATATGGTTCATATGGCCATTAAAGTCGAGACGAAACTCAGGTGGACGGGTAGTAGCACCACTGATAGGAATCAAAATCCGACAAGATTTATCATTAGGGCAAGAACTAAAGGATTTCGAATCTTGGCGATAAGGGCCCATTTTGAGCAAATCGACCCTGGAATTATTCATTTACTAACCTCTTTTATCTTATTCATGTATTATATATTCCAATAGGCACACTTATCATATTTTATAGGGCGATAGACAAACTTACTCAGACTCAGCTTATAGGTTATCCATGGACCAACTTGGACTGGCGATGAGTTGGACCGACGAATCCTATAGAAGATCTCGCATGATGAATACTATTTTCTTTTATTTTGTAATTGTTATTTGGACTATTTTATGTTGTATTTTCTTTTGGGACACTTTCATTTTTATTGTAATTTCCATTTAGGACCGGCCACCTTAAAAGTGGCATACTTGTAATTTTTTACCATTTTCCAACCTTAAGGGTAGCAAGTATAAATACTTGCTTATAGTAGGGTTTGAGGGGGCCAAAATTTTCATATTTGAACATCACATTTTGTGAGAGGGCTTAGGGTTTCCTAAATCCAATTTCTCTTATCAATTTCAATTTCAAAGAGTTGAAATTGTGGCGAGTGCAACAAAGGGCAATTGTGAGTAGTATCAATTCCTTCTTTGTTGTGTTTCCATTTCATCACTAGTGAGTGATATCTAGAGTTGATTTGGAAGTTCTTGGTTAGATTTTTTATTGCATTTGTGATCAATTATCTTGTTATAAGATTGATTGTTTTAGTATTCATTATCATCATCTTCATTTATGACGTGAATGGGAATTGTAGGAAGAAGTTGAAATCACGGTTTTTGATCTATTCTTCTTGATATAATTCATGTGGATTTCACTTGTAATTGTTGTTATTTGGTGAAGATTACATAGATGGATTGTTAATTGCATCTTTGACCTTCGGATTTCATAAAAATTCCATTAGGGTTCACGCAATTTCTTGATTCTATTGGATCGGTTTTAATTGTGAGTTGGGGTTTGTTTCTTTAATTCAATTGCATGTGCTTGGGCTTGGTTTTGAGCACATCAACCACATGTGCTATATCGAGTTCATCTAATTGGAGAGTTGACACAGGGGAGAAGGAGGAGAAATAACTCCATTCCAAACCACTACGAAAACAAACATCATACTTGGTATCTCATGGGACTAGAGGTAAACTTGATCCTTATACTTCTAGGAATCGAGACATTAAATGTTTTAAATGTCAAGATGGGGGATACATAGCTAGTCAATGTCTCGGTAGATGAGTTATGGTGAGATCGAAACTAAAAATGACTCGGATCATGAGTCTATGCCACCACTGGAGGATGATGATAGAGAGGAGTATGTTGTTGAGGGGGAGTTGTTAGTAGCCAGGAGAGCTTTGACTATATTGGTTAGAGGAGAGGACAATGTGCAACAGGAAAATATTTTTCATATTAGATGCCTAGTTCAAAACAAGGTGTGCAGTGTGATTATAGATGGTGAGTGTTGTATAAATGCTACTAGCACAAAGGTGGTGGAAAAATTGAGGCTTCTTATAATTAAACATCCTTGACCTTATAAATTGCAATGGTTGAATGATAATGGTGAAGTTAGAGTCACAAAACAAGTGTTGATTTCTTTTAGCATTAGATAGTATAGGGATGAAGTACTGTGTGATGTAGTTCTAATGTGAGCTACACACTTGTTAATAGGGAGGCCATGGCAATTTAATAGGTAGGTGAAGCATGAGGGATTCACCTACAAGTACTCATTTGTACAAAAGCAAAACTTATTACTCTTTGTCCTTTGAAACCTAGTGAGGTTTATGAAGATCAAGTTAGGATACAAAAAGAGGGGGAACAAAAGAGAATGAGTGGCAAAAATAAATCGAGTACTATTGTAGAAGAAAAAGATAGAAAACAAACGAGAGTTAGTGGTAAAAATAAGTTGAGTAATATTATAGAGGAAAAAGAAAAGAGGGAAAAAAGATTGAGTGTTGAGAGAAAAATAGAGTGGAAAGAAAATTTTGATGAGAGATTCAGTGAGGTTAAGAATGTTCTATTTTCAGGAATAAAGAGATCTACTAAGGTGCATGAAAAGGCTAAGCTCCATATGGAGCAATAGAAGAAGCAATGTGCTAAACAAACCAGTAAAGGGTGTCATCAAGTACTCTTTGAATCCAGAGATTGGGTTTGGGCATGCATAAGTTAAGAGCGATTCCCAGCATAAAGGTGATCAAAGAGGTTTCCAAGAGGTGAGGGCCCATTCCGAGTCCTCAAGTATATCATTGACCATATTTACATATTGGAATTGCTAGGTAAGTATCTCACTAGTGTTATTTTTAATATTACTTATTTGAGTCTTTTTAATGCAGGTGACGATTTGAGGACAAATCCCTTTTAAGAGGAGGGGAATGATAAAGATTACACTAGAAGGATTGGTTCAAAGATGATCAAAGACAAGATAGGGAGATTGGAGCAAGGAGCACGACCCTATTTGAAGTGCGGATCACAAAGGTGGAAGTCATCACTGTATTTTTCTCCTACACTGATTGGCACCTTTGCCCTCTGTGTAATATGTAGATTACCTTAATCATCCAACCAATGCAATTTGTTAGGGCTAAGATGTGGGCTAGTGGCTAGTTGTAAATTATCTACTAATGCAGCAAATATGACATTAGTGTAACTACCACTATCAATGAATAGCACACAAAGGTTGTCTCGAATCCAACAAGGTGCATGGAATAGGTTTTCCCTCTATATGTCCCTGGCCTCTGGAGATAAATTCAAAACCCTATGCAACACATTAATAGGCAAGTAATGTTTACCTTTTTTTTATCCTCATGTGTCTCAGGATTCTGATCATCATAGTACTCCTGCAAAGCCATGGATAGATCTGTAGGCTCGATAGCTTCTTCTTCATCTTCTTCTTCGATGCCCTCCATAACTGTCATTACTATTTTATTAGGACATTGTGCAGTCATATGTCCAAATCCCATGCATTTGAAGCATTCAATCTGGCGTATCTTCCAATTGGTTGACCCTGGTATTATCTGTCTAACATCAGATCCACCTACCTCTTTGCCTTTCCCAAAAATAATTTTCTCCTTTTCTGTGCAAGGTATAACTCTATCTACTGCCTTGGCATGCTTGCCTACTCCTTTTAGTCCACCCAACTGACCATTAGCCCCTATGGGCTTAGTAGTATTACTAAGCCTATTACTAGTAACCCTGAATGGATTGGATTGCCTCTACCTTTCCACTTTCAAGGCTAACCTATAGCCTCATCAAGTGTACTATACCTTTATAGCTCAACAACATAGGCTATCTCGTACTTCAACCTAGACATAAAACATGCTAAGGTTTGCTTAAGAGGCTCTACTGACCTAAACCTGATCAATAATGTTTCAAACTCTTGAACATAGTCATCCACCGTTTTGCCTCCCTGTCTCAATGTTTATATACACATGAACAGTTCCTGCCTCTAGTGCTTAGGAATAAACCTCTTCTTTAGAACCCTATTCATGTCTCTCTAGGTGTGAATTTTAGCCTCTCCATCCCTTTGCCTGCTAATCACTAAATTCTTCCACCACAAGGTAGCATAACCTATAAACTCAACAGCAACAAGAAGAACTCTAGTGTTATCATCTATCTCATAACACTCAAAAAGGCCTTCAACCTTATCTTCCCAATTCAGGTAGTCATCTACTGAACCTCTACCATCAAATGAAGGCATCTGCAACTTCACATATTCTAAACCCTTAGGTGGCCTAAATCCATGTTCGAGTAAGGATTGACCCCAAAGTTATTATCCTTCTCCTCCCTAAAGGCCTGATGATCTCCTTCTTAAGTTTCCTCCTCCTACTGCTCCCTCCCATTGAACGTTTTGAGGAGCTTCTCTAGGTAGTGGTGCCTGAGGATTCACCACTATTGGTTGTGGCATCGCCATCCTGTCAATCCTTATTGCTAGTGTAGCAACAATAGTGGTGAGGTCTTGGAGTTGTTCCTCCAAAGTTCACCCACCTACAGTACGATAACCTTGTCCACCACCAACCTGGCTATTGGCCTCATTTCTAATGCCCCCATTCACACTATCATTCGACATAGTTGTGGATTTGATTTGTCAAAGTATAAATATAATCTAAAACAATTGATAAGTCACAAAATACCCTTATCTAAAGTAATGAAATTGTGCTTTATTGTTGAATTTTTAGATGATTTGTTGATGAAAAGGATGCTTAATGGAATGAATGTTAATTTCAGGATCTTCTAGAGTATTTTGGAGCTAAGGGAAGGAGTTTTGAAGAGTCGGATCAAGTTTGGAAGGAATTGGATACATTACATGTGAAGAGAAAGAATTCTGGAAAGTACACAAGTGAGATACACGCCCATGTACTTTTCTTGTGTATACTGAAGCGGATGTTTGGAAAGTACACGAGCAAAGTACACGCCCATGTACTTTGCTTGTGTATCTAAGTTTTGCTTCTGTTCAATGATGTTTCAAATACACGACCAATGTACACTCTCATGTACTTGCTCATATATATTCACATAAGGACACTTGGAAGCAAGCATGAGATACACGAACGAGATACACTACTCGTGTATCCGCTCGTGTATATATCCAACCGGGGTACATGTATAAATAGACCGTTAGTTTGCCCTAGAACCGGAGGTTACGAATTTTTCATTTTCTCTCACTCTCATAACAGCAAGGGAAAGAAGATTCTGTCGATTCCAAGGGAGATTGAAGACCCACGAAGAAGAAGATTCTATCTTTAAGGGTTGTGACCATGAATTTTATCTATTCTTCTAGTAATTGCATTTCTTTTGTCCAATTTATGGAGGAGTAGACCCTAGATCTAGATTTTATTTGAAACTTCTCTATCATGTGATGAACATTTTGGTTATTAATGCAAAGTTGTTGACTTTCTTATGATTAATTGCATGCTCTTCAATTGTTTCTTAGATTCATAGATCCGAAATATGAATTTATGCATGATATCATATTAGTTAATTGAGAAATTTCTCATATGATTAGATCTAATGCAATTAATGAGATTTGATTGTTCTTCTAGAGATAGGAAACAAGAGTCTTCTATTTACATCGATTATTTTTATGCGAATTCATGTGCTTTATGGAATTCTAGGTTGCTATTAACTAAGGAGAGATCCTATTTGATAAACCTAGGATTAGATAGGTTAATATACTTGAGAAAGTAGTTAACTTGACTAGAGAATTCGACAGTATAAGAAGTCAATTACGACAATCTTCAGAAATCTAATGAATTATATGATAGAGAAGGAGTAGAATAAGATCTAGGTTGCTTTTGTTAATTGATAAATCTTCAGAACCATTGTTGTTAGTGAGTTATTAGTTTTAAGATTAAAGTAATTAAGTTTCAACCAACATTATTAAGCGACGGTTAGATAATAGGAATGGAGTTAGTACTAGTAGTTGGTGTATCTCTGAGGGACGACCTTATGCTTACTCGCTATATTACGCTATGATAGGTGCACTTGCCTATTGCTTCGTAGTAGGATTAAGAACAAGAATTCAATTTATTAAAACTACGATTGTTCCTCCAAAGTTCTCCCACCTGCAGTACGATAACCTTGTCCACCACCAACCTGGCTATTGGCCTCATTGCCAATGCCCCCATTCACACTACCATTCGACATAGTTGTGGATTTGATTTGTCAAAGTATAAATATAATCTAAAACAATACAGTACACTCCCTTCACTACAACAACACTTCACCCGCCATAACAATCAAATCACCTACAAAATAAACATAACTTTATTTACTTCACATACCATGACAACACACTCCTACACACCCACGATGCAATCAAGCAACCAATGTAACATACGTTGTCCACACTTCAATTATGGTAACAATAAGTTGAAGCAATAATTAAACATTTCCAAGTAGTAAGCTAATGAATTCAACCAGCAAGTGTTTAAGTATCAATACTTAATAACTTCCACACTTTAATAGTTGTTTTTAAATTCAATTTTTACTACTATACTTCCCTTTCTAATCACGACACATATACACTCCTACTTCTACGTATAGCACCTTCTTTACACGACACAACTCCACAAAAATTTACAACACTCTTCACAACACATTCACACCGCCACACGCACAACACAATGATGATGCAACTCACTTCACCACAATACTACTTCATGTTACAACAAGTTCACCTTAACATACACAACACTTCACATTGCAACACCCCTTCACAATACAACTCCAATTCGCCACACACACAACACAATCACTATACCACTTACGACAACAAATTCAAATACACTCTTAATGCAACCTTCTCCACAAATGGTAAGAACAATTAAAATTCAAATAACAATCAATTAATGCTACTCAATGACTTTCTTCCAAACTTAAAGAAGGTGTTTGAATTTCTAATATTTTCCTTATCTCCACATAATGCAAATATGAAAATTTACAAATGACAACTACTATTTCCAAAATTACCAACACATAATTCACTCTTTTGTTTCAAATTTCCAAATTTTCTAAATGATCACAAAGGATCACTCCTCCTTACTCATGGCAAACTTAAGGAAAGCAATGCTACCACAAGTTTTCCATGTCCACTTCAAACAACAACAACAAGAATGAAATAAACTCCGCAAGCACTACTACAATTCACTTCAACAATTTCGGATCAAGAATCAACTTCAAGAACCCTAATTGTCAAATGATGATCACGCAAATCCCTTCCTCAATTCCTATGCTCTGATACCAAATTATGATGTGCTTAAAATTCCAAAGCTCATGAACACAAACCAATTGAAGAATTCAACCAAACCAAGTTCACAAAAATGGCGTGATGCTAAGTACTATGTGAACTCTAATTGCTTGAATCAAATTGCTCTGATACTAAAAATTATGATGTGCTTAAGTGATACGAACTACGCCCACGTGTGACGAAACCAAATACCAATATGTTCGGAATTACAACCCAAGATGCCAAAACAATCAAGTGGAACCGCGACCCGTTGCCTATAGGTGAGGCAAGAACCTTGGTATATTCTGTTGACGCCACAATTGGGATGAAAGACCGATTAATAAGTTGGGTTGAATGCCACGGAAGAAATCCGATAAGTTCAAGAGAAGTTCTTTAGAGAACCAAGAGAGGAATTCTCTCAAAATATGTTATTCAATGTTGTATGTGTGTTCTATCTTCTATTTTCCAACCCTATCAGCTTATATTAGGGTTTACAAGTCGTATAAGCAAAAGCCCAAAATGACATAACATAATAAGGTCGCGGAAAAATAACAAACAGGCAATGAAAGCCGGAGGCATAGTAAGCGGCGTAGTAGCCGGCATAGGATGTACGCCGAGTATATAAGCCGGCGGCGTAGTAGGCCGGCGTAGTCCCTCTGTCGCGCTCTAATTGCAATGCCGGTTCAAGGCCGGCAGTGTTTAAGCTAGCGTTGTCAAGGCCGACAGCTTTGATCTCCTTGAATGACTTGTAAAAATGCAAGTTCATTCTCATGGTTGCTCCAATCCTTTCCGACTTCTTGGACATCCTTTATCAACCCGTTAAGTGCTTCCTTGAATCGTTTCGCTCGAGTTCTTGTGATCGGTCTAGGTGGCACTTCAAGAGGGTCCACATTCCACCTTCTAGTTTAGCTCCCATCATGGCTCTCATCATTAAGAATCCAAATCATAAGCACACAATACAAATGAATAATCAACCGCACAAATGGGATAAAATGAAGACAAAATCCCTAATTGGCGTGAATCAAAGGATGATCAAATCTCAATGGCGTGAACCCAAATTAGATATATTACAATGGAATTCCAATACTAATCAATTACATATAACAATGCAATTTTAATCTCTAAAATTGGCTTGTAATCCTAGCAATATGAACCCTAATTTGGTGTGAAAGAACAAGAAGAAAATTAACCAACTATCACTAGATATTACACACTAACAATAAAAGGATGCAACTTAGAAGATCTTGATATTACTCACAAGAAATTCTAAACCAAACTCACCACAATTTCCTAGTAATTGATAAGAGTGGATGCAAGCAAAAGGGACTCTCTCACACTGCAACAAAAGTGTATGTTTATCAAATTTTCAAAAACTACCTAAAAACCCTAGTTAGCAAGTATTTATACTTGCTCTAATTGAGGTAAAAATATTCAAAAAATTATAAATATGCCATTAAGTGGCTAGTTCTAAAATCAAATTACAAGTTCCAAAATGAACAAAATGGCTGGTAAAAAAATGACAATTACAAGTGCAAAAGATGGTCTTTAAGTAGTTAGCTCTTCACTTCAATTAAATAATTTGTGAATCGTTTGATGTGAATTCAAAAATGTCCCGCAAGTAGATCCTTAGTACATGTTATTTGGCCATCCTATAAAATCGATCAATGTACTTACTAAAGTGCAAAATCAAACATTATTAAATAAAAGTGGCCACATATGGATGTCTGGGCTCACACATCCAAGTTAGGTTCTGTCGAGTCTAATTTTTTTGCATTCCCATTCCTAATCCGATCTAGACTAGACCCTATACTCATCTAATGTAGATCATCGACTTGAGTTAGGAATTTCTTTTGATTTTTGGAGTCGCCACCCAACTGTTGTTGGGAAATATTGAATTAAGACTAAAGGAGCGGATTAGTCTTAATTTAGACCACTAGTCGTCGTTATTTCCTCTTCTCGTTTTTGAAAAGAGGAAAAGGGAAAACCAGAGTTTCTAAGTCCGGAGGCTAACCTATTAAAACCTTACGATTACCACCTAATCTCCTAAAATTGTTCCTATTTAGAAATGTGTTTTATTGTGTTTCTGTTACTTTCATTATGTTTTTAAATTATTTCAAGAAAATGATGTTTTATTTCATTTTATGGATTGACCCGAATGGGTGCCTACATACCTGCTATCCAAGATCAAACAAGCCGTAGTTCGCTTTTCTGAAAACTTTAAGTGTGTTTGTGAATTTTAATTTTGAAATCTCTTTTGCTTTATGTTTTTACTATTTTTTTTTTATTTTCTAAAAAAATCTAAGCCTAAACTTTTATCTGATTATTGAAAATGGTTTTTAGGAAAAACATCAATTTTGGAGTTATTTGAAGAAAACGATTTTTCTAAGTGCTAAAACTTATTTTTTCTATTTTTTTTTATAATTTTTGAATTTTTATTAATTTTTATGATTTTTACGATTTTTCTTTTTTTTCTGTAATTTTATGATTTTTTATGATTTTTATGATTTTTATTATTCTTCTACAATTTTTTTATAATTTTTCTAAGTTTTGATGATTTTTATAGTTTTTATGATTTTTATTGATTTTTATAATTTTTGTGAATTTTTGTTATAAATTTTATCCTAAACTATTATCTATCCTATTTTGAAATCTAAAGTTCTATTATTATTTTTCTAATATTTATATTGTTTTTCTACATTATTATTATTATTTTTTATTATTTTTCTACATTATTAAATCCTAAAAAATCTAATTTCTAACATTTTTCTATTTATGGAAACATAAATAAAACATAAATAAATAAATAACAAACAAATTAATAAATAAATAAAATAATAATAAATCAAATCGGAATAAAAATAAATAAAGAAAGTAAATAAATAAATTGGAAAAAATCCGGAAAATCCGACTTACCCGGATCCGGGTCGGTGCGGTCGGGTCGAATCTGGTCGGGTCGGATCGGTCGGACATGGTGGCTGAGGATGCTCGTTCATGGCGTTCCAGCGATCTTTTGTCACGGGTGAGGTGTCGAATCCTAGCTTCTCGAGGGTGCTGAATCCAATGGTGGCGGTGGTTTGCTCCCAGAACATCTCCTGGTGGCGGCTTGGCTCCGATCGGTAGTTTACGGTTTTAGGTTTCCTCCGATGCTCTCCAATTTGCTCTCTTTTCTCACTTTCTCTCAATTGTGATTCATGCCTTAGCTTCCTCCCTTCGATTTCTATTTATAGGCACTTGAAACCGAGCTGGATAAGCTCAGATTTCCTCCGATCGAAGCTAATCGGATTTTTGGTTAAAAAAACAACTCCGATTTGTGTAAATCCATCGATTTGTTGCGATTTGATTCCAATTAGATGATGTTTATCTCATTTCTGTTGAAGATCTGTTGGAATTGTGTAAAAAATCGAATCTAAACGGCTAAAATGCGAATTTTTCTTCCACCGGCGATCTCAGACTCGAGGTAGAAGACGATCACGCGCCCGGCGCGTGCGTTTCCTCCAGCCAATCGGATGCTGCCACGTGTCCTGGATAAGTGAAAAAAACTCAAAATGCGGAAACTGCTTCCCCCGCGATTCGAACCTACGATCAAGCCCTCCTGCGCGCGCCTTAGCCCGTGGTCCGAACCAGCTGGGCTAGCCCATTTTCCTGATTCTTCTAATTTCGCAAATTGCATATATGCAATGCGATTTTTTTATTTTTTTGTATTTTTTGAAATTTCAAAAATTTGTAAAAATTATTTACTATTTATTATTGCCATTTCTGAAATCATTTTTCAAAATTGATGTGTTTTCCTATTTATTTTTATTTTTTTGAATATTTTTATTATTTATGCTAAATTAAAGAAAAATTGAAAAAAATTGAAAAAAATTAAGAATTGATTATTAGTGATTATTATTCATTTCTAGGGCAAAAATGGGGTGTTTACAGCTGCCTTTTTTGTAGTAAAGTTTGAAAAACTTAACTACAAAGACAAGAAAGACGCCATTTTTGGCCTCTTAAATAGATAACACCTTGGTTTGGCTGGTTACCTAGGAAAACTTTTTTTTGGTAGGAAAATGCTCCAAGAGCTAATAATTCCACGATTTAAGATGGTCCTAACAATTTAGAGTAATGTTCCCTCTCCAAAAAGTGCTTTATGGGCTGACTAATTGGTGATAGGAAACACCTCAAGCATTGTGTGGAAGAAATGATGATAGGAAGCAACTTATCAGACTAGCAACCTTGGAAAGAAAATTTACTTAGGAAGCGCCCTTATGAGTTGGCTACCTGTCAACAGAAGCATCTTGTTAGACTAGCAACTGTTTGGAAGAATATTTCCGAAAAGTGCCCCAAGAGCTGACTAATCGGGAGAATCTAGGAAAGTCCCCCTCATGGGCTAACTAACCTTAAGATAGATTTTTAGGAAAGTGCCCATCTTGGGCTGACTAACCTATGGTAGAGTGTCTCAAAAAGTGCCCTTATGAGCTGACCCTGAGAACGGATTTTTAGGAAAGTGCCCATCTTGGGCTGACTAACTTAGGATAGAGTTGTCTCAAAAAGTGCCCTTATGAGCTGACCTTGAGAACGGATTTTTAGGAAAGTGCCCATCTTGGGCTGACTAACCTATGGTAGAGTGTCTCAAAAAGTGCCCTTATGAGCTGACCTTGAGAACGGATTTTTAGGAAAGTGCCCATCTTGGGCTGACTAACCTATGATAAAATTGATTGAACTGTCTCAAAAAGTGCCCTTATGAGCTGACCTTGAGAACAAATTTTTAGGAAAGTGCCCATCTTGGGTTGACTAACCTATGGTAGAGTTGTCTCAAAAAGTGCCCTTATGAGCTGACCTTGAGAACGGATTTTTAGGAAAGTGCCCATCTTGGGCTGACTAACCTAAGATAGAGTTGTCTCAAAAAGTGCCCTTATGAGCTGACCTTGAGAACAACTTTTTAGGAAAGTGCCCATCTTGGGCTGACTGACCTAAGATAAAATTGATATCTTAAAAATGTGCCCCCTATGGGCTAACCTTAAGAGATCTAGGGAAGTGCCCCCTTTTGGGCTGACTACCCTATTAAAGGGAATGTTTAGACAAGTGCCCAACTATAGGCTGACTCATCTTATGCTTCTGAATATGTTTTCTACGAACTGAGCTAAATGATGTGATGCTTTTCATGATTGTTATTTATTTTAATATGCTTGTCAGTTTATCGTAGACAGCCACCAAACAATCGAACCTTCGGGCTAGTTTGCTTCTGCTTCACTTCTTCTTATCTTGACATGGGGTTGAAAATCTTGATGTGCTTCCTTTCTTTATCCACATGGCTCTTTTGATGGTAACGTTATCTTACTAATGCATTCAGTTCTAATGCTCAAAAGTAGATAGAATTATATCACAAACTATATTAAGATTCATTATCATTTTAGTGTTTATCTTTCATTGGTGAAGTGGTGGGTAATGTGTTTAGGAATATTTGTTGTGATGAGAACTGATTGGGATTGTTGATCATTCAGGGATATTAACTTTTCTTGCAAAAGGTGAAAACTCGACTCAACGAAATTTATATCGAACACTGGCTTTCATAAACATTGGCAAATTTTCAATTCCCTTGCCTAAGGATAGTACATCTTTACAGCATCTGTGTTAATGGGGTCTCTCAATTCCGAACCATCCATCTGAGTTAATATCAAAGCACCTCCTGACAGAACCTTTTTCACCACATAAGGGCCATCATAGTTTAGGGTAAATTTCCCTCTGGAGTGTTGGGCATTCGAGAGAACCTTCTTTAGTACCAGATCCCCCTCTTTGAAGTATTGAGGTATCATCTTCTTGTTAAATGCTCGGGCCATTCTTTGTTCGTAACACTGGCCATGACATAGTGTGGTAAGCCTTCTTTCATCAATCAGATTCAGCTGATCAAGCCTCTTCCTTAACCAATCTGATTCAATTAGCTGTGTTTTCGATAGGATTCTGAATGATGGTATTTCAACTTCAACTGGTAGCACTGCTTCTGTACCATATACCAATGAGTAAGGGGTAGCTCCCATAGATGTTCTTATTGAAGTCCTATAAGCCATGAGAGCAAAAAGTAACATTTCATGCCAATCTTTGTAAGTTGTTGTCATTTTCTCGATGATCTTCTTGATATTTTTATTAGCTGCTTCTACTGCCCCGTTCATTTGAGGTTGGTAGGGAGTTGAATTTCTGTGGTTTATGTGGAATTGTTGACATAATCCTGTCATCGATTTGTTGTTGAGATTGGTACCGTTGTCGGTGATGATGGACTCAAGAACTCCATATCGGGCTATTATGTCCCTTTTTAAGAAGTGAATTATTACCCCCTTTGTAACATTGGTATATGATGACGTATCTACCCATTTGGTGAAATAATCAATCGCTACTAGTATGAATCAGTGGCCGTTAGATGCTGTCGGAGTGATCGGGCCTATTATGTCGATTCCCCACATGGAGAAAGGCCATAGTGCTGATAACAAGTGTAGCTCGTTGGGCGGAGCATTTATCCGGTTTGCGTAGACTTGACACTGATGACAATGCTTGACGTACTTTATGCAATCTGATTCCATGGTTAACCAATAATATCCTAACCTCATGATTTTTCGGGCCAACATGTAGCCATTCATATGGGGTCCACATACTCCCTCATGTACTTCCTTCATTAGTTCGCATGCTTCATTTTTGT
Organism: Laguncularia racemosa; assembly: GCA_037954665.1. NCBI lineage: Eukaryota > Viridiplantae > Streptophyta > Magnoliopsida > Myrtales > Combretaceae > Laguncularia > Laguncularia racemosa. The sequence continues at coordinate 7,568,299 of JBBMOL010000004.1, forward strand.
CCACACATCTCAACAAGGTGGTATCAGATAATCTTTTGTAGAGTACAGACCCACTTAGTAAGAAATGGCTTGCTAACCTTCTGATTTTTCTTTGGTCATTCCTGCTAGCCATTTCAAGGTATTTACTTTCTTGGAGGAAAGTCTTGATGTCGTGATACCAGGGCTTGTCATCTTGTACTTTTTCAATGGTTAAACAGTAGGCAGACTGACTTTCGATGTCTATTTTCATCGGTTGAACTTCAGCTCCCCTTGTTATCTGGATCATAGATGCTAGTGTGGCTAGCGCATCTGCAAACTGATTCTGAGTTCTCGGGATGTATGTGAAAGAGATTGCCTTGAATTCTTCGATTAACTCTATCAAGTGTTGATGATATGGTACCATTTTGGGGTCTTTAGTCTTGTATTCCCCTCTTGTCTGTAGTATGATGAGCGACGAATCTCCATATACTTCTAATTCGCGGATTTCCATTTGATAGGCCATTTTGAGGCCAAGAATACACGCTTCATATTCCGCGATATTATTGGTATAGGGAAATGTAAGTCTTGTCGCTACAGGGAATTGAGTGCCATCTAAGGATATCAATACTGCCCCAACCCCACAACCGAATACGTTAGTAGCTCCATCGAAAAACAGTTTCCATTTAGCATTCTGCTCTATCCCAAAGTCTTCTACTAGTATATCTTCCACTGTCAATATATTCTCATCTGGAAATTGGGCCTGTAGTTCTTGGGAATTTGTCTCGACAGGGTGTTCCGCTAATTGGTCGGCTAAGGCTTGCCCTTTCATCGAGTTCTGATTTATGTATGTGATGTCGAACTTGGATAGGAGCATTTTCCACTTAGAGATTCTCCCTATCAGAGTTGGCTTCTCTGCCAAGTATTTCAAGGGATCATGTCTTGTCAGTAGCTCAATATGGTAGTAAAGGGTGTATTACCTTAGTCGATGCATGACCTAGATTAAAGCACAACACGTCTTCTCCACCTCTGAGTACCTCTGTTCCCCATCTGTGAACTTCTTGCTCAGATAATATATGGAACGCTCTCTTCCCTCGTCATCTTTCTGCCCCAGCACACATCCCATGGATTCAAGGAGTATAGTGAGGTATAAGAATAAAGGCTTTCCTTGCTTCGGGACTATCATGACTGGAGGTTTTATAAGATAGTCTTTGATTGTCTTGAATGCCTCTTTGCATTCGTCGTCCTATTCTATTCTAGCGTTCTTCTTCAACAGACGGAATAATGGCCGGCATTTGTCGGTGAGCTGTGAGATAAAATGAGCTATATAATTTAATCTTCCCAGCAAGCTTCTCACTTCTTTAACGGAGCGTAGGGAAGGTAACTCTAATATAGACTTTACCTTATCAAGGTCAATTTTAACCCCTTCCTGGCTTATGACAAACCCTAACAATTTCCCCGTTGTGACCCCGAAAGTGCATTTCTCTAGGTTTAACTTGAGCTGAAATTTTCTTAGTCGTTTAAATAATTTCCTCAGGATATCCATATGGCTTTCTCCTTCTTTGGATTTGGCTATCATGTCGTTGACATATACTTCAACCTCTCGATGCATCATGCCGTGAAGTATTGCGACCATGGCTCTCTGATACGTTGCCTTGGCGTTTTTCAAACCAAAGGGCATGACTTTATAACAGAAAGCTCCCCACATTGTGATGAAGGTTTTTTTGGTTTTATCTTCTTCAGCCATTTTTATTTGATTATATCCTAAGAAACCGTCCATGAATGAGAAGAGATGGTTTCCCGCAGTGTTATCTACTAGAACATCAATGTGAGGTAGGGGAAAGTTATCCTTTGGTGTAGCTTGGTTTAAGTCCTGGAAGTCTACGCATACGTGTACTTTTCCATTCTTTTTCATAACGGGGACTATATTTGCTACCCATTCTGGGTAGTCTGATACTTGAATGAACCCTACTTCTAGCGGTTTCTTGACTTCTTCCTTAATCTTTAGCAAGATGTCAGGCCTAAATCTTCTCAGTTTTTGTCTTTTAGGTTTGACATCTTCCCTTGTGGGAAGCCTATGAACCACTATTGATTGGTCTAACCCTGGCATGTCACCATATGACCAGGCAAACACATCTGCATATTCCGTTAATAGCTCGGTTATCTCACATTTTTGCTCGGCACTCAAACTGGTCCCGATTTTGAGGTTCTTAGGGTTTTCCATGCTTCCTAGATTTACTGTCTCCACAGGCTCGTCGATTGAAATTCCGCTTTGTTCATGTTTTTGTCAATTTTCTTGTATTATTTCGTGGTCTAGGATATCGCCTTCAACAACTGACCCAGCAGCGTTGGAAATGATATCAACGTTTTTACTTTCTACCTACGCGAAATATCCCTGATGTTCGATGGTAGGAGATCTGGGTAAAGTAAAAATGAAAGCATATATATAAGAAGAAAAACAGACTGTAATTGAATTGATAAAGAGTCTCAAAAATTTGTTCAATAACTATTCTCTACTTTTGAGCTAACCTAGAGCTATTGATAGGATAACAAAACCAATTGTTCAGAGCCAGATGCTGGTTGGACGTGCGGGGGATTGACATCCCTTTGCTGTCGCCCTCTTCATTTATCCAAAGCTCTTGAATGATGTTTGCCTTTCGGAAAGATTGTTGGAGAGGTGGGGTGCACATCTGGGTGTCGATCGGCTTCCCCTTCATTCTGCCTTTGACACCTCTTGCTTGCGCTTCTTCTACGGCCATAGGAATGTACCCCAGTCCAAACGTCCCGTGGTGCCCCTCTTTAAACTGATGGCCTCCTTGCTGGTCACCATGTTCACTTCATTGAAAATCTGCAACCCCAGGTCTTCTGAACCTTCTTCCCCAATATAAGGCATGGCAGTCTCTTTGTATATGTCGTAATCCTGTTCGCCCAATACTGTGACTATCTGCCCGCTTGCAATGAACTTGACCCTTTGGTGGAGACTAGAGGGGATGGCTCCAGTAGCATGTATCCAAGGTCGTCCCAAAAGCAAGTTGAAAGACCTTGGGATGTCGAGGACCTGGAAAGCGATGTGGAATACTTTTGGACCAATTTCTACCGGTAGGTTCACTTCCCCCACTATGTCTCTTTTTTATCCGTCGAAAGCTCTGACCACCGTGGAGCTAAGTTTTATGTTGCTTGGATCGACCCCCAACAAGTCGAGCGTTGCCAATGGGCAAACGTTGAGGGATGATCCGTTGTCGATGAGTACCCGGGAGACAATGGTGTCATTGCACCTGACCACTATGAATAATGGTTTGGTATGTTGGTCTCCCTCCTCTCCTAGCTCTTCCGGAGAGAAAGATATCTGGTCCATTGTAAAGATGGAGTCTGCCACGTGACCTATTTTGTCTGTAGCGATGCTCTCTGGGACCTGAATCTGTTTTAGCACTTTAAAGAGTGCTTCCCTGTGGGGCTCAGATGTTGTGAGAAGGCCCATGAGTGATATCTGTGCTGGAACTTTATTTAATTGTTCCATGATCTTATATTCACTCGCCTTGACCATCTTTGTAAATGCAGCGAGTCCCCCTTCCTCTTCTTCTCCTTTCTCCACATTGGGTTCTTCAATCGGGCCTTTATACTTTGGATCGTATAATCTCCCAGAGCGGGTGATGCCTCCCACCATAGGAGGCCGCTCTTGTTCGAGGGCCCGATAGTCGAACGGTGCAGCCTTGTAATTCTGTGCCGCTATCGGGACATTGAATACATATATTTTTCTTGGGATTTGTACCTCAGTTGATTGTCCCTCGTAGCACTGTATAACCCTAGGCTTCTTGTGAGAGTTGATCATGTTGATAGTCTTCCCCTCTTCCTTTGACGGGTTGTCTTCTTTCTCAAATTCTGGTCCCCATCCACTAGGTGGCCCCTACTCAGTTGGGGTATAAGAATAATTTACCAAATACTGAAATCTCCCGTGTGATTCTCCCAAAGTGCCGACCGTTGGTTCTCCGGCTAACCACCTATTTTTAATGTGTGCCTTTGATGCTTCTTCTGGAGCTTGATGGGATTGCTTCTTCTGCTACTCCGTCGTATTCTGCTTAGGGGCTTCTTTGGGAATCAACTCCTCAGATGTGATCATATTAATGGTGGGCTTGTGATTGGGCAGTGGATTGGTGTTGACATTGGGTGCTGGAGCGTTCACGAAATCCAACTGTATGATTCCTGCATCAATTAAGTCTTGGATTTTGTGCCAGAGCCTCTAGCACCTATCTGTAGAATGCCCCTCTTGTCCCATATGGTAGTCACACTTGAGGCTTGAGTCGAAATTCTTGGGCCTGTACCGGTCATTGGGGAGCTCGAAACTAATCAAGTTGTTTGCCCTCAACCGAGCGAAGACCTGACTGAGCAGTATAGGGATTAGAGTGAACTGCCTTAGGTCCCTGGCGGCCTGGGCGTGACCTGTCATGGGTTGTTGGGCTGGGGTACTCGTGGTCTGGAATGTCACAAGAGTCCCAGATTTTTCTGCCTTACCGGTGTGGACCGTGCTGACAGTGGACTCTTTAGCTCTGTTTCCTCCTAAAGGCCTTTGTGTCGGTGTGACGCTAGGAGGCTCTATTGTTTGGAGTCTGCCGGTGGTGATGGCATTCTCAATCCTGCATCCCGCAGCCACTACCTCTACAAAATTGGATGAGGTCTGGGCTACCAGGTGTGAAAAGTAGGTCTTGTCCAGGGTATTGACAAATATGGATGTCAATTCCTTCTCAGATATCGGGATTGCTACCCTGGCAGCCTGGGCTCTCCAGCGCTGAGCATACTCCTTAAATGGCTCAGCATGCCTTTTTCGGAGACTCCTCAGGTCGATTACAGATGGGGTGACTTCGATATTGAACTTATATTGGTCATAAAACGCCCGGGCTAGCTTCCCCCAGGTGTTGACAATGTTGAAGTCCAAGTGGGCATACCAGACCAGTGTAGGGCCTGTGAGGCTGTCTTGGAATGTCTGGAGCATGAGCTGGTCGTATTGAGCATACTTGCTCATTTTCCGGGCATATAGCCTGGTATGCATTTTGGGGCAGCCGGTCCCATCATACTTTTTGAACTCTGGGGTCTTGAACTTCTCAAGGTATACCTCTTCCCAGTATGCTGGCAGATTGGTGATTCCGGCTTGTTCAAAACCATCAGGGCCCTCAATCGTTTTCATCTTATCATGGAGCTGCTGGAAGAGTCGCTTCTCTATCTCCTTCTGCCTCTCTTCCATTTCCCTTTTCAGGTCATCGGAGGTCGGCCCCTGGTTGACCTTCGGCTCATATTCGAAGGCCGGGTTAAGGTGGGAATTGATCTCTTCATATTCCAGAGGCTGTCCCTCTACTACCTTTCCCTTTCTGGCCCCTGAATACTCTTCCTGGGTTGGCTGAGTGTTACGCAGGAGGCCGATGCTTTCAGTTTAGAGGTGAACCTGGGCAGCCAATTGTTGGACCGTTTGTTCTAGGGACATGATCCTGGAGTCCGAGGCAGCTTCAGCATTAGTGTTGTTGCGGTCGTCGCTGCTGTTGGCCATTTTTGTTCTTGAACATGTGAGAATTGGACTTCTGGGAGGGTTCGGTTGCTTGGGAGCTATTTTGATACCCGACGAGCATTTTTTTTCTTTTTTTTTAGTATGATGTATGCAAATGCTATGCATGTGTCACGCGGATGCTAAAAATAAAAGGGTTGACAATTGATTGACAATGTAATATTAATATTGAAAATTTTGGAATTCGATAATCAAAATAAAAGATTACAAATAATGATCTATTTCCTAGCTCTTTTAGTCTTCTGTTGTGGAGGCTTAGACTTCCCATTGATGACAGCTTCTAATTCTTTGACTTTGGCTTGGGTCTTCTCCAATTGTACTTCCAAGGCCATGTTCCTTTGGTCGGATTCTTTGAAACGTCCCTTCCAGATGTCTTTCTTATAATCTGCAGTTTCAAAGTATACCTCCATTCAGGCCTTGACCTGTTCTAGGTATACTTCTGTCTCTGGATTGATCTTGTCTGGTCTTGGTTGGATGACGTCTGGAACCCGGTATGCTCTTTCCCCTGTTTGGTATAGCTGGTGGATTACAAACTCTCTAGTGGCTCGATGTTTTCCCACTTTGCCATCTAACTCCCCGAGGTCTACATTCGAGCTTTCAATTCTGGCTTCCCAAAGTGCTTTGACCTCTGCCAGCTTAGCAAACTTCTCGGCTACCAACAGGTTCGGATCTTGGTACTCAAAGGTGACTGCTTCCAGCGAGGGCCGATAAACTATATCTTGGATGGTACCAAACTGGCGGACCACTGAGTTGGGGTGATATCCAATACATCCGCTGATTCCGATCAAAGGTACTGCTTGGAAGTTACTGCAGGTCAAGATGATTTTATCACAACAGCTCCACCTGGCTATCCACAGAATATCCTCAGCACTGAAACTTCTAAGTACCTCTACCCAACTGTGGCTAGTAAGGTCGTCGGGTAGCTTCACCTTTTCTATACATGAGTCTACGAGATCCACCTGCTGGGCTAAGGTTTTTCGGACCATGTTCAGCCCGAAGCACTTAAGGTGGCTTACAAACCATATCAGCAGAAGGTTGAGGCTTGAGCGAAGGATCCCATGGCCTTTCTTCTTGAGGAAATTCAAGTTCCGGATTTGTTTAGCCAGTAGAGCCGAGATATAAGATCTTCCCTCCAGAAATTGGGTCACCAGCTCTGCAACCTGGTAGTGAATATAGAAGGTCCCGGTGGGAAACGGTATGGTGGCGAAGGCTGTCAAGATGAAAGCGTTCACCCTTCTCTGTCTGTAAGTTTTGGGGTCCCCATACAGTATGTCCTTCCTATCCCCATTGTCCTCTCGAGCGATGAACTAGGCTTCTAAATCATCCATACGTATGCAATATCCATTACAGTCTGCCAGGGCTTTGTTGACTACTGTCTTACGGATGCCTAATAATCTGCTGAAGGTACCGGCTGGCCCGGCCTCAAGGTCTAGTGCGTATATTTGATCAGTTAGTGTTGGAGCCTGTAGCAACTGGGTGTACTCCTCTAGGGTAGGGGTGATCTCATGCGGCCCGATAAAGAAAGCAGCGGGCTCGATTTCCCATAATTGGAGCATGGCCCGGACTAAAGGCAAATTCACCTCTATCTTTGTCAGTGAGAGGATGGAGCCGATCTTTTGCTGGATGAAGGTCTGCTCCTCTGGGTTGTACAAGGTAAACCAATGGTCCAGTACCAACTTTGGGTCCAAAGGTTTGTATACCCAAATTTCTTTGCGGAGGAGGCGGTTGACTGCGGTGCTAGCCATCTATTACAATAAGAAATTGCCTAATTACAAACAGAACTATGAAAACATTACAGGGAAATAGCTTTGAACTCCAAAATAAAACAACAAACCATTACATTGTCATCAATTGTCAACCCTTATGATGCTATGTATGCAAGTAGGTTGGTTCTAATTGGTCCCCAAGCTTTATGGCATCCCGCATTCTCAAAGAAATGGATCTCAGGCCATATCGAAGCATTGGGTAGGGTAGCCTAATCGGTCCCGAACGGTGATTAACTCACTTCGCCCGAAACCTACACAATGGCTCCCCGACTTAGTTTTCTAGGACGGTCCAGGTTCGACCGCATCTATTCACACAAACTTATGCATGCAAACCCCACAGTAAAGAAAACTAAAATCTAACTAATCCTTGAAAAGTTAGTAACAGAATAATAATTGAAACTTAAAAAGGAACAACTTGAGGAGATTCAAGTGGCTAGCCTACTGGAATGGGTCCCCAGTGGAGTCGCCATCCTGTCGAGTCTAATTTTTTTTCATTCCCATTCCTAATCTGACCTAGACTAGACCCTATGCTCATCTAATGTAGATCATCGACTTGAGTTAGGAATTTCGTTTGATTTTTGGAGTCGCCACCCAACTGTTGTTGGGAAATATTGAATTAAGACTAAAGGAGCGGATTAGTCTTAATTTGGACCACTAGTCGTCGTTATTTCCTCTTCTCGTTTTTGAAAAGAGGAAAAGGGAAAACCAGAATTTCTAAGTCCGGAGGCTAACCTATTAAAACCTTACGGTTACCACCTAATCTCCTAAAATTGTTCCTATTTAGAAATGTGTTTTATTGTGTTTCTGTTACTTTTATTATGTTTTTGAATTATTTCAAGAAAATGATTTTTTATTTCATTTTATGGGTTAACCGGAATGGTTGCCTACGTACCTGCTATCCAGATCAAACAAGCCGTAGTTTGCTTTTCTGAAAACTTTAAGTGTGTTTATGAATTTTAATTTTGAAACCTCTTTTGCTTTATATTTTTACTATTTTTTTTTATTTTCTAAAAAAATCTAAGCCTAAACTTTTATCTGATTTTTGAAAATGGTTTTTAGGAAAAACATCAATTTTTGAGTTATTTGAAGAAAAGGATTTTTCTAAGTGCTAAAACTTATTTTTTCTATTTTTTTTATAATTTTTGAATTTTTATTAATTTTTATGATTTCTATTATTCTTCCACAATTTTTTTATAATTTTTCTAAGTTTTCATGATTTTTATAGTTTTTACGATTTTTATTGATTTATATAATTTTTGTGAATTTTTGTTAAAAATTTTATCCTAAACTATTATCTATCCTATTTTGAAATTTAAAGTTCTATTATTATTTTTCTAATATTTATATTGTTTTTCTACATTATTATTACTATTATTATTATTTTATTTTTTATTATTTTTCTACATTATTAAATCCTAAAGAATCTAATTTCTAACATTTTCCTATTTACGGAAACATAAATAAATAAATAACAAACAAATTAATAAATAAATAAATAAATTATAAATCAAATCGGAATAAAAATAAATAAATAAATTGGAAAAAAACCGGAAAATCCGACTTACCTGGATCCGGGTCGGTGCGCGGGTCGGTTCAGTCGGGTCGAATCTGGTCCGGTCGGATCGGTCGAACACGGCGGCGGAGGATGCTCGTTCACGGCGTTCCGACGGTCTTTTGTCACAGGTGAGGTGTCGAATCCTAGCTCCTCGAGGGTGCTGAATCCAACGGTGGCGGTAGTTTGCTCCCAGAACGTCTCCTGGTGGCGGCTTAGCTCCGATCGGCGGTTCGCGGTTTTGGGTTTCCTCCGATGCTCTCCAATTTGCTCTCTTTTCTCACTTTCTCTCAATTTTGATTCGTGCCTTGGCTTCCTCCCTTCAATTTCTATTTATAGGCACTTGAAACCGAGCTGGATAAGCTCGGATTTCCTCCGATCGAAGCTAATCGGATTTTCGGTTAAAAAAACAACTCCGATTTGTGTAAATCCATCGATTTGTTGCGATTTGATTCCAATTAGATGATGTTTATCTCATTTCTGTTGAAGATCTGTTGGATTTGTGTAAAAAATCGAATCCAAATGGCCAAAATGCGAATTTTTCTTCCGCCAGTGATCTCGGACTCGAGGTAGAAGACGATCACGCACCCAGCGCATGCGTTTCCTCCAGCCAATCGGATGCTGCCATGTGTCTTGGATAAGTGAAAAAAAACTCAAAACGCGGAAACTGCTTCCCCGGCGATTCGAACCTGCGACCGAACCCTCCTGCGCGCGCCTTAACTCGTGGTCTAGACCAGCTGGGCTAGCCCATTTTCCTGATTTTTCTAATTTCGCAAATTGCATATATGAAATGCGATTTTTTTATTTTTTTGTATTTTTTGAAATTTCAAAAATTTGTAAAAATTATTTACTATTTATTATTGCCATTTCTGAAATCATTTTTCAAATTTGATGTGTTTTCCTATTTATTTTTATTTTTTTGAATATTTTTATTGTTTATGCTAAATTAAAGAAAAATTAAAAAAAAATTGAAAAAAATTAAGAATTGATTATTAGTGATTATTATTCATTCCTAAGGCAAAAATGGGGTGTTTACAGGTTCCCTTACTACTGGAATTGCAGGGTAGATTCCCATCACTTCTGGAAGAACCAGAGGTATGCCTATTTTGTTCTTGGAAAGAGCACACCTCAGATGGAGACATAGGTGTCAAGACTATTTGTGTACCATCCTTTCGAAACATGTAAGTGTTTCTAAACTCATCATGTAATCTTTTTCTTTTAAACAACTAGAGTCTACCCAACAATAAGTGAAAGGCGTACATAGGAAGTACATTATAGATAATCTCATCACTGTATTTTTCTCCTATACTAATTGGCACCTTTGCCCTTTGTGTAACATGTAGACTACCTCGATCATCCAACCAATGCAATTTGTAAGGGCTAGGATGCGGGTTAATGGCTAGTTGTAAATTATCTACTAATGCATCAGATATGACATTAGTGCAACTACCATTATCAATGAATGGCACACAAAGGTTACCTCAAATCCGACAAAGTGTGTGGTACAAGTTCTCCCTTTGTATGTCCTTGGTATCTAGAGATAAAGTCAAAACCCTATGCAACACATTAATAGGTAAATAATGTTCACCCTTTTTGTCCTCATGTGTCTCAACGTTCTAATCATCATAGTACTCCTACAAGGCTATGGATAAATTTGTAGGCTCGATAGCTTCTTCCTCATCTTCTTCTTTAATGCCTTCCATAAAAGTCGTTACTCTCTTATTAGGACACTGTGCAGCTATATGTCCAAATCCCATGCATTTGAAACATTTAATCTAGTGCATCTTCCCACTAGTTGACCTCGGTACTGTCAGCCTAACATCAGATCCAACTACCTCTTTACCTTTCCTAGAAATAATTTTCTCCTTTTTCGTGCTAAGAATAACCCTATCTATTGCCCAACAAGCTCGCTTGCTCCCTTTGGTCCACCCAATTGACCATTTGCCCCCATGGGCTTAGTAATATTACTAGGCCTGTTACTAGTAACCCTAAATAGATTGGATCGCCTTTGCCTTTCCACTTTCAAAGCTAACTATATAGCCTCATCAAGTGTATTATACCTTTGTAGCTCAACAACATAGGCTATCTCATACTTCAACCTAGACACAAAACATGCTAAGGTTTGCTTCGAAGGCTTTACTGACCCACACCTGATCATTAATGTTTCAAACTCCTGGACATAGTCATCCATTGTTTTGACTCCCTATCTCAATGTTTGTAGACGCATAAATAGTTCCTGCCTATAGTGCTCAGGAATGAACCTCTTTCTCAGAACCCGTTTCATGTCTCTCTAGGTGTGCATTTTAACCTCTTCATCCCTTCGCTTGCTGATCATTAAATTCTTTCACCATAAGGCAGCATAACCTATGAACTCAATAGTAGCAGGACGAACTCTGGTGTTATCATCGATCTCATAACACTCATAAAGGCCCTCAACCTTATCCTCCTAATTCAGGTAGTCATTTACTGAACACTTGCCATCAAATGAAGGCATCTATAGCTTCACATATTCTAGTCTCTTAGGTGGCCTGAAATCCCTGTTCGGGTAAAGATTGACCCTAAAGTTATCATCTCTCTCCTCCCTAAAGGCATGATGAACTCCTTCCACTCTCCTTCCCATGTTTCCTACTACTCCCTCCCTTTGAACATTATAAGGAGCTACTCTAGGTGGTGGTGCTTAAGGATTCGCCACTAGTGGTTGTGGCATTGTTATCCTATCAATCCTTGATGCTAGTGTAGCAACAATAGTAGTAAGGTCTTGAAGCTGTTTTCCAAAGTTCTCCCACTTGCAATACGATGACCCTATCCTCCACCAACTTAGCTATTGGCCTCATTACCAATTCCCCCATTCACACCATCATTTGACATAGTTGTGGAATTGATTTGTCGAAGTATAACTTTAGTCTAAAAAAATGCAATACACTTCCTTCACTACAACCACACTTCACCCATCACAACAATTAAATGACCTACAAAAATAAACACAAACTCTAATTAACTTCACACACCACGGCAACACACTTACTTATACACCCATGGTGCAACAAGCAACCAATGCAACACACACTTCCCACACTTCAATTACGGTAATACTAAGTGAAACAATAATTAAACACTTCTAAATAGTAAGTTAATGAATTCAACTAAACAAGTGTTTAAGTATCAATACTCAAGAACCTCCACACTTTAATACTTGTTTTGAAATTCAAATTTTACCACTATGATTCCCTTTCTAATCATGACACAAACATACACCGACTTCCACGTGCAACACCTTCTTCACAACACAAACTCACAACAAGTTGCAATTCCCTTCACTACACACTCACACCACTACACATACACAACACAATCACGGTGCAACTCACATCAAACCACAACACCACTTTATGTGTAGCACTTCCTCACCTCAACACACACAACACTTCATGACAACAAATTCAAATACCACTCTTAATGCAACCTTCTCCACAAATGGTAAAAAGAAAATTCAAATTCAAATAATCATTCAATCAACTGATACACAATAACTTCTTCAACTTAAAGAAGGTATTTGAATTTCAAATATTTTTCTTAATCTCACACAAGACAAATCTGAAAATTTGCAAATGATAACCTCAATTTTCGAAATCACCAACACATAATTCACTTTTCCTTGTTTTAATTTCCACTTTTCCCAAATGATCACAAAGGAACACTTCTCCTTCCTCACAGCAAGTTCAAGGAAAACAATGCTACCACAAGTATTCTACGTCCACTTCAATAATAACAACAACAATGCAATAAAATCCACAATCACTACTACAAATCACTTTAACAATTACAGATCGAGAAATCAACTTCAAGAATCCTAATTGTCAAATGAAGCTCACACAATTCCCTTCTTGAAATCCTATGCTCTAATACCAAATTATGATGTGCTTAATAATTCAAAATTCACAAGCACAAGATATAAATGATTAAACAATCACACGAATTGAACTTAAGATGGCATGATGAACAAAATGAAGTTAAAATCCCCAATTGGCGTGAACTAAATTAGATGTATTACAATGGAATTCCAATACCAATCAATTACACATAACAATGCAATTCTAATCTCTAAAATTGGCTTGTAATCCTAGCAATATGAACCCTAATTTAGCATGAAAGAACAAATAGAAAAATCAACCAACTATTACTAGATATTATATACTAGCAATAATAGGATGTAACTTAGAGAATTCTTGATATAACTCTCAAGAGTGGATGCTGGCAAGAGGTGACTCTCTTACACGGCACAAAGTGTATATTTTATCAAATTATCAAAAGCTCCCTAAAAACCCTAGTTAGCAAGTATTTATACATGCTCCTATTAGTGTGGCTAGTTCCAAACAAAAAAAAATAACAAAATTGCCACTAGGTAGCTAGTTCCAAAGATCAAAATTACAAGTATAAAGTAAACAAAAATGGTCGGTTCTCATAAGCAAAAAATACAAATAAAAATGGTCTTCAACTGGCCGGTTTTTCACTTTAATTAAATAATTTATGGGATGTTAGATGTGACTAAAAAAAAATGTCTCACAAGTTAATCCTTAGTGCATTTTTTTTTTTTTGCCATCCTGTAAAACCGATCAATATACCTGCTAAAGTGCAAAATCAGACATTATTAGATAAAATATGGCCATATATGGATGTCTAGGCTCATGTAGTCAAGTCAGGTTCCCCCACTGCTCGAATCGTACGATGGATTCCCATTACAACCAAATGGGCCAAGTGATGTTGAGTGCCCTTTTGCATGTTCTAGCATCTAACTAATGGAGCTTTAACCTCTATAACTATGCTGTGCCGGGTAAGTGGTGCAATGTCTGGGAGTCTATCCTATACCTAAAATTGTAGTAGTATCGTAGCCTCTCTTATCTCATGAGCCACTAGGGATGCTGTGACATACAACTGGTGATATAACCATGCTAGATATGTAGACCCCCAACTGTACATCCTTGCAGGATTGAAATGCTCGAACAGAGATAAAAACATCATGTGGATGAGGGAACTCGATTTACAAACAACGATAAATCCTTCCAACAGCTACAATATATTCACATGTTATATCCCATTTGAGGCTAGTATTCCTTATAACTGCATGGCTATTGATTGGGGGGCTTAATTACACCTCAACATTTTAGAGGGTAATAGTGTACTCCCTATATGGCATGTGAAAAGTGTGGGTTTCCAGTCTCCATTACTTGACCAATGCGGTTATCATGTGCCAATCAAGCAGTATGAATAGCAGAAGGCTTGCACTAAGTAATCTAACCAACTGCAAGAATGGCTCCATTCAAAGATCGATGAGGATGATGTTCTCATTGCGACGGAGTGATAACTCTTGTCATCGAATGGCAAGCCATGATTCATCCTATGTTAAAAAAAGGTGAAATGTTAGTCTATTGGTAATGGAACATAAATTAATGAATAAGGTAAATGTTGATTACATCTCTATCCTAAATAGCCTATGATCGATGTCCTTTCTACTATGTCCAAATAGAAGGATCAAAGGGTCTGCGCTACATTTATTATTGAAAAAAAAAAAACAAAAAAAAATTTAGCATTAATATCTGGATGAGTTTATGATAGTTACAATAATAAACTAAGAGATTACAATTTTAATCGAAATGAATATTTCTACTAATGAATTTTTTAACGATTAATTAATTACATATTAACGACTAATTAACCATTAAATAACATCACATTAATTTTGGTACGATTTTTGCACTAATAAACCAAGCAAATACATTTATAGTTTATACGAATTTTTCTAATAATTAATTTTCTAACTAATACTTAATCATATATTAGTAACTAATTAACGATAAGTTAACCATTAATTACCAATAACGACTGTTACTTTAATAAAAATAGTACAATATGAATAATTGTTTTTAAGTAAATGTAGATTCACTAAAAGTAAATAATAACAAATATATATATATTTATGGGAAAAAAATGTACTGAATTTTTTAGTTCCAATCATGTTTTCTTGTTGAACAAATTGAATAAATTTCGTCCTAAAATTCCCAAGGTCCAAATATGACGGGAAAATTTCTGACATTGTCAACCTTTTCAGAACCTACTTTGGATGATGATCCAAATTGCTCATATTTTACCTTATGTCTTTATTTCTAATACAAATTTGAGAATAATCTTACAGGTACAATGATAATTCTCCATGGGATGCCAATATGTTCTACAACTCCGGTTAGACACAAAACATTTTTTAGGATGACAATCAAAGACCCGCTGCGATTGTTTTCTATTCCGAGGCATTGGATCATGAAAACTTATGTTATTTTGTATCTTATAATTGTTTTATGAACTATTTTGGTTGTATTTTAGTTTTGGGACACTTTTATTTCCTTGTAATTTTCATTTAGGGGTAGCCACCTTAAAAGTGGCAAACTTGTAATTTTGAGCACTTTTTAACCCTAGGAGTAGCAAGTATTAATACTTGCTTAAGAGAGGGTTTGAGGAGGCTACTTTTTACAGATTTGAGAGTACATTTCACGTGAGGATTAGGGTTTCCTAATTGTCATTAGACTCTTATTAATTTCAATCCTAAGAGTTGAAATTGTGGCGAGTCCAACACCTTGGAATTGTGAGTAGTATCAATTTCATTTTGTTGTGATTTCTTTTCTTCTCTAGTGTGTCATATCTAAGGGTGAATTGAGGTAGTTCTTGGACAGATTTGCTTCCTATTATTTTCGAATTCTTGTGCCTAATTGATGGGAGTCGAATCCAACAAAAATAAAAACCTACTCCTAAACAATTATATGATTTGCATATAATGGTGAGTAGGGTCGAATCCACAAGGATTGGTTAAATATATTTCTATTCAAAGAGAATAAAGAGGAAAAGAAAAATGGGGGGGGGGGGGGGTGGGTTTGTTTGTGAATCAAATAATGTTGAAACAAGATAATAAAATCGAATATTGATAAAAAGCCTAGCCAAAGGAATCAAGATAGTTTAATTCTAGGAATTGATCATCGATGCAAATGTTTTCTATTCTTATTTCTAGATAAACTGGTTATGGTTATTAACAAGCTCTAACAACCTATCTTTCCATACTTCCTCGATAATCAAGAGAAGCTCTTTGATTATTTCTCTTATCGATTAGACAACCCTAGACAAGCGCTTAGGATTTAATCTACCAATAGCATTAAAAACTAGAGAGACCACCAATTCATGCCAGTAGATTATAAGATAACCTATTTAAACATGATCATACACCTCCATAACATGAATTCGATCATCTATTTTATAACCAAACATGTTATTGTGTCACTGAGACTAGAACAATCAAACAATTACGGATTTGACGTACTAGTTGACAATATATTAACTTGCTAATTGAGTAGAAGAGCTCTAATTCATACCAATCAACAAAGATAATAATGAAAAAACGATCAGAAGATATATGAATATCCAAAAACAAAGAATAGAATAAATACAAGTCAATTAGACCTCACAATTCGTTGAGAATTAAACATCTGTGACCCTTTGGCTAGAAAAGTAGTTTAGCTACACATGTTCATCAGCAAAACGGAAATAAAGAGTAAAAACATAACAAGCCTCTGTTCTCTGGCTGCCTGCTCTGCCTCCTTCTTTCCTTCTTGTCTCCAAGATGATCCAAGATTCAAGATGCCTCTAACCCTCTAGGGTTAGTTCTATTTATATTGTTAAAGGAGTGGCAGGTGATCTTTTGCTAGCAAGATACGAAAATATCTTTCCTTTTTCAAGTAGATTTCGAGAAGTGAATATTCGTCTACTTGGCACGCCCTACAACACAGCCGTGGAGCAAGCCGTGCCTTCCTCTGTGTGTAATTCATG
The DNA here is from genome assembly GCA_037954665.1 of Laguncularia racemosa. Lineage (NCBI taxonomy): Eukaryota > Viridiplantae > Streptophyta > Magnoliopsida > Myrtales > Combretaceae > Laguncularia > Laguncularia racemosa. The sequence goes on from JBBMOL010000004.1 coordinate 7,584,989, forward strand.
TATCATCTTCCGTGTCTAGTGTGTACCACGGCTCCACCCACGGCTAGATTTCCAACCGTGCCTTCCTCTGTGCATAATCTACAAGTCTTCATCCGTGTCCAGTGTGTGCTACGGCTTTAACCACGGCCAGATCTTAAGCCGTGTCTTCCTCTATCAATGTTCCACAATTTCTTCTCCTTGGTTCATCAAGCTTCCACCACGGCTTCAACCACGACTGTGTCACAAGCCGTGTCTCTCTCCTTCTCATGCAGTGTGTAGCACGGTTTACACTATGGCCATATCTCAAACCGTGCCTCCTTCTAGATAGATACATGTTCATGTGCTTTCCTCCGGTGGTGTAAATCCTTGTCTTGATCCAAGTTGTAGATGACTTCTCTAATTTACTTGAATTAGCATCCTTGACTCCATTTAACCTGATTTATCACCATACTAGAATTAAGTGCCATTTCCATATGATTTCTATAAAATCAATAATGAATTAACACAATTTATACTATAAAGATTAAGTATAAAATGGCTCTATCAAATTCCCCCACACTTAAACTCTTGCTTGTCCTCAAGCAATTGAATCAAATCAATTGAGAAATCCGTCATAGATTATACGAGCTTTCTTTTCATCATTCCAAGCATCTTTTCATTTATAATTCATGACTTGTAATTTTAATATCTACTACTTTAACCAAACTGGTTTCATGTGATCAAATTACTATGGATAAAATTTAATAGCTAATCTAAACAAAACAAACTTTAATCCTCATGTTTAGCAAAAGAATTTTTATTCCAAAAGTAAATACTTAATCCACTAAGGAAAAACACCCAATTAAACTTCATTGGATATTATTAAGTATATAATCCTTGCAACAGAAAGTAAAAGCATATAGTATCAACTCTTTCCATAGATTTTCTCCCTTTCTATTATAAGTCTTGTTTAATTCAATGAATATTTACATTCATTGTTCTTTTGATTTAATCAAGCATCTATTTTGACGGGTTTTTGCCTGCTTCTTTTTATGAACTTTTGCCTTTTTCGCCCTTATCGTTATAGTGAGTTCATTAAGTCGGCACATCCCGAGCTCGTCACTCAAGTGACCGGGTTTTAAGATACCCCTACGGACTCTTCCTCACTCTAACATTCACTTAGGGACTCGATTTACTCTTAGACTTCCAATTCTAAAGCTAAATACAAGGTAAATTTGTTTCTTAAAGATTTCACTACTTAATTTTAACCAAGTATTCTAATCACAGCAGTAGGTGAGTAGAGCATTTGAACAAGTCAATTTCACATTTTGTAGATGCTTTTTACAACATTTAGTACAATCTCCAGATTTCATGATAATTTTAAAAAATTTGGCTTAAAATTGCTTAAGGACAAACATTCAAAGTATGGGTCAATTCTCTATTCTCTATATTTTATTATCCTCTCCCCCACACTTAGCTTGAATAGTGTCCTCACTGTTCTTAATTCAGCACAATTAAAGAGGAATTAACAACTCAAGGAACATTAGAGAATAAGAGAAAGGAAATACTGATACTTCCCTGGTATTGGAGTTCTCCCATTAAGCTATAGAAAGTGTCATTTGATGATATGTATCCTTGTTGCAGCTAATCCAAAGAGATCAAAATAACACTAAAATCAAAACAAAACTAAAACAAAACAAAACTAAAGCAAAACGAAACTAATAATTGAATTTATTTTTTTTTTGACATGGGTTGCCTCCTATGAAGCGCCTTTCTTTAACGTCTTTAGCTAGACGTTCCTGGCTAGATGTTCGGGTAAGGATTTTGATTCCAGCTTTGGTGCCTATAGTGATGGTTTAATAACATCCGCAACAAAAACAGGAGAGATATCGCAAGGATGTTTCATGGCATCATAAATGTTAAATTTAATCACTTCACCATCAAATTCCATAGTGAGGGTACCATCATTTACATCAATTTTTGTCTTGGATGTCTTAAGGAATGGTCGCCCTAATACTATCATTGATGAATTATGAGAATCATTATCTTCCATATCAAGCACATAAAAATCAGCAGGAAAAACCAACCCATTGACTTGAACTAAAACATCCTCTAGAACTCCCTCAGGATAAACATTGGACCTGTCAGCAAGTTGAACAATCACACCCGTTTCCTTCAAAGGACCAACATTTAAACGTTGATAAACAGACAAAGGCATGACATTGATAAAAGCTCCTAGATCACACATGGCTTTAGCGATTCCAAGATTACCTATTTTGCAAGGAATGGTAAACATACCTGGATCCTTACATTTAGGAGGAAGCTTCTTCTGAATAATAGCTGAAACATTTTCACTCACACTAATCTTTTCATTGCCTTTCAGCTTCCTTTTGTTAGTGCACAAGTCTTTGAGAAATCTAGCATAACGCGGTATTTGCTTAATTGCATCAAGCAAAGGAATATTTACCTCGACTTTGCGAAAAGTTTCCAGAATCTCTTTTTCTTCCGCTTCATTCTTGGATTTCGCTAATCTGGAGGGGAAAGGAGGTGGTATCAATGTGACCTTTGATGGCTCAACTAGAGACTTGCTAATCTGGTTGTCCTGCTGGTTCGGAGTTGAAATTTCTTTCTTAGTCTCTTCCCCAAGAGTAGATGGGTGTCCTTTCTTATTTGATCCCTGCAATTCTGTTCCACTTCTTAAGGTAATTGCGTTAACGCTTTGCTTCGGGTTTGTAATAGTTTGAGAAGGTAACTTACCTTAAGTTTCTAATCTGTTTACAGTAGAAGCAAGCTGGCTTACCTGATTCTCCAAGTTTTGAATGTTTTGCTTTGTTACCTCCTGAAATTGTTTGGTATTAACAGCGAGAGACTTAACAATATCCTCAAGAGACATACTTGAAGTGGAAGGAGCTTGGGGTACTTGGTGTGATGGCTTAGGCTAGAATTGTTGGAAATGTTGAGGGTTATTGCCATATCGGAAGTTAGGATGATCCCTCCATCCAGGATTGTAAGTATTCGAGTAGGGGTCATACTTCTTTTGTGGTTGTCCTGGGAATCCTCCTACAGCATTGGCGTGTTCATGATTGTCATCTTGTAATGTGGGGCACATGTCGGTAGGATGATTAGGAGCAGCACAAATTCCACAAGCCTTCACCTATTGGATATTTCCAAGAGCTATTTGCTGCACAAGGGAGGTTAGCTTAGAAATTTGATGTTCAAGGTTAGACACACTTACCTCATTTACCTTCCTTGAAGATGTATCATGCCTATACCCAAATTGTTGCAAATTGGCAGCCATAATGGAGATCAATTCCCTAGCTTGACCAGGGGTTTTGTTTACTATGGCGCCTCCACTTGCAGCATCCATCATCTTTCTTTCCATCGGAAGCAAGCCTTCGTAGAAGTATTGGATGAGAAGTTGTTCAGATATCCCATGTTGTGGACAGCTTGCACAAAGTTGCTTGAACCTTTCCCAATACTCATGAAGAGTCTCGGTGTCCCTCTGTTTGATACCACAAATTTCTCTTCTTATACCAGCGGCTCTGGATGTAGGGAAGAATTTGTCCAAGAAGAGTCTGACCATATCTGTCCAAGTGGTTATAGAACCTGGAGGCAAATAAAACAACCAATCTTTAGCTTTAGTACTTAAAGAAAACGGAAAAGCAAGTAGCTTGATTGGGTCGTCGGTTATTCCTTGCGGCCTCATACTAGAACACACTATATGAAACTCTTTCAAATGCTTGTGAGGATCTTCATTCTCAAGACCATGAAAGGTGGGTAGCAAATGTATCAACCCAAATTTTAACTCGAATTCAACAGCTAGTTCGGGTTAGTGAATACAAAGTGGTTGTTGATTCACATCCGGTGCAGCCAACTCCCTTAATGTTCTCTTAGGATTTGCCATATCGTCTTCTTTTTCAAAATCAAGGGATGAATAAGATAAATCTGATGCTAAGTTCAGTCTAGGGGATGATCTAACTTCTTGTCGCAGCCTCTTTAGAGTCTTCTCAATCTCCGGATTATAAGTGAGTTCACCTGTCTGAGAAGAACGAGTCATACAAGAATAGAAATAAATTTGAAACCAATCCCCGACAACGGTGCCAAAATTTGATGGGAGTCGAATCCAACAAAAATAAAAACCTACTCCTAGACAATTATATGATTTGCATATAGTGGTGAGTAGGGTCGAATCCACAGGGATTGGTTAAATATATTTCTATTCAAAGAGAATAAAGAGGAAAAGAAAAATGGGGGGGTTTTGTTTGTGAATCAAATAATGTTGAAACAAGATAATAAAATCGAATATTGATAAAAAGCCTAGCCAAAGGAATCAAGATAGTTTAATTCTAGGAATTGATCATCAATGCAAATGTTTTCTATTCTTATTTCTAGATAAACTGGTTATGGTTATTAACAAACTCTAACAACCTATCTTTTCGTACTTCCTCGATAATCAAGAGAAGCTCTTTGATTATTTCTCTTATCGATTAGACAACCCTAGACAAGCGCTTAGGATTTAATCTACCAATAGCATTAAAAACTAGAGAGATCACCAATTCATGCCAGTAGATTATAAGATAACCTATTTAAACATGATCATACACCTCCATAACATGAATTCGATCATCTATTTTATAACCAAACATGTTATTGTGTCACTGAGACTAGAACAATCAAACAATTACGGATTTGACGTACTAGTTGACAATATATTAACTTGCTAATTGAGTAGAAGAGCTCTAATTCATACCAATCAACAAAGATAATAATGAAAAAGCGATCAGAAGATATATGAATATCCAAAAACAAAGAATAGAATAAATACAAGTCAATTAGACCTCACAATTCATGGAGAATTAAACATCTATGACCCTTTGGCTAGAAAAGTAGTTTAGCTACACATGTTTATCAGCAAAACGGAAATAAAGAGTAAAAACATAACAAGCCTCTATTCTCTGGCTGCCTGCTCTGCCTCCTTCTTTCCTTCTTGTCTCCAAGATGATCCAAGATTCAAGATGCCTCTAACCCTCTAGGGTTAGTTCTATTTATATTGTTAAAGGAGTGGCATGTGATCTTTTGCTAGCAAGATACGAAAATATCTTTCCGTTTTCAAGTAGATTTCGAGAAGTGAATATTCGTCTACTTGGCACGCCTTACAACACGGCCGTGGAGCAAGCTGTGCCTTCCTCTGTGTGTAATTCATGTATCATCTTCCGTGTCTAGTGTGTACCACGGCTCCACCCACGGCTAGATTTCCAACCGTGCCTTCCTCTGTGCATAATCTACAAGTCTTCATCCGTGTCCAGTGTGTGCCACGGCTTTAACTACGGCCAGATCCTAAGCCGTGTCTTCCTCTGTCATTGTTCCACAATTTCTTCTCCTTGGTTCATCAAGCTTCCACCACGGGTTCAACCACGACTGTGTCACAAGCCGTGTCTCTCTCCTTCTCATGCAGTGTGTAGCACGGTTTACACCATGGCCATATCTCAAACCGTGCCTCCTTCTAGATAGATACATGTCCATGTGCTTTCCTCCGGTGGTGTAAATCCTTGTCTTGATCTAAGTTGTAGATGACTTCTCTAATTTACTTGAATTAGCATCCTTGACTCCATTTAACCTGATTTATCACCATACTAGAATTAAGTGTCATTTCCTTATGATTTCTATAAAATCAATAATGAATTAACACAATTTATACTATAAAGATTAATTATAAAATGGCTCTGTCATTAATTGAGATCCTTTGCATTTGAATCTGGTTCTTCCTTGGAGATTACTTCTTGAAACGTGATTATCACTTGTGGAAAGGGGTTCTTAGAATTGAAGATTTATTTTGAGTTTATGGATTATTCACGTGGAATTATATGTGATTAGTGTGATGATAGAAGAAATTATTATTGTGGTATCATAATTGCATCATTGAGTATTTGGATTTCATTGCACCTTCACTAGGTTCACGCAATTTTATCCTTCTTTGGAACCGGTTTTTGTGGTTGATTTGAATTTGTTTCTTGAGTCTTTTTATCGTGCTTCCAAGTGGATTTAGGCACATCAAAATATACAAGCTAAATTTGCTTGAAATGAAAAATAAGAAAACACAAAGTATGAACTGTAGAGGATAAAAAAATGGAAGAAGAGAAGTAGTTATGTGCAAACTGAATTGAGGAATTGAGGATTTGCATTTATAATATAAATTATCAGTGTAGAATTTTTTTGTTTTGTACATTTAGGTCCACATGTTGTGATACTGTGTAAATTAGCAATGCCATTTTATGATCATTTTTATAGGTTTGTAGTATCGAATGAAATTATTGGATGATTGAGGATAATGCCAAAAAAAAAAATTCTGACAAATTTATTGAATGTGTACACACCGTATGTACCTTCAGTACAAATTGTATTAAAGGTATAGACCTTGTCTATGCCTTCAAGCAAGATCCCATATGAGTCTTCCATTTTGCAAAATCGAAGGCGCAGATCAGGTCCATGATTTCAAAACCTATTTTTTGAATCATTTTCATAGGCATCTTATTTTACAATTTTTTTTTAAAAAAAAAACTATATTGTTTAAATATATCACCCTTCAAAATTTGTGTTAGTGTTAGAATATTTTGTGTTTAGTTAAATTCTAGGGCTTTGAATTTAAAGGTTCAATATGTTAGAATTAATCATTTTCTAGGTTTCATTGACTTCTGGATCTTAGCTTTTTTTATTAATAAAAAAAGAGAAAATCTTTAACTTTCTTTTTTTTTCTGAAATTATGAGTATCTTATTTGTAGAATAAATTTACAGTATGTAATATTGAACTTTAATGAGATTCATACATTTTTGTAGAGGTATGTAAAATTTCTAAGTCGGGATCTATTTGAAATTTTTCAATCATAATTCCTCTTTTCAGATTTGAGCAAACCTAATCCCCCCACCACCCCCCCAAAATTTGTTTATTTCATTATTTTGTATGATTTACGAGTTAAAATTTATTACCTTTCCTTAGCTTGATTTATGAAATTTACTTTGATTACTTTTAGTATTTTCATAATTACTCAATTGTTATTATTAGTCGTTGCTAGTCATCCCTTTCTAAAATTTGCAGTTTTCATATATATTAAAAAATCACATATGTTTATTTGGCATATTATTACTTATTGATCCTTACAACAAGTAATTATGATTTATGTGCATATGCTTGATAAGCAATATAATTATAAAAGCTTAGGAAAAATAGTCTTAATATTGAATATACCGTAGTTATATGTTGTGTAGTAGATACTCCATAAAAAAGAAATGCTTTTCATATATACATGCACATACATTTTCCAAATATGCTTTTGTATTGTTTTTTTTCTATTAATATCATGAGTTCTTTGGGAATTCTCTATGAGTAGCTATTTATAAATTAAATAGAAGTGTACCAATAATATATAATATCCTTTGAAAATACTGTGCCCCTTATAATTTCTTATGCTTGCATGGCTTTCCTTCTTATGGCATCTCCAAATTTTCTAAAATACATTTCCTATGTATGTTTATTTGTACTATATATATATATAATCCTTTAGAATAATAATATAGTTATAGACCATAAGGGTTTATTTCTTGGATCGGTAATGATGGGAATCAAACCTCTGGACCTAGCATTGAGAAGCCTATTGGAACTTAATGGAACCCAAACATTCATAATTTATCTTTATTTATTTTATAGTAATTTTTTTTACATTTTTGTCGGTTTTTACAAGAAGACGATCAAGCACGATAGCAAATTGGTTTGTGAATGGATCACGGTCCATTATGAACCAAATTGAACCTACAAAGACAAGTGGAACTGACCTTAATTTCATTTGCATTTTATCTTGAGAAGAATTGGCCATCTTCACTTCTCTTTCACATGGAGAATTGATTCTTCAAGTGACTCATAGGATCGATTTTTTTTTTCGACTATTTGTCATTATTGTAATTTCCTTGTTTTAGAGTAGGGTATAAATACTTGCTAATTAGCTTTTGTAAGGGAATTTTTTTTAAATATCATATTTCGGCTGCCATTTCACATGTAAGGGTTTGACTCTTCACAAAAATACTCTTATCTATTCAAGCTTGGATTGTGGCAAGTAGGCTTAGATTTGTTATGAGTAATATCGACAAATTACAAGTTGTTCCTAATTCTGCTAGTGCGTTATATTTGGTAAGGAATTGGGATTCTTATTGCTCTTAATTTTATGTCAATTAAGGTTAATATCCAATTAAGGTCTGTCAAGTCTAATTTTTGAATTCCCATTCCTAATCCGATCTAGACTAGACCCTATGCTCATCTAATGTAGATCCTCGACTTGAGTTAAGAATTTCATTTGATTTTTGGAGTCGCCACCCAACTGTTGTTGGGAAATATTAAATTAAGACTAAAGGAGCGGATTAGTCTTAATTTGGACCACTAGTCGTCGTTATTTCCTCTTCTCGTTTTTGAAAAGAGGAAAAGGGAAAACCAGAGTTTCTAAGTCCGGAGGCTAACCTATTAAAACCTTACAGTTACCACCTAATCTCCTAAAATTGTTCTTATTTAGAAATGTGTTTCATTGTGTTTCTGTTACTTTTTATTATGTTTTTCAATTATTTCAAGAAAATGATTTTCCATTCATTTTATGAGTTGACCCGAATGGGTGCCTACGTACCTGCTATCCAGGATCAAACAAGCCGTAGTTTGCTTTTCTGAAAACTTTAAGTTTGTTTGTGAATTTTAATTTTGAAATCGCTTTAGATTTATGTTCTTACCATTTTTTGGATTTTTCTAAAAAATTCTAAGCTTAAGCTTTAATCTGATTTTTGAAAATGATTTTCAGGGAAAAACATCAATTTTGGATTTATTTTTGAGAAAAATGATTTTTCTAAGTGCTAAAACTCATTTTTATGATTTTTTGTGATTTTTATTATTCTTCTTGATTTTTTTTATGATTTTTATTATTTTTGTAGTTTTTTTATTATTTTTATGATTTTTTTATGATTTTTATTAAATTTTCTATAATTTTTGTGAATTTTTTAAAACTTTTATCCTAAGTTAATATCTATCCTATTTTGAGATCTAAAGTTTTATTATTTTCCTAATATATTTTCTTATTTTTTTATTCTTTTCTTTTTTATTTTTTTTTCTCATTTATTATTTTTCTACATTATTAAATTCTAGAAAAATCTAATTTCTATATTTTCCTATTTATTAAAAATAAATCATAAACCAATAAATAAATAACTAACAAAATAACAAATAATAAATAAATAAATAAATATAAAAAATCCGGAAAATCCGACTTACCTGAATCCGGGTCGGTGCGCGGGTCGGGTCGGGTCGGTGAGACACGGCCGCGGGGGTTGCTCGATCACGACGTTCCGGCGGCCTTTTGCAGTGGGTGAGGTGTCGAATCCTAGCTTCTCGATGGTGCTGAATCCAATGGTGGCGATGGTTCACTCCCAGATTGCCTCCTGGTGGTGGTTCAACTCCGGTCGGTGCTCGCGGTTTTGGGCTCTTCTCCGATGCTCTCCGATTTGCACTCTTTCCTCACTTTCTCTCAATTGTTATTTGTGTTCTTGCTTCCTCCCTTCCTCCTCTATTTATAGGCGTCCGAAAACCCTCTTGGATAAGCTCAAATCGACCGATTTGGATAAATCCGAATTTCTTCCGTTTTTAGATTTGATTTTATCCCGGCGATTTGATGTTGATCTCTTGTCTTTCTTTGATTTATCTTATGGATTCGGCTTTATCTTGACAATAATCTAGAAGATTTTGAAAAAAATGATCGATTCCACCTTCGTCGGACTTGCTCCGGCTTCTTCTCGCGCCTGTCCGGGTGAAGAAGACGATCACGCGCGACGCGCGTGACTTCCTTTGGCCAATTGGACGTTGCCACGTGGCAACTCCAGGAGAAAGGCAAAAAAAAATTGCATCGAATGCTCGGGGGAAGATTCGAACTCGCGACCTCCAGCCTCCCACACGCTCCCAGTGCACGCACGAACCAGCTGAGCTGGCCCAATTTCCCGATTTTCTTTATATCGCAAATTGCATATATGCAATGCGATTTTTTTTCATTTTTTGAAATTTCAAAAATTTATAAAAATTATTCGTCCCTTATTATTACTATTTCTGAAATCATTTTTCAAAATTGATGTGTTTTCCTATTTATTTTTATTTTTTGAATATTTTCCATTATTTTTGCTAAATTAGAAAAATTGCAAAAAATTGGAAAAAATTGAAAATCGATTATTGTTGATTATTACTCATTCCTAGGGCAAAAATGGGGTGTTTACAAGGTCCATACCTAATTGATTGAGGATTGTTAATTTGTTCTTCTATCCTTGTTATAGTCTTGCAATTGGAAGTAAAGCACATCATAATTTGGTATCAGAGCACGGTTTTTGAGAGGGGAATTTCGTGATTTTCAATTTAGGGATTTAGGGTTCTTGTTCTTCCATTTCATAATTGAAGTTATTTGAAGTGGAATTGAAGTAATTGTGTGTGATTGTATCGTAACATACTTTATTGTTGTAGAATTGGAAGTGGAAATTCAGATTTTTCCATTATGATGGTCATCTTGCCGTGAGCTCCTTGTGTAGAAGAAGGGGAGGCTATTTGAATTTGAATTCCATAATTGTAAGGGCTATAGTAATTGCTTATTGATTTTCCTTGATTACAACATTAACTTGAGTAATTGAGGAAAGTGAGTATTGCAACATTGTCGTATGTGTGTATCTGATTGCTTGTGTGTGTTGTGCTATTGAAGGCGTGTTGAACTATAGGACAAGTGTATATGTTGTGAGGTGTGAATTTCATATTTACATCCTTGAGTAACCATTTGGGCAGACTTGCCATGAGGTCATCATTAGAGGATTAGGAAGTATTTGAATTTGAATTCGATCATTACTTGTGGAGTTATTATGTGTTAATTACTTTAAATACACTTTGACTAAGCTTGGAATCATTTGCTTTTGTTGCCGTGACCTTTGGAGTGTGTTGTTGTTGTGTGAAGTTAAGTGAACCGTAGGAGTTGTGTGTGGCATGCTTATGTATTGAAGTGTGTAAGTGTGTTGTAGTGATTGAACCGTATAGGTGTGGTGTGAAGGCATCTAGTGAATTGGAGATCTTAGTGCTGTGAAGGTGTTGTGTTGTGAGTATGCAGTGAGTTGGTGTTGAGTAATATATATATATATATAAATTCAAAATCATGTCAAATGATAGTGTGAATGGTAGGATTGGCAATGAGGCCAATAGTCAGGTTGGAGGAGGTCAAAGGCAACATGCTGTAGGAGGAAGAACATTAGAAGAACAATTACAGGATCTCACCACTATTGTTGCTACGTTAGCAACATAGATAGATCAAATGACGATGTCACAACAACCAGTGGCAAAGCCTTAGGCACCCCTACCTCGAGTAGCCCATTTGATGTGCCTAAACACACTTGAAAGCACATTCAAAAGACTTAAGAAAAACTATCTCAAGTCAAGGCAAAATCGGATCCAAAAATAAGGGCAAAATGACGTGAACCAAGTGAAGATATGATGAATTCCAAATGTCCAAAGATATAATTAGAATACCACACTGATAATACCTTCTAACAACCTCTTAGTTTCATATAATCCACGCAAATAAACCTCAAATGACAAAAGAAAAACCGTAACAAAAATAATCCCTCTCAAATAGTGAAGAACACGTTTTCAAGGGAAATTTTCAATGATGAACCAAACATAATTGATAAATACTTCAAATAAGCACAAGAATTTGTGAACAGTAAGAAATATTTCTGACCAAGAAATATCTCAATTCAACCCTAGATATGATACACTAGAGAAGAAAAGAAATCACAACAAAATGAAATTGATATAACTCACAATTTCAAGATGTTGCACTCGCCACAATTTCAACTTCTTGGGATTGAAATTGATAAGAGAATTTGGAATTAGGAAAACCCTAAGCCCTCTCACGAAATGTGAAGTGTTTGTTCTGCAAAAATAAGTCTCCTCAAACCCTCTCTTAAGCAAGTATTTATACTTGCTACTCTTAGGGTTAAAAAGTGCTCAAAATTACAAGTTTGCCACTTTTAAGGTGGCTAACCCTAAATGAAAATTACAAGGAAATAAAAGTGTTCCAAAACCAAAATACAACCAAAATAATTCATAAAAGAAGAAATATATAAAAGAAATGGTCTTCAAGATGCCGTTCTTCTATAGGATCCATCGGCCCAGCTCATCACTGGTTCAGGTCGGTCTATGGATAACCCACAAGCTAAGTCTAAGGGAGTTTGTCCATTGCCCTATAGAATATGATAAGTGTGCCTATTGGAAAACACAATACAAGAATAATAGAAAAGAGGTTAATATATAAATAATTCCGGGGTCGATCTGCTCAAAATGGGCCTTCAACGCTAAGATTTGAAATCCTTTAGTTCTTGCCCTAATGATAGGGCTTGTTGGATTTTTATTCCTATCATCTCCTCGGGCCTCAAAAAGATTTGTCCTAAATACGGTAGATCAAATGCAATAGAGACTTTGTTTTCTCTTAGCAATCCATCTGAAGAAATATCTCTACAGAATCCCTATATTTGAAATACTACAGGTGGTGATTGTTTTCTCTCCTCCATTTCCAGGATGTATCTCTTCTACAACACAAATAATGACCCATTATCCACTGAAGTTACCCCTGTATCAACCTGTTCCACAGAAACTGTTTCCTCTTTTTCTAACTCATCTGTATGTGGTTGATCCTCATGGTCTTCTAATGGTTGGCCCAACTGTTCATTACCCTCTAAAACCTCTGAAGGTGAACATAACTATCTCTGAACAGTTTGGCTCTCTGGTAATCTGCTCGTCTGACTATGATCATCAGGATCCTCTGAAGGTTGGCACATCGGTGTCTGCATCTGCACAGTTTGGTCCTCTGATGGTTTGATCATGTGGCTATGATCCTCAAGATTCTATGATGGTTGTTTTATCTGTCTTTGCATCTCCTGGACCTCTGATGGTGACATAGGGTTCAATACTATACATTTACCATCCTTTTTAAACATATAAGTATTTCTATACCCATCATGTAATACCATCCTGTCATACAACAATGGTCTACCAAGTAATATATGGGATGCACAAAGAGGAAGAATATCACATTCAAGCTCATCATAGTACTTGTCCCCTATACTAAAGGGTACCCTAGCCCTTTGGGTCACACAAAGACCATCCTGATCATTCAACCAATGTAATATATAGGGTTTGGGATGTGGGATAGTTTCAAGTTTCAACTTCGATACTAATGATGCAGCTACAACATTAATACAGCTACCACCATCAATAATAATTACACAAAAGTTTCCTTGTACCCTACAAGAAGTATGGAGCAAGTTTTCTCTTTGTCCCTCATCAATGGTTTGAAAAGAAGTCATGTCCTGATGCAATATGTTAGCATAATGAAACATTTCACTAGACATGATTGTACTCAAATCTAACAATACAATAATTATCTTCACACTTCCAAGGTTCAAGTACACAACCAAACCACAAATGAAGTACACTCAACTACTTTCAAGTAGATAGAATTAAATTCAACAAGAAGTGTTTAAGTAATTAGTTTAATTACTTTTACACTTTAATGATTTGTTTGAATTTTAAATTCCACTACTTAACCTTCCTTTCTTACTAAATTTTTATACCCACAATGAATCTTAATGTGCAGCACCTTACTCCATACACAACTCCACAAATTTACACCACCACACACACCTCACTCCTACACAGTGCAACCAATTTAATCTCCATAAGTCACTCCACGGTAACACACAAATAACAACAACAATGTTGATGAGTTACTTCCACGGCAACAACAAGATGGATATTGATTACAAGTAGACTTCAACTTCCACGGAAAATAATGAAGACAAAAGATTAATAAGTAGCTTTCCTAAAATGAATTCCGAATCCCACTATAGGCAGCAACTTTCAATTTGAAATTCAAATAACTTCACTTATTGCAAGCCTTCCTCAATTGGTAACAATGAATTCAAATTCAAATAGCAATCATTAACTCCCACAACTTAATTGCATATGATTTGAATTCAAATAATTCCTTACTAATCAAACTTAATGTAATCTGCAAATTGTACTCCACCAATTCAGAATTACACAATGGAAATCAAAGACAACAAACAACACAACTTCTCATGCCACAAGCTATTTCACGGCAAGAATTGGTAAGTTTTGCAAGTTCAAAAAAAATTGCTAAAGTAAACTTCACTTTGTACTTCTGCTCTTCCACGTAAATTAGTGACCACAAAGTGATATAATAACCTTCCCAAACCAACTCCAACAATCAGCAAATCAAATCCCAATCCAAGGTAATTTCACAATCTCAAACAACAACAACAACACAATTGCGGTTTTCACTTGATCAACCCTAATTGATGATCACTTCCACGAAATTGAATACAACCAATTCCCTTCTGTCAACAAGAGCTCTGATACCAAAAAGATGATGTGCCTAAACACACTTGAAAGCACATTCAAAAGACTTAAGAAAAACTATCTCAAGTCAAGGCAAAATCAGATCCAAAAATAAGGGCAAAATGACGTGGACCAAGTGAAGATATGATGAATTCCAAATGTCCAATGATATAATTAGAATACCACACTGATAATACCTTCTAACAACCTCTTAGTTTCATATAATCCACGCAAATAAACCTCAAATGACAAAAGAAAAACCGTAACAAAAATAATCCCTCTCAAATAGTGAAGAACACGTTTTCAAGGGAAATTTTCAATGATGAACCAAATATAATTGATAAATAATTCAAATAAGCACAAGCATTCGTGAACAATAAGAAGTATTTATGACCAAGAAATATCTCAATTCAACCCTAGATATGACACATTAGAGAAGAAAAGAAATCACAACAAAATGAAATTGATATAACTCACAATTTCAAGATGTTACACTCGCCACAATTTTAACTTCTTGGGATTGAAATTGATAAGAGAATTTGGAATTAGGAAAACCCTAAGCCCTCTCACGAAATGTGAAGTGTTTGTTCTGCAAAAATAAGCCTCCTCAAACCCTCTCTTAAGCAAGTATTTATACTTGCTACTCCTAGGGTTAAAAAGTGCTCAAAATTACAAGTTTGCCACTTTTAAGGTAGCTAACCCTAAATGAAAATTACAAGGAAATAAAAGTGTTCCAAAACCAAAATACAACCAAAATAGTTCATAGAAGAAGAAATATATAAAAGAAATGGTCTTCAAGATGCCGGTCTTCCATAGGATCCATCGGCCCAGCTCATTGCCGGTTCAGGTCGGTCCATGGATAACCCACAAGTTGAGTCTGAGGGAGTTTGTCCATTGCCCTATAGAACATGATAAGTGTGCCTGTTGGAAAACACAATACAAGAATAATAGAAAAGAGGTTGATATATAAATAATTCCGCGGTCGATCAGCTCAAAATGGGCCCTCAACGCCAAGATTTGAAATCCTTTAGTTCTTGCCCTAATGATAGGTCTTGTTAGATTTTTATTCCTATCACCATTAGAATGCTCGCAAGGAAGGAACTGTTAGAGGCAATAGGCGTAGGAGGATAGAAGGTGATTATCCTGCTTTTAGGGAGGAAAGGGATGATAATTTTGAAAATGAGCCTTACCCTAATCATGAGTTCAGACCACCTCGGGGCTTAGAATATGTGAAATTGCAGATGTCTTCATTTGATGGTAGGGGTTCTATAGATGATTATTTAGATTAGGAAGATAAGGTTGAGGGCCTATTTGAGTAGTGGATTCATCTTGTAATTGTAGAATTTATAGGCTATGCCACCTTTTGGTGGAAAAATCTTATGATTAGCAAACGAAGAGATGGTGAGGCTGATATACATACTTGGCGGGAAATGAAATGATGAGATCCATGATGGGAGCCAAGCCAGAAGATGGAATGTGGATCCTCTTGAAGTGCCACCTGGACCGATCACAAGAAATCGAGCGAAACAATTCAATGAAGCACTCAATGGGTTGATAAAGGATGTCCATGAAGTCGGAAAGGATTGGAGCAATCATGAAGTTGGAAACGATTGGAACAACCATGGGAAGGCCCTTGCTCTTGTACAAGTCATACCGGATAAGGGATGAAGAGGGCATGTCTTTACAAGGCACGGCCATGTAGGAATCTCAAGGTTACACAGAATCATACACGGTCATATACATGGCCAAAAGGCACGGCCGTGTATGGAGTCAAGAAAATCCACAGAAAGATACACGTCTAGAAGTACACGGCTGTGTATGTCTCCAACACCGGCTCAAGGCCGCCGGCCTTCATTCCAACGCCGCCGGCCTTCATGTCTACACCGTCGGCCTTCATGTTCTGTTTTTGTTATTTTTACGCAACTTATTGAAGTGATGTCGTTTTGGGCTTTATTGTTACGAATTGTAAACCCTAGTATAAAGCTCCTAGGGTTTAGAACATAGAGGAAAAAAGAACATAAAACATTAAAAGTTTGAAAACACTTTTGAGAGAATTCCTCTCTTGGTTCTTTAAAGAACTAACCTATAACTTATCGGATTTTGTTTCCGTGGCATTCATCCCGACTTATCAATCGGTCTTTCATCCCGATTGTGGCGTCTTCATATTATACCAAGGTTCTTGTCTCGCTTATAGACAACGGATCGCGGTTTCCACTTGAGGGTGTTTGGCATCTTAAGTAACGAATTTCGAACGTATTGGTATTGGGTTTCGTCACACGTTGGCATGGTTCGTATCAGTTAGGAATCCAATCAAACCGATCTTGTATCAGTTTGGTATCAGAGCTTAGGTTTTTCAAAACATCAATTCGGTTTGTGGAAGGTAACATCAAAACCCTAACTCCAATCATTCATATCAATTGTTAGTATTCAATCTCATAGTATTAATTGTCTATTGAAAGTGTAGTATCTACTAGTCGATTGGTTACAAAAAAAAAAAAAAAAGGAAGAATCACGACAAAAAAAAAAAAGAAAAGAAAAGAGAAATGTGATCAAAAGCAACAAAAAAAAATTCGGAAAGAAAAAGAGGAAAATTTACGAACCCTAGAGTTGTTTTGAATTCTACGGAAGGGAATTAGTGTAGTTTGGGTTAGTTCCAAGAGAATTGAGAAGAGGAATTGGCGAGTTGATATCATCATTGTTTGTGAGAATACACGAGTGACTGTGTGATATCATCATTTGAGTGAAACACGTAAGGGAGTGTATCGTGAGGTTTAATCTTATAAATATTTGCGTTAGTACTAATCTTTTCTGCAAGAACTATGTCAAGACAACATTCTCCTGAAGGTGAGAGGGGAAGGTTTGATTCTAGGTTAGTGATTGAGGCGTTGAGGGGTGAGATGAAGAGAATGTTTCAGGAGGGAATGGAACAAATTCATGAGACGGTAGAGCAAAGACTAGAGCAATCTACAAACGTCTTCCAATGGCGTAAGAGGGAGAGTCGTTCTAGGAGAGTACAAAGGGGTGGAGATGAAATGTCGGAAGATGAATTTGATGAGCCTTCTGTCGGGAGTTATAGAGGTTATAGTGGTCAGAATAGAGGAACTAGGGATTGGGAAGATAGAGGAGATAGGAATAGAGAGGATGATCAATTGAGTAGCATAAAGATGAAGATTCCTCCTTTCCAAGGGAAGAATGATCCCGAGGCATATTTAGAGTGGGAGAAGAAGGTAGAGATGGTGTTTGATTGTAATAACTATAGTGGGAGACAGAAAGTGAAACTTGCTGCCATTGAATTTTCGGATTATGCCATAGTGTAGTGGGATCAACTAATGTTGAATCGAAGAAGAAATGGCGAACCACCTATTAAGTCGTAGGAAGAGATGAAAAGGGTGATGAAGAAGCGGTTTGTGCCTGCATATTACTATCGTGAATTGCACAACAAATTGCAAACTCTTAAGTAGGGAAGCCGAAGCGTGGATGAGTATTTCAAGGAGATGGAAGTAACGATGATCAGGGTGAATGTAGAGGAGGATAGAGAGGCTACCATGGCTAGGTTTCTTGCCGAATTGAATAGAGAAATTCAAAATGTCGTAGAATTGCAGCATTATGTAGAATTAGAGGATATAGTTCATATGGCTATAAAGGTTGAGAACCAACATAGGCGGAAAGGTAGTAGTAATGCACGGTTTCAACAGGGTACTGGTTCATCTACATGGAAGGCTAACCAATGGAAGAAGGAAGAAAAGCCTTTACCCACCAAACCAAAAGCAGAGCAGAGGCAAATGGGTTCTAGTCCTGGTAACCAAGGTAATCCTGATTCTTCTACTTCTAGAAATTGTGACATTAGATGTTTTAAATGCCCAGGTAGAGGCCATATTGCTAGTCAATGTCCAAATAGGCGTGTTATGATTTTGCGTGATGATGGTGAGTATGAGACTGAGGGAGATAGTGAAGAAGATGATATGCCTCCATTAGAGGACGTTAATGATGATGAGGAGCCTGCAATAGGGAGGTTAGTGGCAGTAGTGAAGCGAGCTTTGAATGTGCAAGTGAAGGAAGAAGAGGAGGTGCAAAGAGAGAATATATTTCATATTAGATGTTATCTAGGAGATCATATTTGCAGCTTGATCATTGATGGAGGAAGTTGCACCAATGTGGTGAGTAATTTTATTGTTGAAAGGCTAGGACTCAAAACTATTAGACACCCTAGTCCATACAAATTGTAGTGGTTGAATGATAATGGTGAGACTAAGGTGAGTAAGCAAGCCTTGATTGGTTTTCGCATTGGTAGGTATGAGGATGAGGTGTTATGCGATGTAGTGCCAATGCAAGCGAGTCATGTGTTGTTGGGGAGGCCATGGTAGTTTGATAGGAAGGTTGTTCATGAGGGCTTTTCTAAAAAGTATACGCTTGTTCACCAAGGCAAAAGCTTTAATCTTAAACCTTTAACCCCTAAACAGGTATATGAGGATCAATTGCAGCTATAGCAGTCTTTTGCAAAACATAAGGTGAGTGAAAAGCAGAGGGAGAGTGAGAGAGCAAAAGACAATGAGAAAGAAAAGGAATACAAAAGTCAATATCAAAAGGAAAAAGAGAGGAAGGCTGGAAAGAGTGTGAGAGACCAAGTTAAAGGGGGATCAACTTTGGTGGTGAGTGAAAAGGAGAGTGCAGCCTTGCAAAAGGAGAGTTGTGTGGCAAGAGCGAGTGTAGTAAGGAGAGCGTTAGTGATGAGGCAACCTATGTTGTTGCTGGTTTTTAAGGAAACATGTCTTAATACTGACGAACTATCTAACTCTTTACCTAGTGTGGTTGTGTCTATTATGCAGGACTTTGAAGATGCCTTCCCTGAGGAGGTTCCAAAGGGATTACCACCTATTCGTGGTTGAGCACCAGATTGACCTAGTACCCGGAGCATCGATTCCAAACAAGCCAGCTTATAGGAGCAATCCGGAGGAGACAAAGGAACTCCAAAGACAGGTCGATGAATTAATGGAGAAGGGGTACGTAAGAGAAAGCATGAGTCCATGCGTAGTGCCTGTGATTTTGGTGCCTAAGAAGGATGGGTCATGGAGAATGTGTGTTGACTGCCGCGCCATTAACAACATCACGGTAAAGTATCGTCATCCCATTCCTCGCTTAGATGACATGTTAGATGAGTTACATGGGTCTAGTGTCTTTTCCAAAATTGATCTGAAAAGTGGATATCACCAAATTAGAATGAAAGAAGGTGATGAATGGAAAACCGCATTCAAAACGAAATATAAATTGTATGAGTGGTTAGTAATGCCTTTCGGATTAACTAACGCACCTAGTACTTTTATGAGACTTATGAACCATGTTTTGAGGACTTTTATTGGCAAATTTGTGGTTGTCTATTTTGATGATATTCTCATTTACAGCAAGAGTTTGGAAGACCATATATCTCACTTGAGGGATGTTTTAGGAGTACTTCGAAAGGAGCAATTATATGCTAACCTCAAGAAGTGCACTTTTTGCACAGACAAACTTGTGTTTCTTGGTTTTATTGTTAGTGCACAGGGAATACAGGTTGATGAAGAAAAGATTCGTGCAATCCAAGAATGGCCTAGTCCAACTACTGTAAGTAATGTGCGGAGTTTTCATGGACTAGCGAGTTTTTACAGGAGATTTGTGAAGGATTTCAGTACCATTGCAGCACCACTTACTGAGGTAATTAAGAAGAACGTGGGGTTCAGATGGGGAGAGCAACAAGAGAAGGCCTTTCAGACGCTTAAAAATAAGTTGACTCAAGCGCCATTACTTGCTTTACCTAACTTTGCTAAAACGTTTGAAATTGAGTGTGATGCTTCAGGAATAGGTATTGTAGCAGTGCTTATGCAGGAGAGAAGGCCAATCGCATTCTTTAGTGAGAAGCTAAGTGGGGCAACCTTGAACTACCCTACTTATGACAAGGAGTTATATGCATTGGTTCGAGCCCTGGAGACGTGGCAACACTACCTTTGGCCAAAGGAGTTCGTGATCCACACTGATCATGAATCCATGAAGTACTTGAAGGGGCAACATAAGCTAAATAAAAGGCATGCTCGTTGGGTGGAGTTTATCGAAACATTTCCATATGTCATCCACTACAAGCAAGGTAAAGAGAATGTCGTTGCTGATGCACTTTCTAGAAGGTATGCTCTTATCTCTACTCTTAGTTCTAGATTGCTTGGTTTTAAGCACATTAATTAATTGTATGCTGCTGATCAAGATTTTTGTGAGGAGTATGTGCATTGTGAGAAGAGTGGGCATGGTAAATTTTATAAACATAAAGGATTCTTGTTTAGGGAGAGTAAACTATGCATTCCAATTTGTTCTTTAAGAGAATTACTAGTGATGGAGTCTCATGGAGGAGGTTTAATGGGACATTTTGGAGTAGCTAAAACCTTAGGGGTATTGCAGGAACACTTTTATTGGCCTCACATGAAACGAGATGTTGAGAGGATTTGTGAGCGATGTATCACGTGTAAGCAAGCAAAATCTAGAGTCCAACCTCAAGGGCTTTATACGCCACTTCCCATTCCTCATGAGCCTTGGGTAGATATTTCCATGGATTTTGTGTTAGGATTACCCAGGTCTAGACATGGTCAAGATTCTATTTTTGTAGTTGTTGATAGATTCTCTAAGATAGCACATTTCATTCCTTGTCACAAAACAGATGATGCTTGCAATATTGCTGATTTGTTCTTTAGGAAAGTTGTGAGATTGCATGGTATGCCTAGAACAATTGTATCGGATAGAGATGCTAAGTTCTTAAGCTACTTCTGGAAGATCTTGTGGGCTAAGTTAGGAACTAAGTTATTGTTTTCTACTACTTGTCATCCACAGACTGATGGTCAAACTGAGGTAGTAAATCGAACTTTATCTACTTTGTTGAAGGCTGTAATTAAAAAGAATATTAAAAGTTGGGAGGATTGTTTGCCACATGTTGAATTTGCCTATAATCGCACAATGCATTCTGCTACTAAGTTTACTCCTTTTGAAATTGTGTATGGTTTTAATCCACTAACTCCTTTGGATTTATGACCTTTGCCTATTTCTGAGTATGTTAATATAGATGGCAAGAACAAAGCAGAATTTGTTAAACAGATCCATGAGAAGGCAAGGCTAACATTGAGCGAAGAACAGAGCAGTATGTGAAACAAGCCAACAAGGTTTGTCGACAAGCTGTCTTTGAACCTGGAGACTGGGTTTGGGTTCACCTGCGTAAAGAGCGGTTTCTTGTGCAGCGTCGATCTAAACTACTTCCTAGAGGCGATGGACCATTTCAAATTCTTGAGCGCATTAATGATAATGCATACAAGATAGATTTGCCTGGTGAGCATCAAGTAAGTGCCACGTTTAATGTTACTGATCTGAGTCCTTTTGATGCAGGCGATGATTTGAGGACAAATCCTTTTCAAGAGGAGGGGAATGATGAGATCCATCATGGGAGCCAAGCCAGAAGATGGAATGTGGATCCTCTTGAAGTGCTACCTAGACCGATCACAAGAAATCGAGCAAAACGATTCAAGGAAGCACTTAACGGGTTGATAAAGGATGTCCATGAAGCCGGAAAGGATTGGAGCAATCATGAAGTTAGAAAGGACTGGAACAACCATGGGAAGGCCCTTGCTCTTGTACAAGTCATACCGGATACGGGGTGAAGAGGGCGTGTCTTTACAAGGCATGGCTGTGTAGGAATCTCAAGGTTACACAGAATCATACACGGTCATATACGCGGCCAAAAGGCACAGCCGTGTATGGAGTTAAGAAAATCCACAGAAAGATACACGTCTAGAAGTACACAGCCGTGTATGTCTCTAACACCGGCTCAAGGCCGCCGACCTTCATTCCAACGCCGCCGGCCTTCATGTCTACACCGCCAGCCTTCATGTTCTATTTTTGTTATTTTTACGCAAATTATTGAAGTGATGTCGTTTTGGGCTTTATTGTTACGAATTGTAAACCCTAGTATAAAGCTCCTAGGGTTTAGAACATAGAGGAAAAAAGAACATACAACATTGAAAGTTTGAAAACACTTTTGAGAGGATTCCTCTCTTGGTTCTTTAAAGAACTAACCTAGAACTTATCGGGTTTTATTTCCGTGGCGTTCATCCCGACTTATCAATCGGTCTTTCATCCCAATTATGGAGTCTTCATATTATACCCAGGTTCATGTCTCGCTTATAGACAACAGGTCACGGTTTCCACTTGAGGGTGTTTGGCATCTTAGATAACGAATTCCGAACGTATTGCTATTGGGTTTCGTCACACGTTGGCGTGGTTCGTATCAGTGAGGAATCCGATCAAACCGATCTCGTATCATGAAATGGGTATTAAGAAAAAGGTTTATACTTGAGCATTACAAGCAAGAGCTATTTATACGTCTCCAAACACTAAGGCAGGGAGGTAAAACAGTTGGCGAGTATATACAGGAGTTCGAGACATTAATGATTAGATGTGGGTCGGTTGAACCTCCTGAATAAACCTTAGCACAATTTGTGTCAGGGTTAAAATATGAAATTGCTTGTTTTGTAGAACTCTAGAGGTATAACACACTTGATGAGTCCATCTAACTAACTTTGAAAGTAAAGAGATAGAGGCGATCCAACCCTTTTCGAGTAACGAGCAACAAGTATAGAACTTCTACAAAACCTCATGGGTTAGATGGTCAACAGGGTGAATAAAAGGGAATAGAGCGAAATGATAAGATTGTGGACAAGAATACATCTATTACTGATAGGGAGAGGGAAATTTCAGGAAAAGGAAAAGAGGTTGTTGGAGTTGATAGCAGATAAACAGTGCTAAGGACAACCGGTGGAAAGATGAGTTAAATAAAATGTTCCAAATATATGGGTTTTGGACATATGGCAGCTTAGTGCCCCAACAAAAGGTTTATTACCGTTAAGGAGGGAAATAGTGAGGATGGTCAAGAAGAAGTAGTTAAGCCTACAGATTTGTTAATAGTACTATAGGAGTATTATGATGATCATAATGCTCAAACACATGAAGACGAAGGAAATAATAAATATCTATCTATTAATGTGTTGTGTAGGTTCATGACTATATCTCTAGATGCAGGGGATGTATAGAGGGAAAACCTATTCTATACACCTTATCGGGTTCTAGGTAACTTGTGTGTTTTTTTCATTGATGGTGGTAGTTGCACTAATGTCATAGCTGTTACACTAGTAAATAGATTGCAACTAGTCACTAGTCTACATCCACATCCTTATAAATTACATTGGCTGAGTGAATGGGGTAGTCTACATGTTACACAAAGGGATAAGGTGCCTTTCAGCATAGGAGATAGATACCATGATGAAATTGTTTGTGATGTTCTTCCTATGTGTGCCTTTTATATACTACTGGGTATGCTTTGGTTATTTGATAGGAAGGTGCTACATGATGGGTTTAGAAATACTTATGTGTTTCAAAAGGATGGTGCACGGGTTATCTTGACTCCTATGTCTCTAGTTGAGGTACATAAATTCCAAGAATAGATCTACACAAATAATGGGCACTCAACACTTCATGGTGACAAGCACATGCAAACAAGGGATTTTAGTCCAAGAAAAGACCCATTAGATTTAAGGACAAATTTTTTAGAGGCCCGAGGGGATGATGGGAATCAAACCTCTGGACCTAGCATTGGGAAGCCTACTTGAACCAAATGGAACCCAGACATTCACATTTTATCTTTATTTATTTTATAGTAATTGTTTTTACATTTTAGTAGGTACATTTTTTGTCGATTTTTACAAGAAGACGATCAAACACGGTAGTAATTGGTTTGTGAATTGATCACAATCCATTATAAACCAAATTGAACCTACAAAGACAAGTGGAACTAGCCTTTATTTCATTTGCATTTTATCTTGAGAAGAACCGACCATCTTCACTTCTCTTTCACATGGAGAATCGGTTCTTCAAGTGACTCATAGGATTGGTTTTTTTTTTTAAAAACTATTTGTCATTGTTGTAAGTTCGTTGTTTTAGAGTAGGGTATAAATACTTGCTAATTAGGTTTTGTAAGGGACTTTTTGAATATCATATTTCCGGCTGCCATTTCACGTGTAAGGGTTTAACTCTTCATAAAAATACTATTATCAATTCAAGCTTGGATTGTGGCGAGTAAGCTTGGATTTGTTGTGAGTAATATCGACAAATTACAAGTTGTTCCTAATTCTACTAGTGCATTATATCTGGTAAGGAATTGGGATTCTTATTGCTCTTAATTTCATGTCAATTAGGGTTAATATCCAATTAGGTTTCACGCCTAGTTGATTGAGGATTGTTGATTTGTTCTTCTATCCTTGTTATATTCTTGCAATTGGAAGTAAAGCACATCAGGTAGCTAGAAGGGTTTACAAATTTGATTGCTATAGTTGTTGCCACTCATGACTTTATAATTATTATTGTATAATTTATGGTTATCATGGATTGGATACTGTTACTAATAAGGAGGCATAATCTTAAATCATGTATGTTATATTAAACTTGTTATTTACTTATTCATCCATTCAATTTTCAATAAACTCTTAATTATATAATGGATTTGTTTTTTCTAAATATATCTAAATTATTAATATATCTTGATGTTTATTCATGAACAATTTTTATCTTGAATTTTGATGTTGTTTCATTATACATACTAGGATACTATTGAACTTTGATGATCAAGCTTTAGATATATAGTTAGCCAAATATGCTCATTATTTATATTTTTTTATTTTTTACTATTAATTATTATTATTATTGTTACTATTATTATTGCTTCTGCTACTAATACTAGTATTATTCTTATTATCATTCATTTCATATGTATATATATTAATAGTACTTTAGTAACATAATTACAACTATTCTATTATTTTATTAGAAAGCTTACTCAATATTCAAGCTCTGATTGATTAAAAAAATAGAATTACCTTACAAGAAAGCAATAATATTATAGAATTTCCTTAAGGTATGTACTAGATTTTTTTAGATTTCACATTTATAATTGAATAATTATAGATATACAATTATAAACACATTGCTCTATGTAAAACCCAATAATAAAAAGAATAAAAATAAAAATAAATGAAAATTATAAATAATAAGTAAGGGCAAATGGAAGTAAAAAGAGTTTAATATTGGAGGCAATTCGGTCATTCAACAAGGAAGGTATAAATAGGTCACCATATGTTATTTGGACCCTTCTCCCACATTTTACACTACAACACCCATAGTGTAAGGGTA
The DNA here is from genome assembly GCA_037954665.1 of Laguncularia racemosa. Taxonomy (NCBI): domain Eukaryota; kingdom Viridiplantae; phylum Streptophyta; class Magnoliopsida; order Myrtales; family Combretaceae; genus Laguncularia; species Laguncularia racemosa. Next base: position 7,610,655 of record JBBMOL010000004.1, read on the forward strand.
AACCTTAGGAGAGAAAGGTGACTGCTATACTTTGCAAGCAAACAAAATACCCATGGTAAGTGAATTGATCAATAACTCTTGATCATCGTTTACATGTGCATGATATGAATTCATGTTAAGTTTATTAGATTTCACTATAGAATGATTAATGCAAGAAAAGGTTTAGGATATGACTTTGATTGTTAGTACAATCTAAGCTAGTAAATCATTTAATTAAACCAAATTAGTATACTGATGATAGAAACCTTACATATTAGGCTTAGAAATGAGGAATTTCATCTAAGGTTTGAAGAATTAGAGTTTGGCAAATTAGGAGAGGGATTCGCAATGGAATAGTAGAGAATATGGCTAGGAACATGCTCATGTACCTACCCGTATCAAATTATGAAAGTGTATAGATAGGTACATAGTCATAGTATATGCCTATGTACTTTGACGTGTCGAATTATGAAAGTGTACAAAAGGTATATAGCCATAGTACACGATTATGTACTTGGGTGTGTCAAATTGTGAAAATTCATAAAAAGGTACACAATTACAATACTCAACCATATACCCTACTATGCCAAAGTACATGGTTTAATGCACGATTGTATACCCTAAAAAACCTCTTTAGTCAATTTCTATTCTTGTTACTAGAATTTTCGTTAACCCTAAACACCTGGTATAACCCTAGAAATTTTACTAGAGTAACAGAAGTGATCCTATAATAGCTAGGTGATCAAAATTGAGAAGTGATCCTATAGCAACTAGGTGATCAAAATTATGTAACTAGAAAATACCTAGACTAATACTAAGATTGACTTCTCTACATTTTGATAGATTTTAGTGTAACTACTAGACAAGGTCTAATTGTTTTTAGGACCGCCCTTTCAAGTATGTGTAATCTTGTTTGTTACTTGTGTTTGTTAGAATAGTTAAGGAATTGGAACAATTGGTATTAGATTGGATTAAGTTGTCTATTGGTTATGTTTAGCTAAACTTAGGGGCTCATCATAGTAGCTCCCTAGGGGGCATCCTAATGATCATTGTGTGATTTTATCCCTAATGGAGTCATGCATTGAAATGATTTGGGTAGACTTAGGGACTCATGGGTGTTAGGGCGTATAGTAGCACTTCCAAACACCGTACTATGTATTATAACTATATGTGGTGTGGCAGGGTTGAGAGTATCCCTTTTTTTTCTATGGACCTAAATGAGATAATAACCTATTGTTTGAATGTTTATTTGTTGCATTAATGTATGTAGCTTAAGTTATGTTTAATCATGCACATGTGTTTGTGGGTTATAGGTATTGGGCATTAGCTCACCCTTTGTGGATCATTTTTTAGCTATGAGTACATAGGATTGCAAGTAATCTAATAAGGACTTAAGGACATAGGGATGGAGATGACATAGAGTACTTATACTATTTTGATGATTAAGTGAAGATTATCATTTGAAGGCTTTTGAACATTACTAGGAGTTAGTTTGTTTTTGGAGGATTAGAGTATTAAAAATAGTTAGTATTTAAAGTATTTTACATTGATGTATCAAGATCTCTTTGAAGAAGTGTATAGATTGTAAATGGGACTCAATTAAGTCATTTATTTATAGTGTCAAATGCTTAATTTGATTTGTGGTTAAGAGCCTTAACGTATCTTTACCCTATAAGGACATGTGACAAGTTGTGGCACCTCGAGTTTCGAGGCGTTAAAGCATAAGTGGTATCGGAGCTTAGGTTTGATGATCATTGCAAACTAGGTGATAATCAGTAGGTATAGGTTTCAATCAATAGAAAGTAAGTTGTGATCTTTAGATGAATTAGGCATTGAATATGTATGATGATGAGATATGAAGAGAGTGGGTGAAATAATGCGTTGATTGCTTGGTTCAGTATTTTATTTTATGTTAATTAGCATCTTTATTTGTAGTTTCTTTAAATTTCTATTTTATTCATATATATATATATATATAGGTGTATAACATTACTAACCTTTAAACTAACATTAACTCTTAGGTCTATTTGGTTTTCTCCTCTCAAATAGAATGTCTCTAAGAAGAATTACCTAGTTAAGATCATCAAGAGCTGCTGGGCATGACAATCTAGATGAAAGGAATCCCCATGGTCAACAACCACAAGTGATGTGCTTCAAAGTCAATTTCAATACAAAGCAAAGAAGGAAGAACAATTGATTTTAATTTCCAATCAATGGCATGAACCCCAGCTAAAATAAGAACCCTAAATTGCATGAAATGAAAATAGGAAAAGATAAATCCAATTACGTACTAGATATTACACATTAATAGCAATTGGAAAGGCTTGAGAATTATTGATATTACATACAATAATCCTAAGCAAACTCACCATAATTTCCTAGGAAGGAAATTGATAAGAGTTGGGGTGAAAAAAGAGAGACCCTTCACTGTAAATGTAAGTGAAATTTCAATCTTAAAGTGTTATCTAAAACCCTAAAGTAACAAGTATTTATACCTGTACTAAATATGGAAAAATTAACATAAAGAAAATAATGAAAGAAATTACATAACACAATATACTAAGACCTAATTATGGAAGAAGAAAAAAAACATAATAGAAATAGCCAATCTTCAAGCTCCATTTAGGTCAACAAACACTCAACATAACGTTGGCTCCTCTTGGTTCATTTCGGTTCACCATAGACTGTGACTCCTCTCCAAGCCAAGTGCTAATGTGTTTGATAGTCCGCTATCGCTCGGTTAATGGTTTCTACTGTCGAAAATGGTTTGATTCCCATCAACAAGGGGGATAGGGTTAAGTTGCATACCAGATTGCTCAACTTCTATAAACTGTGAACAACCTGGTAGGGTTGTTAACATAGCAATGGTAAATATAGAAAACCCAATAGAATAGAGCCGTAGGGGAGCTAATAAGTTTAGATGGATATATTTGGGTGGCAAAAGAATTTAACCCTTGAGTTGATGACCCGTAAAAGTAGAGTACTTGATGGAATAAATGGAGAAGACCTTTGTTGCCTTATGGGTTACAAAAGATAGGAAGGTAGACAATGTTGCATTCATGCTGAAGGGAACTGTAGCAAGTTAGTAGGCATCAGTTCTTAGGCTTGTAGGAGGATGCGTGGATTGGAGGGGTGATGTGCTCAAAACCAAGCCCAAACATATGCAAATGAATCAAAGAAATAACCCCAACTCACACATATGAACCGGTTCAATTGGACTATGAAATTGCGTGAACCTTAATGGAAATTTGATGAAATCCAAAGGTTTAAAGATGCAATCAACAATCCAATAATGATAAACTTCACCAATTAACAATAATTACAAGTGAAATCCACGTGAAATATACCAAGATAACAAGATCTAATTCCATGATTCTCCTCTTCCAACAATAACCAATTCATGTCACAAAATGATTCAAAAATTGATGATGATAACAAATGCTAAAACCATTCAATCTTATAACATGATAGTTGATTACAAATGCAATCAAAATCTGACCAAGAACATCCAATTCAACCCTAGATATGACTCACTAGTAATGAAAAGGAAACACAATAAAGAAGGAATTGATATTACTTACAATTTTGCTTTGTTGCACTCGCTACAATTTCAACTCTTGGAAATTGAAATTGATAAGAGAAAATGGAACTAAGGAAACCCTAAGCCCTCTCACGAAAATGTGATGTTAATTCTGAAAATTTTGGCCTCCTCAAACCCTACTATAAGCAAGTATTTATACTTACTACCCCTAGGGTTAGAAAATGGACAAAAATTACAAGTATGCCACTTTTAAGGTGGCCGGTCCTAAATGGAAATTACAATAAAAAATGAAAGTGTCCCTAAAGAAAATACAACATAAAATAGTCCATAGAACAATTACAAAGTACAAAAATATCATAAATCTTCATGAGCCAATGCTTCGTAATGGAAACAATCGCAGCGGGTCTTTGATTCTAAATCTGAAGATGTCCCATGGCCATCAACTAGTGTAGGACATATTAGCATCCCATGGAGAATTATTACTGTACCTGTAAGATTATTTCACAAATATTTATTAGATAAAAAGATATAAAGTAAAAATATAAGTGATTTAGACCATCAGCCAAATCTAGTTCTAAAGGTATAGGTGGTGCTAGGAAAATTTCTCATCATCTCCTCGGGCTTCTGAAAGATTCGCCCTCAAATCTAGAGGATTAGTTTTGGAACCGAACCCTGATGTCCCTATTGACCTGCTCTTCTAGCTATCAAATGTAGTGGAAGTAGTTCTGATCTATTCCTGAAACTAATGTACCTCAGATGGAGTCATTGGTGACAGAACTATGCGAGATTCACCCATACTGAACATGTAGGTGTTTCTAAACCCATCATGTAACACCTACCGATCAAACAACTAAGGTCGACCCAACAACAAATGGAATGCATGCATAGGGATTACATCACATAGGATCTCATCATGATATTTCTACCCAACACTCACAAGGACCTTTGCCCTTAGTGTCACATACATACTGCCTCGATTATCCAGCCAATGCAAGTTATAAAGGCTAGGATGTGGAATAGTAGACAAATGTAATTTGTCTACCAGTGCAACAGATATAACATTCGTGTAACTACCACTATCGATGATGAGTACACAAAGATTACCTCTAATTCCGTAAGAGGTTTGAAATATGTTCTCCCTCTGAATGTCTCTAGTATCAGGAGATATGGTTACAGCCCTACTAACACATTAATAAGTAGATATTATTCACCTGTACGCTCCTCATGTGTCTCTGCAGTCTGGTCATCATAATACTCCTGCAGTGCTGTTGGTAAATCTGTAGGTTCAGTCTGTTCATTGTCATCCTCAACATCTTCCCCAGCGCCCTCCATAACAGTTATCACCCTCCTATTTGGATACTGTGCTGCCATATGCCCAAATCCCATGCATTTAAAGAACTTAATCTAGCGTTCCTTTCCACTAGTAGATCCAGGAACAATCTGTCTCACATCTGGCGCTATTACCTCTTTACACTTCCCAGTGGGTAAATTTTCCCTAGCAGTGTTTGGGGTAGTTTTGTCCATTACTTTCACTGTCTCACCTACCACCTTTGTTCCCCCTGATCGACCGTCAGCTACTATGGGTCTGGTAATAGTGTTGGGCCTACTACTCGGAGCCCTTAACAAGTTAGACCTCCTTTGCCTCTCCACTTTCAAGGCCAACTGAATAGCCTCATCAAGTGTACTATAGCGCTGCAGCTCAACAACACACGCTATTTTATATTTCAAGCCTGAGATGAAGCGTGCTACGATTTGTTTTGGAGGTTCAATGGACCCACATCTAATCATGAGGGTTTCAAATTCCTGCACATAATCATCTACTATCTTACCTCCCTGCCTCAAAGTCTACAGTTGCATAAACAATTCCTATTTGTAATGCTCATGAATGAATCTCTTTCTCAACACCCTTTTCATAGGTCTCTATGTCTGAATCTCAACCTCTCCATCCCTACACCTGCTGATAATCAAATTCTTCCACCATAGTGCAACGTATCTTATAAACTCGACAGCAGCCAATCGGACTCTGGTATTATCATCGATCTGATAACATTTAAAGAGACCTTCAACCGTATCCTCCTAATCCAAATAATCATCAGATGATCCCTTGCCATCATAAGAAGGCATCTGCAATTTCACATACTCCAAGCCCCGAGGTGGCCTAAAATCCCTATTCTGATATGAATTACCCTCAAAGTTGTCATCCCTTTCTTCCCTGTATGGATGATGTTCCTCACCCATCCTTCTATTCAAATTTCCATCTCCCACTACTCTGTCTCTCTGAGGATTCTGTGGAGCTACTCAAGGTGGTGCCTGATGGTTTACCACTGGTGGTTGTGGTAATGTCATTCTGTCAATCCTAGTTGCTAGAGTAGCAACTATGGTAGTAAGATCCTAGAGCTGTTCTTCCAAAGTCCTCCTACCTACAAGATTATGAACCTAACCTCCACTAACCTGACTATTGGCTTCATCGCCAATTCCCCCATTCACGCTATCATTCGACATAGTTATAGACTCGGTATATTAAACCACAAGGACAATTTGAAGCAAAGGGGTACACCTCACAATCACACTGCTTCTAACGCCACATAACAGCCACTACAAAAGAAAAACACACAACTCCACTTAATTTCACTCAAGGCACATGTATACTCTTACAATCCACGTGTAGCATTCTTCTTCACAACAAAATCAACACATCACAGTGCAACAATTCTATAATCCATAGCACTCTTCTCCATAACAAAATCAACACATCATGGTGCAACACTTCTATAATCCACAAGAAACTCACTCCACAACACAATTTCACACCAAAATTACTCACACCACCACTTACACAATACACACACAATGCACTTAATTCAAACAAACTATAATATGTTGCAATCCTTCACTACACACAACACTAATAATCACGGTTTAGCTCTTCAATTCCACGACAACAACAACAAAATGGAACCAAATATGGATACTTCTCCAAATGGTAAGCAATTGATTCCAACTAGTTAATGTGCAATCAAAGTGATTAATACACAATAACTCTATAACTAATGATTGATTTGAATTCAAAATAGTTTCCTAATTCTCCACGCAAATTGAACAAATCTGCCAAAGAAAATGACTCTTCCAATTCCACAATGTCAAGGAAATAACATACACTCATTAACAATGCTTCAACTATTTGAATCGTTAAATGATGGAATTCAATTAAAGAACTTCCTCTTCTTCCTCAAATAAATAACTCACGGCAAGGATGAAGACAACAATTCAATTTCTGAAATTCAATTCAATTCAAGAACTTCCCCTTTTCTTGCTCAACAAATAACTCATGGCAAGATGAAGGTAACAAAATTCAATTTTCCGAAATTCCACTTCCCTTAACTAATCACATGATCATTTCCCTTTAATCAATCACGATCAACTCAAGAGGAAAAAGCAATCACAAATGCTCCACGTCTACATCAACAAGCAACAATCATAACACCTTAACAACATAATCAATTACTACAATTTCCACTCCTACAATTCGGTTCAAGATGGTAATACAACAACCCTTAATTTCCAAATTTCAATTGACAAATCCCTTCTCACAAACCTCAAGCTCTGATACCAAAAGATGATGTGCTCAAAACCAAGCCCAAGCACATGCAAATGAATCAAAGAAACAATCTCAACTCACACATATAAACCGATTCAATTGGACTATGAAATTGCATGAACCCTAATGGAAATTTGATGAAATCCAAAGGTTCAAAGATGCAATCAACAATCCAATAATGATAAACTTCACCAATTAACAATAATTACAAGTGAAATCCACGTGAAATACACCAAGATAACAAGATCTAATTCCATGATTCTCCTCTTCCAACAATGACCAATTCACGTCACAAAATGATTCAAAAATTGATGATGATAACAAATGCTAAAACCATTCAATCTTATATCATGATAGTTGATTACAAATGCAATCAAAATCTGACCAAGAACATCCAATTCAAACCCTAGATATGACTCACTAGTGATGAAAAGGAAACACAACAAAGAAGGAATTGATATTACTCACAATTTTCCATTGTTGCACTCGCCACAATTTTAACTCTTGGAAATTGAAATTGATAAGAGAAAATGAAACTAGGGAAACCCTAAACCCTCTCACGAAAATGTGATGTTAATTTTGAAAGTTTTGGCCTCCTCAAACCCTACTATAAGCAAGTATTTATACTTTCTACCCCTAGGGTTAGAAAATAGACAAAAATTACAAGTATGCCACTTTTAAGGTGGCCGGTCCTAAATGAAAATTACAATAAAAAATGAAAGTATCCCTAAAGAAAATACAACATAAAATAGTCCATAGAACAATTACAAAGTACAAAAATATCATAAATCTTCATGAGCCAATGCTTCGGAATGAAAACAATCGCAGTGGGTCTTTAATTGTAAATTTGAAGATGTCCCATGGCCATCAACTAGTGTAAGACATATTGGCATCCCATAGAGAATTATTATTGTACCTGTAAGATTATTTCTCAAATATTTATTAGATAAAAAGATATAAAGTAAAAATATAAGCGATTTGGACCATCAGCTAAATCTAGTTCTGAAGGTATAGGCGGTGCCGGGAAAATTTCTCATCAAGGGGATTTAATTTATTCTACTAGAAGTATTTCCTTAGTAACATTAAGGATAGAATGAAAGCTAAATATTATAACTATAAATGGGGGAAAAGGTTAGTAGAGGAATATGAGGCGGAATTGAATCGCTTAATTTAGTTCTTACTCAAGGCTGTCTATGTTGATGATAGATCTAAGGCAAGGAGATTTGTGAGGAGTTTGTAGCCAAACCTCTAACACGAAGTTAGATCTTTCAAACTGACCACTCATGCTAAAGTGGTTGATAAGGCTAAATTTTTTTAGTAAAGCAAGAGAAGAATAGAGGAACAATTGAACCGTTGGTTAGGGGTAGCCATAACTAAGAGGCTAACCTATAGTGTGATGATCTAAGACAAGGGCAAGAGGCCTTAAACATTTCAAAACAAACCTCCAATTACCCTAGTTCCTCCTCTATAAATTCGACCAATGCCTTTAGCACTTCCTTCAACAGCCTTTACAATCAGATGCATTAGGTATTATGGGCCCCATGAACTAAGGGACTATAGATGACTAGAGGGTACATGTTTCTTCTATGGGAAGATAAGACATATAAGCTAGAATTACAATGAGACATCCATCCCATCGGTATTTTGCTATGTATTTAATTAGAGGGGACATAAGGTAGTTGATTATATTTAGGGTCAATTGGGGAATTAGATAGCATCAGCTCAATAGGTGGCAAAACCTCCAGCACAGGTATAGGCTGGTTAGCCATAGATAAGAGGCCCTAGATGGTAGGTTCCCACTAGAGTGTTTACACTTCAATAGTAGCAGCATTGCGGCCTTTGAGATATGGATATAATTGTAGGTATGCTTTAAGTACACACCTACAATGCCTATATCTTATTTAATAATAGTGCCTCTCTTTCTTATGTGTTTGAATCTTTTATCCATGAGTGTAGGTTGACTTCTAAATGTATGGATGATCATTTGACTATTAGTAGTCCCATAGGAGTTGGAAGGACTTTAGATAGAATCTATAGAAGAGTAAGAGTAAAGATATCGGGTAGGGTAATGCCAGTAGACCTACTAACGATAGAGATGATGGAGTTTAATATAATCTTAGGAGTCAATTAGTTGTTAGAGTACCACACCACCATTGATTGTCGTAATATGGTGGTACACTTCAACACACCTAGAAGGGATCCCTTCAAGTTTAAGTTAGAAGTATAGAGACCAACATGATTATCCACTTATGAGTTGTGGGAAACAAGTATGTTCACTACTGTGATAGCTAAGGCAAGTGATGTAATGAAATTGGAGATGGTGTTAGTAGTGAGGAACTTTCCTGATATCTTCCCAAAAGACCTTCTTGGTTTACCCTTAACTAGGCAAATTGAGTTCAACATCGATTTGGTACTAGATATTACACCAATATTGAAACCAATATACAAGACAGTGCCGACTGAATTAGAAGAACTGAAAAAACAATTATAGGACCTATAAGATAAAGGATTTGTAAGACTTAGTACATCTCCCTAAGGTGCACTAATCCCTTTTGTCAAGAAGAAGGACGAAAGCATGAGATTATGCATTGATTACAAAGAATTGAATCATGTGACTATCAAGAAAAAGTATCCCTTACTCAAAATAGATTATCTATTTAACCAGTTATAGGGAGCTCAGGTATTCTCTAAGATCGACTTGACATCAAGATACCACCAATTGAGGATTAAGGATGAGGACAACCTAAAGTCAACTTTCGAGACAAGGTATGAGCACTATGAGTATGTGGGCCTTTATGGATTGAATGAATAGAGCATTTAGGAATTTTGTGGACAAGTTCATGATTGTCTTTATAGATGATATCTTGATATATTCTAAGAGTAGGGAGGAACATAAAAAGCATTTAAGGTTGGTGTTAGGTACATTGCAAATAGAGAGATTGTACGCCAAATTCAAGAAATGTAAATTCTAGCTAGAGAAGGTGGTTGGGCTATGTGATTAACAAAGATGGAATCTTAGTAGATCTAGAAAAAGTGAGCTATAGCATACTAGTCCAAATCAAAGATAGTGATAGACATAAGGAGCTTTTTGGGCTTAATGAGCTACTATAGACGATTTGTAGAGGGAGTCTCTAAAATAGCAACTCCTCTCACCAGATTAACGCAAAAGAAGGTAAGGTTCAATTGGGATGATAAGTGTGAAGCCAATTTCCAAAAACTTAAGGGGAAGCTTGTATTAGCCTCAATTCTAGCTCTACTTAAGAGTGGGGAAGAATTCACTATTTATAGTGACGCCTCAGCCTAGAGGCTAGATTGTGTTTTGATGCAAGGTGGGAAGGTCATAGCATATGCATCCCATCAACTAAAGCCATATGAGAGAAATTACCTAACTCATGACTTGGAGCTAGCAATAGTATTATTGGCATTAAAATTGTGGAGACACTACATGTATAGGGAAAAATGCAAGATTTTCACTAACCATAGAATTTTGAAGTATATCTTCACATAAAAGGAGCTGAACATGCACTAGAGGAGATGGTTTGAGTTAATTAAAGATTATGATTTCGAAATTTAGTACTATCCAAGAAATGTAAATGTGGTAGCAGATGCCCTTAGCAGACCCTTGGTAGAAAGAAACAAGGTAATCTTGCCAATAGATAAGTGTTAGAAAACCCTTAATTCTAGTGCTTATTAATTATAATTTTATATGGATTTCATGTGATTTGTGAAGAAAAGGGTACTTATATGATTAAATTTTAATTTTAAGCATCAATGGAGACAAAAGAATTGTTTAAGGATGATATGAGCAAAGGCGAGGTGAAATTTGGCAAAAAATGAAGAAAAATGATTTTTAATTCAACATAACCTTCAGCACAACCCATATAGACACCAGTGCTGGATGAAAAAAAATGATTAGTAGCTAATTCTTTTCAGCCCTGCCCCGAGTACGACCGTACCAAACTGGCCAATGAAAATAACGTGTTTGAAGTCAGCACGGCCATGCTAATGCCTATGTTGAACCCTGTTTTCATTGAACTATAAATAGATGCCTTGTTTTATTTTTTAAAAAAAAAAAAAAACTCTTTCCTTCTAGCTTCATTCTAGAAACCCTAGGGGAGCATTATTACAAACTTCAAGAGAAGAATTGTTTGAGCATCATTGGAGATCACAAAACAAAATAAAAGGATTATTCTTTTTAGCACGAGTCAATTCTATTTCTCTATATTCTTTGTTTTTATTAAAAACTCCATTGAGGAGTAATTCTTTATATCTTTCATCTTATGAAACCCTAACTCATGTGTTGAATCATTGATTGATTAATGAATTTTTTATATCTTTGCATCTACTCATGTATCTCTATTATTCTTATGACCAATTTATGTGCGTGAATTGATTAGATGTTTGATTTTTATTAGATTGACAGAAGTTTCGATTAGTAAATTAGATCTTCATGAATAGAAAGATTAGATGTTTTACCTAGAGTTAGGAAAACATTGATTTTCTACAATTAATCGGAATTTGTGAACTTAATAAGATCTTACGTGACAGTAGTGAGGGAGAGGTCTCCATTATCTTATGCATGATTAAGAATTGATTAAATTGAGGGAGTAATTGATTCTACTTGAGAATTCCTATAGTGCAAAGTGTAAATTGATTCGTTAATCGATATCTTATTTTGAGAATTTAAAGGTTAGGGTGGAACAAAATGAGGGATATATTTTGTGATTGAATACATTTTTTTTAAGACAATATCATTTAATTCTAGGGTTACTAGGATTTGTTAGTTGTTAATTTAATTCATAATTTCCACATCATAAATTAGACTAGATAGTAGAGAAAAGTAATACTAGTACTTGTTTTCTAGATCCTAGAGGATGACACCTATTAAATCTATACTATAATCGATAGGTACACTGTCTAGCTAGATAGTAGATTTTATTGGTTATAAATTTAAAACTTAAACAATTGGTTAGATTCGAGCGCATCAAGTTTTTGGTGTCGTTGCTAAGGATCTAGCAAGGCAATATTAGGAAAAACCGTAATATCTACTACTTTAGTCATTCTTTTTATTTATTTTATCTATTTTTCTTCTCTCCATCTTTTAAAAAAAATTCTAACTCACACTTGGTTGCCTTTTGTAGTGTATGATAAGGAATCTTCCTTTTGACATTCTTGTTCTAGATCCTGAGATTGAGAGATCACTCCGTCGACTTCGGAGGAACATAGTTGCCAAATCTTCTAGGCAATCAATTACTAAAGAGGGAGAACATGATATAGTAGTGTTAACAGGGGTTGAAGAAGAAGAGCTAATAGAGTCATCTACAAAGAGTGAGGTAAAGGTACAAGAAGTAATGGCTGAGGATCCACCAAAGACAAACATTGAGTATGCAAGGCTTACACTAGACGACATAGGTCCAACCATTGTTAAGCCTCCCATTAGGGCTAATAATTTCGAGATCAAGGGTGTGGTGATTCAACTTCTACAACAATACTATCAGTTCGATGGACTACCTAATGAAGACCCCCATGCTCACATTTAGACATTCTTGGAGATTTGTGAAACTTTCAAGGACAATGGGGTGACAAATGAAGCAATGCATACAAGATTGTTCCCGTTTTCATTAAGAGGGAAAGCTAAGACCTGACTTCAATCATTTCGGTCCTAGGGCTTTGACCACATGGGATGGCACAGTAAAGGAGTTTTTGGACAATTATTTTCCACCATGCGAGACTGTCAAGCTTTGGAATGACATCTCTTCTTTCACTCAACAAGATCATAAAACAATATATGATGCTTGGCAGAGATGGACAGAATTGTTGAGAAAGTGTCCACATCACCAGTTACCTACATGGCTGCAAGTTCAGACATTTTTGAATGGGTTAAATCCGACTACATGTCACTTGGTAGATGCCGTAGTTGGTGGTACTTTGAATACTAAGACTCCGGAGGACTCATTGAAGCTATTCACTAATATGGCAAGAAACAATTACTAGTGAGGTCGTGGCAAGAGTAAGTAGAAAGTGACAGGAATGTACGAAGTAGATGTAATGACTACTTTGATAGCAAAGATGGAAGCTTTAAGCTACCAAGTTGCTACTCTCAAGAATCCCCAAAGATCACAACCACAACAACAACATTAGATGGGAGATCTTGAGGAGGGTGTGAGTCTTTTTAAGCAATATAAGTAGGTAGATTATCTTGGGAATTCAAACAAACAACAGTATAACCAATATGGTAACACCTACCATCCGAAGATGAGAAACCATCCGAATCTATCTTATGGAAACCAGGATTATCAAAGAGTTAATCTACCACCACTAAGGTATTCGAAGCAACGACCACCACTTTATCAGTCGTTATCGCTTCCTTCAACGCAGCTACCTCAACAAGAAAAAAAAGAGTAACTTGGAGGACATTCTGAGTCAATTCATCCATAGCTCTAATGCAAGACATCATAATCAGGAGGCCTTGATTCATAATCTTGAGAAGCAAATTGGCCAACTAGCTAAGATGATGTTTGAGAGATAACCTGGTTGTCTTCCTAGTAACATAGAAAATAATCCAAGGGAACAGGCGAAAGCCATTATATTGAGAAGCGGGAAAGAGTTACCATATGAACAACGACATGAAAAGAAGCAAGAGGATAATCAACCTATTGAAAAGGAGAAAATGACACCTGAGAAAACACATCCTGAGAGGAGATCACTACCGGCTGTCAAAGAAAATGTGCCAAAAATCCCTTATCCAGATCACCTCAACCAGAGCAAAGAAAAGGAGCAGTTTGGTAAATTCCTTGATCTATTTAAACATTTGCACATTAACATTCCATTTATAGAGGTACTTTCGCAAATGCCAAAATATGCTAAGTTCCTAAAAGAGCTTCTATTTAATAGGTGGAAGTTGGAGGATGAGTCTACCGTAGAAGTTGATGCAAATTGCTCATCTATCATTCAGAATAAACTTCCTCCAAAGCTAAGAGATCCAAATAGTTTCATAATTTTGTATGTCGTACGTGATACTTCAATTGATAAGGCCCTAGCTGATCTTGGGGCCAACATTAATTTAATGCCATACTCCTTTTTCAAGAAGTTAGGACTTTTTAACCTAACACTAACTAGGATGAGTTTGTAGCTTGCTAACGGCTCTGTGAAGATTCCCAAGGGGATAATCAAGGATATCTTGGTAAAGGTAGGGAATTTCATCTACCCCATCGACTTTGTAGTTCTAGAAATGAATGAGGATGGGGATATCTCTCTAATACTTAGGAGACCATTCCTAGCCACTACCAAGGCAATGGTTGATGTAGAAGGAAGCAAGCTTAGTTTGAAAATTGGTGATGAAGAGATGGTAATCTAAATGGCTACTGCTATGAAACATACCATATGCATTGATGACTTTTGTTACTCTATTGATGTTGTCAATATGTCAGTAGATGAGCATATAAAGGAAGTTCTGAGCAAGGATGAGTTAGATCTGAGCTTGACATTGGAAGAGAAGAAAGATGCAGATAACTTAGAGGTTGTGCTACTTGTTGAGCAGCTTGATGCTTCAGAAGATGTTACACCTCAGCATGGGTTTAGTTGAGAACAGAAAATGAGGCAAGACTTAAAACTTCTATAGAAGAGCCACCAGTGTTGGAATTGAAACAATTACCAGATTATCTAGAATACGCTTTCCTTATAGAAGACTCTAGCCTGCTAGTTATTATAGCCTCAGATTTATCTCAAGAGTAGAAAGACAAATTACTCACGGTTCTGAGAGCACACAAGTGAGCCATCGCTTGGAAAATATCTGATATAAAAGTTATCAACCCCTCCTTTTATACTCACAAAATTTTATTAGAAGAAGGATTTAAGCTGTAGTGTAACCATAGAGATGGCAAAATCCTAATATGAAGGAGGTAGTTAAGAAGGAGGTGATCAAACTTCTTAACGCTGGACTTATTTATCCCATATCTAATAGCAACTAGGTTAGTCTAACGTAAGTGGTGCCAAATGAGGGAGGGATTACTATTGTCCCTAATGAAAAGAGTGAGTTCATTTCCATGCGAACCGTCACTAGGTGGCAGGTGTACATCGACTATTGGAAACTGAATGACTTCACTTGAGAAGACCACTTTCCTCTCCCTTTCGTTGATCAAATGTTAGAAATGTTAGTTGAACACATCTATTATTGTTACTTAGATGGAATGTCCAGCTACTTCCAAATACCTATTGCTCCGAAGGACCAGGAGAAAACCACTTTCACATGCCCTTACGGAACATATGCCTACAGGAGGATGCCGTTCGGGTTATGTAATGTACCGACTACTTTTTAGCAATGTATATTAGCCATATTTGAAGATCTGGTGGAGAAAATCATAGAAGTCTTCATGGATGATTTCTTTGTTTTTAGAGACTCTTTCATCGCTTTCAACGGTCGCAGATTAAAGCTATATCTCGAAGATGAAGTAGCATTTGAAGATAGGAAGGAATTGGATCTCCAACTGCTAGAGACTTAGTTGAAAAACGTGAAGAGCGTCGAGCCAACGATGTTAAACAAGCGCACTTCTTAGGAGGCAACCCATGTTTAACTTAGGTATGTAAGGTTCCTTTTATTTTCTTTTTGTTGTCACTATCCTAAGTCTATTATTTTTAGAAATTTACAGATCTTAAGGGGAGTTTCTAAGCTTATTTGAAGAAAGTAAGAGTAATTTCTAAGTGTGGGGAAGCGCCAATGACAAGTAAGGAAGTTTGAATTTTAATCACTAAGTGCACCTAGTAAGTCTTTCTCCACATTCATTTATACTTTTAGAGGTGCATGATGATCACAATTATTATCTATTAGCTTGGGTAAGTCTTATTTTCCCTCTACATGTTTTTCAAAGTCTGCACTATCTTGAGCACAACCAGTGCTCAAGACCATGCACAATCTAAAGAGGTTCTGTAGATTTTTTGAAGTCAGCACGGCTACAAGCATGGCCGTGCTGAAGTTAGGGATGCATTTATCAAACATTTTGAATATTTTTTTAAGTCAGCACCACCATAAGCATGGCCGTGCTGCAGCTAGGGCAGACTTGCCCTGTAAAATGTGCTTCCTGTGCTCCTTTTGAGGGTTTGCATGACCATACGACAGCCTGTGTTGAAAAAAAAAAACCACACACATATATAATTTCTCTCTCTCTTCCCTCACTCTCTAAACCGTCCTCTGGATCTATTGGGTGATTTCACCCATTATCTAGACTAGGATAGTCTAATTTTTCTTTTTACCTTTAATTTCTTTATTATTTTTTTTCAGGATGATGCAGCACAAACCTTGGGTTTCCAACTCCAATGATGACACACTATTACTGATTTGCTTTATACTCGGCCTTGAACTCTACATGCAACCGTCTACAACTCTTGTAGACGCATAAACAACTCCTGCCTATAGTGCTTTGGTATAAACCTCCTCCTCATAACCCGTTTCATTTCCTGCTAGGCATGTATCTCGACCTCACCATCTCTTCGCCTACTAGCTACAAGATTCTTTCACCATAAGGTGGCATAACCAGTAAACTCTATAGTTGCAAGACAAACCCGAGTGTGATCATTAATCTCATAACACTCAAATAAGCCCTCAACATTATCCACTCAATCTAAATAGTCTTTTGCAAAACCCCTTTTAGCAAATGAAGGTATCTACAATTTTACATATTCTAAGCCCCGAGGCAGTTTGAACTCACGATTTGGGTAAGGCTCATTTTCAAAATTATCATCCCGTTCCTCCCTAAAAGCATGATAATCTCCTTCTATCCTCCTACCTCTATTACCTCCAACAGCTCCTTCTTTGCGAGCATTTTGATGGGTTACCTAAGGTAGGGGTGCTTGTAGATTTGCTATTGGTGGTTGTGGCATTATCATTTGATCTACCCATGTTGCTAATATGGCAACAATAGTAGTGAGATCCTACAGTTGTTCCTCTAGTGTTCTTCTACCTGCAGCACGACGACCCTGACTTCCTCTAGCTTGACTATTGGCCTTATTGCCATTTCCCCCATTCACACTATCATTCGACATGGTTGTTGAATTAAAATTTTGATAATTCCCCCTTTTTTTTATACAATCAAAGCTTCACACACCAATTCCTCCAACCAATACTCTTCATAACACATAAAAACAATTCAACACAACCTTCATGGTCACAATCTCACCCACGGCACAACACTCACACTTCAATGTACACACACACCCTTAAACCACAACACACACTCCACGACAGCACACACACACACCCATGGTGCAACACACCCTCAAACCATAACACACACTCCATAGCAGTGCACACACACCCATAGTGTAACATACCTTCAAACCAAAACACACATACCCACGGTACAATACACACAAGAACACTTCCACGGTATACACAAAAATCCTTTAAAGTTCAACTCACTTCAAGATACAATACACACTCCACCAAGACTCACACACCTCACTGCACACTTCCATAATCATAACACAAAAATGATTCTAAGCTTTAGTTAAAGTTCATTCAAAGGGAATTAATGCACAATTACTACATAAAGTAATTATGGAATCAATTTGACAAGACTTCCCTATTCTTCCAAGTGGTAACCCAACGATAAGATAACTAACACAATGGAAATTTTGAATTACACACTTCCAATTCCAAAATCAACAAGGAACAACACAACACACTCACACAATTACACTTTTAATGGAATCTATTATAATGATTACCAAAGTCAACCATGATAAGGAACCCTAATGTAATCCCTCTTTTGAATTTCAACTACAACAACAAGTGTAATACGGCATAATTTAACACAAGATCTTCAATTCCACTTCAAACAACTTCAATTACAAAATGGATGAGCAAGAACCCTAAATCCCCAATTTGTAATTCACGAATTCCCTTCCACAAACCTTTGCTTTGATACTAAATTATGATGTGCTAAGATGCCAATTGGAATTACACAATGCTAATTGAAGAAATAATTAAACAAAGTCCACGAAATAGTCGTGTTCCCTAATTGAACGTAAACCCTAATTACATGTACAAGAACAACATAAAATTCCAAATTCTTACCAAATGTGGTGCACCAGTAGAATTAAGGAACAATTTGCAATTATTGATGCAAAACACAACAATTTTCACTCATTACAATCCCAAATGTAGAGATTGATAAGAGTTTGGATGATATAGAAGAGGACTCTCCCTATTCACGTAAAAAGGCAGCTGAAATTATGAAGTTCAAAAGTCCCTTGTTTTTTGTTATTTGCAAGTATTTATACTCTACCTAAATATGGAAAAATAACCAAAGTAACTAGTACACATGGCGATCCCTTCAAGTTTCAATCATGGTCATAAGGAGGAAACACAAGATAGGTTCTCCCTTAGTTCAATTCAGTTCATTATAGACCATGACCCATTCACAAACCAATTGCTATTGTGTTTGGTCATTTTCCTATAAAATCGACAAATGTACTTAATAAAAAAATGCAAAACAATTACATAAAATAAATAAAGACAGCATGTGAATGTCTTGGTTCCCACTGTTCTAGAAGGCTTTATAAGGCTAGGTCAAGAGATTTGATTCCCATCAGATAGCAACTTATTGTACTGATTAGATGGTAACATATTGTACCATCTAGTTGGTAAGCTACAAAAATAAAAACTTACAACTCATAAATTGTAGAGAAGAGCCACACTTTATTTCATTTTTCTCTAGTCTCCTCTATAGCTTTTAGGGTTTTTAATAGTGGATAAGTAGGGTTTTGTTGTTCTTAGCTATTTTCATGTAATTTCTATCATTGGGAGCTAGTTTGTAAGCTATAGAGCAAGAATTTCACTCTTTTGGATTTGGGTTTCTTCGTATTCGAAGATAATTCCTTCTGAAAATTTTTTTAATGTTTACTTCAACATTCATTGTGTTTTATCCTGTGTTTTTGTTGAATCTATGAGATGTTAAACTTATTATTGTGGGTTTATGATGTTTTGATAGTATTGTTGGCATGAGTAGTGAAGATAGAGTATGAATATTAGGTATTTAATTAGAATTTTAGTGTAGTTGCTCTTAAATGTATATTAAATTGCATGAACACTAGGTTTAGCACATTTAAGAGACTTGAATGTTTGACCAAGGATTTAAACTCCACTAGATACAACTAGGCTATTTTTTGTAAAATTGCATAACTAATGGGTTTTATCGAAATCACTTAAATCCACTCACTTAATGCAATTGTAAGTATGGATTATGAGGCCAACCAAGTGGCTAGTTCATATTTGTAACTATGGTATTCGGTTTGTGATAGTAATTAAATATTTAATTGATTATATGGGAAACACGTCGTAACTTGATGCTTTTGCTATATAGTGAATTTCATTTGCCCAACCAAGGAGATGAGTTCAAGTGAATTCCACTAAAACTTAGTTGAATACCATATTTTGTACTCTCTCCAGCACAGTTTGTTGATAACTCTAGAGGATAAACCACCACAAATCTACTCTTTTATGCAATGGTATTTTTATCTTCCTAGTTTTCTTATTTTAGTTCCAGTAACTAATCCCTTTCCACCTTGAAAGATTCAATTTGGTGAATACTCACCAACTTTATCTCTACATATGTCTCAACACACTAGTCAATTAAGTACATGCCACTTTCAAGAGTTTTCAAAAAGTTACGTGATAGAAGGCAAGCATACTTATCAAAATTTGAAATATAGTGTATTAAATATGGATATTGTCTCATAAGGATTACAAATACTAATACAAACCTACACCATATTATCTAACGAGTAAATTATAGAGATTAATTGATATAAAACCTATAACTGATTATTAACTAATGAGCTAAGATTTTATTAAAAGATAGAAAAGTAGAGCAAATTGGAATTAACTTTAAGATGGTAAAACTAGTATCTAGACTTTGTTTTCCCTAGGAATTATTTTGTGACATTAACAAAAATTGTTCAAATCCTTCTTAAATTTCCTTGATGAGGGGAATCACTAATTTAGTTTAATAACTTTCTCAAACTTATTAACTCTAATCTTAAAATTACATATTTTAATTTCTTCATAATAGCATAATTCAAAGATCGCGTTAAAAATAATAAATTCTTGTAAACAAATTAATTAAATCTAGAAGAATTATGTAACCTATTTCTAAAATTACACCAATTCTCTTCAAACATGCGAGATCCACTTACACATCAGATTTCTCAATCCTAATATATAATATCAAATAGATAGAATAATACTCTAGAAATATTAATCGAAACAAAAGTCAAGAACATATGTATGAATCAAGAAATATAAGAATTCATTGAATAACAGAAATTTCAATCACATAATAATCCTAAGATCCACAAGCCTAGATACTAAGAGTAATTTAAGCACTAATCATATTGAAAACAGGATTCTCTAACAATGTATAAACATTTGTCGTCAAGGAAATCAATTAAAACTAAGAAAAACCCTAATTTCTTTAAGTATAAAGAAATAGCCTTCTAGTCTCTCTAAAAACCCTAGAACAACTAAAATGTGCCTTTTCTCCTTTTTTTTTGGTTGAGTCCCCCTTTTCCTTTACATAGTGAGCATAAACACATCTATATTTTAGGCTAACACGATGTCTAACATGGTCGTACTTTGGGTTGTAACAAATTCATTAATTAAAATCTTGTAAAACTAAACATTGTAGTAGACACGACTTAGATAGGGTCATGTCTAGGTTGTGTTTATATCGTGGTTTAAAATAATTATCTTAGGAAGATAAATCACCAACAAACATGGTCATGTCTAGCCCCTATGTAACTCTCTGTTTTATGCTTCAAATTCAACATGTTTTGGACATAGTCATGTCTAGGTCATATCTAGCATTAAAACTTCATAACATCTTCTTTTTAGCCTTAAATTGAGTAAAATTGGATTCATTTTCTTCTTTTTAATTCAACTATCTATCAAAGCCCTAAAACAAAAAATTTACTTAATTAAAATTTAAATTCTTCAAAAACATACCAAAATCAATGGAAAAACACGTTAAATCTTAGTTAATATATATATATATATATATATATTGATTAAGTTTTTCTTGTCCTATTAATCAAGAAACCATTCAAAAAAATTCTTATGTAATCATATAATAACTTAAGAAATAAACTCTTAATTGACTTGTAGTTTCAAAAAAAGATTAACTATAACTTTTATATTTTTCACTTAAGCAAATATCTTAAACATACAAAAGATTTGAAACTTGAATTATCATCTCCTTAATTAATAAGAAATCATAAACACTTTACTAACTTTACTACAATGTATATACCCCCTTCTTCTATTTTACTAAACACTATAATCCAAGGTAAATATATCCACTTATCACTTAATCATTCCTCCTTTTTTTTTTTTAATTAGGTATTTTCATCTGTCAGTAAGTCCCAAACTAGATGATCTTTGAACCATCCACTACCTTTATTTAATAGAACTTATTTACTTAAATTTAGCTTTTACATTGACTTTTCTCTTGATCCTTTTAGCAATCTTTCAACTGATAATCCTGAGTTCTTCACTCAAGTTAACAAGTGTTATTCCAGACAAAGGAGGCACCTCACAGGCTTAATTACTGGAGTCAACAAGGCCATAGCTAGACTTCAATTCAATTTATTTATTTCATCTTTAACTATATTGATTTTTCAAGAAATTTTCAAAGGATAAATATTAACTATTTACTTATCCAAGATTATAGACCATAGTAAAGTCAAAAGAAATTCATTACTAATAATTTAAGTTCTAAATCTTAAATAGTGATGTTACTTAAATTGTTAAATAGTGATGAATAGATGTTAAATTGTGATGTTATTCAAATTGTTAAATATTGATGAATAGATCTTAAATAGTGATGTTAATTAGTGACTAATAATTTAAGGTCACAAGAAATTCTTAACTAGTAATGTTGTTCAAATTTCTAAATCTTCAAGTTTAAAACTAAATAATAAGTAACCTTACTTTACAAAGATTTTGTTATTCAATTTAAGTAAAGTATCATTAAAGAACTTATTAATCAAGTGTTCTACATTACCTAAAGAGTTATCTTATATCAAATTGTAAGTTAGCTTAATGACTTCTAGATTAAATAAAAAAATTTGATTTATGAAATAACTACAAATTTTATAACCCCCTTCCCCACACTTAAAATCATACATTGTCCATAATGTATGAATAGAGAGAAAAACTAACAAAACAAGAATCAAAGAAAAAAAATGGAGAAAGGTAGTGGGGAAAAGAACTAGTACTTCCTTGAATATGGCATCTCTTCCATTCCAAAATGTGCTTAATGTGTAAAGTGGTTGATCTTGAATGTTCTAAACATGTAAAGGCTACAAAAAGTAATAACAAAAAAAAAAGTTAAAAGAAAAGAAGCAAAAAAGAAAAAGAAAATTATTAAAATTGAGTTTAGCAAGCCATATTAGTCTCATTAGTCATAGCAAAGGAAACAAAGATAAAAGAAATTAGTCACTATAATCACAATTAGAATCTCCTCATCTCCTTATGTTTGTGCCTAGAAAATAGGGGATTTAGCTTCAACACTGTCGACACACGGTTGTGTTTAAAGACCGTGTATCTTTTAGTAAAAATTTAAAATAGGGCACACTCGACACGACCTTAGACATGACCATGTCTAAAGGTCGTGTAACTATCGACAAAGCTTTACATTCTTTGAATGTTTTGACATGACTGTTAATGCGCGCTTACCAATCATATCAAATTCTAAATTTATAAACCTAATTAAATCTATGATCTGAGCTAGACAAGTGTACCTATCTAATATAGAATAGATTTTAAGGTGTCATCCATAAGGATTTTGGAAACAAGTACTAATATTACTATTTTTCTACTATTTAGCCAAGGTCTTAAAGTGAAATTTATGATTCAATTACTAAACAACTAATTTTATCAACCTTAAGATTAATAATATATACTTTCAAAAAATGAATTCAATCACAAGGTATACTCCTCACCTTGATCCACCCTAAATGATGGGAATCAAACCCTTCTAGTTACGAGACCACTCACTTGAGCTAGAATCAAAGGATTATAGAACCTTACATTGAGGGTTCTACTTAATCAAATGGAACCCAAGGAAAACCATATAGTCTCTTCATACATTTTGCATGATTGTTTTATTTTCAATCAAATATACTTATCATTGCTTCAAGAAAATAATTAATGATTCAAGATTGGTGATACCCTATTTAGGCCTGCCATCGAGGCTGGTGGCATAAGGATTTAGACCAGCCCTTAAGGCTGGCGGTGCACATTTTCAAGGCCAACGACTTTCTTTAAATTAGTTTGTGTTGACTTTTGTTATGAAGTTTTGCAACTTATATGTGTTTTGGGGCATTGAAATTAAACAGATTATGAACCTTTGAAATAGACTCTTTGAGTTTTTTCTCTCAACTCTTATCAATCTTTAGATTGTGGCGAGTGATAGCGTAGGAATTGTTATGTGTTGTATCAACCATTCCATGCTAGGACTAATCCCTTATTAGTGCGTAACATCTAGTAAGGGTTTAGACATTGTTTTTACTTGTGTTTGACTTATTTGAATTGATTGTTGTGATTATCAAAATTGGAATTGCGAGTGTTGGATCCTAAATTGGGAAGTAGGCATATCACTAAACCTTGAAATTCTTATGATAATGGATTGATTAATGAATTATCCATGCTTTGCACTGTAGGAACTCATCAATTAAATCAATTACTCCCTTGAGTTAATTAATGCTTAACCATACATGAGAGTAGAGACATTTCCCTCACTAACACCACATGAGATTACATAAAGTTCATGATCCTTACAACAAGAATTAAATTTTTATAGTAGAAAATTGGAATTTCCGTACCTTTAAGTGAAACATGTAATTTCTCTATTCATGAAGATCTATTCTATTAGATGAAACCTCTTTCTATCTAATAAGAATCAAACATGCAATTAATAAGTATCAAACGTGCAATCTATCTAGATGAACTTCCCTTTGCTAGGGCTTTATTAATCTAGAGTTTAAAAAAAATTAAAAATGATAAACAAAGTTAATAACTATAAGTAAACTCCAAAAAGTAAAATAATTAAATAAGGGATAGATTAATGGGATAGCTAGGTCGGGGACGGAATGAGAAAGAAAGGCAAAAGGGAAACTATCCTGTAGGCTTTCTTTTTCATTTTTTTTTCTTTTTTTCTTTTTTAAGAAAAGCTTGATGGGGTGGTGTTAGTTTTGTACCTAAAAAATATATTTTTTATAAAATAATATTAAAATAGAGTTGGCAAAAAAGATATTACGAGAATAGGATTATGAAAACATATGTGCTATATATATTTTCAATTTGAAGCAATTTTGATCTGAAGATGCATGGAATGTAAAAATATTTACAAAGAAAGTAAAGCATCAAGTTTAAATTGTATATTATCTTTATCTATCTTATATTTTTATATTTGTATTATAGAAGTCATATGTAATACATATACTTTTTATATAAAATTTAATTTATACTAAAAAGATATACATTATATATGACAACCATTAAAAAATATATATACAATAAAAACGCATATTTTATTTACGTTTCCAGGACCTTGTTTGCATGCTATATTTCTTCCGGTGCCTACTTTATTATTTTTATTTTTTATTTTTTTAAAAAAAAGGCATTTTTTTTAGATACGTAACTGGAGTGTGTGGTGGCAGATGGGAAACGAGTTGCCCACTGCATGCCACGTTTCCAAGTGAGCTGCTGTTTGTGAGAAATACTTTTTGCAGCAAAGAGATCACTGCTGGGGGTTCGCAATTTATTGCTATTTCTTTTCTCCTTTTTATATTTTAATTATGTCGATCAGCCTCGATCATCGAGATATAGACGAAAGTTGAAGGTCTAATTTCCTGTAGCGTGATGCAGCCCATTACTTACTTCCTCGTGGTCCCAACAACCGAGGTTACATAAAAATAAAGAAATAAAGAAGATTTTCGTTCTGCAATGAGCTACTCAATACGCCAATGAGCTGGTAGCTAAAAAAAACTAAAAAATAAAAAAGTCTTTGTTGGATGGATTTTGTCCAGTGCATATAAACTTAAACTACCTCAAAATATATATATATATATATATCAAAATGGTTACTATCAGCAAGGCTTTGGCTGCATTCAGAAAAATTATAAAGAGGTTGTTGATTGTAAGAGGTTTCTTTATTGCAATTTGTTTGTCGTGATAGCTTAAAATTCTTGTAATAAACCCTAACAAGTCATAAGGACTATAGTTAGCCTAGATTAACCAAGCCTCAGATTGTATTCAGTAAGACTTTCACGTGTAGAATCAATACGCACGATGAACACCTCTCCGTCTCCTCAAGATACTCACTTGATTATGGACCTTTTTAACATTGACATAAATGAGTAAACTATTAACTACATCTTTATCATATGGCAATTCCATTGTGCTTTCTTATGGATTCACGACAATGAAAATTCACCCAATAGATATCAAATATGCCTTTATTTAACTAAACTCTTATTGATCAGTGTCTAATGTCTCAACACAACTTGCACATTCATTCATTTTTAATTAAATTTTGGTTGTAACTCTTGCACTCCCTCTATATATATATATTCACATATTTTTTGCTCGATATTAATAATTTTTGTAACTTGGGTTTTGTAGATAACTCTGTTAATTTATTGGATCCCATAAATAGGGTAAAAAAAGGACCGGAATCGTAAAGATGCAGCGATAAGTGAAAAAAACCAACCGTTTATGTTGGATATCATAGCAAGTATCTTGCCATTTACTCCCGGTCATTATGAACTCGATCAAGGCAAAAATATTCTAAAATCTCATATTGATGCCTGGAAGTAAGAGAGTGGTGAATTCTTTCTGTGACAACTGGGGAAGTAAGACTCAAAAGTAAAGAGGATGCTTTAGGTCGGTTTACTCTTTGGAGTTGAATAAGTAGATAATAAAATAGTTATCTCATGGAATGGAATGATTATTCATTTGAATAAGTTAAATTGAGTGATTACTTTGTATAATATTTTATTATAGAAATTATTTTTTATTAATTGTAATATTAAGTTTGATACTTTTTTGGGTCATTAATTATAATATTAATAAAAATATAATAATATTGATGTTCGAACTTTTTATTTTCTCTATAAAAGGAATAAAAAAAATTTTTTTTTTTAGATAATATAAATTCTTCATTGAGTGAAAATAGAAAAATGTTATCAATTAAAATTTCTTTTTTATTTTTTGAAATAAATATGATAATAGATAGTTGAAAGAAAATAACTATTTTATTCTTTTTTGTTACCTCCAATTAAAAAAACTGATAGTTAAATGATATAAATAGTACCTTTTAATGAGATAGAAAGAATTCAAATTCTTTTTCCTCCATTGTACACACCGAAAATATAAAGGAATGCTTGGTCATTCATGCTAACGCTATATATAGTATAATACGTAGCAGGTCCATCACAGAGTATAATACCCCCTGCAGTTTCCTTGCAGATGTAACACTTGTATGTCTCTTTTTTTTCTTTTTTTCTTTTTTCTATCAATCATTTTCAGGTAATCAATTTACTAATAGCCATACGGGACTCCGAAAGAAGAATAAATAATTGACTAGATTTGGCTTAGCTCCGATAAATTAAATTCTTGTCCAGCTATTCTTTATGTTATATGATTATTATACGTCTTAGTAACATAATTTGAACGTGATGATTCGTACAACATGGTTGATTGGAAAAATAAGACAGCCGAATCTAAAATAGGCGTCGTCACGAGATGGGTTTCCATTTCTACAGTTTATGCTGAAGTGTGACTTTTGGTGTTACGATATGGGCTTTTAGGTGTGTGATTTGTCAAGATTACATTATTCGAGATTGAGTATAACAAGTGGAAAGAAAATCAAGGCCTTCAAACAGCTAGTAAAAATTATCACGACATTTGACTATGATTTTCTGGAAGCTAAGACAAAACAAAGACAAAAATTAACCTAGTTCCTTGCAGTGTAATATAATTGATGCAGGACATGGAAGCGATTGTTAATTAAGAACATAGAAACGATGTGTAGGAATGCAAATAATTAAATAAGAAATTTAAGTTAATTAAGAACTATATTAAAGAATGTCAAGAAATTCACCACAAATAATAGATTTTCTTTTACGAAAAGAATATCGAACCTGTCCATAGATTTGCATAAAGCCCGGTAAAAGTTCTTGTTGATTATATTCTTCGGGTCTCTTGATCTTTAATTAATTTTCATATGCCAATTGCAAATTCAATATCCTTCCCACAAGAACTCACTTGAAACGATTCCTTAATTTTAATAAATTTTCTTCCACGTGGAAAATAAGACGGATTTCAATTTCCTCCACTTGTATTATTGCATAAAAGAAATCGTGGCAATTATATAATTTGAAGATTTCAAAATCAATGATGACCGGTTGAGAAAATATCTATTTTTTTTATACGATTAGTGGATGTATGACTTTATACCACATGACAAGAAAAAGGGTATCACACTTTCTTTCTTTTTTTTAAAAAAAAAAAGATAACTCTTTATTTTAATAATGATTTCATGTTCAGAACAAGGCTTACCTATAAACGTAACCTAAGGGCTATTCATGTGCCACTTAAAAATAATAAAAAACAATAAAAGAAACTAAAAACTTGATAAAGTAAAAGATAATAAAAAAACTAAACCTAATTCAAATTAAATATAAAAATCTTTGTAGCAGCACTGACATAAAATCCAGTATTAGTACTAATGATCTGTTACAGTTCATACAAGAAATACAAAAAAGAGTCATAGATTGTCAGCTAGATTTCAAGATTTTGTTATGTAACTGTTGTAACTAGAAAGAAATTAGTTTACATAACAGATTCAGCTGTAACCAACTACTAGATCTGAACAAATATAACAGATCTAAGTATAAATCATACTATAAATAAATGGCAAAAAGGGAAAAAGGTTTTTTTTTACCCCCCTTCTGAAAATCAAGTATCAATTGAGGAGCCCTAGGACTGCTCGAAAGTCCTACCTGCTTAAACCAACACAATCACGAGTTAACCTTACTGATTTAAGAAAAACACAAGAGACAAAATAAGTGAAATAGAGACGGGCTTGGGCATGGGTTAAGGTAGATAAGTGGGCTAGGCCTAGGAGAGTTTTAAAACTCAACAAATTGGTGCTCTCGTTATGGCTTCAACAAGATCACAGGAAGAATTTTCCAAATTGCAATCTTTGGTGTTTTCATTAGCCGAGATTATGAAGGGAATGCAATCACAGATGCAAGATTCTATCAAAGCCAATTTGGTTACTCAACAAACTATGAATGATTTGAATTTCACTATCAATACTTCTATTCAACAATTTTCAGAGAAAATGAATAACTTTCAGAATTAGAATGGGATTTCTCAACAGGATGCAACTTAAGTTCATTCAGATTCTAACCATTCATCACATTCTGCAACAGATTCCTTGTTGAATGGCATCAAATTAGAAATTCCCAAATTTTCAGGTCAAGATGTTTTGGGATGGATCTATCAAACTCAAAAGTTTTTTGACTTTCATAAAGTACAGGATAGATAAAGACTTGAAATTGCGTCATTTGCCTTAGAGGGAGAAGCCTTACGGTATTTGCAGTGGCTTGAGCAAAATAGCCAATTGGGATAGTGGGAAGCTTTCTTGCAAGTTTTAAAGACTAGATTTGGACCTTCAAAATATGATGATATTCAGGGAGCCCTAGCAAAATTGATGCAAAAGAAGTCAGTAAGTGAATATAAAAAAGAATTTGAATCTTTGTCTAATCAAGTTGTAGGCATACCTCAATCTTTCTTGCTTTCTTGTTTCATTTCTGGCCTTAAATCTCACATTCGCAAAGAGGTTCAGATTTCTCGCCCTACATCATTACCTCATGCAATTTGGTTAGCAAAAATGCATGAATCTAAGTTTCAAGACCATTCTTTCAAACCTCAATATTCTATTCCTACTTCTTCCAATCCTACGTCTTATCCATTACAATTTTCTAAACCTCATCATTCTACAGTCAACAATTCTAAAACCACCTTACTTATCAAAAAACTCTCTAAAGAGGAAATGCAAGTTAGACGAGAACAATTCCTATGCTACAACTATGATGAGAAATACTCCAGGAATCATAAATGTAAGGCAAAATTTCTCTTGTTAATATAAGATGAAGAAGATGGACCTACTAGTGGTCTATGTGAAGAGCAGTTAGCAGAGGATTTGGGTTGTGGGTATAAAGGTGCACATGATAACGGATTGATTGGTTATCATGCAATGTCAGGACATTTGGTACCTCGTACCATTTGATTTTTTGGAATGGTGAATGGCCATCAAGTGACAGTGTTAGTGGATTCGGGAAGTACACACAATTTTGTGCAAACAAGAGTAGCCAAATATTTTGGACTGACAGTAGCTTCTACAGCCAATTTTGGTGTTATGATTGGTAATGGTAGTAAGCTATGTTGTGAGGGTCAGTGTTCCGATGTTATGTTGGAAGTTCAAGGGCTGTTTTTCAAGGAATTGTTCTATGTTTTGCCAATTCAGGGTGTTGATTTTGTTCTTGGAGTTCAATGGTTACAAACGTTGGGACCCGTTACTATTAATTACACAAATTTGACTATGCAATTTGTGTATCAAGGAGCTACAGTGACATTGCAGGGAGTTAACAATGGTGCCTTAACTCAAATTTCGCATCACCAGTTTCAAAAATTATTTAAAAGTGATTCAGTCGCTTCATGTTTTCAATTGATGGCTTAGGAGGTCAGTTCTAATTCATGCATATCCACCAACAATAAAGATATTGATCTGTTATTGGGCAAATATGCTTCCGTTTTTCAAGCACCTTCATCATTGCCACCTTTGCGATCTGTCTAGCATAGGATTCATCTTATTTCTGATAGTAAACTAGTGAATGTTAAGCCTTATAGGTATCCTCATTTTCAAAAAAGTGAAATCGAAAAACAGGTGAAAGAAATGATGGAGTCAGGCATCATTTAGCATAGTACTAGCCCATTCTCCTCACCTGTACTTTTAGTTTAAAAAAAAAAGATGGTACTTAGAGATTCTGTATAGATTATAGGGCTCTAAATCAGGTTACTATCAAAGATGAGTTTCCCATACCAACTATAGATGAACTTTTAGACGAGTTATATGGTGCTGCATGTTTTTCGAAACTGGATTTGCGCTCAGGTGTCCATCAAATTAGAATGAAGCCGGAAGATGTGGAAAAAACAGCTTTTAGAACTCATGAAGGACATTATGAGTTCTTAGTAATGCCCTTTGGTTTAAGCAATGCACTAGCCACTTTCCAAGCTATTATGAATAGGATTTTCCAGCCATTTTTATGGCATTTTGTGGTGGTTTTCTTTGATGACATATTGGTTTTATAGCAAGGATGTTACTGCACATTTACAACACTTGGAGTTAATATTACAAGTGTTACAGCAACATCAGTTTTATGTCAAGGCTTCTAAATGTATTTTTGCCGCATCTACTATTGACTATTTGGGTTATATAGTATCCGCTGATGGAGTGAGTCCTGATCCTTCTAAAGTTCAGGGTGTTCAACAGTGGCCTATGCCTATGACTCAAAAAAAGCTGAGAGCTTTTTTGGGATTGGCTGGATATTATCGAAGATTTGTCAAGAATTACGCTGCCATTGCATCACCTCTGACAGATTTGTTACAAAGGGATGGGTTTCATTGGAATGCTCAGGCTCAACAGGCTTTTGAAGCTCTTAAAGTCGCCCTGTTACAAGCCCCTATTTTGAGGTTGTCGGATTTTTCAAAGACTTTTGTCATTGAAACTGATGCTTCTAGATTGGCTGTTGGTGCAGTACTCTTACAAAAGACTCACCCTATTTCATATTTTAGCAAAAAGTTACCTTTACATTGGCGCAAAGCTTCTGCCTATGTAAAGGTGCTTTATGCTATTGTGGCAGCGGTACGCAAGTGGAGACAGTATGTGTTAAGCTCACATTTTCTTATCCGGATTGATGATAGAAGCCTTAAGGAGATTCTAACACAAGTTATTCAAACACCTGAGTAGCAGCAGTATCTTTCTAAGTTGATAGGATATGACTACACTATCACTTATAAATCGGGACAAGAGAATCAAGTAGCCGATGCTTTGTCTAGACAGTTTACAGAGGAGGGACATTTTTTTGGATGGTCTTCTCCACATTTCTCTTTCATAGAGACACTAAAGAAAGAGTATCAGACCATTCTTGCTTTTGTGCAATTAATTTCTGACCTTGCACATGGGCACACAATCAAATATCCTATAGTTTGGAAAAATAATTTGTTATACTATCATAGCAGATTGTTTTTGGTGCCACAATCTTCTTTGATCCCAACTTTACTAAAGGAATATCATGTGGACCCTAGTGCTGGTCATTTTGGATTTTTGAAGACTTACAAGCGGATTGTTGGAGAATTTTTTTGGGACGACATGAGGAAACAAGTTTATGACTTTGTTCGAAGCTGTATGGTTTACCAACAGGTGAAATATTCTACTCAAACACCTACTGGGTTGTTAGCTCCACTTCCTATTCAAGACCAAATTTGGGAAGACATTAGTATGGATTTTATTATATGTCTTCCTAAATCTGAGGAACTATCTGTTATTTTGGTAGTTGTTGACCGATTGTCTAAATATTGTCATTTGGGTGCTTTGGGATCTGGATTTACAGCCACTTCAGTAGCAACCTTATTCTTACATATGGTCATTCATTTGCATGGTATTCCAAAGACCATTGTGTCGGATAGAGACCCAATATTCATGAGCCATTTTTGGAAAGAACTTTTCAGATTGAGTGGGACTACTTTGGCTATGAGTAGTGCTTATCATCCTCAAACGAATGGGTAAACCGAAGTGCTAAACAGAACTATTCAACAATACTTGAGGTGCTTTGTGATGGGTACGCCTACTAGTTGGGTCAAGTTTCTACCTTGGGATAAATTTGCATCTAATATTTCTTTTCATGATGGGGCTGGTATGACACCATTTGAAGTGGTCTATGGTAGAAAACCACCAGTTGTGGCAGCATATATCAGGGGAACTTCCAAAATACAAGCTGTTGATCAAGACTTAATTGCTAGAGATGAGGTGCTTAAGCTACTCAAGATAAATCTACAGCAAGCTCAGAGTCGTATGAAGTAATTAGCTGATAAACATTGAAGGGATGTCACATTTGAATCAGGAGACATGGTATTTGTAAAGATCCGACCATATAGACAACTTTCTTTAACGCAAGGACAACATAAATTGTCTAAGCGTTATTATGGTCCTTATAAGGTGCTTAGGAAAATTGGTTTTTCGGCCTATGAAGTGGAGCTTTCACCAGCCTCAAAGATCCATAATGTTTTTCATATATCGTGTCTAAAAAAGGCTTATGGAGTAGATTTTCCATCTTTGGAATTACCTACTGGGTCTGTCAACAATCAACCCTTGTTGACTCCTTTAGCTATTGTGGATACTAGAGTTCTTCAAAGAAATGGTCAGGATTGTAAACAGTTGTTAGTTCAGTGGTCGGGATTACCACTGGAAGACACGACATGGGAGGATTTCGACTCTTTTGTTACAACATATCCGAATTACAACCTTGAGGACAAGGTTGTTTTTCCAGAACGGGAGAAAAATGTTACAGTTCATATAAGAAATACAAGAAAGAGTCACATATTGCCAGCTAGATTTCAAGATTTTGTTATGTAACTGCTGTAACTAGAGAGAAATTAGTTTACATAACAGATTCAGCTGTAACCAACTACCAGATCTGAACAAATATAACAGATCTAAGTATAAATCATACTATAAATAAACGGCAAAAAGGGAAAAGGTTTTTTTTTTTACCCCCCTTCTGAAAATCAAGTATCAATTGAGGAGCCCCAAGACTGCTCGAAAGTCCTACCTGCTTCAACCAACATAATCACGAGTTAACCTTACTGATCTAAGAAAAACACGAGAGACAAAATAAGTGAAATAGAGACATTCCGTAAGTGAAATAGAGACGGGCTTGGGCACGGGCTAAGGTAGATAAGTGGGTTGGGCCTAGGAGAGTTTTAAAACCCAACACGATCCCATCAGTTGTCATTTGGAATTGTCGCAAATTGATTTTCTTCAAGTTTTATGCCATCAATGTGCCAAATTTTAAGCACACCGGAGAAAATATGTTTGAAGAACATCAACAGAATGATCGACTCTTTGCTCATCTCTATGTGTATTTAAATTTTTATGTACCGCTTGCTTTGAATTCGTTGCTCCAAGAAAAAGTCTGTAGTCGAGCGAAGGTTTTTGTAGTATATTGGCATAAACACCATTGTTTGACCATAGTAAGGGGTATATTTGATAGCTTGTTTCCATAAAATGCAGTATATATAGGTGGTAGTTTTTTTTAAATAAATAAATAAATAAAGAAAAAGAAGAAGAAGAGGAAGAAAAGATAATGCGTCTTATGTTCATTGTAATTTGGAGCGCCCCATCAAACACGAGTTAAAGTATATATATATGAACTGTGGACAATCTTAGATGCACAACTTGCGTGTGAAGCAACATACGCTGTCCACATTTTCCTCCCAAAAGAAGAATCTTTTATGAAAATTTATTGGACGGCTCATGACTAACGACTCACTTTAACAATGACCGTTGAACTAAATAGCTAGTCTCCATAAGTATTTCCCTTTAATTGACCAAAAAAATAAAGTCGACAAAGGAAGGGAAAAATAAGATGGCATAAAAGCAGCAACTACAACGCAAATGCTTTGATGAAGATATATATAAGGGTTATAATTATCTTTCAATATTTATTAAACTATAATTTTCTATTGTTGATTCGAGTGCAATTGAAGCCATTTAATATTATTTTCTATTGTTTACTGGCAAACCATCCCAAACATACAGTCCAAATAAGAGAAAAAAGAAGTTTTATGGATCGAATTTAATTATTAATAGGATTTCCTCTCTCTATCTCAACGTATGCATGTGACACGTCCATGTTGATGGAGATATATTTTTACTGTCATCTCCAACCATTAGTCAAATCGATTCCCACGTGATTACAATATTCACCAGCCCACCACACCCCCCCCCTTTTTTTTTTGACAACCTTATGTCATCTAATAAATCTATAAAAGAGAAGCATTAGACTTTATCATAGCTGCATCGGAAGCGGAAGTTCAACATTTGCGGCCACAGCAGCTAACTCTGGTATGTATATATACTTGACCTTCTCGGGTTCTTCTCACTTTCTTAGGGGTTGCGCTCTTGTAGTTTATTTGTCATAAAGATATTATAAAGTCACAAATTAAAGGAAAACCCTTATGGTTAATTCACTTATTAGTCGTGCTGATTCTGTTAATTATTCTTGGCAGATCTCGTAGATTATATAGTATCTTGTTTGTTCAGGTCGACTGGGTGAGGACATTCTATGTGATTCTTGTCAAGTGAGCAGCCTTTTTGCAGATCGGCCCTTTGTTTCGTTGTCTGTTCGACCTGATGATCACCAAACGGTTTGGTTACCTTGTCGATATAACATCAAAAGTCTTCTATATTTTATTGAAAAAAAGAAAAAAAAGAAAAAAAAGCTTTCGAGTATTCCTTATTAATCCCTTGGTTATAGATGAAATCATATTTTTGCATGCCAAAGAGTTTTAGCATATAATGTATACTAACCTTTTTGCTTTTCTCCCATATAGATATTTCATTTAGACCTTGAGCTTATTAAATCAAGTCTTCGTTCCTCTTTGGTATGTTGCAACCTTAAATTTTATATTACAGTTTTAGGGGAAGATTCTGAAAATCCGATAAAACTTTTCTAAATTAATCCTGTAAGGAATTAAATCAAAGTGTATTACTTCAATCGCATATTGGAAGCATTGACCACGAGAAATATTTATCATGATTTTGTGCCTGTTGAAAAGAGCATTTTAAAATTATCTAAAAGGTGTAGATCAAGGTTTCTGCGTTTTGCAACTCCGAAACCAGAAGTTTGAAGGCTTCAACTAGACCTAAGTTCGATATGTGCATGTGTTCGATGATTTGTTGAACGAGAACATGGATTTCGATATCTTGAAAGATTGATATATATGTTAATTTGTATGCTGGTAGCATGCAATATATAGATTATTCCTTTGTAGTTTATCGGACGGTACGGGCTTTGTTTGGTCCCATCCGTGCATATTTAGGTGCTTACTTCCTTTGCATACATATATCCGTCAGAGTGTTACATAAGAGGTTGGAATCATTGCACCTAAAGATTCAATGTGATTCGTACATGAGTTAAAAAATATTATCGATTGAATCTCTATAATAGGGAAACATTCAATCTGCATTACAAAATCATTAAATTCATTGCAAAGTTTCTCACTGCATATTCAGTTGGAGAAAATAGTTCCATTCCTTCCTTATTTTGCTATTACGGTATAGAGTAGTTAGTCCTAATAAATTACTATTGTGTCTCAATTCATTAATTACTATTTAATAACCTATTTGTCACTTTTACCATAAATGTTATATCCTCATAAATTATATTAAGTCTGTATAGGTTATTGAAAGTGGAGAAGGGTGGGGTTTTAGGAGTATAATGGATAATTTCATATCTCATTCTTTATTCATTTTTGTGCTAATTATATATATATATATAGTAACTATTATATATAAATTCAACTCCTATTAAACTACCATTTAATCCCTTCTAATTCTAAAGTGGACAAGCTATTAATTTCCACATCAATGTATTATACTTAGGGGATAAAGACATTTGTCTTTATTTAGAATCTACATTTTTATCGACTATAATTTAGTGTACATACTTGGAATTAGATTGACAATTTCGTGTTTAAATTTTTACTAATTTATAATAAACTAGTTAAATTGCCCGTGCCATGCATGGATTTTGACTTAAAGTATAGTAAATGGCAAAAATACTAAATTTATATAAAAGATATTGCAATTAGCATATTAATAATATATATTTATAATATATTATGTGACCATCGTATGATTTTAAATAAAATTATTTCTCATCCAAATAGAGTTATTAATTTTTAAAATATATCAACGAAATTTTAATATTAATAATATATTATGTGACCATCATATGATTTTAAATAAAATTGTATTTCATCCAAATAGAGTTATTAATTTTTAAAATATATCAGTGAAATTTTATTTAATGTGAAAAATTGTGTTGTTTTATATTAAATGATATAAATATTGTAACTATTTGAAAAGTATATTATTTTAAGTAAATGATTGTGTTACTTTATATTAAATTGTATAAAATTTGTAACTATTTAAATATGTCTTTCAAAATTATATGTTATAATAGATTAAAGATATAAATACTAAATTTTTAAGAAATTGATCATAAAATTATTATGAAAAATTAAAAATACAAACACTTCTGTGTTACATTTATCCGATGTACATAAGCATACTTTTTTTTTTTCTTATTTATTTATTTATTTTATATTTGTGGGTTGGCATTCTGTTTTCTCTCTCAATGATAACTCAGTCCGTGAGTAATGATGCATCGTAGTCTCATATCTTCTCAAAATATTTTTAGCTGGACTTCTTATTCATCGTGGTTTAGAATATAGGTAGAGTAAGCTGGCATCACGTGTGCAGCAACACCGGTGTAATTAAGAAAAACAACTTTCTACAAGTAGTTACCAACTAGACAGGCACTAGGACCCTCAAATGTATGTGGACACATAGAAGTACCAATAAACATGGATCTCAAATTGGTCCTGCAAGGAGAAACGGAAACGAAGGATAATGGACAATGACATAATCGTTGATGAGCTTTCTGTTGTTGGTAGTGGCTTGTACAAACTTGCATTGCCAACCATTAACGTCAGGTTGAAATGACAACGAATCAGAGGCGTGGGCAAAGGGACTGTTCATTTGACAAGGGTTTCCATGGAATTTCACACCTTATCCTACACATCCGTCACGCAGGATGGACCAAAGAGCAATTGGGACAAGTTTGTTCAGGTAGATACGTAACCATACCCAGACTGAGCGCTCGTTCTTCTCCGCCCCTCTGATTTCACGAACGAAATAATTGTATTTACAAAATTATTGTACATAATATATATATATATATTATATATATATGGAAAGTTTGTATTTTTTTGGAAATTATAATAATGTAAGGATTATTAGGAAACTTATTATGGAAAATTAATAATATTCATAAGTTTTGACAACTCCTTGTTGATAAAATGTTTCCAACATGGACTTCCAAAAGTCAATCTAACTTATTTGTGCCCTTATCCGAGCTCTTTAAAACTAAATTGACCTCTAATAGCATTACAAGCATCAAGTCCAACGTTCCATCTTGGATCGATCGTGTATATTCTAGAATTGGATAAGAAAAAATGATCTAAACAAATAAGGAAAAAAAACTAGTTAAAAATATATCCTTCATAATATTTGGCAAAAATCTCGGATATAAATACACTTGCAAAATGTACCGGTGTTAACCCCTCCCATCCCTTATAAATAAGGGTTGAGACTACTAATAAATGATCTAATTTTTCTCGATTCTCACATACCTTTTAAGTATTTTATCACCATATGATTCTTGTATTAATTTAGGCATTAGAGTGACTTAATTAGAGTAATTTTTGGCACTTACATAACCTATTTCTTTTCTTTTATAGATCTTCAACCATCTCAAAATTCTCAACACAACATAATCCTTTTACAAATAATTTTTGGAATTTTTAATAATTTTTGAAATGTTTGAGAATTTATTACGGAAAATTAGTAATCTTTGGAACATAATCAATGTTTTTAAGCCATTGATTGTTTTATTATGGAAAGCTAGTAATTGTCTGTGTTTTTAGTAAACTCTTAAATATAAAGTTGTTTTATGGAAAATTCATACTCTAGAACCTATCGAATCATATGACGTATATTTGGTTAAAAATAAATATATATTGAAGGAATTAGGGGTTTCTTGCAAGTTGTATTATAGCATGCTTGGGATGACCATGGTTCCATCCACTGTTTGTGTCAGAACTACCTAAATGTATACTGACATTCCACTAGAATAATCAAGTCACTGAAGAGTATAGCTTGGACTTATACAGCACAAACATACCATGGAGACGTTTTAAGTACATCCAACAATTCAACTCTGAAGGTTCCCATAATCACAGATGAAGCCATTAATGATGGAGCTCCAACATTTGACGACGAAGCAATTAACCGAATATTGGAAGATAGGGCGAATAATGATAGTGATTCGGAGGAAACACAATATGAATGTTGAAACAGATGCTGATGTCAACACGAATTAATTTGTTGTATGAAAACATAAAACACGATATCTATAATAATTGGTTTGTATTAGTGAAGAGCTTACTACCAATGAATGAAAGCTTGCCTTCATATCATGCAAGATGTTAGAGGCTTTAATAATGGAAGGAAATTTAATCCAAGAACATTTGAACGATTGCATGCGATTAAGAAAGTAGTATGGGGACTTGCACAATTGTTCAATTTGTAATGAATCAATGTGGAATGTTCAGA
Organism: Laguncularia racemosa; assembly: GCA_037954665.1. Taxonomy (NCBI): domain Eukaryota; kingdom Viridiplantae; phylum Streptophyta; class Magnoliopsida; order Myrtales; family Combretaceae; genus Laguncularia; species Laguncularia racemosa. The sequence goes on from JBBMOL010000004.1 coordinate 7,649,359, forward strand.
TTGGAAGAAAGAAGCAGAATATTCCCACTAAGGTTTTGGGGCGTTTTCCATTAATGCCATGGCTTTAACGGATGTTTATGTGTAAGTTAATGATGCCAAAAATGAGATAGCGTAAGGAGAGCTATGCTACCGAGTGATAGGGCATCCATCCGACTTTAAAGCGTGGAAAACTTTAAATGTTAAATTTTTAATATTTGTTTTTGATTCTCAAAACGTGAGATTGGGTTTTGCTGCTGATAGACTTAACCCCTTTGGGAAGTAAAGTACCGCATATAATGTATGGAAGGCATTTTTATTTGTATATAATGTTCACCTTAAGAAATACATGAAGTAATCATATCTATTGATGTTGCCCTTGATTCAAAGATGAAGGTCTGACATCAACGTTGTTGATCCTACTTAATCAATTTAGAAGGGAGCTTGAATCGATTGCTCTTAAAATTTGATTTTTTTTTTTTTTAATTCCGTTCATAACTATACTTTAAAGGTTATAGCATATAATATGACAATTGTCCAAAGATAATATGAGTGTGCAATAAAAATAAATGGAGTAAATATTAGAAAATTAGACAGCGATACATAATAGCTTCTCTTTATGGCTTAGTCTACTTTTCTAGCTTCATTACTAGGATCTATTTGTCTACACTGATTGTTACACTATCATAAAAACAAATCAGAGCGTACAAGTAAAATGATTATCTACAGGCTAGTTACTGCATTGTCTCTTTAATTCTACCCGTGGTAAAAGCCTCACCAAACCACAATAATACTCTCAACAAATATCATAAAAGAGTCGAAAAAAAATTGAGAAATACAAGTAAAATCCCGTACTAAGCTTCTACTATAATATTAACTTAATTTAGCAAAATGAAAAAGAACGATAATGAACTTAATGAAAATTTGAATGACTACTAAGCTTGTGAGATTGCTTGCTGCTTTTTCTCGATGATCTTGTTATCTATTTCTGGGTTTGAATGATCTCAATATATCTGTCATCTTCAACCCTCAAAACCTCTTAGAGAATATTGATAACCGTTGTTTTGATAAGAAATGGATCAGCATCAATAGATTTTTCTTCTCATTTTTTGGATCGGAAGTTCTCTTATATCTTGAATTTAAGATCAAGCCTACATGATATTTGAATCAAATCGATCCTTTATCCATTTTAAAAGTTGAAAACTTGAACTGCACATCAGTTGATCTAATCTTGAATACCAATTGATTCCAAGACAATTTAGTTCCACAAAATTCCCTTGTTGATATCTTGAGATTTTGAAAATCTTGTGAATCTTGGAAAGCATGCGAGACATTAGCTTGACTTGTTACTAAACATCTTATAACGTCCTAAAACCTAGGATATCATAGCCCGCCATGTATCACTAATGAGTAGCGACATGGTAAGGTTTTAAATCTCCATACAAATTTAGATCTATTGATCTCCACTATACATTAACATCATGATAGGAATCAAAATCCGTCAAGACCTATCATTAGGGCAAAAGTCAAAGGATTTCAAATCTTGGCGACGAGGGCCCATTTTGAGCAAATCGACCTTGGAATTATTTATAAATTAACCTTTTTTTCTATTATTCTTGTATTGTGTTTTTCAACAGGCACACTTATTTGGTTTCACAGGGCGATGGACAAACTCACTAAGATTCAGCTTGTGGGTTATCCATGGACCGACCTAAAAATCGAAAATGAGCTGAACCGACGAATTCAATTGCAAAGCTAGCTTGTTGAAGATTATTTTTGTGTTTGTAATTTATTTTTGAACTATTTATTTTGTAAGTTTTGTGGGACATTTTATTTGGTTATAATTTGTGTTTTAGGACCAACCACCATATAGTAGCATAATTGTAATTTTCTAGTCATTTTAACCCTAAAGGAAGCAAATATAAATACTTGCTAATGAGGGTTTTTGGGGGAGAATTTTTTAGAATAAAACTTCACATTTTACATAAGAGGGTTAGGGTTTATTCCTAATTCAATTGCTCTTATCAATTTCAAATCTCAATTTGAGGTTGTGGCGAGTGGCATCAAGGTTAATTTGTGAGTAATATCAAATTTACTTTGTTGCAATTTCCTTTCTTCTCTAGTGAGTAGTATCTAGGGTTGATTTGGATATTTAATTGACCAAATTTGATTGCATTTGTAATCAAATTCTTGTTGCTACAATTGATTGGTTTTAGCCCTTAAGTTTTAGCCTTCAATTTAGCTTCATTTAAACCATAGATCATTTTGTTGGGAAAGTGGATCACGAAATTGGATCTTGTTGTTCTTGTGTGTAATTCACGTGGAATTACTTGTGATTATTGTTATATTGGAGAAAATTATCATTGTTGAATTGTTAATTGCAACTTTGAGCATTCGGATTTCATTGCATCTCCATTAGGGTTTACGCAAATTTTACTAGTTTGAACCGAGATTGGTTTAGTGCATTTGAGGTTTATAATTTGAACCAATTGCATGTGCTTAACCCCTAATTTAGACACATCATATTTGGTATCAGAGTTGCACATACTTGGTTCATTTCAATATTGATCACGTGGTGTTGTGGAACTGGTTATAGATCTTGAGAATTGACGCCATTGTTTATGTGATTGGAAGCTAGTTTGATTGACATTGTCTAATTGTCTTTCAAATTGGTTTTGTATGTGCTTAATCTTAGTTTTAGGCACATCACACCAGTATAATTTCAATACTAGAACCAAATGATTCTCAAGTGAATCATTTCAATCATCATTACTTAATTCAATTACATGAAACCAAAATAGAAAATCTAGAATAACGTTGTAAACACTCCATTTTTGCCATAAGAATCAATAATAATCAATAATGATCAATTTCCAATTTTTCCCAATTTTTTCCAATTTTTCTCTAATTTAGCAAAAGTAGGAAAAATATTCAAAAAATAAAAATAAATAGGAAAACACATCAATTTTGAAAACTAATTTCAGAAATGGCAATAATAAAGATTAAATAATTTTTACAAATTTTTGAAATTTAAAAAAATATAAAAAAATAAAAAAATTTGCATTGCATATATGCAATTTGCGAAATAAATAAAATCGGGAAAATTGGCTAGCTCAGCTGGCTCGTGTGTGCGCCTGGAACGTGTGAGAATGCCTGAGGTCCCGAGTTCAAATCCCCCCGCATGCGCTCGGAAATTTTTTCTTTCATTTCTCCCGGAGCCGCCACGTGGCAGCATGCGATTAGCCGAGAGAAGACACATGCCCCGCACATGATCGTCTTCTTCCTCGAGCCCAGCCGGAGAAAAACCCGGTAGAAGTCTAACGAGGCCAAAATTGCTGGATCTCTTCAAATCTTTTTGGATTTCAATCAATCTAAAACCGAATTATCTAGATAAATAACAAGATCACAACGAATCGCCATCAAATGGGTTGGATGAACTCAAATCTAAAAAATGAAAAAATTCGGATTTATCCAAATCGAGGATTTAAGCTTATCCAAGGGAGTCTTCCGACTTCTATAAATAGAGGGCAAAGACAGCAAGCTAAAGCATAGATCAAAAGCGAGAGAAAGCGAGACCGCCGAGCAAGAATTGGGCAACCACCAAGAGGCCTTTCTGAAGCAAACCACCACCACCATTGATTCTTCACCCTCGATAATCTAGGAATCGGCACTTCAACCGTTGCAAAAGGCCACCGGAACGCCGTCAGCGAGCACTCCCCGTCGCCGCATCCGATCGACCCGACCCGACCCGCGCACCGACCTAGATCCAGGTAAGTCGAATTTTCCGATTTTTTTTTTCATTTGTTTATTTAGTTATTTATTTATTGGTTATTTACTTATTTTTTATTTGATTATTTATATTTCAATAAATAGAAAAAATGTTAGAAATTAGATTTTTTTAGGATTTAATGATATAAAAATAAAAATATAATTAAAATGATAAAAATAAAACGTAGAAAATTTATAAAGAAAATTATAAAAATATTAGAAAAAATAATAATAAAAATTTAGATTTTAAAATAGGATAGATAAAAATATAGGAGAAAATTTTCAATAAAAAATAAAAAAAATTATAAAATTATGAAAAATTAATAAAAACTAATAAAAATTAAAAATTAATAAAAAATTATAAAAAAACATAAAAATTATTAAAAAATAATAAAAATTTATAATAGTAGAAATAAGTCAAAAAATAGAAGAAAAATGAGTTTTATCACTTAGAAAAATTATTTTCTCAAATAAATCCAAAATTGATGTTTTCCCTTAAAATTATTTTCAAAAATCAAATTAAAGCTTAGGCTTAGATTTTTTTTTAAAAAAATCCTAAAATGGTAAAAACATAAATCAAAAGAGATTTCATAATTAAAATCCACAAACTTACTTAAAGTTTTTTTAGGAAAAGTGAACTACGACTTGTTTGATCCTGAATAGTAGGTACATAGGCACCCATTTGGGGCAACCCTTAAAAAGAATAAAAAATTCATTTTCCTAGAATAATTCAATCAAAAATACAATAAAAGACAACAAAAATAAAATAAGAGACATTTCGAAATAGAGTAGATTTTAGGAGATTAGGTGGTAACCGTAAGGTTTTAATAGGTTAGCCTCCGAACTTAGAATCTCTGGTTTTCCTTTTTCCTCTCTTCACAAAAATGAGAAGAGGAAATCACGACGACTAATGGTCGAAATTAGGACTAATCCGCTCCATTAGTCTTAATTCAATCTTTCCCAACAACAGTTGGGTGGCGACTCTAAAACTAAACGAAATTCTTAACTCAAGTCGATGATCTATATTAGATGAGCATAGGGTCTAGTCTAGATCGGATTAGGAATGGGAAAATAAAAAATTAGACACGACAGAATGGCAACTCCGTTGGGGACTCATTCCAGTAGGCTAGCCACCTGAATCTCCTCAAATTGTTCCTTTTTCTTTAAGAAATGTCTTTCAATTATTTTGTTGCTAACTTTTCAGGAATTAGCTAGATTTATGATTCAGTTTTGAGTCTGCATGCATACGTTTGTGTGAATAGATGCGGTTGAACCCGGATCGTCCTAGGACCCTAAGACAGGGAGCCATTGTGTAGGTTTCGGGCGAAGTGAGTTGATCACGTTCGGGACCGATTAGGCTACCTCACCCAATGCTTCAATATGGCCTGAGATCCATTTCTCCGAGAATGCGGGAGGCCATAGAGATTGGGGACCAGTTAGAACCAACCTATTTGCATACATAAAGTCATGGGTTGACAATTGACGATAATGTAATATTTGTTGTTTTGTTCATTGAGTTCGGATCTATTTCCCTGTAATATTTTCATAGTTCTGGTTGTAATTAGGAAATTTCTGTTGTAATAGATGGCTAGTACCGCAGTCGACCGCCTCCTCCGCAAAGAGATTCGGGTGTACAAACCTTTGGAACCAAAGTTGGTGCTGGACCACTGGTTCACCTTATACCATCTAGAGGAGCAGGCCTTCATCCAGTAGAAAATAGGGCCCATCCTCTCACTAACAAAGATGGAGGTGAATTTGCCTTTGGTACGGGCCATGCTCTAGTTATGGGAAGTAGAGCCCGCAGCTTTCTTTATCGGGCCTCATGAAATCACCCCTACCCTAGAAGAGTACACCCAGCTACTACAGGCTCCAGCATTAGCCGATCAAATCTATGTGCCAGATCTCGAGACCAGGCCAGCCGGTACTTTCAGCAGACTATTGGGTATCCGCAAAACAGTAGTCAACAAAGCCTTATCAGACTGTAATGGATACTGCATCCGGATGGACGATTTGGAAGCCTGGTTCATCGCCCGAGAGGACAATGGGGATAGAAAAGACATACTGTGTGGGGACCCCAAGACTTATAGACAGAGAAGGGTGAACGCTTTCATCTTGATAGCTTTCGCCACCATACTATTCCCCACCGGAACTTTCTATGTCCACTACCGAGTTGTAGAGCTGGTGACCCAATTCCTGAAAGGAAGATCTTACATCCTGGCTCTATTGGCTGAACAGCTTCGGAACTTAAACTTCCTCAAGAAGAAAGGCCATGGGATCCTCCGCTCAAGTATCAACCTTATGCTGATATGGTTCGTGAGCCACCTTAAGTGTTTCGGGCTGAACATGGTCTGGAAAACCTTGGCTCAACAGGTGGATCTTGTGGATTCATACATAGAAAAGATAAAGCTACCCGACGACCTTACTAACCACAGTTGGGTAGAAGTGCTTAGAAGCTTCAGTGCCAAGGATATTCTATGGACAGCCAGGTGGAGTTGCTGTGACAAAATTATTTTAACTTGCAGTAATTTTCAAGCTGTGCCTTTGATCGGAATTAGTGGATATATTGGATATCACCCTAATTTAGTGGTCCACCAGTTTGGTACTATCTAAGACATAGTTTATTGGCCCTCGTTGGAAGCAGTCACCTTTGAGTACCAAGATCCGAACTTGCTGGTGGCTGAAAAGTTTGCTAAGTTGGCAGAGGTCAAAGCACTTTGGGAAGCCAGAATTGAAAGCCCGAATGTAGACCCCAGTGAGCTAGATGGCGAAGTGGGAAAGCACCGAGCCACCAAAGAGTTTGTAATCTGCCAGCTGTATCAGACAGGGGAAAGAGCATACCGGGTCCCAAATGTCACTCAACTAAAGCCAGACAAGATAAATTCGGAGCTAGAAATCTACCTAGAGCAGGTCAAGGCCCGAATGGAGGTCTATTTTGAAGTTGCAGATTATAAGAAAGACATTTGGAAAGGACGATTCAAGGAATCCGACCAAAGGAACAAAGCCTTGGAAGTGCAATTGGAGAAGACCAAAGCCAGAGTCGAAGAGTTAGAAGCCGTCATCAACGGGAAGCCTAAGTCTCCACAACAAAAGACTAAGAGAGCTAGGAAATAGATTATCATTGTAATCTTTTATTTGTTGGAGTATCGAACTCCAAAATTTTCAATATTAATAAAAGTAAAGTTTCAATATTACATTGTCAATCAATTGTCGACCATTTTATTTTAAGCATCCGCGTGACACATGCATAGCATTTGCATACATTATACTAAAGAAAAAACAAAATGCGCGCCAGGTATCAAGATAGCTCCCAAACAACCGAACCCTCCAAAGAAGCCCAATTTGCACACGTTCAAGAGCAAAAATGGCAAACAATAGCGACAACCGCAATAACACAAATGCTGAAGCTGCCTCAGACTCCAAGATCGTATCCCTAGAACAAACGGTCCAACAATTGGCTGCCCAAGTCCACCTCTTAACTGAAAGCATCGGCCTCCTTTGCTCTACCCAACCAACCCAGGAAGAACACTCAGGGGCCAGGAAAGGGAAGGCAGTGGAGGGACAGCCTCTAGAGTATGAAGAAATCAATTCCCACCTCAACCTGGCCCTTGAATATGAGCCGAGAATCAACCAGGGGCCAACCTCTGATGACCTGAAGAGAGAGATGGAAGAGAGACAGAAAGAGATGGAGAAGAGACTCTTCTAGTAACTCCATGACAAAATGAAAACAATTGAGGGTCTTGATGGTTTCGAGCAAGCCGGAATCACCAGTCTGCCAGTATTCGGGGAAGAGGTATACCCTGAGAAGTTCAAGACCTCGGAGTTTGAAAAGTATGATGGGACGGGGTGCCCCAAAATGCATACAAGGCAATATGCCTGAAAGATGAGCAAGTATGCCTAGTACGACCAACTCATGATCCAGACTTTCCAAGACATCCTCACGGGCCCTGCATTGGTCTGGTACACCCACTTAGACTTCAATTAGGTCAACACCTGGGAAAAGCTAGCCCGAGCGTTCTATGACCAGTACAAGTTCAATATTGAGTTCGCCCCCTCCGTAATTGATTTGGGGAGTCTCCGGAAAAGACATACTGAGCCGTTTAAGGAGTATGCTCAGCGCTAGAGAGCCCAGGCCGCTAGAGTAACAACCCCAATCTTTGAGAAGGAGTTGACATCCATATTTGTCAACACCTTAGACAAGACCTACTTTTCACATCTAGTAGGCCAGACCTCATCCAGTTTTGCAGAGGTGGTAGTTGCAGGGTGCCGGATCGAAAGTGTCATCACTACTAGCAAACTCCAAACAATGGATTCTCCTAGGATCACACCAACACAAAGGCCCCTAGGAGGTAATAGAGCCAAAGAGTCTACCATCAGCACGGTCCACTCCGGTAAGGCAGACAAGACCGAACTCGTGTGACATTTCAGACCACGAGTACCCCAGTTCAGCACTCTACGACAAGTCATACCCAGGCCACCAGGGTCCTAAGGTAGTTCACTCCAATTCCCATCCCGCTCAGCCAGGTCTTTGCTCGGTTGCGGGCGGACAACTTGATCAGCTTTGAAATCCCCAACGATCGGTACAAGCCTAAAAAATTTAACCCAAACCTCAAATGTGATTACCATATGGGCCAGGAGGGCCACTCTACAGATAGATGCTGGAGGCTCCGGTACAAAATCCAAGACTTAATCGACGTAGGAATTGTACAACTGGATTTTGTGAACACCCTAGCACCCAATGTTAACACCAACCCGCTGCCTAATCATAAGCCCACCATCAGCATGATCACATATGAGGAATCAGCTCCCAAAGAAGCCCCTAAGCAGAAGATGACGGACCAACAGAAAAAGCAGTCCCGCCAAGCTCCAGAGAAAGCCCCAAAGTCACATATCAAAAGAAGATGGTTAGCCAGAGACCCAACAATCGGCACTTTGGGAGAATCACATGGGAGGTTTGAATACTTGGTGAACTATTCTTACACCCCAACTGAGTACGGGCCGCCTAGCGAATGGGGGCTAGAGTTTGAGAAGGAGGACCACCCGTCGAAGGAAGAGGAGAAGACTATAAACATGATCAATTCTCATCAGAAGCCCAAGGTCATAAAATGCTATGAGGGACAGTCAACCAAGGTACAGATCCCGAAGAAGAGATATGTATTTAATGTCCCGATGCCGGCGGGGAGGTATAAAGCTGCACCTTTTGACTATCAGACCCTCGAACAAGTGCGACCTCCTATGGTGGGAGGAATCACCCGCTCTGGGAGAATATATGACCCAAAATATAAAGCCCTGACCGAAGTGCCCAACATGGAGAAAGGAGAGGAAGAGGAAGAGGGGCTCACTGTGTTTACAAAGATGGTCAATGCAAGTGAATATAAGATAATGGAACAACTAAATAAAGTTCCAACACAGATATCACTCATGGGCCTTCTTACAGCATCTGAACCCCACAGGGAAGCACTCTTCAAAGTGCTCAAACAGATTCAGGTCCTAGAAGGCATCGTTACAGACAAAATAAGTCATGTGGCTGATTCTATTTTCACAATGGACCAGATATCTTTCTCTCCGGAAGAGCTAGGAGAGGAGGGAGACTAACATACAAAACCGCTGTTCATAGTGGTCAAGTGTAACGACACAATTGTCTCCCGGGTACTCATCGACAACGGATCGTCCCTCAACGTTTGCCCATTGGCTACCCTCAACTTATTGGGGGTCGATCCAAGCAATATAACACCTAGCTCAACGATGGTCAGAGCTTTTGATGGGTCAAAAAGAGATATAGTAGGGGAAATAAACCTACCAGTGGAGATTGGTCCATAAGTATTCCACATATCTTTCTAGGTCTTTGACATCCCAAGATCTTTCAACCTACTCTTGGGAAAGCCTTGGATACATGCTGCTGGAGCCATCCCCTCTAGTCTCCACCAAAGGGTCAAATTTATTGCGAGTGGTCAGATAGTCACCTTGCTGGGCAAGCAGGATTACGCCATATAAAAAGAAACTACCATACCGTACATTGGGGAGGAAGGTTTAGAAGACCTTGGTCTCCAAATATTTAATGAGGTGAACGTGGTGACCAGCAAGGAGGGCCATCAGTTTAAAGAGGGGCAGCAAGGGATGTTTGGACTAGGGTACGTTCCTATAGCCAGGGAAGAAGCACAAGCAAGAGGTGTCAGAGGCAGAATGAAGGAAAAGCCAAGCAACACCCCGATGTGTATTTCACCCCTCCAACAATCTTTCCGAAAAGCAAATATCATTCAAGAGCCTCGGATAAGAAAAGGTGACGTCAGCAATGGGAGCCTAAACCCCCGCACATCCAATCAGCATCCAGCTCTGAATAATTGGTTTTGTTATCCTATCAATAGCTCTAGGTCAGCTTAAAGATAGAGAACGATTATTGAAAAAATTTTATTGAGACTCTTTATTAATTTAATTACAGTCTATTTTGCTTATATATATGCTTTTATTTTACTTTACCCAAATCTCCTACCATCGAATATCAGGGATATTTCGCGTAGGTAGAAAATAAAAACGCTGATATCGTTTCCAACACTGCTGGGTCAGTTGTTGAAGGCGATATCCTTGATTACGAACTAATACAAGAAAATTGGCAAAAACATGAACAAAGCGGAATTTCAATTGACGAGCCGGTGGATACAGTAAATCTAGGAAGCATGGAAAAACCTAAAAACCTCAAAATCGGACCAGTTTTAGTGCCGAGCAAAAATGTGAGATAACCGAGCTATTAACAGAATATGCATATGTGTTCGCCTGGTCATATGGCGACATGCCAGGACTAGACCAATCAATAGTGGTTCATAGGCTTCCCACAAGGGAAGATGTCAAACCTAAAAAACAAAAAATGAGAAGATTTAGGCCTGACATCTTACTAAAGATTAAGGAAGAAGTTAAGAAACTGCTAGAAGTAGGGTTCATCGAAGTATCCGATTACCCAGAATGGGTGACAAATATAGTCCCTGTTATGAAAAATAATGGAAAAGTACGCGTATGCGTAGACTTCCGGGACTTAAACCAAGCTACGCCAAAGGATAACTTCCCCCTACCTCACATTGATGTTTTAGTGAACAACACTGCGGGAAACCATCTTTTCTCATTCATGGACGGTTTCTCAGGATATAATCAAATAAAAATGGCTGAAGAAGATAAGACTAAAACGACATTCATCACAACGTGGGGAACTTTCTGTTACAAACTCATGCCCTTCGGTTTGAAAAACACCGGGGTAACGTATCAGAGAGCCATGGTCGTGATACTTCATGACATGATGCATCAAGAGGTTGAAGTATATGTCGACGACATGATAGCTAAATCTAAAGAAGGAGAAAGCCATATAGATATCCTGAGAAAATTGTTTAAACGACTGAGAAAATTCCAGCTCAAGTTAAACTCAGAGAAATGCACTTTCGGGGTCACAATGGGGAAATTGTTAGGGTTTATCATAAGCCGGGACGGCATTAAAATTGATCTTGACAAGGTAAAGTCTATATTAGAGTTACCTTCCCTACACTTCGTTAAAGAAGTAAGAAGCTTGCTGGGAATGTTAAATTATATAGCTCGTTTTATCTCACAGCTCACCGATAAGTGCCAACCACTATTCCGTTTGTTGAAAAAAAATGCCACCATAGAATGGGACGACGAATGCGAAGAAGCATTCAGGACGATCAAAGACTACTTTATAAAACCTCCAATATTGATAGTCTCGAAGCAGGGGAAGCCCTTATTCTTATACCTCACTATACTCCCTGAATCCATGGGTTGTGTGCTGGGGCAGAAAGATGAAGAGGGAAGAGAACGTTCCATATATTACTTGAGTAAGAAATTCACAAAAGGGGAACAGAGGTACTCAGAGGTGGAAAAGACTTATTGTGCTCTAATTTGGGTCATGCATCGGTTAAGGCAATACACCCTTTACTATCATATTGAGCTACTGACAAGACATGATCCTTTGAAATACTTGGCGGAGAAACCATCCTTGATAGGGAGAATCTCTAAATGGCAAATGCTCCTATCCAAGTTTGACGTCACATACATAAATCAGAACTCAATGAAAAGGCAAGCCTTAGCTGACCAATTGGCAGAACACCCTGTCGAGACAGATTCCCAAGAAATACAAGCCCAATTCCTGGATGAAAATATATTAACAGTGGAAGATATACTAGTAGAAAACTTTGAGATAGAGCAGAACCCAAAGTGGAAACTTTTTTTCGATGGAGCTGCCAACGTATTCGGTTGCAGGATCGGGGCAGTATTGATATCCCCAGACGGCACACAATTCCCTGCAGCGACAAAACTCACATTTCCATATACCAATAATATCGCGGAATATGAGGCATGCATTCTTGGCCTCAAAATGGCCTACCAAATGGAAATCCACGAATTAGAAGTATACGGAGATTCATCGCTCATCATACTACAGACAAGAGGGGAATACAAGACTAAAGACCCCAAACTAGTATCGTATCATCAACATTTGACAGAGCTGATCGAAGAATTCAAGGCAATCATTTTCACATATATCCCGAGAACTCAGAATCAGTTTGCAGATGCACTAGCCACACTGGCATCTATGATCCAGATAACAGGGGGAGCCGAAGTCCAATTGATGAAGATTAGACATCGAAAATCAGCCCGCTTACTATTTAACAATTGAAAAAGCACAAGACAACAAGCCTTGGTATCACAACATCAAGACCTTTCTCTAAGAAGGTAAATACCCTGAAATGGTTAGCAAGAATGACCAAAGAACACTCAGAAGGTTAGCAAGCCATTTTTTATTAAGTGGGTCTATACTTTACAAAAGATCATTCGATACCACCTTGTTAAGATGTGTGGATAAAAATGAAGCCTGTGAATTGATGAAAGAGGTACATGAAGGAGCATGTGGACCTCATATGAATGGCTACATGTTATCCTGAAAAATCATGAGGTTAGGATACTATTGGTTAACCATAGAATCGGATTGCATAAAGTATGTCAAGCACTGTCATTTGTGTCATGTATACGCAAATCGGATAAATGCTCGGCCCAATGAGTTACACTTGTTGTCAGCACCATGGCCTTTGTCCATGTGGGGAATCAACATAATTGGCCCAATCACTCCGACAGCATCCAATGGCCACAGGTTCATATTGGTAGCAATCGATTACTTCACCAAATGGGTAGAAGCCTCGTCATATGCCAATGTCACAAAAGGGGTCATAGTCCGCTTCTTGAAAAGGGACATAATAGCCCGATATGGAGTTCCTGAGTCCATCATCACCAACAACGGTACCAATCTTAACAATAAGTCGATGATAGGTTTATGTCAACAATTCCACATAAACCATAGAAATTCAACTCCCTACCGACCTCAGATGAATGGGGCAGTAGAAGCAGTTAACAAGAATATCAAAAAGATCATCGAAAAAATGACGACTACTTACAAAGATTGGCACGAAATGTTACCGTTTGCTCTCATGGCTTATAGGACTTCAATAAGAACATCTACTGGAGCTACCCCATATTCATTGGTATATGGTATGGAAGCAGTGCTACCAATCGAAGTCGAAATACCATCATTTAGAATTCTGTCAGAAACTCAGCTAACTGAATTTGACTGGGTAAAGAAGAGGCTTGATCAGCTGAATCTGATTAATGAAAAAAGACTTACTGCAATATGTCATGGCCAGTGTTACCAACAAAGGATGGCCCGAGCATTTAACAAGAAAATGAGGCCCCGATACTTCAAAGAAGGGGATCTGGTGCTAAGGAAGGTTCTCCTGAATGCTCAAGACTCCAGAGGGAAATTCACCTCAAACTATGGAGGCCCCTATGTGGTGAAAAAGGTTCTGTCAGGAGGTGCTTTGATACTGACTCAAATGGATGGTCCGGAATTGAAGGACCCCATTAACACAGATACTGTAAAGATGTATTATCCTTAGGCAAGGGGATTGAAATTTTTGCCAATGTTTATGAAAGCCAATGTTTGATACAAATTTCGTGAGTCTAGTTTTTATTTTTTTACAAGCAAAGTTAATATCCTTGAATGGTCAACCAACTCTCATAACAACAAATATTCCTAAACACATTACCTATCACTTCACCAATGAATGATAAACACTAAAATGATAATGAATCTTAATAAATTCTGTAATACAATTATATCTACTTTTGAACATTAAAACTAGTGTATTAGTAAGATAACATTACCATCAAAAGAGCCATGCGCACAAGATTTTCAATCTCGTGTCAAGATAGCAAGAGTGAGTGAAGTAGAAGCAGACTAGCACGAAGGTTCGGTTGTTTGGTTGCTATCCACGATGAATTGGCAAACATTAAAAAAATAATAATAATAACTATCATCTGCATATCATGAAAAGCATCACATCATTTAGCTCAGTCAGTAGAAGCATATTCAAAAGCATAAGATGAGTCAGCCCATAATGGGGCACTTGTCTAAACAGCCCCATTTAAAAAGTTAGTTAGCCCATATAGGGGCACTTTCTTAGATCTCTTCCTAAGGTCAGCCTATAAAGGCACCTTTCAAGACATTTTTTCCTGCCATAGGTTAGTCAACCCACATTGGGGCACTTCCCTAAACATCCTCTCGTGGGGTCAGCCCATAAGGGCACCTTTTGGAGACATTTTATTATAGGTTAGTTAGCCCATAGAGGGGCACTTTCCTGGTATTTTCTCTCAGGGTCAGCCCATAAGGGCACCTTTTTGAGACATTCAGTCATAGGTTAGTTAGCCCATAGAGGGGCACTTTCCTAGATATCCTCTTTTAAGGTCAGCCCACAAGGGCACCTTTTAGAAGACACTTCCCGCTATAGGTCAGTCAGCCCAAGAAGGGGCACTTTCCTAGACACCTCATCGATTAGTTAGCTCAAAGGAGCACTTTTCGAATTCATCGATTAGTTAGCTCAGAGGAGCACTTTTCGAATTCATTGATTAGTTAGCTCAAAGGAGCACTTTTCGAATTCATCGATTAGTTAGCTTAGAGGAGCACTTTTCGAATTCATCGATTAGTTAGCTCAAAGGAGTACTTTTTGAATCCATCGATTAGTTAGCTCAGAGGAGCACTTTCCGAATTCATCGATTAGTTAGCTCAAAGGAGCACTTTTCGAATTCATCGATTAGTTAGCTCAAAGGAGCACTTTTCGAATCCATCGATTAGTTAGCTCAGAGGAGCACTTTTCGAATCCATCGATTAGTTAGCTCAAAGGAGCACTTTTCGAATTCATTGATTAGTTAGCTTAAAGGAGCACTTTTCAAATCATCGATTAGTTAGCTCAAAGGAGCACTTTTCGAATCCATCGATTAGTTAGCTCAGAGGAGCACTTTTCGAATTCATCGATTAGTTAGCTTAGAGGAGCACTTTTCGAATCTATTGATTAGTTAGCTCAAAGGAGCACTTTTCGAATCTATCAATTAATCAGCTCATAGTAGCACTTTCCGGAGGTATTTTTTCCAAACAGTCGCTAGTCTGATCAGATGCTTCTGTTGACAGGTGGCCAGCTCATAAGAGCGCTTCCTAAGATAATTTTCTCTTCAAGGTTGCAAGTCTGATAAGACGCTTCCTATAATCAGTTATTCTACACTCCTAAACAAATTCTTAGTTCCTATCGCCAATTAGTCAGCTCATAGAGCACTTTTTAGGAGGATATATCACTCTAAATTGTTAGGACCAGTCCCTAAGAAATACCGATCATCATAAAAGACTCGTGGGATTATTAGCTCATGGAGCATTTTCCTATCAGAAATCAAATTCCAGATAATCAGTCAAACCAAGGCGTTATCTATTCGACCAAGAGGCCAAAAATGGCGTCTTTTTTGTCTTTGTAGTCAAGTTTTTCAAACTTTACTACAAAGAGAGGCAGCTGTAAACACCCCATTTTTTTCCCTAAGAATCAATAATAATCAATAATGATCAATTTCCAATTTTTCCCAATTTTTCTCTAATTTGGCAAAAATAGGAAAAATATTCAAAAAATAAAAATAAATAGGAAAACACATCAATTTTGAAAACTAATTTCAGAAATGGCAATAATAAAGATTAAATAATTTTTACAAATTTTTGAAATTTCAAAAAATACAAAAAAATAAAAAAATTGCATTGCATATATGCAATTTGCGAAATAAATAAAATCGGGAAAATGGGATAGCTCAGCTAGCTCGTGTGTGTGCCTAGAATGTGTGAGAATGCTTGAGGTCCCGAGTTTGAATCCCCCCGCATGCGCTTGGAAATTTTTTCTTTCATTTCTCTTGGAGTCGCCACGTGGTAGCATGCGATTGGCCGAGAGAAGACACGTACCCCGCACATGATCATCTTCTTCCTTGAGCCCAGCCGGAGAAAAACCCGATAGAAGTCCGACGGGGCCAAAATTGCTGGATTTCTTCAAATCTTTTTGGATTTCAATCAATCTAAAACCTAATTATTCAAATAAATCACAAGATCACAACGAATCGGCATCAAATAGGTTGGATGAACTCAAATCTAAAAAATGGAAAAATTCGGATTTATCCAAATCGAAGATTTAAGCTTATGCAAGGGAGTCTTCCAACTTCTATAAATAGAGGGCAAAGACAACAAGCTAAAGCATAGATCAAAAGCGAGAGAAACTGAGAGAAAAGAGAGAATCGAAGTTTGCCAAAGTTGTTTCGGAGCCGCGACCGCCAAGCAAGAATTGGGCAACCACCAAGAGGCCTTTCTGAAGCAAACCACCGCCACCGTTGGATTCTTTACCCTCGATAACTTAGGAATCGACACTTCAACCGCTGCAAAAGGCTGCCGGAACGCCATCAACGACACTCCCCGCTACTGCATCCGATGGACTCGACCCGCTTCAACCCGATCCGACCCGACCCGCGCACCGACTCAGATCCAGGTAAGTCGGATTTTTTGATTTTTTTTTCATTTGTTTATGTAGTTATTTATTTATTGGTTATTTACTTATTTTGTTATTTGATTATTTATATTTCAATAAATAGAAAAAATGTTAGAAATTAGATTTTTTTAGGATTTAATGATATAAAAATAAAAATAAAATGTAGAAAATTTATAAAGAAAATTATAAAAATATTAGAAAAAATAATAATAAAAATTTAGATTTTAAAATAGGATAGATAAAAATCTAGGAGAAATTTTCAATAAAAAAATAAAAAAATTATAAAATTATGAAAAATTAATAAAAACTAATAAAAATTAAAAATTAATAAAAAATTATAAAAAATCATAAAAATTATTAAAAAATAATAAAATTTTATAATACTAGAAATAAGTCGAAAAATAGAAGAAAAATGAGTTTTATCACTTAGAAAAATTATTTTCTCAAATAAATCCAAAATTGATGTTTTCCTTTAAAATTATTTTCAAAAATCAAATTAAAGCTTAGGCTTAGATTTTTTTAGAAAAAAATCCTAAAATGGTAAAAACATAAATCAAAAGAGATTTCATAATTAAAATCCACAAACCCACTTAAAGTTTTTTCAGGAAAAGCGAACTACGACTTGTTTCATCTTGAATAGCAGGTACGTAGACACCTATTTGGGACAACCCTTAAAAAGAATAAAAAATTCATTTTCCTAGAATAATTCACTCAAAAACACAATAAAAGACAACAAAAAAAAGAATAAAAGACATTTCGAAATAGAGTAGATTTTAGGAGATTAGGTGGTAACCGTAAGGTTTTAATAGGTTAGCCTCCGAACTTAGAATCTCTGGTTTTCCTTTTTCCTCTCTTCACAAAAACGAGAAGAGGAAATCACGACGACTAGTGGTCCAAATTAGGACTAATCCGCTCCATTAGTCTTAATTCAATCTTTCCCAACAACAGTTGGGTGGTGACTCCAAAATTAAACGAAATTCCTAACTCAAGTTGAGGATCTATATTAGATGAGCATAGGGTCTAGTCTAGATCGGATTAGGAATGGGAAAATAAAAAATTAGACTCGACAAACGTCTATCAACATATAATAATCAACATAATAAAAATTCTAATGGTTATCTCTATATCCTTGAATGAAAACCTAAAGTTCTATAAGAGATTCATCAATGACTTTCATATTATTCTTCATCCACATAATAATAATGCTCCCTTCCATATTCATCCATATAACGTCCCACTAAGTTCCCATTTTCATCATAATTGATGTGTTCATCATTCTCACTTGCAATTGAATAATAGAAAAGAATAAGCCTAAACTTAGTACGTATACTACACAAACATGCGCATGCCATACAATAACAATATTACATACATATATACAATAGTAATACTAAACACATCAAGTCATCAATTACTTATAATCATTTAATCTAAGCCCGATACACATATAGTATTTGCATATATATAATCCTATTGGGAATTAGCACTATGAGCTCTATCTAACCCTAATTTACCCTAGATCATTTTGATACACAGCTCCACTAGGTATAACATGACATATTGATCATCGGGGTGCCCTTTAGGGATCTACCACTATAAGTTCCTAAGCTAAGCGAAGCATAAGCAACATACATAATTAAGTTCATATAACATTTAAAATCATTGAATAACTGCATTAAAAACCACAAACAATAGAATAAGGTAAATACGTACCTAGAGAAACGTTCTCACTATAGTGTCTTACGTCTTTAAGAAAAGGATATAAACCTGTTCAAGTGTAAAGAACAAAACTTAGTTCTATTCTACAATTAATCAAGGTTTACTAATTGGTGAATCTCATATCCTAATTATAAAATTCCCTTCCCTAGCGTCTTGTTACATTTAATTCGTAATTTAGAATGAAAATATAATGAAACAGAATCAAATGAGAAGTGTTCCTAGACAACAGGGTTATGTAAGAGATTGTGCAGAGGGACACGAGCTAAAGTATAGTCGTGCTAGTAGTCATGTATCTTATTGTGTACTTTTGTCATTTTAGTACACCCAAGTACATGATCGTGTACCTAGCCATATAACTTTCCGTGGATTTTTATAATTTGACATACCTAAGTACATAAGCATGTCCTTTGTCCATAGACCTTTCTATAGATACTTGTGTTTCTACACGAGCATATATATGGGCGTATATCTGACCGTATACAACATTTTTTATTATGAACCCTTATTCCCTTTCTCTAATTTGTTCCTAAGCCTAATTTGTATGATTTTAAGCCTAATTGATCAATGTAACTATCGATTCTAATGCATTATTTAGGGATTAGTGCACTTGTTTTAAATTGTGATTAGAACTCTCAATTCGTTTGATTCCATATCCTTTCCATCTCGTTTCATACGCTTATAATATGTTAACAATTTAGTTTATAAATACATTAATCTATCACCAAAACACATAATCTGGATGATTATAATCCTTACTTAATAAATTCAAACTGGTCATGCTGTTTTCCTTTAGGTCACCTGTGTTTGTAGAGATCTTTCTTAAGTAGTAACTGCACAGATGAGGGAAAAGGAAAGAGACAGTTTTTATATCCTTACTAGAAAAGTCAAAATTCCCCCTTAACTTTTTGGTATTTACTTTTCTTACCCTTTGTCATATTCCATATTAATTATTTAATAACATATATATATATATATATATATATTAATAATGTGTATTTAAGTTCTCTACCCCCTTATAAAAAATTTAGCTCTCAAAAGTTACTTAGGTTTGGAAAGAATTTTGGATGCTTCCTTCACATGTCTTCTTCTAATTCCTACATATGTTCCCATTCTGTTTAATTTGTCCATTGTACTTTGACGTAGGAAATTACTCTGTTTCTTAATACTTGCTTCTTAGTGTCAACTACTTGATAAGAATCAAATTCCTACAAGGCTTATCACTAGAGTAAGAGCTAAAGGGATATAAAATTTAGCGATGAGAGTCCTCTTTAAACAATCAGACTCTAAGAATATTTGTTTAGTATCTTCTTTTCTATTACATATTTGTTGTATATTTCGATAGGTACACTTATCAGTTTTTACAGGACGGTAGATAAACTCGCTAAAGCTTAGTTCGTTGGTTATTCATAGACTTACATAAATCAAAGAAGAACCAGTCCACAATGTGTTCTATTTAAGTAAAGAACTGGCCATTTGAAGACTTGTTTGTATTTGTAATTTTATGTTTGAGAACCGGTCATTTGAGTGGCTTATTTGTAATTTGTTTTTGTTGTTTTTTACCCTAATTGGAGCAAGTATAAATACTTTCTAAGTAAGGTTTAGAGGGAGCTTTTTGAAACTTGAGAAAAATACACCTTTTGCCGTGAGGAGAGTCCTTGCATGCAAAACTTACCCTTATCAATTTCACTTGTGAAATTGTGGCGAGATTAGCTTGAGGAGATTGTGAGTAATATCAATCTTTCTCTAGTTACTACCAATTGTTTTATAGTGCATGACACGAATTTGATATGCTTTGATACCAAATAACACGAAAATGAATTTGAATTGAATTCCTTTCACACAAATCAAATCGTCAATAAAAATCAAATGTTACAAATTTTTAGGGTTTTCTAGATTTTGGTACTAACGAATAAAAACAAGGATATGGATAAAATTACCAATCTATAGATGCCAAGATTGATAAAATTAAACTAATTTACAATCAAATCATAGAACGATAGAGACCATGTTCTATAAATCAATCACTTAAGGTTAAAGAATTCTAAAAATTCAATAACGATGCTCGCCACAAATGCTATAGGAACTAAGAATTTGATAAGAATAATACGAATAAAGTGAAAATCAATTCTCAATATTCAAGAATCCTAAAAGAGGATTCACACACATGCTCAAAGTGTTTGCTTATAACCAAAATATCATCTGTCCGAAAAAAACCCTAAGAACACTATTTATATCATGTCTAAAAACAAATTGTGCGAGGTCATTCAAGGCTGGCCAAAGGCCGGCGGCCTAAATACATAGGCTAGCGGCCTTCATTTAGGCTAGCACCAAGGCCGGCGACCTTCTTTTAGGCCGGCTCCAAGGCCGGCGGCCTTGAAGTTAACTTAACCGGCCTTTATTCAAAGCCGGCTTAAGGCTGGCCGAACTTCGCCTTGGGTCCTCCCGATGCCTATGTCCTCCTTTTTTGGACCCCATACTGCCACCTAGAGCTTGGATTGACTTTGTTTTCTTTGGCGCTCGTATCTTAGCTCTTGGAATCGTATCATTCCCTCCATGTTGAAAAAGATTCGACCTCGAATCTGTGTCGTCCATCTTGCTAGACCACATAAACAGACTCCTCTTTCCCTTGGGCTTCTTAAGGTAAATTAGCTTTGTTTGTTGTACCTCAATTGGACTCATAGGAAGAAGCTTGTATGCCTTGTCCTATTGTTGAATGGTATACTCATTGGTGTATCCATCATACTTAGCTCTGAGGTCATACTACCAAGGTCTTCCAAGGATCAAATGTGTAGCTTCCATGGGATCTACATCACAAACAACCTCGTTAGTATAATCACCAATAAGTAATGGAACACGAACCTGTTTGTGTACATGAACAGCTCCTTATGGACTCAACTAATGAGTGCATAAGGTCTTGGATGCTACTCCACCTGTAAACTCAACTTAGTAACCTAACTTGCTGAAGCAACATTAGTGCAACTGCCGGTGTTAACCACAATCAAATAAGTCTTCCCTTGCACCATGCCTTGGATATGAAATAAATTGGCTCTCTGATTAGGAACAGTTTCATCCTGCTTAACCATTAGCAAGTCTCCCTGTAATGGATTCGCTATAATGTCTTCATCTTCCTCTTCTGCCTCAGTACTCTTCTGTTCTTCTTCCTCACTCTCAACTTTGTCCCCCTTTATGACCATAACCCCTTTATTAGGACATTGAGAAGCAATATGGCCAAGTCCTAAACACTTAAAACATTTTATATCCCTACTCTTCTTCTGTTGTGTCTGGTCAACAACCTCACTAGCGACTGCCTTTCCTTTTTCCTTCCTTTCCTTCTCCCTCTCACCATCATCTGACTTATGGTGGTGATATGATTTCTGATCCTGCCTGCGCTGATGCCGCTCAACCCGACTGGCTAATTTAATCACATCCTCAAGAGTCTGATAATGCTGGAGTTCCACTACATTAGCAATGTCCATCTTCAACCCATTGATGAAACGAGCTATAGATTCATCTGATGATTCCCTAATATCACACCTTTCCATTAGTGTCTCAAACTCCTTCACATACTCTTCTATGCTTCTCTTACCCTACCTCAAGGATTGTAACTCCATCAGCATCTTTTGTTTATAGTAATCTGGCACAAATCTGCGTCTCATCAACCTTTTCATCAAAGCCCATGAACGCACTTTCTCCTCATCAGCCCTATGTCTCTCAGTTTGTAATTTATCCCACCACAGACTAGCATATTCAGAGAATGCTAAAGACACCATTTTCACCTTCATGCGCTCATCCCACTCATAACAGTCAAACACCTTCTCAACCCGTGGCACCCAGTCTAGGAATTCCTCTAGTTTACTACCACCAGTGAAAGGTGGAATTTTCAGCTTAATGTTTTCAATCCCCTTATGCCTGTCATCATTATTTCCTCTCCTACTCCTTTCACTACCAGCATCAGATTCACCACTAGAATGTCTCCTCCTAATTCCTGCACCACTATGGCTTCTTGTATCCCTAACCTCCAATCTCTCCATAATCAATCTAATATTTTCTTACATTTAATTGAACTCAGCCCTAGTCACAACCTCACCCCCATTATCAGCATCATTCCCATTGTTGTTGTTATGAACACTTCCATGCGACGACATCTCTACCAATCAAAATTCAGCAATAGAAATTCACCAAAAAAACCAATTCTCAACAACAACACCAAACACCAATTCACAGCAATTCAACACCCAACAATTGAATTCAGCAAAGATATTAACAAAACCCCAATTCTCAACAACAGCCCAAACACCAATTCAACACCCAACAATCGAATTCACAACAATGCTTATCAAAATAAATTCCCAAATTTCCCAACCAACCGCAGTATTGAATTAAAACTACAATTGAGTTGAGATTCAACAACTTTACCGATTTAACCCATGTTCTGATCGAATCCTTCGCTCTGAATCCTTACTAATCCAACCTTTGCTCTGATACCAAATGGCATGAATTTGATATGCTTTGATACTAAATGACACAAAAATGAATTTGAATCGAATTCCTTTCACATAAATCAAATCGTCAATAACAATCAAATGTTACAATTTTTTAGAGTTTTCTGGATTTTGGTACTAACGAATAAAAACAAGGATATGGATAAAATTACCAATCTACAGATGCCAAGATTGATAAAATTAAACTAATTTGCAATCAAATCATAGAACGATAGAGACCACGTTCTATAAATCAATCACTTAAGGTTAAAGAATTCTAAAAATTCAATAACGATGCTCGCCACAAATTCTATAGGAACCAAGAATTTGATAAGAACAATACGAATAAAGTGAAAATCAATTCTCAATATTCAAGAATCCTAAAAGAGGATTCACACACACGCTCAAAGTGTTTGCTTACAACCAAAATATCATCTGTCCGAAAAAAACCCTAAGAACACTATTTATATCATGTCTAAAAACAAATTGTGCGAGGGCCAGCGACCTAAATACATAGGCCGGCACCAAAGGCCAGTGGCCTTCATTTAGGCTGGCACCAAGGCCGGCGGCCTACTTTTAGGCCGACTCCAAGGCCGGCGGCCTTGAAGTTAACTTAGCCAGCCTTTATTCAAGGCCGACTTAAGGCTGGCCGAACTTCGCCTTAGGTCCTCTCAATGCCTATGTCCTCCTTTTTTGGACCCCATACTACCACCTAGAGCTCGGATTGACTTTGTTTTCTTTGGCGCTCGTATCTTAGCTCTTGGAATCGTATCAATGCATCATATTTAGATACAAATTGGTTGTGTTACTTGTTGTCTTTCACGTGAATTAGGGTTCCTATTTTTTATATTTAATTCAAGTTAATTTGAGTGGAATTTGATTCATTTGTATTGTTATCTTTTACTTATTTATACAATTGCATTGTTCCTCATCACAATTTAGCATCATCACCATTTGAATCCACATAAATTAGGGTTTAAGAGATTGTTGTTGATCATGCCTTTGTGGGATTGATTTAGTGATCACACACTTGTGTTGGTGTGTTTGCAATTGGAATTTCAAGGAACATCACTATTCTTATAGATTTTTTAATAGATGATAAATCTAGCTATACCTTTAAAGGTTCTAAAGCCACTACTTGGTTTAATTTTGTTACAAATTTTCTCAACATAGATACATGAAATACATCATGTACCTTACCAAACTTGCTAGTAAAGCTAACTTGTAAGCAACGGTACCAACTCTTTCCAAAATTTCGAATGGACTCATAATCTTGGATTCAGTTTTCCTCTGAAGCCAAATCTAATTATCCCTTTAGTTGGAGATATTTTACCTTATCCCCAACTTGAAATTCTAAGGGGCATTGCCATTTATCTACATAACTTTTCTAACAATTTTAAGTTGATAGAATCCACTGCCTTATCACATTTACCTTATCTACTACTTCCTATACTATCTTTAGCCCCAATATTCATCTTTCACCAATTTTGTCCCAGTGCAAGGGATATATGCATTTCCTACCATATAGTGCTTCATATGGAGTTATCTGAATAGTAGCTTGATAGTTGTTGTCAAACGTAAATTCCTCTAAGGATAGGTGATCACTCTAATTACCTCCATGGTCTAAAGCACAAGCTCGCAATAAGGCTTCTAGAATTTAGATTGTTCTTTTAAACAATCCATCTGTCTGAGGGTAAAATGCAATACTAAATTGTAATTTAGTACCTAAAGCATAATGTAAACTTTTCTAGAACCTACTCACAAACAGAGTATCCTTGTCAGAAGTTATAGTGGCTAGCATACCATGTAATCTGACAATCTCCTTAATGTATAATTGAGCAAGCTTTTCTAATTTGTAGTCCTTGTTAATTGGTAGGAAATGGGTAGACTTGGTTAATTTGTCTATAATCACCAGATTGCATCATATTTCTCCTCGGTTCTCAAGAGGATTATTACGAAGTCCATAGTTACATGTCTCAACTTCTATTCAGGTATAGGCTTTGGTGTTCAATCCTATTAGCATGTTGAGCATCTAGATATGAATTCTGCTATCTCACATTTCATGTTTCTCCACTAGTAATGACTTTTCAAGTCTTTTTACATCTTAGTGTTCCTAAGATGTACTATGTATCCTGAATAATGAGCTTATTTTATAATCTCCTTTTTTAATTCCATTTCATCTAGCACACACCATCTCATGCCTTATTTAACTTCCCTTTCGGTTTCTACATTGAATTCAATGGCTTTACCCTGTTTTATTTTGCTCTTGATCCTTAGGATTTCAAGATCTCTAATTTGTGCTGCCTTAATTCAATCAATGATGGTTGGTTGAATACAAAGAGTAGCTAACTGGTTTCCCACTTCATGTGCCACCATCTTCAATTTTAACTAACACATATCTTTCAATATTTGTCTCTAAGAGGTCATTAGAGCTGCTATGTTGATTTGTTTCTTTCGAATCAAAGCATTTGTAACAACATTTTCTTTCCTAGGGTGGTAATGAATCTCCACATCATAGTCATTGATTGATTCCAATCGCCTTCTCTATCTCATGCTCAAGTCTTTTTTGTGTGAACAAATATTTCAAACTCTTATGGTCTATAAAAATTTTGCATTTCTCATACAAATAATGTCTTTATAATTTCAGTGCTAAGATCACAATTGCTAACACTAAGTCATGTGTGGGGTTATTCCTCTCATAAGGTTTCACTAGTAAGAGGCATATGTAATGACTCTCCCATTCTACATCAGCATGCATCTTAAGCCTTAGGTTGATGCATTATTGAATACTTCAAATTCTTCCCTTGTCTTTGGTAGGGCTAACATAGAAACTGCCACCAATTTCTCTGATACGAAATTGGTTTGCTCGGATTCCTAATTGATACGAACCACGCCAACGTGTGACGAAACCTAATACCAATACGTTCGGAATTCGCTACCTAAGATGCCAAACACACTCAAGTGGAAACCGCGACCCGTTGTCTATAAGTGAGACAAGAACCTTGTTATAATATGAAGACACCACAATCGGGATGAACGCCACGGAAGAAAAATCCGATAAGTTCTAGATTAGTTCTTTAAAGAACCAAGAGAGGAATTCTCTCAAAGTGTTTTCAAACTTATACGATGTATATTCTATATTCTAGCTGTTCTAAACCCTAGGAGTTTTATAGTAGGGTTTACAATTCGTAACAATAAAGCCCTAAAACGACATCACTTCAATAAGTTGCGTAAAAATAACAAAACTAGACATGAAGGCCGGCAGCGTGGGAATGAAGGCTGGCGGCCTTGGAGCCGGCGTTGGAGAAGTACATGACCGGCGTTGGAGATGTACACGACCGTGTACTTCTAGTCGTGTATCTTTCTATGGAAATCTTGATAATGTACACGACTGTGTACTTCTAGTCGTGTATCTTTCTGTGGAAATCTTGACAACATACACGACCGTGTATTTCTAGTCGTGTATCTTTCTGTGGAAATTCTTGACACCATACACGGCCGTGCCTTTGAACCGTGTATACGACCGTTGATCGTTGCCAATTGTAGTTTTAATAAATTGAATTCTTGTTCTTAATCCTACTACGAAGCAATAGGCAAGTGCACCTATCATAGAGCAATATAGCGAGTAAGCACAAGGTCGTCCCTCAGAGATACACCAACTACTAGTACTAACTCCGTTCCTATTATCTAACCGCCGCTTAAATATGTTGGTTGAAACTTAATTACTCTAATCTTAAAACTAATAACTCACTAACAACAATGGTTCTGAAGATTTATTAATTAACAAAAGCAACCTAGATCTTATTCTACTCCTTCTCTATCATGTAATTCATTAGATTTATGAAGATTGGCGTAATTGACTTCTTATATTGTCGAATTCTCTAGTCAAGTTAACTACTTTCTCAAGTATATTAACCTATCTAATCCTAGGTTTATCAAATAGGGTCTCTCCTTAGTTAATAGCAACCTAGAATTGCATAAAGCATATGAATTCGCATCAAAATAATCGATGTAAATAGAAGACTCTTGTTTCCTATCTCTAGAAGAACAATCAAATCTCATTAATTGCATTAGATCTAATCATATGAGAAATTTCTCAATTAACTAATATGATATCATGCATAAATTCATATTCCGGATCTATGAATCTAAGAAACAATTGAAGGGCATGCAATTAATCATAAGAAAGTCAACAACTTTGCATTAATGACCAAATCTTCATCACATGACAGAGAAGTTTCAAATAAAATCTAGATCTAGGGTCTACTCCTCCATAAATTGGACAAAAGAAATGCAATTACTAGAAGAATAGATAAAATTCATAGTCACAACCCTTAAAGATAGAATCTTCTTCTTCGTGGGTCTTCAATCTCCCTTGGAATCGACAGAATCTTCTTTCCCTTGCTATTATGAGAGTCAGAGAAAATAAAAAATTCATAACCTCCCGTTCTAGGGCAAACTAACGGTCTATTTATACATGTACCCCGGTTGGATAGATACACGAGTGGATAGAGTAGTGTATCTCGTTCGTGTATCTCATGCTTGCTTCCAAGTTTCCTTATGTGAATATACACGAGCGAGTACATGGGAGTGTACATTGGTCGTGTATTTGAAACATCATTGAATAGAAGAAAAACTTAGATACACAAGCAAAGTACATGGGCGTGTACTTTGCTCGTGTACTTTCCAGACATCCGCTTCAGTATACACAAGCAAAGTACATGGGCGTGTATCTCGCTTGTGTACTTTCCAGAATTCTTTCTCTTCACATGTAATGTATCCAATTCCTTCCAAACATGATCCGACTCCTCAAAACTCCTTCCCTTAGCTCTAAAATACTCTAGAAGATCCTGAAATTAACATTCATTCCATTAAGCATCCTTTTCTTCAACAAATCATCTAAAAATTCAACAATAAAGCACAAT
Organism: Laguncularia racemosa; assembly: GCA_037954665.1. Classification (NCBI taxonomy): domain Eukaryota; kingdom Viridiplantae; phylum Streptophyta; class Magnoliopsida; order Myrtales; family Combretaceae; genus Laguncularia; species Laguncularia racemosa. The sequence continues at coordinate 7,677,112 of JBBMOL010000004.1, forward strand.
TTCATTACTCTAGATAAAGGTATTTTGCGACTTATCAACCGTGTATGATTTTGTGTAACCTCCAGACTCCTACACGGCCGTGCCTTGTAAAGACACGCCCTCTTCAACTCGTATCCGTTATGAATTGTACAAGAGCAAGGGCATTCCCATGGTTGTTCCAATCTTTTCCAACTTCATGATTGCTCCAATCCTTTCCGACTTCATGGACATCCTTTATCAACCCGTTAAGTGCTTCCTTTAATCGTTTCGCTCGAGTTTTTATGATCGGTTCAGGTGGCACTTCAAGAGGATCCACATTCCATCTTCTGGCTTAGCTTCCATCATGGCTCTCATCATTCCCCTCCTCTTGAAAAGGATTTGTCCTCAAATCATCGCCTGCATCAAAAGGACTCAAATCAGTAACATTAAATGTAGCACTTACTTGATACTCACCTAGTAAATCTATCTTGTATGCATTATCATTAATGCGTTCAATAATTTGAAATGGTCCGTCGCCTCTAGGAAGTAGTTTAGATTGACGTTGCATAGGAAACCACTCTTTGCGCATGTGAACCCAAACCCAGTCTCCAGGTTCAAAGATAGCTTGTCGACGACCCTTGTTGGCTTGTTTCACATACTGCGCTGTTCTTCGCTCAATGTTTAGCCTTGCCTTCTCATGGATCTATTTAACAAATTCTGCTTTCTTCTTGCCATCTAGATTAACATACTCAGAAATAGGCAGAGGTGATGAATCTAAAGGAGTTAGTGGATTAAAACCATACACAATTTCAAAAGGAGTAAACTTAGTAGCAGAATACATTGTTCGATTATAGGCAAATTCAACATGCGACAAACAATCCTCCCAACTTTTAATGTTCTTTTTAATGACAGCCCTCAACAAAGTAGATAAAGTTCGATTTACTACCTCAGTTTGACCATCAGTCTGTGGATGACAAGTAGTAGAAAACAATAACTTAGTTCCTAACTTAGCCCACAATGTCTTCCAGAAGTAGCTCAAGAACTTAGCATCTCTATCCGATACGATTGTTCTAGGCATACCATGTAATCTCACAACTTCCTTAAAGAACAAATTAGCAATATTGCAAGCATCATCTGTTTTGTGATAAGGAATGAAATGTGCCATTTTAGAGAATCTATCCACGACTACAAAAATAGAATCTCGACCATGTTTAGACCTGGGTAATCCTAACACAAAATCCATGGAAATATCTACCCAAGGCTCATGAGGAATGGGAAGTGGGGTATAAAGCCCTTGAGGTTGGACTCTAGATTTTGCTTGCTTACATGTGACACATCGCTCACAAATCCTCTCAACATCTCGTTTCATGTGAAGCCAATAGAAGTGTTCCTGCAATACCCCTAAGGTTTTAGCTACTCCAAAATGTCCCATTAAGCCTCCTCCACGAGACTCCCTCACTAGTAATTCCCTTAAAGAACAAATTGGAATGCATAGTCTACTCTCCCTAAACAAGAATCCTTCATATTTATAAAACTTACCAAGACCACTCTTCTCACAATGCACATACTCCTCACAAAAATCTCGATTAGTAGCATACAATTCCTTAATGTGCTCAAAACCAAGCAGTCTAGAACTAAGAGTAGAGATAAGAGCATACCTTCTAGAAAGTGCATCAGCAACGACATTCTCTTTACCTTGCTTGTAGTGGATGACATAGGGAAATGTTTCGATGAACTCCACCCAACGAGCATGCCTTTTGTTTAGCTTGTGTTGTCCCTTCAAGTACTTCAAGGATTCATGGTCAGTGTGGATCACGAACTCTTTTGGCCAAAGATAATGTTGCCAAGTCTCCAGTGCTCAAACCAAGGCATATAACTCTTTGTCATAAGTAGGGTAGTTCAAGGTTGCCCCACTTAGCTTCTCGCTAAAGAATGCAATTGGTCTTCTCTCTTACATGAGCACTGCTCCAATACCTAATGCTGAAGCATCACACTCAATTTCAAACGTTTTAGAGAAATTAAGTAAAGCAAGTAATGGCGCCTGAGTTAGCTTATTTTTAAGCGTCTGAAAAGCCTTCTCTTGTTGCTCTCCCCATCTGAACCCCACGTTCTTCTTAATTACCTCAGTATGTGGTGCTGCAATAGTGCTAAAATCCTTCACAAATCTCCTGTAAAAACTCGCTAGTCCATGGAAACTCCACACATTACTTACATTAGTTGGACTAGGCCATTCTTGGATCGCACGAATCTTTTCTTCATCAACCTGTATCCTTTGTGCACTAACAACAAAACCAAGAAACACAAGTTTGTCTGTGCAAAAAGTGAACTTCTTGAGGTTAGCATATAATTGCTCCTTTCGAAGCACTTCTAAAACATCCCTCAAGTGAGATATATGGTCCTCCAAACTCTTGTTGTAAATGAGGATATCATCAAAATAAACAACCACAAATTTGCCAATAAAAGTCCTCAAAACATGGTTCACAAGTCTCATAAAAGTACTAGGTGCGTTAGTTAAATCGAAAGGCATTACTAACCACTCATACAATCCATATTTTGTCTTAAATGCGGTTTTCCATTCATCATCTTCTTTCATTCTAATTTGGTGATATACGCTTTTCAGATCAATTTTGGAAAAGATACTAGACCCATGTAACTCATCTAACATGTCATCTAAGTGAGGAATGGGATGATGATACTTTACCGTGATGTTGTTGATGGCGCGGCAGTCAACACACATTCTCCATGGCCCATCCTTCTTAGGCACCAAAATCATGGGCAATGCACATGGACTCATGCTTTCTCTCATGTACCCTTCTCCATTAATTCATCGACCTGCCTTTGGAGTTCCTTTGTTTACTCTGGATTGCTCCTATAAGCCGGTTTGTTTGGAATCGATGCTCCGGGTACTAGGTCAATCTGGTGCTCAATACCACGAATAGGTGGTAATCACTTTGGAATCTCCTCAGGGAAGACATCTTCAAAGTCCTGCACAATAGACACAACCACACTAGGCAAAGAGTTAAATAGTTCGTTAGTATTCAAACAAGTTTCCTTAAAAACCAGCAACAGCATAGGTTGATTCATCACTAACACTCTCCTCACTACACTCGCTCTTGCCACACAACTCTCCTTTTGCAAGGCTACACTCTCCTTTTCACTCACCACCAAAGTTGATTCCCCTTCAACTTGGTCTCTCACACTCTTTCCAGCCTTCCTCTCTTTTTCCTTTTGATATAGACTTTTGTGTTCCTTTTCTTTCTCGCTGTCTTTTGCTCTCTCACTCTCCCTCTGTTTTTCACTCACCTTATATTTTGCAAAAGACTGTTGTAGCTGCAATTGATCCTCATACACCTGTTTAGGTGTTAAAGGTTTAAGATTAAAGCTTTTCACTTGGTGAACAAGCGTATACTTGTTAGAAAAGCCATCATGAGCAACCTTCCTATCAAATTGCCATGGCCTCCCCAACAACACATGATACGCTTGCATTGGCACTACATCACATAACACCTCATCCTCATACCTACCAATGCGAAAAACAATCAAGGCTTGCTTACACACCTTAGTCTCGCCACTATCATTTAACCACTACAATTTATATGAACTAGGGTGTTTAGTAGTCTTGAGTCCCAGCCTCTCAACAATAAAATTACTCACAACATTAGTGCAACTTCTTCCATCAATGATCAAACTGCAAATATGATCACCTAGATAACATCTAGTATGAAAGATATTCTCTCTTTGCACCTCCTCTTCTTCCTTCACCTGCACATTCAAAGCTTTCTTCACTACTGCCACCAACTTCCCTACTGCAGGCTCCTCATCATCACTAACGTCCTCTAATGGAGGCATATCATCCTCTTCACTATCCCCCTCAGTCTCATACTCACCATCATCACGCAGAATCATAACACGCCTATTCGGACATTGACTAGCAATATGGCCTCTACCTTAGCATTTAAAACATCTAATGTCACGATTTCTAGGAGTAGAAGAGTTAGGTTTACCTTGATCACCAGGAGTAGAACCCGCTTGCCTCTACTCTTCTTTTGGTTTGGTAGGTAAAGGCTTTTCTTCCTTCTTCATTGGTTAGTCTTCCAGGTGGATGAACCCGTACCATGTTGAAACCGTGCAGTACTACTACCTTTCCTCCTGTGTTGGTTCTCAACCTTTATGGCCATATGAACCATATCTTCCAATTCTACATAATGCTGCAATTCCACGACATTTTGAATTTCTCTATTCAATCTAGCAAGAAACCTAGCCATGGTAGCCTCTCTATCCTCCTCTACATTTGCCCTAATCATAGTAACTTCCATCTCCTTGAAATACTCATCCACACTTCGGCTTCCCTGCCTAAGAGTTTGCAATTTGTTGTGTAATTCACGATAGTAATATGTAGGCACAAACTGCTTCTTCATCACCCTCTTCATCTCTTCCCAAGACTTAATAGGTGGTTCGTCATTCCTTCTTCGATTCAACATTAGTTGATCCCACCAAACTATGGCATAATCCGAAAATTCAATGGCAGTAGGTTTCACTTTCTTTCTCCTACTATAGTTGTGACAATTAAACACCATCTCTACCTTCTTCTCCCACTCTAAGTACGCCTCGAGATCATTCTTCCCTTGGAAAGGAGGAATCTTCATCTTTATACTACTCAGTTGTTTATCCTCTCTATTCCTATCTCCTCTATCTTCCCAATCCCTAGTTCCTCTATTCCTACCCCTATAATCTCTATAACTCCTGACAGAAGGTTTATCAAATTCATCATCAGACATTTCATCTCCACCCCTTTGTACTCTCCTAGAACAACTCTCCCTCTTACGCCCTTGGAAGACGTTTTTAGATTGCTCTAGTCTTTGCTCTACCGTCTCATGAATTTGTTCCATTCCCTCTTGAAACATTCTCTTCATCTCACCCCTCAATGCCTCAATCACTAACCTAGCATCAAACCTTCCCCTCTCACCTTTAGGAGAATGTTGTCTCGACATAGTTCCTATAGAAAAAAAGGTTAGCACGAATACAAATATATATATGATTAAGCCTCATGATACACTCCCTTACGTGTTTCGCTCAAAGGATGATATCACACAGTCACTCGTGTATCCTCACAAGCAATGATGATATCAACTCACCAATTCCTCTTCTCAATTCTCTTGGAACTAACCCAAACTACACCAATTCCCTTCCGTAGAATTCAAAACAACTCTAGGGCTCGAAATTTTTTCCTCTTTTTTTTTCTTTCAGATTTTTTTTTTGTCGCCTTTGTTTGGTGCTCTTGATCACGTTCCCTTTTTTTTGTCGTGATTCTTCCTTTTTTTTTTGTAACAAAATTGAATAGTAGGTTCTACACTTTCAATAGACAATTAACACTATGAAATTGAATATGAACAATTGATATGAACGATTGGAGTTAGGGTTTTGATGTTACCTTCCTCAAACCAAACTGATGTTTTAACAAACCTAAGCTCTGATACTAAACTGATACGAAATCAGTTTGCTCGGATTCCTAACTGATACGAACCATGCCAACGTGTGATGAAACCCAATACCAATACGTTTGGAATTCACTACCTAAGATGCCAAACACACTCAAGTGGAAACCGCGACCCGTTGTCTATAAGCGAGACAAGAACCTTGGTATAATATGAAGATGCCACAATTGGGATGAAAGACCGATTGATAAGTTGGGATGAATGCTACGGAAGAAAAATCCGATAAGTTCTAGATTAGTTCTTTAAAGAACCAAGAGAGGAATTCTCTCAAAGTGTTTTCAAACTTATATGATGTATATTCTATATTCTAGTTGTTCTAAACCCTAGGAGTTTTATAGTGGGGTTTACAATTCGTAACAATAAAGCCCCAAAACGACATCACTTCAATAAGTTGCGTAAAAATAACAAAACAAGACATGAAGGCCGGCAGCGTGGGAATGAAGGCCGGCGGCCTTGGAGCCGGCGTTGGAGAAGTACACGACCGGTGTTGGAGATGTACACGACCGTGTACTTCTAGTCGTGTATCTTTCCGTGGAAATCTTGACAATGTATACGACCGTGTACTTCTAGTCATGTATCTTTCTGTGAAAATCTTGACAACATACACGACCGTGTACTTCTAGTCGTGTATCTTTCTGTGGAAATTCTTGACACCATACACGGCCGTGCCTTTGAACCATGTATACGACTGTGTATGATTCTGTGTAACCTCCAGACTCCTACACGGCCGTGCCTTGTAAAGACACGCCCTCTTCAACTCGTATCTGTTATGACTTGTACAAGAGCAAGGTCATTCCCATGGTTGTTCCAATCCTTTCCAACTTCATGATTGCTCCAATCCTTTCCGACTTCATGGACATCCTTTATCAACCCGTTAAGTGCTTCGTTTAATCGTTTCGCTCGAGTTCATGTGATCGGTCCAGGTGGCACTTCAAGAGGATCCACATTCCATCTTCTGGCTTGGCTCCCATCATGGCTCTCATCATTCTCCTTCAATGTTATAAAATTATTTTCACAGTCTTCATTTTATACAAATTTGGCCTTCTTCTTTGTCAATTGGGTCAAGGGAGATGCTAGCTGAAAGAACCCTTCCACAAAATGTTTGTAATAGCTAACTAATCCCAAAAAGCTTCTATCCTCTATCACAGTTCTTGCTCTTGGCCAGTCAATGTGATGTGCCTAAAAGGGAGTTTAAACACATGCAAATGAACTAATTTACAACCCCTAAATGACAAGATCAAAATTAGTTCAAAGGACAACAAATTGCATGATCCCTTATGATGTATGATGAGCCGAATGTTATAGTTTTCAAGGGAACAATACTACCATGATGAAATCCTCAATTGCAAAACTAAACACACTTGAAATCCTATGTGATTAACACACAAAATCAACAAGAACAAATCCGTGATCCACTTTCCCAACAAAGTCAATCCACGGTTCAAATGTAGTAAAAATTGATGGTTAGAACTAATGTCAAAAACCAATAAATTATAACAACATAAAAATGATTACAAATGTAATCTAATATGACCAAGAGAACATCCAATTCAACCTTAGATATAACTCACTAGAGATGAAAAAGAAATTACAACAAACAGAACTTGATATTACTCACAAATTCACTTTGAGGCCACTCGCCACAATCTCAATTTTGGGATTAAAATTGATAAGAGCAATTTTGGAATTAGGAAACCCTAACCCTCAACACATGAAGTGTTTTCTATTTCTGAAAATTTGGCTAACTCCCTTAAAACCCTACTTAAGCAAGTATTTATACTTGCTCCCTTTAGGGTTAAAAAGTTTACAAAATTACAACTATACCACTTTTAGGGTGGTCAGTCCTAAAAGACAATTATAAGCAAATGAAAGTGTCCCAAAAGAAAGATTACAACATAAATAGTCTAAAGAAACAATTACAAATACAAAAATATTAAGAATCCTCAAAGAACCAATGCATCAAGGAGATGTCAATCATAGCGAGTCATTGGATGAGAATATGATGATATCCCTTTGAGATCAACAAATGAAAGTCATTTGGCATCCCGTGGAGAAATATTATTGTACTTGTAAGATTATTACTAAAACATTTATTAGATAAAAGAAATAAGGGTAAAATATGAGTGATTTGGATCATCATCCAAATCAAGTTCTATAACCATCTAGGTTGCCAAAAAAATTCCCATCACAATGACTACTTTTACCTTCTCAGGATCTACTGATATGACATCCTTATTTACTACATGTCCTAAGAAGAATACCTATTTTAACCAAAACTCATAGTTGTTGAACTTGGCATATAACTTCTCTTCTCGTAATCCTTGTAGATCTATTCTTTGATAGGTCTCATGTTTTTCCTTACTTTTAGAATGTATGAGTATATTATCTATGAATACTATTACAAATTGATCCAACATATCCCTGAGCACTTTGTTCATCAAATCTATGAAAGTAGTTGGAGCATTTGTCAATCCAAAAGTCATTACTAAAACTTCATAATGCCCATCCAAGTCTTAAAAGCAGTCTTTTGTATGTCTTCTTCCTTGATCCTTAATTGATGATACCTCAATCTCAAGTCATTTTTGGAGAAGACCTAAGCTCCTTATAATTGGTCAGATAAGTCATCAACTCTAAGGAAAGGGTACTTATTCTTGATCGTGACTTAGTTCAGCTTTCTATGGTTAATGTATAATCTCATGCTTCCATCCTTCTTCTTAATAAATAGCACTGGAACACTCCATAGCAAAAACACTTGACTTAATGAACCCATTGTCTTTCAACTCTTGAAGTTGGGTCTTCAACTTAGACAATTCAGTGGGTGCCATTTTGTAAGGTGCCTTAAATATTGATACCATTCTCAATACTAAATCAATGTAGAATTTTTTCTTTTTAGCTAGCAGTAAGCTTAGCAAATTTTTTAGAAAGACATCTGCATACTCTTTCATAACATATTTCATGGCTTGTCTTGTCTCTATTGACAATGCTAATATTCTACCTTTATCCTACAACTTATAGGTAGGAAAAGTTGCAGGTCTCTATGCATTCAGTTTGAACACAATTGGATCTTTGTTGGGAAAATTAAAACAAACCACTAGATTTTGACTATCTATAGTGGCATAGTACTTAGATAACCAATTGACTCCTAAAATCATATCAAATTTTGTCATCTCTAACACAAACAATTCTGCATGCATTTTCTTTCTTTATATTATAATTCCTACATCCCGACACATCTAATCTAATCTTCCTTCTGCTCCAAAAGGAATATTTATAACCATAGCATCACTCAATGGCATTGGGTTCAATCCATACATATACATAAAGATAGGTGATATGTATGAATGTGTGGCACCTACATCAAATGACACATTGGTTGTATTTAAGTTAAGAAGCAGTATACCTACAATGGTATCCTAGTCTAAGGCATCCTACTACTGCTCTTGTTGTAAGGCAAATATATGACTAGGTGCTCTTTTTTTGAGTTCATGGTATTGAGGTCTACTGATTGATCTTTTAGGTGCAGGTTTTACTAACTTTTATGTTGGAAATTGTTGAGGTACAACCATTTGGTTATTAATGGCACCACATTAAAAGGATTTGTGCCCTTTTTGTTTATAAGTGTAGCAGAAAGTCTGAGGAATGGATTTCTCTATTCAAATTCTACTAAGATGTCCTATCTTACCATAGAAGAAACATGCCCCTCTAGGTTAATTGCATTAATGTAATTTATGTGGTTCTAAACACTTGAGATATCACCTCATTCGTCTTACCTGTGATGGTAGAGGTTGTGCTAAAGGCATTAGCTTATGATAGGAATCAAAATCTGACAAGACTTATCATTAAGGCAAGAACTAAAGGAATTCAAATTTTGGCGATGAGGGCCCATTTTGAGCAGATCGACCCCGGAATTATTTATAAATTAACCTCTTTTCTATTATTCTTGTATTGTATTTTTCAACAGGCACACTTATCATATTTTATAGGGCAATGGACAAACTCCCTCAAATTCAGCTTGTGGGTTATCCATGGATCGACCTGAACCGGCGATGAGTTGGGCCGATGAATCCTATAGAAGACCGGCATCTTGAAGACCAATTTCTTTTATATATTTTTCATTTGCATGGACTATTTATGTTGTAATCATTTTGGAACACTTTTATTTCCCTGTAATTTTCATTTAGGACTAGCCACCTTAAAAGTGGCAAACTTGTAATTTTGACCACTTTCTAACCCTAGGAGTAGCAAGTATAAATACTTGCTTAGAAGAGGGTTTGAGGAGGCCATTTTTTGTACAACAAACATAGCACTTTCACGTGTGGAATTAGGGTTTATCTTAGTTCAAAAATCTCTTATCAATTTCGACCCAAGAATTGGAATTGTGGCGAGTGCGACAAAGGAAAATTGTGAGTCATATCTAAGGTAGATTTGAATCTTTCTTGGACTTATTTGTGATAGTAATTCGTGGACAATCATCTTGTAAGGTTGATTGTTCATTTGAAATTGAATGCTCTTTAGTGATTAGCATGAATTGGAATTGTTGGAAGGATTTGAGATCACGGTTTTCGTGTTTTTCTTATTCATCCATTTCACGTGAATTTCACTTGGTCTTATTGTTGTTTAGTGAAATTGATCATTAGTGGAAGTTGATTGCATCTTTGAACCATTGGATTTCATCAAATTTCCATTAGGGTCACGTAATTTCCTAGATAAATTGGACCAGTTTGATTGTGACTTAAGGATTGTTTTCTTTGAGTCATTTGATTGTGCTTGAACTTGGTTTTGAGTACATCATCTTTTGGTGTCAGAGCACAAGTTGAGAGAAGGGATTAATTGTTGGTTGATTTTGTGATCATCATCTTCAATTAGGGTTATTCAATTTTGAACCACAATTGTGTTGTTGTAGTTTGTGAGTTGCGAAAATTACCTTGATTGGAATTTTGATTTGCTACTTGTTGGAGTTGGATTGGGAGGATTGTTGTACCTTCTTGTGATTAATTATTTTCATGGAAGGAAAGAAGAATAGAAGTGTTGTTAATTCAACAATTTTGTGAACTTGAAAAATTACCTTTTTCTTGCCGTGACTAGCTTGTGGCGTGAGGGAGGTTGTGAAGCTTGTTGTTGTAATTCCATTGTGCAAATTCTGAATTGGGAAGTGTATTTTACAGATTTTCATTGTGTTGATTAGCAAGGAATCTATTTGAATTCAAACACATCCATTAAGTTGGGGGAGTTAATGAGTGTTATTTGAATTTGAAATTCATTTCTTACCAATTGAGGAAGGCTTGCAATTAGTGAAGAGGTTGAAATTCAAATTTGAATTGCTGCCTATTGTAAGTTGCGGATTACATTTGTGGAAATTGGTATATCTTGTTATCCTTGCCATGGAAGTGGAAGTATATTTGTTGTGTTGATATCCTTGCCGTGGAAGTGGAAGTATACTTGTGTTGTTGCCGTAGGAGTTGCTTGTGAAGGAGTGACTTGTGGAACTTAGAAAATTTGTTGCACCGTGATTTTGAAAGAAGTGGAAAATATTATTGTTGTGATGATTGAATGTATTATGCACTGTGTATAGCAAAGGTGTGTGTGTAGCATTGCTTTGGTGTGTGTAGTATAGACCATTGTTGTTGGAGGCGTGATTGGTGTGGAACTGTGAGTAAAAGGGGAGAAGTGTGGTGGTAAAGTTGTGTATTTTTGTATGTGTTGAGGTGCTGCCCCTGTGAAGTAATTGGTGAGAAACCAAAGCAAGGATAAGGAAAGTTGAGTAGTAGAATTTAAAATTCAAACAAGTCATTAAAGTGTGAAAGTAATTGAATTAATTACTTAAACACTAGTAGTTGAATTTAATTCTATCTACTTGAAAGTAGTTGTGTGTGTACTTCATTTATTTAACTTTACTTGAAGTACCAAAAATTATTTCATTGTGCTTCAATTATTTCACTTGACTTTACTTGAAGTAACAATAAGCATTTCTTGTATTGGTTGATTGTGAGCACTATGGGTGTGTAAGGGCGTGTAAGGGTGTGTTGCCGTGGTGTGGTAAAGTGTATTGAGGTTGTTGAAATTAGTAAGAAAAATGTCAAGTGAGTTGCATTTGTCTACTAACATATTGCATCGGGACTTGACTTCCTTTCAAACCATTGATGAGGGACAAAGAGAAAACTTGTTCCATACTTCTTGTAGGGTACAAGGAAACTTGTGCGTAATTATTATTGATGGTGGTAGTTGTACTAATGTTGTAGCTGCATCATTAATATCGAAGTTGAAACTTGAAACTATTCCACATCCTGAACCCTATACATTCCATCGGTTAAATGATTAGGATAGTCTTTGTGTAACCCAAAGGGCTAGGGTACCTTTCAGTATAGGGGACAAGTATTGTGTTGAAATTGAATGTGATATCTTGCCTATGTGTGCATCCCATATCTTGCTTGGTAGACCGTAGTTGTATGATAGGATGGTATTACATGATGGGTATAGAAATACTTATATGTTCAAAAAAGATGGTAAACGTATAGTATTGAACCCTATGTCGCCATCAGAGGTCTAGGAGATGTAAAGACAGATAAAACAACCATCACAGAATCTTGAGGATCATAGCCACATGATCAAACCTTCAGAGGACCAAACTATGCAGACGCAGGTATGCCAACCTTCAAAGGTTCTTGAGGGCTCTAGTGACACGAGCTGATGAGATCCTTGATGAGAGTCAAGCCGGAAGAAGGAATGTGGATCCTCTTGAAGTGCCGCCTGGACTGATCACAAGAAGTCGAGCAAAATGACTCAAGGAAGCACTTAACGGGTTGATTAAGGATGTCCATGAATCCAGAAAGGATTGGAGCAATCATGAAGTTGGAACGAATTGGAACAACTATGGGAAGACCCTTGCTCTTATATAAGTCACACCGGATACGGGTTGAAGAGGGCGTGTACTTTCAAGGCACGGCCGTGTAAGAATCTCAAGATTGCACAGAATCATACACGGCCAGACACACGGCTAAAAGGCACGGCCGTGTATGGAGTCAAGCAAATGCACAGAAAGATACACGGTCAAAGTATACAGTCGTGTACACGGCCGTGTATGTTGCCAGAAGTTGTACAGAAAAGTACACGGCCAAAGTATACGGTCGTGTACACGGCTGTGTATCCCCTGTCGGCCAGCTTTTTCCTATTTCGTGTTTTTACGCAACTTATCTAAGCTATGTCATTTTGGACTTGTTTTTCACGAATTGTAACCCTAGTATAAAAGCTCATAGGGTTTAGAACAACAAAAGAATTTACATCTGTGAACATTAAACACTTTTGAGAGGCACCTCTCTTGGTTCTCTAAGAACTAACTAGAACTTATCGGATTAATTTCCGTTGTGTTCATCCCGGCTTCTCAATCGGTCTTTCATCCCGATTGTGGCGTCTTCATTTTTATACGAAGGTTCTTGTCTCGCTTATAGACAATGGGTCGCGGTTTCCACTTTAGGTGTTTGGGCGTCTTAGGTAACGAATTTCTGAACGTATTGGTATTGGGTTTCGTCACGGGTTGGCGTGGCTCATATCAGTTTGGTATCAGAGCTTAGGTTTGTCAAAACATCAAGTTCGGTTGAGGAAGGTAATATAAAAAAAACCTAACTCCAATCGTTCATATCAATTATCGTATTCAATTTTGTAGTATTGATTGTCTTTTGATAGTGTAATATCGACTAGGCGATTGTTAAAAAAAAAACGAGTAAAAATCACGAAAAAAAAAAGAAGAGAAAAGAAAAGAAAAGAAAAATGTGATTAAGAGCACCAACCAAGACAAAAAAAAAAAAAAAATTCGGATAGAAAAATAGAGGAAAATTTACAAACCCTAAAGTTGTTTCGAATTCTACGGAAGGAAATTAGTGTAATTCGGGTTAGTTCCAAGAGAATTGAGAAGAGGAAGTTGGCGAGTTGATATCATCGTTGTTTGTGAGAATACACGAGTGACTGTGTGATATCATCATTTGAGCGAAACACGTAAGGGAGTGTATCGTGAGGTTTAATTATATATATATTTATGTTAGTACTAATCTTTTCTACAGGAACTATGTCGAGGCAACATTCTCCGGAAGGTGAGAGGGGAAGGTTTGATGCTAGGTTAGTAATTGAGGCGTTGAGGGGTGAAATGAAGAGGATGTTCCAAGAGGGAATGGAACAAATTCATGAGATGGTAGGGCAAAGACTAGAGCAATCCACAAACGTATTCCAAGGGCATAAGAGGGAGAGTCGTTCTAAGAGAGTACCGAGGGGTGGAGATGAAATGTCGAATGATGATTTTTATGAGCCTTCTGTTGGGAGTTATAGAGGTTATAGTGGTCGGAATAGAGGAACTAGAGATTGGGAAGATAGAGGAGATAGGAATAGAGAGGATGATCAATTGAGTAGCATAAAGATGAAGATTCCTCCTTTCCAAGGGAAGAATGATCCCGAGGCGTACTTAGAGTGGGAGAAGAAGGTAGAGATGGTATTTGATTGTCACAACTGTAGTGGGAGAAAGAAGGTAAAACTTGCTGCCATTGAATTTTCGGATTATGCTATAGTGTGGTGGGATCAACTAATGTTGAATAGGAGAAGGAGTGGCGAGCCACCTATTGAGTCTTGGGAAGAGATGAAAAGAGTAATGAAGAAGCGGTTTGTGCCTGCGTATTATTATCGTGAATTGCACAACAAATTGCAAACTCTTAGGCAGGGAAGCCGAAGTATAGATGAGTATTTCAAGGAGATGGAAGTCACTATGATTAGGGCGAATGTAGAGGAGGATAGAGAGGCTACAATGGCTAGGTTTCTTGCTGGGTTGAATAGAGAAATCCAAATTGTGGTTGAATTGCAGCATTATGTAGAATTGGAGGATATGGTTCACATGGCTATAAAGGTTGAGAACCAACATAAGTGGAAGGGTAGTAGTAATGCACAGTTTCAATAGGGTAATGGGTCATCCACTTGGAAGACTAATCAATGGAAGAAGGAAGAAAAGCCTTTACCCACCAAACCAAAAGGGCAGCTGAGGCAAGTGGGTTCTACTCCTGGTAACCAAGGTAACCTGATGTGCCTAATTCCACTTAAGCACAATCAAAAGAATCAAGGAAAACTCCTCAATTCACAAAACGCAAACCGGTTCAATTAAGGGTGATTTCACGTGAAGATTTGATGGAAAAATGATGATCCAATGATATAATTGTAATCTCTAATGATAACTTAACCAAATAACCACAATAAGGCTTGAGAAACACGTGGAAATCAGATCAAAATGAAGCAACACAAACCATGAATTCCACTTCCCCTTTCAATACCAAATTCACGCCAAATGCACTAAAAATGATAGTGAGTTCAATAACTAAAAGAACAATCAATCTTACAAGATTGATGTCCACAATTACAATAACCAATAAGTCCAATAAAGATTCAAATCTACCCTAGATATGACTCACTAGAGAAGAAATGAACAACAACAAAGATGAATCGATATTACTCACGATTTCTCCTTGTTGCTCTCGCCACAATTCCAACTTCTTAGGATTGAAATTGATGAGAGAATTTTGGATTTAGGAAACCCTAAGCCCTCTCACGAAAATGTGAAGTGTTTTTCTGAAAAATTAAGCCTCCTCAAACCCTCTCTTAAGCAAGTATTTATACTTGCTACTCCTAGGGTTAAAAAATGCTCAAAATTACAAGTTTGCCACTTTTAAGGTGACTAACCCTAAATGAAAGTTACAAAGAAATAAAAGTGTCCCAAAACCAAAATACAACTAAAATAGTTCATAAAATGAAAAATACATAAAAGAAATGCTCTTCATGATGCCGGTCTTCTATAGGATCCATCGGCCCAACTCATCGCCGGTTCAAGTCGGTCCATGGATAACCCACAATCTGAGTCTGAGGGAGGTTGTCCATTGGCCTATAGAATATGATAAGTGTGCCTGTTGGAAAACACAATACAAGAATAATAGAAAAGAGGTTAATATATAAATAATTCCAAGGTCGATCTGCTCAAAATGGGCCCTCAACGCCAAGATTTGTATTCCTTTAGTTCTTGCCCTAATGGTAGGTCTTGTCGGATTTTTAATCCTATCATAACCCTGATTCTTCTACTTCTAGAAATCGTAACATTAGATGTTTTAAATGTCAAGGCAGAGGCCATATTGCTAGTCAATGTCCAAATAAGCGTGTGATGATTTAGCGTGATGATGGTGAGTATGAGACTGAGGGGGATAGTGAAGCAGACGATATGCCTCCATTAGAGGGTGCTAGTGATGATGAGGAGCCTGTAATGGGAAGGCTAGTGGCAGTAGTGAAGTGAGCTTTGAATGTGCAGGTGAAGGAAGAAGAGGAGGTGCAAAGAGAGAATATATTTCATACTAGATGCTATCTAGGAGATCACATCTATAGTTTGATCATTGATGGAGGAAGTTGCCCTAATGTAGTGAGCAATTTTATTGTTGAGAGGCTGGGCTCAAAACTGTTAGACACCCTAGTCCATATAAATTGCAGTGGTTGAATGATAGTGGTGAGACTAAGGTGAGTAAGCAAGCCTTGATTGGTTTTCGCATTGGAAGGTATGAGGATGAGGTGTTATGTGATGTAGTGCCAATGCAAGCATGTCATGTGTTGTTGGGGAGGCCGTGGCAATTTGATAGGAAGGTTGTTCATGATGGCTTTTCTAACAAGTATACGCTTGTTCGCCAAGGGAAGAACTTTAATCTTAAACCTTTAACACCTAAACAAGTGTATGAGGACCAGTTGCAGCTACAGCAGTCGTTTGCAAAAGACAAGGTGAGTGAAAAGCAGAGTGAGAGTGAGAGAGCAAAAGACAATGAGAAGAAAAAGGAATATATGATAGGAATCAGACTTTTCCAGGACCTATCACCAGGGCCCGAGCTAAGGGTCTCCAGAATTTAGTTACGAGGGTTTTGCTAGAGAAACCTAACCTTGAGAAGTCTAACTCACTTTCTACATCTTTGCACTATAATTTTGATGCATTTCAGTAGGTTCATTTGTCAGTCTTACAGGATACAAAAACACCTTTATTACTGAGTGAATCAGGGTTGTCAACTGAAACCGATTCAAAAGCTTCTTGAAGACCGGCATCTTGAAGGACCATTTCTTTATATATTTACTCTTTTATGAACTATTTTTGGTTGTATTTTGGTTTTGGGACACTTTTATTTCCATGTAATTTTCATTTAGGGCTAGCCACCTTAAAAGTGGCAAACTTGTAATTTTGAGCACTTTTTAACCCTAGAAGTAGCAAATATAAATACTTGCTTAAGAGAGGGTTTAGGGAGGTGATTTTTGCAGAACATACACTCTCTTTTCACGTGTGAATTAGGGTTCATACCTTGGTTCCAACTCTTATCAATTTCAATTCCAAGACTTGAAATTGTGGCGAGTGCAACAATTGGAATTTGTGAGTCATATCAATTCCTACTTGTTGTGATTTCTTTTCCTCTCTAGTGTGTTGTATCTAGGGTTGATTAGAGATAGTTCTTGGTCAGATTTACATCTTATTGTACACGAATTCATTTGATTATTTGAAAGAATTATCAAGTTGATTCAATTTTTCATTAAGGATTTCTTTGCTAGCGTGAATTTCACCATTTAGAAAAGGGATCTTCCTTCACGGTTTTCTTTGTCAAATTGAGGCTTGATTTTCGTGGATTATATGATATTAGAAGTGTTATTAGAAGCCATTTCCATTGTGGTATTCAGATTATATCATTAGTAGGTTGAATTTCATCATTTCAACATTAGGGTTCACTAGAAAAGTGCCATTTTTGGGATCCGATTTTGCCTAGACTTGAGATATCTTTTCTTAAGTCTTTTGGATGTGCTTTTAAGTGTGTTTAGGCACATCATCTTTTTGGTATCAGAGCTCTTGTTGAGAGAAGGGAATTGGTTGTATTAATTTCGTGGAAGTGATCAACAATTAGGGTTGATCAAGTGGAAAAAACGCAATTGTGTAGTTGTTGTTGTTGTTGTTGTAGTTTGAGATTGTGAAATTGTTTTGGATTGGGATTTAATTTGCTGATTATTGGAGTTGATTTGGGAAGGTTATTAGATCACTTTGTGGATACTAATTCACGTGGAAGAGCCGAAATACAAAGTGGAATTACTTTAGCAAATTGTTTGAATTGTGAAACTTACCAATTGTTGCCGTATAGCTTGTGGCG
The DNA here is from genome assembly GCA_037954665.1 of Laguncularia racemosa. NCBI lineage: Eukaryota > Viridiplantae > Streptophyta > Magnoliopsida > Myrtales > Combretaceae > Laguncularia > Laguncularia racemosa. Next base: position 7,694,744 of record JBBMOL010000004.1, read on the forward strand.
TGTGGAGTTGTGAAGATTGTTATTTGAATTCCCTTGTGTAATTCTGAATTTGTGAAGTTAAATTTGCAGATTACATTAAGTGTGGTTAGTAAGGAATTATTTGAATTCAAATCATATGCAATTAAGTTGTGGGAGTTAATGATTGCTATTTGAATTTGAATTCATTGTTACCAATTGAGGAAGGCTTGCAATAAGTGAAGTTATTTGAAATTCAAATTGTAAGTTGCTGCCTATAGTGGGATTCGGAAGTCATTTTGGAAAGCTACTTATTAATCTCTTGTCTTCATTATTTGCCGTGGGAGTTGAAGATTACTTGTATTCATTGTTCACTTGGTTGTTGCCGTGGAAGTATTACATATTAATTGTAGTTGTTACTTGTGTGTTGCCGTGAAGTGAACTTGTGGAAATTGAAAATTGTTGCACCGTGATCTTAAAAGGAGTGGGGAATATTGTACAAGTGTTGATTGAGTTGAATTTCACAATGTCTAGTGAAATGCTTCAATATGCTAATGTATTGCGACGTTCATTAAGTACACTTGCTAGTAAGGAAGAAGAACAAAGGGAAAATTTGTTCCACACTTCTTGTAGGATACAAGGAAATTTGTGTGTCCTAATAATAGATGGTGGTAGTTGTACTAATGTAGTAGCTGCATCGTTGGTATCGAAGCTAAAGCTTTCAGCTATTCCACATCCTAAACCTTACAAACTACATTGGCTTAATGAACAAGGGAGTTTGTATGTTACCCAAAGAGCTAGGGTACCCTTCAGTGTAGGGGACAAGTATTGTGATGAAATTGAGTGTGATATCTTGCCCATGTGTGCATCTCATATTTTGCTTGGCAGACCTTGGTTATATGACAGGAGGGTCTTACATGATGGCTTCAGAAATACATATATGTTTCAAAAGGAGGGCAAGCGAATTATTCTGAATCCTATGCCACCTTCAGAGGTCCATAATGTCCAGCAACAGATTAATCGACCATCAGAGGTTAAGAAGGTTTTACTTCAAAATAACGTATATGAGGGGAGAAAGGTATTGTTGATGGGACAGGGTGAGATGGAGAGATTAATCACAAAGGAGGCTCCAACATACTTACTTCAGTTGAGATTTGTCTTAGGGCTACGGGAATCACAGCCTCTACCTTCAGCAGTTTCTCAGGTATTAAATGAGTATACTGACATTTTTCCTGATGATTTGCCAGCAGGATTACCACCCTTGAGAGGGATAGAGCATGCCATTGATCTTATGCCCGGTTCAGTGTTACCAAACCGACCCGCATATCGCATGAATCCTGAGGAGGCTAAGGAATTGAAACGTCAGGTAGATGAGTTGGTGGAACGAGGGTTTGTTAGAGAGAGCCTCAGCCCATGCGCTGTTCCCGCCCTTCTTGTTCCCAAGAAGGATGGAACTTGGAGAATGTGCATTGATAGTAGAGCCATCAACAAAATCACCATTAAATACAAGTATCCTATTCCTAAACTTGATGATATGTTGGATGAGTTGTATGGTTCACAGATTTTCTCCAAAGTTGATCTTAAAAGCGGATATCACCAGTTCGGATGAGGGAAGGGGATGAATGGAAGACCGCTTTTAAAACACGCCATGGACTTTACGAATGGTTGGTTATGCCCTTTGGTTTGAGTAATGCTCCTAGCACTTTTATGAGGTTGATGAACCATGTATTGAAGGAGTTCTTAGGAAAATTTGTTGTGGTTTATTTTGATGATATTCTGATTTACAGCAAAGACCTAAAACAACATGTGGAACATCTTCGGGCAGTATTCTTAGTACTGAGGGCACAACAGTTATTTGCGAATTTTCAGAAGTGTTCCTTTTGTCAAACTGAGGTAACATTTTTGGGTTTTGTTGTGTCAGGTGCAGGAGTTAAGATGGATGAGGAGAAAGTGAGGGCAGTTAAGGAATGGCCAACACCCACTTCAGTTACTGAGGTAAAAAGTTTTCATGGGCTTGCATCTTTTTATAGACGCTTTGTCCAGAATTTCAGTAGCATTGTCAGCCCTCACAGAACTGACTAAGAAGAGTGTTCCTTTCATCTGGAGTGAAAAGGCCCAGAGGAGTTTTGAAGAGATTAAGGAAAAACTCACTTGTGCCCCATTACTGATCTTACCTGATTTTGATAAAATATTTGAATTGGAATGTGATGCTTCAGGGATTGGAATTGGTGCTGTATTAATGCAGGAGAAGAGGCCTATTGCATATTTTAGTGAAAAGTTGAGTGGAGCAACTTTAAACTATTCTATTTATGATAAGGAATTTTATTCCTTAGTTAGGGCTCTCATGACGTGGCAACATTATCTCCTCCCAAAGGAGTTTATTATTTATACAGATCATGAATCTTTGAAACATTTCAAGGGTCAACATAATTTGTCTAAGCGACAGGCTAAGTGGGTGGAATTTCTGGAGGGTTTTGCTTATGTGATTAAGTACAAAAAGGGCAATCAGAATATTGTTGCTGACGCTTTATCACGACGGTATGTACTAATCACTTCTCTTCAGTCAAAATTACTGGGTTTCGAACTGTTGAAAGAACAATATGTATGTGATGAGGAATTCAAAATTGTCATGGAGAGGTGTCTTGGAGGCGGGATGTATGATGGTTATTGTGTGATAGATGGCTTTCTTTATAAATCAGGAAAACTTTGTATTCCATCTGGATCTGTGAGGGAATTGTTAGTGAGGGAAGCACATGCAGGTGGTTTGTTAGGGCATTTTGGTGAGAAGAGAACTCTAGCCATATTGAGGGAGAATTTCTACTGGAAAGGCATGATAAGGGATGTCCATAGGGTATTAGAAAGGTGTGGTGTTTATAAGAGAGCAAAGGGGAGGAAAGGCGCACAGGGTGAATACATGCCTTTACCTATACCATCTAGGCCTTGGACTGATATCAGTATGGATTTTGTGTTGGGATTACCCAGAACACAAAGAGGGAAAGACTCTATTATGGTGGTTGTTGATCGATTCAGCAAAATGTCACGTTTTGTGCCATGCCACAAAACAGACGATGCTCTTTTTATTGCTAACCTTTTTGTGCAGGAAATTGTCAAGTTACATGGAGTTCCACACAGCATAGTGTCAGACAGAGATACTAAGTTCCTTAGTTTCTTCTGGAAAACACTATGGAAAAGACTGGGTACTAAACTGATGTACAGTACCTCTTGCCATCCCCAGACTGACCGACAAATAGAGGTTGTCAACCGCACGCTTGGGAATCTTCTCAGAGCAACAGTTGGCAAGAACCTTACTGATTGGGACTTGTGTCTTCCTATTGTTGAGTTCGCTTACAATAGGTCTACTCATAGTTCAACCAATAAGTCTCCCATTTGAAGTTGTTTATGGCTATAACCCTTCTATTCCATTGGATTTTATAGCTGGACCAGCGACAAAGGAAGAAAGTCTTAGTGGAGTTGACCGAGCACAACAGATTCAACACATACATGATCGGACCACTGAACACCTTCAGAAGACCCAGGAACAACAGAGGATCCAGGGAAACAGGCACAAGAAAAACCATCTCTATAATCCAGGTGATTTAGTCTGGATTAAACTTAGCAGGGACAGGTTTCCACACAAGAAGTCACAGAAGCTATCTCCTAGATCAGACGGACCATTCAGGGTCTTAAAGCGTATCACAACAATGCTTATCGCATCGAGTTGCCTGGAGATTATGGAGTATCAGCCACTTTTAATGTTTCAGATCTTTCACCTTATTTAGCAGATGACTTGCACGAAGATCCATCAGATTTGAGGGCAAATCTTCCAGAAGCCTGAGGAGATGATAGGAATCAGACTTTTCCAGGACCTATCACCAAGGCCCGAGCTAAGGGTCTCTAGAATTTAGTTACAAGGGTTTTGCTAGAGAAACCTAACCTTGAGAAGTCTAACTCACTTTCTACATCTTTGCACTATAATTTTGATGCATTTCAGTAGGTTCATTTGTCAGTCTTACAGGATACAAAAACACCTTTATTACTGAGTGAATCAGGGTTGTCAACTGAAACCGATTCAAAAGCTTCTTGAAGACCGGCATCTTGAAGGACCATTTCTTTATATATTTACTCTTTTATGAACTATTTTTGGTTGTATTTTGGTTTTGGGACACTTTTATTTCCATGTAATTTTCATTTAGGGCTAGCCACCTTAAAAGTGGCAAACTTGTAATTTTGAGCACTTTTTAACCCTAGAAGTAGCAAGTATAAATACTTGCTTAAGAGAGGGTTTAGGGAGGTGATTTTTGCAGAACATACACTCTCTTTTCACGTGTGAATTAGGGTTCATACCTTGGTTCCAACTCTTATCAATTTCAATTCCAAGACTTGAAATTGTGGCGAGTGCAACAATTGGAATTTGTGAGTCATATCAATTCCTACTTGTTTGATTTCTTTTCCTCTCTAGTGTGTTGTATCTAGGGTTGATTAGAGATAGTTCTTGGTCAGATTTACATCTTATTGTACACGAATTCATTTGATTATTTGAAAGAATTATCAAGTTGATTCAATTCTTCATTAAGGATTTCTTTGCTAGCGTGAATTTCACCATTTAGAAAAGGGATCTTCCTTCACGGTTTTCTTTGTCAAATTGAGGCTTGATTTTCGTGGATTATATGATATTAGAAGTGTTATTAGAAGCCATTTCCATTGTGGTATTCAGATTATATCATTAGTAGGTTGAATTTCATCATTTCAACATTAGGGTTCACTAGAAAAGTGCCATTTTTGGGATCCGATTTTGCCTAGACTTGAGATATCTTTTCTTAAGTCTTTTGGATGTGCTTTTAAGTGTGTTTAGGCACATCAATATAAAAGTCAGGATCAAAAGGAAAAGGAGAGGAAGGCTGGAAAGAGTGTGAGAGGCTAAGTTGAAGGGGGATCAACTTTGGTGGTGAGTGAAAAGGAGAGGGCAGCCTTGCAAAAGGAGAGTTGTGTGGCAAGAGCGAGTTTAGTAAGGAGAGCGTTAGTGATGAGGCAACCTATGTTGTTGCTGGTTTTTAAGGAAACATGTTTGACTACTAACGAATTATCTAACTCTTTGCCTAGTGTGGTTGTGTCTCTTGTGCAGGACTTTGAAGATGTCTTTCTTGAGGAGATTCCAAAGGGATTACCACCTATTCGTGGTATTGAGCACCAGATTGATCTTGTACCCGGAGCATTGATTCCAAACAAGCCAGCTTACAGGAGCAATCCGAAGGAGATAAAGGAACTCCAAAGGTAGGTCGATGAATTAATGGAGAAGGGGTACGTGAGAGAGAGCATGAGTCCATGTGCAGTGCCTGTGATTTTGGTGCCTAAGAAGGATGGGACATGGAGGATGTGTGTTGACTGCCGCGCTATCAACAACATTACGATAAAGTATTGTCATCCCATTCCTCGCTTAGATGACATGTTAGATGAGTTACATGGGTCTAGTGTCTTTTCTAAAATTGATCTGAAAAGTGGATATCACCAAATTAGAATGAAAGAAGGTGATGAATGGAAAACTGCATTTAAGACAAAATATGGATTGTATGAGTGGTTAGTAATGCATTTCGAGTTAACTAATGCACCTAGTACTTTTATGAGACTTATGAACCATGTTTTGAGGACATTTATTGGAAAATTTGTGGTTGTCTATTTTGATGACATTCTTATTTACAGCAAAAGTTTGGAAGATCATATGTCACACTTGAGGGATGTTTTAGAAGTGCTTCGAAAGGAACAATTATATGCTAACCTCAAGAAGTGCACTTTTTGCACAGAAAAACTTGTGTTTCTTGGTTTTGTTGTTAGTGCGCAAGGAATACAGGTTGATGAAGAAAAGGTTCGTGCGATCCAAGAATGGCCTAGTCCAACCAATGTAAGTAATGTGCGGAGTTTCCATGGACTAGCGAGCTTTTACAGGAGATTTGTGAAGGATTTCAGCACTATTGCAGCACCACTTATTGAGGTAGTTAAGAAGAACGTGGGGTTCAGCTGGGGAGAGCAACAAGAGAAGGCCTTTCAGACGCTTAAAAATAATTTGACTCAGGCGCCGTTACTTGCTTTACCTAACTTTGCTAAAATGTTTGAAATTGAGTGTGATGCTTCAGGATTAGGTATTGGAGCAGTGCTTGTGCTTATGCAGGAGAGAAGACCAATTGCATTCTTTAGCGAGAAGCTAAGTGGGGCAACCTTGAATTACCCTACTTACGACAAGGAGCTATATGCATTAGTTCGAGCCCTGGAGACGTGGCAACACTACCTTTGGCCAAAAGAGTTCGTGATCCACACTGATCATGAATCTTTGAAGTATTTGAAGGGGCAACACAAGCTGAACAAAAGGCATGCTCGTTGGGTGGAGTTCATCGAAACATTTCCATATGTCATCCACTACAAGCAAGGTAAAGAGAATGTAGTTGCTTATGCACTTTCTAGAAGGTATACTCTTATCTCTACTCTTAGTTCTAGACTTCTTGGTTTTGAGCACATTAAGGAGTTATATGCTGCTGATCGAGATTTTTGTGAGGAGTATGTGCAATGTGAGAAGAGTGGGCATGGAAAATTTTATAAACATGACGGATTCTTGTTTAGGGAGAGTAAACTGTGCATTCCAATTTGTTCTCTAAGAGAATTACTTGTGAGGGAGTCTCATGGAGGAGGTTTAATGGGACACTTTGGTGTAGCTAAAACATTAGGGGTATTGTAGGAACACTTCTATTGGCCTCACATGAAACGAGATGTTGAGAGGATTTGTGAGCGATGTGTCACGTGTAAGCAAGCGAAATTTAGAGTCCAACCTCAAGGGCTTTACACCCCACTTCCCATTCCTCATGAGCCTTGGGTAGATATTTCTATGGATTTTGTATTAGGTTTACCAAGGTCTAAACATGGTCGAGATTCTATTTTTGTAGTTGTTGATAGATTCTCTAAAATGGCACACTTCATTCCTTGTCACCAAACGGATGATGCTTGTAATATTGCTAATTTATTCTTTAGGGAAGTTGTGCCATTGCATGGTATGCCTAGAACAATTGTATCAGATAGGGATGCTAAGTTCTTAAGCTACTTTTGGAAGACCTTGTGGGCTAAGTTAGGAACTAAGTTATTGTTTTCTACTACTTGTCATCCACAGACTGACGGTTAAACTAAGGTAGTGAATCGAACTTTATCTACTTTGTTGAGGGCTGTAATTAAAAAGAATATTAAGAGTTGGGAGGATTATTTGCCCCATGTTGAATTTGCTTATAACCGTACAGTGCATTCTGCTACTAAAATTTCTCTTATTGAAATTGTGTATGGTTTTAATCCACTAACTCCTTTGGATTTATCACCTTTGCTTATTTATGAGTATGTTAATTTAGATGGCAAGAAGAAGGCCGAATTTGTTAAACAGATCCACGAGAAGGCAAGGCTGAACATTGAGCGACGAACAGAGCAGTATGTGAAACAAGCCAACAAGGGTCGTCGACAAGCTTTTTTTGAACCTGGAGATTGGGTTTGGGTTCACATGCGCAAAGAGCGGTTTCCCAAGCAGCGTTGATCTAAACTACTTCCTAGAGGCGATGGACCATTTCAAGTTCTTGAGCGCATCAACGACAATGCATACAAGATAGATTTGCCAGGTGAGTATCAAGTAAGTGCCACATTTAATGTTACTGATCTTAGTCCTTTTGATGTAGGTGACGATTTGAGGACAAATCCTTTTCAAGAGGAGGGGAATGATGAGATCCTTGATGAGAGTCAAGTCGGAAGAAGGAATGTGGATCCTCTTGAAGTGTCGCCTGGACCGATCACAAGAAGTCGAGCAAAACGACTCAAGGAAGCACTTAACGGGTTGATAAACGATGTCCATGAATCCGAAAAGGATTGGAGCAATCATGAAGTTGGAACGGATTGGAACAACCATGGGAAGACCCTTGCTCTTATACAAGTCACACCGGACACGGGTTGAAGAGGGCGTGTACTTTCAAGGCACGGCCGTGTAAGAATCTCAAGATTGCACAGAATCATACATGGCCAGACACACGGCTAAAAGGCACGGCCGTGTATGGAGTTAAGCAAATGCACAGAAAGGTATACGGTCAAAGTACATGGTCGTGTACACGGCCGTGTATGTTGCTAGAAGTTGTACAGAAAAGTCCACGGTCAAAGTACACGGTCGTGTACACGGCCGTGTATCCCCTGCCGGCCAGCTTTTTCCTGTTTCGTGTTTTTACGCAACTTATCTAAGCTACGTCGTTTTGGACTTGTTTTTCACAAATTGTAACCCTAGTATAAAAGCTCCTAGGGTTTAGAACAACAAAAGAATTTACATCTTTGAACATTAAACACTTTTGAGAGGCACCTCTCTTGGTTCTTCAAGAACTAACTAGAACTTATCGGATTCATTTCCGTGGCGTTCATCCCGACTTATCAATCGGTCTTTCATCCCGATTGTGGCGTCTTCATTTTTATACCAAGGTTCTTGTCTCGCTTATAGACAACGGGTCGCTGTTTCCACTTTAGGTGTTTGGGTGTCTTAGGCAACGAATTTTCGAACGTATTGGTATTGGGTTTCGTCACGGGTTGGCGTGGTTCGTATCACGAGCCAACCCTTAGAGCATAAAATTTGTCAAACACCGATGTGCCAACCTTTAGAGGATCTTGATGATCATAGTTAGACGAGCAGACCACCAGAAAGCCAGACTGTTCAGAGACAGTTATGTTCACCTTCAGAGGTTTCAGAGGGTAATGAGCAGTTGGGCCAACCAATAGAAGACCATGAGGATTAGCAACATACAGATGAGTTAGAAAAGGAGGAAATGGTTTCAGTGGAACAGGTTGATACAGGGGTGACTTTATTAGATAATGGAGCATTATTTGTGTTGCAGATGGGATACATCCTAGAAATGGAGGAGAGAAAACAATCACCACTCGTGGTATTTCAGATTTTGGGATTCTATAGTGATATTTCTTCAGGTAGCTTGCTAGGAGGAAACAAAGTCTCTACTACATTTGATCTACCAGATTTGAGGACAAATCTTTTTGAGGCTCGAGGAGATGATAGGAATTAAAATCCGACAAGACCTATCATTAGGGCAAGAACTAAAGGAATTCGAATTTTGGCGATAAGGGCCCATTTTGAGCAGATTGACCCCGGAATTATTTATAAATTAACCTCTTCTCTATTATTCTTGTATTGTGTTTTCCAACAGGCACACTTATCATATTTTATAGGGCAATGGACAAACTCCCTCAGACTCGGCTTGTGGGTTATCCATGGACCGACCTGAACCGGTGATGAGCTGGGCGATGAATCTTATAGAAGACCGGCATCTTGAAGACCAATTTCTTGTATATATTTTTCATTTACATGGACTATTTATGTTGTAATCATTTTGGAACACTTTTATTTCCTTGTAATTTTCATTTAGGACTAGCCACCTTAAAAGTGGCAAACTTGTAATTTTGACCACTTTCTAACCCTAGGAGTAGCAAGTATAAATACTTGCTTAGAAGAGGGTTTGAAGAGGCCATTTTTTGCAGAACAATCATAGCACTTTCATGTGTGGAATTGGGCTTTATCCTAGTTCAAAAATCTCTTATCAATTTCAACCTAAGAATTAGAATTGTGGCGAGTGCGACAAAGTAGAATTGTGAGTCATATTGATTTATCTTTGTTGTTGTTCATTTCTTCTCTAGTGAGTCATATCTAGGGTAGATTTGAATCTTTCTTGGACTTATTTGTGATTGTAATTCGTGGAAAATCATCTTGAAGGTTGATTGTTCATTTGAAATTGAATGCTCTTTAGTGATTGGCGTGAATTGGAATTGTTGGAAGGATTTAAGATCACGGTTTGTGTGTTTTTCTTATTCATCCATTTCATGTGAATTTCACTTGGTCTTATTGTTGTTTAGTGAAATTGATCATTAGTGGAAGTTGATTGCATCTTTGAACCATTGGATTTCATCAAATTTCCATTAGGGTCACGCAATTTCCTAGCTACATTAGACCGGTTTGATTGTGATATGAGGATTGTTTTCTTTGAGTCATTTGATTGTGCTTGAACTTGGTTTTGAGCACATCAGCCTAGTTTAAAGAGGTTTAGGTGCAAAAGCTATAGGTTTAGCTTGATATACTATAGGCCTTTTTTCTTTATCAACGTATGGTACATTAGATCCAGGTCTTTTTCTTAAGGTAATTCGCACCCTACGAGACAGTTGATCCTCAGTTCTCTTCCAGATTTACTCCAAATACTTAGCCTTATTAATAACCTCTACATAGGTGGATAGTTGAAAGGCTCCCACTTCATGATAGAGGTTAGGCTTTAAGCCCCTCATAAATCTTCTAGCCTTGGAGGCATAGTTAATTCAAATAGCTTCAGGCAAGAACTTAACCAAGTGGATTAACCCTGCTTCATGTGCTTCTATAATTTGGTTGCCCTACTAACAGTCATAGTACTCTACATCCATCTGATCTTTAACATTGCTAGGAAAATACATCTCATAAAACAACTCCTTGAATCTCTACCACTAGATAAGAGCTCATGTTAATCTAGATGCACTAGTCTACCAGTTTGTAGCTATTCCCTTTAATATAAATGCTACAAATTTGACCTTCCTTTCTTCTGGCACCATGAATGCCTCAAACGTCTTCTTTGTTTCATTAATCTAATGTTCAACCTCTATTGGATCATCAGCTAGTAGATGAAACTCCTTTGCTAGCCAAACAAAATTTTCTAGTCTACATGGTTCTTCTATAGGCTTGGCAGGTCTTATGGCCTATCATTGCTATTGTGCCAACATCTCCACTAGAGCATTCATAGTCTCTAGTAGTTGAGTACTTATACATTAGCCTGATTTGAAGCTCCTTACTGAGGTGGTCTTGGAAGATACCTTTCCCCTGGAGCATCTCCACCTTATCTAGCACTAGATGAGCCATGTTTGATATTTCCTTTAGGAGGCATTCTATTTGAGATGAGGCAACAAAATGGCTCTAAAAGTCAAAGTCAATATAAGGAGTTAGGGATAGTATACATCTATGTATACTTATGTTTACATTATACGCATACATAAGTAAAGTAAAAAATTAAAAGAAAGTACAACTAGATAAAATAAAATAAAATAAAATAAGCAATCATCTCGCAATTTATCCATTCTCTTTATTTGTTGTTGTTCTTAATATTAAGTGCTTAATCCTCCTAATGATTTCTACTTACTTTCTACTAATTAAAACCTATACTTATTGATTAACAAACCTAAACTTTGTGGATCACAAACCTATATTTTATTCATCAAAACCTAAGGTCTAATACCACCTAAGTTGTAATGCCTTAAAACCTAAGACGTCATAGCTCATCATGTATCACTACTGAGTAACAACACACTAAGGTTCTAAATCTCCACATAAATTTAGACCTATTTATCTTCATTATACATGAACATAAATAGAATTTCAATAATAGAATCGAATGATTCTCAGCCAGAATAACGTCTATCAACATATAATAATTAACATAATAAAAAGTTTAATAATTATCTCCATATCCTCGAATCAATAACCTAAAGTTCTATAAGAGATTCATTAATAACTTTCATATTATTCTTCATCCACATAATAATAATGCTTCCTTCCATATTCATCAATATAAGGAGCCACTAAGTTCTCATTCTCATCATAATTAATGTGTTCATCATTCTCACCTACAACTAAAAAGGAATGAGCCTAAACCAAGTATGTGAGTACCACACAAATATAAGCGTGCCACACTGATGGGTGTCGAATCCAACAAAAATAAAACCTACTCCCAGACAATTATATGATTTGCATATAGTGGTGAGTAAGGTCGAATCCACAGAGATTGGTTAAACTTATTTCTATTCAAGGAGAATAAAATGGAAAAGGAAAATGGGGGGGTTTGGTTTGTGAATTGAATAAAGTTAAAACAAGATAAGAAAGTTGTATATTGATAAAAAGCCTAGCCAAAGGAATCAAGATGGTTTAATTCTAGGAATTGATCATTGAAGCAAATGTTCTCTATTCTTGTTCTAGATAAATTGGTTATGGTTATTAACAAGCTCTAACAACCTATCTCTCCTTACTTCCTCGATAACCTCAGAAAAGCGCTTTAAATTATTTCTCTTATTGATTAAACAACCCTTAGACAAGCGTTTAGGATTTAATCTATCAATAGCATTAAGATCTAGAGAGACCACCAATTCATGCCAGTAGATTATAAGATAACCTATTTAAACATGATCACACACCTCCATAACATGAATTCGATCATCTCTTTTATAACCAAACATGTTATTGCGTCACTAAGACTAGAACAATCAAACAATTACGGATTTCACGTGCTAGTTGACAATATATTAACTTGCTAATTGAGTGGAAGAGCTCTATTCATACCAATCGACAAAGATAATAATGACAAAACGATTAGAAGATATATGAATACCCGAAAGCAAAGAATAGAATAAATACAAGTCAATTAGACCTCACAATTCGTGGAGAATTAAACATCTATGACCCTTTGGCTAGAAAAGTAGCTTAGCTACACATGTTCATCAATAAAATGAAAATAAAAAGTAAAAACATAATGAACCCGGTTGCTTACTCTGCCTCCAAGATGATCCAAGGTTCTTCAAGATCCAAAGATTCAAAAGTCCAAAAGTTGTCCTAACCCTTTAGGGTTGGCTCTATTTATATTATTAGATGGATAGCATGTGATCTTTTGCTAGCAAGATACGAAAATATCTTTCCTTTTCTAAGTAGATTTCGAGAAGTGAAGATTCGTCTGCCTGGCACGCCCCACCACACGACCGTGGGTCAAGCCGTGCCATCCTCTGTGCATATTCTTCAAGTCTTCAACCGCGCCTAGTGTGAACCACGGTTACACACACGGCTAGATTTCAAGCCGTGCCTTCATCTGTGCATAATCTACAAGTCTTCATCCGTGTCCAGTGTGTACCACGGTTACACCCACGGCTAGATTTCAAGCCGTGCCTTCATCTGGTTGATGTTCCACACTTTCTTCTCCTTGGCACACCTAGCTTCCACCATGGCTCCAAGCACGGTTTCTCCCACGGCTTCCACCACGGCCGTGCCTTAAGCCGTGTCTCTCTCTGTTCAAAGTCCTCATTTTCGCCTTCTTTTCCAATGTGTAACATGGTTTGAACCTTGGCCGTGCCTCAAACCGTGCTTCCTCTGGTGGTGTAATTCCTTGTCTTGATCCAAGTTGTAGATGACTTCTCTAAAATACTTGAATTAGCATCCTTAACTCCATTTAACCTGATTTATCACGATGATCGAATTAAAGTACCATTTCCTTATGATTTCTATAAAATCAATAATAATTTAACATAATTTATACTATAAAGATTGAGTATAAAATGGCTCTATCACACACAATAACAATATCACATACATATATGCAACAGTAATACTCAACACATTAAGTCATCAATTACTTATAATCATTTAATCTACAGTCAACACATGAGTACTCATGACCCCGATACACTTATAGTATTTACATATATATAATCCTAATGGGAATTGCCACTGCATGCCTCATCTAGCCTTAATCTATCTTAGATCATTTCAATACACAGCTCCACTAGGGACAAAGCAGCATATCAATCATTGAGGTGCTCCTTAAAGATTTGCCCTTGTAGTCCCTTAGGTCGAATCAAGCACAAGCAATATGCAAAATTAAGTTCACATAACATTTAAAATCATTGAACAACTACCCTAATAGTCACCAATAATAGAACAAGGTAAACACATACTTGGAGAAGCGTTCTCACTATAGTCTCTTACGTCTTTAAGAAAAGGATGTAAACATGTTCAATTATATAGAACTATACTTAGTTCTATTCTATAATGAATCTAGGTTTACTAATTGGTGAATGTCATATCCTAGTTATAGAATTCCCTTTCTCGATGTCATGCTATACTTAATTCATAATTTTGAATGGAATCATAATGAAATAGAATAAAATGGGAAGTGTTCCTAGATAACATGATCCTGTAAGAGACCATATAAAGGAACACAAGCTAGAGTACAATCGTGCTAGTGGTCGTGTATCTTTCTTTGTAATTTTGTCATTTTAGCACACCCCCATACATGATTGTGCATTTGGCTATATACCTTTCTATGGATTTTTGTAATTTGACATACCTAAGTATACATCCATGTTCTTTATCTATGTACCATTTTGTATACACTCGTGTTTCTACATGGGCGTGTATCTGACTGATATGCCTTAATTTGACAAAAAGCATATACACACAAACAAGAAAGCAAATTTGGATCAATCCTCTACAATGGTGTGAACCCTTTAACCCTTTTGAATCCAATTTGTAAATCAATTAATCTTAAAACCAAAAGATGATGTGCTTAAATGGATCAAGCACACAACACAAGATTAAATGGAAATCCAATGATCAAGAATGCTCAAATGGTGTGAACCCTTTAGGCAAAAGCTTCCACGCAAAAATAGCAATTCCACTAGCAATTGAATAATTACAATCAACAATACAATTTAGGATCTAATGTCACTAAATTGCAAGTAATCTAATGATAAAATTGATCTTATAAATGATGTGAAATCAAGAACTAATAGAACACAATCCAAATCAAAACTAGATATTACACATTAGCATGAAATGGAATCAACTAAGGAAATGATATGATTCACAAATCCTTAAGTTGCTACTCACCACAATTCCTTGAAGAATTGATAAGAGTCTTATGAAAATTTGAGTAAGAACCCTAATTCTCATGAAAATAGGTAGCAAATTGCATACTCTCAACTAACCACATAAAACCTACTTAAGCAAGTATTTATACTTACTCCATTTAGGGTTAAAATGACTAAATAATTACAATTATGCCACTAAAGGGTGGCTGGTCCTAAACCCACAAATACAACCAAATGAAATGTCTTAAAAGCTTACAAAATAAATGGTTTAAAGAAAATAACAAATACAAAAATAGTATTCAATAAGCTAGCTCTTCAATGAAATTCGTCGATCTAGCTCATCTTCGGTTTAGGTCGGTCCATGGATAACCCATAAGCTAAGTCTTAGTGAGTTTGTCCATCGCCCTGTAAAGCCTAATAAATGTGCTTGCTGGAATACACAATACATAAGTAATAGAAAAGAGGTTAGTAGATAAATAATTCTGGGATTGGTTTGTTCGAAGAAGACCCTCATGATAGGTCTTGTACTATCATCTCCTCGGGCCTCAAAAAGATTTGTCCTCAAATCTGACAGATCATATGCATTAGAGACTCTGCATCCTCCTAGCAAGTCATTTGAAGAAGTATCATTGTAGAATACCAATATCTGAAATACCATAGGAGGTGATTGCTTTCTCTCCTCCATTTCTAGGATATACCTCATTTGCAACACATATAATGGTCCATTATCCACTAAGACCTCTCCTATCTCAAACCGTTCCACTGATGTTGTTGTCCTCTTTCCCGATTCAATTATGTTTTTAACCCTTTTGGCCTTCTAATGGTTTGCTCAACTGCTCATGAACTTTTGGAACCTCTGAAGGTGAACACAACTACCTCTGAATAGTTTGGTCCTCTAGTGGTTGGCTCATCTGACTATGACCCTCAGGAACCTCTAAAGGTTGCAAATCTGTGCTTGACAAGTGTTGTCCTCTGTATGTTGGCTCATGTGACTAGGAACCTTAGGAACCCCTGAAGGTAGGCATATCTGCTTCTGCACAGTTTGGTCCTCTAAAGGTTGGTTCATGTCGTTATGATTCTTAGGAATCTGTAATGGTCTATGGATCTTTTTTTTAAACCTTTTGGACCTCTAAAGGTGACATTGGATTCAGAATGATGCATTTACCCTCTTGCTGGAATACATAGGTATTCTTGAAGCCATCATGTAAGACCCTCTTATCTTATAACCATGGCCTGCCAAGCAATATATGGGATGTACACATAGGAAGAATATTACATGCAAGCTCATTATAGTACTTATCCTTTATACTGAAGGGTACCTTAGCCCTTTGGGTCACATAAAGACTCTCTTGATCATTTAACCAATGTAATGTGTAAGGTTTAAGATGCGGGATAGTTTCAAGTTTCAATTTCGATATAAATGATGTAGCTACAACATTAGTATAACTACCACCATCAACAATAATGACACATAAGTTTCCTTGTACCCTACAAGAAATATGAAATAAAATTTCTCTTTGTCTATTATCAATGGTTAGAGAAAATGATGTGCTTAAATTAGTAGAAGCATACAAATCATTTGATATGGTTAATCACTATCTTCAATAAGCCACTACACACTTCAACACCCATGGTGCAATCAAGCAACCAAGATAATATACACTTCTTGTCACTTCAAGTATAGTAAAATAATTGAAGCATAAATAAATACTTCCAAGTAGTTAAGTTATTAAATTCAACTAACAAGTGTTTAAGTAATGAGTTTCAATTACTTTCACACTTTCAATGTTGATTTTTGAATTCAAACTTCACTATTTCAACTTTCCTTTCTTGCCACGGTTTCACACCCACAATTGATCTTAATGTGCAGCACCTTACACTACACACAAATCCACAAATTCACAAGCGGCAATTCCTTCACTACACTTTCACACCACCACATACACACATACAATCAACAATTCACTTATAGTGCACTAGCTTCACCACAACTTTACTTCACGTGCAACACCTTCACCTTAACACACACACACTTCACGTTACAACACTCCTTCATAACACAACTCTAATTCACCACTCATAACAACTCAATTCACACCGCCACTTACAAACAAATGCAGCAACAAATTCAAATTCCACTTTAAATGCAACCTTTTCTACAAATGGTAAGA
The DNA here is from genome assembly GCA_037954665.1 of Laguncularia racemosa. Lineage (NCBI taxonomy): Eukaryota > Viridiplantae > Streptophyta > Magnoliopsida > Myrtales > Combretaceae > Laguncularia > Laguncularia racemosa. Next base: position 7,711,576 of record JBBMOL010000004.1, read on the forward strand.
AGCATATTCAAATTCAAATAGTTATTCACTCAACTATCACACAATGGTAAAGGACAACCACAATTTCGAAATCATCAACACTCCATTCACTCTTCTTTGTTTTCAAATTTTAAACAACAATTCCAAAATCATCAACACTCCATTCACTCTTCTTTATTTTCAAATTTCCACTTTTTTTTTTCAAGTGATCATAATTGATCACAAAGAAGCACTACTCTTCCTTACGTCAAGCTTAAGGACACCACATTGCAATTTCTTCAATTAACATACTTACACAATGCCACATACACTTACCCTTCACTTAACACACAAACACAACACTACACATTGCAATTTCTTCAATCAACATACACACACAATGCCACACACACTTACCCTTCACTTAACACACAAACACAATGCCACACACACACTCCTTTCACTCACGGTGCAGCACACACACACACACACTTCCACATGTTGCACTCCTCCACTTCAAACACAATTTCAAATTGCAACTTTACAAAGGCAACTCAATTCAAATTCAAATGGTTTCACTTATTGCAACCTTTCCACAATTGATAAGAAGTAACTTTCAAATTCAAATGAATACACAATAACTTCTACCACTTAATGTGTGTTTTGAAAATCAAATAACTTCCATATACTCTACACAATTCAATTATGAAAATGCACAAGTGTACTCTTTATGTCCGAAAATAAACAAGCAATGGATTACACTTCCACTTTCTTCACAAATGAGGTAATTTCTAAGTCTGAATTTTGAATTAAGAAAATGTGCTTCTACTCCTTCCCTTCATGGAAATTCTCAACAACAAGGAGCTACAACAAGACCTCAAATTCCACTTCAACAATCAATAATTTCAACTTCTCAACAATATAATTAAGCAACACAATCCCCAACATATAATTTCAGATCAAAAAAATTGAAGAACCTTAATTGATAATGAAGATCATGAAATCAACCAACACTAATCCCTTCTCTTAACTTGAGCTCTGATACTAAAAGATGATATGCCTTAATTTGACAAAAAGCATATACACATAAACAAGGAAGCAAATTCGGATCAATCCTCTACAATGGTGTAAACCCCTTAACCCTTTTGAATCCAATTTTTAAATCAATTAATCTTAACACCAAAAGATGATGCGTTTAAATGGATCAAGCACATAACACAAGATCAAATGGAAATCCAATGATCAAGAATGCTCAAATGGCGTGAACCCTTTAGGCAAAAGCTTCTGTGCAAAAATAGCAATTCCACTAGCAATTGAATAATGACAATCAACAATATAATTTAGGATCTAATGTCACTAAATTGCAAGAAATCCAATGATTAAATTGATCTTATAAATGACGTGAAATCAAGAACCAATAGAACACAATCCAAATCAAAACTAGATATTACACACTAGCATGAAATGGAATCAACTAAGGAAATGATATAACTCACAAATCCTTAAGTTGCTACTCACCACAATTCTTCAAAGAATTGATAAGAGTCTTATGAAAATTTGAGTAAGAACCCTAATACTTACGAAAATAGGCAGCAAATTGCATACTCTCAACTAACCACATAAACCCTACTTAAGCAAGTATTTATATTTGCTCCATTTAGGGTTAAAATGACTAAACAATTACAATTATGCCACTAAGGGGTGGCCGGTCCTAAACCCACAAATATGACCAAATGAAATGTCCCAAAAACTTACAAAATAAATGGTTTAAAGAAAATAAAAAATACAAAAATAGTCTTCAACAAGCTAGCTCTTCAATGGAATTCATCGGTCTAGCTCATCTTCCATTTAGGTTGGCGTATGGATAACCCACAAGCTGAGTCTTAGTGAGTTTGTCCATCACCCTGTATAACCCAACAAGTGTGCCTACTGAAATACATAATACATAAGTAATAGAAAATAGGTTAATATATAAATAATTTTGAGATTGGTTTGTTCTAAGAAGACCCTCATCGCCAAGATTTGAAATCCTTTGGCTCTTATCCTAATGATAGGTCTTGTAGGATTTTGATTCCTATCACTAACTATATACAATACTGTTCATCATGAACCCTTATTCCCTTTCTCTAATTTGTTCCTAAGCCTAATTTATATGATTCAAAGTCTAATTAATCAATGTACTTATTGATTCTAATGCATTATTTCGGTCTTGTGCACTTACTTGTTTTAGATTATGATTAAAATTCTCAATTTGTTTAATTCCATGTCCTTTCCGTCTCATTCCATACCCTAACAATGTGTCAACAATTCAATTTATAAATTCACTAATCTATCGCTAGAACAAATAATCTTGATGATTATAATTCTTACTTGATAAATTCAAAATGGTCTCAATGTTCTCTTTTAGGTCGCTTATGTCTTTAGATGTCTTTCTTAGGTCGTAACTACATGATGTGCTCAAAACCAATCTCAAGCACATGCAAATGAATCAAAGAAACAAACCCCAACTCTCAAACATAAACCGGTTTAATTGGACTATAATTTCCGTGAACCCTATTGGAATTTTGATGAAATCCAAAGGTCTAAGATATAATCAACAATCCAACAAGGTTAAACCTCACCAAATAACAACAAATGCAAGTGAAATCCACGTGAATTATATCAAGAAGAACAGATCTAAAACCGTGATTTTATCCTCTCTCAACAAGCACCATTCACGTCACAAATGATTCCAATATTGATGATGCTATCAAATACTAAAACAATCAATTTCATAACATGATATTTGATCACAATTGCAATAAAAAATCTGACCAAGAACATCTAAATCAACCCTAGATATGACTCACTAGTGATGATAAGGAAAAACAATAAAGAAGGAATTGATATTATTCACAATTGCCCTTTTCTTGCACTTGCCACAATTTCAACTCTTGGAAATTGAAATTGAAAAGAGGAAATTGAACTAGGGAAACCCTAAGCTCTCTTACGAAAATGTGATGTTCAAATTTGAAAATTTTGGCCTCCCTCAAACCCTACTATAAGCAAGTATTTATACTTGCTACTCCTAGGGTTAGAAAATGGACAAAAATTACAAGTTTGCCACTTTTAAGGTAGCTGGTCCTAAATGGAAATTACAATAAAAATGGAAGTGTCCTAAAAGAAAATACAACATAAAATTGTCCATACAAAGGAGAAATATATAAAAGAAATGAATCTTCATGATGCCGGTCTTCAAGATACTTTTGAATTAGGCCCCGTTGAGAATCCTGACTCGCTCAAAAGTATAGGTGATTTGGTATCCTGTAGGACTGATAAGTGAGCCTGCTGAAATGCACTACAATTATAATGTAGAGATGTAGAAAATAGATTAGCTTTCTCAAGATTAGGTTTCTCAAGCAAGATTCTCAAAACTAAATTATGGAGACCCTTAGCTCGGGCCTTGGTGATAGGTCCTGTAGGAGTCTGATTCCTATCACTACACAAATGAGGGAAAAGGAGAGAGATATTAGGTTAAGCAGGTGTTTATATCTTGACTAAGAAATGTCCAAATTGCCCCTATAACTTTTAGGTACTTACTTTTCTTACCTTTGGTCTTTTTTGTATTAATTATTTAATAACATATACATATACATTAATAACACATATTTACACTTTAAAATTCTCCACTTAACACATATAATGAACTTACTAATGAAAGCTGAAACATGCCTTCTTCTATTAACTTTAAAATCCATAAAATCTCTTCAAATTTGTATGAAAGGCTGATGTGTTTTGATTAAAATTACCGTCCTCATGTGTAAAATATATATGTTATAATTTAAACATAAGGTTAAATCATATAAATAGTTTAAAATATGGAGAGCAATTTAGTCTTTTAAGGTCAGGATGTTTAAAATTCCACTTGACCGATTGCCTCCACTTTTTCCCATTTACATAGTGGATACTATAGAGATGCTTTCAAATATATGCAAGGTAACCTAATGAAAAGCTACAGGATTAAATTGTTTTCACCAAGTAAGGGCTTTGATCATTAAAATAGGTATTCTTAATTCTAGAATTGTAATTTTAAGTGATCTTGGGTAACGTATTTTTAGTACTTAGAACAAGGGTGTGAGATGGAGCAAGTATCGACATGGGATCAAATGATTTAGGGATTTCAGTCACTATCAGAGCAAGTAAGTATATGTAATTTATAATACTTATGGAATTTACAAGATTCAGTGAGTCAAATTGCTTTGAACTCATAGAAATTAGGGTTTATGAGCTAATTGGAAAAGAGGAGGAAGAGAATTCTAAAAAAAAAAGGGTACATGGACATATACCTTCACCATGTTGAATGGAGATGAAATGTGGCATTATAGGAGGTATAGGGATGGCACATGGGTGTGTACTTACCTATGTTGAAGTACAAGGCCAAGTATATGAGTGTGTACTTAGGCGTGTTGGAAAACTTTTGTGCATAAAGAGGTAAATAGCCATTCATACGGTCGTGTTCTCTCTCGCGTTCCTCTGTATGGCCACATATATAGTCCTGTTGTTTTGGAACACTGATATTTCACTTCTATTTCATTTTTCTACAATTTTAAACTAAGATTCATGCACAATAAAACAACGGGAAAGGGAAATAAGCAATTAAGATATGATTAACCACTTAGTAAACTTGGATTATGTTGTAAGATAGAAATAAACTTAGTCCTTTATGCTTGATAGGTTAATATCCCTTTGATAGTGATGTAGACTTAACTATGAGACCACTCTTCCAGGTATGTGTTTACCTCATTTGTTAACTGTGTTTGATAGTATTGTTCACTTAATGGATTTAAATGATATCTAACTAAAGTGTGTTGTTTCTTGTGTTTGTCTTGACATAGGAGCCTACAGTGGCAGATCCTTAAGGGGCACTATGGTGATCAGTGTACAACATTATCCTTAGTGAAGTCCTATACCAAACTGATCTAGAATAGATTAGGGTTAGACGGAGCCTATAGTGGTAATTCCTAACTTAGGAATATATATATAAGTATAAAAACTATATGGTGTGGTAGGGCCATGAGTACCCCTATGTTGTATGTTGGTTAATCAAAGATAAATAATCTAATGATTGCGATATGTACATCCATTACATTTACATGTGCTTGTACTATGATTAATGTGGCAAGTGCATGTATGTGTCCATGTATGTGTGGTACTTATGTACTGGGCTTAATGATGTGCTCAAAACCAAGCCCAAGCACATGCAAATGAATCAAAGAAACAAACCCCAACTCTCAAACATAATCGGTTCAATTGGACTAGAAATTGCGTAAACCCTGTTGGGATTTTGATGAAATCCAATGGTCCAAGATGAAATCAACAATCTAATAAGGTTAAACCTCACCAAATAACAACAAATGAAAGTGAAATCCACGTGAATTATATCAAGAAGAACAGATCTAAAACCGTGATTTTATCCTCTCCCAACAAGCACCATTCACATATAATTCACGTGATGTTCAAATGTGATGTTGAAATACTAAAACAATCAATTTCATAATATGATAATTGATCACAATTGCAATAAAAAAATCTGACTAAGAACATCCAAATGAACCCTAGATATGACTCACTAGTGATGATAAGGAAAAACAACAAAGAAGGAATTGATATTACTCACAATTGCCTTTTTTGTTGCACTCGCCACAATTTCAACTCTTGGAAATTGAAATTGATAAGAGGAAATTGAACTAGGGAAAACCTAAGCTCTCTCATGAAAATTGATGGGAATCAAAATCCGACAAGACCTATCATTAGGACAAAAATTGATGGATTTCGAATCTTGGCGATGAGGGCCCATTTCGAGCTGATCAACCTTGGAGTTAATTATTATCTAACCTCTTTTATCTTATTCATGAATTGTATATTCCAACAGGTATGCTTATTTGGCTTCACAAGGCGATGGACAAACTCACTAAGACTCAGCTTGTGGGTTATCTATGGACCGACCTGAACCGGCGATGAGTTGAGCCGACGAATTCCATTATGAAGCTAGCTTGCTGAAGATTATTTTCTGTATTTGTAATTTATGTTTGAACCATTTATTTTGTAAGCTTTTGGGACATTTTATTTGGTTGTAATTTTGCCTTTAGGACCGGCCACCTTATAGTGGCATAGTTGTGATTTTCTTGTCATTTTAACCCTAAAGGGTGCAAGTATAAATACTTGCAAATTAGGGTTTTTGAGGAGCTTTTTGATATTGGAGAAAAAACACCCCTTTTGCCGTGAGAGAGAGTGCCTCTTTCAAGCAATTGCTCTTATCAATTTCCTAAGTGAAATTGTGGTGAGTAGGCTTGGATTTGTTGTGTGTTATATCAACAAATTACAAGTTGATCCTAATTCCAAACTAGTGAGTCATATCTGGTGAGGATTTAGTTATTTTATGTACTTTTGTTCTTATGAAATTAGGGTTCCAATTTCGAAATTTGAAAGCACCTTTGAATTGAATTTGAATACTATTTCGTTTTCCCTTCTAGCAATCGTCATTTGATATATTGTAATTCATCACAATTTCGGAATTTCTTTTGGAATATTGAGGTATTTCCTTTGTTTGGGGCGTGGATGATCATTGACAATTCATCCCTTCTAGTTGATTGTGCTTGACCCCCCTTTAGGCACATCAAAAATGTGATGTTCAAATCTAAAAAATTTGGCCCTCTCAAACCCTACTATAAGCAAGTATTTATACTTGCTACTCCTAGGGTTAGAAAATGGACAAAAATTACAAGTTTGCTACTTTTAAGGTGGCCGATCCTAAATGGAAATTACAATAAAAATGAAAGTTTCCCAAAAGAAAAATACAAAATAAAATAGTCCATAAAACAATTACAAAGAACAAAAATATCATAAGTCTTCATGAGCCAATGCTTAGGAATGGAAACAATCGCAGCGAGTTTTTGATTGTAAATCTGAAAATGTCCCGTGTCCATTAACTAGTGTAGGACATATTGGCATCCCATGGAGAATTATTATTGTACCTATAAGATTATTTCTCAAATATTTATTAGAATAAAAGATATAAAGTAAAAATATAAGCGATTTGGACCATAAGCCAAATCCAGTTCTGAAGGTATAGGAGGTGCCGAAAATTTTCTCATCACTTAAGCTTATTCCATTTATTTTTTAGTTGCAAGTAAGTACAACAAGTATGCCGACTATGATGAGTATAGGAATCTAGTTTGTTATTATTAAGATGAGAATAGGGGAAAGTATCAATATTATTATGGTGTTCAGTAAGGGGGGAGTAGATGAAGGATTCTTTTTATAAAATTTGAGGATGTTTGAGTAGAGAGCTTAGAGATGGTTTATAATCTTTTAAACATGTTATTTCATTAGATGTTGATACATGTTTATCTTGGTATTTGGAATAGAGTTTAATGTACCTTTTCTTAATTAATAATGATTGGAATGGTTTGCCTATGGATCATTTATCTATATCATTGGAGTTACAATTATATTAATGTACAATGGAGATGAATAGATTTGAAGTTACAAAGGAGATAGAGAGTCTTAGTGTGTCATTACTTAGTAAGGACACATAGCAGGTTATAGCGTTCCAAGTTTTAAGACATTATAGCTTAGGTAGTATTAGAGTTTAGGTTTTGATCGATAGAGTATAGGTTTGTGATAGATAGAGCTTAGGTTTAAAGATCTTTTAGTTTCAGGTTGATGATTGATGCGAGATCAGTTTGATTGGATTCCTAATTGATACGAACCACGCCAACGTGTGACGAAACCCAATACCAATACGTTTGGAATTCGTTACCTAAGATGCAAAAACACCCTCAAGTGGAAACCGCGACCCGTTGTCTATAATTGAGACAAGAACCTTGGTATAATATGAAGACGCCACAATCGGGATGAAAGATCGATTGATAAGTTGGGATGAATGCCATGGAAATAAAATCCGATAAGTTCTAAGTTAGTTCTTGAAGAACCAAAAGAGGAGTCTCTCCAAAGTGTTTTTAATGTTGTATCATGTATGTTATCTGTATTCTAAACCTTAGGAGCTTTATACTAAGCTTACAATTCGTAAAAATACAAGTCCAAAACGACGTCACTTCAATTAGTGCGTAAAATAACAAAACAACACAAAAGGCCGGCGTCGGGGAGATACACGACCGTGTACATGGCTGTGTACTTTTTTGTGCAAATTCTAGCAACATATATGACCGTGTACTTCTGGTCGTGTATCTTTCTATAGATTTTCTTGACTCCATACACGGCCGTGCCTTTGGCCGTGTATATGACTGTGTATGATTCTGTGTAACTTTGAGATTCCTACACGGCCGTGCCTTGTAAATATACGCCCTCTTCACCCCGTATCCGGTATGACTTGTACAAGAGCAAGGGTCTTCCCATGGTTGTTCCAATCCATTCCAACTTCATGATTGCTCCAATCCTTTCCGGCTTCATGGACATCCTTTATCAACCCGTTAAGTGCTTCCTTGAGTGGTTTCGCTCGATTTCTTGTGATCGGTCCAGGCAGCACTTCAAGAGGATCCACATTCCTTCTTCCGGCTTGACTCTCATTATGGATCTCATCATTCCCCTCCTCTTGAAAAGGATTTGTCCTCAAATCATCACCTACATCAAAAGGACTCAGATCAATAACATTAAATGTGGCACTTACTTGATACTCACCAGGCAAATCTATCTTGTATGCATTATTGTTGATGCGCTCAAGAATTTGAAATGGTCCATTGCCTCTAGGAAGTAATTTAGATTGACGTTGCACGGGAAACCGCTCTTTGTGCATGTGAACCCAAACCCAATCTCCAAGTTCAAAAACAGCTTGTCGACGACCCTTATTGGCTTGTTTCACATACTGCTCTGTTCGTCGCTCAATGTTCAGCCTTGCCTTCTCATGGATTTGTTTAACAAATTCGGATTTCTTCTTGCCATCTAGATTAACATACTCAGAAATAGGCAAAGTTGATAAATCCAAAGGAGTCAGTAGATTAAAACCATACACAATTTCAAAAGGAGTAAATTTAGTAGCAGAATGCACTGTACGGTTATAGGCAAATTCAACAAGTGGAAAACAATCCTCCCAACTTTTAATATTCTTTTTAATTACAACCCTCAACAAAGTAGATAAAGTTCGATTCATTACCTCAGTTTGACCATCAGTCTGTGGATGACAAGTAGTAGAAAACAATAACTTAGTTCCTAACTTAGCCCACAAGGTCTTCCAGAAGTAGCTCAAGAACTTAGGATCTCTATCAGATACGATTGTTCTAGGCATACCATGCAATCTCACAACTTCCCTAAAGAATAAATTAGCAATATTACAAGCATCATCCGTTTTGTGACAAGGAATGAAATGTGCCATCTTAGAGAATCTATCCACAACTACAAAGATAGAATCTCGACCATGTCTAGACTTGGGTAATCCTATCACAAAATCCATGGAAATATCTACCCACGGCTCATGAGGAATGGGAAGTGGGGTGTAAAGCCCTTGAGGTTAGACTCTAGATTTCGCTTGCTTACACGTGACACATCGCTCACAAATCCTCTCAACATCTTGTTTCATGTGAGGCTAATAGATGTGTTCCTGCAATACCCTAAAGGTTTTAGCTACTCTAAAGTGTCCCATTAAACCTCCTCCATGAGACTCCCTCACTAATAATTCTCTTAAAGAACAATTTGGAATGCATAGTTTATTCTCCCTAAACAAGAATCCTTCATGCTTATAAAATTTACCATGCCTACTCTTCTCACAATGTACATACGCCTCACAAAAATCTCGATCAGCAGCATATAATTCCTTAATGTGCTCAAAACCAAGCAATCTAGAACTAAGAGTAGAGATAAGAGTATACCTTCTAGAAAGTGCATCAGCAACGACATTCTCTTTACCTTGCTTGTAGTGGATGACATATGGAAATGTTTTGATGAACTCCACCCAACGAGCATGCCTTTTGTTCAGCTTGTGTAGCCCCTTCAAGTACTTCAAAGATTCATGATCAGTGTGGATCATGAACTCTTTTGGCCAAAGATAGTGTTGCCACGTCTCCAGGGCTCGAACCAATGCATATAACTCCTTGTCATAAGTAGGGTAGTTCAAGGTTGCCCCACTTAGCTTGTCACTAAAGAATGTGATTGGTCTTCTCTCCTACATAAGCACTGCTCCAATACTTAATCCTGAAGCATCACACTCAATTTCAAACATTTTAGCAAAGCTTAGGTAAAGCAAGTAATGGTGCCTGAGTCAGCTTATTTTTAAGCGTCTGAAAGGCCTTCTCTTGTTGCTCTTCCCATCTAAACCCCACGTTCTTCTTAATTACCTCAGTAAGTGGTGCTGCAATGGTGCTGAAATCCTTCACAAATCTCCTGTAAAAGCTCGCTAGTCCATGGAAACTCCGCACATGACTTATAGTAGTTGGACTAGGCCATTCTTGGATCGCACGAATCTTTTCTTCATCAACCTGTATTCCTTGTGCACTAACAACAAAGCCAAGAAACACAAGTTTGTCTGTGCAAAAAGTGCACTTCTTGAGGTTAGCATATAATTGTTCCTTTCGAAGCACTTCTAAAACATCCCTCAAGTGAGATATATGATCTTCCAAACTCTTGCTGTAAATGAGGATATCATCAAAATAGACAACCACAAATTTTCCAATAAAAGTCCTCAAAACATGGTTCATAAGTCTCATAAAAGTACTAGGTGCATTAGTTAAACCAAAAGGCATTACTAACCACTCATACAATCCGTATTTTGTTTTGAATGCAGTTTTCCATTCATCACCTTCTTTCATTGTAATTTGGTGATATCCACTTTTCAGATCAATTTTGGAAAAGACACTAGACCCATGTAACTCGTCTAACATATCATCTAAGCGAGGAATGGGATGATGATACTTTACCGTGATGTTGTTGATTGCGCGGCAGTCAACACACATTCTCCATGATCCATCCTTCTTAGGCACTAAAATCACATGCACTGCACATGGACTCATGCTTTCTCTCACGTACCCCTTCTCCATTAATTCATCGACTTACCTTTGGAGTTCCTTTGTCTCCTCCGGATTGCTCCTATAAGTTGGCTTATTTGGAATCGATACTCTGGGTACAAGGTCAATCTGGTGCTCAATACCAAGAATAGGTGGTAATCTTTTTAGAATCTCCTCAGGGAAGACATCTTCAAAGTCTTGCACAAGAGACACAACCACACTAGGCAAAGAGTTAGATAGTTCGTTAGCAGTCAAACATGTTTCTTTAAAAACCAGCAACAACATAGGTTGCTTCATCACTAACGCTCTCCTCACTACACTCGCTCTTGCCACACAACTCTCCTTTTGCAAGGCTACCCTCTCCTTTTCACTCACCACCAAAGTTGATTCCCCTTCAACTTGGTCTCTCACACTCTTTCCAGCCTTCCTCTCTTTTTCCTTTTGATATTGACTTTTGTATTCCTTTTCTTTCTCATTGTCTTTTGCTTTCTCACTCTCCCTCTGCTTTTCACTCACCTTATGTTTTGTAAAAGACTGTTGTAGCTGCAACTGATCCTCATACACTTGTTTAGGTGTTAACGGTTTAAGATTAAAGCTTTTCCCTTGGTGAACAAGCATATACTTGTTAGAAAAGCCATCATGAACAACCTTCCTATCAAATTGCCATAGCCTCCCCAACAACACATGACATGCTTACATTGGCACTACATCACATAACACCTCATCCTCATACCTACCAATGCGAAAACCAATCAAGGCTTGCTTACTCACCTTAGTCTCACCACTATCATTCAACCACTGCAATTTAATGGACTAGGGTGTTTAACAGTTTTGAGCCCCGGCTTCTCAACAATAAAATTGCTCACTACATTGGTGCAACTTCCTCCATCAATGATCAAACTGCAAATATGATCTCCTAGATAACATTTAGTATGAAATATATTCTCCCTTTGCACCTCCTCTTCTTCCTTCACCTGCACATTCAAAGCTCGCTTCACTACTGCCACTAACCTCCCTATTGCAGGCTCCTCATCATCACTGGCATCCTCTAATGGAGGCATATCATCTTCTTCACTATCCCCCTCAGTCTCATACTCTCCATCATCACACAAAATCATAACACGCCTATTTGGACATTGACTAGCAATATTGCCTCTACCTTGGCATTTAAAATATCTAATGTCACGATTTCTAGAAGTAGAAGAATCAGGGTTACCTTGGTTACCCGGAGTAGAACCCGCTTGCCTCAGCTCCCCTTTTGGTTTGGTAGGTAAAGGCTTTTCTTCCTTTTTCCATTGGTTAGTCTTCCAAGTGGATGAACCATTACCCTGTTGAAACCGTGCATTACTACTACCTTTCCTCTTGTGCTAGTTCTCAACCTTTATAGCCATGTGAACCATATCCTCCAATTCTACAAAATGCTGCAATTCCACAACATTTTGGATTTCTCTATTCAACCCAACAAGAAACCTAGCCATGGTAGCCTCTCTATCCTCCTCTACATTCGCCCTGATCATAGTAACTTCCATCTCCTTGAAATACTCATCCACACTTCGGCTTCCTTGCCTCAGAGTTTGCAATTTGTTGTGCAATTTACGATAGTAATACGCAGGCACAAACCACTTCTTCATCACCCTTTTCATCTCTTCCCAAGACTCAATAGGTGACTCTCCATTCCTTCTTCTATTGAACATTAATTGATCCCACCACACTATAGCATAATCCGAAAACTCAATGGCAGCAAGTTTCACTTTCTTTCTCCTACTGTAGTTATGACAATCAAATACCATCTCCACCTTTTTCTCCCACTCTAAGTACGCCTCGGGATCATTCTTCCCTTGGAAAGGAGGAATCTTCATCTTTATGCTACTCAATTTATCATCCTCTCTATTCCTATCTGCTCTATCTTCCCAATCCTTAGTTCCTTTATTCCGACCACTATAACCTCTATAACTCCCATAGAAGACTCATCAAAGTCATCATCCGACATTTCATCTCCACCCCTTTATACTCTCCTAGAACGACTCTCCCTCTTACGCCCTTGGAAGACGTTTGTAGATTGTTCTAGTCTTTGCTCTTCCGTCTCATGAATTTGTTCCATTCCCTCCTGAAACATTCTCTTCATTTCTCCCCTCAATGCCTCAATCACTAACCTAGCATCAAACCTTCCCCTCTTACCTTCAGGAGAATGTTGCCTCGACATATTTCCTACAGAAAAGATTAGTACTAACCTAAATATATATATAAAATTAAACCTCACAATACACTCTCTTACGTGTTTCGCTCAAATGATGATATCAACTCGCCAATTCCTCTTCTCAATTCTCTTGGAACTAACCCAAACTACACCAATTCCCTTCCGTAGAATTCAAAACAACTCTAGGGTTCATAAATTTCCTCTTTTTCTATCCAATTTTTTTTTTTTGTCGTGATTCTTCCCTTTTTTTTTTTGTAACAAATCGACTACTAGATACTACACTTTCAATAGACAATTAATACTATGAAATTGAATACGATAATTGATATGAACGATTGGAGTTAGGGTTTTGATGTTACCTTCCTCAAACCTAACTTGATGTTTTGACAAACCTAAGCTCTGATACCAAACTGATGCGAGATCGGTTTGATCGAATTCCTAATTGATATGAACCACGCCAACGTGTGACGAAACCCAATACCAATACATTCGGAATTCGTTACCTAAGATGCAAAAACACCCTCAAGTGGAAACCGCGACCCGTTGTCTATAATCAAGACAAGAACCTTGGTATAATATGAAGACGCCACAATCGGGATGAAAGACCGATTGATAAGTCGGGATGAATGCCATGGAAATAAAATCCGATAAGTTCTAAGTTAGTTCTTGAAGAACCAAGAGAGGAGTCTCTCCAAAGTGTTTTTAATGTTGTATCATGTATGTTATCTGTATTCTAAACCCTAGGAGCTTTGTACTAGGGTTACAACTCGTAAAAATGCAAGTCTAAAACGACGTCACTTCAATAAGTGCGTAAAATAACAAAACAACACAATAGGCCGGCGTCGAGGAGATACACGGCCGTGTACATGGCCGTGTACTTTGGTCGTGTACTTTTCTGTGCAAATTCTGGCAACATACACGACCTTGTACTTCTGGTCGTGTATCTTTCTGTGGATTTTCTTGACTCCATACACGGCCGTGCCTTTGGCCGTGTATATGACCGTGTATGATTCTATGTAACTTTTAGATTCCTACACGGCCATGCCTTGTAAATACACGCCCTCTTCACCCCGTATTCGGTATGACTTGTACAAGAGGGTCTTCCCATGGTTGTTCCAATCCGTTCCAACTTCATGATTGCTCCAATCCTTTCCGGCTTCATGGACATCCTTTATCAACCCGTTAAGTGCTTCCTTGAGTCATTTCGCTCGATTTCTTGTGATCGGTCCAGGCGCACTTCAAGAGGATCCACATTCCTTCTTCCGGCTTGACTCTCATTATGGATCTCATCAATGATCAATAGGTATAGGCATCAATCAGTAGAAAGTCGGTTATGACCTTCAGATGAATTAGATATTGAATTTATAGGGCAGTGAAATATAAAGAACGTGTGTGAAATTATGAGTTGATTGTTTTGTTTAATAATTAATTTTGTTGTAATTTTTATATCTATTTGCTATTTCTTTTAAATCCTTATTTTTATTTATATATAAATTGTATATATATGTAGATGTATATGTACATAGTTGTATACCATCACTAACTTTTAAGTTGACTTTAACTCTTAAGTCTATTCAGTTGTCTCCTCTTAAGTAAAATGCTTCCTAGAAGAGACATAGGACATAGCTCATCTGGCACAAGATGAGATAGGAATGCCCAAGATGAAATGTACCCTCCAAGAGCGTCACAATAAAGAGCACTAGCACTAATAGCTGAAATGGTTGCATAGTTGGTGGAAACTATAAATGCACTGGTAGGGATGATAACACAACAGCAATAATAGGACATGAGACCTACTAGGCCTATAGAGGACTAATTTGGGCTTAACAAGTTTATCAAGCTGGCAAAAGAATTTCATCTATAAGTCAATGATCCAATAGAAGTTAAACAATGAATCACAGAAATCAAGAAAACTTTTGCCATGTTTAGAGTGCCAAAGGATAGGAAGGTAGATTATGTAGCATTCATGCTAAAAGGGTCAATTGTAGATTAGTGGGATAGTATCTCTTAATTAGTAGGAGCACCTATAGGTTGGCAAAGATTTATGGAATTATTTTATGAGAAATACTTCCCTAGCAGCATTAAGGATCAAATGGAGGCAGTGTATTATAATTGTCAATAAGGTAACCAGATTGTAGAAGAATATGAAGCGAACTTGAATTGCTTGATCAAATTCCTACCTAAGACAATTTGTGCTGATGTTGCCTTATGGTTAGGAGATTTATAAGGGGTTTAGAACCCAATCTTTAGCATGAGGTAGGTTCTTTCCAATTGGCCACATACACAAAAGTTGTAGACAAAGCTGAGTTTATGGGATAAAGTAAGAGAAGAATAGAAGAGCAGTTTTCTTATAGGGTTGGAGTGGTGCTAAGGAAGAGGCTAGCCCCTAATATGACTTATATAGATAAAGGGTAGAGACCTATGGTATACCAAGTTAAACCTATGGCCTTTGCACCTAAGCTTATTCAGGCAAGACCTATATGCCCGCCTTGCCTCCACCCCCACTAGTAAAACTAGGATAGAGATGTCCCCAATGTATGGGGCCTCATGAATTAAATTAGTATAGTTAGCCTAAAGGAGCTTGTTTCACCTATGGAAAAATAGGACACACTAGCAGGACATATACTAATAAAACTATACCATAGGTATTCTGCTATACTTGTAAGCAAAAGGGTTATCATGATATTTGGATTAAAGATTAATGCACCTTTTCTTAACTAATAATGATTAGAATGGTTCACTTGTGAATCATTTACCTATATCATTGGAGTTATAGTTATATTAATGTATAGTGGAGATGAATAGATTTGAAGTTGAAAAGGAGATAGAGAGCCTTAGCGTATCACTACTCAGTAAGGACATGTAATAGGTTGTAGCATTCTAAGTTATATTATGTTACATCAAGTGTGTTAATATTGTTTGTTATCATGAAAACATACTTAAAGAAGACTCAACAAGGTACACTTAGAGCCTCTTGTCAAAGAGAAGTGGGAACTATGGATAAATGGTGTACGTATGATTTAAGTTGTTGGTGGTTGGTCATTTCATATAGAAGCAACTTTCTTATGAACCATTAGTGGTTTTCTACTATATGGTGATATATTGTGGTGGACTTGATGGGAATCTACCTTGCGGTTCCAACAATAGGGGAGCCTGATTTGGATGTATGATCTAAGACATCCACATATGTTCACTTTTTTATCTAATAATGTTTGGTTTTGCACTATAGTAGGTATATTGATTGATTTTACAGGATAGCCAAATAATATGTACTAATGATCAACTTGCGGGACATTTTTGGAGTCACATCTAATGGCCCACAAATTGCTCAATTGACTTGGAGAACTAGCCACTTGAAGACCATCTTTTGCACTTGT
This sequence comes from Laguncularia racemosa, assembly GCA_037954665.1. Classification (NCBI taxonomy): domain Eukaryota; kingdom Viridiplantae; phylum Streptophyta; class Magnoliopsida; order Myrtales; family Combretaceae; genus Laguncularia; species Laguncularia racemosa. The sequence goes on from JBBMOL010000004.1 coordinate 7,728,102, forward strand.
AATTGTCATTATTGAATCGGCCAATTTTTGTTTATTTTGGTAATTGTACTTTATTTTTGAACCGGCCACTTAGTGGCATGTGTGTAATTTTCATGTTGTTTTTACCTTAATTGGAGCAAGTATAAATACTAGCTAACTAAGGTTTTTAGGGAGCTTTTGTCATTTTGAAGAAAACACTTTTATTACCGTGAGAGAGAGAGTCCCTCTTGCTAAAACATCCACTCTTATCAATTTCTAGGAAATTGTGGTGAGTGAGGCTTGGAATTTATTATAAGTAGTATCAAGAACTTCTAAGTTGCTTCCTTTTTATTACTAGTGTGTAATATCTAGAGATAATAGGTTGTTTTCCATCTATTTGTTGTTCATGCCAATTAAGGTTCATATTGCTCCAATTTTATAAGATTGGAATTGCATTTTATATGTAATTTGATTGGTGTTGGAGTCCTTTGTAATACTTTCAATTTGGTTCACGCCATTTAGGGTTCACATGATACTTGGCATCACGCCATTTTTATGTCCCATTGAGCATTTGAGATTGATTAATCATTTGGATTGTGTTCAACTGCTTTGGATTTATTATTAAGGCACATCATATTTTGGTATCAGAGCATAGGAACTGAGGTAGGGAATTTTGTGATCTTTAATTAAAATTAAGGTTCTTAAATTTTACTTCTTGATCCAAATTGTTGAGGTGGAATTGAAGTACTTAATTTCGATTTTGTTGTGTTCTACTTGTTGATTGTTGAAGTAGAAGTGGAGATCTTATAGTAGTCCCTTTGTTCTTGAACTTTCCATGAAGAGAAGTGAAGTAGGAAGAGCATTTCTTGTGTCATTTTCGGAATTGAGGGTACATCATTTGTGGAAGAAGAGTAAATTGTATGTTGGCGTTTCGGAAATTGAAATTGTCACTTGTCATTTCCAGATTTGTATTGTGTGGGAGAATAGGAAATTATTTGAATTCAAACACATCCATTAAGTTTAAAAAAGTTATTGAGTAGTATTAATTGCATTCTATTTGAATTTGAAATTGATTCTTACCATTTCTGGAAAAGGTTACATTAAGGATGTAATATTTTAAATTGTTGCTATGATCATGTATTGATTAAAGGAGTGCATCATGTTTGTGTTGTGTGTGTGGTAGTGTGAGCGTGATAGGAATCAAAATTTGACAAGACTTATCACTAGGGCAAGAACTAAAGGATTTCAAATCTTGGCGACGAGGGCCCATTTTGAGCAAATTGACCCTGGAATTATTTGTTTACTAACCTCTTTTATCTTATTTATGTATTATATATTCTAATAGGCACACTTATCATATTTTATAGGGCGATGGACAAACTCACTCAGACTCAGCTTGTGGGTTATCCATGGATCGACCTGAACTGGCGATGAGTTGAGCCGACGAATCCTATAGAAGAGCTCGTATGATGAAGACTATTTTCTTTTATTTTGTAATTGTTATTTGGACTATTTTATGTTGTATTTACTTTTGGGACACTTTCATTTTGATTGTAATTTCCACTTAGGACCGACCACCTTAATAATGGCGTAATTGTAATTTTGTGCATTTTCTAACCCTAAAGGGAGCAAGTATAAATACTTGCTTAAAGTAGGATTTGAGGAGGCCAAAATTTTCAGAATTATCTTCACATTTTCGTGAGATGGCTTAGGGTTTCCCTAGTTCCAATTTCTCTTATCAATTTCAATTTCTAAGAGTTGAAATTGTGGCAAGTGCAACAAAGGGCAATTGTGAGTAATATCAATTCCTTCTTTGTTGTGTTTCCTTTTCATTACTAGTGAGTCATATCTAGGGTTGATTTAGATGTTCTTGGTTAGATTTTTTATTGCAATTGTGATCAATTATCATGTTATAAGATTGAATGGTTTTAGCATTGGTTAACATCATCAATTGTTTTGAATCATTGTTGACGTGAATTTTCATTGTTGGAAGAGGAGAATCACGGAATCGAAACTTGTCATCTTGGTGTAATTCACGTGGATTTCACTTGTATTTATTGTTAATTGGTGAACTTGATCATTGTTAGATTGTTAATTGCATCTTTGAACCTTTGGATTTCATCAAATTTCCATTAGGGTTCACGCAATTTCATAGTCCAATTGAACCGATTCATATGTATGAGTTGGGATTGTTTCTTTGATTCATTTGCATGTGCTTGGGCTTGGTTTTGAGCACATCATCTTTTTGGTATCAAAGCTATATCATATTTAGATTTAAGATTGAACACATCCTAATTGAAAAATTGGTTACATTCATTGGAAATTGACGCCATTGTTCATGTGATTGTGACTAGTTTGATTGTCTTTCAAATTGGTTTTGTATGTGTTAATCTTGCTTTTTAGGCACATCATAATTTTTATCAGAGCTTGAGGTTTTTGAGAAGGGATTGCTTGTAATTTGAATTTGGAAATTTAGGGAATTGTTGAATAGCAAATTAATTTGAATTTGCTTGACGTGAAGCTTAAATTGTCTAATTGTGTTGTTGAGGAGTTGTAGTTGTTATTTGTTGTTGTAGACGTAGGGTAATTGTGAATCCTTATCATTTTGTTGTTGACGTGAGCTTAAAAGGAAAAGTAAGAAGTGCATTTCCTAGTGTTTGATTGTGGAATTGGAAATACAATAATTTGTAGTGAAAAGAGAAGTGTGACTTTTGTTGATTTCGGAATTGGGGAGAATATTTTACCATTTCCAGATTTGAAGTGTGTGGAAGGATAAGCATCTATTTGAAATTCAAATACCTTCTTTAAGTTTGAAAGCAATTGCTTGAGTAGCTTTGAATAAGTGTTATTTGAATTTGAATTGTTTTTACCATTTGTGGAGAAGGTTGCCTTTAGTGGAGTAATTTCAAATTTGAATTTTGTTGCTGCCATTGTGATGTGCTCAAAACCAAGTCCAAGAACAATCAAATGACTCAAAGAAAACAAATCACAACTCTATTACAAAACCGGTCCAATTAGTTAACAATTCCCGTGAAACCCCTTTGGAAATTTGATGAAAACCAAAGATCAAATGATGCAATTGCGATCCCTATATGTAATCTTCACCATATAACAACAAAAATAATTGAAATCCACGTGAATTCAAATCAAAATGGATTGATCAAAACCGTGACATCAACTTCCTCTTCAATTCCAATTCACGCCAACAAATGAAATGATATTGACTACAAGTACTAAAGAACAATCAATCTTAAACAAGATAATCGTTCACAAATTGCGATAAAAAATATGTCCAAGAAAATCCAAATCAACCCTAGATATGACTCACTAGAGATGAAATGAAAAACAACAATGAACGAAATTGATATGACTCACAATTTCCCCTTGTTATACTCGCCACAATTCCAATTCTTGGGTTGAAATTGATAAGAGAATTAAAACTAGGATGAACCCTAATTCTCACATGCTAAGTGCGTGTGTATAATCTACAAAAATGGCCTCCTCAAACCCTACTATAAGCAAGTATTTATACTTGCCACTCCTAAGGTTAGAAAATGGTCAAAAATTACAAGTTTGCCACTTTTAAGGTGGCCAGTCCTAAATAGAAATTACAATAAAATGAAAGTGTCCCAAAAGAAAATACAACATAAAATAGTCCAAATAACAATTACAAAATAAAAGAGAATACCCTTCATCATGCAAGCTCTTCCATAGGATTCGTCGGCCCAACTCATCGCCCGTTTAGGTCAGTCCATGGATAACCCACAAACTGAGTATGAGTGAGTTTGTCCATCGCCCTATAAAATATGATAAGTGTGCCTGTTGGAAAATACAATACAAGAATAATAGAAAAGAGGTTAATTTATAAATAATTCCAGGGTCGATTTGCTCAAAATGGGCCCTCATCGCCAAAATTCGAAATCCTTTAGTTTTTGCCATAATGATAGGTCTTGTCGGATTTTGATTCTTATCATCTCCTCGAGCCTCAAAAAGATTTTTCCTCAAATCTAGTAGATCAAATGCAATAGAGACTTTGTTTTCTCCTAGCAATCCATCTAAAGAAGTATCTCTGCAGAATCCCAATATTTGAAATACTACAGTAGGTGATTGTTTTCTCTCCCCCATTTCTAGGATGTATCTCATCTGCAACATAAATAATGCTCCATTATCCACTAAAGTCGCCCCTATATCAACCCATTCCACTGAAACCATTTTCTCCTTTTCTAACTCATTTGTATGTCGCTGATCCTCATGGCTCTGTAATGGTTGGCCCAACTGCTCACTACCCTCTAAAACCTTTGAAGGTGAACATAACTGTCTCTGAACAGTCTGTGATGCGAGATCGGTTTGATTGGATTCCTAACTGATACAAACCACGCCAACGTATGACGAAACCCAATACCAATACGTTCATAATTCGTTACCTAAGATGCAAAAACACCCTCAAGTGGAAACCGTGACCTGTTGTCTATAATCGAGACAAGAACCTTGGTATAATATGAAGACGCCACAATCGGAATGAAAGACCAATTGATAAGTCGGGATGAATGCCACAGAAATAAAATCCGATAAGTTCTAAGTTAGTTTTTGAAGAACCAAGAGAGGAGTCTCTCCAAAGTGTTTTTAATGTTGTATGATGTATGTTATCTGTATTCTAAACCCTATGAGCTTTATACTAGGGTTACAATTCGTAAAAATACAAGCCCAAAACGACGTCACTTCAATAAGTGCGTAAAATAACAAAACAACACAAAAGGCTGGCGTCAGGGAGATACACAGCTGTGTACATGGCCGTGTACTTTTCTGTGCAAATTCTGGCAACATACACGACCGTGTACTTCTGGTCGTGTATCTTTCTGTAGATTTTCTTGACTCCATACACGGCCATGCCTTTAGCCATGTATATGACCGTATATGATTCTGTGTAACTTTGAGATTCCTACATGGCTGTGCCTTGTAAATACACGCCCTCTTCACCCCGTATCCGGTAGGACTTGTACAAGGGCAAGGGTCTTCCCATGGTTGTTCCAATCTATTCCAACTTCATGATTTCTCCAATCCTTTTCGGCTTCATGGACATCCTATATCAACCCGTTAAGTGCTTCCTTGAGTCGTTTTGTTCGATTTCTTGTGATCGGTCTAGGCGGCACTTCAAGAGGATCCACATTCCTTCTTCCGGCTTGACTCTCATTATGGATCTCATCAGTTTGGCTCTCTGATGATAGGCTCATTTGACTCTAACCTCAAAATCCTCCAATGGTTTACTCAACTGCTCATGAGCTTCTAGTACCTCTGAAGGTAAACACAACTGCCTCTGAATAGTTTGGTCCTCTGGAAGTATACTCATTTGACTATGATTATTAGGATCCTCTAATGGTTTGCACATCTGTGTTTGACAAATTTTGTGCTCTAAAGGTTGGCTCAATTCACTAGAAACCTTAGGTACCTCTGAAGAGTTAATCATGTGGCCATGATGATGATGAGCCATGATGGGAGCTAAGTTAGAAGATGGAATGTGGATCCTCTTGAAGTGCCACCTGGACCAATCACAAGAAATCGAGCGAAACGATTCAGGGAAGCACTTAATGGGTTGATAAAGGATGTCTACGAAGCTGGAAAGGATTGGAGCAATCATGAAGTTGGAAAGGATTGGAACAACCATGGAAATGCCCTTGCTCTTATACAAGTCATACCGGATACGGGGTGAAGAGGGCGTGTCTTAAGGCACGCCCGTGTAGGAGTCTAGAGGTTACACAGAATCATACACGATCGTATACACGGTTCAAAGGCACGGCCGTGTATGGTGTCAAGAATTTCCACAGAAGATACACGACTAAAAGTACACGGTCGTGTATATTGTCAAGAAGTTCCACAGAATTATACACGGCCAAAGTACACGGCCGTGTATCTCCCCGACGTCGGCCTTCATGTCTTGTTTTGTTATTTTTACGCACTTATTGAAGTGATGTCGTTTTGGGCCTTTATTGTTACGAATTGTAAACCCTAATATAAAGCTCCTAGGGTTTAGAACATTTAGAACATAGAATATACAACATTGAAAGTTTGAAAAACACTTTTGAGAGAATTCCTCTCTTGGTTCTTTAAAGAACTAATCTAGAACTTATCGGATTTTTCTTCCGTGGCGTTCATCCCGACTTATCAATTGGTCTTCATCCCGATTGTGGCATCTTCATATTATACTAAGGTTCTTGTCTCGCTTATAGACAACGGGTCGCAGTTATCACTTGAGTGTGCTTGGCATCGTAGGTAGCAAATTCCGAATGTATTGGTATTGGGTTTCGTTACACGTTGGCATGGTTCGTATCAGTTAGGAATCCGAGCAAACCGATTTCGTATCACATGACCTTTAGGTATCTGTGATGGTTGTCTCATCTGTCTTTACATATCCTGGACCTTTGATGGCGACATAGGGTTTAATACTATACGTTTACCATCCTTTTTGAACATATAAGTATTTTTATACCCATCATGTAATACCATCCTGTCATACAACCATGGTCTACCAAGCAATATGTGGATGCATACATAGGCAAAATATCACACTCAATCTCATCAAAGTATTTATCCCTTGCACTGAATGGTACCCTAGCTCTTTGGGTCACATGCAAACTCCCCTGATCACTAAGCCAATGTAATGTATACGGTTCAGGATGTGGAGTAGTAGCAAGTTTTAGTTTCGACACTAACGATGTTGCTACCACATTGGTACAACTACCACCATCAACTATAAGGGCACATAAATTTCCTTGTACCCTACAAGAAGTATGGAACAAGTTTTCCCTTTGTTCGTCATCCTTAGTAGTAAATGTAGTCAATGTCCGGTGCAATACATTAGCATAATGAAACATTTCACTAGACATGATTGTGCTCAAATCCAACAATACAATAATTATCTTCACACTTCCAAGGTTCAAGTACACAACTAAGCCACAAATGAAGTACACTCAACTACTTTCAAGTAGATAGAATTAAATTCAACAACAAGTGTTTAAGTAACTAGTTCAATTACTTTTACACTTTAATGATTTGTTTGAATTTTAAATTCCATTACTTAACTTTCCTTTTCTTGCCTTGATTTCAGACTTCAAATAACCACAATGTGCAGCACCTTACACTACACACAAGTGCACAAATTCACAAGTGGCAATTCCCTTACTTACACATACACACACAATCAACAATTTACATATTGTACACTATCTTCACCACAACTTACTACACGTTGCAACACTCCTTCACAATACAACTCCAATTGGCCACTCAACACTCTCACACCCCCACTTATAAACAAGGCAACAACAAATTCAAATTCCACTTTAAATGCAACCTCTTCTACAAATAGTAAGAAGCAAATTCAAATTCAAATAATCATTTACTCAACTATCACACAACAACTTCTTTCAACTTAAAAATGGTGTTTGAATTTGATATAATTTCCTTTTCTCCACACTCTTCAAATCTAGAAATGGTAAAACACAACCACAATTCTGAAATCATTAACACTCCATTCACTCTTCTTTGCTTTCAAAATTCAAACTACAATTCCGAAATCATCAACTCTCCATTTGCTCTTCTTCTTTTTTTTTTTTTTTAATTTTCCACTTTTTCCAAGTGATCACAAATGATCACAAAGAAACACTACTCTTCCTCATGGCAAGCTCAAAGACACCACATTGCAATTCCTTCAATCAACATACACACATAACGCCACACATACATACCCTTCACTAATTTTACAAAAACATAACTCCACACACATATACCTTTTATACACGTTGCAGCACATACATACACACTCTTCCACACTTGAATTTCTCCACTTCTATACAAGTTTCAAACCGCAACTCACAACAAAAGGCAGCTGAAATTTAAATTCAAAATGAGATCATTAATTGCAATATTTCAAAAATGGTAAGGAGCCACTTTCAAATTCAAATGAACACACAATTACTTCTATCACTTAATGTGTGTTTTGAAATTCAAATAACTTCCCTTTTTCCCACACTACTCAAATCTGGAAATTTAAAATTGTTTCTCCCCAATTCCGAATTCACAAATGTCACACACAACATTACAACACACGGCAAGGATTTCAAAGCAACACTTTCCTAGCCTTCAAATTTCACTTCCCACAAATGATGATAATGATGAATTCCATTAAACTAATCACAGTCAACTCAAGGAGACAACAATATGGTGAGTACTTCACGTCCAAAACACTTAACAACAAGGAAATCAGTTCAACAACACAATTTGAATTAATTCAATTCTTCAATGCACAATTTTTGGATCAAGGTAATAAGAACCCTAATTTCCGAATTCCAAATTGCAATTCCCTCCTCTTAAACCTCAAGCTATGATACCAAAAAAGATGATGTGCTCAAAACCAAGTCCAAGCACAATCAAATGACTCAAAGAAAACAAATCATAACTCTATTACAAAACCGGTCCAATTAGTTAACAATTCTCGTGAAACCCCTTTGGAAATTTGATGAAAACCAAAGATCAAATGATGCAATTGCGATCCCTATATGTAATCTTCACCATATGACAAAAAAAAATAATTGAAATCCACGAGAATTCAAATCAAAATGGATTGATCAAAACCGTGACATCAACTTCCTCTTCAATTCCAATTCACGCCAACAAATGAAATGATATTGATTACAAGTACTAAAGAACAATCAATCTTAAACAAGATAATCGTTCACAAATTGCGATAAAAAATATGTCCAAGAAAATCCAAATCAACCCTAGATATGACTCACTAGAGATGAAATGAAAAACAACAATGAAAGAAATTGATATGACTCACAATTTCCCCTTGTTGTACTCGCCACAATTCCAATTCTTAGGTTGAAATTGATAAGAGAATTTGAACTAGGATGAACCCTAATTCCCACATGTTAAGTGCTTGTGTTTAATCTGCAAAAATGGCCTCCTCAAACCCTACTATAAGCAAGTATTTATACTTACCACTCCTAGGGCTAGAAAATGGTCAAAAATTACAAGTTTGCCACTTTAAAGGTGGCCGGTGCTAAATAGAAATTACAATAAAATGAAAGTGTCCCAAAAGAAAATACAACATAAAATAGTCCAAATAACAATTACAAAATAAAAGAAAATAGTCTTCATCATGCAAGCTCTTCCATAGGATTCGTCTGCCCAACTCATCGCCGGTTTAGGTTGGTCCATGGATAACCCACAAACTGAGTCTGAGTGAGTTTATCCATCGCCCTATAAAATATGATAAGTGTGCCTATTGGAAAACACAATGCAAGAATAATAGAAAAGAGGTTAATTTATAAATAATTCCAGGGTCGATTTGCTTAAATTGGGCCCTCATTGCCAAAATTAAAAAACTTTTAATTCTTGCCCTAATGATAGGTCTTGTCGGATTTTGATTCTTATCACATTGCTTATGGTTTATGGTGTGAATTTGTGGAATTTGTGTGGAGAAAGGTGCTGCACATTGAGGCTAAAGTGTGAGAGTGTGGTGCATGGAAAGCAAATCGTGAAGGAGAAGAGTGGTAGTGTGTACATTTTCAAAAAGTGGAGGAATTACAATTATTATTTTTTAGATTTGAAATCAGAATTGAAGTTTACATTAAGAAGTCAATTTGAAATTTCAAAACACACATTAAGTCATAGTTAATTGTGTGGCATTTGAATTTGAAATAACTTCTTACCATTTGTGGAATCTTGCACTTATTAAGCTCATTTTGAATTTGAAAGTTGAGCTGCCTTTTTCATTGAAGTTGTGCTTTGATTACTTGTGTAGAAGTGGGGAAGAACACTGTGACTTGAAGGTATGTGTGTAGAGTTGTGTTTTTGTACATTTAGTGAAGGGTGTGTGTAATTGGCGTTGGTTCTTGTGTGTGTTGTATAGATACTTGTTGTTGGTGGCGTGAATAATTATGGAATCATGAGCTAAAAGGGAAGTTGTGTGGCGGTGAGTTGTGTACTTTTGTGCTTGTGTTTAAGTGCTGCCCATTGTGAAGTTAATTAGTGTGAAACCAAAGCAAGAAAAGGAAAGTTGAGTAGTGGAATTTGAATTCAAATAAAATAATTAAAGTGTGAAAGTAACTGAACTCATTACTTAACACTTGTGGTTGAATTTAATTCTTAACTACTTAGAAATAATTGTGTGTACATCATTTATTTAACTTTACTTGAAGTACCAAGAATTATTTATTTGTGCTTCAATTATTTCACTTGACTTTATTTGAAGTACCAATAAACATTTCTTGTATTGGTTGACTGTGAGCATGATGGGTGTGTAAGGGTGTGTTGTCGTGGTGTGGTGAAGTGTATTGTGGTTGTTGAAGTAGTAAGCAAAAATGTCAAGTGAGTTGTATTTGTCTACTAATGTATTATGTCAGGATATGACTTCTTTTCCAACCATTGATGAGGGACAAAGAGAAAACTTGTTCCATACTTCTTGTAGGGTACAAGGAAACTTGTGCGTAATCATTATTGATGGTGGTAGTTATACTAATGTTATAGCTGCATCATTAGTATCTAAGTTGAAACTTGAAACCATCCCACATCTTGAACCCTATACATTACATTGGTTAAATGATCAGGATAGTCTTTGTGTGACCCAAAGGGCTAAGGTACCCTTCAGTATAGGGGACAAGTACTATGATGAGCTTGAATGTGATATTTTTCCTATTTGTACATCTCATATATTACTTGGTAGACCATGGTTGTATGATAGGATGGTATTATATGATGGGTATAGAAATACTTATATGTTCAAAAAGAATGGTAAACGTATAGTATTGAACCTTATGTTGCCATCAGAGGTCCAGAAAATGCAAAGATAGATAAAACAACCATCACAGATTGTGGAGGATCATAGCCACATGATCAAACCTTTAGAGGCCTAAACTGTGCAGATGCAGGTATGCCAACCTTCAAAGGTTCTTGAGGGCTCTAGTGACATGAGCTAACCCTTAGAGCATAAAATTTTCCAAACACCGATGTGCCAACCTTTAAAGCATCTTGATGATCATAGTCTGACAAGTAGACCACTAGAGTACCAGATTATTCAGAGACAGTTATGTTCACCTTTAGAGGTTTCAGTGGGTAGTGAGCAGTTGGGCCAACCATTAGGGGGCTATGAGGATCAGCAACATACGGATGAGTTAGAAAAAGGGGAAACAAAATCAATGGAATGGGTTGAGACAGGGGAGGCATCAGTAGATAATGAGTCCTTATTTATGTTGCAGATGAGATACATCCTGGAAATGGGGGAGAGAAAACAATCACCTATTGTGGTATTTTAGATATTGGGATTCTGTAGAGATACTTCTTCAGATGGATTGCTAGGAGAAAACAAAGTCTCTATTGCATTTGATCTGCCAAATTTGAGGACAAATCTTTTTGAGGCCCAAGGAGATGATAAGAATCAAAATCTGACAAGACTTATTATTAGGGCAAGAACTAAAGGATTTCAAATCTTGGCGATGAGAGCCCATTTTGAGCAAATCGACCCTGGAATTATTTGTTTACTATCCTCTTTTATCTTATTCATGTATTATATATTCCAACAGGCACACTTATCATATTTTATAGGACGATGGACAAAGTCACTCAGACTCAGCTTGAAGGTTATCCATGGATCGACCTGAACCGACGATGAGCTGAGCTGACGAATCTTATGGAAGAGCTCGTATGATGAAGACTATTTTCTTTTATTTTTAATTTTTATTTGGACTATTTTATGTTGTATTTACTTTTGAGACACTTTCATTTTGATTGTAAATTCCACTTAGGACCAGCCACCTTAAAAGTGGCATAGTTGTAATTTTGTGCATTTTCTAACCCTAAAGGGAGCAAGTATAAATACTTGCTTAAAGTAAGGTTTGAGGAGGCCAAAATTTTTAGAATTATCTTCACATTTTCGTGAGAGGGCTTAGGGTTTCCCTAGTTCTAATTTCTCTTATCAATTTCAATTTCCAAGAGTTGAAATTGTGGCGAGTGCAACAAAGGGCAATTGTGAGTAATATCAATTCCTTCTTTGTTGTGTTTCCTTTTCATCACTAGTGAGTCATATCTAGGGTTGATTTGGATATTCTTGGTCAGATTTTTTATTGCAATTGTGATCAATTATCATGTTATAAGATTGAATAGTTTTAGCATTGGTTAACATCATCAATTTTATTGAATCATTGTTGACGTGAATTTTCATTGTTGGAAGAGGAGAATCACGAAATTGAAACTTGTCATCTTAGTGTAATTCACGTGGATTTCACTTGTATTTATTGTTAATTGGTGAAGTTGATCATTGTTGGATTGTTGATTGCATCTTTGAACCTTTGGATTTCATCAAATTTCCATTAGGGTTCATGTAATTTCATAGTCTAGTTGAATCGATTCATATGTGTGAGTTGGGATTGTTTCTTTGATTCATTTGCATGTGCTTGGGCTTGGTTTTGATCACATCGTCTTTTTGGTATCAAAGCTATATCATATTTGGATTTAAGATTGAACACATCCTAATTGAAGAATTGGTTACATTCATTGGAAATTGACGCCATTGTTCATGTGATTGTGACTAGTTTGATTGACATTGTTTGATTGTCTTTCCAATTGGTTTTGTATGTGCTTAATCTTGGTTTTTAGGCACATTAGAGTGTGTTGTGGTAAGTGTTGTAAATTGTTGTGGGGTTGTGTGTAAGGAAGGTGCTGCACATGAAGTATAGGATTGTGTATGTGCCATGACTAGAAAAGGGAATTTAGTAGTAAAGTTTGAATTTCAAAACAAGCATTTAAGTGTGAAAGTTATTAAGTATTGATACTTAAACACTTGCTTAGTTGAATTCAATAAGTTACTACTTGAAAGTGTTTAATTATTCCTTCAACTTATTGTTGCTATAATTGAAGTGTAGGGAAGGGTGTGTTGCATTAGTTGCTTGTTACACCATGGGTGTACAAGTGTGTGTGAGTTGCTGTAGTGTGTGAAGTTAAAATAGAGTTGTGTTTATTTTGTAGGTGACTTGATTATTGTGGCGGGTGAAGTGTTGTTGTAATGAAGGGAGTGTGCTGCAATTATTTTAGACTATATTTGTACTTTGACTAATCAAATCCATAACCATGTCGAATGATAGTGTGAATGGATGCATTGGCAATGAGGCCAATAGCCAAGTTGGTAGACGATAGGTGATATGATTCCCAGAGCTAAGATACGAGCACCAAAGAAATCTAAGTCAATCCAAGCTTTAGGTGGTAGTACGGGGTCCAAAAAAAAGGACATAGGCGTGAGGAGGACCCAAGGCGAAGTTCGGTCAGCCTTAAGCCGGCTTTGAATAAAGGCCGGTTGAGTTAACTTCAAGGCCGTTGGCTTTGAAGCCAGCCTAAAAGTAGGCCAACAGCCATGGTGCTGGCCTAAATGAAGGCCGCTGGCCATTGGTGCCATCCTATGTATTTAGGCCGCCGGAGCTAGCCTTGAATGGCTTCGCACAATTTGTTTTAGACATGATATAAATAGTGTTCTTTAGGGTTTTTACGAGGACAGATGATATTTTGGTTGTAAGCAAACACTTTGAGCATGTGTGTGAATCCTCTTTTGGGATTCTTGAATATTGAGAATTGATTTTCACTTTATTCGTATTGTTCTTATCAAATTCTTGGTTCCTATAGAATTTGTGGCGAGCATCGTTCTTGAATTCTTAGAATTCTTTAACCTTAAGTGATTGATTTATAGAACGTGGTCTCTATCGTTCTATGATTTGATTGCGAATTAGTTTAATTTTATCAATCTTGGCATCTATAGATTGGTAATTTTATCCATATCCTTTGATTTTATTCATTAGTACCAAAATACAGAAAACCCTAAAAATTGTAACATTTGATTGTTATTGACGATTTGATTTATGTGGAAGGATTCGATTCCAATTCTGTATCATTTGGTATCAGAGCATATCAAATTCATATCATTTGGTATCAGAGCAAAGGTTGGATTTGTAAGGATTTAGAGCTAGAAGGATTCGTAAGAGCGAAGGTTGGTGGATTTGTGAATCAGAGTGGATTAAATCAAATCGGTAAGGCTGTTGAATCTCAACTCAATTGTAGTTTTAATTCAATACTACTGTTGGTTGGAAAATTTGGGAATTTATTTTGATAAGTATTGCTGTGAATTCGATTGTTGGGCGTTGAATTGGTGTTTGGGGTGTTGTTGAGAATTGGGTTTTTGGTGAATTTCTATTGCTGAATTTTGAAGGGTAGAGATGTCGTCGCATGGAAGTGTTCAAAACAACAACAATGGGAATGATGTTGATAATGGGGATGAGGTTATGACTAGGGTTGAGTTCAATCAAATCCAAGAAAATATTAGATTGATTATGGAGAGATTGGAGGTTAGGGATAGAAGAAGCCATAGTGGTGCAGGAATTAGGAGGAGGCATTCTAGTGATGATTCTGATGTTCGTGGTGAAAGGAGTAGGAGAGGAAACAATGATGATCGGCGTAAGGGGATTGAAAACATAAAGCTGAAAATTCCACTTTTCACTGGTAGTAGTAAACCAGAGGAATTCCTAGACTGGGTGCCATAAGTTGAGAAGGTGTTTGACTGCTATGAGTGGGATGAGCGCATGAAGGTGAAAATGGTGTCTCTAGCATTTTCTGAATATGCTAGTCTATGGTGGGATAAACTACAAACTAAGAGACGTAGGGCGGATGAGGAGAAAGTGCGTTCATGATCTTTGATGAAAAGGTTGATGAGACACAGATTTGTGTCAGACTACTATAAACAAGAGATGCTGATGGAGTTGCAATCCTTGAGGCAGGGTAAGAAGAGCATAGAAGAGTATGTGAAGGAGTTTGAGACACTAATGGCAAGATGTGATATTAGGGAATCATCAGATGAATCCATAGCTCGTTTCATCAATAGGTTGAAGATGGACATTGCCAATGTAATGGAACTCCACCATTATTAGACTCTTGAGGATGTGATTAAACTAGCCAGTTGGGTTGAGCGGCATCAGCGCAGGCGGGATCAAAAATCATATCACCACCTTAAGTCAAATGATGGTGAGAGGGAGAAGGAAAGGAAGGAAAAGGGAAAGGCAGTCGCTAGTGAGGCTGTTGACTAAACACAACAAAAGAAGAGCAGGGATATCAAATGTTTTAAGTGTTTAGGACTTGGCCATATTGCTTTTCAATGTCCTAATAAAAGGGTTATGGTCATAAAGGGGGACAAAGTCGAGAGTGAGGAAGAAGAACAAAAGAGTATTGAGGCAGAAGAGGAAGATGAAGACATTATAGCACATATAATACAGGGAGACTTGTTAATGGTTAAGCAAGATGAAGCTGTTCATAATCAGAGAGCCAATTTATTTCATATCTAAGGCATGGTGCAGGGGAAGACTTGTTTGATTGTGGTTGACACAGGCAGTTGCACTAATGTTGCTTTAGCAAGCTGGGTTGCTAAGTTGGGTTTTGATGAGAGCCATGATGGGAGCCAAGCTGGAAGATGGAATGTGGATCCTCTTGAAGTGCTACCTGGACCGATCACAAGAACTCGAGCAAAACGATTCAAGGAGCACTTAACAGGTTGATAAAGGATGTCTACGAAGCCGGAAAGGATTAGAGCAATCATGAAGTTGGAAAGGATTGGAACAACCATGGGAATGCCCTTACTCTTGTACAAGTCATAACAGATACGGGTTGAAGAGGGCGTGTCTTTATAAGGCATGGCCATGTAGGAGTCTGGAGGTTACACAAAATCATACATGGTCGTATACACGGTTCAAAGGCACGGCCGTGTATGGTGTCAAGAATTTCCATAGAAAGATACACGTCTAGAAGTACACGGCCGTGTATATGCTTTACGCTGGCTCCAAGGCCACCGGCCTTCACTCATACGTTGCCGGCCTTTTCATCCCTGTTTTGTTATTTTTACACAACTTAATGATGTTATGTCGTTTTGGGCCTTTATTGTTACGAATTGTAAACCCTACTATAAAACTCCTAGGGTTTAGAACAGCTAGAACATAGAATATACAACATATAAGTTTGAAAACACTTTTGAGAGAATTCCTCTCTTGGTTCTTTAAAGAACTACTCTAGAACTTATCGGATTTTCTTCCGTGGCGTTCATCCCGACTTATCAATCGGTCTTTCATCCCGATTGTGGCGTCTACATAATATACCAAGGTTCTTGCCTCACTTATAGGCAACGGGTCGCGGTTTCCACTCGGTTGTTTGGCATCTTGGGTAGCAATTCCGAACGTATTGGTATTGGGTTTCGTCACATGTTGGCGTGGTTCATATCAGTTTGGTATCAAAGCCTAGGTTTGTTAAAACATCAGTTCAATTTGAGGAAGGTAACATCAAAACCCTAACTCCAATCGTTCATATCAATTGTTCATATTCAATTTCATAGTGTTAATTGTCTATTGAAAAGTGTAGTACCTACTATTCAACTTTGTTACAAAAAAAAAAAAAAAGAAAAAACAAAGGAACGTGATCAAGAGCAACAAACAAAGGCATCCAAAAAAAAAAAAAATCTGAAAGAAAAAGAGGAAAATTTCGAGCCCTAAAGTTATATTCTCTAGTTGAATTCTACGAAAGGGAATTGGTATAGTTTGGGTTAGTTCCAAGAGAATTGAGAAGAGGAATTGGCGAATTGATATCATTATTGCTTGTGAGAATACACGAGTGACGGTGTGATATCATCATTTGAGCGAAACACGTAAGGGAGTGTATCGTGAGGCTTAATTATATATATTTGTGTTAGTATAAATCTTTTTCTGTAGGAACTATGTCGAGGCAACATTCTCTTGAAGGTGAGAGGGGAAGATTTGATGCTAAGTTAGTGATTGAGGCATTGAGGGGTGAGATGAAGAGAATGTTTCAGGAGGAAATGGAACAAATTCATGAGACGGTAGAGCAAAGACTAGAGCAATCTAAAAACGTCTTTCAAGGGCGTAAGAGGTAGAGTTATTCTAGGAGAGTATAAAGGGGTGGAGATGAAATGTCGGATGATGAATTTGATGAACCTTCTGTCGGGAGTTATAGAGGTTATAGTGGTAGGAATAGAGGAGCTAGGGATTGGGAAGATAGAGGAGATAGGAATAGAGAGGATAATCAACTGAGTAGTATAAAGATGAAGATTCCTCCTTTCCAAGGGAAGAATGATCCCGAGGCGTACTTAGAGTGGGAGAAGAAGGTAGAGATGGTGTTTGATTGTCACAACTATAGTGGGAGAAAGAAAGTGAAACTTGCTGCTATTGAATTTTCGGATTATGCCATAGTGTGGTCGGATCAACTAATGTAGAATCGAAAAAGGAATGGCGAACCACCTATTGAGTCGTGGGAAGAGATGAAGAGGGTGATGAAGAAGCGGTTTATGCCTGTGTATTACTATCGTGAATTACACAACAAATTACAAACTCTTAGGAAGGGAAGCCGAAGTGTGGATGAGTATTTCAAGGAGATGGAAGTTTCTATGATTAAGGCGAATGTAGAGGAGGATAGAGAGGCTACCATGGTTAGGTTTCTTGCTGGATTGAATAGTGAAATTCAAAATGTCATGGAATTGCAGCATTATGTAGAATTGGAAGATATGGTTCATATGGCTATAAAGGTTGAGAACCAATACAGGAGGAAAGGTAGTAGTACTGCACGGTTTCAACAGGGTGCTGGTTCATCCGCCTGGAAGACTAACCAATGGAAGAAGGAAGAAAAGCCTTTACCCACCAAACCAAACGGAGAGCAGAGGCAAGCGGGTTCTACTCCTAGTAACCAAGGTAAACCTGATTCTTCTACTCTTAGAAATCGTGACATTAGATGTTTTAAATGCCAAGGTAGAGGCCATATTGCTAGTCAATGTCCGAATAAGCGTGTTATGATTCTGCGTGATGATGGTGAGTATGAGACTGAGGGGGATAGTGAAGAGGATGATATGCCTCCATTAGAGGATGCTAGTGATGATGAGGAGCCTGTAGTAGGGAAGTTAGTGGCACTAGTGAAGCGAGCTTTGAATGTGCAGGTGAAGGAAGAAGAGGAGGTGCAAAGAGAGAATATCTTTCATACTAGATGTTATCTAGGTGATCATATTTACAATTTGATCATTGATGGAGGAAGTTGCACCAATGTGGTGAGTAATTTTATTGTTGAGATGCTGGGACTCAAGACTACTAGACACCCTAGTCCATATAAATTGCAATGGCTGAACGATGTGGCGGGACTAAGGTGAGTAAGCAAGCCTTGATTGCTTTTCGCATCGGTAGGTATGAGGATGAGGTGATATGCGATGTAGTGCCGATGCAAGCATGTCATGTGTTGTTGGGGAGGCCATGGCAATTTGATAGGAAGGTTGTTCATGATGGCTTTTCTAACAAGTATACGCTTGTTCACCAAGGGAAAAGCTTTAATCTTAAACCCTTAACACCTAAACAAGTGTATGAGGATCAGTTGCAGCTACAATAGGCTTTTGCAAAATATAAGGTGAGTGAAAAACAGAGGGAGAGTGAGAGAGCAAAAGACAGCGAGAAAGAAAAGGAACACAAAAGTCGATATCAAAAGGAAAAAGAGAGGAAGGCTGGAAAGAGTGTGAGAGACCACGTTGAAGGGGGATCAACTTTGGTGGTGAGTGAAAAGGAGAGTGTAGCCTTGCAAAAGGAGAGTTGTGTGGCAAGAGCTAGTGTAGTGAGGAGAGCGTTAGTGATGAAGTAACCTATGTTGTTGCTGGTTTTTAAGGAAAATGGTTTGAATACTGACGAACTATTTAACTCTTTGCCTAGTGTGGTTATGTCTATTGTGCAGGACTTTGAAGATGTCTTCCCTGAGGAGGTTCCAAAGGGATTACCACCTATTCGTGGTATTGAGCACCAGATTGACCTTGCACCCGGAGCATCGATTCCAAACAAACCAGCTTATAGGAGCAATCTAGGGGAGACAAAGGAACTCCAAAGGAAGGTCGATGAATTAATGGAGAAGGGGTACGTGAGAGAAAGCATGAGTCCATGTGCAGTGCCTGTGATTTTGGTGCCTAAGAAAGATGGGTCATGGAGAATGTGTGTTGGCTGTCGCGCCATCAACAACATCACGGTAAAGTATCGTCATCCCATTCCTCGCTTAGATGACATGTTAGATGAGTTACATGGGTCTAGACATGGTTGAGATTCTATTTTTGTAGTCGTGGATAGATTATCTAAAATGGCACATTTCATTCCTTGTCACAAAACAGATGATGCTTGCAATATTGCTAATTTGTTCCTTAGGGAAGTTGTGAGATTACATGGTATGCATAGAACAATCGTATTGGATAGAGATGCTAAGTTCTTGAGCTACTGCTGGAAGACCTTGTGGGCTAAGTTAGGAACTAAGTTATTGTTTTCTACTACTTGTCATCCATAGACTGACGGTCAAACTAAGGTAGTAAATCGAACTTTTTCTACTTTGTTGAGGGCTGTCATTAAAAAGAACATTAAAAGTTGGGAGGATTGTTTGCCGCATGTTGAATTTGCCTATAATCGCACAATGTATTCTGCTACTAATTTTACTCCTTTTGAAATTGTGTATGGTTTTAATCCACTAACTCCTTTGGATTTATCACCTCTACCTATTTCTGAGTATGTTAATCTAGATGGTAAGAAGAAAGTAGAATTTGTTAAGCAGATCCATGAGAAGACATGGCTAAACATTGAGCGAAGAACAGAGCAGTATGTGAAACAAGCCAATAAGGGTTGTCGACAAGTTGTCTTTGAACCTGGAGACTGGGTTTGGGTTCACATGCGCAAAGAGAGGTTTCCTATGCAACGTCGATCTAAACTACTTCCTAGAGGCTATGGACCATTTCAAATCCTTGAGCGCATCAATGATAATGCACATAAGATAGATTTACTAGGTGAGTATCAAGTAAGTGCTACATTTAATGTTACTGATTTGAGTCCTTTTGATGCAGGCGATGATTTGAGGACAAATCCTTTTCAAGAGGAGGGGAATGATGAGAGCCATGATAGGAGCCAAGCTGAAAGATGGAATGTGGATCCTCTTGAAGTGCTACCTGGACCGATCATAAGAACTCGAGCAAAACGATTCAAGGAAGCACTTAATGGGTTGATAAAGGATGTCCACGAAGCTGGAAAGGATTGGAGCAATCATGAAGTTGGAAAGGATTGGAACAACCATGGGAATGCCTTACTCTTGTACAAGTCATAACAGACACGGGTTGAAGAAGGCGTGTCTTTACAAGGCACGGCCGTGTAGGAGTTTGGAGGTTACACAGAATCATACACGGTCGTATACATGGTTTAAAGGCATGACCGTGTATGGTGTCAAGAATTCCCACAGAAAGATATACGTCTAGAAGTACACGGCCGTATATATGATTTATGCCGGCTCCAAGGCTATTGGCCTTCATTTCAATGCCGCCGGCCTTCACTCATACGCCGTCGGCCTTTACGTCCCTGTTTTGTTATTTTTACGCAACTTAATGATGTTATGTCATTTTGGGCCTTTATTGTTATGAATTGTAAACCCTACTATAAAACTCCTAGGGTTTAGAACAGCTAGAACATAGAATATACAACATACAAGTTTGAAAACACTTTTGAGAGAATTCCTCTCTTGGTTCTTTAAAAAACTACTCTAGAACTTATCGGATTTTCTTCCGTGGCATTCATCCCGACTTATTAATCGGTCTTTCATCCCGATTGTGGTGTCTACATAATATACCAAGGTTCTTGCCTCACTTATAGGCAACAGGTCGCGGTTTCCACTCAGTTGTTTGGCATCTTGGGTAGCAATTCCGAACGTATTGGTATTGGGTTTCATCACACGTTGGCATGGTTCGTATCAGGTTTACAGGTGGAGCAGCATCCAAGACCTTATGCACTTCGTTGGTTGAGTATACAGGGAGCCGTTCATGTACACAAACAGGTTCGTGTTCCATTACTTATTGGTGATTATACTGACGAGATTTTTTGTGATGTAGTTCCCATGGAAGCTACACATTTGATCCTTAGAAGACCTTGGCAGTATGACCTCAGAGCCAAGTATGATGGATACATTAATGAGTATACCATTTAGCAACAGGGCAAGGCGTACAAGCTTCTTCTTATGAGTCCAATTGAGGTACAACAAACAAGGTTGATTTGCCTTAAGAAGCCTAAGGGAAAGAGGAGTCAGTTTATGTGGTTTAGCAAGATGGACGATACAGATTCGAGGTCGAAACTTTTTCGACATGGAGGGAATGATTCGATTCCAAGAGCTAAGAGACGAGCACCAAAGAAATCCAAGTCAATCCGAGCTTAAGGTGGCAGTACGGGGTCAAAAAAAAAAGGACATAGGCATCGGGAGGACCCAAGGCAAAGTTCGGCTAGCCTTAAGCCGGCCTTGAATAAAGGCCGGCCGAGTTAACTTCAAGGCCGCTGGCCTAAATGAAGGCCGCCAGCCTTTGGTGCCGGCCTTAAATGGCTTCACACAATTTGTTTTAGACATGATATAAATAGTGTTCTTTATGGTTTTTACGAGGACAAATGATATTTTGGTTGTAAGCAAACACTTTGAGCGTGTGTGTGAATCCTCTTTTGGGATTCTTGAATATTGAGAATTGATTTTCACTTTATTCGTATTGTTCTTATCAAATTCTTGGTTCCTATAGAATTTATAGCGGGCATCATTATTGAATTCTTAGAATTCTTTAACCTTAAGTGGTTGATTTATAGAACGTGGTCTCTATCGTTCTATGATTTGATTGCAAATTAGTTTAATTTTATCAATCTTGGCATCTATAGATTGGTAATTTTATCCATATCCTTTGATTTTATTCGTTAGTACCAAAATATAGAAAACCCTAAAAATTGTAACATTTGATTGTTATTGACGATTTGATTTGTGTGGAAGGATTCGATTCCAATTCCATATCAATAGGGCCATTGTACTACAAGAGGAGAACTTTGGAGGAACAACTTCAGGACCTCACCACTATTATTGCTACACTAGCAACAAGGATTGACAGGATGATGATGCCATAACCACTAGTGGCGAATCCTTAGGCACCACCACCTAGAGTAGCTCCTTAAAACATTCAAAGGGAGGGAGTAGTAGGTAGGAGGAAACTTGAGAAGGAGAGTGGAAGGAGATCATCATGCCTTTAGGGAGGAGAGAGATGATAACTTTGGGGTCAATCCTTACCCAATAAGGATTTCAAGCCACCTAGGGGTCTAAAATATGTGAAGTTGCAGATGCCTTCATTTAATGTCAGGGGTTCAGCAGATGACTACCTAGATTGGGAGGATAAGGTTAAAGGCCTTTTTAAGTGTTATGAGATAGATGACAACACTATAGTTCGTCTTGCTGCTGTTGAGTTTATAGGTTATGCTGCCATGTGGTAGAAGAATTTGGTGATCAACAGGCGAAAGGATGGAGAGGCTGAAATTCACACCTGGAGAGACATGAAAAGGGCTCTTAGGAAGAGGTTCATTCTTAAGCACTATAGGCAAGAATAGTTTATGCGTCTATAGATATTAAGACAGGGAAGCAAAACAGTAGATGACTATGTCTAAGAGTTTGAAACTTTAATGATCAGATGTGGGTCAATAGAGCCTCTTGAGAAAACCTTAGCACGTTTTGTGTCTGGGTTGAAGTATAAGATAGCTTGTGTTGTAGAGCTTCAGAGGTATAATGTACTTGATGAGGCTATATAATTAGCCTTGAAAGTGGAAAGGCAGAGGCAATCCAATCCATTCCGGGTTACTAGTAATAGGCCTAGTACTACTACTAAGCCTATAGGGGTTGATGATCAGTTGGGTGGACCAAAGGGAGCAAGTGAATATGTCAGGGCAGTAGACATAATTACCCCTAGCACAGACAAAGAGAAAATGATTTTTGGGAAGGGCAAAGAGGTAGTTGGACCTGATGTTAAGCAGATAGTACCAGGGTCGACTAATGGGAAGATACACTAGATTAAATGCTTCAAATGTATGGGATTTAGACGTATGGCTACATAGTGTACCAATACATTCGGAATTCGCTACCTAAGATGCCAAACACACTTAAATGGAAACCACGACCCGTTGTCTATAAGCAAGACAAGAACCTTGGTATAATATGAAGACGCCACAATCGGGATGAAAGACCGATTGATAAGTCGGGATGAATGCCACAGAAGAAAATCCGATAAGTTCTAGATTAGTTTTGTAAAGAACCAAAGAGAGGAATTCTCTCAAAAGTGTTTTTCAAACTTTAATGTTGTATATTCTATATTCTAAATGTTCCAAACCCTAGGAGCTTTATATTGGGGTTTACAATTTGTAACAATAAAGGCCCAAAACGACATCACTTCAATAAGTGCATAAAAATAACAAAACATGACATGAAGATCGGCGTCAGAGAGATACACGGCCGTGTATAATTCTGTGGAAATTCTTGACAACATACACAATCGTGTACTTCTAGTCATGTATCTTTCTGTGGAAATTCTTGACACCATACACGGTCGTGCTTTTGAACCGTGTATACGACCGTGTATGATTTTGTGTAACCTCCAGACTCCTTGTCAGCCATGCCTTGTAAAGACACGCCCTCTTCACCCCGTATCCGGTATGACTTGTACAAGAGCAAGGGCATTCCCATGGTTGTTCCAATCCATTCCAGCTTCATGATTGCTCCAATCCTTTTCGGCTTCGTAGACATCCTTTATCAACCCGTTAAGTGCTTCCTTGAATTGTTTCGCTCGATTTCTTGTGATTGGTCTGGGTGGCACTTCAAGAGGATCCACATTCCATCTTCTGGCTTGGCTCCCATCATGGACATCATCAAAGAAGCTAGAAAAGATTTGAGTAACCATGAGAATGAACTTGCATTTGTACAAGTCATTCAACGTTTTAATAAAGGAGATCAAAGCTGCCAGCTTAGGTAGAGAAACAGCCGACCTTGAAAACGCTGGATTAACGCTACCGGCTTTGAGTCGGCGTTGAAATTAGAGAGCTACAGAGGGACTACGCCGCCTTCTATGCCACCGGCATATATATCCGGTGTACATCTTACGCCGCCCACTGCGCCGCCGACGTACATTGCTTGATTGTTATTTTTCGCAACTTTATTATGTTTTATCATTTTAGGTTTTTTCTTTACGAGTTGTAAACACTATTAATAGTCTGTTAGGGTTGGAAAGAGCATAACTTTGATTAATATAATTTGAAGAGTATTCCTCTCTTAGTTCTCTAAAGAACTTCTCTTGAACTTATCGGATATCTTCCGTAGCGTTCAAATCCGACTTATCAATCGGTCTTTCATCCCGATTATGGCGTCAACATAGCATACTAAGGTTCTTACCTCATCTATAGGTAACGGTTCGTGGTTCCACTTTGATTAATTGGCATCTTGGGTTGTAATTCCAAACGTATTGGTATAGGGTTTCGTCACAGGTAGGCGTGGTTCGTATCAGTTTGGTATTAGAGTCTAGGTTTGTTAAAAAAATTAGTTCGGTGTAAGAAAGGTAACATCAAAACCCTAACTCCAATCGATCATATCAATCGTTTGTATTACCATTGCTTTGTATTCAAGTCCATAGTGTTAATTGTTTCGTGAGTAGTTTAGTTTCATTCTATCAATCCTTGTTTCAAAAAAAAAGGGGGGGGGGGGGGGGGGGAAATTCAAGCCCGGATATTTTGTTCTTGAATTCTACGGAAGAATTTGGTGTGGTTTGCATTAGTTCCAAGAGAACTGAGAAGAGGGATTGGTGAGTTAATATCATCTTTGTTTGTGAGAATACAAGAGTGAATGTGTGATATCCTTCTTTGAGTGACACACGAGAGGGAGTGAATTGTGAGGTTTAATTCTTTATATATATTTGTGTTAGTACTAACCTTTTATTACAGAAACTATGTCAAGGAAAAATTCTCCTAAAGGTGAGAGGGGGAGTGATGTGCCAAAACAAACTTAAAAGCACATCCAAAGGACTTAAGAAAAACTATCTCAAGTCAAGGCAAAATCGGATCCAAAAATGGCACTTTTCAAATGAACCCTAATGATGAAAGGATGAAATTCAAACAACCAATGATATAATCAGAATACTTCAATGAAAATGCCTTCTAACACACTCTAATTTCATGTAATCCACGCAAATGAAGCCTCAATTTGACAAAGAAAAACCGTAACAAAAAAATCCCTTTCCAATGGTGAAAATCACGTTATTAAGGAAATCCTTAAAGATGAATTGGATCAATATGATAATTCCTTCAAATAATCACAAGAATTCGTGAATAACAACAAGGATATCTAACCAAGAAATATCTCAATTCAACCCTAGATATGACACACTAGAGAAGAAAAGAAATCACAACAAAATGAAATTGATATAACTCACAATTTCAAGATGTTGCACTCGCCACAATTTCAACTTCTTGGGATTGAAATTGATAAGAGAATTTCGAATTAGGAAAACCCTAAGCCCTCTCACGAAATGTGAAGTGTTTGTTCTGCAAAATAAGTCTCCTCAAACCCTCTCTTAAGCAAGTATTTATACTTGCTGCTATTAGGGTTAAAAAGTGCTCAAAATTACAAGTTTGCCACTTTTAAGGTGGCTAGCCCTAAATGAAAATTACAAGGAAATAAAAGTGTCCCAAAACCAAATACAACCAAAAATAGTTCATAAAAGTGTAAATATATAAAAGAAATGGTCTTCAAGATGCCGGTCTTCTATAGGATCCATCGGCCCAACTCATCGCCGGTTCAGTCGGTCCATGGATAACCCACAATTTGAGTCTGAGGGAGTTTGTCCATTGCCCTGTAGAATATGATAAGTGTGCCTGTTGGAAAACACAATACAAGAATAATAGAAAAGAGGTTAATATATAAATAATTCCGAGGTCGATCTACTCAAAATGGGCCCTCAACGCCAAGATTTGAAATCCTTTAGTTCTTGCCCTAATGATAGGTCTTGTCAGATTTTTATTCCTATCATCTCCTCGGGCCTCAAAACGATTTGTCCTCAAATCTAGTAGATCAAATGCAGTAGAGACTTTTTTTCCTCCTAGTAAGTCACTTGAAGAAATATCTTTGCAGAATCCCAATATCTGAAATACTACAGGTGGTGATTATCTTCTCTCCTCCATTTCCAGGATGTATCTCTTCTGCAACACAAATAATGACCCATTATCCACTAGTTACCCCTGTATCAACCTGTTCCACTGAAACTGTTTCCTCTTTTTCTAACTCATCTGTATGCTGCTGATCCTTATGGTCTTCTAATGGTTGGCCCAACTGCTTATTACCCTCTAAAACCTCTGAAGGTGAACATAATTCTCTCTGAACAGTCTGGCTCTCTGGTGGTCTGCTCGTCTGACTATGATCATCAGGATCCTCTAAAGGTTGGCACATCGGTGTCTGACAAATTTTATGCTCTAAGGGTTGGCTCGTGTCACTAGAGCCCTCAAGAACCTTTGAAGGTTGGCATACTTGCGTCTGCACAATTTGGTCCTCCCAGTCTAGGTAATCATTTGCGGAACCCCTACCATCAAATGAAGGCATCTGTAGCTTCGCTCACTCTGGTCCTCGAGGTGGTCTAAATTCCCTATCCAGATATGGATTAAGCCCAAAATTATCATCTCTATCTTCCCTAAGAGCATGATAATCTTCCTTTACAGGTGGTGGTGGCAATGTCATCCTATCAATCCTTGTTGCTAATGTAGCAACAAGTGTGGAAAGGTCCCGAAGTTGTTCATCTAGAGTTCTTCCATTTGTATTTCGATGACTTGGTCTGCTACCCACTTGGCTATTGGCCTCATTGCCAATGTACCCATTTACACTATCATATGACATGTTTGTGGATGCGATTTATCTAAAGTACAAATGTAATCTCAAATAATTTGTAGCACACTCCCTTCACTTCACCACGTCACAGTAACAAGTTTGGATAACAACACACACACTTGTACACCTACGGTGCAACAAGTCACCAATGCAATAAATACTTTTTATCTCTTCAAGTATATTAGAATAAGTGAAGCACAAATAAATACTTCTAAGTAGTTAAGAAATTAAATTCAACTCACAAGTGTTGAAGTAATAAGTTCAATTACTTTCACACTTTAATGTTTGTTTTTTAATTCAAATTCTACTACTTCAATTTTCCTTTATTGCCACGGTTTCACACCTACAATTGATCTTGATGTGCAGCACATTTAATCCACATAAATCCACAAATTTACACCACCACATACACCTTCAATCATGGTGCACTCACTCCACCAATAACTCCACGGCAACAACACAAACAACAACAAAAATTAAGATGTATCACTTTCACGGCAACAACAAGGTGAATATTGATTACAAGTAGTCTTCAACTTCCATGGCAAATAATGAAGACAAAAGATTAATAAGTAGCTTTCCCAAAATGAATTCCGAATCCCACTATAGGCAGCAACTTTCAATTTGAAATTCAAATAACTTCACTTATTGCAAGCCTTCCTCAATTGGTAACAATGAATTCAAATTCAAATAGCAATCATTAACTCCCACAACTTAATTGCATATGATTTAAATTCAAATAATTCCTTACTAACCAAACTTAATGTAATCTGCAAATTTTACTTCACAAATTCAGAATTACACAATGGAATTCAAACAACAAACTTCACAACTCCTCACGCCACAAGCTACTTCACGGCAACAATTGGTAAGTTTCACAATTTCAAAAAAAAATTGCTAAAGTAACTTCACTTTGTACTTTTTCTCTTCCACGTGAATTAGTGTCCACAAAGTGATATAATAACCTTCCCAAATCAACTCCAACAACCAGAAAATCAATTCCCAATCCAAAACAATTTTGCAATATCAAACAACAACAACAACACAATTTCAGTTTTCACTTGATCAACCCTATTTGATGATCACTTCCACGAAATTGAATACAACCAATTCCCTTCTCTCAACAAGAGCTCTGATACCAAAAAGATGATGTGCTCAAAAACCAAGATTAAGCACATACAAAACCAATTTGAAAGACAATCCAACAATGTCAATCAAACTAGTCTCAATCACATGAACAATGCCATCAATTTCCAATGAATTTAACCAAGTCTTCAATTATGATGTGTTTGAATCTTAAATCCAAATATGATATAGCTCTGATACCAAAAAGATGATGTGCCTAAAACCAAGATTAAGCACATATAAAACCAATTTGAAAGACAATCAAACAATGTCAATCAAACTAGTCTCAATCTCATGAATAATGGCATCAATTTCCAATGTTTATAACTGATTCTTCAATTAGGATGTGTTTAATCTTAAATCCAAATATGATGATTTCTCTGATACCAAAAAGATGATGTGCCTAAGCACACTTAAAAGTACATCCAAAGGACTTAAGAAAAACTATCTCAAGTCAAGGCAAAATCGGATCCAAAAATGGCACTTTTCAAATGAACCCAAATAATGAAAGGATGAAATTCAAACAAACAATGATATAATCAGAATACTTCAATGAAAATTCCTTCTAACAACACTCTAATTTCATGTAATCTACGCAAATGAAGCCTCAATTTGACAAAGAAAAACCGTAACAAAACAATCCCTTTCCAATGGTGAAAATCACGTTATCAAGGAAATCCTTAAAGATGAATTGGATCAATATGATAATTCCTTCAAATAATCACAAGAATTCGTGAATAAAAACAAGGATATCTGACCAAGAAATATCTCAATTCAACCCTAGATATGACACACTAGAGAAGAAAAGAAATCACAACAAAATGAAATTGATATAACTCATAATTTCAAGATGTTGCACTCGCCACAATTTCAACTTCTTGGGATTGAAATTGATAAGAGAATTTCGAATTAGGAAAACCTTAAGCCCTCTCACGAAATGTGAAGTGTTTGTTCTGCAAAATAAGCCTCCTCAAACCCTCTCTTAAGCAAGTATTTATACTTGCTACTCCTAGGGTTAAAAAGTGCTCAAAATTACAAGTTTGCCACTTTTAAGGTGGCTAGCCCTAAATGAAAATTACAAGGAAATAAAAGTGTCCCAAAACCAAATACAACCAAAAATAGTTCATAAAAGTGTAAATATATAAAAGAAATGGTCTTCAAGATGCCGGTCTTCTATAGGATCCATCGGCCCAACTCATCGCCGGTTCAAGTCGGTCCATGGATAACCCACAATTTGAGTCTGAGGGAGTTTGTCCATTGCCCTATAGAATATGATAAGTGTGCCTGTTGGAAAACACAATACAAGAATAATAGAAAAGAGGTTAATATATAAATAATTCCAGGGTCGATCTGCTCAAAATGGGCCCTCAACGCCAAGATTTGAAATCCTTCAGTTCTTGCCCTAATGATAGGTCTTGTCGGATTTTTATTCCTATCAGGGAGGTTTGATGCTAGGTTAGTAATTGAGGCATTGAGGACTGAGACGAAGAGAATGTTTCAGGAGGGAATGGAGCAAATTCATGAAACGGTGGAGCAAAAACTCGAGCAATCTAAGAACGTCTTTCAAGGGCGTAAGAGGGAGATTTTTTTCTAAAAGAGGACAAAAGGGTGGAGATGAAAATTCTAATGATGAGTTTGATGAACCTTCTATCGGGAGTTATAGAGGTTATGGTGGTAGGGACAGAAGAACTAGGGATTGGGAAGATAAAGGAGATAGGAATAGAGAGGATAATCAATTGGGTAGTGTAAAGATGAAGATTCCTCCTTTCCAAGGGAAGAATGATCCCGAGGCATACTTAGAATAGGAGAAGAAGATAGAGCTGGTGTTTGATTGTCACAATTATAGTGAGAAAAAGAAAGTGAAGCTTACTGCCATTGAGTTTTCAGATTATGCCATAGTGTGGTGAGATCAACTGATGTTGAATAGGTGAAGGAATGGTGAACCACCCATTGAGTCTTGGGAAGAGATGAAGAGGGTGATGAAGAAGCGATTTGTTCTTGCATACTACTATCGCGAATTGCACAACAAATTGCAAACTCTTAAGGAAGGAAACCGAAGTATAGATGAGTATTTTAAGGAGATGGAGGTTACTATGATTAGAGCAAATGTTGAGGAGGATAGAGAGGCTACCATGGCTAGGTTTCTTGCTAGGTTAAATAGAGAGATTCAAAATGTACTAGAATTACAACATTATGTGGAATTGGAAGATATGGTCCACATGGCTGTAAAGGTTGAGAACCAACACAGGAGGAAAGGTAGTAGTACCGCCCGGTTTCAATAGGGTACTGGTTCATCTACTTGGAAGACTAACCATTGGAGGAAGGAAGAAAAGTCTTTACCCACCAAGCTAAAAGGAGAGTAGAAGCAAAGGGGTTCTACTCCTCGTGATCAAGGTAAACCTGATTCTTCTACTACTAGAAATCATGACATTAAATGTTTTAAATGCCAAGGAAGAGGCCATATTGCTAGTCAATGTCTGAATAGATGAATTATGATTTTGCACGATGATGGTGAGTATGACACTGAGGGGGATAGTGAAGATGATGATATGCCTCCATTGGAGGATGTTAGTGATGAAGAGGAGCCTACAGAGGGGAAGTTAGTGGCAGTAGCGAAGCGAGCTTTGAATGTGCAGGTGAAGGAAGAAGAGGAGGTGCAATGAGAGAATATCTTTCATACTAGATGTTATCTAGGTGACCATATTTGTGGTTTGATCATTGATGGGGGGAGTTGTACTAATGTAGTAAGTACTTTCATTGTTGAGAGGTTGGGGCTCAAGACTACTAAACACCCTAGCCCTTATAAATTGCAGTGGCTGAATGATAGTGGCGAGACTAAGGTGAGTAAGCAAGCCTTAATTGCTTTTTGCATCGGTAGGTATGAGGATGAGGTATTATGCGATGTAGTGCCGATGTAGGCTTATCATATGTTGTTGAGGAGGCCATGGCAGTTTGACAAGAAGGTTATTCATGATGGCTTTTCTAACAAGTATAACCTTGTTCACCATGGCAAAAGCCATAATCTTAAACCCTTAACACCTAAACAGGTGTATGAGGATCAGTTGCAGCTATAACAATCTTTTGCAAAATATAAGGTGAGTGAAAAACAGAGGGAGATTGAGAGAGCAAAAGACATAGAAAAAGAAAAGGAACACAAAAGTCAATACCAAAAGGAAAAAGAGATGAAGGTTGGAAAGAGTGTGAGATGCCAAGTTAAGAGGGGATCAACTTTGGTGGTGAGTGAAAAGGAGAGTGTAGCCTTGCAAAAGGAGAGTTGTGTGGCAAGAGCGAGTGTAGTGAGGAGAGTGTTAGTGATAAAGCAACCCATGCTGTTGCTGGTTTTTAAGGAAACTTATTTGAATACTAACGAACTTCTTAACTCTTTGCCTAGTGTGGTTGTGCCTATTTTGCAGGACTTTGAAGATGTCTTCCCTGAGGAGACTCCAAAGGGGTTACCACCTATTAGTGGTATTGAGCACCGGATTGACTTTGTACCTAGAGCATCTATTCCAAACAAGCCAGCTTGTAGGAGTAATCCAGAGGAGACAAAGGAACTTCAAAGGCAAGTTAATGACTTGATGGAGAAGGGGTATGTGAGAGAAAGCATGAGCCCATGTGTAGTGCCTGTGATTTTGGTGCCTAAGAAGGATGGGTCATGGAGAATGTGTGTTGATTGCCAAGCTATCAACAACATCACGGTAAAGTATCGTCATCCCATTCCTCGCTTAAATGACATGTTAGATGAGTTATATGGGTCTAGTGTCTTCTCCAAAATTGATTTGAAAAGTAGATATCACCAAATTATAATGAAAGAAGGTGATGAATGGAAAACAGCATTTAAGACAAAATATGGTTTATATGAGTGGTTAGTAATGCCTTTCGATTTAACTAACGCACCTAGTAATTTCATGAGACTTATGAACCATGTTTTGAGGACTTTTATTGGCAAATTTGTGGTAGTCTATTTCGATGATATCCTCATTTACAGTAAGAGTTTGGAAGACCATATAATTCACTTGAGGGTTGTTTTGGAAGTGCTTCGAAAGGTGCAATTATATGCTAACCTCAAAAAGTGCACTTTTTGCACAGACAGACTTGTGTTTCTTGGTTTTATTGTTAGTGCACAGGGAATACAGGTTGATGAAGAGAAGATTTGTGTGATCCAAGAATGGCTTAGTCCAACTAATGTAAGTAATGGTCGGAGTTTCCATGGACTAGCGAGCTTTTATAGGAGGTTTGTGAAGGATTTCAGCACCATTGCAGCACCACTTACTGAGGAAATCAAGAAGAAGGTGGGGTTCAGTTAGGGAGAGCAACAAGAGAAGGCCTTTCAGACGCTTAAAAATAAGTTCACTCATGCGCCACTACTTGCTTTTCCTGATTTCTCTAAAACTTTTGAGATTGAGTGTGATGCTTCTGGAATAAGTATTGGAGTAGTTCTCATGCAAGAGAGGAGACCAATTGCATTCTTTAGTGAGAAGCTAAGTGAGGCAACCTTGAACTACCCTACTTGTGACAAGGAGTTATATGCATTGGTTTGAGCTTTGGAGACTTGGCAACACTATCTTTAGCCAAAAGAGTTTGTGATCCACACTGATCATGAATCCTTGAAGTACTTGAAGGGACAACATAAGCTGAACAAAAGGCATGCTAGTTGGGTGGAGTTTATCGAAACATTTCCTTATGTCATCCACTACAAGCAAGGTAAAGAAAATGTTGTTGCTGATTCACTTTCTAGAAGGCATGCTCTTATCTCTACTCTTAGTTCTAGATTACTTGGTTTTGAGCATATTAAAGAAGTGTATGCTGCTGACCGAGATTTTTGTGAAGAGTATGTTCATTGTGAGAAGAGTGGTCATGGTAAATTTTATAAGCATGAGGGATTCTTGTTTAGGTAAAATAAACTTTGCATTCCCAATTGTTCTTTAAGAGAGTTATTAGTGAGGGAGTCTCATGGAGGAGGATTAATGGGGCATTTTAGAGTAGCTAAAACCTTAGGGGTTCTATAGGAACACTTCTATTGGCCTCACATGAAACGAGATGTTGAGAGGATTTGTGAGCGATGTGTCACTTGTAAGCAAGCAAAATCTAGAGTCTAACCTCATGGACTTTATACCCCACTTCCAATTCCTCATGAGCCTTGGGTAGATATTTCCATGGATTTTGTGTTAGGATTACCCAGGTCTAGCTATGGTAGAGACTCTATTTTTGTAGTCGTGGATAGGTTTTCCAAGATGTCACATTTTATTCCTTGCCACAAAACAGACGTTGCTTGCCATATTGCTAATTTGCTCTTTAGGGAAGTTGTGAGATTGCATGGTATGCCTAGAACAATCATATCAGATCAGGATGCTAAATTCTTGAGCTACTTCTAGAAGACCCTATGGGCTAAGTTAGGAACTAAGTTATTGTTCTCTACTACTTGTCATCCACAGACTGATGGTCAAACTGAGATAGTAAATCGAACTTTATCTACTTTGTTGAGGGCTGTCATTAAAAAGAACATTAAGAGTTAGGAGGATTATTTGCCTCATGTTGAATTTTCTTATAATCGCACAATGCATTCTGCTACTAAGTTTACACCTTTTGAAATTGTGTATGGTTTTAATCCACTAACTCCTTTGGAATTATCTCCCCTTCCTACTTCTGAGTATGTCAATCTAGATGGTAAGAAGAAAGCAGAGTTTGTTAAACAACTCCATGAGAAAGCAAGACTCAACATTGAGCGGAGGATAGAACAGTATGTGAAACAAGCCAACAAGGGTCATTAACAAGCTGTCTTTGAACCTGGAGATTGAGTTTAGGTTTACATGCGCAAAGAGTAGTTTCCTGTGCAACATCGATCTAAATTACTTCCTAGAGGTGATGGACCATTTCAAATTCTTGAGCACATCAATGATAATGCCTATAAGTTAGATTTGCCAGGTGAGTATCAAGTAAGTGCTACTTTTAACGTTACTAATCTGAGTCCTTTTGATGTAGGTGATGATTTGAGGACAAATCTTTTTCAAGAGGAGGGGAATGATGGAAGCCATGATGGGAGCCAAGCTAGAAGGTGGAATGTGGATCCTCTTGAAGTGCCACTTAGACCGATCATAAGAACTCGAGCGAAACGATTCAAAGAAGAACTTAATGGGTTGGTAAAGGATATCCAAGAAGCTAGAAAAGATTTGAGCAACCATGAGAATGAACTTGCATTTGTACAAGTCATTCAACGTTTTAACAAAGGAGATTGAGACTAGTTTGATTGACATTGTTTGATTGTCTTTCAAATTGGTTTTGTATGTGCTTATTCTTGGTTTTAGGCACATCATCTTTTTGGTATCAGAGCACATGTTGAGAGAAGGGAATTGGTTTTATTTGATTTCGTGGAGTGAATCATCAATTAAGGTGATTTAGTGAAAACCGCAAATTGTGTTGTTGTTGTGGTTTTGAGATTGCGAAATTACCTTAGCTTGGAATTTAATTTGCTGATTGTTGGAGTTGGATTGGGAAGGTTGTTGTATCATCTTGTGATTAATAATTTTCATGGAAGGAAAGAAGAATAGAAGTATTGTTAATTCAACAATTGTTTGAGCTTGAAAAAAATTACCTTGTTCTTGCCGTGACTAGTCTTGGTGTGAAGGAGGTTGTGTAGCTTGTTGTTTTGATTTCCATTGTGTAATTCTGAATTGGAGGAGTACAATTTGCAGATTACTTTGAGTTTTGATTAGTAAGGAATTATTTGAATTCAAAACATATGCAATTAAGTTGTGGGAGTTAATGATTGCTATTTGAATTTGAATTCATTGTTACCAAGTGAGGAAGGCTTGCAATTAGTGTTGTGAATCCTTGTGCAATTCGAAATTGGAGCATTTGCAAATTCCTGATTTGAAGTGTGTGGAAGGATAAGCATCCATTTGAAATTCAAATACCTTCTTTAAGTTTGAGTGCAATTCATTTAGTAGCATTGAATAAGTGTTATTTGAATTTGAATTGTTTTTTACCATTTGTAGAGAAGGTTGCATTTAGTGGAGTGATTTCAAATTTGAATTTTGTTGCTGCCATTGCTTGTGGTTTATGGTGTGAATGGGAGTTTTGTAGTGGCAAGGACGTGTACACCTTGAATTATTGTATGTAAGAGTGTTTAAAAAAAAAAAGTTACAACGTATAGTAATGTTGTAGGGAATTGGTTGCATTGTGTAGGAGTGAGGTGTGTGTGGTGGTGTAAATTTGTGGAGTTGTTTGGAGTAAGGTGCTGCACATTAAGATAAAGTGTGAGTGTGAACCGTAGCAAGAATAAGGAAAGTGAGTAGTAGAATTTAAAATTCAAACAAGTCATTAAATGTGTGAAAGTAATTGAACTAGTTACTTAAACACTTGTTGTTGAATTTAATTATATCTACTTGAAAGTAGTTGAGTGTACTTCATTTGTGGTTTGGTTGTGTACTTGGACCTTGGAAGTGTGAAGATAATTATTGCTGTTGGGTTTGAACACAATCATGTCTAGTGAAATGTTTCATTATGCTAATGTATTCCGCCGGACATTGACTACATTTACTACTAAGGATGACGAACAAAGGGAAAACTTGTACCATACTTCTTATAGGGTACAAGGAAATTTATGTGTCCTTATAGTTGATGGTGGTAGTTGTACCAATGTGGTAGCAGCATCGATGGTATCGAAACTAAAACTTGCTATTAGTCCACATCCTGAACCGTATACATTGCATTGGCTTAATGATCAGGGGAGTTTGCATGTAATCCAAAGAGCTAGGGTACCATTCAGTGTAGGGGATAAATACTTTGATGAGATTGAGTGTGATATTGTGCCTATGTGTACATCCCATATATTGCTTGGCAGGCCTTGGTTATATGATAGGAGGGTTTTACATGATGGCTTCAAGAATACTTATGTATTCCAAAAGGAGGGAAAACGAATTATTCTGAATCCGATGTCGCCTTCAGAAGTTCAAAGGGTTCAGCAACAAATCAGTAGACCATCAGCGGGCCATGAGCAGTCGAACAAACCTTTAGAGCACAAAATTTATCAGACACAGATGTGCCAACCTTCAGAGGATCCTGATGATCATAGTCAGACGAGCAGACCACTAGAGAGCCAGACTGTTCAGAGATAGTTATGTTCACCTTCAGAGGTTTTAGAGGGTAATGAGCAGTTGGGCCAACTATTAGAAGACCATGAGGATCAGCAACATACAGATGAGTTAGAAAAAGAGGAAACAGTTTTAGTGGAACAGGTTGATACAGAGGTAACTTTAGTAGATAATGGGTCATTATTTGTGTTGCAGAAGAGATACATCTTGGAAATGGAGGAGAGAAGACAATCACCACCTGTAGTATT
The DNA here is from genome assembly GCA_037954665.1 of Laguncularia racemosa. NCBI lineage: Eukaryota > Viridiplantae > Streptophyta > Magnoliopsida > Myrtales > Combretaceae > Laguncularia > Laguncularia racemosa. The sequence goes on from JBBMOL010000004.1 coordinate 7,764,316, forward strand.
TCAGTTATTGGGATTTTGCAAAGATATTTCTTCAGGTGACTTGCTAGGAGGAAACAAAGTCTCTACTGCATTTGATCTACTAGATTTAAGGACAAATCTTTTTGAGGCCCGAGGAGATAATAGGAATAAAAATCCGACAAGACCTATCATTAGGGCAAGAACTGAAGGATTTTGAATCTTGGCGATGAGGACCTATTTTGAGCAAATCGACCCTAGAATTATTCGTTTACTAACCTCTTTTATCTTATTCATGTATTTTATATTCCAACAGGCATACTTATCATGCTTTACAGGGTAATGGACAAACTCACTCAAACTCAGCTTGTGGGTTATCCATGGACCGACCTGAACCGGCGATGAGCTGGGCCGATGGATCCTATAGAAGACCGGCATATTGAAGGGCATTTCTTTTATGCATTTTTCATTTTATGAACTATTTTTGGTTGTATTTGGTTTTGGGACACTTTTATTTCCTTGTAATTTTCATTTAGGGCTTGCTACCTTAAAAGTGACAAACTTGTAATTTTGAGCACTTTTTAACCCTAGGAGTAGCAAGTATAAATACTTGCTTAAGAGAGGGTTTGATGAGACTTATTTTGCAGATAAAATGCTACCTTTCACGTGAGAATTAAGGTTCCTAATTGTCATCCAAACTCTTATCAATTTCAATACCAAGAGTTGAAATTGTGGCGAGTGCAACATCTTAAAATTGTGAGTTATATCAATTTCATTTTGTTGTGATTTCTTTTCTTCTCTAGTGTGTCATATCTAGGGTTGAATTGAGATATTTCTTGGTCAAATATCCTTGTTTTTATTCACGAATTCTTGTGATTATTTGAAGGAATTATCATATTGATCCAATTCATTTTTAAGGATTTCCTTGATAACGTGATTTTCACCATTGGGAAAGGATTCATATTTTACGGTTTTTCTTTGTCAAATTGAGGCTTCATTTGCGTGGATTACATGAAATTAGAGTGTTGTTAGAAGGCATTTTCATTGAAGTATTCTGATTATATCATTGGTTGTTTGAATTTCATCCTTTCATCATTAGGGTTCATTTGAAAAGTGCCATTTTTGGATCCGATTTTGCCTTGACTTGAGATAGTTATTCTTAAGTCTTTTGGATGTTCTTTCAAGAGTGTTTAGGTACATCATCTTTTTGGTATCAGAGCTATATCATATTTGGATTTAAGATTGAACACATCCTAATTGAAGAACATTGGTTATAAACATTGGAAATTGACGCCATTATTCATGAGATTGAGACTAGTTTGATTGACATTGTTTGATTGTCTTTCAAATTGGTTTTGTATGTGCTTATTCTTGGTTTTAGGAACATCAAGAACTAACATAATTAAAGAAAAATACATGGAAATGTATAATCTATACTAAAATCTACCCTAAAAGTATAGAAAGTCAAACTATAAGATTCTAAACCCTAAAACCCTAAGAAAGTTCATCCTTCTCTTATGCAAATGAGAAAACACACTCTTTTATATTTCGTAGCTAACAATTAGATAGTAATAGCCCTACCGTCAACATTCAAGTCTTTATTAAATCAAATGATGTGTTTGGGGGAGAAAAACCTTAGTGTTAACAACCAGATGCTAGAAACCATACCATTTAGATAATAGGAGAGAGAATTGATTCTGTATGTTCTTCAACACCTTGGCATTTGGATGGCTTGACTAGCGATTAGTCTCCTATTTCTAACAATCGATCAGACACCATCTAAGCTAGCATTCGGCCACCATGTCTTGTCTTCACCATTCTTCAGTCCTTTTCTTTCCTAACCAATTGTTAGGGCTAACCCATAGACCTATAATGAGAGTAACAAATTCTAAGTATTTTGTAGTAAAACTCTATGAAATTATTCTACAAACTCTTAAAATCATGTAGTTACGTGTGTTAATCAAAAGAATGAGATTTTTACCCTAAATTAGTGCATATTATCACATTTTCATCCAATCCCATGTAGCTTAATGGAGAATTAGATGGGATAAGCATGTGGTTTTACACACTTATCAATGGCATTTCTTTATCAGTAGAGGTTAAGCACAATAATCTAGCCATGATTAAGGAGAGATGCTACCATACAGTAAGTTTAAAGGACAATCAATATATAGATGATGCAAATCAACACTTTCCATGTTTTAAACTCCCATGGACGTGTTTTTTGCACTCACAATGTTTACATTCATTTCATATGTAGATAGATTGCATAATGTGTGAATTAATGCTCAATAATTTTGCTTGAACCGCAGTGGTAAGGAATAAAATAAGTTACAATTTTGCTTATAAAAACCCCACCATTACCCCAACCCCCCCTCCCCACACACACTCACACAATAGTCTTTCTTGTAGGTTACTCGAAAGATAGGAATGGATTAGAATCAAAGTGAAGAGTAGCTTCAAATTTAAACCTTAGAGGATAAGTGTAGGATTAGACTTTGTTTGATTTTAACTTAGATTGAGAGATAAAAATTTTAAGACTTTTATATTCATTTTAACAAAAATTTCTATCTTCCTTGAATTTTGTTTGACATGATAACGTTTAAGATTTAACTACCCAACATTGCAATTTGGTAAGGGATTTCGATTCTATAGTTTTGGTGAACTGTAGTTTATCGATTTACATAGCTATTTTCATAATTATTGATTATATGTATTATCAATTGAAGTGAGGAAAGAATATTCAATTAGATTCTTACAACATCTGACTTGCAAGATAGTTCTCGTATTATGGTGTACAAGTGATATGATAACTTTTAAACATTTCTACTAAGTACTCTTTAAGGTTGTCACACTCGATTTTGAGATCGAGATCATTAGGTAATGACGTTGACATGTACTTGATATGAATCGATTAGCTCTGATACCAAACTGATGCGAGATCGGTTTGATCGGATTACTAACTGATACGAACTATGCTAACGTGTAATGAAACCCAATACCAATACATTCAGAATTCGTTACCTAAGATGCCAAACACCCTCAAGTGGAAACCGCGACCCGTTGTCTATAAGCGAGACAAGAACCTTGGTATAATAGGAAGACGCCATAATCGGGATGAACACCACGGAAATAAAATCCGATAAGTTCTAGATTAGTTCTTTAAAGAACCAAGAGAGGAATTCTCTCAAAAGTGTTTTCAAACTTTCAATGTTGTATCCTCTATATCCTAACCCTAGGAGCTTTATATTAGGGTTTACAATTCGTAACAATAAAGCCCAAAACGACATAACTTAGATAAGTTGCGTAAAAATCAACAAAACAAACATGTAGGCCGGCGGTGTAGACATGAAGGCCGGCGGCCTTGGAGCCGGTGTTGAAAATATACACAACCGACGTTGGAGATGTACACGACCGTGTACTTCTAGCCGTGTATCTTTCTGTGGAAATCTTGCCAATGTACACGACAGTGTACTTCTAGTCGTGTATCTTTCTGTGGAAATCTTGACAATATGCACGACCGTGCCTTTGAATCGTATATACGACCATGTATGATTCTGTGTAACCTCCAGACTCCTACATGGCCGTGCCTTGTAAAGACACACCCTCTTCACCCCGTATCCGGTATGACTTGTACAAGAGCAAGGGCATTCCCATGGTTGTTCCAATCCTTTCCAACTTCATGATTGCTCCAATCCTTTCCGATTTCATGGACATCCTTTATCAACCCGTTAAGTGCTTCCTTAAATCATTTTGCTCAAGTTCTTGTCATAGGTCCAGGTGGCACTTCAAGAGGATCCACATTCCACCTTCTGGCTTGGCTCCCATCATGGTTCTCATCATTCCCCTCCTCTTGAAAAGGATTTGTCCTCAAATCGCCGCCTGCATCAAAAGGACTCAAATTAGTAACATTAAATGTAGTACTTACTTGATACTCACCAGGTAAATCTATCTTGTATGCATTATCATTAATGCGCTCAAGAATTTGAAATGGTCCATCGCCTCTAGGAAGTAGTTTAGATCGACGCTGCACAGGAAACCGCTCTTTGCGCATGTGAACCCAAACCCAATCTCCAGGTTCAAAGACAACTTGTCGACGACCCTTGTTGGCTTGTTTCACATACTGCTCTGTTCTTCGCTTAATGTTTAGCCTTGCCTTCTCTTGTATCTGTTTAACAAATTCTGCTTTCTTCTTGCCATCTAGATTAACATACTCAGAAATAGGCAAAGGTGATAAATCCAAAGGAGTTAGTGGATTAAAACCATACACAATTTCAAAAGGAGTAAATTTAGTAGCAGAATGTACTGTACGGTTATAGGCAAATTCAACATGCGGCAAACAATCATCCCAACTTTTAATATTCTTTTTAATTACAGCCCTCAACAAAGTAGATAAAGTTCGATTTACTACCTCAGTTTGACTATCAGTTTGTGGATGACAAGTAGTAGAGAACAATAACTTAGTTCCTAACTTCGCCTATAAGGTCTTCCAAAAGTAGCTTAAGAACTTAGCATCTCTATCCGATACAATTATTCTAGGCATACCATGTAATCTCACAACTTCCCTAAAGAACAAATTAGCAATATTGCAAGCATCATCTGTTTTGTGACAAGGGATGAAATGTGGCATCTTAGAGAATCTATCCACAACTACAAAAATAGAATCTCGACCATGTCTAGACCTGGGTAATCCTAACACAAAATCCATGGAAATATCTACTCAAGGCTCATGAGGAATGGGAAGTAGGGTATAAAGCCCTTGAGGTTGGACTCTAGATTTTGCTTACTTACACATGACACATCGTTCACAAATCCTCTCAACATCTCGTTTCATGTGAGGCCAATAGAAGTGTTCCTGCAATACCCCTAAGGTTTTAGCTACTCCAAAATGTCCCATTAAACCTCCTCCATGAGACTCCCTCACTAGTAATTCTCTTAAAGAACAAATTGGAATGCATAGTTTACTCTCCCTAAACAAGAATCCTTCATGTTTGTAAAATTTACCATGCCCACTCTTCTCACAATGCACATATTCCTCACAAAAATCTCGATCAATAGCATACAATTCCTTAATGTGCTCAAAACCAAGCAGTCTAGAACTGAGAGTAGAGATAAGAGTATACCTTCTAGAAAGTGCATCAGCAACGGACATTCTCTTTACCTTGCTTGTAGTGGATGATATATTGAAATGTTTCGATGAACTCCACCTAATGAGCATGCCTTTTATTTAACTTATGTTGCCCCTTCAAGTACTTCAAGGATTCATGATCAGTGTGGATCACGAACTCTTTTGGCCAAAGGTAGTGTTGCCAAGTCTCCAGGGCTCGAACCAATGCATATAACTCCTTATCATAAGTAGGGTAGTTCAAGGTTGCCCCACTTAGCTTCTCACTAAAGAATGCAATTGGTCTTCTCTCCTGCATAAGCACTGCTCCAATACCTAATCCTGAAGCATCACACTCAATTTCAAACGTTTTAGCAAAATTAGGTAAAGCAAGTAATGGCGCCTGAGTCAGCTTATTTTTAAGCGTCTGAAAGGCCTTCTCTTGTTGCTCTTCCCATCTGAACCCTACGTTCTTCTTAATTACCTCAGTAAGTGGTGCTGCAATGGTGCTGAAATCCTTCACAAATCTCCTATAAAAGCTTGCTAGTCCATGGAAGCTCCGCACATTACTTATAGTAGTTAGACTAGGCCATTCTTGGATCGCACGAATCTTTTCTTCATCAACCTGTATTCCCTGTGCACTAACAACAAAACCAAGAAACACAAGTTTGTCTGTGCAAAAAGTGCACTTCTTGAGGTTAGCATATAATTGCTCCTTTCGAAGTACTTCTAAAACATCCCTCAAGTGAGATATATGGTCTTCCAAACTCTTGCTGTAAATGAGAATATCATCAAAATAGACAACCACAAATTTGCCAATAAGAGTCCTCAAAACATGGTTTATAAGTCTCATAAAAGTACTAGGTGCGTTAGTTAAACCGAAAGGCATTACTAACCACTCATACAATCCATATTTTGTCTTAAATGTGGTTTTCCATTCATCACCTTCTGATAGGAATCAAAATCCGACAAGACTTATCATTAGGGTAAGAACTAAAGGATTTCGAATCTTGGCGATGAGGACCCATTTTGAGCAAATCGACCATGGAATTATTCGTTTACTAACCTCTTTTATCTTATTCATGTATTTTATATTCCAACAGGAATACTTATCATGCTTTACAGGGCAATGGACAAACTCACTCAAACTTAGCTTATGGGTTATCCATGGACCGACCTGAACCGGCGATGAGCTGGGCCGATGAATCCTATAGAAGACCGGCATCTTGAAGACCAATTTCTTTTATGTATTTTTCATTTGCATGGACTATTTATGTTGTAATCACTTTGGGACACTTTTATTTCCTTGTAATTTTCATTTAGGGTTAGCTACCTTAAAAGTGGCAAACTTGTAATTTTGAGCACTTTTTAACCCTAGGAGTAGCAAGTATAAATACTTGCTTAAGAGAGGGTTTGGAAGCTTATCATTTTGCAAATTATACACTACATTTCACGTGAGAATTAGGGTTCATACCTTGGTTCCAAACTCTTATCAATTTCAATCCCAAGAGTTGAAATTGTGGCAAGTGCAACATCTTGAAATTGTGAGTTATATCAATTTCATTTTATTGTGATTTCTTTTCTTCTCTAGTGTGTCATATCTAGGGTTGAATTGAGATAGTTCTTGGTCAGAAATACATCTTATTATTCACGAATTCTTGTGCTTATTTGAAGTAATTATCAAATTGATTCGACTCATCATTGGAGAATTCCCTTGATAACGTGTTCTTTTCAATTGGAAAGGGATTCTTATAATTAAGGATTTTCTTTGTCATTTTATGGATTATTTGCGTGCATTATATGAAATTAGGGTGTTGATAGAAGATATTATGATTGTGGTGTTATAATTACATCTTTGGATATTCGGATTTAGTCATATCTTCTTTAGGATTCACGTGAAAAGTGCCCCTTTGTGGATCCGATTTTGCCTTGACCTGAGGTAGTTTTTCTTAAGTCTTTTGATTATGCTTTCAAGTGTGTTTAAGCACATCACCTTCTTTCATTCTAATTTGGTGATATCCACTTTTCAGATCAATTTTGGAAAAGACACTATACCCATGTAACTCATCTAACATGTCATCTAAGCGAAGAATGGGATGACGATACTTTACCGTGATGTTGTTGATGGCGCGATAGTCAACACACATTCTCCATGACCCATCCTTCTTAGGCACTGCACATGGACTCATGCTTTCTCTCACGTACCCCTTCTCCATTAATTCATCGACCTACCTTTGGAGTTCCTTTGTCTCCTCCGGATTGCTCCTATAAGCTGGCTTGTTTGGAATCGATGCTCTGGGTACAAGGTCAATCTGGTGCTCAATACCACAAATAGGTGGTAATCCCTTTGGAACCTCCTTAGGGAAGACATCTTCAAAGTCCTGCACAATAGACATAACCACACTAGGCAAAGAGTTAAATAGTTCGTTAGTATTTAGACATGTTTCCTTAAAAACCAGCAACAACATAGGTTGCTTCATCACTAACGCTCTCTTCACTACACTCGCTCTTGCCACACAACTCTCCTTTTGTAAGGCTGCACTCTCCTTTTCACTCACCACCAAAGTTGATCCCCCTTCAACTTGGTCTCTCACACTCTTTCCAGTCTTCCTCTCTTTTTCCTTATGAGTTCGACTTTTGTATTCTTTTTCTTTCTCATTGTCTTTTGCTCTCTCACTCTCCCTCTGTTTTTCACTCACCTTATGTTTTGCAAAAGACTGTTATAGCTGCAACTGATCCTCATACACCTGTTTAGGTGTTAAAGGTTTAATATTAAAGCTTTTTCCCTGGTGAACAAGCGTATACTTGTTAGAAAAGCCATCATGAACAACCTTCCTATCAAATTGCCATGGCCTTCCTAACAACACATGACACACTTGCATTGGCACTACATCACATAACACCTCATCCTCATACCTACCAATGCAAAAACCAATCAAGGCTTGCTTACTCACCTTAGTCTCACCACTATCATTCAACCACTACAATTTATATGGACTAGGGTGTTTAATAGTCTTGAGTGCTAACCTCTCGACAATAAAATTACTCACCACATTGGTGCAACTTCCTCCATCAATGATCAAACTGCAAATATGATCTCCTAGATAACATCTAGTATGAAATATATTCTCTCTTTGCACCTCCTCTTCTTCCTTCACCTGCACATTCAAAGCTCGCTTCACTACTGCCACTAACCTCCCTATTGCAGGCTCCTCATCATCACTAGCGTCCTCTAATGGAGGCATATCATCTTCCTCACTATCCCCCTCAATCTCATACTCACCATCATCACGCAAAATCATAACACACCTATTCGGACATTGACTAGCAATATGGCATCTACCTTGTCATTTAAAACATCTAATGTCACGATTTCTAGAAGTAGAAGAATCAGAGTTACCTTGGTTACTAGGAGTAGAGCTCGCTTGCCTCTGCTCTCCTTTTGATTTCGTGGGTAAAGGCTTTTCTTCCTTCTTCCATTGGTTAGTCTTCCAGGTGGATGAACCAGTACCCTGTTGAAACCGTGCATTACTACTACCTTTCGGCCTGTGTTGGTTCTCAACCTTTATAGCCATATGAACCATATCCTCTAATTCTACATAATGCTGCAATTCAACAACATTTTGAATTTCTCTATTCAATCCAGCAAGAAATCTAGCCATGGTAGCCTCTCTATCCTCCTCTACATTCGCCCTGATCATCGTTACTTCCATCTCCTTGAAATACTCATCCACACTTCGGCTTCCCTGCTTAAGAGTTTGCAATTTGTTGTGCAATTCACAATAGTAATACGCAGGTACAAACCGCTTCTTCATCACCCTTTTCATCTCTTCCCACGACTCAATAGGTGGTTCGCCATTCCTTCTTCTATTCAACATTAGTTGATCCCACCACACTATGGCATAATCCGAAAATTCAATGGCAGCAAGTTTCACTTTCTTTCTCCCACTATAGTTATGACAATCAAACACCATCTCTACCTTCTTCTCCCACTCTAAGTACGCCTCGAGATCATTCTTCCCTTGGAAAGGAGGAATCTTCATCTTTATACTACTCAATTGATTATCCTCTCTATTCCTATCTCCTTTATCTTTCCAATCCCTAGTTCCTCTATTCCTACCACTATATCCTCGATAACTCCCGACAGAAGGCTTATCAAATTCATGATCCGACATTTCATCTCCACCCCTTGGTACTCTCCTAGAACAACTCTCCCTCTTACACCCTTGGAAGACGTTTTTAGATTACTCTAGTCTTTACTCTACCGTCTCATGAATTTGTTCCATTCCCTCCTGAAACATTCTCTTCATCTCACCCCTCAATGCCTCAATCACTAACTTAGCATCAAACCTTCCCCTCTCACTTTCAGGAGAATGTTGCCTCGACATAGTTCCTGTAGAAAAGATTAGTACTAACACAAATATATATATGATTAAACCTCATGATACACTTCCTTACGTGTTTCGCTCAAATGATGATATCACACAGTCACTCGTGTATTCTCACAAACAATGATGATATCAACTCGCCAATTCCTCTTCTCAATTCTCTTGGAACTAACCCAAACTACACCAATTCCCTTCCGTAGAATTCAAAACAACTCTAGGGTTCGTAAATTTCCATTTTTTCTTTCCGAATTTTTTTTTTGTCTTTGTTGTTGCTCTTGATCACGCTCCTTTTTTTTGTGTCGTGATTCTTCTTTTTTTTTTCGTAACAAAATTGAATAGAAGGCACTACACTTTTAATAGACAATCAACACTATGAAATTGAATATAAACAATTGATATGAACGATTGGAGTTAGGGTTTTGATGTTACCTTCCTCAGACCGAACTGATGTTTAACAAACCTAAGCTCTGATACCAAACTGATACTAATCGATTAGCTCTGATACCAAACTGATGTGAGATCGGTTTGATCAGATTCCTAACTGATACGAACCACGCCAACGTGTGACGAAACCTAATACCAATACGTTCGGAATTCGTTACCTAAGATGCCAAACACCCTCAAGTGGAAACCGCGACCTGTTGTCTATAAGCGAGATAAGAACCTTGGTATAATATGAAGACGCCACAATCAGGATGAAAGACCAATTGATAAGTCGGGATGAACGCCATGGAAATAAAATCCGATAAGTTCTAGATTAGTTCTTTAAAGAACCAAGAGAGGAATTCTCTCAAAAGTTTTTTCAAACTTTCAATGTTGTATCCTCTATATCCTAACCCTAGGAGCTTTATATTAGGGTTTACAATTCGTAACAATAAAGCCCAAAATGACATAACTTAGATAAGTTGCGTAAAAATCAATAAAACAAACATGTAGGCCGGCGGTGTAGACATGAAGGCCGGCGGCCTTGGAGCCGGTGTTGAACATATACACGATCGGCGTTGGAGATGTACACGACTGTGTACTTCTAGCTGTGTATCTTTCTGTGGAAATCTTGCTAATGTATACGACTGTATACTTCTAGTCATGTATCTTTCTGTGGAAATCTTGACAACATACATGGTCGTGCCTTGGAACCGTGTATACGACCGTATATGATTCTATGTAACCTCCAGACTTCTACACGGTCGTGCCTTGTAAAGACACGCCCTCTTCACCCCGTATCCGGTATGACTTGTACAAGAGCAAGGGCATTCCCATGGTTGTTCCAATCCTTTCCAACTTCATGATTGCTCCAATCCTTTCCGACTTCATGGACATCCTTTATCAACTCGTTAAGTGCTTCCTTAAATCGTTTTGATCGAGTTCTTGTGATAGGTCCAGGTGGCACTTCAAGAGGATCTACATTCCATCTTCTGGCTTGGCACCCACCATGGTTCTCATCAGTACTTTGAGCTTCTTAGAGAAGAATTGGAAGAACTATATGATGTGCTCAAAACCAAGATTAAGCACATACAAAAACCAATTTGAAAGACAAAGAAATAATGTCAATCAAACTAGTCTCAATCACATGAACAATGGTGTCAAATCCCAATGTTTATAACCAATTCTTCCAATGAGGATGTGATAAATCTTAAGTGTCCAAATTAGATAGCTCCGATACCAAAAAGATGATGTGCCTAATTCCAAGCTTAAGCACAATCAAAAGAATCAAGGAAAACTCCTCAATTCACACACACAAAAACCGGTTCACTTGACTAGGTAAATGCAGAAATCCTAAGGCAATGGAATGAAATCCAAAGAGCTCTAATTGCTATTATCAATCCAAACAAGTAATCTTCATCAAATAATAACAATTATAATTGAAACCCACGTGAATCAAATCAAGAAAACAAATGGGTCAAACCGCAAATTCCAATTCCTTCCTTCAACTATCCAATTCACGTCACAATGAAGAGAATGATATCATATATCAACACAATCAATCCTATAACAAGCTATTGATCACAAATTGCAAATTAAAACAAGTCCAAGAACATCCAAATCAACCTAGATATGACGCACTAGTGATGAAATGGGAAACAACAATAAGGAACCAATATTACTCACGATTTCTCCTTGTTGCACTCGCCACAATTTCAACTTCTTGGGATTGAAATTGATAAGAGAATTTGGAATTAGGAAAACCCTAAGCCCTCTCACAAAATGTAAAGTGTTTGTTCTGCAAAAATAAGTCTCCTCAAACCCTCTCTTAAGCAAGTATTTATACTTGCTACTCCTAGGGTTAAAAAGTACTCAAAATTACAAGTTTGCCACTTTTAAAGTGGCTAACCCTAAATGAAAATTACAAGGAAATAAAAAGTGTCCCAAAACCAAAATACAACCAAAATAGTTCATAAAAGAATAAATATATAAAAGAAATGGTCTTCAAGATTCCGGTTCTTCTATAGGATCCATCGGCCCAGCTCATCGCCAGTTTAGGTCGGTCCATGGATAACCCACAAGCTGAGTCTGAGTGAGTTTGTCCATTGCCCTATAAAATATGATAATGTACCTGTTGGAAAACACAATACAAGAATAATAGAAAAGAGGTTAATATATAAATAATTCCGGGGTCGATCTGCTCAAAATGGGTCCTCAACGCCAAGATTTGAAATCCTTTAGTTTTTGCACTAATGATAGGTCTTATCGGATTTTTATTCCTATTATCTCCTCGGGCCTCAAAAAGATTTGTCCTCAAATCTGGTAGATCAAATGCAGTAGAGACTTTGTTTCCTTCTAGCAAACCATATGAAGAAATATCACTGCAGAATCCCAAAATCTGAAATACCACAGGTGGTGATTGTCTTCTCTCCTCCATTTTTAGGATGTATCTCATCTGCAACACAAATAATGACCCATTGTCCACTGAGGTGTCCCCTATCTCAACCCATTTCACTGATATTGTATCCTCCTTTTCTAACTCATCTGTATGTCGCTGATCTTCATGGTCTTCTAATGGTTGGCCCAACTGCTCATTATCCTCTAAGACCTCTGAAGGTGAACACAACTGTCTCTGTACATTTTGGCCCTCTAATGGTAGACTCATCTGACTCTGATCCCCATAATACTCCAATGGAGCACTCAACTGCTCGTGAACCTCTGGTATCTCTAAAGGAGAACATAACTTACCCTGAACAGTTTGGTTCCCTGGTAGTCTGCTCCTAGTATCCTGGAATGAATAGGATTGTCTCTGTCTTTCCACTTTCAAGGCTAGCTGTATAACCTCATCAAGTGTACTATATCTCTGAAGCTCAACTACACAAGCTATCTCATACTTCAACTCAGATACAAAACGAGCTAGGGTTTGTTCAGAAGGTTCAACTGATCCACATCTGATCACTAATGTCTCAAACTCCTGTGTGTAGTCATTCACTGTTTTACCCCCTTGTCTCAGTGTCTGGAGACGTATAAATAGCTTATGCCTATAGTGTTTTGGTACAAACCTATTCCTCAAAACTCGTTTCATGTCTCTCCAAGTGTGTATTTCGGTCTCTCCATCCCTTTGTCTGCTGATCACCATATTTTCCTACCACAAAGCGGCATGCCCTATGAGTTCTATAGCTGCAAGGTGTACCCTAGAGTCTTCATCAATCTCATAACACTTGAAAAGACCCTCAACTTGGTCTTCCTAGTCTAGGTAATCATCTGTGGAACCCTTACCATCAAATGAAGGCATCTGTAGCTTCACACAATCTGGTCCTCGAGGTGGTCTAAATTCCCTATCCGGGTATGGATTAAGCCCAAAATTATCATCTCTATCTTCCCTAAGAGCATGATAATCTCCCTCTACTCTAGGTGATGCCTGAAGGTTTACCACAGGTGGTGGTGGTAATGTCATCCTATCAATTCTTGTTGCCAATGTAGCAACAATTGTGGTAAGGTCCTAAAGTTGCTCATCTAAAGTTCTTCCACTTGTATTTCGACGACCTAGTCTACCACCCACTTGGTTATTGGCCTCATTGCCAATGTACCCATTCACACTATCATATGACATGTTTGTGGATGCGATTTATCTGAAGTACAAATGTAATCTCAAAAAAAATTTGTAGCACACTCCCTTCACTTCACCACGTCACAATAACAAGTTTAGATAACCACACACACTTGTACACCTACGGTGCAACAAGTCACCAATGCAATAAAAACTTCTTATCACTTCAAGTATATTAGACTAAGTGAAGCATAAATAAATACTTCCAAGTAGTTAAGAAATTAAATTCAACTCACAAGTGTTGAAGTAATAAGTTCAATTACTTTCACACTTTAATGTTTGTTTTTGAATTCAAATTCTACTACTTCAACTTTCCTTTCTTGCCACGGTTTCACACCTACAATTGATCTTGATGTGCAGCACCTTTAATCCACATAACTCCACAAATTTACACCACTACACACACCTCAATCACGGTGCACTCACTTCACCAATAACTCCCACGGCAACAACAACAAATTGCACTCCACCTCCACGAAAACAATAAGAAATGGAAACAACAACAAATATACTCTAATTCCACGGAAATAATAACAAAATATACTTCACTCCCCACAAGTTCTAACCGTAACTCACAACAAAATAGGCAGCAATTTCAATTTGAAATTCAAACCACTTCACTTATTGAAAGCCTTCCTCAATTGGTAACAATGAATTCAAATTCAAATAGCAATCATTAACTCCCACAACTTAATTGCATATGTTTTGAATTCAAATAATTCCTTACTAATCAAAACTAAATGTAATCTGCAAATTGTACTCCACCAATTCAGAATTACACAATGGAATTCAAAGACAAAAAACAACACAACTCCTCACGCCACAAGCTATTTCACGGCAAGAATTGGTAAGTTTTGCAAGTTCAAAAAAATTGCTAAAGTAAACTTCACTTTGTACTTTTGCTCTTCCACATAAATTATTGACCACAAAGTGATATAATAACCTTCCCAAAACAACTCCAACAATCAACAAATCAAATCCTAATCCAAGGTAATTTCGCAATCTTAAACAACAACAACAACAACACAATTGCGGTTTTCACTTGATCAACCCTAATTGATGATCACTTCTACGAAATTGAATACAACCAATTCCCTTCTCTCAACAAGAGATCTGATACCAAAAAAGATGATGTGCTCAAAACCAAGATTAAGCACATACAAAAACCAATTTGAAAGACAAAGAAACAATGTCAATCAAACTAGTCTCAATCACATGAACAATGGTATCAAATCTCAATGTTTATAACCAATTCTTCCAATGAGGATGTGATAAATCTTAAGTATCCAAATTAGATAGCTCTAATACCAAAAAGGTGATGTGCCTAATTCCAAGCTTAAGCACAATCAAAAGAATCAAGGAAAACTCCTCAATTCACATACACAAAAACCGGTTCACTTGACTAGGTAAATGCGGAAATCCTAAGGCAATGGAATGAAATCCAAAGAGCTCTAATTGCTATTATCAATCCAAACAAGTAATCTTCATCAAATAATAACAATTATAATTGAAACCCACGTGAATCAAATCAAGAAAACAAATGGGTCAAACCGCAAATTCCAATTCCTTCCTTCAACTATCCAATTCACGTCACAATGAAGAGAATGATATCATATATCAACACAATGAATCCTATAACAAGCTATTGATCACGAATTGCAAATTAAAACAAGTCCAAGAACATCCAAATCAACCTAGATATGACGTACTAGTGATGAAATGGAAAACAACAATAAGAAACCGATATTACTCACGATTTCTCCTTGTTGCACTCGCCACAATTTCAACTTCTTGGGATTGAAATTGATAAGAGAATTTGGAATTAGGAAAACCCTAAGCCCTCTCACGAAATGTGAAGTGTTTGTTCTGCAAAAATAAGTCTCCTCAAACCCTCTCTTAAGCAAGTATTTATACTTGCTACTCTTAGGGTTAAAAAGTGCTCAAAATTACAAGTTTGCCACTTTTATGGTGGCTAACCCTAAATGAAAATTACAAGGAAATAAAGTGTCCCAAAACCAAAATACAACCAAAATAGTTCATAAAAGAATAAATATATAAAAGAAATGGTCTTCAAGATGTCGGTCTTCTATAGGATCCATCGACCCAACTCATCGCCGATTCAAGTCGGTCCATGGATAACCCACAAGCTGAGTCTGAGTGAGTTTGTCCATTGCCCTATAAAATATGATAATGTACCTGTTGGAAAACACAATACAAGAATAATAGAAAAGAGGTTAATATATAAATAATTTCAGGGTCGATCTGCTCAAAATGGGTCCTCAACGCCAAGATTTGAAATCCTTTAGTTTTTGCACTAATGATAGGTCTTGTTGGATTTTTATTCCTATCACTATAGAAGGATGGAGTGAAAACATATGATGCGGTCAATGGTATGTCATTTCATATGCATGCGACTTTATTATATACAACCAATGATTTCCTTGCATACAATGATGTTTCGAGATGGATTACAAGAGGATATAAGGCTGATCTTATATGTAACTTAGATTGTTCTAGTGGATATTCTAATGTTAAGTTTCATTACATAAGGCACTAATGGGTCCTTCCATGAGGAATCATTAATGCCATGATAGTAAATAATTTGATGGGATAATAGAGACTAGATTGCCCTTAAGGCAATTCAGTAATGATGAATGAAAATGTAGTGATGGGCAAGAGTTCCAAAAGGCTTGAGCAGCATAGGAATGATGATAGTACAATTAGTGTAAGAAGGGCATATTGTTCCAATTGCCTTATTGGAAAGAGTTAGACATTCACCATAACTTAGATGTCATGTAGATTGAGAAGAATATGCATGATAGCCTAGTGGGAATGATCTTGAGTATTAAATGGAAATCTAAAGATATTGAGGAGGCGAGAATAACCCTTCAAGAGATAGGTATTCAACTTGAGTTGCATTTAAAGTCTTGGTGTAATCAAATGGTAAAACCTCTAGCCTTACTTACACATACTCCTAATGAAGTAAGGGAAGTGTGTAGCCTGATTACAAGGACATGAATTTTGCAGATGGATATGCATCAAACATCTCATCCTATCTTTAATCTAATGCAACTCTAAGAGGTCTAAAAAGTCATGATTGTCATGTATTGCTCAAGAGGCTTTTGCCAATGGTTTTATGTGGGTTTTTAGATTCCAAGATCTATGATGTGATTTGTGACCTATCAGACTTCTTTAGGGAATTGAATGCAAGAGAGATTCGAGTTGATGTATTAAGATCTAAGGAGAAATGTATGATCATAACATTATGCAAGCTTGAGGTGATTTTTCCCCTAGCTCCCTTTGATATTACAATTAATCTTGCTATGCATTTACCAAGGGAAGCATGAATATGTGGTTTGATACAATACCGATGATGTATCTAGTGGAGAGACACTTAAGAGTACTTAAAGGAGAAGTAAAGACTAAGGTAAAACCAAATGGATCCATAATTGAGGTTTATGTTGTGCAAGAAAGCATTATGTTTTACTCGATGTACTTTGAAAACATAGAATCTATAATAAATGGACCTCTTGTACAATGGGATGGTCTTCCCCAAGAGAGTGTGTCCAATGGTTTTCAAATCTTTTCACAACAAGTGCAGCCTTTAGGAGCAATCAACAATGCAAAAGTAATTAATGAAATGCATAACATGCATTAAACGATGCTTATTAATTGTGAGGAGCTATGACTTTATGTGAGGCATGTGTTTCTTGAATTTCACTCATTTGCAAACTCTATCTTTTCCTTCATTATAACCTATACCTGATTGGTTTAAATTAGGGAATTTGAACAAAAACTCTAAGCACGCAATGTTCACAATGCGAGTCAACTCATAGCAACAAATTTTTCTAAATGTTTTAGAAATAAGGTGAAGATGTAAACCCTTACTTTCTTTTTCTTTTTTTTTTTATTCATGTAAGTTTGAGCATTTGCTATTATGTACTGATTATGCAGCTTAAGATTGATGCTACTTTTCAATTAGCAGTTGACTTAGAGGCCCTTTCATGGGGTTTTGACATTCATAATTACCTTTACAACTGCTACATTATTAATGGAGTAAGATTTATCACTAAATCCAAGGAGGAGAAATTATAACTCAAAATATTGGCAAATCATACATCGATATGCGTAGAGCTTGCAAACTTTATTATTATAAGATGAGAAAGGGGGAGGCTGTTAGGAGCTAACCCCCACTCGGGTTTGAGCATCGATCACACAATTAGGGAGCTTTATGTGACTTTTCTTGTCAAGGATCCTGAGTACAATGTAAAAATTTATTAAATTTTATTCACATATTCTAATTTACTTTAAATATATTCAATATAACTTTATGTTTTTAATTATAGCATTGGTTGAGTATTAACTTCCTAAACTAGGATAAGCAGAAGTCCACATATGCATCAAGCACATATTTCTACATGTATCACAAGTTCACAAAGGTAGGTATTCATTTACTTTGGTACAAAAGAATGTTAAATAAGATCCTAATTATTGCTTAATTTTTCTAAAAAATGATAGATATTACCACCTTCACTCATAAGAGGAGATGGAAAGATAAATGCAGTGATCAGTGGATATCTCAAGAGGCCGAGGACCCATATGTAAGATTATGAAATTATAAAATTCCTTTGAGATTTGTGAAAATTCATTATTGGTATAGATAATAAGCGCATTATGCTATATGTAGAAAAGGATAGGTAAGATGTGAGCCGTGGAGGACACTCATATACAGTAGTAGATATGGAGGGAAGCCCAAAAGCGACATAGAGATAGTGGAGGAGGCATTGGGACACAAGTCAGGCTACTCTCGAAGTTTGGAGTATGGAGGACCACCAATTCCAACCGAGCAGCAGTCAAACTGTGAGAGTGAGCCTATAGGGTCTAGCAGCAATGGTGTTCATCGGTAACAGCAAGAGTATGATGCCTTGAAATGGCGGATTGAACCACCCACAAGTTCCTCCTCTACGAGTGACACATGGCAATAGCCCCCTTCGGAAGATTATCCATTTACATGCTACCAATGGCCATGGCCATGGCTTGCTTCTACTGCTCCCCCGACTAATCAAACCTAACAGTAGTTTCCTCCCGATTACTATACTTGGCCTCCTACTCCTCCGTCTATGGTTTCACTAGGCTACCTGTCCCAGCAATAGTCGCCCCCCTTCTTGCCCTCCATTGCCCCATCGAAAACTCTGCTAGGCGTCCAGTCATCTCAGCAACAATCACTTTCTGCATCTTACCCATGGGCTCCCTTGCCATCTTCCACAGCTTCTCCTGATGCTCAGCCTTCCCACCACCACCACCAGCCGTATTACTGTTGTCCTATGCCAACTCCTTATGGTCATACTTAGCAACCTATTATCTATACAACCACTACGCAACAAATGACTCAACATTTTGCCAATTAAGGTACTATGTCAACTACATAGATTGTTTTCCAAATCATGTTTTGATGGATTAGGTTATATTTGTTTAAGAATGTTGACGGACTTTGTGATATTTATATGTTCTCTGTTTTAATGGACTCAGTTATGCTTTGTTTTAGTAATTGTACTTGAACAAGAAATTCAATATGATTTTGTATTTTATATATATTCATATGTTTAATAATTGATTATTTGATTAATTTATATTCAATTTCAATTCATATATTTTGATTATTCATATAACAAATTTCATTAATTTAAAAAAAGACTATAGTAAAAAAGAATAAATATTTTAAAACAAATAAATGGTAATCTTAAAAAAAAAAAATCTAAACGGCGAAGTTCGTCACATGCCATATAAAATGAGGAGAACTTCGCCACATAGCCACATGGCAATCCTACGTGATAATGTGCGAAACTTCACTGCATCTACATGGCATTTGACGAACTTCACTACCTTGCCCAAAAGATGGCAAGTCATAAACGAGAATTATATTAAGTGGCAAACTGACATAAAATGGCAATTTTCAGGGTTTAAGCAATAATAATTTTTGCAGCTTAAGACATTTTTTTTATAGTGAGATGATTTATTGTTCATGAATGAATGTAGCGTCTGCTCTAGTTTTCCATGATGCTTCTAATCTTTTTTATTTTCCTTCTCACCATTTTCATAATTTCTTTTGAACACTTGAAATGCCTATGATGTCACATAATTTACTGCTTAAATTAATTTCCTTTTCAAATTACGTAGACCTTTGATGAGTTTGAATAACAATGGGCTCAACAAGGTTTAAAGATTGAATAGTGGACGGAAGTTGTAAAATCTCACAAACATCAATTTAGGAATAAGTTCAAAACAATCACAAAAGCCTTTATTTTTTTTATAGTGATTTGATTTAGCTTTTGTGAATGGATGTAGTATTTGCTCTAGTATTCCATGATGCTTCTAATCTTTTTTTGTTTTCCTTCTCACCATCTCCATAATTTGTTTTGAACATTTGAAATTCCTATGATGTCACATAACTTACTATTTAGATTAATGTCCTTTTCAAATTCATAGAACTTTCATGAGTTTGGATAACAATT
The DNA here is from genome assembly GCA_037954665.1 of Laguncularia racemosa. Taxonomy (NCBI): domain Eukaryota; kingdom Viridiplantae; phylum Streptophyta; class Magnoliopsida; order Myrtales; family Combretaceae; genus Laguncularia; species Laguncularia racemosa. The sequence goes on from JBBMOL010000004.1 coordinate 7,784,308, forward strand.
GGCTCAATAAGGTTTAAAGATGGATAGTGGACGGAAGTGGTAAAATCTCACAAACATCATTTTAGGATCAAGTTCAAAATACTTACAAAATTCATCTTTTAATTCCACAAAACAACTCTCTCTAGGAACAAAATTAAAAGAATTGTGAACTTCTTCATCTATTTTCTTAGGTACGTTATTTTGAATATTTTCATGTTTTGACTCAACCTTAAAGGAATCATGGACTTAGACATTATGTAAGACTTTCGTTGGAGTTGTGACATTTTCTTCAAATGAACAAGCAATTTAGGGATTCTTATGGCATCAAAGTGATGGGCAATGTATGCAAGTTGGCAACTATAATAGTTTAACTTAATGTTAATCTCTTCAATCTTAAGTATTATTGCTCAAATATCCTAGTAATTAATATAAATTTCCCTAGCAAAGTCTACTCTTATAGTTATACTATCACTACAAGCTTTTTCGATCTAAGACATCTATTCTTTATGGTAAGAAACAAAGACGAATTTATTTTATTTTTTCTTTATCCAGGAAAAAACACTAATCTCAACTCTGAGGTGAAACCTAAATGTAGGCTCTAACACTAAATTCGATGCTTAAGTAGTGGAAGTGAAAAAATATATAGGAAGGAAGGTTATTGGGGGCTACAAAACAATATGGAAAGAGTATGGGAAAAATTAAAAATCAATAAAAAAAATCTAAACAATAAATGCAATAAGAATGCTAAGGAATAACAAGAAATAGAATAAAATATTAATGCTAAGGAATAACAGGAAAATAGAATAAAATATTTACTTGCACTTTTATAAAGAATGACAAATCAAGAAAAATGAAATATCTAATAGCCTCATAACACCAGATTTCATTTGTTACAGTAATGTACTATAATGAGTTCCCTAAAAGTCTCGTACCAACAACTTCTTGGAGGAATTACTTCAACAAGAGTGGTTTTATATGAAAAATAAGACCTAATATTTTAGGAATTTAACTTTTATGGAAACTAGAAAATAAAAGATTTGCTAACTTAAAAATAAGATACCTATCTAGATCATGATCCAAATCGCTCATATTTTATTTCATTTCTTCTTATCTAATAGTTATTTGAGAAATAATCTTACAGGTACAATAATATTTCTCCATGGGATGCCAACATGTCCTACATTAGTTGACGGCCACGAGACATCATTAGATTTGCATTCAAAGGCCCACTGCAATTGTTTCCACTTCGAAGCATTGGCTCATGAAGATTTATAATATTTTGTACTTTGTAATTGTTTTATGGAATATTTTATATTGTATTTTCTTTTGGGACACTTTCTTCTTTTTTTTTTTGTTTGTAAGTCTTATTTAGGACCGGTCACCCTAAAAGTAGCATAGTTGTAATTTTGTAGACTTTCTAATCCTAAAGAGATCAAGTATAAATACTTGCTTAAGTAGGGTTTTGAGGTCATTTTTTCATATTAGACACCTTCACTTTACGTGAGAGAGCTTATGGTTTTCCCTAGTTCAAATTTCCTCTTATCAATTTCAATCCCAAGAGTTGAGATTGTGGCGAGTGCAACACTTGAAATTGTGAGCCATATCGATTTCAAATTGTTGTGATTTCTTTTCTTCTCTAGTGTGTAATATCTAGGGTTGAATTGGAATATTTCTTGGTCAGATTTTGATTGCATTTGTAATCATTTCATTATGTTATAAGATTGATTAGTTTTAGCACTCGTTATTACCATCAAATTTTCTTTGCACTTTGTGGCGTGGAATTTTCCTTATAGTGAGGAGGGTCACAGCTTTAATTTGTGTATTGTTGATTGGAATTCTCTTTGAACTTAAGTTGGTTAATTGATTCAATTGAGACTTATCATCTTTATGGTTTTCATCTCCTTGATTTTATCATTCAAATCATCTTCCATCAATTAGGGTTCACACAAATTGTCTCACTTTTGAACCAAATTTGATCTTATCTTTTGAGGTTGATATTTGGTTGTTTTTTATTGTGCTTAATCCCCTTTTAGGCACATCATCTTTTGGTATCAGAGCTTGAGGTTTAAGAGAAGGGATTTTGCAATTTGGAATTCAAAAATTAAGGGTTGTTGAATTATCACATTGATTCGAATTGTGAAGTGAAGTTGCCTTTTTATTCCATGTGTTGTTGAAGTATTATCTTGTTGTTTAGTTGTTGTACACTTGGAGATTTGTAACATTCTTGGATTCTTTGAGACTTGACCGTGAATGTGAAGTATCTTTGAAGTGAAATGTGAAGAGAAAAGAGTGTTGATCCTTTGTGATCAATTGAAGAAGTGTGAATTGTCTTGTTGAATTTTCGGACGTAAGGAGTAACATTTGTGATTTTCAAACTTGAATTTTCAAAATTGAGGTGTGAGTTAAGGAAGCAATTTGAATTTCAAAACACACATTAAGTCATTGAGTAATTGTATGCTCATTTGAATTTGAAAGTGGCTCCTTACCATTTATGGAATAGAGCAATTATTGAACTCAATTCGAATTTGAATTTGGGCTGCCTTGATTGTTGAAAATTGCAGTTTGTTAACTTGTGTGGAAGTGGAAAAGTGCACCATGACTTGAAGAGGTGTGTGTGTAGAGTTGTGTTTTTGTAAATTTAGTGAAGAGTGTGTGCATTTGGCATGAGTTGGTGTGTGTAGTATAGACAATTGTTGTTGGAGGCGTGATTGGTGTGGAACCGTGAGTAAAAGAGGAGTAGTGTGGCAATGGATTTGATTATTTTGTATTTGTTGAGGTGCTGCACATTGTGGCTATTTGTAGTGTGGAATTAAGGCAAGAAAAGGAAGGTTTGAGTAGTAGAATTTGAATTCAAGGTAATCATTAAAGTGTGAAAGTAATTGACTAGTTACTTAAGCACTTGTAGTTGAATTTAATTCTAACTACGTAAAAGTAGTTGTGTGTATACTTTATTTATTGAACTTTACTTGGAGTACTAAATTATTTCCTTGTGCCTATAATTCTTTCTTTTTTTTTTAATCGCAAGCTATTGCATTATTGTGGTTGTTAAACGTGTGGGTTGGTGTTGTTAAAGGAGTGTGCTGAAGTTTGTGGGATTACTTCTTAAATCACAACATGTCCAATGAAAGTGTGAATGGGGGGATTGGCAATGAAGCTAAATGTCAGGTTGGTGGAGGTCAGGGTCATAATATTGTAGGTAGGAGGACTTTGGAAGAACAACTCCAGGATCTTACTACCATAGTTGCTACTTTAGCAACTAGGATTCATAGGATGACATTACCACAACCACCAATGGTGAACCTTCAATGATGTGCCTAAAGGGGGGTCAAGCACAATCAACTAAAAAAAGGATGAATTGATAATGATCATCCACGCCACAAACAAAGGAAAGCCTCAAATTCCTCATGAAAACCGAAATATTGATGAGAAATCAAAAGGATATAAAGAACATCCGATGGCTAGATTTCAATGATGAACAATAGAACATGAAATGAGATTCCAATTCAATTCAAAGGTGCTTTCAAATTTCGAAATTAGAACCCTAATTTCACAAGAACAAGAACAACATAAAAGTAACTAAATCCTCACCAGATATGACTCACTAGTTTGGAATTAGGATCAACTTGTAATTTGTTGATATAACACACAACAAATCCAAGCCTACTCGCCACAATTTCACTAAGGAAATTGATAAGAGCAATTGCTTGAAAGAGGCACTCTCTCTCACGGCAAAAGGGGTGTTTTTTCTCCAATATCAAAAAGCTCCTCAAAAACCCTAATTTGCAAGTATTTATACTTGCACCCTTTAGGGTTAAAATGACAAGAAAATCACAACTATGCCACTATAAGGTGGCCGGTCCTAAAGGCAAAATTACAACCAAATAAAATGTCCCATAAAGCTTACAAAATAAATGGTTCAAACATAAATTACAAGTAAAGAAAATAATCTTCGGCAGGCTAGCTTCATGATGGAATCCGTCGGTTCAACTCATCGCCGGTTCAGGTCGGTCCATAGATAACCCACAAGCTGAGTCTTAGTGAGTTTATCCATCGCCTTGTGAAACCAAATAAGCATACCTGTTGGAATATACAATTCATGAATAAGATAAAAGAGGTTAGATAATAATTAACTCCAAGGTTGATCAGCTCGAAATGGGCCCTCATCGCCAAGATTCGAAATCCATCAATTTTTGTCCTAATGATAGGTTTTGTCGGATTTTGATTCCCATCATCTCCTTGGACCTCAAAAAGATTTGACCTCAAATCTTGTAGCTCAAATGCAACAGAGACTCCGTTTTCCAAAAGCAATCCATCTGAAGGAGTATCTCTACAGAATCCCAATATCTAAAATACTATAGTAGATGATTGTTTTCTTTCCTCCATTTTTTGGATGTATTTCTTCTGTAACAAAAACAAGGACTCATTATCTACTGATGTTTCCTCTGTCTCAACCCATTCCATCAAGTTTGTATCCTCTTTTTCTGACTCATCTATATGATGTTGATCCCCAGGGCTTTCTAATGGTTGACCCAATTGATCATTATCCTCTGAAACCTCTAAAGGTTGGCACAATGGTGTTTGACATCTTTCATCTGTGGAACCCTTATCTTCAAGTGAAGGCATTTGTAGCTCTGCACACTCTGAGCCTCTAGGTGGTCTAAATTCCATTTCTGGGAATGGTTTAAGCCCAAAATTATCATCTCTATCTTCTCTAAGAGCATGATAATCTCCCTGTACTCTAGGTGGCTCCTGAAAGTGTACCACTGGTGGTGGTGGCAATGTCATCCTATCAATCCTTGTTGCTAATGTAGTAACAAGTTTTCTAAGGACCCGAAGTTGTTCATCTAAGGTCCTCCCACCTACAACATTAGGACTCTGACCTCCACCAACTCGACTATATGCTACATCACTCCTTCCTCCATTCACGCTATTAATAGACATTTTTGTGGATGCAATCTATTTGATGTACTAATGTAATGTCTAGTAATTGTAGCACACTTACTTCATAAAACAATTCACGCCAAAACCAACTCACTCCGCCACTTGCACACTACACACACAACACACTAAATTTACGCAACAAGAATATGTTGCAACCCTTCACTTCCAAGGTAGGAACAAACAACAACTAACTAATAGGCTTCTTTAAATTGCAACAACAACAAGAAACGGCAACAACAACTATACACTTCCACATACACGGCAACAATTTTTACAAGTGACACCCTTAATGCAACTTTGCCACAAATGGTAAGAATCAATTTCAAATTCAAATGAAATATATTCAATACCACTCTTAACTACTTGAAGTAAATGGATGTGTTTCAATTCAAATTGTTTCCTTTTCTTCCACGCAAACTCAAATCTGGAAATTGTACACTTCCACTTCCAATTTGCACAAAATAACACCACACAAACACCTACACACCCACGGTGCACTTCTCCACTTCTACACAAGTCATCAACCACAATTTACATAAGAAGGCAGCAAATTAAATTTGAAAATCAAACACTTCACTAATTGCAACCCCTCCACATTTGGTAAGATGCAAATTTTCAAATTCAAACAAACACAATTAACTCCTTCACTCTTAATGCTTGTTTTGAAATCAAATAACTTCCTTTCTTACACACTAATCAAATCTGGAAAATTGTAAATATCCTCCACAATTCCGAATTCAACAATGCAAAAACAAACACAATTCCCTTCCTTCACAATTGCATTAACTTTCCTCTTCCTTCCTCACGTAAACAACACACAGCAAGGATGAAGACAATAACCAAACTTTTCTTTCAAATCAAAAGCTTCATTCATCCTCTTCAACAAAGATCAATCACGTAAATATCAAGGTGACAACAACAAAAAAAAATACATTCAATTGTTCCTAATTTTCCACTCTCTTACAATTCAGTTAACAATGGTATGTTAACTTCAATTCAATTGTTCCAAACTTCAATTCTCAAACTTCAATCAACAAAACCCTTCTCATCAACCTTCAAGTAACTCACGGCAAGATGAAATTAAAACAATCAATTTCCGAAAACTCAATTGCAACAATTCCTCCTCTTAACCATAAGCAACTCACGGCAATAGGAAGATAACAATATAAGGATCAAAAATCTCAAATTCAACAATCCCTCCTCTTAACCTTAAGCTCTGATACCAAAATATGATGTGCCTAAAGGGGGGGTCAAGCACAATCAACTAAAAAAAGGATGAATTGATAATGATCATCCACGCCACAAACAAAGGAAAGCCTCAAATTCCTCAAGAAAACCGAAATATTGATGAGAAATCAAAAGGATATAAAGAACATCCGATGGCTAGATTTCAATGATGAACAATAGAACATGAAATGAGATTCCAATTCAATTCAAAGGTGCTTTCAAATTTCGAAATTAGAACCCTAATTTCACAAGAACAAGAACAACATAAAAGTAACTAAATCCTCACCAGATATGACTCACTAGTTTGGAATTAGGATCAACTTGTAATTTGTTGATATAACACACAACAAATCCAAGCCTACTCGCCACAATTTCACTAAGGAAATTGATAAGAGCAATTGCTTGAAAGAGGCACTCTCTCTCACGGCAAAAGGGGTGTTTTTTCTCCAATATCAAAAAGCTCCTCAAAAACCCTAATTTGCAAGTATTTATACTTGCACCCTTTAGGGTTAAAATGACAAGAAAATCACAACTATGCCACTATAAGGTGGCCGGTCCTAAAGGCAAAATTACAACCAAATAAAATGTCCCATAAAGCTTACAAAATAAATGGTTCAAACATAAATTACAAGTAAAGAAAATAATCTTCGGCAGGCTAGCTTCATGATGGAATCCGTCGGTTCAACTCATCGCCGGTTCAGGTCGGTCCATAGATAACCCACAAGCTGAGTCTTAGTGAGTTTATCCATCGCCTTGTGAAACCAAATAAGCATACCTGTTGGAATATACAATTCATGAATAAGATAAAAGAGGTTAGATAATAATTAACTCCAAGGTTGATCAGCTCGAAATGGGCCCTCATCGCCAAGATTCGAAATCCATCAATTTTTGTCCTAATGATAGGTTTTGTCGGATTTTGATTCCCATCATTCAAGCACTACCTCGGGTAGCTCCACAGAACCTTTAGAGAGATAGAGTAGTGGGAGATGAAAATCTGAATAGAAGGATGGATGGGGATCATCATCTTTACAGGGAAGAAGGGATAACTACTTTTGGGCTAATCCATATCAGAATAGGGATTTCAGGCCACCTCGAGGACTAGAGTATGTAAAGCTGCAGATGCCTTCTTATGATAGCAAGGGATTGGCTGATGATTATTTGGACTAGGAGGACAAGGTTGAAGGTCTCTTTGAATATTATGAGATCAATGATAATACTAGAGTCCGATTGGCTACTATCGAGTTTACAGGATACACTGCACTATGGTGGAAGAATTTGATTATTAGCAGGCGTAGGGATGGGGAGGCTGAAATTTAGACATGGAGGGATATAAAAAGGGTGTTGAGGAAAAGATTTATTTCTGAGCACTAAAAATAGGAACTGTTTATGCGACTATAGACTTTAAGGCAGGGAGGCAAGACAATGGATGATTGTGTGCAGGAATTTAAAACCTTTATGATTAGATGTGGGTCAATCGAACCTCTAGAACAAACCCTAGCACGCTTCATCTCAAGTCTGAAATATGAGATAGCATGTGTTGTTGAGGTGCAGCACTATAGTACACTTGATGAGGCTATTCATTTGGCCTTGAAAGTGGAGAGGCAAAGGAGGTCCAACTTGTTCAAGGCTTTGAGTAGTAGGCCTAATACTACTACCAGACCCATAGCAACTGACAGTCGATAAGGGGGGATAAAGGCGGTAGGTGAGACAGTGAGAGCAGTGGAAAAAACTACCCCTAACACTACTAGAGAAAATATACCCACTAGGAAGGGTAAAGAGGTAATAGCACCAAATGTGAGGCAGATTGTTCTCAGATCTACTAGTAGAAAAGCACACTAGATTAAATGCTTTAAATGCATGGGATTTAGGCATATGGTAGCACAATGTCCAAATAAGAGGGTGATGACTTTTATGGAGGGTGCTGGGAAAGATGTTGAGGTTGACGAAGAATAAGCTGAGCCTACATATTTACTTGTAGCACTACAAGAGTATTGTGATGAGCAGACTGCAGAAACACATGAGGAGTGTATAGGTGAACAATATCTACTTATTAATGTGTTACACACAACTCTAACCATATCTCCTGATGCTACAGACATTTAGAGGGAGAACATATTTCACACCTCTTGCAAGATCAGAGGCAATCTTTGTGTACTCATCATTGATAGTGGTAGTTACACGAATGTTATATCTACTGCACTAGTAGACAAATTACATTTGTTGATGTGTCAAAACCAAGTTCAAGCACAATTCAAATGACTCAAAGAAAACAATCCTCAAGTCACAGTCAAACCGGTTCAATCAACTAGGAAATTACGTGACCTTAATGGAACTTTGATGAAATCCAACGATTCAAAGAGTCAATGAACTTCCACAGATGATCAATTTCACTAATCAATAATAAGAACAAGTGAATTTCATGTGAAATGGATGAAAAAAGAAAAGCACAAAACCGTGATGTACCCTCCTCCTACACAAGCTTAAATTCACGCCACCATTAAAGTTCATTCAATCTCAAATGAACAATTAACCTTATAAGATAAATTGTCCACAAAATACAATCACAAATATGTCCAAGAAAGATTCAAATCTACCCTAGATATGACTCACAAGAGAAGAAATGAACAAACAATGAAATCGATATGACTCACAATTTCCCTTTGTCACACTCGCCACAATTCCAATTCTTGGGTTCAAATTGATAAGAGATTTTGAACTAAGGAAGAACCCTAATTCCACACGTGAAAGTGCAAGGTTTTTTCTGCAAAATATGGCCTTCTCAAACCCTACTATAAGCAAGTATTTATACTTGCTACTCCTAGGGTTAGAAAAAGGTCAAAATTACAAATTTGCCACTTTTAAGGTGGCTAGTTCTAAATGAAAATTATAATGAAATTAAAGTGTCCCAAAAGAAAATACAACCTAAAATAGTTCATAAAACAATTACAAAGTACAAAATATCATAAGTCTTCATGAACCAATGCTTTGGAATGGAAAACAGTCGTAGCGAGTCTTTGATTGTCAATCTGAAAATGTTCTATGTCCATCAACTGTTGTAGGACATATTGGCATCCCATGGAGAATTATTATTGTACTTGTAAGATTATTTCTCAAATATTTATTAGAATAATAGACATAAAGTAAAATATGAGTGATTTGGATCATCATCCAAATCGAGTTCTAAAAGTGTCGAAGGTGCCGGAAATTGTCCCATCATCTCCTCGGGCTTCTAAAAGATTTGCCCTCAAATCTAGAGGGTCTTTTCCTTGACTGAAACCCAATGTTTTGAATGGCTTGTTAGTTGAAAATCTGGAAGAACTATATGTGCTTCTGACTAGTTCCTGGAGAGATTACACCGTAGACGGAGACAAAGGAGTCAATAAAATCTGAATACCATCCTTTTGAAACATGTAAGTGTTTCTGAACCCATCATGTAACACCTTTCTATCAAGTAGCCACAGTCGACCCAGTAGTAAATGAAATGCATACATAGGAAGCACATCGCAGATAATCTCATCATTATATCGATCTCCTATACTGATTGGTACCATTACTAGCTGTGTAACATGCAAACTACCTCGGTTGTACAACCAATGCACTTTATACGGGTTAGGATGAGAGCTAGTGGTTCATTGTAAGTTCTCTACCAATGCAGTAGATATGACATTAGTACAACTACCACTATCAATGAAAAGCATGCATAGGTTACCTCGAATTTGACAAGGTGTGTGGAATAGATTCTCCCTCTGTATGTCCTTGGTATCTGGAGAAATAGTTATATCTAACTGTAACGCATTAATGGGTAAGTATTTTCCTCCCTTTTTATCCTTATGTTTTTTAGCATGTTCATCATCATAATACTCATGTAAGGCTAAGGAATAATCTGTAGGCTCAACAGTTTCTTCCTCATCATCTTCCTCGTTACCCTCTGTGACGGTCATCACCCTTTTATTGGGACACTGCGTAGCTATATGTCCAAATCCCATGCATTTGAAACATTTAATCTAACGCATCTTCCCAATGGTTTACCCTTTTACCATCTGCCCCAAATCAGATCCAACTACCTTTTTGCCTTTCCCAAAAACATTTTTCTCCTTCACGTTCTACCTCAAAGGCACTTCACACTCATGGCCACTTCTCAAGGGAACCAAGAATGTTACAAGTCTCTAAGTATACAACAACAAAACAAGAAGATAGCACTTCAACAACACAATTGAAACAACTCAACTCCACTTCACAATTCGAATCACAATATGAAGAACCTCAATTGAAAGTGAAGATCACGAAATCAACCAACACTAAATCCCTTCTCTTAACTTGTGCTCTGATACCAAAAGATGATGTGCTCAAAACCAAGTTCAAGCACAATTCAAATGACTTAAAGAAAACAATCCTCAAGTCACAATCAAACCGGTTCAATCAACTAGGAAATTACGTGACCTTAATGGAACTTTGATGAAATCCAACGGTTCAAAGATTCAATTAACTTCCACTAATGATCAATTTCACTAATCAACAATAAGAACAAGTGAATTTCACGTGAAATGGATGAAAAAAGAAAAGCACAAAACCGTGATGTACCCTCTTCCTACACAAGCTTAAATTCACGCCACCACTAAAGTTCATTCAATCTTAAATGAACAATCAACCTTATAAGATAAATTTTCCACGAAATACAATCCCAAATATGTCCAAGAAAGATTCAAATCTACCTTAGATATGACTCACAAGAGAAGAAATGAACAAACAATGAAATCGATATGACTCACAATTTCCCTTTGTCGCACTCGCCACAATTCCAATTTTTGGGTAGAAATTGATAAGAGATTTTGAACCAAGGAAGAACCCTAATTCCACACGTGAAAGTGCAAGGTTTTTTCTGCAAAATATGGCCTTCTCAAACCCTACTATAAGCAAGTATTTATACTTGCTACTCCTAGGGTTAGAAAATGGTCAAAATTACAAGTTTGCCACTTTTAAGGTGGCTAGGTCTAAATGAAAATTACAATGAAATGAAAGTGTCCCAAAAGAAAATACAACCTAAAATAGTTCATAAAACAATTGCAAAGTATAAAATATCATAAGTCTTCATGAACCAATGCTTTGGAATGGAAAACAGTATTGGCATCCCATGGAGAATTATTATTGTACCTGTAAGATTATTTCTCAAATATTTATTAGAATAATAGACATAAAGTAAAATATGAGTAATTTGGATCATCATCCAAATTGAGTTCTGAAAGTGTCGAGGGTGCCGGAAATTTTGCCATCATTTGTCCACTAGCCCACATCCTAGCCCTTATAACTTGCATTGGTTAGATAATCGGGGTAGTGTGTATGTTGCGCTAAGGGCGAAGGTGCCTGTGAGTGTTTGGCAAAAATATCACGATGAGATCTTATGTGATGTGATTCGTATGCATGCATTCCATTTGTTGTTAGGTAAATGTTGATTGAATCGCAATCACTCAAATTAAAAATCCCTTTCTATGACTCTCTGTTATGATCAAGTAGGCAAGTGCACCTATCGATTATAATAGTATAGAGTTGAGTTCGGGTATCGTCTCCTCAAGGATCAGCAAGTACTAATACTAACTCTAAACCAACTATCTAACCGCACAAATTCGAGAGGTTTCAGATTAAATTAAGAATACTTAACGAAACCTTTAGCAATTAAAAATAATACTATAACTTGATTATTAATCTGATAACTAAGAATATACCCTACCCTTACTACTCCTCTAATTGTCATGTAACTTTGCCCTTTCAATAAACTAGTTAACAAGCAATGGTTATCTCTAAACCGTGGAGTATCTAACACTAAGCTAATGTTCTTCCCAGAATCATTAGCTCCTAACCCTAATCGCTTTGATAAAGATCCCTCTTCTATCAAAATCAATTAGAATTGCATTAACACTCTTGAACCCTCAATTAGATCAAATTATCTAATTTAACCTAATACGGAAAATTCATGTTCTCTATCCCTAGATTACATACGAATTCCTTTATTCATGTAAGATCTATTCAAACAAGAGATTTCCCAATCATCTTCTAAGAAATCAATGCAAACTCAATGTTGGCCATACATTAAATTAGCAACACTACATGAACAACATGAATAAATTAAGAGAATTCCAATATTCATTAACTATGCAATCAATCCCATATTACATGACAATTAGAATTCATAAGGTTCGGGAATGAAACAACTAGCCACTAAGGATTTTCAAGATATAACTCAATGAAATAGAATGAAAAAGAAAGAGAAAACCCCTGTGCATGAGTCCTTCAGTGTTGTCTTCTTCCTTTCTCATCCTTTCATCTTTTCTTTTCTATCCCTTTGGCCTCCTCGGCCTTTCAGCCTCTTGGCCTCCTCTTTTGAAACTCTCCTTCCTCTCCTTCATGACGACTATTTATACCTAAGGTAGCTTCCTCTCTGGCGTGTAGGAGATATCCTTCAAATATGGACGAAAGATTTAAAATCGATTTGAAGATATCTTTCCTTCGATAGACATACGGTCATACTACACGGGCGTGTAGATAAACCGTGTATCTCTCTAAATCAGTGAACTCTGGGCGTGTATATCCCACACGACCATTTGTAATAGCCGTGTATTCCTCTGTCTTCTTTGTTCTTCATACACAGTTGATTACACGAGTGTGTATTCCAACCGTGTACTGGTCTGTCCTGAAAACTCTTCTTCCACGCTGATACACGGTTTGATACACGGGCGTGTATCCGAACCGTGTAATCTCCTGATTCCTTCACACGGCCGTTTGTAAAACCTTGTGACTTCCTTTAACTTCAAAGCATTCCCTTTTTACTTGCTTTTATCTCCAATTCGTCTTGAATTTAAATACTTTTCATCAAATCCTCCTTTTCCACACCTGAACATGAAATATAAATCAATTAAGCATCATAATCTTATATTTTCACTCCCAATTATCTCAAAAATTGACTTAATCATCTCCAATTATAAGAGTTAAAATAGATTTATCAGTAAACCCCGGTTGTTTGATCTGTAGGTGTTACATGATGGATTTAGAAACACCTACATGTTTAGTATGGGTGAGTCTCACATAATACTGTCACGTATGATTCCATCTGAGGTACATCAGTTTCAGGAATAGATTAGAACTACTTCCACTACATCTGATTGCCAGGAGAGCAGGCCAATACAGACATCAGGGTTCAGTTCCAGAATTGACCCTCTAGATTTGAGGGCAAATCTTTCAAAAGCCCAAGTGATAGGAATCAGACTCTTACAGGACCTATCACCAAGGCCTGAGCTGAGCGTCTCCGTAATTTAGTTTTGAGAATCTTGCTTAAGAAACCTAATCTTGAGGATGCTAATCTAGTTTCTACATCTTTACATTATAATTGTAGTGCATTTCAGTAGGCTCACTTATCAGTCCTACAGGATACCAAATCACCTATACTTTTGAGCGAGTCAAGATTCTCAACGAGGCTTAATTCAAAAGTATCTTGAAGACCGGCATCATGAAGACTCATTTCTTTTATATATTTTTCCTTTGTATGGACAATTTTATGTTGTATTTTCTTTTGGGACACTTCATTTTTTAATGTAATTTCCATTTAGGATCGGTCACCTTAAAAGTGGCAAACTTGTAATTTTTGTCCATTTTCTAACCCTAGGAATAGCAAGTATGAATACTTGCTTATAGTAGGGTTTAAGGAGGCCAAAAATTTTTAGAATACACTTCACATTTTTGTGAGAGGGCTTAGGGTTTCCCTAGATCCAATTTCTCTTATCAATTTCAATTTCCAAGAGTTGAAATTGTGGTGAGTGCAATAAAGGGCAATTGTGAGTAATATCAATTCCTTCTTTATTGTGTTTCCTTTTCATCACTAGTGAGTCATATCTAGGGTTGATTTGGATGTTCTTGGTCAGATTTTTTATTGCAATTGTGATCAATTATCATGTTATAAGATTGAATGTTTTAGTATTTGTTATCATAATCAATATTTGAATCATTTATGACGTGAATGGTTATTGTTAGAAAAGGGTAAATCACGGTATTAGATCTAGTCATCTTGGTATAATTCACGTGGATTTCACTTGTTTTATTGTTATTTGGTGAAGATTAATCTTGTTGGATTGTTGATTGCATCTTTGGACCTTTGGATTTCATCAAAATTCCATTAGGGTTCACGCAATTTCCTATTCCAATTGAACCAGTTCATATGTATGAGTTGGGGTTGTTTCTTTGATTCATTTGCATGTGCTTGGGCTTGGTTTTGAGCACATCATCTTTTGGTATTAGAGCTTGAGGTTTGTGAGAAGGGATTTGTCAATTGAAGTTTGGAAATTAAAGGTTGTTGTCTTACCATTTTGAACCGAATTGTAGGAGTGGAAATTGGAGTAATTGATTATGTTGTTAAGGTGTTATGATTGTTGCTTGTTGATGTAGACGTGGAGTGTTTGCAATTGCTTTATTCCTCTTGAGTGACCGTGATTGATTAAAGGGAAATGATCATTGTGAATAGTTGAGGGAAGTGGATTTTCGGAAAAATTGAATTTTGTTACCTCCATCTTTGCCGTGAGTAATTTGTTGAAGAAGATAGGGGAAGCTCTTGATTTGAATTGAATTTCAGAAAATTAAGTTGTTGTCTTCATCCTTGTCGTGAGTTATTTTCTTGAGGAAGAAGTGGAGGTTCTTGAATTGAATTCCATCATTTGGGGATTCAAATAGTTGAAGCTTGTTAATGAGTGTATGTTGTTTACTTGACATTTTGGAATTGGAAGAGTCATTTCCTTGGTAGATTTCTTCAAGTGGCGTAGAGAATTAGGAAACTATTTTGAATTCAAATCAAACATTTGTTATAGAGTTCTTGTGTATTAATCACTTTATTTACACATTAACTAGTTGGAATCAATTACTTGCCATTTGGAGAAGTATCCTTATTTGGTTCCATTTTGTTGTTGTTGCCGTGGAAGTGGAGTACTACACCGTAAGTGTTGTTATTGCTGTTTGAATTAAGTGTGTTATGTATGTATTGTGTAAGTGGCAGTGTGAGTAAATTTGGCGTGGAGATGTTTTGTGAAGTAAGTGTCTTGTGGAATTTGGGAAGGTTGTTGCACCGTGATTTGAAAGGAGTAGGAAATATTATTGTTGTGGTGATTGAATTAGAATACAACAATGTCTAGTGAAATGTTTCAAAATGCTAATGTATTGCGTCGAACATTAACTACATTTGCTAATAAGGATGAAGAACAAAGAGAAAACTTGTTCCATACTTCTTGTAGGATACAAGGAAAATTGTGTGTCCTTATAATTGATGGTGGTAGTTGTACCAATGTAATAGCCTCCTCATTAGTATCAAAACTAAGACTTACAACTATTCCACATCCTAAACCATATAAATTGCATTGGCTTAGTGATCAAGGAAGTTTGTATGTGACCCAAAGAGATAAGATACCATTCAATGTAGGGGATAAATATTGTGATGAGATTGGGTGTGATATCTTGCTTATGTGTCCATCCCATATATTGCTTGGCAGGCCTTGGTTATATGATAGGATGGTCTTACATGATGGCTTCAGGAATACTTATGAGTTCTAGAAGGAAGGCAAACGAGTTATTTTGAATCCTATGTCACCTTTAGAGGTCCAAAATGTCCAGCAACAGATCAATCGACCATCAGAGGTTAAAAGGGCTTTAATACAGTGTGATGATTTTGAAGAAAAGAAGGTATTATTGATGGAACAGGGTGAGATGGAGAGGTTAATTATAAAAGAGGCTCCAACATACTTGCTTCAGTTGAGATGTGTATTAGGGTTACAGGAGCCACAATCTCTACCTCCAACAGTTTCTCAGGTATTAAATGAGTATACAGACATTTTTCCTGATGATTTGCTAGCAAGATTACCACCTTTGAGAGGGATAGAGCATGCTATTGATCTTATGCCCTGTTCAGTGTTACCAAACCGACCTGCATATCGCATGAATCCTGAGGAGGCTAAGGAATTGAAGCGCTAGGTAGATGAATTAGTTGAACGGGGGTTTGTTAGAGAGAGTCTCAGCCCATGCACTATTCCCGCCCTTCTTGTTCCTAAGAAGGATGGTACTTAGAGAATGTGTATTGATAGTAGAGCCATCAACAAAATCACCATCAAATACAGGTATCCTATTCCTAGACTTGATGATATGTTAGATGAGCTACATGGTTCACAGGTCTTCTCCAAAGTAGATCTTAAAAGCGGATATCACTAGATTCAGATGAGAGAAGGGGATGAATGGAAGACCGCTTTTAAAACACGTCATGGACTGTATGAGTAGCTGGTTATGCCTTTTCGTTTGAGTAATGCTCCTAATACCTTTATGAGGTTGATGAATCATGTACTGAAAGAATTTCTAGGAAAATTTGTTATTATTTATTTTGATGATATTATGATCTACAGCAAAAACCTAGAACAACATGTGAAGCATCTTCGAGCAGTATTTTCAGTATTGAGGACAAAACAACTATTTGCAAATATCCAAAAGTGTTCCTTTTACCAAACTGAGGTAACATTTTTGGGTTTTGTTGTATCTGGTTCAGGTGTTAGGGTGGATGAGGAGAAAGTGAGGGCAATCAAGGAATGGCCAACCTCCACTTCAGTTACTGAGGTAAGAAGTTTTCATGGACTTGCATCCTTTTATAAACACTTTGTCCAAAATTTCAGTAGTATTGTCAGTCCTCTCACAAAATTGACTAAAAAGAGTGTACCTTTTGTCTGGAGTGAAAAGGCTCAGAGGAGTTTTGAAGAGATAAAAGAAAAACTCACTTGTGCTCCATTATTGGCTTTACCTGATTTTGACAAAGTTTTTGAGTTAGAATGTGATGCTTCTGGGATTGGAATTGGTGCTGTATTGATGCAGGAAAAGAGACCTATAGAATACTTTAGTAAGAAGTTGAGTGGTGCAACTTTAAACTATTCTATATATGATAAGGAATTTTATTCCTTAGTAAGGGCTTTCATGACGAGGCTGCATTATCTCCTCCCGAAAGAGTTTATTATTTATACAGATCATGAATCTTTGAAACATTTCAGGAGACAACATCATTTGTCTAAGCACCAAGCTAAGTGGGTGGAGTTTCTAAAGGGTTTTGCTTATGTAATAAAGTACAAAAAAGGTAATCAGAATATTGTTGCTAACGCTTTATCACGACGGTATGTACTTATCACTTCTCTTCAGTCAAAACTGCTGGGTTTTGAGTTGTTGAAAGAACAATATATATGTGATGAGGAATTCAAGACTGTTATGGAGAGATGTCATGGGGGCAAGATGTATGATGGATATTGCGTGATAGAGGGGTTTCTGTATATATCAGGAAAACTATGTATTCCATCTGGTTCTATGAGGGAATTATTGGTGAGGGAAGCACATGCAGGTGGTTTGTCAGGACATTTTGGTGAGAAGAGAACCCTAGCCATATTGAGGGAGAATTTCTATTGGAAGGGTATGATAAAGGATGTCCATAGGGTACTAGAAAGGTGTGGTATTTGTAAGAGAGCTAAAGGAAAGAAAGTTGCACAGGGTGAGTATATGCCTTTACTTATACCATATAAACCCTAGACTAACATCAGTATGGATTTTGTGTTGGGATTACCTAGAACACAAAGGAGGAAAGACTTTATTATGGTGGTTGTTGATCGATTCAGCAAAATGTCACACTTTGTGCCATGTCACAAAACAGATGATGCTCTTTTTATTGCTAACCTTTTCGTGCAGGAAATTGGCAAATTACATGGAGTTCCACACAACATAGTGTTAGACAAAGATACTAAGTGATGTGCCTAAAACCAAGATTAAGCACATACAAAACCAATTTGAAAGACAATTAAACAATGTCAATCAAACTAGTCTCAATCATATGAACAATGGTATCAAATCCTCAAAGTTTATGACCGATTCTTCAACTAAGATGTGAATCAATCTTAAATATCCAAATATGATTGCTCTGATACCAAAAAGATGATGTGCCTAAACACACTTAAAAGCACATCCAAAAGACTTAAGGATAACTATCTCAAGTCAAGGCAAAATCGGATCAAAAAATGGCACTTTTCAAATGAACCCTAATGATGAAAGGATGAAATTCAAACAACCAATGATATAATCAGAATACTTCAATGAAAATGCCTTCTAACAACACTCTAATTTCATGTAATCTACGCAAAAGAAGTCTCAATTTGACAAAGAAAAACCGTAAAATATGAATCCTTTTCCAATGGTGAAAATCACGTTATCAAGGAAATCCTTAAAGATGAATCGGATCAATATGATAATTCCTTCAAATAATCACAAGAATTCTCGAATAACAACAAGGATATCTGACCAAGAAATATCTCAATTCAACCCTAGATATGACACACTAGAGAAGAAAAGAAATCAGAACAAAATGAAATTGATATAACTCACAATTTCAAGATGTTGCACTCGCCACAATTTCAACTCTTGGTATTGAAATTGATTAGAGTTTGGAACCAAGTTATGAACCCTAATTCTCATGCGAAAGGAGGTTTTTAATCTGCAAAATGATAAGCCTCTCAAACCCTCTCTTAAGCAAGTATTTATACTTGCTACTCCTAGGGTTAAAAAGTGCTCAAAATTACAAGTTTGCCACTTTTAAGGTGGCTATCCCTAAATGAAAATTACAAGGAAATAAAAGTGTCCCAAAACCAAAATACAACCAAAATAGTTCATAAAAGAAGAAATATATAAAAGAAATAGTCTTCAAGATGCCGGTCTTCTATAGGATCCATCGGCCCAGCTCATCGCCGGTTCAGGTCGGTCCATAGATAACCCACAAGCTGAGTTTGAGGGAGTTTGTCCATTGCCCTATAGGATATGATAAGTGTGCCTATTGGAAAACACAATACAAGAATAATAGAAAAGAGGTTAATATATAAATAATTCTGGGGTCGATCTGCTCAAAATGGGCCCTCAACGCCAAGATTTGAATTCCTTTAGTTCTTGCCCTAATGATAGGTCTTGTCGGATTTTTCATCCTATCACTAAGTTTCTTAGTTTCTTTTGGAAGACATTATGGAGAAGACTAGGTACTAAGCTTATGTACAGTACCTCTTGCCATCTACAGATAGACGGACAAACAGAGGTTGTCAACTGCACGCTTGGGAATCTACTTAGAGCAACAGTTGGCAAGAATCTTACTGATTGGGACTTGTGTCTTCCTATTGTTGAGTTCGCTTACAATAGGTCTACTCATAGTTCAACCAGTAAGTCTCCTTTGAAGTTGTTTATGGCTATAATCCTTTTATTCCATTGGATTTTATAGCAGGACCAACGACAAAAGAAGAGAGTGTTAATGGAGTTGACCGAGCCAGACAAATTCAGCACATCCATGATAGGACAACTAAGCACCTTCAGAAAACCTAGGAACAGTAGAGAATCCAGGGAAACAGACATAGGAAAGTTCATCTTTTTAATCTAGGTGACTTAGTCTGGATTAATCTTAGCTAGGACAGGTTTCCACATAAGAAGTCACAGAAGTTGTCTCCTAGGTCAGACGGACCATTCAGGGTTTTAAAGCGCATAAATAACAATGCCTATCGTATAGAGTTACCAGGAGAGTATGGAGTATCAGCCACCATTAATGTCTCAGATCTATCACCATGCTTATCAGATGACATGCATGAAGACCTATCAGATTTAAGGGCAAATCTTCCAAAAGCTCAAGGAGATGATAGGAATCAGACTTTTACAGGACCTATCACTAGGGCCCGAGCTAAGGGTCTTGATAGAGCCATTTTATACTCAATCTTTATAGTATAAATTGTGTTAAATTATTATTGATTTTATAGAAATCATAAGGAAATGGTACTTAATTCTAATCATGGTGATAAATCAGGTAAAATGGAGTCAAGGATGCTAATTCAAGTAAATTAGAGAAGTCATTTACAACTTGGATCAAGACAAGGAATTACACTATCAAAAGGAGGCACGGTTTGAGATTTAACCATGTTGTGAACCATGCTACACACTACATGAAGAGAAGGAGAGACACGGCCTAGGGCATGACCGTGGTGGATGCCGTGGGAGAAACCTTGCTTGGAGCCGTGGTGGAAGCTAGACGTGCCAATGAGAAGAAATTGTGGAACTTTGACAGAGTATGGCACGGCTTGAAGTCTAGCCGTGGGAGTAAACCGTGGCACACTTTGGACAAGGATGAAGACTTGTTGA
Source organism: Laguncularia racemosa (assembly GCA_037954665.1). Lineage (NCBI taxonomy): Eukaryota > Viridiplantae > Streptophyta > Magnoliopsida > Myrtales > Combretaceae > Laguncularia > Laguncularia racemosa. Next base: position 7,804,663 of record JBBMOL010000004.1, read on the forward strand.
ACATTGGCAGAAGATGGCACGGCTTGAAGTCTAGCCGTGGGTGTAGCCGTAGTACACGCTGGGCGTGGATGAAAACTTGAAGAATAAGCACAGAGGGCGGCACGGCTTAACCCACGGCCGTGTGGTAGGGTGTGCCAAGCGGACGAAACTTCACTTCTCGAAATCTACTTGGAAAAGGAAAGACAATTTCGTATCTTGCTCGCAAAAGATCACATGCTATCCTTCAGACATTATAAATAGAACCAACCCTAGAGGGTTAGGACAATCTTTAATCTTTCTTTCAAACTTTTTACCTTTGATCTGGGAAACAAGAAGGAAGGCCGGAGGCAGAGCAAGCTATCCGGGTTCATTATGTCTTTACTTTTTATTTTTGTTTTTCTTATGAACATGAGTGGCTAAGCTACTTTTCTAGCCAAAGGGTCATAGATGTTTAATTCTCCACGAATTGTGAGGTCTAATTGACTTGTATTTATTCTATTCTTTGTTTTCGGGTATTCATATATCTTCTGATTGTTTTGTCATTATTATTTTGTTGATTGGTACGAATAGAGCTCTTCTACTTAATTAGCAAGATAATATATTGTCAATTAGCACGTCAAATCCGTAATTGTTTGATGGTTCTAGTCTTAGTGATGCAATAACATGTTTGGTTGTAAAAGAGATGATCGAATTCATGTTATGGAGGTGTATGATCATGTTTAAATAGGTTATCTTATAATCTACTGGCATGAATTGGTGGTCTCTCTAGATTTTAATGCTATTGATAGATTAAATCCTAAGCGCTTGTCTGAGGGATTGTCTAATCAATAAGGGAAATAATTCGAAGCGCTTGTTGGAGGTTATCGAGAAAGTAAGGAGAGATAGGTTGTTAGAGCTTGTTAATAACCATAACCAATTTATCTAGAACTAAAGATTAGAAGATATTTGCATCGATGATCAATTCCTAGAATTAAACTATCTTGATTCCTTTGGCTAGGCTTTTTATCAATATTTGATTTTCTTACCTTGCTTTACTTTATTTGATTCACAAACAAAACCCCCCATTTTTCTTTTCTTTATTGTTGTATTTGAATAGAAATATCTTTACCAATCTCTGTGGATTCGACCCTACTCACCACTATATGCAAATCATATAATTGTCTAAGAGTAGGTTTTATTTTTATTGGACTCGACACCCATCAAATTTTGGCGCCGTTGCCGGGGATTGGTGTCAAATTTATTTCTATTCTTGTATGACTCGTTCTTCTTAGACAGGTGCATTCACTTATAATCCGGAGATTGAGAAGACTCTTAAGAGGCTGCGACGAGAAGCTAGATCATCCAATATATTGAACTTAGCATCGGATCTATCCGATCCATCCCTTGATTCAGAAGGAGAAGACGAAATGGCAAACCCCGAGAGAACATTGCGAGAACTGGCTGCACCAGATGTGAATCAACAACCACTTTGCATACATTATCCCGAACTAGCTGTGGAATTCGAATTGAAATCTGGGTTGATACATCTGCTACCTACATTTCATGGCCTTGAGAATGAAGACCCTCATATGCACTTGAAAGAGTTCCATATAGTGTGTTCTAGCATGAGGCCGCAAGGAATAACTGATGATCAAATCAAGCTGCGTGCTTTTCCGTTTTCTTTAAGTACTAAAGCTAAAGATTGGTTATTTTATTTGCCTCCAGGTTCTATAACCACGTGGACGGACATGGTCAGACTCTTCTTGGACAAATTCTTCCCCGCATCCAGAGCCGCTGGTATAAGAAGAGAAATTTGTAGTATCAAACAGAGGGACACTGAGACTCTTCACGAGTATTGGGAAAGGTTCAAGCAATTGTGTGCAAGTTGCCCACAACATGGGATATCTGAACAACTCCTTATCCAATACTTCTACGAAGGCCTACTTCCGATGGAAAGAAAGATGATGGATGCTGCAAGTGGAGGCGCCATAGTAAACAAAACCCCCGGTCAAGCTAGGGAATTGATCTCCATCATGGCTGCCAATTCACAACAATTTGGGTATAGGCATGATACATCTTCAAGGAAGGTAAATGAGGTAAGTGTGTCTAACCTTGAACATCAACTTTCTAATCTAACCTCCCTTGTGCAGAAGCTAGCTCTTGGGAAAACACAACAAGTGAAGGCTTGTGGAATTTGCGCTGCTCCTAATCATCCGACCGATATGTGCCCCACATTGCAAGATGACAACCACGAACACGCTAATGCTGTAGGCGGATTCCCAGGACAGCCACAAAGGAAGTATGACCCCTATTCGAATACTTACAATCCTGGATGGAGGGATCATCTTAACTTCAGATATGGCAACAACCCTCAATATGTCCAACAATTCCAACCTATGCCATCACATCAAATGCCCCAAGCTCCTTCCACTTCAGGTATGCCCCTTGAGGATATTGTTAAGTCTCTAGCTATTAATACCAAACAATTTCAGGAGGAAACAAAGCAGAGCATTCAGAACTTGGAGAATCAGGTAAGCCAACTTGCTTCTGCTATCAATAGGTTAGAAACTGAAGGTAAGTTGCCTTCTCAAATTATCACGAATCCAAAGCAAAGCGTTAATGCAATTACCTTGAGAAGTGGAACAGAATTGCAGGGGTCAGATGAAAAAGGACACCTATCTAATCTTGAGAGAGAGACTAAGAAAGAGATTTCAACTCCGAGCCTGCAGGACAACCAGATTAGAAGGTCCCTAGTCGAGCCATCAAAGGTCACATTGATACCACCTCCTTTCCCCTCCAGATTGGCGAAATCCAAGAAGGAAGCGGAAGAAAAAGGGATTTTGGAAACCTTTCGCAAAGTCGAGGTAAATATTCCTTTGATTGATGCAATTAGACAAATACCGCGCTATGCTAGGTTTCTCAAAGACTTGTGCACTAACAAAAGGAAGCTGAAAGGCAATGAAAAGATTAGCGTGAGTGAAAATGTTTCAGCTATTATTCAGAAGAAGCTTCCTCCTAAATGTAAGGATCCAGGTATGTTTACCATTCCTTGCAAAATAGGTAATCTTGGAATTGATAAAGCCATGTGTGATCTAGGAGCTTCTATCAATGTCATGCCGTTGTCTGTTTATCAACGTTTAAATGTTGGTCCTTTGAAGGAAACAGGTATTATTGTTCAACTTGCTGATAGGTCCAATGTTTATCCTGAGGGAGTTCTAGAGGATGTTTTAGTTCAAGTCAATGGGTTGGTTTTTCCGGGTGATTTTTATGTGCTTGACATGGACGATAGTGATTCAAATCCTTCATCACTGATATTATTAGGGCGACCATTCCTTAAGACTTCTAAAACGAAAATTGATGTAAATGATGGCACCCTCACTATGGAATTTGATGGTGAAGTGATTAAATTTAACATTTATGATGCCATGAAACATCCTAGCAATATCTCTCCTGTTTTTGTTGCGGATGTTATTAACCCATTACCACAGGCACCCACGCTAGAATCAAGATCCTTATCTGAACATCTGGCCTGGAATGTCTAGCCAAAGACGTTAAAGAAAGGCGCTTCATGGGAGGCAACCCATGTCAAAAAAAAAAAAAGTGTTTTAGTTTTGTTTTGCTTTAATTTTGGTTTGTTTTAGTTTTGTTTTGATTTTAGTGTAGTTTTGAACTCGTCGGATCAGCTGCAGCAAGGATACATGTACGTAGATGCCACTTTCCAGAGCTTAAGGGGAGAACTCCAATACTAGGGAAGTACCAGTATTTCCTTTCTCTTATTCTCTAATATGCCTTGTGTTGTTAATTCCTCTTCAATTGTGTTGAAATAGAAACAGTGAGGACACTGTTTAAGCTAAGTGTGGGGGAGAGGATAATAAACTATAGAGAGTAGAGAATTGCTCCATACTTTGAATGTTTGTCCTTAAACAATTTTAAGCCAAATTTTTTCAAAATTATCATGAAATCTGGAGATTGTACTAAATGTTGTAATAAGCATCTACAAATATGGGAAAGTGACTTGTGCAAATGCGTTACTCACCCACTGTTGTGATTAGAATACGTGGTTAAAATTAAGTAGTGAAATCTTTAAGAAACAAATTTACCTTGTATTTAGTTTTAGAATTGGAAGTCTAAGAGTAAGTTGAATCCCTAAGTGAAAAATAAACAAGTTTACTTCTAGGTTATATTAGCTACTGTATAGTTTTTAAAGTTGCTTGTTATAACACTTAGCGAAAAAAAAAAAAAATAGAATCAAGCATAGCCATTACTCCAATGATTCAACTAATTGAGTTAAGAGTATTCAAACTTGAATGTTAGAGTGAGGAAGAGTCCGTAGGGGTATTTCAAAACCCGGTCACTTAAGTGACGAGCTCGGGATGTGCCGACTCAATGAACTCACTACAACGATAAGGGAGAAAGGCGAAAGTTCATGAAAAGAAGCGGGCAAAAACCCGTCAAAATAGATGCTTGAATAAATCAAAGGAACATGAATGTAAACATTCATTGAATAAAACAAGACTTATAATAGAAAAGGGAGAAAATCTAAGCAAAGTGCTTATACAATATGCTTTTACTTTATGTTGTAAGGATTATATGTCTGCTAATGTCCAATGAAGTTTAATTGGGTGTTTTTCCTTAATGGATTAAGAATTTACTTTTGGAATAAAAAATTCTTTTGCTAAACATGAGGATTAAAGTTTGTTTTGTTTAGATTAGCTATTAAATTTTGACCATGGTAATTTGATCACAAGCAACCAGTTTGGTCGAAGTAGTAGACATTAAAGTTTCAACTCATGAACTACACATGAATAGATGCTTAGAATGATGAAAAGAAAGTTTGTATAATCTATGATAGATTTCTCAATTGATCTGATGCAATTGCTTGAGGACAAGCAAGAGTTTAAGTGTGGGGGAATTTGATAGAGCCATTTTATACTCAATCTTTATAGTATAAATTGTGTTAAATTATTATTGATTTTATAGAAATCATAAGGAAATGGTACTTAATTCTAATCATGGTGATAAATCAGGTAAAATGGAGTCAAGGATGCTAATTCAAGTAAATTAGAGAAGTCATTTACAACTTGGATCAAGACAAGGAATTACACTACTAGAAGGAGGCACGGTTTGAGATTTAACCATGTTGTGAACTGTGCTACACACTACATGAAGAGAAGGAGAGACATGGCCTAGGGCACGACCGTGGTGGATGCCGTGGGAGAAACCTTGCTTGGAGCCGTGGTGGAAGCTAGACGTGCCAATGAGAAGAAATTGTGGAACTTTGACAGAGTATGGCACGGCTTGAAGTCTAGCCGTGGGAGTAAACCGTGGCACACTCTGGACAAGGATGAAGACTTGTTGAACATTGGCAGAAGATGGCACGGCTTGAAGTCTAGCCGTGGGTGTAGCCGTGGTACACGCTGGGCGTGGATGAAAACTTGAAGAATAAGCACAGAGGGCGGCACGGCTTAACCCACGGCCGTGTGGTAGGGTGTGCCAAGCGGACGAAACTTCACTTCTCGAAATCTACTTGGAAAAGGAAAGACAATTTCGTATCTTGCTTGCAAAAGATCACATGCTATCCTTCAGACATTATAAATAGAACCAACCCTAGAAGGTTAGGACAATCTTTAATCTTTCTTTCAAACTTTTTACCTTTGATCTGGGAAACAAGAAGGAAGGCCGGAGGCAGAGCAAGCTATCCGGGTTCATTATGTCTTTACTTTTTATTTTCGTTTTTCTTATGAACATGAGTGGCTAAGCTACTTTTCTAGCCAAAGGGTCATAGATGTTTAATTCTCCACGAATTGTGAGGTCTAATTGACTTGTATTTATTCTATTCTTTGTTTTCGGGTATTCATATATCTTCTGATTGTTTTGTCATTATTATTTTGTTGATTGGTACGAATAGAGCTCTTCTACTTAATTAGCAAGATAATATATTGTCAATTAGCACGTCAAATCCGTAATTGTTTGATGGTTCTAGTCTTAGTGACGCAATAACATGTTTGGTTGTAAAAGAGATGATCGAATTCATGTTATGGAGGTGTATGATCATGTTTAAATAGGTTATCTTATAATCTACTGGCATGAATTGGTGGTCTCTCTAGATTTTAATGCTATTGATAGATTAAATCCTAAGCGCTTGTCTGAGGGATTGTCTAATCAATAAGGGAAATAATTCGAAGCGCTTGTTGGAGGTTATCGAGAAAGTAAGGAGAGATAGGTTGTTAGAGCTTGTTAATAACCATAACCAATTTATCTAGAACTAAAGATTAGAAGATATTTGCATCGATGATCAATTCCTAGAATTAAACTATCTTGATTCCTTTGGGTAGGCTTTTTATCAATATTTGATTTTCTTACCTTGCTTTACTTTATTTGATTCACAAACAAAACCCCCCATTTTTCTTTCCTTTATTGTTGTATTTGAATAGAAATATCTTTACCAATCTCTGTGGATTCGACCCTACTCACCACTATATGCAAATCATATAATTGTTAAGAGTAGGTTTTATTTTTGTTGGACTCGACACCCATCAGGTCTCCATAATTTAGTTTTGAGAATCTTTCTTGAGAAACCTAATCTTGAGGAAGCTAATCTATTTTCTACATCTCTACATTATAATTGTAGTGCATTTTAGCAGGCTCACTTATCAGTCCTATAGGATACCAAATCACATATACTTTTGAGCGAGTCAAGATTCTCAACGGGGCTTAATTCAAAAGTATCTTGAAGATCGGCATCATGAAGACTCATTTCTTTTATATATTTTTCCTTTGTATGGACAATTTTATGTTGTATTTTCTTTTAGGACACTTTCATTTTTTATTGTAATTTCCATTTAGGACTAGCCACCCTAAAAGTGGCATAGTTGTAATTTTCTAAACTTTCTAACCCTAAAGGGAGCAAGTATAAATACTTGCTTAAGTAGGGTTTTGAGGCCATTTTTTTTTAGATTAGACACCTTCACTTTATGTGATAGAGCTTAGGGTTTTACCTAGTTCAAATTTCCTCTTATCAATTTCAATCCCAAGAGTTGAGAATGTGGCGAATGCAACACTTGAAATTGTGAGTCATATTAATTTCAAATTGTTGTGATTTCTTTTCTTTTCTAGTGTGTAATATCTAGGGTTGAATTGGAATATTTCTTCGTTAGATTTTGATTGCATTTGTAATCATTTCATTATGTTATAAGATTGATTGGTTTTAGCACTTGTTATTACTATCAAATTTTCTTTACACTTTGTGGTGTGGAATTTTCCTTGTTGTGAGGAGAGTCATGGCTTTACTTTGTACATTTTTTATTGGAATTCTCTTGGAACTTAAGTTGGTTAATTGATTCAATTGACACTTATCATCTTTGTGGTTTTTATCTCCTTGATTTTATCATTCGGATCATCTTCCATCAATTAGGGTTCACACAAATTGTCTCACTTTTAAACCAAATTTGATCTTGGCTTTTAAGGTTGATATTTGGGTTGTTTTTTATTGTTCTTAATCCCCTTTTAGGCACATCACTAGCTAAATTCTAAAAATGAAGAAACTAAATCTTACCATGAAAAGGATATATAATAATAAAATCTTATTTATCCTAAATAATAGGGAAAAAATATCCACTTAAAAAAAAAGAATATTATGTCGATTCGCATTATATTAATATTTATAATTGGATTTTGTCGAAATGAAAATCCATAAATTTACTAGGATAATAAAAACCATATGGATCCAACCATAAACATTCTATGTACACTATGCTATCGACAAATGAAAAACATAAACCACTTATATTTGAGAGCTTTGCCAAGCATGCGGCATTTATGTCAAGGATTTTCTAAGATCAATCTAATCAACATATATATTAGCAACCACTACGGATGCAATGGCTTCTACCCAAAAAAAAAAAATGTATAAAAGATATTAGTAGGAATGATATACCTACAGGAACTATCACCAAGGCAAGAGCCAGGATTACAAAATTTTGTGACAAGGGTCCTCTTTAAACAATTAGGCCCCGAGGATACTTATTTAGTATTTTCTTTTCCATTGTATAATTGTTGTGCATTCCAGTGGGTACATTTGTCAGTTTTACAGGACGGTAAGTAAATTTCACTTAAGGCTTAATTGTGGGTCATTGATGGATTTACATCAATCAAAGAAGAATCAGTCCAATATTGTTCCATGGAGGTGCAAGAAGTTGGCTACTTATGAGGGTTCACTTGTAATTTCCTTTTGTAAAACCCTAAAATTTTGAAAAATTATATAAACAATTAAAGGAAAATAAATAGAATAATAAATTATCCGAAATGTAATTTTTAAATAATATTTGGTTAAATAATAAAATTAATTTAAAATTTATAAATTAGGAATTTTAAATGGAAAATTAGAGTAAAAATTTATCTTTAGAATAATCAAATTAACCTAGACGTAAAATTTTGTAATAAATTGTTAAAGATATAATTTTTAAAGGTATTTTTGTATACATGCGAAATGTTAAAATAGGGGTATTTTTAAATAAAATGTAATTATAATATAATATATAAATATACATATAAATATATATATAACTGTAAAAAAAAAAAGGTCTCATCTCTTTCTTTTCTTTTTTTTCTTTCTTTTCTTTTCTTACCTTTTTCTTTCCCCAACCAACCCCTGCCCCCTCTCTTTCTCTTTCTTACTTTTCCTTTTTCTTTCATTTTCTTTTTCTCCTAGCTATCTTCTTCCCTTTTCTTCCTTTCATCTCCAGCACGTCCTCTTCTTCCCTTAACTTTTCTTTCTTCTTCTCCTTCTGGATACGACTCCGATCATGCTTCTGGCGACAACGATCATGGCGACAACAATGACAACAATAGCCACCCAATGATGGCCGCTCACAACTATAACGATAGCAGCAATGGTGATCCCCACAGCAATGGCAACAATGGTCCCGACGCCAACCACCATACTTCTCTCTCTCTATTGAAGCCCATAAAGCTGGAGGCGAAATCGGATCAATCTCACGACAAATCCAGACTGAGTTCCTTGTAGGCTTCTAGAGATAACGACTTAACGGAGCCGTAGGTGATTGGATTAACAGCAACAATATGATGGCGAGTAAGTTCAACAACGGCAATGGTAGCGAAAATGATCTCTACAGCAATAGGGAATGACGATGATGAGAACGAGGACGACTACAACAACCGTGACAACCACAGCCTTCAACAGCATCAACGACGACCCCTAACCGCGACGACAACCCCAATTGCAACGGCAGCAGCAGCAATGGTGTCCACGACCACGGCTTGGTGTCATGCTGCCTTGTCTCTTTTCCCTACGATGGTAACCAACGATGATGACGGCAACTTCAGCAGCAACGATGACTGCAACATCCAACGGCAACAACAATGGCAATGGCAACAATGGCGATGACAGTGGTAGTGGTTTCCAAGTGGAGTCCGTCTCATCTCCTTCCTTGATAACGGAGGCAACAGTAGTAGCAATGTGTAGAGGAGGAAAAGAAATTAAGGAAGGAAGAGAAGGAGCCGAGGTACGTGGTGTGTGTCGGGGGGGGTGGGAGAATAGCCACAATAATGGTGACGGTCCAACAACGGCGACAAGCAGTTGTAGTGGGAAAGGGAAGAAAAGAGAGAAAAGAGGAAAAAGAAAGGCTAGCATAGAAGGGAAGAGAAAAGGAGGAAAAAGAAAGAGGAAAGAGGAGTTGAGTGTGTATGAGGTGAGTGTATAGTGTGTGTATATACATATGTGTATTGAAAGTGTGTGAGGATGTATGTGTGTGCATGTGAAGGAAGTGGGGGAGTATGTGGGTGTACGCAAATGGAAGTCGTGTACGTGTGTAGGTGTGAGTGTGTGTGGCCATGTGCATAGATAAGAAAGATGCGTGTTTGTGTGTGGATGATGGTATGGGATATACGAAAGTGTATGTGTGTGGAGGAAGGTGTGTATGTGTATGTGCAAGAATGAGGATGTGTATACGAATGTGTATGTGCAAGAATGAGGATGTGTATACGAATGTGTATGCATAAGGATGCATATGGTGTGTATGTGGAATGTATGTGTGTAAATGAATGTGTGTATGAGTGTGTGTGGAGGTAGATGTGTATGTATGTGTACATGAATGGGTATGTGAATGTGAAAGGGAGGAAGAGGAGCTGAGAGTGTATGTGTGCATGTGTAAAATGACATATGGTGTGTGGGAATGAAAGTGAGTAGTGTATGTAAGGATGTGTGTGTTGGTGATGATGTATGGTATGTGAAGGTGTGTGTATGTGTAGAGGAGGAGCCGAATGTGTAATGCTTGTGAGTATGCGCATAGGTACATGAAGTGATGTAGGGTGGTATGTGTATGTAGGTGTACGGTATGTGCGTATAAAGGTGTAATGTATGCGAGGTGTATGGGTATGGGATGATATGTGGTGTGTGTGAGAAGGGTGTAAGCATATGGATGGTGTGTGATGTGCGGAGTATGTGTATATGTATGAAAGGTGTGGGGTGCGTGGTACTAGTGTGTACATGGATGGTATGTGAAGTATGTAACATGTGTGTATATGTATGGAAGACATGTAGCGTGTGGGTATGTGTATATGTATAAGAAAGGAGTGGTATGTGTAGACATGTATGTATGTATGTGAAATAGTGTATAGTGTATGGGCATGTGTGGAAGTTGAGGATGATGTATGTGGGATATGTACGTATGAGTATGAGATGATGTACGGAGTGTGAACATAAATGTGTGGGTATGGAAGGTGACTATAGCGTGCTCAAAGTATGTAGGTATGTGTATTGGTGATGTAAGGTGTATATGGAGTATGTGAGTAGGTATATGTGATGATGTATGGTGTAGGTGTGTGAGTATGGATATGGGAAGTGTATAATATGTGTAGAGTATGTGGGCAAGTATGTATTGGGGGTGTGAAGTGTGTATGTATATGGATAAGAAAATGTTGGTGTGTATGTGATGTGTAGGAAAGGTTGGTGTATGTATGATGGAAGCGTGAGTGAGGATGAAATCCAGTAGAAAGTATGAGGAACTCATAGGTGGAAATATCAACAAAGAAGAGAAGTGAGAAGATGATACAAACCTTTAAGGACTACTAAATCCTACGGGTTATCCTACAAGTAGTTCGTTAGAAGATATTAAAAACAATTGGATAAATGAAAGGTTAAAAAATGCTTCACGGACGAGAGAAGCGTTTATGATGGTGTAAATGGTGAAGGGAATGATTCAAGCAATATCCAAGATGATGGCCTGGGAGACATTTAGAATGAAATGGATTTCACAATGGAATGTTCAAAGGATGTCGAGGAAGATCATTCTTGGCCAAATACCCTAATGCAAGATCTTCAGTTGTCCTTTCCAAAGATATCTTGCATATGTGGAAGAGGAAATTCCAAGTTTGGCAAGTCGAAGACATTCTATTGCTTGACTTCTGCACAAGGAAAGCAGACAGTCGATCACAACAACTTGAAGTGTTAGAAGCACAGATTCGAAGGAAGTTTAACACTCGAATCTTGTTCACCTAAAGTTCCATAAGGAGGAAACTTCATGCCTTGTCATTAACCACAAGATGAGTAGAGTACACATATTGGGTGTTAGAAGATTACCAAAGTTAGGTGGAGATGTGGCTTTATGATTAGGTTAAGGAAGCATTGCAGAAGGATACTGACTTTAAGAGGAATGTAAAGGAGTTACCCGCTGGAATCGCTTGACTCTGGTTAAGGACTACGACAACCCTAAACAAGTGAGTGGGAAACTTAATGATATGCTACCATGTTATGTTGTATGTAGAATGCTATGCATGTGAAATTGATGTTTGTTGTGCTGCTATTTAATATGATTGTTATTGAGTTAAGTTATGCGGTAGAGAATAACAAGTTAGGTAAGAAGTCATGAAGAAAATAGGGGAATGAATGGTCCGAGAGTTTAGATGTCATTACCTTAATGATAGCACCTAACGCCATATCGCTAATGCTATAACCATAAGCCTAACCTATGTTTTACAAATCGCTTTCTTTCAAAACAAACCATGACATAAAAAACTTAGCTTTTCCTTTTATAACTACCAAGTAGGTATTAATCAAGAATGTCTAGAAGCTCAGAAACATATACGGCCGGATACACGGTCAGAAGGCACGGCCGTGTATTGTGTCAGATAGCTCCTAGAAACATACACGACCGGATACACGATCAGAAGGCACGACCGTATATTGTGTCAGGTAGCTACTAGAAACATACACGGCCTGATACACGGCTAAAAGGCACGGCCGTGTAACACAGCCGTGAATATTTAGATATTTTTTTCGTGATTTATTTTGTAAATATGGCATGTATATTTTGTATTTTATATTTTAGTAGATGAAGATTTGTTTTCCTAGTTTGTAAGATATAGTTGCTTGGAAAAGATATTCTCCCGATGTATATATATACTTGAACATGAATTATGAAAAGGGCATTCAGCCAAAGTTTCTCAAAAGTTGTTATGGTATCAGAGCCACACAACTGAGTATTGCGTTGAATCCATAGTTTTTCCTTTTAGTTGCTGGTTTGTTCTTGGTTTTCTTTGGTTTTAAGTTGATTAATTCCAATCAACAATTTTCTTGATAATCAAGTCGTGAGTGACAATTCTGTTTAGAATGTCTTCTGACAAAACACATGAAATCTTAGCTATTAGATTTACGGGAAAGAATTATGTAGCATGGGAATTTCAGTTCAAGATGTTTTTGAAAGGGAAGGAGCTTTGGGGTCATATTGATAGGTCTTCTCCAACTCCTACAAAGTCGAAAGATCGTGGTCAATGGGAGGCAAAGGATGCCCGGATTGTTTCTTGGATTTTGGGATCTATTGAGGTTCATATGGTGAACAATTTACGATCCTTTGGCACAGCAAAAGAAATGTGGGAATACTTGAAGCGCGTCTATAATCAAGATAATACTGCAAGACGTTTTCAATTGGAACTTGATATGAGTAATTATAGTCAAGGTAATCTCTCAATTGAACAATATTATTCTGGCTTTCTTAATTTATGGAGCAAATATTTTGGTATTATCTATGTTAAGGTGTCAAAGGAGAATTTGGCTAGTCTTCAGGCTGTTCATGAAGTGAGTCATCGTGATCAGTTTTTGATGAAGCTCAGACCTGAATTTGAAACCGCTTGGACTGGGTTGCTGAATAGAGATCCAGTTCTTTACTTAGATGTATGTTTTGGTGAATTGCTGTGTGAGGAACAAAGATTGGCGACGCAAGCCGCTATTGGTGCAACTGGTGGATCATCTGGAATAGTTAATGTTGCATATGCTTCTCAGACCCGAGGAAAGGGAACAATGCAGTGTTACAGCTGCAAAGAATTTGGTCATATTGCCCGTCATTGTAGTAAGAAGTTCTGTAATTATTGCAAGCAAAAGGACATATTATTAAGGAGAGTCCTACAAGGCCTTAAAACAGAAGGCCACAAGCTTTTCATGCTACGGTATCCAACTCTTACAATCTTGGTTCGACATCCACAATTGCTAGCAATAATCAATCTGTTCTCACACCAGATATGGTCCAACAGATGATTCTCTTTGCCTTCTCTGCTCTTGGTCTTCAAGGGAAAGGTAAGACTACTAATTATGTTCCTTAGTTTGTTGATTCTGGTGCCACAAATCATATGACTGGCACATCTGATTTATTGCATAATCAACGTCCATATACTGGTACTCAACACATTCAGGTTGCTGATGGAAATAATATTCCAATTATGACAGTTGGTGATATTAGCTCCTCCTTTCGACATGTCTTGGTTTCTCCTGAATTATCTGCTAACTTACTTTCTATTAGGCAAATGGTGGATAATAACTGTGATGTCCACTTTTCTCGTGATGGTTGTACTGTGCAGGATCAGGCGTTAGGGAAGGTGATAGCAAAGGGGCCTAAAGTAGGCAGGTTATTTCCATTACAATTTACCGTTCCTCGGACTTTGTCATTAGCTTCTTCAGTTTGTTAAAAATAAGGCTGGCATCTGGCATAGACGTTTAGGTCATCCAAATAATGTTGTTTTGAATCATTTGTTGCAAAGTGGTGTTCTCGATTCCATAGATAAGAGTTTATTAGTTGATTGTTCTCCTTGTAAACTTGGCAAAAGTAAGACATTGCCTTTTCCTGTTTTAGGTAGTCGTGCCAATAAATGTTTTGACATTATTCATAGTGATGTTTGGGGAATTGCACCGATTATTTCACATGATCAGTATAAATATTTTGTGACATTTATTGACGATTACAGTCGATTCACATGGATTTATTTTTTGCATTCCAAAGCAGACATGTTTACTGTGTTTCAAACCTTTGTGACATATATTGAAACTCAGTTTTCCGTTTGTATTAAAATCTTACGGTCTGATAATGGTGGTGAATATATTTCTCATGAGTTTCAAGCATTTCTTCATAACAAGGGTATTGTTTCACAATGCTCATGTCCTTATACACCTCAGCATAATGGAGTTGCCGAATGAAAAAATCGACATTTGTTAGATGTGGTGCGCACATTGTTGTTAGAATCTTTTGTTCCAACTAAGTTTTGGACCAAAGCTTTATCTACTACAGTTTATCTGATTAATCGCTTACCATCTCAACAATTGAAGTTTGATTCTCCTTATCAACGAGTGTTGGGTAAACATCCTAATTATCATATGCTACATACTTTTGGATGTGTTTGTTTTGTTCATTTACCTACCCATGAACGTCATAAGTTGTCAGCCCAGTCTGTTCGATGTGCCTTTATAGGTTACAGTCCTAATCATAAAGGTTTTGTGTGTTATGATTTGATTAATAATCAATGGCATATCTCTCGGATGTGATTTTCTTTGAACATGAATACTATTTTTACCAACATCTTTCGACATCTGATACTGTTGTACTTCCTCACTTTGATGACTCTTCTTTTGAGAAATGGTTCAAGCCTGGACTTGTCCTTTCCAACCCTGCTTTTGAAAATGCTTCAATGATTCTTCGACGATCAACTCGGCACACTCGTCCTCCAGATAGATATGGCTATTCTGCAATTGTAACTAATACTACAATTCCTACCTCTTATTCTCAGGCTGCTAAACAGACTTCTTGGATAAAAGCCATGCAAGAGGAACTTCAAGCACTTCAAGACAATTACACTTGGGATATTGTTTCATGTCTTGCTGGTGTTAAACCCATTGGTTGTAAATGGGTTTATTCTATTAAGATCCGATCTGATGGTTCCCTTGACAGATATAAGGCAAGGTTGGTAGCTCTTGGCAATCGACAGGAATATGGAATTGATTATGAAGAGACCTTTGCACCTGTGGCTAAGATGACAACTGTCCGGCTTGTTCTATCTATTCCTGCATCTAAAGGATGGTTCTTACAACAGATGGATGTTAAGAATGCATTTTTGCATGGGGACCTCAAGGAAGATATTTATATGACTCCTCCTCCAGGATTGTTTTCCACACCCTCCCATGATGTTTGTAAGCTCAAACGGTCTCTATACGGTTTAAAACAGGCTCCACAGGCCTCGTTTGAGAAGTTTCGTAATACTCTTCTTAGCTTCTCTTTTATTCAAAGTCAGTATGATTCTTCATTATTCCTTTGCAAGACTGACAAGGAAATTGTTTTGTTGTTAGTCTATGTTGATGATATTGTCATCACAGGATCTGATACTCAATTGATGTCTCAGTTACAGGAGCAACTTCAAGGTTCTTTTCATATGAAGGATTTGGGATTGTTAACTTATTTTTTAGGTCTTAAGATTCACTCTTCTTCTGCTGGTATTTTTCTTCATCAACATAAATATACTGAGGAACTTATTGCTTTAGCTGGTCTCCAAGAGGGACGTTCTGTTGATACTCCTTTGGAAGTGAATGTTAAATATCAACGAAATGATGGTGAATTCCTATCCGATCCGTCTCTTTATCGACAACTTGTTGGAAGTATCAATTACCTGACTATTACACGTCCTGATATTTCATTTGCTGTACAACAAGTTAGTCAATTTATGCAGGCACCTACACATCTTCATTTAGCCGCAGTTCGTCGTATTGTTAAATATTTAAAAGGGACTTCTTATCATGGTTTGTTCTTTTCTACAAAGTCTCCTATTCGCTTAACCACCTATAGTGATGCTGATTGCGCTGGTTGTTCTGATACACGTCGATCTATTACTGGTTGGTGTATGTTTCTTGGTAACTCTTTAATTTCTTGGAAGAGTAAGAAACAAGACCGTGTGTCTAAGTCTTCTACTGAGTCTAAATATCGTGCTATGTCATCTGCTTGCTCTAAGATCAATTGGCTTCGAGGTTTGTTGGCTGAGGTTGGTTTTCCTCAACTTGGGTCTACCTCTCTTTATGTCGATAATACTAGTGCTGTTTAGATTACTGCTAATCCTGTCTTTCATGAGCGTACGAAACATATTGAAGTGGATTGTCATTCTATTTGAGAAGCTTATGATAATGGGGTTATTTCTCTTCCTCATATCTCTTCTGATCTTCAAACGGCTGATATCTTTACTAAGGCTCTTTTTCGGCAACGTCATCAGTTTCTTGTTGGCAAATTGATGCTTCTTGATCAGTCAGCATCAATTTGAGGGGGGATATCAATCAAGAATGTCTAGAAGCTCATAAACATATACGGTCATAAGACACAGCCGTGTATTGTGTCAAATAGCTCCCAGAAACATATACGGCTGGATACACGGTCAGAAGGCACGGCCGTGTATTGTGTTAAGTAGCTACCAGAAACATACACGGCCTTATACATGGCTAAAAAGCACGGTCGTGTTACATGGCCGTGAATATTTAGATATTTGTTTCGTGATTTATTTTGTAAATATGGCATGTATATTTTGTATTTTATATTTTAGTAGAGGAAGATTTGTTTTCATAGTTTGTAAGATATAGTTGCTTGGAAAAGATATTCTCCTTATGTATATATATACTTGAACATGAATTATGAAAAGGGCATTCAGCCAAAGTCTCTCAAAAGTTGTTAATAGGTAGGCTGAGTGGGAATAGGGTGTATAGGTATCATTATGTATACATGTCAGAGCTAGTTCTTGAAGGTGTATACATATACTCAACAAACTTATTTTCATATGATATTTACGAAATACACTCATGAACTTAACCATACTAATCATGAGTACAACTTTGGTTTTATACTAAATGACCATATTTTCTCACCCTCTTAAGTACGCAATGGGAGATGTCTAGTAAATTGTCCTTAATTAAGGAGAGGTCCCAAACATATATATGTATAGATATGTATATTATACACAAGTGTCTTGAAGACATTAACAGGAAGATGAGATATAACCTTTCTAGCTTTTGAAAGTGTAAGGATGATAAAGCACTTGAGAAGTGCGATGGCATAGAGAGGTGTAGAGATAATTTAATCCATTGTAAAACTGGATAGGTCTATGTCCACAGGGTCTGGGTTCAGTGTCTATCTTGAGTGATAAGAAAGACATGATTTATGCTTTTTGTAATGAGTGAAATGGAATGTTTGATGTTCACTTTTGTGGTATGATTGATTGTGATTGTAAATGTTGTTTGATCACCCTAAATAAATTAATTAAGGAAGAGGACCTGATTTAAAAACTTGACATGCATTTTTATGAGACATTGTATGAGATTGAAGGCCATCACTATCACAAGATGCTTTAGAAGTGATCAAGAGGATAGTTGTTCCGCCAAGTGCGAACTAAGTAATTAGGGGATTTTCGCACCTTGACGGTTTCGAGTCCAGCTTGTCCTTGAGGGTTTTGCTCCATTTGGTGTATAGAGGCACGGGAGCATTCATTGTTGAGTTAATAAGATATCATAATTAACCAAGTGATAAGATAAATAAACCAGATAATGACCTGGGCACTGATGGTGGCTTCGGAATCCCTAACCCAAGGTCAAGGGGGCGTAAACCCTAGACTTCACATCGATTATTGAAAGACTATGTGAGATGCTGCATTCATATGGTTGTTCATGCGTAGCATATGTTTAATATTTTAATTTGAATTTGCTTGTGTATGTATATAGCATATGTATAATATTTTGATTTAAGTTGGTTTGTGTACATATGTAGCATTAAAAGTATTACCATCCCATTCACTGAGCTATGGTGTGCTCACCCCCTCACAGACTTTCTATAGGTAGCGAGTACAAAAGCTCGGGATAGGATAAGATGTGAAATGTCAAGAGATTCTAGAAGACCAAAATGACAAAGTAAGAGTTATGGATGATAAATTGTTTAGATGGAAGGTTAAGACCCCAATGTAAATAGAAATGTTTAAATTGAGAAACCTAGGATTTATCCTATTTTACTTATTGGTAGGGGATACCGATTCTCTGCGATCATGGTTAATCGTGGGGTATGGGATCTATAGTTGTATTTTATTATCTAATTATATGTACTATAACTTGTTGTAGATATAATTATTTACTTAGAGTCTGACAATTTCTGACTCATAAGAGGATTATCATGTAACGAGTGCACACGTGCCATGATAATTTTAGTAGAGGCTTCTAGGCCCCTTTTCAGGGCGTGACACCTTTAGTGCAAAAACCGGCCACACTTGTTGTTTTTTGCTTATAATTTTATTTGTTAAATTTTCCCGATTTAAAGCAAGTATAAATACTTGCAAAGTAAGGTTAGAAGGGGACTTTTAAAAGATTATACACTTGAAATTTGTTGCTGTAGGAGTGCTCTCTCTTCACGTTACCTTACTCTTATCAATTTCACTTGTGAAATTGTGGCAAGTTAGCTTAAGGAATTCTTGTGAGTCATATCAAGATTTCTTAAGTTGCATCCAATTATTGCTAGTGAGTAATATCTAGTTTATAATTGGTTGAGTTTGTTTGTTCCTTTCATGCCAAATTAAGGTTCTTGTATTGTTAGGTTTTCACGCTAATTATAAGGATTGGAATTGAATTGTTCCTTCGTATTTGATTGGTATTAGAATCCAATTGTGGTGCATCCTAATCTGATCCATGCCATTTAGGGTTCTTAGTGCTTGTTTCACGCCATTTGGGGATTCCATCTTCAATCTTGTTCATGCCATTTTTAATTGCAATTGAATCAATTATGTGCATTCTTATTCATTAGTATTGGGATCCCTTGAGCATATTATAATTTGGTATCAGAGCAAGGGTTTTGAGAAAGGATTTGAGTGAACTTCAATTTGGGAATTAGGGTTCTTATTCTTCCATTTCTTAATTGACGTAATTATATGTGATTGTATTATGATATACCTTATTATTGCGGAATTGGAAGTGGAAATTCAAAATTGAGCTTTGTAATCTTCATCTTGCCATGAGTTAATTGTTAAAGAAGAAGGGGAAGTGCATTTTCTTGAGGATTTTGGAATTAGAGTGTATTTTCATTTCCAGATTTGCTTTTCTTACATGGAGGATTAGGAAACATTTTGAAATTCAAAATCAATCATTAAGTTGAGGGAGTTATTATGTATTGATCATCATAATACACTTTAACTAGTTGGAGTTATTTACTTACCATTTAGAGAAGTGTTTATAATTGTTTCCATTTTATTTGTTGTCATGATTGGAAGTGGAACCGTGGAGTATGCGTTACACCATGAGTGTGTGTATGTGGTGTAGAGTGTGTGTTTTGGTTTGAAGGGTGTTGCATCGTGAGTGTATATGTACCGTGGAGTGACTGTTGTGCATTAGGTGTATAGTAGTGGTTATGTGTTAAAGTGTGGAAATATGTGTGAAGTCGTGGTGTGTGTGTGTTACATTAGTGTTGTGTTGAACTGTAGAAGAGTGTATGTGTGTGGAGTATTGTTATAAGGTTTAAAAGGGGTGTTATGTGTATTGTATTTGACGTGAAGTATATTGTAGTTGTTTTGAATTGTTTTTGTATGTCAACAGATAAATTCATCAACCATGTCAAATGATAGTATGAATGGAGGACTTAGCAATGAGGCCAATAGCCAGGTTGGAGATGATCTGTATTTATCTATTAATGTACTACGCTAAAGTTTGACCTCGTTTCTTACTAATGATGATGTGCAAAGGGAAAATTTATTCCACACCTCTTGTAGAGTACAAGGTAATCTATTTTCTATTATTATTGATGGCGGTAGTTATACTAATGTAGTCACTGCATCATTAGTATCAAAATTGAAACTTATAACTACCTTACATCCAAAACCCTAGAAATTGCATTAGCTAAGTGAGTAGGGTAATCTACATGTTACCTAGAGGGCTAGGGTACCTTTCAGTATAGGGGATAAATATCATGATGAGATTGTATCTGATATCTTTCCCATGTGTGCATCCTATATATTGCTTGGCAGACATTAGTTATATGACATGACGGTTTTACATGATGGCTTCAGAAATACTTATGTATTCTAGAAAGAGGGTAAACGTATCATATTGAACCCAATGTCACCTTTAGAGGTCCAAGAGGTTTAGAGGTAGATAAGTAAACCTTTAGAGGTTTAGAGATAGATAAGTAAAACTGGGAAGAAGAAGACCTTATTGGTGGGATAGTATAAGTTGGAGGAGGCCATAACAAAAGAGAGACTAGTATATTTGTTGCAGATGAGGTATACTCTAGAGATTGAGGGGCGTGAGCATCTACCCCCTGTGGTATCTCAGGTCCTGGATGATTACAGTGATCTTTTCACAAATTAATTGCCAGAGGGTTTACTACCTTTGAGAGGTATAGAGCATGCCATTGACTTCCTGCCTAGATCAGTTTTACCAAATCGACTTGCGTATTGCATGAATCCTGAAGAGGCTAAGGAATTGAAACGTTAGGTAGATGAGCTGGTATAACGGGGTTTTTTCAAGGAAAGTATCAGTCCTTATGCTGTTCTAGCCCTTCTTATCCCTTAGAAGGATGGCACTTCGAGGATATGCATTGATAACCGAGCCATCAACAAAATTACCATCAAATACAAGTATCATATTCTTAGACTTGATGACATGTTATATGAGCTATATGGTGCACAGGTATTCTCCAAGGTGGACCTTATAAGTGGATATCATCAAATTCAAATGAGAGAAGGAGATAAGTGGAAGACCGCTTTTAAAACATGCCATTGATTTTATGAATAGATGGTTATGCCATTTGGTTTGGGTAATGCTCCCAGTACTTTTATGAGATTAATGAATCATGCAATGAAGGAATTTTTAGGTAAATTTGTTGTTGTTAATTTTAATAACATTTTGATATACAGCAAAAACCTAGAAAATCATGTGGAGCATCTACAAGTGGTTTTTTTAGTATTGAGGGTGCAACAGTTGTTTGCAAATCTCTGGAAGTGTTCTTTCTGCCAAACTGAGGTAACATTTTTAGGATTTGTTATATATGGTTCTAGTATTAGGGTTGATGAAGAGAAAGTGAGGGCTATTAGAGAATGGCTAACACCAAAATCAGTTACTGAGGTAATGATGTGCCTAATTCCACTAAGAAGCACAATCAAAAGACTTAAGAAAAACAATCTCAAGTAAAGGCAAAAACCGGATCCACAAGGCCAAATCACGTGAACCCTAATGAAGATATGATGAAATCCAAATGTCCAACGATATAATTATAATACCACAATGATAATATCTTCTAACAACACTCTAATCTCATATAATCCATGCAAATAAACCACAAATTCAAAAGAAAACCTTAATTATAAGAATTCCATTCCAAAAGAGAAGAACACGTTTTCAAGTGGATTCTTTGATAGGAATAAAAATCCGACAAGACCTATCATTAGGGCAAGAACCAAAGGAATTCAAATCTTGGCGTGGAGGGCCCATTTTGAGCAGATCGACCCTGGAATTATTTATATATTAACCTCTTTTCTATTATTCTTGTATTGTATTTTCCAACAGGCACACTTATCAAATTTTATAGGGCAATGGACAAACTCCCTTAGACTCAATTTGTAGGTTATCCATGGACCGACCTGAACTGACGATGAGCTGGGCCGATGGATCCTATAGAAGACCGGCATCCTGAAGACCATTTCTTTTATATATTTCTTCTTTTATGAACTATTTTGGTTTTGGGACACTTTTATTTCTTTGTAATTTTCATTTAAGGTTAGCCACCTTAAAAGTGGCAAACTTGTAACTTTGAGCACTTTTTAACCCTAGGAGTAGCAAGTATAAATACTTGCTTAAGAGAGGGTTTAAGGGAGCTTATTTTGGCAGATTAAACACTACCTTTCACGTGAGAATTAGGGTTCCTAATTGTCATCTAAACTCTTATCAATTTCAATCCCAAGAGTTGGAATTGTGGCGAGTGCAACATCTTGAAATTGTGAGTTATATCAATTTCATTTTGTTGTGATTTCTTTTCTTCTCTAGTGTGTCATATCTAGGGTTGAATTCAGATAGTTCTTGGTCAGAAATACATATTATTATTCATGAATTCTTGTGTTTATTTGAAGTACTTAGCAATTGGATTCGGATCATCATTGAAGAATCCACTTGAAAACGTGTTCTTCTCTATTGGAAAGGAATTCTTATAATTGAGGTTTTCTTTTCAATTTGTGAATTATTTGCGTGGATTAAATGAGATTAGAGTGTTGTTAGAAGTTATTATCATTGTGGTATTATAATTATATCATTGGACAATTGGATTTCTCATATCTTCATTAAGGTTCATGTGATTTTGCCTTGTGGATCCGGTTTTTGCCTTGGCTTGAGATTGTTTTTCTTAAGTCTTTTGATTGTGCTTCTAAGTGGATTTAGGCACATAATCTTTTTTGTATCAGAGCTTGTGGTTGTGAGAAGGGATTATGTGATTTTGAATTTTGGAAATTTAGGGTTCATGTTCTTACATCATCAATTCCAAAATTGCGGGTAAATTGAAATTGTTGTTGTAGTTGTTTGAAGTGGAGTGAATTGCCTTGAGTAGGAGTTGAATTTGCTGCATGTTGGAGTGATTTTGAAGTACTTATTGAAGCTTCTATGTTGTGGACTTGACCATGAAGGAAGAGGAAAGATAGTGCATTTTTTTTATTGCAATTTCGGAAGTGCAATTGTGTAGGAAGAGAATTGTGGCTTTTACATTGTTTGAATTCGGAATTGGGGAGAACATTTGCAATTTCCAGATTTGCTTAGTGTGTAAGAAGGGAAGTTATTTGATTTCAAAACAAGCATTAAGAGTGAAGGAGTTAAGTGTGTTTGTTTGAATTTGAAAAATTGCATCTTACCAAATGTGGAGGGGTTGCAATTAGTGAAGTGGTTTGATTTTCAAATTTAATTTGCTGCCTCCTTATGTAAGTTGTGGATTGGATTTGTATTTGAAGTGAAGAATTTTGCAATGTGATTATCCTTGAAATTGCTATGAGAAAGAGTAATGAATTGAAAAATTTTGTATTGCATGTGACGTGTATGTTGTTGTAAGTTGCGGTTGATAAATTGTGTAGAAGTGGAGAAGTGCACCATGTGTGTGAAGGTGTTTGTGTGGTGTTGTGTTGTGCAAATTGGAAGTGGAAGTGTACAATTTTCAGAATTGCATTGTGTGGGATAATAGGGAATTTGTTCGAAATTCAAACACATCCATTAAGTTGAGGAAGTTATTAAGTGGTATTGATTGTGTTCCATTTGAATTTGAAATTTGATTATTACCATTTGTGGAAAGTGCATTAAGGATGTTTATTTGAATTTGTTGCCGTGTTGTGGAGTTGTGTGGATTAAGTTGCTGCACATCAAGATCAATTGTAGGTGTGAAATCGTGGCAAGAAAGGAAAATTGAAGTAGTAGAATTTGAATTTAAAAACAAACATTAAAGTGTGAAAGTAATTGAACTTATTACTTCAACACTTGTTAGTCGAATTTAATTTCTTAACTACTTGGAAGTATTTATTTGTGCTTCAATTATCTCACTTAACTTTATTTGAAGTACAAATAAACATTTCTTGTATTGGTTGAGTATGAGCATTGTGGGTGTGTAAGGGTGTGTTGTCGTGGTGTGGTGAAGTGTATTGAGGTTGTTGAAATTAGTAAGCAAAAATGTCAAGTGAGTCGTATTTGTCTACTAACATATTGCATCGGGACTTGACTTCCTTTCAAACCATTGATGAGGGACAAAGAGAAAACTTGTTCCATACTTCTTGTAGGGTACAAGGAAACTTGTGTGCAATTATTATTGATGGTGGTAGTTATACTAATGTTGTAGCTGCATCATTAGTATCGAAGTTGAAACTTGAAACTATCCCACATCCCAAACCCTATATATTACATTGGTTGAATGATCAGGATGGTCTTTATGTAACCCAAAGGGCTAGGGTACCCTTCATTATAGGGGACAAGTACTATGATGTGCTTGAATGTGATATTCTTCCTCTTTGTGCATCCCATATATTACTTGGTAGACCATGGTTATATGATAGGATGGTATTACATGATGGGTATAGAAATACTTATATGTTCAAAAAGATGGAAAACGTATAGTATTGAACCCTATGTCGCCATCAGAGGTCCAAGAGATGCAAAGACAGATAAAACAACCATCATAGAATCTTGAGGATCATAGCCACATGATCAAACCTTCAAAGGACCAAACTGTGCAGACGCAGGTATGCCAACCTTCAAAGGTTCTTGAGGGCTCTAGTGACACGAACCAACCCTTAGAGCATAAGATTTGTCAGACACCGATGTGCCAACCTTCAGAGGATCTTGTTGATCATAGTCAGACGAGCAGACCACCAGAGAGCCAAACCATTCAGAGATAGTTATGTTCACCTTCAGAGGTTTCAGAGGATAATGAGCAGTTGGGCCAACCATTAGAAGACCATGAGGATCAGCAACATACAGATGAGTTAGAAAAAGAGGAATCGGTTTCAGTGGAACAGGTTGATACAAGGGCAACTTTAGTGGATAATGGGTCATTATTTGTGTTGCAGAAGAGATATATCCTGGAAATGGTAGAGAGAAAACAATCACCACCTGTAGCATTTCAGATATTGGGATTCTGCAAAGATACTTCTTCAGATGGATTGCTAGGAGAAAACAAAGTCTCCATTGCATTTGATCTGCCAGATTTGAGGACAAATCTTTTTGAGGCCCGAGGAGATGATAGGAATAAAAATCCGACAAGACCTATCGTTAGGGCAAGAACCAAAGGAATTCAAATCTTGGCGTTGAGGGCCCATTTTGAGCAAATCGACCCCGGAATTATTTATATATTACCCTCTTTTCTATTATTCTTGTATTATGTTTTCCAATAGGCACACTTATCAAATTTTATAGGGCAATGGACAAACTCCCTCAGACTCAGTTTGTGGGTTATCCATGGACCGACCTGAACCGGCGATGAGTTGGGCCGATGGATCCTATAGAAGACCGGCATCCTGAAGACCATTTCTTTTATATATTTCTTCTTTTATGAACCATTTTGGTTTTATTTTGGTTTTGGGACACTTTTATTTCTTTGTAATTTTCATTTAAGGTTAGCCACCTTAAAAGTGGCAAACTTGTAATTTTGAGCACTTTTTAACCCTAGGAGTAGCAAGTATAAATACTTGCTTAAGAGAGGGTTTAATGGAGCTTATTTTGGCAGATTAAACACTACCTTTCACGTGAGAATTAGGGTTCCTAATTTTCATCTAAACTCTTATCAATTTCAATCCCAAGAGTTGGAATTGTGGCGAGTGCAACATCTTGAAATTGTGAGTTATATCAATTTCATTTTGTTGTGATTTCTTTTCTTCTCTAGTGTGTCATATCTAGGGTTGAATTAAGATATTTCTTGGTCAGAAATACATATTATTATTCACGAATTCTTGTGTTTATTTGAAGTACTTAGCAATTGGATTCGGATCATCATTGAAGAATCCACTTGAAAACGTGTTCTTCTCTATTGGAAAGGAATTCTTATAATTGAGGTTTTCTTTTCAATTTGTGAATTATTTGCTTGGATTAAATGAGATTAGAGTGTTGTTAGAAGGTATTATCATTGTGGTATTATAATTATATCATTGGAAAATTGGATTTCATCATATCTTCATTAAGGTTCACGTGATTTTGCCTTGTGGATCCAGATTTTGCCTTGGCTTGAGATTGTTTTTCTTAAGTCTTTTGATTGTGCTTCTAAGTGGATTTAGGCACATCATTCTTTAATGAAGATTTGAATTCAATTGCAAAGTACCTTAAGTAAACTCAAGAATTCGAGTACAATTAGAAGAAAATCTATCCAAGAACTATCTCAATCCAACCCTAGATATGACACACTAGAGAAGAAAAGAAATCACAACAAATTGAAATTGATATAACTCACAATTTCAAGATGTTGCACTCGCCACAATTTCAACTCTTGGGATTGAAATTGATAAGAGTTTGGAACCAAAGTATGAACCCTAATTCTCACGTGAAATGTAGTGTTTAATCTGCAAAATGATAAGCCTCCTCAAACCCTCTCTTAAGCAAGTATTTATACTTGCTACTCATAGGGTTAAAAAGTGCTCAAAATTACAAGTTTACCACTTTTAAGGTGGCTAACCTTAAATGAAAATTACAAAGAAATAAAAGTATTCTAAAACCAAAATAGAACCAAAATAGTTCATAAAAGAATAAATATATAAAAGAAATGGTCTTCAAGATGCCGGTCTTCTATAGGATCCATCGGCCCAACTCATCGCCGATTCAGGTCGGTCCATGGATAACCCACAAGCTGAGTCTGAGGGAGTTTGTCCATTGCCCTATAGAATATGATAAGTGTGCATGTTGGAACAAACAATACAAGAATAATAGAAAAGAGGTTAATATATAAATAATTATGGGGTCGATCTGCTCAAAATGGGCTCTCAACGCCAAGATTTGAATTCTTTTAGTTCTTGCCCTAATGATAGGTCTTGTCGGATTTTTATTCCTATTAGGTAAGAAGTTTCCATGGACTAGCATCATTTTATAGACGCTTTGTCCATAACTTCAGTAGTATTGTTAGTCCCTTAATTGAACTGACCAAGAAAAATGTTCCTTTCATTTGGGGTGAGAAGGCCTAAAAGAGTTTTGAGGAGTTAAAGCTAAGAATTACTAGTGCTCCAGTATTAGTTTTACCTGATTTTGATAAGGTTTTTGAATTAGAGTGTGATACCTTTGGGATAGATATTGGTACTGTGTTGATGTAGGATAAGAGGCCTCTTACATATTTTAGTGAAAAATTGAGTGGTGCAACTTTAAACTACTTAATATATGATAAGGAATTCTATTCCTTAATGAGGGCATTGATGACATAGTAGCATTATCTCCTTCCAAGAGAATTCATTATCTATACAGATTATGAATCATTAAAACATTTCAGGGGTTAGCAAAATCTATCAAAATGCCAAGCCAAAAGGGTAGAGTTTTTGGAGAGTTTTTCATATGTGATTAAGTATAAGAAAGGTAACATGAATATGGTAGTTGACACTTTCTCACATAGGTATGTACTTATCACTTCTCTACTATCGAAACTGCTTGGATTTGAATTACTGAAGGAACAATATATGCACGATGAATATTCAAAAGTAGTTGTTAAGAAATGTTCTTGGGGGAAGATATTTAAGGGGTATTATATGATTGATGGATTTTTGTATAAAGCTGGAAAGTTGTGTGATAGGAATCTACCCTATGATCCCAATAATCAGGGAACCTAATTTGGATGTATGATCTAAATTGCTCACGTGTATCCATTTCCTTATCTAATAATGTTTGAATTATATTACAGCAAGTATAGTGATCAATCTTTATAGGATGCTAAATAACCTACACTATTGATCAAATTAGGAACATCATTGGACTCACATCCAATGACCCGAGATGAACTCAATTAGCTCAAAGAATCGTGATGGGAAATTTTCCGGCACCGCCTATACCTTCAGAACTAGAATTGGCTGATAATCCAAATCACTTATATTTTAGTTCATATCTTTTTATCTAATAAATATTTGAGAAATAATCTTACAGGTACAATAATAATTCTCCATGGGATGCCAATACGTCCTACACTAGTTGATGGCCATGGGACATCTTCAGATTTACAATCAGAGACCCGCTGCGATTGTTTCCATTTCGAAGCATTGGCTCATGAAGATTTATGATATTTTGTACTTTGTAATTGTTCTATGGACTATTTTATGTTGTATTTTCTTTTGGAACACTTTCATTTTTTATTGTAATTTCCACTTAGGACCGACCACCTTAAAAGTGGTAAAGTTGTAATTTTGTGCATTTTCTAACCCTAAAGGGAGCAAGTATAAATATTTGCTTAAAGTAGGGTTTGAGGAGGCCATTTTTCAGAATTAGACTTCACTTTTACGTGAGAGGGTTAGGGCTTATTCCTAATTCAATTGCTCTTATCAATTTCAAATCCCAATTTGAGGTTGTGGCAAGTGGCTTCAAGGTTAATTTGTGAGTAATATCAAATTTACTTTGTTGCAATTTCCTTTTCTCTCTAGTGAGTAATACCTAGGGTTGAATTGGTTGTTTTATTGACCGAATTTGATTGCATTTTTAATTAAATTCTTGTTGCTTAATTGATTGGTTTTAGCTTTAGTTTTAACCTTCAATTTAGTATCTTCTTGGAACCATGGATCATTTTATTGGAAAAGTGAGTCACGGAATTGGATCTTATTGTTCTTGTGAGTAATTCACATGGAATTCTTGTGATTGTTGTTATATTGGAGAAGATAATCATTGTTGGATTATTAATTGCAACATTGAGCATTCGGATCCTCATTACATCTCCATTAGGGTTCACGTAATTCTTGATTCCATTGGACCGGTTTTTAATTGTGAATTGAAGTTGTTTCTTTGATTCATTTGCATGTGCTTAGACCTTGGTTTTAGGCACATCAAATCGGCTCTTTGAAGACCATCTTTGTACTTGTTATTTTATTTTTGAACCAGTCACTTTGTAATCATTTTTGGGACATTTTTTATTTGTTTATATTTTGTTGAATTAAGACCGGCCACTTAATGGTATAGGCATAAATTTTTTGACATTTTAACCCTAATTGGAGCAAGTATAAATACTTGCTAAGTAGGGTTTGTAAGTGACTTTTTGAACATCTCATTTCTGAAAATTTTGGTAGTGGAAAGCTTGCCTCTTTCACATCTTAAACTCTTATCAATTTCATCCTTTGAATTGTGGCGAGTTGACTTAAGAAGTATTGTGAGTAACATCAATTTCTTCTTAAGTTGCTTCCAATTACTTTTAGTGCGTCATATCTATTTGTAATTAGTTGTGTTCTTTTGCTCTTGTTCACGTGTTTAAGGATCTAAATTTTCATATTTGAATTCACTTCCAATTTGAATGGAATTCGGTTCATCTTTGTGTGATCCTTAACATATATTACAATTGCAAGTGATCTTCATTATAATTTGTCCTTGTAGTCATTTGCATACAGGCAATTAGGGTTCATTTGATTGTAGATTTCATGCCATCTTTTTGTGGAATTGGAAGTAGATTTGGTGTTCTTGCAATCTCATTAAAAGGCACATCATCATTTGGTATAAGAGCATTGGTTGTGAGAAGGATTTTGTGTAATTGTGAATTCGAAAAATTAGGGTTCTTGAGTTTAGCAATTGATCCGAATTGTAGAAGTTGGAAATTTAATTATTTGATTGTGTTGTTGAGGTGTTATACTTGTTGCTTGTTGTAATAGATGTAGAGTACTTGTAAAATTCCTTATCTCCTTGAGTTGGCCCTGAGTGATTAAGGAGAAGTAATCATTGTGATCATTTGAGGAAGGTGAAATTTGAAGCTTAGAAGAGTGTGATTTTGAATTGTTGTAGAGGATTTCAAAATTTGATAAGTGTGTTTGCAATTTTCATATGACATTGTGTCGGAAAAAGGAAATAATTTGAATTCAAACATCCATTAACTTGAAGTAGTTATTGAGTAACATTAAGGAGTGTTGTTTGAATTTGAATTATCTCACCTTTTATGGAGAAAGTTGCATTTAGTGTAGTTATTTGAATTGTTGCTTGTTGCCCTTGTTTGTGAATTGTGGTGTGAGTTGCAACGTAAAGTGTTGTGATAAGGAAGTGTTACATTTTGAAGTGTTGTTGTTTTTATTTGAAGGGTTGCACCATGTGTATGTGTAGTGGTGATTGTAGTGTTTGCACTGAGTGTGTGTGTGGTGTGTGTAGCGGTGTGGATTTGAAGAGTTGTGTGTAGTGTAAGGTGCTGCATATTAAGATTAAGTGTGAGTGTGAAACCGTGACTAAAAATGGGAAATTGAGTAGTGAAGTTTGAAATTCAAAAACAAGCATTTAAGTGTAAAAGTAATTGAGACTCATTACTTAAACACTTGCTTAGTTAAATTTAATATGTTAACTACTTGGAAGTGTTTATTTGTGCTTTATTTATTTGACTATACTTAAAGTGTCAAGAAATATTTATTGTTTTAGGTGACTTGTTGCATCGTGGGTGTACAAGTGTATGTGTGCATGTTGTTGTCTAAACGTGTTATTATGACGTGGTGTTGTGAAGGGAGTGTGCTGCAAATTATGAGATTATACTTCAACAAATCACATCTACAAGCATGTCGAATGACAGTATAAATGGGGGGATTGGCAATGAGGCTAATAGCCATGTTGGTGGAGGAGGGTCATCATATTGTAGGTAGAAAAACCATGGAAGAACAACTTCAGGACCTTACTACCATTGTTGTTAAACTAGCAACAAAGATTAACAGGATGACAATGTCACAACCACCAATGGCAAATCCTCAAGCACCACTAAGAGTAGCTCCAAAAAACATCCAGAAAGAGGGAGCAGTAGGAGGAGGAAACATGGGAAGAAGAATGGAAGGAGATCATCATCCCTATAAGGAGGAGTGGGATGATAACTTTGGGGTCAATCCTTACCCAAACAAAGATTTCAGACCACCTAAGGGCTTGGAGTATGTGAATCTGCAAATGCCTTCATTTGATGGCAAGAGTTCAGCTAATGACTATTTAGATTGAGAAGATAAGGTTGAGGGCCTTTTTGAATGTTATGAGATAGATGATAACACCCGAGTTCAACTTGCAACTGTTGAATTCATAGGGTATGCCACCTTGTGGTGGAAAAATTTTGTGATCAGCAGGTGGAGGGATGGAGAGGCTGGAATTCATACCTAGAGAGACATGAAAAGGGTTTTCAGGAAGAGACTCATTCCTGAACATTATAAGCAGGAACTGTTTATGTGTCTTCAAACTTTGAGACAGGGAGGCAAAATAGTAGATGATTATGTGTAGGAATTTGAAACCTTAATGATCATATGTGGCTCGGTAGAGCCTCTAGAGCAAACCCTAGCGCGTTTTATATCGGGGTTAAAATATGAGATTGCATGTGTAGTTGAGCTTCGAAGATACAATACACTTGACGAAACTATACAGTTAGCCTTAAAAGTGGAAAGACAAAGATGATCCAACCCATTTCGGATTACTAATAGTAGGCCCAATGTTACTACTTGGCCTAAGGGAGCAGAGGGTCGGTCGGGGGCTAAAGGGAGCAGGTGAACTTGTCAGGGCAATAAATAGAGCTACCCCCAGCACAAACAAAGAGAAAATGACTTCTGGGAAGGGTAAAGAGGTAATTGGACCTGATGTTAAGCAGACTGTACCAAGAACAACTAGTGGGAAAATGCGCTAAGTTAAATACTTTAAATGCATGGGATTTAGACATATGGCTGCACAGTATCCTAATAAGAGAGTTATGACAGTTATGGAGGGTACTAGAGAAGAAGAAGAGGATGAAAAAGAATCTGTCAAGCCTATAGACCTATCTATAGCATTGCAGGAGTACTATAATGATCAGAAAGCTAAGATACACGAGGAGGCAATAGGTGAACCGTATTTACCTATTAATGTGTAGCATAGGGTTCTAACTATATCTTCTGGTGTTAGGGAGAAATGGAGGGAGAACATATTCCACACTTCTTGTAGGATCAAAGGTAACCTTTGTGTACTAATCAATGATAGTGGTAGTTGCATTGATGTCATATTTGCTGCATTAGTAGATAGATTACAACTAACCACTAGTCCACATCCTAACCCTTATAATTTGCATTAGTTGGACAATCGAGATAGTATGCGTGTTACACAAAGGGCAAAGGTGCCAGTTAGTGTAGGAAAGAAATATCATGATGAGATCCTTTATGATGTGATTCCCATGTTTGCCTTTCATTTGCTATCGAGTAAACCCTGGATGTTTGATAGGAAGGTGTTACATGACGGATTCAGCAAAACTTTTATGTTTCGAAAGGGAGAGTCTCGAATAGTACTGATGCCTATGTCTCCATCAGAGGTGTACACTTTCTAAGAGCAAATCAGGAATATCTCTACTTCTTCTAATAGTGGGGCAAACAGGTCTGCAAAGACACCAAGGTTCAGTCCAAGAAATGACCCTCTAGATTTGAGGGCAAATCTTTCAGAGGCCAAAGGAGATGATGGGAATCTACTCTATGATCTCAATAGTCAAGGAACCTGATTTGGATGTATGATCCAAATTGCTCACATGTATCCATTTCCTTATCTAATAATGTTTAAATTGCATTATAGCAAGTATAGTGATAAGTTTTTATAGGATGGCAAATAACCTACACTATCGATTAAATTGGGAACATCATCAGACTCACATCCAACGACCCGTGATGAACTTAATTGGCTCAAAGAATTAGCTCTTTGAAGACCATCTTTGTACTTGTTATTTTATTTTTGAACCGGTCACTTTGTAATCATCTTTGGGACATTTTTTTTTTGGATGTTGTTAAATTAAGACTGGCCACTTAGTGGTATAGGCGTAATTTTTTGGACATTTTAACCCTAATTGGAGAAAGTATAAATACTTGCTAAGTAGGGTTTGTAAGTGACTTTTTGAACATCTCATTTCTAAAAATTTTGGTAGTGGAAAGCTTGCCTCTTTCATGTCTCAAACTCTTATCAATTTCGTCTTTGGAATTGTGGCGAGATGACTTGAGAAGTATTGTGAGTAACATCAATTTCTTCTTAAGTTGCTTCCAATTACTTTTAGTGCATCATATTTATTTGTAGTTGGTTGTGTTCTTTTGTTCTTGTTCAAGTGTTTAGGGATCTAAATTTTTAGATTTGAATTCAATTCCAATTTGATTGGAATTCGGTTCATCTTTGTGTAATCCTTAACATATATTACAATCGCAAGTGATCTTCATTATAATTTGTCCTTGTAGTCATTTGAATTCACGTAATTAGGGTTCATTTGATTATGAATTTCATGCTATCTTGTTGTGGAATTGGAAGTAGATTTGGTGTTCATGTAATCTCATTGAAAGGCACATCATTGTGTATACCTTATGGGTTTATGAGAGAATTGTTAGTAAGGGAAGCATGTGCTGGAGGATTATCTGGTCACTTTGGTGAAAAAAGAACTCTAGCTTTGTTAAAAGAAAATTTATATTGAAGGGGCATAATGAGGGATGTTCATAAGGCGCTGGAAAGGTATAGGGTATGTAAAACAGCAAAAGGAAAAAAAGGGGTTCAAGGTGAATATATGCCTTTGCCTATACCTACTAAACCTTAAACTAATATCAGCATGGATTTTTCTTGGGTCTACCTAGGATACAAAGGGGAAAAGATTCTATTATGGTTGTTGTTGATAGATTCTAGCAAAATGTCTCGTTTTGTGCCTTATCACAAAACGAACGATGCACTTTTTACAGCTAACCTTTTTATGTAGGAAATTGTAAAACTACATGGTGTTCCACACAGTATAGTGTCTAATAGAGACACTAAGTTTCTTAGCTTTTTTTGGAAGACACAATGGAGAAGACTTAGTACTAAACTCATGTATAGTACCTCTTGCCACCTACAGACTGATGGCCAAACTAAAGTTGTTAATCGTACTCTTGGCCCCTTACTAAGAGCAACGGCTGGCAAGAATCTTACTAATTGAGACTTTGTCTTCCTATTTTTGAGTTTGCTTACAATAGGTTTACTCATAGTTCAACTAGTAAGTCTCCCCTGTAAGTCGTGTATGGCCATAATCCTACTCTTCCATTGGATCCCATAGCTAATCTAGCAAGAAAGGAAGAAAGCCTAAGTGGAGTAGAGAGAGCCAAGGAGATTCAAAAACTTCATTAAGTGACAGTTGAACATCTTTAGAAAACATAGGAACAATAGAAACTTTAGAGAAACAAGAACAGGAAAACTAGAATTTATAATCTAAGTGATTTAGTCTGGATTAATCTCAACAAAGACAAGTTTCCCCACAAGAAGTCACAAAAGTTATCATCAAGAGCAGATAAACCTTTTAGAGTTGTCAAATGCATCAATAACAACGTATACATGATATGATTGCTAGGAGGATACAACATCTCTACTACATTTAATGATGTAGATCTGTCACCCTATTTGCCCAATGATGTTCATAAAGACCTATCAGATTTGAGGATAAATCTTCTACAAGCCCAAGGAGATGATAGGAATCATATACCTAAAGGCCTATCATTAGGGCAAGAGCCAAAAGATTACAAAATTTAGAGACGAGGGTCGTCTTTGAACAATTAAAACTCGAGGATACTTGTTCGGTATCTTTTTTTCTATTATATAATTGTTATGCATTCCAGTAGGTACATTTGTTAGTTTTACAAGATGGTAGATAAATTCACTTAAGGCTCAATTGTGGGTCATTCATGGACTTACATCAATCAAAGAAGAACTAGTCCAATATTGTTCCATGGAGGTACAAAAAGCCGGCTACTTATGAGGGTTTACTTGTAATTTCCTTTAGTGCAAAAATTGGCCACACTTATTATTTTTCACTTGTAATTTTCCTTGTTAAATTTGCCCTATTTTGAGCAAGTATAAATACTTGCAAAGTAAGGTTAGAAGGGGACTTTTTGAATATTATACACTTGAAATTGTGGAATTGTGGCAAGTTGGCTTAAGGAATTCTTGTGAGTCATATCAAGATTTCTTAAGTTGCATCTGATTATTACAAGTGAGTAATATCTAGTTTATAATTAGTTGAGTTTGTTTGTTCCTTTCACGCTAAATTAGGGTTCTTGTATTGCTAGGTTTTTACACCAATTGTAAGGATTGAAATTAAATTGTTCCTTTGTATTTGATTAGTATTGGAATCCAACTGTGGTGCATCTTAATTTGGTCCACGCAATTTAAAGTTCTTACTGCTTGTTTCACGCCATTTGGGGATTCCATCTTCAATCTTGTTCATGCCATTTTTAATTAGAATTGAATCAATTATGTATGTGTTCTTGTTCATTGGTATTAGGATCCCTTGAGCACATCATAATTTGGTATCAGAGCACATCAGATATTCATATTGAAATATACCTTGTTTAAATGATTTATGGATTATTGAAAATGTAACACCTAGAATACAAGCTGGACTACTACTCATCACGTGTCCTTATCTCATAAGAACACGTTAAGGCTCTAAACCAACTCTGATACTTTTTTATTCTAAAATTCTTATATAAAGGCATTCAATACATTCCACAACTTTAAAATCAATTTCATAAATCCATATTTAACATCTAACACAACGAAAGTCTATAAAACTCTAAATTAACATTTTCCAAATGATACTATCTATTACATTCAATTAATAGAATTTTCCTAAATGTCTAATCATCATAGTAGTAATGATAATCATCTTCTTCCTCTCTTTGTGGTTCACCCAAACCTAGGTTATCATCTCCCTCAATACTAGCATCTAAAAAAATATTCCTCGAATGGTGAGCCAATGCTCAATATGTATAACATAAGCAAATACGCATGAAAAAACATGAACAGTTATCATATGCATTATACAGTATTTAAACAAAGGCATCATTTCATGATACAATTTAATTCCACAAGTAACAACAAGGTACTCATGACCCCCTTAACGCACTTAACACATTGAAATATGAATTAGTGATGGGAACTACCACTATAGGCCCTACACCCATGTCCACTTAAACAAATTAATCCAACATTCAAACCTAGATCATTTTCAAGCATGACTTCATCAGGGACAATGTCATACAAAGATCATTGGAGTGCTCTCTAGGGATCTGCCACTATGAGCCCCTAAGTTGAGCTAAGCACATACAATATACAACTTAAGCACTTAAGCCAATTCTTCTAATTATATCAAATTCAATACATACACTAACTTAATCAATCAAAAATCAACACACAAGTTACACGTACCTAACTTTGTAAAACTTGGTTTATCTTATACTTTTTTAGCTTCATAAGTCTCCTAAACCTATACATGATTCAAATTATATGTTTTTAGAATTGTATTCCTATAAATATAAAAGGAAATAGATGTGTTCAACTCAACACAGTCATATTGAAGGCTATGTAGGTGAACACTAAGTAGTAGATGATCATGCCAAAGGTCATGTACAATTCTCTCTCTCTCTCTCTCTCTCTCTCTCTCTCAATAAGGTCTCAACATGGCCATGTTGAGAGGTCATGTATCTCTCTATTCACTATTTATTAACATGGTTTCAACATAGTCATGTTGAGAGATCATATATCTCTCTGTCCATTGTTTATTAACATGGTAATGTTGAGAGGTCACGTATCTCTCTATCAACCGTTTATTAACATGGTCTTAACATGGTCATGTATCTCTCTATCTACTATTCATTAACACGGTCTCAACATAGTCATGTTGATAAGCCGTGTATCTCTTTGTTTACTCTTTAAATTCAACATGCTCATAACACGATCATGTTGATTGTCCGTGTATCTTACTGTACACTTCTGAATTGGTCGAGTTTCTAATAAATTTAACCTAGATTATCTATCTAAGATGAAATTTATAATATGATACACGAATTGGTATACTTACTTGATCCAAATCATGATTGATATGCTTGAAGTGCTTGTTCCAAACCTTATGTAGCATGGACTAATCTTGTCCTTAATTTGTAACAAGCCCCATTTCATTAATTCTCTACTCCACAACATATACTTAAATAATCCATCAATAATTTCCAATTGATGTACTTACCTTAATCCAATATGTTAGTGGTGGAAAAGGGGT
Organism: Laguncularia racemosa; assembly: GCA_037954665.1. Taxonomy (NCBI): domain Eukaryota; kingdom Viridiplantae; phylum Streptophyta; class Magnoliopsida; order Myrtales; family Combretaceae; genus Laguncularia; species Laguncularia racemosa. The sequence goes on from JBBMOL010000004.1 coordinate 7,841,595, forward strand.
CATCTCTTTCTCTCTAGATTCACACAAGAAGGTTCAGGGTTCTGTAAGATGCAATGGGAGGAAATGGTCAATAGGGTTTATAACGGCTTATTATAGTCCTCGTCTAAATTACCAAATTGTCTCCAATTCTTTTAGATTACTTAAGATATAACCTTAATTGCATATATATATATATATATTGCTTGTGTATTTATAGAAAAAAATAATAAATATATATGTTATATTACTTGTGTATTTACATAAAAAAATAAGAACGAAATCGTAAAAAAGGACTATATAAATTAAGAAATAACTTTAAAGTATATATTTATGCCATATCAAAATCATGTAATTTGAGAAAATTATGTGTCCCTTTTATCTTATTTTATGATTACACCACAATAAAACATTTTTATTAAATATCAATAATTAAAAAAATTACCTAGTAAAAACAGGTGATGCAATTTGTTGGGTATTTATTGATGTATCATTCGAAAACTACCAACATGAATGATTAATTTTAATTTTTTTATCTAGTAAAAAAATTTAAAAGAGTAATTTAGTTTTTCCATCAGAATAGAAAATTATGAAATATAAAAGTAAAATGCATTCAAGTTTTAACAATGAAATGTTAGAGCAATTGAACTTACCAATCTCTAAATTTTATACTTTGTAATACCATTTTTCTAAAAAAAAAAAATACTACATGACAAAACATTAAAAGAATATATATATATATATTGCCAATTTTTCTTGCCAAAGAATTTTGATATGCTTCATTCTTCATGTACTTCACACACCTTTTGTACTATAGTATCTAAATTATTAGGAAATTGACAAATAAAATAAAAAATACATATATATATATATATATATATATGTGTGTGTGTGTGTGTATGTGTGTGGGTATCCAAGTAAAAGTTCTATCTTGATTTGAGCTTACAATCATAAGAATATTTATACTCTACTCTTTCTTTCTTTTTTTTATTATGTCAAAATTTTAGTTAAATTGCTCAAAACATAGCCTAGCCACTATTGTGCAACATTTAGGGGCATGAAATTTGCTTTTTTCATATTCTATATTTTCATTTATTATATTTGTTTATGTGGTCGTTACATTGATATGTTTTAATTCCAATAAATAATTCAAATTGTAAATCAAAAGTAAATGCTTATTAGCATCATTGCCAATTGTCCATATTTTAAATATGTAAGAGTAATTTTATAATCTATAAACATTTAAGTACTTTAAATTGCTTTAGTAATTTATTAATGCATTATAACTCTTTTGTGAAATCATTTAAATTTTAAATTTGTTTGAGTTCAAAGTCATTTTACTATTTATAAACCATGATAAATAATAACTAATTAATGAGACAATGTGATAATTGATAATTCATTTCTAGAAACTTGAATTGCTTAAATAATTTCTTAAAGTATTCTAAATTGTGCTCATATTGGTAAAATTACATGACAATTTGTTGCTAATGATATGTCTCCAATGTTGAGCTATGGATTGAATAGATAATGAAATTTAGAAAAATGTCTCCAAAGTTGAAGATATAATAGCTACCTAAAATCAAAGGAAGTGGGAAAGAGTTTCTAAATATAATTGATAGTTGTAACCTAGATTAATTAATCTTTTTACATTAAAGGAAAACATAAAGGAAATAGATCTTCTAAAATTACTATTTTCTAAAGTTTCTTAAAGTTATAAATCTATTGTTGGGATTATATTGATTTTAGAAATGCCTTGTGATATCAACATAATGTCATCTTTTTTTCTTATAATCTTAACCTCAAAATACATATGTCAACATCTTAAGGGGATAACTTGAGGGAACTTAAAGTTACTTTAGAGGATCTAATTCCAAACATAAAAAGATGGTACCATAAAGTCATAAATAATAAAATAACAAAATACATCGAAGACACCGAAAGTAGATTTAGCCACTTTAGTATTATATATGCTTACATATATACATATACGTAGGACAACAAAAATAGAATTGCAACTTAAAAGTAAGATCATCCAAGAGTATAAAACCACATCAACTAATAGGATATTCAAAAAGATAAAGGAATTTTACATCAAGACCTCTTCCACATTATAATAAATATATCTCAAAATCATTTAAATGTTTTAAAATGAGCATAGACTTTGCCCCTTTCTTCCCTTTCTCTTCCCATTATGGGCTCTTGGTCCTCATCATCTTCTTCTTCATTTATTTGAACACTCTTCCTTTGCACATAATCAGCAAAATGAATTCTATCTTTTGCCCCTCATGAGTTGTTGAAAGAAATTGACTTTATTGGAAGGACCTAAGGAAATTCTCAAATAAGAAGATAAAAAAAAAAAATCAATTAAGAACTTTTTTAATTGTAGAATAAAGAAAATAAAAAATACAAAACAACCCATTAGATATTTCATAAAAAAGGTATAGACTTTACTTTTTCAGTGCAAGAAAATAATGAGCCTTGGCTTTACAACTAGTTGTTTAGGATTGTAAGTTCGCTAATCAATGTATCTAATTATAGTATCCACAAACAAATCATAATGCAACACCACATCTGAAACCAAAATTGAAAATAGCATTCAAAATCTTACATTTAGGTATTATGAAAGTTGAAATTCCAAATTTTAGCATGTATGTCTTTTGATAGTACAATTTAATCCTGTGTAGTTGGAGATGGAAAAATTAACAATTCTCTAGTTTTAAGCCTTCTGTGATTTAGCAAACAGGTAATTCAGAAGAAGGGAAAAACAAATATCTAAGAGAAAATAGAGAAAGATAGAGATCAATATTGATTTTTTTTTTTATTATTATTATTAGAGATAAAGTATGAGCATCAATCCCTAAATTCCTTAATATTAGCTCTTCTATAGCCTTTAGCATGGATGACACAATGATAATACATACAAACACAACATAAGCATCGTATCACTAAATGTTCTCAATTTCAAAAAGAGAAGAAGAAAGCGAGACTACTAGAATGATCAATCCACTACACCGGTTAGGCTTCACAATAGCTATTTATAAAAATGGAATGAGTAGCAATTATGTAATAACTACAATGAATAGATATCAAAGATAAGTTCACAAACACACCCTAAAAAAAATGCATAAAGAAAAACTTGCTCTACATCAATCATAAGTCTACAAAACAAATTTAAATGGGTGGCTTACAGTCCAATTTTATCTTCGATGGGTAGAAATAAAGTAAGATAGAGATTAACAAATAGAAGGAAAGAAGAGGAAATAATAAAAATAATGATTTAAGATAAATTTAATGCACATAAATTTAGTTATTATTGTAATTAATAATAGTAATAACACCATAAACGTAATAATAATGGTGATGACTGCACAAAAAATGCAATAGATAAAGGTAGCCATTTTCGGTGTAAAAGGTGTATTAGGTAATTGATATTTATAACTCTAATAAATTAACAAAGGATGATTTCGATAAATAGAAAAAAAAAGCCAAAACTTGAAGCTACCATTTAAATAATATAGATATATGGAATGGTAGATTCTTTCTATAAGAATTTAAAAAAAAAAAATTGAAATCCCAAATCATATTGATGCCGAGAGTATGGGAATGATAGATTCATTTCACAACAACCATGGGATTGGATTCAACTACTATCATTAGGAATGCTTTGGCTGATAAATAAGTTATTGGTTTGGATAACTAATTAAGTTGTTGGTTTGACACTTTCAGAAAATGAAACAAGAGAAGTCTTAAGTTTATTTAATCGTCTAGAAGAACTTGAATCCGCTACTATCTTGTTCCGACACAATAAAATGCAATATAATACGTGTGTCTATGTTTCCCAGTCCTTCACTGTCTCGGAAGGATATAGTGTCTTCTATTTATACGTTTCATATGAATTATTTTTAAGTATTCATTCTAGCTACTTGCCGGTTATGAAGATTTTACTAATTGCCATATGGGATAGGAAAAGAAGAATAAATGACTGATTAGATGTAGCTAGCTAGCTACGAAAAATAAATATTTGGCCCACTGTGGTTTGTCATATAAATGAAGTCATAAATAACAAAAATTCAACGTGTTGACTGTAAAAATAATATGGCCTAAACCGTAAATAGAGGTGTTGTTGCAAGATGTGTTTATATTTCTACATTTAATGTGAAATAAGAAGATGAAGGCCTTCAAAAAGCAAAAATGATCTTGATATATCATTTGACTAGGATTTTTCAAGAAGCGCGAAGACCTAATAGGACCAAAAAAATGATTCTAAATGAAGTCATGACATTAACCCACTTTAACTAGTTTTTGTCCACATAAGCCAAAATCATGATAGGGTCAATATTGTTATTTTGAATTTTGGAAATAAAACTGAATTTCTTGAAACAATGAACCATCAAATGTGCAAAATTTTAAACACATCCTATAAATGATATCCGAGGATTATCAACACAAATAATGTACCTTTTCCTCACCCTGCTATATGAGAAATAGTACGTATCAAAAGGTGTTATAGCCATGGTTCTGGTGGCATGATAGCATGGGTACTACTGCTATAGTATCGACATGGAGTATGCTCAATTTTCTGTTTTTTATGAAATATAATACACATATAGTAAACGAAAAAGAAGAGAAAATGCGTGCTGCTGTGTTCATATTCTGATATTTAGCTCCATCATTCTACGGACAAAGTTAAATACCCAACTTGCATATGAATCAGCACACAGGTTGTCCACATTTTCCTCCTACCAAGCACTCTTCTATGAGAATCTATCATCCGGCTTATGACCACTGTATGGTCGAGATTTTCTGGTGAACCTAAAAAGAGAGGAAAAGGACATAAAGGCAACAACTACCACAAACACTTTGGTGAGGATATATAAGGGCAATTATTTCCAATAAATATTCTTTTTTTTTATTGTTAAGCTATCATATTTTTTATTCTTGATTGTAAGTCCATCGTCTATCATTCACTATACCAAATATATAGCCCCAATAAGAGAAAAAATAAGTTATATTAGTGGCACTTATTTATTAATGGTTAAGACCGTAAGTAAGTCAAGCCATTCATAAGCTATTTGAGTTCAACTCATTTTAAGTTTAGTTTGGTTGGAACTCAATTTGTAAATGAGTCATACTTGAGTTTGAAATAAAGCTCATTTATTTAAATGAGTTGAACTCAAACTTTTACTTAAATTTATGAGCCGACTCGTAAGATTTATATATATAATATATATTTTATATTAATATGATATAATATAATACACCATAACATAACATCATAATATATATAATTAATATATAAATATATTATATATAAATATAATACAATATTTAGGTTTGTGAACAACTTTGTGAGACGGCTTGTGAGTTTAGACTTATTTAGTCATGATAATGTAAATGAGTTTTGAAGTTAAACTCAAATTTCAAATTTCTCAATGAACTTAAATTCGAGTTTTTAATTTTTAAACTCAATAAAAACTTAACTTGATTTAAATACAGTAATTTTATTAAATAAACCCAACTGCATCTTTAAAAACTTGGCTTGGCTGCACTGTAATCATATATAACAGTATTTTCTTACATACAAGCATTTGCGCCCTCTCTCTCTTAGGTGTAGATAAATTTTTACAGCCACCTCCAACCATTAGTCAAATTTATTCCCACGTGATCACAATATTCACTAGCTTTTCTTTTTTCTTTTTCTTTTTCTTTTTTTTTATAATTTTTTAATCTTATCTCGCCCAATTCTATAAAGGAGAAGCATTAAACTTCATCCTAGTTGAATCTGAGCGAAGGTTGAAAATTTGCGGCGTCAGTAGCCAACGCAGGTATGTATATACTTGACCTTCACGGGCTCTTCCGTCTTTCTTAGGGTTTGCTCTTGTAGTTGTCATAAAGATAGGCTCAAAAAGAAAAGCCATAATGATAGACTCACAAAAAAAAACCATTGTGTACTTATTAGTCATGCTGATTCTGTTCTTGTTATCAGATCTCGGAGACCATATTTATGTTGTTCGTTCAAGCCGACTGGGTGAGGAAATTCTATGTGGTGCTTGTCAAGTGAGCAGTCTTTCTGCAGATCAGCCCTTTGTTTCGTTGTCTGTTCGACCTGATGATCAGCAACCGGTTGGTTCGTTTGTCGGTATGAATATCAAAAGTCGTCCTTATTTCCTGAAAACAAACTTTCGAATATAATTTGACTTTACCTACCGTCTTCGCATATAAACGGTCCATATTAATCGCATGGTTAGAGATAAAATCATATTTTTGCATGCCATATTAGAGAATTAGTATACTAAACTTTTGTTGCTCTTTGGATATATATGTTGCAACATGATAGATCGAGTCTTATGTGGTCGCTTTTCCTTCTTGCTTTGTTTGTTTAGTTTTGAACCATCAACTATAAATCTTACATAGGTTTAGGGGAAGATTTCAGGAAAATTCTCATAGAACTTTCTGAGTTCTTGGTGCATCAACAAGTATTAATTAGTGCGTCCATCACATAATAGAGGCATTATTAGACATAAGAACTATATATCCATCATGATTTTGCGCGCATTGAAAAGAACGTGTTTGATATTATGTGATTGGTATTCGGCCAAATATATATATATATACACACACACACGGAAAGGTATAGATCAAGTAGAAAGATATATCATAGATGTTGGTCAGTAGCTAGCAAGCAATTATATAGGTAAGTATATAGTTCATCGGACGTTATATGCTTATATTATTTTCAAAGCACTGGGCGTTCAAAAGAAGTCAAGATTTTGTACAAAATATAGGACTCTTTTTGTTTTACTGAAAAAACCATTTTATTCGGCCTGCTAATACACACCATGTTAACACTAGATTTCGGGAAGCGGGGGTGCTGGGGCTATATTTGGCCATTTCCGCGCATATTTAGTTTCGTTTCCTTTTTTTTTATATATATTTTTCAAATACATGTATCTGGCCGGAGTCGAGTCTTCTTTCATTAAAAGGCTGAAATTATTTCATCTAATGATCATTCAATATAATTTCTTCATGAGATAAAAGTATTATAAATCAAAACTAAATCATACATCACATTCCCTTACATGAGCAACAACTTAAAGTTCATGTCTGACTCTGTGTAATTGTTAGGAAAAAAAGAAAAACAGTATGCAGTTTCTACATAATTGTATAAATTCAGGAATTGGAATGCGTAACATGTATACACTTATTAGCATACAACTTTATTAACTTCATATAATTTTTATTTACTACAATATCTTGAGGATTGTGGCATAGAAAATGGTAGATTAAATTAAGAAGGCATCACGCAAGTTAGCAACACAGGCTAACCAAGAAAACAACGACTTGGTACAAGTAGTTACCAACTACATAGACACAAGCCCCGTAATCATATGTCGACACATAGAAGCATCAATAATGACAGCTTAAATTATTGGCCCTGCTTAGAGAAACGAAAATGAAGGACAATGACATAATCGGTCAAGAGCTTTTTGTGTTGGTAGGTAGTACCTGTGGAAAACAGTACGACAACAGTTTCAGCGGCCAAAATATTGTGTATCTCTATACACACATTAAGCATGTGGTAGTTTGTACCAGCTTCCAACCCTTGATCTATAAACAAATTAAATATGTGGTAGTTTGTACCACCTCCCAATCCTTGACGTTAGGTCGAACTGACGACGAATCTGAGGCATGAGCAAAGGGACTGTTCATTTGACAAGGGTTTCCATGGAATTTCACACCTTACTCTACTCTTCCATTACTTGGCCTATATGAAAAGCAATGCATGATGGAGCAAGAAGAGAATCATATAAGTTTGTTCAGGTACGTACTCTTACCGCTGCTCGCCCTTCCTTCTCCCATGATTTCTTGAACCGAACTCTTGCTATTCTGTGATTTTCGGATGCTGTAAAGACAATAATTTATTGATTCGGGCGAGCTTTGTAGTCCGTCCTCCCCTCATCCCGCCCACCCCCCGCCCCCCACACACCACACCCACCACCCCCTCACGTGTAGATGCCACGTGATTAACAGTAGCTTTGAAAATCAGAGATAATCATTAAGGTGGCATATAACATTGTAAGAAATTTCCATTTCAAGAACTCTTTCTTGTCATTTACGGCTCAGACTCGAAGAAACACAAAAGCAATTCATTGGCACAAGGATTACATCACTTCTATTGACTTTCATACTCTCGAATATGGGAAATTTTTTCCGAAAGTCGTTGGAAATTACATGAACTTGCAGAGTTAGTCTTGATGTAAGTACTGTGATTTCATGTGTCCTTCAATTGAAAGTCTCCATTTCATTCCGTGCTGAATTTATCAGTAATAGTTCAGTTTGTATATCATGACACTTCAAATATTATTTTAGCAAATGACATAAGTGATTTTCGACATGTGCGACATTGTAGCAAATTTAATAACAACAAACGCTTAGAACTAGCAGGAAAAGCAATTATAAATTCTCGCAAAGCAAGATTGTACCAACAGTATAAGTAGAAGAAAGTTAAATAAACCAGAGGGATAACCAGTCTTAACCCGAAAATATCGTGCCTCTTCTCCCTTTGTCTATCCAAGAGTGCTGGTGCAAACATGGTATCATCTCTTAAATTAATACCTCATTTACGGTAAAACTTCTATTAGAACTAGGAGCAAACCTCTAAATAACACGTTGAACACTTGAATACATGAGAGAGAGAGAGAGAGAGAGAAAGACACACAAACATAGGGAGTGATGGGAATCAAATCGTTGGATCAAGTAGTGGGAAGCCAATTTGAACAAATGAGCCCAGACGTCCACATGTTATTTTATTTATCTAATAATAATTTGTCTTTACATTATAGCAAGTCAATTTATTGGTTTTTAGAAGACAGCAGGTAAAATTCACTAAAGCTCAATTGTGGGTCATTTATAGACTTACATCAATCAAAGAAGAATCGGTCCAATATTGTTCCATGGAGGTGCAAGAAGTTAGCTACTTAGGAGGGTTTTACTTATAATTCTTTAGTGCAAAAAAAAAAAAAAAAAATCGATCACACTTCTTGTTTTTTGCTTGTAATTTTCTTTGTTAAATTGCCCTAATTAAAGCATGTATAAATACTTGCAAAGTAGGGTTAAAAGGGACTTTTTGAACATTACACACTTGACTTTAATTGCCATGGGAGCCCTCTCTTCACGCCATCTACTCTTATTAATTTCACTTGTGAAATTGTGGCGAGTTGGCTTAAGAATTCTTGTGAGTCATATCAAGATTTTCTTAAGTTGAATCTAATTATGGCTAGTGAGTAATATCTAGTTATAATTTGTCGATCTTTGTTTGTTCCTTTCATGCCAAATTAGGGTTCATGTATTGCTAGGTTTTCACGCCAATTGTAAGGTTTGAAATTGAATTGTTCCTTTGTATTTTATTAGTATTGGAATCCACTTGTAGTACTTCTAATTTGGTTCACACCATTGAGGGTTGTTGATCCTTGATTTCACGCCATTTGGGGATTTTATCTATAATTTGTTCATGCCATTTTAATTGAAATTAAATCAATTGTGTGTGTTCTTATTGATTGGTATTGAGATCCCTTGAGCACATCATAATTTTTGGTATTAGAGCAAGGTATTTTGAAAAGGGATTTGCGTAAACTTCAATTTGGGAATTAGGGTTCTTATTCTTCCATTTCTCAATTGAAGTAATTTTATGAGATTGTATTGTGATATACCTTATTGTTGCGGAATTGGAAGTTGAATTTCAGATTTGATCTTTGTCATCTTTATCTTGCCGTGAGTTGATTGTTTGTGGAAGAGGGGAAGTGCATTATCTTGAGGATTTGGGAATTAAAGTGCATTTTCATTTCTAGATTTGCTCTTCTTACGTGGAGGATTAGAAAACAATTTGAATTTCAAAATCAATCATTATGTTGAGGAAGTTATTATGTATTGATCATCATAATACACTTTGACTAGTTGGAATTATTTACTTACCATTTGGAGAAGTGTCCTTAATTATTTTCATTTTATTTGATTGTCATGATTGGAAGTGGAGCCATGGAGTGTGTGCTGCACTGTGAGTGTGTGTGTGTAGCATAGAGTGTTATGGTTTGAAGGTTGTTGTACCGTGAGTGACGTGTGTATGTGTTTGTGGCATAGAAGTGTGTGTGTGTTGTAGTTTGAAGGGTGCAGCAATGTGAGTGTGTATGTGTGTCGTGGAGTGAGTTTACGCATTGGGTATGTAGTAGTGAGTTGTGTGTGAAGCCATAATGTGTGTATTGAAGTGTGGAGTGTTGTGTGTATTGCATTTGACATGAAGTATATTGCAATTGTCTTGAATTGTTTTTGTGTTTCAACAGATCAATTCATCAACCATATTGAATGATAGTGTGGATGGGGGAATTAGCAATGAGGCCAATAGTCAAGTTGGTGGCGGTTAGGGCCATCGAGCTACAAGTAGAAGAACATTGGAGGAGTAGTTACAGGATCTCACCACCATTGTTGCTACATTAGCAATAAAGATAGATCAAATGACGATGCCACAACTACTAATGGCAAATCCTCAAGCACCTCCACCTATAGTAGTCCCTCAAAATGTTCACAAGGAGGGAACTGTTGGAGGTAATAGGGGCAGAAGAATGGAGGGAGATTATCATGCTCTTAGGGATGAAAGAGATGATAATTTTGAGAACGAACCTTGCCTAAACAAAGAGTTTAGACTACCTCGGGAATCGCAGTATGTGAAATTGCAGATACCTTCATTCATTGGCAGGGGTTCTATAGATGGTTATTTGGATTGGGAGGACAAGGTTAAGGGTCTATTCGAGTGCTATGAGATTGATGATAACATTCGGGTTCATCTTGTAGTTGTGGAATTCATAGGCTATGCTGCCTTATGGTGGAAAAATCTTATGGTTAGCAGATGAAGAGATTGTGAGGTTGATATACATACCTAGTAGGACATGAAATGGGTATTAAGGAAAAGGTTTATACCTCAACATTATAGGCAGGAATTATTTATGCGTCTCCAAACACTAAGACAAGGAGGCAAAATAGTTGACGATTATGTATAGGAGTTTAAGACACTAATGATCAAATCCGGGTCAGTCGAGCCTTTTGAGCAAACCCTAGCATGATTTATGTTTGGGTTGAAGTATGAAATTGCCTGCGTTGTAGAGCTACAAAGGTATAATACACTTGATGAGGCTATCTAGTTATCCTTGAAAATGAAGAGACAGAAGCGATCGAACCCTTTCCCAATAGCTAGTGACAAGTATGGAACTTCTATCAAACCTCTTGGGTCAGATGGTCAAATGGGAGGACAAAAAGGAATAGGGCAACATGCTAAGATTCTGGACAAACAGACCTCTAATACTGATAGGGAGAGGGATATTTCTAGGAAAGGAAAAGAGGTTGGTGGAGCTGATTTTAGGTAGACAGTGCTTGGGTTAACTATTGGGAAAATGCGCCAAATTAAATGTTTCAAATGCATGAGTTTTTGACACATGGCTACGCAATGTCCTAACAAAAGGGTGATGATTGTTATGGAAGGAAATGATGAAGATGGTTAAGAAGAAGTTACTGAGCCTACAGATTTCTCCATAGCACTCTAGGAATATCATGATGATCATGATGCTGAGACACATGAGGACAAAGGAGATGATAAATTTTTGCGTATTAATGTATTACGCAGGGTCATGACAATATCTCCAAATGTTAAGGACATATAAAGGAAGAACCTATTCCATACAACTTATCGGATTCGAGGTAACTTGTGTGTTCTTTTCATCGATGGTGGTAGTTGAACTAATGCCGTATCTACTGCATTAGTAAATAATTTATAACTAGTCACTAGTCCACATCCACACCCTTATAAATTACATTGGTTGGATGAATAGGATAGTTTGCATGTTACATAGAGGGCAAAGGTGCCATTAAGTATAGGAGATAGATATGGTGATAAGATTGTCTGTGATATTCTTCCTATGTGCGCCTTTCATATACTGTTGGGTAGGCCTTGATTGTTTGATAGGAAGGTTCTACATGATGGGTTTAGAAACACTTATATGTTTCAAAAAGATGGTGCATAGGTTATCTTGACTCCTATGTCTCCATCCAAAGTTCGCACATTCCAAGAACAGATTAGTGAGACTAATGGCTATACAGGACTTTAAGCCAACAAGCATATGAAAACAAGGAATTTTAGTCCAAGAAAAGACCCCTTAGATTTGAGGACAAATCTTTTAAAGGCCCGAAGAGATTATGGGAATCAAACCTCTAGATCCAGTAGTTGCAAGTTAATTTGAACAAATGAGCCTAAACATCCACATGCTATTTTATGTATCTAATAATAATTTATCTTTACATTGTAGTAGGTTGATTTGTTGGTTTTTAAAAGATGGCAGGTAAAATTCACTAAGGCTTAATTGTGGGTCATTCACGGACTTACATCAATCAAAGAAGAACTGGTCCAATATTGTTCCATGGAGGTGCAAGAAGCCTGTTACTTAGGAGCGTTTTACTTGTAATTTTCTCGAGTGCAAAAAAAACCGGCCACATTTGTTGTTTTTTACTTGTAATTTTCTTTTTTAAATTTTCCTTAATTAAAGAAAGTATAAATATTTGCAAAGTAGGGTTAGAAGGGACTTTTTGAACATTACACACCCGACTTTTGTTGTCGTAGAAGCTCTCTCTTCACGTTATCTACTCTTATCAATTTCACTTGTGAAATTGTGGTGAGTTAGCTTAGGAATTCTTGTGAGTCATATCAAGATTTTCTTAAGTTGCATCTGATTATTGGTAATGAGTAATATCTAGTTATAATTGGTTGATCTTTGTTTGTTCCTTTCATGCCAAATTAGGGTTCATGTATTGCTAGGTTTTCACGCCAATTGTAAGGATTGGAATTTAATTGTTCCTTTGTATTTGATTGGTAATAGAATCTTGATGAGGATCAGCTAGCATGAAAAAGGAAGGAGCCAAAATTCCATAATCTATTACATGGAATTAGAGGCCCGATGACCTGAGCTAGACCTAAAAGAATGAACGAAGCTCTATAGGGACTAGTCATGGACTTGCAAGCAAGGGAATCAAGCTACACCGAAGGAGCATATACATATGTCAACTTGATTCACGTGACCATGGAAGGATGAAATAATATAGGGACATTAAATATTTGCATGAACCGCTACACTAGAGGATACATTCGGTTTTGTTAATGTTTATTTTTATTTGTTGGTTTGTTATTTATGTTATTTAGTTGCCTACTTGGTGACATAAGGATAGAATAGGCAACTTAGGATTTTTAGTATTTGTTTTTGTTTGTAATTTATATTATTTAGTTGCCTACTCAATTATATGAGGATAAGGTAACAAATAGATTAGGCAACTTAGGATTTCCATACTGTATTCATGTGCTATATATGCCGTGCAAGGGGGCCGGTAAAAGATAACTTTGAGATATGAAAACACATTTTTTTTTCGTGAGATACGAAATACTACTTTTTGTTCTTTTGCAATAGAACTTTTCCATAGAATTCTTAACTGAATTACTAGGAATACCTATTGATAACTTAGGTTACAGTCAACGGGTTTGATTGGGGTCTAGTTATGCATTGCTTATTCAAGACGATCCTCAAGGTAATTGAAACCAACCAGCATCGTCAGGGATCTAAGTTTAATATACCTAGGGTTACACGTATCATTTGGTATCAAAGCTTTGGCTTCTTGAATCAAGTAAATTCTATCCTTTTCTTTAATTTGTCTATTGTTCTTTTTCATAGACGTCTGTTGTTGTTTTTTTTCCTATAGTCTTCTATTATTCTTTTCCATATTCATATCTAAAAAAAAAACATTCGTATAAAAAAAATTCTGTTGTTCTTTTCCATATTCGTCTATTGTTCTTTTCTATATTCACATTTGAAAAAAAAATTGTATAAAAAAAATTCTATTTTTTTTCCATATTTGTCTATTGTCTTTTCTATATTCATCTATTGTCTTTTTCATATTCATAGACATAAGTCATATATATATATATATAAAATTTCATACTTATTCGGTCATTACAATCCATAAAGGCTGACAATATTTAGGTTTTTCTTAAACAATCAATTGTGTTCAATTTATAGCTCATCTATAAAAAAAAATAAAATCAAATTCAGTTGTAAAAGAAAGAATCAAGAACCGAAATTCAAAAAAAAAAAAAAGGAATTCGGCCTTGAAAGAATTACAATTGCCGAAATCACAAGATAGCTTCTTGAATTGTCAATTACATAATTGGTTAAGTCAATTCACTTTCCATATCAATTATTTCCAATTCCAACCGTGATAGATGTTTTGTGATTTCTAAATTATGCATCAAAAAATTACATTCCATAATCATTCATTGTGTTTCGGTGCAAATTATATCCTTTTGTGTTTGATTGCATATCTATTCAGTAGTGAATCTTTTCCATATCAATTAGATTGTGTAGTTAGTCTTCCTTCATTTACATGACTAAGGCCGATAGTAATCATCAGTGTTGACTTAGTAATTTAAGTTTAGGAGTTCCTAGCAAAAGAATTACAAAAAGTAGGTGGTGAGATCATATTTTGTGAGTGATATGCACGAGTGGAATTGTGAACATATCATTTGTGAGTAATACACTAGTGAGTGTGAGGAACATACTTATATATTTTTTGTAATTGTGATCGTAACTTGTTGCAAATTATTAGAATTATGTTGGGATAGAACACTAATGAAGGAGAAAGTTAGGTCATGTTTGAGGAATTGATGGGGGAGATGAAGAGGAACCTAACGGGTGAACTAGAGCGGATCCATGACAGGATGGATAAGATGGAAAGGAATAGGGAACCGTTTAGTAGTACCACTGTTAGGCGAGGAGTAGGTAGACATAATAGGGGAGGAGTTAGGATGGATGAAGAAGAGGAATGTGATTTGGAGATTACCAACACGTTAGGGATATGGGAAGTATCTAGAGGAGTGATAGTAATTTAGGGAGTATTAAGTTGAAAATCCCAACTTTTCAGGGAAAAAATGATCCAGAATCGTATTTAGAATGGGGGAGGAAGATGGATCATGTCTTTGAATATCACAACTACATTGAGGAGAAAAAGATAAAATTAGCTGCAGTAGAGTTTTCAGATTACGCCAGTGTATGGTGGGATTAGTTGGTGCATAATAGGCATAGGTATGGAGAGTGACCTGTTAGCACTTAGGAGGAGATGAAAATGATCATGCAGAAGCATTTTATTCCTATTCACTATCATAGGGACTTACATAGGAAAGTCCAAGGGTTGACTTAAGGAAATAATAGTGTAGAGGATTATTACAAAGAGTTGGAGATGGCTATGATTAGGGCAAGAATTGAGGAGGATCATGAGGCTACTATGGCTAAATTCATCAGCGGATTGAACCGAGAGATAGCTGATGTAGTAGATCTTTACCATTACTTAGATATGTAAGAGTTATTGCATAGAGCAATTAAAGTAGAGCAGCAACTAAAATACAGGAGTGAGTAGAGGACTGGCTCGACTTCCAAAACTCTATAGAAATCCACATGAAAGAGAAACTCCACCGATTCAAAGCCAGAGGAAGACGTGAGGGCTAAGAATCTAGTTGCTGCACCTAAGGGAAAGACTAACACTAAACCCCCTTTTAGGACGAAAGATATAAAATGTTTTAGGTGTTAAGGATTTGGGCACATTGCATCCCCTAATGTCCAAATCAGAGGGCTATGATTATCAGTGATAGTAAGGATATAGAGAGTGTGAGCTTTAGGAGGAGGAGGAGGAGTCACAATCACAAGAGTCACCATCACAGGAGTATGAGGAAGTTAACTTAAAGGGACCCGTGAGTGGCAAGTTGTATGTTACGAGGAGAGTGCTCAGTGTACAACCCCAGGAGGATAGTGATGGGATCCAGCGTGAACATATTTTTCATACACGGTGTCATGTGCAGGGTGGAGTCTGTAGCTTGATAATTGATAGTGGCAGTTGCATTAATGTTGCTAACAACTTGCTAGTAGAAATGATGCAATTGAAAGCTATGAGACATTCGAGACCATATTGATTATAGTGGTTGAGTGATTGTAGGGAAGTTAAGGTGACTAAGAAGGTACTTATAGCCTACTCTATAGGGAGCTACAAAGACGAGGTTGTGTGTGATGTGGTACCTATGCAGGCTAGCCACATCTTATTAGGGCGACCTTGGTTGTTTGATAGGAAGGTTATATATAATGGGTACAAAAATCAATATTCTTTTGTTTTAAACAAAAGAAAGATAGTTCTTACTCCATAGAAACCATGGGAAGCTTGCAAGGACCAAGTGAAAATTGCAAAAGAAGTTAGAGCGAAACATGAGAATATATGAGAGTGGGGAGAGAAAAAAGAAAAGAGTGAGAGACAAACACTAGTGAGCTATGAGGGAAGACAGTCTGAAACACTGAGATGAGAGAAAATTATAAGAAAAAGTAAGTGTGAGAGTACAATCTTAGCGAGCAAACAATTACTTGTACTTATGTACAAGGATGTTTATTTTACTTATGCTGACACTAATCTTTCGTTACCTAGTATGGTGTTTTCTTTTGACTTTGTTACAGGAATAGATAAGCTAGCTATAGATGAGAGGAAATTGGATGTGATTCGGAAGTGGGCAATACCAAAGGGATGTGTCAGAACTGTGTTTCATCTAAGAGAAAATGTTTGGGTACATTTGAGAAAAGAAAGATTTGCACTACAGCGAAAGCGTAAATTACATCCTAGAGGAGAGGGACTTTTCCAAGTCTTAGAGCACATCAATTACAACACCTACAAGATTGATTTGTTGAGTCACTATGGTAATATAAGCGCAATTGTAATGTTTCTAATCTTACTTTTTATAATGCAGGTGATTCAAGGATGAATCTTTTCGAGGAATGAGGAAATGATGAGGATCAGCTGGCATGAAAAAGGAAGGAGCCAAAATTCGATGATCCATTACATGGCATTGGAGGCTCGATGACTCGAGCTAGACCTAAAAGAATGAACGAAGCTCTACAAGGACTAGTCATGGACTTATAAGCTAGGGAATCAAGCTACACTAAAGGAGCACATACATACATCAACTTGATTCACTTGACTATGGAAGGATGAAATAATTTAAGGACATTAAATATTTGCATGGACCGCTACACTAAAGGATGCATTTGGTTTTGTTAATGTTTATTTTTATTTGTTAGTTTGTTATTTATGTTATTTAGTTGCCTACTTAGTGACATAAGGATAGAATAGGTAACTTTGCCTACTTGGTGACATAAGGATAGAATAGGCAACTTAGGATTTTTAGTATTTGTTTTATTTTGTAATTTATATTATTTAGTTGCCTACTCGGTTACATGAGGATAAAGTAACAAATAGATTAGGCAACTTAAGATTTCCATATTGTGTTAAGTTTTTCCATATTGTATTCGTGTGCTATATATTCCATGCAAGGGGGCCGACAAAAGACAACTTTGATGTACGAAAAAACATCTTTTTTCGTGAGATACGAAATACCTCTTTTTGTTCTTTTGCAAAAGAACTTTTCCCTAGAATTCTTAATCGAATTACTAGGAATACCTATTGATAACTGAGGTTACAGTCAACGGGTTTGATTAGGGTTTAGTTATGCATCGCTTATTCAAGACGATCCTCGGGGTAATTGAAACCAACTAGCATCGTCAGTGTTCTAGGTTTAATATACCTAGGGTTACACGCATCATTTGGTATCAAAGCTTCGGCTTCTAAAATCAAGTAAATTTTATCCTTTTCTTTAATTTGTCTGTTGTTCTTTTTCATAGTTGTCTATTGTTTTTTTTTTTTTTCTATAGTCGTCTGTTGTTCTTTTCCAAATTCATATCTGAAAAAAAAACTCGTATAAAAAAACAAATTCTA
This sequence comes from Laguncularia racemosa, assembly GCA_037954665.1. Lineage (NCBI taxonomy): Eukaryota > Viridiplantae > Streptophyta > Magnoliopsida > Myrtales > Combretaceae > Laguncularia > Laguncularia racemosa. The sequence goes on from JBBMOL010000004.1 coordinate 7,859,463, forward strand.
TTGTTCTTTTCCATATTCGTTTGTTGTTCTTTTCTATATACATATCTAAAAAAAAATTTGTATAAAAAAATTTCTATTCTTTTCCATATTTGTCTGTTGTCTTTTCCATATCCATAGAGAGAAGTCATATATATATATATATATATATATATATATATTTATAAATTTCATACTTGTTTGATCATTACAATCCATAAGGGCTAATGATATTTATGTTTTTCTTGAGCAATCAATTGTGTTCAATTCATAGCTTAACTACAAAAAAAAAAAAAAATCAAATTCAATTGTAAAAGAAAGAATCAAGAACCGAAATTTAAAAAAAAAAAGAATCAAATTTGGTTACAAAAGAAAGAATCAAAAATCAAAATTAAAAAAAAAAAAAGGAATTTGGCTTTGAAAGAATTACAATTGCCAAAATCACAAGATAGCTTCTTGAATTGTCAATTACATAATTGGTTGAGCTAATTCACTTTCCATATCAATTGTTTCCAATTCCAACCATAATAGATGCTTTGTGATTTCTAAATTGTGCATCCGAAAATTACATTCCATAATCATTCATTGTGTTTCGGTGCAAATTATATCCCTTTGTATTTGATTACATATCTATTCAGAGGTGAATCTTTTCCATATCAATTTGATTGTGTAGTTAGTCTTCGTTCATTTATGTGACTTAGGCCGATAGTAATCATTAGTGTTGACTTAGTAATTTGAGCTTAAGAGTTCCTAGCAAAAGAATTACAAAAAGTAGGTGGTGAAATCATATTTTGTGAGAGATATACACGAGTGGAATTGTGAGCATATCATTTGTGAGCAATATACGAGTGAATGTGAGGAACACACTTATATATTTTTTGTAATTGTGATCGTAACTTGCTACAAATTATTAGAATTATGTCGGGATAGAACACTAATGGAGGAGAAAGTCGAGTGATGTTTGAGGAATTGATGGGGAAGATGAAGAGGAACCTAACGGGTGAACTAGAGCGGATCCATGACAAGATAGATAGGATGAAAAGGAGTAGGGAACCGTCTATCAATACTACTGTCAGGTGATGAGTAGGTAGACATAATAGGGGAGGAGTTAGGATAGATGAAGAAGAGGAATCTGATTTGGAGATTACCAACACGTGAGGGATAGGGGAAGTATCCAGAGGAGTGATAGTAACTTAGCAAGTATTAAGTTGAAAATCCCAACGTTTTAGGGAAAGAATGATCCATAATTGTATTTAGAATGGGAGAGGAAGATGGATCATGTCTTTGAATGTCACAACTACACTAAGGAGAAAAAGACAAAATTAGTTGCAGTAGAGTTTTCAGATTACGCTAGTGTATGGTGGGATCGGCTGGTGCATAATAGGCATAGGTATAGAGAGCGGCCTGTTAGCACTTGGGAGGAGATGAAAACGATCATATAGAAGCGTTTTATTCCTAGTCACTATCATAGGGACTTACTTAGGAAAGTCCAAGGGTTGACTCAGGGAAATAATAGTGTAGAGGATTATTACAAAGAGTTGGAGATGGCCATGATTAGGGCAAGAATTGTGGAGGATCATGAAGCCACTATGGCTAGATTCATCAACGAATTGAATCGAGAGATAGCTGATGTAGTAGATCTTCACCATTACTTAGATATGGGAGAGTTATTGCATAGAGCTGTTAAAGTAGAGCGGCAACTAAAATACATGAGTGAGTAGAGGACTGGCTTGACTTCTAAAACTCCATGGAAATCCATGTGCAAGAGAAACTCCACCGATTCAAAGCCTAAGGAGGACATGAGGGCTAAGAATCCAGTTACTGTACCTAAGGGAAAGACTGAGACTAAACCCCCTTCCGGGACGAGAGATATAAAGTGTTTTAGGTGTTAGGGATTTGGGCACATTGCATCCTAATGTCCAAATCAGAGGGCTATGATTATTAGTGATAGTGGAGATGTAGAGAGTGTGAGCTCTGAGGAGGAGGAGGAGTCACCATCATAGGAGTATGAGGATGTTAACTTAGTGGCACCCGTGAGTAGCGAGTTGTATGTCACGAAGAAAGTACTTAGTGTGCAACCCTAGGAGGATGGTGATGGGATCTAGCGTGAACATATTTTTCTTACACGGTGTCATGTGCAGGGTAGAGTTTGTAGCTTGATAATCGATAGTGGCAGTTGCACTAATGTTGCTAGCATCTTGCTAGTAGAAAAGATGCAATTGAAAGTTGTGAGACATCTAAGACCATATCGATTACAGTGGTTGAGTGATTGTGGGGAGGTTAAGGTAACTAAGCAGGTACTTATAGCCTACTCTATAAGGAGCTACAAAGATGACGTTATGTGTGATGTGGTACCTATGCAGGCTAGCTACATCTTGTTAAGGCGTCCTTGGTAGTTTGATAGGAAGGTTATATACGATGGGTACAAGAATCAATATTCTTTTGTTTTAAACAAAAAGAAGGTGGTTCTTACTCCACAAAAACCATGGGAAGCTTGCGAAGACCAAGTGAAAATTGTTAAAGAAGTTAGAGTGAAACATGAGAGTGTGGAGAGCAGGGAGAGAAAAAAGAAAAGACTGAGAGATAAACACTAGTGAGCTATGAGGAAAGACAATCTGAAACACTGAGAGGAGAGAAAATTGTAAGAAAAAGTAAGTTTGAGAGTATAATGTTGGCGAGGAAACAACTACTTGTACTGATGTACAAGGATGTTTATTTTACTTATACTGATACTAATCTTTCGTTACCTAGTATGGTGTTTTCCTTTGACTTTGTTATAGGAGCAGATGAGCTAGCCGTGGATTAGAGGAAATTGGATGCGATTCGGAAGTGGCCAATACCAAAGGGACGTATCAGGACTGTGTTTCATCTAGGAGAAAAGGTTTAGGTGCATTTGAGAAAAGAAAGATTTGCACTATAGCGAAAGCCTAAATTACACCCTAGAGGAGAAGAACTTTTCCAAGTCTTGGAGCGCATCAATTACAACACCTACAAGATTGATTTGTTGAGTCACTACGGTAATATAAGTGCAATTGTAATGTTTTTTATCTTACATTTTATAATGTAGGTGATTCGAGGATGAATTCGATGTGCTCAAAACTAAGTTCAAGCACAATCAAATGACTCAAGAAAACAAGTCTTAAATCAATCACAAACCGGTTCAATGTGGATGAACAACTCATGTGAAACCCTTTAAGATTTGATGGAAAAAATGATGATCAAATGATGTAATTGCAATCCCTTTTTGTATTATTCACCAAGTGACAGCAGAAAGAGTTGAGATTCACGTGAAATCAGATAAAAAGGAAGCAACCCAAACCGTGAATTCCACTCCCCCCTTCAATTCCAAATTCACGCCAAACACTAAAATGATATTAAGTTCAATAACTAAAAGAATAATCAATCTTACAAGATTGTTGTCTATGAAATACAACCACAAATAAGTTCAAGAAAGATTCAAGTCTACCCTTGATCCACGCAAAAAGAGATATAAAATGAGCGTGAATAAATACCGGCAAGTATACCGGATCGGATCAACTAATATAATGAGAGAAGAGTGTCGAACCACGAAGATTGATTAAGTAATAGACCTATATCAAATTGTACTATTATTTAGGCAATGATATTTGATGAGAATCGAATGTGAATGAATTATACTAAATGCACAAAAAGGGAATTGTGTTTGAAAAAGGATGAATTGATGGTGGGAAATTAGAATCCATCCTAATTCTACTAATCATATTGCCTTCATGTTATAATAACTCATAGCTATATGGATTTTCACAAGAAATTGACAAAACCTTAATCCCTTTTCAAGTTTTAAGGTAACATTACCTCAATTTAATTTAATAGCTCCCACTAATTAAAATCAATGGAGGATTCTAATTCACAATCATAAATTTCCCAATTATATGATTGCCTAATATCTTTAAAATAATTTCTCCTAATCCCTTAGTGAAAAATTTAATAAAAATATTGTATGAAACACTTAGGTCAATTTCTAATAAAATTCAATAATGCTGCTTCCGCATGAATTATTAAATCTTACTTAAGAATTCCTGATAAAACCTAAATTTCTCTTTCGAGTCATTTAAATTCCTATGCATTGATTTCAATTACAAAATACAATTCATAGCAGGACTTCTTATATGAAAATTCTGTGTATCTATATGTCCTATAACATGAATACAATGATCATTTTAGTTTGAATTATGGCTTCATCATGTTTCCCACAAGGATGATCTGGAACATTATGGTATAGATTGCATAAGAACAATTGAAGTAAATAAGTGTAATGGAATTCATATTAAATAATAAAAATAAATTGATAAATGGCATAGAAGAAAATTAAATAAATGAAACAATTGCTATAATCTTCAAGAGTTTGTAAAACTTCAATCTTCTGAAATGATTCCTAAACTTCTTCAATTGAAAGCAAACTTCAATAACATTCTTTCTTCAAACTAAAATTTAGAATAACATGTAATGTAAGAGAATTTAAAAAGAAGATAAAATCCTAAAGTCCCCAAGGGAATTCTAATGATTCCAAAGATAAAAAAAAAACAAAGGTTACTCTCAAGGTTCACATAAGGGGTCTATTTATAGATCCAAAGAGGAGGAGGATAAGGCTGATCTGATGAGGAATTGAGTCAGCAAATTAATTAAGATAAGATTTTGGAGAGATTTTCGCAATGGATATCCGATGAACAATGAAGGCTGGCTTAAGGCCGGCGGCCTTGAATGTAGGTCGGCTCAAGGCCAACGGCTTTGATGATGTTTCTTTCTAAGTCGGTTTAATGTAGGCCGGCGACCTTCAATGCAATCCTTCACTTGCTTCTTCAATTTTGTGAAAAAAATCGTCCAATTAACTTGTAATTTACTTTTAAGTCCTCAAAACCTGAATTTTCACAATAAACACCATTAAATACCATTTCTTTATATTTTCTTATAATATTGAAATAAATTTAATATAAATCCAAAAGAAAATATAAGTATAATGTGATCTTATCAACATCCCCACACTTGAGCTTTTGCTTGTCCTCAAGCAAAATAATTGAATTAAATAAGAGAAATTTGTCATTGAACTTCTGGTGCCCATTCTTCTAACCATACTGAACTTATAACTAGTATATCTAGTTGAAATTTAGTAGTTAATCTAAATAAAACAGATTTTTAATCCCAGTGTTTAACAATCAAAAGAAAAATACTTAGTCTATAAGGAAAAACATTCATTTAAACTTCATTGGTTATTAGCAAATATAATCTCCCTCAATTTTACTTCTCTAAACAAGATAACAAAAAGTGAAAGCATATGGTATCCATTTTTTTCCTAGAATTTCTCCCTTTTTAAATTAGTCTTTATTTCACTTATTGTCCTATATTCACATTTTTTTTTATTTTCCTTAATTGACAGCGAAGTCAGACTTCACTTTTCTGAGGGACCAAAGCTCGCCCATGTCAACCTAGCTTTCATTAAGGTACTAAATTTTTGCCTTTCCGCCCTTCTCTTTATTATGAGTTCATTGAGTCGGCACATCTTGGGCTCATCGCCTAAGTGACCAGGTTTTTTTTTTTTTTGCACAAATGAATATTAGTTAAGACTATTTTTATAAGGGATCACTAAGTAAAATGTTTCCTTTACCTCTTTCACTAGGTGTTAAGGTATTCTCAAAGAAATTTCAAGAGAAATTTATCCCAACCAATTTTTCCTTGAAGTAAACTTGCTTGTTTTTTCAACTTAAGGACTCAATCTCAAGTTCAAAGGCTAGACATAGGGTAAACCCGTTCTCTAGAGATTTTACTATTAAATTTTAACTATGTAAACTAGTCACAACAGTTGGCGAGTGGGGCACCAATCTAAGTCAATTTCAAGATTTCATTGATGATAAACACTTAAGGACATAAATAAAGCATGGGAATTGTAAGCTCATGATGTGTGCAATCAATCATTATACTTATACATTTATAATCCCTTCCCTACACTTAAATTAGACAATGTCCTCATTGTTCCTATAATAGCACAAAATTAAGGAAAAAAATGTCAATGCAAAAATTGAAACACTAGTACTTCCCTGGTGTAAAATTATTCATCAGCAAGAAAATTCCTCTAAAATGCCTGTCATCCTTGGAGTGTCTTGAATGTAAGAGGAGAGTGAGTGAGAGAGTGAAGAGAAAATAGGTCAAAGAGAGAGAAGAAGTGCGAGAGAGAGGGAGAGCAATCGTGAGAGAATAAGTGAGTAAGAGAGAAAAATAAGTGAGCAAATGAGAGAGAGAGAAGGGCCGACCAATGTCTAAAAACTAGACAAAAGCCAACACCCTGTACCTGTACGTCGTCGGCCTTTATAAGCTGGCCTTTATTTATACCAAGAGTTTAGGTCGGCTTAAAGCCGGTGGCTTTTATCCGGCCTTCAATTTTTTTTTTTTTATATCAACGAAACTAAAACACTAGTGTATATACTTATTGAGCATGGGCTGCCTCCCATGAAGCGCTTAGTTTATAGTCGCTAGCCCGACTTTTCCAGTTCAAGTTCTCAAATCTCCTAAATCCACAACTGTGGCATTTTTATCAACATTTTCCCCTTCATAGTAATGTTTGAGAAGATAACCGTTTACTTTGAAAGTACGGTTGTCTTCTGCCTTTAACTTAACTGCACCATAAGGAAACACATTAACAATTTCAAAGGGTCCAAACCATCGTGATTTCAACTTACCTGGGAACAGCTTCAAGCGGGCGTTGTATAGTAAGACCTTTTGACCAGGGAAAAATTCTCGCCTCACGATGTTCTTATCATGCCATCGCTTTGTTTATTCTTTATAAATTTTGGCATTTTCATATGCTTCTTCTCTCAATTCAGCCATCTGATTTAGTTGAAGCAATCTTTTTTCACCTGCAGCTTTCTCATCAAAGTTAAGGTATTTAATAGCCCAATATGCCTTGTGCTCGAGCTCTACTGGTAAGTGACACGATTTACCAAAAACAATCTTGTATGGGGACATTCCTATAGGGGTTTTAAATGTTGTTCTATAAGCCCATAATGCATCATCGATTTTTAAAGACTAATCTTTCCTGGATGCATTGACAATCTTTTCTAGAATTCGCTTAATTTCCATATTAGATACCTTAACCTGTCCACACGTTTGTGGATGATAAGGGGTAGCAATTTTGTGAGAAACTCCATATTTTAATAATAATTTCTCAAATTGCCTGTTACAAAAATGTGTTCCCCCATCACTTATTATAGCTCTAGGTACCCCAAATCTTGAAAATATATTCTTTTTCAAAAATTTAATGATAACCCTGTTGTCATTAGTTTGTAGAGCAACTACCTCTACCCATTTCAAAACATAATCAACAGCTAAAAGAATATATTTGTTTGAAAAAGATGAGGGAAAAGGACCCATAAAGTCGATTCCCCAAACGTCAAAAAGCTCAATTACAATTATATTATTTTGTGGTAATTCGTGTCTTCTAGAAATGTTGCCAGTCCTTTGACATTGAGCACAAGACATGATGTAGTTCCTGTAATCACTGAACAACTTGGGCCAATAAAATCCACATGATAAAATTTTAGCTACCGTTTTTTCTACACCAAAGTGACCTCTTGCCTCTCTAGAATGACAATGCTGTATAATGCTAAGCTGTTCACTTTCAGGTACGCACCGTCTAATTATTTGGTCAGCACAATTTTTAAAGAGATATAGTTCATCCAAAAAATAAAACTTCACATCATGTAAAAATTTCTTTTTCTGTTGGTAGGATAAACCATATGGAGTGATTTTGCTAACTAAATAATTAACGATATCAGCATACTAAGGTAATCCTTGGACTTCTACTACATGCAATTGTTCATCAGGGAACTTTTCATTAATACGTGAATCAAAACAATTAGATTCCAGACGAGATAAATGATCAGCCACCACATTTTCAGTTCCCTTCTTATCTTTAATTTCTAGGTTAAATTCTTGCAGTAGTAGAATCTATCGAATTAACCTAGGTTTAGCATCAGCTTTAGCAAATAAATACTTAAGGGCAGCATGATCAGTATATACTATGATTTTAGAACCTATTAGATAAGGCCGGAATTTATCGCATGCAAATATGACTGCTGAAAGTTCTTTTTCAGTTGTGGCATAATTCCTTTGGGCCTCATTTAAGGTTCTACTCGCATAGTATATTACATGAAATGACTTATCTTTCCTTTGCCCAAGTATCACTCCTACAACATAGTCACTGGCATCGCACATCAACTCGAAGGGAAGCTCCCAATCAGGTGCAACAATCACTGGTGCGGTAGTGAGCTTCTCCTTCAATAGATTAAATGCCTGCAAACAATTATCATAAAAAATAAAGGCAGAATCTTTTTCTAATAAATTACAAAGAGGTCTTGAGATTTTAGAGAAGTCCTTGATAAATCTCCTGTAGAAGCCAGCATGTCCCAAGAAGCTTCTGATTCCTTTCACTGTAGTAGGTGGTGGTAGCTTCTCTATCACCTTTACTTTTGCCCTATCAACCTCAATTCCCTGCTTAGATACTTTATGCCCTAAGACTATTTCCTCTTTTACCATGAAATGGCATTTTTCCCAGTTAAGAAGCATATTAGTTTCCTTGCATCTCTTAAGCACACATCCTAAATTTATTAGACATGTTTCGAATGACTTCCCAAAAACAGAAAGATCATCCATGAATATTTCAATAAAATTTTCTATCATGTCAGAAAATATAGACACCATGCATCTTTGAAGTGTAGCGGGTGCATTACAAAGACCAAAGGGCATTCTCCTAAAAGCAAATGTGCTATAGGGACAAGTAAAGGTGGTTTTCTCCTGGTCCTCGGGTGCTATATGGATTTGATTGTAACCAGAATAACCATCTAAAAAGAAGTAATAATCATGCCCTGCAAGTTTTTCTAACATCTGATCTATAAAAGGGAGGGGGAAATGATCTTTGCGGGTAGCATCATTCAGTTTTCTATAGTCTATACAGACTCTCCAACCAGTTATAGTGCGAGTGGGAATTAATTCATTAGCCTCATTTTTTACTACAGTCATACTACCTTTTTTTAGTACAACTTGGATAGGACTAACCCATTTACTATCAGAAATTGGAAAAATAATGCCTGCATCTAACAATTTAAGCATTTCTTTTTTTACAACTTCCTTAAGAGTTGGGTTAAGTCTTCTTTATGGTTGTACTGAAGGTTTACACCCAGCTTCAAGAAATATCCTATGAGTAAAAATTAAAGGGCTAATTCCCTTAATATCAGCAATGGTCCACCCGATAGCTTCCTTATGTTCTCTTAGAACATCCAAAAGTTGTTGCTCTTGATCACCTGTCAAAGAAGAAGAAATGATTATTGGCAAAGTATCATTTGTTCCAAGATATGCATATTTCAAATGACTAGGTAATGGTTTAAGCTCAAGCACCGGGAGTTGTGTCAACGATGGAATTGGCTTCTTCTCACTTGTTCCTAGCTCCTCATGGTAGTGAGCTCAGATTTCTAATGCATCTTCCGCATATTCTTCAATTGGTTCTTCATCATCACTCCATTCATCTATATCCTTGAGAACCGATTCTATTGTCTCCATTCCTACATTCTCTTCAATATTCTCATAGGAAACTTCATCAATAATATCAATTATGTAACAGGGCTTACAATCATCAAATTTCCTAATGGCCTCATAAACATTGAAAGTGACTTCTTCATCCATGACTTTCAAGGTCAGCTTACCTTGTTCCACATCTATCAATGCCTTACCTATTGCCAGGAATGGTCTTCCTAAGATCATGGGTACCTCTCTATCTTCTTCCATTTCTAGGACTATAAAGTCAATTGGAAAGATGAATTTGTCCACTTTTACTAGGACATTCTCCACTATACCCTTTGGGTACTTAACATTTCTATCCGCAAGTTGTAAGGTGACGTACATCTCCTTACATTCTCTAAGTCCTAGTTTTCTCAAAATGGACAGAGGCATTAAATTTATACTTGCACCAGAATCTATAAGTACTTTATCAAAATGAAAATTACCAATAGTGCAAGGAATAGTAAAACTTCCCCGATCTCTTTGTTTTCTTGGCAAATTGGATAAATTCTTCTGTAAGATCATAGAACACTCCCATGTAAGAATTACAGATTCATTCCCATCTATCTTTCTCTTCTTGGTGAGCAAATCTTTCATGAATCTAGCATATGAAGGCATTTGCTGAAGTGCCTCTACAAAAGGAATGTTAATTTGCAATTTTTTAAAGACTTCTAAAAATTTAGCAAATTGTGAATCCAATTGTTGTTGCTTCAGCCTTCCTGGGAAAGGAATAGGAGGAACATATGCTTTCACTTTTGGTGAATTTTGCTTCGGTTCCTCTTCCTTTTGTTTCCCTTTATCTTTCTCTAGGTTAACCTCCTCTTCCTCAAGTTTCTTATCAACTAATTCCTTACCACTTCTTAGCATAATAGCATTTACACCCTTAGGATTCTGCTCAGTATTGCTAGGTGAAGACCCAGATGGTCTATTACTCAACTGTTGAGACATTTGACTGAGCTGATTTTCAAGATTCCTAATGGTAGCTTGTTGATTTTGCAACATTGTGTCAGTCTTTTACATATAACTTATCATGAGTTCTTCCATTTTAGACTGACCTTGCTGAGAAGAGGTATTATGATTAGGATATTGTTGATGGGGAATATTATGATTAGGACCTTGCTTTTGAAATCCAGGAGGTTTAAGTGCGTTGTTATCATTTCTCCATGAGAAATTTGGATGGTTACGCCACCCTGGATTGTAGGTGTTTGAATAAGGTCCTTGATTACCTCTTTGGAAATTGTTGACAAAATTTACTTGCTCTCCATGGGATGAGGAGGAAAAGTTTCCAAATGGGCACTCAAGCATTGAGTGTGGTCCTAAGCATAACTCACAATAAGAAATTTGATTAACATTAAAAGAAGGTGCAGAGGTGAGTTTACTTACCTGGGCGGTAAGAGCAGAAATCTTAGCTGTTAAGATGTCCATGTCATTGATAGATGCCACTCTAGACTTACCTCTTTCATGTTGCCAATTATGTGCACTAGAGGCCATTTCATCTATCAAAGCACTAGCCTCATCATACGTCTTACTCATTAGTGCACCACCAGAAGCAGCATCTACCAAAGATCTCAATGTCTCATCTAAACTGAGATAGAAATCTCAATAAGGAGATTATCTGGTAATCCATAATGGGGGCATTTTCTAATTGCCTCCTTGAATCTTTCCCATGCTTCATAAAGTGATTCACCACTAAACTTAGTAAAGTTTGTGATGTCATTTCTTAACCTAGCAGTTCAAGCTGGTGGAAAAAATCTCCTTAAAAATTTAGATGAGAGATTAACCCAAGTGGTTACTGAATCTTGTGGCAGTGAATTGTACCAAGCCCTAGCTTTTTCTCTAAGTGAAAACAGAAAAAGTTGTAGCCAAATTACATCATCAGATACATTATTCATTTTCACTGTGTTACAATATTGAAGAAATACTGCAATATGCTCATCAGGACTCATTTTTACTTATACTGATACTAATCTTTTGTTACCTGGTATGGTGTTTTCTTTTGACTTTGTTAGAGGAATAGATGAGCTAGCCGTGGATTAGAGGAAATTGGATGCGATTCGGAAGTGGCCAATACCAAAGGGACGTATCGGGATTGTGTTTCATCTAGGAGAAAAGGTTTGGGTGCATTTGAGAAAAGAAAGATTTGCACTACAGTGAAAGCCTAAATTACATCCTAGAGGAGAATAACTTTTCCAAGTCTTGGAGCGCATCAATTACAACACCTAAAAGATTGATTTGTTGAGTCACTATGGTAATATAAGCGCAATTGTAATGTTTTTTAACTTATATTTTATAATGTAGGTGATTCGAGGAGGAATCCGATGTGATCAAAACTAAGTTCAAGCACAATCAAATGACTCAAGAAAACAAGTCTCAAATCAATCACAAACTGGTTCAATGTGGATGAACGATTCACGTGAAACCCTTTGAGATTTGATGGAAAAAATGATGATCAAATGATGTAATTGCAATCCCTTTTTGTATTATTCACCAAGTGACAACAAAAAGAGTTGAGATTCACGTGAAATCAAATAAAAAGGAAGCAACACAAACCGTGAATTCCACTCCCCCCTTCAATTCCTAATTCACGCCAAACACTAAAATGATATTAAGTTCAATAACTAAAAGAACAATCAATCTTACAAGATTGTTATCTACGAAATACAACCACAAATAAGTCCAAGAAAGATTCAAGTCTACCCTTGACCCTTGCAAAAAGAGATATAAAATGAGTGTGAATAAATACCGACAAGTGTACCGGATCAGATCAAGTAATATAGTGAGAGAAGAGTGTCGAACCACGAAGATTGATTAAGTAATAGACCTATATCAAATTCTACTATTATTTAGGCAATGATATTTGATGACAATCGAATGTGAATGAATTATACTAAATGCACAAAAAGGGAATTGTGTTTGAAAAAGGATAAATCGATGGTGGGAAATTAGAATCCACCCTAATTCTACTAATCATATTGCCTTCATGTTATAATAACTCATAGCTATATGGATTTTCACAAGAAATTCACAAAACCTTAATCCCTTTTCAAGTTTTAAAGTAACATTACCTCAATTTAATTTAATAGCTCCCGCTAATTAAAATCAATGGAGGATTCTAATTCACAATCATAAATTTCCCAATTATATGATTGCCTAATATCTTTAAAATAATTTCTCCTAATCCCTTAATGAAAAATTTAATAAAAATATTGTATGAAACACTTAGGTCAATTTTTAATAAAATTCAATAACGCTGCTTCCGCATGAATTATTAAATCTTACTTAAGAATTCTTGATAAAACCTAAATTTCTCTTTCGAGTCATTTAAATTCCTATGCATTGATTTCAATTACAAAATACAATTCATAGCAGGACTTCTTATATAAAAATTCCATATATCTATATGTCCTATAGCATGAATACAATGATCATTTTAGTTTGAATTATGGCTTCATCATGTTTCCCACAAGGATGATTTAGAACATTATGGTATAGATTGCATAAGAACAATTGAAGTAAATAAGTACAATGGAATTCATATTAAATAATAAAAATAAACTGATAAATGGCGTAGAAGAAAATTAAATAAATGAAACAATTGCTATAATCTTCAAGAGTTTGTAAAACTTCAATCTTCCGAAATGATTCCTAAACTTCTTCAATTGAAAGCAAACTTCAATAACATTCTTTCTTCAAACTAAAATTTAGAATAACATGTAATGTAAGAGAATTTAAAAAGAAGATCAAATCCTAAAGTCCCCAAGGGAATTCTAATGATTCTAAAGATAAAAAAAAACAAAGGATACTCTCAAGGTTCTCACAAGGGGTCTATTTATAGATCCAAAGAGGAGGAGGATAAGGTTGATCTGACGAGGAATTAAGTCAGCAAATTAATTAAGATAAGATTTTGGAGAGATTTTCGCAATGGATATCCGAGGAATATGTAGGCCGACTCAAGGCTGACGGCTTTGATGATGTTTCTTTCTAGGCCGGTTTAATGTAGGCCGGCTCAAGGCTGGCTCAAGGCCGACGGCCTTTGGTAGTAGGCCAGCCTAAGGCCGGCGACCTTCAGTGCAATCCTTCAATTGCTTCTTCAATTTTGTGAAAAAACTCCTCCGATGAACTTGTAATTTACTTTTAAGTCCTCAAAACCTGAATTTTCACAATAAACACCAGTAAATACCATTTCTTTATATTTTTTTATAATATTGAAATAAATTTAATATAAATCCAAAAGATAATATAAGTATAATGTGATCTTATCAACCTTAGATATGACTCACTAGAGAAGAAATGAACAAACAACAAAGATGAAATCGATATGACTTACAATTCCCCTTTGTCGCACTCGCCACAATTCTAATTCTTGAGTTGAAATTGATTAAAGGTTTTGAACTAAGGATGAACCCTAATTCCACACGTGAAAGTGCTAAGTTTGTTCTGCAAAATATGGCCTCTGAACTAAGGATGAATCCTAATTCCACACGTGAAAGTGCTAAGTTTGTTCTGCAATATATGGCCTCTGAACTAAGGATGAATCCTAATTCCACACGTGAAAGTGCTAAGTTTGTTCTGCAAAATATGGCCTCCTTAAACCTTAAATACTTGCTACTCCTAGGGTTAGAAAGTGGTCAAAATTACAAGTTTGCCACTTTTAAGGTGGCTAGGCCTAAATGAAAATTACAAGGAAATAAAAGTATCCCAAAATGATTACAACATAAACAGTCCATGCAAATGAAAAAAATATAAAAGAAATTAGTCTTCAAGATGCTAGTCTTCTATAGGATTCATTAGCGTAACTCATCATCAATTCAGGTTGGTCTATGGATAACCCACAAGCTGAGTTTGAGGGAGTTTGTCCATTGCCCTATAAAATATGATAAGTGCGCCTGTTGGAAAACACAATACAAAAATAATAGAAAAGAGGTTAATTTATAAATAATTCCAGGGTCGATCTACTCAAAATGGGCCCTCATCGCCAAAATTCGAATTCCTTTAGTTCTTGCCCTAATGATAGGTCTTGTCGGGTTTTGATTCCTATCAGAATCTTTTCGAGGAAGGAGGAAATGATGGGGATCAGCTAGCATGAAAAAGGAAGGAGCCAAAATTCGATGATCCATTAAATGGCATTGGAGGCTCGATGACCCAAGCTAGACCTAAAAGAATTAACAAAGCTCTATAGTAAGTAGTCATGGACTTGCAAGCCGGGGAATCAAGCTACACCGAAGGGGCACATACATATGGCAACTTGATTCACATGACCATGGAAGGATGAAATAATTTAGGGACATTAAATATTTACATGGATCTCTACACTAGAGGATACATTTGGTTTTGTTAATGTTTATTTTTATTTGTTGGTTTTTTATTTTTGTTATTTAGTTCCCTAATTAGTGACAAAAGGATAGAATAGGCAACTTAAGATTTTTAGTATTTGTTTTAGTTTGTAATTTATATTATTTAGTTGCCTACTCGATTACAAGAGGATAAGGTAACAAATAGATTAGGTAACTTAGGATTTCCATACTGTATTCGTGTGCTATATATGCCATGCAAGTGGGCTAGCAAAAGACAACTTTGATATATAAAAACACATCTTTTTTCGTGAGATACGAAATGCCACTTTTTGTTCTTTTGTAAAAGAACTTTTCTATAGAATTCTTAATCGAATTACTAGGAATACCTATTGATAACTTAGGTTACAGTCAACGGGTTTGCTTGGAGTCTAGTTACGCATTGCTTATTCAAGATGATCCTTGGGGTAATTGAAACCACCTAGTATCATCCAGGTTCTAGGTTTAATATACCTAGGGCTACATGCATCAAATCTACTTGCAGTACTTTTAATTTGGTTCATGCCATTGAGGGTTGTTGGTCCATGATTTCACGCCATTTTAATTGGAATTGAATCAATTATGTGTGTTTTTGTTGATTAGTATTGAGATCCCTTGAGCACATCAAGGAAAGAGGGGGGGAAATTGGAGGTTCATACTATGTGGGGACTAATGCCGATCACATGTGCGCTGCATGATCTTACACTTCTAATGACCATATGTTGATGAATGATTCAAAGAATTGTAGTTACTATTGTTATCCTTTGTTGTTCTCTATATTTATCCATTAGTGTTTATGTTTCCTATTTTTTATGATGTATTGTGATGTGCCTAAAACCAAGGTCTAAGCACATGCAAATGAACCAAAGGAATAACTTTAATTCACAAGATCAAACTGGATTAAAGGATACGGAAATTGCGTAAATCCTAAATGAAGTAAGGTGAACCGATTGCTATATTTCATGAAATGAATAACACAATGATGTATTCTTCAATGAAGATCATAAAATATACTTGAGAATCACGTGAATAATACACAAGATCAACAAGAACAACTCCAAAATCAACCTTTCCAATAAGAGCCAATTCACGCCACAAGATGAGGCAAAATTTGATGGTGATAACAAATGCTAAGAACCAATCAATTAAGTAATAATAATTTGATTATAAATGCAATAAAATCTGACCAAGAAACTTCCAATTCAACCCTAGATATTATACACTAGAGAAGAAAAGAAATCACAATAAAACGAAATTGATATGACTCATAATTTCAAATGTTATACTCGCTACAATCTCAACTCTTGGGATTGAAATTGATAAGAGGAAATTTGAACTAGGAAACCCTAATTCTCTCACATTAAAGTGAAGTGTATAATATGAAAAATGGCCTCCTAAAACCCTATTTTAAGCAAGTATTTATACTTGCTCCCTTTAGGGTTAGAAAGTATACAAAATTACAACTATGCCACTTTTAGGGTGGCTGGTCCAAATGAGAATTCCAAACAAAATGAAAGTGTCCCAAAAGAAATTAAAACATAAAATAGTCCATGTAAATGACAGATATATAAAAGAAATTGGACTTCAAGATGCCGGTCTTTAGGGTACTTTCAAATTGAGCCTCGATGAGGATCCCGACTCACTCAAAAGTATAGGTGATTTGGCACCCTATAGGATTGATAAGTAAACCTGCTGGAATGCATAACAATTATAATGTAGGAATGAAGAAAATAAATTAGCTTCCTCAAGATTGGGTTTCTCATGTATGTGATGTGCCTAAAAGGGAATTAAGCATAATAAAAACAATCTAACTGTAAACCTTAAAAGACAATATCAAATTCAATTCACAAGAGAGACAATTTACGTGAACCCTAATTAATGGAAGATGAATCAAATGATAAAATCAAGGAGATGAAATCCACAAAGATGATAATTCTCAATTGAATCAATTAACCAACTTAAGTTCCAAGAGAATTCCAATCAACAATATATAAATTAAATCCGTGACCCTCCTCACAACAAAGAAAATTCTACGCCACAAGTGTAATGACAATTTGATGGTGATAACAAATGCTAAGAACCAATCAATTAAGTAATAATAATTTGATTAAAAATGCAATCAAATCTGACCAAGAAACTTCTAATTCAACCCTAGATATTACACACTAGAGAAGAAAAGAAAATCACAACAAAATGAAATTGATATGACTCACAATTTCAAGTGTTGCACTCGCCATAATCTCAACTCTTGGGATTGAAATTGATAAGAGAAATTGAACTAAGAAAGAACACTAATTCACTCACGTAAAGTGTATGTTTAAATATGAAAAATGGCCTCGTAAAACCCTACTTTAAGCAAGTATTTATACTTGCTACCTTTAGGGTTAGAAAGTACACAAAATTACAGCTATGCCACTTTTAAGGTGGCCGGTCCTAAAACTCAATTACAACCAAATAAAAGTTTCCCAAAATGATTACAACATATATAGTCCAAGTAAATAACAAATATATAAAAATTAGTCTTCAAGATGCTAGCTCTTCCATAGGAATCGTCGGCCTAGTTCATCACCGATTTAGGTCGGTCCATGGATAACCCACAAGCTGAGTTTTAGTGAGTTTGTCCATCGCCTTGTGAAGCTTGATAAATGTGCCTGTTGGAATATATAATACATGAGTAAGATAAAAGAGGTTAGTAAACGAATAATTCCAGGGTCGATTCGCTTAAAATGGGCCCTCATCGCTAAGTTTCGAAATCCCTTAGTTCTTGCCCTAATGATAGGTCTTGTTAGATTTTGATTCCTATCATCTCGTCGGGCCTAAAAAAGATTTGTCCTCAAATCTAGTAGATCAAATGCAATAGAGACTTCGTTTTCTCCTGGCAATCCATCTGAAGAAGTATCTCTGCAGAATCCCAATATCTAAAATTGATGTGCCTAAAATCAATATTAAGCACATACAAAAACCAATTTGAAAGACAAACAAATAATGTCAATCAAACTAGTCTCAATCTTATGAACAAAGGTGTCAATTTCCAATGAATGTAACCAATTCTTCAATTAGGATGTAATCAATCTTGAATCTAAATATGATATAGCTCCGATACCAAAAAGATGATGTGCCTAATTCCACTTAGAAGAACAATCAAAAGATTCAAGAAAACAATCTCAAATCAATCACAAAACCGGTCCACCTAGTAAACAATTCTCGTGACACTTTTGAAGATTTGATGGAAATTGTTGTTCAAATGATTCAATTGTAATCTCTAATGATAATATTAACCAAATAACCACAAAAGAAGATGAAGTTCACGTAAAATCAAATCAAAAGGAAGCAATAAACCAATGAAATCCACTTTCCCTTTCAATCACTAATTCACGCCAACAATAACAAGGAAGTATGAAATCCAAGTGTTCAATGAAACAATCAATCTTACAAGATTGTTGTTCACAAAAATAGAACCACAAATAGGTCCAAGAAAGATCCAAATCTACCCTAGATATGACTCACTAGAGAAGAAATGAACATAAAAAAAAATTGAATTGATATGACTCACAATTCACCTTCATCGCACTCGCCACAATTCCAATTCTTGGGTTGAAATTGATAAGAGAATTTTGGAATTAGAAAACCCTAAGCCCTCTCACGTTAAAGTGAAGTGTTTGTTCTGCAAAATAAGCCTCCTCAAACCCTCTCTTAAGCATGTATTTATACTTGCTACTCCTAGGGTTAAAAAGTGTTCAAAATTACAAGTTTGGCACTTTTAAGGTGGCTAACCCTAAATGAAGAAATATATAAAAGAAATGGTCTTCAAGATGCCGGTCTTCCATAGGATCCATCGGCCCAGCTCATCGCCGGTTCAGGTCGGTCCATAGATGACGCACAAGCTGAGTTTGAGAGAGTTTGTCCATTGCCCTATAGAATATGATAAGTGTGCCTATTGGAAAACACAATACAAGAATAATAGAAAAGAGGTTAATATATAAATAATTCCGGGGTCGATCTGCTCAAAATGGGGCCTCAACGCCAAGATTTGAAATCCCTCAGTTCTTGCCCTAATGATAGGTCTTGTCGGATTTTTATTCCTATCATCTCCTCGGGCCTCAAAAAGATTTGTCCTCAAATTTGGCAAGTCAAATGCAATAGAAACTTTGTTTTCTCCTAGTAATCCATTTGAAGAAGTATCTCTGCAGAATCCTAATATCTGAAATACTACAGGTGGTGATTGTTTTCTCTCCTCCATTTCTAGGATGTATCTCATCTGCAACACATACAAGGACTCATTATCTATTGATGTCTCCCTTGTCTCAACCCATTCCATTGATTTTGTTTCCTCTTTTTCTAACTCATCTATATGATGCTGATCCTCAAGGTCTTCTAATAGTTGGCCCAACTGCTCATTACCCTCTGAAACCTCTAAAGGTGAACATAACTGTCTCTGAACAGTTTGACCCTCTAATGATTGACTCATCTGACTCTGTTCCATCAATAATACCTTTTTCCCCTCAGAGACGTTATTTTGAATCAAAGCCTTCTTAGCCTCGGATGGTCGATTAATTTGTTGCTGGACATTATGGACCTTTGAAGGTGGCATAGGATTCAGAATAATTCGCTTACCCTCCTTTTGAAACAAATATGTATTTCTGAAGCCATCATGTAAGACCCTCTTGTCATATAACCAAGGTCTACCAAGCAAAATATGAGATGCACACATGGGCAAGATATCACACTCAATTTCATCACAATACTTGTCCCCTATACTGAAGGGTACCTTAGCTCTTTGGGTAACATATAGACTTCCTTGATCGTTAAGCCAATGTAGTTTGTAAGGTTTAGGATGTGGAATAGTTGAAAGCTTTAGCTTCGATACCAACGATGCAGCTACTACATTAGTACAACTACCACCATCTATTATAAGGACACATAAATTTCCTTGTATCCTACAAGAGGTGTGGAACAAAGTTTCCCTTTGTTCTTCCTCCTTACTAGCAAATGTACTTAATGAGCATCGCAATACATTAGCATATTGAAGCATTTCACTAGACATTGTGGAATTCAACTCAATCCACACGTGAACAATGTTCCCCACTTCTTTTAAGATCACGGTGCAACAAACTTTAATCTCCAAAAATTCACTCCACGGCAACACACAAGCAACAACAACAATTATGATGTGTTACTTCCATGGCAACAACAAGATGAATATTGATTACAAGTAGACTTCAACTTCCACGGCAAATAATGATAGCAAAGGACTAATAAGTGAATTTCCACAAATGAATTCCGAATCCCACAATAGGCAGCAACTTTCAATTTGAAATTCAAACAACTTCACTTATTGCAAGCCTTCCTCAATTGGTAACAATGAATTCAAATTCAAATAGCAATCATTAACTCCCACAACTTAATTGCATTTGTTTTGAATTCAAATAATTCCTTACTAATCAAACTTAATGTAATCTACAAATTGTACTCCACCAATTCAGAATTACACAATGGAAATCAAAGACAAAAAACAACACAACTCCTCATGCCACAAGCCATTTCACAGCAAGAATTGGTAAGTTTGCAAGTTCAAAAAATTGCTAAAGTAAACTTCACTTTGTACTTCTGCTCTTCCACGTAAATTAGTGACCACAAAGTGATATAATAACCTTCCCAAACCAACTCCAACAATCATCAAATCAAATCCCAATCCAAGGTAATTTCGCAATCTCAAACAACAACAACAACACAATTGCGGTTTTCACTTGATCAAGCCTAATTGATGATCACTTCCACGAAATTGAATACAACCAATTCCCTTCTCTCAACAAGAGCTCTGATACCAAAATATGATGTGCCTAAAATCAATATTAAGCACATACAAAAACCAATTTGAAAGACAAACAAATAATGTCAATCAAACTAGTCTCAATCTTATGAACAAAGGTGTCAATTTCCAATGAATGTAACCAATTCTTCAATTAGGATGTAATCAATCTTGAATCTAAATATGATATAGCTCCGATACCAAAAAGATGATGTGCCTAATTCCACTTAGAAGAACAATCAAAAGATTCAAGAAAACAATCTCAAATCAATCACAAAACCGGTCCACCTAGTAAACAATTCTCGTGACACTTTTGAAGATTTGATGGAAATTGTTGTTCAAATGATTCAATTGTAATCTCTAATGATAATATTAACCAAATAACCACAAAAGAAGATGAAGTTCACGTAAAATCAAATCAAAAGGAAGCAATAAACCAATGAAATCCACTTTCCCTTTCAATCACTAATTCACGCCAACAATAACAAGGAAGTATGAAATCCAAGTGTTCAATGAAACAATCAATCTTACAAGATTGTTGTTCACGAAAATAGAGCCACAAATAGGTCTAAGAAAGATCCCAATCTACCCTAGATATGACTCACTAGAGAAGAAATGAACGTATAACAAAATTGAATTGATATGACTCACAATTCACCTTCATCGCACTCGCCACAATTCCAATTCTTGGGTTGAAATTGATAAGAGAATTTTGGAATTAGGAAACCCTAAGCCCTCTCACGTTAAAGTGAAGTGTTTGTTTTGCAAAATAAGCCTCCTCAAACCCTCTCTTATGCAAGTATTTATACTTGCTACTCCTAGGGTTAAAAAGTGTTCAAAATTACAAGTTTGGCACTTTTAAGGTGGCTAACCCTAAATGAAAGTTACAAAGAAATAAAAGTGTCCCAAAACCAAAATAGTTCATAAAAGAAGAAATATATAAAAGAAATGGTCTTCAAGATGCCGATCTTCCGTAGGATCCATCGGCCCAGCTCATCGCCGGTTCAGGTCGGTCCATGGATAACCCACAAGCTGAGTCTGAGAGAGTTTGTCCATTTCCCTATAGAATATGATAAGTGTGCCTGTTGGAAAACACAATACAAGAATAATAGAAAAGAGGTTAATATATAAATAATTCCAGGGTCGATCTGCTCAAAATGGGCCCTCCACGCCAAGATTTGAAATCCTTCAGTTCTTGGCCTAATGATAGGTCTTGTCGGATTTTTATTCCTATCAGAAATACTACAGGGGGTGATTGTTTTCTCTCCTCCATTTCCTAGATGTATCTCATTTGCAACACAAATAATGACTCATTATGCATTGAGGTATCCCCTATCTCAACCCATTCCACTGATATTGTTTCCTCCTTTTCTAACTCATCTGTATGGCGCTGACCCTCATGGCCCTCTAATAGTTGGCTCAAACACTCATGGCCCTTGGAAACCTCTGATGATGGACACAAATGTCTTTGAACACTCTAGCCCTCTGGTGATCTACTCATATCACTCTGACCCTTGGTATCCCCTGAAGGTTTACTCAACTGCTCATAAGCCTCTAATATCTCTGAAGGTGAACACAACTACCTTTGAGCAGTTTCATCCTCTAGTGATTTACTCATCTGACTCTGTTCATCAAGATCCTCTAAAGGTTGGTACATCTGTGACTGACAAATTTTGTGCTCCAAGGGTTAGTTCAACTACTCATGGCCCATTAATGGTCTACTGATTTGTTGCTAAACCCTATGAACCTCTAAAGGCGACATTGAATTCAGAATAATTCATTTTCCTTCCTTCTGGAATACATATGTATTCCTGAAGCCATCATGTAAGACCATCCTGTCATATAACCAAGGCCTGCCAAGCAATATATGGGATGTATACATAGGTAGAATATCACACTTGATTCCATCATAGTATTTATCCCCTACATTAAAAGGTACCCTAGCTCTTTGGGTCACATGCAAACTCCCTTGATCACTAAGCCAATGTAATTTATACGGTTCAAGATGTGGAGTAGTGGCAAGTTTCAGTTTCAATACTAATGATGCTGCTACCACATTGGTACAACTACCACCATCAACTATAAGGACACATAAATTTCCTTGTACCCTACAAGAAGTATGGAACAAGTTTTCCTTTTGTTCATCATCCTTAGTAGTAAATGTAGTCAATGTCTGACGCAATACATTAGCATAATGAAACATTTCACCAGACATGACTGTGCTCAAACCCAACAACACAATAATTATCTTCACACTTCTAAGGTTCAACTACACAACCAAGCTACAAGTGAAGTACACTCAACTACTTTTAAGTAGGTAGAATTAAATTCAACATAAGTGTTTAAGTAACTAATTCAATTACTTTCAAACTTTAATAACTTGTTTGAATTTCAAATTCTACTACTCACTTTCCTTTTTCTTGCCTTAGTTTCTCACCACTTAAATATACAATTGGCAACAATTAAATACATATACAATACTCAATTCACCACCACACAACTCCCCTTCTACTCACGGTCCCAATATGTTCACACCACTAACAATAATTATCTTTACAACACAAACAACAATCAATGCCAAATATATACACCCTTCACTAAGTTTACAAAAACACAACACTACATACACTCCTCTTTAAGCCACAGTGCACTTTTCCCACTTCCACACAAATATCAAACCGCAACTTCAACAACAAAGGCGACTCAAATTTCAAATTCAAAATGAGTTCAATAATTGCAATATTCCAACAAATGGTAAGAGGCTTTTTCAAATTCAAAAGATACACAATTAACTATGACTTAATATGTATTTGAGATTTCAAATTGACCTCTTAATGTACACTTTCAATTCTAATTTTAAATCCAAAAATAATAATTGTGATTCCTCCAATTTCCAAAAATGCACACACTACACAATTTTACTTCACAATTGAAACACCACTCTTCCCCTTCACGGTTTGCTATCCATGTATTACACTCTCACACTTTAGCCTCAATGTGCAACACCTTACTCCACACAACTTCCACAAATTCACATTGCCACACACACTTACACACACACAACTTCACTAAATTTTTACAAACACAACTCTACACAAAAACAACCACGGTGCACAATCTCCCCAATACAACACATACAATACTTCAAAGTATACACTTCCTTGTCACTACACAATCCAATTCACACCATAAACCACAAGCAATGGCAGCAACAAAATTCAAATTTGAAATCACTCCACTAAATACAACCTTCTCTACAAATGGTAAAAAACAATTCAAATTCAAATAACACTTATTCAATGTTACTCAATGAATTGCTTCAAACTTAAAGAAGGTATTTGAATTTCAAATGGATGTTTATCCTTCCACACACTTCAAATCTAGAAATGGTAAAATATTCTCCCCAATTCTAAAATCAACAAAAGTCACACTACTCTTTTTACCACAAATTATTATATTTCCGATTCTACAATCAAACACTAGGAAATACACTTCTTACTTTTCCTTCCACGCTCACGTCAACAAAAAAATGATAAGGATTCACAATTGCTCCATGTCTACAACAACACGCAGAAACTACAACTCCTCAACAACATAATTAGACAATTCAAGCTTCACGTCAAGCAAATTCAAATCAATGTGCTATTTAACAATTTTCTAACTTCCAAATTTAAATTGCAATCAATCCCTTCTCACAAGCTCAAGCTTTGATACCAAATAATGATGTGCCTAAAGCCAAGATTAAGCACATGTAAAACTAATTTGAAAGATAATTAAACAATGTCAATCAAACTAGTTCAACAATTGCACAATTCTTTGATATTTATGAACCAATTCTCACAACAAGGACGTGACCAAGAATGAATCCAAGTATGATGATGCTCTGATACCAAAAGGTGATGTGCCTAAAAGGGAATTAAGCACAATCAAAATAATCCAAATGTAAACCTCAAAAGACAAGATCAAATTCGATTCACAAGAGAGACAATTTGCGTGAACCTTAATTGATGGAAGATGAATCAAATGATAAAATCAAGGAGATGAAATCCACAAAGATGATAATTTTCAATTGAATCAATTAACCAACTTAAGTTCCAAGAGAATTCTAATCAACAATACATAAATTAAATCCGTAACCCTCCTCATAAGAAAGAGAATTCCATGCCATAAGTGCAATGACAATTTGATGGTGATAACAAATGCTAAGAACCAATCAATTAAGTAATAATAATTTGATTACAAATGTAATCAAATCTGACCAAGAAACTTCCAATTTAACTCTAGATATTACACACTAGAGAAGAAAAGAAAATCACAACAAATGAAATTGATATGACTCATAATTTCAAGTGTTGCACTCGCTATAATCTCAACTCTTGGGATTGAAATTGATAAGAAAAATTTAACTAAGGAAGAACCCTAATTCACTCACATAAAGTGTATGTTCAAATATGAAAAATGGCCTCCTAAAACCCTACTTTAGGCAAGTATTTATACTTGCTCCCTTTAGGGTTAGAAAGTACACAAAATTACAACTATGCCACTTTTAGGGTGGCCGATCCTAAAACTCAATTACAACCAAATAAAAGTTTCCCAAAATGATTACAACATAAATAGTCTAAGTAAATAACAAATATATAAAAATTAGTCTTCAAGATGCTAAATCTTCCATAGGATTCGTTGGCCCAATTCATCACTAGTTTAGGTTGGTCTATGGATAACCCACAAGCTAAGTTTTAGTGAGTTTGTCCATCGCCCTGTAAAGCCTGATTAGTGTGCTTGTTGGAATATATAATACATGAATAAGATAAAAGAGGTTAGTAAATGAATGATTCCAAGGTCGATTTGCTCAAAATGGGCCCTCATCGTCGAGACTTGAAATCCTTTAGTTCTTGGCCTAATGATAAGTCTTATTGGATTTTGATTCTTATCAATATGATTCTCAAAACTATGTTATGTAGAACCTTAGCTCGGGCCCTAGTGATAGGTCCTGTAGGAGTCTGATTCCTATCATCTCCTTGGGCTTATGGAAGATTTGCCCTCAAATCTGATAGGTCTCCATGCATGTTGTCTGATAAGTATGGTGATAGATCTGCAACATTAAAGGTCGCTGATACTCCATACTCTCCTAGTAACTCTATCTAGTAGGTGTTGTTGTTGATGTGCTTTAAAACCTTGAATGGTTCGTTTGATATGGGAGACAACTTCTATGACTTCTTATGTGGAAACTTGTCCCTGCTAAGATTAATCCAGACTAAGTCACTTGGATTATAAAGATGAATTCTTTTATGCTTGTTTCCTTAGATTCTCTACTATTCCTAGGTCTTCTAAAGGTATTCAGTTGTTCTATCATGAATGTGCTGAATTTATCTAGCTCGATTAACTCCACTAAGACTCTCTTCTTTTATTACTAGTCTTGTTACAAAATCCAATGGAATAGAAAGATTATAACCATAAACAACTTCAAGGAGAGACTTACTGGTTGAACTATGAGCAGACCTATTGTAAGCAAACTCAACAATAGGAAGACACAAGTCCCAATTAGTAATATTCTTGCCAACTGTTGCTCTGAGTAGATTCCCAAGCATACGGTTGACAACTTCTATTTATCTGTCTGTTTGTGAATGGTAAGTGGTACTGTACATAAGCTTAGTACCTAGTCTTTTCCATAATGTCTTCCAAAAGAAACTAAGAAACTTAGTGTCTCTGTCTAACACTATGCTGTGTGGAACTCCATGTAATTTGACAATTTCCTACACAAAAATGTTAGCAATAAAAAGGGCATCATCTGTTTTGTGGCAAGGCACAAAATGTGACATTTTATTGAACTTGTCAACAACCACCATAATAGATTCTTTTCCCCTTTGTGTTCTAGGTAACCTCAACACAAAATCCATACTGATATCAGTCCAAGGTTTATTTGGTATAAGCAAAGGCATGTACTCACCCTATACACCTTTCTTCCCTTTAGCTCTCCTACAAATACCACACCTTCCTAATACCCTGTGGACATCCTTTATCATACCTTTCCAATAGATATTCTCCTTCATTATGGCTAAGCTTCTCTTCTCACCAAAATGTCTAAAAAATCTACCTGCATGTGCTTCCCTCACCAATAACTCCCACACATATCCAGAAGGAATACATAGTTTTCCTGATTTATGTAGAAACCCCTCAATCACGCAATAACCATCATGCATCTTGCCCCCATAACACCTCTCCATAACAGTCTTGAATTCCTCATCACATATATACTGTTCTTTCAATAATTCAAAACCTAGCAGTTTTGATTGAAGAGAAGTGATAAGTACATATCGTCATGATAAAGTGTTAGTAACAATATTCTGATTACCCTTTTTGTACTTTATCACATAAGAAAAACCCTCCAAAAACTCCAACCACTTAGCTTGACGTTGAGACAAATTCTGCTATCCCTTGAAATGTTTCAAAGATTCATGATCTGTATAAATAATAAACTCTCTTGGGAGGAGATAATGCTGCTATGTTATGAGAGCCCTCACTAAGGAATAAAATTCCTTATCATATATAGAATAGCTTAAAGTTGCACCACTCAACTTCTCACTAAAATATGCCATGGGTCTCTTTTCCTGCATTAGTACAGCACCAATTCCTATCCCAGAAGCGTCACATTCTAACTCAAAAACTTTGCCAGAATCAGGTAAAGCCTATAATGGACCACAAGTGGGTTTTTCTTTTACCTCTTCAAAACTCCTCTGAGCCCTTTCACTCCAAATGAGAAGTACATTCTTTTTAGTCAGTTCTGTGAGAGGACTAACAATACCACTAAAATTATGGACAAAGTGTCTATAAAAGGATGCAAGTTTATGAAAACTTCTTACCTCAATAACTAAGGTAGGTGTTAGCTATTCCATGATTGCCCTCACTTTCTCCTCATCTACCTTCACACCTGAACTAGATACAACGAAACCCAAAAATGTTACCTCGGTTTAGCAAAAAGAACACTTCTAGATATTTGCAAATAGCTGTTGTGCCCTCAATATTGAGAATACTGCCCGAAGATGCTCCACATGTTGTTCTAGGTTTTTACTGTAGATCAAAATATCATCAAAATAAACAACAACAAATTTTCCTAGAAATTCTTTTAGTACATGATTCATCAGCCTCATAAATGTACTAAGAGCATTACTCAAACCAAGGGGCATAACCAACCACTCATACAGTCTATGACGTATTTTGAAAGCGGTTTTCCATCCGTCCTCGTCTCTTATCCGAATTTGGTGATATTCGCTTTTAAGATCTACTTTGGAGAAAACCTATGAACTATGCAGCTCATCTAACATATCATCAAGTCTAGGAATATGATACTTGTATTTGATGGTGATTTTGTTGATGGCTCTACTATCGATGCACATTCTCCAAGTACCATCCTTCTTAGGAACAAGAAGGGTGAGAATAGCACATGGGCTGAGACTCTCTCTAACAAACCCCTGCTCAACCAACTCATCTACTTAGTGCTTCAATTCCCTAGGCTCCTCAGGATTCATATGATATGCAGGTCGATTTGGTAATACTGAATCGGACATAAGATCGATA
The DNA here is from genome assembly GCA_037954665.1 of Laguncularia racemosa. Classification (NCBI taxonomy): domain Eukaryota; kingdom Viridiplantae; phylum Streptophyta; class Magnoliopsida; order Myrtales; family Combretaceae; genus Laguncularia; species Laguncularia racemosa. The sequence continues at coordinate 7,887,735 of JBBMOL010000004.1, forward strand.
GCATGCTCCATCCCTCTCAAAGGTGGTAACCCTATTGACAAATCATCAGGAAAAATATCAGTATACTCATTTAATACCTAAGAAACTGCTGAAGGTAGAGACTGTGGTTCCTACACCCTTAGTGCACATCTCAACTGAAGCAAGTATACTAGAGTCTCTTCTTTAACTAGCCTCTCCATTTCACCCTGTCCTATCAATAATACATTCTTTTCCTCAGAATCATTACATTGTACTGAAGCCCTTTTAACGTCTGATGGCCTACTGATCTATTGCTGAACCTTTTGGACCTCTGAAGGTGACATCGGATTCAGAATAACGCATTTACCTTCCTTCTAGAACACATAAGTATTCCTGAATCCATCATGCAAGACCCTCCTGTCATATAATCAAGACCTGCCAAGCAATATATGGGATGCACACATAGGTAATATATCACACTCAATCTCATCACAATATTTATCCCCTACATTGAATGGTACTCTAGCTCTTTAGGTTACATGTAAACTCCTCTGATCACTAAGCCAATGCAATTCATATGGTTTAGGATGTGGAGTGGTGGTAAGTCTTAGCTTCGATACTAACGATGTGGCTACTACATTGGTATAACTACCACCATCAACTATAAGGACACATAAATTTCCTTATATCCTAGAAGAAGTATGGAACAAGTTTTCCCTTTGTTTTTCATCCTTATTAGCATGTAGTCAATGTTCGATGTAACACATTAGCATATTAAAACATCTCACTAGATATTGTGTGTTGAAATTCAACACCACAATAATAATCTTCACACCTTCCACGGCTCAAGTACACAACCACTCTTAAGTAGATAGAATTTAAACTCAACTCTAAGTGCTTAAGTAACTAATTCAATTACTTTCACACTTTAATGACTTCTTTGAAATTTAAATTCTATTACTCAACCCTCCTTTTCTTATTTTGATTCCACACTACAAAGAACCATAATGTGTAGCACCTCAACAAATATAAAATAATCAAATCTACCACCACACTACTCCTCTTTTTCTTACAGTTCCACACCAATCACGCCTCCAACAACAAATGTCTATACAACACACAGCAAAACTCACGCCAAATGCACATACTCTTTACTAAATTTACAAAAACACAACTCTACACACACACCTCTTCAAGTCATGGTGCACTTTTCCACTTACACACAAGTTAATAAACCATAATTTTCAACAATCAAGGTAGCTCAAATTCAAATTCAAATTGAGTATAATAATTGCCCTATTCCACAAATGGTAAGGAGCCACTTTCAAATTCAAATGAACACACAATTACTCAATCACTTAATGTGTGTTTTGAAATTCAAATTGCTTCCTTAACTCACACCTCAATTTTGAAAATTCAAGTTTGAAAATCACAAATGTTACTCTTCACTTCCAAAAATTCAACAAGACAATTCACACTTCTTCAATTGATCACAAGGATCAGCACTTCGTACTTCTTACGTTCTACCTTAAAGACACTTCACACTCACGGCCACTTCTAAAGGAAACCAAGAATGTTACAAGTCTCCAAGTATACAACAAAAAAACAACAAGATAGCACTTTGTTGGAGATCGCAATCACACAAATTTTAAAAATCCCTTTCTTCTTCATGACTTCCCCCAACAGGTCTTGAGGAAAAGCTTGGAACCTGTGTATGTGCATCGATTCGGACATCTTCATCACTGGAGCAGCTACAAGATGTAAAGTCCACCCCCAGCTTGTCACCCAACTTAGTGAAGCATTTTTGAATGAATCTTTTTAACTTGTTCTGTTTTTTTATAATTCTGTCTTGCTGCTTCTTCAATCCTTGAACTTGGGCCTTCAATTCCCTTAGAGTGTTCTGGACTTCATCATCTTGAGCCCTTTCTCTTAGGGCAGCTTGTTCTTCCCCACCTCCTCCAGCTTCAGCTTCCTGCTCAAGGACATATCCCTTAATTTCATCTAGGTCATCACTAGAGTTTGCTTCATTTTGTGGAGGTGCATACCATCACCCAATAATGGGTGCAGCTGATAGTTTAACAGTCGTTCCAATGCAATCTCCGAGTTCTCGTATAGGGAATAGCTCTAGATTGTTCAGGATTCGAGTGATCTAGGCACCCACAAAGACTCCCTTATCCCCTGCTTCTACTTGTCTATGTAGACAAAATGCAACAAACACCCCAACATCGATACGAGTTCCCGTTTCCATACTCCATAACTAGAGTACATCCCTGGCATTTACCACACCTTCAGAATCTGTGTGGCCCGTAGTGGAGCGAGCAAAAACATAATGAAGCACTCGATAGGAGAGGCTTGAAAAGTTAGAGCCTTTTGTAGAAGATGAAGTATAGTGACCCCTGCCTAGCCGTGGCCAGAAATCTCCTACTCGATACCTGGGGAGAAATCCTAGGGGCAATTGGCGAAAAGCTAGAGTGCAGAGGAATGCAGGTTCATAAATATCCATTGCCTCAATAAAGTTAATCATTGAATACCTCCGATAGTGACCCATCGCAAGGAATTCAACTTCATTGTCTACTCCAGCACTCATGCCCTCTTTAATGGTGGAGGTAGCGAAGAGGGTGAGTGTTATATCCAAATAGACTTTTTCCTCAATAGAAAACAGTCTCACCCAGGCGGGGTCGTGCAAAAGTTCCTAAACCCATTGACGGATATCAAATCGCGCCAAAACATCCCAATCTAGAACCATGTTTTGTCTGATGATCTTTGTGGTCTTGTAATTATCATAGATTGGCCGATGCTCAGCCCTCATAATGACAGGATAGCGGGTTGCTCCCCTATTACTACTGGCTTCATCATCACGGCTCCTCTTCCGAGCAACGGTCTTGATCCGAGGCATCTCTATTGAGTGTCCAAATCCTTCCAAACTTATTGGAACATCATTCTTACGTCATCCTCTAGATCCACAACATAAGTATCACCCTCGCAAGTCAATTAACAACAAAAAGATAGAAAAGATGGTTATAAAAGAAAAGAATAAAAAGAACTTACCTAAGAATTGCATGGGTTGTCTCCCACCAAGTGCTGTTGCTTAACGTGGTTTGCTCGATGGAAAGAAACTTGCCTTGATTAAGCCACTAAAGGGTGGAGTCTAAACTCTTTTTGACCCTCTTTTTCGCCTTGAGTCCCAAAATAAAGCTTCAAGCACTGTCCATTGGCCTTAAATGTATGTCCATCTGGGTGTTCTAATTCCGCTGCACCATAGGGAAAAACTTAGCAAATTTTGAGTGGTCCGGACCATTTCGATCTCAACTTACCCGGGAAGAGTTTCAACCGTGAATTGAATAAGAGAACATGATCCCCTTCTCTGAATTGTTTGGGATGGTGAATCCTCATATCATGATATCTCTTCATCTTCTCTTTATAAATCCACATGTTGTCATATGCCATTGCACGCCATTCATCAAGTTCATTCAGCTGAAACTTCCTCCTCTTACCAACGGCCTCTAGATTCATATTGAGAGTGTGTAAGGCCCAAAAGGCTTTATGTTCTAGTTCTACTGGCAAGTGGCAAGTTTTCCCAAACACCAATCTATATGGGGTTGTACCTAGAAGAGATTTAAAAGCTGTCCTATAGGCCCACAACGCATCGTCCAATTTTTCCAACCAATCCCTTCAGTGATGCTCCACTGTCTTCTCTAGAATACTTTTTAGCTCACGGTTAGAAACTTCTACTTGACCACTTATCTGTGGGTGATAGGGGGTTGCTATCTATGGGTGACCCCATATCGCTTCAGCACCTTCTCCAATTGCACATTACAGAAATGTGTTCCCCTATCACTAATTAATGCTCTAGGTGCTCCAAATCTAGAAAAGAGTTTCTTCAAGAACTTCACAACCACTCTTGCATCATTGGTGGGCAACGCTTGGGCCGTTACCCATTTAGACACATAATCTACAGCCACTAATATGTACTTATTCCCGAAGGAATTGGGGAATGGTCCCATGAAATCAATCCCCCATACATCGAACACCTCACACTCCAGGATAAAATTTTAGGGCATTTCATCGCGCTTTGACATACTTCCAACTCGCTGGCACCTGTCACATGTTTTTACAAAGTTGAAGGAATCCTTGAATAAGGTTGGCCAATAGAATCCCGATTCCAACACTTTGTGAGTTGTTTGATTCACACTGTAGTGACCCCCTGTTGGTCCGATGTGACAGTGTCTTAGAATTTCTTGCCCCTCCTGCTCAGATACACATCTCCTGATTACCTGATCGGCACACAAACGAAACAAGAAGGGTTCCTCCCAGAAATAGTGCTTCAACTCAGCAAAGAACCACTTCTTTTGCTGATAAGTTTTGTCACTCGGGATTATTCTACAAACAAGGTAATTTGCAAAATCAGCAAACCAAGGCTCTGAATTAATACTTACCTTGTTAATCTGATACAATCCTTCCTTCGGAAAAGCATCATCAATCTCTTCTTCTTTCAATTCCTCCAAGTATGGGTTCTCCAAGTGAGAGACAAGATTAGAAGCTAAGTTTTCAGCTCCCCTCTTGTCCCTAATCTCCAGATCGAACTCTTGTAGAAGCAATATCCACCGGATGAGGCGCGATTTTGCATCTGTCTTGGATAAAAGGTACATGAGAGCTGAATGGTTAGTGTAAACAATTACCTTGGACAAAATCAAATATGACCGAAACTTATCAAACACAAAAATCACAGCTAGAAGTTCCTTTTCGGTCGTGGTGTAGTTCTCCTGAGTACCTGTGAGGGTCTTATTAGCATAGTAGATCGGTTGGAAGTGCTTATCCCTCCTTTGTCTTAAGATTGCTCCCATAGCAAAATCACTTGCATCACACATCAACTCGAAAGGAAGACCCCAATCAGGAGCCACCATGATAGGTGCTTGGGTCAACCTTTCCTTAAGGGTATTGAACGCCTCAAGACATTCACTGGTAGAATCATAGGGCACGTCTTTCTCTAATAGCTGTGTCAATGGACGGGCTATTTTAGAGAAATCCTTAATAAACCTTCTATAAAATCCGGCATGCCCGAAAAAGCTCCGAATGGCTCTTACCGAAGAAGGTGGTGGAAGTTTTGCACTTATGTCCACCTTTGCATTATCCACTTCGATTCCTCTATGAGAAATTTTGTGCCCCAGAACTATGCCCTCCTTTACCATGAAATGGCAATTCTCCCAGTTCAACACAAGATTTGTCTCCTCACATCGAATCAAAACCCTCTTTAAATTGTGATAAGTCACAAAATACCCTTATCTAAAGTAATGAAATTATGCTTTTGATAAGTCGCAAAATACCTTTATCTAGAGTAATGAAATTGTGCATTATTGTTGAATTTTTAGATGATTTGTTGAAGAAAATGATGCTTAATGGAATGAATGTTAATTTCAGGATTTTCTAGAGTATTTTGGAGCTAAGGGAAGGAGTTTTGAAGAGTCGCATCAAGTTTGGAAGGAATTGGATACAATACATGTGAAGAAAAGAATTCTGGAAAGTACACAAGCGAGATACACGCCCATGTACTTTGCTTGTGTATACTGAAGTGGATGTCTAGAAAGTACACGAGTGAGATACACGCCCATGTACTTTGCTTGTGTATACTGAAGTGGATGTTTGAAAAGTACACGAGTGAGATACACGACCAAAGTATACGCCCATGTGCTTTACTCGTGTATCTAAGTTTTGCTGCTGTGCAACGATGTTTCAAATACACGACCAAAGTACATGCCCATGTACTTGCTCGTGTATATTCACATAAGGACACTTGGAAGAAAGCATGAGATACACGAATGAGATACACTACTCGTGTATCCACTCGTGCATGTATCCAACCTGGGTACATGTATAAATAGACCGTTACTTGCCCTAGAAAAGAGGTTCTGAATTTTGTATTTGCTCTAACACACATAGCAGCAGGGGAAAGAAGATTCTATCAGTTCCAAAGGATGTTGAAGACCCATGAAGGAGACGATTTCATCTTTAAGGGTTATGATAATGAATTTTAATTATTCTACCCGTAATTGTATTTCTTTTGTCCAATTTATGGAGGAGTAGACTCTAAATCTAGATTTTATTCAAAAACTTCTCTATTATGTGATGAAGATTCGGTTTTTAATGCGAAGTTGTTGACTTTCTTATGATTAATTGCATGCCCTTCAATTGTTTCATAGATTCATAGATCCGGAATATGAATTTATGCATGATATCATATTAGTTTAATTGAGAAATTGCTCTTATGATTAGATTTAATGCAATTAATGAGACTTGATTGTTCTTCTAGAGATAGGAAACAAGTGTCTTCTGTTACATCGATTGTTTTGAAGCGAATCACACGCTTTATGCAATTCAGGTTGCTATTAAATAAGGAGAGATCCTATTTGATAAATCTAGGATTAGATAGGTTAAAAATACTTGAGAAAGTAGTTAATTTGACTAGGGAATTCGACAGTATAAGAAGTCAACTACGCCAATCCTCATAAATCTAATGAATTACATGATAGAGAAGGAGTAGAATAAGATCTAGGTTGCTTTTGCCAATTGATAAATCTTCAGAACCATTGTTGTTAGTGAGTTATTAGTTTTAAGATTAGAGTAATTAAGTTTCAACCATCATATTTAAGCATCGTTAGATAATAGGAACGAAGTTACTACTAGCAGTTGGTGTATCTCTATGGGACGACCCTGTACTTGACACTATACTACGTCCACGGTAGGTACACTTGCCTATTGCAACGTAGTTAGAATTAGGAACAGGCTTTATAAATATTAAAGCTACGATTGGCAACGATCAAGTTTTGGCGCCGTTGCCGGGGATACACCAATATTAAAACAATTTTTACTTATTAATCAAAAACCAATTTCTTTCTTTTTTTTTTTTTTCTTTTCCTTTTTTTTCCCCTGAAATTTGGAGCTCATAATTGATTTGTATTACGTTTACAGTGCATGACCAGAAGTCGCTCCAAGGAACTTGTTGTTTTTAATCCTGAGCCAGAAAAAAATTGTTCGTCGTTATCAAAAAAAGCAACACTCGCCCGGAATCAACATCTTTTGGTGTTCAAGGAGAATCACCGAAGGAAGAAATGGCTGATCAATTCAATAATCGGCTCGAGAGCTGAATCAGGGAAATGTTGTTGTGGATCCCTCGAATCATAAAACGGGTTGATAACAGAGAGGGCCCCGAGTTAATGAGCCACCTAAACCAATTTGATTTTGCCAGGCCAAGCTTGATAGGCATCAACTCTAGCATAGTCCGTCCTCGATGGAGGCAAATAATTTTGAATTTAAAAGCCTCCGTGATTCAGATGGTGCAGTAATATACAATTTGATGTTTTACAGGATGAGACAAAGCGCATATCCACTCTTTTGGAGATATGCGATCCCTTTTTAATTTAATGGAGTTAGTGATGAGTGCACTCGCCTCAGGCTCTTCCCATTCTCTTTGTAAGGCAAGGCTAAGCATTGGCTAATTCTTTACCGAGGAACTCCATTACTACATGGCAAGGTCTGATTAAGAATTTATGGACAAATTTTTCCCACCTTCAAAGACCGCTAAATTTCGAGCTGAGATTCAATTTTATCATCAGTATGACATAGAGACTTTGTATGAAACCTGGGAGAGATTCAAGGACTCAATGCGGAAATGCCCACACCATGGGATCCCAAGTGGCTTCAATTTTCAGATATTTTATAATGAGTTGAACTACAAACGGGGAAAAACAGTAAAAAGCCACAGCTGGTGGCACCTTGAACCATAAAAACCCTGAAGAAAGTTTGGCTCTTTTCGAAGATATGGTTGCGAATAATTATTAATGGTCACAAGATAAGGGCAAAGAAAAGAAGGTGGCAGGCATTCTTGAAGTGGATTGCCACTTCTATCATGTCCAAATTGAGGCTTATCTAGAAAGATCGAGGGGTTGCTGTCTAAACAACATTAGCTGGCTATTAGGGAAACCCTCAGGGGTGAGGAAGGGTAAATGGGCAATTTGGATTATTTGGGAAACCCAATTCGGGCCCCAGAAACAATCCATATAAGCAATACTTAAAACCCGGGATGGAAAAAATCACCCAAATTTTTCTTAACTAACAACATAATATTCAGAAGAGCAATCTGAATCCTCCACCAGGTTATTAAGGCAAATGGTCTAGAGTTCCAAACTGCCAATTGAAGATCCCCTCACAAAATTCATCAAGGATTCGAAGACCAACAGAATCCTTAGATTTGATTTTGAAAAATCAAACTCGGCTCTGAGGAATCATGAGGCATCAATACACAATCTTAAAAACCAGGTCGGTCAGATAGCTAAGCTTTTGTCAGAGAGATCTCAAGGTTCATACCGGGAAACACGGAAACCAACCCGAGAAACATGTTAAAGCTGTGACATTACGAAGTGGTAAGGAACTACAACCAAAGGTTCAAGAAAAGCGAGTTAGGTGACTAACCAGCAAAAGAACAAGTAGTTCTCAAAGAAGGGGAAAAGCATTCAGAAAAATCACCTAAGGGAAAAAATCATCACCTCCATTAATCCCGGAATACAAGCCAATTTCCTTATCCAGCACGACTCAAGAAGGACAGAACAGATTGGCACTATGGCAGATTTTTAGAGATATTCAAGCAATTGCATATCAACCTTCCACTGGTTGAGGGATTATCACAAATGCCACGATATGCAAAATTTTTGAAAGAGTTTTCTATCAAACAAAAAGGGAAACTTGAAGAGTTCTCCACTGTAACTTTAGGAGGAGAATGCTCTGTGGTAATTCAGAAAAAAACTCCCAAAAAAGTTAAAAGATCTTGGGAGCTTTACCATCCCTTTCCTGATAGGGAATTTACTGAAGAACGGGCATTGGCTGTTTTTGGGAGCCAGTATTAATTTGATGCCATAAAAAGACATTCCAGAAATTGGTTTTGGAGAGTAGAAACCGACCAAAATGAGTCTTTAGTTAGCCGACAATCAGTCAAATTCCCAAGAGGGGTAGTTGAAGATGTATTAGTGAAGGTGCAGACTTCATCTTCCGGCAGATTTCGCCATCCTTGAAAATGGAAGCAATGTGGAGGTCCCCTTATATTGGGGAGGCCATTTTAGCTACTGCTAGAGCCAAATTGATGTTGGGGGATGGGAAGTTAGTATTGAGAATGGGAAATGAAGAGGTCATAGTGAAAATGCTTGATTCCTTAGACAAAGCCGCACCGTGATGATACATGCTATGCAATCGACTGCCTTGACTTCGCAGTTTCAGATTCATTGCAAGACTTATCGATTGGTGATGATTGGAATTATGTTTGAAGAATGGGGAGAAAGAGAACCTAAAATATGGCGATTAGAGCAGTTGTCAAACAACTTAATATAATCATGAGTTGGGAGAAGATAGAAGCTTTGAAGGCATGAATAGATCCACCATTCAGAGATCGAAACATTCAAATTTAAAGGAACCACCAGCGCTAAATTGAAACAAACTGCCAGACTACCTTCAATATGCATTTTTTGGGAAAAAGATTCTAAACTTCCAGTCATAATTGCATCAAATTTGGATCAAGCTCTACAGGAAAGGTTATGCGTGTCCTAAGGCAACACAAAGAAAGCAATTGCATGGAAAATTGCATATATAAGGGGATTAGCCCATCATTTTGTACACACAAAATTTTGATGGAAATTGTGTCAAGCTAGTGGTACAACGTAGCACCGACTTAATCCAAATAGAGAGATGTCGTAAAAAAGGAAGTCATCAAATTTCTTGATGCAGGAATGATCTACCCGATTTCTGATAGGTCATGGGTGAGCCCCATTTAAGTAGTTCCGAAGAAAGGGGGGTATGACAGTAGCACTGAATGAAAAGAATGAGCTCACCCCAAATGAAACTGTCATGGATGGAGAGCTTGTATAGATTACCGCAAGCTAAATGACGCATCTCGAAAGGACTTTTTTCCTCTTCCTTTTGTGGACCAAATGCTTGAAAGGTTAACGGGTCAGCATATTACTGTTTCCTCGAGGGATGTCTGGATATTTTCATATTCCTATCGCACCCGAAGACCAGGAAAAGACGACATTCACAGCCCTTTTAGGACCTTCGCTTATCGATCATGCCTTTCGAATTATGCAACGCTCCAGCCACCTTTCAAAGATGCATGATGGCTATTTCTGAGGATATGGTGGGAGACAAGATGGAAGTAACATGGATATTTTTCTATTTTTGGGAATTCTTTTGTGAGTGTCTACACCATTTTGAGTTAGTGTTGAAATGTTATGAAAAACTAACCTGGTCCTAAATTGGGAGAAGTGCCCATTTTATGGCAAAAGAAGTTTTGGAAGAAAAAGGAGGAGCTAACCTCATTCCATCCCATTTGAGCTCCACCGGTTCACTACGTCGAGCTAACGCGTTAAAAAAACAACGCTTTTTTAGGAGGCAACCCATGTTACTTAGGTAAGTTTTCTTCTTCATTTTTTTTATTTGTTATTTTTATCATCCGTTTTTTTGGGAGTAACTTTTGCAGGATAGCAAGATACAGAGGGGCTAACCAAAGTTGGGATTCTATGAAAGTCACCTTAAAAAGAGCTTTTTTTAAGCTTTAAGTGGGGAAATTTGGGATGGGAGACCTTTTTAAAGGGGAATGCAAGATGAAGTTTGATATTTTATGTACTTTGATCTACACAACCGGGTACACTAGCGGTAAATCTGGTTTTCACACATGCTAGAGGGTCCAAAATTTAACTTTGCAATAAAAAGGGGAATATGTCATGGTGTGCCTTCTCGTGCACTTCAAAATATGCTCATTGTATACAATCAAAAATACATGAATAAGGTAAAAGGTCATGTACCTGGTCGTGTATTTAACCCACAGAATCATAATTCGATACACGAACAAGGTAGACACTCGTGTACCTGGTTATGTATTTCAACCACAGAAGGCTCCCCCCACGATACACAAACAAGATACACGCTCGGAACCTAGTCTGTACTAACCCACAAAAGGGATCTTCCACGACACACGAATAGGGTACACGCTCTGTATCTAACCCATAGAAAGGAATCCAAAGTACACGACTAAAGTACACAACCGTATACTTGTCGTGTATCTAATTTTTTGCTCGTACAATAAAAGGACTCCTCATTTTCACTCTGCCTTTTCACGACCCATTCTCCATTCGTGTACTTGACCTATTCTCTCACTCTACTCCTCCATACGGTGATTGTTCCTTCCACACTACAAACTTCTTCCTTTTTAAGGATTCAAGGTCATAAGTTCTCCTTCTTCTTTTCAAAAACTTATTGCAATACGGTTGCTGCTTGGTTTTCTTTCACGACCACCATACATGCTTGCATCTATGATGATGGTAAAGATGAGTGATTTCGCATTTGGAAGTCAATTGTTGATAGATCTGTAAACATCTTGAACTCACGTGAATGCATGTAGTTAGATTCATGAGTGGCTGCTAAACAAGTGAATCAACAGTAGGGTTGAACATGAATATTTGGGATTTTGATTTTGGGTTCCTGAAACATGTTGTTGTGCTTCTTTTCCGATCTTCTTCTTTGAAACCCAAAATATAAGGCCATTTTTTTCTTTATACACTAAAATATCGCACCTACTTTTAGAATCAAATTCGAACTTTATCGTTTGATGATTTTGGGTGTGTTGTATTACATTTTTAGCCTTCAGGAAGGGAGGTTTATAATAGACTAAAGCCACAAGACCTGATTTTGAGCGTTCCATGGTAATTTGTGCATGTATTAGATGGGCAAATACACAACTAGGGGACACGGTCGTGTACCTTGGTTGTGTATCCAAATGTGCTATCCTCCCCTTGTTTTGGAAACCCAATGCAAGTCTTATCATTTTTTTTTGTGTACTTAACAAACCTAACCTATTTTGAGACCATTTGATTGATTCAGATGGTCACAAAGACTTGTGCAGTTTTAAAACCCAAAATTTACTAAGAAGAAGAAGACCACCCTGTTAAGAGGAAGCGGGATGGTGCCAATTCATCCTCATCGAGATTTGCTAGCTATGCAAATTGTCTATCACCTGTTGAATCCCGAGAAGTCCCCATTCCTTTTTTTTTTATTTTTTTTTTTTATCTCTTTTATTTCTCATTACTTCTTGAATAATAAAGACATTGGGGGCAATTTTCTCAATGTAAGTGTGGGAAGGGGATACTAAAGAAATTTAATAAGGGTTGTGCTGAATTGTATGAGTCATTCAAAAATTTTTCCCCAAAATTTTGTTTTTCTCTTTTTGCTTGATAATCAAATTTTGAAATCATGATTGCAAATTACATATATTTTAGCATTTAGTGAATGAATTCCCTAAAAGAGTGTTGTGCATGTCACCTTTTTGTCTTTTTGGAACATGATACTTAGTCAAAGTTTTTGGATACAATCGTTGTGAAACTCAGAGATCTTGAGGCCATTTAATCTTTCATAAAAGGGCAAAGAAATGATTCTCTTGGTGACCCTTCTTAGAAATCTCCTTAAAGTAATAATTTAATGAAAGCAGTTATACTTGAAAAATAAAGGATTGGTTAGTATGGGCAGGTTTGGTCCCTCAGAAGAGTGAAGTTCGACTCCGCTACTAACTATTTAAAATAATAATTAAGGAATAGAGGTTCGATGGAGTTCCTTTAAAACCTGGTCACCTAAGGTCGTCTGGCCTGGGATCGGCCGACCGAGGAAATTACAAATAAAATGAAATACCATAAAGGCAAAAGTTGAGAGGGGTCTTGTAAAATTGAGTAATTAAGCCCATAGGAACGCCCTCAATTGAGGGGATAACGTTCGTTTTAAATTTGGGTGACAGCCAGGATTATCGGCTGAAAATTCGTTACTGGTTGCAAGATTTCAAAAAAAAAAAAATGATGAAGCCATGTGAACTATTACAAAGAAAAAATCTTTGAAGAGATCAACCAAAAAGGGGGAGGAACCAGGGGAACATAGATGCAATAATTTCATTATTGATTGCTTCACTAAGAGAGATAATGAAAGAATTAGACTTTTTAATGGTGGTTGAAATGTACCCATTTCCTTTTGCTTTGATTGATCTTGTGTCTAATTTTGATCATGAAAGCCATTGTTAAAATGACAAGGGTAAAGATTGGGCTACTCTGATTAATCCTAGAAATCTACTAAAGTATCTTTGTTACAATAATTTCATGATAAGGCGAGAAGCACACTCATAGATTGAGGGATTGATTGAGCTGTAAAGATTAAAATTCAAAAAATGCTAAATCTGAGTAGTTTTATTTGGTAACGACAATCATGATTAATGAGAAGTTTGATTAATGTTTTGTTTTTTCTTGAGGACAAGCAAAGACTTAAGTGTGGGGAAGTTTGATAATCACAAAATACCCTTACTAGAGTAATGAAATTGTGCTTTATTGTTGATTTTTTAGATGATTTGTTGAAGAAAAGGATGCTTAATGGAATGAATGTTAATTTCAGGATTTTCTAGAGTATTTTGGTGCTAAAGGAAGGAGTTTTGAAGAGTCGGATCAAGTTTGGAAGGAATTGGATACAATACATGTGAAGAAAAGAATTCTGGAAAGTATACAAGCGAAATACACGCCCAGTACTACTTGCTTATGTTATACTGAAGTGGATGTCTGGAAAGTACACGAGTGAGATACACGCCCATGTACTTTGCTTGTGTATATTGAAGTGGATGTTTGGAAAGTACACGACCGAAGTACACGCCCATATACTTTGCTCGTGTATCTAAGTTTTGCTGTTGTTCAACGATGTTTCAAATGCACGACCAATGTACACTCCCATGTACTTGCTCGTATATATTCACATAAGGACACTTAGAAGAAAGCATGAGATACACGAACGAGATACATTACTCGTGTATGTATCCAACACGGGTACATGTATAAATAGACCGTTAATTGCCCTAGAACAGGAGGTTCCGAATTATGTACTTGCTCTAACTCTCATAACAGTAGGGGAAAGAAGATTCTGTCAATTCAAAAGGAGATTGAAGACCCACGAAGAAGAAGATCCTATCTTTATGGGTTGTGACTATGAATTTTATTTATTCTTCCCGTAATTGCATTTCTTTTGTCCAATTTATGGAGGAGTAGACTCTAAATCTAGATTTTATTCGAAACTTCTTTGTCATGTGATAAAGATTCAATTTTTAATGCGAAGTTGTTGACTTTCTTATGATTAGTTGCATGCCCTTCAATTGTTTCTTAGATTCATAGATCCGGAATATGAATTTATGCATGATATCATATTAGTTAATTGAGAAATTTCTGTTATGATTAGATTTAATGCAATTAATGAGATTTGATTGTTCTTCTAGAGATAGGAAACAAGAGTCTTCTGTTTACATCGATTATTTTGATGCGAATTCATGTGCTTTATGCAATTCTAGGTTGCTATTAACTAAGGAGAGATCCTATTTGATAAACCGAGGATTAGATAGGTTAATATACTTAAGAAAGTAGTTAACTTGACTAGAGAATTCGACAGTATAAGAAGTCAACTACGCCTATCTTCGTAAATCTAATGAATTACATGATAGAGAAGGAGTAGAATAAGATCTAGGTTGCTTTTGTTAATTGATAAATCTTTAGAACCATTGTTGTTAGTGAGTTATTAGTTTTAAGATTAGAGTAATTAAGTTTCAACCAATATATTTAAGCGTCGGTTAAATAATAGGAATGGAGTTAGTACTAGTAGTTGGTGTATCTCTATGGGACAACCCTGTACTTGACACTATATTACGTCCACGGTAGGTACACTTGCCTATTGCAATGTAGTTAGAATTAGCAACAGGCATTATAAATATTAAAGCTACAATTGGCAACGATCAAGTTTTTGGCGTTATTGCCGGGGATACGCCAATATTAGAAACACTTTTTACTTATTATTTTAACCAATTTATTTCTTTCTATTTTTTTTCCCTTTTCTTCCTGAGAATTTAGAGCTCATAATTGATTTGTATTACGTTTACAGTGCATGACCAGAAGTCACTCCAAGGAACTTGTTGTTTTTAATCCTGAGCCAGAGAAAATTGTTCGTCGTTATCAAAAAAGCAACACTCGACGGAGTCAACATCATTTGGTATTCAAGGAGAATCACTAAAGGAAGAAATGGCTGATCAATTCAATAATCGTGCTCAAGAGCTGAATCAAGGAAATGTTGTTGTGGATCCCCCGAATTATCAACTAATTGATAATAGAGATGGCCGAGTTAATGAGCCACCGAGAACCAATTCTGATTTTGCCAAGCCAAACTTGATAGGCATTAGCTCTAGCATAGTTCGTCCTCGAGTGGAGGCAAATAATTTTGAACTTAAGCCTATTGTGATTCAGATGGTGCAGCAATATACTTAATTTGATGGTTTACAGGATGAAGATCTAAATGCGCATATCCAACACTTTCTAGAGATATGCGATACCTTCAAATTTAATGGAGTTAGTGATGATGTGATCCGCCTTAGGCTCTTCCCATTCTCTTTGAAAGGCAAGGCTAAGCAGTAGCTGAATTCTTTACCGAGGAACTCCATTACTACATGGCAAGGTCTAATTAAGAAGTTTATGGACAAATTCTTCCCTCCTTCAAAGACCGCTAAACTTCGAGCTGAGATTCAATCTTATCATCAGTATGACATGGAGACGTTGTATGAAACCTGTGAGAGATTCAAGGACTCAATGTGGAAATGCCCACACCATGGGATCCTAGAGTGGCTTCAAGTTCAGATATTTTATAATGGGTTGAACTATCAAACGAGACAAATAGTAGATGCCACAGCTGGTGGCACCTTAAACCATAAAACTCCTGAAGAAAGTTTGACTCTTTTTGAAGACATGGCCGCGAATAATTATGAATGGTCACATGGTAGGGGTAGAGAAAAGAAGGTGGCAAGCATTATTGAAGTGGATGTGGCTACTTCTATCATGTCCAAAGTTGAGGCTTTATCTAGAAAGATCGACGGGTTGGCTGTCTCACAAGATCAACTAGCTATTGTGGAACCCTCAGGTGGTGAGGAAGGGCAAACAGAGCAAGTGGATTATTTGGGAAACCCAATTCAGCCCTAGAACAATCCATACAACAATACTTATAACCCAGGATGGAGAAATCACCCAAATTTTTCTTGGACTAACAACAGTAATATTCAGAAAGGCAATCCAAATCCTCCACCAGGTTATCAGAGGCCAATGGTCCAGAGTTCCAAATCGCCACTTGAAGATCTCCTCACAAAATTCATCAAGGATTTAGAAGACAGACAGAAGTCCTTAGATTTGATTATGAAAAATCAAAACTCGGCTCTGAGGAATCATGAGGCATCAATACACAATCTTGAAAACCAAGTTGGTCAAATAGCTAAGCTTCTATCAGAGAGATCTCAAGGTTCACTACCGGGATACACGGAAACCAACCCTAGAGAACATGTTAAAGCTGTCACATTACGAAGTGGTAAGGAACTACAACCAAAGGTTCAAGAAGAAGAGAGTTAGGCGACTGAATTAGCAAAAGAACAAGTAGTTCTCAAAGAAGGGGGAAAGCATTTAGAAAAATCGCCTAAAGAGAAATCATCATCTCCATTAATCCTAGAATACAAGTCTAATGTTCATTATCCAGCACGACTCAAGAAGGACAGAACAGATGGGCACTATGGCAGATTTTTAGAGATATTCAAGCAATTGCATATCTACCTTCCATTGGTTGAGGCATTATCACAAATGCCACGATATGCAAAATTTTTGAAAGAGTTGCTATCGAACAAAAGGAAGCTTGAAGAGTTCTCCACTGTAAATTTAGGAGGAGAATGCTCTGCGGTAATTCAGAACAAACTCCCAAAGAAGTTAAAAGATCCTGGGTGCTTTACCATCCCTTGCCTAATAGGAAATTTATCTGAAGAACGGGCATTGGCTAATTTGGGAGCCAGTATTAATTTGATGCCATACAAGATGTTCGAGAAATTGGGTATTGGAGAGTAGAAACCGACCAAAATGAGTCTTCAGTTAGCCGATCAATCAGTCAAATTCCTGAGAGGAGTAGTTGAAGATGTATTAGTGAATGTGCAGGACTTCATCTTCCCAGCAGATTTCATCATCCTTGACATGGAAGCAGATGTGGAGGTCCCTCTTATATTGGGGAGGCCATTTTTTGCTACTGCTAGAGCCATAATTGATGTTGGGGATGGGAAGTTAGTGTTGAGAATGGGAAATGAAGAGGTCATAGTGAAAATGCCTGACGTCCTTAGACAAAGCTTGCACCATGATGATACATGCTATGCAATTGACTGCCTTGACTTCGCAGTTTCAGATTCATTGCAAGACTTATCGATTGGTGATGCATTGGAATTTTGTTTGATGAATGGGGAGAAAGAGCAACCTGAAAATATGGCGATTAGAGCAGTTGTCAATCAGCTTAATAATAATCCTGAGTTGAGAGAAGAAAGAAGCTCTGAAGGTATGAATAGATCCACCATTTAGAGATTGAAACCTTCATTTGAGGAACCACCTGAGCTAGAATTGAAACAACTACCAGGCTACCTTCAATATGCTTTTTTGGAAGAAGATTATAAACTTCCAATCATAATTGCGTCAAATCTGGATCAAGATCAACAGGAAAGGTTATTGCATGTCCTGGGGCAACACAAGAAAGCAATTGCATGGAAAATTGCAGATATAAAGGGATTAGCCCATCATTTTGTACACATAAAATTTTGATGGAAGATTGTGTCAAGCTAGTGGTACAACTGCAGCGCCGACTTAATCCAAATATGAGAGATGTTGTAAAAAAGGAAGTCATCAAATTGCTTGATGCAGGAATGATCTACCCGATTTCTGATAGCTCATGGATGAGCCCCACTCAAGTAGTTCCGAAGAAAGGCGGTATGACAGTAGTACCGAATGAAAAGAATGAGCTCATCCCAATGAGCACTGTCACTGGATGGAGAGTTTGTATAGATTACCGCAAGCTAAATGACGCAACTCGAAAGGATCATTTTCCTCTTCCATTTGTGGACCAAATGCTTGAAAGGTTAGCTGGTCATGCATATTACTGTTTCCTCGATGGGATGTCTGGATATTTCTAGATTTCTATCGCACCCGAAGACCAGGAAAAGACGACATTCACATGCCCTTTTGGGACCTTCGCTTATCGACGCATGCCTTTTTGATTATGCAACGCTCCAACCACCTTTCAGCGATGCATGATGGCTATTTTTGAAGATATGGTAGGAAACAAGATGGAAGTATACATGGATGATTTTTCTATTTTTGGGAATTCTTTTGATGAGTGTCTACACCATCTTGAGTTAGTGTTGCAATGTTGTGAAGACACTAACCTGGTCCTAAATTGGGAGAAGTGTCATTTTATGGCAAAAGAAGGTATTGTTTTGGGTTATAAAATCTCCAAGAAAGGCATTTTCAAGGTGAATGGTCAAAGGCTTAAGCATTACTTTGGGGACCAAACAGTTTTAGAAGAAAAGGAGGAGCTGAACTTCATTCTCATCTCCATTTGAGCTCCACCGGTTCATTACGTCGAGCTAACGACATTAAACAACAACGCTTCTTGGGGGCAACCCATGTTGCTTAGGTAAATTTTCTTCTTTATTTTATTATTTTTTATTTTTTTATTTTTTTTATCATCCGTTGTTTTGGAGTAAGTTGTGCAGGATAGCAAGCTACAGAGGGGCTAACCAAGTTTGGATTCTATGAAAGTCACCTTAATAGAGCTTCTTTTAAGCTCTAAGTGTGGGGAAATTTAGGATGGGAGACCTTTTCAAGGGAATGCAAGATGAAGTGATGATAGGTATGTACTTTGATCTGCACAACCGGGTACACTTGTGGTGTATCAAGTTTGTCACACATGCTAGAGGGTGTCTAAATTTACTTTGCAATACAAAAGGGGAATACATCATGGTCTGCCCTCCCGTGTACTTCAAAATATGCTCATTGTGTACATATCAGAGATACACGAATAAGGTATACACTCGTGTACCTAGTCGTGTATCTTACCCACAGAGCACCCCCTCTATATACACGAATAAGGTACATGCACGTGTACCTGGTCGTGTATTTTACCCACAGAATGCTCTCCCAGATACACGAACATGGTACATGCTCGTATACCTGGTCGTGTATCTACCTACAGAATGCTCTCCCATGATACACGAACACGGTATACATTCGTGTATCTAATCCACAGAAAGGATTCCAAAGTACACGACCAAAGTACATGACCGTGTACTTTGGTCGTGTATCTAATTTTTCTGCTCGTACTATAAAAGGACTCCTCACTTCACTCTGCCATTTACACAACCCATTCTCCATTCGTGTATTTGACCCACTCACTCCCACTCTACTCCTCCATACTGTGGTTATCCTTTCCACACTATAAACTTCTTCCGTTTCAAGGATTCATGGTAAGTAAGTTCTCTCTTCTTCTTCTTCAATACTTATTGCAATACGGTTGCTGCTCGGTTTTCTTTTATGACTACCATATATGCTTGCATCTATGATGATGGTATGATGAGTGATTTTGCATTTTGGAAGTCGATTGTTGATAGATCTATAGACATTTTGAACTCACGTGAATGCATGTATGATTGATGTCATGAGTGGCTTCTAAACAAGTGAATCGACAGTTAGGGTTTGAACATGAATATTTGGGACTTTGATTTTGTGGGTTTCTAGAACAATGTTCTTGTGTTTCTTTTCCGATCTTCTTCTTAGAAACCAAGTTATGAGGCCATTTTTTTATTATTATCACTAAACTTCGCATCTAGCTTCTTAGAATCAAGATTCGAACTTTATCATTTGATGATGCTTTGGGTGTGTTGTAGTTACATTTTTTGCCTTCAGTAAGGTAGGATGATAATATACTAAAGCCACAAGACCTGATTTTGAGCATTCCTATGGTAATTTGTGCATGTATTAGATAGGCAAATACACAACTAGGTACACGGTCGTGTACCTTGGTTGTGTATCTCAACTGTGCTATCTTCCTCCTTGTTTCGAAAACCCAAAGCAAGTCCTATCATTTTCTTTGTGTAATTAACAAACCTAACCTATTTTGAGACCATTGTGATTGATTCAGATGGTCACAAAGACTTGTGCAATTAAACCAAAGTTTACTAAGATGAAGAAGACCACCCCTGCTAAGAGGAAGCAGGATGGTGTTAATTCATCCTGATCGACATTCTGCTAGCTATGCAATTGGTCCATCACCTGTTGAATCGCGAGAAGTCTCAGTTCCTTTTCTTTTTATTTTTTCTTTTTATCTCTTTATTTCTCATTACATTCTTGAATGATAAAGACATTGGGGACAATGTCTCAATCTAAGTGTGGGGAAGGGGATACTAAAGAAATTTGATAAGGGTTGTGCTGAATTGTATGAGTCAATCAAAAATTTCCCCTAATTTTTGTTTTTCTCTTTTTGCGTGATAATCGAATTTTGAAATCATGATTGCAAATTACATAGTATTCTAGCATTTAGTGAATGAATTCCTCTAAAAGAGTGTTGTGCATGTCACCTTTGTTTTCTATGGAACATTGATACTTAGTCAAAGTTATGCGACAAAATCGTTGTGAAACTCAAAGATCTTGAGAGCCATTTAATCTTTCATGAAAGGGCAAATGAAATGATTCTCTCGGTGATCCTTCTTAGGAGATTTCTTTAAAGTAATAATTTAATGAAAGCATGTTATACTTGAAAAATAAAGGATTGGTTAGTATGGGTAGGCTTTGGTCCCTCAGAAGAGCAAAGTTTGACTCCGCTACTAACTAGTCAAAATAATAAGTTAAGGTAATAGAGGTTAGATGAGGTTCCTTTATAACCTGGTCACCTAAGGTCGTCTGGCCTGGGATCGGTCGACCGAGGAAATTACCGTAATAAAATGAAATACCATAAAGGCAAAAGTTGAGAGGGTCCTGTAACTCGAGCAATTAAGCCTACAGGAACGCCCTCAATTGAGGGGAAAACATTCGTTAACTTGGGTGACGAGCCTAGGATTATCGGCTGAAAACTCGTTACATGGGTTGCAAGATCCAAAAAAAAAAAAAAAAAGGATAAAACCAGTGTGAATTATTACAAAGAATAAAATCTTTGAAGAGATCAATAGAAAAGGAGGAGGAATCCAAGGGAAACATAGATGTAATGTATTTTCATTATTGATTGCTTCACTAAGAGAGATAATTGAGAAGATATTAGACTTTTTAATGGTGGTTGAAATGTACCACATTTCCTTTTTCTTTTATTGATCTTGCGTCTAATTTTGATCATGAAAGCCATTGTTAAAATGAAAAGGGTAAAGATTGGTCTACTCTGATTAATCATAGAAATTTGACTAAAGTATCTTTGTTAAAATACTTTCATGATAAGGTGAGAAGCATACTCATTAGATTGAGGGATTGCATTGAGCTTTAAAGATTAAAATTCATAAATGCTAATGTTTGAGTAGTATTATTTGGTAACGACAATCATGATTAATGAGAAGTTTGATTAATGTTTAATTTTGCTTGAGGACAAGCAAAGACTTAAGTGTGGGGAAGTTTGATAAGTTGCAAAATACCCTTATCTAGAGTAATGAAGAAAAGGATGCTTAATGGAATGAATGTTAATTTCAGGATTTTCTAGAGTATTTTGGAGCTAAGGGAAGGAGTTTTGAAGAGTCGGATCAAGTTTGGAAGGAATTGGATACAATACATGTGAAGAAAAGAATTCTGGAAAGTACACAAGCGAGATACACGCCCATATACTTTGCTTGTGTATACTGAAGTGGATGTCTGGAAAGTACACGAGTGAGATACATGCCCATGTACTTTGCTTATGTATACTGAAGTGGATGTACGGAAAGTACACGACCGAAGTACACGCCCATATACTTTGCTCGTGTATCTATGTTTTGCTGCTGTTCAACGATGTTTCAAATACACGACCAATGTACACTTCCATGTACTTGCTCGTGTATATTCACATAAGGACACTTGGAAGAAAGCATGAGATACACGAACGAGATACATTACTCGTGTATCCACTCGTGTATGTATCTAACCCGGGTACATGTATAAATAGACCGTTATTTGCCCTAGAACAGGAGGTTCCGAATTGTGTACTTGCTCTGACTCTCATAATAGCAGGGGAAAGAAGATTCTGTCAATTCAAAAGGAGATTGAAGACCCACGAAGAAGAAGATCCTATCTTTAAGGGTTGTGACTATGAATTTTATTTATTCTTCCCGTAATTGTATTTCTTTTGTCCAATTTATGGAGGAGTAGACTCTAAAACTAGATTTTATTCGAAACTTCTCTATCATGTGATAAAGATTCGGTTTTTAATGCGAAGTTGTTGACTTTCTTATGATTAATTGCATGCCCTTCAATTGTTTCTTAGATTCATAGATCCGAAATATGAATTTATACATGATATCATATTAGTTAATTGAGAAATTGCTCTTATGATTAGATTTAATGCAATTAATGAGACTTGATTGTTCTTCTAGAGATAGGAAACAAGAGTCTTATGTTTACATCGATTATTTTGATGCGAATTCTTATGCTTTATGAAATTCTAGGTTGCTATTAACTAAGGAGAGATCCTATTTGATAAACCGAGGATTATATAGGTTAATATACTTGAGAAAGTAGTTAACTTGATTAGAGAATTTGACAGTATAAGAAGTCAACTATGCCAATCTTCATAAATCTAATGAATTACATGATAGAGAAAGAGTAAAATATGATCTAGGTTTCTTTTGTTAATTGATAAATCTTCAGAACCATTGTTGTTAGTGAGTTATTAGTTTTAAGATTAAAGTAATTAAGTTTCAACCAACATATTTAAGCGTCGGTTAGATAATAGGAACAGAGTTAGTATTAGTAGTTGGTGTATCTCTATGGGATGACCCTGTACTTGATACTATATTACGTCCACGGTAGGTGCACTTGCCTATTGCAACGTAGTTAGAATTAGGAACAGGCATTATAATATTAAAGCTAAAATTGGCAACGATCAAATTGCTTAGGCAAGCACCAAAAGAATTACCAAAGACGGAGGAATCGTCCATAAAGACCTCCATGATCCCTTCCACTAAGTCCTCAAAAATGGCCATCACACACCGCTGAAACGTAGCCAGTGCATTGCATAATCCGAAGGGCATGTGCCTATAAGCGAAAGTACCATATGGACATGTGATAGTGGTCTTTTCCTGATCCTCTAGAGTGATTGGGATTTGGAAACATCTCAACATTCCATCTAAAAAACAGTAATATAGATGTCTTGCCAATCGCTCTAGCATCTGATCCACAAAAGGGAGAGGGAAGTGCTCCTTGCGAGTTGCATCATTCAGCCTTCTATAATCTATGCACACTCTCCAACCAGTTACCGTCCTCATAGGTATGAGTTCGTTTTTCTCATTGGGGATCACAGTCATTCCCCCTTTCTTTGGGACAACTTGCACAGGACTGACCTAGGGACTGTCAGAAATGGGATAGATCAACCCCGCATCTAAAAGCTTAATCACCTCCTTCTTTACAACCTCCTTTATGTTGGGGTTAAACCTTCTCAGAGGTTATACCACCGGTTTAAAATCATCTTCCAGCAAGATTTTATGGGTACAAAATGAGGGGCTAATACCTTGAATATCCGATATCTTCTAAGCAAGAGCTCGCTTGTGCTCCCTAAAGACCCTTAGTAAATCGTCCCTTTGCTCCCTCGTCAAACTAGTAGAAATGATGACAGGGAGTTTAGAGTTAGCTTCTAGAAAAGCATACTCTAGGTACTCAGGAAGTTACTTCAACTCAAGTTCAGGAGGCTCTTCAACAGACGGTTTTAACCTTCCTTCTTCATTGGGCCCTATTTTTTCAAATCCTCTGCGACAAACTACTTCCTCACAGGCTTGCAGTTGTGCTTTCATAGATTGTATCTCCACATTCTCACTCACTTCATCAGCATTCACAGTTAAACTGAATTCCAACGAATCTCTACATAAAAGTTCTTGCATCACACTTATTACTGGCCTGTCAATGCAATCAATAGCATAGTATGTATCATCGGCGTTTAACGATTATTTCAGTGCTGCTGGAATTTTCACCACCAACTCATCTGCTCCCACTCTCAAAACCAGCTTTCCATCCGCTACATCAATCACAGCTCTTGCAATAGCCAGGAAAGGTCTTCATAAAATCAGCGGGACCTTTACATCTGCATTCATATCCAGAATTACAAAATCAACAGGAAAAATGAAATTTTCTACCTTTACAAGGACATCCTCAATGATTCCTCTAGGGAATTTGACCGAACGATCTACCAGCTGCAGACTCATCTTGGTAGGCTTCGGCTCTCCCAAGTTTAATTGCTTAAACAAGGAATAAGGCATCAAGTTTATGCTTGCCCTAAGGTCTGCTAAAGCTTTCTCCATAGGAAATTTACCAATTAAGCATGGAATAGTGAAACTACCCGGATCCTTGAGCTTTTGTGGCAACTTGTTTTGTAAGATAGCCAAACACTCCGCTCCTATAATTGCAGTAGAAATTTCTTCCAGTCACCTTTTGTTTGACAGTAGATCCTTCAGGAACTTGGCATATCTAAGCATCTGTAAAAGAGCTTCTACAAAGGGTATGTTAATATGTAATTGCTTAAACAAATCCAAAAACTTACCGAAGTGCTCTTTGTCTTGATCATTTTTCAGCCGGCCTAGATATGGAATTGGAGGCTTGTATGGCTGAACTGTTGATGCCTCGGTTTTCCCCTCTGCTGACTCCTTTTCCTTGACTTCCTTCTCCTTTACCTCCTCAGTAGCATGTTCCTTCTCACTACCCCCATCATGTGGTTCTTTAACTCCCTTTCTTTGTGCAACTACTAGTGCCCTAATGATGTCAGATTGTAGTTCTTTTCCGCTCCTTAGGATCACTGCCTTTACCTGCTCCCTAGGATTAAGTTCAGTGTTTCTAGGCAAAGACCCTTGAGGTCTCTTTGAGAGCATCTTAGCAATCTGACCCACCCGATTTTCCAAATTGTGTATAGAAGCCTCATGATTTCTTAGAGTAGCATCTGTTGCTTGCTGACGCTGCTCTAAGACCTGAATGAACTTAGCAATCATATCCTCTAGATTGGACTTCTTTTCTATAACAGGTGGTGGTGGAGGTCTTTGGAATCCAAGCGTAGGCACATTACCTCAAGGAAATTGTGGATTACTCCATGAAAAATTAGGGTGATTGCGCCAGCCTGGATTATATGTGTTGTTGTAGGGATTATTCTGGGGTCGTATGGGATTTCCAACATAGTCAACTTGCTCATTGATCTCTTGGATCATGGAATTGGCAGCTGAATCGACTGGATGGTATTGGGATGGCTGAGACAACGCCATCCCGTCGACCTTCATAGCAAGGGCATCCACTTTTCCAGCAATAGTGGTCATCATATCAACCTCATAAACCCCTACTACCCTTTGCCTCAACCTGCCGTTACTCCACTGATGGTTGTTCTTGGCCATATTTTCAAACAGCTCCAGAGACTCTTCAAGAGTCTTCACATTAAGTGTACCACCAGCAGCGACATCGATGGTTTGTCGCATCGAATAATCAAGCCCATTGTAAAAAGTTGAAACTTGCAGCCGGTTAGGCATTTGGTGGTGTGGGCACCGCCTAAGCAATTCCTTGAACCTTATCCAAGCTTCATGAAGGGGCTCGTTATCCAATTGTGTGAACGATGTGATATCATTCCTCAATTTGGCAGTTTTGGATGGTGGAAAGTAAAAGTCTAGAAAAGACTCTACCAGTTGGGCCCATGTAGTAATGGATTCCCGATTCAGTGAACTTATCCACTACCTTGCTTTTCCCCTCAAGGTGAAAGGAAACAACCGCAACTTCAACGCATCTTCAGTTACCCCGTTTTGTTTCACAGTGGCGCAGATGTCCAGAAACATTTGAATGTGAGCATGGGGATCTTCATCAGGTAAGTCGTCAAATTGACACTGGTTATTTATCAAATTCATTGTAGAGGCTTTAACTTCGAAGTTATTAGCCTCTATTGCAGGTTTTACGATACATGAACCAGTGCTATCTAAAGTTGGCCTGGAATAATCAACCATAGTCCGATGTTGGTCTGCCATTGCTTTAATGTTAACTCTACTGCTGTTCACAGGTTGCTCTTCCTTAGCAATTGAACTTTCTCCTTCACTCGATGATAATTCTCCCTCACCCACTTGTTGCTCTTCAATGCTCCTTAGTTTCCTTTTGAATGTTCGGTCTATTTCTGGGTCGAAATCAAGAAGTTTTGATGATGAACTCCTTGGCATACACTACAAAGAACACCAAAATGAGTTAAATACAAAAAAAAAATGAAAATGAATATGATAAATAGCAAAAGAATAAATGGTTAAATTAGTAAGCATCGAGCTTTCTTAATATCTACGATCCCCAGCAATGGCACCAAAAACTTGTTGATGACCGTAATCACACAAATTGAAAAAAAATCCCTTTTCTATAACTCTCTGTTACGATCAAATAAGCAAGTGCACCTATCGATTGTAATAGTATAGAACTATGTTTGGGTATCGTATCCTCAAGGATCAGTAAGTACCAATAATAACTCTAAACCGACTATCTAACCGCATAAATTTGAGAGGTTCAGTTTAAATTAAAAAAACTTAACAAAACCTATAGCAATTAAAAATAACACAATTAACTTGATTACTAAATCCGATAATTAAGAACATACCCTACCCTTACTACTCCTCTAATTATCATGTAACTTTATCCTTTTTTATAAATCAGATAACGAAAAATGGTTAACTCTGAACCACGAAGTATCTAACACTAAGCTAATGTTCTTTCCAGATTCATTAGCTCTTAATCCTAATCACATTGATAAAGATTCCTCTTTTATCAAAATCATTAGAATTGCATTAACACTCTTGAACCCTCAATTAGGTCGAATTATCTAATTCAATCTAATACAAAAAATTTATGTTCTCTATACCTAGACTACATACAAATTCCTTTATTCATGCATGATCTATTCGAACAAGAGATTTTCCAATCAACTTCTAAGAAATCAATGCAAACTCAATGTTAGCCATACATCAAATTAGCAACATTACATGAACAACATGAATAAATTCAGAGAATTCCACTATTCATTAACTATGCAATCAATCCCATATTACATGACAATTAGAATTCGTAAGGTTCGGGTATGAAATAAACTAGCCACTCATGATTTTCAAGGTACAACTCAATGAAGATGAAGAACCTGTGTGCATAAACACTTCAGAAGATAAGGATGAATCCATTGATGTTGCTTTTCCCTTAGGTAAGCTTCCCCCGTCTTCTCTTCTTCTTTTTTTTCTCCTTCTTTCTATCTGCTTCAGGTGTCTTTTCTTTCCTCCTATCTCCCCTGACGTTCTGTCTCCCTCTTTTCAAAAAAAAAATAATAATACCAAAATCTTAGAAGAAACTTGTAAAACGCGGAGTTGAATCAACTACACGGCTGTCATATACAGCCGTGTAGTTGAGGCGTGGCTAACATTGCACCATACTCACTTCATATATACGGCCGTATATCATGGCCGTGTATCTTTCTGTGGACAATTCCAACTCAATACACGGCCGTGTATTATAGCTGTGTAACCCTCTATAAGTGTATCAAATCCAATACACGCCCGTGTATCTCTTCTGCTGCACTTTTGGACACTTTTCTTCATGTAATCCACTCCGACTCTTGCAAATGTTGATTATTCTTCCTTGATAGGTCGTTTTAATTCCTGAAACTGAAATAGCTCTCCTTTAAGTACCAAAGTCTTTTAAAACATAATTAACTTACTTCAAAAGCAACTCAAACCCGTACAAAATATAAGTGTTAATTTATCCTTATCAATACACAACTTTCCAGCTTTCTACAAAAATCCATCAATCATGTAATACCCCTCAAATAACTTCCCCCTAAAAAATTTCTTAGCAACTACTTTCAGATATTCATTATTTATATATTGTTCATTCACCAATTCAAATTCAAGCAATTTCGATTGTAGAGAATTGATATGTACATACCTGCATAACAAAGCGTCAGCTACCATATTCATGTTACTTTTCTTATACTTAATCACGTATGAAAAACTCTCCAAAAACTCCACCCATTTGGCTTGGCATTTTCATAGATTTTGTGATGGGAATCAAACCTCCGGATCCAGCATTGGAGAAATCAAATTAAACAAATGACCCCAAACATCCACATGTTATTTTATTTACCTAATAAATATTTGTCTTGCATTGTAGCAAACAAAATTGTCGGTTTTATAGGATGATAGGTAAAATTCACTAAGGATCAATTGTGGGTCACTCATGGACTTACATCAATAAAAAAGAACTGGTCCAACAATTGTTCCATGGAAGTGAAGAAGCTGGCCACTTATGATGGGTTTACTTATAATTTTCTTCTGATGCTAAAACCAGTCATTTGTTATTTTTCTTTATTAAATTTTCCATATTTAGAGCAAGTATAAATACTTACAAAGTAGGGTTAGAAGGGAGCTTTTTAACATACACATTTTAGCTGCCTTTTCGTGTAAGGGTTTAACTCTTATCAATTCAAGTTTGGATTGTGGCGAGTGGACTTAGATTTGTTGTGAGTAATATCAACAAATTATAAGTTGATCCTAATTCCAACTAGTGCATAATATCTTATAAGGAATTGGTTATTCTTACTTTGTTCTTGTTTCACGCAATTAAGGTCCATTTTACAATCTAGGGTTCACACCATTTAGTTGGAAATTGGAATCAATTGTGCTTGTTTCTTTGATTGGTATTGGAATTCCAATTGAACACATCATAATTTGATAGCAAAGCAAATTGATTCGTGCAATTAGGGTTCACGTGGTAATTAGAATCACGCCATTTTGTGAACTTTGTTTAGTTGATTCTTCAATTGGCTTTGTGTACTTGTAATTGGATCTTTGGAACATCATTTTGTTGACCCCAGAAATGTTTTAATGATTCATAATCTGTATAGATAATGAATTCTTTTAGAAGGAGATAATGCTGCCATGTCATCAATGCCCTCACTAAGGAATAGAATTCCTTATCATATATTGAGTAATTTAAAGTTGAACCACTCAATTTTTCATTAAAATATGCAATAAGCCTCTTATCCTGCATCAACAAAGCATTAATCCTTATCCTAGAGGCATCAAACTCTAATTCAAAAATCTTATCAAAATCAAGTAAAGCTAATACTGGAGTACAAGTAAGTTTTACCTTTATCTCCTCAAAACTCTTTAGGGCTTTCTCACCCCAAATAAAAGGAACATTTTTATTGGTCAATTCAATTAATGGGCTGACAATACTACTAAAGTTATGGACAAAGTGTCTATAAAATGAAGTTAGTCCATGGAAACTTCTTACCTTAGCAACTGATTTTGGTGTTGGCCATTCTCTAGTAGCCCTCACTTTTTCCTCATCAACCTTGACACCAAAACCAGATATAATAAATCTAAAAAATGTTACCTCAGTTTGGTAGAAAGAACACTTCTGAAAATTTACAAACAACTATTGCGCCCTCAGTATTGAAAAATACCGCTTATAGATGCTCCACATGATTTTCTAGGTTTTTACTGTATATCAAAATGTCATCAAAATAAATAACAAATTTACCTAGAAACTCCTTCATTACATGATTCATTAATCTCATAAAAGTATTAGGAGCATTACTCAAACCAAACGGCATAACCATTGATTCATATCATCCATGGCATGTTTTAAAAGTGGTCTTCCACTCGTCTCCTTCTCTCATCCGAATTTAATGATATTCTCTTTTAAGGTCCACCTTGGAGAATATCTATACACCATATAGCTCATCTAACATGTCATCAAGTCTAGGAGTAGGATACTTGTATTTGATGGTAATTTTGTTGACGGCTTGGCTATCAATGCACATCCTCTAAGTGTCATCCTTCTTAGGGACAAGAAAGGTTGGAATAACACAAGGACTAATACTCTCCCCAACAAAACCCTATTCTACTAGCTCATCCACCTGATGTTTCAATTCCTTAGCCTCTTTAGGTTTCATGTGATGCATAGGTCAGTTTAGTAAAACTAATCTAGGCAAGAAGTCAATGGCATGCTCTATACCTCTCAAAGGTGGTAAACCATCTAGCAGTTCATCTGTGAAAAGATCACTGTAATCATCCAGTACCTGAGATACCATAGGGGATAAATGCTAACACCCCTCCATCTCTAGGGTATACCTCATCTGCAATAAATATACTTGTCTCTAAGCCTCTTAGACCTCTGAAGGTTTACTTATCTACCTCTGAACCTCTTGGACCTCTAAAGGTGACATTGGGTTCAATATAATACATTTACCCTCTTTCTGGAACACATAAGTATTTCTGAAGTCATCATGTAAAACCTTCCTATCATATAACCAAGGCCTGCTAAGTAATATATAGGATGCACACATGGGAAGGATGTCACATACAATCTCATCATGATATTTATTCCTTATACTGAATGGTACCCTATCCCTCTAGGTAACATGCAAACTACCCTGCTCACTCAACCAACACAATTTATAGGGTTTTGGATGTAGGATAGTTACAAATTTCAATTTCGATACTAATAATGTAGCCACTATGATAGCAATAAAAATTTGACAAGATCTATCATTAGGGCAAGAACTAAAGGATTTCAAATCTTGGCAATGAGGGCCTATTTTAAGCAGATCGACCCCGGAATTATTTATATATTAACTTCTTTTCTATTATTCTTGTAATGTGTTTTCCAACAGGCACACTTATCATATTCTATAGGGCAATGGACAAACTCCCTCAGACTTAACTTGTGGGTTATCCATGGACCGACCTAAACCGGCGATGAGCTGGCCGATGGATCCTATAGAAGACCGACATCTTGAAGACCATTTCTTTTATATATTTATTCTTTTATGAACTATTTTCGTTGTATTTTGGTTTTGGGAAACTTTTATTTCCTTTTAATTTTCATTTAGGGCTAGCCACCTTAAAAGTGGCAAACTTGTAATTTTTAGCACTTTTTAACCCTAGGAGTAGCAAGTATAAATACTTGCTTAAGAGAGGGTTTTGAGGAGGCCAGTTTTTTGCAGATTATACACTTCTTCTTCATGTGAGAATTAGGGTTCCTAATTGTCATTAGACTCTTATCAATTTCAATCCCAAGAGTTGAAATTGTGGCGAGTACAATACCTTAAAATTGTGAGTTGTATCAATTTCATTTTGTTGTGATTTCTTTTCTTCTATAGTATGTCATATCTAGGGTTGAGTTGAGATAGTTCTTGGACATATTTTCTTCTAATTGTTGTCGAATTCTTGTGTTTAATTAAGGTCCCTTGCAATTGAATTCGAATCATCATTGATAATTCCCTTGAAAACATGATTTTCACTAGTGGAAAGGAGTCCTTTGGAATTGAGGTTTTCTTTTGAATTTTTGGATTATTTTCATGGGATTATATGTGATTAGGGTGTTATTAGAAGAGATTATCATTGTGGTATTACAATTATAACTTTGAGCATTTGGAATTCATTACATCTTACTAGGGTTCATGTGAATTTTGCCCCTTGTGGATTCGGTTTGTTGTTGACTTGAGATTGCTTTTTCTTAAGTCTTTTAACTGTGCTTTTAAGTGGATTTAGGAACATCACCTTTTTGGTATCATAGCACATGTTGAGAGAAGGGAATTGGTTTTATTTGATTTCGTGGAATTAATCATCAATTAAGGTGATATAGTGAAAACCGCAATTGTGTTGATTGTTGTGGTTTTGAGCTTGTGAAATTACCTTGACTTGGAATTTAATTTGCTGTTTATTGGAGTTCGATTGTGATACAAACCACGCCAACCCATGATGAAACCCAATACCAATACGTTTGGAAATTCGTTGCCTAAGACGCCCAAACACCTAAAGTGGAAACCGCGACCCATTGTCTATAAGTGATACAAGAACCTTAGTATAAAGTGAAGACGCCATAATCGGGATGAAAGACCGATTGATAAGTCGGGATGAACGCCACGGAAAATCAATCCGATAAGTTCGATTTAGTTCTTGAAGAACCAAGAGAGGAGCCTCTCAAATATGTTTAATGTTCAAAGATGTAAAAAACTTCTAATGTTCTAAACCCTAGGAGCTTTTATACTAGGGTTACAATTCGTGTAAAACAAGTCCAAAATGACGTAGTTTAGTTAAGTGGCATAAAAACGCAAAACAGAACAAGCTGGCCGACAGGGGATACACGGTCGTGTACACGACCGTGTACTTTTCTGTGCAACTTCTGGCAACATACATGCCCGTGTACTTTGGTCGTGTATCTTTCTATGCAACTTCTGGCAACATACATGCCCGTGTACTTTAGCCATGTATCTTTCTGTGGATTTGCTTGACTCCATACACGGCCATACGTTGAAAATACACGCCCTCTTCAACCCGTGTCCAATATACCTTGATACGAACCACGCCAACCCGTGACGAAACCCAATACCAATACGTTCGGAAATTCGTTGCCTAAGACACCCAAACACCTAAAGTGGCAACCGCGGCCCGTTGTCTATAAGCGAGACAAGAACCTTGGTATAAAGTGAAGACGCCCCAATCGGGATGAAAGACTGATTGATAAGTCGAGGATGAACGTCACGGAAATCAATCCGATAAGTTCGATTTAGTTCTTGAAGAACCAAGAGAGATACCTCTCAAAAGTGTTTAATGTTCAAAGATGTATATTCTGATCTGTTCTAAACCCTAGGAGCTTTTATACTAGGGTTACAATTCGTGTAAAAACAAGTCCAAAACGACGTAGTTTAGTTAAGTGACATAAAAACGCGAAACAGAACAAGCTGGCCGACAGGGGATACACGGCCTGTGTACATGCCCGTGTACTTTGGCCGTGTACTGTTATGTGCAACTTCTGGCAATATACACGCCCGTGTACTTTGGCCGTGTATCGTTCTAGGCAACTTCTGGCAACATACACGCCCGTGTACACGCCCATGTACTTTGACCGTGTATCTGTCTGTGCAATCTTGAGCGTCTTACACGGCCGTGCCTTGAAAGTACATGCCCTCTTCATCCCGTGTCCAATATAACTTGTATAAAAACAAGGGTCTTCCCATGGTTGTTCCAATCCGTTCCAACTTCATGATTGCTCCAATCCTTTCCGGCTTCATAGACAACCTTTATCAACCCGTTAAGTGCTTCCTTGAATCGTTTTGCTCGATTTCTTGTGATCGGTCCAGACGGCACTTCAAGAGGATCTACATTTCTTCTTCCGGCTTGGCTCTCATCATGGATCTCATCATTTCCCTCCTCTTGAAAAGGATTTGTCCTCAAATCATTTCCTGCATCAAATGGACTCAGATCAGTAACATTAAACGTGACACTTACTAGATACTTACCTGGTAAATCTTTCTTGTATGCTGTATCATGGATGTACTCAAGAATTTGAATTGGTCTATTGCCTCTAGGAAGTAATTTAGATCTACGCCGTACAAGAATCCACTCTTTGCACATGTGAACCCAAACCCAATCTCCATGTTCAAAAACAGCTTATCGACAACCCTTATTAGCTTGTTTCACATACTGCTCTGTTCTTCGCTCAATATTTATCCTTCTCACAACATTTGTCTTAGAATCAGCATCAAAGCTTACAAACTTGTTAGGTTGCAATGGCAATAAATCAATAGTAACCAATGGGTTAAAACCATACACAATCTCAAATGGTGAACAATGGATAATGCCATTTAAAGCCCTATTACATGCAAACTCCGCAAATGGTAAACAGTCCTTCCAAGTCCTAATGTTCTTCTCTATGAGTGTCCCTAACAATTGAATTAAAGTACTATTAACCACATCAACTTGCCCATCAGTTTGTGGGTGACAGATAATCGAAAACATTAGTTTAGTTCCCCACTTTTCCCACAATACTCTCTAACAATGACTTGAAATCTTTACATCCCGATCACTAACAATGCTACTAGGTATACCATGCTGACGCACTACCTCTCTAAAGGACAAATAAACAATGTGTATAGCATCATCAATTTTATGACAAGGAATGAAATGAACCATTTTAGAAATCCTATCCACAGCCACATAAATAGAATCTCGATCATGTTTAGACCTAAGTAATCCTAACACAAAATCTATGGACATGTTTATCCAAGGCTCATGAGGAATGACATTATACTCATATAACCAATCTAAGAAGTCATCTAAGCAAGGAATAGGATGACAATACTTTACCATAATGTTGTTGATGGCGTGGCAGTCAACACACATTCTCCATGATCCATTCTTCTTAGGCACCAAAATCACAGGCACTGCACATGGCCTCATGCCTTCTCTCATGTATCCCTTCTCCATTAATTCATCAAACGGCCTTTTGAGTCCTTTCGGAAAGACATTTTCAAAGTCCTGCACAAGAGACACAACCACACTAGGCAAAGAGTTAGATAATTCGTTAGTACTCACACATGTTTCTTTGAAAACCAGCAACATCATACGTTGCCTCATCACTAACGCTCTCCTCACTACACTCGCTCTTGCCACACAACTCTCCTTTTGCAAGGCTGCCCTCTCCTTTTCACTCACCACCAAAGTTGATCCCCCTTCAACTTGGCCTCTCACACTCTTTCCAGCCTTCCTCTCCTTTTCCTTTTGATCTTGACTTTTGTATTCCTTTTTCTTCTCATTGTCTTTTGCTCTCTCACTCTCACTCTGCTTTTCACTCACCTTGTGTTTTGCAAACGACTGTTGTAGCTGCAACGGATCCTCATACACTTGTTTAGGTGTTAAAGGTTTAAGGTTAAAACTTTTCCCTTGGTGAACAAGCGTATACTTGTTAGAAAAGCCATCATGAACAACCTTCCTGTCAAATTGCCATGGCCTCCCCAATAACACATGACATGCTTGCATTGGCACTACATCACATAACACCTCATCCTCATACCTTCCAATGCGAAAACCAATCAAGGCTTGCTTACTCACCTTAGTCTCACCACTATCATTCAACCACTGCAATTTATATGGACTAGGGTGTCTAACAGTTTTGAGCCCCAGCCTCTCAACAATAAAATTGCTCACTACATTGGTGCAACTCCCTCCATCAATGATCAAACTACAAATGTGATCTCCTAAATAACATCTAGTATGAAATATATTTTCTGTTTGCACCTCCTCTTCTTCCTTCACCTGCACATTCAGCGCTCGCTTCACTACTGCCACTAGCCTTCCCATTGCAGGCTCCTCATCATCACTAGCATCCTCTAATGGTGGCATATCATCTTCTTCACTATCCCCCTCAGTCTCATACTCACCATCATCACGCAAAATCATCACACGCCTATTTGGACATTGACTAGCAATATGGCCTCTACCTTGGCATTTAAAACATCTAATGTCACGATTTCTAGAAGTAGAAGATTCAAGGTTACCTTGATTACCAGGAGTAGAACCCGCTTGTCTCAGCTCCCCTTTTGGTTTAGTAGGTAAAGGCTTTTCTTCTTTCTTCCATTGATTAGTCTTCCAAGTGGATGAACCATTACCCTGTTGCAACCATGCATTACTACTACCCTTCTGCTTGTGTTGGTTCTCAACCTTTATAGCCATATGGACCATATCCTCCAATTCTACATAATGCTGCAATTCAACCACATTTTAGATTTCTCTATTCAACCCAGCCAGAAATCTAGCCATTGTAGCCTCCCTATCCTCCTCTACATTCGCCCTAATCATAGTGACTTCCATCTCCTTGAAATACTCATCTACACTTCTGCTTCCTTACCTTAGAGTTTGCAACTTGTTATGCAATTCACGATAATAATACGCAGGCACAAACCGCTTCTTCATCACTCTTTTCATCTCTTCCCAAGACTCAATAGGTGGCTCGCCACTCCTTCTTCTATTCAACATTAGTTGATCCCACCACACTATAGCATAATGCGAAAACTCGATGGCAGCAAGTTTTACCTTCTTTCTCCCACTATAGTTGTTACAATCAAGCACCATCTCCACCTTTTTCTCCCACTCTAAGTACGCCTCAAGATCATTCTTCCCTTGGAAAGGAGGAATCTTCATCTTTATGCTACTCAATTGATCATCCTCTCTATTCCTATCTCCTCTATCTTCCCAGTCTCTAGTTCCTCTATTTCGACCACTATATCCTCTATAACTCCCAACAGAAGGCTCATCAAAGTCATCATCCGACATCTCATCTCCACCCCTCGGTACTCTCCTAGAACGACTCTCCCTCTTACGCCCTTGGAATATGTTTGTGGATTGCTCTAGTCTTTGCTCTACCGTCTCATGAAATTGTTCCATTCCCTCTTGGAACATCCTCTTCATTTCTCCCCTCAACGCCTCAATTACTAACCTAGCATCAAACCTTCCCCTCTCACCTTCAGGAGAATGTTGTCTCGACATAGTTCCTGCAGAAAAGATTAGTACTAACACAAATATATATATGATTAAACATCACAATACACTCCCTTACGTGTTTTCGCTCAAGTGATGATATCACACAGTCACTCGTGTATGCTCACAAATAATGATGATATCAACTCACCAATTTCATCTTCTCAATCCTCTTGGAACTAACCCGAACTACCCCAATTTCCTTCCTTAGAATTCAAAACAACTCTAGGGTTCGCAAATTTTCCTCTATTTTTCTATCCGAATTTTTTTTTTGTCTCTGTTTTTGGCTTTTGATCATGTTTTTCTTTTCTTTTCTTTTCCCTTCGTTTTTTTTTGTCGTGATTTTTACTCTTTTTTTTTTTTTTTACAATCAACTAGTAAATACTACACTATCAAAAGACAATTAATATTGCAGAATTGAATGCTAACAATGGATATGAACGATTGGAGTTAGGGTTTTTGATATTACCTTCTTCAACCGAACTTGATGTTTTGACAAACCTAAGCTCTGATACCAAACTGATACGAACCACGCCAACCCGTGACGAAACCCAATACTAATACATTCGGAAATTCGTTGCCTAAGACGCCCAAACACCTAAAGTGGAAATCGCGACCCGTTGTCTATAAGTGAGACAAGAACGTTGGTATAAAGTGAAGACGCCACAATCGGGATGAAAGACCGATTGATAAGTCGAGGATGAACGCCACGAAAATCAATCCGATAAGTTCAATTTAGTTCTTGAAGAACCAAGAGAGGTGCCTCTCAAAAGTGTTTAATGTTCAAAGATGTATATCCTGATCTGTTCTAAACCCTAGGAGCTTTTATACTAGGGTTACAATTCGTGTAAAAACAAGTCCAAAACGACGTAGTTTAGTTAAGTGACATAAAAACGCGAAACAGAACAAGCTGGCCGACAGGGGATACACGGCCTGTGTACACGCCCGTGTACTTTGGCCGTGTACTGTTCTGTGAAACTTCTGGCAATATACACGCCCGTGTACTTTGGCCGTGTATCGTTCTGGGCAACTTCTGGCAACATACACGCCCGTGTACTTTGACCGTGTATCTGTCTGTGCAATCTTGAGCGTCCTACACGGCCGTGCCTAGAAAGTACACGCCCTCTTCATCCCGTGTCCAATATAACTTGTATAAAAACAAGGGTCTTCCCATGGTTGTTCCAATCCGTTCCAACTTCATGATTGCTCCAATCCTTTCCGGCTTCATGGACAACCTTTATCAACCCGTTAAGTGCTTCCTTGAATCGTTTTGCTCGATTTCTTGTGATCGGTCCAGACGGCACTTCAAGAGGATCCGCATTTCTTCTTCCGGCTTGGCTCTCATCATGGATCTCATCATACCTTGTACAAAAGCAAGGGTCTTCCCATGGTTGTTCCAATCCGTTCCAACTTCATGATTGCTCCAATCCTTTCCGGCTTCATGGACAACCTTTATCAACCCGTTAAGTGCTTCCTTGAATCGTTTTGCTCGATTTCTTGTGATCGGTCCAGGCGGCACTTCAAGAGGATCCACATTTCTTCTTCCGGCTTGGCTCTCATCATGGATCTCATCATTCCCCTCCTCTTGAAAAGGCTTTGTCCTCAAATCATTGCCTGCATGAAATGGACTTAGATTAGTAACATTAAACATGGCACTTACTGGATACTTACCTGGTAGATCTTTCTTGTATGCATTATCATTTATGTGCTCAAGACTTTGAATTGGTCCATCGCCTCTAGGAAGTATTTTAGATCTACACTGTACGGGAATCCGCTCTTTGCGCATGTGATTCCAAATCCAATCTCCAGGTTCAAAAATATCTTGTCAACAACCCTTGTTGGCTTGTTTCACATACTGCTCAGTTCTTCGCTCAATGTTTAGCCTTCTCACGAAATCTTCCTTAGAATCAGCTTCAAAACTCACAAACTTGTTAGGTTGCAATGGAAATAAATAAATAGTAACCAATGGGTTTAAACCATACACAATCTCAAATGGTGAACAATGGAAAATGCTATTTAAAGCCCTATTACATGCAAACTCCACAAATGGTAGACAATCCTTCCAAGTCCTAATGTTCTTCTCTATGATTGCCCCTAACAGTTGAATTAAAGTCCTGTGAACAACATCAATTTGCCCACCAATTTGTGGGTGATAGACAGTTGAAAACATTAGTTTAGTTCCCCACTTTTACCACAATACTCTCCAACAATGACTCGAAATCTTTACATCTCGATCACTAACAATGCTACTAGGTAAACCATGCGGACGCACAAACTCTCTAAAGAACAAATCAACAATGTGTATAGCTTCATTAGTTTTATGACAAGGAATGAAATGAACCATTTTAAAAATCCTATCCACAACCACAAAATTAGAATCTCGACCATGCTTAGGCCTAGATAATCCTAACAAAAAATCTATGGAAATGTTTATCCATGGCTTACGAGGAATGATACTATACTCATATAACCAATCTAAGAAGTCATCCAAACAAGGAATAGGATGACGATTCTTTACCATAATGTTGTTAATGGTGCGGCATTCAACACGCATTCTCCATGTCCCATCCTTCTTAGGCACCAAAATCACAGGCACTCCACATGGACTCATGCCTTCTCTCACGCACCCCTTCTCCATTAATTCATCAAACTGCCTTTGGAGTTCCTTCGAAAAGACATTTTCAAAGTCCTGCACAAGAGACACAACCACACTAGGCAAAGAGTTAGATAATTCGTTAGTACTCAAACATGTTTCCCTAAAGACCAGAAACAACATAGGTTGCCTCATCACTAACGCTTTCTTTACTACACTCGCTCTTGCCACACAACTCTCCTTTTGCAAGGCTGCCCTCTCCTTTTCACTCACCACCAAAGTTGATTCCCCTTTAACTTGGCCTCTCACACTCTTTCCAGCCTTCCTCTCCTTTTTCTTTTGATCTTGACTTTTATATTCCTTTTCTTTCTCATTGTCTTTTGCTCTCTCGCTCTCCCTCTGCTTTTCACTCACCTTATGTTTTGCAAAGGACTGTTGTAGCTGCAACTAGTCCTCATATACATGTTTAGGTGTTAAAGGTTTAAGGTTAAAACTTTTCCCTTGGTGAACAAGCGTATACTTGTTAGAAAAGCCATCATGAACAGCCTTCCTATCAAATTGCCATAGCCTCCCCAACAACACATGACATGCTTGCATTGGCACTACATCACATAACACCTCATCCTTATATCTTCCAATGCAAAAACCAATAAAGGCTTGCTTACTCACCTTAGTCTCACCACTATCATTCAACCATTGCAATTTATATGGACTAGGGTGTCTAACAGTTTTGAGCCCCAGCCTCTCAACAATAAAATTGCTCACGACATTGGTGCAACTTCCCCCATCAATAATCAAACTACAAATGTGATCTCCTAGATAACATCTAGTATGAAATATATTCTCTCTTTTCCTATCTCCTCTATCTTCCCAATCCTTAGTTCCTCTATTCCGACCACTATAACCTCTATAACTCCCAATAGAAGGCTCATAAAAATCATCATCCGACATTTTATCTCCACCACTCGATACTCTCCCAGAACGACTCTCCCTCTTACGCCCTTGGAATACGTTTGTGGATTGCTCTAGTTTTTGCTCTACTGTCTCATGAATTTGTTCCATTCCCTCTTGGAACATCCTCTTCATTTCTCCCCTCAACGCCTCAATTACTAACCTAGCATCAAACATTCCCCTCTCACCTTCAGGAGAATGTTGTCTCGACATAGTCCCTGCAGAAAAGATTAGTACTAACATAAATATATATATAATTAAACCTCACGATACACTCCCTTACGTGTTTCGCTTAAATGATGATATCACATAGTCACTCGTGTATTCTCACAAACAACGATGATATCAACTCGCCAATTTCCTCTTCTCAATTCTTTTGGAACTAACCCAAACTACACCAATTTCCTTCCGTAGAATTCAAAACAACTCTAGGGTTCATAAATTTTCCTCTATTTTTCTATCCAATTTTTTTTTTTTCTGGATTGTTGCTCTTGATCACGTTTTTCTTTTCTTTTCTTTTCTCTTCTTTTTTTTTGTCGTGATTTTTACTCTTTTTTTTTTTTTTTACAATTAACTAGTAAATACTACACTATAAAAACGCTAACAATGGATATGAACGATTGGAGTTAGGGTTTTTGATATTACCTTCCTCTACCGAACTTGATGTTTTGACAAACCTAAGCTCTGATACCAAACTGATACGAACCATGCCAATCCGTGACGAAACCCAATACCAATACGTTCGGAAAATTCATTGCCTAAGACGCCCAAACACCTAAAGTGGAAACCGTGACCCGTTGTCTATAAGAGAGACAAGAACCTTGGTATAAAGTGAAGACACCACAATTGGGATGAAAGACCGATTGATAACTCGGGATGAACGCCACGGAAAATCAATCTGATAAGTTCGATTTAGTTCTTGAAGAACCAAGAGAGGAGCCTCTCAAATATGTTTAATGTTCAAAGATGTAAAAAACTGATGTGCCTAATCACACTTTAAAGCACATTCAAAAGACTTAAGAAAAGATATCTCAAGTCTAGGCAAAATCGGATCCCAAAAATGGCACTTTTCTAGTGAACCCTAATGTTGAAATGATGAAATTCAACCTACTAATGATATAATCTGAATACCACAATGGAAATGGCTTCTAATAACACTTCTAATATCATATAATCCACGAAAATCAAGCCTCAATTTGACAAAGAAAACCGTGAAGGAAGATCCCTTTTCTAAATGGTGAAATTCACGCTAGCAAAGAAATCCTTAATGATGAATTGAATCAACTTGATAATTCTTTCAAATAATCAAATGAATTCGTGTACAATAAGATGTAAATCTGACCAAGAACTATCTCTAATCAACCCTAGATACAACACACTAGAGAGGAAAAGAAATCACAACAAGTAGGAATTGATATGACTCACAAATTCCAATTGTTGCACTCGCCACAATTTCAAGTCTTGGAATTGAAATTGATAAGAGTTGGAACCAAGGTATGAACCCTAATTCACACGTGAAAAGAGAGTGTATGTTCTGCAAAAATAAGCTCCCCTAAACCCTCTCTTAAGCAAGTATTTATACTTGCTACTTCTAGGGTTTAAAAAGTGCTCAAAATTACAAGTTTGCCACTTTTAAGGTGGCTAACCCTAAATGAAAGTTACATGGAAATAAAAGTGTCCCAAAACCAAAATACAACCAAAATAGTTCAATAAACATTTACAAGATACAAAATAACATAAATCTTCATGATCCAATGCCTCAGAATAGAGAACAATCGCAGCGGGCCTTTGATTATTACCCAGAAAAATGTCTTGTGTCCAACTGAAATTGTAGGACATTTTGGCATCCCATGGAGATATATATAATTGTACCTGTAAGATTATTCTCAAAGTTTATTAGAAATAAAGACATAAGATAAAAGATGAGCAATTTGGTCAATCATCTAGATTGGGTTCTGGAAAGGTTGACAGTGCCAGAATTTTTTCCATCATCTCCTCGGGCTTCTGAAAGATTTGCCCTCAAATCTAGAGGGTCAGTTGTGGAATTGAACCCTAGGATCTCTGTTGTTCTGCTTCCCCGACTAATCATGGTGGTGGACAGTTGCCTAACCTCTTTCTGAAAACTTTGGACCTCAGATGGAGTCATTGGTAATAGGATTATGCGTGTCTCGCCCATGCTGAACATGTAGGTATTTTCAAACCCATCATGTATCACCCGTCGATCATACAACCAGGGCCGACCCAACAGCAAATGGAATGCATGCATAGGAACTATATCACAAAGGATCTCATCATGATAGTTCTGCCCGACACTCACTGGAACCTTTGCCCTAAGGGTAACATGCATACTACCTCTATTATCCAGCCAATACAAATGATAAGGACTAGGATGAGGTATAGTAGATAGTTGTAATTTGTCTACTAGTGCAGCAGATATAACATTCGTGCAACTACCACTATCGATGATGAGTACACAAAGGTTACCTCTGATTCTGCAAGAGATATAAAATATGTTCTCCCTCTGAATGTCACTGATTTCAGGAGATGTGCACAAAATCCTGCGTAATACATTGAGGGATAGATATTTTCCTCCAGTATGCTCCTCAGGCGCATTTGCATTCTGATCATCATAATATTCCTGCAATGTTGTTGGTAGATCTGTAGGCTCAATCTGTTCGTGGTCATCCTCAGTATCCTCTCCAATGTCTTCCATAATAGTCATCACCCTCTTATTTGGACACTGTGCAGCCATATGCCCAAATCCCATGCATTTAAAACATTTAATCTGGCGTGCTTTCCCACTAGTAGATCCGGGAACAGTTTGCCTCGTTTCTGGTGCCATGACCTCTTTACCCTTCCCAGTGGGTAAGTTTTCCCTGATGATGGTTGGGGTAGTAGTGTCCACTGTCTTGACTCCCTCACCAACCGCCTTTGCTCCCCCTGATCGACTGTCGGCTGAGATAGGTCTATTAGTAGTATTGGGCCTGCTGCTAGGAGCCCTAAAGAAGTTGGACCTCCTCTGTCTCTCTACTTTTAAGGCCAACTGAATAGCCTCATCAAGTGTGGTGTAGCGCTGTAGCTCAACAATACACGCTATCTCATATTTTAGACCTGAGACAAATCGTGCTATAGTTTGTTCTGGAGGCTCAACAGACCCACACCTAATCATAAGGGTCTCAAATTCCTGCACATAATCATCCACTGTTTTGCCCCCCTGCCTCTAGGTTTGCAGTCGCATAAACAGCTCCTGTTTGTAGTGCTCAGGAATGAACCTTTTCCTTAACAACCTCTTCATATCCCTCTAGGTCTGAACCTCAGCCTCTGCATCCCGACGCCTATTGATGATCAGATTCTTCCACTAAAGTGCAGCATACCCTACAAATTCAACTGCAGCCAATCTGACCCTGGTACTATCGTCAATCTCATAACATTCGAAAAGACTTTCGACCTTATCCTCCCAGTCCAGGTACTCATCTGCTGACCCCTTACCATCATAGGATGGCATCTGTAGTTTCACATATTCCAAACCCCGTGGTGGCCTGAAATCCCTATTCTGATTTAGGTTGACTCCAAAATTGTCATCTCTTTCTTCCACTACTCTATTTCGATGAGGGTTTTGTGGAGCTACTCGAGGTGGTGCTGGTTGGTTTACCACTGGTGGTTGTGGTAAAGTCATCCTGTCAACTCTAGTTGCTAGTGTAGCAACCATAGTAGTAAGCTCCTGAAGTTGTTCCTCCAGAGTTCTTCTGCCTGCTACATTACGTCCATGTCCTGGCTATTGGCTTCTTCACCCAATCCCCCATTCACACTATCATTAGACATATTTGTAGATCCTTGTATATTGTTTCTCAAAATGATATGATTCAAGGATATACACTTCCACTACAATACTTCCTTAAACTTCACACAATGGTAACTACAAAAGACAAACAACAAACCCACTTAATGTTACCATTTATAATTGCAACTCACGTGTAATACTCTCCTCCACAACAAGCCACAAGTACACGATGCAACAAAATTAATTTCCACAAGTTTACTCCACGGCAACACGCAAGCAACAACTACAATTAATATGTAATACTTCCACGGCAACAACCAAGTGAACAAT
The DNA here is from genome assembly GCA_037954665.1 of Laguncularia racemosa. Classification (NCBI taxonomy): domain Eukaryota; kingdom Viridiplantae; phylum Streptophyta; class Magnoliopsida; order Myrtales; family Combretaceae; genus Laguncularia; species Laguncularia racemosa. Next base: position 7,931,760 of record JBBMOL010000004.1, read on the forward strand.
GAATACAAGTAATCTTCAACTTCCACGGCAAATAATGAAGACAAGAGATTAATTAGTAGCTTTCCAAAATGAATTCCGAATCCCACTATAGGCAGCAACTTACAATTTGAATTTCAAATAACTTCACTTATTGCAAGCCTTCCTCAATTGGTAACAATGAATTCAAATTCAAATAGCAATCATTAACTCCCATAACTTAATTGCATATGATTTGAATTCAAATAATTCCTTACTAACCAAACTTAATGTAATCTGCAAATTTAACTTCACAAATTCAGAATTACACAATGGAATTCAAACAACAAACTTCACAACTCCACACGCCACAAGCTACTCCACGGCAAAAATTGGTAAGTTTTCACAATTTTAAAACAATTTGCTAAGGTAACTTCACTTTGTACTTCTACTCTTCCACGTGAATTAGTATCCACAAAGTGATCTAATAACCTTCCCAAATCAACTCCAATAATCAGCAAATTAAATCCCAATCCAAAACAATTTCGCAATCTCAAACTACAACAACAACAACAACTACACAATTGCGTTTTTTCCACTTGATCAACCCTAATTGTTGATCACTTCCACGAAATTAATACAACCAATTCCCTTCTCTCAACAAGAGCTCTGATACCAAAAAGATGATGTGCCTAATCACACTTTAAAGCACATTCAAAAGACTTAAGAAAAGATATCTCAAGTCTAGGCAAAATCGGATCCCAAAAATGGCACTTTTCTAGTGAACCCTAATGTTGAAATGATGAAATTCAACCTACTAATGATATAATCTGAATACCACAATGGAAATGGCTTCTAATAACACTTCTAATATCATATAATCCACGAAAATCAAGCCTCAATTTGACAAAGAAAACCGTGAAGGAAGATCCCTTTTCTAAATGGTGAAATTCACGCTAGCAAAGAAATCCTTAATGATGAATTGAATCAACTTGATAATTCTTTCAAATAATCAAATGAATTCGTGTACAATAAGATATAAATCTGACCAAGAACTATCTCTAATCAACCCTAGATACAACACACTAGAGAGGAAAAGAAATCACAACAAGTAGGAATTGATATGACTCACAAATTCCAATTGTTGCACTCGCCACAATTTCAAGTCTTGGAATTGAAATTGATAAGAGTTGGAACCAAGGTATGAACCCTAATTCACACGTGAAAAGAGAGTGTATGTTCTGCAAAAATAAGCTCCCCTAAACCCTCTCTTAAGCAAGTATTTATACTTGCTACTTCTAGGGTTAAAAAGTGCTCAAAATTACAAGTTTGCCACTTTTAAGGTGGCTAACCCTAAATGAAAGTTACATGGAAATAAAAGTGTCCCAAAACCAAAATACAACCAAAATAGTTCAATAAACATTTACAAGATACAAAATAACATAAATCTTCATGATCCAATGCCTCAGAATAGAGAACAATCGCAGCGGGCCTTTGATTATTACCCAGAAAAATGTCTTGTGTCCAACTGAAATTGTAGGACATTTTGGCATCCCATGGAGATATATATAATTTTACCTGTAAGATTATTCTCAAAGTTTATTAGAAATAAAGACATAAGATAAAAGATGAGCAATTTGGTCAATCATCCAGATTGGGTTCTGGAAAGGTTGACAGTGCCAGAATTTTTTCCATCAAAAACTTCTAATGTTCTAAACCCTAGGAGCTTTTATACTAGGGTTACAATTCGTGTAAAACAAGTCCAAAACGACGTAGTTTAGTTAGGTGGCATAAAAACGCAAAACAAAACAAGCTGGCCGACAGGGGATATACGGTCGTATACACAACCGTGTACTTTGGCCGTGTACTTTTCTATGCAACTTCTGGCAACATACACTCCCGTGTACTTTGGCCGTGTATCTTTCTGTGCAACTTCTGGTAACATACACACCCGTATACTTTAGCCGTGTATCTTTCTATGGATTTGCTTGACTCCATACACGGCCATGCCTTGAAAATACATGCCCTCTTCAACCCATGTCCAGTATAACTTGTACAAAAGCAAGGGTCTTCCCATGGTTGTTCCAATCCGTTTCAACTTCATGATTGCTCCAATCCTTTCCGGCTTCATGGATAACCTTTATCAACCCGTTAAGTGCTTCCTTGAATCGTTTTGCTCAATTTCTTGTGATCGGTCCAGGTGGCACTTCAAGAGGATCCACATTTCTTCTTCCGGCTTGGCTCCCATCATGGATCTCATCAGATTGGGAAGGTTGTTGTATCATTTTATGATCACTAATTGTCGTGGAAGGGCAGAAGCATAAAGTGTTGTTTAATTCAACAACTTTTGGAACTTGCAAAAAAAAAAAATACTTACCAATCCTTGCCATAGCTTGTTGTGGCGTGAAGGAGGATGTGTTAGTTGTTGTTGTGACTTCCATTGTGTAATTGTGAACTAGAGGAGTACAATTTGCAGATTTGCATTAAGTTTTGATTAGTAAGGAATCTATTTGAATTCAAACACATGCCATTAAGTTATGGGAGTTAATGAGTGCTATTTGAATTTGAATTCATTGCTTACCAATTGAAGAAGGCTTGCAATTAGTGAAGTGGTTTAAATTTCAAATTTGAGTTGCTGCCTATTTTGTTGTGAGTTGCGGTTAGTACTTGTAGAAAGTGAAGTATATTTTGTTATTATTGTTGTGGAAGTGGAGTGTATTTGTTGTTGTAGCCATTTGTTATCATTGCTGTGGAAGTGGAGTGTAATTTGTTGTTGTTGCCATGGGTGTTGTGGTGAAGTGAGTGCATCGTGATTGAGGTGTGTATGGTGGTGCAAATTTATGGAGTTTTGTGTAGTGTAAGGTGCTACACATTAAGACTCATTGTGGGTCTGAAAGGAAAGTTGAGTGGTGAATTTTGAATTCAAAAACAAGCATTAAAGTGTGAAAGTAATTGAAACTCATTACTTAAACACTTTCTAGTTGAATTTAATTCTTAACTACTTAGAAATAATTGTGTGCACTTCATTTATTTAACTTTACTTGAAGCACCAATAAACATTTCTTGCATTGGTTGATTGTGAGCATCGTGGGTGTGTAGGGGCGTGTAAGGGTGTGTTGTCGTGGTGTGGTGAAGTGAATTGAGGTTATTGAAATCAGTAAGCAACAATGTTGAGTGAGTTGTATTTGTCTACTAACATATTGCATCGGGACTTAACTTTCTTTCAAACCATTGATGAGGAACAAAGAGAAAACTTGTTCCATACTTCTTGTAAGGTACAAGGAAACTTGTGCGCAATTATTATTGATGGTGGTAGTTGTACTAATGTTGTAGCTGCATCATTAGTATCGAAGTTGAAACTTGAAACTATCCTACATCCCAAACCCTATACATTACATTGGTTGAATGATTAGGATGGTCTTTGTGTGACCCATAGGGTTGGGGTACCCTTCAGTATAGGGGACAAGTACTATGATGAGCTTGAATGTGATATTCTTCCACTTTGTGCATCCCATATATTACTAGGTAGACCATGGTTGTAAGACAGGATGGTATTACATGATGGGTATAGAAATACTTATAAGTTTAAAAAGGATGGTAAATGTATAGTATTGAACCCTATGTCACCATCAGAGGTCTAGGAGATGCAAAGACAAATAAAACAACCATCACAGGTTCATGAGGATCATAGCCACCTAATCAAACCTTTAGAGAACCAAACTGTGCAGACTCAGGTATGCTAACCTTCAAAGGTTCTTAAGGGCTCTAGTGACACGAGCCAACCTTTAGAGCATAAAATTTATCAGACACCGATGTGCCAACCTTCAGAGGATCCTGATGATTATAGTTAGATGAGCAGACTACCAGAGTACCAAACTGTTTAGGGTCAGTTATGTTCTCCTTTAGAGATACTAGTGGTTCACGAGCAGTTGAGTAAACCATTAAAGTATCTTGAGGAACAGAGTCAGATGAGTCTATCATTAGAGGGCTAGAATGTACAAAGACAGTTGTGTTCACCTTCAGAGGTCTCAGAGGACAATAAGCAGTTAGGCCAACCATTAGAAGACCATGAGGATTAGCAACATACAGATGAGTTAGAAAAGGAGGATACAATATTAGTAAAATGGGTTGAGATAGGGGACACCTCAGTGGATAATGGGTCATTATTTGTGTTGCAGATAAGATACATCTTGGAAATAGAGGAGAGAAAACAATCACCACCTGTAGTAGTTCAAATATTGGGATTCTGTAAAGATATTTCTTTAGGTGGCTTGCTAAGAGGAAACAAAGTCTCTACTTCATTTGATCTACCAGATTTGAGGAAAAATCTTTTTGAGGCTCGAGGAGATGATAGGAATAAAAATCCGACAAGATCTATCATTAGGGCAAGAACTAAAGGATTTCAAATCTTGGCAATGAGGGCCCATTTTGAGCAGATCGACCCCGGAATTATTTATATATTAACCTCTTTTCTATTATTCTTGTATTGTGTTTTCCAACAGGCACACTTATCATATTCTATAGGGCAATGGACAAACTCCCTTAGACTAAGCTTGTAGGTTATCCATGGACCGACCTGAACCGGTGATGAGTTGGGCCAATGGATTTTATAGACGACTGGCATCTTGAAGACCATTTCTTTTATATATTTATTCTTTTATGAACTATTTTGGTTGTATTTTGGTTTTGGGAAACTTTTATTTCTTTGTAATTTTCATTTAGGGCTAGCTACCTTAAAAGTGGCAAACTTGTAATTTTGAGCACTTTTTAACCCTAGGAGTAGCAAGTATAAATACTTGCTTAAGAGAGGGTTTGAGGAGGCCATTTTTTTGCAGATTATACACTTCTTCTTCACGTGAGAATTAGGGTTCCTAATTGTCATTAGACTCTTATCAATTTCAATCCCAAGAGTTGAAATTGTGGCGAGTGCAACACCTTAAAATTGTGAGTTGTATCAATTTCATTTTGTTGTGATTTCTTTTCTTCTATAGTATGTCATATCTAGGGTTGAATTGAGATAGTTCTTGGACAGATTTGCTTCTAATTGTTGTCGAATTCTTGTGTTTAATTAAGGTCCCTTGCAATTGAATTCGAATCATCATTGAGAATTCCCTTGAAAACGTGATTTTCACTAGTGGAAAGGAGTCCTTTGGAATTGAGGTTTTCTTTTGAATTTTTGGATTATTTTCGTGGGATTATATGTGATTAGGGTGTTATTAGAAGAGATTATCATTGTGGTATTACAATTATAACTTTGAGCATTTGGAATTCATTACATCTTACTATGGTTCACGTGAATTTTGCCCCTTATGGATCCAGTTTGTTATTGACATGAGATTGCTTTTTCTTAAGTCTTTTAATTGTGCTTCTAAGTGGATTTAGGCACATCACACTATATTAGTATAACTACCTCCATCAATAATAATAGCACATAGATTACCTTGTACTCTGCAAGAGGTGTGGAATAAATTTTCCCTTTAGTCATCATCATTAGTAGGAAATGAGGTCAAAGTTCGGTGTAGTACATTAATAGATAAATATAGATCATCTCTAACCTAACTATTGGCCTCATTGCCAAGTCCCCCATTCACACTATCATTCAACATAGTTGATGAATTGATCTGTTGAAACACAAAAAAAAATTAAGACAACTATAATAAACTTCATGTCAAATGCAATACATACAACACTCATAGTGCAACAACCTTCAAACCACAACACACACTTCTACGCCACACACACACACCTTACTCATAGTGCAACAAACTTCAAACCACAACACACACTCTATGCCACACATACACACTCCACAACTCCACTTCTAATCATGGCAACAAATAATATGGAAACAATTATAGACACTTCTCCAAATGGTAAGTAAATAACTCTAACTAATCAAAGTGCATTATGGTGATCAATACACAATAACTCCCTCAACTTAATGATTGATTTTGAAATTCAAAATGTTTCCTAATCCTCCACGTAATAAGAGCAAATCTAGAAATGAAAATGCACTTCTAATTCCGAAATCTTCAAGAAAATGCAATTCCCCTTCTTCCATTAACAATCAACTCATGACAAGATGAAGATTACAAAGATTAATTCAGAAATTCCACTTCTAATTCCTTAACAACAAGGTACATCACAATACAATCATTTACAATTACTTCAATTAAGAAATGGAAGAATAAGAACTCTAAATATCAAATTGAAGATCACGCCATCCCTTCTCAAAACCTTTGCTCTAAAGCAAAAAAATATGATGTGCTCAATTCGGATCTCAATACCACATAACAAAATAACACATAATTGATTCTAATTTCCAATTAGAATGGCGTGAACAAAATTGATGATAGAATCCCCAAATGGCATGAAAACAAGAACTAATAACCCTAAATGGCATGAACCAAATTAAGAAGTACTACAATTGGATTCCAATACTAACCAAATACAATTGGAACAATTCAATTCCAATTCCCACAATTGGCATGAAAACCTAGCAATACAAGAACCCTAATTTGGCGTGAATGGAACAAACAAAATCAACCAATTATAAACTAGATATTACTCACTAGCAATAATTAGATGCAACTTAAGAAATCTAGATATGACTCACAAGGATTCCTTAAGCCAACTCGCTACAATTTCACAAATGAAATTGATAAGAGTAAGGTGGCATGAAGAGGAGCACTCCTACAGCAACAATTTTTAGATGTATAATGTTCAAAAAGTCCCCTTCTAACCCTACTTTTCAAGTATTTATACTTGCTCTAAATAGGACAAATTTAACAAAGAAAATTCTAAGCGAAAAGCAACAAGTGTGGCCAGTTTTGCACTAAAGAAAATTACAAATAAAACCCTCATAAGTAGTCGGCTTCTTACACCTTCCATGGAACATTATTGGACTAGTTCTTCTTTGTTTTATGTTGATTCATGAATGATCCACAATTGAGCATTAGCAAATTTACTTGTCGTCCTGTAAAATTGACAAATATACCTACTAAAATGCACAACAATTATACAATGGAAGAGAAGATACTAAACAAGTATCATTGGGGGTCTAATTGTTCAAAGATGACCCTTATTGCCAAATTTTGTAATCCTTTAGCTCTTGTCTTGGTGATAGGACCTATAGGTATATGATTCCTATCACATTGTTTGCCTTTATGTTGATGATATGATTTATATGGGTTGTTCTTCTTCTCTTGTTAATGAATTCAAAGTTTACATAAAAAAAAGGTTTGAAATGTCATATTTAGGCATTCTGCACTATTTTCTTACGTTAGAAGTGAAGCAAGTTGAAGATAGGATCTTTGTGTCATAAAGAAAATATGTTGTTGATTTACATAAAAGGTTCAACATGTTAAATGGAAAAATTACAGCCACAACAATGAAATTAAATGATGAGTTGCATGTTGATGATAGTACTAAACCAACCAATGCAAAGTATTTTAGAAGTTTGGTTGGAGGACTAATATATTTGAGTCATATACGACCTGATATAGCTTTCACAATTGGACTTATTTCCAAATTTATACACTACCTTTTAAAGCATCACCTTAGAGCTATAAAAAGGGTGTTACATTGTGTTACAGGAACAACTGATTTTGAGTTGTGGTATGGTCATGTTTCAAAGTTAAAATTGGTTGGCTATAGTGATAGTGATTGCATTGAGTGTTTAAAGGATAGAAGAAGCATATCAGGTTATATTTTTAATCTTGGAACAACTGCTATATGTTAGAGTTCAAAGAAACAATCAACTATCACCTTGTCAACATTAGAAGTGGAATATGCAGCTATAACTACATCAGCATGTCAAGCCATTTGGTTAAGGCAAATTCTTGAAGACATCCAACATGAACAAAAGGAAGCAACAAAAATCTACTAGGACAACAAATCTGTAAATGCAATGGCAAAAAAATCCAACTTATCATGGAAGGACAAAGCATGTTTGTATTCGAATTCACTTTATTAGAGAGCTAATTTCAAATTCATGTTAAAGTATCGCATTACAAATGAGCAAGTGGTTGACATTTTGACAAAATCACTTCTTCAAGACAAGCATGTTTATTTTAGATCCCTGCTTGGTGTTTGTAACTTTGAATCAAGGGGAGTGTTGATGAATGATTCAAAGAACATGGTCTACATTCTCTATCTACAATTGCCATTGTTATCCTTTGTTGTTTTCTATATTTATCTACGAGTGTTTATGTTTCCTATTTTTTATGAAGTATTGATTCCTATTTTATCTCCACATAGTTGAGATAGTGAGGAGATGTTTGTTATTGTGTAAGCCTATTTAAAGGCCTTGTTGACACTTATGAATTGGGTTCCTTTTCTTCTGCATTTTTTCCATTTTTCGTTCCTCTGTTTCCTCTTGCTATAGTAAAAAATATATACTTTATCTCTTAACCTAACACCATAAAAAAGTCTTCATCCAATGATACATGGAGGTATATGGTTAAAGAGGTGTGGGAAGAGAAGTAGGCAACTTCGATACCAACATATGCATGTGATAGGTAAATGTGTTCAAAGTATCAACTTCACTATTTTTGAATAGGAGCTAAATATTCTTCATCAAAGTTGGTGTTTGATCCTTGATAGCAAAGTTGCAGTAGCACAGTGATGTTTATTTGAATATTTGTCAAAGCTAGTGTTACGAGTCATTATGATTCTAGAGATTGACAAATGAGATAAGTTTCCACAACATCTATTGGATCGATTTTGTTGATAGACAAAATATATGCAACCTTCTTCATATATATATATATATATTGGACCAATGGAAGCCCATGCCCAAAGGTGAATAGGTGAGTCTACTGATGGGTGCATATGTTAATAGTGTCATATTAGGATCCTTGTTCCAAACTCACTAAGTTAAATCTTCTTAAGGCATCCCTAATGAATGAACCTAACTTCCCAAACCCTACCAATAGCCTAAAAGGTCAATCTATAAGATAAACCTAGGCCAAGTCCATTACCAATAAGTCCTAACGTTTTGGCCTTAATCAAAAGCTCTTACAATGAGGTCTAAAGGTTTTGGGCATATGTTGAACATGACTGCTATTTAAGTCTCTTCCTAGCACATATAAGTTGCAGGATTATTGCCTAGTGCATTCATGGAGCTAGTATTTTTGTTTGTCATTGAGCCGCAGCATAATAATTCAGTATTTTTATAGAAATTATATATGTTGTACTTACAGTAATCCAGTTGCCTCCGAGGCAATAATGGGATACGTGTGATGTGATATAGTAATCTTGAATTTTCATTTGTTTGTAAAAGAAAAAATTTTCCTTAGTTCCGGATGAATCTTCAGGGCTTCAAGTAAATATTCCTTTAGTAAAATATCTAATGGTGTAAGAATGGCCTTGCAAACCTTGGTGGAAATCATTCCAATAAATTTCTTTACGTACATGTTGTAACACGAAATTGTCACTTTGAAATTGCAAAAAAAAATATTGGCTCTCCATAGCTTTTTTTTTTTTTTTTCCTGTCTTAGAATACTGCATTTGGTTGTAAAGGGGGATAAATTCTTCTAGATGATTATAGCTTTTCTTAATTCCACGTGGGTGCTCTGCAAATAACTTTTTCATGCTGGAATTTCATTATATTTAGGAGTTACATTCCTTTTAGAATGATAGATAGCTTCAATATTAAATTTTATGCTATAAGGAATTGAAAAATTTGTTAATTCAACTTGTTTTTGGCATGTCTTCTAGCTTATTTAGGTAGCATGTTCGAGAATCTCAATGCCCATTCTTCTATTTATTTATTTTTTTTATTTTCTATTTTTTCCTTTGAAAAAGTCATCCGAACCAGAAGGTCAAGCTAAAATCTGAATTGAAATTTCTCCTTTGTTTTTCCCCAAATGAGGTTAAAACTCTTTTATTTCTTTATTTTAATGACATTTGTAGCCACAATTTGCTTCTTTACTTCAATAGCCATTATTCCGGTCACATATCTTCAATTCCATTATCTTAAAGTCATTTACGACCATTAAAACGAATTGCAAATGATTTACTCCCCTTCTAGTTTCATTTATTCACCTTTCACCATAGATGGGGTACTTAGCAATAGTCTTCTTCATAAATTTTTTGGATGAATCTTCAATTTTTATCTTTCTTTATTTCGTAAACCAATTCCATTCATTTTACGCGCAGTTGTTTATTGTTCGAGTCGATCCACTATAACAACTTTGAGGAGGTGAGGACTCCATCGTTAGTCTATTCCTTCAAGCACATCAAATTCTAAGGCTTTTGTTGATAAGGCGATGGTTGGTAGTATAATCTTCCAACATTTTGAGTCCTTGGTCAAGCGAAGACTATAGCCATTCTTTCCAATTCTGTTGCCATCACTACTCGTCATAAGTGGAGCCACACTAAAAATCACAAGTGACTAGTGATGTCCAACCACTAAAGGAGAACTGATTCATCCCATGGAAGCCCTACTCATTTTTCTAGAACTTAAAAAACATCTAAAGTTATTCTTTATTCCATTACAAGCCTTTATTCGATTGCATCTATTCATCCTAACTTTTCAGTGCTGTGTCACTCAAGTTTCTTTCCACTTCGATTACTAATACCATGGCAAAGAAATTAGAGAGCAAGCACCCTCGCATCAGCAATACTGTTTGCCAAAAGAGAATAGTTGGGTCATCCTAATGGACAACTAGTAAGAGTCTCGTCTCCTCATCACAACTGGATCGACCAAGCTATTTTCGAAGACGTCTTCAAGCATGAAATCCAGAATATAGAGTCACATGCAACTCATCGAGTACATTGTGTCTTTTGTTTCATTGAGTCTGAGCCTCGCCCAATTCAAGCTGATGATTAAAGGAAGGATAGGATGATCTCATGGCAAGACTTGCATGACTGTTCCAGCCACATTCATTTACACATCAAGTGGTCAAATCACTATAGAAGTTACCATCCTTAAATTCCATTTCCACAACCATATCTAGACTATGAAGCCACACTTGAAGGAAAAAGCAAGTCGATTGTTGGTAGTTTATATTACCCGCTTAAACTTTTAGTCCTTAGTCAGAGAAGGCAACAACCCCTTCTTCTAGATTTATCATCACTATGGTGTATCATAAGTAATGCTAATCTTAACGTTCATCCTTCAAACCAATCGATAATGCCTAGAAGCTGTATGAAAACCAATCCATAACATAGAGATTGACAACCTTCTTATCCTCCATTACTTCACCACTTAGAGAAATCATCAAAGATCTTTTCAAATTCATCTTCATCTTTCAAATCAAATTTTGCAGGATGTGTTAAAGGAGAAGACCACTACTGCACTGTGGTTGAAGTTGTGTGTGACGAAGAGTTTGACTAGTAAATTGCATCTAAAGTAAAAACTATACTCACACCATTTAGTAGAAGGAGGGTTTGTAGATGATCGCTTGACCATCTTTAAGGAGATTATATCAGATCTAGAATCCATGGAGGTAAAGTATCATGAAGAAGATCTAGCTTTGATTTTGTTATGTTCATTACCTCCTTTGTAGTCGAATTTTAGAGATACAATCTTGTATAGTTATGATACATTTATTATGGAAGATGTTTATGATACTTTAGCCTCTTATGAAAAGATGAAAACTTTAGTTCTTGGAACTAAGCCTAAGGTTAAGAGTCTTGTTACTCGAGAAAGGAGTCGGGATAGAAATTCTAGTGGGAATTCAAAGGGCAAATTGAAGTCTGCAAATAGGAATAAAACTTGTAATTATTGCAAGAAGAAGGGACATATAAAATCGGAATGTTATAAATTACAAAACAAGAACAAAAGAGATAATGATAACCAAAAGGAGAAATAGCTAGAAAAATCTGGTGAAGTTGATGTTGTTGAAGAAATTAGCTATGGTGAGCTTCTTATTATTTCCAATGATTCACAAACTAGTCAGGAATGGATCTTGGATTCTAGCTATACTTTTCATATGTGTCCCAAGTAGGACTGGTTTTCAACTTATGAAAAGGTTTCCAAAGGTGTTGTTTTGTTGGGCAATAACGCTTCTTGCAAGATTGCAGGTATTGGAATGATTAAAATCAAAATGTATGATGGTGTCATCAGGACGCTCGGTGATGTGAGACATGTTCCTGACTTAAAGAGAAATTTGATTTCTCTTAGTACTCTTGATTCTAAAGGGTACAAGTACATCGGTGAAGGTAGAGTTTTAAAAATCAGTAGGGGATCGTTAGTGGTGATGAAAGGGCAAAAACAAGTTGTTAACTTGTATGTTTTGTAGCGTTCGGTCGTTACAGGTGATGCTGCTGTTACTTCTTCATCCTTGTCAAATGAAGATTCTACAAAAATCTGACATATGCATTTAAGGCATATGAGTGAAGCTGGCATGACTGAGTTAAGTAGAAGCGGTCTACTTGAAAGGAAAAATATTAGTAAGTTAAAATTTTGTGAATATTGTGTGTTTTAAAAACAAAAAAGAGTCCGATTCACCATAGGTACACTGATGGGAAAATTTCTGACACTATCGACCTTTTCAAAACCTGACTTGGATGATGATCCAAATCGCTCATATTTTACCTTATGTCTTTATTTCTAATAAATATTTGAGAATAATCTTACAGGTACAATGATAATTCTCCGTGAGATGCCAATATGTCCTACAACCCCTGTTGGACACAAAACGTTTTCAGGATGACAATCAAAGACCCGCTGCGATTGTTTTCTATTCCGAAGCATTGGATCATGAAGACTTATGTTATTTTGTACCTTGTAATTGTTTTATGAACTATTTTGGTTGTATTTTGGTTTTGGGACACTTTTATTTCCTTGTAATTTTCATTTAAGGCTAGCCACCTTAAAAGTGGCAAACTTGTAATTTTGACCACTTTTTAACCCTAGGAGTAGCAAGTATAAATACTTGCTTAAGAGAGGGTTTGAGGAGGCCATTTTTTTCAGAATTGAGAGACACTTTCACATGTGGAATTAGGGTTCTTTCCTTAGTTCAAAACTCTTATCAATTTCAACCCAAGAATTGGAATTGTGGCAAGTGCGACGGAGGGGAATTGTGAGTCATATCGATTCCATCTTTGTTGTATGTTCATTTCTTCTCTAATGAGTCATATCTAGGGTAGACTTGAATCTTTCATGGACATATTTGTGTTTTTTTTTTTTTTGTGAATAATCATCTTTTAAGATTGATTGTTCATTGAGCACATAAATTACATATATTATTTTTAGTGCATTGGCGAGAATTTGTGATTGAAAAGGGGAAGTGGATTTCATGGTTTTATTTCTTTCTTTGATCTAATTTCCACGTGATTTTCAATCCTTATTATGGTTACTTGGTGAATGTTACAAATAGAGATTATAATTACATCATTTGATCAACATTTTCCATCAAAATCTACAGGGTATTCACATGGATTGTCTCATTAGTGGACCGGTTTGTGATTAATTTGAGATTGTTTTCTTGAATCTTTTTTATTGTGCTTCCAAGTGGATTTAGGCACATCATTTTTTTGGTATCAGAGCACACGTTGAGAGAAGGGATTTATGGTTGTTTGATTTTGTGAATTATCATCTTCAATTAGGGTTAATCAACTTTGAATTGCAAATTGTGTTATTGTAGTTTGTGAATTGCGAGATTACCTTGATTGGAATTTTAATTTGTTGTTTGTTGGAGTTCGATTTGGAAGGTTGTTGTATCTTCTTGTGACTAATAATTTTCGTGGAAGGGAAGAAGCATAGAAGTGTTGTTTAATTCAACAACTTTTGAACTTGAAAACTCACCAATTTCTTGCCGTGACTAGTTGTGGTGTGATGGAGGTTGTGTAGGTTGTTGTTGTGACTTCCATTGTGTAATTCTGAATTGGAGGAGTGCAATTTATGGATTTGCATTGAGTTTGAGTAGTAAGGAATCTATTTGAATTCAAACACATTCCATTAAGTTGTGGGAGTTAATGAGTGCTATTTGAATTTGAATTCATTACTTACTAATTGAAGAAGGCTTGCAATTAGTGAAGTGGTTTGAATTTCAAATTGAAGTTGCTGCCTATTGTGGATATTTGGATTACATTTGTGGAAAGTGGCATCTTTGTTTTTGTTGTCATCTTTGCCGTAGAAAATGGAAGTATATTAGTAGTGTTGATATCCTTGCCGTGGAAGTGGAAGTATACTTGTTTTTGTCATTTATTATTGTTGCCATGGGAGTGGAAGTATATTTGTTTTTGCTTCCATTTCTTATTGTTGTCATGGAAGTGGAGAGTAGTATTTGTGTTGTTGCCGTGGGAGTTGCTTGTGAAGGAGTGACTTGTGGAAATTAAAATTTGTTGCACCGTGTTCTATTAACGTGTTGTGGAGAAGAGTACTACATGTGAGTTATAATAACATACTTGTGAAGTTAAGTGGGTTTGTTGTTTTTTTTTTTTTTTTTGTAGCTATTGTGTGGTGTTAAGGGAAGTGTAGTTGTGGGGTATGTGTCCTTGCTTCAAATTGTTTTTGAGGGTCAGTACACGGGGTCTACAACTATGTCGAATGACGACGTGAATAGGGGAATTGGTGATGAAGCCAATAGTCAGGTTGGTGGAGGTTAGGGTCATAATGTGGCAAGTAGGAGAACTTTGGAAGAACAACTCCAGGATCTTACTACCATAGTTGCTACACTGGCAACTAGAATTGACAGAATGACATTACTACAACCACCAGTGGTAAACCAGTCGGCACCACCTCGAGTAGCTCTACAGAATCCTCATCGAGATAGAGTAATGGGAGATGGGAATTTGAATAGAAGGATGGGTGAGGAGCATCTTCCATACAGGGAAGAAGGGGATGATAATTTAGGGCAAACCCAAATCAGAATAGGGATTTCAGGCCACCTCGGGGCTTTGAATATGTGAAACTACAAATGCCATCTTATGATGGCAAGGGATCAGCAGATGAATATTTAGACTGGGAGGACAAGGTCGAAGGTCTCTTTGAATGTTATGAGATCGATGACAGTACGAGGGTCCGATTGGTTGCTGTTGAGTTTGTACTCTACGCTGCACTCTGGTGGAAGAATCTGATTATCAGTAGGCGTCGAGATGGAGAGGCTGAGGTTCAGACCTAGAGGGACATGAAAAGATTACTGAGGAAAAGGTTCATTCCTGGGCACTACAAACAAGAGTTGTTTATGCGACTGCAAACATTGAGGTAGGGAGGTAAAACAGTGGATGATTATGTGCAGGAGTTTGAGACCCTTATGATTAGGTGTACGTTCATTGAGCCACCAAAACAAACTGTAGCACGTTTTGTCTCAGGTCTAAAATATGAAATAGCGTATATTGTTGAACTGCTGCGCTATAATACTAATGTGCCTAAGCACACTTAAAAGCACATCCAAAAGACTTAAGATCAACTATCTCAAGTCTAGGCAAAATCGAATCCAAAAAATGGCACCTTTCTAATGAACCCTAATGTTGAAATGATGAAATTCAATCTACTAATAATATAATCTGAATACCACAATGGAAATGGCTTCTAATAACACTCTAATATCATATAATCCATGCAAATGAAGCCTCAATTTGACAAAGAAAACCGTAAAGGAAGATCCCTTTTCCAAATGGTGAAAATTCACGCTAGCAAAGAAATCCTTATTGATGAATTGAATCAACTTGATAATTCTTTCAAATAATCAAATGAATTCGTGTACAATAAGATTTAAATCTGACCAAGAATGTTCTAATCCAACCCTAGATATTACACACTAGAGAAGAAAAAGAAATCACAACAAGTAGGAATTGATATGACTCACAAATTCCAATTGTTGCACTCGCCACAATTTCAAGTCTTGGAATTGAAATTGATAAGAGTTGGAACCAAGGTATGAACCCTAATTCACACGTGAAAAGAGGTGTTTGTTCTGCAAAAATTAGCCTCCCTAAACCCTCTCTTAAGCAAGTATTTATACTTGCTACTTCTAGGGTTAAAAAGTGCTCAAAATTACAAGTTTGCCACTTTTAAGGTGGCTAGCCCTAAATGAAAATTACATGGAAATAAAAGTATCCCAAAACTAAAATACAACCAAAATAGTTCATAAAAGAATAAATATATAAAAGAAATGGTCTTCAAGATGCCGGTCTTCTATAGGATCCATCGGCCCAGCTCATCGCCGGTTCAGGTCGGTCCATGGATAACCCACAAGCTGAGTCTGAGGGAGTTTGTCCATTGCCCTATAGAATATGATAAGTGTGCCTGTTGGAATACACAATACAACAATAATAGAAAAGAGGTTAATATATAAATAATTCTGGGGTCAATCTGCTCAAAATGGGCCCTCAACGCCAAGATTTGAAACCCTTCAGTTCTTGCCCTAATGATAGGTCTTGTCGGATTTTTATTCCTATCATTTCCTCGGGCCTCAAAAAGATTTGTCCTCAAATCTAGTAGATCAAATGCAGTAGAGACTTTGTTTCCTCCTAGCAAGTCACCTGAATAAATATCTCTGCAGAATCCTAATATCTGAAATACTACAGGTGGTGATTGTCTTCTCTCCTCCATTTCCAGGATGTATCTCTTCTGCAACACAAATAATGACCCATTATCCACTAAAGTTACCCCTGTACCAACTTGTTCCACTGAAACTGTTTCCTCTTTTTCTAACTCATCTGTATGTTGCTGATCCTCATGGTCTTCTAATGGTTGGACCAACTGCTCATTACCCTCTAAAACCTCTGATGGTGAACATAACTGTCTCTGAACAGTTTGGCTCTCTGGTGGTCTGCTCGTCTGACTATGATCATCAGGATCCTCTGAAGGTTGGCACATCGGTGTCGGCATCTGCACAGTTTGGTCCTTTGATGGTTTGATCATGTGGCTATGATCCTCAAGATTTTGTGATGGTTGTTTTATCTGTTTTTGCATCTCCTGGACCTCTGATGGTGACATAGGGTTCAATACTATACGTTTACTATCCTTTTTAAACATATAAGTATTTCTATACCCATCATGTAATACCATCCTGTCATACAACCATGGTCTACCAAGTAATATATGGGATGCACAAAGAGGAAGAATATCACATTCAAGCTCATCATAGTACTTGTCTCCTATACTGAAGGGTACCCTAGCCCTTTGGGTTACACAAAGACCATCTTGATCATTCAACCAATGTAATGTATAGGGTTTGGGATGTGGGATAGTTTCAAGTTTCAACTTCGATACTAATGATGCAGCTACAACATTAGTACAACTACCGCCATCAATAATAATTGCGCACAAGTTTCCTTGTACCCTACAAGAAGTATGGAACAAGTTTTCTCTTTGTCCCTCATCAATGGTTGGAAATGGAGTCAAGTCCCGATGCAATATGTTAGTAGACAAATACAACTCACTTGACATTTTTGCTTACTAATTTCAACAACCTCAATACACTTCACCACACCACGGCAACATACCTTTACATGCCCCTACACACCTACGGTGCTTACAATCAACCACTATAAGAAATGCTTATTGTTACTTCAAGTAAAGTCAAGTGAAATAATTGAAGCACAATGAAATAATTCTTGGTACTTCAAGTAAAGTTAAATAAATGAAGTACACACACAATTACTTTCAAGTAGATAGAATTAAATTCAACTACTAGTGTTTAAGTAATTAGTTCAATTACTTTCACACTTTAATGACTTGTTTGAATTTTAAATTCCACTACTCAACCTTCCTTTTCTTGCCTTGATTTCACACTTCAAATAACCACAATGTGCAGCACCTTACACTACACAAAACTCCACAAATTTGCACCACCACACACACCTCAATCACGGTGCACTCACTTCACCAATAACTCCCATGGCAACAACAACAAATTGCACTCCACCTCCACGACAAAATAAGAAATGGAAACAACAACAAATATACTCTAATTCCACGGAAATAATAACAAATATACTTCACTCCCCACAAGTTCTAACCGCAATTCATAACAATATAGGCAGCAACTTCAATTTGAAATTCAAACAAATTCACTTATTGCAAGCCTTCTTCAATTGGTAAGTAATGAATTCAAATTCAAATAGCAATCATTAACTCCCACAACTTAATTGTACGTGTTTGAATTCAAATAATTCCTTACTAACCAAACTTAATGTAATCTGCAAATTTAACTTCACAAATTCAGAATTTCTCAATGGAATTCAAACAAAAAAACTTCACAACTCCACACGCCACAAGCTACTTCACGGCAACAATTGGTAAGTTTCACAATTTCAAAACAATTTGCTAAAGTAACTTCACTTTGTACTTCTGATCTTCCACATGAATTAGTGTCCACAAAGTGATATAATAACCTTCCCAAATCAACTCCAACAATCAGCAAATCAAATCCCAATCCAAAACAATTTCGCAATCTCAAACTACAACAACAACAACAACTACACAATTGTGTTTTTTCCACTTGATCAACCCTAATTGTTGATCACTTCCACGAAATTGAATACAACCAATTCCCTTCTCTCAACAAGAGCTCTGATACCAAAAAGATGATGTGCCTAAGCACACTTAAAAGCACATCCAAAAGACTTAAGATCAACTATCTCAAGTCTAGGCAAAATCGGATCCAAAAAATGGCACCTTTCTAATGAACCCTAATGTTGAAATGATGAAATTCAATCTACTAATAATATAATCTGAATACCACAATGGAAATGGCTTCTAATAACACTCTAATATCATATAATCCATGCAAATGAAGCCTCAATTTGACAAAGAAAACCGTAAAGGAAGATCCCTTTTCCAAATGGTGAAAATTCACGCTAGCAAAGAAATCCTTATTGATGAATTGAATCAACTTGATAATTCATTCAAATAATCAAATGAATTCGTGTACAATAAGATGTAAATCTGACCAAGAACTATCTCTAATCAACCCTAGATACAACACACTAGAGAGGAAAAGAAATCACAACAAGTAGGAATTGATATGACTCACAAATTCCAATTGTTGCACTCGCCACAATTTCAAGTCTTGGAATTGAAATTGATAAGAGTTGGAACCAAGGTATGAACCCTAATTCACACGTGAAAAGAGGTGTTTGTTCTGCAAAAATTAGCCTCCCTAAACCCTCTCTTAAGCAAGTATTTATACTTGCTACTTCTAGGGTTAAAAAGTGCTCAAAATTACAAGTTTGCCACTTTTAAGGTGGCTAGCCCTAAATGAAAATTACATGGAAATAAAAGTGTCCCAAAACTAAAATACAACCAAAATAGTTCATAAAAGAATAAATATATAAAAGAAATGGTCTTCAAGATGCCGGTCTTCTATAGGATCCATCGGCCCAGCTCATCGCCGGTTCAGGTCGGTCCATGGATAACCCACAAGCTGAGTCTGAGGGAGTTTGTCCATTGCCCTATAGAATATGATAAGTGTGCCTGTTGGAATACACAATACAACAATAATAGAAAAGAGGTTAATATATAAATAATTCCGGGGTCAATCTGCTCAAAATGGGCCCTCAACGCCAAGATTTGAAACCCTTCAGTTCTTGCCCTAATGATAGGTCTTGTCGGATTTTTATTCCTATCAAATACACTTGATGAGACCATTCAATTGGCCTTAAAAGTAGAGAGACAAAGGAGGTCCAACTTCTTTAGGGCTCCGAGCAGTAGGCCTAGTACTATTACTAAACCCATATCAGTTGACGGTCGATCAGGGGGAACAAAGGCGGTAGGTGAGGGAGTAAAGGTAGTAGACACTACTACCCCAACTATTATGAGAGAAAATTTACCCATTGGGAAGGGTAAAGAGGTAATGGCTCTAGATACGAGGCAGACTGTTCCTGGATCTACTAGTAGGAAATTGTGCCAGATAAAATGCTTTAAATGCATGGGATTTGAGCATATAGCTGCACATTGTCCAAGTAAGAGGGTGATGACTGTTATGGAAGACACTGGGGAGGATATTGAGGATGATCATGATCAAATTGAACCTATAGATCTACTAACAGCACTGTAGGAATATTATGATGATCAGACTGCAGACACGCCTGAGGAGCATATAGGAGGAAAATATTTATCCCTTAATGTGTTACGCAGGGCCTTGTCTATATCTCTTGATTATAGTGATATTCAAAGGGAGAACATATTTCACCCCTCTTGCAGAATCAGAGGTAACCTTTGTATACTCATCATCGATAGTGGTAATTGCACGAATGTTATATTTGCTGCGCTAGTAGACAAATTACAACTGTCTACTATCCCACATCTTAGTCCTTATCATTTGCATTGGCTGGATAATAGAGGTAGTATGCATGTTACCCTTGGGACAAAGGTTCCTGTGAATGTTGGGCATAATTATCATGATGAGATCCTGTGTGATGTAGTCCTTATGCATGCATTCCATTTACTATTGGGTCGGCTTTGGTTGTATGATCGACGGGTGATATATGATGGGTTTGAAAATACCTACATGTTCAGCATGGGCGAGTCACGCATAGTTCTATTACCAATGACTCCATCTGAAGTCTAGGGGTTTCAGCAATAGATCAAAAGTCCATCCACTACCATTGTTAGCCAGAAGAGCAGGACAACAAAGATATTAGGGTTCAGTTCCATAATTGATCCTCTAGATTTGAGGGCAAATCTTTTAGAAGCTTGAGGAGATTATGGGAAAATTTTTGACACTGTCGACCTTTTCAGAACCCGATTTGGATGATGATCCAAATCGCTCATATTTTACCTTATGTCTTTATTTCTAATAAATATTTGAGAATAATCTTATAGGTAAAATGATAATTTTCCATGGGACGCCAATATGTCCTACAACCCCTATTGGACACAAAATGTTTTCAAGATGACAATCAAAGACCCGTTGCGATTGTTTTCTATTCCAAAGCATTGGGTCATGAAGACTTACGTTATTTTGTACCTTGTAATTGTTTTATGAACTATTTTGGTTGTATTTTGGTTTTGGGACACTTTTATTTCCTTGTAATTTTCATTTAAGGCTAGCCATCTTAAAAGTAGCAAACTTGTAATTTTGACCACTTTCTAACCCTAAGAGTTGCAAGTATAAATACTTGCTTAAGAGAGGGTTTGAGGAGGCCATATGTTGTAAAATTGAGAGACACTTTCACGTGTGGAATTAGGGTTCTTTCCTTAGTTCAAAACTCTTATCAATTTCAACCCAAAAATTGGAATTGTAGCGAGTGCGACGAAGGGGGATTGTGAGTCATATCGATTCCATCTTTGTTGTATGTTCATTTCTTCTGTAGTGAGTCATATCTAGGGTAAATTTGAATCTTAGATATATTTGTGTTTTTTTTTTTGTAAATAATGATCTTTTAAGATTGATTGTTCGTTGAGCACTTGAATTACATATATCATTTTTAGTGCATTGGCGAGAATTTGTGATTGAAAAGGGGAAGTGGATTTCATGGTTTTATTGCTTTCTTTGATCTGATTTCCACGTGATTTTCAATCCTTATTGTGGTTACTTGGTGAATGTTACAAATAGAGATTATAATTACATCATTTGATCAACATTTTCCATCAAAATCTATAAGGTATTCACGTGGATTGTCTCATTAGTGGACCGGTTTGTGATTGACTTGAGAATTGTTTTTCTTGAGTCATTTGATTGTGCTTCAAAGTGCTTTTGAGCACATCATACACATAATACAAAGGGTATTTTAGATTATGTCCACTCTAATCTTTGGGGGCTATCGAGAGTGCCATCTAGTGGAGGTGTTGCTTACATGATGACTATTATTTATGACTTTTCTAGATGTGTTTGGGCATTTTTCTTAAAGCAAAAGAATGGTGTTCTACCCACATTCAAAGCATGGAAAACAATGATTGAGAAGCAAACAGGGAAAGAGGTATAGCGTTTACGCATTGATAATAGATTAGAGTTCTGTTCTAATGATTTTAATAATCTATGCAAAGTAGAGGGAATTGTGAGACACTTAATAGTCCCTGGTACACCTTAGCAAAATGGAGTAGCAGAGCGCATGAATAGAACTAATATGGAGAAAGTCTAGTGTATGCTTTCGAATGCAAGATTACCAAAGTCATTATGGGCATAAGCTACTTCTACAGCATGTTGCTTGATAAATAGATCTCCATCAATGGTTATAGAAAAGAAGACTCCATTTAAAGTATGGTCTAGCACTCTTGGTAATTACTTTGAACTGAAATTTTTTTGTTTTCCTGCATATTCACATGTTGATAATGGAAAGCTTCAACCACGGTCATTGAAGTGTATATTCCTTGGTTTTAAACCTGATGTCAAGGGATATAAACTATAGTGTCTTAAATTAAAGAAAGTTATAGTAAGTAGAGATGTTATTTTTTATGAGGTGTCTATGTTATCTAATTTGTCATCTAACCCTTCATCTGATGAAGTTAAGTAGAAATCTTCCATGTAGAATGGAGGTTGAAATTGGTTCAGGTTCTAAATCAAAGACTTCTTCTCAACCTTTATCACAAACTAAGGATAGTCCTATCTCTATGCCTTCAAAGCCACAATACTCTATTGCTAGAGATAGGCCTAGGAGAGAAGTTAGACCACCTTAGATGATGTGCTCAAAACCAAGCCTAAGCACACAAAACCCAATTGAAAGATCAATTGCATAATGAAATCAAACTAGTCCTCTAAATTACATAAACCGTCAATCTTTATAATTCCAATTCCACAAAGATGGACATGTATGAAGATTGCATATCCAAGAATGATAAGCTCTGATACCAAAAGATGATGTGCCTAAAACTAAGATTAAGCACATACAAAAACCAATTTGAAAGACAAACAAATAATGTCAATCAAACTAGTCTCAATCCCATGAACAATGGCATCAATTTCCAATGAAAGTAACCAATTCTTCAATTAGGATGTGTTTAATCTTAAATCCAAATATGATATAGCTCTGATACCAAATTATGATGTGCCTAAAAGGGGATTAAGCACAATCAAAACAACCCAAATATACACTTCAAAAGACAAGAACAAATTCGGTTCAAAGGCAAGACAAATTGCGTGAACCCTAATTGATGGAAGATGAACCAAATGATAAAATCAAGAGATGAAATCCACAAAGATGATAACTCTCAATTGAATCAAATAACTAACTTAAATTCTAAGAGAATCCCAATGAACAATACACAAATTCAAACCATGATCCTCCTCACAACAAAGAAATTCCACGCCACAAGTATAATGACAAATTGATGGTATTAACAAGTGCTAAAAACCAGTCAATTATGCAATGATAATTTGATTACAAATGCAATCAAAATCTGTCTAAGAAGACTTCAATCCAACCTTAGATATGACTCACTAGAGATGAAAAGAAACACAACAATAAGAAATTGATATAACTCACAATTTCCCCTTGTTGCACTCGCCACAATTCCAATTCTTGGGATTGAAATTGATAAGAGAAAATGAACTAGGAAGAACCTTAATTCCCTCACGTAAAGTGTATGTTTAAATCTAAAAAATAGCCTCCCCAAAACCCTACTTAAGCAAGTATTTACACTTGCTCTCTTTAGGGTTAAAAAGTCCATAAATTTACAATTATGCCACTTTTAGGGTGGTTGATCCTAAAGACAATTACAAACAAATGAAAGTATTCGAAAAGAAAATTACAACACAAAATAGTCCAAATAACAATTACAAAATAAAAGAAAATAGTTTTCATCATGCTAGCTCTTTCATAGGATTTGTCGACCCAACTCATCGCTAGTTCAGGTTGGTCCATGGATAACCCACAAGCTGAGTCTGAGTGAGTTTATCAATCGCCCTATAAAGCCTCTTAAGTGTGCCTATTGGAATATACAATACATGAATAAGAGAAAAGAGGTTAGTAAACGAATAATTCCAAGGTTGATTTACTCAAAATGGGCCCTCATCGCCAATATTCGAAATCCTTTGGTTCTTGCTCTAATGATAGGTCTTGTCGGATTTTGATTCCTATCATCTCCTTCAGCCTAAAAAAGATTTGTCCTCAAATCTAGCGGATAAAATGCAATAGAAACTTTTTTTTCTCTTAGCAATCCATCTGAAGAAGTATCTCTACAGAATCCCAATATCTGAAATACTACAGGGGGTGATTGTTTTCTCTCCTCCATTTCCAGGATGTATCTCATCTGCAACAAATATAATGACCCATTATCTACTGAGGTATCCCCTATCTCAACCCATTTTACTGATATTGTTTCCTCCTTTTCTAACTCATCTATGTGGTGCTAATCCTCATAGCCCTCTAATGGTTGGCCCAACTGCTCACTACCCTCTGAAATCTCTAAAGGTAAACACAACTGTCTTTGAATAGTCTAGCTCTCTGATGATAGGCTCATCTGACTCTGACCCTCATAATCATCCAATGGTTTACTCAACTGCTCATGAGCCTCTAATACCTCTGAAGGTGAACACAATTGTCCCTGAACAGTTTGGTTCTCTGGTAGTCTGCTCATCTTATTATAATCATCAGGATCCTCTAAAGGTAGGCACATCTATCTCTGACAAATTTTGTGCTCTAAGGGTGAGCTCAACTGCTCATGGTCCTCTAATGGTCTATTGATTTGTTGTTGAACCCTTTGAACCTCTAAAGGCGACATCGGATTCAAAATAATTCGTTTTCCTTCCTTCTGGAATACATAAGTATTCCTGAAGCCATCATGTAAGACCCTCATGTCATATAACCAAAGTTTGCCAAGCAATATATGGGATAAATACATAGGTAGAATATTACACTCAATTTCATCATATTATTTATCCCCTACACTGAAAGGTACCCTACCTCTTTGGGTCACATGCAAACTCCCCTAATCACAAATCCAATGTAATTTATACGGTTTAGGATGTAGAGTAGTGGTAAGTTTTAGCTTCAATACTAATGATGCGGCTACTGCATTGGTACAACTACCACCATCAACTATAAGGACACATAAATTTCCTTGTATCCTACAACAAGTATGGAACAAGTTTTCCCTTTGTTCATCATCCTTAGTAGTAAATGTAGTGAATGTCTGGCGCAATACATTAGTATAATGAAACATTTCACTAGACATGATTGTGTTCAAACTCAACAACACAATAATTATCTTCACACTTCCAAGTTTCAAGTACACAACCAAGCTACAAGTGAAGTACATTTAACTACTTTTAAGTAGATAGAATTAAATTCAACTACAAGTGTTTAAGTAACTAGTTCAATTACTTTCACACTTTAATGACTTGTTTGAATTTTAAATTCCACTACTCAAAACCTTCCTTTCTTGTTAAGGTTTCACATTATAATGAATCATAAATTGCAGCACCTTAACATAAGCACAAATGCACAACTTCACCGTCACAAAACTTCCTTGCTCATGGTTCCACCACCAATCACACCACTGGCAACAATTCTCTAATCAACACACACAAAACCATGCCAAAAGTATACACACACCTTTCACTAACTTTACAAAAATACAACACCACACACATACACTCCTCTTCAAGCCATGGTGCACTTTCCCCACTTCCACACAAATATCAAACCGTAACTCCAACAACAAAGGCAACTCAAATTTCAAATTCAAAATGAGTTCAACAATTGCAATATTCCACAAATGGTAAGAGGCATTTTCAAATTCAAAAGATACACAATTAACTATAACTTAACGTATATTTGAGATTTCAAATTGACCTCTTAATTTACACTTTCAATTGTGATTTCAAATCTAAAAATAATAATTGTGATTCCTCCAATTTCCGAAAATGCATACACTACACAATTCTACTTCACAATTGAAACACCATTCTTCCCCTTCACGATTTACTATCCATACACTACACTCTCACACTTTAGCCTCAAAGTGCAACACCTTACTCCACACAACTTCCACAAATTCACAAATGGAAATTCCCTCACTCAACATACAAACACAACGCCAACAATGCAATACTCCTTTTTACACCACAATTCATACACATACAACCACGGTGCAACAACCTCCACAATTTTTTTTTTTTTTTTTGCAATCACAACTCTACACAAACTCTACGGTTCACACTTCCAAACATACAAGTTTCACCACTACAAGCACTAAAGTAAACCACAACTTATACATCAAAATAGCAACAATTCAAATTTGAAAATCAAACCACTTCACTAATTGCAACCCTTCCACAATTGGTAAGAAGTAATTTTCAAATTCAAACAAACACACATTAAATCCTTCAATCTTAATGTTTGTTTTGAAAATCAAATAATTTCTAAATCTTCCACACAACTCAAATCTGGAAATTGCTCAATTGCACCCACTATTTCCGAAAAACAAACAAGTAAAGTTCACACTTCTTCTTTCTACACAATTGGAGATATTTGACACTTTTGAATTTACATTCAAAAGCACTAGCTTTCCTCTTCCTTCACGGTGAAGTCCACAACATAGAAGCTTCAACAAGTACTCGAAATCACTCCAACAAGCAACAAGTTCAACTTTCCAAACAAGATAATCACACCACTTCAAGTAATCACAACAACAATTCAATTCTACTCTCAATTTCGGAATGAAGATGTAAGAACATGAACCCTAAATTTTTTAAATTCAAAATCAAATAACCCCTTCTCACAACCACAAGCTCTGATACCAAAAGATGATATGCTCAAAACCAAGCCCAAGCACACAAAACCCAATTGAAAGACCAATTGCACAATGAAATCAAACTAGTCCTCCAAATTGCATAAACCGTCAATCTTTATAATTCCAAATCCACAAATATGAACATGTATGAAGATTGCATATCCAAGAATGATAAGATCTAATACTAAAAGATTATGTGCCTAAAACCAAGATTAAGCACAT
Source organism: Laguncularia racemosa (assembly GCA_037954665.1). NCBI lineage: Eukaryota > Viridiplantae > Streptophyta > Magnoliopsida > Myrtales > Combretaceae > Laguncularia > Laguncularia racemosa. Next base: position 7,958,512 of record JBBMOL010000004.1, read on the forward strand.
ACAAAAACCAATTTGAAAGATAAACAAACAATGTCAATCAAACTAGTCTCAATCCCATGAACAATGGCATCAATTTCCAATGAATGTAACTAATTCTTCAATTATGATGTGTTCAATTTTAAATCCAAATATGATATAGCTCTGATACCAAATTATGATGTGCCTAAAAGGGGATTAAGCAAAATCAAAACAACCTAAATATACACCTTAAAAGACAAGAACAAATTCGATTCAAAGGTAAGACAAATTGCGTGAACCCTAATTGATGGAAGATGAATCAAATGATAAAATCAAGAGATGAAATCCACAAAGATGATAACTCTCAATTGAATCAAATGACCAACTTAAATTCCAAGAGAATCCCAATCAACAGTACACAAATTCAAACCGTAGTCCTCCTCATAACAAAGAAATTCCACGCCACAAGTATAATGACAAATTGATGGTATTAACAAGTGCTAAAAACCAATCAATTATGCAATGATAATTTGATTACAAATGCAATCAAAATCTGTCCAAGAAGACTTCAATCCAACCCTAGATATGACTCACTAGAGATGAAAAGAAACACAACAATAAGAAATTGATATAACTCACAATTTTCCTTTGTTACACTCACCACAATTCCAATTCTTGGGACTGAAGTTGATAAGAGAAAATGAACTAAGAACCCTAATTCCCTCATGCAAAGTGTATGTTCAAATATGAAGAATAGACTCCAAACCCTATTTAAGCAAGTATTTATACTTGCTCTCTTTAGGGTTAAAAAGTCTACATAATTACAACTATGCCACTTTTAAGGTAGCCAATCCTAAAGACAGTTACAAACAAATGAAAGTATCCCAAAAGAAAATTACAACATAAAATGGTCTAAATAACAATTACAAAATGAAAGAAAATAGTCTTCATCATGCTAGCTCTTCCATAGGATTTATCGGCCTAACTCATTGCCGATTCAAGTCGGTCTATGGATAACCTACAAGCCGAGTCTGAGTGAGTTTGTCCATCGCCCTATAAAGCGTATTAAGTGTACCTATTGGAATATACAATACATGAATAAGAGAAAAGGGGTTAGTAAATGAATAATTCCAAGGTCGATTTGCTCAAAATGGGCCCTTATTGCCAATATTCAAAATCCTTTGGTTCTTGCTTTAATGATAGGTCTTGTCAGATTTTGATTCCTATCATTAGAGATTTGCAAAGGCAGATCTTATAGCTTATGCTCTCAATGATGCAAAGGATGTTGATTCTAATCAGGAGCCATCCACTTACATAAAGGCTGTTAATTGTGAAGACTCTAATAAGTGGATGATTGCAATGTAAAAAGAGATGGAATCTCTTCAGAAAAATAGTACTTGGGTGATGTGCCTAATTCCACTTAGAAGCACAATTAAAAGACTCAAGAAAAAGCAATCTCAAGTCAACAACAAACCGGCTCCACAAGGGGCAAAATTCACGTGAACCCTAGTAAGATGTAATGAATTCCAAATGCTCAATGTTACAATTGTAATACCACAATGATAATCTCTTCTAATAACAGCCTAATCACATATAATCCCACGAAAATAATCCAAAAATTCAAAAAAAAACCTCAATTCAAAGGACTCCTTTCCACAAGTGAAAATCACATTTTCAAGAGCAATTCTCAAGGATGATTCGAATTCAATTGCAAGGGATCTTAATTAAACACAAGAATTAGACAACAATTAGAAGCAAATTTGTCCAAGAACTATCTCAAATCAACCCTAGATATGACACACTAGAGAAGAAAAGAAATCACAACAAAATGAAATTGATACAACTCACAATTTCAAGGTGTTGCACTCGCCACAATTTCAACTCTTGGGATTGAAATTGATAAGAGACTAATGACAATTAGGAACCCTAATTCTCACGTGAATATGAAGTGTATAATATGAAAAATATGCCTCCTCAAACCCTCTCTTAAGCAAGTATTTATACTTGCTACTCCTAGGGTTAAAAGTGCTCAAAATTACAAGTTTGCCACTTTTAAGGTGGCTAGCCCTAAATGAAAATTACAAGGAAATAAAAGTATTCCAAAACTAAAATACAACCAAAATAGTTCATAAAAGAATAAATATATAAAAGAAATGGTCTTCAAGAGGCCGGTCTTCTATAAGATCCATCGGCTCAACTCATCGCTGGTTCAGGTTGGTCCATGGATAACCTACAAGCTGAGTTTGAGGGAGTTTGTCCATTGCCCTATAAAATATGTTAAGTGTGCATATTGGAAAACACAATACAAAAATAATAGGAAAGAGGTTAATATATAAATAATTTCGGGGTCGATCTGCTCAAAATGGGCCCTCAATGCCAAGATTTAAATTCCTTTGGTTCTTGCCCTAATGATAAGTCTTGTTGGATTTTTATTCCTATCATCTCCTCGGGCCTAAAAAAGATTTGTCTTCAAATCTGGCAGATCAAACGCAATGGAGACTTTGTTTTCTCCTAGTAATCCATCTGAAGAAGTATCTCTGCAGAATCCCAATATATGAAATACTACAGGTGGTGATTGTTTTCTCTCCTCCATTTCCAGGATGTATCTCTTTTGCAACACAAATAATGACCCATTATCCACTGAGGTGTCCCCAATCTCAACCCATTTCACTTATATTGTTTCCTCCTTTTCTAACTCTTCTGTATGTTGCTAATCTTCATGGTCTTCTAATGGTTGGCCCAATTGCTCATTGTCCTCTGAGACCTCCAAAGGTGAACACAACTGTCTCTGTACATTTTGGCCCTCTAATGATAGACTCATCTGACTTTGTTCCTTAGGATACTCCAATGGTTTACTCAACTGCTTGTGAACCACTAGTATCTTTAAAGGATAACATAACTGACCCTGAACAGTTTGGTTCCCTGATAGTCTGCTCTTAATATCTTGGAATGAATAGGATTGTCTCTATCTTTCCACTTTCAGGGCTAACTGTATAACCTCATCAAGTGTACTATATCTCTGAAGCTCAACTACATAAGCTATCTCATACCTCAACCCAGATACAAAATGTGCTAGGGTTTGTTTAGGAGGTTCAACTGATCCACATCTAATCACCAGTGTCTCAAACTCTTGTACATAGTCATCCACTATTTTAGCCCCCTGTCTCAGTGTCTAGAGATGCATAAATAACTCATGCCTATAGTGTTTCCGTATAAACCTATTCCTCGAAACTCGTTTCATGTCTCTCTAAGTGTGTATTTCGGTCTCTCCATCCATTCGCCTATTGATCACCATATTTCTCCACCACAAAGCGGCATACCCTATGAACTCTACAGCTGCAAAGTGTACCCTAGAGTCTTCATCAATCTCATAACACTTGAAAAGACCCTCAACTTGGTCTTCCCAGTCTAGGTAGTCATCAGCGGAACCTCTACCATCAAATGAAGGCATCTGTAGCTACGTACAGTCTAGTCCTCGAGGTGGTCTAATTTCCCTATTCGGGTATGGATTAACCCCAAAATTATCATCTATGCCTTCCCTAAGAGCGTGATAATCTCCTTCTACTCTAGGTGGTGCCTGAAGGTTTACCACATGTGGTGGTGGTAATGTCATCCTATCAATTTTTGTTGCCAATGTAGCAATAATTGTGGTTAGGTTCTGAAGTTGTCATCTAGAGTTCTTCCACTTGTATTTCGACGACCTAGTCTACTACCCACTTGGCTATTGGCCTCATTGCCAATATCCCCATTCATACTATCATATGACATGTTTGTGGATGCGATTTATCTGAAGTAAAATTGTAATCTCAAATAATTTGTAGCACACTCCCTTCAGTTCACCACGTTACAATAACAAGTTTGGATAACAACACACACACTTATACACCTACGGTGCCACAAGTCACCAATGCAACAAATACTTCTTATCACTTCAAGTATATTAGAATAGTGAAGCACAAATAAATACTTCTAAGTAGTTAAGATATTGAATTCAACTAAGCAAGTGTTTAAGTAACAATACTCAATAACTTTCACACTTAAATGCTTATATTTGAATTTCAAACTTCATTACTTAACTTCCTTAATTAGCCACGGTTCACACTCACACTTTATCTTAATGTGCAGCACCTTACTCAACACAACTCCACAAATTTACACCACCACATACACCTCAATCACGATGCACTCACTTCACCAATAACTCCCACGGCAACAACAACAAATTGCACTCCACTTCCATGGTAATGGTAACAAACGACTACATCAACAAATACACTCCACTTCCACGGCAATAATAACAAAATATACTTCACTCCCCACAAGTTTTAACCTCAACTCACAATAAAATAGGCATAAATTTCAATTTGAAATTCAAACCACTTCACTAATTGCAAGCCTTCTTCAATTGGTAAGTAATGAATTCAAATTCAAAAAGCACTCATTAACTCACACAACTTAATTGCATGTGTTTGAATTCAAATAATTCCCTAATAATCAAAACTCAATGCAATCTGCAAATTGTACTCCACTAATTTAGAATTACACAATGGAAATCAAAACAACAAACTACACATCTTCCTCCACGCCACAACAAGCCATGGCAAGGATTTGGTAAGTTTTTGCAAGTTCCAAAAGTTGTTGAATTAAACAACACTTTATACTTCTGCCCTTCTATCAAAATTAGTGATCATAAAATGATACAACAACCTTCCCAATCCAACTCCAATAAACTACAAATTAAATCCCAAGTCAAGGTAATTTCACAAGCTCAAAACCACAACAATCAACACAATTTGCGGTTTCACTAAATCAACCCTAATGGATGATTAACTCCACGAAATCAAATAAAACCAATTCCCTTCTCTCAACATGTGCTCTAATACCAAAAAGATGATGTTCCTAATTCCACCTAGAGGCACAATTAAAAGACTCAAGAAAAAGCAATCTCAAGTCAACAACAAACCGGCTCCACAAGGGGCAAAATCCGTGTAAACCCTAGTAAGATGTAATGAATTCCAAATGCTCAATGTTACAATTGTAATACCACAATGATAATCTCTTCTAATAACACCCTAATCACATATAATCCCACGACAATAATCAAAAAATTAAGAAAAAAAACCTCAATTCTAAGGACTCCTTTCCACAAGTGAAAATCACGTTTTCAAGAGGAATTCTGAAGGATGATTCGAATTCAATTGCAAGGGATCTTAATTAAACACAAGAATTCGACAACAATTAGAAGTAAATCTGCCCAAGAACTATCTCAAATCAACCTTAGATATGACACACTAGAGAAGTAAAGAAATCACAACAAAATGAAATTGATACAACTCACAATTTCAAGGTGTTACACTCGCCACAATTTCAACTCTTGGGATTGAAATTGATAAGAGTCTAATGACAATTAGGAACCCTAATTCTCACGTGAATATGAAGTGTATAATCTGCAAAATATGCCTCCTCAAACCCTCTCTTAAGCAAGTATTTATACTTGCTACTCCTAGGGTTAAAAGTGCTCAAAATTACAAGTTTGCCACTTTTAAAGTGGCTAGCCCTAAATGAAAATTACAAGGAAATAAAAGTGTTCCAAAACTAAAATACAACCAAAATAGTTCATAAAAAAATAAATATATAAAAGAAATGTTCTTCAAGATGCCGGTCTTCTATAAGATCCATCGACCCAGCTCATCGCTGGTTTAGGTCGGTCCATGGATAACCCACAAGATGAGTCTAAGGGAGTTTGTTCATTACCCTATAAAATATGTTAAGTTTGTCTGTTGGAAAACACAATACAAAAATAATAAAAAAGAGGTTAATATATAAATAATTCTAAGGTTGATCTGCTCAAAATGCGCCCTCAACGCCAAGATTTGAATTCCTTTGGTTCTTGCCCTAATGATAGGTCTTGTCGGATTTTTATTCCTAACATTAGGATTTGGTGAAGCTTTTTAAAGGGAAGAAAACAATTAATTGCAAATGGTTTTATTGGAAGAAAGGATGTGCACCAGGTGTTGAAGAACCTAGATACAAAGCCAAACTACTCACAAAAGGCTACAGTTAGATACCAGGTATTGACTTCACTATTGTGTTTTCTCTAATTTTAAAACGCAGTTCAACTATAGCACTTTTGGGTATCATAGCCTTGCAAGATCTTGAATTAGAACAACTAGATGTGAAAATTGCTTTCTTAGATGGAGAGCTTGAGGAAGATATTTACATGCAATGGCCAGAAGGTTTTATGGCCTCGGGAAAGGAGAACCATGTTCGCATGTTGAAGTGATAGGAATAATAATCCGACAAGACCTATCATGAGGGCAAGAACTAAAGGATTTCAAATCTTGGCGATGAAGGCCCATTTTGAGCAGATCGACCCTAGAATTATTTATATATTAACCTCTTTTCTATTATTCTTGTATTGTGTTTTCCAACAGGCACACTTATCATATTTTATAGGGTAATGGACAAACTCCCTCAAACTCAGCTTGTGGGTTATCCATGGACCGACCTGAACTGGCGATGAGCTATGCCGATAGATCCTATCGAAGACCGGCATCTTGAAGACCATTTCTTTTATATATTTCTTCTTTTATGAACTATTTTGGTTGTATTTGTTTTTTGGACACTTTTATTTTCTTGTAATTTTCATTTAGGGCTAGCCACCTTAAAAGTGGCAAACTTGTAATTATGACCACTTTCTAACCCTAGGAGTAGCAAATATAAATACTTGCTTAAGAGAGGGTTTGAGGAGGCAAATTTTTACAGATTTGAGAGGACATTTCATGTGTGAATTAGGATTCTTTCCTTAGTTCCAAACTCTTATCAATTTCAACCCAAGAATTGGAATTGTGGCGAGTGCAACGAAGGCGAATTGTGAGTCATATCAATTCAATTTTGTTGTATGTTCATTTCTTCTCTAGTGAGTCATATCTATGGTAGATATGGATCTTTCTTGGATCTAATTGTGATTCTATTTTCGTAAACATCAATCTTGTAAGATTGATTGTTACATTGAGCACTTGGATTTCATACTTCCTTGTTATTGTTGGCATGAACTAGTGATTGAAAGGGAAAGTGGATTTCATTGGTTTATTGCTTCCTTTTGATCTGATTTCATGTGAACTTCATCTTCTCTAGTGGTTATGTGGTTGATTTTATCATTAAAGATTACAATTGAATCATTTGAACAACAATTTCCATCAAATCTTCAAAGGTGTCACGAAAATTGCTTACTAGGTGGACCGGTTTTGTGATTGATTTGAGATTATTTTTCTTGAGTCTTTTGATTGTGCTTCTAACTGGGTTTAGGCACATCATCTTTTTGGTATCAGAGCATCATCATACTTGGATTCATTATTGATTCACATCTTAGTTGAAGAATAGGTCATAAACTTTGAGGATTTGACGCCATTGTTCATATGATTGAGGCTAGTTTGATTGACATTGTTTAATTGTCTTTCAAATTGGTTTTGCATGTGTTTAATCTTGGTTTTAGGCACATCATGAAGAAATCCCCTTATAGGTTGAAGTAGTCACCCAGGCAGTGCTAAAAAAGATTCGATTCTTTTATGACTTCTCATTAGTTCAGGAGAAGTAGTTATGATAGTTGTGTATATTTCAAGAAATGTGACGATGTGTCTTTTGTTTATCTATTATTATATGTTAATGATATGCTAATTGTAGCTAAAGATAGAAGAGAGATTAAAAAGGTTAAAAATCTGTTAAGTAGAGAGCTTGATATGAAGGATTTGGGAGCAGCAAAAAAGATACTTGGAATGGAAATTCTAAGAAATAGAAAATCAGGAATGTTGCATCTTAGCCAGAAGGAGTACTTTGAAAAGATACTTTATAGGTTCAATATGATGAATTCAAACCTATCAATACTCCCTTAGCATCTCACTTGAAACTTTCGTTTACTCAATCTCCTAAATCAGATAAAGAAATAAATTATATATCAAAGGTTCTATATTCTAGCGTTGTAGGATCTCTTATGTATGGTGTGGTATATACTAACCCAGACCTATCACATGTTGTGAGTGTTGTTAGCAGGTATATGGAAAATCCTAACAAAGAACACTAGAAAGCAATTCAGTAGATCTTCAAATACTTAAGAGGTACTACTAAAAGCTATTTACAGTTTGGTAAAGCTAGAGATAGTCTTATCAGTTTTGTGGACTCTGATTTTGCTGGAGATTTAGATAAGAGAAGATCTCTCACAGGGTATATCTTTACTCTTGGAGGTTGTGCCATCAGTTGGAAAGCCACATTGTAAGCTACAATAGCTTTATCTACTACTGAAGCTGAATATATGGCCATTACAGAAGCTTTTAAAGAAGCTATTTCGTTGCAGGGATTATTTGGAGAGCTTAGTGATGATGTGAAGACTATTATTGTTAATTGTGATAATCAGAGTGCAATTTACCTCACAAAGGATCAGATGCTTCATGAGAGGTCAAAATACATCGATGTTTGATGGGTGTCGAGTCCAACAAAAATAAAAACCTACTCCTAGACAATTATATGATTTGCATATAGTGGTGAGTAGGGTCGAATCCATAGGGATTGGTTAAATATATTTCTGTTCAAAGAGAATAAAGAGGAAAAGAAAAATGGGGGGGTTTTGTTTGTGAATCAAAATAATATTGAAACAAGATAATAAAATTGAATATTGATAAAAGCCTAGCCAAAGGAATCAAGATAGTTTAATTCTAGGAATTGATCATCGATGCAAATGTTTTCTATTCTTATTTCAAGATAAATTGGTTATGGTTATTAACAAGCTCTAACAACCTATCTCTCCTTACTTCCTCGATAATCAAGACAAGCTCTTTGATTATTTCTCTTATCGATTAGACAACCCTAAAAAAAGCTCTTAGGATTTAATCTATCAATAGCATTAAAAACTAGAGAGACCACCAATTCATGCCAGTAGATTATAAGATAACCTATTTAAACAAGATCATGCATCTCCATAACATGAATTCGATCATCTATTTTATAACCAAACATGTTATTGTGTCACCGAGACAAGAACTATACGAACAATTACGGATTTGACATGCTAGTTGACAATATATTAACTTGCTAATTGAGTAGAAGAGCTCTAATTCATACCAATCAACAAAGATAATATTAACAAAACTTCTAGAAGATATATGAATATCTAAAAACAAAGAATAGATTAAAGACAAATCAGTTAGATCTCACAATTCGTGAAGAATTAAACTTCAATGATCCTTTGGCTAGAAAAGTTGCTTAGTTACACATGTTCATCATCAAAACGAAAATAAAATGTGGAAACATGATAAGCCTCTGTTCCCGGTTTCCTTGCTTTGCCTCCTTCCTTCCTTCTTGTCTCCAAGATGATGAAAAAACTCTCTTTCTCCTCTAGGGTTAGTTCTATTTATATTGTTAAGGGAATGGCAGAGGATCTTTTGCTAGCAAGATACGAAAATATCTTTCATTTCTCAAGTAATTCTCGAGAAGTGAATAATCGTCCGCCTGGCACGCCCTACAACACGGCCGTGGGTCAAGCCGTGCCTTCCTCTGTGTATAATCTACAATTCTTCATCCGTGATCAGTGTGTGCCACGGCTTCCACCACAGCCAACTCCCAAGCCGTATCATCCTCTGGTCAATGTTCCGTAATTTCTCCTCCTTGTTTAGTATATGGCACGGCTTCATCAAAGCTTCCACCACGGTTTCCACCACGGCTGCCACCATGGCTTCCACCACGGTCGTGTAACAAGCCGTGTCTCTCTCCTTCTCGTGCAATGTGTAGCACGGTTTGCACCATGGTCGTATCTCAAACCGTGCCTCCTTCTAGATAGATATACGATCGTGTACTTCGACCGTATATTTTCCTGTTGATTCAAAACCAAGGACACGGCCGTATACTTCAACTACACGCCTATGTACTTTCCTCCGGCGGTGTAAATCCTTGTCTTTGATCCAAGTTGTAGATGACTTCTCTAATTTACTTGAATTAGCACCCTTGACTCCATTTAACCTGATTTATCACCATAATAGAATTAAGTACCATTTCTTTATGATTTCTATAAAATCAATAATAAATTAACACAATTCATACTATAAAGATTGAGTATAAAATGGCTCTATCAAATTCCCCCATACTTAAACTCTTGCTTGTCCTCAAGCAATTGAATCAAATCAATTGAGAAATCCGTCATAGATTATACAAAAATTTATTTTCATCATTTCAAGCATCTATTCATTTATAATTCATGACTTGTAATTTTAATGTCTACTACTTTAACCAAACTGGTTTCCTATGATCAAATTACCATGGACAAAATCTAATAGCTAATCTAAACAAAACAAACTTTAATCCTCATGTTTAGCAAAAGAATTTTTATTCCAAAAGTAAATACTTAATCCAATAAGGAAAAACACCCAATTGAACTTCATTAGATATTAGCAAACATATAATCCTTGCAGCATAAAGTAAAAGCATATGGTATCAACTCTTTCCCTAGATTTTCTCCCTTTTTGTTATAAGTCTTGTTTCATTCAATGAATTTTTACATTCATGTTCTTATGATTTAATCAAGCATATATTTTGACGGGTTTTTGCCTGCTTGTTTTTCATGAACTTTCGCCTTTTTTTCCCTTATCGTTATAGTGAGTTCATTGAGTCGGCAACATCCCGAGCTCGTCACTCAAGTGACCGGGTTTTGAGATACCCCTATGGACTCTTCCTCACTCTAACATTCAAGTTTGAATACTCTTAACTCAATTACTTGAATCATTGGAGTAATCGCTATGCTTGATTCTTTTTTTTTTTTTCACTAAGTGTTATAACAAACAACTTCAAAGAGTATACAGTAGCTAATATAACCTACAAGTAAACTTGTTTATTTTTCACTTAGGGACTCGACTTACTCTTAGACTTCCAATTCTAGAGCTAAATACAAGGTAAATTTGTTTCTTAAAGATTTCACTACTCAATTTTAACCGAGTATTCTAATCATAGCAGTAGGTGAGTAAAGCATTTGAACAAGTCAATTTCACATTTTGTAGATGCTTATTACAACATTTAGTACAATCTCTAGATTTCATGATAATTTTAAAAAAATTTGGCTTAAAATTGCTTAAGGATAAACATTCAAAGTATGAGTCAATTCTCTATTCTCTATATTTTATTATCCTCTCCCCCACACTTAGCTTGAACAGTGTCCTCACTGTTCCTAATTCAGCACAATTAAAGAGGAATTAACAACTCAAGGAACATTAGAGAATAAGAGAAAAGGAATACTGGTACTTCCCTGGTATGACGCGTAGAGTAATTGGAGTTCTCCCCTTAAGCACTAGAGAGTGTCATCTGATGATATGTATCCTTGCTGCAGTTGATCCAAAAGAAAAATCAAAACAAAACTAAAATCAAAACAAAACTAAAACAAAACAAAACTAAAAATTGAATTTTTTTTTTTTTGACATGGGTTACCTCCCATGAAGCGCCTTTCTTTAACGTCTTTGGCTAGACGTTCCTGGCTAGATGTTCGGGTAAGGGTTTTGATTCCAGCTTTGGTGCTTGTGGTGATGGGTCAATATCATCTGCAACAAAACCAGGAGAGATATTGCTAGGATGTTTCATAGCATCATAAATGTTAAATTTAATCATTTCACCATCAAATTCCATAGTAAGGGTACCATCATTTACATCAATTTTTGTCTTTGATGTCTTAAGGAATGGTCGCCCTAATAATATCAGTGATGAATTATGAGAATCATTATCTTCCATGTCAAGCACATAAAAATCAGCATGAAAAACCAACCCATTAACTTGAACGAAAACATCCTCTAGAACTCCCTCAGGATAAACATTGGACCTGTCAGCAAGTTGAGTAATAACACCTGTTTCCTTCAAGGGACCAACATTCAAACGTTGATAAATAGACAAAGGCATGACATTGATTGAAGCTCCTAGATCACACATGGCTTTAGCGATTCCAAGATTACCTATTTTGCAAGGAATGGTAAACATACCTGGATCCTTACATTTAGGAGGAAGCTTCATCTGAATAATAGATGAAACATTCTCACTCACACTAATCTTTTCATTACCTTTCAACTTCCTTTTGTTAGTGCACAATTCTTTGAGAAATCTAGCATAGCACGGTATTTTTCTAATTGCATCAAGCAAAGGAATATTTACCTCAACTTTGCGAAAAGTTTCCAGAATCTCTTTTTCTTCCGCTTCATGCTTGGATTTCGTTAATCTGGAAGGGAAAGGAGGTGGTGTCAACATGAACTTTGGTGGCTCAACTAGAGACCTTTTAATTTGGTTGTCCTACTGGCTCGGAGTCGAAATCTCTTTCTTAGTCTCTTCCTCAAGATTAGACGGGTGTCCTTTCTTATTTGATCCCTGCAATTTTGTTCCACTTCTCAAGGTAATTGCATTAACGCTTTGCTTCGGATTTGTAATAGTTTAAGAAGGTAACTTACCTTGAGTTTCTAACCTGTTTACAGCGGAAGCAAGTTGGCTTACCTGATTCTCCAAGTTTTGAATGCTCTGCTTTGTTTCCTCCTGAAATTGTTTTATATTAACAACAAGAGACTTAACAATTTCCTCAAGAGATATACTTGAAGTGGAAGGAGCTTAGGGTACTTGGTTTGATGGCTTAGGCTGGAATTGTTGGAAATGTTGTGGGTTGTTGCCATATCGGAAGTTAGGATGATCCCTCCACCCAGGATTGTAAGTATTCGAGTAGGGATCATACTTCCTCCGCGGCTGTCCTGGGAATCCTCCTACCGCATTGACATGTTCATGATTGTCATCTTGCAATGTGGGGCACATGTTAGTAGGATGATTAGGGGCAGCACAAATTCCACAAGCCTTCACCTGCTGTGTATTTCTGAGGGCTATCTGTTGCACAAGGGAGGTTAGGTTAGAAATTTGATGTTCAAAGTTAGAAACACTTACCTCATTGACCTTCCTTGACGATGTATCATGCCTATACCCAAATTTTTGCGAATTAGCAGCCATAATGGAGATCAATTCCCTAGCTTGACCAGGGGTTTTGTTTACTATGGCGCCTCCACTTGCAGCATCCATCATCTTCCTTTCCATCGGAAGCAGGCCTTCATAGAAGTATTAGATGAGAAGTTGTTCAGATATCCCATGTTGTGGACAGCTTGCACAAAGTTGCTTGAACCTCTCCCAATACTCATGAAGAGTCTCGGTGTCCTTCTGTTTGATACCATAAATTTCTCTTCTTATACAGCAGCTCTAGACGCAGGGAAAAATTTATCCAAGAAGAGTCTCACCATATCTGTCCAAGTGGTTATAGAACCTGGAGGCAAATAAAACAACCAATCTTTAGCTTTAGTACTTAAAGAAAATGGAAAAGCACGTAACTTGATTTGATCGTCGGTTATTCCTTACGGCCTCATACTAGAACACACTATATGAAACTCTTTAAAATGTTTGTGAGGATCTTCATTCTCAAGACCATGAAAGGTGGGTAGCAGATGTATCAACCCAGATTTCAACTCGAATTCAACAGCTAGTTCGGGATAGTGAATACAAAGTGGTTGTTGATTCACATCCGGTGCAGCCAATTCTCTTAATGTTCTCTTGGGATTTTCCATATCGTCTTCTTTTTTAGAATCAATGGATGAATCAGACAAATCCGATGCTAAGTTCAGTCCAGGGGATGATCTAGCTTCTCTTCGCAGCCTCTTAAGAGTCTTCTCAATCTCTGGATTATAATTGAATGCACCTGTATGAGAAGAACGAGTCATACAAGAATAGAAATAAATTTGACACCAATCCCCAGCAACGGCGCCAAATTTGATGGGTGTCGAGTCCAACAAAAATAAAAACCTACTCTTAGACAATTATATGATTTGCATATAATGGTGAGTAGGGTCGAATCCATAAGGATTGGTTAAATATATTTCTGTTCAAAGAGAATAAAGAGGAAAAGAAAAATGGGGGGGTTTTGTTTGTGAATCAAAATAATATTGAAACAAGATAATAAAATCTAATAATGATAAAAGCCTAGCCAAAGGAATCAAGATAGTTTAATTCTAGGAATTGATCATCGATGCAAATGTTTTCTATTCTTATTTCAAGATAAACTGGTTATGGTTATTAACAAGCTCTAACAACCTATCTCTCCTTACTTCCTCGATAATCAAGACAAGCTCTTTGATTATTTCTCTTATCGATTAAGCAACCCTAAACAAGCTCTTAGGATTTAATCTATCAATAGCATTAAAAACTAGAGAGACCACCAATTCATGCCAGTAGATTATAAGATAACCTATTTAAACAAGATCATACATCTCCATAACATGAATTCGATCATCTATTTTATAACCAAACATGTTATTGTGTCACCGAGACTAGAACTATCAAACAATTACGGATTTGACGTGCTAGTTGACAATATATTAACTTGCTAATTGAGTAGAAGAGCTCTAATTCATACCAATCAACAAAGATAATATTGACAAAACTTCCAGAAGATATATGAATATCTAAAAATAAAGAATAGATTAAAGACAAATTTGATGGGTGTCGAGTCCAACAAAAATAAAAACCTATTCCTAGACAATTATATGATTTGCATATAGTGGTGAGTAGGGTCGAATCCACAGGGATTGGTTAAATATATTTCTATTCAAAAAGAATAATGAGGAAAAGAAAAATGGGGGGGGGGGGGGGGGGGGGGGGGGGTCTTGTTTGTGAATCAAAATAATATTGAAACAAGATAATAAAATCGAATATTGATAAAAGCCTAGCCAAAGGAATCAAGATAGTTTAATTTTAGGAATTGATCATCGATGCAAATGTTTTCTATTCTTATTTCAAGATAAACTGGTTATGGTTATTAACAAGCTCTAACAACCTATCTCTCCTTACTTCCTCGATAATCAAGACAAGCTCTTTGATTATTTCTCTTATCGATTAGGCAACCCTAAACAAGCTCTTAAGATTTAATCTATCAATAGCATTAAAAACTAGAGAGACCACCAATTCATGCCAGTAGATTAAAAGATAACCTATTTAAACAAGATCATACATCTCCATAACATGAATTCAATCATCTATTTTATAACCAAACATGTTATTGTGTCACCGAGACTAGAACTATCAAACAATTACGGATTTGACGTGCTAGTTGACAATATATTAACTTGTTAATTGAGTAGAGGAGCTCTAATTCATACCAATCAACAAAGATAATATTGACAAAACTTCCAGAAGATATATGAATATCTAAAAATAAAGAATAGATTAAAGACAAATTTGATGGGTGTCGAGTTCAACAAAAATAAAAACCTACTCCTAGACAATTATATGATTTGCATATAGTGGTGAGTAGGGTCGAATCCACAGGGATTGGTTAAATATATTTCTATTCAAAAAGAATAATGAGGAAAAGAAAAATGGGGGGGGGTCTTGTTTGTGAATCAAAATAATATTGAAACAAGATAATAAAATCGAATATTGATAAAAGCCTAACCAAAGGAATCAAGATAGTTTAATTTTAGGAATTGATCATCGATGCAAATGTTTTCTATTCTTATTTCAAGATAAACTGGTTATGGTTATTAACAAGCTCTAACAACCTATCTCTCCTTACTTCCTCGATAATCAAGACAAGCTCTTTGATTATTTCTCTTATCGATTAGGCAACCCTAAACAAGCTCTTAAGATTTAATCTATCAATAGCATTAAAAACTAGAGAGACCACCAATTCATGCCAGTAGATTAAAAGATAACCTATTTAAACAAGATCATACATCTCCATAACATGAATTCGATCATCTATTTTATAACCAAACATGTTATTGTGTCACCGAGACTAGAACTATCAAACAATTACGGATTTGACGTGCTAGTTGACAATATATTAACTTGTTAATTGAGTAGAGGAGCTCTAATTCATACTAATCAACAAAGATAATATTGACAAAACTTCCAGAAGATATATGAATATCTAAAAATAAAGAATAGATTAAAGACAAATTTGATGGGTGTCGAGTTCAACAAAAATAAAAACCTACTCCTAGACAATTATATGATTTGCATATAGTGGTGAGTAGGGTCGAATCCACAGGGATTGGTTAAATATATTTCTATTCAAAAAGAATAATGAGGAAAAGAAAAATGGGGGGGGGGTCTTGTTTGTGAATCAAAATAATATTGAAACAAGATAATAAAATCGAATATTGATAAAAGCCTAGCCAAAGGAATCAAGATAGTTTAATTTTAGGAATTGATCATCGATGCAAATGTTTTCTATTCTTATTTCAAGATAAACTGGTTATGGTTATTAACATGCTCTAACAACCTATCTCTCCTTACTTCCTCGATAATCAAGACAAGCTCTTTGATTATTTCTCTTATCGATTAGACAACCCTAAACAAGCTCTTAAGATTTAATCTATCAATAGCATTAAAAACTAGAGAGACCACCAATTCATGCCAGTAGATTAAAAGATAACCTATTTAAACAAGATCATACATCTCCATAACATGAATTCAATCATCTATTTTATAACCAAACATGTTATTGTGTCACCGAGACTAGAACTATCAAATAATTACGGATTTAACGTGCTAGTTGACAATATATTAACTTGCTAATTGAGTAGAAGAGTTCTAATTCATACTAATCAACAAAGATAATATTGACAAAACTTCCAGAAGATATATGAATATCTAAAAACAAAGAATAGATTAAAGACAAATCAGTTAGATCTTACAATTCATGAAGAATTAAACTTCAATGATCCTTTGGCTAGAAAAGTTGCTTAGCTACACATGTTCATCATCAAAACGAAAATAAAAAGTGGAAACATGATAAGCCTCTGTTCCCGGTTTCCTTGCTCTGCCTCCTTCCTTCCTTCTTGTCTCTAAGATGATGAAAAAACTCCCTTTCTCCTCTAGGGTTAGTTCTATTTATATTGTTAAGGGAATGGCAGAAGATCTTTTGCTAGCAAGATACGAAAATATCTTTCCTTTTTCAAGTAAATCTCGAGAAGTGAATAATCGTCCGCCTAGCACGCCCTACAACACGGTCATAGGTCAAGCTGTGCCTTCCTCTGTGTATAATCTACAATTCTTCATCCGTGATCAGTGTGTGCCATGGCTTCCACTATGGCCAGATCCCAAGCCGTGTCATCCTCTGGTCGATGTTCCACAATTTCTCCTCCTTATTTAGTATATGGCACGGCTTCATCAAAGCTTCCACCACGGTTTCCACCATAGCTTCCACTACGGCCGTGTCACAAGCCGTATCTCTCTCCTTCTCGTGCAATGTGTAGCACAGTTTGCACTATGGCCGTATCTCAAACCGTGCCTCCTTCTAGACAGATACATGGCCATGTACTTCAACCGTGTATTTTCCTGTTGATTCAAAACCAAGTACACGGCCGGGTACTTCAACTACACGCCCATGTACTTTCCTCCGGCGGTGTAAATCCTTGTCTTTGATCCAAGTTGTAGATGACTTCTCTAATTTACTTGAATTAGCACCCTTGACTCCATTTAACCTGATTTATCACCATAACACAATTCATATTATAAAGATTGAGTATAAAATGGCTCTATCAATGTTAGATATTACTTTATTCATGATATTATTGCTCGTGGTGAAATTGTAGTAATCAAAGTCAACACTCATGATAATCCTACTGATATGTTGACAAAAACACTTCCTATAGCTAAGTTTGAGCATTGCTTGAACTTGGTTGGTGTTGTTTGTTGATTATTAACCTTTGGGGTTTGTGGAAGAGGAGGAGAATGTTTCCTATTGTTTGTTGAAGTTTTGGAGATAACCAAGAATGATTAAATTCGTGTCAAGATGGAGATTGTTGATGAATATGCCTTAAATTTATGGAAGGACGGTAGCTTCTTGTATATATAGATCCAATTTGTCTAGTTTCTTAATTTATTCATTTCACACTTGTATCTATATATATGGGGTGTTTTAGGGTTTTAAAATATAGTTTGATACAATCTTGTACTCCAACTTCAAATTAGTGGATTTTTCCTTTCCTTTACCCATGGTTTTTACCCGATTTGGGTTTTCCACGTAAATCCTGTGTGTTTTTTATTTTTCTTTCAATTATTATTCACACTTGTCATTGTTTTTGTCCTTAACAAAATCATAAAAATTTCATATTAATATTTTTAGTACCAGTTATTAGGTTTGTCTTACATTTATTGGATTTCAATATTTTTTTTTTATGATTGTTATACCCTTTAAGGGTTATTAGCTTATTAAGTATGCTATCCTTTATTTTATGACACCTATACGAGAATGGTAGTTAGGGTTTTGTATTTATTTTTTCTTTTTCAATTATTGATAAACAATTTACTTATAAAATCAAAGACACCAAGAGATCCTTTTCTCAAAATCCTAGATATTTCATTACTTCCATGCATACATTCATATACGTAAATTACCTATATCATCTTAATATTGAAATCATGGCTACAGTGTTGAATTTAGCATGCTATGGCTAGCATAGCAGTAGGTGTGGTGATGTGGTGCTTGGCTGTCATGTATGTATGTTATGCACATGTAGGGTCACACATGGCAGGTGCTAACAAAGAGTGTTGGATTTGGCTGCTTCATGGTAATTTCTCTTTTATTTCTTAAAATATTTTAATTCAAGTAGAGAGTTATGGTTGACGATGCAAAGATAGGTGAATTAACTAGGTTGGTAGTAACAAGGCAGTAAAGATCAATGTTTTAGTGCCACTAAGAGTAGCATGAATCTTGAATAGACTTAGGTAATATGGCTAAAGATTTGATGTGGGAGTCTATGCAGAAGATGATAGATATGGTGCATATAATTGTAGATTAACAAAATAATCATATAGATATGCCTACTGTTGATGTTGGATATTTATTTAGTTGGGTAATGGGCTTCAAGTAACTTGCAACAATAGCAAACAAATAGAATGGGCACCAAAGTTTATTTCAATGTGATCACTTCAATACTTAAGTTAGTTATAGGTTGAAAAGTAAGTTGATAAAAGAGTTAGTTAAGTACGAGAGTAGAAAAGTTGGGACCTAATGCATAATGTTTAACATTTGTATTTACAAAAAGATTGTTGAATCTTACTGAACTAATAGCTTGTTACTTAGGATGTGATTTGTCAACCCCTTGTAATAAGGGGTTAGTATGATATTCTAACAAAGTATGGTACAATTAGCATAATTGCTCTGCCATGTAAACATCCCCTCTCATTTAACACATCGTGGTTATTGGGGGCTACAAGCTCATGGCTACTTAGTGCCAAGCTCAATTGATAGGGCTTTTGCTTTTCTAGGCTACTAGACTTAGTCGTGTCAAGTCATAAGACCCACGTCCAGAATTAGCCATCAACAATTGCTAAACAAAACAATTGCATGGTTGATTTGATGGCTCGATGAAATAATCATGTGGGTAAATTAATTGCTTAATAAAATGACAATATGAGAGCTTTGAATGAGACTTTTAGAGCAAGGGCACAAGTACAAAGTAATGCAAATAGAGATGTGAGTGCATGGAATAACTTGAACAATGTGAATCTAATGAACATTGCTAATCGTGTTAATTTAGGAATAGGTAGGCATGGTGGAGTAAGGTGTAATGTAGCATCGAGGTTGGTTATTAATAACCCTCTATTTGGTGAACTTAATGAGAATGATGCAAATGATCAACTTGTGAGGTAGCAAAGACCAATGTGAGGCTTAGATACTATTAAGCTTTGAGTTTTAGAATTTGATAACAAAGGTTCTATAGATGATTATTTTTATTGGAAAGACAAGGTTGAAAAATTGTTTAAGGGGTAAATAGCACTTGAATTCACTAGGTATGCTACACTATAGTGGAGGGATTTGATAAATCAATGATGGAAGAATTGTGAGCATTATGTGACTTCTTAGCAAGAGATGAGATAGTTAACGTGTAAGAGCTAAACCTACCAACAACAGTGCATCTAAACCCATATAGGTTGCAATGGTTTATGATAAAGGAAGTGTTAGAGTGGAGAATAGGTTATTGTGCCAATCTCAATTCTTGGTAGTTAAATGGATGAGATTTTGTGTGATGTAGTACTAATGAGTGAATTAAATACCTCAATCTTTTCCCCCCTCCCAGTTTTTTTGCACTTAATTTTCTTCACTCCTAATTCATTCCCTCTTATACATATAGAGTGTAAGTACATAAATAAAAGATAGAAGATTTTGTATAAGTTATTACAAGTATAGCATAAGATTCTATGAAAAATTTTCTGTAGCAAAAAGCAAAAGGTTATCTAGAAAAGATAGAAAATTTTATAAAGGTAAATGGTTATATGCTAGAAGATAGAGTATGGATAGAAGTTGGAAGACTCATTTTATAGATCAAGTCCTGTTAGAAGTTAGATATATTCAAATAATATATCTAGCTATATCATTACAAGCAATTGTTTGAAGATTATCTATGAAGCTTTTCTAAAAGTCATATACTATATTAAGCCTAAAAAAATCTTGGATGATACGGATGAATCTAATGATAATAAAAGTGCAAGAGTTCAAATTCAAACTTTAACAAAGATATTAGGAGATGTTTGCAATTAAAAAAGATCAAGTTGAACAAAATCATTGGTAAGCTTAGGATTAGGAGATATTGTTTTCAAATGAAGACAAGTACAAGACAAGTTGTAAGCAAGGATATCAACCTCTATCATGAGATTAATGAAATTCAAATACAAACTTGAAGATCAATCTCACTCTTTTCCTCCATTTATTTTTACTCTTTTCTCACTTACCAAAACTACCCTTTAAAATTCTCAAGACCACATTGTTTCACTACTACTCTATCTATTGCTCCTTTTGCTTTCACATTGCCTTCTAAACGTAATAATCTAATCAAAAGATTCACTGTGTCTAAAATGTTTATTAGAATAAGGTTTATGTTACAATTGCAATGAGAAGCACCATATATTTCATAAATGCAAATCTAAGTTTCAAGTTCTTTTATTTAGTGAACGTGATATAGGTGATGCCATTGAAGAGAATGTTATGATTGAGGAAAAGATTGATCATATGAATGAGTCCTTAAGTATTAGTTACCATGCATTGTCAAGCACCATAGTTTCCCAAACTTTATGATTTCAAGGGACTATAAATAACCATTCTATTAGTGCTTTAGCGGATTTTAGTAGTACCCTCAATTTCTTATAAAATAGATTGTTAAGATGTTTGAATTTGAACTTTGGAGCTATGTTCAATATTGTGATAGGCAGTAAAACTAGATTAGCCTGTTAAGGTAAGTGTGTCGTTGCTCCCTTACTCATTAAGGATATAGGCTTTTTGATACCTTCTATCTTCCATCTTTTGAAAGGGCTGAAGTAGTATTGGGGGTATAATGGCTTCGATACTCAGGATCTATTACTATTGTTTACAGTAACCTAACAATGAATTTTCTAAATAAGAGTCTTGGTGGCTTTGAAAGGGGTTAATCTATTTGGGGTCTAAGACAAATTCCACATCACCAATTTGAGTGAATATTGTATATACATGCTATTGCTTTATGTTTTCAATTGTTTGCTCGGGAAGTGAATTATAACATAATATGGTCTACTACTTTGCAATATTTCTTTGTAACAAGCATTGAGAAGATTTCCTGGAATGTTTGAGGTACCTACACCATTGCCATCACTTTGCAACGTGCATGATAAATGTAAAAATTATATATTTTATTTTGATTTTATACTATATTTATGTAAATACTTTTTATTTTTTTTAATAGGTAAATGGTAAGGATTTAGAAAATATTTATAAAAATAGAGTCAAGTGCAAGAACTTCATGAAACGGTATCAAGAGTAAGAAATTAAAGATCACATTCTTATTTCGACTTCAATCGCATCCAGTGAAAATCCTTAGCCAATGTCACGTCATTCATGCATCTAAGACGATGCAAATTTAAAAGAAAGCAGGCTTCCAGTAGATTCCACAATTCACGCGTCAGTCCAAGTACAAGCCAAGAATTAGATCGATTGTGACGTCACCGGCGTCCACAAATCAAAGCCATGAAGCCACAAGCAAGTCCAATAACAAAGCCAGGTCAGCCCATCTCCACGTCTCCTATATGTAACTTCTTAAATCAACCAAATGTCAACTCAACACGCTTGGAGAATGCAACAAACAGAGCAGCACGTCATTCCAACTGCACTGACAGCCAGCGGCAGCTTTGGAAACCAAAGACATAAATCATGTCACCAACAACCAATTTCATCTGCTCCTACACATTAATTGAATTTTGGACTTTCATGTCGTGAAAGTAAAAGCAAATGGAGGGCCCATCATGATACAGCCAAGAAGGCAACCAAGAAGAAAGAGTCATATAACAAGGTTACACTTTTAAATATTTCAATTTAAAAAAAGGTTATCTAAATATCAGATTTAAAATAATTATTCTTAAATTATGAATGCGATTTATGGTTTTAAGATAAAAAAAAAATTAAATTAAAGACACAGCTTCAATACAATTTGTACTAAAAATTGAAAACACAGTAATGTGAACTCCGTCAACCTGTACCAAAACCCAAAATTCATTTGATTCGAATAACCGATGATTGATCACGAACGAAGGGAAAACCACGACCCATTGCTTATAGTGAAGTAAGAACCTTAGTATGATGCATATACGTCATAATCAGGATGGAAGACCAATGCATAAGTAAAGGTATGAACGCCACATGATAATTTTGATAAGTTCAAGTTCTTCAAGAATAGAAGAAAAGTATTTGTAATTCAATAATGTCAAAAAGTGTCTACAATGGGATCTTTGACGACTATTTATAATCCCATAAAAAAGAACATAAACAAAACGTCATAAAAACTCTATTTGCAACTAATAAAAATATTATACGCTGATAGCCTAAATTTGACTAAAGCCAGCCTATATTTCTACCTAATCCGACGGCTTATAATTCCATTTATAACCGGCTTAAATTGAAGTAAGCCAACCACTTAGGCCAATGGCTTACAAAGCCAACCTTAATGTAATCTACACTGGCCACTTTAGGTTGGCGACATTCTCCTCAAAGCCAACCATTTAGGTCGGCGCTAACTTCATTTCGGATATCTTGGACTTCAATGACTTGGATTATCCTTAGTTCACTCTTAGGTTGACGCAAGTATTGCTCCTCATCTCAAATTCCTTTTATTAGCCTATTAAGTGTATCCTTAAGTCGTTTAGCTCAAAGTCGGGTCATTGGTCCAATTGGTATCTCAAGAGGATCTGCTATCCATTTCTTAGCTCAGTTGTCATCATTCCCCTCATCTTGAAAAGGATTTGTCCTCAAATCATCACTTGCATCAAAAGGACTCAAATCAGTAATATTAAAAGTAGCACTGATAGGATACTCACTTGGTAAATCCAGTTTATAGGCATTATTATTAATTCTCTCAAGAAATTGAAAAGGACCATCACCCCTAAGAAGTAGCTTGGATCGTCGTTATGCTGGGAATCACTCTTTGCACATGTGCAACCTAACCCAATCTTCGGGTTCAAAGATTATTTGTTAGTGCCCTTTGTTGGCTTGTTTTGCATATTGTTCCGTTCTTCACTCAATATTGAGCTTAGCCTTCTTGTGAATCTACTTAGCAAATTCAACTTTCTTTTTTCCATCCAAATTAACATGTTTAGAGACAGGTAAAGGAGTTAAGTCCAATGGAGTTAAAGGATTAAATCTATATATAATCTCAAAAGGTGAAAATTTAGTGGCTGAATGTATAGAACGGTTATAAGCAAATTCAACATATGGCAAACAATCTTCCCATATTTTAATGCTCTTTTAAATGATAGCCCTTAGTAAAGTAGATAAAGTTCTATTAACTATTTCTGTTTGCCCATTAGTATGTAGATGACAAGTAGTAGAAAACAATAATTTAGTTCCTAACTTACACTACAAGGTTTTCCAAAAGTAACTCAAGAACTTAACATCCTTATCAGATACAATTGTTTTAAGCATACCATGCAATCTAACAATTTCTTTAAAGAACAAATCTACAACATGTGTAGCATTATCGGTTTTGTGACATGGAATAAAATGTGTCATCTTTGAAAATCTATCCACAATAACAAAAATAAAATCTCTATCATATCTAGTCCTAGGTAAGCCTAACACAAAATCCATGGAAATATCAACCCAAGGCTCACTAGGAATAGTAAGGGCTTAGTATAAGCCATGGGGTTACACTTGGGATTTAGCTTGTCTACAGGTGATACATCTCTCAAAAATTCGCTCAACATTTGACTTCATGCATGGCCAATAAAAATGTTCTTGCAAAACCCCCAAGGTCTTAGCCACTCTAAAGTATCCCATCAAACCTCTACCATAAGACTATTTTACTAACATCTCCCTAAGGGAACAGTTTGGAATACAAACTTTGTTTTCTCTAAACAAAAACCCTTCATGCCTAATGAACTTTCCAGTAGCTCCCTTTTCACAAAAAGAAAATTCATCACTAAAATCTTAGTATAAAGGGTACAACTCTTTAATATGTTCAAAACCAAGCAATTTAGCATCAAGAGTGGAGATTAGTAAGTACCTTCTTGAGAGAGCATCCACAACAAAGTTTTCCTTACCTTACTTGTACCAAATGACGTATAAAAAGGTCTCAATAAAATCTACCCACTTGCATGTCTCTTATTCAGCTTGTGTTGACTCTTCAAGTGTTTCAAGGATTCATGTCTCTTATTAGGCCAAAGGTAGTGTTGCCACATTTCCAAAGCCCTAACCAATGCATATGGCTCCTTATCATATGTTGGGTACTTTAATGCGGCTCCATTTAGCTTTTCACAGAAATATGCGATTGGTTTTCTTTCTTGCATAAGAACAGCTACAATACCTAAACCGGAAGCATCACATTCAATTTCAAAATTTTTAGAAAAATTAGGTAAAGCAAGCAAAGGAGTATGGGTTAGTTTATCTTTAATTAATTGAAAAGCCTTTTCTTATTCTACTCCCCACTTAAACCCAACATTCTTCTTGATGACTTTAGTGATTAGTGCAGCTATGCTACTAAAGTCCCTCACAAATCATTTATAAAAGCTCTCAAGCCCATGGAAACTACGAACTTGGCTCACATTAGTTGAGCTTGTCCATTCATGTATAGCTCAAATTTTCTCCTCATCAACCTGGATTCCTTGTGAACTAACAACAAAACCAAGGAAAACAAGTCTATCTGTACAAAAAGTGCACTTCTTAAGATTAGCAAATAGCTTTTCCTATTGCAACACTTTCAAAATAGAATTTAAATGAAATAAATGATCATCTAAATTCTTACTATAAATAAAGATATCATCAAAATAGACAACTACAAATTTTCTAATAAAAACTCACAAAATATGGTTCATTAATCTCATGAAAATACTTTGATATGCTCAAAAGGGGATCCAAGCATATGCAATCAAACTAATGGAACAACTTCTAATCACAATACCAAAAACCGAATCAACTTTGATCAAATGGCGTGAACCCTAAAAATTGTTTATGTTCTAATTTGTGGTTAAAATCAATCTTATACCAAATGATATAATGATCAATGGAATTGAGCTCTCCACATAAGATGAATAAGAATCTAAATCACTAACAACACAAATAAGGCCGTGAACTCCTCTTCAATAATTCAGAAATGCACGCAAACAATGGAAGATAAAATTAAAGGCAATATCAAGATATAAATCCAATCAATTTGATAATAATATATGAATGGATTTTGATTTATGATTGACACCAAAATCAAGACAAGAACCACCCTAATCAACACTAGATATAACACACTAGTTATGAAAAGAAAATCAGCTTCGGGAATTGATATTACTCACAATTCACTAGGTTGCAAACTTGCCATAATTCCAACTGGGTTGAAATTGATAAGAGCCTTATGAAATCTTTGGACAAACCATAATATCTCATGAAATTTTTGCAAAAAAAATGTCAAGTTTATTCCTCTCCAAAACCCTACTTGCTCCCTTTAGGGTTAATGATAGGAAGAAAAATCCGACAAGACCTATCATTAGGGCAAGAACTAAAGGAATTCAAATCTTGGCGTTGAGGGCCCATTTTGAGCAGATCGACCCTGGAATTATTTATATATTAACCTCTTTTCTATTATTCTTGTATTGTGTTTTCCAACAGGCACACTTATCATATTTTATAGGCCAATGGACAAACTTCCTCAGACTCAGCTTGTGGGTTATCCATGGATTGACCTGAATTGGCGATGAGCTGGGCCGATGGATCCTATAGAAGACCGGCATCTTGAAGACCATTTCTTTAATATATTTATTCTTTTTATGAACTATTTTGGTTGTATTTTGGTTTTGGGACACTTTTATTTCCTTATAACTTTCATTTAGGGTTAGCTACTTTAAAAGTGGCAAACTTGTAATTTTGAGCACTTTTTAACCCTAGGAGTAGCAAGTATAAATACTTGCTTAAGAGAGGATTTGAGGAGGGCATATTTTGCAGAATTGAGAGTTCATATTCATGTGAGAATTAGGGTTCCTAATTGTCATTAGACTCTTATCAATTTCAATCCCAAGAGTTGAAATTGTGGCGAGTGCAATACCTTGAAATTGTGAGTTGTATCAATTTCATTTTATTGTGATTTCTTTTCTTCTCTAGTGCGTTATATCTAAGGTTGAATTGAGATAGTTCTTGGACAGATTTTCTTCTAATTTTTGTCAAATTCTTGTGTTTAATTAAGGTTCCTTGCAATTGAATTCGAATCATCATTGAGAATTCCCTTGAAAACGTGATTTTCACTAATGGAAAGGAGTCCTTGGAATTGAGGTTTTGTTTTAAATTTTTGGATTATTTTCATGGAATTATATGTGAATAGGGTTTTATTAGAAGAGATTATCATTGTTGTATTACAATTGTAACTTTGAGCATTTGGAATTCATTACATCTTACTAGGGTTCACGTGAATTTGCCCCTTGTGGATCCGGTTTGTTATTAACTTGAAATTGCTTTTCTTAAGTCTTTTAATTGTGCTTCTAAGTGGAATTAGGCACATCATCTTTTTGGTATCAGAGCAATATCATATTTGGATTTAAGATTGAACACATCCTAATTGAAGAACATTGTTTATAAACATTGGAAATTGACGCCATTATTCAAGAGATTGAGATTAGTTTGATTGACATTGTTTGATTGTCTTTCAAATTGGTTTTGTATGTGCTTATTCTTGGTTTTAGGCACATCATCTTTTTGGTATCAGAGCTCTTGTTGAGAGAAGGGAATTGGTTTCATTTGATTTTGTGGAGTTAATCATCCATTAGGATTGATTTAGTGGAAACCGCAATTGTATTGATTGTTGTGGTTTTGAGCATGTGAAATTACCTTGTCTTGGAGTTTATTTTTCTGTTTGTTGGAGTTGGTTTGAGAAGGTTGTTGCATCATTTTGTGATCCCTAATTTACATGGAAGGGCAGAAGTACAAAGTATTGTTTAATTCAACAATTTTTGGAACTTGCAAAACTTACCAAAATCCTTGCCGCGGCTTGTTGTGGCATGGAGAAGGATGTGTAGTTTGTTGTTTTGATTTCCATTATGTAATTATGAATTGGTGGAGTACAATTTGCATATTGCATTGAGTTTTGATTAGTAAGGAATTATTTGATTTCAAACATATGCAATTAAGTTGTGGGAGTTAATGATTGCTATTTGAATTTGAATTCATTATTTACCAATTGAGGAAGGCTTGCAATAAGTTAAGTTGTTTGAATTTCAAATTGAAAGTTGCTGCCTATTGTGGAATTCAGAATTCATTTGTGGAAAGTCACATATTAGTCCTTGTTATCATTATTTGCCGTGGAAGTAGAGTATATTTGTGGTTATTTCCATTTCTTATTGTTGTCGTGGGGGTGGAGTGCAATTTGTTGTTGTTGCTGTGGGAGTTATTGGTGAAGTGAGTGCACCGTGATTGAGGTGTGTGTGGTGGTGCAAATTTGTGGAGTTTTGTGTGGAGTAAGGTGCTGCACATTAAGATAAAGTATGAGTGTGAACCATGGCTAATTAAGGAAGTTAAGTAGTGAAGCTTGAAATTCAAATATAAGCATTTAAGTGTGAAAGTTATTGAGTATTGTTACTTAAACACTTGCTTAGTTGAATTCAATATCTTAACTACTTAGAAGTATTTATTTATGCTTCACTTATTCTAATATACTTGAAGTGATAAGAAGTATTTGTTGCATTGGTGACTTGTTGCACCGTAGGTGTATAAGTGTGTGTGTTGTTATCCAAACTTGTTATTGTGACGTGGTGAAGTGAAGGGAGTGTGCTACAAATTATTTGAGATTACATTTGTACTTCAGATAAATCGCATCTACAAACATGTCATATGATAGTGTGAATGGGGACATTGGCAATGAGGCCAATAGCTAAGTGGGTAGTAGACTAGGTTGTCGAAATACAAGTGCAAGAACTCTAGATGAGAAACTTCAGGACCTTACCACAATTGTTGCTACATTGGCAACAAAAATTGATAGGATAACATTACCACCACCACCTGTGGTAAACCTTCAGGCACTACCTAGAGTAGAAGGAGATTATCATGCTCTTAGGGAAGATAGAGATGATAATTTTGGAGTTAATCCATACCCGGATATGGAATTTAGACCACCTCGAGGACTAGAGTGTGCGAAGCTACAGATGCCTTCATTTGATGGTAGGGGTTCCGCCGATGACTACCTAGACTGGGAAGACTAAGTTGACGGTCTTTTCAAGTGTTATGAGATTGATGAAGACTCTAGGGTACGCCTTGCAGCTATAGAGTTCACAGGGTATGCCGCTTTGTGGTAGAGAAATATGGTGATCAGTAGGTGACTGGATGGAGAGACCGAAATACACACTTGGAGAGACATGAAACGAGTTTTGAGGAATAGGTTTGTACCAAAACACTACAGGCATGAGTTATTTATGCGTCTCCAGACATTGAGACAAGGGAGTAAAATAGTGGATGACTATGTACAAGAGTTTGAGACACTGGAGATCAGATGTGGATCAGTTGAACCTCCTGAACAAACGCTACCATGTTTTGTATCTGGGTTGAGGTATGAGATAGCTTGTGTAGTTAAGCTTCAGAGATATAGTACACTTGATGAGGTCATACAATTAGCCCTGAAAGTGGAAAGATAGAGACAATCCTATTCATTCTAGGATACTAGGAGCAGATTACCAAGGAACCAAACTGTTCAGGGTCAGTTATGTTCTCCTTCAGAGGTACTAGTGGCTCACAAGCAGTTGAGTAAACCATTGGAGTATCTTGAGTAATAGAGTCAGATGAGTCTATCATTAGAGGGCCAAAATATACGGAGACAGTTGTGTTCACCTTCAAAGGTCTCAAAGGACAATGAGCAGTTGAGCCAACCATTAGAAGACCATGAGGATCAGCGACATACAGAAGAGTTAGTGATGAGATCCATGATGAGAGCCAAGATGGAAGAAGAAATGTGGTTCCTCTTGAAGTGCCGCTTGGATCGATCACAAGAAATCGAGCGAAACGAGACAAGGAAGCACTTAACGGATTGACAAAGGTTGTCCATGAAGCCGGAAAGGATTGGAGCAATCATGAAGTTGGAACGGATTGGAACAACCATGAGAAGACCCTTGCTTTTATACAAGTTACACCGGACACGGGTTGAAGAGGGCGTATACTTTCAAGGTACGACCGTGTATGGAGTCAAGCAAATCCACAGAAAGATACACGGCTAAAGTACACAGGCGTGTATATTGCCAGAAGTTGCATAGAAATATACACGGCCAAAGTACACAGGCGTGTATGTTGCCAGAAGTTGCACAGAAAGGTACACGGCCAAAGTACACGGGCGTGTACATGGCCGTGTATCCTCTACCGGCCAGCATGTTTTGTTTTCGCGTTTTTACACCACTTATTGAAACTACGTCGTTTTGCACTTGTTTTACACGAATTGTAACCCTAGTATAAAAGCTCCTAAGGTTTAGAACATCAGAAGTTTTAGACATCTTTGAACATTAAACACTTTTGAGAGGCTCCTCTCTTGGTTCTTCAAGAACTAAATCGAACTTATCAGATTGACTTCCGTGGCGTTCATCTCGATTTATCAATCGGTCTTTCATCCCGATTGTGGTGTCTTCACTTTATACCAAGGTTCTTGTCTCGCTTATAGACAACGGGTTGCGGTTTCCACTTTAGATGTTTGGGCATCTTAGGCAACGAATTTCCGAACGTATTGGTATTGGGTTTCGTCACGGGTTGGCGTGGTTCGTATTAGTTTGTTATCAGATCTTAGGTTTGTGAAAACATCAAGTTCGGTTGAGGAAGGTAATATCAAAAACCCTAACTCCAATCGTTCATATCCATTGTTAGCATTCAATTCCGCAATATTAATTGTCTTTGATAGTGTAGTATTTACTAGTCGATTGTAAAAAAAAAAAAAAAAAGAGTAAAAATCACGACAAAAAAAAGAAGAGAAAAGAAAAGAAAAGAAAAAACGTGATCAAGAGCAACAACCCAGAAAAAAAAAATCGGATAGAAAAATAGAGGAAAATTTACGAACCCTAGAGTTGTTTTGAATTATACGGAAGGAAATTGGTATAGTTCGGGTTAGTTCCAAGAGAATTGAGAAGAGGAAATTGGTGAGTTGATATCATCATTATTTGTGAGAATACACAAGTGACTGTGTGATATCATCATTTGAGCGAAACACGTAAGGGAGTGTATCGTGAGGTTTAATTATATATATATTTGTGTTAGTGCTAATCTTTTCTGCAGGAACTATGTCGAGACAATATTCTCCTGAAGGTGAGAGGGGAAGGTTTGATGCTAGGTTAGTAATTGAGGCATTGAGGGGAGAAATGAAGAGGATGTTCCAAGAGGGAATAGAACAAATTCATGAGACGGTAAAGCAAAGACTAGAGCAATCCACAAACATATTCCAAGGGCGTAAGAGGGAGAGTCGTTCTAGGAGAGTACCGAAGGGTGGAGATGAAATGTCGGATGATGACTTTGATGAGCCTTCTGTTGGGAGTTATAGAGGTTATAGTGGTCGGAATAGAGGAACTAGTGATTGGGAAGATAGAGGAGATGGGAATAGAGAGGATGATCAATTAAGTAGCATAAAGATGAAGATTCCTCCTTTCTAAGGGAAGAATGATCCCGAGGCATACTTAGAGTGGGAGAAAAAGGTGGAGATGGTGTTTGATTGTCACAACTATAGTGGGAGAAAGAAAGTAAAACTTGCTGCCATTGAGTTTTTGGATTATACTATAGTGTGGTGGGATCAACTAATGTTGAATAGGAGAAGGAGTGGCGAGCCACCTATCGAGTCTTGGGAAGAGATGAAGAGAGTGATGAAGAAGCGGTTTATACCTGCGTATTACTATCGTGAATTGCACAACAAGTTGCAAACTCTGAGACAGGGAAGCCGAAGTGTAGATGAGTATTTCAAGGAGATGGAAGTCACTAAGATTAGGGCGAATGTAGAGGAGGATAGAGAGGCTACAATGGATAGATTTCTTGCTGGGTTGAATAGAGAAATCCAAAATGTGGTTGAATTGCAGCATTATGTAGAATTGGAGGATATGGTCCACATGGCTATAAAGGTTGAGAACCAGTACAAGAGGAGAGGTAGTAGTAATGCACGGTTGCAATAGGGTAATGGTTCACCCACTTGGAAGACTAATCAGTGGAAGAAAGAAGAAAAGCCTTTACTCACCAAACCAAAAGGGGAGCTAAGACAAGTGGGTTCTACTCCTAGTAATCAAGGTAACCCTGAATCTTCTACTTCTAGAAATCGTGACATTAGATGCTTTAAATGTCAAGGTAGAGGCTATATTGCTAGTCAATGTCCAAATAGGCATGTGATGATTTTGCATGATGATGGTGAGTATGAGACGGAGGGGGATAGTGAAGAAGATGATATGCCACCATTAGAGGATGCTAGTGATGATGAAGAGCCTGCAATGGGAAGGCTAGTGGCAGTAGTAAAGAGAGCTTTGAATGTGCAGGTGAAGGAAGAAGAGGAGGTGCAAAGGGAATATATATTTTATACTAGATGTTATCTAGGAGATCACATTTGTAGTTTGATTATTGATGGGGGAAGTTGCACCAATGTAGTGAGCAATTTTATTGTTGAGAGGCTGGGGCTCAAAACTGTTAGACACCCTAGTCCATATAAATTGCAGTGGTTGAATGATAGTGTTGAGACTAAGGTGAGTAAGCAAGCCTTGATTGGTTTCGCATTGGTAGATATGAGGATGAGGTGTTTTGCGATGTAGTGCCAATGCAAGCATGTCATGTGTTGTTGGGGAGGCCATGGCAATTTGATAGGAAGGTTATTCATGATGGCTTTTCTAACAAGTATACGCTTGTTCACCATGGGAAGAGCTTTAATCTTAAACCGTTAACACCTAAGCAGGTGTATGAGGACCAGTTGCAGCTACAACAGTCTTTTGCAAAACATAAGGTGAGTGAAAAGTAGAGTGAGAGTGAGAGAGCAAAAGATAATGAGAAGAAAAAGGAATATAAAAGTCAAGATCAAAAGGAAAAAGAGAGGAAGGCTGGAAAGAGTGTAAGAGGCCAAGTTGAAGGGGAATCAACTTTGGTGGTGAGTGAAAAGGAGAGGGCAGCCTTGCAAAAGGAGAGTTGTGTGGCAAGAGCGAGTGTAGTGAGGCGAGCGTTAGTGATGAAGCAACCTATGTTGTTTCTGGTCTTTAAGGAAACATGTTTGAGTACTAACGAATTATCTAACTCTTTGCCTAGTGTGGTTGTGTCTCTTGTGAAGGACTTTGAAAATGTCTTTCCTAAGGAACTCCAAAGGCAGGTCGATGAATTAATGGAGAAGTGATACGTGAGAGAAGGCATGAGTCCATCTGTAGTGCTTGTGATTTTAGTGCCTAAGAAGGATGGGACATGGAGAATGTGTGTTAGTTGCCGCGCTATTAACAACATCACGGTAAAGTATCGTCATCCCATTCATCGTTTAGATGACTTCTTAGATTGGTTATATGAGTATAGTGTCATTCCTCATGAGCCATAGATAGACATTTCCATAGATTTTGTGTTAGGACTATCTAGGCCTAGGCATGGTCGAGATTCTATTTTTGTGGTTGTGGATAGGATTTCTAAAATGGTTCATTTCAGTCCTTATCATAAAGCTGATGATGCTATACACATTGTTGATTTGTTCTTTAGAAAGGTAGTGCGTTTACATGGTATACCTAGAAGTATTGTTAGTGATCGAGATGAGAAATTTTTGAGTCATTTTAGGAGAGTATTGTGGGAAAAGCTGGGAACTAAACGGATGTTTTCAACTATCTGGCACCCACAAACTGATGGGCAAATTGAGGTGGTTAACATGACGTTAATTCAATTGTTAAGGGCAATCATAGAGAAGAACATTAGGACTTGGAAGGATTGTCCACCATTTGTGGAGTTTGCATGTAATAGGGCTTTAAATAGCATTATTCATTGTTCACCATTTGAGATTGTGTTTGGTTTTAACCCATTGGATCCTATTTATTTATTGCCATTGCAATTTAACAAGTTTGTGAGTTTTGATGCTGATTTTAAGGTAGATTTCGTAAGAAAGCTACATGCACAGGTAAAGAGTAGGATTGAAAAACAAAATGCCAGGGTCGTTTCAAAGGTGAACAAGGGTAGGAGACAAATGATTTTTCAGCCTGGAGATTGGGTTTGGGTGCATTTTCGCAAGGAGAGGTTTCTATTGCAGAGGAATTCCAAGTTGAACCCTCGGGGAGACGGTCCATTTCCGATGCTTGAGAGAATCAATGATAATGCCTACAAGAAAGATTTACCAGGTGAGTATCCAGTAAGTGTCATGTTTAATATTACAGATCTGAGTCCATTTGATGCAGGCAATGATTTGAGGACAAATCCTTTTCAAGAGGAGGGGAATGATGAGATCCATGATGAGAGCTAAGCCGGAAGAAGAAATGTGGATCCTCTTGAAGTGCCGCTTGGATCGATCACAAGAAATCGAGCAAAACGAGTCAAGGAAGCACTTAACGGGTTGATAAAGGTTGTCCATGAAGCTAGAAAGGATTGGAGCAATTATGAAGTTGGAACGGATTGGAACAACCATGAGAAGACCCTTGCTTTTATACAAGTTACACCGGACACGGGTTGAAGAGGGCATGTACTTTCAAGGCACGACCGTGTATGGAGTCAAGCAAATCCACAGAAAGATACACGGCTAAAGTACACGGGCGTGTATGTTGCCAGAAGTTGCACAAAAATATACACGGCCAAAGTACACGGGCGTGTATGTTGCCAGAAGTTGCACAGAAAGGTACACGGCTAAAGTACACGAGCGTGTACACGGCCGTATATCCTCTGCCGACCAACATGTTCTGTTTTCGCGTTTTTACGCCACTTATTGAAACTACGTCGTTTTGGACTTGTTTTACACGAATTGTAACCCTAGTATAAAAGCTCCTAGGGTTTAGAACATCAGAAGTTTTAGACATCATTGAACGTTAAACACTTTTGAGAGGCTCCTCTCTTGGTTCTTCAAGAACTAAATCGAACTTATCGGATTGACTTCCGTGGCGTTCATCCCGACTTATCAATCGGTCTTTCATCTCGATTGTGGCGTCTTCACTTTATACCAAGGTTCTTGTCTTGCTTATAGACAACGGGTCGCGGTTTCCACTTTAGATGTTTGGGTGTCTTAGGCAACGAATTTCCGAACGTATTGGTATTAGGTTTTGTCATGGGTTGGCGTGGTTCGTATCAGTTAGAAAAGGAGGAAACAATATTAGTGAAATGGGTTGAGATTGGGGACAACTCAGTGGATAATGGGTCATTATTTGTGTTGCAGAAGAGATACATCCTAAAAATGGAGGAGAGAAAACAATCACCACTTGTAGTATTTCAGATATTGGGATTCTGCAGAGATACTTCTTTAGATGGATTGCTAGGAGAAAACAAAGTCTCCATTGCATTTGATCTGCCAGATTTGAGGACAAATCTTTTTGAGGCCTGAGGAGATGATAGGAATAAAAATCCGACAAGACCTATCATTAGGGCAAGAACTAAAGGAATTCAAATCTTGGCGTTGACGGCCCATTTTGAGCAGATCGACCCTGGAATTATTTATATATTAACCTCATTTCTATTATTCTTGTATTGTGTTTTCCAACAGGCACACTTATCATATTCTATAGGGCAATAGACAAACTCCCTCAGACTCAGTTTGTGGGTTATCCATGGACCGACCTAAACCGGTGATGAGCTAGGCCGATGGATCCTATAGAAGACCGGCATCTTGAAGACCATTTCTTTTATATATTTTTAGTCTCTTATGAACTATTTTGGTTGTATTTTGTTTTTGGGACACTTTTATTTCCTTGTAACTTTCATTTAGGGTTAGCTACCTTAAAAGTGGCAAACTTGTAATTTTGAGCACTTTTTAACCCTAGGAGTAGCAAGTATAAATACTTGCTTAAGAGAGGGTTTGAGGAGGGCATATTTTGCATAATTGAGAGTTCATATTCACGTGAGAATTAGGGTTCCTAATTGTCATTAGACTCTTGTTAATTTCAATCCCAAGAGTTGAAATTGTAGCGAGTGCAACACCTTGAAATTGTGAATTGTATCAATTTCATTTTGTTGTGATTTCTTTTCTTCTCTAGTGTGTCATATCTAGGGTTGAATTGAGATAGTTCTTGGACAGATTTGCTTCTAATTGTTGTCAAATTCTTGTGTTTAATTAAGTTTCCTTGCAATTGAATTTGAATCATCATTGAGAATTCCCTTAAAAACATGATTTTCACTAATGGAAAGGAGTCCTTGGAATTGGGGCTTTCTTTTGAATTTTTGGATTATTTTCATGGAATTATATGTGATTAGGGTGTTATTAGATGAGATTATCATTGTTGTATTACAATTGTAACTTTGAGCATTTGGAATTCATTGCATCTTACTAGGGTTCACGTGAATTTGCCCCTTATGGATCCAGTTTGTTATTGACTTGAGGTTGCTTTTTCTTAAGTCTTTTAATTGTGCTTCTAAGTGGAATTAGGCACATCAGTTAAAATGTCCACAAAATTATAACTATGCCGCTATAGGGTGGTCGGTCTTAAAAAAACCAATTACAACCAAATAAAAATATCCCAAAAACTTATAAAATAAATAGTCCAATGAAATAATTACAAGTATAAAAATTAATAATCTTCAAAGAGCCGATGCATTGGGGCAATGTTGATCACAGTGGGCTATTGGATGAGAATCCGATGATGTCCCTAATTGACTAACAATGAGATTCATTTAGCATCCCATCAAGAAATATATACTTGTTAGATTATCATTTAAACATTTATTAGATAAAGAAAACAAGTATGAATATAAGTAATTTAGATCATCACCTAAATCAACTTCCCTATCCATCAAAATCGCCGAAAAGCTTCCCATCATACTTAGTGCATTAGTTAACTCGAAGGGCATAACTAACCATTCATATAAACCGTACTTTGTTTTAAATGCAGTCTTCTACTTATCTCTTTCTTTCATTCTAATTTAGTGGTACTCACTTTTCATATCAATTTTAGAGAAAATATAAGAACCATATAATTCATCTAACATGATATCTAATCAAGGAATAGGATGATGATACTTTACTGTTATGTTGTTGATCGCTCAATAGTTGACACACATCCTCCATAACCCATCTTTCTTAGGAAACTGTTCATGATTTCTCTCACATACCCCTTGTCCATCAACTCACTAACCTATTTTTAAAGTTCCTTTGTTTCCTTAGGATTACCCTTATAAGTGGGTCGGTTTAGAATGGTTACACCGGGTACAAAGTCAATCTAATGCTCAATTCCTTGAATGGGAGGCAATCCTTTTGGAATTTCATCTGGAAAGACATCTTCAAGTTCCTACAATAGAGAAACAACAGAACTTGGCAAAGAAGTGTCAAGTTGGTCAAAGCTAAAAAGTACCACTTTATATAATAGTACTATCATAGGTCTCTTTCTTCCTAAGAACAAAGCCTTCTTAACATCACTAGCCCTCACAAAACATTTCTCTCTATTTCTCTTCACTATTCAATTCTCCCTTTTTTTTATTTTTCTCTTTTCTCAAACTCCCTCTCTTTTTCTTTTGTAGCAGCACTCACTCTTTTATTTTCTATTGCTGTTTTTTGTTCACTTTCTCTTTGTAACCTCACTTGATCCTCATATGCCTCACTAAGAGTTAGAGGACAAAGGGTAATAAGCCTCTAATCGTGTACAAAAGAGTATTTATTGGTGAATCCATCATGTTTCACTTGTCTGTCAAACTGCAATAGCCTACCTAACAACAAGTGTGTAGCTTGCATTGAAACTACATCACAAAGGACTTAATCGCCATACTTTCAAATGTAAAAGAAATTAACACATGTTTTGTAATGCTCACTTCACCACTATCATTCAACCACTACAGCTTATAAGGGCGAGGATGCTTAGTTATGGGAAGCCCCAATTTCTCCACCATGGTTATGCTAGCAATGCTTGTACAACTCCTACCATCAATAATCACACTGCATACCTTGTCATTAACAAGACACCTAGTACGAAATATATTCTCCCATTACACATTTTTCCCTTCTTTTGTCTACACGCTCAAAGCCCTCCTGGCTACCAACATCTCCCCCCTAAACAGTGTATTCTTCCCTTTCATCAACATCTTCCAATGATGGCATGGATTCATGTTCTGACTCATTGATAGGAATCAAAATCCGACAAGACTTATCAATAGGACAAGAACTAAAGGATTTCGAATCTTGGCGATGAGGACCCATTTTGAGAAAATCGACCCTGGAATTATTTGTTTACTAACCTCTTTTATCTTATTAATGTATTTTATATTCCAACAGGAATACTTATCATACTTTACAGGGCAATGGACAAACTCACTCAAACTCAGCTTGTGGGTTATCCATGGACCGACCTGAACCGGCATGAGCTGGGCCGATGAATCCTATAGAAGACCGACATCTTGAAGACCAATTTCTTTTATGTATTTTTCATTTGCATGGACTATTTATGTTGTAATCATTTTGGGACACTTTTATTTCTTTGTAACTTTCATTTAGGGTTAGCCACCTTAAAAGTGGCAAAGTTGTAATTTTGAGCACTTTTTAACCCTAGGAGTAGCAAGTATAAATACTTGCTTAAGAGAGGGTTTGAGGAGGTTAATTTTTACAGATTTGAGAGGCACATTTCACATGTGAATTATGGTTATTTCCTTAGTTCCAAAATCTTATCAATTTCAACCCAAGAATTGGAATTGTGGCGAGTGCGACGAAGGCGAATTGTGAGTCATATCAATTCAATTTTGTTGTATGTTCATTTCTTCTCTAGTGTGTCATATCTAGGGTAGATTTGAATCTTTCTTGGATCTATTTGTGGTTCTATTTTCGTGAACAACAATCTTGTAAGATTGGTTGTTTCATTGAGCACTTGGATTACATACTTCATTGTTATTGTTGGCGTGAACTAGTGATTGAAAGGGAAAGTGGATTTCATTGGTTTATTGCTTTCTTTGATCTGATCTCCACGTGACATTTCAATCCTTATTGTGGTTATTTGTTTAATGTTATCAATAGATATTACAATTAAATCATTTGAACAACATTTTCCATCAAATTCTTCAAAGGTGTTACGAGAATTGCTTACTAGGTGGATTGGTTTTGTATTAGATTTGAGATTGTTTTCTTGAGTCTTTTTTATTGTGCTTCCAAGTGGGTTTAGGCACATCAATCATTGTCCATCTCAATCTCTCCATCATCCCGCATCACCATAATTCTCTTGTTCAGACATTGACTTGCTATATGTCCCCTGCCTTGGCATTTAAAACACTTAATATCACGATTCCTATTAGGAAAAGAATTGGGTTTACCTTTATTCCCATGAGATGCCAAATCTGATTTTTGTTCTAGCATTTGTTTAGAGTGGGACTGCTTCTCTTCCTTTCTTATATTAGCTCTCCAGTTGGAAGAACTCAATGTCGTACATGTGGAACTACTACCTTTCCACTTGAGTTTCTTTTCTACCTTAATCGCCATATGAACCATATCATCCAGTTCTATATAATGTTACAGCTTTACCACATTCTATATATCCCGATTCAAGCTTGCCAACAACCTAGCTATAGTAGCTTCCCTATCCTCCTCAACATTTACTCTGATCATTGCAACTTTCATCTCTTTATGATATGCCTCTACACTCATATTCCCCTGCCTTAGATTTTTCAATTTATTGTACAAATCCCTATAGTAATAAGTGGGAATAAATTGCTTCCTCATCACCCTCTTCATCTCTTCTCAAGTCTCTATTGGTGGCTCTCTATTCCGCCTCTTACTCGATAACAATTGGTCCAACTAAACTATAGCATAGTTAGAAAATTCTATGGCAGCTAATTTCACCTTCTTGACTTCAAAGTAGTTATGATGGTAAAAAAATAGTTCTAACTTTTTCTCCCACTCAAGATATACATTAGGATCATTCCTTGCTTGGAAGGAAGGAATTTTCATCTTTATATTTCTTAGATTGCTATCTTCTTCTTTCCTAGCTCTTCTACTGCTCCCTATATTCCACCTATAACCCATTAAAGAATCCTGATCAGATTCAGCTACAGACCCTTCTCTACCCCACTTATCTTCCTCCATACGCACTACCCTTCTAAGCATTTTATCCCTCCTACGTCTGGCAAAAGCAATCCATGACTGCTTAAAATTCAACTCCACTTGCTCATTAAATTGATCCATTTCTACTGTAAACATTTTCCTCATCTCTGTAGTTAGAGTTTCCATGATCAATTTTGCATCAATTCCACCCCCCCCCCCCCCCCCCCCCCATCACACTTTCAAGAGAATTTATATTAAACATGTTTTCTGTAACAAAAACAAAGATGATAATAGAAAAGTAGATCTTCACTTAATCACTCCCTTACGTGTTTTCTACTCAATCAATGAATATCTCTAATCACTCGTGTTTTATGTCTCATAAGATTCAATTGGCTTTTGTGCTCTCTAATGGTCTCACTACTATTGTCTTTTACCACTCACAATCTGTTCCTTAGTTCTTTTAGAACTCAAAAATAAATCTGGATTTATCTCATTGATTCAATAGATTCCTTCTTGTTAGAAACTATTCAACCAGTCATGATAGTTTCTTGATGGGAAAATTTTCAGCACCATTTATGCTTTAAGAACTAGATTTGGATGATGATCCAAATCACTCATATTTTATTTCATTACTTTTATCTAATAAGTATTTGAGAAATAATCTTACGGGTATAATAATAATTGTCCATGAGATGCCAACATGTCCTATACTAGTTGATGGTTATGGGACATCATCAGATTTGCAATCAAAGGCCCATTGCGATTGTTTCCATTTCAAAGTATTGGCCCATGAAGATTTAAGATATTTTGTACTTTGTAATTGTTCTATGGACTATTTTATGTTGTATTTACTTTTGGGACACTTTTATTTTGATTGTAATTTTCATTTAGGACCAGCTACCCTAAAAGTGGCATAGTTATAATTTTGTGCATTTTCTAACCCAAAAGGGAGCAAGTATAAATACTTACTTAAAGTAGGGTTTGAGGAGGCCATTTTTCAGAATTAGACAAACACTTTTTTTGTGAGGATTAGGTTTCTCCTAATTTTCATTATACTCTTATCAATTTCAACCGCAAGAGTTGAAATTGTGGCGACTACAACATTTGAAATTGTGAGTAATATCAATCTCTTGTTGTTGTGTTTTATTTTATCTCTAGTGAGTCATATCTAGGGTTAGATTGGAAGCTTCTTGGTATCATTTGATTACATTTGTAATCAAGTTGTTATTTCCTAGTTAATTGGTATTCAACATTTGTTGTTTATTATCAATTATACTCAATTTGAACCATGTTTTGCATTTGGTGGAAAGGGGTTCTTTGAATTGAAAATTTGTTGATCTTGTATATTATTCACTTAGATTTACATGTGATTAGGGTTATGTTGGAAGAAATTATCCTTGTGGAATTGTAATTGCATCATTGAGTATTTGGATCTCATTGCATCTTCACTAGAGTTTACGTAATTTTTAACCTTTTGAACCGATTTTGATTTTTAGAGTTGAAGTTGTTCCTTTGGTTCATTTGCATGTGCTTAGACCTTGGTTTTAGGCACATCATCTTTTAGTATCAGAGCTTGAGGTTTGATCCACGCAAAAAGAGATATAAAATGAGCGTGAATAAATACCGGCAAGTGTACCAGATCGGATCAAGTAATATAGTGAGAGAAGAGTGTCGAACCATGAAGATTGATTAAGTAATAGACCTATATCAATTTCTACTATTCTTTAGGCAATGATATTTGATGAGAATCGAATGAATTATACTAAATGCGCAAAAAGAGAATTGTGTTTGAAAAAGTATGAATTGATGGTGGGAAATTAGAATCCACCCTAATTCTATTAATCATATTGCCTTCATGTTATAATAACTCATAGTTATATGGATTTTCACAAGAAATTGACAAAACCTTTATTAAGTTTTAAAGTAAAATTACCCCAATTTAATTTAATAGCTCCCGCTAATTAAAATCAATGGAGGATTCTAATTCACAATCATAAATTTCCCAATTATATGTTTACCGAATATCTTTAAAATAATTTCTCCTAATCCCTTAGTGAAAAATTTAATAAAAATATTGCATGAAACACTTAGTTCAATTTCTAATAAAATTCAATAATGCTGCTTCCGCATGAATTATTAAATCTTACTTAGGAATTTCTGATAAAACCTAAATTTCTCTTTCGTGTTATTTACATTCCTATGCATTGATTTCAATTACAAAATACAATTCATAGCAGAACTTCTAATATGAAAATTCCGTATATCTATATGTCCTATAACATGAATACAATGATCATTTTAGTTTGAATTATGGCTTCATCATGTTTCCCACAAGGATGATTTAGAACATTATGGAGTAGATTGCATACGGAAAATTAAAATAAATTGGTGCAATGGAATTCATAATGAATAACAAGAATAAACTAATAAATGGCATAAAAGAAAATGAAGTAAATGAAACAATTGCTATAATCTTTAAGAGTTTGTAGAACTTCAGTCCTCCGAAATGATTCCTAGAATTCTTCAATTGAAAGCAAACTTCAGCAAAATAACATTCTTTCTTCAAACTAAAATTTGGAATAACAAGAAATGTAAAAGAATTAAAGAGAATATAAAATCCTAAAGTCCCTAAGGGAATTCTAATGATTCAAAAGAAAAGCAAAGGATGCTCTCAAGGTTGACACAAAGGGTCTATTTATAGATCCAAAGAGGAGGAGGATAAGGTTGATTTGATGAGGAATTGAGTCAGCAAATTAATTAAGATACGATTTTAGAGAGATTTTCGCAATGGATATCCGAGGAGCAATGTAGGCCGGCTCAAGGTCGGCAGCTTTGATGTCTTATGAGGCCGGTTTAATGTAGGCCGGCTCAAGGTCGGCGGCCTTTGGTAGTAGGCCGGCCTAAGGCCAGCGGCCTTCAACGCAATCCTCCGCTCGATTCTTCAATTTTGTGAAAAACTCCTCCAATTAACTTGTAATTTACTTTTGGGTCCTCAAAACCTGAATTTTCACAATAAACACCATTAAATATCATTTCTTTATATTTTCTTATAATATTGAAATAAATTTAATATAAATCCAAAAGAAAATATAAGTATAATGTGATCTTATCAACATCCCCACACTTGAACTTTTGCTTGTCCTCAAGCAAAAATAATTGAATTAAACAAGAGAAATCCGTCATTGAACTTTTGGTGCCCATTGTTCTGACCATACTAAAACTTGTAACTAGTATATCTAGTTGAAATTTAGTAGTTAATCTAAATAAAATAGATTTTTAATCCTAGTGTTTAACAATCAAAAGAAAAATACTTAGTCCATAAGGAAAAACATTCATTTAAACTTCATTGGTTATTAGCAAGTATGATCTCCTTCAATTTTACTTCTCTAAACAAGATAACAAAAAGTGAAAGCATATGGTATCCATTTTTTTCCTAGAATTTCTCCCTTGTAAATTAGTCTTTATTTCACTAATTGTCCTATATTCACATTTTTTTTATTTGCCTTAATTGACAGCAGAGTGAGACTTCACTCTTCTGAGGGACCAAAGCTCGCTCACGTCAACCTGGCTTTCATTAAGGTACTAAATTTTTGCCTTTCCGCCTTTCTCGTTATTGTGAGTTCATTGAGTCGGCACATCCTGGGCTCATCGCCTAAGTGACCAGGTTTTAAAGGAACCCCTACGAACTCTTCCTCACACTAACATTTAAGATTGGATACTCTTAACTCACTTTCTTGAGTCATTGGAGTAAAGGCTCTTTTTTTTTTTTTTAAGGGATCACTAAGTAAAATATTTCCTTTACCTCTTTCACTAGGTGTTAAGGTATTCTCAAAGAAATTTCAAGAGAAATTTATCCCAACCAATTTTTCCTTGAAGTAAACTTGCTTGTTTTTTCAACTTAAGGACTCAATCTCAAGTTCAAAGGCAAAATTTTGGGTAAACCCGTTCTCTAGAGATTTTACTATTAAATTTTAACTATGTAAACTAGTCACAACAATTGGCGAGTGGGGCACCAATCTAAGTCAATTTTAAGATTTCATTGATGATAAACACTTAAGGACATAAATAAAGCATGGGAATTGTAAGCTCATGATGTGTGCAATCAATCATTATACTTCTACATTTATAATCCCTTCCCCACACTTAAATTGGATAATGTCCTCATTGTTCCTATAATAGCACAAAATTAAGGAAAAGAATGTCAATGCAAAAATTGAAACACTGTTACTTCCTTGGTGTAAAATTGTTCATCAGCAAGAAAATTCCTCCCAAAATGTCTGTCATCCTTGGAGTGTCTTGAATGCACCGGTGGCTCTTATCTAGCCTTGAATTAGATTTTTTTTTTATATCAACGAAACTAAAACACTAGTATATATACTTATTGAGCATGGGCTGCCTCCCATGAAGCGCTTAGTTTATAGTCGCTAGCTCGACTTTTCCAGTTCAGGTTCTCGAATCTCCTAAATCCATAGTTGTGGCATTTCTATTAACATGTTCCCCTTTATAGTAATGTTTGAGAAGATAACTGTTTACCTTGAAAGTACGGTTGTCTTCTGCTTTCAACTCAACTGCACCATAAGGAAACACATTAACAATTTCAAATGGTCCAGACCATCGTGATTTGAACTTACCTAGGAATAGCTTCAAGTGGGAGTTGTATAGTAAGACCTTTTGACCAGGGAAAAATTCTCGCCTCACGATGTTCTTATCATGCCATCGCTTTGTTTGTTCTTTGTAAATTTTGGCATTTTCATATGCTTCTTCTCTCAATTCAGCCATCTGATTTAGTTGAAGAAATCTTTTTTCACCTGTAGCTTTCTCATCAAAGTTAAGGTATTTAATAGGCCAGTATGCCTTGTGCTCGAGCTCTATTGGTAAGTGACATGATTTACCAAAAACAATCTTGTATGGGGACATTCCTATAGGGGTTTTAAACACTATTCTATAAGCCCATAATGCATCGTAGATTTTTAAAGACCAATCTTTCCTGGATGTATTGACAGTCTTTTCTAGAATTCGCATAATTTCCCTATTGGATACCTCAACTTGTCCACACGTTTGTGGATGAAAAGGGGTGGCAATTTTGTAAGTAACTCCATATTTTAATAATAATTTCTCAAATTGCCTATT
Organism: Laguncularia racemosa; assembly: GCA_037954665.1. Lineage (NCBI taxonomy): Eukaryota > Viridiplantae > Streptophyta > Magnoliopsida > Myrtales > Combretaceae > Laguncularia > Laguncularia racemosa. The sequence continues at coordinate 8,003,244 of JBBMOL010000004.1, forward strand.
ACAAAAATGTGTTCCCCCATCACTTATTATAGCTTTAGGTACCCTAAATCTTGAAAATATATTATTTTTCAAAAATTTAATGACAACCCTGCTATCATTAGTCTGTAGAGCAACTGCCTCTACCCATTTCGAAGCATAATCAATAGCTAAAAGAATATATTTGTTTGAAAAAGATGAGGGAAAAGGACCCATAAAGTCGATTCCCCAAACGTCAAAAAGCTCAATTGCAAGTATATTATTTTGTGGTAATTAGTGTCTTCTAGAAATGTTGCCAGTCCTTTGACATTGAGCACAAGACATGATGTAGTTCCTGCAATCACTGAACAACTTGGGCCAATAAAATCCACATGACAAAATTTTAGCTACCATTTTTTCTACACCAAAGTGACCTCTTGCCTCTCTAGAATGACAATGCCGTATAATGCTAAGCTGTTCACTTTCAGGTACGCATCTTCTAATTATTTGGTCAGCACAATTTTTAAAGAGATATGGTTCATCCCAAAAATAAAACTTCACAGCATGTAAAAATTGCTTTTTCTGTTGGTAGGATAAACTATATGGAGTGATTTTGCTAACCAAATAATTAAGGATATCGGCATACCAAGGTAATCCTTAGACTTCTGCTAAATGCAATTGTTCATTAGGGAACTTTTCATTAATAGGTGAATCAAAACAATTAGATTCCAGACGGGATAAATGATCAGCCACCACATTTTCAGTTCCCTTCTTATCTTTAATTTCCAGGTTAAATTCTTGCAGTAGTTGATCGTTGCCAATTGTAGTTTTAATATTTATAATGCTTGTTCCTAATTCTAACTACGTTGCAATAGGCAAGTGTACCTACCATGGATGTAATATAGTGTCAAGTACAGGGTCGTCCCATAGAGATACACCAACTACTAGTACTAACTCCGTTCCTATTATCTAACCGATGCTTAAATATGTTGGTTGAAACTTAATTACTCTAATCTTACAACTAATAACTCAGTAACAATAATGGTTCTGAAGATTTATCAATTAACAAAAGCAACCTAGATCTTATTCTACTCCTTCTCTATCATGTAATTCATTAGATTTATGAAGATTGGCGTAGTTGACTCCTTATACTGTCGAATTCCCTAGTCAAGTTAACTACTTTCTCAAGTATATTAACCTATCTAATCCTAGGTTTATCAAATAGGATCTCTCCTTAGTTAATAACAACCTAGAATTGCATAAAGCACATGAATTCGCATCAAAATAATCGATGTAAACAGAAGACTCTTGCTTCCTATCTCTAGAAGAACAATCAAATCTCATTAATTGCATTAAATCTAATCATAAAAGAAATTTCTCAATTAACTAATATGATATAATGCATAAATTCATATTCCGAATCTATGAATCTAAGAAACAATTGAAGGGCATGCAATTAATCATAAGAAAGTCAACAACTTCGCATTAAAAACCGAATCTTCATCACATGACAAAGAAGTTTCGAATAAAATCTAGATTTAGAGTCTACTCCTCCATGAATTAGACAAACGAAATACAATTACTGGAAGAATAAGTAAAATTCATACTCACAGCCCTTAAAGATAGAATCTTCTTCTTCGTGGGTCTTCAATCTCCTTTTGAATTGACAGAATCTTCTTTCCCCTATTGTTATGAGAGTCAGAGCAAGTACAAAATTCGTAACCTCCTTTCTAGGGCAACTAACGATCTATTTATACATGTACCCAGGTTGGATACATACACGAGCGGATACACGAGTAGTGTATCTCATTCGTGTATCTTGTGCTTTCTTCCAAGTGTCCTTAATTGAATATACACGAGCAAGTACATGGGAGTGTACATTGGTCGTGTATTTGAAACATCATTGAACAACAGCAAAACTTAGATACACAAGCAAAGTACATGGGCGTGTACTTTGCTCGTGTACTTTCTAGACATCCACTTCAGTATACATAAGTAAAGTACATGGGTGTGTATCTCACTCGTGTACTTTCCAGACATCCACTTCAGTATACACAAGTAAAGTACATGGGCGTGTATCTCGCTTGTGTACTTTCCAGAATTCTTTTCTTCACATGTATTGTATCCAATTCCTTCCAAACTTGATCCGACTCTTCAAAACTCCTTCCCTTAGCTCAAAAATACTCTAGAAAATCCTAAAATTAACATTCATTCCATTAAGCATCCTTTTCTTCAACAAATCATCTAAAAATTCAACAATAAAGCACAATTTCATTACTCTAGATAAAGGGTATTTTGCGACTTATCAAACTTCCCCACACTTAAGTCTTTGCTTGTCCTCAAGAAAAATAAAACATTAATCAAACTTCCCATTAATCGTGATTGTCGTTACCAAATAATACTACTCACACATTAACATTTATGAATTTTAATCTTTAAAGCTCAATGCAATCCCTCAGTCTAATGAGTGTGCTTCTCACCTTGTCATGAAAGTATTGTAACAAAGATACTTTAGTCAAATTTCTAGGATTAATCAGAGTAGACCAATCTTTATCCTTGTCATTTTAACAATGGCTTTCATGATCAAAATTTGACACAAGATCAATCAAAGAAAAAGGAAACGTGGTACATTTCAACCATCATTAAAAAGTCTAATATCTTCTCAATTATCTCTCTTAGTGAAGCAATCAATAATGAAAATACATTGCATCTATGTTTCCCCTGGATTCCTCCTCCTTTTTGGTTGATCTCTTCAAAGATTTTATTCTTTGTAATAGTTCACACTGGTTTCATTTTTTTTTTTTTGAAATCTTGCAACCCATGTAACGAGTTTTCAACCGATAATCCTAGGCTCGTCACCCAAGTTAACGAATGTTATCCCCTCAATTGAGGGCGTTCCTATGGGCTTAATTACTCAAGTTACAAGACCCTCTCAACTTTTGCCTTTATGGTATTTCATTTTATTACGGTAATTTCCTCAGTCGGCCGATCTTAGGCCAGACGACCTTAGGTGACCAGGTTTTAAAGGAACCCCGTCGAACCTCTATTACCTTAACTTATTATTTTGACTAGTTAGTAGCGGAGTCAAACTTCGCTCTTCTGAGGGACCAAAGCCTGCCCATACTAACCAATCCTTTATTTTTCAAGTATAACATGCTTTCATTAAATTATTACTTTAAAGAGATCTTCTAAGAAGGATCACCAAGAGAATCATTTCATTTGCCCTTTCATGAAAGATTAAATGGATCTTAAGATCTTTGAGTTTCACAACGATTTTATCCCATAACTTTGACTAAGTATCAATGTTCCAAAGAAGACAAAGATGACATGCACAACACTCTTTTAGAGGAATTCATTCACTAAATGCTAAAATACTATGTAATTTGCAATCATGATTTCAAAATTCGATTATCAAGCAAAAAGAGAAAAACAAAAATTAGGGGAAATTTTTGAATGACTCATACAATTCAGCACCACCCTTATCAAAGTTCTTTAATATCCCCTTCCCCACACTTAGATTGAGACATTGTCCCCAATGTCTTTATCATTCAAGAACGTAATGAGAAATAAAGAGATAAAAAGACAAAATAAAAAGAAAAGGAACTGAGACTTCCCGGGATTAAACAGGTGATGGACCAATTGCATAGCTAGCAGAATGTCGATCAAGATGAACTAGCACCATCTCGCTTCCTCTTAGCAGGGGTGGTCTTCTTCTTCTTAGTAAACTTTGGTTTAACTGCATAAGTCTTTGTGACCATCTAAATCGATCACAATGGTCTCAAAATAGGTTAAGTTCGTTAATTACTCAAAGAAAATGATAGGACTTGCATTGGGTTTTCAAAACAAGGAGGAAGATAGCACAGTTGAGATACACAACCAAGGTACACAACCGTGCACCTAGTTGTGTATCTACCCATCTAATACATGCACAAATTACCATAGGAACGCTCAAAATCAGGTCTTGTGGCTTTAGTATATTATCAACCTACCTTCCTGAAGGCTAAAAATGTAACTACAACACACCCAAAGCATCATCAAACGATAAAGTTCGAATCTTGATTCTAAGAAGCTAGGTGCAATAGTTTAGTGATCATAAAAAAAAAATGGCCTCATACTTTGGTTTCTAAGAAGAAGATCAAAAAAGAAACACAACAACATTGTTCCAGAAACACAAAAAATCAAAATCCCAAATACTCATGCTCAAACCCTAACTGTTGATTCACTTGTTTGGTAACCACTCATGACATCAAACATACATGCATTCACGTGAGTTCAAAATGTCTACAGATCTATCAACAATCGACTTCTAAAATGCGAAATCACTCATCATACCATCATCATAGATGCAAGCATGTATGGTGGTCGTAAAAGAAAATCGAGCAGCAACCGTATTGCAATAAGTATTGAAGAAGAAGAAGAAAGAACTTACTTACCTTGAATCCTTGAAACGGAAGAAGTTTGTAGTGTGGAAAGAACAATCACCGTATGGAGGAGTAGAGTGAGAGTGAGTGGGTTAAATACACGAATGGAGAATGGGTCGTGTAAATGGCAGAGTGAAGTGAGGAGTCCTTTTATAGTATGAGCAGAAAAATTAGATACACGACCAAAGTACACGGTCATGTACTTTGGTCGTGTACTTCGGAATCCTTTCCATGGGTTAGATACACGAACGTATACCTTGTTCGTGTATCATGGGAGAACATTCTGTTGGTAGATACACGACCAGGTACACGAGCATGTACCTTGTTCGTGTATCTAGGAGAGCATTCTGTGGGTTAAATACACTACCAGGTACACGAGCGTATACCTTGTTCGTGTATATAGAGGGGGTGTTCTATGGGTCAGATACACGACCAGGTACATGAGCGTGTACCTTATTCGTGTATCGAATTGTGCCTTATGTGGGTCAGATACACGACCAGGTACATGAGCGTGTACCTTATTCGTGTATCTCTGATATGTACACAATGAGCATATTTTGAAGTGCACGGGAGGGCACACCATGATGTATTCCCCTTTTGTATTGCAAAGTCAATTTAGACACGCTCTAGCATGTGTGAGAAACTGGATACATGACTAGTGTACCCGGTTGTGCAGATCAAAGTACATACCTGTCATCACTTCATCTCGCATTACCTTGAAAAGGTCTCCCATCCTAAATTTCCCCACACTTAGAGCTTAAAAGAAGCTCTATTAAGGTGACTTTCATAGAATCCAAACTTGGTTAGCTCCTCTGTAGCTTGCTATCCTGCAAAAGTTACTCCAAAACAACGGATGATAATAAAGAGAAAAATAAATAAATAAATAAGAAAACTTACCTAAGCAACATAGGTTGCCTCCCAAGAAGCGCTATTGTTTACCGTCGTTAGCTCGACATAATGAACTGGTGGAGCTCAAATAGAGATGAGAATGAGGTTCAGCTCCTCCTTTTCTTCCAAAACTTCTTTTGCTATAAAATGATACTTCTCCCAATTTAGGACCAGGTTAGTGTCTTCACAACATTGCAACACTAACTCAAGATGGTGTAGACACTCATCAAAAGAATTCCCGAAAATAGAAAAATCATCCATGTATACTTCCATCTTGTCTCTTACCATATCCTCAAAAATAACCATCATGCATCGCTGAAAGGTGGCTAGAGCGCTGCATAATTTGAAAGGCATGCGTTGATAAGTGAAGGTCCCAAAAGGGCATGTGAATGTTATCTTTTCCTGGTCTTCGGGTGCGATAGGAATCTGAAAATATCTAGATATCCCATCGAGGAAACAGTAATATGTATGACCAGCTAACCTTTCAAGCATTTGGTCCACAAATGGAAGAGGAAAATGATCCTTTCGAGTTGCGTCATTTAGCTTGCAGTAATCTATACAAACTCCCCATCCAGTGATAGTTCTCATCGGGATGAGCTCGTTCTTTTCATTCGGTACTATTGTCATACCGCCTTTCTTCGGAACTACTTGAGTGGGGCTCACCCATGAGCTATCAGAAATCGGGTAGATCATTCCTGCATCAAGCAATTTGATGACTTCCTTTTTTACAACATCTCTCATATTTGGATTAAGTCGACGCTGTGGTTGTACCACTGGCTTGACACAATCTTCCATCAAAATCTTGTGTGTATAAAATGATAGGCTAATCCCCTTTATATCTGCAATTTTCCATGCAATTGCTTTCTTATGTTGCCCCAGGACATGCAATAACCTTTCCTGCTGATCTCGATCTAGATTTGACGCAATTACGACTGGAAGTTTAGAATCTTCTTCCAAAAATGCATATTGAAGGTAATCTGGCAGTTGTTTCAATTCTAGCTCAGGTGGTTCCTCAATTGAAGGTTTCGATCTCTAAATGGTGGATCTATTCATACCTTTAGAGCTTCTTTCTTCTCTCAACTCAGGATTATTATTAAGATGATTGACAGCTGCTCTAATTGCCATATTTTCAGGTTGCTCTTTCTCCCCATTCATCAAACACAATTCTAATGCATCACCAATCAATAGGTCTTGCAATGAATCCAAAACTATGAAGTCGACGTAGTCGATTCCATAGCATGTATCATCATGGTGCAGGCTTTGTTTAAGGACGTTAGGCATTTTCACTATGACCTCTTCATTTCCCACTCTCAACACTAACTTCCCATCCCCAACATCAATTATGGCTCTAGCAGTAGCCAGAAATGGCCTCCCCAATATAAGAGGGACCTCCACATCTGCTTCCATGTTAAGGATGACGAAATCTGCCGGGAAGATGAAGTCTTGCACCTTCACTAATACATCTTCAACTACTCCTCTTGGGAATTTGACTGATTGATTGGCTAACTAAAGACTCATTTTGGTCGGTTTCAGCTCTCCAATACTCAATTTCTGAAACATCTTGTATGGCATCAAATTAATATTGGCTCCCAAATCAGCCAATGCCCGTTCTTTAGATAAATTCCCTATCAGGCAAGGGATGGTAAAGCTCCCAGGATCTTTTAACTTCTTTGGGAGTTTGTTCTGAATTACAGCAGAGCATTCTCCTCCTAAAGTTATAGTGGAGAACTCTTCAAGCTTCCTTTTGTTCGATAGCAACTCCTTCAAAAATTTTGCATATCGTGGCATTTGTGATAATGCCTCAACTAGTGGAAGGTTGATATGCAATTGCTTGAACATCTCTAAAAATCTGCCATAGTGCTCATCTGTTCTGTCCTTCTTGAGTCATGCTGGATAAGGAACATTGGGCTTGTATTCCGGGATTAATGGAGGTGATAATTTCTCTTCAGGTGATTTTTTTGAATGCTTTCCCCCTTCTTTGAGAACTACTTGTTCTTTTGCTGGTTCAGTCACCCGACTCTCTTCTTCTTGAACCTTTGGTTGTAGTTCCTTACCACTTCGTAATGTGACAGCTTTAACATGTTCTCTAGGGTTGGTTTCCATGTTTCCCAGTAGTGAACCTTGAGATCTCTCTGACAGAAGCTTAGCTATCTGACCGACCTGGTTTTCAAGATTGTGTATTGATGCCTCATGATTCCTCAGAGCCGAGTCTTGATTTTTTCAGAATCAAATCTAAGGACTTCTGTCTGTCTTCTGAATCTTTGATGAATTTTGTGAGGAGATCTTCAATTGGCGGTTTGGAACTCTGGACCATTGGCCTCTAATAACCTGGTGGAGGATTCGGATTGCCTTTCTGAATATTACTGTTGTTAGTCCAAGAAATATTTTGGTGATTTCTCTATCCTGGGTTATAAGTATTGCTGTATGGATTGTTCTGGGGCCGAATTAGGTTTCCCAAATAATCCACTTGCTCTGTTTGCCCTTCCTCACCACCTGAGGGTTCCACAATAGCCAGTTGATGTTATGAGATAACCAACCCATCGATCTTTCTAGACAAAGCCTCAACTTTGGACATGATAGAAGTAGCCACATCCACTTCAAGAATGCCTGCCACCTTCTTTTCTCTGCCCCTACCATGTGACCATTCATAATTATTCGCGGCTATGTCTTCAAAAAGAGTCAAACTTTCTTCAGGAGTTTTATAGTTCAAGGTGCCACCAGCTACGACATCTACTGTTTGTCTTGTTTGATAGTTCAACTCATTATAAAATATCTGAACTTGAAGCCACTCTGGGATCCCATGGTATGGGCATTTCCGCATTGAGTCCTTGAATCTCTCCCAGGTTTCATACAAAGTCTCCATGTCATATTGATGATAAGATTGAATCTCAGCTCGAAGTTTAGTGGTCTTTGAAGGAGGGAAGAATTTGTCCATAAACTTCTTAATCAGACCTTGCCATGTAGTAATGGAGTTCCTCGGTAAAGAATTCAGCCACTGCTTAGCCTTGCCTTTCAAAGAGAATGGGAAGAGCCTGAGGCGGATAGCATCATCACTAACTCCATTAAATTTGAAGGTATCGCATATCTCTAGAAAGAGCTGGATATGCGCATTTGGATCTTCATCCTGTAAACCATCAAATTGAGTATATTGCTGCACCATCTGAATCACGGCAGGCTTAAGTTCAAAATTATTTGCCTCCACTCGAGGACGGACTATGCTAGAGCTGAAGCCTATCAAGTTTGGCCTAGCAAAATCAGAATTGGTTCTAGGTGGCTCATTAACTCGGCCATCTCTATTATCAACCAGTTGATGATTCGGGGGATCCACAACAACATTTCCTTGATTCATCTCTTGAGCACAATTATTGAATTGATCAGCCATTTCTTCCTTCGGTGATTCTCCTTGAATACCAAATGATGTTGACTCCATCGAGTGTTGCTTTTTCTGATAACGACAAACAATTTTCTCCGACTCAGGATTAAAAACAGCAAGTTCCTTGGAGTGACTTCTGGTCATGCACTGTAAACGTAATACAAATCAATTATGAGCTCTAAATTTTCAGGAAGAAAAGGAAAAAAAATAAGAAAGAAATAAATTGGTTAGATTAATAAGTAAAAAGTGTTTCTAATTTTGGCGTATCCCTGGCAACGGCGCCAAAAACTTGATCGTTGCCAATCGTAGTTTTAATATTTATAATGCCTGTTCCTAATTCTAACTACGTTGCAATAGGTAAGTGTACCTACCGTGGACGTAATATAGTGTCAAGTACAGGGTCGTCCCATAGGCAAGTGTACCTACCGTAGACGTAATATAGTGTCAAGTACAGGGTCGTCCCATAGAGATACACCAACTACTAGTACTAACTCCGTTCCTATTATCTAACCGATGCTTAAATATGTTGGTTGAAACTTAATTAGTCTAATCTTACAACTAATAACTCACTAACAACAATGGTTATGAAGATTTATCAATTAACAAAAGCAACCTAGATCTTATTCTACTCCTTCTCTATCATGTAATTCATTAGATTTATGAAGATTGGCATAGTTGACTCCTTATACTGTCGAATTCCCTAATCAAGTTGACTACTTTCTCAAGTATATTAACCTATCTAATCCTAGGTTTATCAAATAGGATCTCTCGTTAGTTAATAGCAACCTAGAATTGCATAAAGCACATGAATTTGCATCAAAATAATCGATGTAAACAGAAGACTCTTGTTTCCTATTCTAGAAGAACAATCAAATCTCATTAATTGCATTAAATCTAATCATAAAAGCAATTTCTCAATTAACTAATATGATATCATGCATAAATTCATATTTCGGATCTATGAATCTAAGAAACAATTGAAGGGCATGCAATTAATCATAAGAAAGTCAACAACTTTGCATTAAAAATCGAATCTTCATAACATGACAGAGAAGTTTTGAATAAAATCTAGATTTAGAGTCTACTCCATAAATTGGACAAACGAAATACAATTACTGGAAGAATAAGTAAAATTCATAGTCACAGCCCTTAAAGATAGAATCTTCTTCTTCGTGGGTCTTCAATCTCCTTTTGAATTGACAGAATCTTCTTTCACCTACTGTTATGAGAGTTAGAGCTAGTACAAAATTCGTAACCTCCTTTTTAGGGCAACTAACGGGCTATTTATACATGTACCCGGGTTGGATACATATACGAGCGGATACACAATTGTGTATCTCGTTCGTGTATCTCGTGCTTTCTTCTAAGTGTCCTTAATTAAATATACACGAGCAAGTACATGGGAGTGTACATTGGTCGTGTATTTGAAACATCGTTGAACAGCAGCAAAACTTAGATACACAAGCAAAGTACATGGGCGTGTACTTTGCTCGTGTACTTTCTAGACATCCACTTCAGTATACACAAGCAAAGTACATGGGCGTGTATCTCACTCGTGTACTTTCTAGACATCCACTTCAGTATACACAAGCAAAGTACATGGGCGTGTATTTCGCTTGTGTACTTTCCAGAATTCTTTTCTTCACATGTATTGTATCCAATTCCTTCCAAACTTGATCCAACTCTTCAAAACTCCTTCCAGTAGCTCCAAAATACTCTAGAAAATCCTAAAATTAACATTTATTCCATTAAGCATCCTTTTCTTCAACAAATCATCTAAAAATTCAACAATAAAGCACAATTTCATTACTTTAGATAAGGGTATTTTGCGACTTATCAATAGTAGAATCCATCGAATTAACCTAGGTTTAGCATCAGCTTTAGCAAATTAATACATAAGGGCGGCATGGTCAATATATACTATGATTTTAGAACCTATTAGATAAGGCCGGAATTTATCGCATGCAAATATGACTGCTAAAAGTTCTTTTTTAGTTGTGGCATAATTCCTTTGGTCCTCATTTAAGGTTCTACTTGCATAGTATATTACATGAAATGACTTATCTTTCCTTTGCCCAAGTACCGCTCCTACAGCATAGTCGCTGGCATCGCACATCAACTCGAAGGGAAGCTCCCAATCAGGTGCAACAATCACTGGTGCAGTAGTGAGCTTCTCCTTCAATAGATTAAATTCCTGCACACAATTATCATAAAAAATAAAGGCAGAATCTTTTTCTAATAAATTACAAAGAAGTCTTGAGATTTTAGAGAAGTCCCTGATAAATCTCCTGTAGAAGCCAACATGTCCCAAGAAGCTTCTGATTCCTTTCACTGTAGTAGGTGGTGGTAGCTTCTCTGTCACCTCTATTTTTTCCCTATCAACCTCAATTCCCTGCTTAGATACTTTATGCCCTAAGACTACTCCCTCTCTTACCATGAAGTGGCATTTTTCCTAGTTAAGAAGCAAATTAGTTTCCTTGCATCTCTTAAGCACACATCCTAAATTTGTCAGACATGTTTCGAATGACTTCCCAAAAATAGAAAAATCATCCATGAATATTTCAATAAAATTTTCTATCATGTAAGAAAATATGGACATCATGCATCTTTGAAATGTAGCGGGTGCATTACAAACACCAAAGGGCATTCTCCTAAAAGCAAATGTGCCATAGGGACAAGTAAAGGTGGTTTTCTGCTAGTCCTCGAGTGCTATATGGATTTGATTATAACCAGAATAACCATCTAAAAAGCAGTAATAATCATGCCCTACAAGTTTTTCTAACATCTGATCTATAAAAGGGAGGGGGAAATGATCTTTGCAGGTAGCATCATTCAGTTTTCTATAGTCTATACAGACTCTCCAACCAGTTACAGTGCGAGTGGGAATTAATTCATTAGCCTCATTGTGTACTACAATCATACCACCTTTTATTTGGTACAACTTGGACAGGACTAACCCATTTACTATCAGAAATTGGAAAAATAATGCCTGCATCTAACAATTTAAGCACTTCCTTTTTTACAACTTCCTTAAGAGTTGGGTTACTCTTCTTTGTAGTTGTACTATAGGTTTACACTCAGCTTCAAGAAATATCCTATGAGTACAAATTAAAGGGCTAATTCCCTTAATATCAGCAATGGTCCACCCAATAGCTTCCTTATGTTCTCTTAGAACATCCAAAAGTTGTTGGTCTTGATCACCTATCAAAGAAGAAGAAATGATTATTGGCAAAGTATCATTTGTTCCAAGATATGCATCTTTCAAATGACTAGGTAATGGTTTAAGCTCAAGCACCGGGGGTTGTGTCAACGATGGAATTGGTTTCTTTTCAGTGGTCCCCAGCTCTTCATAGTGTCGAGTCTTGAATTCATAAACTTATTCAGCACATTCTTCTTAGGGTTCATCCTCATCATCACTCCAATCATCTAAATCCTTGAGAACCGATTCTATTGTCTCCATTCCTGCATTCTCTTCAATATTCTCATAGGAAACTTTATCAATAATATCAATTGTGTAATAGGGCTTACAATCATCAAATTTCCTAATGGCCTCATAAACATTGAAAGTGACTTCTTCATCTATAACTCTCAAGGTCAGCTTACCTTGTTCCACATCTATCAATGCCTTACCTGTTGCCAGGAATGGTCTTCCTAAGATCATGGGTACCTCTCTATCTTCTTCTATTTCCAGGACTATAAAGTCAATTGGAAATATGAATTTGTCCACTTTTACTAGGACATTCTCCACTATACCCTTTGGGTACTTGACACTTCTATCCGCAAGTTGTAAGGTGACGTGCGTCTCCTTACATTCTCTAAGTCCTAGTTTTCTAAAAATGGATAGAGGCATTAAATTTATACTTGCACCAGAATCTATAAGTACTGATGCAAGATCGGTTTGATCGGATTCCCAACTGATACAAAACACACCAACGTATGACGAAACTCAATACCAATACGTTCGGAATTCATTACTTAAGATGCCAAACACCCTCAAGTGGAAACCGCGACCCGTTGTCTATAAGCGAGACAAGAACCTTGGTATAATATGAAGACGCCACAATCGGGATGAAAAACCGATTGATAAGTCGGGATGAACGCCACGGAAATAAAATCCGATAAGTTATAGGTTAGTTCTTTAAAGAACCAAGAGAGAAATTCTCTCAAAAGTGTTTTCAAACTTTCAATGTTGCATATCTTCTATATTCTAACCCTGGTAGCTTTATATTAGGGTTTACAATTCGTAACAATAAAGCCCAAAATGACATAACTTAAATAAGTTGCGTAAAAATCAACAAAACAAACGTGAAGGCCAGTGGCCTTGGAGCCGACCTTGAGCCGGTGTTGAAGAGATATACGGCCGTGTACTTCTAGACGTGTATCTTTCTGTGGATTTTCTTGACTCCATACACGGCCATACCTTTTAGCCGTGTATATGACCGTATATGATTTTGTGTAACCTTGAGACTCCTACACAACCGTGCCTTGTAAAGACACGCTCTCTTCATCCCGTATCCGTTATGACTTGTACAAGAGCAAGGGCATTCCTATGGTTGTTCCAATCCTTTCCAACTTCATGATTGCTCCAATACTTTCCGGCTTTGTGGACATCCTTTATCAACCCGTTAAGTGCTTCCTTGAATCATTTCGCTCGATTTCTTATGATCGGTCCCGGTAGCACTTCAAGAGGATCCACATTCCATCCTTTGGCTTGGCTCCCATCATGGATCTCATCATTCCCCTCCTCTTGAAAAGGATTTGTCCTTAAATCATCGCCTACATCAAAGGACTCAAATCAGTAACATTAAATGTGGCACTTACTTGATACTCACCTGGTAAGTCTATCTTGTATGCATTATCATTGATCCGCTCAAGAATTTGAAATGGTCCATCGCCTCTAGGAAGTAATTTAGGTCGACGCTGCACAGGAAACCACTCTTTGTGCATGTGAACCCAAACCCAATCTCCAAGTTCAAAAATAGCTTGTCGACGACCCTTGTTGGCTTGTTTCACATATTGCTCTATTCTTCGCTCAATGTTTAGCCTTGCCTTCTCATGGATCTGTTTAACAAATTCTGCTTTCTTCTTGCCATCTAGATTAACATGCTCAGAAATAGGCAAAGGTGATAAATCCAAAGGAGTTAGTGGATTAAAACCATACACAATTTCAAAAGGAGTAAATTTAGTAGCAGAATGCACTGTACGATTATAGGAAAATTCAACATGTGGCAAACAATCCTCCCAACTTTTAATATTCTTTTTAATTGCAGCCCTCAACAAAGTAGATAAAGTTCTATTTACTACCTCAGTTTGACCATCAGTCTGTAGATGACAAGTAGTAGAGAACAATAACTTAGTTCCTAACTTAGCCTACAAGGTCTTCCAGAAGTAGCTCAAGAACTTAGTATCTCTATTCGATACGATTGTTTTAGGCATACCATGTAATCTCACAACTTCCCTAAAGAACAAATTGGAAATATTGCAAGCATCATCCATTTTGTGACAAGGAATGAAATGTGCCATCTTAGAGAATCTATCCACAACTACAAAAATAGAATCTCAACCATGTCTAGACCTGGGTAATCCTAACACAAAATCCATGGAAATATCTACCTAAGGCTCATGAGGAATGGGAAGTGGGGTGTAAAGCCCTAGAGGTAGGACTCTAGATTTCGCTTGCTTACACGTGACACATCGCTCACAAATCCTCTCAACATCTCCTTTCATGTGAGGCTAATAGAAATGTTCCTGCAATACCCCTAAGGTTTTAGCTACTCCAAAATGTCCCATTAAACCTCCTCCATGAGACTCCCTCACTAGTAATTCTCTTAAAGAACAAATTGGAATGCATAGTTTACTCTCCCTAAACAAGAATCCTTCATGTTTATAAAATTTACCATGCCCACTCTTCTCACAATGCACATACTCCTCACAAAAATCTCGATCAGCAGCATATAATTCCTTAATGTACTCAAAACCAAGCAGTCTAGAACTAAGAGTAGAGATAAGAGTATACCTTCTAGAAAGTGCATCAGCAACGACATTCTCTTTACCTTGCTTGTAGTGGATGACATATGGAAATGTTTCGATGAACTCCACCCAACGAGCATGCCTTTTGTTTAGTTTGTGTTGCCCCTTCAAGTACTTCAAGGATTCATGATCAGTGTGGATCACGAACTCTTTTAGCCAAAGATAGTGTTGCCAAGTCTCCAGTGCTTGAACCGGTGCATATAACTCCTTGTCATAAGTAGGGTAGTTCAAGGTTGCCCCACTTAGCTTCTCGCTAAAGAATGCAATTGGTCTTCTCTCCTGCATAAGAACTGCTCCAATACCTAATCCTGAAGCATCACACTTAATTTCAAATGTTTTAGCAAAGTTAGGTAAAGCAAGTAATGGCGCCTGAGTCAACTTATTTTTAAGCCGTCTGAAAGGCCTTCTCTTGTTGCTCTTCCCATCTAAACCCCACGATCTTCTTAATTACCTCAGTAAGTGGTGCTGCAATGGTGCTAAAATCCTTCACAAATCTCCTGTAAAAGCTCACTAGTCTATGGAAACTCCGCACATTACTTACAGTAGTTGGACTAGGCCATTCTTGGATCGCACGAATCTTTTCTTCATCAACCTGTATTCCCTATGCACTAACAAGAAAACCAAGAAACACAAGTTTGTCTGTTCAAAAAGTGCACTTCTTGAGGTTAGCATATAATTGCTCCTTTCGAAGTACTTCTAAAACATCCCTCAAGTGAGATATATGATCTTTTAAACTCTTGCTGTAAATGAGGATATCATCAAAATAGATAATCACAAATTTTCCAATAAAAGTCCTCAAAATATGGTTCATAAGTCTCATAAAAGTACTAGGTGCATTAGTTAAACCGAAAGGCATTACTAACCACTCATACAATCCATATTTTGTTTTGAATGAGGTTTTCCATTCATCACATTCTTTCATTCTAATTTGGTGGTATCCACTTTTCAGATCAATTTTGGAAAAGACACTAGACCCATGTAACTCATCTAACATGTCATCTAAGTGAGGAATGGGATGACGATACTTTACCGTGATGTTGTTGATGGCGTGGAAGTCAACACACATTCTCCATGACCCATCCTTCTGAGGCACCAAAATCACAAGCACTGCACATAGACTCATGCTTTCTCTCACGCACCCCTTCTCCATTAATTCATCGACTTGCCTTTGGAGTTCCTTTGTCTCCTCCGGATTGCTCCTATAAGCTAGCTTGTTTGGAATCGATGCTCCGGGTGCAAGGTCAATCTGGTGCTCAATACCACAAATAGGTGGTAATCCCTTTGGAATCGCCTCAAGGAAGACAACTTCAAAGTCTTGCATAATAGACACAACCACACTAGGCAAAGAGTTAGATAGTTCGTTAGTATTCAAACATGTTTCCTTAAAAACCAGCAACAACATAGGTTGCTTCATCACTAACGCTCTCCTCACTATACTCGCTCTTGCCATACAACTCTCCTTTTGCAAGGCCGCACTCTCCTTTTCACTCACCACCAAAGTTGATCCCCCTTGATATTGACTTTTGTATTCCTTTTCTTTCTCATTGTCTTTTGCTCTCTCACTCTCCCTCTGCTTTTCACTCACCTTATGTTTTGTAAAAGATTGTTGTAGCTGCAACTGATCCTCATACACTTGTTTAGGTGTTGAAGGTTTAAGATTAAAGCTTTTCCCCTAGTGAACAAGCGTATACTTGTTAGAAAAGCCATCATGAATAACCTTCCTATCAAATTGCCATGGCCTCCCCAACAACACATGACATGCTTGCATTAGCACTACATCACATAACACCTCATCTTCATACCTACCAATGCGAAAACCAATCAAGGCTTGCTTACTCACCTTAGTCTCACCACTATCATTCAACCACTGCAATTTATATAGACTAAGGTGTCTAATAGTTTTGAGTCCCAACCTCTCAACAATAAAATTACTCACCACATTGGTGCAACTTCGTCCATCAATGATCAAACTGCAAATATGATCTCCTAGATAACATCTAGTATGAAATATATTCTCCCTTTGCACCTCCTTTTCTTCCTTCACCTGCACATTCAAAGCTCGCTTCACTACTGCCACTAACCTTCCTATTGCAGGCTCCTCATCATCACTAGTGTCCTCTAATGGAGGCATATCATTTTCTTCACTATCCCCCTCAGTCTCATACTCACCATCATCACGCAAAATCATAACATGCCTATTCGGACATTGATTAGCAATATGGCCTCTACCTTGGCATTTAAAACATCTAATGTCATGATTTCTAGAAGTAGAAGAATTAGGGTTACCTTGGTTACCAGGAGTAGAACCCGCTTGCCTCAGCTCTCCTTTTGGTTTGGTGGGTAAAGGCTTTTCTTCCTTCTTCCATTGGTTAGTCTTCCAGGTGGATGAACCAGTACCCTATTGAAACCGTGCATTACTACTACTTTTCCTCCTGTGCTGGTTCTCAACCTTTATAGCCATATGAACCATATCATCCAATTTTACATAATGCTGCAATTCAACAACATTTTGAGTTTCTCTATTCAATCTAGCAAGAAATCTAGCCATGGTAGCCTCTCTATCCTCCTCTACATTTGCCTTGATCATCGTTACTTCCATCTCCTTGAAATACTCATCCACACTTCGGCTTCCCTGCCTAAGAGTTTGCAATTTGTTGTGCAATTCACGATAGTAATAGCAGGCACAAACCGCTTCTTCATCACCCTTTTCATCTCTTCCCACGACTCAATAGGTGGTTCGCCATTCCTTCTTCTATTCAACATTAATTGATCCCACTACACTATGGCATAATCTGAAAATTCAATGGCAGCAAGTTTCACTTTCTTTCTCCCACTATAGTTATGACAATCAAACACCATCTCTACCTTCTTCTCCCACTCTAAGTATGCCTCGGGATCATTCTTCCCTTGGAAAGGAGGAATCTTCATCTTTATACTACTCAATTGATTATCCTCTCTATTCCTATCTCCTCTATCTTCCCAATCCCTAGTTCCTCTATTCCGACCACTATAACTTCTATAACTCTCGACAGAAGGCTCATCAAAGTCATCATTCGACATTTCATCTCCACTCCTTTGTACTCTCCTAGAACGACTCTCCCTCTTATGCCCTTGGAAGACGTTTGTAGATTGCTCTAGTCTTTGCTCTACCGTCTCATGAATTTGTTCCATTCCCTCCTAAAACATTCTCTTCATCTCACCCCTCAACGCCTCAATCACTAACCTAGCATCAAACCTTCCCCTCTTACCTACAGGAGAATGTTGCCTCGACATTGTTCCTACAGAAAAGATTAGTACTAACACAAATATATATATGATTAAACCTCACGATACACTCCCTTACATGTTTCGCTCGAATGATGATATCACACAGTCACTCGTGTACTCTCACAAACAACGATGATATCAACTCGCCAATCCCTCTTCTCAATTCTCTTGGAACTAACCCAAACTACACCAATTCCCTTCCGTAAAATTTAAAACAACTCTAGGCTTCGTAAATTTTCCTCTTTTTCTTTCTGATTTTTTTTCCCTTTGTTTGTTGCTCTTGATCACGTTTCTCTTTTCTTTTTTTTTGTGTTGTGATTTTTCTTTTTTTTTTTGTGACAAAATTTAATAGTAGATACTACACTTTCAATAGACAATTAATACTATGAAATTAAATACTAACAATTGATATGAACGATTGGAGTTAAGGTTTTGTTGTTACCTTCCTCAAACCAAACTGATGTTTTGACAAACCTAAGCTCTGATACCAAACTGATGCGAGATCAGTTTGATCGGATTCCTAACTGATACGAACTACGCCAACGTGTGATGAAACCCAATACCAATACGTTCGGAATTTGTTACCTAAGATGCCAAACACCCTCAAGTGAAAACTGCGACCCGTTGTCTATAAGCGAGACAAGAACCATGGTATAATATGAAGACGCCATAATCGGGATGAAAGACCGATTGATAAGTCGGGATGAACGCCATAGAAATAAAATCCGATAAGTTCTAGGTTAGTTCTTTAAAGAACCAAGAGAGAAATTCTCTCAAAAGTGTTTTCAAACTTTCAATGTTGTATATCTTCTATATTCTAACCATAGGAGCTTTATATTAGGGTTTACAATTCGTAACAATAAAGCCCAAAACGACATAACTTAGATAAGTTGCGTAAAAATCAACAAAACAAACGTGAAGGTCGGCGGTGTAGACATGAAGGCCGGCGGCCTTGAAGCCGGCCTTAAGCCGGTGTTAAAGAGATACACAGCCGTGTACTTCTAGACATGTATCTTTCTGTAGATTTTCTTGACTCCATACACAACCGTGCCTTTTAGCCGTGTATATGATCGTGTATAATTCTGTGAAACCTTAAGACTCCTACACGACCATACCTTGTAAAGACACGCTCTCTTCATCCTATATCCGTTATGACTTGTACAAGAGCAAGGGCATTCCCATGGTTGTTCTAATCCTTTCCAACTTCATGATTGCTCCAATCCTTTCTGGCTTCGTAGACATCCTTTATCAACTTGTTAAGTGCTTCTTTGAATTGTTTTGCTCGATTTCTTGTGATCGGTCCAGGTGGCACTTCAAGTGGATCCACATTCCATCTTTTGGCTTGGCTCCCATCATGGATCTCATCAAGTACTTTATCAAAATGAAAATTACCAATAGTGCAAGGAATAGTAAAACTTCCCTGATCTCTTTGTTTTCTTGGCAAATTGGATAAATTCTTCTGTAAGATCATAGAACACTCCCCTGTAAGCATTACAGATTCATTCCCATCTATCTTTCTCTTCTTGGTGAGCAAATCTTTCATGAATCTAGCATATGAAGGCATTTGTTGAAGTGCTTCTGCAAAAGGAATGTTAATTTGCAATTTTTTAAAGACTTATAAAAATTTAGCAAATTGTGAATCCAATTGTTGTTGCTTCAGTCCTCCTAGGAAAGGAATGGGAGGAACATATGCTTTCACTTTTGGTGAATTTTTCTTTGGTTCCTCTTCCTTTTGTTTCCCTTTATCTTTCTCTAGGTTAACCTCTTCTTCCTCAAGTTTCTTATCAACTAAGTCCTTACCACTCAGCATAATAGCATTCTGCTCATTATTGCTAGGTAAAGACCCAGATGGTCTATTACTCAACTGTTGAGACATTTGACTAAGCTGATTTTCAAGATTCCTAATGGTGGCTTGTTGATTCTGCAACATTGTGTCAGTCTTTTGCATATAACTTATCATGAGTTCTTCCATTTTAGACTGACCTTGCTGAGAAGAGGTATTATGATTAGGATATTGTTGATGGGGAATATTATGATTAGGACCTTGCTTTTGAAATCTAGGGGGTTTAAGTGCATTGTTATCATTTCTCCATGAGAAATTTGGATGATTAAGTCACCCTAGATTGTAGGTGTTTGAATAAGGTCCTTGATTTCCTCTTTGGAAATTGTTGACAAAATTTACTTGCTCTCCATGGGATGAGGAGGAAAAGTTTCCAGATGGGCACTCAAGAGTTGAGTGTGGTCCTGAGCATAACTCACAACAAGAAATTTGATTAACATTAAAAGAAGGTGCAGAGGTGAGTTTACTTACCTAGGCGGTAAGAGCAGAAATCTGAGCTGTTAAGGTTGTCCATGTCATTGACAGATGCCACTTTAGACTTACCTCTTTCATGTTGCCAATTATGTGCACTAGAGGCCATTTCATCTATCAAAGCACTAGCCTCATCATACGTCTTACTCATTAGTGCACCATCAGAAGCAGCATCTACTAGAGATCTCAATGTCTCATCTAAACTGAGATAGAAAATCTCAATAAGGAGATTATCGGGTAATCCATGATGGGGGCATTTTCTAATTGCCTCCTTGAATCTTTCCCATGCTTCATAAAGTGATTCACCACTAAACTCAGTGAAGTTTGTGATGTCATTTCTTAACCTAGCAGTTCTAGCTGGAGGAAAAAATCTCCTTAAAAATTTAGATGAGAGATCAACCCAAGTGGTTACAGAGTCTTGTGGCAATGAATTGTACCAAGCCCTAGCTTTTTCTCTAAGTGAAAATGCAAAAAAGTTGTGGCCTAATTACATCATCAGATACATTATTCATTTTCACTGTATTACAATATTGAAGAAATACTGCAATATGCTCATCAGGACTCTCATTTGGATATCCTCCAAATTGATTTGATTGAACCATTTGAACGAGTGCTGGTTTTAACTCAAAATTGTTAGCCTGAGTTGTCGGTCTTCTTATTGCAGGACCTGAAACAACAGGTATCGTGTATTCCTGAAGTGCTCTACCAACACCCTGAATCCGATTGTTGTTCTCATCTGCCATGTTCTCTTCTTCCTTTCTTCTCTACTCTCTTCTAAGTTGTCACAAGGTGCGTTCTATCTCAAGATTAATTTGTAAAAGTTCAGCACTTCTACTCTTGCGCATGAAAAGCAATTCAAAGAGAACAGGAAACAATCACACACTGATAAAAAATTAAATAACAAAATAATTGCACCTAAATTAACAATAGAATCCGAAGATGGTCTAATATTAATCAATCCCTGGCAACGGCGCCAAAAACTTGATCCACGCAAAAAGAGATATAAAATGAATGTGAATAAATACCGGCAAGTGTACCGGATCGGATCAAGTAATATAGTGAGAGAAGTGTGTCGAACCACGAAGATTGATTAAGTAATAGACCTATATCAATTTCTACTATTATTTAGGCAATGATATTTGATGAGAATTGAATAAATTATACTAAATGCGCAAAAAGAGAATTATTTTTGAAAAAGTATGAATTTATGGTGGGAACTTAGAATCCACCCTAATTCTACTAATCATATTGCCTTCATGTTATAATAACTCATAGTTATATGGATTTTCACAAGAAATTGACAAAACCTTTATTAAGTTTTAAAGTAACATTACCCCAATTTAATTTAATAGCTCCCGCTAATTAAAATCAATGGAGGATTCTAATTCACAATCATAAATTTCCCAATTATATGATTGCCGAATATCCTTAAAATAATTTCTCCTAATCCCTTAGTGAAAAATTTAATAAAAATATTGCATGAAACACTTAGGTCAATTTCTAATAAAATTCAATAACGTTGCTTCCGCATGAATTATTAAATCTTACTTAGGAATTCCTGATAAAACCTAAATTTCTCTTTCGAGTCATTTAAATTCCTATACATTGATTTCAATTACAAAATACAATTCATAGCAGGACTTCTTATATGAAAATTCCGTATATCTATATGTCCTATAACATGAATACAATGATCATTTTAGTTTGAATTATGGCTTCATCATGTTTCCCACAAGGATGATTTAGAACATTATGGAGTAGATTGCATACGAACAATTAAAATAAATAGGTGCAATGGAATTCCTATTGAATAACAAGAATAAACTAATAAATGGCATAAAAGAAAATAAAGTAAATGAAACAATTGCTATAATCTTCAAGAGTTTGTAGAATTTCAATCCTCCGAAATGATTCCTAGAATTCTTCAATTGAAAGCAAACTTCAGCAAAATAACATTCTTTCTTCAAACTAAAATTTGGAATAACAAGAAATGTAAAAGAATTAAAGAGAATATAAAATCCTAAAGTTCCTAAGGGAATTCTAATGATTCAAAAGAAAACTAAAGGATGCTAAAACAAAGGATGCTCTCAAGATTCACACAAGGGGTCTATTTTTAGATCCAAAGAGGAGGAGGATAAGGTTGATCTGATGAGGAATTGAGTCAGCAAATTAATTAAGATACGATTTTGGAGAGATTTTCGTAATGGATATCCGAGGAGCAATGTAGGCCAGTTCAAGGCCAGCGACCTTGAATGTAGGTCGGCTCAAGGCTGGCGGCTTTGATGTCTTATGAGGCTGGTTTAATGTAGGCTGGCTTAAGGCCGGTGGCCTTTGGTAGTAGGCCGGCCTAAGGCCGATGGCCTTTAACGCAATCCTCCACTCGCTTCTTTAATTTTGTGAAAAACTCCTCCAATTAACTTGTAATTTACTTTTGGGTCCTCAAACCTGAATTTTCACAATTAACACCATTAAATATCATTTCGTTATATTTTCTTATAATATTGAAATAAATTTAATATAAATCCAAAAGAAAATATAAGTATAATGTGATCTTATCAAGGTTTAAGATGAGGTATTTGCAATTTAGAATTCAGAAATTAGTGTTCTTATTTCCTTGATCCGAAAATTGTGCATTGAAGAATTGAATTATTTCAATTATGTTGTTGAAGTGATTTCCTTGTTATTAATTGTTGTGGATGTGGTGTACTCACCATATTATTTGTCTCCTTACATTGAACATGATTGGTTGATAGAGCCATTTTATACTTAATCTTTATAGCTTAAATGGTGTTAAGTTACTGTTGATTTTATAGAATTCCTAAGGAAATGGTACTTAATTCTATTATGGTGATAAATCAGGTTAAATGGAGTCAAGGATGCTAATTCAAGTAAATTAGAGAAGTCATCTACAACTTGGATCAAGACAAGGAATTACACCGTCGGAGGAACGCATATGGGCATGAATCTGTCTAGAAGGAGGCACGATTGGAAATCTGGCCAAGTTGTAAACCGTGCTACACACTGCATGAGGAGAAAGAGGGACACGGCTTAGGGCACGGCCGTGGTACAAGCCGTGGGAGAAACCGTGCTTGGAGCCGTGGTGGAAGCCTGACGTGCCAAGGAGAAGAAATTGTGGAACTTTGTCAGAGGAAGGCACGGCCTAAGATCTAGCCGTGTTGTAGACCGTGGTACACACTGGACAAGGATGAAGACTTGTTGATTATTCACAGAGGAAGACACGGTTGGACATCTAGCCGTGGGTGAAACCGTGGTACACACTGGACACGGAAGGTGATACGCGAAATATGCACAGAGGATAGCAGGGCTTGACCCACGGCCGTGTGGTGGGGTGTGCTAGGCGGACGAATCTTCACTTCTCGAAATCTACTTGGAAAAGGAAAGATATTTTCGTATCTTGCTAGCAAAAGATCACATGCCATCCCTCTAACAATATAAATAGAACCAACCCTAGAGGGTTAGGCCAATCTAGAAAATCTTGAACCTTGAATCATCTTAGAGACAAGAAGGAAGGAAGGAGGCAGAGCAGGCATCCGGGTTTCATTATGTTTTTACTTTTTATTTTCGTTTTTCTTATGAACATTAGTGGCTAAGTTACTTTTCTAGCCAAAGGGTCATAGATGTTTAATTCTCCACGAATTGTGAGGTCTAATTGACTTGTATTTATTCTGTTCTTTGTTTTTGGGTATTCATATATCTTCTGATCGTTTTGCCATTATTATCTTGGTTGATTGGTATGAATAGAGCTCTTCTACTCAATTAGCAAGTTAATATATTGTCAACTAGCACGTCAAATCCGTAATTGTTTGATTGTTCTAGTCTTAGTGAAATGATAACATGTTTGGTTATAAGAATAGATGATCGAATTCATGTTATGGAGGTGTATGATCATGTTTAAATAGGTTATCTTATAATCTACTGGCATGAATTGGTGGTCTCTCTAGATTTTAATGCTATTGATAGATTAAATCCTAAGCGCTTGTCTAGGGTTGTCTAATCAATAAGAGAAATAATTCAAAGCGCTTGTCTGAGATTATCGAGGAAGTAAGGAGAGATAGGTTGTTAGAGCTTGTTAATAACCATAACCAGTTTATCTAGAACTAAGAATAGAAAACACTTGCATCGATGACCAATTCCTAGAATTAAACTATCTTGATTCCTTTGGCTAGGCTTTTATTAATATTAAATTTTCTTATCTTGTTTTAATCTTATTGGATTCACAAACCAAACCCCCCATTTTTCGTTTCCTCTTTATTCTCTTTGAATAGAAATATCTTTACCAATCCCTGTGGATTCGACCCTACTCACCACTATATGCAAATCATATAATTGTCTAGGAATAGGTTTTCTTTTTGTTGGACTCGACACCCATCAAATTTTGGCGCCGTTGCCGGGGATTGGTGTCAAATTTATTTCTATTCTTGTATGACTCGTTCTTCTCAGACAGGTGCATTCAATTATAATTCGGAGATTCAGAAGACTCTTAAGAGGCTGCGACGAGAAGCTAGATCATCCACTGGACTGAACTTAGCATCGGATTTGTCTGATTCATCCCTTGATTCAGAAAAAGAAGACGATATGGCAAATCCCGAGAGAACACTACGAGAATTGGCTGCACCGGATGTGAATCAACAACCACTTTGTATTCACTACCCCGAACTAGCTATGGCATTCGAGTTGAAATCTGGGTTGATACATCTGCTACCCACCTTTCATGGTCTTGAGAATGAAGATCCTCATAAGCATTTGAAAGAGTTTCATATAGTGTGTTCTAGCATGAGGCCGCATGGAATAACCGACGATCAAATTAAGTTACGTGCTTTTCCATTTTCTTTAAGTACTAAAGCTAAAGATTGGTTGTTTTATTTGCCTCCAGGTTCTATTACCACTTGGACAGATATGGTGAGACTCTTCTTGGATAAATTCTTCCCCGCATCCAGAGCCGCTGGTATAAGAAGAGAAATTTGTAGCATAAAACAGAGGGACACCGAGACTCTTCATGAGTATTGGGAAAGGTTCAAGCAATTGTGTGCAAGCTGTCCACAACATGGGATATCTGAGCAACTTCTCATCCAATACTTCTACGAAGGCCTGATTCTGATGGAAAGAAAGATGATGGATGCTGCAAGTGGAGGCGCCATAGTAAACAAAACCCCTGGTCAAGCTAGGGAATTGATCTCCATCATGGCTGCCAATTCACAACAATTTGGGTATAGGCATGATGCATCTTCAAGGAAGGTAAATGAGGTAAGTGTGTCTAACCTTGAACATCAAATTTCTAATCTAACCTCCCTTGTGCAGCAGCTAGCTCTTGGAAAAACACAACAGGTGAAGGCTTGTGGGATTTGTGCTGCTCCTAATCACCCTACCGACATGTGCCCCACATTGCAAGAAGACAATCATGAACACGCCAATGCTGTAGGGGGATTTCCAAGACAACCACAAAGGAAGTATGATCCTTATTCAAATACTTACAATCCTGGATGGAGGGATCATCCTAACTTCAGATATGGCAATAAACCACAAAACTTCCAACAATTCCAACCTAAGCCATCAAACCAAGTATCGTAAGCTCCTTCTACTTCAGGTATGTCTCTTGAGGAAATTGTTAAATCACTTGCTGTTAATACAAAACAATTTCAGGATGAGACAAAGCAGAGCATCCACAACTTGGAAAATCAGGTAAGCCAACTTGCTTCTTCCATAAACAGGTTAGAAACTCAAGGTAAGTTACCTTCTCAAACCATTACAAATCCAAAGCAAAGTGCTAATGCAATTACCTTGAGAAGTGGAATGAAATTGCAGGGATCAAATGAGAAAGGACACCGAACTAATCTTGAGGAAGAGACTGAAAAAGAAACTGCAACTCCGAGCCAACAGAACAATCAAATCAAAGGACCCCTCGTTGAACCACCAAAGGTCATGACAACAGCACCTCCTTTCCCTTCCAGACTAGCAAAATCCAAGAATGAAGCTGAAGAAAAAGAGATTTTTGACACTTTTCACAAAGTTGAGGTAAACATTTCTTTGCTGGATGCAATTAAACAAGTACCTCGTTATGCTAAATTTCTCAAAGAACTGTGCATTAACAAAAGAAAGCTGAAAGGCAATGAAAAGATTAGTGTAGGTGAGAATGTTTCAGCTATTCTTCAGAAGAAGCTCCCTCCTAAATGTAAGGATCCAGGTATGTTTACTATTCCTTGCAAAATAGGTAATCTTGGAATCACTAAAGCTATGTGTGATTTAGGAGCTTCAATCAATGTTATGCCTTTGTCTGTTTATCAATGTTTAAATGTTGGTCCCTTGAAGGAAACAGGTGTTATTGTTCAACTTGTTGATAGGTCCAATGTTTATCCTGAGGGAGTTCTAGAAGATGTTTTGGTACAAGTTAATGGTTTGGTTTTTCCTGCTGATTTTTATGTGCTAGATATGGAAGATAATGATTCTCATAATTCATGAATGATTTTATTAGGGAGACCATTTCTTAAGACATCTAGAACAAAAATTGATGTACATGATGGTAACCTCACTATGGAATTCGATAGTGAAGTGATTAAATTTAACATTTATGATGCCATGAAATATCCTAGTGATATCTCTCCTGTTTTTGTTGTGGATGTTATTGACCCATTAACACAAGCTACATTTGATTTGATAGACGATGATGAGTTGACAGTTGTACTTAATAGGAGTCTTGATATTCATGCATTAAAAACTCTTAAGGAGACGCTTGTAATATCCTCTGATTTGCAGGACAAGATTTGGGAGTTGGAATCATTAAAATCTATCAGGTATGATGTGTCCTACATTCATTTACCCCCTTCTAACACAAGACTTCTTCCCTCTATTGTACAGGCACCACAGCTAGAATTAAAACCTTTACCCGAACATCTAAAGTATATTTTCTTAGGAGAAAAGGAGACTCTTGCTGTGATAGTCTCCAACAAATTAAGTACTTTAGAAGAAGAAAAGTTTATTCGGGTGTTGAGAGAGTACAAAGAAGCCATTGGATGGTCCATAGCTGATATCAAAGGACTAAGCCCCTCCACCTGCATGCATAAGATTTGATGGAAGATAATTGCAAACCTTCAAGGGAAGTTCAGCGTCGTTTGAATCCGCCTATGATGGAAGTAGTTAAGAAAGAAATCTTGAAACTTCTTGATGCAGGTATGATCTATCCAATTTCCGACAGCAAATGGGTAAGTCCAATTCAAGTTGTTCCAAAGAAAACAGGCTTAACTGTGGTTGAAAACTCTGACGGTGAGTTAATTCCTATTCGGGTTCAGAATGGATGGAGGGTTTGTGTTGATTACAGAAAGTTAAATGCGTCAACTAGAAACGATCACTTCCCTCTTCCTTTTCTTGATCAGATGCTTGAACGTTTGGCTGGCCATTCTCATTATTGTTGTCTTGATGGTAATTCAGGTTTTCATCAAATTCTAGTGGCGCCGAAAGATCAAGAGAAGACTACTTTCACTTGTCCATTTGGTACATTTGCATATCGAAGGATGCCTTTTGGGCTCTGCAATGCCCCAGCCACATTTCAAAGGTGTATGGTTAGTATATTTTCAGATTATGTAGAGAACATCATAGAAGTCTTCATGGATGACTTCACTATCTATGGTGACTCTTTTGACTCATGTTTAACTAACCTTACAAAAGTGCTTCAAAGATGTATAGATAAGAATCTCATGTTGAATTATGAAAAATGTCACTTTATGGTTGAACAAAGTCTCATTTTAGGTCATATTGTATCTTCTAAGGGGCTTGAAGTCGATAAAGCTAAGGTAAAATTGATTAAATCTTTACCTTACCCTGTAAATGTACGGGAAATTCGCTCTTTTCTTGGGAGTGCAGGATTCTATCGACGCTTCATCAAGGATTTTTCCAAGATTACTCAACCCCTATGTCGATTGCTACAAAATGAAGTGACATTTGAGTTTGATGAGGCCTGCAAACATGCTTTTGACACATTAAGGAATGAGTTAACCTCTGCTCCAATCATCCAACCACCCGACTGGACCCTTCCCTTTGAAATCATGTGTGATGCGAGCAATTATGTTGTTGGAGCCGTTCTTGGCCAAAGAGTTGGGAGAGCCTCTCATGTCATTTATTATGCTTCCAGAACATTGGATAGTGCTCAATGCAACTATTCCACGATAGAAAAAGAACTCTTGGCTGTTGTTTTTGCATTAGAAAAATTCAAATCATATTTACTTGGCACTAAAGTAATTGTTTACTCTGATCATGCAGCTCTCAAATACCTGCTCACGAAAAAGGAGGCTAAACCAAGACTCATTCGATGGATACTCTTATTACAAGAGTTTGATCTGGAAATACGCGATAGGAGAGGCTCTGAAAACTTAGTTGCCGACCACCTCAGTAGAATACCTATCAGTGCAGGGTCAACACCAATACAAGATGATTTCCTAGATGAGTATCTCTTTTCTATTCAAAAGACAATTCCGTGGTATGCTGATATTGTCAACTATTTGGTTACTAAGACACTACCAAGTGATTTGTCTAGGGCTCAAAAAGATAAAATTAAAAGTGATGCTAAGTACTATGTATGGGATGACCCGTATTTGTGGAAACATTGTGCTGATCAGATCATTAGAAGGTGCATTTCTCAAGACGATATTCCTTCTGTCTTGCAATTTTGTCACTCATATGCATGTGGTGGACATTTTGGCCCTAAGAGGACAACTCAAAAGGTATTAGGGTGTGGTTTGTTTTGGCCTACATTGTTTCGTGATTCTTTTATGTTTTGTAAGTCTTGTGAACGATGTCAAACAACTAGCAACTTAGGACGTAGAGACCAAATGCCACTTACCCCTATTCTTGCTTGTGAAATATTTGATATATGGGGTATTGACTTTATGGGTCCTTTTCTTCCTTCTTTCGGTAATATGTACATCCTTCTTGCTGTGGATTATGTTTCAAAATGGGTGGAAGCCAAAGCGACCAGAACTAATGATGCTAAAGTTGTTGTGGATTTTGTTAAATCTCATATTTTTGCTAGGTTCGAGACACCAAAGGCTCTTATCAGTGATCGTGGCACACACTTTTGTAATAGAATAGTGAAACTCTACTAAAAAAATACAAGGTCACTCATCGCACTTCCACCGCATATCACCCTCAAACCAATGGATTGGCAGAAGTTTCAAATTGAGAAATCAAGTCTATTCTGGAAAAAACTGTCAATCCAAGGAGGAAAGATTGGAGCACAAGACTTGAAGATGCATTATGGGCCTACCGAACAGCTTACAAGACCCCTATAGGTATGTCTCCTTACCGTTTGATATTCGGCAAACCATGTCATCTCCCTGTGGAGTTGGAACATAGGGCATACTGGGCTGTAAAACAATGTAACATGCGAATGGATGAAGCTGGTGAGCACAAAAAACTTCAATTACAAGAACTTGAGGAAATTCGAAGAGAAGCCTATGAGAGTACTAAAATCTACAAGGAAAAAACAAAAGGTTTTCATGATCAAATGATTTCCCGAAAGAATTTTTCTGTAGGTCAAAAAGTATTACTTTATCATTCTCGATTGAAGTTGTTTCCTGGAAAACTACAATCACGGTGGATTGGTCCTTTTGTTATCACTAACATATTTTCACATGGTGCAGTTGAGATCACAAGCCTTGAAACTGGTAAGAACTTCAAAGTCAACGGTCATCGCTTGAAACCTTTTTATGAAGGAGTTCAAGTATGTAATATTGAAGAAACCAGTTTAACTCACCCCGAGTATTGTGATTGATTACAAGAACGTCTAGCCAAAGACGTTAAAGAAAGGCGCTTCATGGGAGGCAACCCATGTCAAAAAAAAAAAAAAAATCTTTTAGTTTTGTTTTGCTTTAGTTTTGTTTTGTTTTAGTTTAGTTTGGTTTTGATTTTAGTGTAGTTTTGAACTCTCTGGATCAGCTGTAGCAAGAATACACATAATCAGATGACACTTTCCCGAGCTTAAAGGGAGCACTCCAATACCAGGGAAGTGCCAGTATTTCCTTTTTCTTATTCTCTAATCTTCCTTGAGTTGTTAATTCCTCTTCAATTGTGCTGAATTAGAAACAGTGAGGACACTGTTTAAGCTAAGTGTAAGGGAGAGGATAATAAAATATAGAGAATAGAGAATTGATCCATACTTTGAATGTTTGTCCTTAAGCAATTTTAAGCCCCAAATTTCTTTCAAATTATCATCAAATCTTGAGATTGTACTAAATGTTGTAATAAGCATCTACAAAATGTGAAATTGACTTGTTGAAATGCTTTACTCACCCACTGCTGTGATTATAATACTTGGTTAAAATTAAGTAGTGAAATCTTTAAGGAACAAATTTACCTTGTATTTAGCTTTAGAATTGGAAGCCTAAGAGTAAGTCGAGTCCCTAAGTGAAAAATAAACAAGTTTACTTCTAGGTTATATTAGCTACTGTATACTCTCTGAAGTTATTTGTGAAACAATCATAACACTTAGTTAAAAAAAAAAAAAAAAAGGAATCAAGCGTAGCCATTACTCCAATGATTCAACTAATTGAGTTAAGAGTATTCAAACTTGAATGTTAGAGTGAGGAAGAGTCCGTAGGGGTATCTCAAAACCCGGTCACTTGAGTGATGAGCTCGGGATGTGCCGACTCAATGAACTCACTATAACGATAAGGGCGAAAAGGCGAAAGTTCATGAAAAGAAGCGGGCAAAAACCCGTCAAAATAGATGCTTGAATAAATAAAAAGAACATGAATGTAAACATTCATGAAATAAAACAAGACGTATAAAAGGGAGAATATCTAGCAAAGAGCTGATACCATATGCTTTTACTTTATGCTGCAAGGATTATATGTTTGCTAATATCCAATGAAGTTTAATTGGGTGTTTTTCCTTAGTGGATTAAGTATTTACTTTTGGAATAAAAAATTCTTTTGCTAAACATGAGGATTAAAGTTTTTTTTTTTTAGATTAGCTATTAAATTTTGTCCACGGTAATTTGATCACAGGAAACCAGTTTGGTTGAAGTAGTAGACATTAAAATTACAAGTCATGAATTACAAATGAATAGATGCTTGGGAAGATGAAAAGAAAGTTTGTATAATCTATGACAGATTTCTCAATTGATTTGATGCAATTGCTTGAGGACAAGCAAGAGTCTAAGTGTGGGGGAATTTGATAGAGCCAATTTATACTTAATCTTTATAGTTTAAATGGTGTTAAGTTACTATTGATTTTATAGAATTCCTAAGGAAATGGTACTTAATTCTATTATGGTGATAAATCAGGTTAAATGGAGTCAAGGATGCCAATTCAAGTAAATTAGAGAAGTCATCTACAACTTGGATCAAGACAAGGAATTACACCGTCGAAGGAACGCACATGGGCATGAATCTGTCTAGAAGGAGGCACGGTTGGAAATCTGGCCAAGTTGTAAACCGTGCTACACACTGCATGAGGAGAAAGAGGGACACGACTTAGGGCACGACCGTGGTACAAGTCGTGGGAGAAACCGTGCTTGGAGCCGTGGTGGAAGCCAGACGTGCCAAGGAGAAGAAATTGTGGAACTTTGTCAGAGGAAGGCACGACCTAAGATCTAGCCGTGTTGTAGACCGTGGTACACACTGGACAAGGATGAAGACTTGTTGATTATTCACAGAGGAAGACACGGTTGGACATCTAGCCGTGGGTGAAACTGTGGTACACACTGGACACGGAAGGTGATACACGAAATATGCACAGAGGATAGCACGGCTTGACCCACGGCCGTGTGGTGGGGTGTGCCAGGCGGACGAATCTTCACTTCTTGAAATCTACTTGGAAAAGGAAAGATATTTTCGTATCTTGCTAGCAAAAGATCACATGCCATCCCTCTAACAATATAAATAGAACCAACCCTAGAGGGTTAGGCCAATCTGGAAATCTTGAACCTTGAATCATCTTGGAGATAAGAAGGAAGGAAGGAGGCAGAGCAGGCATCCGGGTTTCATTATGTTTTTACTTTTTATTTTTGTTTTTCTTATGAACATTAGTGGCTAAGTTACTTTTCTAGCCAAAGGGTCATAGATGTTTAATTCTCCACGAATTGTGAGGTCTAATTGACTTGTATTTATTCTGTTCTTTGTTTTTGGGTATTCATATATCTTCTGATCGTTTTGCCATTATTATCTTTGTTGATTGGTATGAATAGAGCTCTTCTACTCAATTAGCAAGTTAATATATTGTCAACTAGCACGTCAAATCCATAATTGTTTGATTGTTCTAGTCTTAGTGACACGATAACATGTTTGGTTATAAGAATAGATGATCGAATTCATGTTATGGAGGTGTATGATCATGTTTAAATAGGTTATCTTATAATCTACTGGCATGAATTGGTGGTCTCTCTAGATTTTAATGCTATTGATAGATTAAATCCTAAGCGCTTGTCTAGGGTTGTCTAATCAATAAGAGAAATAATTCAAAGCGCTTGTCTGAGGTTATCGAGCAAGTAAGGAGAGATAGGTTGTTAGAGCTGGTTAATAACCATAACCAGTTTATCTAGAACTAAGAATAGAAAACACTTGCATCGATGATCAATTCCTAGAATTAAACTATCTTGATTCCTTTGGCTAGGCTTTTATCAATATTAAATTTTCTTATCTTGTTTTAATCTTATTGGATTCACAAACCAAACCCCCCATTTTTCGTTTCCTCTTTATTCTCTTTGAATAGAAATATCTTTACCAATCCCTATGGATTCGACCCTACTCACCACTATATGCAAATCATATAATTGTCTAGGAGTAGGTTTTATTTTTGTTGGACTCGACACCCATCATTGGTTTAAGGGAAATCATCATTATCATCATTCGTGGGGAGTGAAATTTGAAGGCTAGGAAAGTGTTGTTTTGAAATCCTTATAGTATGTTGTAGTGTTGTGTGTGACATTTGTGAATTCGGAATTAGGGAGAGCAATTTGCAATTTCCAGATTTGAGTAGTGTGGAAGAATGGAAGTTATTTGATTTCAAAACAAGCAGTAAGAGTGAAGGAGCTAATGTGTGTTTGTTTGAATTTGAAAATTACTTCTTACCAAATGTAGAAGGGTTACAATCAGTGAAGTGGTTTAATTTTCAAATTTAAATTGCTGCCTTTTGTGTAAGTTGCAGCTTGGAATTGTATTTGAAGTGAAGAATTTGCAACGTGTTGTCTTTGATTTTGCCTTGAGGAGGAGTAGTGAATTGATGAAGTTTGTGTTGCATGTGACGTAAGTATTGTGTAAGTGGCGGTGTGAATGTGTTGCACTTAAGGTGTTGTAAAGTGGTATGACATTGTGTTGTATTTGTGGAGGTTGTTGCACCGTGACTTAAGAGGCGTATATGTGGAGTTGTGTTTTTGCAATTTAGTGAAGGGTGTGTGTGTATTTTTGGTGTAGTTTTGTGTATGTTGAATTAAGAATTATTGCTAGTGGCATGATTGGTGGTGGAACATTGAGCAAGGGAGTTTTGTGACGGTGGAGTTGTGCATTTGTGCTTGTGTTAAGGTGCTGCAATTTGTGATTTATTATAGTGTGAAACCTTAACAAGAAAGGAAGGTTTTGAGTAGTAGAATTTGAAATTCAAACAAGTCATTAAAGTGTGAAAGTAATTGACTAGTTACTTAAGCACTTGTAGTTGAATTTAATTCTAATTACTTGAAAGTAGTTGTGTGTGTACTTCATTTATTGAACTTTACTTGGAGTACTAAATTATTTTCCTTGTACCTAAAATTCTCTTTGGAACGTGAGCTATTGCATTATTGTGGTTATTAAACGTGTGGGTTGGTGTTGTTGAAGGAGTGTGCTGAACTTTGTGGGATTACTTCTTAAGTCATAACATGTCCAACGAAAGTGTGAATAGGGGAATTGGCAATGAAGCTAATAGCCAGGTTGGTGGAGGTCAGGGTCATAATATTGCAGGTAGGAGGACTTTAGAAGAATAGCTCCAGGATCTTACTACCATAGTTGCTACTTTGGCAACTAGGATTGATACGATGACATTACCACAACCAAAAACGGTGAATATTCCAGCACTACCTTGGGTAGTGGAAGATAGAAATCTAAATAGAAGGATGGATGAGGATCATCATCCATACAAGGAAGAAAGGGATGATAACTTTAGGGTTAATCCATATCAGAATAGGGATTTCAGGCCACCTCGGGGATTAGAGTATGAGAAACTGCAGATGCCTTCTTATGATGGCAAGGGATCAGCTGATGATTGTTTGGATTGGGAGGACAACGTTAAGGGTCTCTTTGATGAAATTGATGACAATACTAGAGTCCGATTGGCTACTGCCGAGTTTATAAGATATGCTACACTATGGTGGAAGAATTTGATTATTAGCAGGCGTAGGGATGGAGAGGCTGAGATTTAATATAGAGGGATATGAAATGGGTGTTGAGAAAAAGATTTATTCCTGAACACTACAAATATGAACTATTTATGCGACTGCAGACTTTGAGGCAGGGAGACAAGACAGTGGATAATTATGTACAGGAATTTGAAATCCTCATGATTAGGTATGGGTCCATCAAACCTCTAGAACAAACCATAGCACACTTCATCTCAGGTCTGAAATATGAAATAGCGTGTGTTGTTGAGCTGTAGCACTATAGTACACTTGATGAGGCTATTCAGTTGGCCTTGAAAGTGGAAAGACAAAGGAGGTCCAACTTATCCAGGGCTCCGAGTAGTAGGCCAAGTACCATAACCAGACCTATAGCAGCTGACGGTAAATCAGGGGGAACAAAGGCGGTAGGTGAGGCCGTGAAAGCGGTGGACAAAACTACCCCAAACACTGCCAAAGAAAATATACCCGTTGGGAAGGGTAAAGAGATAATAGTATCAAATGTGAGGCAAACTGTTCCCGGATCTACTAGTGGAAAAGCACGCTAGATCAAATGCTTTAAATGCATGGGATTTTGGGCATATGGTAGCATAATGTCCAAATAAGAGGGTGATGATTGTTATCGAGGGCGCTAGAGAAAATGTTGAGGTTGACGAGGAACAGATTAAGCCTACAGATTTACCAATAGACTGTAAGAGTATTATGATGACTAGACTGCATAAACACATGAAGAGCGTACAGGTGAACAATATCTACCTATTAGTGTGTTACGCAGGGCTCTAACCATATCACCTGATGCTAGAGATATTCAGAGGTTGAACATATTTCACACCTCATGCAGGATCATAGGTAATCTTTGTGTGCTCATCATTGATAGTGGTAGTTGTACGAATATTATATCTACTGCACTGGTAGACAAATTACATTTGTCTACTAGCCTACATCCTAGCCCTTATAACTTGCATTGGTTGGATAATCGAGGCAGTATGTATGTTACACTAAGGGCGAAGCTGCCTGTGAGTGTTGGGCAGAAATATCATGATGAGATCCTATGTGATGTGATTCCTATGCATGTATTCCATTTGCTGTTGGGTAGACCTTGGTTGTTTGATCGGCAGGTGTTACATGATGGATATAGAAACACCTACATGTTCAGCATGGGCGAGTCTTGCATAGTATTGTCACCTATGACTTCATTTGAGGTACATCAGTTTTAGGAACAGATCGGAACTACTTCCACCACATTTGATAGCAAAGAGAGTAGGCCAATAGGGATGTCAGGGCTCAATTTCAAAAATGATCCTCTAGATTTGAGGGCAAATCTTTTAGAAGCCTGAGGAGATGATGGGAAATTTTCCGGCACCGTTTATGGTTTAAGAACTAGATTTGGATGATGATCCAAATCACTCATATTTTACTTCATTACTTTTATCTAATAAGTATTTGAGAAATAATCTTGTAGGTACAATAATAATTCTCCATGGTATGATAACATGTCCTACACTAGTTGATGGTTACGGGACATCATCAGATTTGCAATCAAAGGCCCACTGCGATTATTTCCATTTCAAAGCATTGGCTCATGAAGATTTAAGATATTTTGTACTTTGTAATTGTTCTATGGACTATTTTATGTTGTATTTACTTTTGGGACACTTTCATTTTGATAGTAATTTTCATTTAGGACCGCCACCCTAAAAGTGGCATAGTTGTAATTTTGTGCATTTTCTAACCTTAAAGGGAGCAAGTATAAATACTTGCTTAAAGTAAGGTTTGAGAAGGCCATTTTTCAGAATTAGATAAACACTTTTTCGTGAAGATTAGGTTTCTCCTAATCGTCATTAGACTCTTATCAATTTCAACCCTAAGAGTTGAAATTGTGGTGAGTCCAACACTTGAAATTGTGAGTAATATCAATCTCTTGTTGTTGTGTTTCATTTTATCTCTAGTGAGTCATATCTAGGGTTGGATTGAAAACTTCTTGGTATCATTTGATTACATTTGCAATCAAGTTGT
Source organism: Laguncularia racemosa (assembly GCA_037954665.1). Classification (NCBI taxonomy): domain Eukaryota; kingdom Viridiplantae; phylum Streptophyta; class Magnoliopsida; order Myrtales; family Combretaceae; genus Laguncularia; species Laguncularia racemosa. The sequence goes on from JBBMOL010000004.1 coordinate 8,039,879, forward strand.
TATTTCCTCGTTAATTAGTATTGAGCATTTGTTTTTTATTATCAATTGTACTCAATTTGAACCGTGTTTTGCATTTGGTGGAAAGGGTGATGTGCTTAATTCCAAGCTTAAGCACAATCAAAAGAATCAAGGAAAACTCCTCAATTCACACACACAAAAACCGGTTCACTTGACTAGGTAAATGCGGAAATCCTAAAGGCAATGGAATGAAATCCAAAGAGCTCCAATTGCTATTATCAATCCAAACAAGTAATCTTCATCAAATAATAACAATTATAATTGAAACCCACGTGAATCAAATCAAGAAAACAAATGGCTCAAACCGCAAATTCCAATCCCTTCCTTCAACTATCCAATTCACGTCACAATGAAGAGAATGATATCATGTATCGACATAATCAATCCTATAACAAGCTATTGATCACGAATTGCGAATTAAAACAAGTCTAAGAACATCCAAATCAACCCTAGATATGACGCACTAGTGATGAAATGGAAAACAACAATAAGGAACCGATATTACTCACGATTTCTCCTTGTTGCACTCGCCACAATTTTAACTTCTTGGGATTGAAATTGATAAGAGAATTTGGAATTAGGAAAACCCTAAGCCCTTTCACGAAAATGTGAAGTGTATAATATGCAAAATAAGCCTCCTAAAACCCTCTCTTAAGCAAGTATTTATACTTGCTACTCCTAGGGTTAAAAAGTGCTCAAAATTACAAGTTTGCCACTTTAAAGGTAGCTAACCCTAAATGAAAGTTACAAAGAAATAAAAGTGTCCCAAAACCAAAATACAACCAAAATAGTTCAATAAACATTTACAAGATACAAAATAACATAAGTCTTCATGATCCAATGCTTTAGAATAGAGAACAATCGCAGCGGGTCTTTGATTGTTATCCTGAAAATTGTTCGGTGTCCAACTGAAGTTGTAGGACATTTTGGCATCCCATGGAGAAATATAATTGTACTTGTAAGATTATTTTCAAATTTTATTAGAAATAAAGACATAAGGTAAAATATGAGCAATTTGGATAATCATCCAAATTAGGTTCTAAAGAGGTTGACAGTGTTAGAAATTTTCCCATCATCTCCTCGGGCTTTTGAAAGATTTGCCCTCAAATCAAGAGGATCAGTTGTGGAATTGAACCCACAGATCTCTGTTGTCCTGCTCTTCTGGCTAACCATGGTAGTGGATGGATGCTTGATCTATTTCTAAAAACCCTGGACCTCAGGTGGAGTCATTGGTAATAGGATTATGTATGACTCGCCTATGCTGAACATGTAGGTATTTTCAAACCCATCATGTATCACCCGTCGATCATACAACCAAGGTCGACCCAACAGCAAATGGAATGCATGCATAGGAACTATATCACAAAGGATCTCATCATGATAGTTTTGCCTAACACTCATAGGAAGCTTTGCCCTAAGGGTAATATGCATACTACCTCTATTATCCAGCCAATGCAAATGATAAGGACTATGATGTGGTATAGTAGACAGTTGTAATTTGTCTACCAGTGCAGCAGATATAACATTCGTGCAACTACCACTATCGATGATGAGTGCACAAAGGTTATCTCTGATTCTGCAAGAGGTATGAAATATGTTCTCCTTTTGAATATCACTGGTATTAGGAGATGTGGACAAAATCCTATGTAACACATTAAGGGGTAGATATTTCCCTCCAGTATGCTCCTCAGGCGCATTTACATTTTGTTCATCATAATATTCCTGCAGTGCTATTGGTAGGTCTGTAGGCTCAATCTGATCATGATCACCCTCAGTATCCTCTCCAGTGTCTTCCATAACAGTCATCACCCTCTTATTTGGACACTGTGCAGCCATATGCCCAAATCCCATGCATTTAAAACATTTTATTTAGCGCGCTTTCCCACTAGTAGATCCGGGAACAGTTTGCCTCGTTTCTGGTGCCATGACCTCTTTACCCTTCCTAGTGGGTAAGTTTTCTCTTATAATGGTTGGGGTAGTAGTGTCCACTACTTTGACTCCCTCACTTACCTCCTTTGTTCCTCCTGACCGACTGTCGGCTGAGATGGGTCTATTAACAGTATTGGGCCTACTGCTTGGAGCCCTAAGGAAGTTGGACCTCCTCTGTCTCTCTACTTTTAAGGCCAATTGAATAGCCTCATCAAGTGTAGTATAGCACTGTAGCTCAACTTTACACGCTATCTCATATTTTAGACCTGAGACAAATCGTGCTATAGTTTATTCTGGAGGCTCAACAGACCCACACCTAATCATAAGGGTCTTAAATTCTTGCACATAATCATCTATTGTTTTGCCCCCTGCCTCAAGGTTTGCAGTCGCATAAACAGCTCCTGTTTGAAGTGCCTAGGAATGAACCTTTTCCTTAGTAACCTCTTTATGTCCCTCCAGGTCTGAACCTCTGCCTCTCCATCCTGACGCCTGTTGATGATCAGATTCTTCCACCAAAGTGCAGCATACCCTACAAATTCAACAGCAGCCAATCTGACCTTGGTACTGTCATCGATCTCATAACATTCGAAGAGACCTTCGACCTTATCCTCCCAGTCTAAGTATTCATCTGCTGATCCCTTACCATCATAGGATGGCATCTGTAGTTTCACATACTCCAAACCCCGAGGTGGCCTAAAATCCCTATTTTGATTTAGGTTTACCCTAAAATTGTCATCCCTTTCTTCCATGTTTGGAAGATGCTCCTCACTCATCCTTCTATTTAAATTGCCATCTCCCACTACTCTGTTTCGATGAGAATTTTGTGGAGCTACTCGAGGTGGTGCCTGATGGTTTACCACTGGTGGTTGTGGTAATGTCATCCTATCAATCCTAGTTGCTAGAGTAGCAACTATAGTAGTAAGATCCTGTAGTTGTTCCTCCAAGGTCCTCATACCTGCAACATTATGACCCTGTCCTCCACCAACCCGACTATTGGCTTCATCACCCATTCCTCCATTCACACTATTATTCGACATGTTTGTGGATGCGATCTATTTGAAGTACTAGTGTAATCTCTAATAATTGTAGCACACTCACTTCACTTCACCACGTCACAAAACACGTTTGGATAACACACCCCCACACTTGTTGATGTGCCTAAACACACTTGAAAGCACATTCAAAAGACTTAAGAAAAACTATCTCAAGTCAAGGCAAAATCGGATAAAAAAAAAGGGCAAAATGACGTGAACCAAGTGAAGATATGATGAAATCCAAATGTCCAATGATATAATTAGAATACCACACTGATAATACCTTCTAACAACACCCTAATCTTATGTAATCCATGCAAATAAACCTCAAATGACAAAAGAAAACAGTAACAAAAATAATCCCTTTCAAATAGTGAAGAACACGTTTCCTAGGGAAATCTTCAATGATGAACCAAATATAATTAATAAATACTTCAAATAAGCACAAGAATTCGTGAACAATAAGATGTATTTCTGACCAAGAAATATCTCAATTCAACCCTAGATATGACACACTAGAGAAGAAAAGAAATCAAAACAAAATGAAATTGATATAACTCACAATTTCAAGATGATGCACTCGCCACAATTTCAACTCTTGGGATTGAAATTGATAAGAGTTTGGAACCAAGGTATGAACCCTAATTCTCACGTGAAATGAAGTGTATAATCTGCAAAAATGATAAGCCCCCCAAACCTTCTCTTAAGCAAGTATTTATACTTGTTACTCCTAGGGTTAGAAAGTGCTCAAAATTACAAGTTTACCACTTTTAAGGTAGGTAACCCTAAATGAAAGTTAGAAAGAAATAAAAGTGTCCCAAAACCCAAATACAACCAAAATAGTTTAATAAACATTTACAAGATACAAAATAACATAAATCTTCATGATCCAATGCCATAGAATAGAGAACAATTGCAGCGGGTCTTTGATTGTTATCCAAAAAATGTTCTGTGTCCAACTGAAGTTGTAGGACATTTTGGCATCCCATGGCAAAATATAATTGTACCTGTAAGATTATTCTCAAATTTTATTAGAAATAAAGACATAAGGTAAAATATGAGCAATTTGGTTAATCATCTAAATTGGGTTCTGAAGAGGTTGATAGTGTCATAAATTTTCCCATCATCTCCTCGGGCTTCTGAAAGATTTGCCCTGAAATCTAGAGAATCAGTTGTGGAATTGAACCCTAGGATCTCTATTGTCCTACTCTTCTGGCTAACCATGGTAGTGGATGAATGCCTGATTTGTTTCTGAAAACCCTGGACCTTAGATGGGGTCATTAGTAATAGGATTACGCATGACTCGCCCGTGCTGAACATGTAGGTATTTTCAAACCCATCATGTATCACCTGTCGATCATACAACTAAGGCCGTCCTAACAGCAAATGGAAGGCATGCATAGGAACTATATTACAAAGGATCTCATCATGATAGTTCTGCCCAACACTCATAGGAACCTTTGCCCTAAGGGTAACATGCATACTACCTCTATTATCCAGCCAATGCAACTGATAAGGACTAGGATATGGTATAGTAGACAGTTGTAATTTGTCTACTAGTGCAGCAGATATAACATTCGTGCAACTACCACTATTAATGATGAGTACACAAAGGTTACCTTTGATTCTGCAAGAGGTATGAAATATGTTCTCCCTCTGAATATCACTGGTATGAAATATGTTCTCCCTTTGAATATCACTGGTATCAGGAGATGTGGACAAAATCTTGCGTAACACATTAAGGGGTAGATATTTCCCTCCAGTATGGTCCTCAGGCGCATTTGCATTCTGATCATCATAATATTCCTACAGTGTTGTTGGTAGATCTGTAGGCTCAATCTGTTCATGGTCATCCTCAGTATCATCTCCAATGTCTTCCATAACAGTCATCACCCTCTTATTTGGACACTGTCCAGCCATATGCCCAAATCCTATGCATTTAAAACATTTTATCTGGCGCGCTTTCCCACTAGTAGATCCGGGAACAACTTGCCTCATTTCTGGTGCCATGAGCTCTTTACCCTTCCCAGTGGGTAAGTTTTCTCTTATAATGGTTGGGGTAGTAGTGTCCACTGCCTTGACTCCCTCACCTATTGCCTTTGTTCCCCCTGATCGACTGTCGGCTGAGATGGGTCTATTAACAGTGTTGGGCTTACTGCTTGGAGCCCTAAAAAAAATAGACCTCCTCTGTCTCTCTACTTTTAAGGCCAACTAAATAGCCTCATCAAGTGTAGTATAGCGCTGCAGCTCAACAATACACGCTATCTCATATTTTAGACCTGAGATAGATCATGCTATAGTTTGTTCCGGAGGTTCAACAAACCCACACCTAATCATAAGGGTCTCAAATTCCTGGACATAATCACCCACTGTTTTGCCCCCCTGCCTTAAGGTTTACAGTTGCATAAACAACTCCTGTTTGTAGTGCTCAGGAATGAACCTTTTCCTTAGCAACCTCTTCATGTCCCTCCAGGTCTGAACCTCAGCCTCTCCATCCCGACGCTTGTTGATGATCAGATTCTTCCACCAAAGTGCAGCATACCCTACAAATTCAACAGCAGCCAATCTGACCCTGGTATTGTCGTCGATCTCATAACACTCGAAGAGACCTTCGACCTTATCCTCCTAGTCTAAGTATTCATCTGTTGATCCCTTACCATCATAGGATGGCATCTGTAGTTTCACATACTCCAAACCCCGAGGTGGCCTGAAATCCCTATTTTGATTTAGGTTTACCTCAAAATTGTCATCCCTTTCTTCCCTGTTTGGAAGATGCTCCTCACTCGTCCTTTTATTTAAATTCCCATCGACCACTACTCTGTTTCGATGAGGGTTTTGTGAAGCTACTCGAGGTGGTGCTGGTTGGTTTACCACTGGTGGTTGTGGTAAAGTCATCTTATCAACTCTAGTTTCTAGTGTAGCAACTATAATAGTAAGCTCCTGAAGTTGTTCCCCAAAGTTCTCCTGCCTGCCACATTACGACCATGATCTCTACTAACTTGGCTATTGGCTTCTTTACCCAATCCCCCATTCACACTGTCATTAGACATATTTTTAGATTCTCGTATGTTGTTCCTCAAAACAATTTGATTCAAGGGTACATACTTCCACTACTATACTTCCCTAAACTCCACACAATAGCAACTACAAAAGACAAACAAACAAACCCACTTAATGTTACAATTTTATAATTGCAACTCACGTATAATACTCTTCTCTACAACAAGCCACAACTACACGGTGCAACAAATTTAATTTCCATAAGTCACTCCACGGCAACACACAAGCAACAACAACAATAATGATGTATTACTTCCACAGCAACAACAAGATGGATATTAAGTACAAGTAGACTTCAACTTCCATGGCAAATAATGAAAACAAAAGACTAATAAGTAGCTTTCCCAAAATGAATTCTGAATCCCACTATAGGCAGCAACTTTCAATTTGAAATTTAAATAACTTCACTTATTGCAAGCCTTCCTCAATTGGTAACAATGAATTCAAATTCAAATAGCAATCATTAACTCCCACAACTTAATTGCATATGTTTTGAATTCAAATAATTCCTTACTAATCAAACTTAATGTAATCTACAAATTGTACTCCACCAATTCAGAATTACACAATGGAAATCAAAGACAACAAACAACACAACCTCCTCACGCTACAAGCTATTTACGACAAGAATTGGTAAGTTTTGCAAGTTCAAAAAAATTGCTAAAGTAAACTTCACTTTGTACTTCTGCTCTTCCACGTAAATTAGTGACCACAAAGTGATATAATAACCTTCCCAAACCAACTCCAACAATCAGCAAATCAAATCCCAATCCAAGGTGATTTCGCAATCTCAAAACAACAACAACAACACAATTGCGGTTTTCACTTGATCAACCCTAATTGATGATCACTTCCACGAAATCAAATACAACCAATTCCCTTCTCTCAATAAGAGCTCTGATACCAAAAAGATGATGTGCTCAAATCCAAGATTAAGCACATATAAATACCAATTTGAAAGACAAACAAATAATGTCAATCAAACTAGTCTCAATCTTATGAACAAAGGTGTCAATTTCCAATTAATGTAACCAATTCTTCAATTAGGATGTAATAAATCTTAGATCCAAATATGATATAGTTCTAATACCAAAAAGATGATGTGCCTAAACACACTTGAAAGAACATTCAAAAGACTTAAGAAAAACTATCTCAAGTCAAGGCAAAATCGGATCCAAAAAAAAGGGCAAAATGACGTGAACCAAGTGAAGATATGATGAAATCCAAATGTCCAATGATATAATTAGAATACCAAACTAATAATACCTTCTAAAAACACCCTAATCTTATATAATCCACGAAAATAAACCTCAAATGACAAAAGAAAACCGTAACAAAAATAATCCCTTTCAAATAGTGAAGAACATGTTTCCTAGGGAAATCTTCAATGATGAACCAAATATAATTGATAAATACTTCAAATAAGCACAAGAATTCGTGAAAAATAAGATGTATTTCTGACCAAGAAATATCTCAATTCAACCCTAGATATGACACACTAGAGAAGAAAAGAAATCACAACAAAATGAAATTGATATAACTTATAATTTCAAGATGTTGCACTCGCCACAATTTCAACTCTTGGGATTGAAATTGATAAGAGTTTGGAACCAACGTATGAACCCTAATTCTCACATGAAATGAAGTGTATAATCTTCAAAAATGATAAGCCCCCCAAACCCTCTCTTAAGCAAGTATTTATACTTGCTACCCCTAGCGTTAAAAAGTGCTCAAAATTACAAGTTTGCCACTTTTAAGGTGGCTAACCCTAAATGAAAGTTAGAAAGAAATAAAAGTGTCCCAAAACAAAAATACAACCAAAATAGTTCAATAAACATTTACAAGATACAAAATAACATAAATCTTCATGATCTAATGCCTCAGAATAGAGAACAATTGCAGCGGGTCTTTGATTGTTATCCAGAAAATGTTCTGTGTCTAACTGAAGTTGTAGGACATTTTGGCATCCCATGGAGAAATATAATTATACCTGTAAGATTATTCTCAAATTTTATTAGAAATAAAGACAAGGTAAAATATGAGGAATTTGGTTAATCATCCAAATTGGGTTCTGAAGAGGTTGACAGTGTTAGAAATTTTCCCATCACTTGTACACCTACAGTGCAACAAGTCACCAATGCAACAAGACACTCACTTTACAAAACAACTTCACGCTAAAACTAATTCACACCACCACTTACACACTACACACACAACACACTAAATCCACACAACAATAATATGTTGCAATCCTTCACTTCCACGGTAGTAACAAACACAATGGAACTAACTAAGGATACTCCTTTAAATGGCAAGCAATTAATTCCAACAAGTTAATGTGCAATCAAGGTGATTAATACACAATAACTCTATAGCTTAATGGTTGATTTGAATTCAAATTAGTTTCCTAATCCTCCATGCCACTTGAAGAAATCTATTAAGGAAATGACTCTTCCAATTCCGCAATAATGAAGAAACAATATACACTAATTAACAATGCTACAACAAGAAATTCCTCTCCTTCCTCACGTAAACAACACATGGCAAGGATGAAGACAATAACCAATCTTTCCATTCAAATCAAAAGCTTCATCTATCCTCTTCAACAAAGATCAATCACGTAAAGATCAAGGTGACAAAAAAATTCAATTGTTCCGAACTTCCACTCTCCTACAATTCGGTTCACAATGGTAAGACAAAAACTTTCAATTCCCAAACTTCAATCGACAAACCCCTTCTCATAAAAATTCTAGCTCTGATACCAAAAAGATGATGTGCCTAATTCCAAGCTTAAGCACAATCAAAAGAATCAAGGAAAACTCCTCAATTCACACACACAAAAACCGGTTCACTTGACTAGGTAAATGCAGAAATCCTAAAGGCAATGGAATGAAATCCAAAGAGCTCCAATTGCTGTTATCAATCCAAACAAGTAATCTTCATCAAATAATAACAATTATAATTGAAACCCACGTGAATCAAATCAAGAAAACAAATGGGTCAAACCTCAAATTCCAATCCCTTCCTTCAACTTTCCAATTCACGTCACAATGAAGAGAATGATATCATAAATCAACACAATCAATCCTATAACAAGCTATTGATCACGAATTGCGAGTTGAAACAAGTCCAAGAACATCCAAATCAACCCTAGATATGACGCACTAGTGATGAAATGGAAAACAACAATACGGAACCGATATTACTCACGATTTCTCCTTGTTGCACTCGCCACAATTTCAACTTATTGGGATTGGAATTGATAAGAGAATTTGGAATTAGGAAAACCCTAAGCCCTCTCACAAAAATGTGAAGTGTATAATCTGCAAAATAAGCCTCCTTAAACCCTCTCTTAAGCAAGTATTTATACTTGCTACTCTTAGGGTTAAAAAGTACTCAAAATTACAAGTTTGCCACTTTTAAGGTAGCTAACCCTAAATGAAAGTTACAAAGAAATAAAAGTGTCCCAAAACCAAAATACAACCAAAATAGTTCAATAAACATTTACAAGATACAAAATAACATAAGTCTTCATGATCCAATGCCTCAGAATAGAGAACAATTGCAGTGGGTCTTTGATTGCTATCTTGAAAATGGTTCGGTGTCCAACTGAAGTTGATACGCACTTGGTATGCTCTGATACCAAACTGATACGAGATCGGTTTGATCGGATTCCTAACTGATACAAACCACGCCAACTTGTGACGAAACCCAATACCAATACGCTCGGAACTCGTTACGTAAGATGCTAAATACCTAAAGTGGAAACCGCGACCTGTTGTCTATAAGCGAGACAATAACCTTGGTATAATATGAAGACGCCACAATCGGGATGAAAGACCGATTGATAAGTCGAGATGAACGCTACGGAAATTAATCCGATAAGTTCTAGTTAGTTCTTGAAGAACCAAGAGAGGAGCCTCTCAAAGATGTTTAATGTTTTAAGATGTATGTTATTCACCTATTCTAAACCCTAGGAGCTTTTATAGTAGGGTTACAATTCGTGAAAATACAAGTCCAAAACGACGTCACTTCAATAAGTGCGTAAAAATAACAAACAAGACATGTTGGCTGGCAAAGGATACACGACCGTGTACTTTGGCCGTTTACTTTTCTATGCAACTTCTGGCAACATACACGACCGTGTACTTCTGGTCGTGTATCTTTCTGTAGATTTGCTGGACTCCATACACGGTCGTGCCTTTTAGCCGTGTGTTTGGCCATGTATGATTCTGTGCAATCTTGAGATTCCTATACGGCCGTGCCTTGAAAATACACGCCCTCTTCATCCCGTATCCGGTGTGACTTGTACAAGAGCAAGGGTCTTCCCATGGTTGTTTCAATCCGTTCCAACTTCATGATTTCTCCAATCCTTTCCGGCTTCATGGACAACCTTTATCAACCCGTTAAGTGCTTCCTTGAATCGTTTCGCTCGATTTCTTGTGATCAATCCAGGCGGCACTTCAAGAGGCTCCACATTCCTTCTTCCGGCTTGACTCTCATCATGGATCTCATCAGTTCACCACTCAATATTCTTTTCATCTCACCCATTAAAGCATCAAACATCATTTTATTATCTACTTCTCCCTTCTCTCCACCAATTGGACTTTGATCAAACATATCGCTACAACAGAAAAAGATTAGTAATAACAAATTAAGAAGTCCTCACAATTCACTCCCTCACCGGTTTACACTCAAAGGTGTGTGTATACACTCATGTATCTCACAATTTGATTTTCCACGATAAAATTCTCACTAATCTACTCTCCTTTACAAATCCTTGTTCAAGAACTAACTTAATGAGTTTTTCTCCAAAATAAACTACTGAGATAAATCAACCAACAACTCAAAATTCCAACAACACGAGAATACGATGACTTAATGAATAACTATGATTGACCAATATGGAATATAGTGAATTTGATAGGAAACAATGAACTCGAACAATTAAACAAACTAACTAAAAATATAAACTGGATTTTTTTTTTAATACGAATTTTCTGTTCTTTTGCAAATGATGGAATCAACGAAGGATAGAAATGATGGAATTACATATACAAAATACCACTAACAATAACAAATTTTCCTTTTCTTTTTTTTTTTAAACTACGATAGAAAATTTATGCAATCAATTAAACAAAAATATTAACAAGGATAGAGATTACCTGATTCAATGAGCCTTGGCTCTTATAGCAAATGACGCGGACCCTAGATATCAATCTAAGACCCAACGTTCAAGAAGGATTCAAACCCGAGAATTGAAATTGAATCGAAAACGAAACGTAACCCAACCCCAATCGAACCCATCGATTAGAACCTAAGCTATCCGGATTGATTTCTCCAAGTGTTTAGGATGAAGAAATCGAAGGAAGTTCTATCGCAAGAACTAAAGAAGAGAGGATTCTCTCAAAGAAAGTTTTTACTCAAATTGATAAACTGTCCTTTCAAATGACAAAACAAGGTGTTATATTCGAAAAAAACACATAAGCTAGTAGCCTAAATGCATATATGGCCGACTTTGAAATAACGGAAGAAAACAAAAGGATGTTCCACGGATATCTGGGCCGGCACTACGTCGGCAGTGCAGATTCCAAGGCCGGCGGCCTTAACCCGCCAACGTTACTTCCTTCAAGGCCGGCCAAGAAGGTCAGCTCTCCTTTGCCTCTAGGCCGATGGCCTTCCCTTTGCTGAAGGCTGTCGTTCTATCGTTGATGGCCTCCACTTCGTCCGTGCTTTAATATATTATGTTTACTAGCTTGGGACTTGAATTAGACTTGTGTCGACCTGCTTCTTGCTCTTGGAGTTCCATAACTAATCCTTACAAGGCTTCTCCCACTCGCTTAGCTCTAGCTCTTGTCATTGGACCTCCAATACCATGTAGTGGGTCATTAGACTTTGGCTCGTGAACTCTTGATGCTACTTGATCCCCATCAGATAGAGTAGGTGAGAATTATTAAGCTGGATGCGTTGGACTGGTTTGAGAACGTGCCATTGGATATGTGGATGCTAGCTCATGATGGTTGCTATCAGTTTGGGTATATGACCTTTAACGTTGTTGAAAGCTACAATTCCATGTTAAAGGGGGCTTAGGGGTTACCTATAACTACTTTGGTTAAGAAGACGTTCTACAACTGTGTGGGGTATTTCGTCTAAAAGCATACGAAGGCATTGAAGAATATGGCAAAGGGTAGACTTTTCACCAAATATGTAACCCAAAAAATCGATAGATGGAGTTCACGAGCTAACAACCATAGCGTCATCAACTATAGTAGGCATAATAGAGTTTTTAATGTCCTCATCGATAGTCGTCACGTTGCCAACGGGTTAAGGGGAGGGGGTTGAACACATGCTGTTGACTTTACTCATAGCACATGCAGTTGCTAGAAGTGGCAAATATATAGAATTCCATGCGCCCACACATATGTAGTAGCTGCCTCACTTAGGCTTGATGTGATGCACTCTATGCTTGATTGGAATAGACGGATGCATCAGGAGCACACATATAGGGTGCACTTCATGCCTATTGGAGACGAGTTAGATTGGGAGCCAGTACATTTCACATCACTCTGCCTAAGGGGAGACCTTACATGGAAGAAGGAAAAACCGAGGTAGAAAAGATACCACACGGTGATGGACATTAAGGAGAGTCTAAATCAAATCACATGTGGACTTTGTGAAGTGAGGGGCATAATAGAAGAACATGCCTACGTCGATGTAATAATGGTAAATGATGAATACCAATACACATTTCATCACATTCAACATTACATTTACAACGTTATCATTACCTTTTTCCCTTTTGCAACTTAGGTGAGTCCTCAATCACTTCATCGAGTTTGTTTTGACATAGTAGAAGGGGGATACTTGATCTTCTACATATATATTTGCAATTTTGTAATTTATTGAGAAGTTACATTAAATGTTAATTTCTTTAGACATTTGTTAATTTATTTTCACATATTCGAAGTTATAAGTTTGTGTATGTATACATTGCAAGTGTAATGAGCAAATGCTAGCATTATATGTTAGACAAAATGATAAGCTCCAATGGTATTTCAATATAAATTAAAGAAAGAAGAACAAAGTATCCAATTTCCAACCAATGGTGTGAACTCTATCTAGTAATAGAACTCTATCTAGTAATAAGAACCCTAAATTGTGTGAAATTAGAAGAGGGAAAGATAATCCAATTACATACCAGATATTACGCACTAGTAATAATTGGAAAGGGCTTGAGAAATTATTGATATTGCACACAATAATTCCTAAGCAAACTCATGACAATCCCTAGGATAGAAATTGATAAGAGTAGGTATGAAATGGAGAGACCCTTCATGGCAAAATGCAAGTGATTTTAAATCTGAAAACAAGGTTCTCTCCAAAACCTTAAATAACAAGTATTTGTACCTGTTCTAAATAAGAAAAATTCAATAATACAAAATTATACTTAAATCGATCCTTTTAGAGCAATTTGCCAACTGGTTCTCCAAGTGAAATGTAAGCAATGTATGGTCGGTTTCTCTTTCTTTTTTGTAGGTCCAAGAATAGCTTACACACCAAGCATTAGTGTGTTGATTTGCCATCTTGTAATACTGACAAAATGTACCTAATAAAAAAATGCAAAGCAATTACATAAAATAAATAAAGACATTATGTGAATGTCTTGGTTCCCTTTGTTTAAGAAGGCTTCGTAATGCTAGGTCAAGAGGTTTGATTCCCATCATGATGTGCTTAATAGATTAAGCACATAACACAAGATCAAATGTAACAATCCAATCACCAAATCTACAAAAAAATGGCGTGAATCCCTTAAGCATCAAAGGCTTCCACGCAAATGACAATCTAATAGCAATTGAGTAATCACTAATAACAACACAATTTAGGATCAAATTCCACTAAAATTGCATGAATCCAATAATGGAAAAGGAATCCTAAAATTCCGTGATAACAAGAACAAACAAGAACAACCAATTACAACTAGATATAACACACTAGTAGGAATTGGAATCAACTTAGGGAATTGATATTACTCACAAATCCTTAAGTTTTCACTCGCCACAATCCTTGAAGAATTGATAAGAGTCTTATGAAATTAGAGCAAGAAACCCTAAATGTTACGTGAAAAGGGGTAGAATTTTATCTCTAAAAGAAAACTCCCTATAAACCTTACTTTAGCAAGTATTTATACTTGCTCCAATTAGGGTTAAAATGATAAAGCAATTACATCTATGCCACTAAAAGTGGCTGATCCTAAATCCAACAATTACAACCAAATAAAATGTTCCAAAAAGCTTACAAAATAAATGGTTCAAAATAAATTACTAGCATAAAAAAAAAAATCTTTAAAGATTCAGTTCGTTGAGTCAATGTTGATCACGACGGGCCATTATATCTGATTTCAATGATGTCCCTAATTTAATCAAGAATATAGGTCATGTGGCATCCTGTGAAGACTGATCATTGTACTTGCTAGATTGCCATTCAAACTTTATTAGATAAAGAAAAATGTATACATGCAAGTGATTTGGATTATCATCCAAATCAAGTTCCCTGACTATTGAGATCGTAGGGTGGATTCCCATCATCTCCTCAGGCTTCTAAAAGATTGGCCCTCAAATCTAGAGAATCACTTTGTGGACTGAACCCAGATGCCTTTGTCGCCCTGTTTGCCCGATTATTAGAAGAAACAGATGTAGTCCTGACCTGCTATTAGAAATTGTGCATCTCTGATGGAGACATAGGTGTCAATACTATTTGTGACCCTCCCTTTCAAAACATGTAGGTGTTTCTGAATCCGTCATGTAAAACCTTCCTATCAAACATATAAGGTCTACCTAAAAGTAAATGAAAAGCACATATGGGAATCACATCACACAAGATCTCGTCATGATATTTCTTTCCAACACTCACTGGCACCTTTTCCCTTTATGTAACATGCATACTACCCCAATTGTCCAACCAATACAAGTTATAAAGACTAGGATGTAGACTAGTAGATAGTTGTAATTTGTCTACCAATGCAATAGATATGACATTAGTACAACTACCACTATCAATGATCAATACACCAAGGTTACCTCTGATCCTGCAAAAATTGTGGAATATGTTCTCCCTCTGTTTGTCCCTAGCATTAGGAGATAAAGTCAGAACCCTGCACAACACATTAATTGGTAAATACCGTTCACTTGTTCCCTCCTCATGTCTCTCTATAGTCTGATCGTCATAGTATTCCTACAATGCAATAGATAGGTCTATAGACTTGACTGGTTCCTTCTCATCCAGATCCTCTTCTCTAGCACCTTCTATAATTGTCATGACTCTCTTATTAGGACACTATGCCGCCATATGCCCAAATCCCATGCATTTAAAACATTTAATTTAGTGCTATTTCCCACTAGTTGTTCCTGGTATGACCTGCCTAACATCAAGTCCTATTACCTCTTTATCCTTTCTAGAAGTCATTTTCTCCTTATCTGTCCTAGGGGTAACTCTGTCCACTGCCTTGATTGATTCACCTGCTACCTTTAGTCCTCTTAATTGACCATCAGCTCCCATAGGCCTGGTAGTAGTATTAGGCTTAGCATTAGTAACCCTGAATGGGTTAGATTACCTCTGCCTTTCTGCTTTCAAGGCTAGCTATATAGCCTCGTTAAGTATACTGTATCTCTATAGCTCAACTACACATGCAATCTCATACTTCAGCCCGAATACAAAGCATGCTAAAGTTTGCTCTAGAGGCTCTACTGACCCACTTCTAATCATCAAGGTTTCAAATTCCTGTACATAATTATCTATTGTTTTGCCTTCCTGCCTCAAAGTTTGAAGATGCATAAATAGTTCCTACCTGTAGTGTTTAGGAATAAACCTCTTCCTTAAAACCCTCTTCATATCCCTCTATATATAAATTTCAGCCTCTCCATCCTTACGCCTATTGATCACCAAATTCTTCTACCATAAGGCGGCAAGCCCTATGAACTCAATAGTAGCAAGTTGAACTCGGGTGTTGTCATCAATTTCATAGCACTTAAAAAAGCCTTTAACCTTATCCTCCCAGTCTAGATAATCATCTACTGAACCCCTGCCATCAAAGAAAGGCATTTGCAGCTTCACATATTTTAAACCCCTAGGTGGCTTGAAATCCCTATTTGGGTAAGGATTAACCCCCAAAGTTATCATCCCTCTCCTCCCTATAAGGATAATGATCTCCCTTCATTCTTCTTCCCAAGTTTCCAACTCCCACTGCTCCTTCTCTCTGGATGTTTTGTGGAGCTACTCTTGGTGATGCCTAAGGATTTACCACTAGTGGTTATGGCATTGTCATCTTATCAATTCATGTTACCAGTGTAGCAACAATGGTAGTAAGGTCCTGAAGTTGATCTTCTAAGGTTCTTCTACCTACAGTTTGATGACCTTATCCTCCACTAACCTAGTTAGTGGCCTCATGTCATTTGACATGCTTGTGATTTGTTGAAGTACAATCCCACAATTTGCAGCACACTCCTTCAACAATACTAAGTCACTATAGCACATTTAAACAACCACACTCATACACAATTATATATTTACGGTGCAAGAAGTCAAAAACACAATTAAGTAGTTCTTGGTGCTTCAAGTAAAGTCAAATAAATGAAGCATAAATATTCAATTCCAAGTAGTTAAATTATTAAATTCAACTAACAAGTATTTAAGTAATGAGTTTTAGTTACTTTCACACTTTAATGTTTGTTTTTGAATTCAAACTTCAATACTCTAACCTTCCTTTCTTGCTACAGTTTCACACCCACAATTAACCACAATGTGTAGCACCTTACACTACACACTAATTCACAATTCACATCGCCACTTACACCTCTCACTAATGGTGCAATCAACTCACCACTACTACATACACCACGTTGCAATTTCTCCACTTCAAAACACATTTGCACACCGCAACTCATACACAAAAAGGTAGCAAACATTCAAATTCAAATTGCTTCACTTATTGCAACCTTTCCACAATTAGTAAGAAGTAATTTTCAAATTCAAATGACCACACAATAACTTCTTCAACTTAATGTTGTTTTGAAAATCAAATAATTTCTAAATACTCTATGGAATTTAGTTCTGGAAATGATCAATTGTACTCCCTATGTCCGAAACAAACAAGCAAGGATTACACTTCCCTTTTCTTCACAAATTGAGGTACTTCCCAATTCTAAATTTTGAATCAAGAAATGCACTTCTTACTCCCTTCCCTTCACGGAGAATTCAACAACAAAGGAGCTACAACAAGACCTCCAATTCCACTTCAAAAAACAGCAATTTCAACTTCTCAACAATATAATTTAACAACTCAATCTTCAAACACACAAGTTCGAATCAAACATGAAGAACCCTAATTGATAAATGAAGATCATAAAATCAACCAACACAAAATCTCTTTTCTTAACTTGAGCTCTGATACCAAATTATGATGTGTTTAATAGATCAAGCACATAACACAAGATCAAATGGAACAATCCAATCACCAAATCTACAAAACAATGGCGTAAATCCCTTAAGCATGAAAGGCTTCCACGCAAATGACAATCTAATAGCAATTGATTAATCACTAATAACAACACAATTTAGGATATAATTCCATTAAAATTGCATGAATCCAATAATGGAAAAGGAATCCTAAAATGCCGTGATAATAAGAACAAACAAGAACAATCAATTACAACTAGATATAACACACTAGTAGGAATTGGAATCTACTTAGGGAATTGATATTGCTCATAAATCCTTAAGTTTCCACTCACCACAATCCTTTAAGAATTGATAAGAGTCTTATGAAATTAGAGCAAGAAACCCTAAATCTCACATGAAAGGGGCAGAATTTTATCTCTAAAAAAAAGTTCCCTACAAGCCCTACTTTAGCAAGTATTTATACTTGCTCCACTTAGAGTTAAAATGATAAAACAATTACATCTATGCTACTAAAGGTAGCTGGTCCTAAATCCAACAATTACAACCAAATAAAATGTCCCAAAAAGCTTACAAAATAAATGGTTCAAAGTAAATTGCAAGTACAAAAAAATAATAATAATCTTTAAAGAGCCGATTCATCGAGTCAATGTTGATCACGACGGGCCATTAGATGTGAATTTGATGATGTCCTTAATTTGATCAATAGTGTAGGTCATGTGGCATCTTGTGAAGACTGATCATTGTACCTACTAGATTACCATTTAAACTTTATTAGATGAAGAAAAATGTATACATGCAAGTGATTTGAATCATCATCCAAATTAAGTTCCTTGACCATCCAGATCATAGGGTGGATTCCCATCACATCATCTCCTCGAGCCTATGGGAGATTTACCCTTAAATCTAATGGGTTTTTTCTTGAATTGAAAACCTTAGTTTGCATGTGCTTATTGCCCTAAAGTCTTGATTGCCCAATAGTTTTGTTGATTTGTTCTTAGAACTCATGTACCTCAGTTGGTGACATAGGAGTTAAGATGATCCGTTCACCATTCTTCTGAAACACATAGGTGTTTCTAAACCTATCATGTAGCATTCTCCTGTCAAACAACCAAGGTCTACCTAGTAGTATATGAAATGCACACATAGAAAGAACATCACAAACAATTTCATCATGGTATTTTTTGCCTATGCTGATTGGAACCTAATATAGCGGGTCGAGTCTGATGAGCCCGAACCCCCCCGAAGGAGCCATCATCATCAGACCGGATTGGGTCTCAGCAGTCATGACTTCCCCCAAATTAAAAATTTTAAAAGTAGAAAGAATCCCACTAAGGGTAACACCAAAGTAAGAAAGGAAATGGACACGAATAATATATATAAGAAAAAGAGAAATGGCTAACAGATTAGATATATATATAAGTATATATTGAAAGCGGTACTTTAAACGACAAGACAAAAGATGAAATAAAAAGATCTAGAAAAATAGAGCTATTATACAAAGCACGAGATTTGGACTTGTGGTCATTATAGCGGTTCCTTCAGATCCTAGAAAGCGTAACATGTGTGAATTATGCTGAGATTATCATAAACCGTTGATTCTATGAATACCCGGAATGTAACTGATCAATCTATTTTAACTCTTATAATTGGAGATGATTAAGTCAATTTTTGAGATAATTGGGCTTGAAAATATAAGATTATGATGCTTAATTGATTTATATTTCATGTTCAGGTGTGGAAAAGGAGGATTTGATGAAAAGTATTTAAATTCAAGACGAATTGGAGATAATAGCAAGTAAAAAGGGAATGCTTTGAAGTTCAAGGAAGTCACACAGTTTTATCAACGGCCGTGTGAAGGAATCAGGAGACTACACGGTTCGGATACACGCCCGTGTATCCGACCGTGCATCAGCGTGGAAGAAGAGTTTTCAGGACAGACCAGTACACGGTTGGAATACACACCCGTGTAACCCAACCGTGCATAAGAACACATTGAGGAGGACACACGGTTGAGTTACACACCCGTGTAATCAACCGTGTACGAAGAACAAAGAAGACAGAGGAATACACGGCTATTACAAACGGCCGTGTGAGATATACACGCCCAGAGTTCACTGATTTAGAGAGATACACGGTTTATCTACACGCCCCGTATAGTATGACCATGTGTCTATCGAAGGAAAGATATCTTCAAATCGATTGTAAATCTTTCATCCATATTTGAAGGATATCTCCTACACGCCAGAGAGGAAGCTACCCTAGGTATAAATAGTCGTCTTTGAAGAGAGAGAAGGGGAGGAGAGGAGAGAGGATGAAGGAAAGTTCCAAAGAGGAGGCCGAGAGGCCGAAAGGCCGAGGAGGCCGAGGAGGCCGAAGGGACGGAAAAGCGAAGATGAAGGGATGAGAAAGGAAGAAGACGACACCGAAGGGCTCATGCATAGGGGTTTTCTCTTTCTTTTTCATTCTATTCATTGATTTGTATCTTGAAAATCCTTAGTGTCTAGTTGTTTCATACCCGAACCTTATGAATTCTAATTGTCATGTAATATGGGATTGATTACATAGTTAATGAATATTGGAATTTTCTGAATTTATTCATGTTGTTCATGTAGTGTTGCTAATTTGATGTATGGCCAACATTGAGTTTGCATTGATTTCTTAGAAGATGATTGGGAAATCTCTTGTTTGAATAGATCTTACATGAATAAAGGAATTCGTATGTAATCTAGGGATAGAGAACGTGAATTTTCCGTATTAGGTTAAATTATATAATTTGAGCTAATTGAGGGTTCAAGAGTGTTAATGCAATTCTAATCGGTTTTTGATAGAAGAGGGATCTTTATCAAAGCAATTAGGGTTAGGAGCTAATGATTCTGGGAAGAACATTAGCTTAGTGTTAGATACTCCGCGGTTTAGAGATAACCATTTCTCGTTAACTAATTTATTGAAAGGGTAAAGTTACATGACAATTAGAGGAGTAGTAAAGGGTAGGGTATGTTCTTAGTTATCAAATCAATAATCAAGTTATAGTGTTATTTTTAATTGCTATAGGTTTTGTTAAGTATTCTTAATTTAATCTGAAACCTCTCGAATTTGTGCGGTTAGATAGTTGGTTTAGAGTTAGTATTAGTACTTGCTAATCCTTGAGGAGACGATACCCGAACTCAACTCTATACTATTACAATCGATAGGTGCACTTGCCTACTTGATCGTAACAGAGAGTCATAGAAAGGGATTTTTAAAAATTTGTGTGATTACGATCATCAACAAGTTTTTGGCGCCGTTGCCGGGGACCGGCGATATTAAGAAAGCTCAACGCTGATTACTCTAACCAATGCATTTCTTTAGGTAAGTTTTTCTTTCTTTAATGAATTTAAATTACTCTTTATTTCATTTCAAAGATTCTGTTAGATGGATGAAGTACATGACTTTAGTTACGAAGAGGTCAGGGATACTATATGTTGGGATTTCTTTTCAAGAACTCATGGTCCTGTGCACATGAATGCTATTAATTGGAGTGCTTCTGCAAAAGTGGATGCTAGATGCGCGGTTTTGATATCGATTCAGGGGAGTTTCAGTTTTCTTTCTCTCTTTTTTCCTTGTTTCTATTTTCTTTCCTTAGTGTACTTTGTGGGCAGACATTGGGGACACTGTCTGATTTTAAGTGTGGGAAAGGGAATAGAAAGAACAGAAAGATATCACAAGAGCAATGAACTTATGGACTTTTAAATGCTAAATTTCCCTTGTTTAAGTAACATTTGGAAGCTTAATAATGATGAGAAATAGTTGCTCAAGAAACATAAAATTCCACTTGTATAGGTAGCTATTTCATGGAAAATTTTTCGAATTTTGCATTATTCTCTTATTTTATATTCTCTTTACCTTTTTAGAGTTATAGTATGGTATCCATGTGAGGGAGACTTACTTGTTATTTAGGCTTTCAATTTAGAATTAGGAATTGATTTTGCGATCTTGAATGAAGGAACAAGTGATACTTATAGCTTGGTGACTTTCTCCTACAAAAATAATGGAATAGAACACAAATTGAGAGTAATTTGATGAAAAAAAAAATGATGAACAATAACAAATAGTTCAGAAGTGGATCTCATTGACTCGAGTAATTAAGTCCGAGGGGTGCCCTTTCTGGGGAATAACATCTATTGACTTGGGTGATGAACTCCGGATCATTGGCTGAAAGCTCGCTACAAGGGTTATGAGTAAAATCCGAGAAAACTGAACTAAATGAGGCTTTAAATTAGAATATTTGGATTCGAGTGGTAGAGGTTCGAAGGAGTATCTTAAAACCTAATAGCCTAAGATCGTCTGGTCTGGGACTTACTGGCCAAGGAAATCGCTCTTATTCACTAAAAAAAAAAAGGAATTGATTAGTTAATTCAACCCGAACAAGTAAATCCGAGGGACGCCCTCTATGCTTGAGGGGATAACGTCTGTTAACTTGGGTGACGAACCCAGGATTATCGATTAAAAGTTCGTTACATGGGTTAATTGACTAAGAAAAGGTACTAAAAGGTTGAACTCCCAATCCAAAAAGGGGAAAAAGATCCAGGAAATAAGTGGATGTATATGCCTGAGTTCTACGATTGTAAGTCTGATCTTAACCTTGAGATTTTTGGTTAAATGATAAAGGGTAAAATTTTCACTTACCTGGATTAATACTGGAAATCTACTATTGGTATTTTCAATACAAGTGCTTAATAAGATTGAGTGATAAGAAAGTTATCCTGGTATAAAGTGGGGTTAATGATTGAATTTCTTCTTGAGTTTTAAGAATTCTGAGAATTGAGACATCCATATGTGTAATTTGCTTGAGGACAAGCAAATGCTTATGTGTGGGAAAATTTGATAAATCTGTTTTAACTCTTATAATTGGAGATGATTAAGTCAATTTTTGAGATAATTGGGCGTGAAAATATAAGATTATGATGCTTAATTGATTTATATTTCATGTTCAGGTGTGGAAAAGGAGGATTTGATGAAAAGTATTTAAATTCAAGACGAATTGGAGATAAAAGCAAGTAAAAAGGGAATGCTTTGAAGTTAAAGGAAGTCACACGGTTTTATAAACGGCCGTATAAAGGAATTAGGAGACTATACGGTTCGGATACACGCCCGTGTATCCGACCGTGTATTAGCGTGGAAGAAGAGTTTTCAGGACAGACCAGTACATAGTTGGAATACACACCCGTGTAACCCAACCGTGCATAAGAACACATTGAGGAGGACACACGGTTGAGTTACACACTCGTGTAATCAACCGTGTACGAAGAACAAAGAAGACAGAGGAATACACGGCTATTACAAACGGCCGTGTGGGATATACACGCCCAGAGTTCACTGATTTAGAGAGATACACGGTTTATCTACACGCCCGTGTAGTATGACCGTGTGTGTATCGAAGGAAAGATATCTTCAAATCGATTTTAAATCTTTCGTCCATATTTGAAGGATATCTCTTACACACTAGAGAGGAAGCTACCCTAGGTATAAATAGTCGTCTTTGAAGAGAGAGAAAAGGAGGAGAGGAGAGAGGACGAAGGAGAGTTCCAAAGAGGAGGCCGAGAGGCCGAAAGGCCAAGGAGGCCAAAGGGACGGAAAAGAGAAAATGAAGGGATGAGAAAGGAAGAAGACGACAACATCGAAGGGCTCATGTATAGGGGTTTTCTCTTTCTTTTTCATTCTATTCATTGAGTTGTATCTTGAAAATCCTTAGTGGCTAGTTGTTTCATACCCGAACCTTATGAATTTTAATTGTCATGTAATATGGGATTGGTTGCATAGTTAATGAATATTGGAATTTTCTAAATTTATTCATGTTGTTCATGTAGTGTTGCTAATTTGATGTATGGCCAACATTGAGTTTGCATTGATTTCTTAGAAGATGATTGGGAAATCTCTTGTTTGAATAGATCTTACATGAATAAAGGAATTCGTATGTAATCTAGGGATAGAGAACGTGAATTTTCCATATTAGGTTAAATTAGATAATTTGAGCTAATTGAGGGTTCAAGAGTGTTAATGCAATTCTAATTGGTTTTTGATAGAAGAGGGATCTTTATCAAAGCAATTAGGGTTAGGAGCTAATGTTTCTAGGAAGAACATTAGCTTAGTGTTAGATACTCCGCGGTTTAGAGATAACCATTGCTCATTAACTAATTTATTGAAAAGGGTAAAGTTACATGACAATTAGAGGAGTAGTAAAGGGTAGGGTATGTTCTTAGTTATCAAATTAATAATCAAGTTATAGTGTTATTTTTAATTGCTATAGGTTTTGTTAAGTATTCTTAATTTAATCTGAAACCTCTCGAATTTGTGTAGTTAGATAGTTGGTTTAGAGTTAGTATTAGTACTTGCTGATCCTTGAGGAGACGATACCCGAACTCAGCTCTATACTATTACAATCGATAGGTGCACTTGCCTACTTGATCGTAACAGAGAGTCATAAAAAGGGATTTTTAAAAATTTGTGTGATTACGATCATCAACAGTAACCTTGAAAAACCTATTGTACAATGAATTCTTAGGAATTTGGAATCTAAATTCATGAATTATATAAAATTCGTAAATTTAGGAAAAAGAAACAAAGAAAACGCTCACAATAGTTTTTTTTCCTTCAATAATAATCTCTCCCTTTGCCCTAGGGCATACAAATAATAATAAGTGCAAACCACAAAAAATAGAAACTCCTAAAAATAGCTAAAAAATAGAAATTCCTAGAACTTTAAAATATGACATACTTTAGATGACAAAGATAACACTACAAACGACATCTAAAACAGAAGTATCTATAAAAAGTTATAAGAAATCTAAAAATTACGAAAAATAGTAAAATTGTCTATTTGAAAGACTAAACGATGGAATTTTCCTAAAAATTGCAAGCTCAGTACCAAAGGTACTGACTTCTTCGAGTTAGCTTGTTTCCTTCGAAATAAGGTTTAGGATTTAATAAATCGCAACTAGCCCGTTTTTTGCCAAATTTAGCCATGTATTTGTTTTCTATTATTTCTTCCTCATCAAAACCTTAGCCCTTTAAGTGACATACAAACTATCTTGTACACTCAACCAATGCAATTTATAGGGATGAGGATGTGGACTAGTGACTAGTTACAGTCTATTTACTATTACAACAACTATTACATTTGTGCAACTACCACCATCAATAAAAAGAGCACACAAATTACCTTGAACCCAACATGGGATATGGAATAGGTTTTCCCTCTATATGTTCCTAACATCTAGAGATGTAGTTATTACCTTGCACAACAAGATAATGGATAGATATTTCTCATTTCCCTTATCTTCACGTGCTTCTACATCAGGATCGTCATAATACTCCTATAGTACTATTGATAAATCATTAGGCTCGAGTATCACTCCCTTTCCCTCCATATTTTCCACCTCTATAGCAGTCATCACCCTTTTGTTGTGACACTAAGCAACCATGTGTCCAAAACCCATGCATTTGAAGCATTTGATTTGACACATCTTTCCACTTGTTGACCCTAGCATTATTTGTTGGATATAACCCCCAACAACTTCTTTTCCCTTTTCAGAAATTTCCCTCCTCCTATTAGTAATAACTGTATTGGTGTCTACAGTCTGATCAATTCCCTTTTCTTCCATCTGCTGACTATCTAACCTATAAGGTTTTTAAGTTCTATACTTGTTGCTTGTTGTTCTAAATGGGGTTGGATTGCCTCTGTCTTTCCACTTTCAGAGCTACCTGAATGGCCTCATCAAGGGTATCATACCTCTAGAGCTCCATAATGTAGGCATTATTATACTTTAACCCTGATACAATTCATGTTAGGGTTTATTTAGGAGGTTTGACTGACCCATATCTGATCATCAATGTTTCAAACTCTTGTACATACTCATCAACAGTTTTTCCTCTCTACCTCAATGTTTGGAGATGCATAAATATCTCCTACCTATAGTGCTCTAGTATAAACCTTCTCCTCATAACCTATTTCATTTCTTGCCAGGTATGTATGTCAGCCTCACCATCTCTCCGTCTACTAGCCACAAGATTCTTCCACCATAAGGCGGCATAACCAGTAAACTCAACAGCTATAAAACGAATACAAGTGTGATCATTAATCTCATAATACTCAAATAGGTCCTCGACCTTATCCTCCTAATCCAAATAGTCTTCTACAGAACCCCTTCTAACAAATGAAGGCATCTGCAATTTTACATATTCTAAACCTCGAGGTGGTCTGAACTCATGGTTTAGGTAAGGCTCATTTTTAAAATTATCATCCCTTTCCTCCCTAAAAGCATGATAATCTCCTTCTATCCTCCTACCCCTATTACCTTCAACAACTCCTTTCCTGCAAGCATTTTGATGGGCTACTTGAGGTGGTGGCGCCTATGGATTTGCTACTAGTGGTTGTGGCATTTTCATTTGATCTACCCGTGTTGCTAATGTAGCAACAATAGTGGTGAGATCCTGTAATTGTTCCTCTAGTGTTCTCCCACCTGCAGCATGACGACCTTGACCTCCTCCAACTCGACTGCTGGCTTCATTTCCAATCCTACCATTCACACTGTCATTTGACATGATTTTGATATATATATATATATATATATATATATATATATATATATATATATATATATATATATATATACATATATATATATATATTACTCATAATCACTCCTACACAACAACAACACACACAACAACACTAACACTCCTTCACGGTACTCACCACAACACACACACTCACGATATACACAACCTCAAACCACAACACACACTCCACGGAAACACACACACACCCATGATTTAACACATACAAGAACATTTCCATGGTATACACAAAACTCCTTCAAAGCTTAACTCCCTTCAAGACACAATACATAGTCCACTAAGACTCACACACCTCACGACACACTTCCACAATCACAACACAAAAATGATTCTAAGATTTAGTCAAAGTGAATTTAAAGGAAATTAATGCACAATTACTACACAAAGTAATTATGGAATCAATTTAAAAAGATTTCCCTATTCTTCCGAGTGATGACCTCACGACAAGATGACTAGCATAAAGGAAAATTTTGAATTACACATTCTAATTCCGAAATCAACAAGGAATAACACGGCACACTTACACAATTATAATTTTAATGGAATCTATTATAATGATTACCAAAGTCAACCATAACAAGGAACCCTAACTTAATCCCTTCTCCAAATTTCAACTACAACAACAAGTGTAATATGGTACAATTTAACATAAGATATTCAATTCCACTTCGCACAACTTCAATTACAAAATGGAAGAATAAGAACCCTAAATCCCCAATTTGTAATTCATGAATTCCCTTCCATAAACCGTAGCTCTGGTACCAAATTATGATGAGCTGCAATGTTAATTCAATATAAATCAAAGAAGGAAGAACAATGTATCCAATTTCCAACCAATGGCGTGAACTTGAGCAAGTAATAAGAACCTTAAATTACGTGAAATTAGAAGTGGGAAAGATAATCCAATTACATACCATATATTACACGCTAGTAATAATTAGAAAGGGCTTGAGAAATTATTGATATTACACAGAATAATTCCTAAGGAAACTCACCACAATCCCTATGATAGAAATTGATAAGAGTAGGCATGAAATGGAGAGACCCTTCACGGTGAAACGCAAGTGATTTTCAATATGAAAAAAAGTGTTCTCTAAAACCATAAATAAAAGTATTTGTACCTATTCTAAATAAGGAAAATTCAACAATATAAAAGGATGCTTAAACCAGTATTTTTGGAGCAATTTGCTAACTAGTTCTCCAAGTGAAATGCAAGCAATGTATGGTTGGTTTCTCTTGCTTTTTTTGTAGGTCCAAGAATAGCTCACACACCAAGCATTAGTGTGTTGGTTTGCCATCTTATAATACCAACAAAATGTACCTGATAAAAAAAATGCAAAACAATTACATAAAATAAATAAGGACATTATGTGAATGTATTGGCTCTCTTTATTCAAGAAGGCTTTGTAATGTTGGGTTAAAAGGTTTGATTCCCATCACAAAATGCATAGTAATTCATTAAAAATTGTAAAAATACATTAACTTAATATTTTTAATGGAATATATACATATGAAATGAATAACAAATTATCGATTCCTATTACATCCTATCTCCTTCCCTTAGTGAATCATCTTGCTAGCCAATTGAAGGTGTTGGTTAGCTTTGGACATGGAGTTGGAGGAGCTTTAAAGTCCTATGTTGGATGCTATTGGGGAGTATCATTGAATGCTCGCTGAGGAATAAGACTCTACTCTGTAGGCTGAGTTGATGATTCACCTTGTTACATAGGTTGTTTTTTAGAGAATTTCTTCTGTGGAGCCGGCGATGTTGGAATAGCACCACTTATAGAATGCCGATGTGGCATCTCGTATTAACTGAAAATTAGCCCCGAGCTAGCATACATTATAGTAGAATCAATAGGCTTCTGCAGGTCTTATATTGGATTTTATTATGTCTCACCTCAGTTTTGGGGTCGTTGTCATCCCATCGTTTGTCGCCGCGCAGGAATTGATTGTGCCTCCTGATGTGCCTAAACCAAGTTTAAGCACACAAAAACCAAGATTGAAAGACACTTAGACAATGTCATTCAAACTAGCTTCAATCTCATGAACATTAGCATCAAATCTCAAAGCTTTTGAACCAATTTGACAACAATGATGTGTTCAATCTTGAATCCAAATATGATATAGCTCTGATACCAAAACGATGATGTGCCTAAAACCAAGATTAAGCACATACAAAAACCAATTTGAAAGACAAAGAAACAATGTCAATCAAACTAGTCTCAATCACATGAACAATGGTGTCAAATCTCAATGTTTATAATCAATTCTTCCAATGAGGATGTGATCAATCTTAAGTATCCAAATTAGATTGCTCTGATACCAAAAAGATGATGTTCCTAATTCCACTTAGAAGCACAGTTAAAAGACTCAAGAAAAAGCAATCTCAAGTCAACAACAAACCGGCTCCACAAGGGGCAAAATTCACGTGAACCCTAGTGAAGATGTAATGAATTCCAAATGCTCAATGTTACAAATGTAATACCACAATGACAATCTCTTCTATTAAGACCCTAATCGCATATAATCCCACGAAAATAATCTAAAAATTCAAAAGAAAACTTCAATTCCAAGGACTCCTTTCCATAATTGAATATGACGTTTCAAGAGGAAACCTTCAAGGATGAATCGAATTTAAATGGAAAGGATCTTAAATAAACACAAGAATTCGAAAATAATAAGAAGTAATTCTGACCAACAACTATCTCAATTCACCCCTAGATATGACACACTAGAGAAGAAAAGAAATCACAACAAAATGAAATTGATACAACTCACAATTTCAAGGTGTTGCACTCGCCACAATTTCAACTCTTGGGATTGAAATTGATCAGAGTCTACTGACAATTAGGAACCCTAATTCTCACGTGAAGATGAAGTGTATAATCTGCAAAATTAGCCTCCTCAAACCCTCTCTTAAGCAAGTATTTATACTTGTTACTCCTAGGGTTAAAAAGTTCTCAAAATTACAAGTTTGCCACTTTTAAGGTAGCTAGCCCTAAATGAAAATTACAAGGAAATAAAAGTGTCCCAAAACCAAAATAGTTCATAAAAGAAGAAATATGTAAAAGAAATGGTCTTCAAGATGCTAGTCTTCTATAGGATCTATCGGTCCAACTCATCGTCGGTTCGGGTCGGTCCATGGATAACCCACAAGCTGAGTTTGAGGGAGTTTGTCCATTGCCCTATAAAATTTTATAAGTGTGCCTGTTGGAAAACACAATACAAGAATAATAGAAAAGGGATTAATATATAAATAATTCTAAGGTCGGTCTGCTCAAAATGGGCCCTCATCGCCAAAATTTGAATTCCTTTAGTTTTTGCCCTAATGATAGGTCTTGTCGAATTTTGATTCCTATCACCTCCACCTCGCCCTCTTGGGTATGCTGCTATTGAAGTTGTGGGTACAATGCTATGTTCCCATGTTGATGCATGAAATGAAGATCCTGAGTAGCTATTCTCACAATCGTGTCTAGATCCAACGCTAAACAGATTTGTCGTAAGGTTTCACCTTGTATGTATGAACAAAATGTAAATTAAATAAGAAATGGCCTTGTAATTATTCACGTATAGAGTGTTAATGTAAATTGTACTTACCAAAAATCCTTACACAACCCCTGTGCAGCCAATCCAATGCAGGTTGATCGATCCATACCACTGCATGTAATTGTCATGCACATCACTAAGACCTTCTTTGTAAACCACTCACTAGAGCCGCTCTTCCCATATTTGTATATATACTACATGTTGGATCGACTAATCAACATCAATCTTTCCCCGTAGGTCGATTTGATGGAGCTCCAGTTATGTGCTCACTAGTTATGGGATATATTGGAACCCACCAAATTGCCTAACCACTCGCTCCAAGAAATGACACTCAACAATGTGGGACAAAATTAGTAGAACCTAAGTCATGCAAATGTGCATGCCACCTTTATAGAAATCAAGTAGGAGATTTATTACATTCCCATCGTACGTCTCCCATTCTACCTAAAAAATAGGAAATTATATTCATTATAAATGATCCATATGATCGATTGTAGGGAAAAACAGTTGCTAAAATACCTGTGACATGTTTTGCCTATCTAATGCATCTTGATATGTGCCAACAACGTGAGTGGGGTGATATTATGTGTCCCTTCTTGTGTTCTAATGTACTGCTAGTAGATATCTAGATTCTATATATATTGCACGTCGATTAAGGGGTACTATGTGACCTATAGTAGAATGGTAGCCCCTCTAATCTTATGTGTTAATGGCAATGGCACAACATAAGGTTGGCAAGATAACTATGCCAAACATGTGGACATGACGGGAATCAAACAATTCCAATTATGAGCTTACTTGAGCTAGAACTAAAGGACTACAAAACCTTACATTGAGAGTTCTACTTGATTAGATGGAACCCGAAGAGAATCATCTAGTTTCTTCATTCATTTGGAATGATTGTTTTACCTTCAATCAAATATACTTATCATGGCTTCAAGACAACAATTGATGACTCACGCAAGCATGGAACACTACCCTTAAAAGCTGGCAGCTTACCTTAAACAACAGGTGGTGCAGGAATAAAGGCCAACCATAAAGGTCAATGGTGTAAAACCCAAATGCCAACGATGTAGCCATTTTAGGCCGATGGCCTAACCTCCTCGATGCTGGTGGCTTACAATTTAGGTCAATTTCTTTATGTTGTTTCAAACCAATTTTCATTGTAATAGAACCTTACTTTCTTTATATACTTTTGGGAATAGAAAGAGGGGATAGAACTTGATATTTCAGAAATACAAAACTTGAGTTTTTCTCTCATACTCTTATTAATCCTCAGACTATGGCGAGTGACAATATTCGGGTTATTGTGCATCATGTCAACAAATCCATGCTAGGACTATCCTCTTGTTAATAGGTAGTATCTAGTAAAAGTTTAGGTTTTTATTTTGTTGTTGTGTTTAAATTGTCCGGATTACTTATTGTGATTATCGATTGGGATTGTGATTGCTTGATTCTATATTAAGATTAGGCACATCATAATTTGGTATTAGAGAAAAAATTGAGAATTAGGGATTGTGACATAGTTGTTTGATAGTGAATTGAAATTAGGGTTTATAATGTAAATTGTGCCATGGGTTGATTAAATTTGAATTGGAATTGAATGAAGGTTGAGAATTTAGGTTATATTGTGATTTAGGGATTAAGCAAAAGTTGACATTGGGGTTGTGTTGCGGTATATGTGTGTGATCATGATTTGGGAATTCTTATGTTAAGATTGCAATTTAGCAAGGTATGTTGAGTGATAATGTGAATGGAGGAATTGGGAATGGAGCCAATAGTTAGGTTAGAGGAAGAGGTCAAGGACATCATGCTGTAGGTGGTAGGAAAATTTTGGAAGAACAGTTATGGGATCCAACTACTATTATTGCTAATCTAGCAACGCGGGTGGATCAGATGACATTACCCTAATAGCCAGTGGCAAATCCATAGGTACCCCCACCTTAGGTAGCCATTAATGATGTTCGTAGGGAAGGAACATTAGGAGGAAATAGAGGAAGGCAAGTTGGAGGAGATTATCGTGCTTACAGAAAAGAAAGAGATGGTAATTTTGAGGATGAATTCTATCCTAACCATGAGTTTAGGCTACCTAGGGGTTTAGAATATGTGAAATTACAAATGCCTTCATTTGCTAAAAGGGGATCTATAGAGGATTATCGTGATTGGGAGGATAAGGTGGAAGGACTTTTTGAGTGTTATGAGATCAATAAACATACTCGAGTATGTTTGGCAGCAGTTGAGTTTATAAGGTATGCTGCCATATAGTGGAAGATCATTGTAGCCAGTAGGAGGAGAGATGGAGATGCTGAAATGTATACTTGGCAGGAGATGAAATGGGTTATGAGGAAGAGGTTTATACCAAAACATTACAGACAAGAACTATTCACGCATCTCTAAACATTGAGAGGGAGAAGCGAAACCATAGATGAGTATGTCCAAGAGTTTAAGACACTAATGATTCGATGCGACGTAGTCGAACCTCCTGAATAAACATTGGCATGATTTGTATCTGGTCTGAAGTATAAGATTGCTTGTATTATAGAGCTACAGTGACATGACACACTTGATGAGGCCATCCAGTTAGCTTTGAAAGTTGAGAGACATAGGCGTTCTAATCCTTATAGAATGGCGAGTAACAGGTATGGATCTTGTAATAAATTATATGGGTCAAACAATGAGCATGTTGATAAAGGGGGATACGCTAAAAATGTGGAAAAGAATACAATTATTCTAGATGTTAGAGGGGAGAAGGAATTTGCTAAAAAGGGAAAAGTAGTTGTTGAGAATGAGAATAAATAGATGATAGTCATTTCATTAGGAGGAGAGAATCGCTAGGTCAAATGCTTCAAATGTTTAGGTTTTGGACATATAGCAGCTCAATGTCTTAACCAAAGGGTGATGACTGCTATGAAGGTGGAGAGTAAGGATGACGAGAAAGAGATGCATGAGCCCATAGATTTATTAGCAATATTAGATGAGTATTGTAGAGATGTAGATGCTGAGGTACATAAGGACATGAGGAATGATCAGTATTTGGCTATCAACGTATTGTGTAGGGTGATGACTACCTTATATGCATGATTCTAAAATAGAATCAAGCAATTCTAATCCAAGATGATGAATCGCAACAATCACAATTTGGATAATCAAATGAATAATAATAACAAGATAAACCTTAAACCATTACCAGATATGACACACTAGCCAAAGAATAGTCCTAGCATGGTCTTATTGATATGACGTACAACAATCCCGATATCGTCACTCGCCATAATCCATAAGATTGATAAGAGTATAAGAAATGAAGTAAAACTACACTTTGTATATTTCTCTAAAGTCAAAAGTTTGTCTTATTTTCATTATGAAAGGGTATTTATAGTAGCAAGGATAAACAGCTTAAAACTACATAAAACAACTGGTTTAATGGAGTAAGTCGCCGGCCTTAAAGACACTTAGGCTATCGGCTTTGAACACATGCACTACTAGCCTTTATGGCCGGCCTAACTTCCTAAGTGGCTAACCTTGAAGACTGGCTTAAATAGTTAAGCCGCCGGCCTTTGTGATTTGGTTTTTCATTGAGTGAATTTGTAATTGACATGATTTGATTCCCATCATCTCCTTAAACCTATGGAAGATTTGCCTTCAAATTTGATGGTTCTTTTGTGTTAGGTGAAAATTTTTGAGATTCTTCTAGATTGAAAATCTTAATTTGCATATGTTTATTGCTTTGAAGTTGTGGTTACCCTTGAGTCTTCTTAAGATATTCAGAAGCCTGTTAATGAAGCTTCTGAATCTCCTAGGACTGTTCCACCCTACTTAAGTTTTATTCCAGTTCCTTCTACCCCACGAATAAAGACTTCTTTCCAATGGTTTTATGGATCTGTTTTTAGGCTTCTTACATCTTAGATGGTGACATAGGATTCAATACAATTCGCTCACCATTCTTCTGAAACACATAGGTGTTCCTAAACATATCATGCAACACTCTCCTATTAAATAACTACGGTTTACTAAGTAGCATATTTAATGTGCACATAGGGAGAACATCATAAATAATCTCATCATGGTACTTTTCTCGTATGCTGAATGGAACCTTAGCCCTCTAAGTGACAAGCAAACTGTCTTGTTCATTCAATCAGTGCAGTTTATATGGCTTAGGGTATGGGGTAGTGACTAGTTTCAATTTATTCACTAGTGAAGTAGCTACTACATTGGTGTAACTACCACCATCAATAAGAAGAGCAAAAAAGTTACCTTGAACCTTACAGGAAATATGGAATAGGTTTTCCCTCTATTCTTCCTCAATAGCTGGAAAGCTAATTATTACCCAGCGCAATACGTTGATACCAAATATTGATCATTCCCTTTTTCCTCATGTGCTTTAGCATATGCATCCTCATAATATTTAGCTAATACGATTGACAAATCTATTAGCTCATGTGCCTCTTCCTCACTATCTTTACTCTCTACCTCCATAGCAGTCATCACCCTTTTGTTTGGATATTGAGCAACTATATGTCGAAAACCCAAACATTCGAAGCACTGGATTTGATGAGTCTTCCCACCTGATGACCCAGCTACTATCTGCCTAATGTCAACCCCAACAACTACTTTCCCTTTTCTAGAAAATTCTCTCTCCCCTCTAAAATTAGTAATAGATGCATTCTCTTCCGCATTGTTATGAAATCCCCCCTTGTCAACATGCTTACTATCTAACCTATATAGTTTAGTAGAGGATCCATACCCATTACTCCCTGCTCTATAAGGGTTAGAACGTCTTTGTCTCTCTACTTTTAAAGCTAACGGAATGGCTTTACCAAGGGTGTCATACCATTGCAACTCTACTATATAAGTGATCTTATATTTCAGATTAGACACAAATCGTGCCACAGTGATATGCCTTGATTGAATTAAAGCATATGCAATCAAACCATATAAACAACTCTTAATCAAATCTGGATCAACTTTCAATTATGGCATGAATCCTAAACCCTTTTGCAATCCAATTTGTTAATCAATGAATCTCAACACCAAATGAGGATGTGCTCAATGGGATTAAGCACACAACATAAGATCAAATGAAATTCCAATTACCAATCAACACAAAAATGGGCATGAACTTCTTACAACAAAGGAACTTCTACGCAATTAAAGAAATGCAATCAATAAGACAATATATAGGATATAATTCCACTAAATTGACAACAATATAAGGATGGAAATTGAACCTACAATTGACGTGAATTATGAACCAATAACTAATCCTAATCAACACTAGATATTACACACTAGTTATGAAAAGGAAAATCAACTTAGGAATTGATATTACCCACAATTTCCTAGGTTGCAACTTGCCACAATTCTAAGGATGAAATTGATACGAGTACTTATGAAAACTTAGGATAAACCCTAATTTCTCACGAAATTTGCAGCAAAGATAAGTCTATTCTCTCCTCCAAAACCCTACTTAAGCAAGTATTTATACTTGCTCCCTTTAGGGTTAAAATGACTGAAAAATTACAACTATGCCACTAAAGGGTGGCCGGTCCTAAAATACAAATTTTAACTAAATAAAATATCCTAAAAACTTACAAAATAAATGGTTCAAAGAAATAAATTACAAGTACAAAAGATAATAATCTTCAAAGAGCTGATTTGTCGAGTCAATGTTGATCAAAACAGGCCATTAGATGAGAATCTGATGATGTCCTTAATTGACCAACAATGAAGTTCATTTGGCATCCAATGAAGAAAGATCGGTGTGCTTGCTAGATTTTCATTCAAATGTTTATTAGATAAAGAAAAATATGTATGTAAGAAGTGATTTGGATCATCATCCAAATCAAATTCTCTACCCATCAAGATTGCCAAGAAGATTCCCATCATCTCCTCAGGCCTTTAAAATATTTGTGCTCAAATCCAGAGGGTCACTTCTTAGACTGAACTCAGATGCTTCCGTTGTCCTGTTTTCCTGATTATTGGTTGAAATAGAAGTAGTTCTGACTTGCTCTTGGAATTTTTGCACCTCAGATGGAGACATAGGAACCAATACTATTCGAAACCTTCCCTTTTGAAACATGTAGGTGTTTCTGAAGCCATCATGCAACACCTTTCTATCAAACATCTACGATAGTAAATGAAATGCACACATAGGGATCACATTACACTGGATCTCATCATGATATTTCTTCCCAACACTCACTGGTACCTTTGCCCTTTGTGCAACATGCATACTACCTCGATCATCTAACCAATGCAAGTTATAAGGGCTAAGATGTGGACTAGTAGATAATTGTAATTTGTTTACCAGTGCAGCAAATATAACATTTATACAACTACCACTATCTATGATGAGTGCATAAAGGTTACCTTTGATCCTGTAAGAAGTGTGGAATATGTTCTCCCTTTGTTTGTCCTTAGCATAAGGAGATAAAGTCAAAACCTTGCACAACACATTAATTGGTAAATACTGTTCACCTGTTTCCTCCTCATGTGTTTCAACAGTCTGATCATCGTAATATTCCTACAAAGCTATAGATAGGTCTATAGGCTCAATTTGTTCCTTCTCATCCTCATCCTCCTCACCAGCACCCTCCAAAACTATCATGACTCTCTTATTAGGGCACTATGCTGCCATATGCCCAAATCCTATGCATTTAAAACATTTAATTTAGCGCAATATCCCACTAGTGGTCTTTGGTACGGTCTGCCCAACATCCGGTACTATAACCTCTTTACCCTTTCTAAAGGTCATGTTCTCCCTATCTGTGCTGGGGGTAACTCTGTCCATTGCCCTCACTGACTTACCTACTACCTTTGGTCCTCTTGATTGACCATCAACTCCCATAGGCCTAGTAGTAGTACTGGGCCAGTTATTTGTAATCTTGAATGAGTCAGATGGCCTTTGCCTCTCCACTTTCAAGGCTAGCTATATAGCCTTATCAAGTGTACTATACCACTGTAGCTCAACTACAAACATAATCTCATATTCCAGCCTTGATACGAAGTGTGCTAGGGTTTGCTGTGGAGGCTTAACTAACCCACATCTAATCATTAAGGTTTCAAACTCCTACACATAGTCATCGACTGTTTTGCCTCCCTACCTCAAAGTTTAAAGACGCATAAATAGTTCCTGCCTATAGTTTTCAGGAATGAACCTCTTCCTCAAAACCCTCTTCATATGCCTCCATGTCTGAATTTCAGCCTGTCCATCCCTATGCCTACTGATCACTAGATTCTTCCACCACAAGGCGGCATACGCTATGAACTTAACAGTAGTAAGTCGAACTCAGGTATTGTCATCAATTTCATAGCACTCAAAGAGACCCTCAGCCTTATCTTCCCAGTCTAGATAATCATTAGCTGAACCCCTGCCATCAAAGGAAGGCATCTACAGCTTCACATATTCTAATCCTCTAGGTAGCCTAAAATCTTTATTAGGGTAAGGATTAACCCCAAATTGTCATCCCTCTCTTCCCTATAGGGGTGATGATCTCCCTCCATCCTTCTGCCCAAGTTTCCTCCTCCCATTACTCCTTCTCTCTAGATGTTCTATGGAGCTACTCGAGGTGGTGCCTGAGGGTTTACCACTGGTGGTTGTGGCAATATCATCTTATCAATCCTTGTTGCTAATATAGCAACAATAGTAGTAAGATCCTAGAGTTGTTCTTCTAATGTCCAACTTGTAGTTTGATCGCCCTGACCTCCACCAACCTGGCTATTGGCCTCATTGCCAATTCCCCCATTTACACTGTCATTTGACATGAATGTGATTTGATGAAGTATACTGATAAGATCACATTATACTTATATTTTCTTTTGGATTTATATTAAATTTATTTCAATATTATAAGAAAATATAAAGAAATGATATTTAATGGCGTTTATTGTGAAAATTCAGGTTTTGAGGACCCAAAAGTAAATTACAAGTTAATTAGAGGAGTTTTTCATAAAATTGAAGAAGCGAGCGGAGGATTGCATTGAAGGCCGCCGGCCTTGAGCCGGCCTACATTGGTCCTCGGATATCCATTGCGAAAATTTCTCCAAAATCGTATCTTAATTAATTTTTTGACTCAATTCCTCATCAGATCAACCTTATCCTCCTCCTCTTTGGATCTATAAATAGGCCCCTTGTGTGAACCTTGAGAGCATCCTTTGTTTAGCATCCTTTGTTTTGATCATTTGTTTTAGCATCCTTGTTTTGATCCTTTGCTTTTTTCTTTTGAATCATTAGAATTCCCTTAGGAACCATAGGAGTTTATATATTCTCTTTAATTCCTTTACATTTCATGTTATTCCAAATTTTAGTTTGAAGAAAGAATGTTATTTTGCTGAAGTTTGCTTTCAATTGAAGAATTCGAGGAATCATTTCAGAAGATTGAAGTTCTACAAACTCTTGAAGATTATAGCAATTGTTTCATTTACTTTATTTTCTTTTATTCCATTTATTAGTTTATTTTTGTTGTTCAATATGAATTCCATCGCACCTATTTATTTCAATTGTTTTTATGCAATTCATACTATAATGTTCTAAATCGTCTTTGAGGGAAACATGATGAAGCCATAATTCAAACTAAAATGATCATTGTATTCATGTTATAGGACATATAGATATACGGAATTTTCATATAAGAAGTCTTGCTATGAATTTTATTTTGTAATTGAAATCATTGCATAGGAATGTAAATGACTTGAAAGAGAAATTTAGGCTTTATCAAGAATTCCTAAGTAAGATTTAATAATTCATGCGGAAGCAGCGTTATTGAATTTTATTAGAAATTGACCTAAGTGTTTCATGCAATATTGTTATTAAATTTTTCACTAAGGGATTAGGAGAAATTATTTTAAAGATATTTGGCAATCATATAATTGGGAAATTTATGATTGTGAATTGGAATCCTCCATTGATTTTAATTAGCGGGAGCTATTAAATTAAATTGGGGTAATGTTACTTTAAAACTTGATAAAAGATTAAGATTTTGTTAATTTCTTGTGAAAATCGATATAGCTATGAGTTATTATAACGTGAAGGCAATATGATTAGTAGAATTAGGGTGGATTCTATTTCCCACCATCAATTCATCATTTTTCAAACACAATTCTCTTTTTGAGCATTTAGTATAATTCATTCAATTATCATCAAATGTCATTGCCTAAATAATAGTAGAAATTGATATAGGTCTATTACTTAATCAATCTTCGTAGTTCGACACTCTTCTCTCACTATATTACTTGATCCGATCCAGTACACTTGCCGGTATTTATTCACACTCATTTTATATCTCTTTTTGCGTAGATCAAGTTTTTGGCGCCGTTGCCGGGGATTGATTAATATTAGACCATATTCAGATTCTATTGTTAATTTAGGCGCAATTATTTTTTTATTTAATTTTTTATCAGTGTGTGAACGTTTCCTGTTCTCTTTGAATTGCTTTTTATGCGCAAGAGTAGAAGTGTTGAACTTCTACTAATTAATCTTGAGATAGAACGCACCTAGAGACAACTTAGAAGAGAGCAGAGAAGAAAGGAAGAAGAGAACATGGCAGATGAGAACAACAATCGGATTCAGAGTGTTGGTAGAGCACTTCGGGAATACACGATACCTGTTGTTTTAGGTCCTGCAATAAGAAGACCGACAATTCAGGCTAACAATTTTGAGTTAAAACCAGCACTCATTCAAATGGTTCAATCAAATCAATTTGGAGGATATCCAATTGAGAGTCTTGATGAGCATATTGCAGTATTTCTTCAATATTGTAATACAGTGAAAATGAATAATGTATTTGGATGTAATTAGGCTACAACTTTTTCCGTTTTCACTTAGAGAAAAAGCTAGGGCTTGGTACAATTCATTGCCACAAGACTC
This sequence comes from Laguncularia racemosa, assembly GCA_037954665.1. NCBI lineage: Eukaryota > Viridiplantae > Streptophyta > Magnoliopsida > Myrtales > Combretaceae > Laguncularia > Laguncularia racemosa. The sequence goes on from JBBMOL010000004.1 coordinate 8,079,404, forward strand.
TGTAACCACTTGGGTTGATCTCTCATCTAAATTTTTAAGGAGATTTTTTCCACCAACTAAAACTGCTAGGTTAAGAAATGACATCACAAACTTCACTAAGTTTAGTGGTGAATCACTTTATGAAGCATGGGAAAGATTCAAGGAGGCAATTAGAAAATGCCCCCATCATGGATTACCAGATAATCTCCTTATTGAGATTTTCTATCTCAACTTAGATGAGACATTGAGATCTCTGGTAGATGCTGCTTTTGGTGGTGCACTAATGAGTAAGACATATGATGAGGCTAGTGCTTGGATAGATGAAATGGCCTCTAGTGCGCATAATTGGCAACATGAAAGAGGTAAGTCTAGAGTGGCATCTGTCAATGACATGGACACCTTAACAGCTCAGATTTCTGCTCTTACCGCCCAGGTAAGTAAACTCACCTTTGTACCTTCTTTTAATGTTAATCAAATTTCTTGTTGTGAGTTATGCTCAGGACCACACTCAACTCTTGAGTGCCCATCTGGAAATGTTTCCTCCTCATCCCATGGAGAGTGAGTAAATTTTGTCAACAATTTCCAAAGAGGTAATCAAGGACCTTATTTAAACACCTACAATCCAGGGTAGCGTAACCATCCAAATTTCTCATGGAGAAATGATAACAACGCACTTAAACCTCTTGGATTTCAAAAGCAAGGTCCTAATCATAATATTCCCCATCAACAATATCCTAATCATAATACCTCTTCTCAGCAAAGTCATTCTAAAATGGAAGAACTCATGATAAGTTATATGTAAAAGACTGATACAATGTTGCAAAATCAACAAGCCACCAATAGGAATCTTGAAAATCAGCTTAGTCAAATGTCTCAACAGTTGAGTAATAGACCATCTGGGTCTTTGGCTAGCAATACTGAGCAGAATCCTAAGAGTGTAAATGCTATTATGCTAAGAAGTGGTAAGGAATTAGTTGATAAGAGACTTGAGGAAGAGGAGGTTAACCTAGAGAAAGATAAAGGGAAACAAAAGGAAGAGGAACCAAAGCAAAATTCACCAAAAGTGAAAGCATATGTTCCTCCTATTCCTTTCCCAGGAAGGCTGAAGCAACAACAATTGGATTCACAATTTGCTAAATTTTTAGAAGTCTTTAAAAAACTGCAAATCAATATCCCTTTTGCAGAAGCACTTCAGCAAATGCCATCATATGCTAGGTCCATGAAGGATTTACTCACAAAGAAGAGGAAGATTGAGGGGAATGAACCAGTGATGCTTACAGGGGAATGTTCAATGATCTTACAGAATGATGTACCTAATTTGCCAAGAAAACAAAGAGATCAGGGGAGTTTTACTGTTCCTTGCACCATAGGCAATTTTCATTTTGATAAAGTTCTTATTGACTCTGGTGCAAGTATAAATTTAATGCCTCTATGTATTTTTAGGAAATTGGGACTTGGAGAGTGCAAGGGAACTCATGTCACCTTGCAACTTGTTGATAGGAGCATTAAATACCCAAGAGGGATTGTGGAAAATGTCCTAGTGAAAGTAGATAAATTCATCTTTCCAGTTGACTTTATAGTCATGGAGATGGAGGAGGATAAAGAGGTACCCATGATCCTTGGTAGACCGTTCCTTGCAACAGGTAAAGCCTTAATTGATGTGGAACAAGGTAAGCTTACATTGAGAGTTATGGATGAACAAGTTACGTTTAATGTGTATGAGGCTGCAAAGAAATTTGATGACTATAAATCCTGTTACACTATTGATATTGTTGATGAGCTTTCTTATGAGTTCATGGAAGAGAATGCAGGTATGGACACGATGGAGTCAGTTCTTAGGGATTTAGATGATTGGAGTGACGATGAGGATGAACCCCAAGAAGAACATGCTAAACAAGTTTATGAATTCAAGACTCGACACTATGAGGAGCTGGGGACCACTGAGAAGAAACCAATGTCGTCATTAACACAACCCCCGGTGCTTGAAATTAAACCTTTTCCGAGTCATTTAAAGTATGCTTATCTTGGAACGAATGATACTTTACCAGTAATTGTTTCTTCTTCTTTGACAGATGATCAGGAGCACCAGCTCCTAAGCGTTCTGAGAGAACATAAAGAAGCCATCAAGTGGACTATTGTGGACATCAAGGGAATTAGCCCTTTGATTTGCACTCACAAAATATTGATGGAGGCCGAGTGCAAACCTACAGCTCAACCACAGAGACGACTCAACCCTACTCTCAAGGAGGTAGTCAAGAAGGAAGTGCTTAAGCTGCTAGATGCAGGTATTATTTATCCTATCTCTGATAGTAAATGGGTTAGTCCAGTTTAAATTGTGCCAAAGAAAGGTGGCATGACTGTGGTAAAGAACGATGCCAACGAATTGATCCCAACCCGTACTGTGACAGGGTAGCGAGTTTGCATAGATTATAGAAAATTGAATGATGCCACCCGTAAAGACCACTTTCCCTTACCTTTCATTGATCAGATGTTAGAAAAACTCGCAAGGCATGATTATTACTGTTTCCTTGATGGTTATTTTGGGTATAATCAAATTCATATAGCGTCTGAGGATCAAGAGAAAAGCACATTTACTTGTCCCTATGGCACTTTTGCATTTAGGAGAATGCCCTTTGGTCTCTGTAATGCACCTGCTACTTTTCAGAAGTATATGATGTCTATATTTTTTGACATGTTAGAGAATTTTATTGAAATATTTATGGATGACTTCTCTATTTTTGGGAAGTCATTTGAATCATGTCTGACAAATTTAGGCTGTGTGCTCAAAAGATGTAAGGAAACTAACCTACTTCTGAATTGGGAGAAATGCCATTTTATGGTAAGAGAGGGAATAGTGTTAGGTCACAAGGTGTCAAAAAAAGGGATTGAAGTTGACAAGGCAAAAGTGGAAGTAATAGAGAAGTTGCCACCACCCACTTCAGTAAAAGGAGTTAGGAGCTTCTTAGGACATGCTTGCTTCTATAGGAGATTTATCAGGGACTTCTCTAAAATCTCTAGACCTCTATGTAATTTACTTGAAAAAGATTCTGCTTTTGTGTTTGATAAAAATTGTTTGCAGGCATTCAATATATTGAAGGAGAAGCTCAACTCTGCACCAGTGATGTTGCACCAGATTGGGAGCTTCCATTTAAGCTGATGTGTGATGCTAGCGACTATGCCATGGGGGCAGTGCTAGGGCAAAGAAGAGGTAAGATCTTTCATGCTATATGCTATGCAAGTAGAACCCTGAGCGAGGCCCAGAAAAACTATGCTACAATAGAAAAAGAGCTATTAGTAGTGATATTTGCTTGTGACAAGTTTAGGTCTTACTTGATAGGTTCTAAAGTAATAGTATACATAGATCATGCTGCTCTTAAGTATTTATTTGCTAAAGCTGATGCTAAACCCAGGTTAATTCGTTGGATTCTATTGCTGCAAGAATTTGACTTAGAAATTAAGGATAAAAAGGGAAGTGAAAATATGGTTGCTGATCATTTATCACGTTTGGAATATGATTGTTTAGAACCACCCATCAATGAAAAATTCCCTGATGAGCATTTGCATGCAATAGACATCCATGAATTACCTTGGTATGCCGACATATTTAATTACTTGGTTAGCAAAATCATGCCATATGGTTTGTCATTCCAACAGAAAAAGAAATTTTTGCATGATGTGAAGTATTATTTTTGGGATGAGCCGTATTTGTTTAAATCTTGTACTGACCAGGTAATTAGACGATGTGTGCCTAAAATTGAACAGCTTAGCATAATACAACACTGTCACTCCAAAGAAATAGGAGGTCACTTTGAGGTAGAAAGTACAGTAGCAAAAATTTTATCTTGCGGATTTTATTGGCCCAGTTTGTTTCATGATTGCAGGAACTTCATTATGACTTGTGCTCAATGCTAACGGACTAGCAATATTTCAAGAAGACATGAATTGCCACAAAACAATATTCTTGAAGTTGAGCTTTTTGATGTGTGGGGAATAGACTTCATGGGTCCTTTTCCCCCTTCTTTTTCAAATAAATATATACTCTTAGCTGTTGATTATGTGTCCAAATGGGTAGAGGCAGTTGCTCTACAAACTAATGACAGCAGGGTTGTCATTAAATTTTTGAAAAAGAATATATTTTCAAGATTTGGGGTATCTAGAGCTATAATAAGTGATGGGGGAACACATTTTTGTAACCGGCAATTTGAGAAATTATTATTAAAATATGGAGTTACTCACAAAATTGCCACCCCTTATCATCCACAAATGTGTGGACAGGTTGAGGTATCCAATAGGGAAATTAAGCAAATTCTAGAAAAGACTGTCAATGCATCCAGGAAAGATTGGTCTTTAAAAATCGACGATGCATTATGGGCTTATAGAACAGCGTTTAAAACCCCTATAGGAATGTCCCCATACAAGATGATACGAACCACGCCAACCCGTGACGAAACCCAATACCAATACGTTCGGAAATTCGTTGCCTAAGATGCCCAAACACCTAAAGTGGAAACCGCGACTCGTTGTCTATAAGCGAGACAAGAACCTTGGTATAATAATGAAGACGCCACAATCGGGATGGAAGACCGATTGATAAGTCGGGTTGAACGCCACGGAAATCAATCCGATAAGTTCAGTTTAGTTCATGAAGAACCAAGAGAGGTGCCTCTCAAAAGTGTTTAATGTTCAAGATCTCAATTCTAATATGCTCTAAACCCTAGAAGCTTTTATACTAGGATTACAATTTCGTGTAAAAACAAGTCCAAAACGACGTAGTTTAGTTAAGTAACATAAAAACGCGAAACAGAACAAGCTGGCCGACAGGGGATACACGGCCTGTGTACACACCCGTGTACTTTGGCCGTGTACTGTTCTGTGCAACTCCTGGCAACATACACGCTCGTGTACTTTGACCGTATACTGTTCGATGCAACTTCTGGCAACATACACGCCCAAGTACACGCCCGTGTACTTTAACCGTATATCTATCTGTAACTTCTAGAAACATACACGCCCGTGTACTTTGACCGTGTATCTGTCTGAGCAATCTTGAGCGTCCTACACGGCCGTGCCTTGAAAATACACGCCCTCTTTAACCCGTGTCCGGTGTGACTTGTAAAAGAGTAAGGTTCTTCCTATGGTTGTTCCAATCCATTCCAACTTCATGATTGCCCCAATCCTTCCCGACTTCATGGACATTCTTTATCAACCCGTTAAGTGCTTCCTTGAGTCGTTTCGCTCGACTTCTTGTGATCGGCCCAGGTGGCACTTCAAGAGGATCTACATTCCTTCTTCCAGCTTGACTCTCATTATAGATCTCATCATTTCCCTCCTCTTGAAAAGGATTTGTCCTCAAATCGTCATCTACATCAAAAGGGCTCAAATCAGTAACATTAAATGTGGCACTTACTTGATACTCACCAGGCAAATCTATCTTGTATGCATTGTCGTTGATGCGCTCAAGAACTTGAAATGGTCCATCTCCTCTAGGAAGTAGTTTAGATCGACGCTGCATGGGAAACTGCTCTTTGCGCGTGTGAACCCAAACCCAATCTCCAGGTTCAAAAACAACTTGTCGACGACCCTTGTTGGCTTGTTTCACATACTGCTCTGTTCGACGTTCAATGTTCAGCCTTGCCTTCTCATGGATCCGTTGAACAAATTCAGCCTTCTTCTTGCCATCTAAATTAACATACTCAGAAATAGGCAAAGGTGATAAATCCAAAGGAGTTAGTGGATTAAAACCATACACAATTTCAAAAGGAGAAAATTTAGTAGTAGAATGCACTGTACAGTTATAAGCAAATTCAACATGCGGCAAACAATCCTCCAAACTCTTAATATTCTTTTTAATTATAGCCCTCAACAAAGTAGATAAAGTTTGATTCACTACCTCAGTTTGACCATCAGTCTGTCGATGACAAGTAGTAGAAAACAATAACTTAGTTCCTAACTTAGCCTACAAAGTCTTCCAAAAGTAGCTTAAGAACTTAGCATCCCTATCTAATACAATTGTTCTAGGCATACCATGTAATCGCACAACTTCCCTAAAGAATAAATTAGCAATATTACAAGAATCATCCGTTTTGTGACAAGGAATGAAATGTGCCATTTTAGAAAACCTATCAACAACTACAAAAACAGAATCCCGACCATGTGTAGACTTGGGTAATCCTAACACAAAGTCCATAGAAATATCTACCCATGGCTCATGAGGAATGGGAAGTGGGGTATAAAGCCCTTGAGGTTAGACTCTAGATTTCGCTTGCTTACATGTGACACATCGCTCACAAATTCTCTCAACATCTCGTTTCATGTGAGGCCAATAGAAGTGTTCCTGCAATACCCCTAATGTTTTTGCTACTCCAAAGTGTCCCATTAAACCTCCTCCATGAGACTCCCTCACAAGTAATTCTCTTAAAGAACAAATTGGAATGCACAATTTACTCTCCTTAAACAAGAATCCATCATGTTTATAAAATTTTCCATGCCCACTCTTCTCACATTGCACATACTCCTCACAGAAATCTCGATCAGCAGCATATAATTCCTTAATGTGCTCAAAACCAAGCAGTCTAGAAATAAGAGTAGAGATAAGAGTATACCTTCTAGAAAGTGCATCAGCAACGACATGCTCTTTACCTTGCTTGTAGTGGATGACATATGGAAATGTTTCAATGAACTCCACCCAACGAGCATGCCTTTTGTTCAGCTTGTGTTGCCCCTTCAAATACTTCAAGGATTCATGATCAGTGTGGATCACAAACTCTTTCGGCCAAAGGTAATGTTGCCACGTCTCCAGGGCTCGAACCAATGCATATAGCTCCTTGTCGTAAGTTGGGTAATTCAAGGTTGCCCCACTTAGCTTTTCGCTAAAGAATGCAATCGGTCTTCTCTCCTGCATAAGCACTGCTCCAATACCTAATCCTAAAGCATCACACTCAATTTCAAACATTTTAGCAAAGTTAGGTAAAGCAAGTAACGGTGCCTGAGTCAACTTATTTTTAAGCGTCTGAAAGGCTTTCTCTTGTGGCTCTCCCCAGCTGAACCCCACGTTCTTCTTAATTACCTTTGTAAGTGGTGCTGCAATGGTGCTAAAATCCTTCACAAATCTCCTGTAAAAGCTCGCTAGTCCATGGAAACTCCGCACATTACTTACATTGGTTGGACTAGGCCATTCTTGGATCGCACGAACCTTTTCTTCATCAACCTGTATTCCCTGCGCACTAACAACAAAACCAAGAAACACCAGTTTGTCTGTGCAAAAAGTACACTTTTTGAGGTTAGCATATAATTGTTCCTTTCGAAGCACTTCTAAAACATCCCTCAAGTGTGACATATGATCTTCCAAAATTTTGCTGTAAATAAGAATGTCATCAAAATAGACAACTACAAATTTCCCAATAAATGGCCTCAAAACATGGTTCATAAGTCTCATAAAAGTACTAGGTGCATTAGTTAAACCAAAAGGCATTACTAACCACTCATACAATACATATTTCGTCTTAAATGCAGTTTTCCATTCATCACCTTCTTTCATTCTAATTTGGTGATATCCACTTTTCAGATCAATTTTAGAAAAGACACTAGATCCATGTAACTCATCTAACATATCATCTAAGCGAGGAATGGGATGACGATACTTTACCGTGATGTTTTTGATGGCGCGACAATCAACACACATTCTCCATGTCCCATCCTTCTTAGGCACCAAAATCACCGGCACTGCACATGGACTCATGCTCTCTCTCACGTACCCCTTCTCCATTAATTCCTCGACCTACCTTTGGAGTTCCTTTGTCTCCTCTGGATTGCTCTTGTAAGCTGGCTTGTTTGGAATCGATGCTCCGGGTACAAGGTCAATTTGGTGCTCAATACCTCGAATAGGTGGTAATCCCTTTGGAATCTCCTCAGGAAAGACATCTTCAAAGTCCTGCACAAGAGACACAACCACACTAGGCAAGGAGTTAGATAAGTCGTTAGTAGTCAAACATGTTTCCTTAAAAACCAGCAACAACATAGGTTGCCTCATCACTAACGCTCTCCTTACTACACTCGCTCTTGCCACACAACTCTCCTTTTGCAAGGCTGCCCTCTCCTTTTCACTCACCACCAAAGTTGATCCCCCTTCAACTTGGCCTCTCACACTCTTTCCAGCCTTCCTCTCCTTTTCCTTTTGATCTTGACTTTTATATTCCTTTTTCTTCTCATTGTCTTTTGCTCTCTCACTCTCACTCTGCTTTTCACTCACCTTGTGTTTTGCAAATGACTGTTGTAGCTGCAACTGATCCTCATACACTTGTTTAGGTGTTAAAGGTTTAAGGTTAAAACTTTTCCCTTGGTGAACAAGCGTATACTTGTTGGAAAAGCCATCATGAACAACCTTCCTGTCAAATTGCCATGGCCTCCCCAACAACACATGACATGCTTGCATTGGCACTACATCACATAACACCTCATCCTCATACCTTCCAATGCGAAAACCAATCAAGGCTTGCCTACTCACCTTAGTCTCACCACTATCATTCAACCACTGCAATTTATATGGAATAGGGTGTCTAACAGTTTTGAGCCCCAGCCTCTCAACAATAAAATTGCTCACTACATTGGTGCAACTCCCTCCATCAATGATCAAACTACAAATGTGATCTCCTAAATAACATCTAGTATGAAATATATTTTCTCTTTGCACCTCTTCTTCTTCCTTCACCTGCACATTCAGCGCTCGCTTCACTACTGCCACTAGCCTTCCCATTGCAGGCTCCTCATCATCATTAACATCCTCTAACAGTGGCATATCATCTTCTTCACTATCCCCCTCAGTCTCATACTCACCATCATCACGCAAAATCATGACACGCCTATTTGGACATTGACTAGCAATATGGCCTCTACCTTGACATTTAAAACATCTAATGTCACGATTTCTAGAAGTAGAAGATTCAAGGTTACCTTGATTACCAGGAGTAGAACCCGCTTGTCTCAGCTTTCCTTTTGGTTTAGTGGGTAAAGCCTTTTCTTCCTTCTTCCATTGATTAGTCTTCTAAGTAGATGAACCATTACCCTGTTGCAACCGTGCATTGCTACTACCTCTCCTCTTGTGCTGGTTCTCAACTTTTATAGCCATGTGGACCATATCCTCCAATTCTACATAATGCTGCAATTCAACAACATTTTGGATTTCTCTATTCAACCCAGCAAGAAATCTAGCCATTGTAGCCTCTCTATCCTATTCTACATTCGCCCTAATCATAGTGACTTCCATCTCCTTGAAATACTCATCTACACTTCAGCTTCTCTGCCTTAGAGTTTGCAACTTATTGTGCAATTCACGATAGTAATACGCAGGTACAAACCGCTTCTTCATCACTCTCTTCATCTCTTCCTAAGACTCAATAGGTGGCTCACCACTCCTTCTTCTATTCAACATTAGTTGATCCCACCACACTATAGCATAATCCGAAAACTCAATGGCAGCAAGTTTTACCTTCTTTCTCCCACTATAGTTATGACAATCAAACACCATCTCTACCTTTTTCTCCCACTCTAAGTACGCCTCGGGATCATTCTTCCCTTGGAAAGGAGGAATCTTCATCTTTATGCTACTCAATTGATCATCCTCTCTATTCCTCTCTCCTCTATCTTCCCAGTCTCTAGTTCCTCTATTCCGACTACTATATCCTCTATAACTCCCAACAGAAGGCTCATCAAGGTCATCATCTGACATCTCATCTCCACCCCTTGGTACTCTCCTAGAACGACTCTCCCTCTTACGCCCTTGGAATATGTTTGTGGATTGCTCTAGCCTTTGCTCTACCGTCTCATGAATTTGTTCCATTCCCTCTTGGAACATCCTCTTCATTTCTCCCCTCAACGCCTCAATTACTAACCTAGCATCAAACCTTCCCCTATCACCTTCAGGAGAATGTTGTCTTGACATAGTTCCTACAGAAAAGATTAGTACAACACAAATATATATATGATTAAACCTCACAATACACTCCCTTACGTGTTTCGCTCAAATGATGATATCACACAGTCACTCGTGTATGCTCACAAATAATGATGATATCAACTCACCAATTTCCTCTTCTTAATTCTCTTGGAACTAACCCGAACTACACCAAATTTCCTTCCGTAGAATTCAAAAAAACCAACTCTAGGGTTCATAAAATTTCTTCTCTATTTTCTATCCGAATTTTTTTTTTTTTGTTTGTCTCTGTTTTTGGCTTTTGATCACGTTTCTCTTTTCCTTTCTTTTCCCTTCTTTTTTTTTTTTTACAATCAACTAGTAAATACTACACTATCAAAAGACAATTAATATTGCAGAATTGAATGCTAACAATGGCTATGAACGATTGGAGTTAGGGTTTTTGATATTACCTTCCTCAACCGAACTTGATGTTTTGACAAACCTAAACTCTGATACCAAACTGATACGAACCACGCCAACCCGTGACGAAACCCAATACCAATACGTTCGGAAATTCGTTGCCTAAGACGCCCAAACACCTAAAGTGGAAACCGCGACCCGTTGTCTATAAGCGAGACAAGAACCTTGGTATAATAATGAAGATGCCACAATCGGGATGGAAGACCGATTGATAAGTCGGGTTGAACGCCACGGAAATCAATCCGATAAGTTCAGTTTAGTTCATGAAGAACCAGGAGAGGTGCCTCTCAAAAGTGTTTAATGTTCAAGATCTCAATTCTAATCTGCTCTAAACCCTAGAAGCTTTTATACTAGGATTACAATTTCGTGTAAAAACAAGTCCAAAACGACGTAGTTTAGTTAAGTAACATAAAAACGCGAAACAGAACAAGCTGGCCGACAGGGGATACACGACCTGTGTACACGCCCGTGTACTTTGGCCGTGTACTGTTCTGTGCAACTTCTGGCAACATACACGCCCGTGTACTTTGACCGTGTACTGTTCGGTGCAACTTCTGGCAACATACACGCCCGAGTACACGCCCGTGTACTTTAACCGTGTATCTGTCTGTAACTTCTAGAAACATACACGCCCGTGTACTTTGACCGTGTATCTGTCTGAGCAATCTTGAGCGTCCTACACAGCCGTGCCTTGAAAATACACGCCCTCTTTAACCCGTGTCCGGTGTGACTTGTAAAAGAGTAAGGTTCTTCCCATGGTTGTTCCAATCCATTCCAACTTCATGATTGCCCTAATCCTTCTCGGCTTCATGGACATTCTTTATCAACCCGTTAAGTGCTTCCTTGAGTCGTTTCGCTCGACTTCTTGTGATCGGCCCAGGTGGCACTTCAAGAGGATCTACATTCCTTCTTCCAGCTTGACTCTCATTATAGATCTCATCACAAGATTGTTTTTGGTAAATCATGTCACTTATTAGTAAAGCTCGAGCACAAGGCATACTGGGCTATTAAATACCTTAACTTTGATGAGAAAGCTGCAGGTGAAAAAAGATTGCTTCAACTAAATCAGATGGCTGAATTGAGAGAAGAAGCATATGAAAATGCCAAAATTTACAAAGAACGAACAAAGCGATGGCATGATAAGAACATCGTGAGGCGAGAATTTTTCCTTGGTCATAAGGTCTTACTATACAATTCCCGCTTGAAGCTGTTCCCAGGTGAGTTGAAATCACGATGGTTTGGACCATTTGAAATTGTTAATGTGTTTCCTTATGGTGTAGTTGAGTTGAAAGCAGAAGACAACTGTACTTTCAAGGTAAACGGTTATCTTCTCAAACATTACTATGAAGGGGAACATGTTGATAGAAATGCCATAAGTGTGGATTTAGGAGATTCGAGAACCTGAATTGGAAAAGTCGGGCTAGTGACTATAAAATAAGCGCTTCATGGGAGGCAACTCATGCTCAATAAGTATATATACTAGTGTTTTAGTTTCGTTGATATATAAAAAAAAAAAAATTAATTCAAGGTTAGATAAGAGCCACTGGTGCATTCAAGACACTCCAAGGATGACAGACATTTTGAGAGGAATTTTCTTGCTGATGAACAATTTTACACCAGGGAAGTAGTTTCAATTTTTGCATTGATATTCTTTTCCTTAATTTTGTGCTATTATAGGAACAATGAGGACATTGTCCAATTTAAGTGTGGGGAAGGGATTATAAATGTAGAAGTATAATGATTGACTGCACACATCATGAGCTTACAATTCCCATGCTTTATTTATGTCCTTAAGTGTTTATCATCAATGAAATCTTGAAATTAACTTAGATTAGTGCCCCACTCACCAACTGTTGTGACTAGTTTACATAGTTAAAATTTAATAGTAAAATCTCTAGAGAACGGGTTTACCCTATGTTTAGCCTTTGAACTTGAGATTGAGTCTTCAAGTTGAAAAAACAAGCAAGTTTACTTCAAGGAAAAATTGGTTGGGATAAATTTCTTTGAGAATACCTTAACACCTAGTGAAAGAGGTAAAGGAAATATTTTACTTAGTGATCCCTTAAAAAAAAAAAAAGAGCCTTTACTCCAATGACTCAAGAAAGTGAGTTAAGAGTATTCAATCTTAAATGTTAGTGTGAGGAAGAGTTCGTAGGGGTCCCTTTAAAACCTGGTCACTTAGGCGATGAGCCCAGGATGTGCCGACTCAATGAACTCACAATAACGAGAAGGGTGGAAAGGCAAAAATTTAGTACCTTAAAGAAAGCCAAGTTGATATGGGCGAGCTTTGGTACCTCAGAAGAGTGAAGTCTCACTCCGCTGTCAATTAAGGCAAATAAAAAAAATGTGAATATAGGACAATAAGTGTAATAAAGACTAATTTAAAAGGGAGAAATTCTAGGAAAAAAATGGATACCATATGCTTTTACTTTTTGTTATCTTGTTTAGAGAAGTAAAATTGAGGGAGATTATACTTGCTAATAACCAATGAAGTTTAAATGAATGTTTTTCCTTATGGACTAAGTATTTTTCTTTTGATTGTTAAACACTGGGATTAAAAATCTGTTTTATTTAGATTAACTACTAAATTTCAACTAGATATACTAGTTACAAGTTTCAGTATGGTCAGAACAATGGGCACCAGAAGTTTAAGGACGGATTTCTCTTGTTTAATTCAATTATTTTGCTTGAGGACAAGCAAAAGTTCAAGTGTGGGGATGTTGATAAGATCACATTATACTTATATTTTCTTTTGGATTTATATTAAATTTAATTCAATATTATAAGAAAATATAAAGAAATGATATTTAATGGTGTTTATTGTGAAAATTCAGGTTTTGAGGACCTAAAAGTAAATTACAAGTTAATTGGAGGAGTTTTTCACAAAATTGAAGAAGCGAGCGGAGGATTGCATTGAAGGCCATCGGCCTTAGGCTGGCCTACTATCAAAGGCCGTCGGCCTTGAGCCGGCTTATATTAAACCGGCCTCATAAGGCATCAAAGCCGCCGGCCTTGAGCCGACCTACATTAGTCCTCGGATATCCATTGCGAAAATCTCTCCAAAATTGTATCTTAATTAATTTGCTGACTCAATTCCTTATCAGATCAACCTTATCCTCCTCCTCTTTGGATCTATAAATAGGCCCCTTGTGTGAACCTTGAGAGCATCCTTTGTTTTGATCATTTGTTTTAGCATCCTTGTTTTGATCCTTTGCTTTTTTCTTTTGAACCATTAGAATTCCCTTAGGAACCTTAGGAGTTTATATATTCTCTTTAATTCCTTTACATTTCATGTTATTCCAAATTTTAGTTTGAAGAAAGAATGTTATTTTGCTGAAGTTTGCTTTCAATTGAAGAATTCGAGGAATCATTTCGGAAGATTGAAGTTCTACAAACTCTTGAAGATTATAGCAATTGTTTCATTTACTTTATTTTCTTTTATGCCATTTATTAGTTTATTCTTGTTGTTCAATATGAATTCCATTGCACCTATTTATTTCAATTGTTTTTATGCAATTCATACTATAATGTTCTAAATCGTCCTTGTAGGAAACATGATGAAGCCATAATTCAAACTAAAATGATCATTGTATTATTGTTATAGGACATATAGATATATGGAATTTTCATATAAGAAGTCTTGCTATGAATTGTATTTTGTAATTGAAATCAATGCATAGGAATGTAAATGACTCGAAAGAGAAATTTAGGTTTTATCAGGAATTCCTAAGTAAGATTTAATAATTCATGCGGAAGCAACGTTATTGAATTTTATTAGAAATTAACCTAAGTGTTTCATGCAATATTTTTATTAAATTTTTCACTAAGGGATTAGGAGAAATTATTTTAAAGATATTTGGCAATCATATAATTGGGAAATTTATGATTGTGAATTAGAATCCTCCATTAATTTTAATTAGTGGGAGCTATTAAATTAAATTGGGGTAATGTTACTTTAAAACTTGATAAAAGATTAAGGTTTTGTTAATTTCTTGTGAAAATCCATATAGCTATGAGTTATTATAACATGAAGGCAATATGATTAGTAGAATTAGGGTGGATTCTATTTCCCACCATCAATTCAAGATTTTTCAAACACAATTCTCTTTTTGAGAATTTAGTATAATTCATTCAATTATCATCAAATATCATTGCCTAAATAATAGTAGAAATTGATATAGGTCTATTACTTAATCAATCTTTGTGGTTCAACACTCTTCTCTCACTATATTACTTGATCCGATCCGGTACACTTGCCGGTATTTATTCACGCTCATTTTATATTTCTTTTTGCATGGATCATATACTTCCACAATTTATAGCACACTCAATTCCTTTAACAACACCAATTCACAAGAACACATTTAACAACTACACTAATACAATGAAATCTCTGTTGCAAGAACTTAACAACACAATGAAATAATTCTTGGTACTTCAAGTAAAGTTAAACAAATGAAGTACACACAATCACTTCCAAGTAGTTAAGAATTAAATTTAACCACAAGTGTTTAAGTAATGAGTCCAATTACTTTTTCACTTTAAATGTTTGTTTTGAATTCAAATTCTACTACTCAACTTTCGTTTTCTTGCCATGGTTTCACACTACACTAATTCACAATGTGCAGCACCTTAAAACACTCACAAATAGACAATTCCACACCGTCACTCCTTCCCTAAATACACAAAACACGACACCACACACACACACACCTTCTACTTATGGTGCACTTCTCCACTTCTATACAATTTTCCAAACCACAACTAATAACAAAAGGCAACTCAATTTCAAAATTCAAATGAGTTCACTAATTGCAATCTTTCCACAAATGGTAAGGATCCACTTTCAAATTTCAAATGAACACACAATTACTTCTATCACTTAATGTGTGTTTTAAAAATTCAAATAGCTTCCTTAAACCCACACACTCAATTATGAATATTGCACACTAAGCTCCCTTATGTCCGAAAACAATATAAGCAAAATACAGCTTCACTTCTACACAAATGAAGTAACTTCAAGTTCTGAAATTTGAATCACAAGATATGTTGTTACTCCTCATCCTTTTCACGAAAATTAACAACCAAATGGAGCTTCAACAAGACCTCAAAATTCACTTCAACAAGCAATAAGTTCAACTCCTTAATCAAGACAATTATGTAACTTCAATCAATAACATCAAACAACTTAATTTTCACTTTTCAATTTCGAATCAAGATGCTAAATCAAGAACCCTAAAATTCTCACAACCACAAGCTCTGATACCAAAAAGATGATGTGCTTAAATACAAGTATAAGCACACAAAACCAAATTGAAAGACCAATTACATAATGTCAATCAAACTAGTCCTCTAATTGCATGAACCCTTACTACTTATAAACTAAATCCAGAAATAGTGACATGTCTAAGATTGAATATCCAAGTATGATAAGCTTTGATACCAAAAGATGATATGCCTTAAATTGAATTAAAGCATATGCAATCAAACCATACAAACAACTCCTAATCAAATCTGAATCAACCTTCAATTATGGCATGAACCTTAAACCCTTTTGCAATCCGATTTGTTAATCAATGAATCTTAACACCAAATGAGGATGTGCTTAATGGGATTAAGCACACAAAATAAGATCAAATGAAATTCCAATTACCAATCAACACAAAAATGGGCGTGAACTTCTTACAACAAAGGAACTTCCATGCATTTGAAGACAGGTAATCAACAGGACAATGTATAGGATACAATTCCACTAAATTGACAAGAATATAAGAATGGAAATTAAACCTACAATTGACGTAAATTATGAACCAAGAACCAATCCCAATCAACACTAGATATTACACACTAGTTATGAAAAGGAAAATCAACTTAGGAATTGATATTACTCATAATTTCCTAGGTTACAACTCACCACAATTCCAATGATGAAATTAATAAGAGTCCTTATGAAAACATAGGATAAACCCTAATTTCTCACGAAATTTGCAACAAAGATAAGTTTATTCTCTCCTCCAAAACCCTACTTAAGCAAGTATTTATACTTGTACCTTTTAGGGTTAAAATGGCTGAAAAATTACAACTGTGCCACTAAAGGGTGGCCGGTCCTAAAACACAAATTACAACCAAATAAAATGTCTCAAAAACTTACAAAATAAATGGTTCAAAGAAATAAATTACAAGTACAAAAGATAATAATCTTCAAAGAGCCGATTTATCAAGTCAATGTTGATCATGGTGGGCTAATGGATGAGAATCCGATGATGTCCCTAATTGACTAACCATGAAGTTCATTTGGCATCCCGTGAAGAAAGATCGTTGTACTTGCTAGATTATCAGTCAAATGTTTATTAGATAAAGAAAAATATGTATGCAAGAAAGTGATTTATATCATCATCTAAATCAAATTCCTTGCCCATTAAGATCACCGAGAAGATTCCCATCATATAGTCTGTTAAGGAGGTTTGACTACTCTACATCAAATCATCAGTATCTCAAACTCCCAGACATACTCATCTACGGTTTTGCCTCCCTATCTCAGTGTTTGGAGACACATGAATAGCTCCTATTTGTAATGTTATAGAATAATCCTCTTCTTCAGAACCCTTTTTGTCTCCTGTCAAGTACGAATCTCAACATCACCATCTCTCCTCTTATTGGCCATAAGGTTTTTCCACCATAAGATGGCATACCCTATAAACTCAACTATTGCCAAACGTATTCGAGTGTTGTCATTAATTTCATAATACTTAAAAAGTCCTTCCACCTCGTCCTCTCAATCAAGATGTCCTTCTACAGATCCCCTTCTAGCAAATGAAGGCATTTGCAATTTCACATATTCTAGAACCCTAAGCAGCCTGAACTCACGATTAAGATAAAGTTCATCCTCAAAGTTATCATCCCTTTCCTCCTAATAAGCATGATACTCTCTTCCAACTTGCCTATCCCTATTTCCTCATAATGCTCCTTCCCTACAAACAACATTAAGGGCTACTTGAGGTGGGGGTGCTTGTGGATTTGCCATTGTCTATTGGGGTAACGTCATTTAGTTGTCCCACGTTGCCAAATTAGCAACAACAGTGGTTAAGTCCTACAACTCTTCTTCTAAAGTTCTTCCACCTACACTATGATGTCCCTGACCTCCTCCTCCAATTCAACTGTTGGCTTCATTCCCAATTCCTCCATTAACATTATCGTTCGACATGCTTCACTAAATTGTAATCTAAATACAAGAATTCACAAATCACAATCACACACCACAATAATCCCTAATGACATGACCCCAAATTTTCAACCTCTACTCAATCCTTAATTCAATTCCAATCAAACCTAGCACAAATGACAATACAAACCCTAACTTTAATTTAATATCAATAACCAAGGCATAAGCCCTAATTACAATCATACACAAATAGCAACAAAACCCAAATGTCAACCAGTGTTCAATCCTAATTCAATCTCAATCAACCATAACATAATTCACAATATAAAAACCCTAATTGTTCAAATGAAAATCAACAACCACATCACAATCCCTTCTCTCAACCAATGCTCTAATACCAAAATATGATATGCTTAATTCTAAAATAGAATCAAGCAATTCCAATCTAAGCCAATGAATCACAACAATCACAATTTTAATAATCAAACGAATAATAATAACAAGATAAACCTTAAAACCTTACCAAATAACACACTAGCTAGAGAACAGTCCTATCATGGTCTTGTTGATATGACACACAACAATCCCGATACCATCACTTACCAAAATCCATAGGATTGATAAGGGTATAAGAAATGAAGTAACACTCCACTTTATGTATTTCTTAAATTTCAAAAGTCTATCTTCTTTTCATTACAAAAGGGTATTTATAGTATTAAGGATAAATAAGCTCGAAACTACATAGAACAACCAATCTAATAAAGTAAGTTGCTAGCCTTAAAGACACTTAAGCCATTGGCCTTGAACACGTGCACCACCTAAATTCCTAAGCCTCCGGCTTTGAGGGCCGACCTAAATCCTTACGCTATCAGCTTTGAGGGCTGGCTTAAATGGGTTCACCACTGGCCTCAGTGATTTGGTTTTTCATCAAGTGAATTTGTAATTGACATGATTTGATTCCCATCACTACCTTTCCTACTAATGAGGAAGAATAGAGGGAGAACCTATTTCATATTTCCTATAGGGTCCAAGGTAACCTTTGTACTCTTATCATTGATGGTGGTAGTTGCACTAATATGGTGTCTGCTTCACTAGTTAATAAAGTGAAACTAGTCACTACCTCACACCCTAAGCTATATAAACTACACTGGTTAAGTAAACAAGAAAGTTTGCATGTTACTCAAAGGGTAAGAGTTCCATTCAGCATAAGGGAGAGATACCATGATGAGATAGTCTGTGATATTCTTCTTATGCGTGCATCATACATACTTCTTAGTAGACCTTGGTTATATGATAGGAGGATGTTGCATGATGGGTTTAGGAACACCTATGTGTTCTAGAAGGATGGCAAGCGCATTGTATTGAATCCCATGTCACCTATTGAAGTACAAGAGGCATAGAAACAAATCAATAAAACCGTTAAAAAGAAGACCTTGTTTGTGGGATAACATGAACTGGACGAGGCAATTCAGGAAGAGAGACTAATGTATCTATTGTAGATGAAATATGCGTTGGAAGTTGATAGATGAGAACAGTTACCCCCAGTTGTGAACCAAGTGCTAGATAAGTATATAGATGTATTCCTAGACGAGTTGCTTGAGGGATTACCACCAGTAAGAGGCATTGAGCATGCCATTGATTTTCAGCCTAGATCAGTCTTACCAAAATGGCTTGAATATCGCATGAATCCTATAGAAGCTAGAGAATTGAAGCGACAGGTGGATGAGCTGGTAGAAAGGGGTTTTGTCAGAGAGAGTACTAGTCTTTGTGCTATTTTTGCACTTCTTGATCCAAAGAAGGGCGACATGTGGAGAATGTGCATTAACAGTAGAGCCATCAACAAAATTTCCACCAAATATAGGTATCCCATTCCTAGACTTGATGATATGTTGGATGAACTAAATGGTGCATAGGTATTCTCTAAAGTAGATCTTAAAAGCGAATATTACCAAATTCGTATGAGGGGTGGAGATGAGTAGAAGACCACTTTTAAAACACGACATAGTTTGTATAACTGGATGGTCATGCCATTTAGGTTGACCAATGCCCCTAGTACTTTCATGTGACTGATGAATCATGTCATGAAGGAATTTTTAGGAAAATTTGTTGTAGTCTATTTTGATAACATTTTAATTTTCAATAGAAACATGGAAAGTCATGTTGAACATTTGCAGGCAGTCTTCTCAATCTTGCGAAAATAGCTGTTGTATGGAAGTCTCAAGAAGTGTTCATTCTATTAGTCAAAGGTGACATTTCTTAGCTTTGTTGTGACTGGTTCTAGTGTAAGGGTTAATGAAGAAAAAGTTAGGGCTATCATGGAGTGGGCAACGCCATAATCAGTAGCTAAGGTAAGGAGTTTTCATGGTTTGGCTTCTTTTTATGGGAGATTTGTCAGGAACTTTAGTAGTAATGTTAGTCTATTAACTAAATTGACTAATAAGAATATTCCTTTTGTTTGGAGAGATCGAGGTCAAAGGAGTTTTGAGGAAGTGAAGGCAAGGCTAATTAGTGCTCCAATTTTAGCATTACCAGATTTTGATAAAACTTTTAAACTGGAGTTTGATGCATTTTAGGTAAGAATTGGTGCTATGTTGATGTAGGAGAGGAGGACTATTACATATTTTAGTGAGAAATTAAGTGGTGTACCTTTGAACTATTTAGTGTATGATAAGGAGTTTTATTCTTTAGTGCATGCATTAATGACGTAGCAGTACTATCTTCTCCCTAAGTAGTTTGTTATCTATATAAACCATGAGTCACTAAAGCACTTCAAAGGCTAACAACGTTCATCTAAATGATAAGCTAAATGGGTGGAATTCCTAAAGAGCTTCGCTTATGTGATTAAGTATCAGAAGGGGAGTATAAATATTATAGCCGATGCCTTATCACGTAGGTATGTACTTATCACTTCTCTATAGTCAAAGTTGCTTGGGTTTGAATTAATGAAGAAACTTTGACTATAGAGAATTGTTAGTATGGGAAGCTCGTGCTGGAGGGTTGTTAGGGCATTTTAGTGAAAAGAGGACATTAGAGCTATTGAAAGAACATTTTTACTAAAGAGGCATGTTGAAAGATGTATACAAGGTTTTGTAGAGATATGGTGTTCATGGGAGGGCAAAGGGAAAGAATGAAGCTTGGGGTGAATATATGCCTTTAGCTTTACCCACACAGCCATGGAATGATATCAGTATAGATTTTATCTTAGGTCTACCCAAGACATGGAGAGGCAAAGACTCCACCGTGGTAGTCGTTTACTACTTCAGTAAAATGTCACACTTTATACTTTGCTACAAAACAGATGATGTACTTTTTATTGCTAACATTTTTGTTTAGGAAATTGTAAGATTACATGGTGTTCCCCACAACATAGTATCTGATAGAAACACTAAGTTTCTCGGCTTCTTCTAGAAGACACTTTGGAAACAACTTGGTACTAAAATCATGTATAGTACATCTTGTCATCCTTAGATAAACTGTAAGACAGAGGTTATCAATCTTACTCTTGGTGCCTTACTAAGAGCAATAGTTAGCAAGAACTTTATTGATTGGGATTTATGTCTCCCTATTATTGAGTTTACTTACAATAGGTTGACTCATAGTTCAACTGGTAAGTCGCCCTTTGAAGTCATGCATAGCTATAATCTTACCCTTTCATTGGATTTAATAGTTAACTCGGCAATAAAGGAAGAAAGTTTGAGTGGAGTAAAGCGTGCCAAGGAAATTCAGAAGCTTCATCAAAAGGCTTCTGAACATCTTAGGAAAACTCAGGAGCAGCAGAAACTTCAAGGCAACAAACATAAGAAAGCGAAGATTTACAATCCAGGTGACTTAGTTTAGATTCATTACAGTAAAGATAGGTTTCCTCACAAGAAATCACAGAAACTTTCACCTAGACCAGATAGACCATTCAAGATTCTAAAGCGCATCAAAAACAATGTTTACAAGGTGGAGCTATTAGGAGAATACAACATTTCTAC
Organism: Laguncularia racemosa; assembly: GCA_037954665.1. NCBI lineage: Eukaryota > Viridiplantae > Streptophyta > Magnoliopsida > Myrtales > Combretaceae > Laguncularia > Laguncularia racemosa. The sequence continues at coordinate 8,100,912 of JBBMOL010000004.1, forward strand.
TACATTAAATGTTGTCTTACTTATCAGAAGATCTTCATGACAAACCATTGAATTTGAGGCCAAATCTTCCATAGGCTTTAGGAGATGATGGGAATTAAACCATTCTAGTTACGAGACTGCTTACTCAAGCTAGAACCAAAGGACTACAGAACCTTCCATTGAGAGTTCTACTTGACCAGATGGAACCTAAGGAAAATCATCTAGTTTCTTCATTCATTTGGCATGATTGTTTTACCTTCAATTAAATACACTTGTCATTTCTTTACGATGACAATTGATGACTCAAGCAAGCATAGAACACTGCCCTTAAAAGTTAGCAGCTTACTTTGAAGAATAGGTGGTGCAGGAATAAAGGATGGATTTAAATGCCAACGGTGTAAATCCTAAATGTTAGGGGTGTAGCCATTTTAAGTCGGCGGCCTAACATCTTTAACGCTGATGGCTTACAATTTAGGTCGATTGCTTTATGTTGTTTCGAACCAATTTTCCTTGTAAAAGAACCTTACTTTCTTTATATACTTTTGGGAATAGAAAGATGGGATAGAACTTGATATTTAAGAAATACAAAACTTAAGTTTCTTTCTCATACTCTTATCAATCCTTGGATTGTGATGAGTGATGGTATCAGGGTTGCTATACGTCATATCAATAAATCCGTACTAAGACTACCCTCTTGCTAGTCATAATATCTTGTAAGAGTTTAGGTTTTTATTTTGTTGTTGTGTTTGAATTGTTCAGATTACTTATTATGATTATCGATTGGGATTACGATTACCTGATTTTATATTGGGACTAGGCACATTAGGACATTTAGCTATACGTCTTAACAATGTCGAAATGCTTTGATAAAGCAACCACATTATGTACACAAGGGAGCTGGATTTAACAGCAAAGATAAATCCCCCCCAGCAACTACATTGTGTAGGCACGCGTATATTCATGGATTTGCTTAGCATTGACATCAGATAAGAGCATCTAAAGCATATCATGGAGTCGTGTCATATTAATGTAGTCCCCCTACAGTTAGGCCCCGGCTTTGCCCTTAGCAATTCTTCACATATCGCACCATAATCTAGACAACTACTCCTTGTAACTGCCTGACCATCAATGGGGAGTCCTAACTGGATCTCCATATCCTACAGGGTGATAGTAAACTCCCATGTTAGCATGTAGAATGCGTGTGTCTCTAGCCGCCATCACTCCACCAATTCTATAATCTTATGCCAATCTAGTGGTATACATGGCAGTCGGCTCACACCTTCAAATCCAGCCAAATACAAGTATAGCTCCATTTGAGGATTGAGGGGGATGGTGTGCTCATCATGACAGAGTGAAAACTCATGCCATCGAATAGCGAGGGTTACTTGATCCTATAACAATAACACGTGAAATATTTTACCATCCCTAATGCAACATAAAGTAATTTACAAATAAAAGGTCATTTACCTCTTCGTCCTAAACAACCTATGATCGATATCTATCCTACTGCATCAAGACTGAAGGATCAAAGGGTTTAGGTTCCATCTATTATGCAAAATATAATATATATTAGAAAATTAGTATATGTTACCATTAATATCAATATATCAATTTACAACTTATTAGCAACTATTTACTGTCTAATTAAATATTGATTAATAGCAACTAAAGTTTACACTTACTTTTACAATAACAAACAAGAATATTACATATACAATCAATGCCAACTTTTTTTAGTAATTAATTTTATGATGATCAATTAATGATACATTAATGACTAGTCACCTTTAATTAACGGATCATTAATAACTACTTAATTTTATAACTAATTGTACAAAAATATACAAATATTTTACATTTGCAACTGACACAAAATTTTTCACTAATTAATTTTATAACAATTAATTAATGACATATTAATGACTAATCACCTTTAATTAATGAATAATTAATAGCTACTTCATTTTATAACTACTTGTATAAAACTATACAAATATTTTACATTTATAACTAAAACAAAATTTTTCACTAATTAATTTATAAAAATTAATTAATAACATATTAATGACTAATCACCTTTAATTAACGAATCATTAATAACTACTTCATTTTATAACTAATTATATAAAACTATGCAAATATTTTACATTTGCAACCAAAAACAAATTTTTTCACTAATTAATGACATATTAACGACTAATCACTTTTAATTAACAGATCATTAATAACTACTTAATTTTATAACTAATTCTACAAAAACATACAAATATTTTACATTTGCTACCAGCACAAAAGTTTTTACTAATTAATTTTATAACAATTAATTAATAACATATTAACAACTAATCACATTTAATTAATGAATCATTAATAACTACTTAATTTTATAACTAATTGTACAAAACCATACAAATATTTTACATTTGCAATTAACACAAAATTTTTCAATAATTAATTTTGTAATAATTAATTAATGACATGTTAACGACTAATCACTTTTAATTAGCGAATCATTAATAACTAATTAATTTTATAACTAATTGTACACAACCATACAAATATTTTATGTTTGTAATCTGATGAGATCCATGATGAGAGTCAAGCCGGAAGAAGGAATGTGGATCCTCTTGAAGTGCTGCCTGGACCGATCACAAAAAATCGAGCGAAATGATTCAAGGAAGCACTTAACGGGTTGATAAAGGATGTCCACGAAGCCAGAAAGGATTGGAGCAATCGTGAAGTTGGAACAGATTAGAACAACCATGGGAAGACCCTTGCTCTTGTACAAGTCACACCGGACACGGGATGAAGAGGGCGTATATTTTCAAGGCACGGCCATGTAGGAATCTCAAGATTGCACAGAATCATACACGGCCAGACACACGGCTATAAGGCACGGCCGTGTATGGAGTCAAGCAAATCCACAGAAAGATACACGACCAGAAGTACACGGTTGTGTATGTCACCAGAATTTGCACAGAAAAGTACACGGCCAAAGTACACGATCGTGTACACGGCCATGTATCTCCCCGACGCCGGCCTTTTGTGTTGTTTTGTTATTTTATGCACTTATTGAAGTGACGTCGTTTTGGACTTGTATTTTCACGAATTGTAACCCTAGTATAAAGCTCTTACGGTTTAGAATAGGTGGATAACATACATCTTAGAACATTAAAAACACTTTTGAGAGGCTCCTCTCTTGGTTCTTCAAGAACTAACTAGAACTTATTAGATTAATTTCCGTGGTGTTCATCCCGACTTATCAATCGGTCTTTCATCCCGATTGTGGCGTCTTCACATTATACCAAGGTTCTTGTCTCGCTTATAGACAACGGGTCGTGGTTTCTACTTTAGGTGTTTGGCATCTTAGGTAACGAGTTCCGAGCGTATTGGTATTGGGTTTCGTCACAGGTTGGCGTGGTTCGTATCAGTTAGGAATCCGATCAAACCGATCTCGCATCAGTTTGGTATCAGAGCTTAGGTTTGTCAAAACATCAGTTCGGTTTGAGGAAGGTAACATCAAAACCCTAACTCCAATCATTCATATCCATTGTTAGCATTCAATTTTGTAGTATTAATTGTCTATTGATAGTGTAGTATCTACTAGTCGATTGTTACAAAAAAAAAAAAAAAGAGAAAAGAGAAACATCATCAATAGCAAAAAAAAGAAAAAATTCGGATAGAAAAAAAGAGGAAAATTTACGAACCCTAGAGTTGATTTGAATTCTACGAAAGGGAATTAGTGTAGTTCGGGTTAGTTCCAAGAGAATTGAGAAGAGGAATTGGCGAGTTGATATCATCATTGTTTGTGAGAATACACGAGTGACTGTGTGATATCATCATTTGAGTGAAACACATAAGGGAGTGTACCATGAGGTTTAATCATATATATATTTGTGTTAGTACTAATCTTTTCTGTAGGGACTATGTCGAGGCAACATTCTCCTGAAGGTGAGAGGGGAAGGTTTGATGCTAGGTTAGTGATTGAGGCGTTGAGGGGTGAAATGAAGAGAATGTTTCAGGAGGGAATGGAACAAATTCATGAGACGGTAGAACAAAGACTAGAGCAATCCACAAATGTATTCCAAGGGCGTAAGAGGGAGAGTCGTTCTAGGAGAGTACAAAGGGGTGGAGATGAAATGACGGATGATGAATTTAATGAGCCTTCTGTCGGGAGTTATAGAGGTTATAGTGGTCGAAATAGAGGAACTAGGGATTGGGAAGATAGAGGAGATAAGAATAGAGAAGATGATCAATTCAGTAGCATAAAGATGAAGATTCCTCATTTCCAATGGAAGAATGATCCTGAGGCGTACTTAGAGTGGGAGAAAAAGGTGGAGATGGTGTTTGATTATCATAACTATAGTGGGAGAAAGAAAGTGAAACTTGCTGCCATAGAATTTTCGGATTATGCCATAGTGTGGTGGGATCAATTAATGTTGAACAGAAGAAGGAATGGCGAGCTACCTATTGAGTCTTAGGAAGAGATGAAAAGGGTGATGAAGAAGGGGTTTGTGCCTGCGTATTACTATCGTGAATTGCACAACAAGTTGCAAACTCTGAGGTAGGGAAGCCGAAGTGTAAATGAGTATTTCAAGGAGATGGAAGTTACTAGATCAGGGCGAATGTAGAGGAGGATAGAGAGGCTACCATGGCTAGGTTTCTTGCTGGGGTGAATAGAGAAATCCAAAATGTGGTTGAATTGTAGCATTATGTAGAATTAGAGGATATGGTTCACATGGCTATAAAGGTTGAGAACCAGCACAAGAGGAAAGGTAGTAGTAATGCACGGTTTCAACAAGGTAATGGTTCAACCACCTGGAAGACTAACCAATGGAAGAAGGAAGAAAAGCCTTTACCCACCAAACCAAAAGGAGAGCTAAGGCAAGTGGGTTCCACTCCCAGTAACCAACGTAACCCTGATTCTTCTACTCCTAGAAATCGTGACATTAGATGTTTTAAATGCCAAGGTAGAAGCCATATTGCTAGTCAATGTCCAAATAGGCGTGTGATGATTTTGCCTGATGATGGTGAGTATGGGACTGAGGGGGATGGTGAAGAAGATGATATGCCTCCATTAGAGGATGCTAGTGATGATGAGGAGCCTGCAATGGGAAGGCTAGTGGCAGTAGTGAAGCGAGCTTTGAATAAGAAGAGGAGGTGTAAAGGGAGAATATATTTCATACTAGATGTTATCTAAGAGATCATATTTGCAGTTTGATCATTGATGGAGGGAGTTGCACCAATGTAGTGAGTAATTTTATTGTTGAGAGGCTGGGGCTCAAAACTGTTAGGCACCAATGTCGCGCCATCAACAACATCACGGTAAAGTATCGTCATCCCATTCCTCGCTTAGATGACATGTTAGATGAGTTACATGGGTCTAATGTCTTTTCCCAAATTGATCTGAAAAGTGGATATCACCAAATTAGAATGAAAGAAGGTGATGAATGGAAAACTGCACTCAAAACAAAATATGGATTGTATGAGTGGTTAGTAATGCCTTTCGGCTTAACTAATGCACTTAGTACTTTTATGAGACTTATGAACCATGTTTTGAGGACTTTTATTGGAAATTTTGTGGTTTTCTATTTGATGATATCCTCATTTATAGCAAGAGTTTGGAAGATCATATGTCTCACTTGAGGGATGTTTTAGAAGTGCTTCGAAATGAACAATTATATGTTAACCTCAAGAAGTGCACTTTTTGCACAGACAAACTTGTGTTTCTTGGTTTTGTTGTTAGTGCACAGGGAATACAGGTTGATGAAGGAAAGGTTCGTGCGATCCAAGAATAGCCTAGTCTAACTACTGTAAGTAATGTGCGGAGTTTCCATGGACTAGCGAGCTTTTACAAGAGATTTGTGAAGGATTTCAGCACCATTGTAGCACCACTTACTGAGGTAATCAAGAAGGGGGTTCAGATGGGGAGAGTAACAAGAGAAGGCCTTTCAGACACTTAAAAATAAGCTGACTCATGCGCCATTACTTGCTTTACCTAACTTTGCTAAAATGTTTGAAATTGAGTGTGATGCTTCAGGATTAGGTATTGGAGCAGTGCTTATGCAGGAGAGAAGACCAATTGCATTCTTTAGCGAGAAGCTAAGTGGGGTAACCTTGAACTACCCTACTTACGACAAGGAGTTATATGCATTGATTCGAGCCTTGGAGACTTGGCAACACTACCTTTGGCCAAAAGAGTTCGTGATCCACACTAATCATGAATCATTGAAGTACTTGAAGGGGCAACATAAGCTGAACAAAAGACATGCTCATTGGGTGGAGTTCATTGAAACATTTCCATATGTCATCCATTACAAGCAAGGTAAAGAGAATATCGTTGCTGATGCACTTTCTAGAAAGTATACTCTTATCTCTACTCTTAGTTCTAGACTGCTTGGTTTTGAGCACATTAAGGAATTATATGCTGTTGATCGAGATTTTTGTGAGGGGTATGTGCATTGTGAGAAGAGTGGGCATGGTAAATTTTATAAACATGAAGGATTCCTATTTAGGGAGAGTAAACTATGCATTCCAATTTGTTCTTTAAAAGAATTACTAGTGAGGGAGTCTCATGGAGGAGGTTTAATGGGACACTTTAGAGTAGCTAAAACCTTAGGGGTATTGCAGGAACACTTCTATTGGCCTCACATGAAACGAGATGTTGAGAGGATTTGTGAGCGATGTGTCACATGTAAGCAAGCGAAATCTAGAGTCCAACCTCAAGGGCTTTACACCCCACTTCCCATTCCTCATGAGCCTTGGGTAGATATTTCTGTAGACTTTGTGTTAGGATTACCTAGGTCTAGAGATGGTCGGGATTCTATTTTTGTAGTTGTTGATAGATTCTCTAAGATGGCACATTTCATTCCTTGTCACAAAACGGATGATGCTTGTAATATTGCTAATTTATTCTTTAGGGAAGTTGTGAGATTGCATGGTATGCTTAGAACAATCGTATCTGATAGAGATGCTAAGTTCTCGAGCTACTTCTGGAAGACCTTGTGGGCTAAGTTAGGAACTAATTTATTGTTTTCTACTACTTGTCATGCACAGACTGATGGTCAAATTGAGGTAGTGAATCGAACTTTATCTACTTTGTTGAAGGCTGTAATTAAAAAGAATATTAAAAGTTGGGAGGATTGTTTGCCGCATGTTGAATTTGCCTATAACCGTACAGTGCATTCTGCTACTAAATTTACTCCTTTCGCGATTGTGTATCGTTTTAATCCACTAACTCCTTTGGATATATCACCTTTGCCTATTTCTGAGTATGTTAATCTAGATGGCAAGAGAAAGCCGAATTTGTTAAATAGATCCATGAGAAGGCAAGGCTGAACATTGAGCGACGAATAGAGCAATATGTGAAACAAGCCAACAAAGGTCATCGACAAGCTGTTTTTGAACTTGGAGATTGGGCTTGGGTTCACATGTGCAAAGAGCGGTTTCCCGTGTAGCGTCGATCTAAACTACTTCTGATAGAGCCATTTTATACTTAATCTTTATAGCTTAAATGGTGTCAATTTACTATTGATTTTATAGAATTCCTAAGGAAATGGTACTTAATTCTATTATGGTGATAAATTAGGTTAAATGGAGTCAAGGATGCTAATTCAAGTAAATTAGAGAAGTCATCTACAACTTGGATCAAGATAAGGAATTACACCGTCGGAGGAATGCACATGGGCATGAATCTGTCTAGAAGGAGGCACGGTTGGAAATCTGGCCAAGTTGTAAACCGTGCTACACACTGCATGAGGAGAAAGAGGGACACGACTTAGGGCACGGCCGTGGTACAAGCCGTGGGAGAAACCGTGCTTGGAGCCGTGGTGGAAGCCAGACGTGCCAAGGAGAATAATTGTGGAACTTTGACAGAGGAAGGCACGGCCTAGGATCTAGCCGTGGTATAGACCGTGGTACACACTGGACAAGGATGAAGACTTGTTGAATATGCACAGAGGAAGGCACGGTTGGAAATCTAGCCGTGGGTGGAGCCATGGTACACACTGGGCACGGATGAAGACTTGAAGATTATGCGAAGATGAAGGCACGACTTAACCCACGGCCATGTTTTAGGGAGTGCCAAGCAGATGAATCTTCACTTCTCGAAATCTACTTGGAAAAGGAAAGATATTTTCGTATCTTGCTAGCAAAAGATCACATGCCATCCCTCTAACATTATAAATAGAACCAACCCTAGAGGGTTAGAGAAAATTATGAAAATCTTGAACCTTGAATCATCTTGGGGACAAGAAGGAAGGAAGGAGGCAGAGCAGGCATCCGGGTTTCATTATGTTTTTACTTTTTATTTTCGTTTTTCTTATGAACATTAGTGGCTAAGTTACTTTTCTAGCCAAAGGGTCATAGATGTTTAATTCTCCACGAATTGTGAGGTCTAATTGACTTGTATTTATTCTGTTCTTTGTTTTTGGGTATTCATATATCTTCTGATCGTTTTGCCATTATTGTCTTTGTTTATTGGTATGAATAGAGCTCTTCTACTCAATTAGCAAGTTAATATATTGTCAACTAGCACGTCAAATCCGTAATTGTTTGATTGTTCTAGTCTTAGTGACATGATAACATGTTTGGTTATAAGAATAGATGATCGAATTCATGTTATGAAGGTGTATGATCATGTTTAAATAGGTTATCTTATAATCTACTGGCATAAATTGGTGGTCTCTCTAGATTTTAATGCTATTGATAGATTAAATCCTAAGCACTTGTCTAGGGTTGTCTAATCAATAAGAGAAATAATTCAAAGCGCTTCTCTGAGGTTATCGAGGAAGTAAGGAGAGATAGGTTGTTAGAGCTTGTTAATAACCATAACCAGTTTATCTAGAACTAAGAATAGAAAACACTTGCATCGATGATCAATTCCTAGAATTAAACTATCTTGATTCCTTTGGCTAAGCTTTTATCAATATTAATTTTTCTTATCTTGTTTTAATCTTATTTGATTCACAAACTAAACCCCCCATTTTTCGTTTCCTCTTTATTCTCTTTGAATAGAAATATCTTTACCATTCCCTGTGGATTCGACCCTACTCACCACTATATGTAAATCATATAATTGTCTAGGAGTAGGTTTTATTTTTGTTGGACTCGACACCCATCAACTTCTTAGAGGCAATGGACCATTTCAAATCCTTGAGCGCATCAACGATAATGCATACAAGATAGATTTTCCTGGTGAGTATCAAGTAAGTGCCACATTTAATGTTATTGATCTGAGTCCTTTTGATGTAGGTGATGATTTGAGGACAAATCCTTTTCAAGAGGAGGGGGATGATGAGATCCATGATGAGAGTCAAGCCGGAAGAAGGAATGTGGATCCTCTTGAAGTGCCGCCTAGACCGATCACAAGAAATCAAGCGAAACAATTCAAGGAAGCACTTAACTGGTTGATAAAGGATGTCCATGAAGCCGGAAAGGATTGGAGCAATCATGAAGTTAGAATGGATTGGAACAACCATGGGAAGACCCATGAAGTTGTACAAGTCACTCCGGACACGGGATGAAGAGGGCGTGTATTTTCAAGGCATGGCTGTGTAAGAATCTCAAGATTGCACAGAATCATACACGGCTAAAAGCCACGGCCGTGTATGGAGTCAAGCAAATCTATAGAAAGATACACGACCAGAAGTACACGGTCGTGTATGTTGCCAGAATTTGCACAGAAAAGTACACGACCAAAGTACACGGTTGTGTATACAGCCGTGCATCTCCCCGATGCCGGCCTTTTGTGTTGTTTTGTTATTTCATGCACTTATTGAAGTGACGTCGTTTTGGACTTGTATTTTCACGAACTGTAACCCTAGTATAAAGCTCCTAGGGTTTAGAATAGGTGGATAACATACATTTTAGAACATTAAAAAAACTTTTGAGTGGCTCCTCTCTTGGTTCTTCAAGAACTAACTAGAACTTATTAGATTAATTTCCGTGGCGTTCATCCTGACTTATCAATCGGTCTTTCATCCCGATTGTGGCGTCTTCACATTATACCAAGGTTCTTGTCTCGCTTATAGACAACGGGTCGCGGTTTCCACTTTAGGTGTTTGGCATCTTAGGTAACGAGTTTCGAGCGTATTGGTATTGGGTTTTGTCGCAGGTTGGCGTGGTTCATATCAGTTAGGAATCCGATCAAACCGATCTCGCATCATAATTAATACAAAATTTTTCACTAATTAAATTTACAATAATTAGCTAATAATATATTAACAACTAATCACCTGTAATTAATAAATCATTAATAACTATTTAATTTTATAAGTAATTGCACAAAACCATATGAATATTTTATATTTGCAATCAATACAAAACTTTTCACTAATTATTTTTCTAACAATTAATTACTCACATATGAATAACTAATAACTATTAATTAACAGTTAATTAACAACACAACAATTTAATTTAACAATTACTTTTACAAAAATACATAATAATAACACATAAAGGTAATTCATTATAATCAATACATAGGTTTTTCCTAATTATTTTTCTAATGATTAAATAATCACTAATTAAGGTTTAGTTACTTCATCATTAATGATTACTTTTACAATATTTTTCACAACAAATAATTCAAACATTTCATTTAAAAAATATTAAATTTTTTAACTAATTCATTTGCTAATGTTAATTAATGATATATTAACAACTAATTAATTACTTATTAACAATTAATTAACAACTACTACTAATTTTATAAAAATTGTGGACTATATATAATTACACTTATTTTTTTATGCATTTGTTCGAAGTAGTATAATGGCAAAAAAATAAATAATTTTTTTTTAAAAAACATATCAAGATCTTGCTTTACTAAAAATATTTCCATACACGTACTTCAACAAGCTAAAACTTACGTGAAACAAAAATTAAGAAAAAAAATATTTTCAAACAATAAGATAGAGTGAAATTTGCAAAGGAAATTAAAAGATGTAAATATGAACATATGAACTAAGGATTTGTATTTATATTATAAACTGTCGAAATAAAGTTTTTTTGGTACATTAGAAATCACATGTTATGATATTGTGTAAATTTATTGTATAACTTTTATAGGTTTGCAGTATTACTTTTTAATAATTGTATAGGTTTGTAGTCTTTTTTAATAACTTTTATAGGTTTACAGTAAAGGTTTGTAGGATTCTATCATGGTAATATATATATATATATACATTCGGTCCGCACCTTTGATTTAAAAATTTTGTTTTATCCTAAAGTCACAAACTGCATCCAAACTTTTCGTGTTCGTAAGAGCTGTGTCTGGCATTCGAAAGTTCAAAATTTCCAAAATCTTTCATCATCCAACATCTCGCAAGAAAACACAATTAGAGCACACAAATTAGACACATATATTTATATCATAGTAGATAACAAATTAAATATGTAAATAAAAGGCTAACACGAGAAGAACATATCATAACATAAGATACCTTAGGAAACTCAATAACACAAAGAAGAAAACATATCAAAACATTACCTACAATACTGTATGACATAGAGAGAGAGAGAGATTAACATAACATTGGAGACATATATTTGTCAGGCTTAAGGGTTGCTAATGAAGAGACAATGAAGAGTTAGGCTAGGCTCTCCATGTAGGCCTATTATTAGTGCTCTCGCTAACTTTGGGATTAGGGCAATGGCAAATGATACTTGGGGACTCATCAATTTTCAAGAAGAGGTACATGTAATTAAAAGTCATATGAATCAAATGGATGCATGTAGCGATAATATGGAAAAGTTAATGGATGAGATGAATGAAAACATGAGGAATATAATGTAATCTTTTAAAATACAATGTGAGAATTAGACCAATCATTTGGGAAATAAAAAACTAACTAGATTTGTCGTCGTCTTCTCCTTTGAATGCAGTGGAATCTCATACATATGTCTGAAACATCAAATTAGACTTACTAAAGTTTTTCAATTAGGATCCTTCTTCTTAGATTTTTAAGGCAACCCAGTTCTTTGATTTCCATGAAGTACTAGAGTCTAAAAGATTGAAGATGGCATCTTTTGCTATGGAAAATGAGGCTTTATGGTGGTTTCAATGATTATCCAAGAATAAGTTGCTATCATCTTACCTTACTTTTCTTAAGGCTTTAGAAATGCATTTTAGTCCCTCTTTCTTTGAAGATTTTCAAGGTAAACTTTTGAAATTAATGTAAACAGGTAGTGTACTTAAATACCAAAATGAATTTAAGTCTCTTTCCAACTATGTCTTAAACCCATGATTCAAGAGGATGTTTTGGCTTCTCGTCTTTCATCTTTGTTAGAAGCCATGAGTCTAGCTAAACTACATGAATCCAAATTACAAAGATTCTTTTATTCTAACTTGTCATTTTCTAATCAATCTAAAACTTTTTCATCTTCTCTTTCCGAGCCACAATATTCCTTGAAACCTTCTATTCAAACACAATCATCTAAATCTTCTTACTAACCATCTAGTTCTGTTTCTAGTTTACAATATGATGAGAGCCATGATGGGAGCCAAGCCAGAAGATGGAATGTAGATCCTCTTGAAGTGCCACCTGGACCGATCACAAGAACTCGAGCAAAACGATTCAAGGAAGCACTTAACGGGTTGATAAAGGATGTCCACGAAGCTGGAAAGGATTGGAGCAATCATGAAGTTGGAATAGATTGGAACAACCATGATAATGCCCTTGCTCTTGTATAAGTCATAACGGATACGGGTTGAAGAGGGCATATCTTTACAAGGCACGGTCGTGTATGGTATCAAGAATATCTACAGAAACATACACGTCTAGAAAACATGACTGTGTATATGCTCTACGCCAGCTCCAATGCCGCTGGCCTTCATTCCAACGCCGCCGGCCTTTAAGTCCCTATTTTGTTATTTTTCCGCAACTTAATGATGTTATGTCGTTTTAGGCCTTTATTGTTACGAATTGTAAACCCTACTATAAAGCTTCTAGGGTTTAGAACAGATGGAACATAGAACATACAACATACAAGTTTGAAAACACTTTTGAGAGAATTCCTCTCTTGGTTCTTTAAAGAACTACTCTAGAACTTATCGGATTTTCTTCCGTGGCGTTCATTCCGACTTATCAATCGGTATTTCATCCCGATTGTGGTGTCTACATAATATACCAAGGTTCTTGCCTCACTTATGGGCAACGGGTCGCGGTTTCCACTCGATTGTTTAGCATCTTGGGTAGCAATTCTGAACATATTGGTATTGGGTTTCGTCACACGTTGGCGTGGTTCATATCAATTTGGTATCAGGGCCTAGGTTTGTTAAACATCAGTTCAATTTGAGGAAGGTAACATCAAAATCCTAACTCCAATCGTTCATATCAATTTCATAGTGTTAATTGTCTATTGAAAGTGTAGTGCCTTCTATTCATTTTTTGTTACAAACAAAAAGAATAAGAAAAAAAAAAAAGAATCACGAAAAAAAAAAGGGAACGTGATCAAGAGCAACAAACAAAGGCAACTAAAAAAAAAAAATCGGAAAGAAAAGGAGGAAAATTTCGAGCCCTAGAGTTGTTTTGAATTCTACGGAAAGAAACTGGTGTAGTTTGGGTTAGTTCCAAGAGAATTGAGAAGAGGAATTGGTGAGTTGATATCATCATTGCTTGTCAGAATACACGAGTGACTGTGTGATATCATCATTTGAGTGAAATACGTAAGGGAGTGTATCGTGAGGCTTGATCATATATATGTTTGTGTTAGTGCTAACCTTTTTTTCTGCAGGAACAATGTCGAGGCAACATTCTCCTGAAGGTGAGAGGAGAAGGTTTGATGCTAGGTTAGTGATTGAGGCATTGAGGGGTGAGATGAAGAGGATGATTTAGGAGGGGATGGAACAAATTCATGAGATGGTAGAGCAAAGACTAGAGCAATCTAAAAACGTCTTCCAAGGGCATAAGAGGGAGAGTTGATCTAGGAGAATACAAAGGGGTGGAGATGAAATGTCTGATGATGAATTTGATGAACCCTCTATCGGAAGTTATAGAGGTTATAGTGGTAGGAATAGAGGAACTAGGGATTGGGAAGATAAAGGAGATAGGAATAGAGAGGATAATCAATTGAGTAGTATAAAGATGAAGATTCCACCTTTCCAAAGGAAGAAAGATCCCGAGGCGTACTTAGAGTGGGAGATGAAGGTAGAGATGATGTTTGATTGTCACAACTATAGTGGGAGAAAGAAAGTGAAACTTGCTGCCATTAAATTTTCGGATTATGCCATAGTGTGGTGGGATCAACTAATGTTGAATCGAAGAAGGAATGGCGAACCACCTATTGAGTCGTAGGAAGAGATGAAGAGGGTGATGAAGAAGCGGTTTAGGCCTGCAAATTACTATCGTGAATTACACAACAAATTGCAAACTCTTAAGCAGGGAAGCCGAAGTGTGGATGAGTGTTTCAAGGAGATGGAAGTTACTATGATTAAGGCGAATGTAGAGGAGGATAGAGAGGCTACCATGGCTAGGTTTCTTGCTGGATTGAATAGAGAAATTCAAAATGTCGTAGAATTGTAGCATTATGTGGAATTGGAAGATATGGTTCATATGGCTATAAAGGTTGAGAACCAACACAGGAGGAAAGGTAGTAATACTGCATGGTTTCAACAGGGTACTGGTTCATCCACCTGGAAGACTAACCAATGGAAGAAGGAAGAAAAGCCTTTACCCACCAAACCAAAAGGAGAGCAGAGGCAAGCAGGTTCTACTCCTGGTAACCAAGGTAAACCTGATTCTTCTACTCCTAGAAATCGTGACATTAGATGTTTTAAATGCCAAGGTAGAGGCGATATTGCTAGTCAATGTCCGAATAGGCGTGTTATGATTCTACATGATGATGGTGAGTATGAGATTGAGGGGGATAGTGAAGAGGATGATATGCCTCCATTAGAGGATGCTAGTGATGATGAGGAGCCTGCAGTAGGGAAGCAAGCTTTGAATGTGCAGGTGAAGGAAGAAGAGGAGGTGCAAAGAGAGAATATCTTTCATACTAGATGTTATCTAGGTGATCATATTTGCAGTTTGATCATTGATGGAGGAAGTTGCACTAATGTGGTGAGTAATTTTATTGTTGAGAGGCTGGGACTCAAGACTATTAAACACCCTAGTCCATATAAATTGTAGTGGCTGAATGATAGTGGCGAGACTAAGGTGAGTAAGCAAGCCATGATTGCTTTTCGCATCGGTACGTATGAGGATGAGGTGTTATGCGATGTTGTGTTGATGCAGGAGTGTCATGTGTTGTTAGGGAGGCCATGGCAATTTGATAGGAAGGTTGTTCATGCTGGCTTTTCTAACAAGTATACGCTTGTTCACCAAGGGAAAAGCTTTAATCTTAAACCATTAACACCTAAATAAATATATGAGGATCAGTTGTAGCTACAACAGTCTTTTGCAAAATAGAAGGTGAGTGAAAAATAGAGGGAGAGTGAGAGAGCAAAAGATAGTGAGAAAGAAAAGGAACACAAAAGTCGATATCAAAAGGAAAAAGAGAGGAAGGCTGGAAAGAGTGTGAGAGACCAAGTTGAAGGGGGATCAACTTTGGTGGTGAGTGAAAAGGAGAGTGCAACCTTGCAAAAGGAGAGTTGTGTGGCAAGAGCGAGTGTAGTGAGGAGAGCGTTAGTGATGAAGCAACCTATGTTGTTGCTGGTTTTTAAAGAAACTTGTTTGAATACTAACGAACTATTTAACTCATTGCCTAGTGTGGTTGTGTCTATTGTGCAGGACTTTGAAGATGTCTTCCCTGAGGAGATTCCAAAGGGTTTACCACCTATTCGTGGTATTGAGCACTAGATTGACCTTGTACCCGGAGCATCTATTCCAAACAAACCTGCTTATAGGAGCAATCCAGAGGAGATAAAGGAACTCCAAAGGCAGGTCAATGAATTAATGGAGAAAGGGTGCGTGAGAGAAAGCATGAGCCCATGTGCAATGCCTGTGTTTTGGTGCCTAAGAAGGATGGGTCATGGAGAATGTGTGTTGACTGCCGCGCTATCAATAACATCACGATAAAGTATCGTCATCCCATTCCTCGCTTAGATGACATGTTAGATGAGTTACATGGGTCTAATGTCTTTTCCAAAATTGATATGAAAAGCGGATATCACCAAATTAGAATGAAAGAAGGTGATGAATGGAAAACCGCATTTAAGACAAAATATGGATTGTATGAGTGGTTAGTAATACCTTTCGGTTTAACTAACGCACATAGTACTTTTATGAGACTTATGAACCATGTTTTGAGGACTTTTATTGGAAAATTTGTGGTTGTCTATTTTGATGATATCCTCATTTACAGCAAGAGTTTGGAAGACCATATATCTCACTTGGGGGATGTTTTAGAAGTGCTTTGAAAGGAGCAATGATATGCTAACCTCAAGAAGTGCACTTTTTGCATAAATAAACTTGTGTTTCTTGGTTTTGTTGTTAGTGTACAAGGAATACAGGTTGATGAAGAAAAGATTCGTGTGATCCAAGAATGGCCTAGTCCAACTAATGTAAGTAATGTGCGGAGTTTCCTTGAACTAGCAAGCTTTTACAGGAGATTTGTGAAGGATTTCAGCACCATTGCAGCATCACTTACTGAGGTAATTAAGAAGAACGTGGGGTTCAGATGCGGAGAGCAACAAGAGAAGGCCTTTCAAACGCTTAAAAATAAGCTGACTCAGGCGCCATTACTTGCTTTACTTAATTTTTCTAAAACGTTTGAAATTGAGTGTGATGCTTCAGGATTAGGTATAGGAGTAGTGCTCATGAAGGAGAGAAGAGCAATTGCATTCTTTAGCGAGAAGCTAAGTGGGGCAACCTTAAACTACCTTACTTATGACAAGGAGTTATATGCATTGGTTCGAGCACTGGAGATTTGGCAACACTATCTTTGGCCAAAAGAGTTCGTGATCCACACTGACCATGAATTCTTGAAGTACTTGAAGGGACAACACAAGTTAAACAAAAGGCATGCTCATTGGGTGGAGTTCATCGAAACATTTCCCTATGTCATCCACTACAAGCAAGGTAAAGAGAATGTCGTTGTTGATGCACTTTCTAGAAGGTATGCTCTTATCTCTGCTCTTAGTTCTAGATTGCTTGGTTTTGAGAACATCAAGGAATTGTATGCTACTGATTGAGATTTTTGTGAGGAGTATGTGCATTGTGAGAAGAGTGGTCATGGTAAATTTTATAAACATGAAGGATTCTTGTTTAGGGAGAGTAAACTATACATTACAAATTGTTCTTTAAGAGAATTATTAGTGAGGGAGTCTCATGGAGGAGGTTTAATGAGATATTTTAGAGTAGCTAAAACCTTAGGGGTATTGCAGGAACACTTCTATTGGCCTCACATGAAACGAGATGTTGAGAGGATTTATGAGCGATGTGTCATGTGTAAGCAAGCAAAATGTAGAGTCCAACCTCATGGGCTTTATACCCTACTTCCCATTCCTCATGAGCTTTGGGTAGATATTCCCATGGATTTTGTGTTAGGATTACCCAGGTCTAGACATGGTCGAGATTCTATTTTTGTAGTAGTGGATAGATTTTCTATGATGGCACATTTCATTCCTTGTCACGAAATAGATGATGCTTGCAATATTGCTAATTTGTTCTTTAGGGAAGTTGTGAGATTAAATGGTATGCCTAGAACAATCGTATCGGATAGAGATGCTAAGTTCTTGAGCTAATTCTGGAAGACCTTGTGGGCTAAGTTAGGAACTAAGTTATTGTTATCTACTACTTGTCATCCACAGACTGATGGTCAAACTGAGGTAGTAAATCGAACTTTAACTACTTTGTTGAGGGCTGTCATTAAAAAGAACATTAAAAGTTTAGAGGATTGTTTGCAGCATGTTGAATTTGCCTATAATCGTACAATGCATTCTGCTACTAAGTTTACTCCTTTTGAAATTGTGTATGGTTTTAATCCACTAACTCCTTTGGATTTATCACCTTTGCCTATTTCTGAGTATGCTAATCTAAATGGCAAGAAGAGAGCAGAATTTGTTAAATAGATCCATGAGAAAGTAAGGCTAAACATTGAGTGAAGAACAGAGCAGTATGTGAAACAAGCCAATAAGGGTCGTCGACAAGTTGTCTTTGAACCTGGAGACTAGGTTTGGGTTCACATGCGTAAAGAGCGGTTTCCTGTGCTGCATCGATCTAAATTACTTCCTAGAGGCGATGGACCATTTCAAATTGTTGAGCGCATCAATGATAATTCATATAAGATAGATTTGCCAGGTGAGTATCAAGTAAGTGCTACATTTAATGTTACTGATCTGAGTCCTTTTGATGTAGGCGATGATTTGAGGATAAATCCTTTTCAAGAGGAGGGGAATGATGAGAGCCATGATGGGAGCCAAGCTAGAAGATGGAATGTGGATCCTCTTGAAGTGCCACCTGGACTGATCACAAGAACTCGAGCGAAATGATTCAAGGAAGCACTTAACGGGTTGATAAAGGATGTCCACGAAGCCGGAAAGGATTGGAGCAATCATGAAGCTGGAATGGATTGGAACAACCATGAGAATGCCCTTACTCTTGTACAAGTTATAACGGATATAGGTTGAAGAGGGCGTGTCTTTACAAGGCACGGCCGTATAGTGAGTCTAGAGGTTCTATAGAAACATTCACGGTCATATACATGGTTCAAAGGCACGGTCGTGTATGGTGTCAAGAATATCTATAGAAACATACACGTCTAGAAGGCACGACCTTGTATATGCTTTACGCTGGCTCCAACGCCGCCAGCCTTTAAGTCCCTGTTTTGTTATTTTTCCGCAACTTAATGATGTTATGTCGTTTTGGGCCTTTATTGTTACGAATTGTAAACCCTACTATAAAACTTCTAGGGTTTAGAATAGATGGAACATACAACATACAACATACAAGTTTGAAAACACTTTTGAGAGAATTCATCTCTTGTTTCTTTAAAGAACTACTTTAGAACTTATTGGATTTTCTTCCGTGGCGTTCATCCCGACTTATCAATCGGTCTTTCATCCCGATTGTGACATCTACATAATATACCAAGGTTCTTGCCTCACTTATAAGCAATAGGTCGCGGTTTCCACTCGATTGTTTAACATCATGGGTAGCAATTCCGAACGTATTGGTATTGGGTTTTACCACACGTTGGCGTGATTCGTATCACAATCTAACCTACTAAAAAAGTCATTACCTATCAAGAGAATGTCTCAAATAGAATTGGCTTTAAGAAGGGAAAAGGAACTTTGTTATAATTGTGATTATAAAGGACATGTGTATAAAGAAAATTTTTTATTGATGATATCTCCTTGGAAGAGCAAGAAGAAGAATTGGAGGATTTGCCAATACAACCAAAAGAAAATAATTTGAGAAGTTCAAATAATATAGAAAATAGCTATCATTCTTTATCAAGAGTATTAGCCCTTAAAACTCTTTGATTACACAGATTAATACATGCCAAATCCATTTTTGTGTTAGTGGATTCTAGTAGCATGCATAATTTCATACAATCTCATGTGGTTAAGCAGTTGAAGTTGTCAATATTATCTATTCCGTAATTTTCTGTGATGATAGGAAGTGGAGATAAATTGATATGCCAAGGCTTTTGTGAACGTATTCCTTTGAAGTTGGCTAATGTTGATTTTATGATTGATTTATATATATTACTGATCTAAGGGGTAGAGTTGGTGTTGGGAATTCAATGGTCAACTACTTCAGGAGCTATCATAGTGGATTATTCTAAACTATTAATGAAGTTCCAATTAGGTGATGAGTAAGTTCAATTTCAAGGGAATATAGAAATGGATATCTAAATGATTGAACATAATCAGCTACAGAAACTCATTCAGAAGGATAATGTGGCTCATTTGTTTAGAATAATGATTTAGATGGAGGATTCATCTATCCGTACTACTAGCAATAATGACATTGAAGCATTATTGGCAGATTTGAAGATGTTTGTGCAACTCCTTCACAATTGCTACCACTTTAAGAGACTTGACACTACATTCATTTCAAAGACAAAATCTCAACCTATTAATGTTTAACCATATCAATATCTATATTTCCAAAAGAATAAGTGATCGTTGCCAACTGTAGTTTTAATATTTGTAATACCTATTCCTAATTCTAACTATGTTGCAATAGGCAAGTGTACCTACCGTAGAAGTAGTATAGTGTTAAGTGTAGGGTTGTTCCACCGAGAGGAGATTACTAATTACTAGTACTAACTCTTTCCCTATTATCTAACCATCAAATTAAGGTGAAGTGTATTAATGACTAAAATTAGTTAATAATCTAAAATCTAAACTAAAACTACTTCAACAAAACAAAGGTTAATTCTCTAACAAAGCAACCTAGATCTCATTATATACCTATATTGTCACATAAATCATTGGAAGCTAAGGATTAATGTTTCTGAGTTCTTAAGCTATTAAGTTCTAAGAAGTAAGATAATTACTTTCTCAAGTAAATTACTTATCTAATCCTAGATTTATCAATTAGGATCTCTCCTCAATCAATAGCAATCTAGAATCGCATGAAGCATATGAACTCGATTCGAATGAATGTTCAATAGAAGATTTTCGATATTCTATCTCAAGAAACACGAGAAAATCTCATCCAAAATATAAATCTGATCATAAAAGCGATTTCTCAATCAACTCAAATGATATTAAGCATAAACTCATATTTCGGAAATATGAATCTAAGATAATTATGCAGCACATGTAATGGAACAAAAGAAAATCAATAAAACTTCAATTAAATCATATCTTCATCATATGACAAAATAGTTTAAATGAGATCTAGGTCTAGTTTTACTCTTCCATAGACCTAACAATGAAAGAACAAATACATGAAGAGAAACTAGAGTTCATGATTACAACCCAGATAGATTGAATCTTGAATGCCTTGCTTGAATCTCCTTGGATTGTTGAGTAGAAAACTAAAGAAAGAGAGAAAAATGAAGAGAAGTGTATTCTAAAACCCTAAGTTTGCCATCTCTCCCTCTCCCCCTTTTTTTTTTCTTTTTTTGTCTTATATATATGTGCTATCATTAGAGGAGAGAGAAACGTTAGAGAAAGTATGTCGAGGCTCCATATGCCCCTCACCACGCCCCGTGTCAAAGGGCATGGTGGTCTCTGGTCATCCTTTGAAGCTGGCACACCCCCATATCAGGGGCGTGGTGGCTTTGTCTTTCACTTCTGGTGATGAGAGCCATGATGGGAGCCAAGCCAGAAGATGGAATGTGGATCCTCTTGAAGTACCACCTGGATCGATCACAAGAAATTGAGCGAAATGATTCAAGGAAGCACTTAATGGGTTGATAAAGGATGTCCACGAAGCCGGAAAGGATTGGAGCAATCATGAAGCTGGAATGGACTGGAACAACCATGAGAATGCCCTTACTCTTGTACAAGTCATAACGGATATGGGTTGAAGAGGGCGTATCTTTACAAGGCATGGCCGTGTAGGAGTCTGGAGGTTACACAGAATCATTCAAAGGCACGGTCGTGTATGGTGTCAAGAATATCTACAGAAACATACACGTCTAGAAGGCACGACCGTGTATATGCTATACGGCGGCTCCAACGCCGCCGGCCTTTAAGTCCCTGTTTTGTTATTTTTCCACAACTTAATGATGTTATGTCGTTTTGGGCATTTATTGTTACGAATTGTAAACCCTACTATAAAGCTTCTAGGGTTTAGAACACATAGAACATACAACATACAAGTTTGAAAACACTTTTCAGAGAATTCCTCTCTTGGTTCTTTAAAGAACTGCTCTAGAACTTATCGGATTTTCTTCTGTGGCGTTCATCCCGACTTATCAATCGGTCATTCATCCCGATTATGGCATCCACATAATATACCAAGGTTCTTGCCTCACTTATAGGCAACGGGTCGCGGTTTCCACTCGATTGTTTGGCATCTTGGGTAGCAATTCCGAACGTATTGGTATTGGGTTTCATCATACGTAGGCATAGTTCGTATCAGTTTGGTATCAGAGCCTAGGTTTGCTAAATATCAGTTCGGTTTGAGGAAGGTAACATCAAAACCCTAACTCCAATCGTCCATATCAATTGTTTGTACTCAATTTCATAGTGTTAATTGTCTATTGAAAGTGTAGTGTCTCTTATTCAATTGTTGTTACAAAAAAAAAAAAAAAGGAACGTGATGAAGAGCAACAAACAAAGGCAACAAAAAAAAAATCGAAAAGAAAAAGAGGAAAATTTCGAGCCCTAGAGTTGTTTTGAATTCTACGGAAGGGAATTGGTGTATTTTGGGTTAGTTCCAAGAGAATTGAGAAGAGGAATTGGTGAATTGATATCAATATTGCTTGTGAGAATACACGAGTGACTGTGCGATATCATCCTTGGAGCGAAACACGTAAGGGAATGTATCGTAAGGCTTATTCATATATATATTTGTGTTCGTGCTAACCATTTTCTGCAGGAACTATGTCAAGGTAACATTCTCCTAAAAGTGAAAGGGGAAGGTTTGATGCTAGGTTAGTGATTGAGGCATTGAGGGGTAAAATGAAGAGGATGTTTCAGGTGGGGATGGAACAAATTCATGAGACGGTAGAGTAAAGACTAGAGCAATCTAAAAACGTCTTCCAAGGGCGTAAGAGGGAGAGTTGTTCTAGGAGAGTACAGAGTGGTGGAGTTGAAATGTCGGATGATGAATTTGATGAACCTTCTGTCGGGAGTTATAGAGGTTATAGTGGTAGGAATAGAGGAACTAGGGATTGAGAAGATAGAGGAGATAGGAATAGAGAGGATAATCAATTGAGTAGTATAAAGATGAATATTCCTCCTTTCCAAGGTAAGAATGATCCCAAGGCATACTTAGAGTGGGAGAAGAAGGTAGAGATGGTGTTTGATTGTCACAACTATAGTGGGAGAAAGAAAGTGAAACTTGCTGCCATTGAATTTTCGGATTATGCCATAGTGTGGTGGGATCAACTGATGTTGAATAGAAGAAGGAATGGCGAACCACCTATTGAGTCATCAGAAGAGATGAAGAAGCGGTTTGTGCCTACGTATTACTATCGTAAATTGCACAACAAATTGCAAACTCTTAAGTAGGGAAGCCGAAGTGTGGATGAGTATTTCAAGGAGATGGAAGTTACTATGATTTGGTCGAATGTAGAGGAGGATAGAGAGGCTACCATGGCTGGGTTTCTTGCTGGATTGAATAGAGAAATTCAAAATGTAGTAGAATTACAGCATTATGTAGAATTGGAAGATATGGTTTAAATGGCCATAATGGTTGAGAACCAACCCAGGAGGAAAGGTAGTAATACTGCACGGTTTCAACAGGGTACCGGTTCATCCACCTGGAAGACTAACCAATGGAAGAATGAAGAAAAGCCTTTACCTACCAAACCAAAAAGAGAACAGAGGCAAGTGGGTTCTACTCCTGGTAACCAAGGTAAAGTTGATTCTTCTACTCCTAGCAATCATGACATTAGATGTTTTAAATGCCAAGGTAGAGGCCATATTGCTAGTCAATGTCCAAATAGGCGTGTGATGATTCTGCGTGATGATGGTGAGTATGAGACTGAGGGGGATAGTGAAGAGGATGATATGCCTCCATTAGAGGACACTAGTGATGATGAGGAGCCTATAATAGGGAGGTTAGTGGCAGTAGTGAAGCGAGCTTTGAATGTGCAGGTGAAGGAAGAAGATGAGGTACAAAGACAAAATATCTTTCATACTAGATGTTATCTAGGTGATCATATTTGCAGTTTGATCATTGATGGAGGAATTTGCACTAATGTGGTAAGTAATTTTATTGTTGAGAGGCTGGGACTCATGACTACTAAACACCCTAGTCCATATAAATTGCAGTGGCTGAATGATAGTGGTGAGACTAAGGTGAGTAAGCAAGCCTTAGTTGCTTTTCGCATCGGTAGGTATGGGGATAAGCTGTTATGCGATGTAGTGCCGATGCAAGCGTGTCATGTATTGTTGGGGAGGCTATAGCAGTTTGATAGGAAGGTTGTTCATGATGGCTTTTCTAACAAGTATACGCTTGTTCACCAGGGAAAAAGCTTTAATCTTAAACCCTTAACACCTAAACAGGTATATGAGGATCAGTTGTAGCTACAACAATCTTTTGGAAAATATAAGGTGAGTGAAAAACAGAGGGAGAGAGAGAGAGCAAAAGACAGCGAGAAAGAAAAGGAACACAAAAGTCGATATCAAAAGGAAAAAGAGAGGAAGGCTGGAAAGAGTGTGAGAGACCAAATTGAAGGGGTTTCAACTTTGGTGGTGAGTGAAAAGGAGAGTGCAGCCTTGCAAAAGGAGAGTTGTGTAGTAAGAGCGAGTGTAGTGAGGAGAGCGTTAGTGATGAAGCAACCTATGTTGTTGCTGGTTTTTACGGAAACTTGTTTGAATACTAATGAACTATTTAACTCTTTTCCTAGTGTAGTTGTGTCTATTGTGCGGGACTTTGAAGATGTCTTCCCTAAGGAGATTCCAAAGGGTTTACCACCTATTCGTGGTATTGAGCACCAGATTGACCTTGTACCCGGAGCATCGATTTCAAACAAACCAGCTTATAGAAGCAATCCAGAGGAGACAAAGGAACTCCAAAGGCAGGTAAATGAATTAATGGAGAAGGGGTACGTGAGAGAAAGCATAAGCCCATGTGCAGTGCCTGTGATTTTGGTGTCTAAGAAGGATGAGTCATGGAGAATGTGTGTTGACTGCCATGCCATCAACAACATCACGGTAAAGTACCATCATCCTATTCCTCGCTTAGATGACATGTTAGATGAGTTACATTAGTCTAGTGTCTTTTCCAAAATTGATATGAAAAGCGGATATCACCAAATTAGAATGAAAACAGATGATGCTTGCAATATTACTAATTTGTTCTTTAGGAAAGTGGTGAGATTGCATGGTATGTTTAGAACAATCGTATCGGATAGAGATGCTAAGTTCTTGAGCTACTTCTAGAAGACCTTGTGGGCTAAGTTAGGAACTAAGTTATTGTTCTCTACTACTTGTCATCCACAGACTGATGGTCAAACTGAGGTAGTAAATCGAACTTTATCTACTTTGTTGAGGGCTGTCATTAAAAAGAACATTAAAAGTTGTGAGGATTGTTTGCCGCATGTTGAATTTGCCTATAATCGTACAATGCATTATGCTAATAATTTTACTCCTTTTGAAATTGTGTATGGTTTTAATCCACTAACTCCTTTGGATTTATCACCTTTACCTATTTTTGAGTATGTTAATCTAGATGGCAAGAAGAAAGCAGAATTTGTTAAATAGATCCATGAGAAGGCAAGGCTAAACATTGAGCGAAGAACAGAGCAGTATGTGAAACAAGCCAACAAGGGTTGTCGACAAGCTGTCTTTGAACCTGGAGACTGGGTTTGGGTTCACATGCCCAAAGAGCGGTTTCCTGTGCAGCGTCGATCTAAATTACTTCCTAGAGGCGATGGACCATGTCAAATTCTTGAGCTCATCAATCATAATGCATACAAGATAGATTTACCAGGTGAGTATCAAGTAAGTGCTACGTTTAATGTCACTAATCTGAGTCCTTTTGATGTAGGCGATGATTTGAGGACAAATCCTTTTCAAGAGGAGGGGAATGATGAGAGCCATGATGGGAGCCAATCCAGAAGATGGAATGTGGATCATCTTGAAGTGCCACCTAAACCGATGATAGAGCCATTTTACACTTAATCTTTATAGCTTAAATGGTGTTAGTTTACTATTGATTTTATAGAATTCCTAAGGAAATGGTACTTAATTCTATTATGGTGATAAATCAGGTTAAATGGAGTCAAGGATGCTAATTCAAGTAAATTAGAGAAGTCATCTACAACATGGATCAAGACAAGGAATTACACCGTCGGAGGAAAGCACTTGGACATGAATCTGTCTAGAAGGAGGCACGGTTTGAAGTCTAGCCATGTTTTAAACCGTGCTACATACTGCATGAAGAGAAGGAGAGACACGGCCTAGGGCACGGCCGTGGTGGAAGCCGTGGGAGAAACCGTGCTTGGAGCCGTGGTGGAAGCTAGACGTGCCAAGGAGAAGAATTGTGGAACTTTCAAAGAGGAAGGCACGGCCTAGGATCTAGCCGTGTTGTATACCGTGGTGCACACTGGACAAGGATGAAGACTTGTTGATTATTCACAGAGGAAGACATGGTTGGACATCTAGCCGTGGGTAGAGTCGTGGTACACATTGGACACGGAAGGTGATTCGCGAAATATGCACAGAGGATGGCACGGCTTGATCCACGGCCGTGTGGTAGGGCGTGCCAGGCGGACGAATCTTCACTTCTCGAAATCTACTTGGAAAAGGAAAGATATTTTCGTATCTTGCTAGCAAAAGATCACATGCCATCCCTCTAACAATATAAATAGAACCAACCCTAGAGGGTTTTAGGCAATCTAGAACTGGGAAACAAGAAGGAAGGAAGGAAGCAGAGCAGGCATCCGGGTTTCATTATGTTTTTTACTTTTTATTTTTGTTTTTCTTATGAACATTAGTGGCTAAGTTACTTTTCTAGCCAAAGGGTCATAGATGTTTAATTCTCCACGAATTGTGAGGTCTAATTGACTTGTATTTATTCTGTTCTTTGTTTTTGGGTATTCATATATCTTCTGATCGTTTTGCCATTATTATCTTTGTTGATTGGTATGAATAGAGCTCTTCTACTCAATTAGCAAGTTAATATATTGTCAACTAGCACGTCAAATCCGTAATTGTTTGATTGTTCTAGTCTTAGTGACACGATAACATGTTTGGTTATAAGAATAGATGATCGAATTCATGTTATGGCGGTGTATGATCATGTTTAAATAGGTTATCTTATAATCTACTGGCATGAATTGGTGGTCTCTCTAGATTTTAATGCTATTGATAGATTAAATCCTAAGCGCTTGTCTAGGGTTGTCTAATCAATAAGAGAAATAATTCAAAGCGCTTCTCTGAGGTTATCGAGGAAGTAAGGAGAGATAGGTTTTTAGAGCTTGTTAATAACCATAACCAGTTTATCTAGAACTAAGAATAGAAAACACTTGCATCGGTGATCAATTCCTAGAATTAAACTATCTTGATTCCTTTGGCTAGGCTTTTATCAATATTAAATTTTCTTATCTTGTTTTAATCTTATTCGATTCACAAACTAAACCCCCCATTTTTTGTTTCCTCTTTATTCTCTTTGAATAGAAATATCTTTACCAATCCCTGTGGATTCGACCCTACTCACCACTATATGCAAATCATATAATTGTCTAGGAGTAGGTTTTATTTTTGTTGGACTCGACACCCATCAAATTTTGGCGCCATTGCCGGGGATTGGGGTAAAATTTATTTCTATTCTTGTATGACTCGTTCTTCTCAGACAGGTGCATTCAATTATAATCCAGAGATTGAGAAGACTCTTAAGAGGCTGCGACGAGAAGCTAGATCATCCACTAGACTGAACTTAGCATCGGATTTGTCTGATTCATCCCCTGATTCAGAAAAAGAAGACGATATGGCAAATCCCGAGAGAACACTGCGAGAATTGGCTGCACCGGATGTGAATCAACAACCACTTTGTATTCACTACCCCGAACTAGCTATGGAATTCGAGTTGAAATCTGGGTTGATACATCTGCTACCCACCTTTCATGGTCTTGAGAATGAAGATCCTCATAAGCATTTTAAAGAGTTTCATATAGTGTGTTCTAGCATAAGGCCGCATGGAATCACCGACGATCAAATTAAGTTACGTGCTTTTCCATTTTCTTTAAGTACTAAAGCTAAAGATTGGTTGTTTTATTTGCCTCCAGGTTCTATTACCACTTGGACAGATATGGTGAGACTCTTCTTGGACAAATTCTTCCCTGCATCCAGAGCCGCTGGTATAAGAAGAGAAATTTGTAGTATAAAACAGAGGGACATCGAGACTCTTCATGAGTATTGGGAGAGGTTCAAGCAATTGTGTGCCAGCTGCCCGCAACAAGGAATATTTGAGCAACTTCTCATCCAATACTTCTATGAAGGCCTGATTCCGATGGAAAGAAAGATGATAGATGCTGCAAGTGGAGGCGCCATAGTAAACAAAACCCCTGGTCAAGCTAGGGAATTGATCTCCATCATGGTTGCCAATTCACAACAATTGGGGTATAGGCATGATACATCTTCAAGGAAGGTAAATGAGGTAAGTGTATCTAACCTTGAACATCAAATTTCTAACCTGACCTCACTTGTGCAGCAGCTAGCTCTTGGAAAAACACAACAGGTGACGGCTTATGGGATTTGTGCTACTCCTAATCACCCTACCGACATGTGCCCCACATTGCAAGAAGACAATCATGAACACGCCAATGCTGTAGGGGGATTTCCAGGACAACCACAAAAGAAGTATGATCCCTACTCAAATACTTACAATCCTAGATGGAGGGATCATCCTAACTTCAGATATGCCAATAAACCACAAAACTTCCAACAATTCCAACCTAAGCCATCAAACCAAGTATCGCAAGCTCCTTCTACTTCAGGTATGTCTCTTGAGGAAATTGTTAAATATACCGTTAATACAAAACCATTTCAGGATGAGACAAAGTAGAGCATCCACAACTTGGAAAATCAAGTAAGCCAACTTGCTTCTTCCATAAACAAGTTAGAAACTTAAGGTAAGTTACCTTCTCAAACCATTACAAATCTAAAGCAAAGTGCTAATGCAATTACCTTGAGAAGTGGAATGAAATTGCAGGGATCAAATGAGAAAGGGCACCAAACTAATCTTGAGGAAGAGACTGAAAAAGAAACTGCAACTCCGAGCCAGTAAAACAATCAGATCAAAGGACCCTTCGTTGAACCACCAAAGGTCATGACAACAGCACCTCCTTTCCCTTCCAGACTAGCAAAATCTAAGAATGAAGCTGAAGAAAAAGAGATTTTTGACACTTTTCGCAAAGTTGAGGTAAACATTCCTTTGCTGGATGCAATTAAACAAGTACCTCGTTATGCTAAATTTCTCAAAGAACTGTGCACTAACAAAAGAAAATTGAAAGGCAATGAAAAGATTAGTGTAGGTGAGAATGTTTCAGCTATTCTTCAGAAGAAGCTCCCTCCTAAATGTAAGGATCCAGGTATGTTTACTATTCCTTGCAAAATAGGTAATCTTGGAATCACTAAAGCTATGTGTGATTTAGGAGCTTTAATCAATGTTATGCCTTTGTCTGTTTATCAATGTTTAAATGTTGGTCCCTTGAAGGAAACAGGTGTTATTGTTCAACTTGCTGATAGGTCCAATGTTTATCCTGAGGGAGTTCTAGAAGATGTTTTGGTACAAGTTAATGGTTTGGTTTTTCCTGCTGATTTTTATGTGCTTGATATGGAAGATAATGATTCTCATAATTCATCAATGATTTTATTAGGGAGACCATTTCTTAAGACATCTAGAACAAAAATTGATGTACATGATGGTAACCTCACTATGGAATTCGATGGTGAAGTGATTAAATTTAACATTTATGATGCCATGAAATATCCTAGTGATATCTCTCCTGTTTTTGTTGTGGATGTTATTAACCCATTAACACAAGCTAAATTTGATTTGATAGACGATGATGAGTTGAAAGTTGTACTTAATAGGAGTCTTGATATTCATGCATTAAAAACTCTTAAGGAGACGCTTGTAATATCCTCTGATTTGCAGGACAAGATTTGGGAGTTGAAATCATTAAAACCTATCAGGTATGATGTGTCCTACATTCATCTACCCCCTTCTAACACAAGACTTCTTCCCTCTATTGTGCAGGCACCACAGCTAGAATTAAAACCTTTACCCGAACATCTAAAGTATATTTTCTTAGGAGAAAAGGAGACTCTTGCTGTGATAGTCTCCAACAAATTAAGTACTTTAGAAGAAGAATAGTTTATTCGGGTGTTGAGAGAGTACAAAGAAGCCATTGGATGGTCCATAGCTGATATCAAAGGACTAAGCCCCTCTACCTGCATGCACAAGATTTTGATGGAAGATAATTGCAAACCTTCAAGGGAAGTTCAGCGTCGTTTGAATCCGCCTATGATGGAAGTAGTTAAGAAAGAAATCTTGAAACTTCTTGATGCAGGTATGATCTATCCAATTTTCGACAGCAAATGGGTAAGTCCAATTCAAGTTGTTCCAAAGAAAACAGGCTTAACTGTGGTTGAAAACTTTGATGGTGAGTTAATTCCTACTCGAGTTCAGAATGGATGGAGGGTTTGTGTTGATTACAGAAAGTTAAATGCGTCAACTAGAAAAGATCACTTCCCTCTTCCTTTTCTTGATCAGATGCTTGAACGTTTCGCTGGCCATTCTCACTATTGTTGTCTTGATGGTTATTCAGGTTTTCATCAAATTCCAGTGGCGCCGGAAGATCAAGAGAAGACTACTTTCACTTGTCCATTCGGTACATTTGCATATCGAAGGATGCCTTTTGGGCTCTGCAATGCCCCAGCCACATTTCAAAGGTGTATGGTTAGTATATTTTCAGATTATGTGGAGAACATCATAGAAGTCTTCATGGATGACTTCACTGTCTATGGTGACTCTTTTGACTCATGTTTGACTAACCTTACAAAAGTGCTTAAAAGATGTATAGATAAGAATCTCGTGTTGAATTATGAAAAATGTCACTTTATGGTTGAACAAAGTCTCATTTTAGGTCATATTGTATCTTCTAAGGGGCTTGAAGTCGATAAAGCTAAGGTAGAATTGATTAAATCTTTACCTTACCCTGTAAATGTACGGGAAATTCGCTCTTTTCTTAGGAGTGCAGGATTCTATCGACGCTTCATCAAGGATTTTTCCAAGATTACTCAACCCCTATGTCGATTGCTACAAAAAGAAGTGACATTTGAGTTTGATGAGGCCTGCAAACATGCTTTTGACACATTAAGGAATGATTTAACCTCTGCTCTAATCATCCAACCACCCGACTGGACCATTCCCTTTGAAATCATGTGTGATGCGAGCAATTATGCAGTTGGAGCCGTTCTTGGCCAAAGAGTTGGGAGAGCTTCTCATGTCATTTATTATGCTTCCAGAACATTGGATAGTGCTCAATGCAACTATTCCACGACGGAAAAAGAACTCTTGGCTGTTGTTTTTGCATTAGAAAAATTCAGATCATATTTACTTGGCACTAAAGTAATTGTTTACTCTGATCATGCAGCTCTCAAATACCTACTCGCGAAAAAAGGAGGCTAAACCAAGACTCATTCGATGGATACTCTTATTACAAGAGTTTGATCTGGAAATACGCGATAAGAAAGGCTCTGAAAAATTAGTTGCCGACCACCTCAGTAAAATACCTATCAGTGCAGGGTCAACACCAATACAAGATGATTTCCCAGATGAGTATCTCTTTTCTATTCAAAAGACAATTCCGTGGTATGCTGATATTGTCAACTATTTGGTTACTAGGACACTACCAAGTGATTTGTCTAGGGCTTAAAAAGATAAAATTAAAAGTGATGCTAAGTACTATGTATGGGATGACCCGTATTTGTGGAAACATTGTGCTGATCAGATCATTAGAAGGTGCATTTCTCAAGACGATATTCCTTCTGTCTTGCAATTTTGTCACTCAGATGCATGTGGTGGATATTTTGGCCCTAAGAGGACAGCTCAAAAGGTATTAAGGTGTGGTTTGTTTTGGCCTACATTGTTTCGTGATTCTTTTATGTTTTGCAAGTCTTGTGAACGATGTCAAACAACTGGCAACTTAGGACGTAGAGACCAAATGCCACTTACCCCTATTCTTGCTTGTGAAATATTTGATATATGGGGTATTGACTTTATGGGTCCTTTTCCTCCTTCTTTCGGTAATATGTACATCCTTCTTGCTCTGGATTATGTTTCAAAATGGGTGGAAGCCAAAGCGACTAGAACTAATGATGCTAAAGTTGTTGTGGATTTTGTTAAATCTCATATTTTTGCTAGGTTTGGGACACCAAAGGCTCTTATCAGTGATCGCGGCACACACTTTTGTAATAAAATAGTGGAAACTCTACTAAAAAAATACAAGGTCACTCATCGCACTTCCACCGCATATCACCCTCAAACCAATGGATTGGCAGAAGTTTCAAATCGAGAAATCAAGTCTATTCTGGAAAAAACTGTCAATCCAAGCAGGAAAGATTGGAGCACAAGACTTGAAGATGCATTATGGGCCTACCGAACAACTTACAAGACCCCTATAGGTATGTCTCCTTACCGTTTAATATTCGGCAAACCATGTCATCTCCCTGTGGAGTTGGAACATAGGGCATACTGGGCTGTAAAACAATGTAACATGCGAATGGATGAAGCTGGTGAGCACAGAAAACTTCAATTACAAGAACTTGAGGAAATTCGAAGAGAAGCTTATGAGAGTACTAAAATCTAGAAGGAAAAAACAAAAGGTTTTCATGATCAAATGATTTCCCCAAAGAATTTTTCTGTAGGTCAAAAAGTATTACTTTATCATTCTCGATTGAAGTTGTTTCCTGGAAAACAACAATCACGGTGGATTGGTCCTTTTGTTATCACTAACATATTTTCACATGGTGTAGTTGAGATCGCAAGCCTTGAAACTGGTAAAAACTTCAAAGTCAACGGTCATCACTTGAAACCTTTTTATGAAGGATTTCAAGTATGTAATATTGAAGAAACCAGTTTAACTCACCCCGAGTATTGTGATTGATTACAGGAACGTCTAGCCAAAGACGTTAAAGAAAGGCACTTCATGGGAGGCAACCCATGTCAAAAAAAAAAATTCTTTTAGTTTTGTTTTGCTTTAGTTTTGTCTTGTTTTAGTTTAGTTTTGTTTTGATTTTAGTGTAGCTTTGAACTCTCCGGATCAGCTACAGCAAGGATACATATCAGTAAATGACACTTTCCAGAGCTTCAAGGGAACACTCCAATACCAGGGAAGTACCAGTATTTTCTTTTTTCTTATTCTCTAATCTTCCTTGAGTTGTTAATTCCTCTTCAATTGTGTTGAATTATAAACAGTGAGGACACTGTTTAAGCTAAGTGTGGGGGAGAGGATAATAAAATATAGAGAATAGAGAATTGATCCATACTTTGAATGTTTGTCCTTAAGCAATTTTAAGCCCCAAATGTTTTTCAAATTATCATGAAATCTAGAGATTGTACTAAATGTTGTAATAAGCATCTACAAAAATGTGAAATTGACTTGTTCAAATGCTTTACTCACCCACTGCTGTGATTAGAATACTTGGTAAAAATTAAGTAGTGAAATCTTTAAGAAACAAATTGACCTTGTATTTAGCTTTAGAATTGGAAGTCTAAGAGTAAGTTGAGTCCTTAAGTGAAAAATAAACAAGTTTACTTCTAGGGTATATTAGTTACCATATACTCTTTCAAGTTGTTTGTAAAGCAATCATAACACTTAAAAAAAAAAAAATCAAGCATAGCCATTACTCCAATGATTCAACTAATTGAGTTAAGAGTATTCAAACTTGAATGTTAGAGTGAGGAAAAGTCCGTAGGGGTATCTCAAAATCCGGTCACTTGAGTGACGAGCTCGGGATGTGCCGACTCAATGAACTCACTATAACAATAAGGGCGAAAAGGCGAAAGTTCATGAAAAGAAGCAGGCAAAAAACCGTCAAAATAGATGCTTGAATAAATCAAAAGAACATGAATGTAAACATTCATTGAATAAAACAAGACGCATAAAAGGGAGAATATCTAGCAAAGAGTTGATACCATATGCTTTTACTTTATGCTGCAAGGATTATATGTTTGCTAATATCCAATGAAGTTTAATTGGGTGTTTTTCCTTAGTGGATTAAGTACTTACTTTTGGAATAAAAAAATTCTTTTGCTAAACATGAGGATTAAAGTTTGTTTTGTTTAGATTAGCTATTAAATTTTGTCCATGGTAATTTGATCACAGGAAACTAGTTTGGTTGAAGTAGTAGACATTAAAACTACAAGTCATGAATTGCAAATGAATAGACGCTTGGAATGATGAAAAGAAAGTTTGTATAATCTATGATAGATTTCTCAATTGATTTGATGTAATTGCTTGAGGACAAGCAAGAGTCTAAGTGTGGGGGAATTTGATAGAGCCATTTTATACTTAATCTTTATAGCTTAAATGGTGTTAGTTTACTATTGATTTTATAGAATTCCTAAGGAAATGGTACTTAATTCTATTATGGTGATAAATCAGGTTAAATGGAGTCAATGATGCTAATTCAAGTAAATTAGAGAAGTCATCTACAACATGGATCAAGACAAGGAATTACACCGCCGGAGGAAAGCACTTGGACATGAATCTGTCTAGAAGGAGGCACGGTTTGAAGTCTAGCCATGTTTTAAACCGTGCTACACACTGCATGAAGAGAAGGAGAGACACGGCCTAGGGCACTACCGTGGTGGAAGCCGTGGGAGAAACTATGCTTGGAGCCGTGGTGGGAGCTAGATGTGCCAAGGAGAAGAATTGTGGAACTTTCACAGAGGAAGGCACGGCCTAGGATCTAGCCGTGTTATATACCATGGTGCACACTGGACAAGGATGAAGACTTGTTGATTATTCACAGAGGAAGACACGGTTGGACATCTAGCCGTGGGTGGAGCCATGGTACACACTGGACATGGAAGGTGATTCGCGAAATATGCACAGAGGATGG
Organism: Laguncularia racemosa; assembly: GCA_037954665.1. Lineage (NCBI taxonomy): Eukaryota > Viridiplantae > Streptophyta > Magnoliopsida > Myrtales > Combretaceae > Laguncularia > Laguncularia racemosa. The sequence continues at coordinate 8,135,545 of JBBMOL010000004.1, forward strand.
CACGGCTTAATCCACGGCCGTGTGGTAAGGCGTGCCAGGCGGACGAATCTTCACTTCTCGAAATCTACTTGGAAAAGGAAAGATATTTTCGTATCTTGCTAGCAAAAGATCACATGCCATCCCTCTAACAATATAAATAGAACCAACCCTAGAGGGTTTTAGGCAATCTGGAACTGGGAAACAAGAAGGAAGGAAGGAAGCAGAGCAGGCATCCGGGTTTCATTATGTTTTTTACTTTTTATTTTTGTTTTTCTTATGAACATTAGTGGCTAAGTTACTTTTCTAGCCAAAGGGTCATAGATGTTTAATTCTCCACGAATTGTGAGGTCTAATTGACTTGTATTTATTCTGTTCTTTGTTTTTGGCTATTCATATATCTTCTGATCGTTTTGCCATTATTATCTTCGTTGATTGGTATGAATAGAGCTCTTCTACTCAATTAGCAAGTTAATATATTGTCAACTAGCACGTCAAATCCGTAATTGTTTGATTGTTCTAGTCTTAGTGACACGATAACATGTTTGGTTATAAGAATAGATGATCGAATTCATGTTATGGAGGTGTATGATCATGTTTAAATAGGGTATCTTATAATCTACTGGCATGAATTGGTGGTCTCTCTAGATTTTAATGCTATTGATAGATTAAATCCTAAGCGCTTGTCTAGGGTTGTTTAATCAATAAGAGAAATAATTCAAAGCGCTTGTCTGAGGTTATCGAGGAAGTAAGGAGAGATAGGTTGTTAGTGCTTGTTAATAACCATAACCAGTTTATCTAGAACTAAGAATAGAAAACACTTGCATCGATGATCAATTCTTTGAATTAAACTATCTTGATTCCTTTGGCTAGGCTTTTATCAATATTAAATTTTCTTATCTGGTTTTAATCTTATTCGATTCACAAACCAAACCCCCCATTTTTCGTTTCCTCTTTATTCTCTTCAAATAGAAATATCTTTACCAATCCCTGTGGATTCGACCCTACTCTCATATAATTGTCTAGGAGTAGGTTTTATTTTTGTTGGACTCGACACCCATCACTTGTACAAGAGCAAGGGCATTCTCATAGTTGTTCTAATCCATTCCAGCTTCATGATTGCTCCAATCCTTTCCGACTTCGTGGACATCCTTTATCAACCCGTTAAGTGCTTCCTTGAATCGTTTCGCTCGATTTCTTGTGATCGGTCTATGTGGCACTTCAAGAGGATTGGTAAAGATATTTCTATTTAAAGAGAATAAAGAGGAAACGAAAAAAGGGGGGTTTGGTTTGTGAATCGAATAAGATTAAAACAAGATAAGAAAATTTAATATTGATAAAAGCCTAGCCAAAGGAATCAAGATAGTTTAATTCTAGGAATTGATCATCGATGCAAGTGTTTTCTATTCTTAGTTCTAGATAAACTGGTTATGGTTATTAACAAGCTCTAACAACCTATCTCTCCTTACTTCCTCGATAACCTCAGACAAGCGCTTTGAATTATTTCTCTTATTGATTAGATAACCCTAGACAAGCGCTTAGGATTTAATCTATCAATAGCATTAAAATCTAGAGAGACCACCAATTCATGCCAGTAGATTATAAGATAACCTATTTAAACATGATCATACACCTCCATAACATGAATTCGATCATCTATTCTTATAACCAAACATGTTATCGTGTCACTAAGACTAGAACAATCAAACAATTACGGATTTGACGTGCTAGTTGACAATATATTAACTTGCTAATTGAGTAGAAGAGCTCTATTCATACTAATCAACAAAGATAATAATGGCAAAACGATCAGAAGATATATGAATAACCAAAAACAAAGAACAGAATAAATACAAGTCAATTAAACCTCACAATTCATGGAGAATTAAATATCTATGACCCTTTGGCTAGAAAAGTAACTTAGCCACTAATGTTCATAAGAAAAAACGAAAATAAAAAGTAAAAACATAATGAAACCCGGATGCTTGCTCTGCCTCCTTACTTCCTTCTTGTCTCCAAGATGATTCAAGGTTCAAGATTTTCAGAATTCCTCTAACCCTCTAGGGTTGGTTATATTTATAATGTTAGAGGGATGGCATGTGATCTTTTGCTAGCAAGATACGAAAATATCTTTCCTTTTTCCAAGTAGATTTCGAGAAGTGAAGATTCGTCCGCTTGGCACGCCCTACAACACGGTCGTAGTCAAGCTGTGCCTTCATCTCCGCATAATCTTCAAGTCTTCATCCGTGCCCAGTGTGTACCACGGCTCCACCCACGGCTAGATTTCCAACCGTGCCTTCCTCTGTGCATATTCAACAAGTCTTCATCCTTGTCCAGTGTGTACCACGGTCTACACCACTGCTAGATCCTAGGCCGTGCCTTCCCCTGTCAAAGTTCCACAATTCTTCTGCTTGGCACGTCTGGCTTCCACCACAGCTCCAAGCACGGTTTCTCCCACGGCTTATACCACGGCCGTGCCCTAAGCCGTGTCCCTATTTCTCCTCATACAGTTTGTAGCACGGTTTACAGCTTGGCCAGATTTCCAACCGTGCCTCCTTCTAGATAGATTCATGCCCATGTGCGTTCCTCTGACGGTGTAATTCCTTGTCTTGATCTAAGTTGTAGATGACTTCTCTAATTTACTTAAATTAGCATCCTTAACTCCATTTAACCTGATTTATCACCATAATAGAATTAAGTACCATTTCCTTAGGAATTCTATAAAATCAATAGTAAATTAACACCATTTAAGCTATAAAGATTAAGTATAAAATGCCTCTATCAAATTCCCCCACACTTAGACTCTTGCTTGTCCTCAAGCAATTGCATCAAATCAATTGAGAAATCTGTCATAGATTATACAAACTTTCTTTTCATCTTTCTAAGCATCTATTCATTTGTAATTCGTGACTCTTAATTTTAATGTCTACTACTTCAACCAAATTGGTTTCCTGTGATCAAATTACCGTGGACAAAATTTAATAGCTAATCTAAACAAAACTAACTTTAATCCTCATGTTTAGCAAAAGAATTTTTATTTCAAAAGTAAATACTTAATCCACTAAGGAAAAACACCCAATTAAACTTCATTGGATATTAGCAAACATATAATCCTTGCAGCATAAAGTAAAAGCATATGGTATCAGCTCTTTGCTAGTTATTCTCCCTTTTATACGTCTTGTTTTATTTCATGAATGTTTACATTCATGTTCTTTTGATTTATTCAAGCATCTATTTTGACGGGTTTTTGCCCACTTCTTTTCATTAATTTTCACCTTTTCGCCCTTATCGTTATAGTGAGTTCATTGAGTCGGCACATCCCGAGCTCATCACTCAAGTGACCGGGTTTTGAGATACCCCTACGGACTCTTCCTCACTCTAACATTCAAGTTTGAATACTCTTAACTCAATTAGTTGAATCATTGGAGTAATGGCTATGCTTGATTCCTTCTTCTTCTTTTTTTTTTTTAACTAAGTGTTATGATTGTTTCACAAACAACTTCAGAGAGTATACAGTAGCTAATATAACCTAGAAGTAAACTTGTTTATTTTTCACTTAGGGACTCGACTTACTCTTAGGCTTCCAATTCTAAAGCTAAATACAAGGTAAATTTGTTCTTTAAATATTTCACTACTTAATTTTAACCAAGTATTCTAATCACAGCAGTGGGTGAGTAAAGCATTTCAACAAGTCAATTTCACATTTTGTAGATGCTTATTACAACATTTAGTACAATCTCTAGATTTCATGATAATTTGAAAAAAAATTGGGGCTTAAAATTGCTTAAGGACAAACATTCAAAGTATGGATCAATTCTCTATTCTCTATATTTTATTATCCTCTCCCCCACACTTAGCTTAAACAGTGTCCTCACTGTTTCTAATTCAGCACAATTGAAGAGGAATTAACAACTCAAGGAAGATTAGAGAATAAGAAAAAGGAAATACTGGTACTTCCCTGGTATTGGAGTGCTCTCTTTAAGCTCTAGAAAGTGTAATCTGATTATGTGTATTCTTGCTGCAGCTGATCTAGAGAGTTAAAAACTACACTAAAATCAAAACCAAACTAAACTAAAACAAGACAAAACTAAAGCTAAACAAAACTAATATATATATTTTTTTTTACATGGGTTGCCTCCCATGAAGCGCCTTTCTTTAACGTCTTTGGCTAGACATTCCTGGCTGGATGTTCAAGTGAGGGTTTTGATTCCAGCTTTGGTGCCTGTAGTGATGGGTTAATAACATCTACAACAAAAACAGGAGAGATATCGTTAGGATGTTTCATGGCATCATAAATGTTAAATTTAATTACTTCACCATCAAATTCCATAGTGAGGGTACTATCATTTACATCAATTTTCGTCTTGGATGTCTTAAGGAATGGTCGCCCTAATAATATCAGTGATGAAGTATGAGAATCACTATCGTCCATGTCAAGCACATAAAAATCAACAGGAAAAACCAACCCATTAACTTGAACTAAAACATCCTCTAGAACTCCCTAAAGATAAACATTGGACCTGTCAGCAAGTTGAACAATAATACCCGTTTCCTTCAAAGGACCAACATTTAAACGTTGATAAACAGACAAAGGCATGACATTGATAGAAGCTCCTAGATCACACATGGCTTTAGCGATTCCAAGATTACCTATTTTGCAAGGAATGGTAAACATACCTGGATCCTTACATTTAGGAGGAAGCTTCTTCTGAATAATGGCTGAAACATTTTCACTCACACTAATCTTTTCATTGCCTTTCAGCTTCCTTTTGTTAGTGCACAAGTCTTTGAGAAACCTAGCATAGCGCGGTATTTTTCTAATTGCATCAATCAAAGGAATATTTACCTCTACTTTGCAAAAGGTTTCCAAAATCTCTTTTTCTTCCGTTTCATGCTTGGGTTTCGCCAATCTGGAGGGGAAAGGAGGTGGTATCAATGTAAACTTTGATGGCTCAACTAGAGACTTGCTAATCTGGTCGCCCTGCTGGCTTGGAGTCGAAATCTCTTTCTTGGTCTCTTCCTCATGATTGAACGGGTGTCCTTTCTTATTTAATCCCTACAATTCTATTCCACTTCTCAAGGTAATTGCAGTAACGCTTTGCTTTGGATTTGTGATAGTTTGAGAGGGTAACTTACCTTGAGTTTCTAACCTGTTTACAGTAGAAGCAAGTTGGCTTACCTGATTCTCTAAGTTTTGAATGCTTTGCTTTGTTTCCTCCTGAAATTGTTTTGTATTAATAGCAAGAGACTTAACAATTTCCTCAAGAGGCATACCTGAAGTGGAAGGAGTTTGGGGTATTTGGTTTCATGGCTTAGGCTGGAATTGTTGGAAATGTTGTGGGTTATTGTCATATCGGAAGTTAGGATGATCCCTCCATCCGGGATTGTAAGTATTTGAATAGGGATCATACTTCCTCTGCGGTTTTCTTGGAAATCCTCCTACCGCATTGGCGTGTTCATGATTGTCTTCTTGCAATGTGGGGCATATGTCGGTAGGGTGATTAGGAGCAGCACAAATCCCACAAGCCTTCACCTGTTATGTTTTTCTAAGAGATAGCTGCTGCACAAGGGAGGTTAGATTAGAAATTTGATGTTCAAGGTTAGACACAGTTACCTCATTTACCTTCCTTGAAGATGCATCATGCCTATACCCAAATTGTTGTGAATTGGCAGCAATGATGGAGATCAATTACCTAGCTTGACTAGGGGATTTGTTTACTATGGCGCCTCCACTTGCAGCATCCATCATCTTTCCTTCCATCGGAATCAGGCCTTCGTAGAAGTATTGGATGAGAATTTGCTCAGATATCCCATGTTGTGGATAGCTTGCACACAATTGCTTGAACCTTTCCCAATACTCATGAAGAGTCTCGGTGTCCCTCTGTTTTATGCTACAAATTTCTCTTCTTATACCAGTGGCTCTGGATGCGGGGAAGAATTTGTCCAAGAAGAGTCTCACCATATCTGTCCAAGTGGTAATAGAACCTGGAGGCAAATAAAACAACCAATCTTTAGCTTTAGTACTTAAAGAAAATGGAAAAGCACGTAGCTTGATTTGATCATCGGTTATTCCTTGCGGCCTCATACTAGAACACACTAAATGAAACTCTTTTAAATGCTTATGAGGATCTTCATTCTCAAGACCATGAAAGGTGGGTAGCAGATGTATCAACCCAGATTTCAACTCGAATTCCATAGCTAGTTCGGGGTAGTGAATACAAAGTGGTTGTTGATTCACATCCGGTGCAGCCAATTCTCTCAATGTTCTCTCGGGATTTGCCATATCGTCTTCTTTTTCTGAATCAAGGGATGAATCAGACAAATCCAATGCTAAGTTCAGTCTAGTGGATGATCTAGCTTCTCGTCACAGCCTCTTAAGAGTCTTCTCAATCTCCGGATTATAATTGAACCTGTCTGAGAAGAACGAGTCATACAAGAATAGAAATAAATTTGACACCAATCCCCGGCAACGGCGCCAAAATTTGATGGGTGTCGAGTCCAACAAAAATAAAACCTACTCCTAGACAATTATATGATTTGCATATAGTGGTGAGTAGGGTCGAATCCACAGGGATTGGTAAAGATATTTCTATTCAAAGAGAATAAAGAGGAAACGAAAAATGGGGGGTTTGGTTTGTAAATAGAATAAGATTAAAACAAGATAAGAAAATTTAATATTGATAAAAGCCTAGCCAAAGGAATCAAGATTGTTTAATTCTAGGAATTGATCATCGATGCAAGTGTTTTCTATTCTTAGTTCTAGATAAACTGGTTATGGTTATTAACAAGCCCTAACAACCTATCTCTCCTTACTTCCTCGATAACCTCAAACAAACGCTTTGAATTATTTCTCTTATTGATTAGACAACCGTAGACAAGTGCTTAGGATTTAATCTATCAATAGCATTAAAATCTAGAGAGACCACCAATTTATGCCAGTGGATTATAAGATAACCTATTTAAACATGATCATACACCTTCATAACATGAATTCGATCATCTATTCTTATAACCAAACATGTTATCATGTCACTAAGACTTGAACAATCAAACAATTACGGATTTGACGTGCTAGTTGACAATATATTAACTTGCTAATTGAGTAGAAGAGCTCTATTCATACCAATAAACAAAGATAATAATGGCAAAACGATCAGAAGATATATGAATAACCAAAAACAAAGAACAGAATAAATACAAGTCAATTAGACCTCACAATTCATGGAGAATTAAATATCTATGACCCTTTGGCTAGAAAAGTAACTTAGCCACTAATGTTCATAAGAAAAACGAAAATAAAAAGTAAAAACATAATGAAACCCGGATGCCTGCTCTGCCTCCTTCCTTCCTTCTTGTCTCCAAGATGATTCAAGGTTCAAGATTTTCATAATTCCTCTAACCCTCTAGGGTTGGTTCTATTTATAATGTTAAAGGGATGGCATGTGATCTTTTGCTAGCAAGATACGAAAATATCTTTCCTTTTCCAAGTAGATTTCGAGAAGTGAAGATTCGTCCGCTTGGCACGCCCTACAACACGGCCGTGGGTCAAGCCGTGCCTTCATCTCCGCATAATCTTCAAGTCTTCATCCGTGCCCAGTGTGTACCACGGCTCTACCCACGACTAGATTTCCAACCGTGCCTTCCTCTGTGCATATTAAACAAGTCTTCATCCTTGTCCAGTGTGTACCACGGTCTACACCACGGCTAGATCCTAGGCCGTGCCTTCCTCTGTCAAAGTTCCACAATTCTTCTCCTTGGCACGTCTGGCTTCCACTACGGCTCCAAGCACGGTTTCTCCCATGGCTTGTACCACGGTCGTGCCCTAAGCCGTGTCCCTCTTTCTCCTCATGCAGTGTGTAGCATGGTTTACAACTTGGCCAGATTTCCAACCGTGCCTCCTTCTAGACAGATTCATGCTCGTGTGCATTCCTCCGACGGTGTAATTCCTTGTCTTGATCCAAGTTGTAGATGACTTCTCTAATTTACTTGAATTAGCATCCTTAACTCCATTTAACCTGATTTATCACTATAATAGAATTAAGTACCATTTCCTTAGGAATTCTATAAAATCAATAGTAAATTAACACCATTTAAGCTATAAAGATTAAGTATAAAATGGCTCTATCAACAAGTCATAACGGATACGGGTTGAAGAGGGCGTGTCTTTACAAGGCACAGCCGTGTAGGACTCTGGAGGTTACACAGAATCATACACGGTCGTATACACAGTTCAAAGGCATGGCCGTGTATGGTGTCAAGAATATCTATAGAAACATACACGTCTAGAAGGCACGGCCTTCATTTCAACGCCGCCGGCCTTTAAGTCCTTGTTTTGTTATTTTTCTGCAACTTAATGATGTTATGTCGTTTTGGGCCTTTCTTGTTACGAATTATAAACCTTACTATAAAGCTTCTAGGGTTTAGGATACATAGAACATACAACATACAAGTTTGAAAACACTTTTGAGAGAATTCCTCTCTTGGTTCTTTAAAGAACTACTCTAGAACTTATCGAATTTTCTTCCGTGGTGTTCATCCCGATTGTGGCGTCCACATAATATACCAAGGTTCTTGCCTCACTTATAGGTAACGGGTCGCGGTTTCCACTCGATTTTTTGGCATCTTAGGTAGCAATTCCAAACGTATTGGTATTGGGTTTCGTCACACGTGGGCATGGTTCGTATCAAATTCCCTGCCTGGGTATGGATTAACCTCAAAATTATCTTATCTGTCTACCCTAAGAGCATGATAATCTCCTTCTACTCTTTTCCTCAAATTTCCTCTAACTGCCCCTTCTCTCTGGACATTCTGGGGGAGCTACTCTAGGTGATGCTTGAAGGTTTACCACAGGTGGTGGTGGCAATGTCATCCTACCAATTCTTGTTGCTAATGTTGCAACAATTGTGGTAAGGGCCTGAAGTTGTTCATCTAGAGTTCTTCTACTTGTATTTTGACGACCCGGTCTGCCACCCACTTGGCTATTGGCCTCATTGCCAATGCCCCCATTCATACTATCATTTGACATGTTCATGGATGTGGTTTATTTGAAGTACAAATGTAATCTCAAACAATTGTAGTACACTCCCTTCACTTTACCACGTCATAATAAAAAGTTTAGATAACAACACACACACTTGTACACCCACGGTGCAACACACATACACATACACACTCTTCCACACGTTGCAAAAACAAAATGTACTCCACTTCTCACAAGTTCTAATGGTAACTTTACATAAATAGGCAGCAATTCAAATTTGAAAATCAAACCACTTCACTAATTGCAAGCCTTCCTCAATTGGTAAGAAATGAATTTCAAATTCAAATAACACTCATTAACTCCCACAACTTAATGGAATGTGTTTGAATTCAAATAGATTCCTTACTACTCAACTCAATGCAAATCTGTAAAATACACTTCCCCAATTCAGAATTACACAATGGAATCACAACAACAATCCTCACAATCTTCCTCACGCCACAAGCTAGTCACGGCAAGAGAATGGTAAGTTTTCAAGTTAAAAAATTGTTGAATTAAACAACACTTCTATGCTTCTTTCCTTCCACAAAATAATTAATCACAAGAAGCTACAACAACCTTCCCAATCCAACTCCAACAAGCAGCAAATTAAAATTCCAATCAAGGTAATTTTCGCAACTCATAAACTACAATAACACAATTGCGGTCCAAAATTGAACAACCCTAATTGAATATGATAATCACGAAATCAAACAACAATTAATCCCTTCTCTCAACATGTTCTCTGACACCAAAAGATGATGTGCTCAAAATTAAGTTCAAGCACAATCAAATGACTTAAATAAAACAAGTCTCAATTCAATAACAAACCGGTCTACTTAGGTGACAATTCACGTAAACACCTTTGGAGATTTAGATGGAAAATGTAGGTCAAATGATGTAATTACAATCTCTATTTGTAATATTCACCAAGTAACCAAAAAAGGATTGACATCCACGTGAAAATTAGATCAAAAGGAAGCAACAAAACCGTGAATTCCACTCCCCCATTCAATTACAAATTCACGCCAATCACTAAATGATATATATAATTCAAGTACTAAAAGAACAATCAATCTTACAAGATTGTTGTCCACGAAATACAATCACAAATATGTCTAAGAAAGATTCAAATCTATGCTAGATATGGCTCATTAGAAAAGAAATGAACATACAACAAAGACGAATCAATATGACTCACAATTCTCATTTATCGCACTCGCCACAATTCCAATTCTTGGGTTGAAATTAATAAGAGGTTTGAACTAAGGATGAACCCTAATTCCACACCTGAAGTTGTTCATCTAGAGTTCTTCCACTTGTATTTTGATGACCTGGTTTGCCACCCACTTGGCTATTGGCCTCGTTGCCAATGCCCCCATTCACACTATCATTTGACATGTTCGTAGATGTGATTTATTTGAAGTACAAATGTAATCTCAAACAATTGTAGTACACTCCCTTCACTTTACCACATCACAATAACAAGTTTGGATAACAACACACACACTTATACGACAATTTCAACCTAAGAATTGGAATTGTGGCGAGTGCGACAAAGGAGAATTGTGAGTCATATCGATTCGTCTTTGTTGTATATTCATTTCTTCTTTAGTGAGTCATATCTAGGGTAGATTTGAATCTTTCTTAGACATATTTGTGATTGTATTTCATGGACAACAATCTTGTAAGATTGATTGTTCTTTTAGTACTTGAATTATATATATCACTTAGTGATTGGCATGAATTTGGAATTGAAGGGGGGAGTGAAATTCATGGTTTTGTTGCTTCCTTTTGATATGATTTTCATGTGGATTTCAATCCTTTTTGTGGTTACTTGGTGAATATTACAAATAGGGATTGTAATTACATCATTTGATCTACATTTTCCATCTAAATCTCCAAAGGTGTTCATGTGAATTATCACTTAAGTGGACCGGTTTGTGATTGAATTGAGACTTGTTTTATTTGAGTCATTTGATTATGCTTAAACTTAATTTTGAGCACATCAAACAGTGAAGTTCATGTGGCATCCCATGAAGAATGATCATTGTACCTGCTAGATTATCATTCAAACTTTTATTAGATAAAGAAAAATATGTATGCTGTAAGTGATTTGGATCATCATCCAAATCAAAGTCCTTATCCATCAAGATCGCTGGGTAGATTCCTATCATCTCCTCGAGCCCCTGAAAGATTTGCCCTCAAATCTAGAGGGTCACTTCTTGGACTGAACCTAAATGCCTTTGTCACCCTGTTTTCCTGATGATTAGATAAAACGGAAGTAGTCCTAAATTGCTCTTGGAAATTGTGCACCTATAATGGAGACATATGTATCAATACTATTCGAGACCCTCCCTTTTGAAACATGTAGGCATTTCTTAAGCCATCATGTATCACCTTTCTACCAAACATCTAGGGTCTACCCAATAGTAAATGAAAGGCACACATGATAATCACATCACACATGATCTCATCATGATATTTCTTTCCAACACTTATTGGCACCATTGCCCTTTGTGTAACATGCATACTACCTTGATTGTCTAACCAATGCAAGTTATAAGGCCTATGATGTGGACTAGTAGATAGTTGTAATTTATCTACCAATGCAATAGATATGACATTTGTGCAACTACCACTATCTATGATCAATACAAAAAGGTTACTTCTAATCTTGCAAGAAGTGTGGAATATGTTCTCCTTTTATTTGCCCTCAACATCAGGAGATAAAGTTAGAACCTTGCGCAACACATTAATTGGTAAATACTGTTCACCTGTTCCCTCCTCATGTGTTTCAACATTCTGATCATCATAATATTCCTACAATGCTATAAACAAATTTGTAGGCTCGACTGGTTCCCTCTCATCCTCATCATCTTCTCCAACACCCTCCATAACTATCATGACTCTCTTATTAAGACATTATGCCGCCATATGCCTAAATCCTATGCATTTGAAACATTTAATTTAGCGCAATTTCCCACTAGTGATTCCTGGTACAGTCTGCCTAACATCAGGTACTATTACCTCTTTACCCTTTCCAAAGATCATGTTCTCCCTATCTATGCTGGGGGTAGCTTTGTCTACTACCCTAATTGACTCACCTACTACCTTTGGTCCTTCTGATCGACCATCAACTCCTATGGGCCTAGTAGTAGCACTGGGCCTGCTATTAGTAGCCCTGAATGGGTTGGATCGCCTTTACCACTCCACTTTCAAGGCTAGTTATATAGCCTCATCAAGTGTACTGTATCTCTGTAGCTTAACTACACATGCGATCTCATATTTCAACCCTGATACAAAGCGTGCTAGGGTTTGCTTTGGAGGCTCTACTAACCCACATCTAATCATCAGGGTTTCTAATTCCTGCACATAATCATCAATTGTTTTACCTCCCTACCTCAAAGTCTGAAGATACATAAACAGTTTCTGCCTGTAGTGTTCAAGAGTGAACCTCTTCCTCAAAACCCTCTTCATATCCCTCAATGTTTGAATCTCAGCCTCACCATCCCTACGCCTGCTAATCACTAAATTCTTCTACCACAAGGTGGCATACCCTATGAACTCAATAGTAACAAGTCGAACTCGGGTATTGTCATAAATTTCATAGCACTCGAAAAGGCCCTCAACCTTATCCTCCTTGTCCAGATAATCATTTGCTGAACCCTTGCCATCAAAGGAAGGTATCTGCAGCTTCACATACTTTAATCCCCTAGGTGGCCTGAAATCCCTATTTGGGTAAGGATTAACCGCAAAATTATCATCCCTCTCCCCCCTATAGGGGTGATGATCTCCCTCCATTCTTCTGCCCAAGTTACTTCCTCTCACTAATCCTTCCCTCTAGATATTCTGTGGAGCTACTTGAGGTGGTGCCTAAGGATTTACCATTAGTGGTTATGGCATTGTCATGCTATCAATTCTTGTTGCTAATGTAGCAACAATAGTAGTAAGATCCTAGAGTGGATTCTAAAGTCCTTCTACCTATAGTTTGATGACCTTGACCTCCACCAACCTGGCTATTGGCCTCATTGCCAATTCCCCCATTTACACTATCATTTAACATGATTGTGATTTAATGAAGTACACTCCCACAATTTACAACACACTACTTCAACAACACCAAGTCATAAGAACACATTTAACAACTACACTAATACACAATGAAATCCATGTTGCAAGAATTTAACAACACAATGAAATAATTATTGGTACTTCAAGTAAAGTCAAATAAATGAAGTACACACAATCACTTCCAAGCAGTTAAGAAATTAAATTCAACCAACAAGTGTTTAAGTAATAAGTTCAACTACTTTCTCACTTTAATGTTTTTTTTTTTTAATTCAAATTCTACTACTCAAGACTTCCTTCCTTGCCACGGTTTCACACTACAATAAATCATAATGTGCAGCACCTCACCACACACACAAATGTACAATTTCACACCGCCACTCCTTCCCTTACTCAAAGTACAAACACTCTCCACCACCACTTATGCCACTTGCAATCCCCCTTTAATCAACACACACACACCCTTCACTAAATACATAAAACACAACGCCACACACATACACCTTCTACACGTTGCACTTCTCCACTTCAACACACTTTCAAGCCACAACTTATAAACAAGGCAGCAACAAATTCAAATGATCTCACTTATTGCAACCTTTCCACAAATGATAAGAAGCCACTTTCAAATTCAAATGAACACACAATAACTTCTACTACTTAATGTGTGTTTTGAAAATCAAATAGCTTCCATATAATCCACATAATTCAATTATGAAAAATTTTACAACTATACTCTTATTTCCGAAATCAACATCCATTGGATTACGCTTCCACTCCCTTCACAAATGAGGTAATTTTCAAGTTCTGAAATTTAAATCAATAATACACTTCTACTCCTCTTCCATTTCACAAAAATTATCAACCACAAGGAGCTACAACAAGTTTTTCAATTCAACTTCAACAAGCAGCAAATTCACTTCTCAATCAAGACAATTACGTAACCTCAATTTTGTAACACACAATTTCGGATCACAAATTAAAGAACCCTAATTCATAATGTAGATCAAGAAATCAACCAACACTACTCCCTTATCTAAACTTAAGCTCTAATGCCAAATTATGATATACCTTAATTTGACTAAAGCATATACATACAAACAATTGAAACAACTTCAATCAAATCCGGACAACCCTCCAAATGGCGTGAACCATAAACCCTTTTGGAATCCAATTTGTAAATCAAACAACCTTAACACCAAATGATGATGTGCTCAATTGGACTAAGCACACAACGCAATATCAAATGTAAATCCAATCACCAACAACACTAAAAAAGTGGCGTGAACTTCTTATACAATAAGCTTCCACACAAATGAAAAATTCCACTAGCAAATGAAGAATTGTAATTAATAAGACAATATAGGAACCAATTTCCACTAAATTGCAAACAATATAATGATAAAATTGATCCTACAATTGATGTGAATTCAACAACTAAAGAACACAATCCTAATCAAAACTAGATATTACACACTAGCATGAAAAGGGAATCAACCAAGGAAATGATATGACTCACAATTCCTTTAGTTGCTACTCAACACAATTCCTTAAAGAATTGATAAGAGTGTTATGAAAATTAGGTAAGAACCCTAACTCTCATGAAAATGGGCAGCAAAATGTGTATACTTTTTACTTCTCCACAAATCCTATTTAAGTAAGTATTTATACTTGCTCCCTTTATGATTAAAATAACTAAACAATTACAACTATGCCACTAAAGGGTGGCCGATCCTAAATCCTCAAAGTACAACCAAATAAGATTTCCCAAAAGCTTACAAAATAAATGGTTCATAGAAATAAATTACAAGTACAAAAGATAATAATCTTCAAAGAGTCAGTTCGTCAAGTCAATGTTGATTACAATGGGCCATTGGATGTGAATCCGATGATGTCCCTAATTTGACCAATAGTGAAGTTCATGTGGCATCCCGTGAAAAATGATCGTTGTACTTGCTAGATTATCATTTAAACTTTTATTAGATAAAGAAAAATATGTATGCATGCAAGTGATTTGGATCATCATCTAAATCAAGTTCCCTGTCCATCAAGATTGCTAGGTAGATTCCCATCACCTATGGCTCCAATAGTGGGGAGATCAAATTAGATACGTGAGCTCAGATATCCACATGTTGTCTTATTTATCTAATAATACTTTATCTTTACGTTGTAGCAGGTAAATTTATCGGTTTTTACAAGATGGCGAATAAAATTCAATAAGGATCAATTGTGGGTCATTCGTGGACTTACATTAATCAGTCTACACATGTTCCATTGAAGTGAAGAACTAGCCATTTTGAGGGCTTATTTGTAATTGTATTTTGTTATTTAAGAACTGACCATTTGTTGGTTTAGTTTGTAATTTGGTTTTGTTGTTTTTTACCCTAATTGGAAATACTTACTAAGTAGGTTTTAGAGGGGGCTTTTTGAACTTGTGAAATTCAGCCTCTTTTTGCCATGAGGGAGTCCATCTTCACGTAATACACTCTTATCAGTTTCAATTGAAATTGTGGTGAGTTGGCTTAAGGAGTATTGTAAGTTATATCAATTCTTCTCAAGTTGCTCCCAATTATATCTAGTGTGTCATATTTAGTTGTAATTGGTTGTGTTACTTTGTTCTTATTCACTTGAACTAGGGTTCCAAATTTCATATTTGATTCAATTCCAATTTGAGTAGAATTTAGTTCATTTTAGTGTTATTCTTTACATATTAGGCAATTGCATTTGATCGTCATCATAATTTGGCATTAGATCAATTTCATTCAAGCAATTTAGGGATCACATGATTGTTGCTATCATGTCATTTTATGAGTTTGGTTAAGTTGATTCTTCAATTGGCTTGGTGTTCTTGCAATTGGATTTAAAGCACATCAGTGAGCTTAAACCCAATACGTAATGCTACATACACAAATGCATGAATATAACAAGCTCACATGTATGCAATGTAGATAAGGAAATCAACCAACCACTTTGTTATTTTATTTAATGCTAGCATAATCAACAATGGAGTGCACATGACTTCATTCACACATATATAGTACATATATATATATATATATAGATATTTCCTGAGTTGGGAACTGCCTCTAAGTCCCCTCTAAATGGTGTTAGAAACTGCTACCACCGACCCTAACACCCCTATATCATTTCAATAAATGACTTTACCATAAACAATATCGCATACCGATCATTAGGGTACCCTTTAAGAATCTACCACCACTGGCCTTTAGGCTAAGTGACATATAAACAGCACTTCATTTAACATTAGTCGAATAAGTGCCAGATTCATTTCCATTGCTGACCTATTAAACACATGTGGCAAGTACGATATCATGTACTTAAGTGAGCAAACTCTAACAATTCTTATTCTAAACCATGACTAACACCTAAATAAAAATATAAATACCTTCACATTAGGACCTAAAAACTATATTAATCTTTGATGAAATGAAAAATTCTAAGAAAAGCAAGAAAAAGACCCATCCTAAGGTACACAGTTAAGAACACAGCCATATTCTTTAGCTATGCATCCTCCAATACCTAAGTACCAACTCATGTGGCTATGTTTAAAGGCATGTTCTAATATATAACCATGTACATGACCATGTAATCTAGCTATGTAGCTTACTATATGACCCTTTGTATGAACATTCTCATGCCTCATGGGCCCTTAGGAGATACAGTTTTAGCTGTATGCTGTATGGAAACCTAGGGATGACTCCTCTATTATCTAAGAATTTAACTAACAGTGTATAAGGCATGCTCATATCCAAGTTCCTAATCAAGGTTTAACATTTTTCAAGAAATATAGAGACATATAATAATAATAATAACTTAAAGTAGCAAAATATTATAACGTCTATAGGTACATATTTCAATTTCAAAGTTCAAAAAGTCTTAATACAATTTCGTCCAGGCTACATATATGAAATTTAAAATATGAACTTAGACAAAATACACAAGTGATCTCTTCACTCAAATCCTTCATGGTCTCTTAATTCCCATACTAATCTTTAGCATCTGTCTACCAGGTTCTAGCTAAATGGGTACCTACAATAAGTCTATGGGGGTATAACCTATAAAGCTTAGTGAGCTAGATCCTCTTACTAAACCGATAAGCAAAATATCAAACAAGTTATTTAATTCAAACATACACCATACAAGAGTAATCACATGAATGGAATAATATATACGATTTATCGGACACCACATATAACACGGATTTATGCCCTCCAGTGCCTGAGTTGGAAAATCACAACTTGTTAGCTTTAGGCTCCAATGACCTCGAGCTGTCTTTCAAGATAACTTGTAAAGTCTATATATTTTTTTGTAATATACTTCAATAGACTTGAAAATACATATATACGTGTTAAGCCCATCATGGGGTATAGATTGTGAAAGGCTCACAAGTCAATCACCCCTAAGCGATGAATCCTTAAACTAGGAAATTTGAGATCTCAATCAAAGGGCAACATTTCTCAGTTCCACTTAATTCCCAAAAGGTCAAGACAAGATGTACCCATGGAGTACAGCTCTATTAGACCTTTCTGTATTACTGCATGATACCAACGACCTTCTTACACATAGGATTTTGTGATGTGTGATTTATTTTATTTAAGGTTAAATATTCTTAAGTCATGTTATTTAGTGTCTACTGCAAATATATACAGACACTCACAATTTCTATAGTCTAAATGTAGGGAAAACCAAAGATCAATTAGCCAATTATAATTAAGATAAAGTGGCAATCAAACTTGGCATTTAAGCACAAATAATACCCCTAGTTAGCTCTGTATACATATCTAGTTCATATATCAAATATTTATAAACATCTGTATGCACTAACTAAAAACACAAGCAAGGTACAGTAATCATTGGATTTTCACTCACTCGGCCATATGATCTTCAATTGTAATAATCAAGCGATAAGTCGTCCTTGAATGACATGTCACCTATGATACGAACCACGCCAACTCGTGATGAAACCTAATACCAATATGTTCGGAATTTCGTTGCTTAAGACGCCCAAACACCTAAAGTGGAAACCGCGACCCGTTGTCTATAAGCGAGACAAGAACCTTGGTATAAAAATGAAGACGCCACAATCGGGATGGAAGACCAATTGATAAGTCGGGATGAATGCCACGAAAATCAATCCGATAAGTTCGATTTAGTTCTTGAAGAACCAAGAGAGGTGCCTCTCAAAAGTGTTTAATGTTCAAAGATGTTAAAAACTAAGTTGTTCTAAACCCTAGGAGCTTTTATACTAGGGTTACAATTCGTGTAAAACAAGTCCAAAACGACGTAGTTTAGATAAGTGGCGTAAAAACGTGAAAACAAAACAAGCTGGCCGGCAGGGGATACACGGCCGTGTACACGACCGTGTACTTTGGTCGTATACTTTTCTGTGCAACTTCTGGCAACATACACGCCTGTGTACTTTTTGTCGTGTATCTTTCTATGCAACTTCTGGCAACATACACGCCCGTGTACTTTGGCCGTGTATCTTTCTATGGATTTGCTTGACTTCATATACGGCCGTGCCTTGAAAGTACACGCCCTCTTAAACCCGTGTCCGGTGTGACTAGTATAAAAGCAAAGGTCTTCCCATGGTTGTTCCAATCCATTCCAACTTCAAGATTGCCCCAATCCTTCCCGGCTTCATGGACATCCTTTATCAACCCGTTAAGTGCTTCCCTGAGTTGTTTCACTCGACTTCTTGTGATCGGTCCAGGCGGTAATTCAAGAGGATCCACATTCCTTCTTCCAGCTTGACTCTCATCATGGATCTCATCATTCCCCTCCTCTTGGAAAGGATTTGTCCTTAAATCGTCACCTACATGAAAAGGACTCAGATCAGTAACATTAAATGTGGCACTTACTTGATACTCACCAGGCAAATCTACCTTGTATGCATTGTGATTGATGCGCTCAAGAACTTGAAATGGTCCATCGCCTCTAGGAAGTAGTTTAGATCGACGTTGCACGGGAAACCGCTCTTTGCGCATGTGAACCCAAACCCAATCTCCAGGTTCAAAAATAGCTTGTCGACGACCCTTGTTGGCTTGTTTCACATAATGCTCTGTTCGTCGTTCAATGTTCAGCCTTGCCTTCTCATGGATCTGTTGAACAAATTCGGCCTTCTTCTTGCCATCTAAATTAACATACTCAAAAATAGGAAAAGGTGATAAATCCAAAGGAGTTAGTGGATTAAAACCATACACAATTTCAAAAGGAGAAAATTTAGTAGCAGAATGCACTGTACGGTTATAAGAAAATTCAACATGCGGCAAACAATCCTCCCAACTCTTAATATTTTTTTTAATTATAGCCCTCAACAAAGTAGATAAAGTTCGATTCACTACCTCAGTTTGACCATCAGTCTATGGATGACAAGTAGCAGAAAAAAATAACTTAGTTCCTAACTTAGCCCACAAAGTCTTCCAAAAGTAGCTTAAGAACTTAGCATCCCTATCTGATACAATTGTTCTAGGCATACCATGCAATCGCACAACTTCCCTAAAGAATAAATTAGCAATATTACAAGCATCATCCGTTTTGTTACAAGGAATGAAATGTGCCATTTTAGAAAATCTATCAACAACTACAAAAACAGAATCCCGACCATGTCTAGACCTAGGTAATCCTAACACAAAATCCATAGAAATATCTACCCAAGGCTCATGAGGAATGGGAAGTGGGGTGTAAAGCCCTTAAGGTTGGACTCTAGATTTCGCTTGCTTACACGTGACACATCGCTCACAAATCTTGTCAACATCTCTTTTCATGTGAGGCCAATAAAAGTGTTCCTACAATACCCCTAATGTTTTAGTGACTCCAAAGTGTCCCATTAAACCTCCTCCATGAGACTCCCTCACAAGTAATTCTCTTAGAGAACAAATTGGAATGCACAGTTTACTCTCCCTAAACAAGAATCCGTCATGTTTATAAAATTTTTCGTGCCCACTCTTCTCACATTGCACATACTCCTCACAAAAATCTCGATCAGCAGCATATAACTCCTTATTGTGCTCAAAACCAAGAAGTCTAGAACTAAGAGTAGAGATAAGAGTATACCTTCTAGAAAGTGCATCAGCAACTACATTCTCTTTACCTTGCTTGTAGTGGATGACATATGGAAATGTTTCGATGAACTCCACCCATCGAGCATGCCTTTTGTTCAGCTTGTGTTGCCCCTTCAAGTACTTCAAAGATTCATGATCAGCGTGGATCACGAACTCTTTTGGCCACAGGTAATGTTGCCACGTCTCCAGGGCTCGAACTAATGCATACAACTCCTTGTCGTAAGTAGGGTAATTCAAGGTTGCCCCACTTAGCTTCTCGCTAAAGAATGCAATCGGTCTTTTCTCCTGCATAAGCACTGCCCCAATACGTAATCCTGAAGCATCACACTCAATTTCAAACGTTTTAGTAAAGTTAGGTAAAGCAAGTAATGGTGCTTAAGTCAACTTATTTTTAAGTGTCTAAAAGGACTTCTCTTGTTGCTCTCCCCAACTGAACCCTACGTTCTTCTTAATTACCTCAGTAAGTGGTGCTGCAATGGTGCTAAAATCCTTCACAAATCTCCTGTAAAAGCTCGCTAGTCCATGGAAACTCCGCACATTACTTACATTAGTTGGACTAGGCCATTCTTGGATCGCACGAACCTTTTCTTCATCAACTTGTATTCCCTGCGCACTAACAACAAAACCAAGAAACACAAGTTTGTCTGTGCAAAAAGTGCACTTCTTGAGGTTAGCATATAATTGTTCCTTTCGAAGCACTTCTAAAACATCCCTCAAGTGTGACATATGATCTTCCAAACTTTTGCTGTAAATAAGAATGTCATCAAAATAGACAACCACAAATTTTCCAATAAATTTCCTCGAAACATGGTTCATAAGTCTCATAAACGTACTAGGAGCATTAGTTAACCTGAAAGGCATTACTAACCACTCATACAATCCATATTTTGTCTTAAATGCAGTTTTCCATTCATCACCTTCTTTCATTCTAATTTGGTGATATCCACTTTTCAGATCAATTTTAGAAAAGACACTAGACCCATGTAACTCATCTAACATATCATCTAAGTGAAGAATGGGATGACGATAATGTACCGTGATGTTGTTGATGGCGCGGCAGTCAACACACATTCTCCATGTCCCATCCTTCTTAGGCACCAAAATCACTGGAACTATACATGGACTCATGCTCTCTCTCACGTACCCCTTCTCCATTAATTCATCGACCTGCCTTTGGAGTTCCTTTGTCTCCTCCGGATTGCTCCTGTAAGCTGGCTTGTTTGGAATCGATGCTCCGGGTACAAGGTCAATCTGGTGCTCAATACCTCGAACAGGTGGTAATCCCTTTGGAATCTCCTTAGGAAAGACATCTTCAAAGTCCTGCACAAGAGACACAACCACACTAGGCAAAGAGTTAGATAAGTCGTTAGTAGTCAAACATGTTTCCTTAAAAACTAGCAACAACATAGGTTGCCTCATCACTAACACTCTCCTTACTACACTCGCTCTTGCCACACAACTCTCCTTTTGCAAGGCTGCTCTCTCCATTTCACTCACCACCAAAGTTGATCCCCCTTCAACTTGGCCTCTCACACTCTTTCCAGCCTTCCTCTCCTTTTCCTTTTGATCTTGACTTTTATATTCCTTTTTCTTCTCATTGTCTTTTGCTCTCTCACTCTCACTCTGCTTTTCACTTACCTTGTGTTTTGCAAACGACTGTTGTAGCTGCAACTGATCCTCATACACTTGTTTAGGTGTTAAAGGTTTAAGGTTAAAACTTTTCCCTTGGTGAACAAGCGTATACTTGTTAGAAAAGCCATCATGAACAACCTTCTGATCAAATTGCCATGGCCTCCCCAATAACACATGACATGCTTGCATTGGCACTACATCACATAACACCTCATCCTCATACCTACCAATGCGAAAACCAATCAAGGCTTGCTTACTCACCTTAGTCTCACTACTATCATTCAACCACTGCAATTTATATAGACTAGGGTGTCTAACAGTTTTGAGCCCCAGCTTCTCAACAATAAAATTGCTCACTACATTGGTGCAACTTCCCCCATCAATAATCAAACTACAAATGTTATCTCCTAGATAACATCTAGTATGAAATATATTCTCCCTTTGCACCTCCTCTTCTTCCTTCACCTGCACATTCAAAGCTCTCTTCACTACTGCCACTAGCCTTCCCATTGTAGGCTCCTCATCATCACTAGCATCCTCTAATGGCGGCATATCATCTTCTTCACTATCCCCCTCCGTCTCATACTTGCCATCATCACGCAAAATCATCACACGCCTATTTGGACATTGACTAGCAATATGGCCTCTACTTTGACATTTAAAACATCTAACGTCACGATTTCTAGAAGTGGAAGAATCAGGGTTACCTTGATTACCAGGAGTAGAACCCGCTTGCCTCAGCTCCCCTTTTGGTTTGGTGAGTAAAGGCTTTTCTTCCTTCTTCCATTGATTAGTCTTCCAAGTGGATGAACCATTACCCTGTTGAAACCGTGCACTACTACTGCCCTTCCGCTTGTGCTGGTTCTCAACCTTTATAGCCATGTGAACCATATCCTCCAATTCTACATAATGCTGCAATTTAACCACATTTTGGATTTCTCTATTCATCCCAGCAAGAAATCTAGCCATTGTAGCCTCTCAATTCTCTTCTACATTCGCCCTAATCATAGTGACTTCCATCTCCTTGAAATATTCATCTACACTTCGGCTTCCCTGCCTCAGAGTTTGCAACTTGTTGTGCAATTCACGATAATAATACGCAGGCACAAACCACTTCTTCATCACTCTTTTCATCTCTTCCCAAGACTTAATAGGTGGCTCGCCACTCCTTCTTCTATTCAACATTAATTGATCCCACCACACTATAGCATAATTTGAAAATTCAATGGCAGCAAGTTTCACCTTCTTTCTCCCACTATAGTTGTGACAATCAAATACCATCTCTACCTTCTCCTCCCACTCTAAATATGCTTTGGGATCATTCTTCCCTTGGAAAGGAGGAATTTTCATCTTTATGCTACTCAATTGATCATCCTCTCTATTCCTATCTCCTCTATCATCCCAATCCCTAGTTCCTCTATTCCGACCACTATAACCTCTATAACTCTCGACAGAGGGCTCATCAAAGTCATCATCCGACATTCCATCTCCACACCTTGGTACTCTCCTAGAACGACTCTCCCTCTTATGCCCTTGGAACACGTTTGTGGATTGCTCTAGTCTTTGCTCTACCGTCTCATGAATTTTTTCCATTCCCTCTTGGAACATCCTCTTCATTTCTCCCCTGATCGCCTCAATTACTAACCTAGCATCAAACCTTCCCCTCTCACCTTCAGGAGAATGTTGCCTCGACATAGTTCCTACAGAAAATATTAGTACCAACATAAATATATATAAAATTAAACCTCACAATACACTCCCTTATGTGTTTCGCTCAAATGATGATATCACACAATCACTCGTGTATTCTCACAAATAATGATGATAACAACTCGCCAATTTCCTCTTCTCAATTCTCTTGGAACTAACCCTAGCTACACCAATTTCCTTCTGTAGAATTCAAAACAACTCTAGGGTTAGTAAAATTTTTCCTCTATTTTTCTATCCGATTTTTTTTTTGTCTCTGTTTTTGGCTTTTGATCACATTTCTCTTTTCTTTTCTTTTCCCTTCTTTTTTTTTTTGTCGTGATTTTTACTCTTTTTTTTTTTATAACAATCGACTAGTAAATACTATACTATCAAAAGACAATTAATATTGCGGAATTGAATGCTAACAATGGATATTAACAATTGGAGTTAGGGTTTTTGATATTACCTTCCTCAACCGAACTTGATGTTTTGAAAAACCTAAGCTCTGATACCAAACTGATACGAACCACGCCAACCCGTAACGAAACCCAATACCAATATGTTCAGAAATTCGTTGCCTAAGATGCCCAAACACCTAAAGTGGAAACCGCGATCCGCTGTCTATAAGCGAGACAAGAACCTTGGTATAAAAATGAAGACACCACAATCGGAATGGAAGACCGATTGATAAGTCGGGATGAACGCCACGGAAATCAATCCGATAAGTTCGATTTAGTTCTTGAAGAACCAAGAGAGGTTCCTCTCAAAAGTCTTTAATGTTCAACGATGTTAAAAACTAAGTTGTTCTAAACCCTAGGAGCTTTTATACTAGGGTTACAATTCGTGTAAAACAAGTCCAAAATGACGTAGTTTAGATAAGTGGCGTAAAAACGCGAAAACAGAACAAGCTGGCCGGTAGGGGATACATGGCCGTGTACACGACCGTGTACTTTGGCCGTGTACTTTTCTGTGCAACTTCTGGCAACATACATGCCAGTGTACTTTGGCCGTGTATCTTTCTGTAGATTTGCTTCACTCCATACACGGTCGTGCCTTGAAAGTACACGCCCTCTTCAACCCATGTCCGGTGTGACTTGTATAAGAGCAAGGGCCTTCCCATGGTTGTTCCAATCCGTTCCAACTTCATGATTGCCCCAATCCTTCCCGGCTTCATGGACATCCTTTATCAACCCGTTAAGTGCTTCCTTGAGTCGTTTCGCTCGACTTCTTGTGATCGGTCCAGGCAGCACTTCAAGAGGATCCACATTCCTTCTTCCATCTTGACTCTCATCATGGATCTCATCAACCTAATAAGACAAAATAATTCTATGAGTTAGGGTCAACACCATCCTATACTAATTTTGCTATTTTTGACGATTTTGAAGGTTTTGAAGGTTTTAGTATTTTCTTCATAACTTTTTCATTTTAATTATGTTTTTTGTGTATTTATAGTCCTTTTAAAGCGCTTTGAATGTTCTTTGCATTCTGAAGTCATTTTGGTGGTTTGAACTTTAGAAGATCATGCTAGTGCCTAAACAGAACGAGTATGCTCAGTTTATATTTGGTTTAGGGTTCCTTGTTATCTAATTTAATGTAATAACCTAAAGAAATTAATCCTCACCACTTGGAATATCTTTGGGACTCCCAAATGGCATGTTAGCCTTCTATTTCTTTCTAGAAATTTTAGAATTTAGCTCAAGAGTTTCATGTGCCCTTTTACGATGCTTCAATTGCACTTTTCCTTCTCAGTTGGTGTTAGTTTTGTGTTTTCCTTTATGATTTTTAATTCCATAATTTTCCTAATGATATTTTAGCATTTGTAGGTTCTAGAAATAAAGAAAAGTTCCATAGACAATTAGTTTAGTTATCATTCGAATTTTCCATCATTTAGAAGGCATGAAATATATCTAAAATATACTTGATTAGATCACTAACTTAGGTCTTCATAAGCACAAAGAATCTTCAAATTCTAATCTCTTAATATCTTTAAAAAATTCAAGCATATAAGTTACATTAGAAGGTAAATCCCCACGACTTTACATCCTAGAATTAAGGTTACATTTCCAACTTATTTCCTAAGCTAAACATACTCCAAATATACATGTAAGGTTACAAAATCAAAGAAACATAACTCTATTCTAATATATGGAGTCAAAATATTACAAAAAGAAAAATGATATCAATAAAAAGGGGAAAGGTCCTACTCGTTGGTGCTATGTGAGTACCTAGATCTTCCTCCATCTACTTCCTCTTGATGCGACTTTATGTTAGATCTTCCTTAAACCCTTAGCTCCCTAAATGACCCCTTGCAACGTAGATTATACAAGAAATTGGGCTTAGTTGGATGTGGTTGGAGGCATGATCAATAGGTGGATGTTAAGTGTGTGCAATAGTGATAGGAATCAAAGTCCTACAAGACCTATCATTAGGGCAAGAGCCAAAGGATTTCAAATCTTAGTGATGAGGGTCTTCTTAGAATAAACCAATCCTGGAATTATTTATATACTAACCTCTTTTTTATTACTTATGTATTGTGTATTCCAGTAGGCACACTTATCTAGCTTTACAAGGCAATGGACAAAATCACTAAGACTCAGCTTGTGGGTTATCCATAGACCGACTTAAACTGAAGATGAGTTAGACCAACGAATTGATTTGAAGAATTGACTTCAAAAGACTATTTTTTTATTTTGTTATTTTTCTTGGAACCATTTATTTTGTAAGCTTTTGGGACATTTTATTTTGTTGTATTTGGAGATTTAAGACCGACCACCCTTTAGTGGCATAAATGTAATTTTTTGGACATTTCAACCCTAATTGGAGCAAGTATAAATATTTGCTAATTAGGGTTTTTAAGGGACTTTTAAACATTTTAGAAATCTGAAAATTTGTAGCCATGGGAGTCTCCTCTTCACGCCATCTACTCTTATCGATTTCATTGGAAATTGTGGCGAGTTGGCTTAGCAAAATCTTGTAAGTCATATCAAGTTTTACTAAGTTGCTTCTTGTTATTACTAGTGTGTAATATTTAGTGATAATAGGTTGGTTTTTGTTTATCTATTCACGTCTAAATTAGGGTTCAAATATTGCTTGGTTTTCATGTCAATTATAAGGATTAGAATTGAGTTGTTCCATTGAGTTTGATTGGTATTGGAATCTAGTTATTGTACTTCTAATTTGGTTCACGTCATTTAGGGTTATGGATCCTTGATGATGTGCCTAAATCCACTTAGAAGCACAATTAAAAGACTTAAGAAAAAGCAATCTCAAGTCAACAACAAACCGGATCCACAAGGGGCAAAATTCACGTGAACCCCAGTAAGATATAATGAATTCCAAATGCTCAAAGTTACAATTGTAATACCATAATGATAATATCTTCTAATAACACCCTAATCACATATAATCCCATGAAAGTTATCCAAAAATTGAAAAGAAAACCTCAATTCCAAGGACTCCTTTCCACTAATGAAAATCACGTTTTCAAGGGAATCCTCAATGATGATTCGAATTCAATTGCAAGGAACCTTAAATTAAACACAAGAATTCGACAACAATTAGAAGCAAATCTGTCCAAGAACTATCTCAATTCAACCTTAAATATGACACACTATAGAAGAAAAGAAATCACAACAAAATGAAATTGATACAACTCACAATTTCAAGGTGTTGCACTCGCCACAATTTCAACTCATGGGATTGAAATTGATAAGAGTCTAATGACAATTAGGAACCCTAATTCTCACATGAAGAAGAAGTGTATAATCTGAAAAAAAATGGCCTCTTCAAACCCTCTCTTAAGCAAGTATTTATACTTGCTACTCCGAGGGTTAAAAAGTGCTCAAAATTACAAGTTTGCTACTTTTAAGGTGGCTAACCCTAAATGAAACTTACAAGGAAATAAAAGTGTCCTAAAACCAAAATACAGCCAAAATAGTTCATAAAAGAAGAAATATATATAAAAGAAATGGTCTTCAAGATGCCGGTCTTCTATAAGATCCATCAGCTCAGCTCATTGCCAGTTCAGGTCGGTCCATGGATAACCCATAAGCTGAGTCTGAGGGAGTTTGTCCATTGCCCTATAAAATATGACAAGTGTGCCTGTTGTAAAACAAAATACAAGAATAATAGAGTAGCAATGTAGGCCGGCTCAAAGCCGGCGGCTTTCATGTGTTATGAGGCCAGTTTAATGTAGGTCGCTCAAGGCTGGCGGCCTTTGATAGTAGGCCGGCCTTCAATGCAATCCTTCACTTGTTTCTTCAATTTTGTGAAAAACTCCTTCAATTAACTTGTAATTTACTTTTAGGTCCTCAAAACCTGAATTTTCACAATAAACACCATTAAATACCATTTCTTTATATTTTCTTATAATATTGAAATAAATTTAATATAAATCCAAAAGAAAATATAAGTATAATGTGATCTTATCAGTCTACCAAGTAATATATAGGATGCACAAAGAGGAAGAATATCACATTTAAGCTCATCATAGTACTTGTCCCCTATACTCAAGGGTACCCCAGCCCTTTGGGTTACACAAAGACCATCCTGATCATTCAACCAATGTAATGTATAGGGTTTAGGATGTGGGATAGTTTCAAGTTTCAACTTCGATACTAATGATGCATCTACAACATTAGTATAACTACCACCATAAATAATAATTGCGCACAAGTTTCCTTGTACCCTGCAAGAAGTATAGAACAAGTTTTCTCTTTGTCCCTCATCAATGGTTTGATAGGAAATCAATTCCCAATGCAATATGTTAGTAGACAAATATAACTCACTTGACATTTTTGCTTACTAATTTCAACAACCTCCATACACTTCACCACACCACGACAACACACCCCTACACACCCACGGTGCTCACAATCAACCAATACAAGAAATGTTTATTGGTACTTTAATTAAAGTTAAATAAATGAAGTGCACACAATTATTTCTAAGTAGTTAAGAATTAAATTCAACTAGCATGTGTTTAAGTAATGAGTTTCAATTACTTTCACACTTTAATGCTTGTTTTTTAATTCAAACTTCACCACTCAACTTTCTTTTCTTGCTAAAGTTTTACACCCACAATGAGTCTTAATGTGCAGCACCTTACACTACACAAAACTCCACAAATTTGCACCACCATACACACCTCAATCATGGTGCACTCACTTCACCACAACACCTACGGCAACAACAACAAATTGCACTCTACTTCCACGGCAATGATAACAAATGGCTACAACAACAAATACACTCTACTTCCACGACAATAATAACAAAATATACTTCACTTTCTACAAGTACTAACCGCAACTCACAACAAAATAGGCAACAACTCAAATTTGAAATTCAAACCACTACACTAATTGCAAGCCTTCTTCAATTGGTGAGCAATGAATTCAAATTCAAATAACACTCATTAACTCCCACAACTTAATTGCTTGTATTTGAATTCAAATAATTCCTTATTAATCAAAACTCAATGCAATCTGCAAATTATACTCCACCAATTCAGAATT
Organism: Laguncularia racemosa; assembly: GCA_037954665.1. Classification (NCBI taxonomy): domain Eukaryota; kingdom Viridiplantae; phylum Streptophyta; class Magnoliopsida; order Myrtales; family Combretaceae; genus Laguncularia; species Laguncularia racemosa. The sequence goes on from JBBMOL010000004.1 coordinate 8,164,533, forward strand.
ACACAATGGAAATCAAAACAACAAGCTACACATCCTCCTCCACGCCACAACAAGCCACGGCAAGGATTTGGTAAGTTTTTGGAAGTTCCAAAAGTTGTTGAATTAAACAACACTTTATGCTTCTGGCCTTCCACGAAAATTGGTGATCATAAAATGATGCAACAACCTTCCCAATCCAACTCCAACAAACAGCAAAATAAATTCCAAGCCAAGGTAATTTCACAAGCTTAAAACCATAACAATCAACACAATTTGCGGTTTCACTAAATCAACCCTAATTGATGATTAACTCCATGAAATCAAATAAAACCAATTCCCTTCTCTCAACATGTGCTCTAATACCAAAAGATGATGTGCCTAAATCCACTTAGAAGCACAATTAAAAGACTTAAGAAAAAGCAATCTCAAGTCAACAACAAACTGGATCCACAAGGGGCAAAATTCACATGAACCCTAGTAAGATGTAATGAATTCCAAATGCTCAAAGTTACAATTGTAATACCACAATGATAATCTCTTCTAATAACACCATAATCACATATAATCCCACGAAAGTTATCCAAAAATTCAAAAGAAAACCTCAATTCGAAGGACTCCTTTCCACTAATGAAAATCATGTTTTTAAGGGAATCCTCAATGATGATTCAAATTCAATTGCAAGGAACCTTAAATTACACACAAGAATTCGACAACAATTAGAAGCAAATCTATCCAAGAACTATCTTAATTAAACCCTAGATATGACACACTAGAGAAGAAAAGAAATCACGACAAAATAAAATTGATAAAGCTCACAATTTGAAGGTGTTACACTCGCCACAATTTCAACTCTTGGGATTGAAATTGATAAGAGTCTAATGACAATTAGGAACCCTAATTCTCACGTGAAGAAGAAGTGTATAATCTGTAAAAAAATGGCCTCCTCAAACCCTCTCTTAAGCAAGTATTTATACTTGCTACTCTTAGGGTTAAAAAGTGCTCAAAATTACAAGTTTGCCACTTTTAAGGTGGCTAACGCTAAATGAAACTTATAAGGAAATAAAAGTGTCCCAAAACCAAAATACAACCAAAATAGTTCATAAAAGAAGAAATATATATAAAAGAAATGGTCTTCAAGATGTCGGTCTTCTATAGGATCCATCAACCCAGCTCATTGCCGATTCAGGTCAGTCCATGGATAACCCACAAGCTGAGTTAGAGGGAGTTTGTCCATTGCCCTATAAAATATGACAAGTGTGCCTGTTGGAAAACACAATACAAGAATAACAGAAAAGAGGTTAATATATAAATAATTCCAGGGTCTATCTGCTCGAAATGGGTCCTCAACACCAAGATTTGATTTCCTTTAGTTCTTGCCCTAATGATAGGTCTTGTCGGATTTTTATTCCTATCATCTCCTCGGGCCTCAAAAAGATTTGTCCTCAAATCTGGCAGATCAAATGCAATGGTGATGGGAAAATTTCTGACACTGTCAACCTCTTCAGAACCCAATTTGGATGATTAACCAAATTATTCATATTTTACCTTATGTCTTTATTTCTAATAAAATTTGATAATAATCTTACAGGTACAATTATATTTCTCCATGGGATGCCAAAATGTCCTACAACTTCAGTTGGACACAGAACATTTTTCAGGATAACAATCAATGTCCCGTTGCGATTGTTCTCTATTATGAGGCATTAGATCATGAAGACTTATGTTATTTTGTATCTTGTAAATGTTTATTGAAATTTTTTGGTTGTATTTTGGTTTTGGGACACTTTTATTTCTTTGTAACTTTCATTTAGGGTTAGCCACCTTAAAAGTGGCAAACTTGTAATTTTGAGCGCTTTTTAACCCTAGGAGTAGCAAGTATAAATACTTGCTTAAGAGAGGGTTTAAAAGCTTATTTTGCAGATTATACACTACCTTTCACATGAGAATTAGGGTTCCTAATTGTCATCTAAACTCTTATCAATTTCAATCCTAAGAGTTGGAATTGTGGCGAGTGTAACATCTTGAAATTGTGAGTTATATCAATTTCATTTTGTTATGATTTCTTTTCTTCTCTAGTGTGTCATATCTAGGGTTGAATTGAGATAGTTCTTGGTCAGAAATACATCTTATTGTTCATGAAATATTGTGTTTATTTGAAGTACTTAGCAATTGGATTCGGATCATCATTGAAGAATCCACTTGAAAACGTGTTCTTCTCTATTGGAAAGGAATTCTTATAATTGAGGTTTTCTTTTCAGTTTGAGAATTATTTGCGTGGATTATATGAGATTAGAGTGTTCTTAGAAGATATTATCATTGTGGCATTATAATTATATCATTGGACATTTGGATTTCATCATATCTTCATTAGGGTTCACGTGATTTTGCCTTGTGGATCCGGTTTTTGCCTTAGCTTGAGATTGTTTTTCTTAAGTCTTTTGATTGTGCTTCTAAGTGGATTTAGGCACATCATCTTTTTAGTATCAGAGCTATATCAAATTTGGATTTAAGATTTAAACACATCATAATTGAAGAATTGGTTAAATTTATTGGAAATTGACGGCATTGTTCATGTGATTGAGACTAGTTTGATTGGCATTGTTGGATTGTCTTTCAAATTGGTTTTTATATGTGCTTAATCTTGGATTTGAGCACATCATCTTTTTGGTATCAGATAACTTTTTGAGAGAAGGGATTGGTTGTATTTGATTTCGTGGAATTGATCAAGTGAAAACCGCAAATTGTGTTGTTGTTGTTGTTTTGAGATTGCGAAATTACTTTGGCTTGGGATTTAATTTGTTGTTTATTGGAGTTGGATTGGGAAGGTTGTTGTGTCATTTTATGATCACTAAATTTCGTGGAAGGGCAGAAGCATAAAGTGTTGTTTAATTCAACAACTTTTGGAACTTGAAAAAACTTACCAATTCTTGCCGTGACTAGCTTGTGGCATGAGGAGGTTGTATAGTTTGTTGTTTTTTATTTCCATTGTGTAATTCTGAATTGGTGGAGTACAATTTGCAGATTACATTGAGTTTGATTAGTAAGGAATTATTTGAATTCAAAACATATGAAATTAAGTTGTGGGAGTTAATGATTGCTATTTGAATTTGAATTCATTGTTACCAATTGAGAAAGGCTTGCAATAAGTGAAGTTGTTTGAATTTCAAATTGAAAGTTGCTGCCTATTGTGGGATTCGGAATTCATTTGTGGAAAGTCACTTATTAGTCTTTTGTTTTCATTATTTGCCATAGAAGTTGAAGTCTACCTGTACTTAATATCCATCTTATTGTTGTCGTGGAAGTAACACATCATCATTGTTGTTGTTGCTTGTATGTTGTCATGGAGTGACTTGTGGAAATTAAATTTGTTGCACTGTGTAGTTGTGGTGTGTTGTTGGGAAGAGTATTACACATGAGTTGCAATAATATAATTGTAACATTAAGTGGGTTTGTTTGTTTGTCTTTTGTAGTTGCTATTGTGTGGAGTTTAGGGAAGCGTAGTAGTGGAAGTGTATACCCTTGAATCAAATTGTTTGAGGAACAACATACGGGAATCTACAAATATGTCAAATGATAGTGTGAATGGGGGAATGGATGAAGAAGCCAATAGCCAGGTTGGTGGAGGTCAGGGTCGTAATGTGGCAGGCAAGAAAACTTTAGCGGAACAACTTCAGGAGCTTACTATTATAGTTGCTACACTGGCAACTAGAGTTGATACAATGACTTTGCCACAACCACCAGTGGTAAACCAACTGGCACCACCTCAATTAGCTCCACAAAACCCTCATCGAAACAGAGTAGTGGGAGATGGGAATTTAAATAGAAGGATGGGTGAGGAGCATCTTCCAAATAAGGAAGAAAGGGATGACAATTTTGGGGTAAACCTGAATCAGAATAGGGATTTCAGGCCACCTCGGGGTTTGGAGTATGTGAAACTACAGATGCCATCCTATGATGGTAAGGGATCAGCAGATGAATACTTAGACTAGGAGGATAAGGTCGAAGGTCTCTTCGAATGTTATGAGATCGACGACAATACTAGGGTCAGATTGGTTGCTGTTGAATTTATAGGGTATGCTGCACTTTGGTGGAAGAATCTGATCATCAACAGGCGTCGGGATGGAGAGGTTGAGGTTCAGACCGGGAGGGACATGAAGAGGTTGCTAAGGAAAAGCTTCATTCTTGAGCACTACAAACAGGAGCTGTTTATGAAACTGCAAACCTTAAGGCAGGGGGGGAAAATAGTGGATGATTATATGTAGGAATTTGAGACCCTTATGATTAGGTGTGGGTCTGTTGAGCCTTTAGAACAAACTATAGCACGATTTGTCTCAGGTCTAAAATATGAGATAGCGTGTATTGTTGAGCTGCAGTGCTATACTACACTTGATGAGGCTATTCAGTTGGCCTTAAATGTAGAGAGACAGAGGAGGTCCAACTTCTTTAGGGCTCCAAGCAGTAGGCCCAACACTGTTAATAGACCCATCTCAGCCGATAGTCGATCAGGGGGAACAAAGGCGGTAGGTGAGGGAGTCAAGGCAGTGGACACTACTACCCTAACCATTATAAGAGAAAACTTACCCATTGGGAAGGGTAAAGAGGTCATGGCCCTAGAAATGAGGTAAACTGTTCCCGGATCTACTAGTGGGAAAGCACGCCAGATAAAATGTTTTAAATGCATGGGATTTGGGCATATGGCTACACAATGTCCAAATAAGAGGGTGATGACTGTTATGGAAGACATTGGAGAGGATACTGAGGATGACCATGATCAGATTAAGCCTATAGATCTATCAACAGCACTGCAGGAATATTATGATGATCAGAATGCAAATGTGCCTGAGGAGCATACAGGAGGGAAATATATACCCCTTAATGTGCTACGCAGGATTTTATCTACATCTCCTGATACCAGTGATATTCAGAGGGAGAACATATTTCATACCTCTTGCAGAATCAGGAGTAACCTTTGTGTACTCATCATCGATAGTGGTAGTTGCACGAATGTTATATCTGCTGCACTGGTAGACAAATTACAACTATCTACTATACCACATCCTAGTCCTTATCATTTGCATTAGCTGGATAATAGAGGTAGTATGCATGTTACCCTTAGGGCAAAGGTTCCTATGAGTGTCGGGCGGAACTATCATGATGAGATCCTTTGTGATATAGTTCCTATGCATGCATTCCATTTGTTGTTGGGTCGGCCTTAGTTGTATGATCGACGGGTGATACATAATGGGTTTGAAAATACCTACATGTTCAGCATGGGCGAGTCACACATAGTCCTATTATCGATGACTCCATTTGAGGTCTAGGGTTTTCAAAAACAGATTTGGCACCCATCCACTACCATGGTTAGCCGGAAGAGTAAGACAACAGAGATACTAGGGTTCAATTCAACCACTGATCCTTTAGATTTGAGGACAAATCTTTCAGAAGCCCGAGGAGATGATGGGAAAATTTCTGACACCGTCAACCTCTTCAGAACCCAATTTCGATGATTAACCAAATTACTCATATTTTACCTTATGTCTTTATTTCTAATAAAATTTGAGAATAATCTTACAGGTACAATTATATTTCTCCATGGGATGCCAAAATGTCCTACAACTTCAGTTGGACACAAAACATTTTTTAGGATAACAATCAAAGTCCCGCTGCGATTATTCTCTATTATGAGACATTGGATCATGAAGACTTATGTTATTTTGTATCTTGTAAATGTTTATTGAACTATTTTGGTTGTATTTTGGTTTTGGGACACTTTTATTTCTTTTTAACTTTCATTTAGGGTTAGTCACCTTAAAAGTGGCAAACTTGTAATTTTGAGCACTTTTTAACCCTAGGAGTAGCAAGTATAAATACTTGCTTAAGAGAGGGTTTGAAAGCTTATTTTGCAGATTATACACTTCCTTTCACATGAGAATTAAGGTTCCTAATTGTCATCTAAACTCTTAACAATTTCAATCCCAAGAGTTGGAATTGTGGCGAGTGCAACATCTTGAAATTGTGAGTTATATCAATTTCATTTTGTTGTGATTTCTTTTCTTCTCTAGTGTGTCATATCTAGGGTTGAATTGAGATAGTTCTTGGCCAGAAATACATCTTATTGTTCATGAAATATTGTGTTTATTTGAAGTGCTTAGCAATTGGATTCGGATCATCATTGAAGAATCCACTTGAAAACGTGTTCTTCTCTATTGGAAAGGAATTCTTATAATTGAGGTTTTCTTTTCAATTTGTGAATTATTTGCGTGGATTATATGAGATTAGAGTGTTCTTAGAAGATATTATCATTGTAGTATTATAATTATATCATTGGACATTTGGATTTCATCATATCTTCATTAGGGTTCACGTGATTTTGCCTTGTGGATCCGGTTTTTGCTTTGGCTTGAGATTGTTTTTCTTAAGTCTTTTGATTGTGCTTCTAAGTGGATTTAGGCACATCATCTTTTTGGTATCAGAGCTATATCATATTTGGATTTAAGATTCAAACACATCATAATTGAAGAATTGGTTAAATTTATTGGAAATTGACAGCATTGTTCATGTGATTGAGACTAGTGTGATTGACATTATTGGATTGTCTTTCAGATTGGTTTTTATATGTGCTTAATCTTAGATTTGAGCACATCAAATGGAGACTTTGTTTTCTCCTAGCAATCCATCTGAAGAAGTATCTCTATAGAATCCCAATATCTGAAATACTATAGGTGGTGATTGTTTTCTCTCCTCCATTTCTAGGATATATCTCATCTACAACACAAATAATGCTCCATTATCCAATAAAGTTGCCCCTATATCAACCTGTTCCACTAAAACTGTTTCCTCTTTTTCTAACTCATCTATATATTGCTGGTCCTCATGGTCTTCTAATGGTTGGCCCAACTGCTCATTACCCTCTAAAACCTCTGAAGGTGAACATAACTGTCTCTGAACAGTCTGGCTCTCTGGTGGTTTGCTCATCTGACTATGATCATCAGGATCCTTTGAAGGTTGGCACATGGGTGTCTGACAAATTTTATGCTCTAAGGGTTAGCTCGTGTCACTAGAGCCCTCAAGAACCTTTGAAGGTTGGCATACCTACGTCTGTATTGTTTGGTTCTCTGAAGGTTTGATCATGTGGCTATGATCCACAAGATTTTGTGATGGTTGTTTTATCTGTCTTTGCATCTGCTGGACCTCTGATGGCGACATAGGGTTCAATACTATACGTTTTCCATTTTTTTTGAACATATAAGTATTTCTATACCCATCATGTAATACCATCCTATCATACAACCATGGTCTACCAAGTAATATATAGGATGCATAAAGATGAAGAATATCACATTCAAGCTCATGATAGTACTTGTCCCCTATACTGAAGGGTACCCTAGCCCTTTGGGTTACACAAAGACCATCCTGATCATTCAACTAATGTAATGTATAGGGTTTAGGAAGTGAGATAGTTTCAAGTTTTAACTTCGATACTAATGATGCAGCTACAACATTAGTACAACTACCACCATCAATAATAATTGCACACAAGTTTCCTTGTACCCTATAAGAAGTATGGAGCAAGTTTTCTCTTTGTCCCTCATCAATGGTTTGAAAGGAAGTCAATTCCCGATGCAATATGTTAGTAGAAAAATACAACTCACAAAAAGAATGTGTTTTTCATATATCGCAAAAGTTATCTTTAGCCGGCCCCATGCACAACGTATATATAGTACACAAACACAATATGGAAAACATAATACAATATGGAAACCCTAAGTTGCCTATTCTATCCTTATCCTTGTGTCACTAAGTAGGCAACTAAATAACTTAAAAAACAAACCAATAAATAAAAATAAATAATAACAAAACCGAATGTATCCTCTAGTGTAGCATCCATGCAAATATATAATGTCCTTCAATTATTTCATCCTTCCATTGTCACGTGAATCAAGTTAACACATGTATGTTTTTCTTTTATATAGCTTGATTCTTGAGCTTGTAGGTCCATGACTAGTCCTTGTAGAGCTCCGTTCATCCTTTTAGCTCTAGCTCAGTTCATCAGGCCTCTAATACTACGTAATGGATCATGAGATTTTGGCTCCTTCCTTTGTGATGCTAGTTGATCCTAATCAATTAGGGCTCATATTACAATTGTTTTCACACCACTTTTGGGATTAATTGCAGTTGTTCTTCAATTGGGTTAATGTGCTTGGATTTAATCAATTTTGGCACATCATAATTTGGTATTGGAGCTTATCTTACTTAGATATTCAATTTGATCACATCAACATTTATGGATTTGGTTTATAAGCATTGAGTATTTACGCCATTGGTTGACTAGTTTGATTGACATTGTATAATTGTCTTTAAATATTGGTTTTATGTGCTTTCACTTAGTTTTTAAGCACATCAAGTAGGGGAGAAAGTTGCAGTTTGGAGTTTCCTTTTAGATCCGATTTTTTAGTTTGTTTTTAGGAGTCTCTAGAGTGTTTTTGAGAGTGTATTTCTTGTGTTAATTCCTCAAAAGGAAGGGGTTTTCATGTGGGAAATAAGTGGTAAGTGAATCAAAAGTGATTAGCTTAGAGAAAGAGGGTTAGTGGTTACACTTTAAAGGTGTGTGTGTGATCTGAATTTGGGAGGTTTCTCTTGAGAGTTTCTTGAAAAAAAAATTTAGAGCTTTTGTGTTGTAGTTTTTCCAGAAGAAGAGAGGTTTCACATATGGGAATGGGGAGTGAGAAATCAGAAGTTTGGATAGAATGCTTGAGGGAATTATCCATTGGTCCTTAGCTTGATCATTTATGATGAAGATCACACTAGGAGGATTGGTCCAAGTATGTTCAAAGACAAGTTAGGAAGATTAGAGCAAGGAGCACGACCCTATCTGAAGTGCAAAACTCAAAAGTGGAAGTCAGGGAAGAGATTAAAAGCCGACAGCTTCAAAATCACTAAAGGTTGTTAGCCTTAGCAGTTTAGGCCATCGACCTAAATGGTCGGTGTAAAATGCATTGAAGGCTAGCAAAGTAAGTGTTACGATCCTTCCACGCAAATCCTCAATAACAATGGATTCTTTAATAATTTTAGGGTTTTCTGTATTTGGTACTAACGAAATAAAAAGGGATATGGATAAAATTACCAATCTATAGATACCAAGATTGATAAAATTAAACTGGTTCACAATTAGAACATAGAATGATAGAGACCACGTTCTATAAATCAATCACTAAAGTTAAAGAATTCCAAGAATTCAATAACAATGTTCACCATAAATTCTATAGGAACCAAGCATTTGATAAGAACAACCAGAATAAAGGGAAATCCAATTCTCAATATTCAAGAACTCTCCAAAGAGGATTCACACACTCAAAAGTGTTTTTCTTTCAACAAAATAACACTCTCCGCTAAAATACCTAAAAGGAGACTATTTATATTATGCCTAAAAGTAACCTAAGGACATATTAATGAAAATTAGTGGAGGCCATTCAAGGTCGGCCAAAGGCTGGTGACCTTGAAGCTAATTTGGTTGGCCTTCATTTAAGGCCGGCTTAAGGCTGGCTGAACTTTGCCTTGTGTCCTCCCGATGCTTATTTCCTCCCTTTTTGGACCCTGTACTACCACCTATAGCTCATATTGACTTTGATTTCTTTGGTGCTCGTATCTTAGCTCTTGGAATTGTATCATTCCATCCATGTTGAAAAAGATTCAACCTCGAATCTTTATCGTCCATCCTGCTAGACCACATAAACAAACTCCTCTTTCCCTTGGCCTTCTTAAGGCAAATCAACCTTGTTTGTTATACCTTACTTGGACTCATAGGAAGAAGCTTGTATGCCTTATCCTATTGCTGAATGGTATACTGATTGGTGTATCCATTATACTTAGCTCTGAGATCATACTACCAAGGTCTTCCAAGAATCAAGTGTGTAGCTTCCATGGGAACTACATCACAAACAATCTCGTCAGTATAATCACCAATAACTAATGGAACACAAACCTGTTTGTGTACATGAACAGCTCCCTGTAGACTCAACCAATGAAGTGCATAAGGTCTTAGACGCTGCTTCACCTGTAAACCCAACTTAGTAACCCAGCTTGCTAAAACAACATTAGTGCAACTGCTTGTGTCAACCACAATCAAACAAGTCTTCCCTTGCACCATGCCTTGAATATGAAATAAATTGCCTCTCTGATTAGGAACAGCTTCATCCTGCTTAACCATTAACAAGTCTCCCTGTACTAGATACGCTATAATGTCTTCATCATCCTCTTCTACCTCAGTACCCTTCTGTTCTTCTTCCTCACTCTCGACTTTGTCACTCTTCATGACCATAACCCTTTTGTTGGGACATTGAGAAGCAACATGGCCAAGTCCTAAACACTTAAAACATTTTATATCCCTGCTCTTCTTTTGACATGTTTGGTCAACAACTTCACCAGCAACTGCCATTCCTTTTTCCTTCTCCTTCTCACCATCATCTGACTTATGGTGGTGATATGATTTCTAAACCCGCCTGCGCTGATGCCGCTCAACCCGACTGGCTAATTTGATCACATCCTCTAGAGTCTGATAATGCTGGAGCTCCACTACATTGGCAATGTCTATCTTCAACCTATTGATGAAACGAGCTATGGATTCATCTGATGATTCCTTAATATCACACCTTGCCATTAGTGTCTCAAACTACTTTTGATAGAGCCATTTTATACTCAATCTTTATAGTATGAATTGTGTTAATTTATTATAGATTTTATAGAAATCATAAGGAAATGGTACTTAATTTTATTATGGTGATAAATCAGGTTTAATGGAGTCAAGAGTGCTAATTCAAATAACTTAGAGAAGTCATCTACAATTTAGATCAAACACAAGGATTTACACCGCCGGAGGAAAGTACATGGGCGTGTAGTTGATGTACACGGCTGTGTACTTGGTTTAGAATCAACAGAAATATACACGGTTGAAGTACACGGCCGTGTATCTGTCTTGAAGAATCAACAGAGGGAGGCACGGTTTGTGATCTAGCCGTGGTGGAAGTCGTGCCATTTACTGAACAAGGATGAGGAATTGTAGATAATCAATAGAGGGAGGCACAGTTTACGATCTAGCCGTGGTGGAAGCCATACCATTCACTAAACAAGGATGAGGAATTGTGGATAATCAATAGAGGAAGGCACGGTTCGAAATCTACCCGTGTTGGTGGGCGTGCCAGGCGTACGATTATTCACTTCTCGAGATTGACTTAAAAAGGAAAGATATATTCGTATCTTGCTAGCTAAAGATCCTCTGCCATTCCCTCAACAATATAAATAGAACCAACCCTAGAGGAGAAAGAGAAGATTTTTGGCAAAAAGAAGAGGCGAGAGGTAGAGCAAGAGAGACCGGAAATAGAGACTTTTCATGTTTTCACTTTTAATTTTCGTTTTGAGGATGAACATGTGTAGCTAAGCAGATTTTCTAGCCAAAGGATCATTGAAGTTTAATTCTTCACGAATTGTGAGATCTAATTGATTTAGCTTTATTCTATTCTTTATTTTCGGATATTTATATATCTTCTGAACGTTTTGTTAATGTTATCTTTGTTGATTGGTATGAATTAGAGCTCTTCTACTCAATTAGCAAGTTAATATATTGTCAACTAGTACGTCAAATCCGTAATTGTTTGATAGTTCTAGTTTCGGTGACACAATAACATGTTTGATTATAAAATAGATAGTCAAATTCATGTTATGGAGATATATGATCTTGTTTAAATAGGTCATCTTATAATCTATTGGCATGAATTGGTAGTCTCTCTTGTTTTTAATGTTATTGATAGATTAAATCCTAAGAGCTTGTTTAGGGTTGTCTAATCAATAAGAGAAATAATCAAAGAGCATGTTTTGATTATCAAGAAAGTAAGGAGGGATAGGTTATTAGAGCTTGTTAATAACCATAACCAGTTTATCTTGGATAAAGAATAGAAAATATTTGCATCGATGATAAATTCTTAGAATTAAACTATATTGATTCCTTTGGCTAGGCTTTTATCATTATTCAATTTTATTATCTGATTTCAGTATTATTTTGATTCACAAACAAAACCCCCCATTCTCCTTTTCCTCTCTATTCTCTTTTAATAGAAATATATTTAACCAATCCCTATGGATACGACCCTACTCACTACTATAGACAAATCATATAATTATCTTGGAGTAGGTTTTTATTTTTGTTGGATTCGACACCCATCAAATTTTTGGCACTGTTGTCGGGGATTGGTGTCAAATTTATTTCTATTCTTGTATGACTCGTTCTTCTCATACAGGTAAACTCACTTATAATCCAGAGATTGAGAAGACTTTAAAGAGACAGCGAAGAGAAGCTAGGCTGCGTCAAAAAGAAAACGTATCATCTTCATCCCTTGGACTGAACTTGGCATCGGATTTGTCTAATTCATCCATTGATTCTGAAAAAGAAGACGATATGGCAAATCCTGAAAGAACATTAAGAGAATTGGCTACACCGGATGTGAATCAACAACCACTTTGTATTCACTATCCTGAATTGGCTGTTGAATTTGAGTTAAAATCTGGTTTGATACATCTGCTACCCACCTTTCATGGTCTTGAGAATGAAGATCCTCACAAACATTTGAAAGAGTTTTATATAATGTGTTCTAGCATGAAGGCGCAAGGAATAACCAACGATCAAATCAAGTTACATGCTTTTCCATTTTCTTTAAGTACTAGAGCTAAAGATTGGTTGTTTTATTTGCCTCCTGGTTCTATAACCACTTGGACAGATATGGTGAGACTCTTCTTGGACAAATGTTTCCCTGCGTCTAGAGCCGCTAGTATAAGAAGAGAAATTTGTGGTATCAAACAGAGGGACATCGAGACTCTTCATGAGTATTGGGAGAGGTTCAAGCAACTTTGTTCAAGCTGTCCACAACATGGGATATCTGAACAACTTCTCATTCAATACTTCTATGAAGGCCTGCTTCCAATGGAGAGGAAGATGATGGATGCTGCAAGTGGAGGCGCCATAGTGAATAAATCCCCTAGTCAAGCTAGGGAATTGATCTCCATTATGGCTGCTAATTCGCAACAATTTGGGTATAGGCATGATACATCTTTAAGGAAGGTAAATGAGGTAAGTGTTTCTAACCTTGAACATCAAATTTCTAACCTAACCTCCCTTGTGCAGCAGATAGCTCTTGGAAATACACGGCAGGTGAAGGCTTGTGGAATTTGTGCTGCTCCTAATCATCCCACTGATATGTGTCCCTCATTGCAAGATGACAATCATGAGCATGCCAATGCTGTAGGAGGATTCCCAGGACAGCCACAAAGGAAATATGATCCCTACTCGAATACTTATAATCCTGGATAGAGGGATCATCCTAACTTCAGATATGGAAATAAACCACAAAATTTCCAACAATTCCAACCTAAGCCATCAAACCAAGTACCACAAGCTCCTTCCACTTCAGGTATGTCTCTTGAGGAAATTGTTAAATCACTTGCTATTAATACAAAACAATTTTAGGATAAGACAAAGCAGAGCATTCACAACTTGGAAAATCAGGTAAGCCAACTTTTTTCTTCTATAAATAGGTTAGAAACTCAAGGTAAGTTACCTTCTCAAACTATCACAAATCCAAAGCAAAGCGCTAATGCAATTACCTTGAGAAGTGGAACGAAATTGCAGGGATCAAATGAGAAAGGACACCGAACTAATCTTGAGGAAGAGACTGAGAAAGAGACTGCAACTCCGAACCAGCAGAACAACCAGACTAGAGGATCCCTCGTTGAATCACCAAAGGTCATGATAACAGCACCTCCTTTCCCTTCTAGATTAGCGAAATCCAAGAATGAAGCTGAAGAAAAGAGATTCTTGAAACGTTTCGCAAAGTTGAGGTAAATATTCCTTTGCTGGATGCAATTAAGCAAGTACCTCGTTATGCTAAATTTCTCAAAGAATTGTGCACTAACAAAAGAAAGCTGAAAGGTAATGAAAAGATTAGTGTGGGTGAGAATGTTTTAGCTATTCTTTAAAAGAAGCTTCCTCCTAAATGTAAGGATCCAGGTATGTTTACTATTCCTTGCAAAATAGGTAATCTCGGAATCGCTAAAGCTATGTGTGATTTAGGAGCTTCAATCAATGTTATGCCTTTGTCTATTTATCAATGTTTGAATGTTGGTCCCTTAAAGGAAACAGGTGTTATTGTTCAACTTGTTGATAGGTCCAATGTTTATCCTGAGGGAGTTCTAGAAGATGTTTTAGTACAAGTTAATGGGTTGGTTTTCCCTACAGATTTTTATGTGCTTGACATGGATAATGATGATTCTCGTAATTCATCAATGATATTATTAGGGAGACCATTTCTTAAGACATCTAGAACGAAAATTGATGTACATGACGGTAACCTCACTATGGAATTTGATGATGAAGTGATTAAATTTAACATTTATGATGCCATGAAATATCCTAGTGATATCTCTCCTGTTTTTGTTGTGGATGTTATTGACCCATTAACACAGGCTACATTTGATTTGATAGACGATGATGAGTTGAAAATTGTACTTAATAGGAGTCTTACTATTAATGCATTAAAAACTCTTAAGGAGAAGCTTGTAATATCCTCTGATTTGTAGGACATGATTTGGGAGTTGGAATCATTAAAACCTATCAGGTATGATGTATCCTACATTAATTTACCCCCTTGTAACACAATACTTCTTCCCTCTATTGTGCAAGCACCAAAGCTGGAATTAAAACCCTTACTCGAACATCTAAAGTACATTTTCTTAGGAGAAAATGAGAGTCTTGCTATGATAGTCTCTAACAAACTAAGTACTTTAGAAGAAGAAAAGTTGATTCGAGTGTTGAGAGAGTATAAAGAAGCCATTGGATGGTCCATAGCCGATATCAAAGGACTAAGCCCCTCCACATGCATGCACAAGATATTAATGGAAGATAATTGCAAACCTTCAAGGGAAGTTCAGCGTCGTTTGAATCCGCCTATGATGGAAGTAGTTAAGAAAGAGATCTTGAAACTTCTTGATGCAGGTATGATCTATCCAATTTCCGACAGCAAATAGGTAAGTCTAATTCAAGTTGTTCCAAAGAAAACAGGCTTAACTATGATTGAAAACGCTGATGGTGAGTTAATTCCTACTCGAGTTCAGAATGGATGGAGGGTTTGTGTTGATTACAGGAAGTTAAATGCGTCAACTAGAAAAGATCACTTCCCTCTTCCTTTTCTTGATCAGATGCTTGAACGTTTGGCTGGCCATTCTCACTATTGTTATCTTGATGGTTATTCAAGTTTTCATCAAATTCCAGTGGCACCGAAAGATCAAGAGAAGACTACTTTCACTTGTCCATTCGGTACTTTTGCATATCGAAGGATGCCTTTTAGGCTCTGCAATGCCCCAGCCACATTCCAAAGGTGTATGGTTAGTATATTTTCAAATTATGTAGAGAATATCATAGAGGTTTTCATGGATAACTTCACTGTCTATGGTAACTCTTTTGATTCATGTTTGACTAATCTTACAAAAGTGCTTCAAAGATGTATAGATAAGAATCTTGTGTTGAATTATGAAAAATGTCACTTTATGGTTGAACAGAGTCTCATTTTAGGTCATATTGTATCTTCTAAGGGGCTTGAAGTCGATAAAGCTAAAGTAGAATCGATTAAATCTCTACATTACCCTGTAAGTGTACGGGAAATTTGCTCTTTTCTTGAGAGTACAAGATTCTATCGACACTTCATCAAGGATTTTTCCAAGATTACTCAACCCCTATGCCGATTGCTGCAAAAAGAAGTGACATTTGAGTTTGATGAGGCTTGCAAGCACGCTTTTGACACATTGAGGGATAAGTTAACTTCTGCTCCAATCATCCAACCACCTGACTGGAACCTTCCCTTTGAAATTATGTGTGATGCGAGCAATTATGCAGTTGGAGCTGTTCTTGGACAAAGAGTTGGAAGAGCTTCTCATGTCATTTATTACGCTTCCAGAACATTGGATAGTGCTCAATGCAACTATTCCACAACGGAAAAAGAACTCTTGGCTGTTGTTTTTGCATTAGAAAAATTTAGATCATATTTACTTGGTACTAAGGTAATTGTTTGCTCTAATCATGCAGCTCTCAAATACCTGCTTGCGAAGAAGGAGGCGAAACCAATACTTATTCGATGGATACTCTTACTACAAGAGTTTGATCTAGAAATACGCGATAGGAAAAGCTCAGAAAACTTAGTTGCCGACCACCTCAGTAGAATACTTATCAGTGAAGGGTCAATACCAATACAAGATGATTTTCCAAATGAGCATCTCTTTTCTATTCATAAGACAATTTCGTGGTATGCTGATATTGTCAACTATTTGGTTACTAAGACACTACTAAGTGATTTGTCTAGGGCTCAAAAAGATAAAATTAAAAGTGATGCTAAGTACTATGTATCGGATGATTCGTATTTGTGGAAACATTGTGCTGATCAAATCATTAGAAGGTGTATTTCTCAAGATGATATTCCTTCTGTCTTGCAATTTTGTCACTCATATGCATGTGGTGGACATTTTGGCCCTAAGAAGACAACTCAAAAAGTATTAGGGTGTGGTTTGTTTTGGCCTACATTGTTTCGTGATTCTTTTATGTTTTGTAAATCTTGTGAACGATGTCAAAAAATTGGCAACCTAGGGCGTAGAGACCAAATGCCACTAACCCTTATTCTTGCTTGTGAAATATTTGATATATGGGGTATTGACTTTATAGGTCCTTTTCCACTTTTTTTCGGTAATGTTTACATCCTTCTTGCTGTGGATTATGTCTCAAAATGGGTGGAAGCCAAAGCGACCCGAACTAATGATGCTAAAGTTGTTGTGGATTTTGTTAAATCTCATATTTCTGCTAGGTTTGGGACACCAAAGGCTCTTATCAGTGATTGTGGCACACACTTTTGTAATAGAGTAGTGGAAACTCTACTTAAAAAGTACAAGGTCACTCATCGCACTTCCACCGCATACCACCCTCAAACTAATGGATTGGCAGAAGTTTCAAATCGAGAAATCAAGTCTATTCTGGAAAAAACCGTCAATCTAAGAAGGAAGGATTGGAGCACAAGACTTGAAGATGCATTATGGGCCTACCGGACAGCTTACAAGACCCCAATAGGTATGTGTCCTTATCGTTTGATATTTGGCAAACTGTGTCATCTCCCTATGGAGTTGGAACATAGGGCGTACTGGGCTGTAAAACAATGTAACATGCAAATGGATGAGGTTGGTGAGCACAGAAAACTTCAATTACAAGAACTTGAGGAAATTCGAAGAGAAGCTTATGAGAGTACTAAAATCTACAAGGAAAAAACAAAGGATTTTCATGATCAAATGATTTCCCGAAAGAATTTTTCTGTAGGTCAAAAAGTATTACTTTATCATTCTCGATTGAAGTTGTTTTCTAGAAAACTACGATCACAATGGGTTAGTCCTTTTGTTATCACTAACATATTTTCACATGGTGCAGTTGAGATCGTAAGTGTTGAAACTGGTAAGAACTTCAAAGTCAATGGTCATCGCTTGAAACCTTTTTATGAAGGATTTCAAGTATGTAATATTGAAGAAACCAGTGTAACTTACCCCGAGTATTGTGATTAATTATAGGAACGTCTAGCCAAAGACGTTAAAGAAAGGCGCTTCATGGGAGGCAACCCATATCAATTTATTTTATTTTAGTTTTGTTTTGATTTTTTTTTTCTTTTGATTAGCTGCAGCAAGGGTATATATCATCAGATGACACTCTCTAGTGCATAAGGGGAGAACTCCAATTACTCTACACTTTATACCAAGGAAGTACCGGTATTCCTTTTCTCTTATTCTCTAATGTTTCTTATGTTGTTAATTCCTCTTTAATTGTGCTGAATTAAGAACAGTGCGGACACTGTTCAAACTAAGTGTGGGGGAGAGGGTAATAAAATATAGAGAATAGAGAATTGACTCATACTTTGAATGTTTGTCCTTAAGCAATTTTAAGCCAAATTCTTCAAAATTATCATGAAATCGGGAAATTGTACTAAATGTTGTAATAAGCATCTACAAAATGTGAAATTGACTTGTTCAAGTGCTTTACTCACCTACTGTTGTGATTAGAATACTAGGTTAAAATTAAGTAGTGAAATCTTTAAGAAACAAATTTACCTTGTATTTAGCTTTAGAATTGGAAGTCTAAGAGTAAGTTGAGTTCCTAAGTGAAAAATAAACAAGTTACTTCTAGGTTATATTAGCTACTGTATACTCTTTGAAGTTGTTTGTGAAACAATTATAACACTTAGTGAAAAAAAAAAAAAAAAGAATCAAGCATAGCCATTACTCAAATGATTCAAGTAATTGAGTTAAGAGTATTCAAACTTGAATGTTAGAGTGAGGAAGAGTCCGTAGGGGTATCTCAAAACCCGGTCACTTGAGTGACGAGCTCGTGATGTTGCCGACTCAATGAACTCACTATAACAATAAGGGCGAAAAAGGCGAGAGTTCATGAAAAAGGAGCGGGCAAAAACCCGTCAAAATAGATGTTTGATTAAATCAAAAGAACATGAATGTAAAAATTCATTGAATGAAATAAGACTTATAATAAAAAGGGAGAAAACCTAGGGAAAGAGTAGATACCATATGCTTTTACTTTATGTTGCAAGGATGATATACTTGCTAATATCTAATGAAGTTTAATTGGGTATTTTTCCTTATTGGATTAAGTATTTACTTTTGGAATAAAAATTCTTTTGCTAAACATGAGGATTAAAGTTTGTTTTGTTTAGATTAGCTATTAAATTTTTTCTATGGTAATTTAATCACAGAATACCAGTTTGGTTGGAGCAATAGACATTAAAAATTACAAGTCATGAATTATAAATGAATAGATGCTTGAAATGATGAAAAGAAATTCCGTATAATCTATGACGGATTTCTCAATTGATTTGATTCAATTGCTTGAGGACAAGCAAGAATTTAAGTGTGGGGGAATTTGATAGAGCCATTTTATACTCAATCTTTATAGTATGAATTGTGTTAATTTATTATTGATTTTATAGAAATCATAAGGAAATGGTACTTAATTTTATTATGGTGATAAATCAGGTTTAATGGAGTCAAGAGTGCTAATTCAAGTAATTTAGAGAAGTCATCTACAATTTGGATCAAAGACAAGGATTTACATCGCCGGAGGAAAGTACATGGGCGTGTAGTTAAAGTACACGGCCGTGTACTTGATTTAGAATCAACAGAAATATACAGAGTTGAAGTACACGGCCGTGTATCTGTCTTGAAGAATCAACAGAGGGAGGCACGGTTTATGATCTAGCCATGGTGGAAGTCATACCATTCACTGAACAAGGATGAGGAATTGTGGATAATCAATAGAGGGAGGCACGGTTTTTGATCTAGCCGTGGTGGAAGCCGTGCCATTCACTGAACAGGGATGAGGAATTGTGGATAATCAATGGAGGAAGTCACGGTTCGAAATCTGGTCGTGTTGGTGGGCGTGCCAGGCATACGATTATTCACTTCCCGAGATTGACTTAAAAAAGGAAAGATATATTCGTATCTTGCTAGTTAAAGATCCTCTGCCATTCCCTTAACAATATAAATAGAACCAACTTTAGAGGAGAAAGAGAAGATTTTTGGCAAAAAGAAGAGGCGAGAGGCAGAGCAAGAGAGACCGGGAATAGAGACTTTTCATGTTTTCACTTTTAATTTTCGTTTTGAGGATGAACATGTGTAGCAAAGTAGATTTTCTAGCCAAAGGATCATTGAAGTTTAATTCTTCACGAATTGTGAGATCTAATTGATTTACCTTTATTCTATTCTTTGTTTTCGGATATTTATATATCTTCTGAACGTTTTGTTAATGTTATCTTTGTTGATTGGTATGAATTAGAGCTCTTCTACTCAATTAGCAAGTTAATATATTGTCAACTAGTATGTCAAATCCGTAATTGTTTGATAGTTTTAGTTTCGGTGACACAATAACATGTTTGATTATAAAATAGATAGTTAAATTCATGTTATGGAGATATATGATCTTGTTTAAATAGGTTATCTTATAATCTATTGGCATGAATTGGTAGTCTCTTTTGTTTTTAATGTTATTGATAGATTAAATCCTAAGAGCTTGTTTAGGGTTGTCTAATCAATAAGAGAAATAATCAAAGAGCATGTTTTGATTATCAAGAAAGTAAGGAGGGATAGGTTATTAGAACTTGTTAATAACCATAACCAGTTTATCTTGGATAAAGAATAGAAAATATTTGCATTGATGATTAATTCCTAGAATTAAACTATATTGATTCCTTTGGCTAGGCTTTTATCATTATTCAATTTTATTATCTGATTTCAGTATTATTTTGATTCACAAACACAACCCCCCATTCTCCTTTTCCTCTCTATTCTTTTAATAGAAGTATATTTAACCAATCCCTATGGATACGACCCTACTCACTGCTATACACAAATCATATAATTGTTTAGGAGTAGGTATTTATTTTTGTTGGATTCGACACCCATCACCTTTACATACTCTTCTATGCTTTTCTTACCCTGCCTCAAGGATTGCAACTCCGTCAGCATCTCTTGTTTATAGTAATGTGGGACAAATCTGCGTCTCATCAATCTTTTCATCAAAGCCCATGAATGCACTTTCTCTACATCTGCCCTATGTCTCTCAGTTTGTAGTTTATCCCACCAAAGACTAGCATATTCAAAGAATGCTAGAGACGCCATCTTCACCTTCATGCGCTTATCCCACTCATAGCAGTCAAACACCTTCTCAACCCATGGCACCCAGTCTAGGAATTCCTCTTGTTTACTATTACCAATGAAAGGTGGAATTTTTAGCTTTATGTTTTCAATCCCCTTATGCCTGTCATCATTGTTTCCTCTCCTACTCCTTTCACTACCGGTATTCGATTCATCACTAGAATGTCTCCTCCTAATTCTTATACCACTATGGCTTCTTCTATCCCTAACCTCTAATCTCTCCATAATCAATCTAATATTTTCTTTGAGTTGATTGAACTCTGCCTTAGTCACAACCTCATCCCCATTATCAGCATTATTCCCATTGTTGTTGTTATTAGTGTCATTAACACTTCCATGTGACGACATCTCTACCACTCAAAATTTTAGCAAATATTCACAAAAACCCCAATTCTCACCAATAGCCTAAAACATCAATTCAACACCCAACAATCGAATTCACAGCAATACTTATCAAAATAAATTCCTAAATTTTCCAACCAACGGTAGTATTGAATTAAAACTACAATTGAGTTGAGATTCAACAACCTTATCGATTTAACCCGTGTCGATTCACAAGTCCACCACCTTTGCTCTAATACCAAATGTTACGAATCCTTCCTTGCAAATCTTTAATAAAAATGGATTCTTTAATAATTTTAGGGTTTTTTGTATTTGGTACTAACAAAATAAAAAGGGATATGGATAAAATTACCAATCTATAGATATCAAGATTGATAAAATTAAACTGGTTCGCAATTAGAACATAGAACGATGGAGACCACGTTCTATAAATCAATCACTAAGGTTAAAGAATTCCAATAATTCAATAACAATGTTTGCCACAAATTCTATAGGAACCAATAATTTAATAAGAACAAGTAGAATAAAGGGAAATCCAATTCTCAATATTCAAGAACTCTCTAAAGAGGATTTACACACTCAAAAGTGTTTTTCTTTCAACAAATTAACATTCTCCGCCAAAATACCTAAAAGAAGACTATTTATATTATGCCTAAAAGTAACCTAAGGACATATTAATGAAAATTAGTGTAAGGCCATTCAAGGCCGGCTCAAGGCTAGCCAAAGGCCAGCGGCGTACATGTAAGCCGACACCAAAGCCGATGACCTTGAAGCTAATTTGGCCGGCCTTCATTCAAGGCCAGCTTCAGGCTGGCCGAACTTCACCTTATGTCCTCCCAACGCTTATTTCCTCCCTTTTTGTACCTCGTATTACCACCTATATCTCGGATTGACTTTGATTTCTTTGGTACTCGTATCTTAGCTCTTGGAATCGTATCAGTAAGCCGTTAGTCTAAGTGGCCAACTTACATGTAATAAAGGTCGATTAAAGATATTTTAAGCCACCGGTATTTAATGCTTTCCTTAGTCACATTAGGGTTTTTCTATGTTGTTTTATTTACCTTTTATTATGAGACTATAAATAGTCGTCAAACATTCATTTGTAAGGATCTTTTGGAAAAAGTTTATTCATAAATTGAGAGCAATTTCTCTTTGGTTCTTGAAAGAACTAATTAAACTTATTGGATTTAGAATCTATGGCATTCATCCAAACTTATCAATCGATCATTCCATAATCAATTGTGGCATTATCACCTGTGCCAAGGTTCTTATCTTGTTTATAGACAAAAGGTTATGATGTCCATCGTTCTTGATAGTTCCATAGGTTGTGAGATTAGCAAATCTAGTTGTTGAGTTTCATCATGGGTTTTTAGGGTTCGCATCATTTTCGTATCAGAGTAATCAGGTTTATCAGGATCACCTATCCTTTTGTTATTTCAATTACTTGTTCTTAGATCTAAGGTTTTGAACAAAAAAAAAAAAATTGTTCTTTAGATTGATCTGCAAGTAGATTTCAATTTGATTGTTATGAGTGTTTGAAAGGAATCGTATACATTTCCTTTCTCAATAATCAAAAAACAAAAAATAAAATTTGTATAAAAAAAAAACGAAATTGCTATTGATGAGAAATTTTCTAGCACCACCTATGCCTTCAGAACTGAATTTGGCTGATGGTCCAAATCGCTTATATTTTCACGTTATGTCCTATATTCTAATAACTATTTGAGAAATAATTTTATAAGTACAATAATAATCCTCCATGGGATGCCAATATGTCCTATACTAGTGATAGAGCCATTTTATACTCAATCCTTATAGTATAAATTGTGTTAAATTATTATTGATTTTATAGAAATCATAAGGAAATGGTACTTAATTCTAATCATGGTGATAAATCAGGTAAAATGGAGTCAAGGATGTTAATTCAAGTAAATTAGAGAAGTCATCTACAACTTGGATCAAGACAAGGAATTACACCTCCAGAATGAAACACGGTTGGAGATTTGGCCATGTTTTACACCGTGCTACACATTGCATGAGGAGAAGGCGTGACACGGTCTAGGGCACGGCTGTGGTGGAAGCCGTGGTGGAAGCTTGACGTGCCAAGAAGAAGAACTTGTGGAACTTTGACAGAGGAAGGCACGGCTTGAAGTCTAACCGTAGTGTAGACCGTGGCACACTCTGGACGAGGATGAAGACTTTTTGAACATAGGCAGAGGATGGCACGGTTTTAAATCTGGCCGTGTGTTGGACCGTGGTACACACTGGGTGTGGATGAAAACTTGGAGAATATGCACAGAGGATGGCACGGCTTGACCCATGGCCGTATTGTAGGGCGTGCCAAGCGGACGAATCTTCACTTCTCGAAATCTACTTGGAAAAGGAAAGATATCTTCGTATCTTGCTAGCAAAAGATCACATGCCATCCTTCAAACATTATAAATAGAACCAACCCTAGAGGGTTAAGACAATCTTTAATCTTTCTTTCAAACTTTTTACCTTTGATCTGGGAAACAAGAAGGAAGGCCGGAGGCAGAGCAAGCTATCCAGGTTTATTATGTCTTTACTTTTTATTTTCGTTTTTCTTATGAATATGAGTGGCTAAGCTACTTTTCTAGCCAAAGGGTCATAGATGTTTAATTTTCCACGAATTGTGAGGTCTAATTGACTTGTATTTATTCTATTCTTTGTTTTAGGTATTCATATATCTTCTGATTGTTTTGTCATTATTATTTTGTTGATTGGTATGAATAGAGCTCTTCTACTTAATTAGCAAGATAATATATTGTCAACTAGCACGCCAAATCCGTAATTGTTTGATTATTCTAGTCTTAGTGACACGATAACATGTTCGGTTATAAGAATAGATGATCGAATTCATGTTATGGAGGTGTATGATCATGTTTAAACAAGTTATCTTATAATCTACTGGCATGAATTGGTGGTCTCTCTAGATTTTGATGCTATTGATAGATTAAATCCTAAGCGCTTGTCTGGGGTTATCTAATCAATAAGGGAAATAATTCGAAGCGCTTGTTGGAGGTTATCGAGAAAGTAAGGAGAGATAGGTTGTTAGAGCTTGTTAATAACCATAACCAATTTATCTAGAACTAAGGATAGAAGATATTTGCATCGATGATCAATTCCTAGAATTAAACTATCTTGATTCCTTTGGCTAGGCTTTTTATCAATATTTGATTTTCTTTCCTTGCTTTACTTTATTTGATTCACAAACAAAACCCCCCATTTTTCTTTTCCTTATTGTTGTATTTGAATAGAAATATCTTTACCAATCTCTGTGGATTCGACCCTACTCACCACTATATGCAAATCATATAATTGTCTAGGAGTAGGTTTTATTTTTGTTGGACTCGACACCCATCAACTAGTTGATGGACACGAAACATTTTCAGATTTACAATTGAAGACCCGCTGCGATTGTTTTCTTTCCAAAGCATTAGCTCATGAAGACTTATGATATTTTTGTACTTTGTAATTGTTCTGTGGACTATTTCATGTTGTATTTTTCTTTTGGGATGCTTTCATTTTATTGTAATTTCCATTTAGGACCAGCTACGTTAAAAGTGGCAAAATTGTAATTTTTGTCAATTTTCTAACCCTAAGAGTAGCAAGTATAAATACTTGCTTATACTAGGGTTTGAGGAGGCCAAACTTTTTAGATTTGAACATCACTTTTCATGAGAGGGCTTAGGGTTTCCTAAATCTAATTTCTCTTATCAATTTCAATTTCCAAGAGTTGAAATTGTGGGGATTGCAATAAATGGTAATTGTGAGTAGTATCAATTCCTTCCTTGTTGTGTTTCCATTTCATCACTAGTGAGTCATATCTAGGGTTGATTTGGATTTTTCTTCGTCAGTTGTTTTATTTCATTTGTGATCAATTATCTTGTTATAAGTTTGATTGCTTTAGTACTTAATATCATTATCTTCATTGGTGGCATGAATTGGGAATTGTAGGAAGGAGTTGAAATCACGGTTTTGATCTATTCCTCTTGATTTGATTCACGTGGATTTCACTTATAATTATTGTTATTTTGTGAAGCTTACGTATATGGATTGTTAATTGCATCATTTGACCTTCGGATTTTCATCAAAATCCCATTAGGGTCACGTAATTTCTTGATTCCATTAAACCGGTTTAAATTGTGAGTTGGGGTTTGTTTATTTGATTCATTTGAATGTGCTTGGGCTTGGTTTTGAGCACATC
This sequence comes from Laguncularia racemosa, assembly GCA_037954665.1. NCBI lineage: Eukaryota > Viridiplantae > Streptophyta > Magnoliopsida > Myrtales > Combretaceae > Laguncularia > Laguncularia racemosa. The sequence goes on from JBBMOL010000004.1 coordinate 8,189,869, forward strand.
AGCTGTCAATTGGGTTGTGTTCATTGAGAATTGGAGATTGAGTGGAGGTTGTGTTACTATTTGTGATTTAGATTTTTTGGTAATCTTTAGTTGAATTCTTAGCGTTTTGTGAATCTTGTCAAATCATTTATGAAACTGTTGTTTGAAAAGTTGGGTGGTTTTCTTGAAGAACAAATCTAATTAGATTGTTAGTTCCAAAAGAATCGAAAAGAGGATTTTTTTAGTAGGTAAGGATTGGTGAGAACAATAGAGCGATTTGAGTGAAACACGTGAGCGAGTGAATTTGTGAGGTTTATTTTATTACTCCTAACATTTTCTTATGTAGCACTATATCGAATAGAAATTCTCCTAAAAGTGTGGTGGGGGAAATTGATACAAAATTGATCATGAAAACTCTAACTACTAAGATGAGGAGAATGTTTAGAGCGAAGATGGATCAATTTCATGACCAGATAGAGCAGAATTTTGAGCAGTCATAGATTGCTTCTGCTAGGCATAGGAGGGATAAAATGCCTAGAAGGGTAGTGTGTATGGAGGAAGATGAATGGGCTAAGGAAGGATCTGTAGCTGAATCTTATTAAGACTCATTTATGGATTCTAGGAGGAATGCGGGGAGAAGTAGAGGACCTAGGAATGAGGAAGATAGCAACCTAGGGAACATAAAGATGAAAATCCCTTTCTTCTAAGGGAAGAATGATCCTAAGGTGTATTTGGAGTAGGGGAAGAAGGTGGAGTTGATTTTTTAGTATCACAACTATTCTGAAGCCAAAAAGGTAAAACTTGTTACCATTGAATTTTTTTATTATGCAATTGTTTCGTGGGATCAGCTTCGATTGAATAAGAGGAGAAATAGGGAACCACTAGTAGGCACATAGGAGGAGATGAAGAGGATCATGAGGAAAAGATTTGTACCTACATACTACTATAGGGAATTGTACAACAAATTACAAACCCTTAAGCAAGGTAATAGTAGTGTAGAGGAATATCATAAGGAGATGGAGGTTATCATGATCAAGGCTAATATTGAGGAGGACCGAGAAGCAATTATGGCTAGGTTCTTAGCTGGCTTCAATAGGAAGATTCCAAATGTGGTGGAGTTATAGCACTATTGATGTGCTTAGTATCCAATTACAATCACATAAATGCCAATTGGATAATCAACTAAACACAAATCATAAAATGGCATGATTCCCTTTCCACGTGAACTCTAATTGCAAGAACTAATTTGATTGAATACACAATTACAATGTACTCAATTGGAATTCCAATACCAGTCAAATAAACAAACACAATTGATTCTAATTTCTAAAACAATTGGCATGAATCCAAGCTTGAAAATTGAACCCTAATTTGCGTGAATCAAGAGCAACATAAAGTAACTAATTCCTTACTAGATATTACGTACTAGTTAGAATTAAGATCAACTTGTAATTTGTTGATATCACTCACAATAAATCTAAGTCTACTCGCCACAATCCTAGGGAAGAATTAATAAAAGTATTTTGTGAAAAAGGAAGTACCCTTTCACGTGAACAAAGGCAACCGAAATATGAGTTCAAAAAGTCCCCTTCTAAACTTACTTAGCAAGTATTTATACTTGCTCTAAATACAGTAAAATCAACAAAACAAAATTACAAGTAAAACCCACAAGTGACCGGTTTTTAATCAACAAAAGACAATTATAAATAAACCCTCCAAAATGGCCAGTTCTTCACTTCCATGGAGCAATTGTTGGACCAGTTGATGTAAGTCCATGAATGACCCAGAATTGATCCTTAGTGAATTTTATTCGCCATCTTGTAAAACTAATAAATTTACCCGCTACAATGTAAAGACAAATTGTTATTAGATAAATAAGATAACATGTGGATATCTGGGCTCATTTGTCCAATTTGATTTCCCTACTGCTAAAACCATAAGTTTGATTCCCATCAACTATGTGGAACTAGAGGATATGCTTCATATGGCCATTAAAGTCAAGAAGTAACTTAGGCGAAAAGGCAATAACACCACACATGCCATACCAAGTTCTTCTAATTAGAGAGCTGAAATAGGGGAGAAGGAGGAGAAACAACCCCATTCCAAACCATTGCCAAAACAAACATTAGACTTGTTATCTCATGGGATTAAAGGTAAATCTTATCCTTCTACTTCTAGGAATCAAGATATTAAATTTTTAAATGTCAAGGTAAAGGACAAGTAGCTAATTAATGTCCAAGTGGAAGAGTGATGCTGATGAAGGATAATGGTAAAACTAATAGTGACTCGAATCATGATTCTATGCCACCATTAAAGGATGATGATGGGAAGGAGTATGCTGTTGAGGGGGAGTTGCTAGTAGCTAGGAGTGCTTTAACTGTATAGGTTGGAGAAGAGGAAAATGTGCAATAAGAGAATATCTTTCATACTAAATACCTAGTTCAAAACAAGGTGTGTAGTGTGATTATGGATGGTGAGAGTTATACAAATGCTGTTAGCATGACCATGGTAGAAAAATTAGGGCTTCCTACAATTAAACACCCTTGTCCTTATAAATTGCAATGGCTGAACAATATTGGTGAAGTGAGAGTCACAAAAAAAGTGTTTATTTCTTTTAGCATTGGAAAGTATGGGGATGAAGTGCTGTGTGATGTAGTTTCCATGCCAGCTACACACTTGTTATTAGGGAGGCCATGGCAATTTGATAAGTAGGTGAAGCATGATGGATTCACCAACAAGTACTCACTTATACATGATCAAAAACTTATTGATAAGGATAAATTAACACTTATATTTTGTATGGGTTTGAGTTGCTTTTGAAGTAAGTTAATTATGTTTTAAAAGACTTTGGTACTTAAAGGAAAGCTATTTCAGTTTCACGAATTAAAAGGACCTATCAAGGAAGAATGATCAACATTTGCAAGAGTCGGAGCGGATTACATGAAGAAAAGTGTCCAAAAGTGCAGCAGGAGAGATACACGAGCATGTATCACAGGGGCACGGTTGTGTATTGGATTTGATACACTCACAAAGGGTTACATGGCTATAATAAACGACCGTATGTTGAGTTGGAATTGTCTACAGAAAGATACACGGCCATGATACACGGCCGTGTATATGAAGTGAGTACGGTGCGATGTTAGCCACGCCTTAACTACACGGTCGTGTATGACATGATTCGACTTCGTGTTTTACAAGTTTCTTCCAAGATTTTGGTATCTTTTGACGAAAAAAAAAGGAGAGAGAACGTCAGGGTAAAAAGGAGGAAGAAAAGAGACATTTTTCGCAACTCTTTGAGGGATGAGGATTTGACTTCAAAAACATTCAATCTCAAAGGGTTCTTCACGTGGGTTTTATCATTTATTTGATCTGTATTTCTGAAACCATGTGTAACTAAATTTGATTATACTTGAACTTTACGAAACTCCAATTGTCATGTAACACTTGTTAGGGGGAGAATGTTAAGTTATCTAATTTAGTTTTGATGTTAACAAAAGAGTAATAATGTGTAACGTATGTTTGAGCTTGTTAGAAGTTGTTTCAGAAGATAGTATGTAAATTTTTCTACGTTGAACAAGGAGACAGAAGCTTGTTCAGAACCTTCAAAAGTGTTATATAGACTATTTTTGTTCTGATAGAAGGTGTTTCAGAAGTTGTGTAGTGTATCCGTAGTTATCGTGTTAATCTTTCAGAAGCACTTTCAGAACCTTTACAATAGGAGAACATTTGACAGGTTTGTTTCAAAAGCACTTTCAGAACCTTCATAACAAGAGGACAGTTAACAGGTTTGCTTCAGAAGCACTTTCAGAACCTTTCATGTCTGTCACGAATTTTTTCCAGATTACATTCTAATTTTTATACTGATAGTTTTTAATAAATTTCAAGGCCTAACTCCACATGTCAAGTATATTTGGGTAATATACTTGATGTGTTTTACTAAAGTTGGATTTTATATCATAGGGTTTTTTAATTTATATAAAGTTTTACAAGATTTTATTTAAAGATTTTATTTTATGATAAAGTGAGATCATATAAGATTTATAAGTTTTATCAAGATTTAAATCTAGATATTTGTGCTATATTTTGGGAGATCCAGCAGTTACAAAGATAAGGATAAGAAATATGGTTCTTACATCAAGATATGGTTCCACAATGTGAGGGATATCTTCAACAAACTTGATCCAAGAGATCTATCCAAAGAAGATCTCGGTCAAACTAATTTGTCCAAGCTTATCCTCATCAGGAATATCACGGAATGCAGATCCTCTCCAACAGATTCAACTTATTTTTGAATTACAAAAATTCAAAAATAAATTCAAGATTGTCACATGGAAAGTAACCATTATGTTCTCTTCATATAAGGAGTGTTTAATTCAAATACAAAAAGAGAAGAGAACGTTCTTTTAACGGAACAAAAAAGAAACACACGAAATAGAAAAGTCTCATACATCTTCAAGAGAAAAATCTTTACATATACATGTGATCTATTGTATAGAGGAAATCTGATATTCCTCATTGTTGTTGTAATTCCTTTAGTGTATAAAGAATTGATAGTTGTTTCATCACTGTAGTTTGAGTCATTAGCTTAGTGAAGAAGCTAGAAAGACTCAACAATGAGACTTTTCCTTGAAGAGGCTTATATTATACTTCTTCAATCTGTATGATATAGTGAAACACAACCGGTATAGACAATTGGGACCTCGGCGTAGAGCTGGAAGAGAGGATTGACGCTCGAGGCGGAACCTCTATAAATATCTGAGTATTTTATTCTTCTCTATTCATTTTATTTACTGCACATTATTGTTCTTCATTATTGTCATTTATGTGATTTTATTAGTTAGGAGTTTTGAATGATTTGAAAAAAGTGAAACTTTTAAGTAATTAATCAATTCACCCCCATCTTGATTAATCTTATTGGGACCAACAATTAGTATCAGAGCAGGACTCATCTATTTTAAGTGATCCAAAATGGAAGAAAATAATGTTGCAATTAATCGAGCTCCTTACTTCGATGGCTCAAACTTCTCATACTGGAAGATGCGTATGGAAACCTATATTAAAGCTAATGATTATGATTCATGGCAAGTCATCTCACTTGGAGATAATGTGATCACCTTGAACGGAGATTCGACCTTGTCAGATTCGGAGAAGAAAATTATGGAGAAGAACAACAAAGCAAAAAATTTGTTACTGACTACTATTGCGCCGTCAGAGTTCTATTTAATGTCATCGTGTGCAAGTGCAAAGGAGATTTGGGATGTCCTATCCGATACATATGAAGGGAGTAATACCATCAAGGAAACCAAGATAAATGCTTTAATTCAACAGTATGAATTATTTAAGTTTAAGTCTAATGAAGATGTCAAAGATGCTTTTAACAAGTTTACAGCTATTACAAATGAGCTTGCATCACTTGGAAAGAAACTTCTAGATCCAGATCTTATGAGGAAAATGCTGAGCATATTGCCACCATCTTGTGATGCAAAGAAAACTGCTATAGAGGAAGCTCAAGACCTAAACAAGCTAACTCTCAGTCAATTGAGAGAAAAGCTCATGGCATATGAGTCACACATAAAGACCATGCAAAGAGGAGAAGACGGTACCAAAGGAATTGCGTTTAAAGTCAAGGAAATAAAGCAAAAGGAAACTGAAACAGATGATAGCGACAATGAGAAAGAAGAGGACATCAGTCTTCTAGCACATAGACTCAATAGGCTGCTCAAGAAGCAAAGAGGTAAGAAGTTTAATGTTTTCAAGAAAAGTACTGAATATAAGCATAATGATGCAGGAAAAGCGTACAAGGAGAAAGAAAATAAGAAAGAGAAAAGGGAGATTCAATGTTATGGATGCAAAAAAGCCTGGACAGATCAAATATGAATGTCCAACACTGATCAAGAAAATGGAAAATTATAAAAAGAAAAGTGGAGCAATGCTAGCAACATGGAGTGATTTAGAGGACACAGAAAAAAATTCAGAAGATTCAGAAGAAGAAGTAGATGAGGCAAATCTTTGTCTAATGGCTAGTTTTGAGGTACACTCTGAATCTGATGAAGATATAACTGATACTGACATGCTAGTAGAAATGAGTAAACTATTAAAGGCACTAAAAAGGGCTGATAAAAAATTAGCTAAGTATGAAAACGAAATAAAAGTTCTTAAGAATGAAAAGGAAGCAGTAAAGCAAACAAATACGTTACTTGCGGATGAAAATGATATCCTGAAACAAGAAAATGAATCCATGCATGTGAGTATTGAAAAATTAAGAATAGAAAATCACCTACTTGAAGTAGAAACAAGTAACATGAAGGTAAAGATTGATGAACTATCCAATTCGTTGAAAACTACCTTTAAGAAATTTGATGAAAGTGACAAGAAATTGACCATGTTGATTTCTTCACAAAGAGTTTCAAATGAAAAACATGGACTAGGATATGAGCATGGTTCGAGTTCAAAATCGAATCAAAATACAGTTTTTGTTAAGGCTAAACAAGTCTTAAGTGATGAATTCAAAAGCAAAAGGTACATTTCGAACACAAATAATGTTAAAAGAGGAAATACCAGAGACTTTTACAGAAGTTATTCCGACAAGAGGTATCCACATAATGGGTACTATAGAAGCAATACGCAATACCAAAAGGTATAACAGAAGTTATACAAACCAGAATTTCAAGAAACAGGTAAATGATAGGTATAGGAATGTTAATTCTTATGCATGTTTCTTCTGTAATAAATTTGGTTATATTGAGAAATTTTGCTATTATAAGAGAAATAAGCTCAGTAATCAAAAAGTAAATAGAAGAAATCAAATGAGCTTATCTTTTAAAGGGCCCAAACTTGCTTGGGTTCCTAAAAGGACTTAATTCTTTTTATTTGTACAGGGACATGAAGTTAAAATAAGAGGAACATGGTATTTGGATAGTGGATGTTTTAGACATATGACTAGAGATGCTTCATTGTTCAATAGCATAACTTAGGAAGAAAAAGGGTATGTAAAGTTTGGAGATGATAGTAGAGGTAAAATAATTGCCACTGGAACGATTGGTATGCCTACTTTTTTCATTGAAAATGTATATCTTGTGCAAGGTTTAAAACATAATTTACTTAGTATTAGTCAGTTATGTGATAAAGGTTATAGAATGTTTTTTGATCAAGACAAGTGCTATGCTTTTAATGAAAATGATGAAAGATTATTTGAAGGAATTAGGAAAAGAAATATCTATCTTATAAAACCAGATGAAACCAATAATGCTTGTTGTTTAATTTCTTTGAATGATCATGTTTTTGCTTGGCATAAATGACTAGGACACGTTAATTTTAATCACTTAGAAAAATTATCTAAAAAGAATATTATTAGAGGATTACCTAAGATAAATATTAAACAAGATGTGAAATGTGATACTTGTTTAAAGAATAAAATGGTTTTTGTCTCTCTAAAAGTAAAAATGTAATCTCAACTGAGAGACCACTTGAATTGTTGCATCTTGATCTTTTTGGACATACTAGAGTCTTAAGCATCGGTGGAAGCAAATATGGACTTGTTATTGTTGACGATTTTTCAAGATACGCTTGGGTTATATTCTTGCGACACAAAAGAGATACCTTTGATTCTTTTCAAAAGTTTGCAAAACAAATATGAAATGAAAAGGGAGTTTCCATAATTAGTCTTCGAACTGATCATGGAACAGAATTTCAAAATGCAAGTTTTTTAAATTTTTGTGAAGAACATGGTATATCTCATAATTTCTTAGCTCCATACACTCCTCAACAAAATGGAGTAGTGGAACGCAAGAATAGAACTTTACAAGAGATGACTAGATCTATGTTAAATGAAAGTGGAATTGCTAAGTATTTTTGGGCAAAAGCAGTTTCTACAGCTTACTATATCATCAATAGAGTTTTCATTCGACCCATGACATCAAAAACTGCTTATGAGATGTTTCGAGGTGAGAAACCTAATGTTTCATATTTCCATATCTTTGGATCTAAATGCTTTGTGAAAAAGAATCCACTCAACCTTGGTAAGTTTGATGAAAGATTTGAAGAAGCTATTTTCTTAGAATATTCTCTAAATAGTCGTGCTTATCGTGTTTTCAATAAATCATCAAAAACTATTGAAGAATCAATAAATGTTAAATTTATTGAGGACTTAAAGGATGTTGATTCTAATGAAGAAAAGGACTCCAATTCTAAAGCAGAAGTTAGTTCAGAACCTAAGTCAGAAGCACCTGCTGTTAACATTCGAGGATTTGGTCATCCAGAACCTATTTCAGAGGCAAACACAGAAGGTACTTCAGAAGTTGTATGGTCTGAACAAGAGGCTTCTAAGGCTTGGAGGTATAAGTCTACACATCCTTCTGATAAAATAATAGGCAATATTCAATCGAGTGTTAAAACAAGAGCTAATCTACAAAATTTTGAAAATCATTTTGTGTTGTTATTCGAAATTAAACCTAATAATATGGGAGAAGCGTTAAATGATGATAATTGGATTATATCTATGTAAGAAGAATTAAATCAATTTCAAAGAAACAATGTATGGAACTTAGTTCCTAGACCTAGAGGAAAGTCTATAATTGGAACTAAATGGGTGTTTAAAAATAAATTAGATGAAGACGGTAAAATTATAAGAAATAAAGCAAGATTAGTAGCTAAAGGTTATTCACAAGAAGAAGGAATAGATTTTGATGAAACATATGCACCTGTTGCTAGACTAGAAGCAATACGGTTGATGCTTGCGTATGCATCTTATAAGGATTTTAAAGTTTTTCAAATGGGTGTAAAAAGTGCATTTTTAAATGGTTTTATAAAAGAAGAAGTTTATGTAGAACAACCACCTGGTTTTTAAGATCCTTTCAAATCAGACTATGTTTTTAAATTAAATAAAGCGCTATATGGTTTGAAACAAGCTCCAAGAGCTTGGTATGAAAGATTGTGTATGTTTTTGATCTCTAAAGGTTTTCATAGAGGAAAAGTTGACACTACCTTATTCTTGAAAACTTTTGATAATGATATCTTAGTTGTACAAATATATGTGGATGATATTATCTTTGGATCTACTAAAGAATTGTTGTGTCAAGAATTTGTTGAGACCATGCAGGCAGAATTTAAAATGTCAATGATGGGAGAGTTGACATTCTTTTTGGGACTTCAAATAAAACAAACAAAAGAAGGAATCTTTGTTCATCAAGAAAAATACACAAAACAAATATTGAAGAAATTTGGATACGATGGATGCATAAAGGTTACAACACCTATGAGTACTTCATTAAGGTTAGACTCTAACTTAAATGGATAGAAGGTAATTGAAAAACTTTATAGGAGTCTTATAGGTTCTTTATTGTACTTGACTGCATCAAGACCTGATATTTTGTTCAGTGTGTGTTTGTGTGCTAGATTTCAAGCTGCACCAATAGAAATTCATTTATCAGCTGTGAAGTGAATTTTCAAACACTTAGTTAATACTCCAAATTTAGGCATCTGGTATCCTAAAAATCAAAATTTTGATTTAATAGGATATTCTGATGCAGATTATGCTTGTTGTAAAATTGATAGAAAAAGCACATCTGGTACTTGTCAATTCTTAAGTAATAAATTAATTTCTTGGTCTTCTAAAAAACAAAATTCTGTTGCTCTATCCACAGCTGAAGCTGAATATGTTTTTATTGGTAATTGCTGTGCACAAGTTTTATGGATAAAACAACAATTGAATGATTATGGAATAAATTTTAAAACTGTGCCAATTAAATGTGATAACACGAGTGCAATAAATTTGACAAAAAATCCAGTACAGCATTCTAGGTCAAAGCACATAGAAATTAGACAACATTTTATTAGAGATCATGTGCATAATGGAGATACAAATGTTGAATTTGCGCCAACCGATAATCAATTTGCAGACATTTTTACTAAATCTCTTGAAAAGGTAAAATTTGATTTCTAATAAATTCCTAATTCATTTCTCTTCATTCGTTTCCTTCCTCCTCTAATTTCCTTTCTTCGCAATCTTCTCTTTCTCTCTCTCTCTATTTTCCTTCTCTCTCATTGCAACTCCAATGGCACCTAAATCTTCAAAACGTCTCAAACAAAAATCCTTCAAAACAAAATCATCCAACAAACCTTTAGTGATTCATGATGAATCTTCAAATTCTTCGGAAAAATATCAAGAACCTTCAATAGAGGAGAATCTGAGTTCCCCTGACTCCGAATCTATCATAGGTTCTAAGAAAATTTCCAAAAGAAAACGGGCTGCGTTGTCTTCAAAAGGGAAAGAAAAGGTTACTTAAGAAACCTCTCCGCCCAAGAAAACAGTCAAGAAGCAAATGAAACAAAGGAATGTACCAAGTCTGAAACCCTCAATTTCAAAATCTCTTCGAAGGAAGAAAAACGAGGTGTGTTCTTGTAGTTTTGTGGATTTTAATTTCTTTACAAGTAATGGTTTTTACTGGAATGAACTGTTAGAACCCATAGGATGCATGGAACTTTGCTCTACTCAAGTTCTAGTTTATGGCGAATGTGTCAAAGAATTTTATGGAAGTTTAAGTCTTTCGGTAGGGAATGTTTTAGTTTCCAGGGTATGTGATCATGATGTTACAATTTCTAAGGTAGATGTAATTAAATGTCTACACCTACATGATGTAAATGATGATGTAGAGATTATGAACATGCCTAGGAATGATCTGTTTGCTGCTATAAATGGAGGCTTACAAATGGATTATGGAGAAGAAGTAATGGTCATTGATTTCGAGTTGTTTCCTCGAATCATACACAAGATCATTATTGAATGTCTATGTCAAAGGAAGGGCAGTTCCACTTCAATGTCCATAAAACATGCTCAAATTATCTATGCAATGATTAATAAAAAGAATGTGGACATGGCTTCTAGAGTCATTGATCAAATATGGAGAAATAAAGAAAGTTTGGTATTTGGGAATATACTCATGCGATTGTTTGTGTTTAAAGGGATAGTTTTGCCTACCAGCTCTTCTGAACCTATTAAGTTAAAGAGGATAGGTAAAGAAGTCTTTCATCATATGTCGATCTTTGTTAAGGATTGTTTGTGGTATGCGAATGATAGTACACATTTTGTCCATCAAAGGCATATGAAAAGAATTGTTCCTTTTAGAACTTCTTCAATATTTGTTCAAGAAGGAGGTTCAAAACCTAGTTCAGAACCTAGAACAGAGTTTGGAACAGATCATAGAAAGCAACCATATGCTGATGAGGCTGGGAAGAGTGGAACAAAAGAAGTTATATCCAATGTTGATTTAGAACAAATGAAGAATGTTATTCGAGAAACTTTGAAACATGAGCTATCGGATTTAGTTAAGACAGCTTTGATAGATGAAGTTCTTCAATGGTCTGATCTTAGGAGACTAGAAGCAATGGAGTTACAAGTTAAACAAACTTATGATATTCTTTCTGATATCAAGAAAAATTCTGAGAAAATGCTTACTGATCTCCATCACTATAGAATTCTCTATGATGAGTTTAGTGCGAGAGTCAAGCAAGATTTATCTAACAATGTGATTGCTTTTGACAAGTTTGTCTCTCAAGTGAGGAAGATAGGAGATTCAGTCACTAACTCCTTCAAGACTTTGGACTCCAAAACGGATAAAACCTCCAAATCCGTCACAAGTCTTCATGGTGAAATCAAGCTGTTCTTATCCAACAAATTTCCAGATTATGTTCGCTCTGGTGCACATATCATCGACTTGGATACTTCACCAGAAAAAACCTTCCTCTACTAAACCTTCCACCACTCCCTCTACCTCTCGAGTCACAAGATCCAGAAAATCTTAGTTCTTTATCTTAAATTTTGTTTTGGAATCAAGTTATAAAAGACTTCTTTTATCTTTTATGCGTCGATTAAGGGGGAGTTATCCCTTTTGCTGTTAACAAAAAGGGGGAGAATGATTCTGTTGTCCTTATGAGTGCTTATGATCAATGTGTTTATCATCAATGTTGCTTACTATTGTGCTTAAGATGCTTTTCTGTTATAGGAATATATGCTTGCTCAAACATGAAAGTTGTTTCTATTTTGTCTATCTAATGGTGTTTTGTTATCATAAAAAAGGGGGAGAATGTTAAGTTCTCTAATTTAGTTTTGATGTTAACAAAAGAGGAATAATGTGCAACATATGTTTGAGCTTGTCAGAAGTTGTTTCAGAAGATAGTACGTAAATTTTTCTAAGTTGAACAAGGAGACAGAAGCTTGTTCAGAACCTTCAAAAGTGTTATATAGACTATTTTTGTTCTAACAGAAGGTGTTCTAAAAGTTGTGTAGTGTATCCGTAGTTATCGTGTTAATCTTTCAAAAGCACTTTTAGAACCTTTACAATAGGAAAACAGTTGACAGGTTTGTTTCAGAAGCACTTTTAGAACCTTCATAACAGGAGGACAGTTAACAGGTTTGCTTCAGAAGCACTTTCAGAACCTTTCATGTCTATTACGAATTTTTTCCAAATTACGTTCTAATTTTTATACAGATAGTTTTTAATAAATTTCAAGGCCTAGCTCCACGTGTCAAGTATATTTGGGTAATATACTTGATGTGTTTTACTAAAGTTGGATTTTATATCATGGGGTTTTTTAATTTATATAAAGTTTTACAAGATTTTATTTTATGATAAAGTGAGATCATATAAGATTTACAAGTTTTATCAAGATTTAAATCTAGATATTTGTGCTATATTTTGGGAGATCCAGTAGTTACAAAGATAAGGATAAGAAATATGGTTGTTACATTAAGATATGGTTCCACAATGTGAGGGATATCTTCAACAAACTTGATCCAAGAGATATATCTAATGAAGATCTCGGTCAAACTGATTTATCCAAGGTTATCCTCATCAAGAATATCACGGAATGCAGATCCTCTCCAACAGATTCAACTTATTTTTGAATTACAAAAATTCAAAAATAAATTCAAGATTGTCACATGGAAAGTAACCATTATGTTCTCTTCATATAAGGAGTTTTTAATTCAAATACAAAAAGAGAAGAGAATGTTCTTTTAACGGAAGAAAAAAGAAACACACGAAAAAGAAAAGGTTCATACATGTTCAAGCGAAAAATCTTTACATATACATGTGATCTGTTGTATAGAGAAAATCTGATATCCTCATTGTTGTTGTAATTCCTTTCGTGTATAAGGAATTGATAGTTGTTTCATCACTGTAGTTTGAGTGATTAGCTTAGTGAAGAAGCTGGAAAAACTCAACAGTGAGACTTTTCCTTGAAGAGGCTTATATTGTACTTCTTCAATTTGTTTGATACAGTGAAACACAACCGATATAGACAACCGGGACCCCGGCGTGGAGTTGGAAAAAAGGACTGACGCTCGAGGCAGAACCTCTATAAATATCTGAGCATTCTATTCTTCTCTATTCATTTTATTTACTGCACATTATTGTCATTCACGTGATTTTATTAGTCAAGAGTTTTGAATGATTTGCAAAAAGTGAATCTTTTAAGTAATTAATCAATTCACCCCACTCTTGATTAATCTTATCGAGACCAACAACATTGGATTTGATTGCACAATTATTAGATAATTGAGGATCTTTGAATTTATTCATGTTATTCTTCGTGTTGTTAATTTGATGTATGACCAACATTGAATTTGCATTGATTTCTTGTAAGTTGATTGGGAAATCGCTTATCTAAATAGATCACACTTGAATGAAGAGGCTTGTATGCAATCTAGGGATAAAAAGCTTGAGTTTCCCGTATGAGGTTGAATAGGACAATTTGATGTAATCGGGGACTTTTACGCATTAATGCAATTCTAATTATTTTTTATAAAAGAGGAATCTTGATTAAGATAATTAGGGTTAGGAGTCAATGATTTCGGGAGAAACATTAGCTTAGTGATAGAATTCCCGTGGTTTAGAGATAATCATTATCTGGTAATTAATTATTATGAGACAAAGTTACATGATAATTGGAGGAGTAGTAAAAGAAGGGTATATTGCTGATTATTGGATTTGATAATTTTAATTCATTTTTTTTAGTATTCTTATCTTAACATTTTGTTTAATTTAATTAAGAAAACTCATTTGATATTGTGCAGTTAGATAGTCGGCTTAGGGTCAGTTTTAGTACTCGCAGATCCCTGAGGGAACGATATCCGTACTTGAACTCTATACTACTTTAATCCGATAGGTACACTTTCCTGTTTGATCGTGAGAAAAGGGTGAGAGTGAAAGGATTTATTTTAATTTGTGTGACTACGATCATCAACAAGTTTTCGGCGCCGTTGCCGAGGATCAGCGATATTAAGAAAGCTCAACGCTTACTAATTTAACCATTTATTCTTTTGCTATTTATCATATTCATTTTCATTTTTTTTTGGTAATTAACTTATTTCAGTGTTCTTTGTAGTGTATGACAAGGAGTTCATCATCAAAACTTCTTGATTTCGACCTAGAAATAGAATGGACATTCAGAAGGAAACTAAGGAGCACTGAAGAGCAATAGGTGGGTGAGGGAGAATTATCATCGAGTGGAGGAGAAAGTTCAATTGCTAAGGAAGAGCAACCTGTGAACAGCAGTAGAGTTAACGATGAAGCAATGGTAGACCAACGTCGGACTATGGTTGGTTATTCCAGGCCAACTTTAGATAGCAGTGGTTCATGTATCGTAAGACCTGCAATAGAGGCTAATAACTTCTAAGTTAAAGCCTCTACAATGAATTTGATACATAACCAGTGTCAATTTGATGAGTTACCTGATGAAGATCCCCACACTCAAATTCAAATGTTTCTGGACATCTGTGCCACTGTGAAACAGATTGGGGTAACTGATGAGGCATTGAAGCTGCGGTTGTTTCCTTTCACCTTGAGGGGAAAAGCAAAGCAGTGGATAAGTTCACTAAACCGGGAATCCATTACTACATGGGCCTAACTGGCAGAGTCTTTTCTAGACTTTTACTTTCCACCATCCAAGACTGCCAAATTGAGGAACGATATCACATCGTTCACTCAATTGGATAACGAACTCCTTCATGAAACCCGAATAAGGTTCAAGGATTTGCTTAGGCAGTGCCCACACCACCAAATGCCTAACTGGCTGCAAGTTTCAACTTTTTACAATGGGCTCGATTATCCGACATGACAAACCATCGATGTCACTGCTGGTGGTACACTTAATGTGAAGACTCCTGAAGAGCCTCTAGAGCTGTTTGAAAATATGGCTAAGAACAACCATCAGTGGAGTAATGGTAGGTTGAGGCAAAGGGTAGCAGGGGTTTATGAGGTTGATATGATGACCACTATTGCTGCAAAAGTGGATGCCCTTGCTATGAAGGTCAACAGGATGGCGTAGTCTCAGCCATCCCGATACCATCCAGTCGATTCAGCTACCAATTCCATGATCCAAGAGACCAATGAGCAAGTTGACTATGTTGGAAATCCCACATAACCCCAGAACAATCCCTACAGTAACACATATAATCCAGGCTAGCGCAATCACCCCAATTTTTCATGGAGTAATCCACAATTTCCTCAGGGTAATGTGCCTGCGCTTGGATTCCAAAGACCTCCACCACCACCTGTTATAAAAAAGAAGTCCAATCTAGAGGACATGATTGCTAAGTTCATTCAGGTCTCAGAGTAGCGTCAGTAAGCAACAGATGCTACGCTAAGAAATCATGAGGCTTCTATACACAATTTGGAAAATCAAGTGGGTCAAATTGCTAAGATGCTCTCAGAGAGACCTCAAGGGTCTTTGCTTGGAAACATTGAACCTAATCTTAGGGAGTAGGTAAAGGCAGTGACCCTAAGGAGTGGAAAAGAATTGCAATTTGACATCATTGGGGCACCAGTGGTTGCATAAAGAAAAGGAGTTGAAGAACCACATGATGGGGGTAGTGAGAAGGAACATGCTACTAAGGAGGTAAAGGAGAAGGAAGTCAAGGAAAAGGAGTTAGCAGAGGGGAAGACCAAGGCATCAACAGTTTAGCCATATAAGCCTCCAATTCCATATCCGGGCCGGCTGAAAAAGGATCAAGACAAAGAGCACTTTAGTAAGTTTTTTGATTTGTTTAAGCAATTACATTTTAACATACCATTTGTAGAAGCTCTTTCACAGATGCCCAGATATGCCAAGTTCCTAAAGGATTTACTGTCAAACAAGAGGCGATTGGAAGAAATTTCTACCGCAGTTATAGGAGCGGAGTGTTCGGCTATCTTACAAAACAAGTTGCCACAAAAGCTCAAGGATTCGGGTAGTTTCACTATTCCATGCTTAATTGGTGAACTGCCTGTGGAGAGAGCTTTAGTAGACCTTGGGGCAAGCATAAACTTGATGCCCTATTCCTTGTTTAAACAATTAAACTTGGGAGAGCCAAAGCCTACCAGGATGAGTCTGCAGCTGGCAAATCGCTCGGTCAAATTCCCTAGGGGGATCATTGAGGATGTCCTAGTAAAGGTAGAAAATTTCATTTTTCCTGTTGATTTTGTAATTCTGGATATGAATGCTGATGTAGAGGTCCCGTTGATTTTAGGAAGACCTTTCCTAGCTACTGCAAGAGCTGTGATTGATGTAACAGATGGAAAGCTGGTTTTAAGAGTGGGAGTAGATGAGTTGGTGGTAAAAATTCCAGCAGCACTGAAATAATCGTTGAACGCCGATGATACTTGCTATACTGTTGATTGCATTGACAAGTCAGTAATAAGTGTGATGTAAGAACTGTTATGTGGAGATCAG
The DNA here is from genome assembly GCA_037954665.1 of Laguncularia racemosa. Classification (NCBI taxonomy): domain Eukaryota; kingdom Viridiplantae; phylum Streptophyta; class Magnoliopsida; order Myrtales; family Combretaceae; genus Laguncularia; species Laguncularia racemosa. Next base: position 8,206,555 of record JBBMOL010000004.1, read on the forward strand.
TTGGAATTCAGTTTAACTGTGAATGATGATGAAGTGAGTGAGAATGTGGAGATACAAACAGTGAAAGCTCAGCTACAAGCCTATGAGGAAGTAGTTTGTCGCAGAGGATTTGAAAAAATAGGGCCCAATAAAGAAGGGAGGTTAAAACCGTCTGTTGAAGAGCCTCTTAAACTTGAGTTGAAGCAACTTCTTGAATACCTAGAGTATGCTTTTCTAGAAGCTAACTCTAAACTCCCGGCCATCATTTCTGCTAGTTTGATGAGGGACCAAAGGGACAATCACTAGGGGTCTTGAGGGAGCACAAGCAAGCTCTTGCTTGGAAGATATCGGATATTCAAGGTATTAGCCCCTCATTTTATACCCATAAAATCTTATTGGAAGATGATTTTAAACCAGTGGTACAACCTCAGAGAAGGTTGAACCCCAACATGAAAGAGGTTGTAAAGAAGGAGGTGATTAAGCTTTTAGATGCGGGGTTGATCTATCCCATTTCCGACAGTCCCTGAGTTAGTCTTGTGCAAGTTATACCAAAGAAAGGGGGAATGACTGTAGTCCCCAATGAGAAAAACGAACTCATACGTATGAGGATGGTAACTGGTTGGAAAGTGTGCATAGATTATAGAAGGCTGAATGATGCAACTCACAAGGATCACTTCCGTCTCCCTTTTGTGGATCAGATGCTAGAACGATTGGTAGGACATCTATATTACATTTTTTTAGATGGAATGTCGGGATATTTCCAAATCCTAATCGCTCCAGAGGATCAAGAAAAGACCACTTTCGCATGTCCATATAGTACTTTCGCTTATAGGCGCATGCCCTTCGGATTATGCAATGCACCGGCTACGTTTCAGCGATGTATGATGGCCATTTTTAAGGACTTAGTGGAAGGGATCATGGAGGTCTTTATGGACAATTTCTCCATCTTTGGTGATTCTTTTTATGCTTGTCTAAGCAATTTGAAGAGGGTTTTGACTCGATGTGAGGAGACGAATCTTGTGTTGAATTGGGAGAAATGCCATTTCATGGTAAAGGAGGGCATAGTTCTGGGGCACAAAATTTCTCATAGAGGAATCGAAGTGGATAAAGCAAAGGTGGACACAATTGCAAAACTTCCACCACCTTCTTCGGTAAGAGCCATTCGGAGCTTTCTCAAGCATGCCGAATTTTACAGGAGGTTCATTAAAGATTTCTCTAAAATAGCCCGTCCATTGACACGACTATTAGAGAAAGACGTGCCCTATGATTTTACTAGTGAATGTCTTGAGGCGTTCAACACGCTTAAGGAAAGGTTGACCCAAGCACCTATCATGGTGGCTCCTGATTGGGGTCTTCCTTTCGAGTTGATGTGTGATGTAAGCGATTTTGCTATGGGAGCAGTCTTAGGAAAAAGGAGGGACAAGCACTTTTAACCGATCTACTATGCTAGTAAGACCCTCACAAGTGCTCAGGAGAACTACACCATGACCGAGAAGGAACTTCTAGCTGTGATTTTTGCGTTTGATAAGTTTCGGTCATATTTGATTTTTTCTAAGGTAATTGTTTACACTAACCATTCAGCTCTCAGGTACCTTTTATCCAAGACAGATGCGAAACCGCGCCTCATCCGGTGGATATTTCTTCTACAAGAGTTTGATCTGGAGATTAGGGATAAGAGGGGAGCTGAAAACTTAGCTGCTGATCATCTTTCTCACTTGGAGAACCCATACTTGGAGGAATTGAAAGAAGAAGAGATTGATGATGCTTTTCCAGAGGAAGGATTGTATCAGATTAACAAGGTAAGTATTAATTTTGAGCCTTGGTTTGCTGATTTTGCAAATTACCATATTTGTAGAATACTCTAGAGTGACAAAACTTATCAGCAAAAGAAGCAGTTCTGTGCTGAGTTGAAGCACTATTTTTGGGAGGAACCCTTCTTGTTTCGTTTGTGTGCCAATCAGGTAATCAGGAGATGTGTATCTGAGCAAGAGGGGCAAGAAATTCTGAGACACTATCACACCGGACCAACAGGGGGTCACTACAGTGTGAATCGAACAACTCACAAAGTGTTGGAATCGGGATTCTATTGGCCAACCTTATTGAAGGATTCCTTCAACTTTGTAAAAACATGTGACAAGTGCCAGCAAGTTGGAAGTATGCTAAAATGCGATGTGATGCCCCAAAATTTCATCTTAGAGTGTGAGGTGTTAGACGTATGGGCGATTGATTTCATAAGACCATTCCCCAATTCCTTTGGGAATAAGTACATATTGGTGGCTGTGGATTATGTGTCTAAATGGGTAGAGGCCCAAGCGTTGCCCACCAATGATGCAAGAGTGGTTGTGAAGTTCCTGAAGAAACTCTTTTCTAGATTTGGAGCACCTAGAGCATTGATTAGTGATAGGGGGGCACATTTCTATAATGTGTAATTGGAAAAAGTGCTGAAGCAATACGGGGTTAACCATAGGTTAGCAACCCCCTGTCACCCGCAGACAAGTGGTCAAGTGGAAGTTTCTAACCGTGTGCTGAAAAGGATACTAGAAAAAACGGTAGAACATCACAAGAAGAATTGGTCTGAAAAGCTGGACGATGCTCTATGGGCCTACAGGACAGCTTTCAAATCTCCTCTAGGTACAACCCCATATAGATTGGTGTTCGGGAAAGCTTGCCACTTGCCAGTGGAACTAGAACATAGAGCCTTTTGGGCCTTGCGCACTCTCAATATGGATCTAGAGGCCGCTGGTAAGAGGAGGAAGTTTCAGCTAAATGAACTCAATGAATGGCGTGCAATGGCATATGACAACATACGGGTTTATAAAGAGAACATGAAGAGATATCATGATATGAGGATTCACCATCCCAAAAAATTTAAAGAAGGGGACCATGTTCTCTTATTCAATTCACGGCTAAAACTCTTCTTAGGTAAGTTGAGATTGAAATGGTCCGGGCCATTCAAAATTCACCAAGTTTTTCCCCATGGTGCAGTGGAATTAGAACATCCGAATGGACATACATTTGAGGTCAATGGACTACGCTTGAAGCTTTATTTTGGGACTCAAGGCGATAAAGAGGGTCAAGAAGAGTTTAGACTCCACCTTCTAGTAGCTTAATCAAGGCAGGTTTCTTTCCGTCGAGTAAACAACGTTAAACAACAGCGCTTGGTAGGAGGCAACCCATGCAATTCTTAGGTAAGTTCTTTTTGTTCTTTTCTTTTATAACTATCTTTTTGTTGTTAATTGACTTGCGAGGGCAATACTTATGTTGTGGATTTGGAAGATGACGTAAGAATGATGTTCCAATAAGTTTGGAAGGACTTGGACACTCAATAGAGGTGAGTAATGTGCTTTCATGACGATATAGGACCACACATTCTTGCTTTACACGACCATGTAAAGAAAATTTTCATGCACAAACGGGTACACGGCCATGTACCACAAGGCATGTATACTGGGAAGTTGATGCCCGTGTATTTTATCGTGTATAGAATTCCAAAGTTGCACAGCGTGTGTCCGACCGTGAAAAACACACCATATGGCCGAAAGGGTTTAAAACTCTTTTCTTTTCATCCTTCTTCATTTTCTTTCACTCCCTCACTTCACTTACGGCATTTCCATTAAAATCCTCTCAACAAAAACATTATTCACACTCATTCCTCTTGTGATTTTCACACCCATTCCACCGAATCTAACAACTAAGGTATGGATTTCTACTCTCCTTTCTCCACTCTCTCTATTTCCTTGTAATGGTGAATTAGAGAACACTTCCTGTGGGTTCTAATCAAGGGTTTTTTTCTGATTTGTTGATCTTTCATGTTTTTTCTTCCTTATTTCGAGTTTTTCATGTTACTATGTGGATTCCATGATCATTTTCTGCTTTTGGACACAAACCTAGGGTTTCTACTTCTTGAGTGATTTGTGTTGATTCTTAGATGTTATTGACATGAAATTTGGATAAGGAATGGATTTCTATGCTGAAATGGTTGCATGTTTGATTTTATACGGTCGTGGTGCAAGGTATGTATGTTTGAATTATGGAGGGAGTGTGGTAATCGGATGTATGGGCATGTACCATAGGGCGTGTAGTTTCTTTTGTGTCCATTTGTGATTGTCTCCTTGGATTATGACCCTATCTTTCATCTTATCTGCCATACATTGTTATTTGAGAGTATTTTGTGTGAAATTTGATGGCTATTATCTTGCTCATCACCTCGAAGAGGTATAATTTGGTTTTGTTCCTTTGTTCTTGTATTTTCCAGATGCCTCGGATCAAGACTGTTGCTCGGAAGAGGTGCTATGATGATGAAGCCAGTAGTAGTAGGGGAGCAACCCGCTATCCCGTCAATATGAGGGCTAAGCATTGGCCAATCTATGATAATTACAAGACCACAAAGATCATCAGACCAAACGTGGTTCTAAATTGGGATGTTTTGGCGCAGTTTGATTTCCGTTAACGGGTTAAGGAACTTTTGCATGACCCCGCCTAGGTAAGACTGTTTTCTATTGAAGAAAAGATCTATTTGGACATAACACTCACCTTCCTCGCTACCTTCACCATTAAAGAGGGCATGAGTGCTGGAGTAGACAATGAAGTTGAATTCCTTGTGATGGGTCAATATCGGAGGTATTCAATGATTGACTTTATTGAGGCAATGGATATTTATGAACCTGCATTCCTCCGCACTCCAGCTTTTCGCCAATTGCCCCTAGGATTTCCCCCTAGGTATCGAGCAGGAGCTTTCTGGCCACGGCTAGGCAAGGGTCACTATACTTCATCTTCTACAAAAGGCTTTAACTTTTCGAGCCTCTCCTATCGAGTGCTTCATTATGTTTTTGCTCACTCCACTATGAGCCGCATAGATTCTGAAGGTGTGGTCAATGCCAAGGATGTACTCTAGTTATGGAGTATGAAAATGGGAACTCGTATCAATGTTGGGGTATTTGCTGCATTTTGTCTACATAGACAAGCAAAAGCAGGGAATAAGGGAGTCTTTGTAGGTGCCTGGATCACCCGAATCCTGAAAAATCTAGAGCTATTCCCTATACGAGAACCTAGAGATTGCATTGGAATGATTGTTAGGCTATCAACTGTACCCATTATTGGGTAGGGGTATGCACCTCCACAAAATGTAGCAAACTCCGGTGATGACCTAGATGAAATTGAGGGATATGTCCCTAAGTAGGAAGTTGAAGCTGGAGGAGGTGGGGAAGAACAAGCTGCCCCAAGAGAAAGGGCTCAAGATGATGAACTTCAGAACACTCTAGGGGAATTAAAGGCCCAAGTTCAAGGACTAAAGAATCAGCAGGATAGAATTCTAAAAAAACATAATAGGTTAAAAAGGTTCATTCAAAAGTGCTTCACTAAGTTAGGTGAGAAGCTGGGGGTAGACTTTACATCTTATAGCTGCTCCAATGATGAAGATGTTCGAACCAATGCACATACACAGGTTCCAGGCTTTTCCTCAAGACTTGTTGGGGGAAGTCATGAAGAAGATTCGGACAAGGAGGAGGAAGATTAGGAAATGACTGCCTAATATTTCTTTTTGAGACATTCATATTTCTTTTATGGGATGTGCTTTATTTTTCTTATAACAACTCTATACTAAGATTGTGATGGTTATGTTCTTTCTTGTTATTACTGTCTTTATACTTTTACTTGTTCTTTTTGGTTTCTCCTTCTTTTCAGAGATGTTTTCTTAGCCTGTTGGAAGATCCTTGTGAATGCGCTTTCATTGAGCGATTTCTGTTCTCTCTTTTTGCTACTGTGCATAGATTATGATCAATTCATAGGTTATTCCTCTCCGATAAGACCAACATGCTCACCACTCAGGGAAGTTTCATTTACCCTCTTTCTTCTAAGTCTTTTTCCTTGTTCTCTTTACGTTACTTAAGACATTGGGACAATGTCCTATTCAAAGTGTGGGGATGGGATGTAGGGGAATGAATTCATGAAGTATAAGTGTTATGAACTTAATGCTATAAAATTTCCCTACTTGAGATGGAGTTGATGAGTTATGCTTGATGAGTTATGCAAGAAGGCTGAGATAAAAAAAATACCCACTGATTATTCATGAGAATGCTAAAAAAAAAATGTGGAAATTTTAAACTTTTATTCTCTTATCTTGTGATATGAATACGTTGCTGGAATTAGAAGATGAAATCTAGGTGAAGTAAGCTTATTCGTTATTTAAGCACAAATTTTTAGAGTTAAGATTGATTCAAGGTTGTTAGTAGAGTTTAGTAAAATTTTTCTTTCTTTTACTGGTTAAGCTATTCAATTTTGAATAACGAAGTATATGATGCTTGTAGCTTGGTAATCCCTTCAAAAAAATAAAAAAGTTCAAAAGTGGGCCTCATTAACTCGAGTAATTAAGCCTAAGGGGTACCCTTCCGGGGGAATAACACCTATTGACTTGGGTGAAGAACTTGGGATCAATAGCCGAAAGCTCGTTACATGGGTCGTGAGAAAAGTTTGAGAAAACTGAACTTGATAATTAATAATATTTTGATTGAGATGGTAGATGTTCGAAGGGGTATCTTAAAACCTAGTAGCCTAAGGTCGTCTGGCCTAGGACTTACTGACCGAGGAAACCATTTCAGTTAAAGGGATAATTTGGCTAAAAAGTTGATTTGACTCGAATAAGTAAATCCGAGGGATGCCTTCTATGCTGAGGGAATAACATCTGTTAACTTGAGTGATGAGCTTAGGATTATCGATCGAAAGTTCGTTACATGGGTCGGTTGACTAAATTAAAGTAAAAGAATGATAAAAGAGAAGGGAAATCCAGGAGATGAGTCGATACAATATGCCTTTACTCTCTATTGTGTTGTTTGTTTCGGTAGTGAAAAGAATTGTTGACTCTATTTTTGCTGATCTGATTTTGTGATTTATCCTAACTTGAGGAATTGTTGTTTAAACAATGAAGGTAATAGGTTGATTTACTCGGATTAATTTTGAAATTCCAATATTGTTGATGTTAAGGGGAGAATGTTAAGTTCTCTAATTTAGCTTTGATGATTAACAAAAGAGGAATGAGTGTAATGAATGTTTAAGATAGTACGTAATTTTTTCTAAAGTTAAACAAGGAGACAGAAGCTTGTTCAGAACCTTCAAAGGTGTTATATAAGCTATTTTCGTTCTGACAGAAGGTGTTTCAGAAGTTGTGTAATATATCCGTAGTTATCGTGGTAACCTTTCAGAAGAACTTTCAGAACCTTCATAATAGGAGAACAGTTGACAGGTTTGTTTCAGAAGAATCTTTAGAACCTTCAGGACAGTTAACAACTTTGCTTCAGAAGCACTTTCAGAACCTTTCATGTCTGTTACGAATTTTTCCAGATTACGTTCTAAATTTTATATCGATAGTTTTGATAAATTTCAAGGCCTAGCTCCACGTGTCAAGTATTTTTAGGTAACATACTTGATATGTTTTACTAAAGTTGGATTATATATCATGGGTTTTTTAATTTACATCAAGTTTTACAAGATTTTATTCAAAGATTTCATTTTATAATAAAGTGAGATCATATAATATGTACAAGTTTTATCCAGATTTAAAATTAGATATTTGTACTATATTTTAGGAGATCCAGCAGTTACAAAGATAAGGATAAGAGATACGGTTGTTATATCAAGATATGGTTCCACAATGTAAGGGATATCTTCAACAAACTTGATCCAAGAGATATATCCAAAGAAGATCTCGGTCAAACAAATTATCCAAGCTTATCCTCATCAAGAATATCACAAATGCAGATCTTTCTCAACAGATTCAACTTATTTTTGAATTGAAAATTAAAAAATAAATTCATTATCACATGGAAAGTAGCTGTTATGTTTTCTCCATATATAAGGTGTTTAATTCAAATGAAAAGAAAGCGAAGTGGTGTGGAGAACGTTGAAAAACCAGAAGCAAGAACGTTAAAAAAAATACACACGAGAAGAAAAGACTCATACATCCTTAAGCAAACATCTTTACATATATATGTCATCTAGAGGAAATTTGTTATTCCTCATCATTGTCGTTGTTGTTGTTGTTGTTGAGATTCCTTTCGTGGAAAGGGAATTGTTTTTTGTTTCATCACTATAGTTGAGTGATTAGCTTAGTGAAGAAGCTAGAAAGACTCAACAGTGAGATTTTGCCTTGAAGAGGCTTGTGTTGTATATCTTCGATTTGTTGATATAGTGAAACACAATCGGTATAGATAACCGGGACCCCAGCGTGAAGCTGGAAGAGAGGACTGACGCTCGAGGCGAAACCTCTATAAATATTTGAGTATTCTACTCTTTTCTACTTTTACTTACTGCACATTATTATTCTTTGTTGTTGTTATTCACTTGATTTCATTAGTCAAGAGTTTTAGTTTATTTGCGAAAAAGTGAAATTTTAAGTAATTAATCAATTCACCCCCCTCTTGATTAATCTAATTGGGACCAACAAGTATTGGTATTTTGTATACAGTTAATGATGAGATTGAATGAAAGTTAATAAGCTTGGGTATACAAAGGATTAATGATGCAGAAATCTTCTTAAAATAACTATACATGAAAGAGAGGTTGTTTTTGTAATTCTATTCGAATCAATTTGCTTCAGGACAAGCAAAAACTCAAGTGTGGGGAAGTTTGATAAGGATAAATTAACACTTATATTTTGTATGGGTTTTAGTTTCTTTTAAAGTAAGTTAATTATGTTTTAAAAGACTTTAGTACTTAAAGGAAAGCTATTTTAGTTTCAGGAATTAAAAGGACCTATCAAGGAAGAATGATCAACATTTGCAAGAGTCAGAGCGGATTACATGAAGAAAAGTGTCCAAAAGTACAGCAGGAGAGATACACGGGCGTGTATCACAGGGGCACGGCCGTGTATTGGATTTGATACACTCACAGCGGGTTACACGGCCATAATACACAGCCGTGTGTTGAGTTGGAATTGTTTATAGAAAGATACACGACCATGTATCATGGCCGTGTATATGAAGCGAGTATGGTGCGATGTTAGCCACGCCTCAACTACACGGCCGTGTATGACAGCCGTGTAGTTGATTCGACTCCGCGTTTTACAAGTTTCTTCCAAGATTTTGGTATCTTCTGACGAAAAAAAAGGAGGGAGAACATCAAGGCAAAAAGGAGGAAGAAAAGAGACATTTTTCGCAACTCTTTGAGGGATAAGGATTCGACTTCAACAACATTCAATCTCAAAGGGTTCCTTACATGGGTTTTATCATTTATTTGATATGTATTTCTGAAACCATGTGTAACTAAATTTGTTTATATCTGAACTTTACGAAACTCTAATTGTCATGTAACATTGGATTTGATTGCACAATTCTTAGATAATTGAGGATCTTTGAATTTATTCATGTTATTCTTTGTGTTGTTAATTTGATGTATAGCCAACATTGAATTTGCATTGATTTCTTATAAGTTAGTTAGGAAATCGCTTATCTAAATAGATCACACATGAATGAAGAGGCTCGTATGCAATCTAGGGATAGAAAGCATGAGTTTCCCATATGAGGTTGAATAAGACAATTTGATCTAATTGAGGACTTTTATGCATTAATGCAATTCTGATTATTTTTGATAAAAGAGGAATCTTTATTAAGATAATTAGGGTTAAGAGTCAATGATTTCAGGAGAAACATTAGCTTAGTGATAAAATTCCCGCGGTTCAAAGATAATCAATTATCTAGTAATTGATTTTTATGAGACAAAGTTACATGATAATTAGAAGAGTAGTAAAGGAAGGGTATATTGCTGATTATTGGATTTGATAATTTTAATTCATTTTTTTTAGTATTCTTATCTTAATGTTTTGTTTAATTTAATTAAGAAAACTCATTCGATATTGTGTAGTTAGATAGTTGACTTAGGGTCAGTTTTAGTACTCGCAGATCCCTGAGGGAACGATATCCGTGCTTGAACTCTATACTACTTTAATCCGATAGGTGCACTTGCCTGTTTGATCGTGAGAGTGAAAGTGAAAGGATTTATTTTAATTTGTGTGTCTACGATCATCAACACTTACTATTCTTTGTCCTTTGAAACCTAATGAGGTTTATGAAGATCAAGTGAAGATATAGAAAGAGAGAGAACAAAAGAAAATGAGTGGTAAAAATAAAATGAGTACTATTGTAGAAGAAAAAGAGAGAGAACAAATGAGAGTGAGTAGTAAAAATAAGTTGAGTGTTATTATAGAGGAAAAAGAAGAGAGGGGAAAAGGATTGAGTGCTGAGAGAAAAACAAAGTGGAAAGAAAATTTTGATGAGAGATTCGATGAGGTTAAGAATGCTCTATTTCCAAGAATAAAGAGATCTATTGAGGAGCATGATGTCACACCCCAAAGGGGGGGCTGGAAGTTTCCATTAAAAATTATCATGGAACATGTGCACTTGTTACATGATAATCATCTTACGAGCCAAAGATTGTAAGACTCTAAATAATTAATTACATTTACGACTAATCATAGTACATAAAGTTACATAATAATATCCCACGATCAACCATGATCGTAGAGAATCAGTATTCCCTACCAACCAGTAAAATGGAATAAATTCTAAGTTTCATAACTTCCAATTTTACATTAAGGTCCTAAAATAAGCTTTCATCTAAGTAGTCTATCTTTCGTAACTCTTACTTTATCGTCCTTATCTTCCAAAAACTCTCGACACTTCATATTTTATCCCATCTCGAGCTTTCGTAATCTCTACCTCCAAAAGGGTCTATGTGATAGGAATAAAAATCCAACAAGACCTATCATTAGGGCAAGAACTAAAGGATTTCAAATCTTGGCGTTGAGGGCCCATTTTGAGCAGATCGACCCCGGAATTATTTATATATTAACCTCTTTTCTATTATTCTTGTAATGTGTTTTCCAATAGGCACACTTATCATATTCTATAGGGCAACGGACAAACTCCCTCAGACTCAGCTTGTGGGTTATCCATGGATCGACCTGAACCGGCGATGACCTGAGCCGATGGATCCTACAGAAGATGGGCATCATGAAGACCATTTATTTTATATATTTCTTCTTTTATGAAATATTTTAGTTGTATTTTGGTTTTGGGACACTTTTATTTCCTTGTAATTTTCATTTAGGGTTAGCCACCTTAAAAGTGGCAAACTTGTAATTTTGAGCACTTTTTAACCTTAGGAGTAGCAAGTGTAAATACTTGCTTAAGAGAGGGTTTGAGGGGCTAATTTTGTAGAACAAACACTTCACATTTCGTGAGAGGGCTTAGGGTTTTCCTAATTCTAAATTCTCTTATCAATTTCAATCCCATGAAGTTGAAATTGTGGCGAGGGCAACAAGGAGAAATCGTGAGTAATATCGATTCATCTTTGTTGTTGTTCATTTCTTCTCTAGTGAGTCATATCTAGGGTAGATTTAGATCTTTCTTGGATCTATTTGTGGTTCTATTTTCGTGAACAACAATCTTGTAAGATTGATTGTTTCATTGAACACTTAGATTACATACTTCATTGTTATTGTTGGCATAAACTAGTGATTGAAAGGGAAAGTGGATTTCATTGGTTTATTGCTTCCTTTTGATCTGATTTTACGTGAAATTCATCTTCTCTTGTGGTTATTTCGTTAATATTATCATTAAAGATTACAATTGAATCATTTGAACAACAATTTCCATCAAAATCTACAAGGTGTTCACGTGAAATTGCCCTTTTGTGGATTCAGTTTTGTCTTGACTTGAGATTGTTTTCCTTAAGTCTTTTGTATGAGCTTAATATTGGTTTTTGGCACATCATCTCTTTGGTATCAGAGCTATATTATATTTGGATTTAAGATTGAACACATCATTATTGAAGAATTGGTTAAATTCATTGGAAATTGACGGCATTGTTCATGTGATTGAGACTAGTTTGATTGACATTGTTGGATTGTCTTTCAAATTGGTTTTTATATGTGCTTAATCTTGGATTTGAGCACATCATCTTTTTGGTATCAGAGCACATGTTGAGAGAAGGGAATTAGTTTTATTTGATTTCCTGGAGTTAATCAACAATTAGGGTGATTTAGTGAAAACCGTAAATTGTGTTGTTGTTGTGGTTTTGAGATTGCGAAATTACCTTGGCTTGGAATTTAATTTTCCGATTGTTGGAGTTGGAGTGGGAAGGTTGTTGTATCATCTTGTTATTAATAATTTTCATGGAAGGAAGGAAGAATAGAAGTGTTGCTAATTCAACAATTGTTTGAGCTTGAAAAAATTACCTTGTTCTTACCGTGACTAGTTATGGTGTAAAGAAGGAAGTGTAGTTTGTTGTTTTGATTTCCATTGTGTAATTCTGAATTGGTGGAGTACAATTTGCGGATTACATTGAATTTTGATTAGTAAGGAATTATTTGAATTCAAACACATGCAATTAAGTTATGGGAGTTAATGATTGCTGTTTGAATTTGAATTCATTACTTACCAATTGAAGAAGGCTTGCAATAAGTGAAGTTGTTTGAATTTCAAATTGAAAATTGCTGCCTATTGTGGAATTAGGAATTCATTTGTGGAAAGTCACATATTAGTCCTTTGTTATCATTATTTGCCATGGAGGTGGAAGTATATTTGTTGTTGTTTCCATTTCTTATTGTTGTCGTGGGAGTGGAGTGTAGTGTTTATGTTGTTGCCGTGGAGTTATTGGTAGAGTGAGTGCATCGTGTTTGAAGGTGTGTGTGGTGGTGTAAATTTGTGGAGTTATGTCGATTAAAGGTGCTACACATCAAGATCAATTGTAGGTGTGAAACAGTGGCAAGAAAGGAAAATTGAAGTAGTAGAATTTGAATTCAAAAAACAAACATTAAAGTGTGAAAGTAATTGAACTTATTACTTCAACACTTGTGAGTTAAATTTAATTTCTTAACTACTTAGAAGTATTTATTTGTGCTTCACTTAGTCTAATATACTTGAAGTGATAAGAAGTATTTATTACATTGGTGACTTGTTATTGTGATGTGGTGAAGTGAAGGGAGTGTGCTACAAATTGTTTTTGAGATTACATTTGTACTTTAGATAAATCGCATCCACAAACATGTCATATGATAGTGTGAATGGGTACATTGGCAATGAGGCCAATAACCAAGTGGGTGGCAGACTAGGTTGTCGAAATACAAGTGGAAGAACTCTAGATGAGCAACTTCAGGACCTTACCACAATTGTTGCTACATTGGCAACAAGAATTGATAGGATGACATTACCACCACCACCTATGGTAAACCTTCAAGCATCACCTAGAGTAGAAGGATATTATCATGCTCTTAGGGAAGGCAGAGATGATAATTTTGGGCTTAATCCATACCCGGACAGGGAATTTAGACCACCTCCAGGACCAGAGTGTGCGAAGCTACATATGCCTTCATTTGATGGTAAGGGTTCCGCAGATGATTACCTAGACTGGGAAGACCAAGTTGAGGGTCTTGTCGAGTGTTATAATATTGATGATGATTCTCGGGTATGTCTCGCAGCTGTAGAGTTCATAGGGTATGCCGCTTTGTGGAGGGAAAATATAGTTTATCAACAAACGAAGGGATGGAGAGACCGAGATACACACTTGGAGAGACATGAAACAAGTTTTGAGGAATAGGTTTGTATCGAAACACTACAGGCATGAGTTATTTATGCGTCTCCAGACACTGAGACAAGGGGGTAAAATAGTGGATTGACTATGTATAGGAGTTTGAGACACTAGTGATCAGATGTGGATCAGTTGAACCTCCTGAACAAACCCTAGCACGTTTTGTATCTGGGTTGAGGTATGAGATAGCTTGTGTAGTTGAGCTTCATAGATATAGTACACTTGATGACGTTATATAGTTAGCCTTGAAAGTGGAAAGATAGAGACAATCCTATTCATTCCAGGATACTAGGAGCAAACTATTAGGGAACCAAACTGTTCAGGGTCAGCTATGTTCTCCTTTAGAGTTTACTAGTGGTTTACGAGCAGTTGAGTAAACCATTGGAGTATCCTGAGAAACAGAGTTAGATGAGTCTATCATTAGAGGGCCAAAATGTACAGAGACAGTTGTGTTCGCCTTCAGAGGTCTCAGAGGATAATAAGCAGTTAGGTCAACCATTAGAAGAGTTTAGAAAAAGAGGAAACAATATCATTGAAATGGGTTGAGATTGGGGACACCTCAGTGGATAATGGGTCATTATTTGTGTTGCAGAAGAGATACATTCCTGGAAATAGAGGAGAGAAAACAATCACCACCTATAGTAATTCAGATATTGGGATTCTGTAGAGATACTTCTTCAGATGGATTGCTAGGAGAAAACAAAGTCTCTATTGCATTTGATCTACCAGATTTGAGGACAAATCTTTTTGAGGCCCGAGGAGATGATAGGAATAAAAATCTAACAAGACCTATCATTAGGGCAAGAACTAAAGGATTTCAAATCTTGGCGTTGAGGGCCCATTTTGAGCAGATCGACCCCGGAATTATTTATATATTAACCTCTTTTCTATTATTCTTGTATTGTGTTTTCCAACAGGCACACTTATCATATTCTATAGGGCAATGGACAAACTCCCTCAGACTCAGCTTGTGGGTTATCCATGGACCGACCTGAACCGGCGATGAGCTAAGCCGATGGATCCTATAGAAGACCGACATCATGAAGACCATTTATTTTATATATTTCTTCTTTTATGAACTATTTTAGTTGTATTTTGGTTTTGGGACACTTTTATTTCCTTGTAATTTTCATTTAGGGTTAGCCACCTTAAAAGTAGCAAACTTATAATTTTGAGCACTTTTTAGCCTTAGGAGTAGCAAGTATAAATACTTGCTTAAGAGAGGGTTTTGAGGGGCTAATTTTGCATAACAAACACTTCACATTTTGTGAGAGGGCTTAGGGTTTTCCTAATTCCAAATTCTCTTATCAATTTCAATCCCAAGAAGTTGAAATTGTGGCGAGTGCAACAAGGAGAAATCGTGAGTAATATCGATTCATCTTTGTTGTTGTTCATTTCTTCTCTAGCGAGTCATATCTAGGGTAGATTTGGATCTTTCTTGGATCTATTTGTGGTTCTATTTTCGTGGAACAACAATCTTGTAAGATTGATTGTTTCATTGAACACTTGGATTACATACTTCATTGTTATTGTTGGAATAAACCAGTGATTGAAAGGGAAAGTGGATTTCATTGGTTTATTGCTTCCTTTTGATCTGATTTTACATGAACTTCATCTTCTCTTGTGGTTATTTAATTAATATTATCATTAGAGATTACAATTGAATCATTTGAACAACAATTTCCATCAAAATCTACAAGGTGTTCACGTGAAATTGCCCTTTTGTGGATTCGGTTTTGTCTTGACTTGAGATTGTTTTCCTTAAGTCTTTTATATGTGCTTAATATTGGTTTTAGGCACATCACTATGGAGGGGTGTACACTATAACTCAATAAATGGGAGGGTAATACTTTCAATGCTACACACACACAAGAAATTTCAAATCAAGTTATCAAATCATATGCTATGCACGAACAACCATATGAATGTAGCATCTCACATGGTCTTCCGGCGACCGACGTGAAGTTTAGGGTTTACGCTCCCCTTGACCTTAGGTTAGGGATTTCGAAGCCACCATTAGTACCTAGGTCTTACACATAATTTCATTACTCTTATCACTTATTTATACTATGTCTTAGCTTTAATGATCTATGCTTAGGTGCCTCACTACACTGAGCATTTATACCCTCAAGAGACATGCCAGATTCGAAACCGTCAAAGCACGACAATCCCTTAATCACTTAATTCGCTATTGGCGGAACAACGATCCTCTGATCACTTTTGGTGCATCCTATAGCAGTGATGGCCTTGAATCTCATGCAATGTCATGTAAATGCATGTCAAATTTTAATTGAGTCCACTTCTTTAATTAATTGATTTAGGGTGATCAAACAATATACAATCGCAACCAATTCCCATTTAAGGCAATAAGGTACACTACCAAGCATGTAAAGACTACCACTCACAAGAACAATCAATAGGAACCTAGTGAAGTCCCATAAAAAAATCCACTACGTCTTATTATTCACATTTACCACAATAAGAAGAGATCATGCATTTCACATCACAGATAAAGCAAGGAAAAACCAGATCAAACAAATAAAAACAATCAAGCCATACACAAGATTTTAGTTAACGTAACACCTCTATGCCATTTGACTTAAATGTCAAATCAACCACTTTAGGATTGATTTACACTTATTATTCCTTGATACCTCTGTGTCATCGCACCTCTCAAGTGCTCAGTTATTCACACATTCAAAAGTCAATTAGGTAGCCACATATATATCCTCCCAAGTCCTTAAATACCTATGTATAATATATATATATATATATAGGTTTTTAAGCATAGCTTTAGCTAAGGATAATTTGCTAGGCACCTCCTCTCACATTAACTTAAGAGGCGCAAGAAAACATAATTGTTAAGTTTCAAAATAAAAAGTTGTACTTATGATTTGTATAGTTAAATGCATGAATGTATTATATAAATATAATAGGAAAATAATTTTGCCTAAGCATATATACATATTCAGAAGTATAGATTTTGATAAGTGTATATAATGATAACATATAATCTATTCCAGTTATACATACCTACCAGGTAGCTATAGAGGGAAAAGTTAGGTTATATATTTTGGTTTAGTTTGAAGAAAACAATTTTGATCATGGTATTAGGCATGTAGTAGTAGCACTAGCAAGATGGTGCGAAGTGTTTATCATTAAGATAGTGATATCTAAACCCTACAGTCAATTCTATCTTTTGCATCATTACCACAGTGTTCATTTATAACTTATCTAACAACCAATTTCTTCATAACTTCTTTTCTAAACTCATTTAACCCCACTACATAATTTTAAATAACAATAATCATAACCCATTTGCAACTGTAGCAAGCAGCTGAATTTACATACATAGCATATCAACAAATAGTACAACATTGTAGATATTATTAAGTTTCACACTCACCTGTTTAGGGTCGTCATAGTTTTTTCTAGCCGAAATTGAGTGATTCCAGTGAGTAATCCCATTTACTTTCCTCTTGAAATCAGTATCCTTCCACAATGCTTCATCAACCAGACCATAGAAAGCAACATCTTAATGCACTCGAATCTAATCGATTGTTTTAAGTTTTAAATTTATAACTAATAAAATCTACTATCGAGCTAGGCAGTGTACCTATCGATTATAGTATAGATTTAACAGGTGTCGTCCTTTGGGATCTAGAAAACAAGTACTAGTATTACCTTTCTCTACTATCTAGTCTAATTTATGATGTGAAAATTATGAATTAAATTAACAACTAACAAATCCTAGTAACCTTAGAATTGAATGATATTGTCTTAAAAAAAATGTATTCAATCATAAATATACCCATCATCTTTTTCCACCCTAACCTTTAAATTCTCAAAATAAGATATTGATTAACGAATCAATTTACACTTTACACTGCTGGAATTCTCAAGTAAAATCAATTACTCCCTCGAGTTAATCAATTCTTAATCATAAATAAGATAATGGAGACCTTTCCCTCACCACTGTTATGCAAGATTTCATTAAGTTACAAATTCCAATAAATTACAGAAAATCAATGTTTTCTTACCTCCAAGTAAAACTTATAATCTCTCTATTCATGAAGATCTAATTTACTAGACAAAACCTTTTTCAATCTAATAAAAATTAGACACGCAATCAATTTGCGCGCATAATCAATCACAAGAACAATGGAAACACATGAATAGATGTAAAGATTATAAATAGTTCATTAATCAATCAATGGTTCAGCATATGAGTTAGGGTTTCACAAGATGAAAAATATAAGAGATTACTCCTCCATGGAGTTTTCAATAAAAACAAAGAATCTAGAGAAATAGAATTGATTCATGCTAAAAAGAATAATCCCTTGTTTATTTTATGATCTCCAATGATGCTCATACAATTATCCTTTTGAAGTTCGTAATAAAGCTCCCCTAAGGTTTTCAAAACGAAGTTAGAAGGGAAAAAATCTCTTAAAAATAAAACAAAGCATCTATTTATAGTTCTGTGAAATAAGATTTAGCATGGCATCAACATGGCCGTGCTCAAGGCCATGCTGACTTCGAAATACATTATTTTTCACTACCCAGTTCAGCATGGTTGTGCTTAGGGTAGGGCTGAAAAGAATTAGCTATTGGTAATTTGTTTAATCCAGCACTCGTGTCTACATGGGTTGTGTTGAAGGTTGTGCTAAACTGAAAATCAATTTTCTTCATTTTTTGCCAAATTTCACCTCGCCTTTGCTCATGTCATCCTTAAACCTTTCTTTTGTCTCTATTGATGCCTGAAATTAAAATTTAATCATATAAGTACCCTTTCTTCACAAATTGCATGAAATCCATATAAAATTATAACTAATACGCATTAGAATTTAAGGGGTTTCTGACACTTATCAAATCTCCCCCACACTTAAACCATTTTCTTGTCCTTAAGCAAACATAATACGGAAATAAATATAATTCCTCTCATCAATTGTACTCATTGTTAGACTTTGAATCACAAGTGGCTCCTCTATTTAACTTAATCTTAGTGATTCATTAGTGCTACCACTGAAACCTACCATGATTGTACGTATACCTAGCATACAAAAATTGGAGTTTACAGATTAATCTAAGTAAGTTAAAATTATTACCCTTACCATTTAAGAAATGCTTCCTAAGTTATTGAGAAAGTCATAACAAAGCAAAAGTGGCTTAGTTATATCTCACCATTACTAGAGAATATATTAACTGTTTAACTACTCTTTTAAGCACAACAACCTCAAGTGAAATTATATGGCATCCCATCCTTCTCCTAGATTTTCATCCTCTTTTTGGGTACCTCCCCAAAATTTCCAAGTTTTCCTCTCTTTATATATATATATATATATATATTAATTTTCAATATTTAAGTTTCTACAACCTATGAACGAATGTATAGCCGATAATCCTAGGCTCATCACCCAGTTAATAGACTTTATCCCCTCAATTGAAGGCATCCCTACGGACTTAATTATTCAAGTTACAAGATCTACTAAACTTTGCCTTTTTGTATCCCATCTTTTTATTATAATATCATTGGTCGGCTGATCTTAGGCTAGACAACCTTAGGTGACCGGGTTTTAAGGGACCCCATCGAACCCCCATTATCCTAACCTTAGGGATTCATAAAGATACTCTTAACTTAGAGAACCCAAGTCATTGGAGTAATGGCTTATTACTTATTTTATTAAGTGACTAGTCAGTAACGGAGCCCAGATTTCGCTCTTCTGAGGGACCAAAACCCGCCCATACTAACTAAGCTTTTCTCATTATTGCATCAATTACCACATTAATTAATAATTTTCAAAGATATTACTTAAGAGGAATCACCAAGTGATAGATTTCATATGCACTTTTCACAAAAAGTTAAAAGAGCTCTCAAAGTTTTTAAAAAGTAAATATATTAGCCTATAAGCTTAAAAATACAACCATTTAACTTTGAACAAAGGACTTCATCTATTTCACAACTTAAGAATCAATAATTAAATAGAAAATAAGACTACCACACTTAGATTTCATCTTGAAATTCCAACTAAGTATACTAAGTCCAATAATAGGTGACTAAGGGACATAGAATCACTAACTTTTATGAGCACAATTCCAAGGATCTCCCCCTTTTAATGATTAAAAATAAACATTCAAAATCAATTGCAAACTTATAAATAGGGAAAATTAATAAAATAATACATAAATAACACAAGTAAAATTTTTCAATTTTTTTTATTCCCTATACCCCTTCCCCACACTTATTAAAGACATTGTCCCAATGTCATCCTAAATCAGCACATAAAAGGGAAAAGAAAAAAAAACGAAAGGAAGAATAACTAAAAGAAAAATGACACTAAGAAAATTCATCGGTTTTATATGTAGACGGTTGCATGTAGAGTTCAAGGCCGAGTATAAAGCAAATCAGTTATGGCGTGTCATCATTGGAGCTAGGAACCTAAGGCTTGTGCTGTATCATCTTAAAAAAAAAAAAGAAATTAAGGGTAAAAAGAAAAGTTAAACTATCATATTTAGATAATCGATGAAGTCACCCAATGATGTACCTAAATCCACTTTGAAGCACAATCAAATGACTCAAGGAAACAAGTCTCAAGTCCTAAACAAAACCGATCTACCAAGGAAGCAATTCATGTGACACCTTTGTAGATTTTAATGGAAAATGTTGTTCAAATGATTTAATTATAATCTCTATTGGTAACATTAACCAAGTAACCACAATAAGGATTGAAAATCACATGGAAATCAGATCAAAGAAAGCAATAAAACCATGAAATCCACCATCCATTTCAATCACAAATTCACTCCAACACTAAAAATGATATATGTAATTCAAGTGCTCAAGGAAACAATCAATCTTACAAGATTGTTGTCCATGAAATATAACCACAAATATGTCCAAGAAAGATCCAAATCTATCCTAGATATGACTCACTAGAGAAGAAATGAGCATACAACTAAGATGGAATCGATATGACTCACAATTCCCCTTCATCCCACTCGCCACAATTCCAATTCTTAGGTGAAATTGATAAGATTTGGAACTAAGGAAAGAACCCTAATTCACACGTGAAATGTGTCTCTCAATTCCGCAAAATATCGCCCTAAACCCTCTCTTAAGCAAGTATTTATACTTGCTACTCCTAGGGTTAAAAAGTGGTCAAAATTACAAGTTTGCCACTTTTAAGGTAGCTAGCCCTAAATGAAAATTACAAGGAAATAAAAGTGTCCCAAACCAAAATATAACCAAAATAGTTCATAAAAAAATTACAAGATACAAAATAACATAAGTCTTCATGATCCAATGCCTCGGAATAGAAAACAATCGTAGCGGGTCTTTGATTGTCATCTTGAAAAATGTTCTGTGTCCAATAAGAGTTGTAGGACATATTGGCATCCTATGGAGAATTATCATTGTACCTGTAAGATTATTCTCAAATTTTTATTAGAAATAAAGACATAAGGTAAAATATGAGCAATTTGAATCATCATGCAAATTGGGTTCTGAAAAGGTCGACAATGTTAGAAAATTTCCCATCACCCAACAAATTTAAAGGACGATTTAGAGAGTGAGGGAAAAGAGAGAGAAATTGTACATATGTGTAGTTTTTTTTTTTTTCCTTTCAACACAGCCTGCTCAGGGCCATGCAAACCCTCAAAAGGAGCACAGGAAGTGGCTAATAGGAATAAAAATCTGACAAGACCTATCATTACGGCAAGAGCTAAAGGAATTCGAATTTTGGCGATGAGGGCCCATTTTGAGCAGATCGACCCCAGAATTATTTATATATTAACCTCTTTTCTATTATTCTTGTATTGTGTTTTCCAAAAGGCACATTTATCATATTTTATAGGGCAATGGACAAACTCCCTCAGACTCAGCTTTTGGGTTATCCATGGATCGCCTTGAACCGGCGATGAGTTGGGCCGATGAATCCTATAAAAGACCGGCATCTTGAAGACCAATTTCTTGTATATATTTTTCATTTGCATGGACTATTTATGTTGTAATCATTTTGGGACACTTTTATTTCCTTGTAATTTTCATTTAGGGCTAGCTACCATAAAGTGGCAAACTTGTAATTTTTACCACTTTCTAACCCTAGGAGTAGCAAGTATAAATAGTTGCTTAGAAGAGGGTTTGAGGAGGCCAATTTTTATAGATTTGAGAGACACTTTCACGTGTGAATTAGGGTTCTTTCCTTAGTTCAAAAATCTTATCAATTTCAACCCAAGAATTGGAATTGTGGCGAGTGCAACGAAGGGGAATTGTGAGTCATATCGATTCCATCTTTGTTGTATGTTCATTTCTTCTCTAGTGAGTCATATCTAGGGTAGATTTGGATCTTTCTTGGATATATTTATGTTTTTTTTTCGAGAATAATCATCTTTTAATATTAATTGTTCATTGAGAATTGAATTGCTCTTAGTGATTGGCGTAAATTGGCAAGGTTGGAAGGGTGTGGGTTCATGGTTTTTGAGCTTATCTTTTTCATCCATTTCACGTGTAATTATCTTGTTCTTATTGTTGATTAGTGAAATTTCTCATTAGTGAAAGTTAATTGAATCTCTGAATCATTGGATTTCATCATAATTCCATTAGAGTCACGCAATTTCCTATTCACTTGGACCGGTTTTGTAAGAGACTTGAGGCTTGTTTTCTTGAGTCATTTGATTGTGTTTCCAAGTGCTTTTGAGCACATCATCTTTTGGTATCAGAGCTTGAGGTTTGTGAGAAGGGATTGTTGCAACTTGAATTCGAAAATTAGGGGTTTGTTGAGTAGCACCTTGATCTAAAAATTGTTGGCGTGAAATTTGAATTTTTTTTTTTTGTTGGGTTGTTGAATTGTATCTTGTTGATTAGTGGTTGAACATTTGGAGATTTAAACACTCTTGGATTCCTTGGTATTTGGCTATGAATGTGTAGTAAAATTTGAAGCAAACCGTGAAGGATTGAGTGTAGTGTTCAATTGGTGAAGAGGATTTGTATTGTGTACATTTATTTTCGGATTTGAGGAGTGGCAATTGAGATTTCAGATTTGCAATTTCCAGATTTGAGGTGTGAGTTAAGGAAGCAATTTGAATTTCAAAACACACATTAAGTCATTGTTTAATTGTGTGTTCATTTGAATTTGAAAGTGGCTCCTTACCATTTGTGGAATATTGCAATTAATGATCTCATTTTGAATTTGAATTTAAGCTGCCTTTTGTTGTGAGTTACGATTTGAAACTTGTATAGAAGTGGAGAAATACAAGTGTGGAAGAGTGTGTATGTGTATGTGTGTACTGCAACTTGTATAAAAGGTATATGTGTGTGGAGTTGTGTTTTTGAAAAATTAGTGAAAGGTATGTATGTATGGCGTTATGTGTGTATGTTGATTGAAAGGTGTTGCAACGTGGTGAATTGGTGTTGTGGTGAAGTGAGTGCATCGTGATTAGGTGTGTGTGGTGGTGTAAATTTGTGGAGTTGTGTGTAGTATAAGGTGTTGCACATTAAGACTCATTGTGGGTATTAAAATTTAGCAAGAAAGGAAGGTTGAGTAGTGGAATTTAAAATTCAAACAAATCATTAAAGTGTAAAAGTAATTGAACTAGTTACTTAAACACTTCTTGTTGAATTTAATTCTATCTACTTGAAAGTAGTTAAGTGTACTTCATTTGTGGTTTGGTTGTGTACTTGAACCTTGGAAGTGTGAAGATAATTATTGTATTGTTGGATTTGAGTACAATCATGTCTAGTGAAATGTTTCATTATGCTAACATATTACATCGGGGCATGACTTCTTTTCAAACCATTGATGAGGGACAAAGAGAAAACTTGTTCCATACTTCTTGTAAGGTATAAGGAAACTTGTGCACAATTATTATTGATGGTGGTAGTTGTACTAATGTTGTAGCTGCATCATTAGTATCAAAGTTGAAACTTGAAACTATCCCACATCCCAAACCCTATACATTACATTAGTTGAATGATCAGGATAGTCTTTGTGTGACCCAAAGGGCTAGGGTACCCTTCAATATAGGGGATAAGTACTATGATGAGCTTGAGTGTGATATTCTTCCTCTTTGTGCATCCCATATATTACTTGGTAGACCATGGTTGTATGATAGGATGGTATTACATGATGGGTATAGAAATACTTACATGTTCAAAAAAGATGGAAAACGTATAGTATTTAACCCTATGTCGCCATCAGAGGTCCAGGAAATGCAAAGACAGATAAAAACAACCATCATAGAATCTTGAGGATCATAGCCACATGATCAAACCATCAGAGGACTAAACTGTGCAAACGCAGGTATGCCAACCTTCAAAGGTTCTTGAGGGCTCTAGTGACATGAGCCAACCTTTAGAGCATAAAATTTGTCAGACACCGATGTGCCAACCTTCAGAGGATCCTGATGATCATAGTCAAACGAGCAGACTACCAGAGAGCCAACTTATTTTTAAGTGTTTGAAAGGCCTTCTCTTGTTACTCTCCCCAACTGAACCCCACCTTCTTCTTTTGATTACTTCAGTAAGTGGTGCTGCAATGGTGTTGAATCCTTCACAAACCTCCTATAAAAGCTCGCTAGTCCATGGAAGCTCCGAACATTACTTACATTAGTTAGACTAGGCCATTCTTGGATCTCACAAATCTTCTCTTCATCAACCTGTATTCCTTGTGCACTAATAATAAAACCAAGAAACACAAGTCTGTCTGTGCAAAAAGTGCACTTTTTGAGGTCAACATAAATTGCTCCTTTCGAAGCTCTTCTAAAACAGCCCTCAAGTGAACTATATGGTCTTCTAAACTCTTGTTGTAAATGAGGATATCATCAAAATAGACTACCACAAATTTTCCAATAAAAGTCCTCAAAACATGGTTTATAAGTCTCATGAAAGTACTAGGTGCATTAGTTAAACCGAAAGACATTACTAACCACTCATATAATCCATATTTTGTCTTAAATGCTATTTTCCATTCATCGCCTTCTTTCATTCTAATTTGGTGATATCCACTTTTCAAATCAATTTTGGAGAAGACACTAGACCTATATAACTCATCTAATATGTCATCTAAGCAAGGAATGGGATGACGATACTTTATCGTGATGTTGTTGATAGCTCAGCAGTCAAAACACATTCTCTATGACCCATCCTTCTTAAGCACCAAAATCACAAGCACTGCACATGAGCTCATGCTTTCTCTCACGTACCCCTTCTCCATCAAGTCAATAACCTACCTTTGGAGTTCCTTTATCTCCTTTAGATTACTCCTATAAGTTGGCTTGTTTGGAATAGATGCTTCGGGTACAAAGTCAATCCGGTGTTCAATACCACGAATAGGTGGTAACCCCTTTGGAATCTCCTCAGGGAAGACATCTTAAAAGTCCTGCACAATAGATACAACCACACTAGGCAAAGAGTTAAGAAGTTCGTTAGTATTCAAACAAGTTTCTTTAAAAACCAGCAACAACATGGGTTGCTTCCTCACTACACTCGCTCTTGCTACACAACTCTCCTTTTGCAAGGCTACACTCTCCTTTTCACTCTCCACCAAGGTTGATCCCCCCTCAACTTAGCCTCTCACACTCTTTCCAGCCTTCCTCTCTTTTTCCTTTTGGTAATGACTTTTGTGTTCCTTTACTTTTTCTATGTCTTTTGCTCTATCAATCTCCCTCTATTTTTCACTCACCTTATATTTTGCAAAAGATTGTTATAGTTACAACTGATCCTCATACACCTGTTTAGGTGTTAAGAGTTTAAGATTATGGCTTTTTCCATGGTGAACAAGTGTATATTTGTTAGAAAAGCCATCATAAATAACCTTCCTGTCAAACTGCCATGGCCTCCCCAACAACATATGACAAGCCTGCATTGGCACTACATCACATAATACCTCATCCTCATACCTACCGATGCGAAAAGCAATTAAGGCTTGCTTACTCACCTTAGTCTCGCCACTATCATTCAGTCACTGCAATTTATAAAGGCTAGGGTGTTTAGTGGTCTTGAGCCCCAACCTCTCAACAATGAAAGTACTTACTACATTAGTGCAACTCCCTCCATCAATGATCAAACTACAAATATAGTCACCTAGATAACATCTAGTATGAAAGATATTCTCTTGTTGCACCTCCTCTTCTTCCTTCGCTTGCACATTCAAAGCTCGCTTCACTACTGCCATTAACTTCCACTCTACCATTAACTTCCCCTCTGTAGGCTCCTCTTCATCACTAACATCCTTCAATGGAGGCATATCATCATCTTCACTATCCCCCTCAGTCTCATACTCACCATCATCGCGCAAAATCATAACGCGTCTATTCGGACATTGACTAACAATTTGGCCTCTTCCTTAGCATTTAAAACATTTAATGTCACGATTTCTAGGAGTAGAAGAATCAGGTTTACCTTGATTACCAGGAGCTGAAGCCCCTTGCTTTTGCTCTCCTTTTGGCTTGGTAGGTAAAGACTTTTCTTCCTTCCTCCAATGGTTAGTCTTCTAAATAGATGAACTAGCACCCTGTTGAAACCGGGCAATACTACTACCTTTCCTCCTATGTTGGTTCTCAACCTTTATAGCAATGTGGACCATATCTTCCAATTCCACATAATGTTGTAATTCTACTACATTTTGAATCTCTCTATTTAACCCAGCAAGAAACCTAGACATGGTAGCCTCTCTATCCTCCTCAACATTTGCTCTAATCATAGTAACCTCCATCTCCTTGAAATACTCATCCACACTTCGACTTCCTTAGTTAAGAGTTTTCAATTTTTGTGCAATTCGCGATAGTAATAAGCAGGAACAAATCGCTTCTTCATCACCCTCTTCATCTCTTCCCAAGACTCAATGGTGGTTCACCATTCCTTCTGCTATTCAACATCAGTTGATCCCACCACACTATGGCATAGTCTGAAAACTTAATGGCAGCAAGGTTCACTTTCTTTCTCTCACTATAATTGTGACAATTAAACACCAGCTCTACCTTTATTCTCCAATTCTAAGTATGCCTCGGGATCATTCTTCCCTTGGAAAGGAGGAATCTTCATCTTTATACTACTCAATTGATTATCCTCTCTATTCCTATCTCCTCTATCTTCCCAATCCCTAATTGCTCTATTCCTACCACCATAACCTCTATAACTCCCGATAGAAGGTTCATCAAACTCATTATCAGAATTTTCATCTCCACCCCTTTGTCCACTTTTAGAAAAACTCTCCCTTTTACGCCCTTGAAAGATGTTCTTAGATTGCTCCAATTTCTACTTCACCGTTTCATGAATTTGCTTCATTCCCTCCTGAAACATTCTTTTCATCTCACTCCTCAACGCCCCAATTACTAACCTAGCATAAAACCTCCCCCTCTCACCTTCAAGAGAATTTTGCCTTGACATAGTTCCTATAATACAAGGTTAGTACTAAACACAAATATATATATAGAATTAAACCTCACAATTCACTCCTTTACGTGTTTCACTCAAAGAAGGATATCCTACATTCACTCGTGTATTCTCACAAACAGAGATGATATCAACTCACCAATCCCTCTTCTCAATTCTCTTGGAACTAATCTAAACTACACCAAATTCTTCCGTAGAATTCAAGAACAAACTCTCCGGGCTTGAATTTTTCTTTTTTTTGTTTTTGTTTTCGTTCTTCTCTTTTTTTTTCGTTCCTTTTTTTTATTGTTGTAACAAGGATTGATAGAACGAAACTAAACTACTCAAGACAAAATTAACACTATGAACTTGAGTATGAAGTAATAGTAATACGAGCGATTGATATAAACGATTGGAGTTAGGGTTTTGATGTTACCTTTCTCAAACCGAACTGATTTTTTAACAAACCTAGGCTCTGATACTAAGCCGATACGAACCACGCTCACTTGTGAAGAAACCCTATACCAATACGTTTGGAATTGCAACCCAAGATGCCAAATAATCAAAGTGAAATTGCGCCCTGTTGCCTATAGATGAGGTAAGAACCTTGGTATATTATGTTGATGCCACAATCGAGATGAAAGACCGATTGATAAGTCTGATTTAAACACCACAGAAGAGATCCGATAAGTTCAAGAGAATTTCTTTGGAGAACCAAGAGAGGAATACTCTTCAAAGTGTATTAATCAAAGTTGTATCTTCTGTTTTCCAACCCTAGCAGCTATTAATAGTGTTTACAATTCGTAAGGAAAGAGCCCAAAATGACACAGCATAATAAAGTTGCGAAAAATAACAAAATAAAGTGAATCTTCTCGTCAAGCAATGTACGTCAGTGGCATAGTAGGCAGCATAGGATGTACGCCAGGCATATACGCCAGTGGTGTAGTCCCTCTATCGCTCTCTAATTTCAACGCTGGCTCAAAGCCGACAGCGTTAAAGCGTAAACAGCATCAAGGTTGGCCGTTTCTCTACCTAAGCTGGTAGCTTTGATCTCCTTTGTTGAAACCTTAAATGACTTGTACAAATGCAAGTTCATTCTCATGGTTGCTCAAGTCTTTTCTAGCTTCTTGGATATCCTTTATCAACCCATTAAGTGCTTTTTTAAATCATTTTGCTCGAGTTCTTGTGATCGGTCCAAGTGGTACTTCAAGAGGATCCACATTCCACCTTCTATCTTGGCTCCCATCATGGCTTCCATCAGTTGAGCTTCAGAGATATAGTACACTTGATGAGGCTATACAGTTAGCCTTAAAAGCGGAAAGATAGAGGCAATCCTATTCATTCCAGGTTACTAGGAGCAGGCCCAGCACTAATTCAAAGCCCATGGGGGTTGTTGGTCAGTTGGATGGGTCAAAGGGAGTAGGTGAGCATTTCAGGATTGTAGACAAAATTATCCCTACTATAGAAAAGTAGAACAATGTTTCTAGGAAAGGCAAAGAGGTAGTTGGATCTAATTTAGGGTAGATGGTACAAGGGTCAACCAGTGGGAAGATGTGCCATATTAAATGTTTCAAAAGCATGGGATTTGGACATATAGCTACGGAGTGTCCCAATAAATGGGTGATGACCATCATGGAGGGTAACGAGGAAGATGATGAGGAAGAGACTGTCGAGCCTACAGATTTATCCTTAGCCTTATAGGAGTATTATGATAATGAACATGCTGAAACACATAAGGATAAAAAGGGAGGAAAATACTTACCTATTAATGTGTTACACCAGGATATAACTATTTCTCTAGATACTAGGGTCATACAAAGGGAGAATCTATTCCACACACCTTGTCAAATTCAAGGGAACCTATGTATGCTTTTCATTGATAGTGGTAGTTGTACTCATGTCATATCTACTGCATTGGTAGAAAACTTACAATTAACCACTAGCTCCCATCCTAATCTGTATAAAGTGCATTAGTTAGACAACCGAGGTAGTTTGCATGTTACTCAATGAGAAATGGTACCAATCAGTATAGGAGATCGGTATAAAGATGAGATTATCTACGATGTGCTTCCTATGTATGCATTTCATTTACTACATGGGTTGGCCATGGCTATTTGATAGAAAGGTGTTACATGATGGGTTCAAAAACACTTACATGTTTCAAAAGGATGGTATTCAGATTTTATTGACTCCTTTTTCTCCGTCTAAGGTGTGACCTTTCCAGGAACTAGTTAGAAGCACATATAGTTCTTCCAGATTGTCAACTAACAAGCCAAGGTGAGACCTTTCCAGGAACTAGATAGAAGTGCATATAGTTCTTCCAGATTATCAACTAACAAGCCATTCTAAACGTCAGGTTTCAGTCCAGGAAAAGACTCTCTAGATTTGAGGGCAAATCTTTCAGAAGCCCGAGGAGATGATGGGAAAATTTCTAGCACCGACGACATTTTTAGAACCCGATTTAGATGATGATCCAAATCACTCATATTTTACTTTATGTCTTTTATTCTAATAAATATTTGAGAATAATCTTACAGGTATAATGATAATTCTCCATGGGATGCTAATATGTCCTACAACAGTTGATGGACACAGAACATTTTCAGGGTGACAATCAAAGACCTGCTGTAATTCTTTTCCATTCCGAGGCATTGTCTCATGAAGACTTATGATGTTTTGTACTTTGTAATTGTTTTATGAACTATTTTTTGTTATATTTGGTTTTAGGACACTTTCATTTCCTTGTAATTTTCATTTAGGACTAGTCACCTTAAAAGTAGCAAACTTGTAATTTTGACCACTTTCTAACCCTAGGTGTAGTAAGTATAAATACTTGCTTAGAAGAGGGCTTGAGGAGGCCATATTTTGCAAAAAAAAAACTAGCACTTCACCTGTAGAATTAGGGTTCATCCTTAGTTCAAAACCTCTTATCAATTTCAACCCAAGAATTGGAATTGTGGCGAGTGCAACAAGGAGAAATTGCGAGTCATATCGATTTCCTTCTTTATTGTTCTTCACTTCTTCTCTAGTGAGTCATATTTGTAGTGGATTTAAAGCTTTCTTAGACTTATTTGTGATTTTAATTCGTGGACAACAATCTTGTAAGATTGATTGTTCTGTTAGTTATTGATCTCAATATCATTTTAGTGTTTGGCGTGAATTTTATCCTCTTCCAACAATAACCATTCATGTCACAAATGATTCAAATATTGATGATGATAACAAATACTAAAACAATCAATCTTATAACATGATAATTGATCACAATTGCAATAAAAAATCTGACCACGAACATCAACCCTAGATATGACTCATTAGTGATGAAAAGGAAACACAACAAAGAAGGAATTGATATTATTTACAATTGCCCTTTGTTGCACTCGCCACAATTTCAACTCTTGGAAATTGAAATTGATAAGAGAAATTGGATCTAGGGAAATGATACGAACTACGCCAACCCGTGACGAAACCTAATACCAATACGCTCGGAAATTCGTTGCCTAAGACGTCCAAAAACCTAAAGTGGAAACCGCGACCTGTTATCTATAAGCGAGACAAGAACCTTGGTATAAAGTGAAGACGCCACAATCGGGATGAAAGACCGATTGATAAGTTGGGATGAACGCCACGGAAATCAATCCGACAAGTTCGATTTAGTTCTTGAAGAACCAAGAGAGGTGCCTCTCAAAAGTGTTTAATGTTCAAAGATGTAAAAAATTCTTTGTTGTTCTAAACCTTAGGAGCTTTTATACTAGGGTTACAATTCGTGAAAAACAAGTCCAAAACGACGTAGTCTAGATAAGTTACGTAAAAACACAAAATAGAACAAGCTGGCCGGTAGGGGATACACGGTCGTGTACACGGCCATGTACTTTTCTGTGCACATTCCTGGCAACATACACGCTCGTATACTTCTGGTCGTGTATCTTTCTGTGGATTTGCTTGACTCCATACATGGCCATGCCTTTTAGCCATGTGTCTAGCTGTGTATGATTCTGTGCTATTTTGAGAGTCCTACACGGCCATGCCTTGAAAGTACACGCCCTCTTCATCCCATATCCAGTATAACTTGTACAAAAGAAAGGGTCTTCCCATGGTTGTTCCAATCCGTTCCAACTTCATGATTGCTCCAATCCTTTCCAGCTTCATAGACAACCTTTATCAACCCATTAAGTGCTTCCTTGAATCATTTTGCTCGATTTCTTGTGATCGGTCCAGGCGGCACTTCAAGAGGATCCACATTTCTTCTTCCGACTTGGCTCTCATCATGGATCTCATCATTCCCCTCCTCTTGAAAAGGATTTTTCCTCAAATCATTGCCTGCATCAAATGGACTCAGATCAGTAACATTAAACGTGACACTTATTGGATACTCACTTGGTAAATCTTTCTTGTAGGCATTATCATTGATTCTCTCAAGCATCGGAAATGGACCATCTCCCCAAGGGTTCAACTTGGAATTCCTCTGCAATAGTGTAAACACCCCATTTTTGCCCTAGGAATAAATAATTCTCAATAATAATCAATTTTCAATTTTTCTTAATTTTTCCCTAATTTAGCATAAATAATAAAAATATTCAAAAAATAAAAATAAATAGGAAAACACATCAATTTTGAAAAATGATTTCAGAAACGGTGATAATAAGGGATGAATAATTTTTATAAATTTTAGAAATTTCAAAAAAAATACAAAAAAATGGAAAAACCGTATTGCATATATGCAATTTACGATACAAAAGAAATCAGGAAAATGGGCTAGCTCAGCTGGCTCGTGCGTGCGTGTTGGGACTGTGTGAAGGCTGAAGGTTTCGAGCTCGAATGCCCCCGCGTGCGCTCGGCAAAATTTTTTCCTTCTTTTCCCGGGAGCTGCCACGTGGCAGCGTGTGATTGGCCGAGAGAAAACACGTGCATCGCGCGTGATCGTCTTCCTCGCCCGGACAAACGCGAGGAGAAGCCGGAGAAAATCCGACGAAGATGAAATCGGCCGTTTTTTTTTAAATCTTCTAGATTACAGTCAAGATAAAGTCGAATCCATAAGGTAAATCAAAGAAAAACAAGAGATTAACATCAAATCGCCGGGATAAAATCAAATCTAAAAACGGAAGAAATTCGGATTTACCCTAATCGGCCGATTCGAGCTTATCCAAGAGGGTTTCCGGACGCCTATAAATAGAGGAGAATAGGAGGAAGCCAAAGACACAAAAAAAAAGTGAGAGAAAGAAGCGAATCGGAGTACGCCGGAGAAGCTTGAAGCCAAGACCACCGACCAGAGTGAGAGCCACCGCAACGAGACGTTCTAGGAGTGAACCGCCACCACCATTGGATTCAGCACCCTCAAGAAGCTAGGATTCGACACCTCACCCGCCGCGAAAGACCGTCGGAACGCCGCGAACGAGCCCTTTCCACGACCGTGTCCGATTCAACTGACCCGACCCGCGCACCGACCCGGATCCAGGTAACTCACTATAACAATAAGGGAGAAAAGGCGAAAGTTCATGAAAAGAAGCGGGCAAAAACCCATCAAAATAGATGCTTGAATAAATCAGAAGAACATGAATGTAAACATTCATTGAATAAAACAAGACGTATAAAAGGGAGAATATCTAGCAAAGAGCTGATACCATATGCTTTTACTTTATGCTGCAAGGATTATATGTTTGCTAATATCCAAGGAAGTTTAATTGGGTGTTTTTCCTCAGTGGATTAAGTATTTACTTTTGGAAAAAAAATTCTTTTGCTAAACATGAGGATTAAAGTTTGTTTTGTTTAAGATTAGCTATTAAATTTTGACCATGGTAATTTGATCACAGGAAACTAGTTTGGTTGAAGTAGTACACATTAAAACTACAAGTCATGAATTACAAATGAATAGATGCTTTGAATGATGAAAAGAAAGTTTGTATAATCTATGACAGATTTTTCAATTGATTTGATGCAATTGCTTGAGGACAAGCAAGAGTCTAAGTGTGGGGAATTTGATAGAGCCATTTTATACTCAATCTTTATAGTATAAATTGTGTTAAATTATTATTGATTTTATAGAAATAATAAGGAAATGGTACTTAATTCTATTATGGTGATAAATCAGGTTAAATGGAGTCAAGGATGCTAATTCAAGTATATTAGAGAAGTCATCTACAACTTGGATCAAGACAAGGAATTACACCACCGAAGGAAAGCATATGAGCATGTATCTGTCTAGAAGGAGGCACGGTTTGAGATCTGGCCATGTTGTAAACCGTGCTACATACTGCAAGAGAAAGAGAGACACGGCTTAGGGCACGGCCGTGGTGGAAGCCGTGGGAGAAACCGTGCTTGGAGCCGTGGTGGAAGCAAGACGTGACGAGGAGAAGAAATTGTGGAACTTGGACAGAGGAAGGCACGGCCTAGGATCTAGCCGTGGTGTGGACCGTGGTACACACTGGATAAGGATGAAGACTTGTTGATTATGCACAGAGGAAGGCACGGTTGGAAATCTAGCCGTGGGTGGAGCCGTGGTATACACTGGACACGGAAGGTGATACGTGAAATATGCATAGAGGGTGGCACGGTTTGACCCACGGCCGTGTGGTAGGGCGTGCCAGGTGGACGAATATTCACTTCTCGAAATCTACTTGGAAAATGAAAGATATTTTCGTATCTTACTAGCAAAAGATCACATGCCATCCCTCTAACAATATAAATAGAACCAACCCTAGAGGGTTAGGGCAATCTTTTGATCTTGAAGAACCTTGGAGACAAGAAGGAAGGAGGGAGGCAGAGCAGGCAACCGGGTTCATCATGTTTTTACTCTTTATTTCCGTTTTTCTTATGAACATGTGTAGCTAAGCTACTTTTCTAGCCAAAGGGTCATAGATGTTTAATTCTCCACGAATTGTGAGGTCTAATAGACTTGTATTTATTCTGTTCTTTGTTTTTTGGTATTCATATATCTTCTGATCGTTTTGTCATTATTATCTTTGTTGATTGATATGAATAGAGCTCTTCTACTCAATTAGCAAGTTAATATATTGTCAACTAGCACGTCAAATCCGTAACTGTTTGATTGTTCTAGTCTCAGTGACACAATAACATGTTTTGTTATAAGAATAGATGATCGAATTCATGTTATGGAGGTGTATGATCATTTTTAAATAGGTTATCTTATAATCTACTGGCATGAATTGGTGGTCTCTCTAGATTTTAATGCTATTGATAGATTAAATCCTAAGAGCTTGTCTAGGGTTGTCTAATCAATAAGGGAAATAATTCAAAGCGCTTGTCTTGGTTATTGAGGAAGTAAGGAGAGATAGTTTGTTAGAGCTTGTTAATAACCATAACCAATTTATTTAGATTTAAGAATAGAAAACATTTGCATCGATGATCAATTCCTAGAATTAAACTATCTTAATTCCTTTGGCTAGGCTTTTATCAATATTCGATTTTCTTATCTTGTTTTAACTTTATTTTGATTCACAAACAAAACCCCCATTTTTCCTTTCCTCTTTATTCTCTTTGAGTAGAAATATCTTTAACCAATCCTTGTGGATTCGACCCTACTCACCACTATATGCAAATCTTATAATTGTCTATGAGTAGGTTTTATTTTTGTTGGACTCGACACCCATCAAATTTTAGCGCCGTTGCCGGGGATTGGTGTCAAATTTATTTCTATTCTTGTATGACTCGTTCTTCTCAGACAGGTGCATTCAATTATAATCCGGAGATTGAGAAGACTCTTAAGAGGCTGCGACGAGAAGCCAAATCATCCACTAGACTGAACTTAGCATCGGATTTGTCTAATTCATCCCTTGATTTATAAAAAGAAGATGATATGGCAAATCCCGAGAGAACACTGCGAGAATTAGCTGCTCCGGATGTGAATTAACAACCACTTTGTATTCACTACCCCGAACTAGCTGTGGAATTCGAGTTAAAATCTGGGTTGATACATCTGCTACCCACCTTTCATGGTCTTGAGAATGAAGATCCTCATAAGCATTTGAAAGAGTTCCATATAGTGTGTTCTAGTATGAGGCCGCAAGGAATAACCGACGATCAAATCAAGCTACGTGCTTTTCCGTTTTCTTTAAGTACTAAAGCTAAAGATTGGTTGTTTTATTTGCCTCCAGGTTCTATCACCACTTGGACATATATGGTGAGACTCTTCTTGGACAAATTCTTCCCCGCATCTAGAGCCGCTGGTATAAGAAGAGAAATTTGTGGTGTAAAACAGAGGGACACCGAGACTCTTCATGAGTATTGGGAGAGGTTCAAGCAATTGTGTGCAAGCTGCCCACAACATGGAATATCTGAACAACTTCTCATCCAATACTTCTACGAAGGCCTACTTCCGATGGAAAGAAAGATGATGGATGCAGCAAGTGGAGGTGCCATAGTAAACAAAACCCCTGGTCAAGCTAGGGAATTGATCTCTATTATGGCTGCCAATTCGCAACAATTTGGGTATAGGCATGATGCATCTTCAAGGAAGGTAAATGAGGTAAGTGTGTCTAACCTTGAACATCAAATTTCTAACCTAACCTCCCTTGTGCAACAGATAGCCCTTGGAAAAACACAACAGGTGAAGGCTTGTTGAATTTGTGCTGCTCCTAATCATCCCACCGACATGTGCCCCACATTACAAGATGACAATCATGAACACTTCAATGCGGTAGGAGGATTTCCAGGACAACCACAAAGGAAGTACGACCCCTATTCAAATACTTACAATCCCGGATGGAGGGATCATCCTAACTTCCGATATGGCAACAACCCACAACATTTCCAACAATTCCAGCCTAAGCCATCAAACTAAATAACCTAAGCTCCTTCCACTTCAGGTATGTCTCTTGAGGAAATTGTTAAATCTCTTGCTATTAATACAAAACAATTTCAGGAGGAAACAAAGCAGAGCCTTCAAAACTTGGAGAATCAGGTAAGCCAACTTGCTTCTTCTGTAAATAGGTTAGAAAATCAAGGTAAGTTACCCTCTCAAACTATCACAAATCCAAAGCAAAGCGTTAATGCAATTACCTTGAGAAGTGGAACAAAATTGCAGGGATCAAATAAGAAAGGACACCCATCTACTCTTGGGGAAGAGACTAAGAAAGAAATTTCAACTCCGAGCCAGCAGGGCAACCAGATTAGCAAGTCTCTAGTTGAGCCATCAAAGTTCACATTGATACCACCTCCTTTCCCCTCCAGATTGGCAAAATCCAAGAATGACGCGGAAGAAAAAGAAATTCTGGAAACTTTTCGCAAAGTCGAGGTAAATATTCCTTTAATTGATGCAATTAGACAAATACCGCGCAATGCTAGATTTCTCAAAGACTTATGCACTAACAAAAGGAAGTTGAAAGGCAATGAAAAGATTAGTGTGAGTCAAAATATGTTTTAGCTATTATTCAGAAGAAGCTTCCTCCTAAATGTAAGGATCCAGGTATGTTTACCATTCCTTGCACAATAGGTAATCTTGGAATTGCTAAAGCCATGTGCGATCTAGGAGCTTCTATCAATGTCATGCCTTTGTCTGTTTATCAACGTTTAAATGTTGGTCCTTTGAAGGAAACGGGTATTATTGTTCAACTTGCTAATAGGTCCAATGTTTATCCTGGGGGAGTTATAGAGGATTGATGGGTGTCGAGTCCAACAAAAATAAAACCTACTCTTAGACAATTATATGATTTGCATATAGTGGTGAGTAGGGTCGAATCCACAGAGATTGGTAAAGATATTTCTATTCAAATACAACAATAAGGAAAAGAAAAATGGGGGGGTTTTGTTTGTTAATCAAATAAAGTAAAGCAAGGTAAGAAAATCAAATATTGATAAAAAGCCTAGCCAAAGGAATCAAGATAGTTTAATTCTAGGAATTGATCATCGATGCAAATATCTTCTATCCTTAGTTCTAGATAAATTGGTTATGGTTATTAACAAGCTCTAACAACCTATCTCTCCTTACTTTCTCGATAACCTCCAACAAGCGCTTCGAATTATTTCCCTTATTGATTAGACAATCCCTCAGACAAGCGCTTAGGATTTAATCTATCAATAGCATTAAAATCTAGAGAGACCACCAATTCATGCCAGTAGATTATAAGATAACCTATTTAAACATGATCATACACCTCCATAACATGAATTCGATCATCTCTTTTACAACCAAACATGTTATTGCGTCACTAAGACTAGAACAATCAAACAATTACGGATTTGACGTGCTAGTTGACAATATATTATCTTGCTAATTAAGTAGAAGAGCTCTATTCGTACCATTCAACAAAATAATAATGACAAAACAATCAGAAGATATATGAATACCCGAAAACAAAGAATAGAATAAATACAAGTCAATTAGACCTCACAATTTGTGGAGAATTAAACATCTATGACCCTTTGGCTAGAAAAGTAGCTTAGTTACACATGTTCATCAATAAAACGAAAATAAAAGATAAAAACATAATGAACCTGGATAGCTTGCTCTGCCTCCGGCCTTCCTTCTTGTTTCCCAGATCAAAGATAAAAAGTTTGAAAGAAAGATTAAAGATTGATTAAAGATTGTCCTAACCCTCTAGGGTTGGGTCTATTTATAATGTTAGAGGGATAGCATGTGATCTTTTGCGAGCAAGATACGAAATTGTCTTTCCTTTTCCAAGTAGATTTCGAGAAGTGAAGATTCGTCTGCCTGGCACGCCCTACCACACGGCCGTGGGTCAAGCCGTGCCATCCTCGGTGCATATTCTTCAAGTCATCATCCACGCACAGTGTATACCACGGTCACGTACACGGCCAGATTGCAAGTCGTGCCTCCATCTGTGCACAATCTACAAATCTTCATTCCGTGTCCAGTGTGTAGCACGGCTCCACACACGGCTAGATCCTAGGCCGTGCCTTCCTCTATCAAAGTTCCACAAATATTCTTCTCCTTGACACGCCTAGCTTCCACCATGGCTCCAAGCACGAGTTCTCCCACGGCCTCCACCACGGCCGTGCCCTAAGCTGTGGCACTCTCTGTTGAAAGTCCATATTGTCTCCTCCTTGTACAGTGTGTAACACGGTTGGAATCTTCATCGTGCCTCAAACCGTGCTAATGCTTTGGTGAATACATGCTCATGTGCTTTCCTCCGTTGGTGTAATTCGTTGTCTTGGTCCAAGATGTAGATGACTTCTCTAATATACTTGAATTAGCATCCTCAACTCCATTTAACCTGATTTATCACCATGATTAGAATTAAGTACCATTTCCTTATGATTTCTATAAAATCAATAATAATTTAACACAATTTATACTATAAGGATTGAGTATAAAATGGCTCTATCAAATTCCCCCACACTTAAACTCTTGCTTGTCCTCAAGCAATTGCATCAGATCAATTGAGAAATCTATCATAGATTATACAAACTTTCTTTTCATCATTCTAAACATTTATTCATTTGTAGTTCATGACTTGAAACTTTAATGTCTACTACTTCAACCAAACTGGTTTCTTGTGATCAAATTACCATGGTCAAAATTTAATAGCTAATCTAAACAAAACAAACTTTAATCCTCATGTTTAGCAAAAGAATTTTTATTCCAAAAGTAAATACTTAATCCATTAAGGAAAAACACCCAATTAAACTTCATTGGACATTGGCAGACATATAATCCTTGCAACATAAAGTAAAAGCATATTGTATAAGCACTTTGCTTAGATTTTCTCCCTTTTCTATTATAAGTCTTGTTTTATTCAATGAATGTTTGCATTCATGTTCTTTTGATTTATTCAAGCATCTATTTTGACGGGTTTTTGCCCGCTTCTTTTCATGAACTTTCGCCTTTTCTCCCTTATCGTTATAGTGAGTTCATTGAGTCGGCACATCCCGAGCTCGTCACTCAAGTGACCGGGTTTTGAAATACCCCTACGGACTCTTCCTCACTCTAACATTCAAGTTTGAATACTCTTAACTCAATTAGTTGAATCATTGGAGTAATGGCTATGCTTGATTTTTTTTTTTTTTTTTTTCACTAAGTGTTATAACAAGCAACTTTAAAGACTATACAGTAGCTAATATAACCTAGAAGTAAACTTGTTTATTTTTCACTTAGGGATTCAACTTACTCTTAGACTTCCAATTCTAAAGCCAAATACAAGGTAAATTTGTTTCTTAAAGATTTCACTACTTAATTTTAACCAAGTATTCTAATCACAACAGTGGGTGAGTAACGCATTTGCACAAGTCAATTTCCCATTTTTGTAGATGCTTATTACATCATTTAGTACAATCTCCAGATTTCATGATAATTTTGAAAAAAATTGGCTTAAAATTGCTTAAGGACAAACATTCAAAGTATGGAGCAATTCTCTACTCTCTATAGTTTATTATCCTCTCCCCCACACTTAGCTTAAACAGTGTCCTCACTGTTTCTAATTCAACACAATTGAAGAGGAATTAACAACACAAGGCACATTAGAGAATAAGAGAAAGGAAATACTGGTACTTCCCTGGTATTGGAGTTCTCCCCTGGAGCTCTTGGAAAGTGGCATCTACGTATATGTATCCTTGCTGCAGCTGATCCGAAGAGTTCAAAACTACACTAAAATCAAAACAAAACTAAAACAAACCAAAATTAAAGCAAAACAAAACTAAAACACTTTTTTTTTTTTTGACATGGGTTGCCTCCTATGAAGCGCCTTTCTTTAACGTCTTTTGGCTAGACATTCCAGTCATCAATCACAATACTCGGGGTGAGTTAAACTGGTTTCTTCAATATTACATACTTGAAATCCTTCATAAAAAGGTTTCAAGCGATGGCCATTGACTTTGAAGGTCTTACCAGTTTCAAGGCTTACGATCTCAACTGCGCCATGTGAAAAGATGTTAGTGACAACAAAAGGACCAATCCACCGTGATTGTAGTTTGCCAGGAAACAATTTCAATCGAGAATGGTAAAGTAATACTTTTTGACCTACAAAAAATTCTTTCGGGAAATCATTTGATCATGAAAATCCTTGTTTTTTTCCTTGTAGATTTTAGTACTCTCATAAGCTTCTCTTTGAATCTCCTCAAGTTCTTGTAATTGAAGTTTTCTATGTTCACCCGCCTCATCCATGCGCATGTTACATTGTTTTACAGCCCAAAACGCCTTATGTTCCAGCTCCACAGGGAGATGACATGGTTTACCAAATATTAAACGGTAAGGAGACATACCTATAGGGGTCTTGTAAGCTGTCCGGTAGGCCCATAATGCATCCTCAAGTCTTGTGCTCCAGTCCTTCCTGCTTGGATTGACGGTTTTTTTCCAGAATAGACTTGATTTCTCGATTTGAGACTTCTGCCAATCCATTAGTTTGAGGGTGGTATGCGGTGGAGGTGTGATGAGTGACCCTGTATTTTTTTAATAGAGTTTCCACTATCCTATTACAAAAGTGTGTGCCACGATCACTGATAAGAGCCTTCAGTGTCCCAAACCTAGCAAAAATATGAGATTTAACAAAATCCACAACAACTTTAGCATCATTAGTTCGAGTAGCTTTGGCTTCCACCCATTTTGAAACATAATCCACAGCAAGAAGGATGTAAACATTACCGAAGGAAGGAGGAAAAGGACCTATGAAGTCAATACCCCATATATCAAATATTTCACAAGCGAGAATAGGGGTAAGTGGGATTTGATCTCGATGTCCTAAGTTCCCGATCTTTTGACATCGTTCACAAGACTTACAAAACATGAAAGAGTCACGAAACAATGTAGGCCAAAACAAACCACACCCTAATACCTTTTGAGCTGTCCTCTTAGGGCCAAAATGTCCACCACATGCATATGAGTGACAAAATTGCAAGACAGAAGTAATATCGTCTTGAGAAATACACCTTCTAATGATTTGATCAGCACAATGTTTCCATAAATATGGATCATCCCATACATAATACTTAGCATCACTTTTAATTTTATCTTTTTGAGCCTTAGAAAAATCACTTGGTAGTGTCTTAGTAACCAAATAATTGACAATATCAGCATACCACGGAATTATCTTGTGAATAGAAAAGAGATACTCATCTGGAAAATCATCTTGTATTTGTGTGGACCCGTCACTGATAGGAATTCGACTGAGGTGGTCGGCAACTAAGTTTTCTGAGCCTTTCCTATCACGTATCTCCAGATCGAACTCTTGTAAGAGGAGTATCCATCGAATAAGTCTTGGTTTCGCCTCCTTCGCGAGCAGGTATTTAAGGGCTGCATGATCAGAGTAAACAATTACCTTTGTACCAAGTAAATACGATCTGAATTTTTCTAATGCAAAAACAACAGCCAAGAGTTCTTTTTCTGTTGTGGAATAGTTGCATTGAGCATTATCCAAAGTTCTGGAAGCATAATAAATGGCATGAGAAGCCCTCCCAACTCTTTGGCCAAGAACTGCTCCAACTGCATAGTTGCTCGCATCACACATGATTTCAAAGGGAAGGGTCCAATCGGGTGGTTGGATGATTGGAGCAGAAGTTAATTTGTCCCTTAGTGTGTCAAATGCGTTCTTGCAGGCCTCATCGAACTCAAATGTCACTTCTTTTTGTAGCAATCGACATAGGGGTTGAGTGATCTTGGAGAAATCCTTGATGAAGCGTCGATAGAATCCTGCACTCCCCAGAAAAGACCGAATTTCCCGTACACTTACAGGGTAAGGTAAAGATTTAATCAGTTCTACCTTAGCTTTATCGACTTCAAGCCCCTTAGAAGATACAATATGGCCTAAGATGAGACTCTGTTCAACCATAAAGTGACATTTTTCATAATTCAACACTAGATTCTTATCTATACATCTTTGAAGCACTTTTGTAAGGTTAGTCAAACATGAATCAAAAGAATTACCATAGACGGTAAAGTCATCCATGAAAACTTCTATAATATTCTCCACATAGTCTGAAAATATACTAACCATACATCTTTGGAATGTAGCCGGGGCATTGCAGAGCCCAAAAGGCATTCTTCGATACGCAAAAGTACCGAATGGACAAGTGAAAGTGGTCTTCTCTTGATCTTCCGGTGCCACTGGAATTTGATGAAAACCTGAATAACCATCAAGACAACAATAGTGAGAATGGCCAGCCAAACGTTCAAGCATCTGATCAAGAAAAGGAAGAGGGAAGTGGTCCTTCCGAGTTGATGCTTTTAACTTCCTGTAATCAACACAAACCCTCCATCCATTCTGAACCCGAGTAGGAATTAACTCACCATCGAAGTTTTCAACCACAGTTAAGCCTGTTTTCTTTGGAACAACTTAGATCGGACTTACCCATTTGCTGTCGGAAATTGGATAGATCATACCTGCATCAAGAAGTTTCAAGATCTCTTTCTTAACTACCTCCATCATAGGTGGATTCAAACGACGCTGAACTTCCCTTGAAGGTTTGCAATTATCTTCCATCAAAATCTTGTGCATGCAGGTGGAGGGGCTTAGTCCTTTGATATCAGCTATGGACCATCCAATGGCTTCTTTGTACTCCCTCAATACTCGAATCAGCTTTTCTTCTTCTAAAGTACTTAGCTTGTTGGAGACTATCACAGCAAGAGTCTCCTTTTCTCCTAAGAAAATATATTTTAGATGTTCGGGTAGGGGTTTTAATTCTAGCTTCGGTGCCTGCATAATAGAAGGAAGAAGTTTTGTGTTAGAAGGGGGTAAATGAATGTAGGACACATCATACCTGACAGGTTTTAATGATTCCAACTCCCAAATCTTGTCCTGCTAATCAGAGGATATTACAAACTTCTCCTGAAGAGTTTTCAATGCATGAATCGTAAGACTCTTATTAAGTACAACTTGCAACTCATCATCATCTATCAAATCAAATGTAGTCTGTGTTAATGGGTCAATAACATCAACAACAAAAACGGGTGAGATGTCACTAGGATATTTCATGGCATCATAAATGTTAAATTTAATCACTTCTCCATCAAATTCCATAGTGAGGTTACCATCATGTACATCGATTTTTGTTCTAGATGTCTTAAGAAACGGTATCCCTAATAATATCATGGATGAATTACGAGAATCATCATTCTCCATGTCAAGCACGTAAAAATCTGCGGGGAAAACCAAACCATTAACTTGTACTAACACATCTTCTAGGACTCCCTCAGGATAAACATTTGACCTATCAGCAAGTTGAACAATAACACCCGTTTCCTTCAAGGACCAACATTTAAGCATTGATAAACGGACAAAGGCATAACATTGATTGAAGCGCCTAAATCACACATAGCTTTAGTGATTCCAAGGTTACCTATTTTGCAAGGAATAGTGAACATACCTGGATCCTTACACTTAGGAGGAAGCTTCTTTTGAAGAATAGCTGAAACATTCTCACCTACACTAATCTTTTCATTACCTTTCAGCTTTCTTTTGTTAGTGAAACAATTCTTTTAGAAATTTAGCATAACGAGGTACTTGCTTAATAGCATCCAGCAAAGGAATGTTTACCTCAACTTTGCGAAAAGTGTCAAGAATCTCTTTTTCTTCAGCTTCATTCTTGGATTTTGCTAGTCTGGAGGGGAAAGGAGGTGTTGTTGTCATGACCTTTGACGGTTCAATGAGGGGTCTTTTGATCTGATTGTTCTGCTGGCTTGGAGTTGGAGTTCTTTCTCAATCTCTTCCTCAGGATTAGTTCGGTGATCCTTCTCATTTGATCCCTGCAATTTCTTTCCACTTCTCAAGGTAAT
Organism: Laguncularia racemosa; assembly: GCA_037954665.1. Lineage (NCBI taxonomy): Eukaryota > Viridiplantae > Streptophyta > Magnoliopsida > Myrtales > Combretaceae > Laguncularia > Laguncularia racemosa. Next base: position 8,250,156 of record JBBMOL010000004.1, read on the forward strand.
TGCATTAGCACTTTGCTTTGGGTTTGTGACGGTTTGAGAAGGTAACTTACCTTGAGTTTCCAACCTATTTAGAGAAGAAGCAAGTTGACTTACCTGATTTTCCAAGTTGTGGATGCTCTGCTTTGTCTCATCCTGAAATTGTTTTGTATTAACAGCAAGTGATTTAAACAATTTCCTCAAGGGACATACCTGAAGTGGAAGGAACCTGCGATACTTGGTTTGATGGCTTGGGTTGGAATTGTTGGAAGTTTGTGGTTTATTGCCATATCTGAAGTTAGGATGATCCCTCCATCCAGGATTGTAAGTATTCGAATAGGGGTCATACTTCCTTTGTGGCTGTCCTGGGAATCCGCCTACAGCATTAGCGTTTTCATGGTTGTCATCTTGCAATGTGGGGCACATGTCGTCGGATGATTAGGAGCAGCGCAAATTCCACAAGCCTTCACCTGTTGTGTTTTCCCAAGAGCTAGCTGCTGCACAAGGGAGGTTAGATTAGAAAGTTGATGTTCAAGGTTAGACACACTTACCTCATTTACCTTCCTTGAAGATGTATCATGTCTATACCCAAATTGTTGTGAATTGGCAGCCATGTTGGAGATCAATTCCCTAGCTTGACCAAGGGTTTTGTTTACTATAGCGCCTCCACTTGCAGCATCCATCATCTTTCTTTCCATCGGAAGTAGGCCCTCGTAAAAGTATTAGATAAGGAGTTGTTCGGATATCCCATGTTGTGGGCAGCTTGCACATAGTTGCTTGAACCTCTCCCAATACCCCGTGAAGAGTCTCGGTATCCCTTTGTTTTATACCACAAATTTCTCTTCTTATACCAGCGGCTCTGGATGCGGGAAAGAATTTGTCCAAGAAGAGTCTGACCATGTCCGTCCACGTGGTTATAGAACCTGGAGGCAAATAAAACAACCAATCTTTAGCTTTAGTACTTAAAGAAAACGGAAAAGCACGCAGCTTGATTTGATCATCAGTTATTCCTTGCGGCCTCATGCTAGAACACACTATATGGAACTCTTTCAAGTGCTTATGAGGGTCTTCATTCTCAAGGCCATGAAATGTAGGTAGCAGATGTATCAACCCAGATTTCAATTCGAATTCCACAGCTAGTTCGGGATAGTGTATGCAAAGTGGTTGTTGATTCACATCTGGTGCAGCCAGTTCTCGCAATGTTCTCTCGGGTTTGCCATTTCGTCTTCTCCTTCTAAATCAAGGGATGGATCGAATAGATCTGATGCTAAGTTCAATATATTGGATGATCTAGCTTCTCGTCGCAGCCTCTTAAGAGTCTTCTCAATCTCCGGATTATAAGTGAATGCACCTGTCTGAGAAGAACGAGTCATACAAGAATAAAAATAAATTTGACACCAATCCCCGGCAATGGCGCCAAAATTTGATGGGTGTCGAGTCCAACAAAAATAAAACCTACTCTTAGACAATTATATGATTTGCATATAGTGGTGAGTAGGGTCGAATCCATAGAGATTGGTAAAGATATTTCTATTCAAATACAACAATAAGGAAAAGAAAAATGGGGAGGTTTTGTTTGTTAATCAAATAAAGTAAAGCAAGGTAAGAAAATCAAATATTGATAAAAAGCCTAGCCAAAGGAATCAAGATAGTTTAATTCTAGGAATTGATCATCGATGCAAATATCTTCTATCCTTAGTTCTAGATAAATTGGTTATGGTTATTAACAAGCTCTAACAACCTATCGCTCCTTACTTTCTCGATAACCTCCAACAAGCGCTTCGAATTATTTCCCTTATTGATTAGACAATCCCTCAGACAAGCGCTTAGGATTTAATCTATCAATAGCATTAAAATCTAGAGAGACCACCAATTCATGCCAGTAGATTATAAGATAACCTATTTAAACATGATCATACACCTCCATAACATGAATTCGATCATCTCTTTTACAACCAAACATGTTATTGCGTCACTAAGACTAGAACAATCAAACAATTACGGATTTGACGTGCTATTTGAAAATATATTATCTTGCTAATTAAGTAAAAGAGCTCTATTCATACTAATCAACAAAATAATAATGACAAAACAATCAAAAAAAATAATACCCGAAAACAAAGAATAGAATAAATACAAGAAATTTGACCTTTCACTTTCGGGGAGAATTAAACATCTATGACCCTTTTGGGCTAGAAAAGTAGCTTAGCTATACATGTTCATCAATAAAACGAAAATAAAAAAAAAAACATAATGAACCCGGGATAGTTTGCTCCCCCCGGGCCCTTTTTTTCCTTCTTTTTTCCCCAGATCAAAGATAAAAAGTTTGAAAGAAAGATTAAAGATTGTTTAAAGTTGTCCTAACCCCTAGGGTTGGTCATTTATAATTTTAAAGGGGGATAACATGTATTTTTTTGCAGCAAATACAAATTGTCTTTCCCTTTTCCAATAGATTTCGAGAAGTAAGATTCGTCTCCCTGGCACGCCCAAAACCACACGGCCGTTAGGTCAAGCCGTGCCACCTCGGGCATTTCTTAAAGTCTTCATCCACGCACAGTGTATACCCGGCACTACAGGGGCCAGAATTGCAAGTCGTCCCTCCATCTGTGCACAATCTACAAATTTTCTTTCCCGTGTCCATTGGTACACGGCTCCACACACGGCTAAATCCAGGCCGTCCTTCCTCTGTCAAAGCCCACAAATATTCTTCCCTTGCTGCCTACTTCCACCAGGCTCCAAGCACGAGTTCTCCCACGCCCCACCACGGCCGTGGGCCCTAACCGTGGCACTCTTGTTGAAAGTCCATATTTCTCCTCCTTGTACAGGTGAAACACGGTTGGAATCTTCGTCGTGCCTCAAACCGTGCAAATGCTTTGGTGAATACATGCCAGTGCTTTCCCTCCGTTGGTGAATTCTTTGTCTTGGTCCAAGATGTAATGACTTCTCTAAATACTTAATTTAGCACCCCAAACTCCTTTTAACCTGATTTATCACCGGGATTAAATTAAGTACCATTTTCCTTAGATTTCTATAAAATCAATAATAATTTTAACACAATTTTTTACTATAAGGATTGAGTATAAAATGGCTCTATCAAGGATGTTTTAGTTCAATCAAGGGGTTTGGTTTTTCCTGCTGATTTTTAGGCTTGACAGGAAGAAATGATTCTCATAATTCATCCATGATATTAAGGGCGACCATTCCTTAAGAACTAAGGCAAAAATTTTTAAATGATGGTACCCTCACTAAGGAATTTGATGGTAAAGTGATTAAATTTAACATTTATGATGCCATGAAACACCTAGCGATATCTCCCTTTTTTTTTGGGGATAAAATTAACCCTCACCACAGGCACTAAAGATGGAATCAAAACCCTTACCCAACTCTAGCCAGGAATGTCTAGCCAAAACATTAAAAAAGGGCGCTTCAGGGAAACCCATTTTAAAAAAAAAAAAAAAAAACTTTTAGTTTTGTTTTTTTTTAGTTTTGTTTTTTTTTATTTAGTTTGGTTTTGATTTTGTGTGTTTTGAACTCTCTGGATCAGCTGCAAAAAGGGGATACACATAATCAATACATTTTCCAGAGTTTAAAGGGAGCACCCCCAAACCAGGAAATACCAGTATTTCCCTTTCTCTTATTCTCAAATGTTCCTTGATTGTTAATTCCCTTAAATTGTCTAATTAAAAAACAGTGGGGACACTGTTTAAGCTAAGTGTGGGGGAGAGGATAAAAAAATATAGAGAATAGAGAATTGATCCCTACATTGAATGTTTTTTCCCTTAAGAATTTTAAAAACCAAAATTTTTTTTTTAAAATTATCATGAAATCTAGAGATTGTACTAAAAATTGTAATAGCATCTACAAAATGTGAAATTTACTTTTTGAAATGCTTTACTCACCCACTGCTTGATTAGAATACTTGGTTAAAATTTTAAATAGGAAATCTTTAAGAAACAAATTTACCTTGTATTTGCTTTAGAATTGGAAGTCAAGAGTAAGTCGAGTCCCCAAGTGAAAAAAAACAAGTTTACTTTTATTATTTAGCTCTATATACTCTTTGAAGTTGTTTTAAAGCAATCATTAAAAACTTATCAAAAAAAAAAAAAAAAAGAATCAAACATAGCCATTACTCCCCAAAGATTTAAAAATTGGTTTAAAAGTATTCAAACTTTAATGTTAGAGGAGGAAGGTCCGTGGGGTAAAAAACCAAAACCCCGGGCCTTGAGTGATGAGCTCGGGATGTCCGACTCAATGAACTCACTATAAAAAAAGGGAGAAAAGGCGAAAGTTCATGAAAAGAAGCAGGCAAAAACCCGTCAAAAAACAGTTTGAAAAATCAAAAAAACATGAATGTAAACATTCAATTTAATAAAACAAGACGTATAAAAGGGGGAAATCTAGCAAAGAGCTGATACCATAGCTTTTACTTTATGCTGCAAGATTATATGTTTGCAATATCCCCAAAGGGGTTTAATTTGGGTTTTTTCCTCAGTGGATTAAGTTTTTTTTACTTTTGGAAAAAAAAATTCTTTTGCTAAACATGAGGATTAAAGTTTGTTTTGTTTAAGATTAGCTATTAAAATTTTGACCATGATAATTTGATCAAGGAAAACCATTTTTGGGTTAAGTATAAAATTAAAACTACAAGTCATGAATTACAAATGAATAGATGCTTCAATGATGAAAAGAAATTTGTATAATCTATACAGATTTTTTAATTGATTTTATGCAATTGCGAGGACAAGCAAAGTCAAGTGTGGGGAATTTGATAGACCATTTTATACTCAATCTTTATATATAAATTGTGTTTAAATTATTATTGATTTTTTAGAAATAATAAGGAAATTACTTAATTTTTATTATGGTGAAAATTAGGGTTTAAAAGGAGTCAAGGAGCTAATTCAAGTATATTAGAGAAATCATCTACAACTTGGATCAAGACAAAGGGAAATTTCACCACCGGAGGAAACTTGAGCATTACGTCAGAAGGAGGCACGGTTTGACATCTGGCCATGTTGTAAACCGTGCTACATACTTAAGAGAAAAGAGACACGGCTTAGGGCACGCCGTGGTGGAAGCTGGGGGAAAAAAACCGGCTTGGAGTCGTGGTGGAAGCTAAACGTGCCAAGGAGAAGAAATTGGGAACTTTGACAGAGGAAGGCAGGCCTGGGATCTAGTCGTGGTGTAGACCGGGGACACACGGGACAAGGATAAGCCCTTGTTGATTATCACAGAGGAAGGCACGTTTTGGAAATCTAGCCGGGGGTGGAGCCGTAGTACACACTAGACACCGAAAGTGATAGGGTGAAATTTTCACAGAGGGTGGCACGGCTTAAACCCCCGACCGTGGGGGTAGGGTGTGCCAGGTGGACGAATATTCATTTCCTCGAAATTTTATTTGGGAAAAAGGGAAAAGGGATATTTTCGTATCTTGCTAGCAAAAGATCACTTTCCATCCCTCTAACAAAAATAAATAGAACCAACCCTAGAGGGTTAAGGCAATTTTTGGATTTTTGAAGAACCTTGGAGACAAGAAGGAAGGGGGGAGGCAGAGCAAGAAAAGGGGTTTCATCATGTTTTTACTTTTTAATTTCCGTTTTTCTTTTTGAACATGTGTAGCAAAGCAACTTTTCTACCCAAAGGGTTAAATGGGATGTTTAATTCTCCACGAATTGTGAGGTCTAATATACTTGTATTTTTTTCCCTTTCTTTGTTTTTGGGTATTCATATACTTCTGATCTTTTTGTCATTATTATTTTTTGTTGTTTTGATATGAAAAGAGCTCTTCTACTCAATTAGCAATTTAATATATTGTCAACTAAAACGTAAAATCCGAAACTGTTTGATTGTTCTAGTTTTAAAGTGACACAATAACATGTTTTGTTTTAAGAATAGATGATCCCAATTCATTTTATGGAGGGTATGATCATTTTTAAATAGGTTCTTATAATTACGGGGATAAAAATTGGGGGTTTTTCCCCTAGATTTTTAAAGCATTGTAATTTAAACCCAAAGGGCTTTTTCTAGGGTTGTCTAATTTAAAAAGGGAAAAAAATTCAAAGTGCTTGGTTTTGGGTTTTCGAGGAAGTGGAGAGACGGGGTTTTTGGCTTTTTAAAAATCATAACCATTTTCAAATAAGAATAAAAACATTTGCATCGTAAAAACCAAATTAAACTACTTAATTTTTTTGGGTTTTGGCTTTTTCAAATTTTTTCTTATCTTTTTTTAAATTTTTTTTTGATTCACAAACAAAAACCCCCCATTTTTTTTCCCTTTAATTTTCTTTGAGTAAAAATATTTTAACCAAAAATTGTAATTCGACCATACCACCACATATGAAAATTTTTAAAAAATTTTCTAAGTGGGTTTTTTTTTTTTGTTGGGGCCGGGCCCCACAAAAAAAAAAAAAAAAAATAAAAAAATAAAAAAAAAAATAAAAAATTTAAAAAAAAAAAATAAAAAAATTGGGGGAAAAAAAAAAAAAATTTTAGTTTTCAAAATAGGTAGATATTAGTTAGTCAAATTTCCCTTAACAAAAATTCCCAAAAAAAATTTTAAAAAAAATTTAAAAAAAATTTTAAAAAAAATAATAAAAAAACTTAAAAAATCATGAAAAAAAAAAAAAATTAAAAAAAATTAAAAAAAAAAATTGAGAAGAATAAAAAAATCAAAAAAAAACAAAAAATTAAAAAAAAAACATAAAAAACATAAAAATTAATAAAAAAAAAAAAAATGATTTTTGCAAAATTTGAAAAAACTTTTTCTTCAAAAAATTTTTCCCAAAAATTTATGTTTTTCCCCAAAAAAACAAATTTTTAAAAAAAAATTAAAGCTTAGGTTTTGTTTTTTTTTGAAAAACCAAAAAATGAGTAAAAAAATAAAAAAAAATTAAAATTTAAAAAAATTAAAAATTTACCAACACACTTTTAAATTTTTTAAAAAAACGAATACGCTTGGGTTTTAAACCTGAGGGAGCAAATCGTAGGCACCCCTTTGGGGGCAACCCCTAAAATAAAAGAAAAATCCCTTTTTTAAAAGAAATAATTCAAAAAAATAAAAAAAATAAAGAAACAAAATAAAAAAAAATTTCTAAAGATGAACAATTTTAGGAGATTAGGGGGTAACCGTAAAGGTTTTTTTAAAGGTTTTTCCCCCCGGGCTTAAAAATTTGGTTTTTTCCCCCCTTTTTTTTCCCCTTTTTACAAAAAAAAAAAGAGGGGAAAAAAAGACGACTAGTATTCAAATTAAACAATCCGCTCCTTTAGTTTTTAATTTAAAAAATTTTTCCCAAAAAAGTTTTGGGACGACTCCAAATTCAAATTAAATTCCCAAATCAATCGAGGATCTTTTTAATTCATAGGGGAGCAGTTTATTAGGAAAAAGGAAAATTTAAAAAATTAGACCGATAGGATGGGGACTCCATAGGGGGGGCCCTGCCAACAAGCCCAAACCAAATCTTTTAATTTTATCTTAAAAAAATTTTTTTCATTTATTAAACCCGTTGCTAAAACCCTTTTTGGGTTAGTTAAAGTTTGTTTTTTTACTTGGGGGGTTTTTTTAAACATGTTTTATCGGTGAGTAGATGCGGTGAAACCCCCCCCCGTCCTAAAACCTAAGAGGGGGGCCATTGTGTGGTTTTTGGGGGAAGTGAGTTTATTTCACCGTTTTGGACCCGATTAGGCTAACCCCCCCTATGCTTGATAGGCCCGAGATCCCTTTTTCAGAATGCGAGACCTAGAGCTCGGGGGCCTTTGAACCCAAAACCACTTGCATACAAACAACAAAAAGAGGTTTTAAAAAATTTGGGTACAAAAATAAAGGTTTTTTTTTTTTTCCTTGGGGTTTTAACTATTTCCTTGTAAAGTTTTCATAGTTTTGTTTTTAACAGGGTTTTCTATTATAATAGAAACTAGAAATGCAATCCCAAACCCCCCCCCCCCCCAAAAAATTCGGGGGGATAAACCCTTTTGGTCCAAAATTAGTCTGGACCTTTTGGTTTTCCTTGTACAACCCAGAGGACCAGGCCTTATCCCCCAAAAGTGGGCCCCCAACCTTTTCCCTTGAAAAAGAAGAGGTAAATTTTTCCTTGGACGGGCCAGTTTCCAAATTTAGGGGAAAATCGGCCCACGCTTTTCATCAGGCCACATGAATCCCCCCCACCCGGAGGATAACCCCGTTGCAACAGGCCCCACACAAACTATCAGATCTAAAACCAGACCTCCGAGGCCGGGCCCCCCGGGAACCTTACAAAATCAAAGGCATCCGAAAAAAGCATAAACAAAGCCCTACAACTGAAAAATATTGCATACCAGGAGTTTTTAAAAACCTGGTTCTCGCCCGAGAGGACAATGGGAAAAAAAGGACACCCCCAAGGGGGACCCAATTTTTTCAAAAGAAAGGGTGAACGCTTTCTTTGGGAATAGCCTTCGCCACCTACTTTCCCCCCCGGGAACTTTCTATTTTCCCACTCCCGGGGGTTTCAAAGCTGGTGCCCCCAATTTTCCTAGAGGGAAAACTTTACACCCCCGGTCAGGGTTTTAAACAGATCCAAACTTAATTTTCCCCAAAAAAAAGGGCCCCGGGGGTCCTTTTTCCAAGCCTAAAGCCTTCTCAATAGGGGTTTTTTAAGCCACCTCAAGTGCTTGGGGCTGAACAGGGGTTTGGAAAATTTTTGCCCAACGGGTGGTTTTTTAAAAACTCATGATAGAAAAAGTGAAGTCCCCCAAAAATTCCACCACATTTGGGGGGAAACGCTTAAAAGTTTCAGTCCGAAGATTTCTATGGAAAACCCCGGGGGAGTTGCTGTAAACAAAATCATCCTGACCTGCAAACTTCCAAGCCCCCCTTTTTTCGGAATCAACGGATTGTATCAATACACCCCCAATCATTTTTTTTGCTAGTTCGGTACCCCCAAGCATAGTTTACCCCTTTTACTGGAAAAAATTTTCCTTTTTAGTATCAAGATCCAACCCCTTTTGGGTAGCCGAAAAATTTGCCAAAAAAAGGGGGCGAGCATTTTTTGGGGGGCCCTAAAATTTGGAAAAGCCCAAATTTTTGGGGACCTGGGGGAGTTAGATGGCAAAGGGGGAAAAAACCGAGCCCCCAAAGGGGGGTTTGTCCCCCCGCCATTTTTTCCCCAACGGGGGAAAAAGAGCATGGGGGTTTCCCAACAAAAACCCAGCCCAACCAGAAAAAATAAACCCAGAGACAGAAAAAAAACCTGGAGGGGAAAAAGGGGCCCAAAAAGGGAAAATTTTCTTCAAAAGGGGGGATTATAAAAAAGACATCTAGGGGGAAACGTTTCAAGGAATCCGCCCAAAAGGGAAAAAGGGCCCTTAGAAGAAATTTTAGGAAAATCCCAAAACCCAAAAAGTCAAAGAACAGAAGCCGTCATCAGGGGGAAGTCTGAGCCCCACAAAAAAAGACAAAAAGAGCTAGGAAGTAGAGCTTTATTTGAAATCTTTTTTTTTTTTTGTCAACCCCAAAATTTTAAAAATTTTATTAAAAAAATGAATTTTTAAATTTTTTAACTTTTTAAAATAAACCCCCAACCCTTCAATTTTTATGCACCCACAAAAAACCCCCATGCATATCGTTCTTGCATTCATCAAAAAAAAATTTTAAAAAAAAAAAAAAAACCCCCCGGGTTATAAAAATTTTTTCCAAGAAACCCAAAAACCCTCCAAAAAACCCCTTTTTTCTCACGCTTCAAGAAAAAAAAGGGGGCCAACACCCGGGGAAACAACCGCCCCCAAACACCAATGTTAAACCCCCCCTGGGACTCTGGGGATCATGCCCCAAAAAACAAAGGGCCCAACAACGGGTGCCCGGGAAAACCCTTTTAATAACCCCCATCGGCCCCCTTTTACGTAACCCCCCACCCGCCCCCAAAAAAAAGTTTTCAGAGGCCAAAAAGGGAAAAAGCATGGAGGGGGGGGCCCCCGGGGAAAAAAAAAGGGGAAAAAAAATTTCCCCCCAACCTTAACCCGGTTTTAAAAAATACGAGCAAAAAGCAACCTGGGGCAAACCCTTCAACACCTGAAGAAAAAAATTTTGGAAGAGAAGCGGGGGGAGATGGAGAAACGACTTTCCACAGTTTCCTAAACAAGATAAAACTTTTAAACCCCAAAAAGGTTTTTTGAACACCCGGAATAAAAAAACCCCTGCCAGCATACGGGGAAAAGGCATCCCCGGGGGAATTTTCAAGACCCCTTTTTTTCAAAAAGTAGGGGGGGGCCCGGGGGGAAACTGCCCCAAAAAAAAAAACCCCCAAAATCCCCAGAAAATGAGCAATTTATCCCCAAAAAGACCAAAAAAATGTTTTCCAACTTTTTCCGGATAGCCTAAAAAACCCCCCTTTTTTTGGCCCTGGAAACCCAAAAACTTGGACTTCAACTTTAAAAAACCCCTTTTGGCAAAAAAAAAGCCCGGGCGTTTTTAATAAAAAAAAGGGGTTAAAAATTTTTTTAAAATCCCCCCAAATTTTTTAATCGACCGGGGTTTTTCCCCGGAAAAAACATGCGACCGTTAAAGGGGAGTATGCCAGGGGGGGGGATTTTTTTAAAAAAGGCCCCCAGGGAGAAACCCCAATCTTAAAAAGGGAATTAACAAAAAATTTTGGGGCCCAAAAACCCCGGAAAAAATTATTTTTCAAAACCTTTTTGGGGCCCAAAAACCCAAATCTAGTTTTGGAGGTAGGGCCCTGTAGGATGCGGAAAATTAAAAATTTTCCCATCCCCCCCGGGGAAGAAAAAAAACCAAAAAAATCCCCGGGGGGAAAAAAAAACCCCAAAAAAAACAAAGGCCTTTGGGGGGAAGCGGGAAAAAAGGGGGAGTCTGGGGGCCCAAAACGGTACATGCCAGTAAGGAAAAAAATCTGCCCCCCCGGGTAACTTTCCAGACCGCGATTACCTCACCCCACAAAAAAAGACAGGCCCATAAAAAAGGCGCCGGGCCCCCCAAGGCAGTTCACCCCAAATTTTCCCCTATCCCCACTCAGCCCTCCCCCTTTCGGGGGGTTTAAAGGGCAAAAAAATTTTGGGGTTTTAGCTTCCGGGGCCCCCCAACGGGGGGGTAAAACCCTTTAAAAATTCGCCCCCAAAACCTTTAGGTGTGACTACCACAGGGTTTTGGGAGGGAAAATTTAAAAATGGGTTTTGTGGGGCCCCCAGCAAAAAATCCAAGTTAAAAAATTGATAAAAGGGAATTTTATACAGCTTTTTTAAAAAGAATGCCCCACCCCCAAATATAAACCCCCAAACCCCCTGCCCAATAAAAAGGGCCCCCCTTTTAAATTTGACATATCGGGGGTTTCCGCCCCCCAAAAAAGCCCCTAAGCAAAAAAACAAGGGAGAAAAAAAAAGAAGCAACAAGCCCCAAAAAGTACCAAAGGGCCCAGCCCTTTGAAAAAAGGTTTTGGTTTCCCCCGGGGAAAACCCGGGGGGTTGGAATTTTGGGGAAAATAAAAAGGGGAATTTTTAAAAAAAATTTTTTTAAACTATTTTTTAACCCCCCGATTCCCCCAAAGGGCCCCCCGGGGGTGGAGGGGGGGGGGAAAATTTGAAAAAAAAAGGGAAAAATTTTTAAAAAAAAGGAAAAAAGGGGAAAGGGGACAATAACATGAAAAACCCTCCATCAGAAACCTGGGGTTATCAAAAAAAGGGGGGGCCAAATCATTGAGGAAAAAAATCCCGAAAAAAGGGGAATATGTTTTTCAATGTTCCCACCCCCGGCGGGAAAATTTTCGGGGCCAAAAACCTTTTCGACTATCGGGCTCTCAACAAAAGCGCCCTCCTATAATGGGAGGTACCCCCCAAATTGGGGGGAGTTTATCTTTTCAAAGTAAAAACCCCCCCGGACGAAAAACCTAATGGGAGAAAACAGAAAAGGGGAAAAGGGGGGTCCCCCCGAAATTTACAAGGGGTTTTAACCCCCAGCGAATAAAATTTTTGGGGGGAAAAATTTTAAAATTTTAAAGGTTTCCAGCACAGATATCGCTTTGGGGGCCCTTCTCACAACCCCCGAGCCCCAAAAGGGAAGCACCCCTTCAAAGTTTTAAAAAAAAAAAAGGGTCCTAAAAAATCGCTCCCGAAAAAGGGGGGTTGCGGGGCCCCCTTTTTCCCCTTTTACGGGGGCCCCCAAATTTTATTTTTTTTTTCCAAAGACTGGGAAAAGGGGGGGACCAAAATACCAACCACTGTTCATAGTAAACGGGTGAATTTTAAAAAAATAGTTCCCGATACTCATTAAACAACGGCCCCCCCCAAAAAAGGGGTTGCCAAACAAAAAACCCTAGCTTCATGTGGTCAGACCTTTTTAAAAGGGGTCAAAGAAGACATTGTGGGGGGGGGAAAAAAACCCCCCCGGGGGAAAAGGGGGTTTAAACAAGTATTCCTTTTTCCCCTTTCCAGGTCCTCGAAAACCCCGAGGTTTTTTAACCTGCTTTTTTTTTTACCCTGGTTTCCCATGCTGCGGGACCCACCCCCTCTAGTCCCCACCAAAAGGCCCCAAATTTTCATAAAAAACCCCGGGCCCCGGGATAGTTAGGGTACGGGGGGGAGTGGGTTTTTACCCCCTATATAAAGAGACCCCCATCCCTTATATCAGGGAAAAAAGGTTTAAAAAGACCTGGGGCAAAAGTTTTTTTAAAAAAAGGGGAAAAACTTTGGGACCAAAAAGGGGGGGGCCCAAAAAAAATTTAAAGAGGGAAAAAAAGGGGTTTTTTTGGGACTGGGGAAATTTCCCCCCCCGGCCGCAAAAAAAACAAAATAAAAGTGTAAAAGGGAAAAAAGAAGAGGAAGCAAATTAAAAACCAAAAAAGTGCCCCCTCCCCCCCCCAAAAATTTTTTCCCCAAAAGGGAAAAAAACCATTCAAGAGCGGGGGAATAAAGAAGAGGACAAAAAAAAGGGGAAATCAATCCCCCCGAAATCTAACAAAACCCCGGGGCTCTAAAAAAATTGGGTTTTTTTGTTACCCTATCAGAAAAAAAGGGGGTTTTTAGCCCCAAGAGTAGGGGAAAAAAAATTTTTAAAAAAAAATTTTAAAATTGGGGACTTTTTATCGAATTCCGGGGCGGTTTGTTTTTTTTCTTATAATAAATTTCTTTTTTTTTTTTATGTTAAAAAAACCCCCAAAAACAAAAAAGGGGGGAAATTTTTGGCGCGGGAAAAAAGGGGTTAAAAAACGCTAAAACCCCCTTTTCCAATTTTGCTGGGTCAGTTGTTGAAGGAAAAACCCCCCCCCCCCCCCCAAAAATAAAACAAAAATTTTTGGGAAAAAAAACAAAAAAAAAAGGGGGGAATCTCGTTCGGAGCCTTGGAGACAAAAATCTGGGAAAAAAAGGAAAAAACCCCTAAGAACCTCAAAATCGGGCCCCAGTTTGAGTGTGAGCAAAAATGCAAATAACCGGCTATTAACAAAAGGGGGCAGGGGGTTTTTGCCTCCCCCATATAGTGACATGGGGGGGGCTAGACCATTAAATGATTCTTTATTTTTCCCCAAAAAGGGGGAAAAAAAAACCCCAAAAAAAAAAAATTTTTGAAAATTTTTTTGGGCCTGAATTTTACAAAAATTTAAAAGGGGAAGCAAAAAAGGGGTTTTAAAATTTTTGGGGTTCCCCCAAAGTGTCCGATTACCCCAAAAAGGGGGAAGCAAATATCCCCCTTATAAAAAAGAAGGAAAAGTCCGAAAAATGCAAATTTTTTGGGAAAAAAAACCCAAAAGCCCCCCCCAAAAAGGAAAACCCCCCCTACCTCATATCGTGTTCAGTAGAAAAAAACGGGGGGAACCATCTCTTCTAAATTCATGGATTTTTCGGGGGAAAAAAACCCCAAAAAAAAAATGGCCGAAAAAGAAAACAAAATGACCTTCATCAAAACCCCAGGGGGGAACTTTCTTTTTCAAAGTAATCCCCTTTTTTTTAAAAAAACCCCGGGGGGGAAAACTTATCAGAGACCATGGCCCAAAAAATTCGCAAAAAGTTTGCTTTCGAAGGTTGAAGAAAATTCGAGACTTTAGCCAAATCAAAAAAAGGGGGAAAGCCATATAATACCCTGGGGAAATTTTTTTAAAAAAGGGGAAAAATTCCCCCAGTTTTTTTTAAAACCCCAAAAAAGTGTTTTTTTGGGGCCCCCAACCCCGGGGAAAAAATTGTTGGGGTTCGTCTCCCCCAAAAAAAGGCAAAAAAATTTGACCCGGGAAGGGGTAAAGTCCATATTAAGTTACCTTCCCCATGTTTCCGTTAAAGAAAAAAACCCCCCCTTCGGGGAAATTAAATTATATAGCCTTTTAAAAATTTCCCCCCCAAAAGAAAAACCGAAAAACCCCCGGGGCCACTATTCCCCCTTTCGAAAAAAAAAGCCGCAATAAAAAAGGGGAAAAACCAAACGAATGTAAAGGGAACTTCAGGCCCACCCAAAAAACTATCTTAAAAAAACCCCGGGGTTTTTGATAGCCCCCGAAACAAGGAAACCCCTTTTTTCTTATCCCTAAAAACCCCCCAAAACCAAAGGGGGTGGGGAAAGGGTTTTAAAAAGGGGATGAAGAGGGAAAGGGGGCCCCCCCATATATTACTGAGCAGTTTTTTTACAGAGGTACTTGGGGGGGAGAAGACGTTTTTCGCAAATTTTTGGGGTTAAAAGCTTTTGGGAAAAAGGGGGAGTTCCCCTTTTACTCCCAAAATTGATTTTTCCCCCAAGACACATCCCAAAAAATTTTTTTTAAGAAGAAAAAGCCACTTTGATGGGGAGAATTTTAAAATTGGAAAAATTTTTCCCCCCCGTTCACTTCACTACGTAAATCAAAACCAAAAAAAGGGGCAACCCCCCCCCCTGATCATTTGGGCCAAACCCCCCCTGTCGAGACAATAAAAAGAAATACAAGCCCAAAATTTCCCCCCCCGAGAACAAAATTAACATTGGAAAAATATCCCAGTAAAGTTTTGGGGTAAGAAAAAATGTAATGGGAAATTTTTTTTTGGGGATGGGGCCGCCAAGGTTTTCGGTTGGGGTTTTTGGGGGGCCCCGGTATTGACCCCCCTTAGACGACACCAATTCCCTAAGGACAAGACTTCCCTTTACCCCCAAAAATAATTCAGGAAATATGAACCCATGTTTTTTTGGGCCCAAAAAAGAGGCCTCCCAAAGGGGGGAAAACCAAAAAAAATTAGAGGTATAGGGGGACTCGTCGCTCTTTCATACAAAAAACAAAGGGGAAAAAAAAAAAAAAACCCCCCCCCCCAAAAACTAAAAACCAAAAAAAAAAAACATTGAGGGGAAAAAAAAGGGGGGTTTTAAAGGAAATTTAAACCTTCCGTACGTCCAAGAACAAAAAATTATTCGAAAAACCCCCTTGGCCCCATAGCATCTATGATCCAAAAAAAGGGGGGGGAAAAAGGAAAAAAACCATGAAAAAAAAAAATTGAAACCCGGCCCGCCTTTTTTTTAAAAAATTTAAAAAAGTTAAAAGAAAAAACCCCCCTAAAAATAAAAAAACATAAACCCCCCTTTCCTTAAAGAAGGAAGATACCTTAAAAGGGCTACAAAAAATAAAAAAAACACTCATTTTTGGTTAAAAAAAACCCAATTTTTTTTTAAAGGGGGGGCCTATACTCTCAAAAGAAAATTTGATACCACCTTTTTAAAAATGTGGGACAAAAATGAACATCCCAAAATAAAAAAAGGGGAAAGGTAAAAAAAAGGGAGTATGGGGTTTTTCCCCATATGAAGGGGTTTGCATTTTTGGGCCAAAAAAAATCAGGGGTTTAAAGATTTAAAGGGGTTAAAAACCAGGGAAAGGGGGAATGCAAAAAAATATGTAAAGGGAAATGCCCATCTTTTAAAGGGGTTTTTTTTAAACGCAAACTAGATAAATGTCCCCCCCAAACGAGTACTTTTTTTTTTCCGGCCCCGGGGGCCCCCTTTTTTTCCCATGGGGGGAATGGGTTTTTAAAGGCCCTATCCCCCCAACAGCATCCAACCCCCACAGTTCATGGGGGGCCCCCAAATTGATTATTTCACCAAATGGGAATAAGCGTCATAAAAATTCCCCCAAAATGTCACAAAAGGGGAAAAAAACCCCTTTTTTAAAAAAAGGGACAAAATAGCCCCGTTTTTGGAGTTCCTGAGTCGATCACCCCCGTAAGGGTTTTCCAAAACCAACAATAAATCGATGACAGGTTTAGGGGAAAAAAATTCCAAAAAAACCAAAAAAAAACCCCAACCCCCCAAAACCCACCCCAAATGAAGGGGGCAGTAAACGCTAAAAAAAATATCGAGAAGTTTTTTTAAAAAATTTTACAAAAAACCCCCCAAAAAATTTGGGACAAAATTTGTTACCGTTTGCCCCCATGGCTTTTTTGGAAAATCAATAAAAAAACACGGGGCTCCCCCTACCCCATTGGAAAGGGGAAAGAAATGCACCATTTTAAGTTGAAAAATTTTTATTCAAAATTTTGGGTTTGGGAAAAAAAATTTTAAAAAAATAAATTTTGGGGGGAAAAAGAAAAGGCTTGATCAGCTGAACCAATTAAAGAAAAAAGGGGCCCTTTTCCGCACTTTTTTTATGGTCAATTTTCCCAAAACAGGGGTGCCCGGGCATTTAACAAAAGATAAACCCCCCAGTACTTTAAAGGGGGGGGGTATGGAAAAAAAGGGAAAATTTTTCCCCCCCAAACGCCCAAAACCCCAAAGGGGAAAAAATTCCCCCCCAAACTATAAAGGGCCCTTTTGGGGGAAAAAAACTTTTTTTTAGGTGGGGGCCCCTAATTTTAAACCCCCAAAAGGAAAAGGTTTCCCAGACTTGAAAACCCCCCTTTTAAAAAAGCCTGTAAAGATGTAAAAATTTAAACCTTTTGGAAAGGGGAAAATTTAAATTTTTCCCCAAAGGTTTAAAGAAAGCCAATATTCAAAAAAAATTTCCTCTTTGGGGGGGTTTTTTTTTTTTTTTAAAAAAAACTAATGCCCCCCAAAATTTGGTCAAAAATTTTCCCCAAAAAAATTTCCCCACAAAAAAAAACCCCAAACTTTTTTCCCCCCCACTTCATAAAAGAATGAAATAAAAATTTTAATGTAATTTTGATATAATTTTTTTACTCCTAACTTGAACTTAAATGCTTTAAAGAAGGATAACTTTAAAACCCCAATAAACCCCCGTTCATAAAGAAATGAAGCCCCATCAAAATTTTCCCAAAAGAAAAAATAAGAAGAAAAAAAGCAAAGCAAAGAAAAAACAAAAGGGTTTTTGGGTTTTTTGGGTTTTCAACTACAAAAACCCCGGCAAGCAAACAAAATAAAAAATTTTTCATCACATCATAAAAAGGGATCACATCATCTACCAGTAGAAACCCAAAATTTAAAAATAAGATGATCAGCCCATGGGGGGGGCACCCGCTAGTAAACCCCTTTTTAATGGGGGGGGTCACCCCAAAAAATGGGAAATTTCCCCCAAACCCCAAAATTTTTTTTAAAGGAAGCTCATGAGGGGCCCTTTTTTTTAGTTTAAAAATTCTAAAAAGGGTTTTGTAAACCCAAAGGGGGGGGGATTTTTCCCAAAAATTTTTTAACCCCAAGGGGGTTTTTCACCCCAAAAAAGGGAAAATTTTCCCAAAAAAAAAAACCTATTTTTAAAAGGGGCAGCTCAAAAGGGGCTTTTTTTTAGTTTTTTTTAAAATTTTTGGATTATTTCCCCCCAAAAGGGGATTTTTCCCAAAAACAATCCAGGGTTTTTGTCCCCCCCCAAAAGGGGAAAATTTCCCCCAAAAACCCATTCCAAGGTCCCCCCCATAAGGGCACCCCTTTTTTAGACAGTTCTATCAAAGGGTTTTTCCCCCAAAAAGGGTTTTTCCCAAAAAAAATTTTTTTAAAAGGGGTTTTCAGCCCAAAAAAGGCACTTTTTTGAAAAAATTTTTCTCGGGGTCAACTCAAAAGGGGCCCCTTTTTTTTAAAAATTTTATCAAAAGGTTAGTCAGCCCAAGGGGGAAATTTCCTAAAAAATTTTTTTTAAAGGGTTTTACACCCCAAAATTTTGGGAAAATTTCCCCAAAAAACCCGTTCCCCCGGGCCCGCTCTTTGGGGAAAACCTTTTTTAGAAAAATACCACATTAGCCCCGCCCAAGGGGGGCCACTTTCCAAAAAAATTTTTTAAACCCAAAGGTTTTTTTAGCCCCCAAAGGGCATTTTTCCCCAAAAAAAAACCTTTCTCGGGGGGCAGCTCAAAAGGGGGAAAACCCTTTTAAAAAAAATTTCCCAAAAATTTTGGGTTAGTGGGGCCCAAAATGGGCATTTTTTCCCAAAAAACAACCCAAGGGGTTTTGTCCCCCCAATTTGGGAAATTTTCCCAAAAAATTTTCCCCAAGGTCACTCAAAAGGGGACCTTTTAAACAGTTCTATTTTAAGGTTAGTCCCCCCAAAAAGGGGGATTTCCCAAAAATTTTTTCCAAAAATTTTAAAAAACCCAAGGGGGGGATTTTCTTAAAAAAATTTTTCCCTTGGGGGGAAAATAAAAAGGGGGAAAACCCTTTTTTAGAATTTTTTTTTTAAGGGTTAGCCCACCCCCCAAAAGGGGATTTCCCCCAAAAAAAATTTTTTAAAAGGGGGTTTGGGCACCCAAAAAGGGGCCCACTTTTCCCCCAAAAAAAACCAGTTTCGGGGTCAGCTCTTTTAAAGGAAAAAACCTTTTTTAGACATACCACGGGTTTGTAAAACCCAAAAAGGGCCCTTTTTCCCAAAAATTTTTTTTCCCCAAAGGGGTTTGTCGGGGCCCCAAAAGGGCCCTTTTCCCCCCAAAAAAAAAACTATTTTCAAGGTCACTCAAAAGGGGCCCCTTTTTAAAGGGGGAGTTCTATTTTTTGGGTTGTGGGCCCCAAAAAAGGGGCCCTTTTTTTTTTTCCAAAAAAAACAACCCAAAAGGGTTTTGTCAACCCAATAGGGGCCCTTTTTCCAAACCTTTTTTCAATTTTGGGGTTCAAAAGGGGGGCCCCTTTTTTAAACATTTTCTTTTAAAGGGTTTAAACACCCAAAAAAAAGGGAAAAATTTCCTAAAAATTTTCCAAGGGTTTTTTAGCCCAACAGGGGCCCCCTTTTTTTAAAAACTTGTTCCCCGGGTCAATTTTAAAGGGGCCCTTTTTTTTAGACATTTTATCAAAGGGGGAAATCACCCCCGAGGGGCATTTTTCCCCAAAAAATTTTTTTAAAAGGGTTTTTCCCACCCAAAAAGGGGCACTTTCCTAAAAACCTTTTTTGGGGTCAGCTCATAAGGGAAACCTTTTTAGAACTCCCAAAAAGGGTTTGGTCACCCAAGAGGGGCCCTTTTTCCCAAAAATCTTTTTTAAGGGTTTTGTCACCAAAAAGAGGGGCATTTTCCCCAGTTTTTCCCCCCAAATTAGTCAGCTTTTTTGGGGGACTTTTTGGGAAATATTTTTTTCCAAAAATTTTGCTATTTCTAACAAGATGCTTTTTGTTGACAGGAGCCAGCTCAAAAAAGGGGGTTTCCCCCAATTTTAAAATTTTTTTTCCGGGTTTTAAGTTTGATAAAACGCTTTTATCACCCCTTTTAATAAAAATTTCCCCAAAACAATGCTTGTTTTTTGTCCACCGCCAATTAGCCCCGTTTCATAAAGCACTTTTTGGGGAGGGAGCTTTTCCCTTTGAATTGTTTTTTTTATTTTCCCAAACTAGGATTATAACCCCCTTGGGGGGGTTTTCCTACCAAAAAACTTTTTCAAAAAAGGGAAAAATAAATGTATTTTTTGTTTTTGTAGTAAGTTTTCCAAATTTATACAAAGAGGGGCAGCTGAAACCCCCCCATTTTTGCCCTGGAAAAATAATTCTCAATAATAATCATTTTAATTTTTCCAATTTTTTTCCAATTTGCATAAAAAAAAAATATTAAAAAAAAAATAAAAGGGAAAAACCATCAATTTTAAAAATATTTTAAAAAAAAGTATAATAAAGGATGAATAATTTTTAAAAATTTTTAAAAATTTCAAAAAAAAAAAAAAAATAAAAAAAAAAACCTTTTTGCATTATGAAATTTTTCGACACAAAAGAAATCGGGAAAAAAGGGGCCCTATTGGCTGTTTTTGCTGTTGGGCAGTGTGAAGGCTGAAGGTACGATTCAAAAACCCCGCGGCGTCGGAAAAATTTTTTCCTTTTTTCCCCTGGAGGGGCCCCGGGGGGGGGGTCATTGGTGGAAAAAAACGCGGTGGGCCCCCATCGTTTTCCCTCCCCCCGGGAAAAAAGGAGGAGAACCCGGGAGCAAGTCCAAGAAACAAATTTGGGGTTTTTTTTTTTTTTAAATCTTCTAGATTATGGTCAAAAAAAAACCCCAACCAAAGGTAAATTAAAGAAAAAAAGAGTCAACATAAAAACCCCGGGGGTAAAACAAATCAAAAATGAAAAATTGGATTTCCCCAATCAGCCGATTCGAGTTTTTCCAAGAAGGTTTCCCGGACCAAAAAATAAGGAAACAGGAGGAACCCCCGCACAAAAAAAAAAAATGGGGGAAAGAAGCGAATCGGAAAAAGTGGAGAAGCTTAAGCCGGGCCACCGCCGGGGGGAGCCACCGCCAAAAGGGGACGTTTAGGGTGAATCGCCCCCCCCTTTGGGTTTTGCCCCTCAAAAAACAGGATTTGACACCTACCCCGCAACGGCCCCTCCCCGCCGTGTCCATTCGACCAAACCCACCCCCGGAAACCACCCCCTAAGGTAAGTGGTTTTCGGTTTTTTAAATTTTTTTATTTTTTTTTTATTTTTTTTGTTTTTTTTTTATAATTTTTATTTGTTTTATTTATTTTTTTAGTTATTTTTGCATTTTTTTTTTTTTTTATTTTAAAAATGGAAAATTAAAAATTTGATTTTTTAGAATTAAAAAAAAATGTAGAAAAAAAAAAAAAAAAAAAGAATAAAAAAATTTTAAAAAAAAAAAAATGCAGAAAAAAAAAAAAACAATTGGGGAAAAAAATAAAATTTTAGATTTCAAAAAAGGGGGATATTATTTAAAAAAATTTTTAAAAAAAAATTTACAAAAATTTGGAAAATTTTAAAAAAAATCAAAAAAAAATCATAATAAAAAAAAAAAAAAATTATAAAAAATCTGAAAACTTGAAAAATTTTAAAAAATTTAAAAAAAATTGAGAAAAAAATAAAAACTAAAAAATATAAAAAAACAAAAAAACTAAAAATTAAAAAAAATTTTTTAAAAAAAAAATAAAAAAAGATTTTAGGGACTTAGAAAAAAATTTTTTTTCAAAAAAAACCAAAAATTTTTTTTTTCCAAAAAAAAAAACATTTTAAAAAATCAAATTTCAACATAGGTTTGATTTTTTGAAAAATCCCAAAAAGGTAAAAAAAAAGAAAACAAAAGAGATTTCAAAATTAAAATTCACCAACACACTTAAAGTTTTAGAAAAGTGAACTACGGCTTGTTTGATCCTGAGTAGCAGTACGTAGGGACCCATTCGGGTCAACCCCTAAAATGAAGAAAAAACCTTTTATTGAAATAATTCAAAAAAAAAATAAAAAGTAACAAAACAAAAAAAAAAAACATTTCTAAAGATGAACAAATTTTTGGAGATTAGTGGTAAACCCTAAAGGTTTTAAAAGTTTGCCTCCGGACTTTGAAACTCGGCCCTTTTCCCTTTTCACAAAAAAAAGAAAAGAGGAAAAAAAAATGACGACTTTAGTCCAAATAAGACTAATTCGCTCCTTTAGTCTTAAATTTAATTTTCCCAACAAAAGTTGGGTGGCAAACTCCAAAAATCAAAAGAAATTCCTAAATTAAGTCGAGGATCTATATTAGATGACATAGGGTTGTCTAGATCGGGGTTAGGAATAGGAATTCAAAAATTAGACTCGCAAATAGAAACCCTCCTTGCGAAAAGCACCCAAAAACCCCAAATTTCCCGGGTGAAAAATCAATTTGTCTCCCACCTTTGTTCACCCCTTTAAATGACCCTAGCATTTGTTTTTTAAACCTATTTTACCCGTGCATGTAGCTTTCTCACGAAGTCTGCCCTTTGAATCAACATAAAACTCAAAACTTGTTAAATGGGAAGACAATAAATAATTAAGATTCAGTAGGTTTAAAACCAAACACAATTTAATTGGTGAAAAATGAATAAATTTTATTTTAAAACCCTATTACTGAAACTCCCAAATGGTAGAAAAATCCTTCCAAGTCCTAATGTTTTCCTATGATTCCCCCCAAAAAAGAATTAAAGTCTTGTTAACCACATCAATTTGCCCATCAATTTTTAGGTGACAGATAGTTGAAAACATCTGTTTAGTTCCCAATGTTTCCCACAATACTCTCCAAAAATGACTCAAAAATTTCTCATCTCGATCACTAACAATGCTTCTAGGTATACCATGCGAACGCACTACCTTTTTAAAGAACAAATCAACAATGTGTATAGCATCATCAGTTTTATGACAAGGAAAGAAATGAACCATTTTAGAAATCATATCCACAACAACAAAAATAGAATCTTGACCGTGCCTAGGCCTAGATAATCCTAACACAAAATCTATGGACATGTCTATCCAAGGCTCATGAGGAATGACACTATACTCATATAACCAATCTAAGAAGTCATCTAAACGATGAATGGGATGACAATACTTTACCGTGATGTTGTTGATGGCGCGACAGTTAACACACATTCTCCATGACCCATCCTTCTTAGGCACCAAAATCACAGGCACTGCACATGGACTCATGCCTTCTCTTGCGTATCCCTTCTCCATTAATTCATCGACCTGCCTTTGGAGTTCCTTTGGAAAGACATTTTCAAAGTCCTACACAAGAGACACAACCACACTAGGCAAAGAGTTAGATAATTCGTTAGTAGTCAAACATGTTTCCTTAAAAACTAGAAACAACATAGGTTGTCTCATCACTAACGCTCTCCTTACTACACTCGCTCTTGCCACACAACTCTCCTTTTGCAAGGCTACCCTCTCCTTTTCACTCACCACCAAAGTTGATTCCCCTTCAACTTGGCCTCTCACACTCTTTCCAGCTTTCCTCTCTTTTTCCTTTTGATCTTAACTTTTATATTCCTTTTCTTTCTCATTGTCTTTTGCTCTCTCACTCTCCCTCTACTTTTCACTCACCTTGTGTTTTGCAAACGATTGTTATAGCTACAACTGATCCTCATACACTTGCTTAGGTGTTAACGGTTTAAGATTAAAGCTCTTCCCTTGGTGAACAAGCGTATACTTGTTAGAAAAGCCATCATGAACAACCTTCCTATCAAATTGCCATGGCCTCTCCAACAACACATGACATGCTTGCATTGGCACTACATCACATAACACCTCATCCTCATACCTTCCAATGCGAAACCCAATCAAGGCTTGCCTACTCACCTTAGTCTTATCACTATCATTCAACCACTGCAATTTATATGGACTAGGGTGTCTAACAGTTTTGAGCCCCAGCCACTCAACAATAAAATTGCTCACTACATTGGTGCAACTTCCCCCATCAATAATCAAACTACAAATGTGATCTCCTAGATAACATCTAGTATGAAATATATTCTCCCTTTGCACCTCCTCTTCTTCCTTCACCTGCACATTCAAAGCTCTCTTCACTACTGCCACTAGCCTTCCTATTGCAGGCTCCTCATCATCACTAGCATCCTCTAATGGAGACATATCATCTTCTTCACTATCCCCCTCAGTCTCATACTCTCCATCATCACGCAAAATCATCACACGCCTATTTGGACATTGACTAGCAATATGGCCTCTACCTTGACATTTAAAACATCTAATGTCATGATTTCTAGAAGTAGAAGATTCAGGGTTACCTTGGTTACCAGGAGTAGACCCCGCTTGCCTCAGCTCCCCTTTTGGTTTGGTGGGTAAAGGCTTTTCTTCTTTCTCCCATTGATTAGTCTTCCAAGTGGGTGAACCACTACCTTGTTGCAACCGTGCATTACTACTACCTCTCCTCTTGTGCTGGTTCTCAACCTTTATAGCCATGTGAACCATATCCTCCAATTCTACATAATGCTGCAATTCAACCACATTTTGGATTTCTCTATTCAACCCTGCAAGAAATCTAGCCATTGTAGCCTCTCTATCCTCTTCTACATTCGCCCTAATCATAGTGACTTCCATCTCCTTGAAATACTCATCTACACTTCGGCTTCCTTGCCTCAGAGTTTGCAACTTGTTGTGCAATTCACGATAGTAATACACAAGTACAAACCGCTTCTTCATCACTCTTTTCATCTCTTCCCAAGACTCAATAGGTGGCTTGCCACTCCTTCTTCTATTTAACATTAATTGATCCCACCACACTATAGCATAATCTGAAAATTCAATGGCAGCAAGTTTCACCTTCTTTCTCTCACTATAGTTGTGACAATCAAACACCATCTCCACCTTTTTTTCCCACTCTAAATACGCCTCGGGATCATTCTTCCCTTGGAAAGGAGGAATCTTCATCTTTATGCTACTCAATTGATCATCCTCTCTATTCCTATCTCCTCTATCTTCCCAATCTCTAGTTCCTCTATTCCGACCACTATAACCTCTATAACTCCCAACAGAAGGCTCATCAAAGTCATCATTTGTCATTTCATCTCCACCCCTCGGTACTCTCCTAGATCGACTCTCCCTCTTACGCCCTTGGAATACGTTTGTGGATTGCTCTAGTCTTTGCTCTACCGTCTCATGAATTTGTTCCATTCCCTCTTGGAACATCCTCTTCATTTCTCCCCTCAACGCCTCAATTACTAACCTAGCATTAAACCTTCCCTCTCACCTTCCGAAGAATGTTGTCTCAACATAGTTCCTGCAGAAAAGATTAGTACTAACACAAATATATATATAATTAAACCTCACAATACACTCCCTTACGTGTTTCGCTCAAATGATGATATCACACAGTCACTCGTGTATTCTCACAAATAATGATGATATCAACTCGCCAATTTCCTCTTCTCAATTCTCTTGGAACTAACCCGAACTACACCAATTTCCTTCTGTAGAATTCAAAAAAACTCTAGGGTTCATAAATTTTCCTCTATTTTTCTATCTGAATTTTTTTTTTGTCTGGGTTGTTGCTCTTGATCACGTTTTTCTTTTCTCTTCTTTTTTTTTTTGCCGTGATTTTTACTCTTTTTCTTTTTAACAATCGCCTAGTCGATATTACACTATCAAAAGACAATCAATACTACAAAATTGAATACGATAATTGATATGAACGATTGGAGTTAGGGTTTTTGATATTACCTTCCTCAACCGAACTTGATGTTTTGACAAACCTAAGCTCTAATACTAAACTGATATGAACCACGCCAACCCGTGACGAAACCCAATACCAATATGTTCAGAAATTCGTTGCCTAAGACGCCCAAACACCTAAAGTAGAAACCGCGACCTGTTGTCTATAAGCGAGACAAGAACCTTGGTATAAAGTGAAGACGCCACAATCGGGATGAAAGACCGATTGATAAGTCGGGATGAACGCTACGGAAATCAATCCGATACGTTCGATTTAGTTCTTGAAGAACCAAGAGAGGTGCCTCTCAAAAGTGTTTAATGTTCAAAGATGTAAAAAATTCTTTGTTGTTCTAAACCCTAGGAGCTTTTATACTAGGGTTACAATTTGTGAAAAACAAGTCCAAAACGACGTAGTTTAGATAAGTTACGTAAAAACACGAAACAGAACAAGCTGGCCAGCAGGGGATACATGGCCGTGTACTTTTCTGTGCACATTCCTGGCAACATACACGCCTATGTACTTCTGGTCATGTATCTTTCTGTAGATTTGCTTAACTCCATACACGGCCATGCCTTTTAGCCATGTGTCTAGCCGTGTATGATTCTGTGCAATCTTGAGAGTCCTACACGACCGTGCCTTGAAAGTACACGCCCTCTTCATCCCGTGTCCAGTATAACTTGTACAAAAGTAAGGGTCTTCCCATGGTTGTTCCAATCCATTCCAACTTCATGATTGCTCCAATCCTTTTCAGCTTCATGGATAACCTTTATCAACCCGTTAAGTGCTTCCTTGAATCGTTTTGCTCGATTTCTTGTGATCGGTCCAAGCGGCACTTCAAGATGATCCACATTTCTTCTTCTAGCTTGGCTCTCATCATGGATCTCATCAGGAAACCCTAAGCCCCCTCACGAAAATGTGAAGTGTATTATGAAAATTTTGGCCTCCTTAAACCCTACTATAAGTAAGTATTTATACTTACTACCCTTAGGATTAGAAAATGCACAATAATTACAATTATGCCACTTTTAGGGTGGTCAGTCCTAAATGAATATTACAATTAAAATGAAAGTGTCCCAAAAGAAAATACAATATAAAATAGTCCATAAAACAATTACAAAGTACAAAATATTATAAATCTTCATGAGCCAATGCTTCATAATGGAAATAATCGCTGTGGGCCTTTGAATGCAAAGCTAATGATGTCCCGTGGCCATCAACTAATGTAGGTGATACGAACCACGCCCATGTGTGACGAAACCCAATACCAATACGTTCGAAATTTGCTACCCAAGATGCCAAACACAATCAAGTGGAACCGCGACCCGTTGCCTATAAGTGAGGCAAGAACCTTGGTATATTATGTGGATGCCATAATCGGGATGAAAGACCGATTGATAAGTCGGGATGAACGCTACGAAAGAAAATCTGATAAGTTCAAGAGAAGTTCTTTAAAGAACCAAGAGAGGAATTCTCTCAAAGTATGTTATTTAACCTTGTATGTCTGTTCTCCCTCTATTCTCAACCCTAGACATTTATATTAGGGTTTACAACTCGTAATACTAAAGCCCAAAATAACATAACATCATAAAGTCGCGGAAAAATAACAAACAGGGAATTAAAGGTCAGTGGCGTTAAATTAAAGGCCGGCGACGTAGTAGCCGGCGTAGAGTGTATACACAGCCGTGCCTTTCTAGACATGTATGTTTCTGTAGATATTCTTGACACCATACACGGCCATGCCTTTGAACCATGTATGTTTCTGTGGAGCCTCCAGACTCACTATACGGCCATGCCTTGTAAAGATACGCCCCCTTCAACCCGTATCCGTTATGACTTGTATAAGAGCAAGGGCATTCTCATGGTTGTTCCAATCCTTTCTGGCTTCATGGTTGCTTTAATCCTTTCCGGCTTCATGGACATCCTTTATCAACCCTCTAAGTGCTTCCTTGAATTGTTTCGCTCGAGTTCTTGTGATCAGTCCAGGTGGCACTTCAAGAGGATCCACATTCCATCTTCTGGCTTGGCTCCCATCATTTCATCATTCCCCTCCTCTTGAAAAGGATTTGTCCTCAAATCATCGCCTACATCAAAAGGACTCAGATCAGTAACATTAAACGTAGCACTTACTTGATACTCACTTGGCAAATCTATCTTGTATGCATTATCATTGATGTGCTCAAGAATTTGAAATGGTCCATTGCCTCTAGGAAGTAATTTAGATCGACGCTGCACAGGAAACTGCTCTTTGCACATGTGAACCCAAACCCAGTCTCCAGGTTCAAAGACAACTTGTCGACGACCTTTGTTGGCTTGTTTCACATACTGCTCTATTCTTCGCTCAATGTTTAGCCTTGCCTTCTCATGGATCTGTTTAACAAATTCTGCTTTCTTCTTGCCATCTACATTGACATACTCAGAAATAGGCAAAGGTGATAAATCCAAAGGAGTTAGTGGATTAAAACCATACACAATTTCAAAAGGAGTAAACTTAGTAGCAGAATGAATTGTGCGATTATAGGCAAATTCAACATACGACAAACAATCCTCCCAACTTTTAATGTTCTTTTTAATGACAGCCCTCAACAAAGTAGATAAAGTCTGATTTACTACCTCAGTTTGACCATCAATCTATCGATGACATGATGGGAAAACTTCTGACAATGTCAACCTCTTCAGAACCCAATTTGGATGATTATCCATATTGCTCATATTTTACCTTTTGTCTTTATTTCTAATTAAATTTGAGAATAATCTTATAGGTACAATTATAATTCTCCATGGGATGCCAAAATGTCCTACAACTTCAGTTGGACACCGAACATTTTTTAGGATAACAATCAACGAGCCGCTGCGATTGTTCGCTATTCTGAGGCATTAGATCATCAAGACTTATGTTATTTTGTATCTTGTAAATGTTTATTGAACTATTTTGGTTGTATTTTGGTTTTGGGACACTTTTATTTCCTTGTAATTTTCATTTAGGGATAGCCACCTTAAAAGTGCCAAACTTGTAATTTTGAGCACTTTTTAACCCTAGGAGTAGCAAGTATAAATACTTGCTTAAGAGAGGGTTTGAGGAGGCTTATTTTGCACAACAAACACTTCACATTTCAAAAGAGGGCTTAGGGTTTTCCTAATTCCAAATTCTCTTATCAGTTTCAATCCCAAGAAGTTGAAATTGTGGCGAGTGCAACAAGGAGAAATCGTGAGTAATATCGATTCATCTTTGTTGTTGTTCATTTCTTCTCTAGTTAGTCCTATCTAGGGTTTATTTGGATGTTCTTGGACTTGTTTTAATTTGAAATTCGTGATCAATAGCTTGTTATAGGATTGATTATGTTGATATATGATATCATTCTCTTTATTGTGGCGTGAATTGGATAGTTGAAGGAAGGGTTGGAATTTGCGATTTAACCCATTTGATTTCTTGATTTGATTCACGTGGGTTTCAATTCTAATTGTTATTATTTGATGAAGATTACTTGTTTGGATTGATCGAAGCAATTAGAGCTCTTTGGATTTCATTCCATTGCCTTAAGATTTCCACATTTACCTAGTCAAGTGAACCGATTTTGTGTTTTGTGAATTAAGGTGTTTTCCTTGATTCTTTTGATTGTGCTTAAGCTTGGAATTAGGCACATCATCTTTTTGGTATCAGAGAACATGTTGAGAGAAGGGAATTGGTTTTATTTGATTTCGTGGAGTTAATCATCAATTAGGGTGATTTAGTGAAAACCGCAAATTGTGTTGTTGTTGTGGTTTTGAGATTGCAAAATTACCTTAGCTTGGAATTTAATTTGCTGATTGTTGGAGTTGGATTGGGAAGGTTGTTGTATAATTTTGTGATTAATAATTTTCGTGGAAGGAAGGAAGAATAGAAGTGTTGTTAATTCAACAATTGTGTGAGCTTGAAAAAATTACCTTGTTCTTGCCGTGACTAGTTGTGGTGTGAGAGAGATTGTGAAGTTTGTTGTTATCATTTCCATTGTGTAATTCTGAATTGGAGAAGTGCAATTTCCAGATTTGAGGTATTAGTTAAGGAAGCAATTTGAATTTCAAAACACACATTAAGTCATTGTTTAATTGTGTGTTCATTTGAATTTGAAAGTGGCTCCTTACCATTTGTGGAATATTGCAATTAATGATCTCATTTTGAATTTGAACTTAAGTTGCCTTTTGTTGTGAGTTACGGTTTGAAACTTGTATAGAAGTGAAGAAATACAAGTGTAGAAGAGTGTGTATGTTTGTGCTGCAACGTGTATAAAAGGTATATGTGTGTGGAGTTGTGTTTTTGTAAAATTAGTGAAGGGTATGTATGTGTGGCGTTATGTGTGCATGTTAATTGAAGGTGTTGTAACGTGGTGAATTGTGTTGTGGTGAAGTGAGTGCAACGTGATTAGGTGTGTGTGGTGGTGTAAATTTGTGGAGTTTTATGTAGTGCAAGGTGCTGCACATTAAGACTCATTGTGGGTGTAAAGCTTTAGCAAGAAAGGAAAGTTGAGTGGTGAAGTTTGAAATTCAAATATAAGCATTTAAGTGTGAACGTTATTGAGTATTATTACTTAAACACTTGCTTAGTTGAATTCAATATCTTAACTACTTAGAAGCATTTATTTGTGCTTCAATTATTCTAATATACTTGAAGTGATAAGAAGTATTTATTGCATTGGTGACTTGTTGCACCGTGGGTGTACAAGTGTGTGTGTTGTTATCCAAACTTGTTATTGTGACGTGGTGAAGTGAAGGGAGTGTGCTACAAATTATTTGAGATTACATTTGTACTTTAGATAAATCGCATCCACAAACATGTCATATGATAGTGTGAATGGGGATATTGGTAATGAGACCAATAGCCAAGTGGGTAGCAGACTAGGTCGTCGAAATACAAGTGGAAGAACTTTAGATGAGCAACTTTAGGACCTTACCACAATTGTTGCTACATTGGAAACAAAAATTGATACGATGACATTACCACCACCACCTGTGGTAAACCTTCAGGCGCCACCTAAAGTAGAAGGAGATTATCATGCTCTTAGGAAAATAGAGATGATAAGTACTTCATGGATTCATGATCAGTGTGGATCATGAATTCTTTTGGCCAAAGATAGTATTACCAAGTCTCCTGTGCTAGAACCAATGCATATAACTCCTTGTCATAAGTAGGGTAGTTCAGGGTTGCCCCACTTAGCTTCCCGCTAAAGAACGCAATTAGTCTTCTCTCTTGCATGAACATTGCTCCAATACCTAATCCTGAAGCATCACACTCAATTTCAAACATTTTGGAGAAACTAGGTAAAGCAAGTAATGCCGCCTGAGTCAACTTATTTTTAAGTGTCTGAAAGGCCTTCTCTTGTTGCTCTCCCCATCTGAACCCCACGTTCTTCTTGATTACCTCAGTAAGTGGTGCTGCAATGGTGCTGAAATCCTTCACAAACCTCCTGTAAAAGCTCACTAGTCCATGGAAACTCCGTACATTACTTACATTAGTTGGACTAGGCCATTCTTAGATCGCACGAATCTTTTCTTCATCAACCTGTATTCCCTGTGCACTGACAACAAAACCAAGAAACACAAGTTTGTCTGTGCAAAAAGTGCACTTTTTGAGGTTAGCATATAATTGCTCCTTTTGAAGCACTTCTAAAACATCCCTCAAGTGAGATATATGGTCTTCCCAACTCTTGTTGTAAAAGAGGATATCATCAAAATAGACAACCACAAATTTGCCAATAAAAGTCCTCAAAACATGGTTCATAAGTCTCATAAAAGTACTAGGTGCGTTAGTTAAACCGAAAGGCATTACTAACCACTCATGCAATCCATATTTTGTCTTAAATGCAGTTTTCCATTCATCACCTTCTTTCATTCTAATTTGGTGATATCCGCTTTTCAGATCAATTTTGGAAAAGACACTAAACCCATGTAACTCATCTAACATGTCATTTAAGCGAGGAATGGGATGACGATACTTTACCGTGATGTTGTTGATGGCGCGGCAGTCAACACGCATTCTCCATGACCTATCCTTCTTAGGCACCAAAATCACAGGCACCACATATGGGCTCATGCTTTCTCTCACATACCCCTTCTCCATTAATTCATTAACCTGCCTTTGGAGTTCCTTTGTCTTCTCTGGAATGCTCCTATAAGCTGGTTTATTTGGAATAGATGCTTCGGGTACAAGGTCAATCTGGTGCTCAATACCAGGAATAGGTGGTAAACCCTTTGGAATCTCCTCAGGGAAGACATCTTCAAAGTTCTCCAAAATAGACACAACCACACTAGGCAAAGAGTTAAATAGTTCGTTAGTATTCAAACAAGTTTCCTTAAAAACCAGCAACAACATAGGTTGCTTCATCACTAACGCTCTCCTCACTACACTCACTCTTGCCACACAACTCTCCTTTTGCAAGGCTGCACTCTCCTTTTCACTCACCACCAAAGTTGATCCCCCTTCAACTTGGTCCCTCACACTCTTTCCAGCCTTCCTCTCTTTTTCCTTTTGATATCGACTTTTGTGTTCCTTTTCTTTCTCGCTGTCTTTTGCTCTCTCACTCTCTCTCTGTTTTTCACTTACCTTATATTTTGCAAAAGACTGTTGTAGCTGCAACTGATCCTCATACACCTGTTTAAGTGTTAAGGGTTTAAGATTAAAGCTTTTCCCCTGGTAAACAAGTGTATACTTGTTAGAAAAGCCATCATGAACAACCTTCCTATCAAACAACCATGGCCTCCCCAACAACACATGACACGCCTGCATCGGCATTACATCACATAACACCTCATCCTCATACCTACCGATGCAAAAAGCAATCAAAGCTTGCTTACCCACTTTAGTCTCACCACTATCATTCAACCACTACAATTTATATGGACTAGGGTGTTTAGTAGTCTTGAGTCCCAGCCTCTCGACAATAAAATTACTCACCACATTAGTGCAACTTCCTCCATCAATGATCAAACTGCAAATATGATCACCTAGATAACATCTAGTATGAAAGATATTCTCTCGTTGCACCTCCTCTTCTTCCTTCACCTGCACATTCAAGGCTCGCTTCACTACTGCCACTAACTTCTCTACTACAGGCTCCTCATCATCACTAGCATCCTCTAATGGAGGCATATCATCCTCTTCACTATCCCCCTCAGTCTCATACTCACCATCATCACGTAGAATCATAACACGCCTATTCGGACATTGACTAGCAATATGGCCTCTGCCTTGGCATTTAAAACATCTAATGTCACGATTTCTAGGAGTAGAAGAATCAGGTTTACCTTGGTTACCAAGAGTAGAACCCGCTTGCCTCTACTCTCCTTTTGGTTTGGTGGGTAAAGGCTTTTCTTCCTTCTTCCATTGGTTAGTCTTCCAGGTGGATGAACCAGCACCCTATTGAAACCGTTCAGTACTACTACCTTTCCTCTTATGTTGGTTCTCAACCTTTATAGCCATATGAACCATATCTTCCAATTCTACAACATTTTGAATTTCTCTATTCAATCCAGCAAGGAACCTAGCCATGGTAGCCTCTCTATCCTCCTCTACATTTGCCCTAATCATAGTAATCTCCATCTCCTTGAAATACTCATCCACACTTCGGCTTCCCTACTTAAAAGTTTGCAATTTATTGTGTAATTCATGATAGTAATATGCAGGCATAAACCGCTTTTTCATCACCCTCTTCATCTCTTCCCAAGACTCAATAGGTGGTTCGCATTCCTTCTTCTATTCAACATCAGTTGATCCCACCACACTATGGCATAATCCGAAAATTCAATGGCAGCAACCTTCACTTTCTTTCTCCCACTATAATTGTGACAATCAAACACCATCTCTACTTTCTTCTCCCACTCTAAGTACGCCTCGGGATCATTCTTCCCTTAGAAAGGAGGAATCTTCATCTTTATACTACTTGATAAAGGCATATTTTATCATGTTGTATCTTGTGATTGGTATATATATTATTGTTAAGTATTAGAAATTTCCAATAAAAAGATACTTAAATTGCATTTATGTTAATATCTTAGGGATTAATGGACTTGAAGATGTACATGATGCAAAACATGAAGAAATCACAAGCAAGGGATGAGACATGCCCGTACCTTATGTAGTGTTTTTCCTTTCCAAAATTATTAAAGAAAAACAAAGGACAAGAGGCTTAAGGGGATAGCCCACGGCCGTTCTTCATGTGGTGGGTGTGTTTACCCCCTGAGACACAGCCGTGCCTAAAAGAAGAAGGAAATAAGAAAATGCCGAGAAGCTTGTGGAGTTATCCTACGGCTGTAGTTTATGTGGTGGCAGTAACAACCACATTACACACGGTCGTGCCTCATGTGGTGGACTGCCAACTTAAGGAAAGAAGAAAATGCGGAGAAGCTTATGGAGTTATCCCACAGCCGTGGTTTATGTGGTGGCAGTAACAACCACATTACACATGGTCGTGCCTCATGTGGTGGATTACCAACTTTTCATATTCCTGTGCAATTTATATGTTTCTGCAGAGCATAAAAGCAGGGGAGAAAAAAAAAAGGAGGAGGAATGACCGGAGGGAGGAGAGGAGACTTTGAACAATTTGGTAGATTTTAGAACTTTGTTTTGAGAAATTTCAGCTTTTTACAAGGGAATTGAAGATTGAATTCAATTGTACTTCCATCAGTGGAGATCAAGTCAGAAATCTCTGAAGAGTTGTTTTAGGATCTTATTTCCAGATTTGCTGCATCTTGGTGACTTCTTATCCTAATCATATTTTGCATTTCTGTGAATTAGTTTTTATGTCTTTAATGGATTCTTTAACATTTTTCATTGAATTTTGTCTTGTTGTTATCTATTGTATGGCTGGCTAATTTCATTTGTGGGAATAGTGGATGAAACCCTAGTTTGCTAAAATGATCAGTGTAGTTTGGTTATGAGATTGACATATATGTGGAGTATTCATGTTGTGAATTCCTATAATTTCAATTTAATTGTGATAAGATTAGATTGTTGGAAATCCAATCAATACGAATGTGGAGATAGGATTTGTTAGGAATTCTTAATTAAACTAATGAGACAATGCGAAAGCGGCGTTAATTGGTTCAATTAGGGTTCATATAGAGATTAAAGCTATGTTTTAATTAATTATTCACTAAGAGATTAGGGATAATTGTATTAGGGCATAAGGCGATCATAGCATTGAAAAATGTATGAGAGTATATTAGAATCCTCTATTAATTAGAGATACGAAAGTGGATTAATTGATTTGAGGTTTAAAATGTTGAACTCACGTGAATAACCACATATAAGTTGATTTCAATAACTTAACGGTAGTTTGATTAGCATGACTAGGGTGAATTCTAAATTCCTACTGTTCAATTGGAAGTATTTATAAGAATCTTATAATTCTCATTAGCATAGAACTTAATTTAATCTCTTTAGTTAAATATATAAAAGATTCCTGTTTGAATTACCTAAATATCAGTATAAGTTATTATAGGTTTGGTAATCTTTTTAGTCCTCGAGGGAACGATACTCTACTCATCATATATTACTTGATAGCGGTTTCACTTATACATTTCACGAGTGATCAAGTTTTTGGCGCCGTTGTCGGGGACTATAAGATATTAGACTTTGTAGCTTTGTTGGTAATTTAGGTGCATTTTATTTTGTTGATAGTGTGTCTTTACGTTTTTGTCTTTTCTACGATTGCACATGTAAAGGAGTAGGAGTTTTGAACTTCTACCCCTAAATCCTGAGATAGAGCGTACTATACATCGTTTGAGAAGAGAGAATAGACAGAGAGGAGAGAATCAAGAGGAAATCATGGCAGATGACAATAACAATCTTCCTATTCGGGCTGCCCCGCGAGTACTTCGCGATTTTTCAGTCCCAACCGTTCAAGGACCAGCAATTAGAAGGCTAGCTATTCAAGCCAACACTTTTAAGCTGAAGCCGGCACTTATACAGATGGTGCAATCCAATCAGTTTGGTGGATATACACATGAGAGCCCTAATGAGCACATAGCAGGATTCCTTCAGTATTTTAACTTGATAAAGATGAATGGTGTTTCTGATGATGCCATAAGACTGCAACTTTTTCCTTTCTCATTGAAGGATAAGGTAGGAGCTTGGTATAATTCCTTACCTCAAGATTCTGTTACCACATGGGCTAAACTTTGTTTCTTAGAAGATTTTTCCCACCATCACGTACTGCCAAATTAAGAAATGATATCACCAACTTTTCCAAGTTCAGTGGTGAATCATTATATGAGGCATGGTGATAGGATTAAAAATCCGACAAGACCTATCATTAGGGCAAGAACTAAAGGAATTCAAATCTTGGCGTTGAGGGCCCATTTTGAGCAGATCGACCTTGGAATTATTTATATATTAACCTCTTTTCTATTATTCTTGTATTGTGTTTTCCAACAAGCACACTTATCATATTCTATAGGGTAATGGACAAACTCCCTCAGACTCAGATTGTGGGTTATCCATGGACCGACCTGAACCGGCGATGAGTTGGGCCGATGGATCCTATAGAAGACCGGCATCATGAATAGCATTTCTTTTATGTATTTTTCATTTTATGAACTATTTTAGTTGTATTTTGGTTTTGGGATACTTTTATTTCTTTGTAACTTTCATTTAGGGTTAGCCACCTTAAAAGTGGCAAACTTGTAATTTTGAGCATTTTTTAACCCTAGGAGTAGCAAGTATAAATACTTGCTTAAGAGAGGGTTTGAGGAGGCTTAATTTTGCAGAAAAACACTTCACATTTTCGTGAGAGGGCTTAGGGTTTCCTAATTCCCAAATTCTCTTATCAATTTCAATCCCAAGAAGTTGGAATTGTGGCGAGTGCAACAAGGAGAAATCGTGAGTAATATCGATTCATCTTTGTTGTTGTTCATTTCTTCTCTAGTGAGTCATATCTAGGGTAGATTTGAATCTTTTTTGGACTTATTGGTTATTGTAATTCGTGGACATCAATCTTGTAAGATTGATTGTTCTTTTAGTTATTGAACTCACTATCATTTTTAGTGCATTTGGCATGAATTTGGTATTGAAAGGGGAAGTGGAATTCATGGTTTGTGTTGCTTCATTTTGATCTGATTTCCACGTGTTTCCAAGCCTTATTATGGTTATTTGGTTAAGTTATCATTAGAGATTACAATTATATCATTTGAACAACCATTTCCATCAAATTCTACAAGGTGTTCACGTGAAATTGCTTACTAGGTGAACCGGTTTGCGTTTTGTGAATTGAGGAGTTTTCCTTGATTCTTTGATTGTGCTTAAGCTTGGATTTAGGCACATCATATTTTGGTATCAGAGCTCATGTTGAGAGAAGGGATTTATGGCTATTTGATTTTATGATATTCATCTTCAATTAGGGTTAATCAAATTGTGAACCGCAATTGTGTTGTGTAGTTTGTGACTTACGAAATTACCTTGGTTGGAGCTTTAATTTGCTGATTGTTGGAGTTGGATTGGGAAGGTTGTTGTATCATTTTATGGTCAATAATCTCGTGGAAGGGCAGTAGCATAGAGTGTTGTTTAATTCAATAACTTTTAGGACTTGCAAAAAATTGCCTTATTCTTGCCGTGACTTGTTGTGGCGTGAAGGAGGATGTGTTAGTTGTTGTTGTGACTTCCATTGTGTAATTGTGAATTAGAGGAGTACAATTTGCAGATTGCATTGAGTTTTAATTAGTAAGGAATTGTTTGAATTCAAACATATGCAATTAAGTTGTGGGAGTTAATGATTGCTATTTGAATTTGAATTCATTACTTACCAATTAAAGAAGGCTTGCAATTAGTGAATTGGTTTGAATTTAAAATTGAAAGTTGCTGCCTATTTTGTTATAAAGTTGCGGTTAGAACTTGTGGGAAGTGGAGTACATTTTGTTGTTGCAACGTGTATAAAAGGTATATGTGTATGGAGTTGTGTTTTTGTAAAATTAATGAAGAGTATGTATGTGTGGCGTTATGTGTGTATGTTAATTGAAGGTGTTGTAACGTGGTGAATTGTGTTGTGGTGAAGTGATTGCAACGTGATTAGGTGTGTGTGGTGGTGTAAATTTGTGGAGTTTTGTGTAGTGCAAGGTGCTGCACATTAAGACTCATTGTGGTTGTAAAACTTTAGCAAGAAAGGAAAGTTAAGTGGTGAAGTTTGAAATTCAAATATAAGCATTTAAGTGTGAAAGTTATTGAGTATTATTACTTAAACACTTGCTTAGTTGAATTCAATATCTTAACTACTTGGAAGTATTTATTTGTGCTTCAATTATTCTGCTCTACTTGAAGTGATAAGAAGTATCTGTTGCATTGGTAACTTGTTACACCGTGGGTGTACAAGTGTGTGTGTTGTTATCTAAACGTGGTGAAGTGAAGGGAGTGTGCTACAAATTATTTGAGATTACATTTGTATTTTAGATAAATCGCATCCACAAACATGTCATATGATAGTGTGAATGGGTACATTGGCAATGAGGCCAATAGCCAAGTGGGTAGCAGACCAAGTCGTCGAAATACAAATGGAAGAACTCTAGATGAACAACTTTGGGACCTTAGCAAATTTGTTGCTACATTAGCAACAAGGATTGATAGGATGACATTTCCACCACCACCTGTGGTAAACCTTCAAGCGCCACTTAGAGTAAAGGGAGATTATCATGCTCTTAGGGAAGATAGAGATGATAATTTTGGGTTTAAACCATATCCGGACAGGGAATTTAGACCACCTCGAGGGCCAGAGTATGCGAAGCTACAGATGCCTTCATTTGATGGTAGGGGTTCCACAGATGATTACCTAGACTGGGAGGACCAAATTATGCAGACACCGATGTGCCAACCTTCAGAGGATCCTGATGATCATAGTCAGACGAGCAGACCACCAGAGAGCCAAACTGTTCAGAAACAGTTATGTTCACCTTTAGAGGTTTTAGAGGGTAATGAGCAGTTGGGCCAACCATTAGAAGACCATAAGGATCAGCCACATACAGATGAGTTAGAAAAGGAGGAAACAGTTTCAGTGGAACAGGTTGATATAGGGGCAACTTTAGTGGATAATGGGTCATTATTTGTGTTGCAGAAGAGATATATCCTGGAAATGGATGAGAGAAGACAATCACCACCTATAGTATTTCAGATATTGGGATTCTGCAGAGATATTTCTTTAGGTGACTTGCTAGGAGGAAACAAAGTCTCTACTGCATTTGATCTACTAGATTTGAGGACAAATCTTTTTGAGGCCCGAGGAGATGATAGGATTAAAAATCCGACAAGACCTATCATTAGGGCAAGAACTAAAGGAATTCAAATCTTGGCGTTGAGGGCCCATTTTGAGCAGATCGACCTTGGAATTATTTATATATAACCTCTTTTCTATTATTCTTGTATTGTGTTTTCCAACAGGCACACTTATCATATTCTATAGTGCAATGGACAAACTCCTTCAGACTCAGATTGTGGGTTATCCATGGACCGACCTGAACCGGCGATGAGTTGGGCCGATGGATCCTATAGAAGACCGGCATCATGAAGAGCATTTCTTTTATGTATTTTTCATTTTATGAACTATTTTAGTTGTATTTTGGTTTTGGGATACTTTTATTTCTTTGTAACTTTCATTTAGGGTTAGCCACCTTAAAAGTGGCAAACTTGTAATTTTGAGCATTTTTTAACCCTAGGAGTAGCAAGTATAAATACTTGCTTAAGAGAGGGTTTGAGGAGGCTTAATTTTGCAGAAAAACACTTCACATTTTCGTGAGAGGGCTTAGGGTTTCCTAATTCCCAAATTCTCTTATCAATTTCAATCCCAAGAAGTTGGAATTGTGGCGAGTGCAACAAGGAGAAATCGTGAGTAATATCGATTCATCTTTGTTGTTGTTCATTTCTTCTCTAGTGAGTCATATCTAGGGTAGATTTGAATCTTTCTTGGACTTATTGGTTATTGTAATTCGTGGACATCAATCTTGTAAGATTGATTGTTCTTTTAGTTATTGAACTCACTATCATTTTTAGTGCATTTGGCATGAATTTGGTATTGAAAGGGGAAGTGGAATTCATGGTTTGTGTTGCTTCATTTTGATCTGATTTCCACGTGTTTCTCAAGCCTTATTATGGTTATTTGGTTAAGTTATCATTAGAGATTACAATTATATCATTTGAACAACCATTTCCATCAAATTCTACAAGGTGTTCACGTGAAATTGCTTACTAGGTGAACCGGTTTGCGTTTTGTGAATTGAGGAGTTTTCCTTGATTCTTTGATTGTGCTTAAGCTTGGATTTAGGCACATCACATGGGAACGATTTAAGGAAACAATCCGGAAGTGTCCACACCATGGCCTACCTGATAATCTCTTGATTGAGGTATTTTATCTTAGTTTGGATGACACTATGAGGTCATTGGTAGATGCTGCAGCGGAGGTGCATTGATGGGTAAAACATACACTAAAGCTAGTGCTTTAATTGAAGAAATGGCACCCAGTGCACATAATTGGCAACATGAGAGAGGGAAATCAAGAGCTGCATCAGTTAATGATATCGATTCTATTTCAGCTCAGTTGGCAGCTCTCACTACTCAGGTAAGCAAGCTTTCTTCTTCTCAATCAGTTAATGCTAACTTGCTTGCTAGTTATGACTTGTGTTCAGGACCACACCCCTCTTTGGAATGTCCATTGGGAAACTTTCCAGCATCATCCAATAGAGAGCAAGTCAACTATGCCAACAATTTTCAAAGAGCTAATCAAGGGCCTTATTCCAACACTTACAATCCAGGCTGGCGAAACCATCCAAACTTCTCATGGAGGAATGAGAACAACGTACAGAACCTACCACCTGGATTTCAAAAACAAGTCCCTACTCAGATTCCTCCTCCTCAGCAAATTCAGTCAAGAATAGAAGAGCTCATGCTGAGTTATATGCAAAAGACTGACACTATGCTACAAAATCAGTAAGCCACCATTAGAAACTTAGAGAACCAAATTGGCCAGATTTCTCAACAGCTAAGCAATAGACCATCTGGGTCTTTGCCTAGCAAAACTGAGGAGAATCCAAAAGGTGTCAATGCAATTGTGTTGAGGAGTGGTAAGGAATTGGAAAAAGTTGACACACATGCTCAAGAGAAAAAGAAGAGTTCAGAGAAAGACAAAGGGAAGAAAAAGGTAGAGGAACCAAAATAGCAAACACCAGAGGTGAAACCCTATATTCCTCCTGTACCTTTCCCAGGGCGATTGAAGCAACAGCAGTTAGATTCCCAATTTGCTAAATTCTTGGAGGTGTTTAAGAAGCTCCAAATCAACATTCCTTTTGCGGAGGCACTCCGGCAGATGCCTTCATATGCGAAATTCATGAAAGAGCTTCTTACAAAAAAGAGAAAAATTGATGGCAATGAACCGGTAATGCTTACAAGAGAATGTTTTATGATTCTTCAGAAGGACATTTCAACTTTGCCAAAGAAACAAAGAGATCAGGGGAGTTTTACTATTCCTTGCACAATTGGAAATTTTTATTTTGATAAAGTTCTTATTGATTCAGGTGCAAGTATTAACTTAATGCCTCTCTCTATTTTCAGGGAACTTGGATTGGGAGACTGCAAGGAGACCCGTGTCACTTTGCAATTAGCTGACAGCAGCATTAAATATCCCAAAGGTATTGTGGAGAATGTTTTAGTGAAAGTAGACAAGTTCTACTTTCCAGTTGATTTCATTGTCCTGGAGATGGAAGAGGATAGAGAGGTGCCCATGATTCTTGGTAGACCATTCCTTGCTACAGGTAAAGCTTTAATAGATGTGGAACAAGGTAAGCTCACTTTAAGAGTTATGGATGAACAAATAACTTTTAATGTGTATGATGCTATGAAACAATTTGATGAATGTAAGTCCTGTTACACCATTGATAACATTGATGAGCTTACTAGTGAATTTAAGGAAGAGAAAGCAGGCTTGGTCACATTAGAATTTGTTCTTAGAGATGTGGATGATTGGAGTGATGATGAAAAGCCTATGGATGAATGTATGGAGGAGGCAATAGAAATCAAGGCTTGATATTATGAGGAGTTGGGCACAAGTGCAACAAAACCAGTGCCATCTTTGACACAACCTCCGGTGCTAGAACTTAAACCTTTACCTAGTCATTTGAAATATGCTTATTTGGGAATGGATAATACTTTGCCAATAATTATTTCTTCTTTCTTGACAGGTGATCAGGAGCAAGAACTTTTAGAAGTGCTAAGAGAGCATAAGGAGGCAATAGGATGGACAATTGCAGATATCAAGGGAATTAGCCTTCTAATTTGTACTCATCACATCTTTTTGGAGGCTGAATGTAAACCTATAGTTTAACCACAGAGACGACTAAACCCAACTCTTAAAGAGGTAGTGAAAAAAGAAGTACTCAAGCTGTTGGATGCAGGTATTATCTATCCTATCTCCGATAGTAAATGGGTTAGTCCAGTTCAAGTAGTGCCAAAAAAATGTGGTATGACTATAGTAAAGAATGATTCCAATGAGTTAATCCCTACTCGTACTGTGACCGGGTGGAGAGTGTGTGTAGACTATAGAAAAGTGAATGATGCCACCCGTAAAGATCATTTTCCCCTCCCATTTATTGATCAGATGTTAGAAAAACTAGCAGGGCATGGGTACTATTGCTTTTTAGATGGTTATTCTGGATATAATCAGATCCATATAGCACCTAAAGACCAAGAAAAAACCACATTTACATGTCCTTATGGCACCTTTGCCTATAGAAGGATACCCTTTGGTCTATGTAATGCACCTGCTACTTTTCAGAGGTGTATGATGTCTATTTTTTCTGACATGTTAGAGAACTTCATTGAGGTGTTTATGGATGATGTTTTAGTTGTTGGGAAGTCATTTGATGCATGTCTGATAAATTTAGGCTATGTGCTTAAAAGATGTAAAGAGACCAATCTAATTCTTAATTGGGAGAAATGCCATTTTATGGTAAGAGAGGGAATAGTCTTGGGTCATAAGATATCAGAAAGAGGGATTGAGGTCGACCGAGCAAAAGTGGAGATCATTGAAAAGTTGCCACCACCTACTTCATTGAAAGGAGTCAGAAGTTTCCTGGGACATGCTGGTTTTTACATAAGATTTATCAGGGACTTCTCTAAAATCTCTAAACCTCTTTATAATTTACTTGAAAAAGATACTTCTTTTAATTTTGATGACAAATGTTTGCAGGCATTCAATTTATTGAAGGAGAAGCTCACAACTGCACCAGTAATTGTTGCACCTAATTGGGAACTTCTGTTTGAATTGATGTGTGATGCCAGTGACTATGCAATAGGAGCAGTACTTGGGCAAAGGAGAGGTAAGTTGTTTCATGTCATATATTATGCTAGTAGAACCTTGAATGAGGCTCAAAGGAACTATGCTACTACTGAAAAAGAACTCTTAGCAATTATATTTGCATGTGATAAGTTTCAGTCCTATCTAATAGGTTCTAAGATCATAGTATATATAGACCATGCTGCGCTCAAGTATTTGTTTGCTAAAACTGATGCTAAGCCATGGTTAATTCGTTGGATTTTACTGCTACAAGAATTTAATGTTGAAATCAAAGACAAAAAGGGAACAAAGAATGTTTTAGCTGATCATTTGTCAAGGTTGGAATCTGAGTGTTCGGATCCACCTATCAATGAAAATTTCCCAGATGAACAATTGTATGGAGTTGAAATCCAAGGACTACCTTGGTATGCTGACATCGTTTATTATTTGGTTAGCAAAATCATACCTTATGGTATTTCATACCAATAGAAAAAGAAGTTTTTACATGATGTAAAATTTTACTTTTGGGATGAACCATATTTGTTTAAAAATTATGCTGATCAAATAATTAGACGATGTGTGCCAGAAATTGAACAAATTAGCATCATTCAGCATTGTCACTCAAAAGAAGTAGGAGGTCATTTTGGTGTAGAGAGAACCGCAGGTAAAGTTTTATCTTCTAGATTTTATTGGCCTAGTTTGTTTCAGGATTGCAGCAACTATATCATGTCTTGTGCTCAATGCCAAAAGACAGGTAACATTTCTAGGAGACATGAATTACCGTAGAACGACATTCTTGTAATAGAACTTTTTTATGTTTGGGGGATAGATTTTATGGGTCCATTTCCCTCTTCTTATTCAAACAAATACATTCTCTTAGCTGTCAACTATGTTTCGAAATGGGTAGAAGCGGTTGCTTTGCAAACTAACGACGCCAAAGTTGTAGTTAGATTTTTGAAAAGAAACATTTTTTCAAGATTTGGAGTACCTCGAGCTATCATAAGTGATGGGGGGTCGCATTTTTGTAATAAGAAATTTGAAAAATTATTATCAAAATATGGGGTTACTCATAAAATTTCTACTCCTTATCATCCTCAAACTTCAGGTCAAGCCGAGGTATCTAATAGGGAAATTAAACGTATTTTGGAGAAAACTGTTAATGCATCTAGAAAAGATTGGTCATTAAAACTTGATGATGCATTATGGGCTTATAGAACTGCGTTTAAAACTCCCATAGGAATGTCCCCATACAAGATTGTGTTTGGTAAGTCATGTCACCTACCAGTGGAGCTTGAGCACAAAGCATACTGGGCCATAAAGTTCCTTAACTTTGATTTGCAAGCTGCAGGTGAAAAGAGATTACTCCAGTTGAATAAATTGGCAGAATTAAGAGAAGAAGCATATGAGAATGCAAAGATCTATAAGGAGAGAGCTAAGAGATGGCATGATCAGAACATTTTAAAATGAGAGTTTTTGCCAGGTCAGAAAGTTTTATTATATAACTCTCGATTAAAATTGTTCCCAAGTAAGTTAAGATCAAGATGGTCTGGACCTTTTGTTATTTCACAAGTTTTTCCTTATGGTACAGTAGAATTGAGATCAGAAGATAACCAAACTTTCAAAGTAAATGGTCAACTTCTTAAACATTATCATGAAAGAGAAAACTTTGATAGAGATGCCACCACTGTAGATCTTGCACAACCTAAGTGAAAAGAAGGAGGAAAGTCGAGCTAAAGACTATAAACTAAGCGCTTCATGGGAGGCAGCCCATGATTAAAGATTTTTGTAAATTAATTTTATTTTTTTTTAAATAAATAAATAAATTTTGGCCAAGGATTTTAGGGGGATGAGATACGACTGTGGTTCGTGTGGTGGCCCTAAATCCACCACATGTCATACGGTCGTGCCACGGTAATGTGAAAATTACGAATTGACACACCCCTTACACCACGGCCGTGTGTGAAAAAAAAAAAATTATTGTGGCGAGGGTTATGTAGATAACCCATGGCCGTGGGTTATGTCTTGCCCACACGAGTATAAAAAAAAAAAAAAAAAAAAAACTCTCTGCCCTCAAACACTCTATTCTCATCCAAAATTCATACTCACTTTTTCTCTCTCTAAAGTCTACATATTCTCCATTGTCCTTGTGAAAGATTTTGGTTTTTCCTCTCCATACAAGAAAAAGGTAAGATCTTTTTATCATTCATGTGGATTTTTATGCAAATTTTTTCTTCTTTGGGTTTTCATATCATAGTTGGGTATTGATTTCTTTAAATGAATCTTTGAACTTATATGCATGCACAAATCTTTAGTTTATAC
This sequence comes from Laguncularia racemosa, assembly GCA_037954665.1. Lineage (NCBI taxonomy): Eukaryota > Viridiplantae > Streptophyta > Magnoliopsida > Myrtales > Combretaceae > Laguncularia > Laguncularia racemosa. The sequence goes on from JBBMOL010000004.1 coordinate 8,294,962, forward strand.
ACATGTGTTATAGGCGAGGAACATGCAGGAGATCTTGAGAACAATAGATGCAGATTTTGTCTATTTTATATGTATAAAGATTGTTTTTTTTTTTTTATGAAATACAAGCATGTTCTGAGAATGATGAAGGTTTGCATGGAGTTGGTGTTTTGAAAATTGAAGTAATCCACGGCCGTGGGGGAATTTTGGTGTGTTATGGGTGTTTAAAAAGAAAACATTTTGGCAGAATGTGTACACCACATTACACACGACTGTGGAACATGGGGGTGTTTTCTTGCAGTTACTGTGATTGTTGATGATGCGTTTATGTTAAGTATCATTTCTCTGTTTGGTCTTGAGTTGGTGCTAAATGTCTTTATATTATGAGTATGAATTATTTTTGTGCAGATGTCGAGGGACCAAGCATCATTTTCTTCAAGGAAACGTTCGCACAAGGGAAAGGCACCTGCTGAGCCAGCTCCACCACAAAGGCGTGATCATTATCCAGTGGGATTAAAGGAAGAACATCGCGCTAAATATGATATGGTTTTAACAAACAAGGTGATTAAACCAAACACAGTGTTGAATTGGGAATTGCTTGAGAGATATGGGTTTGCGTAGGAGTTTGAGCTGTTGTTTTAGGATAGAGCTTGGAGAAATCTATTGGACATAAAGGAGAGTATCTACAACAAGACTACCCTGGAATTTATAGCTACATTTCAACTTCAAAGAGCCATGACCATGAAGATGAATAACAATGTATCATTCTATTTCAATGGTCAGTATTTTAAGTTGTCCATGCGTGAATTCATTAAGAGATTGGGCATTTATGAAGATGAAGATTTTGTGGATTCTGATGCAATGAATAGATTAGAATTTGATTGGTATGATCAAATCAGGGCCTCTATGTTGTGGTTTGAAATAGGAGAAAAGGGATATGATCCATCCACATCAAGGGCATCGGTACTCAAAAACCCTGCCCACAGAATACTACACTATATCCTTGCTAGGTCCACTAGTGGAAAAGTGGATAGTGAAGGGATCGTCAGTGCATTTGACTGCTTGCAGATGTGGTCAATGATTCAGAACTGACGTTTAAATGTCGGTTTAATAGCAGTCATTTGCATTAGACGTAATTGTGAAAAAGGACGCAGGGGAGTGTATGTAGGGGCCTGGATCACTAGGCTGTTAAAAAATATGGGGGTGTTTCCGACTCTAGAACCTGATGATAAGGTTTGTTCTTTAGTAGCAATGAGTGAGCAAGTGCTCAAGTATTGGGGTTTTGGTCCAGTATCTATTGAAGAACAAGGTCCTCAAAGAGTGGAGATTCCCGTTAATGAAAGGAGAGGACTTTCTTCCTCTCTTGCGCAATTGAAAGAAGATATGGAAGAATTTAAACGGGAACAAAGAAAGGAATTAAAGGGCATTAAGAAGTACATGTATAAGTGTTTTAAAACAATTGGTGATGCCCTGGGAGTATCTATTCCTCTATGTGGAGGAAGCACAGATGAGGATGTTTCACCTCCACAAGTGTCAGAATATAGCCACCTCCCCAGCGAGTAATATCCCCACCTCAGGAGGAAGAACCAAGTTCTAGTTCTGAGGAGGAATGTTCAGATGACGAGGAGGAGGAAGTGTCTGATGATGAAGAATAGGAGGATGATGATTTTGATGATGATGAGGATTAAGCTAGATTCTGTTCATTTTTTTAAAAGACTTGTCTTAATGTTATTTGTCAATTACTTTTATTTTATTTTCTGTTGGAACTGTAATAATTCCTTAAACACTATAGGTGATGTTAGACTGTGAATATTCTTGATCTATTTTGTCTCTTTGTGTTTCTTTGTTCTAACTTTAGGAACTGAAGGAAAAATGTTCAGTTCATATGGAAAAGCAATGGCACTTTCATGATGAAATATTCCAGAGACTTTGCTCCACTTTCATCTCAGGGAAGTTTTGTTATTCCTAAAGTACTTTTATGGTTTAATCAATTTTCTTTTGCAATTAGGAAAGACAATAGGGACATTGTCTGAATTGAGTGTGGGGGAAGGGAAAATAAAATAGGCCATTATTTATGATAATTTTGATGTCTGTTGATGTTAATTTGTGTGGAATAAATATTTTGGACAATTATACTTCACCATTATCTTGAACTGTTGTATTGGAAAAGTCTAATATGCTCTAGAAATGTGGTATAAATTTTCTTTTATCTAATTGATTTGATTTGGTGCCTTACTCATTAGCTGTTGTAATTGATTTACTTAGTTTAAATTTAGTAGTGGAATCTTTAAGGAAAAAATTGACCTTTTGTTTAGACTCTTGAATTTAAAGTTCGGAAGTAGGTCGAGTCCTTTAGTGCAAAACAAGCAAGTTTACTTCTAAGTGAATTAAGCTTGTATTTTGTCTTTTGAAGTACTTTGAGAATATTTTAACTCTTAGAAAAAGAGGTAGAGGAAACTTTTTACTTGGTGATTCCTTATAAAAATAGTCCTAACTAATATAAAAAAAAAATAATTTAGAGCCTTTACTCCAATGACTCAGGTAAGTGAGTTAAGAGTATCCTAACTTAAATGTTAGTGTGAGGAAGAGTTCGTAGGGGTCCCTTTAAAACCTGGTCACTTGGGTGATGAGCCCAGGATGTGCCGACTCAATGAACTCACAATAACGTGAAGCGTGGAAAGGCAAAATTTTAATATATTAATAAAAGCCAGTTGATATGGGCAGGCTTTAGTTCCTCAAAAGAGTGAAGTCAAACTCCACTGTCAATTTGAAAAAAAAAAATAAATAAAATAGAATAAAGAATGAAATAAGACTATTATAAAAAGGAAAACATTTAGGGGAATAGTGGATACCATATGCTTTAACTTTGTGTTATCTTATTCAGATAAGTAATTAAAGACATTTTATACTTGCTAGTTGCTTTTGAAGTTTAAATGAGTGTTTTGCTTTATTGGACTGAGAATTTATCTTTTGAAATAAGAATTCAGTGGTTAAACATTAGGAATAAAAGTTAGTCTTTCCAGATTAACTACTCAATTTTTTTTCTAAGTATACCAGTTACATGTTGTCAGTTTAGTAAGAGTGGTAGACACCATCTTTTCAAATCAATTATGAGGAAAGAAAATTTTATATTTTCATTTGACATATTATTAATTGCTTGAGGACAAGCAGAAGTTCAAGTATGGGGGAGTTGATAAAGGCATATTTTATCATGTTGTATCTTGTGATTGGTATATATATTATTGTCAATTATTAGAAATTTCCAATAAAAAGATACTTAAATTGCATTTATGTTAATATCTTAGGGATTAATGGACTTGAAGATGTACATGATGCAAAACATGAAGAAATCACAAGCAAGGGATGAGACATGGCCGTGCCTTATGTAGTGTTTTTCCTTTCCACAATTATTAAAGAAAAACAAATAACGAGAGGCTTAAGGGGATAGCCTACGGCCGTTCTTCATGTGGTGGGTGTGTTTACCCCCTGAGACACGGTCGTGCCTAAAAGAAGAAGGAAATAAGAAAATGCCGAGAAGCTTATGGAGTTATCCCACGGCCATGGTTTATGTGGTGGCAGTAACAACCACATTACACACGGTCATGCCTCATGTGGTGGACTACCAACTTAAGGAAAGAAGAAAATGCGAAGAAGCTTATGGAGTTATCCCACGGCCGTGGTTTATGTAGTGGCAGTAACAACCACATTACACACGGCCGTGCCTTATGTGGTGGACTGCCGACTTTTCATATTCTTGTGCAATTTGTACATTTCTGCAGAGCATAAAAGCAGGGGAGAAAAAAAAAAAGGAGGAGGAATGACCAGAGGGAGGAGAGGAGACTTTGAACAATTTAGTAGATTTTAGAACTTTGTTTTGAGAAATTTTAGCTTTTTACAAGGGAATTGAAGATTGAATTCAATTGTACTTCCATCAATGGAGATCAAGTCAGAAATCTCTAAAGAGTTGTTTTATGATCTTATTTCCAGATTTGCTGCATATTGGTGGCTTCTTATCCTAATCATATTTTGCATTTCTGTGAATTGGTTTTTATGTCTTTAATGGATTCTTTAACATTTTTCATTGAATTTTGTCTTGTTGTTATCTATTGTATGTCTGGCTAATTTCATTTGTGGGAATAGTGGATGAAGCCCTAGTTTGCTAAACTGATCAGTGTAATTTGGTTATGAGATTGACATATATATGGAGTATTCATGTTGTGAATTCCTATAATTTCAATTTAATTGTGATAAGATTAGATTGTTGGAAATCCAATCAATACGAAAGTGGAGATAGGATTTGTTAGGAATTCTTAATTAGACTAATGAGATAATGCGAAAGCGGCGTTAATTGGTTTAATTAGGGTTCATATAGAGATTAAAGCTATGTTCTAATTAATTATTCACTAAGAGATTAGGGATAATTGTATTAGGGCATAAGGCGATCATAGCATTGAAAAATGTATGAGAGTATATTAGAATCCTCTGTTAATTAGAGATACGAAAGTGGATTAATTGATTCGAGGTTTAAAATGTTGAACTCACGTGAATAACCACATATAAGTTGATTTCAATAACTTAACGGTAGTTTGATTAGCATGATTAGGGTGAATTCTAAATTCCTACTGTTCAATTGGAAGTATTTATAAGAATCTTATAATTCTCATTAGCATAGAACTTAATTTAACCTCTTTAGTTAAATATATAAAAGATTCCTGTTGACATTACCTAAATATCAGTATAAGTTATTATAGGTTTGGTAATCATTTTAGTCCTCGAGGGAATGATACTCTACTCATCATATATTACTTGATTGCGACCTAGTATACTTGCTAGCGGTTTCACTTATACATTTCATGGGTGATCACTACTCAATTGATTATCTTCTCTATTCTTATCTCCTCTATCTTCCCAATCCTTAGTTCCCCTATTCCTACCACTATAACCTCTATAACTCCCGACAGAAGGTTCATCAAATTCATCGTCAGACATTTCATCTCCACCCCTTTGTACTCTCCTAGAACAACTCTCCCTCTTACGCCCTCAGAAGACATTTTTAGATTGTTCTAGTTTTTGCTCCACCATCTCATGAATTTGTTCCATTCCCTCCTGAAACATCCTTTTCATCTCACCCCTCAACGCCTCAATCACTAACCTAGCATCAAACCTTCCCCCTTCACCTTCAGGAGAATGTTGCCTCGACATAGTTCCTGCCGAAAAATGGTTAGTACTAATACAAATATATATATGATTAAGCCTCACAATACACTCCCTTACGTGTCTCACTCAAAGGATGATATCACACAGTCACTCATGTGTTCTCACAAGCAATGATGATATCAACTCACCAATTTTGTCTTCTCAATTCTCTTGGAACTAACCCAAACTCTGCCAATTCCCTTCCGTAGAATTCAAACAACTCTAGGGCTCGAAATTTTCTTCTTTGTCTTTCCCTTTTTATTTTTTGTTGCCTTGTTTGTTGCTCTTGATTACGTTCCTTTTTTTTTTATATCAAACGTGAATAGGAAGCACTACACTTTCAATATACGATTAACACTATGAACTTGATATGAACGATTGGAGTTAGGGTTTTGATGTTACCTTCCTTAAACCGAACCGATGTTTAACAAACCTAGGCTCTGATACCAAACTGATACGAACCACGCCCACGTGTGACGAAGCCCAATACCAATATGTTCGGAATTTGCTACCCAAGATGCCAAACACAATCAAGTGGAACCGCGACCCGTTGCCTATAAGTGAGGCAAGAACCTTAGTATATTGTGTGGATGCCACAATCGGGATGAAAGAACGATTGATAAGTCGGGATGAACACCACGGAAGAAAATTTGATAAGTTCAAGAGAAGTTCTTTAAAGAACCAAGAGAGGAATTCTCTTAAAGTATGTTATTTAACCTTGTATGTCTGTTCTCCCTCTGTTCTCAACCCTAGAAATTTATATTAGGGTTTACAACTCGTAATACTAAAGCCCAACACGACATAACATCATAAAGTCGCGGAAAAATAACAAATAGGGAATTAAAGGCCGGCGGCGTTAGAGCCGGCGTAGTAGCCGGCGAAGAGTGTATACACGTCCGTGCCTTTCTAAACGTATATGTTTCTATAGATATTCTTGACACCATACACAACTGTGCCTTTGAACCGTGTATACGACCGTGTATGTTTCTGTGGAGCCTCCAGACTCACTACACGGTCGTGCCTTGTAAAGACACGCCCCCCTTCAACCCATATCCGTTGTGACTTGTATAAGAGCAAGGGCATTCTCATGGTTGTTCCAATCCTTTCCGGATTCATGGTTGCTCCAATCCTTTCCGGCTTAGTGGGCATCCTTTATCAACCCGTTAAGTGCTTCCTTGAATCATTTCACTCGAGTTCTTGTGAACGGTCCAGATGGCACTTCAAGAGGATCCACATTCCATCTTCTAGCTTGGCTCCCATCATGGCTCTCATCAGTAGGACATGTTAGCATCCCATGGAGAATTATTATTGTACCTATAAGATTATTTCTCAAATACTTATTAGATGAAAAGAAATGATGTAAAATATGAGTGATTTGGATCATCATCCAAATCGAGTTCTAAAAGTATCGATGGTGCTGGAAATTTTCCCATCAATTTATAAGGATCTTTTAGCAAAAGTTTATTCATAAATTGAGAGTTATTTCTCTTTGGTTCTTAAAAGAACTAATTAAACTTATTGGATTTTGAATATATGGCACTCATCCAAACTTATCAATCAATCATTCCATAATCGATTGTAGCATTATCACCTATACTAAGGTTCTTGTCTCATTTATAAACAAAGAGTCATAGTGTCCATCGTTCTTGATAGATCCATAAGTTGTGAGATTAGCAAATCTAGTTGTTAGGTTTCATCATGGGTTGGTGAGGTTCACATCAATTTAGGTAAAAACTTTATCCATTGGTTAATAGGTCTAATCCTATATGAACATGTCTACTATTTGAGGGGATGTTCATCAGGTTTTACTCTTCCTTTTCCCTTAAGTCTAATCCTTAATTGTCCTTGTAGTTAGTTAAAGTAATCTAGTTAGTTTCCTAGTGGTTAAATGGGATTTAATTAAGGCTTATATGGGGGAAATTCCATATTAAGTTTAGGCTTAAGATTAGGTCATTTGATGATTTAAATGTGGTCATTTGTCTCTCCCTCTTAATGCTACTTACAAGGGTGGTTTAAGTTCATGTTTTTCCCAACTTTTGTTTTACCCAATTTGATTGTTTAGTAGAGTTGGATTCAATTAATTTTTTTGGTCTTTTTATACTAATTATAGGGTTGTTCGTTATCATATAAATTTCGATTTCATTTGGATCGAATCTCAAGTTTTTTCCAAGCTTGATATTGATTTTTCTCAATTCTGAAGGAAATCCTAATGTCGACGGTTGTTTCTAAGATTTTGTAAATTGAATTTAGGCTTTTTAGACATCTAAATTCATGTTTAGTTTTCTTAAGGCAATGTTTTATGATCGAGGTTTAGTTAAGTTTCAAATTTCTTGGGTTTGGATACGTTAGTCGATTCTTGATCCATTCCTACTCCTTCCCATACCCTCTAACAATCAATAATCCACACCTAAACCCCTTCTAATCTATTGTTTATACCCATACAACAACAATCATGCCTAACTCCAACTCTAATTCCACCATGCACTTATTGGAACTTTAAAGAAACTATATTAGGGCTTGCAAAACTTACCATAACTCACGGAACCACAACAAACTTCCACAATTCAAAGAGTTTCTACAACAAACCATGACTTACAGGCATTTTAACACGTTAATTCTTCATATTAACCAGAGTATCTTTACCCTACTTACAATATAAATTTATCATTCTTGATCTAAATTGATCTTTCTTAGGTTAGAAACTCATTTTCCTAAACACTTTCTCTAATTTCCATGGTTAAGTTAGGTAAAACAACTATAAATGTTAAATGTAACCAAAAGAAGGAAAAGAAAGGAAAGAGAGAGAGGATGAGGGAAGAGGGGTTTAAATGTATAGTTTTAAGAAGGGGCTAACTGGGGTTTAAAAACTCCTATAAAGACCAATTTGTCCTTCCCTTTTGAGGAGTAATTACAAGATTGCCATTATTATTATTATTATATCTATTTTCAATATATATATATAACCGGGTTATTTCAATATTTTTCTTAAAACCTTCATTCCATCTAATTCTACTAGATTCTCCTTTATATATTTTTCTAGGTTCTTCTATGTTCTATTTACCTTTAGTTTTATCTTTTATAGATTTAGTTATAACAGCTTCTTTATTTAACATATTTACTTGATCTTTCAAAGATTGATTTTCTTCTTTAAGAACTTTATTTTCAATCTTTAATTCTTTTATCTTTCTTTGATCTGCAAATACTAGATGAAGCAATTCTCCATAGTTATCAAGAATTTCATTAATCTAGTTTTTAGAAGATACCTTAGTGTTTACTATTAAGCAAACATTTACAATCTCCTTTGATTCTACTTCAGATTTGGAATCTTCAAAGTCAATCCATGTGCCATCATAGCCTTTTTCTTCTTTGACTAGAAGGACTTCTTGTATCAAGGGCAATCATATTCATAATGTTCTGGTTTGTTACACTCACGACACACAAGTTCCTTTTTATCTTCTTTTGATTCTACTTCCTTGGTGCCTTTATATTAGATTTATCCTCCTTTTTGGATGAGTGCTTATTAGCACTTCCATTTATTTTGTGGAACTTTTGGAATTTTGTGGTAACTAGAGCAAGCTCATTATCAACTTCTTCAAATATATCTAATTCTACTAATTTGAAAACTATATACTTTTTGTTTCTTTTTTCTAATACTCTAATCTCAGTTTCATAAGACATTAAAGATGATAGCAAATGGTTAAGAGAGGAAAGGTACTTAAATCCCTAACCTCTTCTATTGCTACCCTCTTGGCATCCCATGAATGAGGTAGAGATCGAAGGATCTTTCTAACATGCTCAGCGTCACTTATTTCTTTTCCAAGAGATTTTAACTCGTTTACAATATCATTTAGCCTACCATACATTTGTTGTACTTTTTCTCTTAGATTCATCTTAAACAACTCAAAATCTTGTATAATTATACTTTTCCTGCTTTCCTTGATACGAGAATCTCTTTCATGTGTGGAAATGAGTCTATCCCATATTTCTTTTTCACTTGTGCACATGGAGACTTTATTGAATTCAAATAAGCTTAAAGCACAGAATAGCATGTGTTTAGCCTTGAAATTGAGAGAGATTTTCTTGTTGTCATCAACAGTGTATGCATCCTCTTTCTTTGTTTCTCCAGTTGTTAGTTCTATAGGGATAAAATCACCTCTCATAATAATTGGCTAGGCATCTAGTTCCATTGCTCAAATGAAGGTTTCCATCTTACACTTCCAACATGCAAAATTAGTATGGTCAGATAAAGGTAGATGTGTAATAGATTGACCTTCTAGAATACATGCAATATTAGTTACCATTGATCTGTAGCTTAAAAAGTAAAACACTTTTTGTTTTAAAAGAAGAAGAAGAAGAAGAAGACACAGAGAGAGATGTAACAATTGGTATAATCAAAGCACTGAATCTCTAATATCAATTGTAGTAGACCTAGCATTGTTTTGCAATTTAAAAATTAAATTTGTTTGATCCCTTCATTCAATTTAGTATATAGAAGCTATTATATTTTAATAAAGTTAAGTGCGTTTGCTTACTTTTGTCTTAAATCAATTAGCTTAGATTCACAAAATATAGTACAATAAACAACAAGCAATAAGATAAAGTAAAGTGAAGAGGGAGAGAGAATTGTGCCTAAATGTATAGAGGTTCGGCCTTACACCCAAATTCTCTCTTTCAATACTATTAGCCCAACCATTGGGAATCCACTATAAAATTTCATTCAATAGTGCACAAGGATTTCTAATACTGTGAAAAGCACCAATAAGCTTAGTAGAAGCTATCATTGATGTAAAACATAGCCTTCCAAAGTTCGCCTAGCTCCTACTAGGTTAATCCCTAATAGCCTAATCACTCAAACATAGCCTTCACTTCTCTACACACTAAGCTTGTGATCAAGTTCACAATTACAACATCTTCAATCACTACATTAGAAACAAATAGAATTATTCCCTAAATTTTGCTAGCTTACAGATAAGAGAGTACAAAATAATCTTGAAAGTACAAATTCTCTTAAAGACTTTTTCCTAGTGGCAATTCTTTGGGCACGTACATAATCGTGTGTTGACTCCTATGCTCTTCCATGTTCATGATCTTCATCTTTTATAAGGTTGAACTCTCTAAGCTTGTTTAGGAAAATTTCTTACATCCCAAAGGTAAGACTAGTTTTGAAAATTAACATTAATTCAAAAATCCTTTAACAGTTTGTTGGTCCCAATTAGATTAATCAAGAGGGGGGTGAATTGATTAATTACTTAAAGTTTCACTTTTTCGCAAATCAACCAAAACTCTTGACTAATAAAATCACGTGAATAACAATAATGAAGAACAATAATGTGCAGTAAATAAAAAGTAGAGAAAAATAGAATGCTTAGATATTTATAGAGGTTCCGCCTCGAGCGTCAATTCTCTCTTCAGCTCCACGCCGGGGTCCGGGTATCTATACCGGTTGTGTTTCACTATATCAAACAAATTGAAGATATACAACATAAGCCTATTCAAGGCAAAGTCTCACTGTTGAGTTTTTCTAGCTTCTTCACTAAGCTAATTACTCAACTACAGTGATGAAACAACAAACAATTCCTTATTCACGAAACGAATTTCAACAACATCAATGAGGAATATCAGATTTCCTCTAGATCACATGTATATGTAAAGATTTTTGCTTGAAGATGTATGAGTCTTTTCTTCTCGTGTGTTTTTTTCTTTTAACAACATTCTCTTTTTCTGTTGTTAACCAACATTCTCCACTCCTTTTTTTTCATTTGAATTAAACACTTCATATATGGAGAAAACATTACGGCTACTTTCTACGTGATAATCTTGAATTTATTTTTGAATTTTCAATTCAAAAATAAGTTGGATCTGTTGGAAAGGATCTGCATTTCGTGATAATCTTGATGAGGATAAGCTTGGATAATTAGTTTGACCGAGATCTTCTTTGGATATATCTCTTGGATCAAGTTTGTTGAAGATATCCCTCACATTGTAGAACCATATCTTGATATAACAACCATATCTCTTATCCTTATCTTTGTAACTGTTGGATCTCCCAAAATATAGTACAAATATCCAATTTTAAATCTGGATAAAACTTGTAAATCTTATATGATCTCACTTTATCATAAAATGAAATCTTTAAATAAAATCTTGTAAAACTTTATGTAAATTAAAAAACCCATGATATAAAATCCAACTTTAGTAAAACACATCAAGTATGTTACCCAAAAATACTTGACACATGGAGCTAGGCCTTGAAATTTATTAAAACTATCGATATAAAAATTAGAACGTAATCTAGAAAAATTCGTAACAGACATGAAAGGTTCTGAAAGTGCTTCTGAAGCAAACCTGTTAACTGTCCTCCTGTTATGAAGGTTTTGAAAGTGCTTCTGAAACAAACCTGTCAACTGTCCTCCTGTTATGAAGGTTCTAAAAGTGCTTCTGAAAGGTTAACACGATAACTACGGATACACTACGCAACTTCTTAAACACCTTCTGTTAGAACAAAAATAGTTTATATAACACTTTTGAAGGTTCTGAACAAGCTTCTGTGTCCTTGTTCAACTTTAGAAAAATTACGTGCTATCTTAAACATTCGTTACACATTATTACTCTTTTGTTAACATCAAAACTAAATTAGAGAACATTACATTCTCCCCCTAACATTAACATTCTCCCCCTTTTTTATGGCAACAAAACACCATTAGATAATCAAAATATACACAACTTTCATGTTTAAGCATATATTCCTATAATAGAATCTTAGGCACAATAGAATCATTATGAACGCATTGATCATAAACATATTGATCATAAGCACTCATAAGCAATATAGAATCATTCATAAGCAGCATTGATCATAATAGATATAATAGAATCATTCTTCTCCCCCTTTTTGTTAACAGCAAAATGGATATCTCCCCCTTAATCGATGCATAAAAGATAAAAGAAGTCTTTTATAGCTTGATTCGAAAACAAAATTTTAAGATAAAAAACTAAGATTTTCTGGATCTTGTGACTCGAGAGGTAGAGGGAGTGGTGGAATGTTTGGTTGACGAAGGTGTCTCTGGTGAAGTATCCAAGTCGATGATATGTGCGCCAGAGCGAACATAATCTGGAAATTTGTTGGATAAAAACAGCTTGATTTCACCATGAAGACTTGTGATAGATTGGAGAGGTTTTATCCGTCTTGGAGTCCAAAGTCTTGAAGGAGTTAGTAACTGAATCTCCGATCTTCCTCATTTGAGAGACAAATTTGTTAAACGCAATCACATTATTAGATAAATCTTGTTTGACTCTCGCACTAAATTCATCATAGAGAATTCTATAGTGATGGAGATCGGTAAACATTTTCTCAAAATTCTTCTTGATATCAGAAAGAATATCAGAAGTTTGTTTAACTTGTAATTCCATTGATTCTAGTCTCCTCAGATCAGACCTTTGAAGAACTTCATCTCTCAAAGTTATCTAATGAAATCCGATAGTTCATGTTTCAAACTTTCTCAAACAACATTCTTTATTTGTTCCAAATCAACATTGGATATAACTTCTTTTGTTCCACTCTTCCCGGCCTCATCAGCATATGATTTCTTCCCATGATCTGTTTCAACCTCTATTCTAGGTTCTGAACTAGGTTCTGAACCTCCTTCTTGAACAGATATTCCAAAAGGAACTATTCTTTTCATATGCTTTTGATGGACAAAATGTGCACCATCATTCGCATACCACAAACAATGCTTAACAAAGATGGACATGTGATGAAAAACTTCTTTACCTATCCTCTTTAACTTAATAGGTTTAGAAGAGCTGGTAGGCAGAACTATTGATAGGAATAAAAATCCGACAAGACCTATCATTAGGCAAGAACTGAAGGATTTCAAATCTTGGGGTTGAGGGCCCATTTTGAGGAGATCAACCCCGGAATTATTTATATATTAACCTCTTTTCTATTATTCTTGTATTGTGTTTTCCAACAGGCACACTTATCATATTCTATAGGGCAATGGACGAACTCCCTCAGACTCAAATTGTGGGTTATCCATGGACCAACCTGAACCGGCGATGAGTTGGGCCGATGGATCCTATAGAAGACCGGCATCTTGAAGACCATTTATTTTATATATTTCTTCTTTTATGAACTATTTTAGTTTTATTTTGGTTTTGGGACACTTTTATTTCCATGTAATTTTCATTTAGGGCTAGCCACCTTAAAAGTGGCAAACTTGTAATTTTGAGTACTTTTTAACCCTAGGAGTAGCAAGTATAAATACTTGCTTAAGAGAGGGTTTGAGGAGGCTAATTTTGCAGATTATACACTTAACATTTCGTGAGAGGGCTTAGGGTTTCCTAATTCCAAAATTCTCTTATCAATTTCAATCCCAAGAAGTTGGAATTGTGGCGAGTGCAACAATTGGAATTTGTGAGTCATATCAATTCCTACTTGTTGTGTTTTCTTTTTCTTCTCTAGTGTGTAATATCTAGGGTTGGATTAGAACATTCTTGGTCAGATTTACTTGTTGTATCCACGAATTCTTGTGATTATTTGAAGGAATTATCAAGTTGATTCAATTCATCTTTAAGGATTTCCTTGTTAACGTGATTTTCACAATTGGAAAAGGGATTGTTTTGTGACGGTTTTCTTTTATCAAATTGAGGCTTCATTTTCGTGGATTATATGAAATTAGAGTGTTGTTAGAAGCCATTTCCATTGTGGTATTCAGATTATATCATTAGTTGTTTGAATTTCATCATTTCATCATTAGGTTTCATTTGAAAAGTGCCATTTTTTTATCCGATTTTGCCTTGACTTGAGATAGTTATTCTTAAGTCTTTTGGATGTGCTTTTAAGTGTGTTTAGGCACATCATCTTTTTGGTATCAGAGCTATATCATATTTGGATTTAAGATTCAAACACATGATAATTGAAGAATTGGTTAAATTCATTGGAAATTGACGGCATTGTTCATGTGATTGAGACTAGTTTGATTGACATTGTTGGATTGTCTTTCAAGTTGTTTTTTATATGTGCTTAATCTTGGTTTTAGGCACATCATCTTTTTGGTATCAGAGCTCTTGTTGAGAGAAGGGAATTGGTTGTATTCAATTTCGTGGAAGTGATCAACAATTAGGGTTGATCAAGTGGAAAAAAACGCAATTGTGTAGTTGTTGTTGTTGTTGTTGTTTGAGATTGCGAAATTGCTTTGGATTGGGATTTGATTTGCTGATTGTTGGAGTTGATTTGGGAAGGTTATTATATCACTTTGTGGACACTAATTCACGTGGAAGAGCAGAAGCACAAAGTGAAGTTACTTTAGCAAATTTTTTGAAATTGTGAAACTTACCAATTGTTACCGTGAAGTAGCTTGTGGCGTGAGGAGTTGTGTTGCTTGTTGTCTTTGAATTCCATTGTGTAATTCTGAATTTGTGAAGTAAAATTTGCAGATTACATTAAGTTTGATTAGTAAGGAATTATTTGAATTCAAATCATATGCAATTAAGTTGTGGGAGTTAATGATTGCTATTTGAATTTGAATTCATTGTTACCAATTGAGGAAGGCTTGCAATAAGTGAAGTTATTTGAATTTCAAATTGAAAGTTGCTGCCTATAGTGGGATTCGGAATTCATTTTGGGAAAGCTACTTATTAATCTTTTGTCTTCATTATTTGCCATGGAAGTTGAAGACTACTTGTAATCAATATTCACCTTGTTGTTGCCGTAGAAGTGATACATCTTAATTGTTGTTGTTGTTTGTGTTGTTGCCGTGGAGTTATTGGTGGAGTGAGTGCACCATGATTGAAGGTGTGTGTGGTGGTGTAAATTTGTGGATTTATGTGGATTAAAAGTGCTGCACATCAAGATCAATTGTAGGTGTGAAACCATGGCAAGAAAGGAAAATTGAAGTAGTAGAATTTGAATTCAAAAACAAACATTAAAGTGTGAAAGTAATTGAACTTATTACTTCAACACTTGTGAGTTGAATTTAATTTCTTAACTACTTAGAAGTATTTATTTGTGCTTCACTTAGTCTAATATACTTGAAGTGATAAGAAGTATTTATTGCTTTGGTGACTTGTTGCACCGTGAGTGTACAAGTGTGTGTGTGGTTATCCAAACTTGTTATTGTGACGTGGTGAAGTGAAGGGAGTGTGCGACAAATATTTTTTGAGATTACATTTGTACTTCAGATAAATCGCATTCACAAACATGTCATATGATAGTGTGAATGGGTACATTGGCAATGAGGCCAATAGCCAAGTGGGTAGCAGACTAAGTCGTCGAAATACAAATGGAAGAACTCTAGATGAACAACTTCAGGACCTTAGCAAATTTGTTGCTACATTAGCAACAAGGATTGATAGGATGACATTGCCACCACCACCTGTGGTAAACCTTCAGGCGCCACCTAGAGTAAAGGGAGATTATCATGCTCTTAGGGTAGATAGAGATGATAATTTTGGGCTTAAACCATATCCAGACAGGGAATTTAGACCACCTCGAGGGCCAGAGTGTGCGAAGCTACAGATGCCTTCATTTGATGGTAGGGGTTCCACAGATGATTACCTAGATTGGGAGGACCAAATTGTGCAGACGCAAGTATGCCAACCTTCAAAGGTTCTTGAGGGATCTAGTGACACGAGCCAACCCTTAGAGCATAAAATTTGTCAGACACCGATTTGCCAACCTTCAGAGGATCCTGATTATCATAGTAAGACAAGCAGACCACCAGAGAGTCAGACTGTTCAAAGACAGTTGTGTTCACCTTCAGAGGTCTTAGAGGATAATGAGCAGTGGGGCCAACCATTAGAAGACCATGAAGATCAACGACATACAGATGAGTTAGAAAAAGAGGAAACAGTTTCAGTGGAACAGGTTGATACAGGGGTAACTTTAGTGGATAATGGGTCTTTATTTGTGTTGCAGAAGAGATACATCCTGGAAATGGAGGAGAGAAGACAATCACCACCTGTAGTATTTCAGATATTGAGATTCTGCAGAGATATTTCTTCAAGTGACTTGCTAGGAGGAAACAAAGTCTCTACTGCATTTGATCTACTAGATTTGAGGACAAATCTTTTTGAGGCCCAAGGAAATGATAGGAATAAAAATCCGACAAGACCTATCATTAGGGCAAGAACTGAAGGATTTCAAATCTTGGGGTTGAGGGCCCATTTTGAGGAGATCAACCCCGGAATTATTTATATATTAACCTCTTTTCTATTATTCTTGTATTGTGTTTTCCAATAGGCACACTTATCATATTCTATAGGGCAATGGACGAACTCCCTCAGACTCAAATTGTGGGTTATCCATGGACCAACCTGAACCGGCGATGAGTTGGGCCGATGGATCCTATAGAAGACCGGCATCTTGAAGACCATTTATTTTATATATTTCTTCTTTTATGAACTATTTTAGTTTTATTTTGGTTTTGGGACACTTTTATTTCCATGTAATTTTCATTTAGGGCTAGCCACCTTAAAAGTGGCAAACTTGTAATTTTGAGTACTTTTTAACCCTAGGAGTAGCAAGTATAAATACTTGCTTAAGAGAGGGTTTGAGGAGGCTAATTTTGCAGATTATACACTTAACATTTCGTGAGAGGGCTTAGGGTTTCCTAATTCCAAAATTCTCTTATCAATTTCAATCCCAAGAAGTTGGAATTGTGGCGAATGCAACAATTGGAATTTGTGAGTCATATCAATTCCTACTTGTTGTGTTTTCTTTTTCTTCTCTAGTGTGTAATATCTAGGGTTGGATTAGAACATTCTTGGTCAGATTTACTTGTTGTATCCACGAATTCTTGTGATTATTTGAAGGAATTATCAAGTTGATTCAATTCATCTTTAAGGATTTCCTTGTTAACGTGATTTTCACAATTGGAAAAGGGATTGTTTTGTGACAGTTTTCTTTTATCAAATTGAGGCTTCATTTTCGTGGATTATATGAAATTAGAGTGTTGTTAGAAGCCATTTCCATTGTGGTATTCAGATTATATCATTAGTTGTTTGAATTTCATCATTTCATCATTAGGTTTCATTTGAAAAGTGCCATTTTTTTTATCCGATTTTGCCTTGACTTGAGATAGTTATTCTTAAGTCTTTTGGATGTGCTTTTAAGTGTGTTTAGGCACATCAACTATCCCTTTAAACATAAACAATCGCATCAGTATATTCCCAAATACTAAACTTTCTTTATTCCTCCAAATTTGATCAATGACTCTAGAAGCCATGTCTACATTCTTTTGTTAATCATTGCATAGATAATTTGAGCATGTTCTATGGAAATTGAAGTAGAACTGCCCTTCCTTGGACATAGACATTCAACAATGATCTTGTGTATGATTCGAGGAAACAACTCGAAATCAATGACCATTGCTTCTTTTCCATAATCCATTTGTAAGCCTCCATTTATAGCAGCAAACAGATCATTCCTATGCATGTTTGTAATCTCTACATCATCATTTACATCATGTAGATGTAGACATTTAATTACATCTACCCTAGAAATTGAAATGTCTTGATCACATACTCTGGAAACTAAAACATTCCCTTCCGCAAGACTTAAACTTCCATAAAATTCTTTGACACTCACCATAAACTAGAACTTGAGTTGAGCAAAGTTCCATGCATCCTATGGGTTCTAACAGTTCATTCCAGTAAAATCCATTACTAGTAAAGAAATTAAAATCCACAAAACTACAAGAACACACCTCATTTTTCTTCTTTCGAAGAGATTTTGAATTTGAGGGTTTCAGACTTAGTACATTCCTTTGTTTCGTCTGCTTCTTGGTTGTTTTCTTGAGCGGAGAGGTTTCTTGAGTAACTTTTTCTTTTCCTTTTGAAGACGATGTAACACGTTTTCTTTTGGAAATCTTCTTGGAACCTATGATAGATTCGGAATCAAGGGAACTCGGATTCTCCTCCATTGAAGATTCTTGATATTTTTCCGAAGAATTTGAGGATTCATCACGAATCACTAAAGGCTTGTTTGATGATTTTGTTTTGAATGATTTTTGTTTGAGACGTTCTGAAGATTTAGGTGCCAATGGAGTTGAAATGAGAGAGAAGGAAAATAGAGAGAGAGAAAAAGAACAGATTGCGAAGGAAGAGAATTAGAGAAGAAAGAATACGAATGAAAAAAAATATATTTTATATGAATAACGATTTTCAAATATTTTCGGGAAAAAAAATTCAAAAGGGGTTACAAATTCCTAATTCATTTCTAATAAATTCAAAATTTACCTTTTCAAGAGGTTTAGTAAAAATATCTGCAAATTGATTATCGGTTGACACAAATTCAACATTTATATCTCCATTATGGACATGATCTCTAATAAAATGATGTCTAATTTCTATATGCTTTAACCTAGAATGATGTACTAGATTTTTTGTCAAATTTATTGCACTAGTGTTGTCACATTTAATTGGCACGGTTTTAAAATTTATTCCATAATCATTCAATTGTTGTTTTATCCATAAAACTTGTGCACAACAATTTCCAATAGAAACATATTCAGCTTCAACTGTGGATAGAGCAACAGAATTTTGTTTTTTAGAAGACCAAGAAATTAATTTATCACCTAGGAATTGACAAGTACCAGATGTGCTTTTTCTATCATTTTTACACCCAGCATAATCTGCATCTGAATATCCTATTAGATCAAAATTCTGATTTTTAGGATACCATATGCCTAAATTAGAAGTATTAACTAGGTATTTGAAAATTCGCTTTACAGCTGCTAAATGAATTTCTGTTGGTGCAGCTTGAAATCTAGCACACAAACACACATTGAACAAAATATCAGGTCTATATGCAGTCAAATACAATAAAGAACCTATAAGACTCCTATAAAGTTTTTCACTTACCTTCTTTCCATTTAAGTCAGAGTCTAACCTTAATGAAGTACTCATAGGTGTTGTAACCCCTTTGCATCAATCATATCCGAATTTCTTCAATATTTGTTTTGTGTATTTTTCTTGATGAACAAAAATTCCTTCCTTTGTTTGTTTTATTTGAAGTCCCAAAAAGAATGTCAACTCTCCCATCATTGTCATTTCAAATTCTGCCTGCATGGTCTCAGCAAATTCTATTATTTGATCAGAAGGATGTGCAGACTTATACCTCCACGCTTTAGAAGCCTCTTGTTCAAATCTTACAACTTCTGAAGTACCTTCTGTATTTGCCTCTAAAATAGGTTCTAGATGATCAGATCCTCGAATGTTAACAGCAGGTGCTTCTGACTTAGGTTCTAAACTAACTTCTACTCGAAACATCTCATAAGCAGTCTTTGATGTCATAAGTCGAATGAAAACTCTATTGATGATATAGCAAGCTGTAGAAACTGCTTCTGCCCAGAAATACTTAGCAATTCCACTTTCATTTAACATAGATCTAGTCATCTCTTGTAAAGTTCTATTCTTGCGTTCCACTACTCCATTTTGTTGAAGAGTGTATGGAGTTGAGAAATTATGAGATATACCATGTTCTTCACAAAAATTTAAAAAACTTGCATTTTGAAATTCTGTTCCATGATCAGTTCGAAGACTAATTATGGAAACCCCTTTTTCATTTTGTATTTGTTTTGCAAACTTTTGAAAAGAATCAAAGGTATCACTTTTGTGTCACAAGAATATAACCCAAGTGTATCTTGAAAAATCATCAACAATAACAAGTCCATATTTGCTTCCACCTATGCTTAAGACTCTAGTAAGTCCAAAAAGATCAAGATGCAATAATTCAAGTGGTCTCTTAGTTGAGATTACATTTTTACTTTTATGAGAAACAGAAACCATTTTATTCTTTAAGCAAGTATCACATTTCACCTCTTATTTAATATTTATCTTAGGTAATCCTTTAATAATATCCTTTTTAGATAATTTTTCTAAGTGATTGAAATTAATGTGTCCTAGTCGTTTATGCCAAGCAAAAACATGATCATTCAAAGAAATTAAGCAACAATCATTATTGATTTCATCTGGTTTTATAAGATAGATATTTCTTTTCCTAATTCCTTCAAATAATCTTTCATCATTTTCATTAAAAGCATAGCACTTGTCTTGATCAAAAATCATCCTATAACCTTTATCACATAATTGACTAATACTAAGTAAATTATGTTTTAAACCTTGCACAAGATATACATTTTCAATGAGAAACGTAGGCATACCAATCATTCTAGTGGCAATTATTTTACCTCTACTATCATCTCCAAACTTTACATACCCTTTTTCTTCCCAAGTTATGCTATTGAATAATGAAGCATCTCCAGTCATATGTCTAGAACATCCACTATCCAAATACCATGTTCCTCTTGTTTTAGCTTCATGTCCCTATACAAATAAAAAGAATAAGGTCCTTTTAGGAACCCAAGCAAGATTGGGCCCTTTAAAAGATAAGCTCATTTGATTTCTTCGATTTACTTGTTGACTACTGAGCTTATTTCTTTTATAATAGCAAAATTTCGCAATATGACCAAATTTATTATAGAAGAAGCATGCATAAGAATTAACATTCCTATACCTGTCATTTACCTGTTTCTAGAAATTCTGGTTTGTATAACTTCTGTTATACCTTCTGGTATTGCTTCTGTAGTACCCATTGTGTGGATACCTCTTGTCAGAATAACTTCTGTAAAAGTCTCTGGTATTTCCTCTTTTAACAATATTTATATTCGAAATGTACTTTTTACTTTTGAATTTATCAGTTAAGACTTGCTTAGCTTTAACAAAAACTGTATTTTGATTTGATTTTGAGCTCGAACCATGCTCATATCCTAACCCATGTTTTTCATTTGAAACTCTTTGTGAAGAAATTAACATGGTCAATTTCTTGTCACTTTCATCAAATTTCTTAAAGGTAGTTTTTAACGAATTGGACAGTTCATCAATCTTTACCTTCATGTTACTTGTTTCTGCTTCAAGTAGTTGATTTTCTATTCTTAGTTTCTATATACTCACATGCATGGATTCATTTTCTTGTTTCAAGATACCATTTTCATCCGCAAGTAACTAATTTGTTTGCTTTACTGCCTCCTTTTCATTCTTAAGAGCTTTTATTTCATTTTCATACTTAGCTAATTTGTATCAGCCCTTTTTAGTGCTTTTAATAGCTTACTCATTTCTACTAGCATGTTAGTTTCAGTTACATCTTCATCAGATTCAGAATGTACCTCAGAACTAGCCATTAAACACAGATTTTCCTCATCCTCTTCTTCTTTTGAATCCTCTAAATTTGTCTCTGTATCCTCTAAATCACTCCATGTTGCTAGCATTGATCAACTTTTCTTTTTATAATTTTCCATTTTCTTGATTAGTGTTGGACATTCGTATTTGATGTGTCCTAGCTTTTTGCATTCATAACATTGAATCTCCCTTTTCTCTTTCTTCTTTTCTTTCTCCTTGTACGCTTTTCCTGCATCATTATGCTTATATTCAGTACTTTTCTTGAAAACATTAAACTTCTTACCTCTTTGCTTCTTGAGTAGCCTGTTGAGTCTACGTGCTAGAAGACTGATGTCCTCTTCTTTCTCATTGTCGCTATCATCTGTTCCAGTTTCATTTTGCTTTATTTCCTTGACTTTAAACGCAATTCCTTTGGTACCGTCTTCTCCTCTTTGCATGGTCTTTATGTGTGATTCATATGCCATGAGCTTTTCTCTCAATTGACTGAGAGTTAGCTTGTTTAGGTCTTGAGCTTCCTCTATAGCAGTTTTCTTTGCATCCCAAGATGGTGGCAATATCCTCAACATTTTCCTCACAAGATCTGGATCTGGAAGTTTCTTTCCAAGTGATGCAAGCTCATTTGTGATAGCTGTAAACCTATTAAAAGCATCTTAAACATCTTCATTAGATTTAAACTTACATAATTCATACTGTTGAATTAAAGCCTTTATCTTAGTTTCCTTAATGGTATCAGTCCCTTCATATGTATCGAATAGGATATCCCAAATCTCCTTTGCACTTGCACACGATGATATTAAATAAAACTCTAATGGAGCAATAGTAGTCAGTAATAAATTTTTTGCTTTGTTGTTTTCTCAATAATTTTCTTCTCCGAATTTGACAAGGTTGAATCTTTGTTCAAGGTGATCAAACTGTCTCCAAGTGAAATGACCTGCCATGAATCATAATCATTAACTTTAATGTAAGTTTACATACGCATCTTCCAGTATGAGAAGTTTGAGCCATCGAAGGGAGCTCGATTAATTGCAACATTATTTTCAACCATTTTGGATCACTCAAAATAGATGAGTCCTGCTCTGATACCAATTGTTGGTCCCAATTAGATTAATCAAGAGGGGGGTGAATTGATTAATTACTTAAAGTTTCACTTTTTCGCAAATCAACCAAAACTCTTGACTAATAAAATCATGTGAATAACAATAATGAAGAACAATAATGTGCAGTAAATAAAAAGTAGAGAAGAATAGAATGCTCAGATATTTATAGAGGTTCCGCCTCGAGCGTCAGTCCTCTCTTCCAGCTCCATGCCAGGGTCCTGGTTGTGTTTCACTATATCAAACAAATTGAAGATATACAACATAAGCCTCTTCAAGGCAAAGTCTCACTGTTGAGTCTTTCTAGCTTCTTCACTAAGCTAATCACTCAACTACAGTGATGAAACAACAAACAATTTCTTATTCACGAAAGGAATTTCAACAACATCAATGAGGAATATCATATTTCCTCTAGATCACATGTATATGTAAAGATTTTTGCTTGAAGATGTATGAGTCTTTTCTTCTCATGTGTTTTTTTCTTTTAAAAACGTCTCTTTTTCTATTGTTAACCAACGTTCTCCACTCCTTGTTTTTCATTTGAATTAAACACTTCATATATGGAGAAAACATAATGGCTACTTTCCACGTGATAATCTTGAATTTATTTTTGAATTGAAAATTCAAAAATAAGTTGGATCTGTTGGAAAGGATCTGCATTTCATGATATTCTTGATGAGGATTGATATGAACCACGCCAACCCGTGACGAAACCCAATACCAATACGTTCGGAAATTCGTTGCCTAAGACGCCCAAACACCTAAAGTGGAAACCGCGACCCGTTGTCTATAAGCGAGACAAGAACCTTGGTATAATAATGAAGACGCTACAATCAGGATGGAAGACCAATTGATAAGTCGGGATGAACACCACGGAAATCAATCCGATAAGTTCAGTTTAGTTCATGAAGAACCAAGATAGGTGCCTCTCAAAAGTGTTTAATGTTCAAGATCTAAATTCTAATCTGTTCTAAACCCTAGGAGCATTTATACTAGGGTTACAATTCGTGTAAAAAACAAGTCCAAAACGACGTAGTTTAGTTAAGTAACATAAAAACGCGGAACAGAACAAGCTGGCCGACAGGGGATACACGGCCTGTGTACACGCCCGTGTACGTTGACCGTTTTACTGTTCTGTGCAACTTCTAGCAATATACACGCCCGTGTACTTTTAGCCGTGTATCGTTCTGGGCAACTTCTGGCAACATACACGCCTGTGTACTTTGACCGTGTATCTGTCTGCGTAACTTCTGGAAACATACACGCCCGTGTACTTTAGCCGTGTATCTGTCTGTGCAATCTTGAGCGTCCTACACGGCCGTGCCTTGAAAGTACACGCCCTCTTCATCCCGTGTCCAGTATAACTTGTACAAAAGCAAAGGTCTTCCCATGGTTTTTTCCAATCCGTTCTAACTTCATGATTGCTCAAATCCTTTCCGGCTTCATGGACAACCTTTATCAACCGTTAAGTGCTTCCTTGAATCGTTTTGCTCGATTTCTTGTGATCGGTCCAAGCGGCACTTCAAGAGGATCCACATTTCTTCTCCCGGCTTGTCTCTAATCCCGGATCTCATCAAGGATAAGCTTGGATAATTAGTTTGACCGAGATCTTCTTTGGATATATCTCTTGGATCAAGTTTGTTGAAGATATCCCTCACATTGTGGAACCATATCTTGATATAACAACCATATCTCTTATCCTTATCTTTGTAACTGCTGGATCTCCCAAAATTAGTACAAATATCCAATTTTAAATCTGGATAAAACTTGTAAATCTTATATGATCTCACTTTATCATAAAATGAAATCTTTGAATAAAATCTTGTAAAACTTTATGAAAATTAAAAAACCCATGATATAAAATCCAACTTTAGTAAAAGACATCAAGTATGTTACCCAAAATACTTAACACGTGGAGCTAGGCCTTGAAATTTATTAAAACTATCGATATAAAAATTAGAACGTAATCTGGAAAAATTCGTAACAGACATGAAAGGTTCTGAAAGTTCTTCTGAAGCAAACCTGTTAACTGTCTCCTGTTATGAAGGTTCTGAAAGTTCTTCTGAAACAAACTTGTCAAACTGTCCTCCTGTTATGAAGGTTCTGAAAGTTCTTCTGAAAGGTTAACACGATAATTACGGATACACTACACAACTTCTGAAACACCTTCTGTCAGGAAAAAAATAGTTTATATAACACTTTTGAAGGTTCTGAACAAGCTTCTGTCTCCTTATTCATCTTTAGAAAAATTACGTGCTATCTTAAACATTCGTTACACATTATTCCTCTTTTGTTAACATCAAAACTAAATTAGAGAACTTAACATTCTCCCCCTAACATTAACACAGTTAAAACACGTAAGTAAAAATTGGTATAAAAGATTTAAGAAAAATTATAGATACTAGTAGATTTACTTTCTAAAAACATAACTTGATAAAGTTATTTTTAGAAAATCTCTTTTTGAAAAGCTCCTTTTTATGAAACTTAGTATGCCAGCTCCTAAACAAAACATTTTTGATGTAAAATCCTTTTGATAACCACATCTTTTCATCAAAAAAATATTTTATTAAAACATATGCCATGTATAAAAACTTGTCAAGATTATATTTTAGGGAAAATATTTCACCATTCAACTTACCATAAAATATCCCATTTTATTTCTCTTTCCTAAGTGTGATATCTAAATACACTTGTTGGTAAATATTAAGTCTTGTAATATTCTTTTACTAGATTCTTCCATTACCACTTTGTCAAATCCTACAAATAACTTAAAAACTCATAGTCACATAAATGCATATAAATGCTTCATCAACAACTAGACTTCCCACATAATGGAATATCAAACTATCTCAGTTTTTATTGATGGGAGTCAAGCTAGAAGGTGGAATGTGGATCCTCTTGAAGTGCCACCTGGACCGATCACAAGAACTCGAGTGAAATGATTCAAGGAAGCACTTAACGGGTTGATAAAGGATATCCAAGAAGCCGGAAAAAGATTGGAGCAACCATGAGAATGAACTTGCATTTGTACAAGTCATTCAAGGCGTTAACAAAGGAGGTCAAAGCATAAGAGATCAAAGCTGTCGGCCTTAACAACGTTGGCTTAAACACTGCCGGCTTTGAACTGGCGTTGCAATTAGAGCGCGACAAAGGGACTACACTGCCGGTGTATATACCTGGCGTACATCCTACGCCGGCTAATACGCCACCAGCATACAATGCCTGTTTATTATTTTTCTGTAACTTTATTATGTTATGTCGTTTGGGCTTTTTCCATACAAGCAGTAAACCCTATTAATAGCTACTAGGGTTGGAAAACAACAGATAGAACTTACATATATCATTGATAAACATAATTTGAGAGAATTCCTCTCTTAGTTCTCCAAAAAACTCTCTTGAACTTATCAAATCTTTTCCGTGGCGTTCAAACCAGACTTATCAATCGGTCTTTCATCCTGATTGTGGCGTCAACAGAATATACCAAGGTTCTTGCCTCATCTATAGGTAATGGGTTGCGGTTTCCACTTCGATTATTTGGCATCTTGGGTTGTAATTCCAAACATATTGGTATAAGGTTTCGTCACACGTGGGCGTGGTCTGTATCAGTTTGGTTATCAGAGCCTAGGTTTGTTAAACATCAGTTTGGTTTTTAGAAAGGTAACATCAAAACCCTAACTCCAATCATTCATATCAGTTTCGTATTACCATTGCTTTATACTCAAGTCCATAGTGTTAATTATTCCTTGACTAGTGTAGTTCATTCTATCAATCTTGTTACAAAAAAAAAAAAAAAAAGAACGAAAACAAAAAAAAAAAAAGAAAGAAAAAGGAAAATTCAAGCCCCGGGGAGTTTGTTCTTGAATTCTACGAAAGAATTTGGGTAGTTTAGATTAGTTCCAAGAGAATTGAGAAGAGGGATTAGTAGTTGATATCATATCTATTTGTGAGAATACACGAGTGATTGTG
This sequence comes from Laguncularia racemosa, assembly GCA_037954665.1. Classification (NCBI taxonomy): domain Eukaryota; kingdom Viridiplantae; phylum Streptophyta; class Magnoliopsida; order Myrtales; family Combretaceae; genus Laguncularia; species Laguncularia racemosa. Next base: position 8,321,376 of record JBBMOL010000004.1, read on the forward strand.
GGATATCCCTTTTTTGAGTGAAACACGTAAGGGAGTGAATGTGAGGTTTAATTTTATATATTTGTGTTAGTTTCTAACCTTTTATTGCAAAACTATGTCGAGGAAAAATTCTCCTTAAGGTGAGAGGGGGAGGTTTGATGCTAGTTTTGTGATTGAGAAAGTTGAGGAGTGAGATGAAGAGGATGTTTCGGGAGGGAATGGACAAATCATGAAACGGTGGAGCAGAAACTAAAGCAATTTTAAAAACATCTTTCAAGGGCGTAAGAGGTGGAGATAAAA